>CM050690.1:28587332-31542332 GCA_027574665.1 Rhynochetos jubatus
GCACTGTTATTTCAGGGGAAAAAAGCTGAAAGAAATCATTCTGTCTATTAATACTTTACATTCAAAATTATAGTAGTTAAGGAAGATGATCCATTAAGTTGTTTCTCACTATGAAGTGTGTTCTAAAGAATAACTTACACAAGTTAATACCTCAAAAATGAGTAAATTAACTTTGTAAAAGCTTTTGAACTACTACAATAGGCAAACTCAAGTACTGCCAAAACAGTCAAAAGCATGTTTTCTTTTTTTAAAAATAATTACCTACTTCTACTAAACAAAAAGTGTATAATATAATTTTTCATTTTTCAGTGTATTGTACTACTTTTGTAGATTTTTCACGACCCTGATTTAATTAGAGAAATTCTCATATGAAGTTTTCATTGATGTAAACAGTGAGTAATTAACCTGCATATGTTATTTTCTCTGTTTTGATTGTTTAGGGGTAACACTCAAAAAAACCCAAAAACATTTATAAAGCAGGACTCAATATGGTCTCTAAGAGAGACTATTCTGGGGTCTTTATTTTTGCCAGGTACTGACTTACACAAAATCTCTACAAGGCCTATTTCACACTTCTGTCCCAACATCATAGAGTACATGGTTTATGAAGGAAAGGCCAAGGCAATGAAGATCAGGCTCACTGAAAGTTACTGAGAAATAACTCTGCTTCCTGGTGGTCATGTTTCTATTGGACTTGCTAAGGATCTATGATGTGCTGTTGCGCCTGCTGGACAAGCTGATCCAAGTCACAGCACTTCAGATCCCTTATAGGCTTCTGTATTTTAATAGTTATGCTGCTATTGTTAGAAACAACAATATTTTTGAAAAGCAATAACAAAACCAGAAAGAAAGCCATTGAACAAAAAAAGAGATACTACCCTTTGTGCAAAGGCACATTAATTATGATCAAAGAAAAGCCTCATGAATTCTTCAAGTCCCTCACCACAGGGCAATCAACGCTGTGTTTAATTAGATATTCAGACAGTGAAGATTCAGAGTGAAAGAAACCTCACAGACCTTAGACTGAGCAAGCTTTGAGTGAATATTCTATACGTACACCATCAGCAATATAAAAGGTAGGATGAGCCCAGGGTTAGAGGCGTAACCAAATACCTTCCCAAACCAGGAAGGAAAGTCATGCTCCAGAGTTTCTGATATGACTTCAAACATTCTAGTCTTCCCACTATAAAACAGAGAAGTTGACAATATATCACATACAAATATGGCAACGTCGACACAGAAGTAGGAACATACAGGTTAATCACATCACATGAAACATAGGAAAAGGACAATAAACTGTATGTTAACAGTATTTAAAATTTGAGACTCAGTAAGGAATATTATTTAAAGTATTATTTATGTATTTTAAGGGGGAAAATAAACACCAATATTTCTACTGTATGCTAACACATTTTGCTTGCTGTTACCACCAAGATTACTCCGGAAAGAATCAGTGTACCAAGCTGTGAACTCCATATACTAACCAAGGAGTGAAGTGCAATTTGTGCTCTATGAAGTCCTGTTGAAAAATTCAAATCTCATCTTTAGATGGTCGACAAACTAAAAATGATCTGCTTGCGATTGGTTTCTGTTCAGTGCAGTTCAGTCTAATTCTCCTCCTCAAAGCTATAGTATTCAGTGGCTGTGTTTTAGCAGATTTTTGGGTACAACAACCTAACAACCTTCCTGCATAAGTATTCCATGGCTAGCTTACATACAAAGTATATTCCCCCTAGACCATTAAATTCAAAATTTTTATTTCAGAAGCAATTAATTAGGTGATTCGAAAGTCCCTTCCTGCCTATTTTGCTTTTGACTGTGCCTCACGATATAGGGTCTGAAGTTTTTTACCTGAAAAAACACCAGCATAATAGATTTTTATGTGTATTGTGACAAATTGGTAGTTTTATTTGTAGATAAGCTATTGTCACCAGATTGTCACCTGATGCTCCACTCATTGAGGTCTCCTGTCATAGAATGGTTTAAGTTGGAAGGGACCTCATAGATCATCTAGTTCCAACACCTCTATTTTCCTTTTTTTAATATAGAGCCATGAACTATCAGTATTTATTCACTGGCTGCTCAACGGTAGCTTTACCTGTATCTAGATTAAATGAACCTTCATCAGTTTCAAGTCCTCCCCTTTTAAAAGTTACTTTGAAGATTTCCCATTTTGTATGAATCACAAAGTATCTCAGCATTTGACAGGAAGAAGTTACAGGCACTATTATCTTTCTCATTTTGAACGACTCATCTTACCACTTCAGTAAGATCCAATTCACTAACTGCATCTACTCTCAGATTTGACTCCAGATGTCTCCCCCTCTGCTTTCTTTGGTATGACAAATTAAAAAACCCTACTTGGCATCACTTGCTCTGTTACTATTGCTTGTGTATATTCAAGCAATTTTCTGTCTCATCAGAATTTTTGACATGTCATGCAATTCTTCCTTATAGGCGACTGTGACTATTGCAGGTGGCTAAAAACAATCTCCCATATTTTGCCTTTGGCCAAAGTTAATGCGGCAAGACTTGTGTTCCTTTACCAAGTGCGCTGGGGATTATGCAGATATCATTTTATTCACAACAGTAATGTATTATTCAAACCTTTCATTGGAATCAGGATGTCTCTTTTACTATTCTCCTACTCTTATTTTGCTAATGTTATGTTCAAAACCAAAGACTAAAATATTTTTTTTAAAAATCATTTTATATGTTATCTATTATAGTTGTATGTCATACTACCTGGCAAGTAAAGATGATAAAAATGGTCCTGCACTTTCCAGGCAGTGTGCACGGCAGAAGGTGTGGCAACATCAAAGCTAGTTCGAATGCAGGGCATGTGTGTGCACAGGCAAGGCAGACCTAAGTTTTTAGAAGGGACTAATGAACTGAGAGGTCTTGAAGATTTTAGGAACAGATTCATCATCACAGTGGTAATACAGATGCATGAAATACTGTGTCATTTGGAGAGTTGCAAAGGATCAAAGAATGCACCGGGAGACATTTCCTGAAAGCCGTTACTCTCAAGCCAGCAGACCAGAGATGCATAACAGGTCACTGCTTTACCGCTTAAGAATAATTTCTGGCTTAATTACAGCAGTAATGATAATTTCTTACATTGCAACTAAATAAAAGAAAGTATTTTTTGGTCTATACTTCAGATAAACGTTTCTAAAGAATTACTCAGTTTTCTACAATTCCACTTTCAGAAATTATCCACACTGAGTAATGTGACACTACTAAACACTCAGCCTATCGGGTAGTAACACTTATTATAGAAGCTCGTTTTCATTACTGGATCATTCACTGTGATGTGGTGAGGCGGCTCATTATATTGATAACAAAAGATGGACGTAAAATGCAGAAACCTGAAAGGACCACAGTCAAAAGATGGTGGGATGGAGACAATGGTGTACACAGCAGGCAGTGTGGAGAGAAAGAGGATGAAAAGCAGCATGGCCATGTAGAAGTTGTTGGATCTGGAAGCCTTGAAGACTCTCTCCTGCGGGACATTGCAACACATCACTGCCCAGCACTGCAGATACATGGAAGTGTGAAGGCGGAACACGTTGATTGCTGGGAGACATGGAGCATAAAAAGATCCCATCCTAAAAAAGATTCAAATTAAAAAATAACCACTTTGTTGTAGGACTTGTCTTCCTAGATATGCCACCCATTCCCTGTGTCAATGTGATTTTCAGCCACACACACTGTGCACTCAGAAATCAAGTTCACAAGACCATCTTCGTATTTTACTCGTCTTGTCTCTTTAGTCTTGTTTTAAGAATAACTGGAGACATATGGATAGAATTCTTCATATGAACTTTTTGTTTCAAAGTTACAAAGACCACTTTCTCTGGACAAAATGTTATCCACTCTTACTTTATCACTTTAGTTCAGGGAGCATATCTCACTTATGTTTTGTAAAAAAAGAATAGCCCTAAAGCTAGGTATTACCAAAATAATCTAGTTTACACTTTATTATTTTTCTTAATATATTAGCAGCATTTTAGAAAGGATATTTTTGCTTAGTTGACATTTATTTTTGTTACCATGGTAATTTAGTGCTTCTTTCCAACACACCCTTTATTGATTCTGCTAAATAGTGTGGTTTTTCTTCATTATGTATAGTTGCATAGTTAAGACACTGAAACAGTTGGGATATTTTATTTTTATGACACCTTGGTTCTTGTGCCATACTGACTGAAGAGCAATTATTTTCATTTGCCTGGCCAAATGATACAGAATATAAGACATCAGGAATCTCCGTAAACATCATCCAAGCAACCAGGGCTGACCTCATTTGCCTCTGGGTTTCTCAGATTTTCTACTTTAAAAATAGGAAATAGATCTACATGGTTGGAAAGGCCCTTCAAGTACAGGAGTATTATGACAGACTCCTTTATATTAATATCTCTCCTTCCTCTTTTCATATATCTTCAATGAAAATATAAAGGGTTTGCTAGTCTACAGTTGAAGGGAGAGAGCACCTCATGGCTCTATTCCTTACTCCCATGGAAATCAGTGGCAAAATACTCCTCAGTCTCAACAGGTTCAAAATCTGGGTAACTTATGGTCAGTATCATGATATTTCAGTAATATATTTATTATATGATAGACAAATTCTTGCCAAATATTATTAATATGGATAAGACTTGCAAATAATTTGCATTCCACTTGCTTTGTGACAACAGAGTTTTCCTAACTGCATGGTGTCTCTCTCGCACACCAAAATAAATGCACACATACATGCCTCTCGTATATTTTCTAGCTCTGTGATAGTGCCAGCTCACCAGCTGCACCTGAAAGTGATCTTTGTTCTGTTTCAGATGAGCAGAAGCATGTGCAATAGAATTGGCAAAGCTCATATAGAACAGAAACCAATTTATCTTCTGTATTAATGATAGATATGGTTTTCGTCGTGTGTGTTTATTATAATTCAGTCAAACATTTTTTTACTTTTCTGATATATTTGGTTCAGTTTAAACCATCAGAGATTATTTTGAAAAACACTACAGCTCTAGTGCCTTACTTGGCCCTGGAAATATCAACTAGCACGTAAATGTGGTCCCAGACCTGCAATAAGCAGTAAGCAGAAGGATACATTACAAAAGCACAAGTCAGAGTTTCTGTGCCAGAACATTTATGTTCGGGCATGGTAGCTTACAAGTCCACAGAGTCTGTACATGTAAGTTTAAAAATGATAGGTATGTAGAGAAGTTTTGTTAGAGAATTGTCAGGAATTGACTCTCTCACCTAGTGCTCAACATCACTTAGGTAGAGAATAATTTCCAACCTATCTTACAAAGCATTTTATGCACATTCACATGCCTGCACAGGTGAGCGTACCTACATTTTGGTTTAAGGCCTTTTTTCATAGACACATGGGAAAAAAAATGGTAAGGTATTTGGAAAGGCTGAAATTCAAAGCAAAACAGTACAGGCCAGATGCTTGCTCCAGTAAGCAGACAACAAAAAGATAAGATTCATCTACACAGCTTTTTAACAGTGGGTCTTAGCAGATGATTTCAAAATCCTGATATATGTGGTTCCATAATCTTATCCCAGAGCTAGTTTTTAAGTGGTCCCACTGAATGCACTGTACCAGAGTTTGATATATATTGCATTACACTTCCATCAAACTAAAGCAATGGGACAGGTTCAGCTTTTCAGAAGGGTCTTTCACAGGTACAGCTAAATCCTGCAGTCCTGCAGAGGAAACATGCTTTGCCACACCTACCAGATCATGCCTTGGTTAAAGATCAGTCCCAGCACATTTCCACTTATATCGAACTCAGAATATGAAGGCTGAAAGAAATAACACAGATGCTCTCATTACGCTTGCACAAAGGGTTTAAAGATGACTTACAGTAGATTAAAACTGTCACTTCCAACAGCAGCAGCATACCGGTATTGTGTTGTAAGGCCTCTTGTTGCATCTTATCAGTGAATCATGAAACAAATTGATTTGACTCAAGGCCATCAGGCAGATTTTAATACAGCTTGCAGTATTTTACTGAAAATATTTTTGAGATTTTTTTCAGAGGAAGGAGATTAAAAATTCTTCTGGTACTGGGTAAATTTTAAAACAACAGTTCATGATTTTTACATTGGAGTAGCTGGTGGTGATCATCTAATGTGTCTTCCAATACAGTTCCAGCCATGAGGCTGCTGTGATTTAGCTCCTGTTGAAACTACAACACTATCTATCACATCTTAGGATTAACAGTTGAAGAATTCTTTTTAATAATTGTTAGATGTTGCCAATCTCTGTCTTCCCTGCTTAATGTGAATATCTTATTTTAATCTGAGTGAGTTTGATGATTGTAAATTTTACTTCAAGATTCAGCCATGGAGTCTCATTATCACTTTGTTGACAAACAGACTGTATCATAAATTTTTGTTTCCTGCATAGACACATAAATACTATAAACAAATAATTCTTTAGTCTTATATTTCTAAACTGTTTATCTAACTATTTCATTCTCTTTTTCAAAATCTTTAATCGTATCCACATCTCTTCTTTTACCTTCTTTATTAGTCCCTAATTCATGAACATTTGCAAACACTGAATACACTGCATTTCAGTGAGGATTGAAATAAACACATACGTATAAGTTTGGGTGCATATGCACCAGAAAAAAACTTCCTGGTAAGAAATTGTGGCTGTAAACTTTTGTTTTACACCTAAATGTGTGATTCAAGCATATTATTCATATGGTTTTGCATTGTCACATTTTGTTTAATCAGCTTTCTCATAAGAGTTGTGTTACACCATAGCCGGTGACTTGCATGATTCACATTAGTGGGTGGGCAAAAAGGTCAAGAATAATGTGTACTTTCCACATATTAATTACACAGATGACTGATGGAGGGAGGAAGGAGCATGAGATACATAAATAACTATTTTCTTATCCAAGAAAAAGTAATGCTATTAAAATCACCAATTGAAGTCACAAATTTTAATTGTACTCATATACTGAGTACAATATTTGGAGCTCCTATGCTTTCTCCATAGTCTTGCATATATGCACAGATATATATGTATATATTTACAGCAAATGGCCATATTTATGTTCCATATATTTATGAATCTGCTTCCATACAAGGCAAGACTAAATAGATTACGCGTATTCAACATGGAAAGCAGTTGACTAAGGAGAGCTGTATGGAATATCATGAGTGACATAGAGAGATAAATAGGATTATACAGAACCAAATAATATGTGATTATTTATCATAACATGGAGGATAGCATTAACAAATTCACTTAGAAATTTAATTTTCAAACTAACAAAAACAAGTGTGTTCAAACACAACATGAAAATAAATTTCTGGAATTCTATGCCAAATGACATTTTGGTTCTCAAATATATTTAGGGTATAAAAAAAGTCTAAAAATCAATGGATGGTAAGTACACAGAGACATAGGTATAGCTACTTCCTGGGGAAAAATTTATGCTCAGATATTTCCAGAAATTCAATTATTTCCAGTTTGCACTCCACATCTAGCTGTTGTATTGGGCATCTTACCAGACCTGAGAACCACAATGAACCAGACTGTTACGGTCATTCTTACATTGTGCCAAATAAAAATGTCAATAATAAACTAGTTTCATCATTTCCTACAGCACATGTGTTCTTGACACTTTGAGAAAAATAATATATCATGAAAATAAGGTATCCCCTCATTGCTGGATAAACATGACACAGCTTCCATTAGCAGTATTGAAGCTTGTATGTGTGGGCTGTGAGGTTCACTCACTGCTTATTACTTCCCTTCATGTTCTTTACATATGGATGACTGGCTAGAAAAAAGCATGGTATCTGGCCATCATTTTAGTTCAGATCCTTAAGTAAAGCTCTTTCCTTTACAGGTTCTGTTCTATTGATTGAATTAGTATATTATATTCTACTAACATCCTTAATTACCATATTATATTCCATTAATGTCCATTAACATCGGATTGAAAAAAACCAAAGACCAAAAATTCAGTCTGGATTAACAGATGAATGTATGCATCTTCACTTGACAACTGGCACTCCCAGTTCAAGCCAAGCTGTCCTGCATTTCACTTTGTGGCTCCCAACACTGGGAGACTGCAGGCATCTCACAAAAAATACATTTAGTAACCCCATCCAGCTCTTGTGGATGTCCAGAGTCATCTCAAATAACACTAGGCATCTTCAGTTGGGCAGGTCATGCAACAAAATGTCCTTGCATAAAAAGCAGATGATTCAGAGTAAATAGCAAGACAGAAGAGGCATCAGGAAGCCCACATGGTAGCCAAATCATTCTAGGTAAAGAGTCTGTCCTACAGACTTCAGAACAGCTTTCAGGCTTGCTTTCATTCAGGTTCTTTCATCGATCATGGATATCCTGATAGGAAAAAGGTCCAGAATACCACTTCAACATCTTTAGAAAAAACGGTGTATGAGCCTCCTGTCAGACGTAATGTTGGCTACATGTGTTCCCCACATCCAGTCTTAGCTATTGTAATGGCTGTGGAACATCTGAATATGTGGAGAAGCTCCAGATGCAATTTAAGTATATGAAAATACTCAGTTTCACAAGATGTGCTGACTTTCTGTCCACGCTGCATTAAAATTCCTGCATTTGATGTTGATATTGCAAGGTTTATAATTTGTTTGTCCACAACCTGGCTACCTGGCTTTGTCTTCAGTCCTGCACCTGTCGTAATTGAGACACACTGTAGAATTAACCGGAAGAAACCTGAACCTTGCTACAAAGGTCAGAATTTCATAGGACCTAGCCAATAGCAATGATTGCTGTACCAGAAAACTGGGGTTTTTTTGTCTATAGAAAAGTCCTTATGGGAAATCCTGTAGAAATCATTGAGATTGTGCTCCATAGAACAGGGAATGAGTCTTCAAATTGGAAATATGTGAAAAATGTGTACCCAGTTCTCTTAAACAACCAAAAAAAAAACCCAAAACCCACAAACAACCAAGCCCAACCCAGCTCTTCTGCAATTACCAAATGTAAAGAAGACAAGTATTAAGGCATAAGGAAATGCTGAGAAAAACTAACAAATGTTGTTCAGAGATTTTGAAGATGATGTGTCTAGCCAACAGTTAACTCTGTAAGATTGAAAGTAAAATGCGATTTACTACAAAAATGTGAAGTGATAACCTGATAAAGACATTTCAAATAGCAAATCAGGTACTTACAAATCCATATTCCAAGTCCCAGCACCAGCAGTAATTGAAAAACCTAACAAAGACTGCTCTCAAGAAATCGCCAATTAGAATTGTGATATATGTTGTCATCGTGTCAGAGACGGTCAGTCGCACAAATTCCTGTTAGAGCAAGAATTTTTTAAAGAATATATTTCAGCAATTAATAATTACAATAATAATGAAATACTGGACTAGATCTCTAATTGTGTCTATCCCACTTCAACAAGGAAAAAAATCTGTTCCTCCTCTACATTCACTAATTCTGAAAACCACAGGAGAAAAACTACCCCTCATTTACTAGAGGTATCCTTTGCTCTAATTCGTGCTCATGTTATCAGATGAGACTTCCAGGATATGATTAGACTGGGAAAGGCTTCCAGCCAAGATTGCTGCTATAACAGAATTCTGAGCTCATAGCTTAAACTGGTTTTGATCTCTTTGAGTTTAGGAAGTGAATGGCTTGCTTTCTCAAGAAGCAACAATTCCTAGTGAATATCAAGAGGAAAGAAGGAAATCCTAATGGAAATCCTCATTCCTCTACTTTTATTTTCGTAAGTCCCAATGAAGTCTGCTATGAGAGACCTTACCCCAGTAGTTCAGAAGGCTATTATACTTCCTGATTTGAAATTAAGGAGAACATTAGAGCACAGATGAGCTCTTCTTGTTCTTTGCTTATTTTGCAGCATCAGTGAGAAGAATAGAGAAGCTATTTTTCCTGCCTGTTTGATCCATGCTGGTGATTTATTCAGTCAGGAGTGGAGATAACCAGATGGTGAGATTGTCAGAGTGAAGGAGCAACAGCAAAACTGTGATTCAGTGATGAATTCATTCTCATGCACAAAACAACAACAATGTGTTATGATCAAATAGAGGAAAGGGGGATGTTAGAAAATTCTCTGGAAATTACATTCTGTATTAATAAATCAATATGAATAAATGTTCAAATGAATCAAATAAAAGGACTGAGCAGATTTACCATTAAACCACTATTGTTCTTTTGCATTATGTTACGTGGCTAAAGATAGAGATGTCATCTCAAAATCACACTGCTTTAAGAGTTATCTGACATGTATTTCCTTGTTAAGCTGTTCCTATTTTTATCCTTTCTATAGCTCTCTTATAGTCAGAAACTGATTTTGCCTGATCAAGCTTCTAATCAGAATTAGAATTTATTAGGATTTGTGATTATTCCAACTTTTCAAAATTGCTAAACTGCTTTTACAGGACAAAAATAGGATGACACAGAGGACAATAATAGAAAAGTATAGTAAAAATGGTGGAAAAAAAGAAATGTTTCAGTGCTGCCAACTACCAGAAGAAAGAATTTCCTACTAGACAGGGTCCAAAGAAATTAAAATAACTTTTTCCTCAACATTTTAGCTGAGGAGAAAGTCTGACATCTGCTTTTCCTCACATATTTGTTAATGCCGCTTCTTAGTAGAAAAAAAGAGGGTTTAGATATCATATTTTGTAGCAGACTATGATCTATTTTCAAATATGAGCTCAAAGAAGTTACATTACCTGTCCTACCATTGTTTCCCAGCATGGGCCTCTTGGGACATCTGCAGGGTCCACCTGTATTGGAGGAGCAGTCGAATTTTCTGGAATAGTGCCATTGTACAGACTGGCTTCCCATATTGTCATGTTATACTTGACTATCTTTTCTTCTTCCAACTAAGTAAAGAAATAAATTGGGGGAAAAAACCCAATGTGAGCTTGTTACCACCTCTTAAGCTTTTCTATTCCCAGACTCCCATTACCAGCTCAGGCACAGATGTGATACACAGTACAAGAAAGAAAAGAACCTCTTTCACTGTCATGTCTGTGACTGGCTGGAAATCCTCATCCTTGCCCAGCTACATGTTAAAAATAATGAAGGGAAGTAAATAGCTTGCCTTGAGATTGATTTCATCCATTAGGGCGATAATGAAAGTGTAGAGATTGCCAAGAAAAAGAGCAAAGATTCGTCCCAGCTGCCATCTTAGAGCTATTCGAGGGTGGTAATTTTCCAGAGAACTAATTACATCAAATAAAGTTGGACAGAACATTCCTAAAAGTGACATAACCATGTTCACCTGCGAAAGGGAAAAAAGAAAAATTGGGGGGGGGGGAGTTTACAGTGAAATGTTAGCAGCAAGTTCTTTTATTATTATTGATTTGGATTTGAAGGGTGCATTTCCATTACCATTTTTTATTTGGTTTTTGATTTCATAAAAATAAACCCACTCTGGGAGTCACAAGATTTTTTCACAAATCAAGAAAGGGATGAAAAATCAGTTGTAATCTACTACAGATGCCATCAAGCCAAACTGCTGGATCTCTTTCTGCAGGGCTGCTCTCCAGTCTCTCATCTCCCAATATGTGTGTATAACCAGGATTACACTGTCCCCGGTGGAGAATCTGGGACTTGCTTTTGTTAAATTTCATACAGAGATTGCCCAGCTCTCTGGTCTATCTCAGATTTTATATTCTCACTGCATAAGCAAATTCAAATCAACCCTGCTTCTTTTTTATTTTCTGAGAAATCTCTAATAAGATTAACTCATCACCTTAGCAAGATGGAAATGAAACAAGTTTACTGAAAGCAAACTGAGAAAAAGAGATAACTAGCTTTTATAGAAAGTTTGAAATACCACAGTGCTTATAAATTCTACAGACAAGTGAGACATTCTAGTACTGTAACATTCCTAACTGGTTGCTGAATATTATTTGAAGTCTGCTTAAATTTTTTTATTTAATTCATTGTGTCAGCCAAAAATAAAAACAATTTTAAAAGTTTAAGAGTGCAGTCATTTGATTTCAATGTAAAATAAAATTTCATTACAAAAAATGTGTCTTTAATGGACTAAAAAGCACAAACAATAAACAGAAAACATCTCAATCTAAGTCACAAGTGTTGTTGGAAAACCCAAATAAGTTTATTTGAGACGAATCCTGTTAAAGAATTAAGTAAAAATAATATATTTAGTCACAAAGAAACTGTTCACAAAACTTTAGTCTTCCAATTTCTCTAAAACTAACATTTCTTAGCCATGCTGGAATTCATTTTGTTAGAACTATTATAAGTGTTAATACATGTTTAACATCGTGCTACCGAGGGAGTTAGGACTGTTCTTGTTTCTCAGAAATAATATGGCAGCAGAAAGGAATTCTGCCAACAAATACATTTACTCACTTACATATATATACATTCTCAATCCTAAAGAGTTTCTTACTTGAGACTGACGTTCTTAATGAAAAGAAATACATGGCTTGCTTTCTGCTATTTATTTGTTCTCTGTTTTTATTGAGTGCTAGTGCTAATTACTTAATTTTTGGATCTGTAGGCAATCAGTAGTGCATTCTGTGCATGTCTTGTGGCACCCTGTAAGACATACATAGCTTTTATTTTTATGACTGCAGGAATTCACTGATGTTTCCTATGTATTTCTATAATGTTATTTGTAACTGGGTTTACCTTGTTAAAATAACAAATAGCCACTGTTATAACATGCAAAAAAGAAAAAAAAAATCAAAAACTAGTAATTATCTCCTCCTGAAGACTTGGGTTTATAACTGAAAAAGGCAGAATTTATATTGAAATCTCCTGCCACCTTTTACTTGTGTTGGGTTTCATACATTAATGTTTTGAATAGATTTTATCATGAGAATTTTGGATGTTCTTATTCTTTTGTATTTCTAAAAGGTGATGGGAAGTTGGTGATCAAAATATTGGTTATTTTTTCTTCATAATGAACTCTGTAAACTTGTTTATCCTTAAGTCTTCAAAGTGTCTAACATAGTTTATAACATGTATTGTCTCAGTCACCATTCAAAGACTTTGTGCCCAACATGGCTCAAGCTGGCAAAGCTGCAGGAGTCAACTACAGCCAACACCACTAATCATGAATTTTTAAAATTCAAACTTTCTGTATATCTTGTTTTTCAATAGAAATTTTCAGTCCTGCTGTGATCTTGTTGAATCTCAAGTCAGAATTGTCGCTGACTCTGGTGTCTCAATATCCTCCCACGGCTACAACTTCCAGGGGCAAATGTGTGCTTAAGAGGTGATGGGTCAGACCAAAAGTTGGCTTAGCCCAACAGATACCCAGGGATGAGCAAGCACAGAGCAAGTGTATAAACAATAGGTCCTAGAATCCAATTATACTAATTTGGGGTACTTGTTCAGTCAGATGTGTTTTTTATGTATTTAATAACTGCCAGAAGATTTCTGTTTCATACCTCAGATTATTCTTCCTTCAGACAGATGCAAATTTTGGAATTTATAGCACTGGCATCCACCATCTACCATTCCTTCCCTTTTGCTTTTTCTGAGTGTGGCTTCTACTCAATTCATTTGATGTCCCTTAGTTATTACACTGGAAGACATAGTGAATATATATTTTGGAAGAAACGGTATGTCCTTTGGGGAGTTTTAAATATAGAACCTGCTAACTTATTTAAAGTTTCCTTGTTGGTGCATGGGAGAGACAGGTCAGAAGGCACTTTCTCTTGAACATTCAATTTTCTATACAACATTAATTTTCTATATTTTTATTGTGTTCTGCCTTTTTAGCTACATGTCTGATGCAAGCATATTCTTTCCTATTTACTTTCCATCTACTTTTTTTTCCCATGATTTCACTTTTCATGATCCCCATCTCAAGAGCATTCTATTTCTGGAGAAAGGACACTATTAAGATAAGAGGTGACATGAGGCACAGAAATTGTAAAGCTGAAAAGTGAGAAATTATTACAACTAAAAATGCAATGTTTTACTGAGACAAAATGTAGCACATTGATTATTCAAAATCCCAAATCTATGATGGGGTCTATATTTCAGAAGCATAAATATTTCCCATATGTTTTCATAGATATATTATCATTATACTTCTTGGTTTCTTGAAGGATTTTGATGAACAAGGAGTTCATTGAGTTGTCCATTGAACTTTAGCCACCTTCTAGTTTGATTTCAGAAAGCAGATGATATCTATCCTGGACTTCTTGTCAACCTGAAGATCAGGTGTTGCAGCAGATTTTCTTCCACTGTTTTTATCAGTTTTTCACTACTCTGTGTGACTTAAAAATTATGGAATGATATGCCAGAAGAGGGGCGGCATGCATACATGGTAGACTTACAGTTGATAGCCAATGTGGTTTTATATTCACTCTCTTCTAAGTGAATCTCAAAAGCCCTCTCTGCTCTAGTGAGATAGACTTTTCCCTAAGAAAGGAATAACAACCAAGAGGCACTCACTAAATATTAAAACTCTCACTCAAAATGTAGGTTTTTATCCCTCTCTGTCATTAACCACTCTAGATACCAAATCCTTGTGTGACACTTCAAAAGCTAGAAAATTACTGCTTACATAAACCTTTCCAACTGTTATGAATCTGGTAAGAAATCCTGTGACTGCAATCACATGTGAACACAAGCCCACCGACACGTTAAACTGTGCCAAGAAAACATTAAGTATTTAACACTGACTGCTTGTTGGTTAAATGGCAGGTTCATTAAGAGTAAGTAGTCTAGCTAAAATAAATCATATCTTCCACTAACAATGATTGCAGTTGTCATAGATTTGTCTATCTTCTGCTTTAGAACACATTAATAAAGACCTATTTTCTCTAGTAAATACGGCTTTGTTTTTTAAAAATTAGTTAGAATTAGAATTCATACTAATAAAAGCTGCCTGATGATTTCTAGAATTAAACAGAGCATTGGAAATATGGGTTAATAATTTCAATATACTCTGTATCCACTATTAGGAACATTGAAGTAAATAACTGGATATTTTTGTCAAAAGATCTATGTGCTTGCTTCAGCCTGAAAGATCTGAAATGTTAAACTTATACTTTTTTATTGTTGGAAAACAAAATGATGTGTAAAACGTGTCTCACATTTGCCCAAATGTTAATGATTCTGATTCAGAGAAATCAGTCTGTCTCCTAATAAGATTTTTGTTCTTTTAAGTAAGTAGCTTTATTTTTAAACAGTACAGGACTATACATGAGAAAATAGAGTATCTCTGTACCAGAGAGATGTTCATACTACCTTCTATCTCTGCAAACTATCTTCTATCAAATGAGAAAAGCCGATTTTGTTCAGCAATTTTCATGCAATTTCAGAACACTTTACCAAAGGAATCAATGGCATTATTCTCCATTTTACCAAAATTTCCACAGCATGGGGAAATTGCCAGATGGTGCAGAACCATCATTCTTCCATGACCAACCACCAGGCCGCAGCCATGTATGAGGAGCAATGCGAAACTGATGAAATCCCTCAACAGTCCCAGTCTGCCTGTTTCCACTAACTTCCTGCTCTCCATAACACACCAGACAATTTTCTTTGAATTGTGATCTGACAAAACTAGGTACTACAGATAGGAAGAGTGAGTTAAAAAAATTACAACATTATAACAGAGGAGAAAGGTCAGAGAGAAAATGGTCTTGTTCAAAAAGTCACAAGTGACACGTTATTGGCTGTAGACTTTGGGAACAGATGATATAAAATGTATTTACTCCAAGGAAACCATAGTTATATGTAAAAATTTTTTAGTCCTTTAATGTATGCTGTGTGAGGGAAAAGAATTTAGAAAAGGAGATGAATACTTTTATGAAGGATGTTGATGCTTAAATACTGTTGCTAGAATTGTATGTAAGAGCTGTACTTTTCATTTGCTGTAAGTAGTACATCAAGTGTTTATGGGATTTTTTCTGATCAAAATCTCAATTCATTTATTGATGATGCAAACATAAGAAAGCTTGATCCAGAAAATAAGAAAAATATTTAAATGGCACTTACATAAGAGCCAAATATATTTATTTCATTAAATATTAATATCAAATCTAAGGCAATATATTATACCTCATAAATGTGTTCATTGTCAGTCAGCAGGAAAAATTCTTTAGCCAAATAATGGCAAAGATATCTTACCTACTCTCTTCAAAGACACACCTGCTCCAGATCTTAGTTGTGTGATTGAGCCTCCTTAGCAGCACTTCTTTTTGTAAAGCAAACAAAAGTAAAACAATGAAGATAAACATGCATATGTTTAGCTACATTTCCAGATTGCAGCATAAACTAATATAACAGCTTTCAGTAGCACAGTTCTTGTTAGTACAAATCTGTTACCACACCTTTCAACTGAGAGAAAGCTGAATTCCTCCTGAACTCTCTTCAGCTGTTAGCCTGTTGTCACACTTAGAGCTCGTGTAACTTTAAGCCAAGCAGTTTGCACAAGAATTTTCTTTCCTGTCAGAAAAATGTAATCACTTGTATCAAGTAACTTAAGCCAATCTTAACAGCCCCATTTCTCTGGATCCCAGAGAGGGATTGCTGCAGTTTTTCATGTTAGTTTCTCAGTCAGGTTTTGGTGTTGAAAATTAGGGATTGAATTTTCTCATTCCATTGTCACCCATCTCAGCAGCTTTGTGAGTCTAGCATCTTCTTGCATACCTTAAAGCAGGTATCTACTCTACATTCCAGCTCGGAAGATAAGCTTTAAGCCACAAACAGCAGGTACTACAACAAACACAAGAGTGTGTTTGCAAGAACGTAAAACCTGCCCAGGTTTTCATATAGCAATACTGGCTTCAGGTGCTTACTGAACACTGTTGTAGCACGCACAGTCACTTTCACTATACGCCAACATTCCGGCAGGGCTGTGGCTGCTCTAGAAAAAAAAAAGATCAAGCACAGAAAAAATGGTATTGGACTCAGACTGAGCAGCTGGAACTGGAAGGCATGAGTTCCATCCTGTTGCTAAGCTGCAGAGTTGTATCCATGAAGCCCCAAATAACTTTGAATATGCCCACACACCAGTCACTTTGCTTGGGCCGGTCCCAAAAGGAAAGACAGGAGAGCAGGCTCCTTGAAGAGATCTTGTGAATCCATAGAGTGGCTGGAAAACAATCTTAAGAGCACAAAGGAGTAAAGGTAAAGGCCTCAAATGAAGACTAAATACAAAGGGACATTTGAAAGAACCAGACAAGGAATAGACATTTGAATGAAGCAGGGAGCAGAAAGACCAGAACAATTCTACTGTTAAACATTTACCACCCACACTGTGAGTACTTAAATTCTCAAGGAAAAAAGGCAACATGCAGAGCAGAGAAACACAGTTTCAAACCACATCTATTTTAGAAAGGTGCTAGCACGAACTTCATTTCTTTCCCACCACCCGTAGTTCTCCAGACCTTCCAGGGCAAATTTCTGAGATCTTCTGACAACAAAAAAGATGAGGTAGCCACTCCCAGCGAGCGTGCACAGGGCTAAGAAGTTAGCAAGAACCCTCAGGAATCGAGTCAAGTGAATATTTTCCTCTTTTCGGCTCTCCTGTTCCTCCACAATAGCTTCCTGCACTTGTTAGAAAGAAAATATTAATGAGCACTTTAATGGTCATGACCCCACATTGCCATCCCGCTTGTTAGAAGTCAGTTAAATCAATTATGAAGATGCAAATGCACACCTGGGTATCATGTTTTGAGATTACTCTATATCATCTCACAAAATTTGTTTTGGATCTGTTCAGACCGCATGGTTTTGGCTCCCCAGAGTCTTCTTTTCTTCCACTGAGTGTGTCCTCACTGAAACTCGTTACACCTGCACTCATGTGCCAAAAAGAAAATGGCATATTCTGTCAGCTTGCTAGTTGCTATGAGGTTGAGTGACCCCGCAGGATAAATGTGTGACTAGCTGCCAGAAAAGGAACTATCACACTTTAAAAATGTGCATTGTGAGAAAATAATAAAAACGTTTATTCTGAAAGTCAACAATTCAGAAGGAAGGAAAACACAGAAGAGATGTAGAAATCCAAGAAAAAAAGGCAGACAGTGCACAGGTTCAAACTGCAGAACAAAATGCTTGTGCTTCACTGAGCCTTGGCCAGGACTGATAAATATTAAGACTCTGGTGTAACCATAATTTCCAAATCCTTTTTCTGCCAGCAGAATAAGTTTTTGCTCTGAAGTGTCATTGTGAAAAGGGAATTTGGTTATAGCTTCTCACTTGAGCATAGAGAACAGTTGCCCAGAGGGGAAGTTAGTTCCTGCATTGTAATAAATACTCTGCAAGGCTCTGTTTTTCTTACAACTTGTGTTAGTTGAAATAATGAAGGAAGATTGCAGCGGCTCTTGAGCAAACCTGCCATAGCCCCACACAAGCCAAGATTTTAACTTTTCTGTCTGAGGCTCCTTGCTCGTTCACAGTGATCACAGCAAAGCTGTGAGTTTATTTCTCAAAAATACGTGTGTCTCAACTGATTTGTACTCCAAATAGCTTTCAGTAGCTGACCTTAGTAGGTTGGTAGGGAAAGCATGCACAGTTTCAGTACTTTCAGTCAGTATTTCTACAATATTTGTGTTGTTGGGACCTTTCCTTTCTAATGATTTTGAGTGCAATTATCTTTCATGCCTGCAGATGGGAGGGTGGACATGGTGAGGTGTGTATTGGCTATATCGCCACTTCAGAAAGGAAAGGTGCTGTGTGTGTTTTGGTAGTGCAGCTAGTGCTTGGTCTTCCAGCACAGGTCTGCATGTTGTCAGTGTGACTGTAAGTCCAGCATCTTGTTCTTTACCTGGCACACCTTGCCAGAGTATTCCCTGTACATTATTACACTGAAAAATAAATTTTCCTTTACACAATGCACTGGTGTGTCTCAGGGACCCCAGTATAGAAACACATTCTGTAACATTCAACAGATATAGAACACATCCCCTTCACTGTTTTCACAGCAGTGCATCTCACATCCTGCCCCAGATTCCTCACACAATGACTCTTGAAATCAACATGCCCTATAAACCAGAGTCCCAAGAACACCTTATATTGTCTTGCAAACTGGGCTGTATTTCATAATTAATTTGAAGTTAAAACTTTGCAAGGAAAGTAACCTGTTTTCCTTACTGAAAAGCAAGTATACACTCAAAATTCTGAGGCCAATTCTTCTACTATGATCAATAGTCCTTTACAGATGATCCTATTGCTTTGCCTTACTGTATATCGTCAGTGTAGCAACAGATGATAATGTGAGGTTGGCAAAATGTCACCAGCATTTAAACAAAAATAATTTCAGACAAGCACCATGGAAACTGAAAGCCATCAGAGATGAGAAAAAGGAAAATATGATTTTTACAGCAGAATAATTTTTCTGAAACTAGCACTACAGCCAAAGAGGAGAAATAAGATGCCATTAATGCTTTGTTTTTCCCACAATCAAAAAGAAAAAATTAAGATGGCAAGGCACAAAAGCCCAGGCTCAGAAGGGCATAGGGCTGTCCAGTTCTAGTTTAAGCTTCTAGGCCCTAGGCACAACTAATACTTGAACTTGTTCCACCTGATTCACACCAGTGTATAAGCCAAATCAGATTACCTCTCCTTAGTGAGCTCTAATTTACCTTAAAACTTGTTGTGATGGAGGCAAACTTATTGTCTGCTGTCTCAGGATTTCCAATCAGATAGTCCCAGCTTGTGAACATTTTCCAGCTGAAATTAAAACTAGTATCATCCCCACCACCTTCTTCATTTGCATTCCTTGCCATTCTACAAAAGCCAGAAAGACACAGAAAGACCTTGTTAGAACTAGTTCTGCTATGTGAGCATGATTTTCAAATTGATCCTAAATTCTAATTTTGTTCTGAAAAAAACGATATTATTCCAGTTAATCGTATTATATTAAATCTGGAAAATTCAGTCTGAAACAAGAGAGAACGATGGAGATTTTCATATTTAGACAATTTAAGAGCTCACAAGATGCATTTTGATGTGAAAGAATTAATTAATTTTATTAACACCTCAGAGAAATTCTGCTGGATAAGAGCCTCAATAGTAAAACAGTATCAAGAAGGTCTCTCAAATAGAAAGCTGCAGATCATCCTGCACTGCAATAGATTTGATTAGAGACATCAGGAAGAGAAAAAAGAATTCTAAAATAACACACCAGAACAAAATCTGGTTGTACCATACAATAGTATCACTAATACGGTTTTCTATCTTCCCTTTCTTCTCCCATGCACTTATAAACAAGATTTATAGCAGTATCCACAAACATTAAATTATTTCGTGATTTTACTTAATCTTGACTACTAACAACTCTATTTCAAAGTGTTGTCATTCATGTAATAATAGTGGTCTTGCTTCTGCTTACTTTATCATTTAATTCAAACCATTAACTACAAGGATGAGGTATATTAGAAGAGTACAAACCATTTAATAACAATGCATTGCACATACTACATTTTTAACAGTCCAGTAAAATACATACTCTCAGAAAAGAACAATAACTAAATAATACAGAAGATCCTTCTGAGCTGTCATAAACCAATGCCAGGGTTATGGGCTTTGTTGTTTTACTGTTCATATACAGAATGGACAGAAATCATGAAAGATTCTTGGTAGGATCTGCCCTGCTACTGATTTCTAGACTAAGATAATTCCTTCCCCAGAGTTCCTAATGAAATAGTGATCAATGTTGTGGTTAGGATAGAATTTCTTTGAGACCAGAAATTTCCATTTTATGTTATGCACTGGAAAAGCTTCAGACAGCATCTCTAAATCTTCATATTTACCCTAAATAGGACAATTGTACTTGTAATTCTCACTACCTCTTAAGCAAAGACAAGCCCTTTGCCAGATCTCAGTCAACAGCAGAAAAATGGTAGCACCCCCGTTACACTGCTTTTATTTGCTGTGCCCACTGTGTCTAGGGAAACAGCAAAGATCAGAAGGCTGAAAAACTGCTTATAAGATTACTTAAATACTGATCAGCATTAGTGTCATGTGACCAGATGGGAAGTTACACACAATGTATTTTTTCTGCAAGGATATTCCTTACTTGGGTCACAGAGATTTTCTGCTAGATGGAATTTTTTTTTTTTTTTTTTTTTTTTTGGGGGGTGGTAACAGTCATTGAAATACAATTGTCTGAGATTAAAACTTTTCTGATCTTCACAGCTACATTATCAAAAATATTATAAAATATATTTTCAAGCTAAAGCAATTACATTTTTTCTGTAGTATTTTTCCTCCTTGTAAAACACACATATGTAACTGAAGAAATTTTTTTTCTCCTGAGATACAATCTTTGAAACACAGAACATGAATTATTCTAGTGCTCATGCAAGTGAAAATTACTGGCTTCAGCACAAAACAGTGGAAATAGATTAACTGCAGTTTTCTCTGTATACACTAGTGTCCTTGAATCTTGAACTGCAATGCTCTGATTTTTTTCAACCTAGGCATCTTTTAAATTCACCACTATAGCTAACTGTATTATTGCCATAGGTGGTCATCTTGCTGGAATTTAGATTATTAAAAATTATATTCATTAGCAGTCTATCTTCTAAGTAACTGTCAGAATTATCAGAGATTATTCCAATAGTGAATTTTACAATAAAATAATAATTTTACTTCATTTAAACTATGATCCCTAGACAAAATTCAAGTCTCAAATTCAAAAGACAAAAGGCTAATATATGATTATGATTCTATGATTCTATTATGATCTTTAAGGTCCCTTCTAATCTAAACCATCCTATGATTCTATGATCACCACTTGCACTACTTGTTTCACTTACACCTATGCTTCCTACAGTTTTAATATTATGTTCAAAACATTGTATTTAGCACGGTTTTCACAATGCTAGAGATTATTTTGCATTCCCAGGACACTAAACCCTTACTATGGCTAGTAGCATTAATTCTACACCACTGTGCAATTGTGACCTAACCAATACGGTCTTGATGAGAATCATTTACTGCTGTGAGTTACACAAAGAATTATGTGCTATATGTTTTTCTTTCTTGTCTTCTTCATTATTAAAAGAATTTAACTCAAATAAGGTATCATTAAAGGTAGAAAAACTGAATTTCTTGGATGTTAGTTGACATACTGCTAGATGGAGAGTATTATGAAAAGATGGGCTGACAGCTCTGTTCCTTACTTTATGCATTCATTTTTCACTTGGAAGCTGCAGGAGGGAAGTGTTATATTATTTCAGTAAAGACTTTTTCCCACTTCTACAATACTGCAACACAGCTACTGGTGCAGGACAACAGATGAATAAATACAGGCTGAAGGAATCTTACATGACTTGGACCTTGCATTTGATCTGTTGTTGTTCTGCTCTTATAATTATCATATTTTTAAAAAGAGTCTCAGTGGTCAACAGTGGAAATATCTGCCTTTTTGAATGTACTTTATTCCAGAGTTAAGGAGAACTTACGTTCGAATGACAATCATGAAGCTGTAGCCAATAGTCCCAACTCCAACAAGGAAATAGGAAAGAGGCATCCTGAACTTGAGCCATCCAATTGTCCTCTGGTTATTGTAATAACCATAAAAGAGTACAGAATACTGTGCAAAGCCCTGAAAAGTCAGCAAAAATTATAATGTCACATCTGTTAAGTGTGCACATAATCAGAAATTGTACCAATAGCAATGTACTGAACCATCCATTTCAGTGCATTCAAAACAGTTGTAAGCATCTCTATAATAGATCTCACAGGATAGAAAATCTCTCCTTTTATTTTGAAAGACTCGAGCTATTTCATATCAACTTTCAAATATTTTCTCTTTAAAATTCTTTATGGGCACTCCATCGATAATTTAATGAGTCAAAACTTTTTCAGCTACATAGTTCTTGTAAAGACAAAAATATTTTGGTTTACAAAATCTGTTTTACACATCACTTGGAGATAAAATGGCAGATTTTTTTAACTATTTTTCACATTTCTAAAACTTACTTGCATAGCTTATTGTTAAAAAATTATCATATAGTTCTTCTCTGCCTATCAATGTTGTCTGCTGTTCATTGGAAGATCATTCAATATACATTAACCAGTAGTTAGCTGTATTTTATGGATTATTATTCAGTATGCAGGGTTTTTTAACACTTGGACTCCAAGGGTGTAAAAAGTGCAATATAAGTGTACCTTCTTTCACAGCAATTAAAAGTGTATCTCCTTTTCTAAAAATCTTAATGAGAATTACTGTCTCTTCTACAGGTCAAATTGCTGATTTTTCAGAGTAATTTACTAGCACATGATTAACTGATACTGCTGGTACCTAAAATGATCCAAATATCTAAACCTTCCTGATAATTCTCAGATTAGAGCAAGAATTCAACTCCTAGAAGAAGAATATATCCAGAGCTTTTACAAGGACAGCTCAGCACATGCATAGCAGTGGCAAAGCTCCAGCTGGATGTAATGATTTCAAGCCAAATACAGAGTATTTGACTATGTAATTGGTGGATAGACCATGCATTATTTTGACACTAATACAGTGAGCTGAGGACTTCGTGAATTAAAAAAGCCATTTACTTCCCTTCTGCGTTTCAGTTGCTTATTTTACTTAAAATAAATAACATCTTTCTCTTATATATTATTGTAAAACATGCATTTAATATTTTGTAGCTCTTATTATAGATGAAATGAGTTTACAATGTTATCTGAAAAACCTAATTCACAAGCCTAAGCTGAAAATAAAATATTAATATATGATAAACAGAAATATTATTCAAAATGTCTTGAGTTGGTAATTAATGTATCTCTTTTTTCTTCATGTAAGACTAACTTTGACAGATGGACCTATACATAAAAGATCATAGTATGTTCTTCTCTGATAAGGAAAATATTGTTACAGAACACATTTATTACTAATTACTAGTAAAACATATACACCAGTCAGGACACTTTCGAATTCATTAGTATGTTTTTTGCATTTTCTCATTAAAGATTCCTTTAATTCCATTTTAGCCCAGGTTTCAATACAGCCTAACTCAGATCTGGAGAGCCTTTTGAATCCCTCAGATTATTAAAATGCTGCTTAAGTCACTGTGTTCCACAAAGTCAGAGATAATTCCTCCACTGTGTGTCATTCAGTATGTCGTTTCCTGTGCTTTCCTTACTGCATTTTACCATGGGACTTGAAATATCTTTAGTTGTGTAAAAGTATACAGGCATGGAAGATCTCTTTCACTCTTTTCTGAGACTAACATAGAAGTTAGGTGGGGTAAGAATGATAGCTAAATGCTTTATTGAAATGAGCCCTGAGAATTTCATTTTTAATATTTGGATTATTATATGAACTATAAAATATACAACTTTAAAACTGAATTCCAAGTAAAGTGTATCAAAATCCAATATTCTCTCTCTTTGCCATGTCAGTAAAACGAGTACAGTTTCAAGTGCAAAAAAGCAAAGGACACATTGAGCTCAACTTTATAGTCTTAAAGATTGGTGGGGTTTGGTTTTGGGGTTTGTTTGTCTATTTGTTTTGAAGAAATAATACTTGCTGATGTGGGTTCACTTATTTTTAACTTACTTTAGCACACAAGAACTTCTAGCACATGAAAAGTACTATCTTCTGTGGTGTTTAATTTAGGATGTCATTGTCTTCAGGGAGTATTTGTCAGTTTGACATGGCTCAAGAAAATTGTTTTTACCACCCGATATTTCAGGGGATTCACCTCTTTCACTGCCCTAAATTTGCATTTGCTCCTTGTATTAACTGTTATTCTTTTGTTTACTATACTTTCTTCATCAGAGCTGTCAGATCCTGTTCCAGTCTGTTACTATAAACTTCCTCTCTCTTTCCACCATCTGTCTTCATTCATCTTTCCTCACATACTTTTTTTAGAAACTTTGTTACCATTTGCTGTATAAAGCCCTTCTAGTCCCTATTCTCTTTACCAAATCTCTAAGTTACTATGATTTCTTTTTCTCCAGTATCTCCCTGATGTTCTAATTTCTCATTTTATAACGTTGTCGTCATTATTTAACTTTTCAGCTACATGCCTAGATGCAGACTTCCTGACACTCAAACATACAACTGATTGGTCAGACACAATGTCATTTTATGCAGAAGTTATTGCAAAATATTACATACATAGCTTTTTAGAAAGATCTTAATATCCTTTTGTATCCAAGGAAAGTCCATTTCTTTACGTGACAAAATAAAGCAGAAGTAATTTGTTTACTTTACATACCTTTACAGTCAAGATACAAGGAAACATTACAATTTCTACCTATCATTATATTACTTTCTTTAAAGTCAGTTGTCTACAGTTAATAAACCTGAAAAATTTTCTTGAAAATGAGAAAATAGGTATATCCAGTCAAGTCTTTTCTGTTGTTCTGTCATTTTAACACCTGATTCTTACTCCACTGACAGCTGCAGATTGAAAATAGAGCCAAGGAAGTTAAATAAAGGACTGCAGTCTGGCATCATCTTGGTTTCCACATGGAGATATTGAGCCACAAACCAAAGGATCCTATTTGAGATCTGCATGTCACAAGATTAGGGATCTCTCCACACCTTAACCAGACTGAAATATGGCAATATTGATGAGAAGCATAGAAACCATACCCCTTTTATGTCTTTTCAGGAGAGGTTAGAACTGGCCTCATCTTGGAAAGGGGTTATGAAAATCTGCCTGTGCCCCCCTCTGGGATTGCCTGTGTAGAACTCAACCGCCTGCACAGTTCTTCACATTAACATAGATGGAATGGGATCTCACATGGGCCAAATGTATCTGGAGAGGCCACTTTTAGATGAGTCATTTTGAAAACAGCTGGAGAGGCTGAGCTGTAAACTGGAAGAACCCTGCACCTGAGTTTATTTTTCCAAGAAAAATGGAGGGGGCCAAAACCAGCAAGGACACCAAGATGCCCAGAGCTTGGAGAAAATTCGCTGCTCACAAGGAGAACACCTGGCAGACAAAACAAGGGAATTCTAGATGCTCCAGTCTGCAAGCCAACTCCATCGGGTGCCCACCTTAAATGCCTCTAAGCAAATGCATGGAGCATGGGGAATAAGCAAGAGGAGTTAGAGGTGTGCACACGCATGAGGGGCTGTGACCTCACTGGTATTGTGGAGACGTGGTGGGATGGCTCCTATGACTGGAGTGTCAGAATAGAAGGGTACAGGCTCTTTAGGAAGGACAGGAAGCAGAGATGTGGAGGGGGGTTTGCTCTCTATGTCAGTGACCAGCTGCAGTGTGTGGAACTCGACCTGGGGAGGGATGAGGAGCTGAACAAGAGCTTAGGGGTCAGGATTAAAGGGAGAGCAGGAAGAGAGGAGACAGTAGGAGGAGTTTGCTACAGGCCATGTGGCCAGGATGAGCAAGTGGATGAGGCCCTCTACAGACAAGGTTCCTTGGGAAGAAGCCCTGGAGGGAAGAGGGGCCCAAGAAAGCTAGCAAGTATTCAAGGACCACCTCCTCCAAGCTCAGGAGCGATGCATCCCAATGAAGAGGAAGTCAGGTAAAAGTGCATGGAGGCCTGTGTGGATGAACAAGCAGCTCGTGGATAGAGTAAAACAAAAAAAAGTCTACAGTGGGTGGCAGTAAGGACAGGTAACCTGAGACAATTAAAGGGAAGTTGTCTGAGAGGCCAGAGATCAGGTTAGGGAAGCCAAAGCCCTGACAGAATTAAACCTGGCCAAGGACATCAAGGCCAACAAGAAGGGCTTCTATAGGTACATTGGGGATAAAAACATCAGGGAAAATGTGGGCCCTCTGTGGAAGGAAACAGGAGATCTGATTTCCCAGGACATGGACAAGGTCAAGGTACTCAATACTTCTTTTGCCTCGGTCTTCACTGTCAAGGGCACAAGCTGTATGCCCAGAGTCACCGAAGACAAGGGCAAGAACTGGGAGAATGGAGAGCCACACATGGTCAGTGAGGATCAGCTTCAGGAACACCTCAGGATCCTGAAGGTGCACAAGTCCATGGGACCTGATGGAATACATCCGCAGTTCCTGAAAGAACTGGCAAATGGGGCTGCTAAACCTCTATCCATCATATTCCAAAAGTCGTGGGAGACTGGTGAAGTTCCCACAGACTGGAAAAGGGGAAACATAACCCCCATCTTTAAAAAGGGAAAAAAGGAGGACCCGGGAAACTACAGGCCAGTCAGTCTCACCTCTGTGCCTGGCAAGATCATGGAGCAGATCCTCCTGGAAATCATGCTAAGGCACATGGAGAATGAGGAAGTGATTGGTGACAGCCAACATGGCTTCACCAAGGGCAGATCCTGCCTGACAAATATGGTGGCCTTCTACAATGGGGTCACGACCTTGGTAGATAGAGGACAGCCAACTGACATCATCTACCTGGACTTGTGCAAAGCCTTTGATACCGTCCCACACAACATCCTTGTCTCTAAACTGGAGAGGCATGGATTTGATGGATGGACCGCTCGATGGATAAAGAACTGGCTGTATGGTCACACTCAGAGACTTATGGTCAATGCGTTAATGTCTGAGCGGAGACCTGTGACGAGCGGCATTCCACAGGGGTCAGTGTTGGGACCAGTCCTGTTTAACATCTTCATCAGTAACACAGAGGATGGCATCAAGTGCACCCTCAGCAAGTTTGCTGACAACACCAAGCTGTGTGGTGCGGTCAACACGCTGGAGGGAAGGGATACCATCCAGAGGGACCTGGACAGGCTGGAGAGGTGGGCCACTGCCAACCTCATGGAGTTCAACAAGGCCAAGTGCAAGGTCCTGCACATGGGTTGGGGCAATCCCAACTACAAGTACAAGCTGGGTGGAGAATGAATCAAGAGTAGCCCTGAGGAGAAGGATTTGAGGGTACTGGTGGATGAGAAGGTGATCATGAGCCGGCAGTGTGCACTGGCAGCCCAGAACACCAATTGCATCATGGGCTGTATCCAAGGAAGTGTGGCCAGCAGGTCGAGGAAGGGGATTCTACCCTCTACTCTGTCTTGTAAGACCGCACCTGGAGTACTGTGTCCAACTGCGGAGCTTTCAGCATAAGAAGGACATAGACCAGTTGGAGCAAGTCCAGAGAAGGGCCACAAAGATGCTCAGAGGGCTGGAGCACCTCTGCTATGAAGAAAGGCTGAGAGAGTTGGGCTTGTTCAGCCTGGAGAAGAGAAGGCTCTAGGGAGACCTTATTTCAGCCTTTGAGTACCTGAAGGGGGCCTACAAGGAAGCTGGGGGCGGGGGTTGTGGGGTGTGGGGGTGGTGCGCTTTTTACAATGGCCTGTAGTGACAGGACAAGGGGTAATGGGTTTAAACTGAAAATGTGGAGATTTAGACTAGATATCAGGAAGAAATTCTTCCCAGAGAGGGTGGTGAGGCACTGGAACAGGTTGCCCAAAGAAGCTGTGGATGCCCCATCCCTGGAAGTGTTCAAGGCCAGGCTGGATGAGGCTTTGAGCCACCTGGTCTAGTGGAGGGTGTCCCTGCCCATGGCAGGGGGCTTGGAACTGAATGATCTTTAAGGTCCCTTCCAACCCACACCATTCTATGATTCTATGTTCATATTCATGCTTGCTGTTGCTAAAACAACTCAAGTGCTAAAGGATATGTGTGCGTATGTATAAATCTTTAAAAGTGTTGTTACATACAGAATTATAGAATCATAGAATCTTTTAGGTTGGAAAAGACCTTTAAGATCAAGTCCAACCATCAAACTAACACTGCTAATACCACCACTAAATCATGTACCCAACCACCTCATCCACATGTCTCTTAAATACTTCCAGGAATGGTCACTCAACCACCTTTCTGGGCAATCTGTTCCAAGGCCTGACAACCCTTTCAGTAATTTTTCTTAACATACAATCCAAACCTCACCTGGCACAACTTGACACTACTTCCTCTTTTCCTATTAATCGTCACCTGTGATAAGACACCAACACCCACGTCTCTACAACCTCCTTTCAGGTGGTTGTAGAGAGTGATAAGGTCTCCCCTGAGCCTCATCTTCTCCAGGTTAAACAAGTTCCCACAGCTGCTCCTCACAGGACTTGTTCTCTAGACCCTTCCCCAGCTCCATTGCCCTTCTGTGGACATGCTCCAGGCCCTCAATGTCATTTTTGTAGGGAGGGACCCAGAACTGGACACAGAATTCAAGGTTCAGCCTTAGCAGTGCCAAGTATAGGGGGACTATCGCTTCCCTAGTCCTTGTGGCCACACTCTTCCTGATGCAGGCCAGGATGCCACTGGCCTTCTTGGCCACCTGGGCACACTGCTCGCTCAAATTCAGCTGGCTGTCAAACAACACCCCCAGGTCCTTTTCCACCAGGCAGCTTTCCAGCCACTCGTCCCCAGGCCTGTAGTATTGCAGGGTGTTGTTGTGGCCCTAACGCAGGACTTGTTGAATGTCATATGCCTGGCCTCTGCCCATCAATCCAGCCTGTCCAGATCCCTCTGAAAAGCCTTCCTTCCTTCAGACAGATCAACACTTGGTGTCATCTACAGATTTACTGAGGGTGCACTCGATCCCCTCATCAGGTCATTGATAAAGATTGAACAGAACTGGCCCCAGAACTGAGCCCTGGGGAACACCATTTGTGACCAGCTTCCAACTGGATTTGACTGCATGTATCACAACTCTTCCGTCTCAACCATCCAGCCAGGTTTTCACCCAGTGAAGAGTATATCCATCCAAGCCATGAGCAGACAGTTTCTCCAGGAGAGTGCTGTGGGAAATGGTGTCAAAGGCTTTACTAAAGTCTAGGTAGACACCATCCACAGCCTTTCCCTTGCCCACCTTGTCAACGACCTATGACAAGTGGCTCACCTTGTCATAGAAGAAGATCAGGTCAGTCAAGCAGATCCAGCCTTTCGTAAACCCTTGCTGACTGGTCCTGATTGCCTGTTTGTCCTGTACATGTCATGTAATGACACTCAAAATTATCTGCTCAATAACATGCCCTGTCACCGAAGTCAGGCTAACAGGCCTGTAGTTCCCTGGATCCTCCTTATGGCCCTTTTTGCAGATGGGCATCACCTCGGCTTGTGGGTGTCTAAGTGGTGCAGTAGGTCACTAACCATTCACCTTTGGATTGTGGGGGCTTCATTCTTCTCCCCATCCCTGTCTACCTTCACAGGGGCCTGTGTATCCAGAGAACCGGCTAGACTGGACATCACATCAACAGTAAAGAATTAAGACACGCATCTCAGTTCAGTTAAATATCTACATATTCTATAAGACTGAAACAAAAAATAGCATTCTCTGGTTTAGAAAAAGCATACAGAGCCCATTATTGGTATTTCTTTTCTTTTTTTCTAACTCACACTACATCCTAAAATTTGTAACCTTAATCATATAAAAACAGAGGACTAAATTAACCTGTAACAAATGGAAAGTCTGATTCAGGGGTGCAAATCAAGCTTTGAGACCTTTTTCCATGTGGCTTTGGATTATTATATCTACTGAAATTTGCATGTGGACCTTAAGCTTCATTATATGTTTTGTCTGAAGGAAACATCCCTACTCAGAAGTTGTAAAAAAGAAAAATTAAATTAATTCGATTGCCATTTTCTCCTGAAATGTTTCACATGAAATCTCTGACTATTAAATAATGATGCAAAAGCCCATAATAATCATTAATGTGAATATGCAGTATTGCAAGTTTATGTACTTACACTAAAATCCCAGAGAGTAGCAAAGTTCATAGCACTTGCTTCTTCAGCTCTTGGGACAGTTTTTCTAGGTAAAGAGCCATACGGCTTCCCCATCAAAGCCTGGAACAAAACAAAACAAAACAAAACAAAACAACAACAACAACAACAACAAAATTTACATTTTAAAGCAAAATACCAACAAAAGGAAGGGACGATTCGCCATTTCTTAGGAAGACTTCTTATATACTTCTAAACTCCTTAGTGAGAACGACCTACCTCTCCAATTCTTTTCATTGCTCCTCACATTAATTATTGAAATTATGCTTAAAGTATGCATTAAATGTGTTTTCTAAATCTAAAGTGATGTTCCACTAGTATCAATGTGTGTCTCTTACATTCAAAGGCAACACAGAAGTCCATATTCCTCTCATGAGTAGTGTTTGTCTTCCAGAGAAGACCAAAAATTCATCTCTTCTTTCATTACGGGTTTTACTGGGGTTTTAATTTAAATGTATGGAAAGATACTAGGGATTCAGTTGTTTGGTTCTGACGCCCACTGCTGCTTGCAAGATGCTTGCTTATGTACAGTATATGTCCTCACAGGGTCTTTTCCCGGCTTTACCTTGGAAACTGTTGGTCATTTTCTCTTTTTTGGCTTCAGTGGAAAATTGATCATGCTATTGAAATGCTGTTGTTAATTCCTACCTGACTCCTTCCCATCTGCTTCCTAGAAGCTGTGGAATAGTGAAATCAGAGAGAAGGCACAGTACTTTTAATTCCGTATAAGCTCTCTTTTTTAAGAAGGCAATATTGTAGTTGGAGGAACAGGAACAATGTTACATTTCACAGCAGTGATTTCTGTCTGAATTACATTTGCTCTAAGCAGCATTATTAACAGTGATGCTGCACATAGCACAAACATGAGGGGTCTCCCTATTACAGCCCTGTTGGGCCTTATCAGCACGTGAGTATTAAGGCAACTGAGAAGCATCCATTGTGTCTCAGAGGCCTGGCATGTGTCTTTCTATTGCAATGCACACTTTAGTCAAGATACAGCATTCTTAGTTCCTCTCCTGAGTTCTCCATAGGGGGGGGGGGGGGGGGGGGGAAATGGTTAGTACCATCCCAGACCATGGGAAAACCCTTTCAGGGCACAAGCTATATACATTCTTCTCCTGTGTCTCTCTGTAGAGACAACTGTCCTCAAAGAAAGTACACCTTTACAGTCTTCGTTCACTCTAATACTTCTAAATGCAGCATAACAAGATTACAAATTTATTTAAAGGCCCAGTCCTATGAAATCTCACTGCAAAGACAGAAATCCATATAACAATTCTGAATGATAATTGAAAAAATTCTCACCTCAGGCACCATTACAAGTCCAAAGGTCAATCCAAAGAGAATCATGTTTATACCATACATCCAGCGCAAGAATATGAAATAAGATGCCACAGATGAGCCAAAGTGACCTATGAAAATATGAGATGTTAAAAAAGGGCAGATAAGTAGGTGCTCTTATGTTATTTTAACTTAAGATGAAGTTGCTCTAAGTTTATTTAAAATAAAATCGGGGGGCTTTTCATTATCTTTATTGTCATAATTTTAATAACTTTTTTCTAGATTGCATAAACTATTCACCAACCTTGCAGAGAAAACAGAAGCAAAAATAATTAAATTATTATTTATAGAGTATTTAGGGTCACAGGATAGTTGTGGTATTTATTAATATTAAATCCTTTAGCAGAAGCTTTCAAAGCAAATCTCACTTTCTTTTTCTTTTAATTTTTCTTTTTTGTCTGATTGTAAATCGTGTTAAGCCAGCACCAGTCCGGTTTTGATAAGAAGCAGCACAGAATTAGCCAGTGGGGAGAGTCCTTCCAAGGGCTCAAAGTACTTGTAAGTGCTGTTATTAGAGTGCTCACCAGTGCTGTTCACTAGAGAACAAAAAGGTGTGCAAACATTTGTACCCTTTCTTTCCCTTTTATGTGTTCCACTAGCATCTAGGTGTTATGGACGAAACTGTGGTTTAACTGTACTTCTTAAATTACTAATATCCAAATAGAGGATTGTTTCTACAGGTAAAAGCAACTGCCCCTTGTCTTAGCAATATGTTGAACAGAGCAAAAATGAATAGAAAAATAGTAAACTTCACAATATTATCCCTTGATATTATTGAAAGGTACTATCCCAGCGTGATTTTTGGGAACTTCCAGGTGTCAGCAAAAATGTGGCTCATCTCAAATGTAAAAAGAAATAGATATGAAAAACAGACTGGCAAAATGACCCTGTTCTACTTTTGCATTCTGGTTACCAAAGGAAAGCACTGTGTCTATTGGAAGATATTACTGGCAAAACTCGTGACAGGACTACTCCTTTACAGAAACTTGCAGAAACACCACTCTTACAAATCCTCAAGATGTCTATTATGTGTCCAGACCAGTAAGACACCACGTGCATCTTGCTGCTGAGTTTGATTTTAACTGCATATATGCACCAGCTTCTTTCTAAACTCCACCTCAAGTGAGTAGATAGTCTGTTCAGCAGTCTGTAGACTGTAGGTTTAAGGATATCATATAAATTGTTCTCAAGGGTTATTTTGCACTCCAAAACTCCACAAAATTCACAATTTATCATTTTCCTATTCATCTGCTGTTCTGGTTATTGCCTTTTGATGCAGCCCATAGCTTCTTCCAAAAGCAGCTTCTCTAAAACCAGTTTCCATTGTACTTTCATCTGCATTTCATCAGTGGCAGACTCTCACTGAGGTACTCATGCAGTTCAGGCAAATTGCCTTCAAAGAGAGGGCTGTAGTTTAAATTCATCACTGGAACTTAAACACAAAACTGGTTTGTTCCAAAAACCTATTCTCAAACATACCCATAGTACTAACTACACTGTTTTGTTTATATTTATGCCTAATATATGGGGACATCCAAGACCACTATTATTTAATCTGTGTTGTGTTACATAGTTGAAAATAATAGAAATAATGCCAAAATATCTCTTACGTAAGGCTCAAGATGATTAAAAAACAACACAGCATTAATTATCCTATAAAGAGGGATGAAATAAATTGAAGGTAAGCAATAGCTAAATCCCAATTCCAATTTCCCAGGATTTATCTCAACACTGGCTCCTGAACTGTTACCTGTATATTGAGGATTTTTATCTGTGAGTAACACTCTGTCAAGGAAGTTTTCAACTAGCTATAATAGCAAGCTCAATAAATATTAATGAAAAATAAATACTCATTGATTTTATACTACACATTGAATACAGACGTATGTTTCTAAAGTATCAAAAAGTAATTTACCGTTTTGACATGCATTAGGAATATGATACCAGATACTATTCTTTACTACCTTCCAGAAGTACTTACTTTCAATTTCTTTAATTTTCATTTCCCAGGGTATGCAGGCTGTCTTAAAATTTTCAAAATCTCTTTGAAATTTCATCCATTTCTGAAAAGGGTCACATATTAAAAAAAAGAAACCAAAACCAAACACAAACCCCAAAACAAACAAACAAACAAAAACCAAACAAACAAAACAAAAAAACCCAAAACCAAACCAAACAAACAAAAAAACCCCACCAACATCTCAATGCCAGATGCTCAGTTCCCCCTTGAGCTCATGTAACCCCTTAACAATCCACAGTATCCTTTGACAGAGCTCACTGCAATAGTAGCACTGGTTTATGAAGAACCATCTCTTTTTGTTTGTTCTGAATATGTCTCCTACTGGCTTTATATGAAGCCTTATTTCTTCCAACAGAAGAATGATTAAATAATACCTTCCTTTTCACAATTTGTATTTTTAGAATTGTTTCTGAGCATTTAATTAGTTACTCTCTTTGCTATTCAAAATTCAGATCTGGAGCTCAAGCTATCATTTAATTACAATTACACTGCCCAGTAGTTTATCTATTGGATAACTTCTGTAACTGAGTTTCCTGTGTCAAGCTGAGTTTGAAAGCTTAATTGATTTTTGTGAACAAAGTATTTATGAAATATGACTACAAAACTGCTTGCAGAAAATCCAGCCTAAAGGGTAAACCTGGTCATAGCAAGTCATCCTGCTAAATATTCTTATCATCAGCATTTTAGTTTGGGGCACCTGTGCTTTTGAAGTAAATCTCTCAAACTATCCCAATTTACCACACTTACGTTTAGACTGCAAAGCAGTGTCAGAGCACAAAATTAAGTCAAAACATGTACTTGAAGAGAATACTTGAGCACCACGCTACTCCACATCCACTGTTACTGGGTATTTCATCCTTGGGACCACACTGGACTTACCCCAAAGAAAGACCTGACAGAACACATATTTTGTGAACATTGGATACTCAGCAACCACCGTTCAGCCTTTCGGTCACCATCCTACGGTCTGGGATATATGTGGTGCTAGAGCCTTGGCTCAGTGGAGATGCCTCCAGTATTTTTGCTGTTGGGTAAACTGACACTTCCTGATCCTTCACAGAGGACTGTGTCAAGCAAAAGACTGAGCTTTGGATGCAATCCACAGAAAAACCTAATCTAGACCAAGAGAAATTAACTTTCACAAGATTTTTTAAACTCATACAAACCTATGCAAAAGGGTTCGTTTTTTGTCTTGATGACAAGTCTCAATCAAACTGTGAGCAGTGTGAGCTTGCATTAGAAATCTTTTCATGCACGAACTGTGGAAATAGGAGTTTTGAAATGCAAAGAAAGACAAGGAACTCTATTTTGGAAGATGGGTACATATGACAAAAAATCTGCAAAAGGCACCCCATTTGCATTACATGAAGTTAGTCAAACAAGAGAAGTTTACCTTGGTCATCATCACTTTGTACGCATAGAATTTTTTTCCTTTTCCTTTTCCAAGAGCACCTTCAAATTTTTCCACAAAAAGTTGTGCTTCCCTGGAAAATGAGGGCAAAATAAAGATACAGTTGATGCTATGGTAAACATGATATTATCTCTACTTCAGCAATGTATTTTTTTATGAGTTCTAACTCCTCATGGAGTTTTGTATAATCTTATTCCCTTAGTAATGTTTAGAAAGAAAAGCTCTGAGATTCTGTATTTCACAGAAGACTAATCATATGTAGTGCAAACAGAACAAACAACTTCAGTCACCTGCTCTAATCCAAATGCATTTGGAGCTCTGAGATCTGCCTACATCCCGTTAATGTTCTAAAATATTTTTAGTCGTAGTGACCTTCTTTTGCAGTTCAGATGTTGTCCATTTATACCACTTACAAACTGTTATTCCTCCTGGTTCCACTTAATATAAATTGTCACCCAGCTACCTAAAGGAAATTTATTTTAATTTTTTATTTTGGCTTGATTTCCCTGTGCCTGTCCTTCTCAAGGGTAGATTTAATGCAAATCTCCAGAATTTCTGCACATACCATCTCTAACTGTATCATTCATGGAATCATTTCTTAGAAGTGTAGCTTCAGTGTTCCCCAAAAGACTAAAATTTTGCTTATAAAGATATAGAAGTTAAATAATACCCTGGTGGTACAAATATGAAAGGAAGATCTATAAAATGTTTTTAAAAGGCATAATTTTAATGGATTAAAACAGGATCAAAAGGATACTAATATTTCCTCCATTTCATCTGATTTTCATTTATGACTCTCATGTCTGTCTATCAAGAAAATCTGTCCTAAAGGCATGATCTAAAACACTGGAAAACAGAATAAAAATTTTTAGCTGGCCATGTATGCACAAGATGGCAAAGCACTGTATATTATATTAGGTATTACACTAAGAACTTGGGAAAAGGTAGACTATTGGGAATATGTTAATTGCAATGCCTGTCTCTCCAGCATCTGTCTCTCAGTGAACACATAAGTTCATTGAGTGAAATTAATTACCACACTTATATTTCCCACTCACATATTTTGTGTAAGCAAGCAAAAAGATGGTGTTAAACTGATAAATCTGACAATGGCATTGGTAGAATAGTGGTGTAGCTCTAATAATGGGCAATTAAAATTACGTGTGAAGAAGGCTATCAGTCATGTCATAATTTCTCTTAACGTGGTTAAAGATCTCTGCATCTTTAAAAATGCTGTGTATTTTTAGTAGCTGAAAATCTTAGGGTGATCTTCATACTCTCATTTGAAGACATATGAAAACCTTTCCCAACTAGGCACCCACTGCACCAGTCTCTAGCTCTTGGTATGAAGGCTCCAAACAGATGTTTGTTTCTGCACTTCCCAAGATGGTGCAGGACTGAGCTACTGAATTTAGTTTTCACTCCTTGAGAAAAGAGTGAAAAGCCCTTTAGGCATTCTCACTTTTCAAGTGCTCACACCTAAACCCAGCTGGTGCAACATCACGACCAGTGTCAGTTCACCTGACCTCCCCAGGATTTCAACATGCCTTTTCCTACCACCTGTGATCAATTTTTCTCCTCCAAAGACACAGGTTGGCAGAAGCAAAAAGCTACACACAATGACATGAATCTCAGTCTAATCATTCTTGGTTTTCTTTTTCCTGTGGCACAAGGCATGAACAGATTCAGATAAAAAAGCCAGCCACACATCCCACCTATTCACCACTTCAAAATGTTCCTTGGGGATTGAGTCAGGGTCCTTTTAAGGCTCTAGAACTCTTGTTCTCAGTTCCGTGCTTCTGGATCACATCTGTACTCTGGATTTTGGAGTCTGTTTTCTGTACTTTAGCTAACTGTGACAGTGACTGAGCCTTTTTTATTTTCCAAGCCATTTAGAGTCCAGAGATTTCCTGGCTTGGTGCTCACATCTCATTCTTTCATTTTTATTCTCAAAAAAAATCTATTTCTAAATCTTTTAGTCTCAGGTAAGTCAGGAAAAACTATTATTTCAGCTTCAGGAAACCAGTGTCTGAGAGTTCCTTTCAAATGCATGTCCTCAAGACTTAGTCCTGTTCGTCAGTCAGGAGATATAAGGTAGTCCTAACAGCAGATGGCAGCTTCCTCCTAAATTCAGCAGTCAGTGCTGGAACAGTATCATAAAAGCAGCCAGAATCAAAAAATAAAAGCAGTCAGAATCAGAAATTGTACATGCACCCATCTCCCAAGTCAGTATGTCATATTCTGGACTTAAGAGGAAATCCTTCTACCACCACTATGATCACTATGTAATTCAAGCATTGGAGCTTGTTCATGAAAAAATACTGAAATGAAAACCTACAGAGCTGTAGAAAACCTGTGCTTTCAGTCACTGATTACATTCAGTTATGATGCAGAATATAAAGATTTCCAATTTTAAGCTTTTTTTTTTTACAGTGAAGCAGTAAGTTAGAAATTTAAGGGGATAATATGAAAACAACTAGTAGCATATTAAAAAATAGTGATTAACATATTTTGCATCTGTAGCTGAACACAGAAGTTCTCCACAAACGCGTTCTTTTATAAAATTAAGCTAAGCCAAAACAAGAAGGAACTTTCCACAATGAAATTCATAAAAATGTTTATTTTAAACTCTTAATCCAAGCCTTCTGTTCACTCATTCTAAATGAATTCTTACAAATTTTTCTACAAAAAAATAGTATTCCTCATCCTTGCCTCCTGGACTCTCCATCAGGCAATCTTCCAGTTTAGAATGTTAGCAGTATATAAGCTCTTGGTCCAAGACAACCCAAAACGTTGCTTTTTAAAGGTGGTGATCCAGATGTTCAGCTACTAACTCTCCTGAATGCTTCCCTGGGTTTTACTTTTTCCATGCCTGGGGTTTCCTTTCTCCCTGAATCCCCTTTTTCCCAACACTGCCACACTCCAGTCTGTGTTGGTTACAGAACTGTTATAAACCACAACTAAATGTTACTGCTTTATAAGCTGGTTTTATCAGGTTTTCACTTTCCTGGCCTATATTGGACTAAGTTCATCACTGAAGCACAAACAAACCAGACAATGATCTGATCATCATCTGACCAGTTAACCTTCTTACTGAGTGGTTACACATGAGGTCAGCTGAGTTACACATGCAAGACCAGAGCACAGAACAAGTTGGAACCATGCATGCACAATATTTGTGAAGCTACTTTCAAATATTCTAAAAGAAGTATGAAGAAACTCCTTTCTTTTTTTTAAATATTGTTTTCCTGTACTTATAAAATTTTTATAAAACTTGAAAAAAATCAACCAAGTCAAAAAGGGGGACTCTCAATATTATTCGAGTTTTCCATTTACACTGTATTTGCATTCTCATCTATTTACAATAGACTGTGATTCTTGGAATCAATAGGACTTTTAACATTAATGCATGTTTCACACTGACCGTGACAAGAAGGGCTGGGCATCAGGTTCCAGATGGTAAGCAATTGGATTGTGTATCACTTGCTTTGTATATTCTTTTATAAGAAAAGAATTCTTTCTTAAGAATTAAGATGTTATTTTTTAAGAGTGAAGATGTTACATGTCACCCAGACAAGTGGACCACCACAGAGAATGGTATCCAGTACCTGAGGCAATTAGTCATGCTGTTGGTGATTTATAATAATCCAGATAACACACAGTTACCCACAGATCCAGATGAAGTCCAATGTACACAACCCATGTGGCAGAATTTTCTAGGAAACGTACCACAGTCATATGAAAACCAACCCATTGGCAGTAGTGCCCTGGAAAAAAAGCCAGGGACAAAAGGTGGATGAATTGACTGGCCACCGGGTGGCAGGAAACATATCCTGAACACTGTCCTGGGCCTTGAAAATCAAGGCTTATGGTGACATGGCACTCCAGAAAGAACTGAGTCAGACAGTAGGACACATTTCCAAAACAACCTCACAGACACTTGGGCCAAAGAGCATGGCTTTGAGTGGGTGTATCACATGCCCTTATCAAACACCAGCCTCTGAGAAAATCAAGTACAATGTGCTGTTTAAGACTACACTGGGAGCAATAGGTAGTGGAACATTCAACCATTGGGATACACACTTAGCAAAGGCCACCTGGTTAGTCAACACTAGGGGATCTGCCAGTTGAGCTGGTCCTGCCCAGTCAAAACCTCCACGTATTGTAGAAGGGGATAACATCCCCATAGTACACATGAAGAATATGTTAGACAGTCTGGGTTAGGCCTGCCTGCAAAGACTAGCTAATCCATGGAACTGCTTTTGCTTAAGACATGGATGCAACTGGCGGGTGATGCTGAAGGATGGGGAATTCCAATGTATACCTCAAGGTGATTTAATTTTATGTGAAAATAGACAATGAATTAAATTGTATGATGTTAATTGTTTAATAACCCTGCCACTGTATGTCATCACTACTCCAGTCGCTATTTGCTCTATCAATGTTATTACATAAAAATTACTAAAATCAATGAAGAATAGATTTTAAGAAATCAAGCAAAGTGCAGCAGTGATGAAACTAGAGCTGGCTTCAGCAACTGGCACCCAGCAACTTCTCTGACACTGATATCTTCAACCTGCAGATCACGGGCATGGGCTCCACCAAATTCACCAGCTACAACATTCAGATGCAGCCTGCAACAATCCAATGCCAAGGATGGAGGCCCTGAGTGATGGATTGAATGAACTCAAAGGATGTGTTAGAGGAATGGCCCATGGACTAAGGGAATCATATCTCTGTGTGTGTGTGTGCGTGTGTGTGTGTGTGTGTGTGTGTATGTATATCAAAACCAGAAAAAGTGGTGGTGATTGATTGAAATGTGTAGGATCTGGGCATGACATAGTTGTCATAGAATAAGGGGTGGCTAATGTCTTCATTCAGCTGGGATAGAATTAATTTTCGAAAGAAACTGGGAAGGGACACAGCTGGGATAGCTGACCTGAACTGGGCAGGGGGATATTCAGTACCATATGACATCATGTTCTGTATATAACTGGGGGACTTGGCCAAGGAGAGGGAGGATCTTGGCTCAGAAGTGCTCTGGGTTTCAGGTTCTGGTTGGTGAGCAACTGCATTGTGTATGACTTATTTTATATATTCTTTTATTAGTACTGTTGTTATTATTTCTTCTCTCCTTATTTTGTCCTGTTAAACTGTCCTGTCTAAACCCATAGATTTTGCCTTTTTCTTCTGATTCCCCTTTCCATCCCACTGGTAGTTGTGGTGGGGATAGGAGTGAGTGAGCAGCTGTGTGGTGCTTGGTTGCCAGCTGGTCCTAAAGCATGACAAAGATGTTACAAACATTCATTAAAAACTGTGTCTATTAATATTTCCTATTCTTGTGAAGTAATAACCAAAATCACCACATAGTTAAAAAAAAGTAGCACATGCTATATGGTCCAAAGGGTTGTGGTGAATGGAGTTTAATCCAGTTGGTGGCTGGTCACAAGTGGTGCTCCCCAGGGCTCAGTATTTGGGCCAGTTCTCTTCAATATCTTTTTCAATAATCTGGACTAGGGGATCAAGTGCAACCTCAGTAATTTTGCAGACCACACAAAGTTGGGTGGGAATGTTGATCTACCTGAGAGTAAGAAAGGGTCTACAGAGGGATCTGGACAGGCTGGATCAGTGGTCAATTGTATGAGGCTCAATGAGGCCAAGCACTGGGTCCTGCACTTGGGTCATAAAAACCCTCTGCAATGCTACAGGCTTGCGGAAGAGTGGCTGAAAAGCTGCCCAGCAGAAAAGGACCTGGGGGTGTTGGTCGACAGCTGCTGAATATGAGCTGGTAGTGTGCCCAGGTCGCCAGGAAGGCCAACGGCATCCTGGTCTGCATGAGGAACAGTGTGGTCAGCAGGAGTAGGGAAGTGATTGTCCTATGAGAACAAGTCCTGTGAGGAGTGGCTGAGGAAACTGGATTTGTTTAGCCTGGAGAAGAGGAGGCTCAGGGGAGAACTTACTGCTTTCTACAACTATCTGAGGAAAGGTTGTAAAGAGGTGGATGTTGGTCTCTTCTCTCAAGTAGCAAGTGATAGAACAACAGGGAATAGCCTCAAGTTGCACCAAGACAGGTTTAGATTGAATATTAGGACTTTTTTTTTCCCTGAAAGGGTTGGTAAGCACTGAAACAGGCTTCTCAGGGAAGTGGTTGAGTCACCATCCCTGGAAATGTTTAAAAGACATGTAGATGTGGTGCTTAGGGTTTAGTGGTTTAGTGGTGGACTTGGCAGTGTCAGGTTGCCAGTTGGACTCAATTATTTTAAGGGTCCTTTCCAACCTAAATGATTCTGTGATTGTTATGCAGTTGAAATAAATGAATTTAAATATACATACATATATAATGAAAGAAAATAATGAAAGCCATCTTTCACTTTTGGAATAAATGAAATCATGTTACTTTTGATATTCTACAAGCATGACTTACCTCTTGGTGTGTGATCGATTTTACCAATAACATTCCAAATAGCGTTTTCATACCCGCATTTAAAGAGACTAAGTCTTACAAGGAAACCCCACAACATGCAGGTATAGAGGGGAGTTATTAAGTGTTCTACAGCAGTTTACCTGTTGGCTGCATCCATGGATATTTGCATGACTTTAAGACCTTATTTAAGTGGTAGCTAAATGCAAATCTCCATAACAGCTGAATTCTCTGAAATATTCCCACCACAGTTTTAATAAAATACCTAAAAAGCAAATTCATTGCAGAAGCTGATCTGGAAGGAGGGCCTATAGTTAGAGAGGCAGAAACATGTGTAGTTATGTGTAAAGAACCATAACTGCCAGATGCTGCTGGAGCCATCAAATGGAACATGTTTTTCTTCTCCCCCTCAGCCCTTCTCTCACCAGCACTGCTGCACATTAGTGCCACTGGGTTACTCCTAACCTCTGTGATTTGTAGGTTAAGGAGACCCTCCCTTGACTTCTACTTAAGCTTCCTGGCTTTAAAAGTTCAACAACAGTTTGGCACCATTCAGTCAGGGCAAAGGTTTGCAGCGTGCTTTCCGTGTCTGTGGCACATGCTCTTTTTTGTTAAATACGATCCAATATGTTACTTAATTCAGATTTCTACCTTGATGTCTAAACCAGCTCACTGACAGACTTCTATTTGTACTTTGCCTTTTCTTTCATTTCTTTTGCACTAATAATAAAACTTGAGGACAGAAAGAACTATCAAACAATAAAAAGTAGTCCTGAACCCATAGAATCCTTCTAAAAACCACAAGAAGAACCAAAACCACGTACATATACATGCATGCCTACTTGGAAGTAATGCAACTTCACTAACATGAGGACGTGTCAAAAACAACACAGAGCTACAAAACTGAGCTTTGTAATCACTGGTATCATGTGTTATAGGTAAATTATCTATATCACAAGGTAGGCCAAAGTGTGCCCTGTTAGCTAACTGTGAATTTAAAGAAGCTTCAGAGAAACCTTATTAATTGAATTACAGACACAAGAACTAATAAATGTTGCATGGGGCTGGGCATTATTGTCTCAGAGAAAACTAAGTTAATTATTAATATTGGGTGTGGAGTTACAGCTTCCAAAGTGCTAGGTGTACGGTACTTGGTACACTTCAGTGTTGCAGAGAGAGGATGAATTACAGCTCTCAGAGGTTGTTGCTAATTAATAGGATTCAAGTGGATTGCTCACATTTTTCAGTAACAGTTCAGGAAGGTTTCAGTCTCCAAGATCTAAAAACTCATTAAAAAGAAATGTCGTATTAATATTGATCACCCAGGACTTCTCCAAGTCTTAAAAAGATTGGCTAAAAACCGACCACAAAACAACTGTTGTCAGACACAGCTCACGTGAAAAGCAGTTCAGCAGTAATAATGGGAAAATTATAGTGTTATTTAATACCCGACCGGCCTCCAGGACATCCAGGCTGGCCTCCAGGACTGCCAGCATGTCCACAGTAAGATTCATCAGAATGATTCATTGTAGTACAAAGACCGCATCCAAAGATGAGAAATTTCCACCATCCCACACATGCACCGTATGTATCTTTGGGTTTTGTATACTTATATAGTATTCTGTTTCCAATTCATCTGTCTTGATGAGTGATCGAAGTCCTATAATGAAATAAATTATGCTAAAAAAATCCTGAAAAGTCAACACATTATAGTCTGTTCCTGGCACATGGAGAGGAGACGGCTCTTCTCTGTTTTTCTTAAAAAACCAAGAAGTTGTCCTGGCTCTTTTTATGGCCTGTATTTAGTTGGAAGTCCTTTAAAAAGCCTAAGCTTGATACCTGACTACCTCTTTTTTTTATATATATATAGTCATCATTTCATTTGCTTTGATAGTCTGCTAAACAGCTTTTAGTACAGCTTTAAAGTGAGGCCGTTGTTGGCACAATTCTGATTCTTGTGCTCAATTTTCTGATTATACGGTACCACAATAGGCTTTGCTGGTGGATATAAGCTACAGAACTGTTAACAGTCTGCTATTTTACCGCCCAAAACTTTGGCTATCTGAAGTGCTGTGTGCACTAACAAGGGGAGTAAGATTAGTACACCAGACATAGCAGAGCTTTTAAACCTTTCCCTTTCCTTCATATAACCCAACCAGGAGAATGCACAGACATGGATGCAGTTCCCAAAATCAGACCCTCAGAGATGAACTGGGATAGCTTTCCCTGGATATTTTCCAATTTGCAATAGCTGAAGCAGTGGCCCATAAGGTTTGGGTTTTTTTGAACTATTTCTAATCAAAAAACCTTTTCAATAGTTTACCTCCCTCTCTAAATACCAGTCTTGTAAACAATGATTGATAAGTCATTATCTTATGATGGCTCTTCAGGTAATTTAGTGCTGGCCTAGGCTGGCAGTGTCAAGAAGAAATATGCACAAATTACCATCTCCCATAGGAAAGGCACAACAACAGTATTCACAAACCATGTTAACCAGTGGAAGGGAAAAGAAAAGAACAAGAAAATGCTTCTGAAGGAGAATATTTTTCTTGAAAATGAGATCTAAGGTTGGATTCCAGCCACACTCATGCTCTGAACAGCACAGACAATGATGTCCCTAGCCCATAGCCTAACATGTCTATTGCTTAGGGCCTGGGACAGTGGTGATGCTGTTTCCTGTGTAACATCTTTTCATTCCTCTCCTTGGCTTCTTTCTCACCTTTTTCACTTCTTCAGACCTGTAAAGATCTGACCAAGATGTCTTACGATAAGGTTAGAGTCTGACAGTGCCGGTACCACTTAACTTCAAACTGCATAAGCACACTCTGCATCAGAGCATTATCCTCAGTCACAGTTCTTCAGAGAATAATCAGGGGCTGTTTGAAATGCATCTTTCTAGATGCAAGGATGTAAATTAGAAATTAGAGCTAATCTAATTTAACTGTGCAGGTCTATTAAGTGCTATTTCAGCAATGAGCATCTCTGCCAGGTTTTCACAGAAGGCATTTTGTACAGAGAAACTAGTTCTTCATCCATGTTCTAAAGTCATTGTTCATTCATGCATTTTCAGAACAAAAGAGTGAAGGAAAAGACTAACTATTTTACAAAGTAGTCACTAGAGTAATCATCTCTGCCACTATAAAAAGTGTTATTTTGTATCATCAAAGAAAGGGGGTTGTTCAGTCTTGCTTAAACAAGACATTTTAACAATTTAGAATTTCTTAAAACTTTTTAAAAACAAAATATAGTGGAATTTAAAACTTTCCCCAACAATAGTTTATTCTGACAAATTAACATTTATTTTAAAAGAATATTTAGAATTAAAAGTCCTAATCAACCCTAATAATAATTTATCAAATTAATAAAAAAAAAGTTTTTTCACAAATATGTAATGAATCCTGGAGCATTCCTGGGGAGCATTTTTTTTCCATTCTTGGAAAAAGAGGTGTTAATGCAGAATAAACATGGAAATGGAGTCTGGCTCACAATAAAGAACATTTCTCATAATGCTGAGATGAAATCTCTGATAAAGCATCTCTCTGCTGTGGAAGCTGGAAGACAAAGAATAGGGAAATTTCTTCTTCTACTCTAAGAATATAGGCTTCTTTGTTTTTCCCCACATATCCCATAATATGTTAAAACCTGCACAGGAGAAGAAGCAGATGACATAGGGAAATACTCACTAATAATAGTTGTTGACCAAAAGGTTCAATAGCAAGGGATGCTAATATAAGAATATTCAAGATACTTGTTATTGATTTACAAGTTTAAGGTACTTAAAGCCAATGTGTGTCCATTTTCCACCTCTACCAGAACAATGCCAATCTATTAGACTAATGATTTTGGTATAAATCTTAAGTAACTTGCTAAAATATAAAACAAATACATAGGTACCCTAAAGTGTGCTGATATAAATGCTTTTCTATTGTTATAACTACAATTACAGTAGAGTACCCACTGATAAGATATGACTTCTTATTTTAAGTAGCATGATAACACCAGATCTTCCATTGCAACTCAGTTGAACTTAGGCTCCAAAGAGCCAATTAAAAAACACAGGACTCTAAAAAACAGTCTATGGGTGTATGTAAATTATTTGGTTTGACTTTTTCAAAGGTACTGAGTGCTTCCAAATTCCATAACTTTCATCTAAGATGCTAAAATGCAGATTTAAATGCCTAATTCTCAGCTCACACATTTTAAAATGTGGCCAAATATTAGGTTTTAACTTCCATTTTTTTATTCCAGATATTAGCTGGATTTATCTGTTTTATCTGCTGAGACATGCATGACTGTACAGAACTGTGACAATCTGAATGGGATTGTCTGGAATAAAAAATTACTGGTTTTGGAATCTCATTTGACAGAGAAATATAATAATAAATGTAATTCTTCAGTTAATAAAAGTAGATTCAACATGAACATGCTAATCTGAAGAACTGTCATTTGCTATTGGAATATACATTTTTCTGGGGCAAATAAACTGATAATAAGCTTCCAAGCCTTCTTCAGAAAGGGCTGTAGCAAAGAATTAAAAAAAAAAAAAGTTACAAACTGCCATAAGAATATTTTGATGCATATTTTTACTATAATAAAACATCTGATGTCAGCAAATAAAATCAAATGCATATCTAGCCTCCCAGTCTAGATTTCATAAAGATAAGAACTTAAAAGTTAGTAAACTAATGGACTTTTGTGTAGAATCGTTTCCCATGTTGAATGTGTAAGGACCACTTAACCCTGATTATTAAGAAAGACATTGTTAAGATAAAAAAACAGATAAGGGTAGGATTTTGAACACTCACTATTGGCTTAATTGAGAAAGCCCACTTCAGAGATTAAAATGAGTGCTGTAATTTAGCATTCACTAAGAATGTCTACAAGCACTGATCCAATTACAAACATTTTATAGTAACATAGATTTTTAAGACCAGAAGGGATTGATGTTCCTACTAACTCTGACCTGGAAAGGGTACCACATGCTGCAGACATTCATTGAGGGGCTCCACAACTAGTGGCTGAGCTAAAACATAGCATGTAAAAAATTATACATCAGATTTAGAAAATTTTATCTGTAGTCAGTCACCTCACTGCAAACATGTTTACCAGTTGACCTCAAATACATATTCACTACAAAGTCATATAAGCAGACTGAGGGAATCAGGTGATGTTAATCATAGAATCACAGAATGGTTTAGGTTGGAAGGGATGTTAAAGATCATCCAGTTCCAAGCCCCCTGCCATGGGCAGGGACATCTTCATCTAGATCAAGTTGGTCAGAGCCTTGTCCAACCTGACACTGAATGTTTCCAGAGATGAGGCATCTACAGACTCTGGGCAACCTGTTCCCAATGTTTCACTGCGTTCCTCATAAAAAATTTCTTCCTTACATCTAGTCTGTATTTATCCTCTTCTAGTTTCAAACCATTGCCCCTTGTCCTATTACAACAGGCCCTATTAAAATGTCTGTCCCCATCTTTCTTATAAGCTCCTTTTAAGTATTGAAAAGGCTGCAATAAGTCTCCCTGGAGCCTTCCCTCCTCCAGGCTGAACCCCACTCTCTCAGCCTGATATACCTATAGAAGCTGTTATTATTCTTTGTGTTCCTTGACAAGTTCAGATCCAGATGGGCCTTGGGCCTCTTGACCCCATCCTTACAAAATTGGGTAGCATCCCTATACTCTTCCCCCGATACCTGTCCCTGCTCCCACTCCTGGTACATTGCCTTCTTGCCCTTTACTTTGACCAGCAGGTTTTGACTCACCCATGCCAATCTCTTGCAGTCCTCCCCTGCTTTCTTACACCTCAGGACAGAGAGTTCTTGAGCTCTATGGAAAGCATCCTGAAAGATCTGCCAGTTCTGTTCTACTATCTTGTCCAGTTTCCAGTTTGAGGATAGTTTCCCAAGGGGTTCCATTGACTAATGCCTTGAACAACTGGAAATTTGCTTCCCTAAAATTCAGTGTCCTGACTTTATGCTTTGCCTGTCCCATAACCCTCAGGACTATGAATTCCACCAGTTCATGATCACTGCAGTCCAGGCTGCCTCCATTCTTGACATCTCTGATTAGCTCACTAGCACAGGTCCAGTAATTCATCCCCTCTGGTAGGACCATCTATTATCTGGCTGAAGAAGTTATTCTCCTCCTTCAGGAGTCTTCTGTATGCCTATAGCTCTACAGTGCTACTTTTCCAGCAGAAGTCAGGGTGGTTGAAGGATGGCTGAAGGTTAAAGGGTCCAGCAGGATGAGAGCCTGCAAGCGCAATGCCTCCTGCAGTAGGAGTGAGAAGGTTTTGCCATAGGGTCTTGACCAGGCAGTATGTAGTAAATGCCAACCACAAGGTTCCCTTTGTGGCTTCAGTCTCTAATTCCTACCTATAAGCTTTCAACCTCCTTGTGGCTATTCTTCAGAAACAGGTCTTCACAGACTATTCTTTTCTTGATGTAGAGGGCAAGCCCTCCACCCCTCCTTCCTCGCCTGTCCGTTCTGAACAGATTGTAGCCATTGGCAGCAGCACTCCAGCCATGGGATTCATCCCACTAGGTTTCAGTAATTGCAACTTGATCTTATCTTTCTAGGAGCATGGTGACTTCCAACTCTTCCTGTTTGTTGCCCATGTTTTGTGCACTGGTGTAGAGGCACTTCAGCTAGGCTGTTGGTCAAGCCATCTTTTTAAAGGAACACACCTTAATTACTTTGAGGTATTTCCCTGGTGTTTCCCTGTTGGTTCCTATTACTTCAGGAGCTCCTGGCTCCTCTCTATAAGACAAGTGTGGTCCAGTGTACCCAGAACATCACAGAGCTGAGGGCCCTTGTGCCCACCCCATCCCTCAAATCTTGGTGTATCATCTCATGGGTGAGCCTGATATTATCCCTTTCCCTCTCTGAGTCTATTTTAAAGCTCTGTTAACCAGCCTCACTAACTTGTGAGCAAAGATCTTCTCCCCTTAAACAAAAATGGCCTGGTACCATGTAGATCATGCTTTTATCAAAAAATCCAAAATTCTGTCAGTGACAGCAGTCACATATATTAATACATGTATTAATAGACTGGGTCCATGTGTTTCTTCCAATATTGCTGCCTGCAACTGGAAGAATAGAGGAAAAATTACCCCTGCTCTGGCTTCACTTACCCAAGTCCCAGCAGTCTGTTTTGACTGCCCTTGGACTACATGTTGCAGCTTCATCACCACAAGATCAATAATGGGTGTTAGTCTGAGGGCCGTACCAGGCTAGGATGTTTCCTAGAAACTAGGAATTGCTAGCAGTGCTGGAATAGAAGAATGGCTATAAAAATAGAACCTCTGTTCATAGCAAGAATACAAAAAAATTTAGTCTGAGGGCCGTACCAGGCTAGGATGTTTCCTGGAAACTAGGAATTGCTAGCAGTGCTGGAATAGAAGAATGGCTATAAAAATAGAACCTCTGTTCATAGCAAGAATACAAAAAAATTTATGTACGTGGGGATCCTTCAATTATTGACTATGCAACATAAATTGCTATCTGATTATCTAATATGCTCATCTATTTTTTCTGAAATTTCCCTCAGCTTCACAATGCTTCCACTTTACATCTCCTAGGTACTCTGTTCCCTTACACCTCCTTCCCTGTCACTTTCTTTCACAGCATACATTCAGTTTCCTCTGTGTAACTTTACCCTTCCCAAAATGTCCTTACCTCCTAGAAGGAAAAAATTGCCTACCTTCCACACCCTATTTCATATTCTCTATCCTGTCATTATGTCTGTGTTTTCTATCCATATCAAAAACTGTCTGCAGGAAACAGAAGTCTTTTCGCTGTTAGATGTGGCTAACAAAACATGACCATACATTTTGTTGGTGTTTGGGCAGTACTGCTGTGAATGAATTATTCAAAACAGAGGAATAACAGTTTTCTATAGCAGTAACAGTTGTGGCAAAAGAATAAAGTTCTCTGCAATTACTAAATTTCCTGTGATTGGTAGAAATTTAACTGTAAATGAAAACTTAATTTTTAGCCTTAATGAAAATGTAGTGATCAGTTTTCTAGGGCAAAATACAATTTTATATGTGACGTACCTAAAAAAACATGAAAACGCAAGCTCGGTTTCCAATCAATTTGCTTTCTCATAAGTTAAAAAAAAATTGTGTTTTCCAAGAAGTTAGAATAGAAAGATATAACCTTTCTTCTTGCCCCAGTAATCTCGAGGTATTCCCAAAATTGCATCATTTTTCTTGAATGACATTATTAAACTTATCAAGGGAAGAATTTGCCAACATTAACTGAAGAAAATGAAAGATTTTGCAGAGGAATGTAATGGAAACTTAGCAAAGAAAAAGATTGGAGTTTTTCATACTTGATTTTGGGTCGACAGAGACAAGAATATAGTCATCTGCAATGCCTTTTGCCATGACTTTCTTTGAACGAGAGATTAGAGATGGTTTGAATTTAACTGTATCAGTAGGTCATGAAATAACGTGAAAGTTCTGAAGAACAGTGCAGAGTACAACAGCAGATATTCACTGTGGAATTCAAACCTTACTTGAGGACTGACAACTTCTTTTTCATCTTCCATGGCTTGTTTCGTAGTGTGGCGATTAGTTTCTTTTTTTCTTCTACCTCTTCTTTCAGCTTGGCCAATTCCTCCTCTGTAATCGGTTCCTCCTCAGACTCAGAATCAGAACTTCAAAGAAAAGCATGAAAAAACATGTCAGCAAAGTTCAGAAAGGACAGAAGTTTTCACTGAAGCACATACTTGGTGTTAATTCTTCTTAACTTTTGAGACCTAGATAAATGCCTTCACTGTTGCACAGAAAGGAGGACACTCACTTAGACTTGTTATCAGTTTTAGGATGAAAGACAAAGCCTGCACACAAAGTGCAGAGATGCAGCTGAACCAGCACTGCACCCAGAGCATCCCCTGCGGGGTGGGCAGCACTCTTGGGGAAGCATGTGACAGCCACATGTTGTTCCTGCAAGAGTAACCGTCCTCCTATGCATCCAACCCAAACTCACAAAGGGCAAGTGAGGACACTATAACTGTAGCCATAAAAATGAACTTGTTCGCCACGCTTCAGTGTGCCGCAGGAGAGAGAAGAGACACTACAGCTGCAGTAAAGACAAGTTTAAACACCAGATGACAACCGGTCCACTGATCAAGGCAGTAACATCTCAGAGATGGGAGAGATACAAAGCCACATTACAGCAAGGCTCTGATGTGTCCTAGCCCTCAGAGTAAGCAGATGCAATGAGTAATGACATCTCCAGATGTGGGTTTTTTTGTAATTTGAACTTCTTATCCATGCACTGGTTTGTAGTATCTTTGGAAAGCATTGCTAATTAAGGCAATGAACACTCGTACAACCTGCATAGATGTCCTTTTCTGTAAGAGATCTTAGATCTCATATAGTGCCATATTCCAAATCATTAACAACAGGTGTTTCCTCATCTTATGCCAGCAAACAGGAAAATGGTAAAAAAATCATTAGACTCTGACCTCCTGCCCTAAAAATCTGACAGTGACAACTACCACTAAATCAGCTCTTAATAAAAGCAGTTTGATGCATTTCTATTTGTTTCATGTTATGTTTTCTTTTGCTTTTTTTTCTGTTTTGAATGTTTGAAAATGATCTGGAGGGTTTTTTCAATAGTTTTCTAGTTTGTTTTGAGAACAGTCAATTCAGACTTTATCAAGCAAGCACTTTTCAAACAGTTTTGCTTATAATTCACCATTCTGAGTGTTTGATGTTCAAAATCTGAAATCAGACCTGAATGATTTATTACCTAAGTCACCTAATTTTATAGTTTCTATCCTCTGGGTAACTAAAGAATATTATAAACTTTTTCTTCTCCCCAAACAAAATAACACAGATACAGTTAAAGATTTGTGTGACATAAAGGACAAAAGCAAGAATATTTATGAGAAGTTTGAAACCAAACAAATACACATGCAATAGAAGCAATAGAGAAAACCACAAAATTCTCATTAGTCATCTACATTTAGTTTTCTTGAGGTACACATAATTATAGCAAAAGCTAACAGGGAACAGTTTAAAAATTTCAGACACAGAAGAGTAAGTAGCAAAGGAAAGAAAGAGGCATTCATAGTTATATGCCCTGCTATTAAAGACAAAAATGCTATTTATTGAAAAGATTGTCACATTAGAATGTTCAACCTAATAGCATTAAAATTTCAGACTTAAGTGATAAATAAGTGTCACAGAAAATATAAATCTGAAAAAAAAAAATAAAAGACTGCTGCTGAATACCAGACATATTTTTGTTATTCCAGTATTGCAATGAGCAAGTGAGGAACCATAAGAAAACTTAAGTCAAACAGATGAAGGTCAGTAAATACAATTTTGAGACATTATAATGCAAAAAGAGTCATGTCTTGAAGAAGAACAAAAGAATTAAAGGAGTCTGGTTTTGCGAGAGCTTTAAATTCATAGTTGCTACAATCAGCTGCTTTGCGTTTTACAAAGCAGACAGCAACATATCCAATATTAAGTACTTCCTTTGACAGAAGAGTGCTGCATTATCCAAACCTGAAACATGCAGTTTTCCAAGACTGCAGTGAGAGTGGTGAGAAATAGGAGTCGTAGGTGCCAGTGTAGTGAGTAAAGGAAGCTGAGCAGAACACAAGAGGTAAAGTAGGGATAAGACTGGGTCTTGCAGTCATTGCTCACTGTTGCTTTATTTGTCTTTGCAAACACACCTCATCTATCATTTTCCACTTTTCTTTGGAAACAAGAAAATAGCAAAAATTCCAAATTTCTAAAGATCTTTAAGCAATCAGTATTTTCAAGACTGTTTACACTGTGAAGTCAAATTTCATGCAGTTACAGCAGTTTTCCTTTTGCACTATGATATTCAAGCCCAGAAATCAGAACTCTGTCTTCTGTAACCGAATGATTTAGCCTTTCATGAAAGGTTGTGATTCATACATTTGAAGGCCAGAAGGGTTCACCGTGACCTTCAGTCTAACACAGAGGATAAAGCATTAATAATTTCACGTCAAGCCACCATCTAATTCAATCTACACAATGCATATTTTCCTAAGTCAGTAGAGCTTTTGAAACCAATGTCACTTCCTTAAATCACACACATAATGAACTTGCTCATACTATTAATCTGTGTTTTGGTTTTATGTCCATATTATATATCTGAGTTTTGACTTTAGATTCATTTTTTATAGATGTAATCTACCTTCCTCATAATTTTTGTAAAAGCCATTTTACAGAGGTAAAAATGAAGATGAACAATTTTCTTGGAGATTGGATGTTTTCAGGGAAAAAACTGGTAGGACTTTAAGACTCTAGAGTGACAGGGGAATAAATTTGACTACATTAATTGCTAGTGTTTTGTGAAAATTCTGTTATTTATTGATAATCCCCATAACATCCCCTGACACTTAGTGCTCTTCAGCAATCTTCTTGTTGGCAATAAGACGCAGTGCCTGTACTGCCTTAATCTTGCATGTACCTCTGGATTTTTGCATAAGCTTTATACTCTTGAGTAATACTACTAAAAGTCAGTTGATTTTCTCACATACAGACCTATAGAGTAAAAACAGAAATTGCACAGACTAGGCAGAATGTAATATTTCTTCTCTGACGATTTGTAGCTCAAGTGACTGCATGTGGTTTCTAAGATCAATCAGCCACAATTAGACAAGCCAGTAAAGAACAAAATAGTTTTTTAACCTAGGAATATCAGTCTTCACAGTGATACTATAAGGAGCAATTTATCATGACTATTTTAGGAATAGCCACTATGAACAGTGTAGATCAGGCACTCCTCACACCCTCATTAACAGGCAGGAATCAACCACATCAATGACCAATACTATCCAAGAGCAGAAAATTTAAAACTCACCCAGAAATAGTTCCTTTTACCACAGATTTGACTTGTGAAATTCACTACCACAAATTAGGAGAGATTAAAGTAGTCAAGTTTAAAATAATCGTCAACACAAAGTTTATCTAGGATTCCTTTATGCCTTTCATGTATAATAAGTAGGGCATAGAGGTTTTCCTGACTGAGGTGAAAAGTAGTGGGTAGGAAGATAACAGCACCAGATTCTACTGATTTTTACTGTGACCTAGCCAGAAAGGATGGTGTTTGTAGAGTTTACAAAATCCACAATGACAGTAGCAAATACAATATTGTCCTAGTGCACAACAGGATGACCATGAGCCAACAGTGTGCCCTCGCGGCCAAGAAAGCCGATGGCATCCTGGGATGCATTAAGAAGAGTGTGGACAGCAGGTCAAGGGAAGTTATCCTCCCCCTCGACTCTGTGCTGGTGAGGCTTCACCTGGAGTACTGTGCCCAGTTCTGGGGTCCTCAGGCCCAGAAGGACAAGGAGCTACGGGAGAGGGTTCAGCGCAGGGCCACTCAGATGATGAAGGGCCTGGAGCACCTTCCATCTGAGGAAAGGCGGAGAGAGCTGGGGCTGTTTAGCTTGGAGAAGAGGAGGCTGAAGGGGGATCTTATCAAGGCTTATCAATATCTAAAGGGTGGGTGTCAGGAGGAAGGGGACAGGCTCTTCTCAGTGGTGTACAGGGACAGGGCTAGGGGTAATGGGCATAAACTGGAAAACAGAAGGTTCAACCTGAACATGAGGAAACCCTCCTTCCCTGTGAGGGTGACAGAGCACTGGAACAGGCTGCCCAGGGAGGTGGGGGAGTCTCCTTCTCTGGAGACTTTCCAAAGCTGCCTGGAATTGTTCCTGTGTGATCTGCTCTAGGTGATCCTGCTCTGGCGGGTGGGTTGGACTAGGTGATCTCTAGAGGCCCCTTTCAACCCCTACCATTGTGTGGTTCTGTGAATCTGTGAATCTTCCTATGGAATAATATCACATTTAATTTTATTTTTCTTTTTGTTTTGGTTGGGTTTTTTTTTTTTTTTTTTCTCTCTCAACTTCTTATTTTACTCCTATCATGCTTTTTCATGCTGAAATGTCTTGGAAATTAAAAAAAAAACCTACATCAGCAAGATGTATTTTTAAACAATACGTAGTATCTGTTGTGATAGGTCCCCATGGACTTGGTAGATAGGCTGTATTTCTGTGCTGTCACCTTTCTCTTCTGTTCTGAACATTTGTAGACCTTTCATCTGAATTATACCTGAACTCATCAGCAGCCTATTTCCCTTTGGTTTTGGTTATATTGTTTTGCTTGTCTTTTAAAAATATTTTTAAATCTTTCAAAAATCTTTTAAAATACTATTTTATTTACTACTCTGCTATCTTGTCAGCTGGTCTCCTATAAGTCTAAAAGTATGATGTTCTTGAGGTATCTTTCAGATCACCCTTAGTTTTTCCTCAAACATTATGCTTATTACTTCAAACAGAAAGTCTTGATTCAGGTAGCAATTTCTAATTATTTAGCCTGAACAGCCATTTTAATGTTAAGAACTTTAGAAGACAACGAAAAACATTGTGCCCTCATTCAATTTTATATTTCAGTCATCTTTTTTAAATTAACTCTGAACAAAAGTTTACAATGGAAGACAGTAGTAAGCAAAGGAACACGGATTGACACATTCAGGACTGTTGCTATGTAAGTACAGGAAAATGCAGAGGGGTATAATTGGCACCACAGTGAGGAGCCAGCACAAAGGGAGATTTCTGGCAGTCTTGTAGGGAAGGGGAATTAAATATATTGAAATGAGATCATGGACAAATTAATGCAACAGCATGTCTCACTGTATTTTTTTCTTTCTTTTGACTCGTGCTATGCTTGCCAGTGACGCTTTTGGGAACACAAACAGCTGCAGCAAGTGCTGAATGGGGGAAGGGGAATCTCTCTCCCTCTCCACTGAAATAAATGTGCCTAGCTCCACTTGCCCCATTATACACCATTCCTGGGGGTTATTTCCTTTCAATAGCATCAGAAGGGTCAGGGAGCCAGGAATGCCAGCATGGCAGAAAAATACAAAATAGTTTTCTGCTTTGTGTCAGTGAGGTCTTCAAAGACCACAGGTTGCATTTAGTGCTTTGGAAAAGTGAACTGCAATATTTCAGAGAGAATGGGAGACAGACTGGAAAATCCCATCTCAGCCCTTGGTTCTGGGTTCTTGAAAAAAATCTTGTGAAAAGTGTCAAGATTTTAGTTCTGCACTAGAAATAAAACTAGAACTGGGGTTTACTAGGTCTATTAGCTTGGGGTTTGGGGGATTTTAGTTTTGTGGAAAGGAAAAAGCAGGAGATGTCTCACCTGTTATCACCTCTCCCTATTTGCTCCCCTTATCTGTCACTTTCACTCCTTCATCACAGAGAACACCTCATAAACCTGGAATATTTAACAACAGTAATGGTGACCCTGGATTGAGCTCCCATTCTGCCTGACCAAATTTGATCTAATCCTCAAAGTAGCAGCAGTGCCACAAGGGCCCGGCTGGTCATTTCCTGAAGTCCCACCCTGGACCTGAGGCAAACCCATAACTTTGTTGCACCAAAGTGGATATGGCTTTGTGGAAAGTTTCCGTTTTACCGAGGCAGCATTTCCTCACAGCAGGAAAAAAACACAAACCCACACAAACAAACAATACTGTCCAGCTCTAATTGGACTGTAATGAGTAACGGAGCCATAGTGACTCTTGGTATTTCACACCTACAAATGAAAGCAGGTTCATGTAAGACAGCCAAGGGTTTATATTAAAATAATAGTTTACTCAATTACCCAGATCCTGATTTCTTTTTGTCTTTTTTCTTCTTGGCCTTCTCTTTTTTCCCTTTCTTATCAGGCTTTTTGTCCTGTTTCTTCTCATTTTTACCTTTCCCACTTTTACCCCCTTTCTCATCTTCCTCATCTTCATCGTCTTCTTTGGATTTCTGATTTGCCTGGTTCTTCCTGGTTTTTGCAGGGTCTCCATCAGAATCACTGCCCTCATTTCCAGCTGCCCGTCCCCGTCCTCTACGGTTTCTGTGTCTCCGATGCCCAGCTCTCCTTGTTCCATCTTCATCATCCTCATCCTCCTCATCACCACGCCTGGCTCTTCCTCTGGCATGTCCCCTTCTGGGTCTTGGTGTTGCTCTCTTTCCCCCTTTATTTGTTATCGGAAAAAAAAAACCAAACCACGTGAGAGAAGGCGGTGTGTTAGAGGGAGAGCTTTCCTCCTCCATTCATTCAGATGATCAGGAAACATCTGAGTGTGTCCTCAAACTAATCCACATTACTGTCATGGTTTAGGCCCAGCTGGGAATAAAAAAGACCACGAGGCCACTCGCTCACTCTTTCTCTCAGTGAGATGGGAAGGAGAAAATATCAGGAAAGGCTCGTGGGTTGAGAAAAGGACAGGGAGGGATCACTCACTCGTTACGGTCAATGGCAAAACAGACTTGACTGGGGGAAGAAAAATCCATTTTATAAGTTACCAATCAAAATGAGAGCAGGATAATGAGAGACAAAACCAAACAGGCCTTGAATACCTTCTGCCTCTCACCCCCCTCTTCATGGGCTATTTCTTGCCCCTACAGTGGCATGGGTGGGGCAGATTGGTTAGTTCCTCACACACTGTTTCTTGCTGCTCCTACCACTCCTCACACTCTTACCCCTCCCACGGGAGACAGTTGTTAGTGAACCTCCCTGGCAGTAATCCTTCATACAGGCTGCAGTTTTCTCCTCTAACTACTCCAGCATGAGTCCCTTCCATAGGCTGCAGTCCTTCAGGAACAGCCTGCTCCAACGTGGGCTTCCCATGGAGTCATGGGCTGCTTTGGGCACAGCTGCCTGCTCTGGTATGGCTGCTCCTGCTCTGCTCCCCCATGACCTTCCATGGCTGCAGGGGCACAGCCTGCCCTCTCACCATGGGCTGAGGGCAACCAACAACTGTGGCCCTTTCCTGGCTACCAAATCCCCACCACAGAAACCCAACACAACTACTGACCTGCTTCTTTGGCCTTTTCTTCATTTTCAGCTGCACTGCTTTCTTCGTTGTCAACATCACTGCTAGCTGTGGAGAAAACAAAGGCCAGTGCATGTGAAGTGTGAATCAGTCATTAGGACTTCAGGGCTTTTAAGAAATTCTTGGGAATTACTGCACTTTACTCCCTCACACCATTTCATAAACCCATTTTTTTGGAACATGGCAAATAGTTTTCAAGAAATAAGATGACGACAGAAAAAAAATACTTATACTTCCCTTCAGCACTCAAATTAAGTAAGGTTCAAAGTGATGCTGTGAACTCCCTCTCACGGAAGAAATAAGTAGGACAGGAGGACCCTCAAAAAGAACATCATAGCAATATTCTACAATTTGAGAAAAAGAACAAGGAAGATGAAAATATTTCTCTGGCAATTCTCAGAGATTTTCTTAAACATGTGAAAGATGAGCACTCGCTGAGATTAAAGAAAATTAAAAGAAGCATTTTCAGATTTGACTGTTGAAGGGCATGATGGTTCATAGTTGCAGCACAATTGAAAAGCGCAGCCCCAGAAGAAAGAGGAGATATATTCAGTTCCAACCAAAAAAAACCTCTAAACCTAGAGACAAAAGTTGACCCCACTCACTCATACACTATACCACAGTCCTGCCACTCAGGAGGTGATAAAAACATTAGAGACTCTAGAGAGAGAGGCTATTTACAGGAGTAAGTAGTATTTCTGCTCAGAAACATGGATTCATCCATTGGAGTGGATCTTTTAAGTTTTTCAGTATCAGTAAATTCAGTAAGAGACGCTGTCTCTGCTACCCATCAATAACCAGGAAGGTATACAATTTATTTGCCTGGTACACTTTGAATCTGGGATCACACATACATAGGGAAGAAAAAAAAAAACCAAAACTTCTCTCTTTCAAACACATTATAACAATCACAGCATTTAATTAATACGTCCTCTGCAAATATTGGCATGAACATCTTAATGAAAAGGTCACTCTTGAAACGGCTAGTGGTATCCACAAGCAGTGTTTCTTCAGAAGCAATCCAACCAATACCTGAGAAGCCAGGAGTTAATAGGCCTTCTTGAAGTGTCTTTGACCTTGTATATGTGAGACAGCACTTGAGACACACCAGTGAAATATATAAAAATATATGGTAGCAGGAGTTAATGAGAAGAAATATTACCATAAATAGAAACAGGCAGCTGTCATTCCACTCCTGTATAGCATGTATGTTCCAGATGTATGTTCTAATTGCCCCTCTGTACAGACAGGACAGGTGATATGTCATGATCATCTCATAGCTGCATTTTTCCAGCAAAAAGAAACTACAGTTATCTTCCTTCTTCACTCATCTGTAATACTTTTGATTTTTTCTTTAAATTCTTTCTCTGCCCATTCCCTCGTTTCTTTTATAAATTTTATGAAGCCATTAGTGATTAATTGAAAATGTATATACATATTGATTTATCCAGGGAGTGCTGTAGCTAACTACCAGGCACAGCTTCTGAGCTTTACACAGTACCAAAGAAAAGCAGTAAAATATGTAAGGCTGCAAACAAGGAGGAATCTAGGGTCTTGTTTCACTGTGTGTAATATTGGGCAAAAGGGTATATATATAGGGAGTCTAAGTTCCCTCCAGAAAACATTTCTTTGTAATTACATTTTCTATCCTTTCCACATCATCTGCACAATAATTTTTTAATACTACGAAAAACTGTTATCATTCAATGTCATCAGTGGAATGTGAAAATAAGTGCTCCTTTGTTCTGTTTGGACATATGCCTTCTGCTGCTGACAGTAACAGGATCTCCATTTGACAAAGATCATTACATTGCTATTGAAAGCTTGCAAAGATGAAGACAGACACTTCTAAAGAGTTACTTTGCATGCAACAATAGGGCACAGTCTTTTATTGCAACTAATGCTTTTGCTGATCTCCTCCAGCCAAACAGAAATTCCCAGGGAAGCACTTTAATGGTACAAGATTGGCCTCACTGTAAATTCTGATGAGCACATACAACAAGCAAGCAGCTGGAGGTTTATCATATATACTGAAAAATGCATTAGGAGTGAAAGTGTATCGTCCTCGAGTTGACATCATATTGACATAATAGTGAAAGTGACAATGGACTATGCAAAACAGAGGCTTAAGCTGGACAGAAGGTAACTGTTGGGGCTTAATTCTAATAGCATAAGAGTACCAAATGCACTAGTCTGGATCCAACATTTCTGGTAAAATAAAGCATTAAACTAAATAATAGATTTCAGACTGCTTGAAGAAAGTACTGAGAACACTGCTAGAGGGGAGTGTATCTGAACAGTGACTCCTGTACATTCATGTCTTTTTTTATCATCTAAATTGGCAGTCACATGAGCAATAAAGTTTTTAAAGAAATGAAGGAAAAACATAAAAATAAACAGAGGTATATATTGCCACAAAATAAGCCTAGAAAAAATGACCAGTGAATACACGAAACCATGCAGCTAGAAGAGTATTGGGTATTACAGGCATACCCAACAAGCACAAGTGCAGCTTCAAAATTTACTTATGCAAAAATTTAGAATTATACCTCCAGACTGAATTTCAGAACATTCCTGCCTCCATGGCACCATGCTTATATAGAGATGAAGCATGTTGATGTGAAGAATGTTAAAGGTTTGTCCTCATTCTGGTCCATCCACAGGATAAGAGATGTTTCTCAGGGCTTGGAGAATAATTCAGAAAGCAATGTACTAGATTTCATTTCTAAAAGAAGCTGGAAGACAATGAGGACTCTCCAGTCCTCCAGTTTCCTCTCATTCTATGTCATGCACTGTGTAACTACCACAAAAGCTGAGGCTCAAAGTAGAACCAAAGGTTATTCACTTGTATCAGCTGTGATAGCAGTTGGTGCTGTTGAGGAGGCACAAACTCTCTGAGGCAGGAGGAAGGAGTTTTACCACTCCTGTGGTGTGTCCTGAACAGCATATATCATGTGTCCATTTCCTATGTGGACACGTCACACCACACCCACATTACAGCTATCCCTGGAGACTTGTAATTCAGACAAGCTGTATTAATAATTGCCTTTTTGTGTTTGGGAGTTTCGTACATGTCATTAAAAGACCGATATTTTTAGTTGTTTGGGTATTAAACAATAAGAGAAGTAAATAATCATTACTGTGTTTAACATCGTTATTGATACAAAGCTAGTTCAGGTCATTAACTCTATAACACTTTTCAGCGGAAAGAAGAGACTGGCCAGCTCGCAACCCAGAACTTAAGCTGCTTGTGGCAAATCCTGTTTTACTGAATTATTGGAGAAGCATTTCAATGACACACATATTACATATCATGGTGACACTGAATCTAAATGTAGTTTAGCGCAAAATTTAAATGTTCTTCTATAAACCACAGCACAGAGAAACAGTAGAGCTCATTCCTTATACACTGTATTATCATCCTGTAGGAATACTGAAGAACATTTTTGATGCTGTGGTTTCTTAAAATAGAAATGTATAGTCTTTGATACAGAAACAAAATCATCACTATGTGGGATCCTTTTGGGTCTATAGACTTGTTTTCTGCTTTTTAAACAGATCTTCATGTGATCCCATTTATCAAAATTTCAGTGAATCCTCCACTAAAATCAACTAAGCGTCACTAAAGCACCGTCTAGAATTACTCATTGTTCCAGAAAATGTTGATAGGACCTCATTTCTTCAGGGTATTAATATTCATAGGGCTAATATCAGGTTATTAGGCTTTGAGTCAGCTAACTTGAACTTATGAGGCCCAGAGCAAACTATTGCTCAGCTGTTACATCTTACAGTATACATCATCTTGCTCCAATGATACATATATCATTAGATATGTTTGGAGCTATAGTCCATAACTCCTTATGTTCTAGGAAACCAAATCACTTTCTGATTTTTTTTTTTTTTTCCACAGCAATTTAAGGAAAACTTTCTCATGTTTCTAGACTAAGGGCAGGTATTGTGGTTTAACTCTGGCTAGCAAAATACCATGAAGCCGCCCCCAAAAATCCCTCCTCCAGTGGAGGGGGAGAATCAGAGGAAAAAGAAATAAGGAAGCTCATAAAACTGAGATAACAACTATTTACTAATTGAATCTAAATGAATATATACAAATACTACTAATAATAAGTAATTAAAATAATAGAAAATAAAACATATGATACAATTATGTCACAGTTTCTCACTACCCACTGGCCAATGCACAACCAGGTGATGACTAATGAAAGCCAGACCCAGAGAACCCGGGAGTCGCAACCCGAGGGCCGGAGCCCCAGAGCTGTCACAGCAGAGTCCAAGTGAACCCTACAAGTGATAGCATGACTGGGAAAACTAAACAAACCCACCAACTCCCTCACAAATGTGCCATCATAGGAGTTAGGAAAGCAGCTAAAGCAGGAGTCAGGGAGAGTGTTAGCAAGGGTACGGGAGTAAAGGAGAGAGAAAGAGAGAGAGTAGTGGCTTCCAGACACCCTCCTTGCTTATGCCCTGAGCATGACGTGCTATGGAATTAAATACTTCCTTGGCCAGTTTGGGTCAGCTGTCTGAACTGTGTGTCCCCCATGCTGCCTGTAGTGAGACAGCGAGAGTTGGGAACGCAGGTGCAGTATCAGAAGTGGAGAAAGACCTTGAATTCAGTGCAGGCATTCCCCAGCACCAGCTAAGACCTCATCAGTACTTCTCTCAGCATCCAGGAACCCAGATTCCTAGGAGCCACGGTAAAGACAGTTAATTCTTTCCTGACCGAACCCAGCTCAGCAGGGAAAGTGTAAACTGAGAAAGCTATCAATTTACTTGAAGTCTTATTTATGTTTTAGCCTATAGCCACAAATGGACCAACAAGATTAAAGGAGGGCATCCTGAACATGGGCTCAGACTAACCTGCAAGTCAAAGGCTGCAGAGAAGACAGAACATCAAACAGCTCAGTAGAGAGCTCAGAATGTTGACATGTTGGCTATTGAGGAACTGAGGACAGAAAAAAAGTTATAGAACGATAGCAGAACACTATATAAGGTAGCCATTTAGCAGATTAGTGGGGTTGTTGTATCCTTACCTTATTTTCCAAGATGTTTGTACATCATTTATCAGAGAATACTACTCAGATTTCTTCTTTTTTTTTTTTTCTGTTCTTTTTTTTTAAACTTCTTTTATACTCATAAAGTTTCCTTAATTTTCATGGTGAGAGGGGTAATGATTCTTGAAACTACCCCATAAAATATAGCCCACTATTGCAATATTACTGCTCACATTACTGCTATGTAAAACGGACTATGGCATGCTGGGGCCATTAAAAAAAAAAAAAAAAATCAGTTTTATGCAATGTAATCTGTAATTTAAAACATTCTAACAGATTTTTCTATATGTTATAAAATAACTTTCTACTTTATTGATGTTATCAAGCCAATGAAATGGACCATGTGTAGACAGAGCCTTGCAAGCAATTGTGTCTTCCCTTGGACTGGCCCATGCTGAACTTTTTCAGTGATGGAAGGACATCAGCCTAGATAACTAATAAACTGAATGTCTGCCATGTAGAAATGTCAGCAATGCAAAATCATATTAGAAAACAAATGCATGTGAAATATTAGTAAAAAAAAAAAAAAAGAAAAAAGGAAAAGTTGCATAATACTCAATTCCACATATTTACCTATATTTTCATACTATTCTTTTTGATCACATAAACATGAAAGTTTCTCGCAACACTTCTGTGAGGGTAAATATTCACTAGAAGTAACAGCTGTGAAACACACCAGAACTAATACACCAAGATCTCACAGGAAGTCCTGGTAGGACAAGAGTGAATTTGTGCAGACTTCTGTATCTAAGATTTGAGACCTTCATGCTATAGAACACATTCTTTTAGTGTATATGAAAACATTGAGAAAACAGCTTGGCCTACTGTTGACACAGGAGTAGGGGACTTGAAACACAGGAAAAAAAAAATTAAAAATTACATTTATAGAACGACTGGAATACTTAGTATTTGAGATCATGCTGGATTTTTCATCTGTGATTTTCCCGGTTATTGTCACAAGCTTTTTCTTCTAATGGACTAAATTAAAAATAATATCCCTCCCCCAAAAAAATCCTGTCCAGCAATAGCTATGAACTTATGAAGCAAAATAATAATTCTTATTCAGTTACACTCACACTAGCAAATATAGCGCTTATTTTTCTGCACCTGAATTGGCAAAGTTGTAAATAAAAAACTAGGCAGAATATTTACACTACAATGTCATAAAGCCAAGACTTATTAGTCTTAATGTGTATGCTGTGGCCTGCAGACTTCTACACCCAAAGAGGTCTCAGAAGTTGCCTGAGGGGCAATAAGCTTTCCCTCTCTGCAGACTGCCACTAAAGAGAATTTGCCCAACTAATTGTAGCCCAGTCAATGTCTGACAATTACAGATGGGAACCACTGGGAAAAAATGGAATCCGTTCAATTCACAGTCATAAATTGCTTATTTGTTTTCCACTAGTAAGGAAAAATTACAAATACTCTACTAAAAGAACCAACTGAGCACGCATAGGTCAGGTTGGCACTGTGGCTGGCATTGGGCTCACCATTTGATTACACTCTCCTCTTTCTAGTTTCTTTCTGGGCTGTACTTACACCCCATGAGGCTTAAGTGCTGTCTCTCAGTTTGTGGGTCAGGACTTCTCTTAGGCAAAGTCCCTCTTTGGGGATAAATAAGTTTATTGCACAATTTCTGTGCAAGAATTTTAAGCCAAGTCTGATTTTGCTATTATAAAACCTACAGAAGGCAGAGGAGGAACATAATTCAGTAAGAAACCTCTCAGTATTTCACCCTTTTTGGGAAAGCGTGGATAAAAGTTTCCAGGCTGTGGTGTCTTACACTGTCTCTGTGGATACACTCGCATTTCCCCACCTAGGCCAGTCAAAGACCTAATGATGTAGTACTTTGTCCAAGACCAGAGATCTGACAAGCTTGCAGGACCCATTAATCACAGTAAAAAAACAACAAGAAGAATACATTTAAATTGTGTCTTCATCACACAGTTGGCTTGGTGGCCAGAAGCTTTTCATTTTCATTGCAGTCTTTACTGTAGGAATTAGGATCAGAATATTAATTGTCCAGTGCATGCTGGGAAGTGTGAGACCACAGTAAATCATACCAATATGACCTTTTCAGTTACTGAAATATGATTAACTTAGCTTATTGCTCTTCATTCATAGTACTGTTAACATGGGAAGAACACATGTTAATCTGGAAAAAAAGTTTAGTTTCAAGTAACAAATGTAATTCCTCATGGACCTAAGTCAGCAGTATTTTTAACTGACTCCTGAGAAGACAGCTCTTTTAAGATTGATACCTACAGCTGACCAGCTCACCACAGATTATTATTTTTAGGCACTTTCCATCTGATATATTTTAAACATCCTCTCTGAAGATTTGTGTCCTAATTCTTCTTTTCCTGTATGAGAAGCCTAGAACAATGAATTCACATTCATGAACTTAGCATAATGAGCCACACATCTCCTGCTATCATAGATTTTGCAGAAGACATGCCATGAAACAAGAATGACCAAACCAGGGCTTCACTAGAGCTAAAGATACCAACAAGCAAAAATTCATGTCCCTAGACAGCGTTTTTGCAACTGTTGGAGGGGCCCATTCTTTACAAGAATATTCCTTAGGACAGGTAGCAATGATGAAACAAAAACACTTGCAAAGAAATTGCAACTAGATTCAAGCATGAGCTCTCTGCTGACTAACTATAGCCCTTGGAACATTTTAATTCAAAAGTGGACTCAGAACCACATTCTGAAAGTGTCTCATGGTTACTTACAATGGAGTTTCACCTTTTTAGATCTTCATAAATCTAGACTGAGTTTTGAATTTACTCACCTGATCTCATCTTTAAATATATGAATAACTGTCATCAAGATAGTTAGATTTTATTATAAATTATATACAGGATAAATTTTTAAGCACAATGTGTCAAAGAATAGTCATGATTCTGTAACCTAAAGATCTTAACCTTCTTCAGTTAAAAGATGTGTGGGTTTTGTTCACCATGGGAATGCTAACTTTTGTACTTTGAATGAATAATAATGTCCCTGAAACAGAAGATAAGTCAATGCAGACAATTATGTGCAAGTAAAAGGCAAATGCTTACAGGAAACTTAGAACCTTATTATTCTAAGAATTTGTTCATTAAATAAGTTTATAAAAATGTGTATATGTTCTATGGTCATGCTCATTTTGTTTCTTATTCAGATGAAAATTCTGCTGAAGCTAATAAGTGTTTTGCCTATGCTACCTTAAATTTGGTGCTTCTCTCATGTTAAAATGAGCTCCATTAACACACGCTGCTTGAAAATTAAACTGGTCTATAAAGGGACTTGTAGAAAAAAATGGATGGGGAAAAAAACCAATGAAGTTGCTTAAACAACAAAATAAATAGGATGGACTCTGAAAATGAACGACATGTTATATTCTGCCTAAATGCTAAGCAGTTCCTTCTGATATTTTCTGTGGAAGCAGAACCCATTTTATTACTATCGCACATTGCAAGTGTGGATTAAAAATACAGAAAACACTGTTCAGTAGTACCAGCCCTGGTACTTAGCAAGACCTAATGAATTCATTCAGAAATCAGTTTAGAATAAGGCCCCAGGCAATTCTATTCCATACTGAAGATCAGAAATGTCGTGGCTGTTCCATGCAAAAAAGATTCATATTTTGAAGAGAATAGCATTGCCCTTGACAACTGAAAGCACTCCCCGTATCAAAAAGTTGTCTTGCACTTTGCCAGAAGAAGCAATTTGGCATTATCATCCCACAAAAACATTTCTTACGCCCATAACAGTGCAGTATAATATAGAAATATTGTTAATATTACTGTGAAGAATGCTTGACATTTCATACCAAATACTGAAAACGATAAAAAAAAGGAAGCATTGTCTTTGTGCAGCTTACAGAAGCCACAGAATACCCTTGTTTTCTTAATCTTCCCTATAACATGCATGTAGATGTAAGACTACTTGCACTTTCTTGATTTACTAACCAGTGGAAAGCTACACTGCCATGCAGCAAATAGACAACTTACACAGAAAATCTACTTTCAAAACCTAAGTAAAATACATTTCTGAACCCTAACCCTAACCCTAAGTAAAATACATTTCTGAACAAAAGATAAGGAATTGTGACAAAGGAGATTTTTTTTATTAGAAAGAAAAAGAAGAAAAACGATTAGAAATAACAAGAATACAAAACTCAGCACCGTTGAGCTACATGCAAAAAAAAAGAGTATGTGTTAAGATGCATAATGATAGTTTTAATTACCATTTCCTTCAATGGCAGTTGTTTTTTCATGTTTAGGCATCGTGACTGTATTTCACAGGGCTGATCCAGCTGCTACCTATATAAGAGATCGTCTGAAGGTTCAGTGGTTCAAGACGCAGTGTACCACATCAACATCGTCCTGTCTGTCACTGAATGGATGGTGCTGGTGAAGTTTCACTGACTGAAATATAAGAAGATACTAATTTCCTAAGTGATTAATCTTTCATGATTGTTTAGTTTACTACTTAGGTTTGGCATGCTGGGGTCAAAGGAATGGAAGATGTTGTTCACCTTTTTTAATATTATTACTACTGAAAAAATTCTCCTGCAATGTACTTACTTACGACTAACACTAATGTTTAAATGCACAGGTGCCTTACTGAGCGAGGATGTTGCACATCGTCTGCACGGGAACCCTCCAACGCTGTATGTATGTCCACACTTCAGCATGTGGAGGACAATGCAGAAGGTTTTTTCCTCATGAAAGACAGCTTTTACCTTACACATATTTAAAGTGCATAACTCTAACAGCCTGAGACTCATTTAAAACTTCTTTGGAAAAGGAGCTGGATGCTGATATATCTGCTGTTCTATATTTGCATCTTCTTGCAGTTCCATTAGACTGCTTGCTTCTGCCTTTATGCAGGTATCACTAGTTTACCTTTACATCCTAAGTTTAGCACCTTTACCCTGATTCACCTTGTATCTACAACACCAGACAAGCTTAATGGTAAAACAAAGCAAAAAAAAATAATTAACAGGGCAGGTCAGACTTGGAAGCAAAAGATTTGAAAGAACGTGCTATATATAAAATTATGTTACAAATAAAAATCATAAAATGCAATTCTTGATCTGTATTTAACTCAATAATTCTTTCATAGCTTTCCCAGTATTCCTCCTCTGGAATTCTTTCATTATGATCCAGCTTGAAAAAAAGTGTAGGCATCTGCAAAATATCCCAGATTCTCAGATGGTCCTGAATGGTTTCTGGATCTCCTACCCACATGACTATGTAGGACATTTTTCTTTGGAGCTGTCACTCAGATGTCTGAAGGAAATTTATCTGGAAGTCTATCTAGTGATGCTAACTACCTTACCTTTTCATTTCCAAATGTCAGCATCAGAGTTCTTTCGGAAATGATGAAAATCTTTCTGAGTGTTTTTTGGACTGACTTGAAATTCAGGTTACAGGCAAAGCATATGCAGGTGTTTAATCTCATTTCTGTTAGAACATTAACATCCTGTTTCAAATATTCATAACCAGATTAAGTCTACATATACAATTATAAAAGGCCCTACACCTTTGCCAATATAACATGTTTTCTGGATTATTATTATTTCCTTTATGTCATTCTCATGTTAGTCATCATATAACATCCTAGCTGTTACACTCTTGGGAAAGACTTCTAATGTGAAACTAGAAATGCAGGATAACATTCAAATAATCTCTGAAATTCCATAATTAGACCATGTCTAATAAGCCATAGTTTTAAGAACTCAGAAGAAAAACAAGCATATTCTAAAAATTGCCTTGGTAGACTTCTGTACTTAAATAACAGAAACAAGACAACCTTGGAAGGAATCATGAGCATGGCATTCAAGACTGATTCTGCAAGTACGTGCAAAAAGAAGCAGTGAAAGCACTGTAAAGAGCTGTTTCACAGTTGCAGTCAAATCAGGATGGTAGCCTTGACAGAACTGTATAAGACTTAATCAGAAATTTAAGTTATTAATTCCTCACTTTCATTTATTAGCCATATTGGAAAATATTTGACTGGATATATGAAAAACATAGGGACATACATTGCAGACTGCTTTATTAATGTTACCAACAAAAATGACATCGCATGAATATCAAAGATGCAAAGATCCTGGCTAAAACCAGCATACAATATTAAAAATATACATATAAATAAAATAGTTAAGGTCATATACACAGTGTGAATATGGTCTCTGGGTGAATAATTGCTATGACATAGGTGAATTAGACACTCCATTTTATTTGTTTCTGAAGGTCTCCTCACTCAGACAGTGATCAGGTTTAGTTAAATACTTTTACTAGTGCAACTTCTTTGTGTAGACAAGACAGATCCAGTCTGGTTTGTGGTTTACTTATGTGTCTGCAAGAGTTATCTCTCTTCATGTTTCCCACCACTTGCTGCCCTCGATGGTGTACCACTAAAACTGTCCCTGGGTCTGCCCTGTAAACTGGGTCACTAATCAAAGCAAGTAATCATTTTCGTAAGTCAGCTTAGTGCAGTGATCCCATCTACAGCACGGTCTCGCAAACAATTGTATTAGCACAGACGGAGAGTCAAATTGTGACATGATGTGGGAAAGGGCAGCCAAGGTCAGGAGGCAGAAGGAGGTTTGCAAACCTTTGAAGATGGACTTGCCACTGAAGACAACATAGTATGGAGCTGTATCCTGTGATTCTGTTTACACTGAGGACAAACCATCTATTTAACTTCATAGCAGCCTACTTCTTCTCTAGCAAAAATAAAAATGACCACACAGAGAGCACGGACAGTTTTTATTGACACAAGGTTCTCTTTACAGAACACCAGTCTTCAAAAAAAAAAAAAAAAAGAACAGGGCCATTAATGTTGCTCTATTTAATAGCAATAAAATCAGAACAACACAGAGTGGTTTTAATAGATAATAAATTATGAAAATATCCCCAGTGCAGACAGGTTCAGAGAACTGATCTCATTCATAAATGAGTTTGCTGAACACTGCAAGTGCTTCTGTTGTTAGCAAATATGCCTCATTTTTGTTTCTTTGTTCAAATCTGTACCTTCTTGTCAGAAGCGCTTACTATATATTCAACTTACTGAAGTACGAGTGGTACAAGCAAGGCGAGGATGGAAATACACAATTATCCCTTTACCACAACTGAAACCTCTGGCAAAACCTGCAATGAAGGAGAAGTGGAAAGGAAAGCAGAAGAAAAACCCTTCCTCATACAGCTAAACCGATAACCCATTTGATAACCATCTGCCAACTAGGTAAGTCCATCCAAGGGAGGTAAAGACAGCACCGAAGAATGATGTGTGTGGTACAGATAACTGTGTATGGTACAAACATTGTGACTCAGTAAATCTGCAAGCATCAGTCTTTGCTTGCAACCAGCATCTACATTACAGTACCACAACCTATTCACAAAGAAACAACCACCGTAGTTTCTTTCCTGCCACTTCTGCACATCAGCTGTATACACTTTCTACCACAATGAAATGCCCTAAATGTTGATTTTTTTTTCCATGTTTCAAGGTACATTTTCCATCAGTTTCTAAAGTTATTGCAAAACTTAGGGTAATAAATGATTTTTTGTCAGACTTTGTTGTTAAAGGTGACTCTTTTCAGGATGGGATTTTTGAAATGCCATTTTGTTTTGAGGCACACAAAATGTATATTCTGCCCTGTTGAAGCACGTGTTAGAAACAGGCAGTTCTGGATGTAGATACAAAACCAAGATGAAGTAATGATACTGTAGCTGTGCCAGTGAAAAATGCCTTTTTCTGTGTAATGTAATACTTACATCGATCTTTCCCTAACCTGTTGCATCCAAATGAGTCAGATGAGCCTGAACGGCGTTAACTGGTAAGTCTGTGGCTACCGCTCTCATTATCTCACATCTTTTCACAGCTGAGTGGATGACTATGCCGACCATGTCTGGGAGCAGCAGCAGTATGCTGCACCAGGAGGGGGTCAGGATGGGATGAGAAGAGAGTCAAACCCTCCCCAAGGGGCAGCATCCCGCAGCAGTGCAAGCAGAGCAAGGTAGTGGCAGTGGAAGGGTAGGCAGGCACACTCAATGGCAAATCAGATCGAATAATTTTGTGCAAGAGAGTTCCAAAAGTTCTCACATCTTTTTTTTGAATATTAATACTCAAATCAGCACATTCAACCCTTGAACACTGAGTAGGGAATGCTATGTCACAGAAACACAAGTAACTTTTTTCTGATGCTGCACTGGTATTCACAGAGAAATCATCTATAACTTATGTCTACTTGAAGAAAAAAACCTTGTCTGGGTAGAGGTCTCTGAGCAGTTCTTGAAAAGGAAAATCTAACAGCTAGGTCAAAAACTACATGAAATGCCAAAAGGCATCTGAAATTATTGTTTCTGAATCCATTTGTACCTTTTCTGACATTTCTGAAACACTTCCAATTTTCTCTGGAAAAAAATGGAAGTTAAGCCAAAAGTAGGGCGGGATGTATTTTTCATTATACTTAGATGTTTTGCACTCTCCGGATAGACATGATCACCAAGTTCAGAGGAAAAACACCAGAAGACTCATGAAGAAGCCTTTTTAAAACTTATTTTCTAGTCAGTTAATGGGGATCAGAAGAAATTAGGGTGATATATACAGTTTAGAGAAATTTATCCAAATAGCTCCTGATCACTGAATCTATCCTGATCCATCATTAATCAGAATGTTTTATTAAAAGCTCAAAACCAGCATTAAATTCCTAAACATTCATTAAAATTCTACCAAATTAATTTTTTATTAGAAAGGGAAATATTTAGCAGAGTTTCTACATATCAATTTGCTCTGTGCTTTAGATCAGTTGTGAAAATTTATAGCCGCAAGCATTTGGAAAGTTCATCTGAAGATATGGGTATATATATATTTCCTCTAATGATAATGCTACTTAGAATTAGATAATTCTACTTAGAATCATATTCTTGTCTTTTTCCTAGCCAAAATGAATGGATGACTGAATGGTTGTTAATGCAGCTGCTTTCTTTAATAACATCCGCTGTCACACACTGCCGGCTATGTCTGACTGCTCGCAGCACCTGCTATGCTGACGAATGGGCACACTGCTCAGATAATCGCATTTGCTACTTAGCTGTGGTTGCACTCAATGAAGGGACTCCTGATTTACTTCTTGGTGCCACCGTTTATTGTGTATTTGTTCTAAAATGAGATTTAAAAAAAAAAAAAGGAAACCGCAAAAAAACTCTAATTGTTAAATGCCTTGAAGTACTTAATTGCATAGTAAATGCAGCTGGAGTACCCAAAAGGAGGTGAACAGAAGTCTCAGCCTGCACAAACTAGTTGAGGCAGGAAGTACTTGGGAGCACTAAAACCCTTAGACTTTATGACTCCATGTAAATCACAGAGCAGGTCCTCCTAAATATCATGTCCACTTTAACGTACTCTACTACACCAGAGAACACTTGCACAAGACATTATTACTCAGAGAACACAACATTCTACAGTGACTACTTTCCATTCCAAGGTTTCATTACATTTTTCAGGCAGCCTGTTTGCAAAGGACTTAGCAGTCACAGCTGGCAGAGCTCAAAACTCTCCTTACCCCTGAACACACTAGAGGAAGGTGAAAGGTTGTCATCAACTTCAGGGACTCCTCTCTTCAGACTTTGACCATTGCATGGTCTTATAGCAGACTTGTCTACATCTCATATCACAGTGAGCTCCACGTATTCCCTAGCTAGCATCTGCACTCCACTCTGGTTCCTCTACTGTCACGGCAAATGGCAAATGCCATAAAACCAACAGTGACCACTCTTTTTTTGTCTCTCCGGGGAAATCATAGAGCAAAGAAGCCTAGAACCATATTCCATCATGGTCAGGAGTTAGAAAGTAAAATCTTGAATGTGAAGCTTCAGCAGAATAAAAAACTCTGAGGAAAGAAAAGCAAATTCTGCAGAATGACGAAGGGCATGGTGCCTTTAGCCAGAGGAACCCCTCTGTTGATATCTCTGTTTCACATTGCCTTTAAAATCAAGTGAATACAATAGAAATGTAAGGCAGGAGTCCAGGGAACTGCAGTGTAACAAGTAATCAATTCAATGACAAATTCTTCAGCCACTGAATGAAAGTTTATTAGTATCACTGCCTATAGTCGTCCAATGCACTCAATCGGTGCCTGCTTCTAGGCGCTAGTAAGTATCCTGAGAGGAAAAGGTCAAACAAGCTAAGTGCACCAGCAGTCTTTATTGTAGTACTGGAGAAAGCCAAGTGCTAGACATAAAATAGTTTTCATGAAGGAGAAAAACACCCCAAAAACATACTACTTAGAGCCTTTTCAACTACTCATATGTCAAACTTCCAATAACCTCCATTTACTTTAGGGTTGTTGTGAAAATATGAACATGTGAGAGAAAAGTTATTTTTTAATCTTCACACACATTCAGCCCTAGTTTTGTGAGCTGATGTGCCAGAACAGATGCCAATCGGTGTCAGTGATGATATCAGTCTTTGATACATGGACATCCCTTCATTAGGAAAGGTGTTGAAACCACTAACTCATTCTCTACTGACCTCTTGAACCGCTGCTGTACAGTAATTATTTTATTATTTGGCAACCCTGCACAAATCCATACAACAGGCTAAAGTTTTAACAAGTTAACTGCAGGCTATGGGTTTCCTAGACTATTAATGATTCCTTGAGACACAAATCCAGCGATTCAAACAATGAAGAAATACATACGCTTGTGTCAAGTGGACACAGAAGAAACCGAGGCTATAACAAGATGAAATACTTTGAAGACAAAACATGAAGTCCTGCAAAAATACACAAATATTTACAAGAAACAACTGGAAAAATACTAGTATGCTCCAGCCTTGGACACACAGACTGAGGCTTGAAACATATGCTTGAACCAATTACAGACAACTACACCATTATGACCTACAAGTGAGCTTTTCTTTGCATAAATTTTCATAGTTGCTGAAAGACAAAGGCAGTTTTGCAAGATTTTTTTTAGAATAACGTTATCCTTGTTCCTGAACATGGCAGCATTGTGTCTTCTTGTGTCTTTCAACCTTGGAAGAAACACAGCTTTGCATTCCTGAGCAGACACCATGATCAGATGCCACAATCAAAGGTTTAATATCAGTGACGGTCCCGGTGCTCCGAACACCGGGTCTGACTTCCAGCTGTCCCCAAGAGAAGGTCAGGCAGCTGAGCACGAGGCAGGGAAAGAGCTTTCTTTTCTTTTCCTCCTGATGTTTCTTAATGCCTTGGAAGTTTCAGTATTCACTTTCTGTGCCTAACATGCCATCTTGCACAGTCCTGACCAAGGCCACTAGGCCAAATTCTGGGAAAGACTATGTCGGTTTTATTGGCACATACTTGCTTTTACTATGCGATGCAACACTTGTGCGTCAGTTTCAGGTCTCCCCATCCACACATGTGTATCTACCAGATTGTATCAATTGATTTAATTAATACTCCAAACTTGTGCAGAAGTAGAGAAATATTGTTAGTTTATTATTTTTGTCATTCTTTGACTATCACAATAATGAAAAGTGTCAGGAAAGAGCCTTCATACATCTTCAAAACATCACTCAGTTTGTAAAAGTATGTAGAGCTAGAAACATGAGTGTTGATGAACGATATGTCATATCTCTAGCTTAGGTAGGTAGGTAGATAGACAAACAGACAGATAGATGTTTTGTTAAACTAGTTGGAGTACAATTTGCTTTAAGAAACTCCAGGCCATGAAGACTTTTCCCGTGAAGCTGCAGTTTCAGCTGCTATCAGCAGATGGCAATGCATGTAAGTGGCACCTTAAAGCAAGAGTTCCATTCACAACGAAACCTGCAGTCAAAGAAAAATCACGGTCTCATTACTTAAGAAAGCAGAGAACCACCCAACAGAGGTTTTGCTTAGAAGCAGCAAAAGAGAGTGCACACGATTAAACCACATTAATCTTGCACCATGTCAGTTATGTCCATAATTTCCATGCCTTGTTAGATTCAAATTGAGCAACCATTGGGATGGCAAAGAAAAAATACAGTTCTTGATCAATTTGGCAGTGACATACACAATGCTCTCATGTTTCAGTGTGTTTGTATGGCTTAAATGAAACAAGTTCAGAAAGACACCTGGAATGCAGCTATCTACAGGACATAAGGGCTATGAAGAAACTACTTTTTATATTACACACAAACCTCATTTCTTTGACTGTTGTTTCTAACAGTAAATGGATGTTGACATGCACAAAACACACCGCTTGACAATGAGAACTAGAAAGAAAAGGAAGAGGTGTATACGCTTTATACCATCTCTTCTTCCATCTGGGAGAAAAAATGGGTTTAGAAACATAATTCTACCTCCAGATATACAGAAATCACGTGAATCAAAAAACTAAATGTGGCTGTAAGATTTAAACAAGTTCAAATAATATTGTGAGCCTATTCTTACAGGAACAATATGTACCAACAATCTGACAGAGAAGACAGACATAAATATAGACACAGGCAGGTGGACAGGAGTAAATAAATATTTTCAAATATACTAACGTTGTGATTCACCTGTCTCCGCTTCTTGCATTAAATTCAGTTTTCCTCTAATAATCACATACATGTATTTACCTGTATCATCCCCCCCCCCCAATCTACAACTATTACTCCCATCCTCACCATCACATTTGAAGACTGTTATTCAAGTATATGAAGATATATAAGGAATAAGCAAGAGGACCTAGAAACTTTGGCCCAGTGCCAGAGCTACAACATCAGTGGCATAAGTGAAAGCTGGTGGGATGAGTCCTCTGACTGGGTTGCCATGATGGATGGTTATAGACTTTTCAGGGGGGATAGGCAGGGCAGGCAAGGTGGGGGGTGGCACTGGTTGTAAGGGAGGGCCTTGGTTCTATGCTGCTTGCAGCTGGCAATGACAAACTTAAGAATCTCTGGGTAAGGATGAAGAGGAAAGCAACGTGAATGTAGTTGTGGGAGTCTACTATTGACCACCCAGACAGGGTGACAACACAGATTAATTATTCTACAAGGAATTAAGGGATATCTCTAGACCAACCGCACTAGTCCTTATGGGTGATTTTAACTTTTCAGTCATCAACTGGGATTATCATACAGCAGACACAAGCAGGTCCAAGAAATTTCTGAAGCATGTTGAAGATAACTATTTGATGCAGGTCCTAAGGGAACCAAGTAGGGAGCAGGAGGTGAACCTCCTAGATTTGTTGTTTGTAAACAGAGAGGGACTCATAGGTGAAGTAGTGATGGGTGACTGTCTTGGTCAGAGAGCACAAAGTAGTTAAGTTTCAAATTGTTGACCATAGGAGAACTGCCAGCAAAACTTTGACCCTGGATATGGCTTCAGGCTGCTGAAGGAACTAGTTAATAAGGTCCTCTGGGAATCTGCTTTTGAAGGTATTTGGGTCCATGAAAGATGCTGACATTTTAAGACCCATCTCTTAAAAGTGCAGGGGCAGGCAATTCCAAGGTGTCGGAAGTTAAGCAAGCAGGACAGAAGGAAAGCTTGGCTAAGCAGTGATTTTCTTCTAGAACTTAGGCAGAAAAGGAAGGTGTACAGACATTGGAAGCAAGGACAGGTAACAGGGAGGACTACAGAGATGCTGTTCACCAGTGCAGGGAGAAAATATGTGCAGCCAACGCTCAATTAGAGTTCAAGCTGGCCAGAACTGTGAAGGACAACAAAACCTTTAAAATATGTTAATAGCAGGAGGAGAATCAGAGATAATATTGATCTGTTCCTTGATGAGGATAATAGGCCCTGGAGCTCCTGGAGCCCTGTTTTGGAAGACTGTGACTTGGGGGATGATAAACTCCCAGTCAACCCTGAACTTGATCAAGACTTACTGCTCCAGCTGGATCCACATAAATCTATGGAGCTTGTTGGGATTCATTCCAGGGTACAGAAAGAGCTGGCCAATGTCATCACAGAAGCTCTCTCCACTATTTTCAATGGTCTTGGGAGTCCGGAGAAGTCCCATTCAATTAGAACTGGCAAATGCTGTCCCAGTTTTCAAGAAAGATAAGAAGGAAGACCCTGGTAATTTCAGGCCTGTCAGTCCCACTACAGTTCCTGGGAAAATGGTGAAGAACATTATTCTGAGAGTTAGTGAAAAACACTTGAGAGACAGTGCAGTCATTGGTCACAGCCAGCTTGGGTTCATGAAGGGAAAGTCCTGCTTAACCACTTCAGTTTCCTTTTATGAAAGGTCACCCATCTACCTGACCAAGGGATGTCAGCTAGACATAGCCAGTAGATGTGGGGCTTTTGGTTTTTAGCAAAGCTTTTGATGCTGCTGCTCACAGTATCCTTCTGGGCAAAATGTCCAGCACACATTTAGACAAACCCATAATATGTTGGGTGAGCAACTGTCTGACAGGTCAGGCTTAACAAGTTACAGTAAATGGGGTTACATCAGACTAGCAGACAGACACCATTGGGGTTCCCCAGGGCTCAATTTTAGGGCCACTACTCTTCAATGTTTTTATAAATTATCTGCATGCAGAAATTGAATGTACACTAAGTAAGTTTGCCGACAGTATTGAACTGGGAGGAGCTGAGAACTCCCTTAAGGGTAGAGAGGCCTTACAGAGAGATCTGAATAGACTAGAGAGCTTGGACTATCACCAACTGTACAAAGTTTAACAAGAGCAAGTACAGTTTCTTTACCTGGGATGGGGTAATATTCATTATTCATTCAAACTGGGGCACCAGAGTCTGGAGAGCAGCCCCACAGAAAGAGATCTGGGGTTCTGGGTTGAGGGCAAGTTGAGTATGAGGCAATAGTGTGCCCTGGCAGCCAAAAGGGCCAAACGTGTCCTGGGGTGCTTCAAGCACAGCATTGCTAGCTGGTCAAGGAAGGTGATTATCCCACTCTGCATTGCACTCATGCAACCCCACTTCAAGTTCTGTGTGCAGTTGTGGGTGTCTCAATATAGGAAGGACATCAGAGTATTAAAGTGTGTCCAGAGGAGGGTTACCAAGACTGTGAAAGGCCTCGAGGACAAGACTTAATAGGATCGGCTGAGGTCACTTGGCTTGTTCAGCTTGGAGAAGGCTGAGGGGTGACCTCATCACAGTCTACACCATTTTCAAGGGCGATAGCGGAGGGGGAGGTGCTGGTCTCTCTCTGGTGACTAGCCACAGGACACAAGGCAATGGAATGAAACTGTGTCAGGGGAAGTTCAGATTGCACATTAGGAAAAGGCCCTTCACTGAAAGGGTGGTCTGTCACTGGAACAGGTTCCCCAGGGATGGGGTCATGGCACCAAGCCTGTCAGAGTGCAAGGAGCATCTGGATGAGGCTCTTAAGTCAGACAGTTTAGTTTTAGGAAGTCCTACAAGGAGCAGGGAGTCGGATTCAACGATCCTTATGGGTCCCTTCCTACTTGAGATATTCTATGATTCTGTGATTACCTGATTTACCATTACCCGATTCTGTGTATATTATTTATACGCCTCGATGGAGGCAATTCATCTTCTTTCCCAAGATACCTTCAAAAGGATAAGAAGAGGGAAGAACCATTACAAGTGAAGAACTTAGATGCTGAGATATATATGGTGTTTGTCTGAAGACCAGCATGAAGACTTTGTAGGTCTAGGAGCTGGGTGCAGCTGTCTGGTGGTCTGGGTCCTGGATACAGTGGGAGGTGTGAGGGTCCTCCTTGGGTTGCATGTTGAGGAACTGACCCTGGACAGTCCTGGACAAAGTAACCAACACCAGCAAAGCTGGCAATGCAAGTTATTATGAATGCACTAATATGAAAGTGTTTGTAGGAAAGGTGTGACTACATATGAGGCAGGAAAGTATCAGTAGCTGGCACTCAGCATGCTTGGGATTGCCAAGGATAGATGAAATTTGCTGTCGCACATGCCTACAAGTTGCTGTGTGCTGCTCTTTACATGCAGGGAGAAATCTAAATTTCTTAGGGATGTTTCAAATGCAGCTGCAGGAACAAAGCATCTTCAGACCAGTTCATCCAAGCATGTTCCTGAAGGCCTTCACGGTCCCCAGGATGCTGGATGGATCCCTCGAGGCCTCTCCTCTGAATCACCAAAGATTCATGGTTGTGTTGGTTTTAGTCAGGACAGGGTTCATTTTCTTCACAGGGCTAGTATGAGGTTGTTTTGGCTTTGCACTAAGAGTATTGGTAACACCGGTGGTATTAGTTCTTACTGAGGAGTGTTTGCACCAGTTCAAGGACTTATTCAGCTTCTGATACTGCACCTGTGTTCCCAGTTTCTTCCTTACAATCAGCAGGAGGCAAACAAACACAAAGTTCAGACAGCTAACCCAAACTGACAAAAGGGGGTATTTCATGACATAAAACCTCCTGCTCAGTACATGAGCCAGGAGTGGACCAGGGGAGGCATAGTTTCATAGTGCATTAGTTTGTTAGTGGGTTGGTTGGCTTTGTCAGTCACTCTCTCTCTCTTGGGCTTGCTTGGACTCTGCTGTGATTGCTCTTGGGCTCCGGCTCTGGGACTCTGGATCTGACTCTCACGACTCGCAACCTGACTGTACGTCAGTCAGTGGGTGGTGAGCAACTGTATAATTTGTTCTATTTTCCATTATTTTCATGACATATTATTATTAATGTTGTTACTAGTATTATTAGTATTGTTAATATTACTAGTATCACTATAATATTCACTTATATTTAATTACCAAATTTGTCTTATCTCAGTCCGTGAGCTTCCATGTCTTTTCCCTCTATTCTCCTCCTCCACTGGCGGAGGGGGGAGGTAAGCAAGCAGCTGTGTGGTACTTAATTGCTAGCTGTGGTTAAACCACAGCAACCACTCAACTGGACAATTTGCAAAACTCAACTTGCAAATCAGAGTAGGTGTTAACAGAGGAAAGTGTTTTAGAAAAATAAGCAGCAGGTGAGAGCTGTGCTTTGAACGCACAGACCCATCCCGTATTCTAACAGTATCCAACTTTTTGCAGTGCTTGGGTGTTCTTTTTCCAACAACAAGTTCAAAATTACAGCTGAACTTGGTTTTTTTCTCCCTTGGAGCAGCAGTGGTCAGGCTGTACTGAAATAGCTCCATGGGCAGGAGCCACTGCATTGACGGTGCAGCCTGCAGGGCTTGGCCACGTACATACCTGGATGTGGAGAGGTAGCACTGGAGCAGCTCCAGTCTTCACCAAATCCTTCCAATGAGTTCTGATACCTTCAGTGAAGACACTGACACTAAAATGCTCATAAAATCCAAGTATTTCTTTAAGTTTGTGCTTCATGTAGCAGCTAAATTAAAAAAAAAATGTGGAGAGAATGTGCTGGGTTTAGTGAGGGGTTCAGTTTTTCTGTGAAGTATTATGTTTCTTCCATAAGGTCCTTTATAAAACACTTCATGTCTTGTCGTGTCTTTTTTTTAATAATGAGGTCTTGCTAAAGGCTTAAATTTCCTTAAATTTTCATCTTTTTCTAATTAGTAAGAATATTCTTCATTGTCTTCATGAAACACAATACATTAATTTAAGACGGAGAAGCAGAGCAGTGGTGTGGAGACAAAGCTTTTTCCTGGAGGTTTCTGGAAAGGTATTGGAAGTAAAGCAGACTTAAATTGTCCCCTCTTCTAGCACAGAGCAGAATATAATTCGTTTAAATGAGTCGGTGTTTGAAACAGGGTTGAAATCTTTCAGAGATTCAAGGTACTAGATCTAGGGAACTTAATTTCATTTTTACTGGTGTAAATCCTGTGTTGCCTAAAGAACTTACCTAGTAAACTGTGCAAATGAAGTCAGACTTTTGTCATAAGTAGGAAAGACATGAAGTTCATTATCACATCAAAGCCTCACTAAAATCTTTATGATGTTCAAATTCAGGATTTTCATTTAAGTCTGCCTTGGGGATATGCATGTATATTTATGGGTCATGTTCTGCTCTCTGCAGTATCACCCATATACAAAGTAGGCTTCAATTTCAGTACTGTAAATGAAAGTACATTTAACCCAGATGTTGCTCTCACAGATTCTTTAATACAGACACTAACAGCAACCAGTAACCACAAAATACAGCTGATTCGAGTCAGCCTGCCAAACACAACTTTTTTCAGATCTATGTTGTCAACAGCCATGGTCAGTTGTAGGTGCTTCCAACTCAATTAACAATTACCATTTAAGTATATTCTCCTCATAAATCACAAAGGACCTTTTCATTGTGGGATTTCAAGGCCCTTTTATTTCTAGCAGAACATAGCCGAGTTCTTTAAAAGTTGGTTTGCAAATTTAAAAAGACACAGTTTTCTCTTGATTCTTCTGCAGAACAAAACTTCAGACTGGACGGAGATAACCAAGAGGCTCTGCCACGGTGGCATTAAAACTATGCAGGCAACCTCTTTCACGCATCCATCCATGGAAAAGGTTTGATCCCCAGCAGGTTGAGGCTGGCCTATCACTGGAGTGCACACAGAGTGATGGCTCTAAATAAAAAGGTTCACATATATCCCAAAGTTCAGTAGTGTTTTATGATGTCCCAGTGTCCTTCCCTTGCCATATTTTAATTGCCACAGTAAATGGGGCTACATGTACACCATTATGCACAAACCTAAAGACTTGTAACCCTACTAAAAAATGCAGTTACCAGAAAATATGCATTTTTCCCACATAATTAATGTGTCACACCTAGCCCTATGTATGCTGAAACCCACGTGTATAGCTGACAAAGCAAAAGGGGTCACTTTGTTATGTATATCTCTGGGGAGCAGTTGCATTTCAAATTGTATATTCTCCATGAGTTGACATAATAGAGGTACATGTTTTAGTCACTTTGGTTCACTATTCAAACTCAACACTAATGGTGAGGGAGAAATGTTCTGAAATGATGCCTTTTTGTAACTAAACAAGCCCCTTCCATCAGGAAAGAAACCTTAAAAGTCGTAAGAACAAATAGATTTGTAAGACCTCCAAATCTTCAAGCCAGGACAGTAAAACTGTGGGTTTACTTTTACTATATTAGCATTTTTTTATCCTGATCAAATAAAACTGAACAGCAATTATGTATTTTGGAACTCAGAAAACACATATATATTATTCAAAACTAACATCAACACAAATTATTTTGTATTTTATTCTTCTTTCTTCCATCCCTACTTTTTAACAAGTAGCCAACCATAACATTGCTTGTTTGAAGTTTCACAGTATTCAGTATTTCTTCTTAAAATCATTGATCTTCAGTCATCTGAACATAGGCTCTCTTTCAAAAGAATAGGCTTCTTCAATAGCTTACAAATACATTCTTAAACCTGCAAGTCTTAGGAGGTGTATGTAAACATTCTATATGTTACTATTTAGACTTATGATTTCAGAACAGTTGTTGCTGGCATTAACAAACGAGATGATGATGATTATTTTTAATTGAGAGTGCATCAGACTCTGAACTTTCAAGAATTCTAGATGTGTCTAAGTTATTACTTCTGCCTTTTTTTAACTTGCTACTGCTCACGGCTTCTTACCCTGTTTTCTATCCAGACAGAAACCCTGTTAGATTACCTATTTGTCTGTAGAGACCCCTAAATGTATCTGGGAGTGACTCTGGCCTGCTGCATGGAGAAGGGACTGTTACTCTTTTGGAGACCCCCAGAGTCATGGAAGACAAGGCCAAGAACTGGGAGAATGGAGAGCCACACATGGTCAGTGAGGATCAGCTTCGGGAACACCTGAGGAACCTGAAGGTGCACAAGTCCATGGGACCTGATGGAATACATCCACGGGTCCTGAAAGAACTGACGGATGGGGCTGCAAAACCTCTATCCGTCATATTCGAAAAGTCGTGGGAAACTGGTGAAGTTCCCACTGACTGGAAAAGGGGAAACATAACCCCCATCTTTAAAAAGAGAAAAAGGGAGGATCCAGGGAACTACAGGCCAGTCAGTCTCACCTCTGTGCCTGGCAAGATCATGGAGCAGATCCTCCTGGAAATCATGCTAAGGCACATGGAGAATGAGGAGGTGATTGGTGACTGCCAACATGGCTTCACCAAGGGCAGATCCTGCCTGACAAATATGGTGGCCTTCTATGATGGGGTCACGACCTTGGTGGATAGAGGACGGGAAACCGACGTAATCTACCTGGACTTGTGCAAAGCCTTCGATACCATCCCACACAACATCTTTGTCTCTAAACTGGAGAGGCATGGATTTGATGGATGGACCGCTCAATGGATAAGGAACTGGCTGGCTGGTGGCACTCAGAGAGTTGTGGTCAATGGCTCAATGTCTGAGTGGAAACCTGTGACGATCAGTGTTCCACAGGGGTTGGTGTTGGGACCGCCCCTGTTTAATATCTCCATCAGTGACATGGACAATGGCGTCGAGTGCACCCTCAGCAAGTTTGCTGACGACACCAAGCTGTGTGGTGCGGTCGACACAATGGAAGGAAGAGATGCCATCCAGAGGGACCTGGACAGGCTGGAGAGGTGGGTCTGTGCCAGCCTCATGGAGTTCAAGTGCAAGGTCCTGCACACGGGTTGGGGCAATCCCAACTACACGTACAGGCTGGGCAGAGACTGGATGGAGAGCAGCCCAGAGGAGAAGGACTTGTGGGTACTGGTGGATGAAACACTGGACATGAGCCACCAACATGTGCAGGCACCATGGAAAGCCAACCGTATCCTGGGCTGTATCAGGAGAAGCGTGGCCAGCAGGGAGAGGGAGGGAATTCTACCCCTTTACTCTGCTCTTGTAAGACCCCACCTGATGTACTGTGTCCAGTACTGTGGAGGCCTCAGAATAAGAAGACTATCAACCAGTTGGAACGAGTCCAGAGGAGGCCACAAAGATGATCAGAGGGCTGAAGCACCTCTCCTGTGAAGAAAGGCTGAGAGAGTTGGGCTTGTTCAGCCCGGAGAAGAGAAGGCTTCAGGGAGACCTTATTGCAGCCTTCCAGTACCTGAAGGGGGCCTACAAGGAAGCTGGGAGGGGGGGGTTGGGGGGCGGCTTTTTACAAGGGCCTGTAGTGACAGGACAAGGGGTAATGGGTTTAAATTGAAAGTGGGGAGATTTAGAGTAGATATCAGGAAGAAGTTCTTCCCAGAGAGGGTGGTGAGGCAATGGAACAGGTTACCCAAAAAGCTGTGGGTGCTCAATCCCTGGCTGTCTTCAAGGCCAGGCTGGATGAGGCTTTGAGCAACCTGGCCTAGTGGAGGGTGTCCCTGCCCATGGCAGGGGGGTTGGAACTGGATGATCTTTAAGGTCCCTTCCAACCCAAACCATTCTGTGATTCTATGACTCTGATCTAATATCGAAATGCTAGGTGCCTTTAGGCGGAACATCTCACCTCTCTGTGCTCTGGCTTCCTTGAGACCTAGTGATAGAAGACTGCACAAGGTTGTAGTACATCAGCTACAGACAGCATTCCTCTGCTGGAGATTTGCAACCTGGCTACACTGGTGTAGGATGAGTAAGAGAATACTGCAATCCTTTTGTTTCTTCTTTTGTTTCTACTTCTCAGCCTTTCTTCTATTTATATTTCACAGGTTTTCTTTGAATTAACTGATGCATTCAGTAACGTAATTTTTCTTTCTGAGATTCTGTGAACGTAGAAATGAATCCTTCAGAAAGTGCAGCCACTTTTCCATGGGCTACAAAGAGCCATTGTGGACCAGATCCAGCAGAATACAGTAGAGGTTTCCCAGATGACCAGTGGAGACCCTGATTCAGGTGAACATTGAAGCACATGTTTACCCTGAAGCATATGAGCAGTCTCGTCCAGGAAAACAATTTGCCATTTGATGTTCAAGTGACTCATCTTATTCCTATGTAAGTGGGAATGGCATATGCATAGCATACGCATGAGGTGTTTGATTCTCAGCAAAACCAATGGCAAACAGCTTGTGAAGAACAGGCAATGTCAAGGTTAGTGATTCAGGATCAGCCGAACCTCATGCTCCAAAGAGTGCCCAAGTCAGACTGTGGAGGTTTGTGAGAGTCTTTCCACTGATGACAGGACACTGTTGCAATTCACCATTTCATTATTCTGGTTTTGGACATGTAACTCCATTTCAAACTCAGCAGTGGGCAAATCTCAAATCTTTTATGGGAATTATTTTTTTCCATATCTTAACATTTTACTCAGTTAGAACTAATAATGAACCTAATATAAATTTCTGTCTTAACTTCTTTGCAGCTTATTCTTTTATAAGAGTGTGGCCTCTCCTCTGGTCCTTTTGTTGTCTCATCTTTTTCTTGCCCTCATAATTTAATTTTAAATGATAGAACATGGATCAAATATTTTCAATCAAAACTGTTGATTTTTTATAAAATTAAATATGAATAGATTTCATTCTTGAAAGATCTGAAGAAGTTCCCCAGTAAAGTCTGTTCAGTCATTAAATGCACCAAGGGAATCCTGCAGATTTATAGTGCTGTATTTTATGTCTAAGGTCAACTGCATTTGCTCAGGCATGCCATGGACATGGGCAGACAAATCACCAAAAAAAAGAGTATCAGTATATCAGATTATATTCACAGCTAGAAATTAAAATGGAGCCAGAATAATATAAAAACTGCTTTTGGAGCAGTATGCTACTTTTTTATTGGAATTCATTTTTAAAGACAAAATTTAATTGACAAAATTATATAATGCAGAAGATAAAAAATTATACAAAATCCCACTTTTGTGGATGAAACCGTTCATATACTCTGGGTATATATTGCATTGAAATTTTGGTATCTATACTAAGGAGCTAACACGATCAGTTTATCTCTGTAGGTTCTTTCTGAGGGAGACCGAACAGAGATGGTCCTCTGTAAGCAGAAACCTAAGTGACATGCTCTGAATAGGTCAGATTTAGTATAACTATTGATGATTGTTTTGCTATTTGTTTTACACAAGTGATATGTACTGGGTTTGCATGTGTGCTGGTTTTAGTTTGGACAGAGTTAATTTTCATCACAGTAACTGGTATGAGGCTGTGTTTTGGCTTTGCTCTGAAAAGAGTATTGATAACACTGGTTGTTTCAGTTTTTACTAAGAAATGTTTGTACCAATTAAAGGACTTTTTCGGCTTCTGATACTGCAGCTGTGTTCCCAATTTTTTCACTACAAGAAGGAGGGAGGGGACACAGCCAGGACAGCTGACCCAAACTGGCCAAAGGATTATTTCATTCCATAAGACGTCATGCTCAGTATGTAAATTGGGATGGGATGGGAGGTCTTGTTGGTTGGCTTTCTCATTCACCCTCAGTCTCAGTGGCTCTTTTACTCGTTGGGACTCACTCTGACTCTGGGACAATCTCTCTCAGGCTCAGACTATTGGGTACTCTCTCTCTTGGGCTCTCTGGCCTTCACTACTTGGGACCTGGTTGGGCATTGGTCTGTGGCTGGTAAGCAATTGTATATTTTACTTTGTTTTCCATTATTTTAATTACCTGTTACTAGTAGTAATATTAGTGTTACTATTATTGTTAGTATTATCAATATTATTAATATCACTATTTTATTCATTTATATTCAATTTTTAAATTGTTCTTGTTTCAGCCCACTTGTTTCCTTGCCTTCTCCAATTCTTCTCCTCCACTGGAAGAGGAAGGGGAGGTGAGTGAGCAGCTGTGTGGTATTCTGTTGCTGACTGGAATTAAACCACAATGACACATGGCATTTGGTAGTGGGACAGCTATAAGTGTGGCTTCTGTGAGAAGCTACTAGAAGCTTCTCCTATGTCCAATAAAGCCAAGCCAGATGGGTCCAAGACAGACCCATTGCTGTCCAAGGCCAAGCCCATCAGCAACAGTGGAAGTGCCTCTGGGATAACATGTTTAAGAAGAGAAAAGAAAAAAACCACACGTAATTGCACCCAAACAGAGGAGTGAGAACACATGAGATGAACAGTTCTGCAGACACCCAGGTCAGTGCAGAAAGGCGGGAGAGGTGGCCAGGGCAGAGGTTCCCCTGCAGCCTGTGGTGAGAGGGCAGGCTGTGCCCCTGCAGCCATGGAGGGTCACGGGGGAGCAGACCCCCCTGCAGCCCATGCAGGACCCCACAACGGAGCAGGGGGATGCACAAAGGAAGATATGACCCTATGGGAAGCCCGTGCTGGAGCTCAGGGGGAGGAGGTAGAGAAATGGGGAGTAAAGCTGAGCCTGGGAGGAAGTGAGGTGTAGAGGGAAGGTGTTTTAAGATTTAGTTTTATTTTCTCATTATCCTACTCTGATTCTGATTAGTAATAAACTAAACTAATTTCCACAAGCCTCACCTGTGTGGCCCATGACAGTAATTGGTATGTGATCCCCTCCCCCATCCTTGTCTCGACCAACAAGACCTTTTGTTATATTTTCTCTCCCCTGCCATGCTGAGGAGGCAAGTGATTAGAGCAGCTTTAGTGGACACCTGGTGTCCATCCAGGGTCCACCCACCACACCATTAAAAAAGAACTTATTTATAAACACACACCATTTGAAGGATGTCCACCTGGATTCTGTGTCTCTCAGAGCAATTAAATCACTACTGTCAGTAAGTCAGTCAAACCAGTGTAGGACACACAGATAATGTAATATTGTCACTGATGACATTACACCAACTCTCAGTTGTTTCTACAGAGGGAATGCACAAGAAAAAGCAACATCTGCCTAATTGGCAGAAAGCCCTAGAACAAAATTTTAACCAGAAATTGTCATTTGTGCTCTGCCTCCAGTTTCTTACAATTTAGACAGCAAACAATCAAGCACAGGAGTTTTGTTTTGTCACAACAAAAAGTATGAATTTTATATTATGGCTCTCTCATTATTTGTCCTGATTTATTGTGAGTCAATATAAAGAGCACAACCATGGTAAAATGTGCTTCAGGCTAATTACCAGATTATGACATTATGCCAGTTACATTAATTAACTGCACTGACCAGTGATAGCTATAAAAATCTCACGTGTGCTACTGTTTACACGGCACCTTGTGATTTAAAAATGGGAGCCATCCTTCCCGTCATGTGAGAGTTGTGCCACTCTTGGACACAATTCCCAGTCTAGCTAGGTTACTTATTTCCTCATGAACTAAGAAAAGACTGTGCTGGACTATCAATGCCCTCCCAAAGACCTCAGCTAAATCAATTTTTGGTGAGCAAAGGTTATGGGGGTCTTGTCAGGACAGTTTCCATAGCAGAGGCATGTGTGAGGGCAAATAAAATTCTCTAGACACCTTTGTCCCCAGGGACAGAACATAGAGCACAAAAGAAGATATTCACTAAAATGCAGAAGAATGGACAACAAGATTCCCAAAGGATGTTTATCTAGGTGGTCATCTAACACTCAGTAAAGCTAGTGGGAATTAGTCAGTTAGAGGCAGTACCTGATGACATCTTCATTTGAGCACCCAAACACTAAGCCACACTAAATCTGTGGGCTCTCATGAAAGCAGTGACACTAACAATTAATATCAGCTTCCATGGTGAGTCACAGGTACTAAAACATGTGTGGGAACACCTGTTGCAAAGACAGAGACTGTCTCCGGAAACCATCTCACCTACATTTTGTATTGTAATCTTCTAACATGGAATTCCTAAAAATTGTACAACTATAAACTTACAACATACCAAAAGTTTATATAAAAATACTGGGTTACAATGTTTCCTTGTGGCAAAGGCCAATACCTATTCATGATAGGAGCCCATCCAGAAATGTCATTATTTCTTGTCTACATATGAACATTTTAGAAACATTCTAGAAGAGTGAACAGGAGAACAATACTTTAAAAAATCATCAGGAAAATCAAGATTCTTTGTCATTTTTGTCATTTTCAAAAATATTCCTAGGACATTTTACAAAGTAACACTCCATTCTTTTAATGGCTTGTTATTTCAAAACAGGTTGTGTACTTTTGCATATATATGAATAAGAACAGCTTTTCAGGGCCAGACCAAAGGTCCATCCTGCCTGTAACAGTGGCCATAAGCATAAGTTATTGAAGACAGGTATCCCTGACTCTTTGCAGACTGACCCTCTTCAGTTCACAGATCTCCCGAGTCTGACATGGTTCCTGTGCATTGACCAATCCTCAGGCAACTTCTCTTCCATGAATTTGTCCCTCAATCCACGCACTTCTTTGGCACCCTTCCACACCCTGACCCTATCAGCCTGATGAACCTCTGCTCATGCCAAATTCAGCCCCACTTTGCTTCCCCCACAACATTCCTGTTGGAAGAGACCACAAATTCCTGATGCATTTCACTCCTGACCTGACAGTTCCCTGAGGACAAGGCACACGGGTCTGATATCTCATATGTGGCCAGCCTCTGCCAAGTCCTGCCACGTGCCGTGACGTGCATGAGCCAGCTGAAGGTTTGCCATCAAGTTGCCGTGGAGCTCAGTCACAACACAGGCATGACAGGGTGGTTTTCTGCCCTCTTCGCGAACAGCAGCTTTCCGAAAGCCTTTCATTTTCTAAATGGCTTATTTATTTTGTACGTAAACCTGGTAAAAGCTAGGTAATAGCCATCAATGCAGATGTGAAAGAATTTCAAATGCTTTATTTTTGGAAGATTCAATTTGAGCCAATTCTGTGTGCAGGGCAGTGAATCAACAAAATTATTTCAAATCAGTAGAAAAAATATTCTGAATCTAGACCTTTGATGGGACCAATACCACTATCATAGTGGCAGGAGCTACTGATAGTTTTTCCTTAGGCAGTTACAGCAAATTCCTGTGGGAACACACTAGGACAAGTCACCATGAGTTACAGAGATGCCTACTGAAATGTGACGATTGGATCCTTGGGATCTCTGTGCAGAGGCTAAGCGTGATTCTCAGAGCAAAATCCACACATTGCCACTGGGAATTAAGAGGCTGCCTCTTGTCTGTCTGTCTGTTTGTTTATTTGTTTGTTTGTTTGTGTTTGTTCTTCCTGCCTTCTTTCTTAACTCAGTGCTCAAAAGAAAAGTAAAAACCCTAACACCTACTGAGCCTAATGAACAATGTTCTCTTCTTCTACAAGGGGTGAGGGGGAGTCTGGCTTTTCACATGCCAAGAAAATGACTACAGCAATCTGCTTCACACTGTAATGTTCATGTGTGCTGACAATGTGATTTTTCAAAGTTCACTTCTAACGCCCTGAGTTGGAGTGTGCACTGGAAAAGTTCCTGCTGTCAGGCCCTTTGTCTGCAGATCCTCACAGTTTCTCCCACTCCCACTCCTGTCCCTCTCTCTCGATCTTGGGTCTCTCTCAACCTTGGCACAGGTACAAAGGCTTAGAGTTAGTTGAGCATTTTGTGAAGTCTCTTTGACTCCAAGGAGTTGAACAGGGGTCCTCAGCTGAAACTCACTGAGCACCTCCCACCCCTGCAGGGCCGTATGCCAACACTCCTAAGTGTGGTGTAATGGTGCTCAAGCTATTCATGAGGTAGCATGAGGATGAAAATTAATGTCCAAGTGCTGTTACCGAACCACGGCCTCACCCTGTATCTCCTCTTGGTCTTGGCTCTCTCCCTTTTTCAACTACCCTGTGCCACATGCCTAAATCTTTAACAACCCTTTCCCCTTTTATTCCCCACCTTCAGTTCCTCCCTCCTCTCCTAACTTTGCAATAAGCCATTCCTCCATCACAGAACCCTAATCTACATGTGTCTCTCCTCCATGTTCAGCAGTCTTTGTCACCCTTTTGGTGCACCCGGCCAGCACTTTTTGTGTTAACAGTCACAAGTCCACACAGGGAAAGAGGCAGAAGACACTGGAATGGCTTGGTGCACTCAGGAGACATCTGTGATCATTTGGTTTATGCAGATGCTATGGGACAGCTGAATTCTTCAGTCCAGGGCCATATTCCAGAAAATGTACTCACAATCTGTGTGCAGGTCATGACATAGTCCTAGAGACAGAGCATAATGTTTGCACTGGTTTTGGTCGGGACAGAGTTGATTTCTTCACAGCAGCCAGTATGAGGCTGTTTTGGATTTGTCCTGAGAAGAATATCGATAACACTGGTGGTTTCAGTTGGTGCTAAGAAATGCTTGTACCAATTCAAGGGCTTTTCCAGCTTCTGTTACTGCACACAATAAACCACAACAGTGGTGTAGTTTTAAACATGGTCCCTATGCCCTTTATGCACATTCACCCATCCATGATAAATGTAGCTTGGAGCAGCAAAGCACGATTCATGCTGCTGCAGCATGCACCACATTGGTTTGCCTTCCTAAAGGAAGCTATAGCTACTGATTGGGGTAATTAGAAAGCACCGATTAGCTGCAAGACAAATAAAGGCAAAGCCACACCAGTGACTACTTTTTCCTTGTGCAGTCAGCCAGATTTCGACGATGGGGCAGAAACTGTGTTAGCGCATGGGCCTCCATCCCCTTCAGGCCAGTCTTAGGAAACCTCAGAGCTTGCCTCAGCTGTCCTCAACAGCCACCCTTCAGCAGGAAGAAGTAGACCCAGGAAGTTTAACACCACAACAAACCCTGTTGTGTTATTAATGGTCACAGACACCTGCCTCTCCTCTAATCCCTTTTCCACGAACTGCCAGGACTTGCCGTGGAGCACTGAAAAGAGGGTGGTGGCAGCTGTCCCAGTTCTCCACTACTGAGGTACACAGAGGGCACCACGTCACACATGCCAAACAGCTGCGAGGCTTGTCCTGAGCTGGACAAGTCAGCTGCTAGCATCCTGTGACTTTCACATCCATCATCTCATATCACCTGCTTGTAGTGCAGGCAGAGGGGAGAGAGAGGGGAAGTAATCTGAGATGGAGTAGTAAGCTCAGAGAAAGCTCAGAAGACAGGCAGAAAAAGGCTGGCCCTAACCTGTAGACTTTTAAACCACATTTTGGTTGGTGCAGCTCCACTTTTATTATGGCCTTTGCACACAGCAGGTTGAACTCTGTTCCTTTTCCTGTTATGTAGAAGGTAGGTAGGTACCCATGAGGATTTGGGTTTAGAAACTTTCCAAGCCTTCCAAAATCACTTGTTGATACCTCACTATTTTAAGAATGAATTGGCTGCAACTGCACAATTAGGTGTACAAAACCAAGTCTCCTGCCTGTTTGTATGCATGGTTGCTGTAGCTCTGTGTGCCTGAAGGCCACAAAACTCCCCTTTTGAGACTCCAGCCAGAGTCTGGAGTATGCTGCACCACACACAAAAGGTCCTTGAGCTGTCCCAGAGACTAACCCTACTCTCAAATACACAGAAGTAGGTTCCTGTTTGATCAGGGCTTTTGCCTCTTGTGACTCCTTAAACAAAGTGGTCAGCAATTCTGCATTTGTTTTTAAAACATTATTGAAGAAGGAGTAGCTTGGTGTTCAAATCTGCATCAGAATTTCAAAACAAATATTGAGCAATGTAAGAAATTACTCATTCATGTTATTGCAGGGCTTTTCACTGGTGCAGTCGGATGAAGTGAACTAAAATAGGAAGAGAAGCACCAGCTGCTTTTGAACGACTTTTTCAACCCAGCAACAATAGGAGTGTCTGCTGAGTCACCCCCAAAGTCGTCATTGAAGCCACACCTCACCATATCTCCCCATCCAGTAAGAAACAGTCCTCTCCAAACAGCCACTTCCCCTCTCTGCTCTGGATTACTCAAGGAATTAATCAGATGCTTACAACAGTCTGGCTGCCAAGCCTGAGAGTAGTTTGTTCTTGGGAAAAAAAAGAGCAGAAAGATGAAACCAGTAAATGAGTTAAGCAGAGTTTAGCAGTCACTCTGACACTTCTTTTATTTCTCATTCCCAGAAGATACTCTCAGTAAGGCTGCCCAGACTGTCAAGCACAGCAATCAGGTAGCCAAGCAAATGTCAGGCTTCCTCCTGACCTATTTTCAAACAAGGGAAATATCTTTTGCCAGAGCTGATATCAGATGATGTGCCCAATTTGTCTGTGTATTAAGTAAACGGGTGGTGGGAGGGAAGGGTACTCAAAGTGTCTGCTTTCTGTGTTGCTACTCTGGCTTTAAATGTATTGCCTAACAGCCAAAGCATTCCTATTTACAAATGGCTGCAAAAGCAATATGTTAGTGCCCTTTATATCCATGTAGTCCTGCTGATTCCAACCAAGGTAATGAAAGGATTCTTCATTTCAACCATCTCTGGATGAACAGCGTTAAAATCATGAGCCATCTGTAGTCTTTTGCTACCTATTAAGTCTTTGCTAGCAGAATACATCTTCTCATGCTCTAAACTACAAAATCTGAGCTCAGTGTTAACCTGAGGAAATGCATGGTAACGGCTGTCATCCCTCCCTCCCCCTCTACATGACCTCACACTGGCCACAGGCACTCTGGGAGCATAGAAAGGAGGCAGCACTGCTGGACAGGGTAAAGCAAAGACACCAGCTGGGTCTCCCCACTTTGTATCAGGGGTGAGGGGGAAGGAAAGCTGAATGAAGAACACAGAGCTCCCTCCAAAACAGGTTATTGATCAGTAGCTGAAATAAGGGGAAAGGCTAAGAGTCTGTATACTACGTGACATTGACAGGAAGAGAGCTCTGCTGAAGGCAATAAACTTGGGGTGATTTAGATGAGCTGAAAACCAAGTCCAGCTGAATTCAGCAATATTGTCATTTTGGAGGAGCTGAAGATGCTGTGTGTACGATTCTAAGTCGCTCATTCCAGTAAGGCCGGTCCCACAGGGCAGAGAACCACAGGCAAACAGGGCTCAGGCATGGGCTCATAGTCTCAGTACAGCCATGCCTGAAAACAGAATATGAAAAGACTACACTGTGAAAGTTCCCTCCTTTTTAAGTATTCATGCTGAATATGGCTGCACCTGTGGTTATCTGGTGCATCTTTTGGTTCTTGTGTCCTGTTAGGTGTGACTTGTTTAGATTAGCAATGTTGATTTGGAAGACTGATGCCAGTTAATATGTGATTTTTATAGTATCTGAAGAACACACCTGCTTTTGGCTTTATTCAGCAGATCTTCAGCTGTCTAATTTAAGCACTCACTCTGCTAAGATAAAGGAGAGAGAGTAGTTTGTAATGTGCCCAATGTTAGGGCACAGCAAACCAGTTAAAAACCTGCCTGAAGCAAGTCTTCTTGTAATGTTCTTACAACACTTTTTGCTTTCACTGAGATAAAGCCCCTAATTGTTACGCAGAAAACTGAGTGCTCAGATTTTACACTGTAGTGTTACACAGAAATCTCCACTTACACACTGGATACAAAAAATACCAAACAAGGTGTGGGGAGCAGCTGAGACCTTTACCATATTGTTAAGATATTTTTTTGATGCGAAGAATATAAATTGAAAAGTATAGCAAAATGGCATGTGGTGCTCAAGCACAGGCATGAGGGGCACACAGATATGTCCTAGAGACCCGTATAGCTCTGAATCCACCTTATCCTGCAGACAGTTTCCAGTTGTCTCTCATCAGCTGCATGGGAAGTGCTGACAGTGAGAACAGTGAGTGGCCTCACTGAGCCTGAGTCTGGAAAAAAGAATATTAAGAGTTTCCCCTCACACTGTTCTCCTTCTTCCCATTCAATAAAAGCAAGAAAATATGGAAATTATCATGCTATACTACTTTGCAGATTCGAATTAGTAAGCATCTTCCTAGGAAATAGGGTTAGGGTTCTGCTTTCCTTTTACCCTCTTGCCTCAGCCTCCTGAAGAAACTTTACTGCCTAATAGTAAAAAATTTTGTCTTTTTTGATTCACATCCTTGAATAAAAGTCTTTTTAAACACAAAACTGCTCCAACCACTGACTCAGATATAACAGACCAAAGCTGTATCTTTGTTTTCTTGTTTTTACTGAGTCGGAATTAATGCAGGAGAAATTATCCCTGAATTGTAAGCCTGTTTTAAAACTGGTTATAGCTGCAGTTCATGGAAACCTTCAGTCTGTGAAAATATCCATACAAACAACTTGCCAGATTTCTCCAAAGTGGATGTCACTGGAATCACCGCAACCGTTAAATCTATTTTGTAATGACATCTACACAAGGTGCACACACGAGGATACTATCAGACTAGGGAAGTGGTTTCATATCTGACTGTACAGCGCGCATGTGGAATGACAAATTCCAACTCTATGTGCCACAAATGCACAACACAAGCAAGGAAGCCTTTCACACCCTCACGGGATCTTTATTTAGCATCAAAGCACCTCACCTCTTCACTGTCACGATCTCATTGCCAAAGCCATCACATCAAATGGGACCCAGAAGTATGCATTTCATCTGAGCGCATTTAAAAAATGAAACTTGTAGAGAATTGAAAAGGAACAGATCATAACCATCGTTTAGCAAAGAGCAGTGCTGGATGGAGATCTATGCACTTAGCTGTTCTTTTAAGCCAGCAGAGAAGAATAACTAGAAACAAGAGGTATTCTTGGGAATTAGAAAGCACACCAGATTTCTCATCTTCCATTGTCAAGAGACATCTGAAATGCCTTTTTGTAAATACATTTTCCAGAAAGAATACCTTCAGAGAGTTTTTGTTTCCAGGACAGAATTGACTCAGTCGATGAACTGGTTTTCCACTACTCTATAGGCCTTGGAATCAAGACATGGTTGTGAGGATAAGAATCTGTTCACAGCTTTCTGTACATGGAGACAGTCTGTGATTCAAACTACTTGTACCCCTTGTAGTGCTGGATGTTTGCAAACTTTCATCTCACAAAAGGTTCTCTCACATGTTTGTAAACACGTCACAGTTTTAATTGAATTTGTTTTCATCAGTTGCATCTGCTGGAGGGTGAAGTAAAATGCATTTAAAATAGAAACAGAAACATTTGATAAATACTGTCTAAGCAGGCCATAGAAAGAAAACCATAGGAGCAAGTGAACTATTACAAGATGAAGTTGCAACTTTTGAATAACAAATATTGACTGGATATTAGCTACCAAAAAAAGGGAGGGAGGGAGGGAGGGAGGGAGGGAGGGAGGAAGGAAGGAAGGAAGGGAGGAAGGAAGGAAGGAAGGAAGGAAGGAAGGAAGGAAGGAAGGAAGGAAGGAAGGAAGGAAGGAAGGAAGGAAGGAAGGAAGGAAGGAAGGAAGGAAGGAAGGAAGGAAGGAAGGAAGGAAGGAAGGAAGGAAGGAAGGAAGGAAGGAAGGAAGGAAGGAAGGAAGGAAGGAAGGAAGGAAGGAAGGAAGGAAGGAAGGAAGGAAGGAAGGAAGGAAGGAAGGAAGGAAGGAAGGAAGGAAGGAAGGAAGGAAGGAAGGAAGGAAGGAAGGAAGGAAGGAAGGAAGGAAGGAAGGAAGGAAGGAAGGAAGGAAGGAAGGAAGGAAGGAAGGAAGGAAGGAAGGAAGGAAGGAAGGAAGGAAGGAAGGAAGGAAGGAAGGAAGGAAGACAGGAAGGAAGACAGGAAGGAAGGAAGGAAGGAAGGAAGGAAGGAAGGAAGGAAGGAAGGAAGGAAGGAAGGAAGGAAGACAGGAAGGAAGGAAGGAAGGAAGACAGGAAGACAGGAAGGAAGGAAGGAAGGAAGGAAGGGAGGAAGGAAGGAAGGAAGGAAGGAAGGAAGGAAGGAAGGAAGGAAGGAAGGAAGGAAGGAAGGAAGGAAGGAAGGAAGGAAGGAAGGAAGGAAGGAAGGAAGGAAGGAAGGAAGGAAGGAAGGAAGGAAGGAAGGAAGACAGGAAGGAAGACAGGAAGGAAGACAGGAAGGAAGGAAGGAAGGAAGGAAGGAAGGAAGGAAGGAAGGAAGGAAGGAAGGAAGGAAGGAAGACAGGAAGACAGGAAGGAAGGAAGGAAGGAAGACAGGAAGACAGGAAGGAAGGAAGACAGGAAGGAAGGAAGACAGGCAGGAAGACAGGAAGACAGGAAGGAAGGAAGGAAGGAAGACAGGAAGGAAGGAAGAAGGAAGGAAGGAAGGAGGAAGGAAGGAAGGAAGGAAGGAAGGAAGGAAGGAAGGAAGGAAGGAAGGAAGACAGGAAGGAAGACAGGAAGGAAGGAAGGAAGGAAGGAAGGAAGGAAGGAAGGAAGAGGAAGGAAGGAAGGAAGACAGGAAGGAAGGAAGGAAGGAAGACAGGAAGGAAGGAAGGAAGGAAGACAGGAAGGAAGGAAGGAAGGGAAGGAAGGAAGGAAGGAAGGAAGGAAGGAAGGAAGGAAGGAAGGAAGGAAGGAAGGAAGGAAGGAAGGAAGGAAGGAAGGAAGGAAGGAAGGAAGGAAGGGAAGGAAGGAAGGAAGGAAGGAAGGAAGGAAGGAAGACAGAAGAAGGAAGGAAGGAAGGAAGACAGGAAGGAAGGAAGACAGGAAGGAAGACAGGAAGGAAGGAAGACAGGAAGGAAGGAAGACAGAAGGAAGGAAGACAGGAAGAACAGGAAGACAGGAAGACAGGAAGGAAGGAAGGAAGACAGGAAGGAAGACAGGAAGACAGGAAGGAAGGAAGGAAGACAGGAAGGAAGGAAGGAAGGAAGACAGGAAGGAAGGAAGGAAGGAAGACAGGAAGACAGGAAGGAAGACTACCACTCTCACTACCACTCTCAGAAGCCTATTAATTCAGGTTTGCCCACAAAAAAAAAAAAGAAGTGCTTGTTCCAAACACTTGTCTCCCACTCGGAGACACCAGGCTGAGGGTTTTAGTATACCCAGTTCCTACACTTTGTGAATCCTGCTTAGAATCTAGAGTAGTCCAGGCAAGGACAGAAGAGAGACCTTGCAATTCAGGCTGAAATCTGCCTTGAATAGCTTTGCATACTGTGTTTCAAACAGTTATGTACAACTCATCTCTGGTTTAGCTAACAGAAACTCTCTGATTTGCAACCTGAGGGAAGAGGTGGGCATCACTGACTGAACAGCCTGCTCAGAAGGGAGGGATTGCTGTCCACTTGCAGGAACACAATGTTCTTGACCCTGGTAATGCCACTAAGAGCTGAGGCAGAGCTACACTGCTTTAGCACCTCATCCCTGTATCTTCCTCCCTGTGATTTCTATACAATAGTCAGGTGGAAAATAGTATGACATTGAGCTCCATTAATTCCTTCAAAACCTGTGATGAACAGCTGCAGAGATGTTAACTGATGTCCAAAGCCATGTTGCCATGGTGGGTAGAGTATAAGTAGACAGGAATGAAAGTAAGAAGCTTTTCATTTGAACCTAGGAGGTCTTACTCAGCAAATCCTTAATTCCTGCTGAGTTTGGAGCTTTCACCATTTGCCAATTTGGTATGACCATCAGACGGCAGTTTGAGGCATCTTCCCTTGATAGACCCACTCCAGACTTTCTCTGGACCTCAGAATGATTTCTGGTTATAATGGCTGGAATCACTTAGCAATCTCAGTTATTAAAAATGCAGATACAGATTTGTATGTCTCTCTCGGCATGCAGCGAAGTGAGCAAAAAAGTATTTCTTATGGAGTTGTATGCTGTGTCTGTGATGTGCAATGATGTCACAATCAAATCTGAATAAATCCAGTCTAAAAGCAATGTTTCATGACATCGTATGCCTGCCAAAATAGAGTTATTAATCACGGAACAGAAGAATTTTTGGCAGAGATTCAAAGCTACTTTAGAAGTTTATTAGAATGAGGCACAAAGCCAGAGAAGAGGAAAATATCAGAGGTAACAACAGCACTACTCAGATATGTTCACCATTCATTTAGTATGTTGTGTGGCAGTCCCAAATCGCAAAGAGGATGGGGAAAAATGAATGTGCTGCAGGACTTCTGGCAGAGCAGGTCCTACCTTGCAGCTTGTTTAGCATATATTACAGTGGTTGCAACATTTTTTAAGCTTTGTTTTTCCTCAGGAAGGGAAAAGCAAGTTATGGAGATAGTCTACAGAACGTTAAGGTTTATCTGGTATCAACAGTCTTCGTTAAAAGATGGAGAATGGCTGCATTTTCTCCATATTTCTTTAATATCTTCTATCCACGGTTCACAAAACAAATAATAAAATGAGAATATTGATATATATATATTTACAATGATTGAAGTATCAGTCTAATATCCTTTGTCTCCATCATGCTAGTCTGACACACTATCTGCTGATGTTTGTGGCATCAAGTAATAACACAATTTTTCTTGACTTAAACCAGCCTCAGGACACAAATCACAAGCAGAGCTACAAGAGGGGGAAGAATAGGGGCTTCCCATGCAGGGAGGACTCTGCTCCCTCTGTCTCGTTCACATGGACACAGAAGTACTCACGTCCCTGTGAAGGATGCATCTCTTCCAAATAAAGCATGGAGGCAGTGGGACACATTGCGACAGGGTTTGGACAAGGTCCCATTCACTGCTGCTCACACCAGAATGGTCTGCTGAAATCTTGTGAAGTGTGTGTTGCCCACTACCTTCACTGGGCTGACAAGCAAAATGCTGGCAAGGAAATTATAGGACCATGTATGTCAAAATATTGCCAATTACCATTTCAACAGAAGCATGTTGAGCCTCCAAGCCGTATCTGGTACACACTGGGTACTCTTACCATACTTCACCAAGGAAACAGAACTTATGACAATCACTGAGTGAAACAGGCTGGTAATGCGCTTAAACCCCCTTACTGAAGTATTAAGGCAAAATTCAGCCACACAGAAATTAACCTGCCAAAGGACCTTACAAAACTAGCAATTTCTTTTGAAGTATCCTTGCTTCAGCTCTGCAGCTGTTACAGCTCATGGAGCTGATTTGGCTGTGATTTCTTTCTTTTCTTTTTCTCCCTTCCTCCCTTCCTCCCTTCCTCCCTTCCTCCCTTCCTCCCTTCCTCCCTTCCTCCCTCCCTCCCTTCCTCCCTCCCTCCCTCTCTCTCTCTTTCTCTCTCTCTCTCTCTTGAAGTTTTTGTCCCAGATGAGCTCTGTAATCCATCCCACTTTATGCCCTCACAAACAGTTTGTACCTTTACAGCTGAGAGCGTATGTTAACATATTGAACTAAGCCCATTCATAAAGAATGCGCAATTGGGTTGGATAGTCGTTTCACTTGTGACAACAAAGGGCAGAGCTAAGGTTATTCAGGTACACCAGGATAAGTACAAATGTAAGGGGTGAGAGCTTCTAACAACAGCATCATTGCTAAAAGAAATGCTCGTGAATTCACAGTTTTAATTTCTTTATGAAAACTACCTTACATTAAATGATTTTTTTCCTTCATTTCCAAGGTCTATTTATGAAAGATTTTTGCTATGCAAATATAGTCATGATAAACTCGCAAAATTACATCATACTTTTTCTTGTTTACTTGAGGTGTGTAACAGGTGGTATAAAAATCAGTACAAAACTTGAGATGTAATCTGATTACATACCACAAAAAAGCTTCAGTTATAATCAGCTCCAATCAACAACCCTGAAAATTGTTCTACATGTCTTCTGAAAATGTGTACATGTTTCTCCAAGTGGCAAAACTGTCTTCAAGGGTTTCAAGGAAATTACTTTCTGAAAACCTAGATTTATTTATTTGTATTTTTCTAGTTGGAAAAAAATAAATATAGTTACTGAGATGTTTAAGCTTCTTCTAAATATTACACATAGGACAAGGAGAGAAAACGAGTGATTTATTATTTATTTACTCTGTAGGAAAGGGAACTGTTAAAGAAAACAGGTGAAGATCACAGCGGGAAAGCAATAAAGCAATAAGTAGCACCTTAAAGAGGGAAAAACCCACACAAACTGGCATTACAAATTGAGGGTTTGACCTCAATTACTGTCTATCTACTATTCAGAAACTGAAGCTAATGTCATACTGCAGAGAAAATGTGCACTTCTTGTAACTAGTAACCCAGAAAATGTAACAATATAAATGAATTGTTTTTCTATTGTCTGGCATCCAGTGAAATCATCCATGGCAATTAAAAATGTCCTTATGCTTACACATATTTTTTCCCAGAATATCATCAAATATAGAATTTCTTCCAAGAAAGAAACGGCAGTTGGTTTCTGAGAGAAAAAATTCTGAGAGAAGGTTAACATGGAACAAGGAGAGATGTAACAACCATCACTTCTTTCTCCTCCATGAGGTAACATTTTTGGGTAGCACTGGATTGCAGCAGTTATAATATTTTTTTCCCAAAATGTTTTAAGACACATTTTAAAACCATAAGAAAAATGTGCAGCAAAGCAAAAAAAAAAAACCCACAACAACGACAACAACAAAAACAAACAACACAACCTAAAAATCAACAGACCTAAGCAGAATGAAACGGGCTAATGTTGGTAACAAAAGGCCATGCTTTGCCCAGGGCAATATGCTGTACCATGGAAGTGCAGTGATGACAGTCACCAGCCACATTAACCTTCCTGTTCTAGATGAATCATCTTCATCTTCCTCATCTTTACTCATGCTTTCAGTATCAGCTCCTTCTGATGATAGCATATTTATGAGGGCTGTTGGGCAATGCATCTGCTTACTAACATTGACAAGAAAAGCAATGGTAATAGAAAGGGCCCCAAGGTGAAACTCAGAATGGCTGGTTTGGGTGCACACTGAAACTACTGCTTCTGCTATTTGTTGCCCTGCCCAGACTCTCAGTAAACCCAGCTTACTTGAGTGTGGTGGTCTTTCAGTAAGCGGCTGCTTGATAAAAATATATTTGGCTCCATGTGGACTTCAACTCTTACATCACTCTTTCCATCATTTTTCTAAGATTTCAAGGGCACAAACTGTTAGCCTGTATTTAATTTAATCAAGCGTTGTGTTGGCAACCAAGCCCATCATACACTACTTGAGCGTTTTACCTCATGTTCAGTCTCACCTTGGCTGAATATGGCAAATGCATTAAATATTAATAAACTGCAGTGAAGACTTGTCGCGGTTGAACCTCATCTAGCCATTATGTACCACACAGCCTCTCGCTCACCTTCTCCTCTCCTCTAGTGGAAAATGCACATCATATATAGATAGTTCATATATGGAAGGCTCTTGTTTGGTATACCGGGCTCACAGATTCCTCAGAGAAAGGAAAAACCTCAAACAAACTAAATATTCTGGGTGATTAGACAGATGCTTAGCTGGTAAATGGCTGTTCTGGTTGACTATTGGTTGTTACCATCTTCTTCCAGCCATAACCAGTGTGGGAAAAGGGATTACAGGAGCACTCCCTTTTCTATTTCAAAATTGGTTTATCTAGCCAGGTGGTTTGAGATGATCTAGCTGACTTTTCTGGATGTGAATAACTCACAGCTCATGGGATCCCTTCTACTGGCACAAGTCTTTGGATCATAGCTTTTGCTTGGCAGATGGTAGAAAAAGTTGGTAACAGCAGTCTCCTCATCTGGCAGAGGAACATTCAGAAGTGGTCAGTCTCTGTTTTAGATGACCCAGAGTTTCTGTGGATGATGGACCCTAGGAGGTGCTGGCCAAAGCATTCTATCTACCACAAATGTAAAGAGAAAATACTGACATAAGAAAGATCCTCCCCAATAATATAAAACCATGTATTTCAGATCTTTATAGGTTAGCCAAGTCCTTGAACAAGGATCTTGAAATTAAGAGGAATCCAGAGAGTCACTTGCTATCAAGTAAAGCTGGTCAGAGCACTACCATAAAATAAAACAATGTAAAATTACAAGCAGGTAGGGTTAGCAGTTATTGTTTTCCATTATTCATTATTCTAGGGAAGATAAAATAGTTACAGTCCTCAGGGCTGTGAATCCTGAGCACTGAATTCACGAAAGAATATAAAAACCCCTCCCAGGGCTGGGTATATTATAAGGTAACTGAGGCATTTCATAGTCAGAAGTCTTTGATTAAAAAAAGTCTACTAATCTACAGAGAGATGATTATTTATAAGCATTTCAGTAGCACCACAGGTGAACATGTTACTCTACAAAGGCTTCTTTAGGCAAGCACAGCATAAGCCACAAAATCCCTGCCCTGAGAGACTGCCGTCTAAGCTCATTTATTCTTGAAAACAATTGTGGCACACTACTGTTCTTTACACACCTTAAAATATGTGTATCCTACTAACTATAGTCAATAAATGACTGATTTAGCAATGCTTTCTTGTCCAGAAAGCAATGGAGTTCACCATTAGGATACATAGCTCAGTGATATAATAGCATGCACAAAAATACTACTAAATATCTTCACTCAAATGTAAGATTCTTACTAGACTTCAGTTAGTTAGAACTAACTTTTTTTTCCCTCCCCCATTCTCTCTCTCTACCCTCCCCCTCAAAAAAAAAAAAAAAACTTTGTAATTATTTGTTTCAAAAGATTCATTCCATTCACCAGATATTTATAATATTATCTTATACTTTTAGTAGAATCTATGATAAAATAATTAAAAACATGAGTCTAGTCATAGGTGCAACCAGTTAATCAGGCAGTACTTTTGAAATAAGTGGAACTAAGCCCACTGCAGCAAGAGGCAGTGACGTCACCACAATGATTCTTCAGTAGGTCTTCCTCCCTCTTCCTCTCCCATTCTCAGTGAGATACCGAAGGGCCTTCAGTCATCCTTTTTAGTGAGTGCTCTCACACGCTGACATGATTTCCACTTCCATCTCTCTGCTGATGTCCCATGACTGTTACTCCTACTCAGACTCCATTTTCTGTCTTGAGCCATTGTCTTGAGCTATGGGAGGAAGGCAGACTACTATATTGTTGACTTTATTCTAGTCATGTCTGAAAAGCAGACTTGTTTCAAGCTTTTCCATGTTGTCCTTCATCACTGAGAAATTGTTTCCCTATTCTTTTATCTTGGTGTTATATTTTTTTTTAATCTTTCCAGCTTTGCTCTGTGATGTTCAAGTATTTGAAGACCTCACTTTCTCTTCCCTTTTCAAATTTGCTTTTGCTCCATTTCTTAATCTTCTCTGCTGTAGAAAGACATCACTACTGTGACAGTTCTTCCCCTTCTGGATGCACAAAACATTATCTCACAGAAACTCTTTACTCCTTCATCCACAATAGTTGTCTGTTGAACAACTTCTTGAATTGATTCAAATGCTTATCTTCTTTGTCTTTGCATTTTGTTTCACAACTTACATCCATAATTGTGGCCTCATTAAAAAAAAAAAAAAAAAAGGAGGGGGGGTTCAGGTAGTATAGGAACAGCAATGTCATTTGCTTATTTGTCTTATAACTTCCTGCCCCTTTTTTATTTTCAGCACCTCTGTGGATCCTCCCACCATACTATCCACCTCTTGTCATGCATGGGTTCTCTATCTGAAGGTAATTTGCTTCTGAGAACAGCAGGAATTTTGGGGCAGTTTTGGCGGGATGGGACTGCAAAATGGAAATGTGCCATGGCACAGAAGAAACTAGCATGTAGGCTCTGCATTCTAGATATTTGCTATTTACCTTTCCAGTGTGCCTTCCCCTTCTTTGGCCAGTTTCTCAGTCCTTTCTGGAATGATGAGATTATTTAGGGTTTGTTTTTTTTTTTTCATTTTCAAGATGCTGTAGATGTGTCTCTCTACATTCATTGTCTTTCGTGCCACACCACCCTACTAAGCAATCACCCATGTCTCTGTCACTGCCAGTTTCTCATATAATCATTTCTATCCCTCCTTTGATAGCCCTTCCCCAGTCCAGGCATAAATTTCTCCATAGGCCATTATTATTTCCACTTATAATTCTGTATTCAAATCCCTTCACAAACACACTACTGGGGTCTTTGGGGATTTTATTTGTTTTGTTTTTTCTTGTGGAGTATTTTGTTTGTTTCAACAGCAAATTGCTTTTTGTGTTCTACTTCCCTCTTCTCTGTCACTTTGCCTTCCTCTTAGACAACAACTGTTGCACTAGAGACTATTCTGGTGTGTCTGGAAAGTACCTAACACATCAGTCACTGCTGTAAGAAAAAAATCTTCTTAATATATTCCCCATGCAATATCATGCCATGTTACTTCCTGAAATTTGTACAATCATGTGGTCACCTGAGTCTTACCAGTCAGCCCACTAAAACATTTCAGGGCACACACACAAAGGGCAAATTACATTTGCAATGACTTCAGCCACAGTCAAATAAAAATCCTAGTATCATAACTATCTGTACGTGAAATCAAGACTCTACCCTTTAAATCTTCACTTTTAAGTTTAGACTATCCAAACAGAAAGAGCACTAAAAAACATCAACGGTTCTATAGAGATATGCCCTAATATTTCATCTTTAATTTTATATGGGTCTATTCACAAATAAGGTCCAACAAACAGGGACTAACTGTTTCTTCAGTGGAAACAGGGTAGGTGCCTGTCAGAGTCAGAGGTGAGTTTATTTAAGAATTTTGGCTTAGGGCCAGGAGGGTGTTATGGGCCCTCAGTTTCCTAGGAACAAAAAAAGGCTCTCCCATCCTCAGAAACTTGGATCATCCCTGGTATGTATAGTCTTTGTTAATAACAGACAAAGACATCCCAAATCCCCATTCCCTCACTCTGTGTTATTCTCCTACAGGAACACTCTTTTGAAGAAATTAATTGAAGAGTCACCTGGTCTCCTGTCAAGCTTTTTATGTGCCTGAGTAAATCTTGTCAGGTGTCTGAGCTTCTCCACCTTACACCAGGAAATGTGAAAGTTTCTGACTCTCCCAGTCTTTGAATTTGTCCATTTGGTTAATTATCATGTCTGCTTAGCTGGTTTATCTGTGCAATTTGCTTTTCCCTTTGGGGGTTTGCAACCAGCCGTAAATTCCCTCTGACTTCTCATACCTTCAGTAGTTTAACTGGGAGAGACAACACGTTTTGTGAATGAGAATCCTCAAACAGTTAAAAAAATGCACTCACCTCCTTCACATAAACTCCTACTGGCAGTCACCCCGCAGGAACACAGGGCAGAGCTCAGGGAAAGGTCACTGGACTGCAGCTTGACAAACCTTTGGTTGACACCCAGGTGCCCTCTCCCACCACCCTGCCACTCTCCAAAACCAGACCAAGCTTCTCAAGAAACCCAGCAAGTGCTTCTCACCAGATGAGCAACTTCCTAGAAACCTGCTCCTAACAAGAACAGGAGTTCTTTCACTGCTTGTGTCCCCTGCTCCTGTCGGTTCATGGCTATTGCCCACTGTACTGAAACGGCCCCATGTGCTCAGCAGGAAATCAACCTGGATTCCTAGCAGCCAGCAGCTCTGGAGCAGACTACAGAGCTCATCCATGCCTCTCAAACTAATAATCATCATTAATAACCCTTTTTTTTAATGTACGGCTCACACAGTTTACCTTCAGTTTGAAAATACTGAGGGGTTGTGTGGGAGTCCCATAGGGAAGTCATAGAATCATAGAATGGTTTGGGTTGGAAGGAACCTTAAAAATCATCTAGTTCCAAATCCCCTGAATTGGCAGGGACACCCTCCACTAGACCAAGTTGCTCAAAGCCTCTTCCAGCCTGACCCTGAAGACATCCAGGGATCGGGCATCCACAACTTCTCTGGGCAACCTGTTCCTGATATCTAATCTAAATCTCCCTGCTTTCAATTTAAACCAGTTACTCCTTGTCCTGTCACTACAGGCCCTTGTAAAAAGTCTCCTTCCAACTTCCTTGTAGGCCTCCATGAGGTATTGGAAAGCTGCTATAAAGTCCGTGACTACCTAGGGGTCTCTCCCTCCTTGAACACATACTGCTGAAGATTCACTCAAGAGTTCAGCAAAAGGTTACTCATGGATGTCTCCAACTTGTCCATATTCATATTTAATGCGCTTTGGGAACTATTTGCAGGAAGAAAACTTCATCTTTCTGTGTGCAAATGTGTGATAATCAGAGGAAGACCGTGCTGGATAAGGATACAGACTCTAACTGATGAGCCCATTGAGTCCAGTGCAAGTACATCTTATCCTTGCCACAAACCTAAAAAGCCATGGTGACTGATTAAAGGGGGAAGGGATGCTTTTTTTTTATTATTATTACTTTCTTCTTTAAAAAAAATATTGCTTAGAAGTAGAAAAGGAAAAAACTCACTGAACAATTTATTCTTTATCTGAGTATGATGCAGGCCTTCAGCAGCAGCATGTACTAGTTTTACTTGAGCACATGGCAGAATATGTACTTATTTTGCTGTTAAACATGTGCAATTTAATGGAGGAAGCCTTTAAAAAAAGATGGTATTTTAAATGACAGTTGAAACACACAAACAGGCATCAAAATGCTTTCCCCTGAAAAAGAAAATTCTACAAAAACAACTACTTCCCAATTAAAATAAACCATTGGAGTATTGAGAGCAGTAGACAGGCTTGAAAATGTCTGTTCTTTTAAATATAAAATTTTGCCTAATTAATATCAAGCAAAGCATCTAGTTCACTTTTTTTTTTAAGGTGATATAACACTGCTATCAGCACCTGAGGTTCAAGACTGGCTAGATGTGGCAGAGACTTCACTATAATTCCTTATTTGCAAACACTGTTTCGCTTTCAATATGTTTTTTTGGAGAAGGCAACTGAAGCTTCACTTGCTATTACCAGTGTTCTTTACTTACCAGCTCTGTGATGTCTGCAAAGCCCATCTGAAAGGTTTAGCTGATGAGGCCTTCCCAATTGCAATGTAAAAATTGAAAGGAATTTACCTGCTTATATCTGGGAATGACAATGGTAAAACAGCAGCTGCGATGAAGGAGGGGGAGTGGTAAACGTTCTTGATGTAATTGCTTGCTGATCTACTTGGATCTCAGCAGGAGCAGAAGTGTGTTTTTTGTTAATTACATGGACCAGAGTAGTCCTTAGAACAGGTTAGAACCTAAGAAAACTGTGAGAACAGCTTTTGCATTAAAACATTTTATGTGCCTGGAAATCCAGCAAATACTTAGGGGTTTCATAGATAACCACCCATGCTGTCATCATCAGCCTGAATGCACTAGGCTGTTATTCCGTCTTCATCTATGGGAAATGGCATCCTTTACTCCCAGCTGAGGTTCTAGACTCAGTGACTGCCCTCCCATATTCATCCTATCCTCCCTGGAGTATTGCATCTCCCTATACTGTGTGATTAATGAAAAGCAACAAGAAAGTCCTGTTAGTAGGCTATGCCCACCTGCTTTTTCGGCTGAATAGATAACTTTCAACACATTATTCGTTTGTTTTGAAATTATTTGATTTTTCCACAATTTTTGGTTTGCCCTTATTGTTGGTACGATATCTTGATTGTGACATTGTGGACCTCCATGTAATCATGTTGATGTTTATGTCTCTGTGAACAACTCAGCAAGGTCTCAATGTCTTTTGGAGTGTCATAGAGTAGAAATAATACAAATATCCATGCACACGATGGATGGAGATTCTCACTTCAACCAAATACAAGAGGGCAGAGGAAGAAGAATATAAAGTGTCACAATGACCTTTCCAGTACCTCATCCTAAACTCCAGCTTAGATTACACTCACAGTCATACCCATCTCTCCATACCCACAGGAACCTCTCCAAGAATTAAAGGGAGCTCAAGGTCTCCTTTGCACTTCCTCAGCTGCCTCCTAACAGCTATTAACACCTGTCAGATCTCAACCTGCCCTTTCTGCTGGACGCAGATGGGAGACAAACAGCTGGCCATCTTCCAGTGTTTGCAGCTTCTCTTCTGTGTCTCGTTAGGGTAGCTTTCCTGTGCTGCCTGCTGCCCAGTTTACCAGAAAAGATTCAGTGGCATTTATTCCAGCACTAGGACTGATTAAATAACACCATTTCTCCTCCATTATAAAGCTTGAGTCTCACTGTAATGAAGCCTAATAGTGGTAGATCTCTTGATAAATGCTGGTCTAGGCAAGTCTAAATGAAACAACAGAAAGTGTTTGTGACTGTTCTGGTGACCAATTTGCATTCACTGGCACAAGGGTTTGGTCTTTCATTTTAATCCTCAATACCACCATTCTTTAATCATCTCATTCATTGTTTATGTACTTGAGCTCTTATCTGGGTGCCCATCACTAAAGCATCTGATGTCTCACAAGGATTAAATTGACAACAATAATTATCTCATCTTTCCCATCAGGCAGGAGTTTGAACTTGATTAGGAATAATTTAAGCCATTGTTACTCCTGTGTTCCCCCCAGGCAGCAAAAAACTCTTGTTGACTGAACCATTAGTAAACAGGAATATGATGAAACAGATCATCAAAGTAAAAGAATTGGGGTGTGAAACCCGAAGCATTTATAGAAATACATTAGTCATACCTTGGAAATCAATCAAGAATTTGGGGGGGGGGGGGGGGGAGAAGGCTAGAGAGGTCAAGAGGTAGGCAGAACTAGCTGTAAATAACTTCCTTCAAGACAGCTGACTAACATAGAGTGCATGAGCTGAAACTTGTTTATTTGACCCCTTCAAACCCTGTACAGGTTTCAGTTGGTCAAATGTTTTGGAGCTGAAGGTAGAAACAAGTGGTAAAGGTTACTCCCTAGTTACCACCATCAAAAAACAACATGTTCTCCCACACCTTCCACCCAGGGCTGGCAGAGGGACATCCAAGCAGAGACCTGTCCCTTAGCCTCTAGGAAACACATGGGTGGCAGGTGGGGACTGTCCTGGAGAACAGCCTGCACATCCCCCTCGGGTCTTGTTTATGCACCAGACATCCTGTATGGCCCAGAAGACAAGGAGAGAGGGTGGGATAGGTTGTTTTGAGGTTTCTCATTATTTACTTACATCCCACAAATTCACAGCTACTGAAGGGGAAAGAAACAAGAGGAATTGGAAGAGTGCTTATCTCCCTCAGCATCCCTTCTCCCTCCCTTGTTTTCCTTCTCTGCCCATGTCAATCTATCACCTTGTCACTGTTGTCTTTGTTGCTGGAAATGAGTGCTTCCAGTGAAAACTGCAGAAAAGATAGCACTGGGCCCAGTGAAACTGCCTTCCATAAATGTAAAAAAAACCCAAACCAAATCCCCCTAAAACTTCTTTGAAGGAAAGATCTAAATAGTCTCTAAAACTGTAGGATCTAATTATTTTATCCGTTTTTTTGACAGGTCATAGGGATTCAAACACCTCATAAACTAGATTCATTCCTCTGCAGACATTATCTCTCTTTTACCATGTCTTCATTATGAATTATAAGAAGGGAAACAGTAGAAGTGGGCACCGGCAGAAAATTATTTCACAGCATTAATAAACCTCTCACATCCCAGTACTAAAGGTGAGCTATAATGAACATGTCAAATTACTTAAAACGCCTGTAATGCTTTAAGTCCACCTTGTGATCTGCTCCTGCTGTAGCTCAGGCCACCTAGAATCAGTCTGCTGTCTGCCCCGCTTTGTGACTGAGCTCAGAAGTTAATTCAAGTAAAAAGCTGAACCAATTTGGTTCCAGCTACCTGAGAAGAAATTGAAGAAGCTATCCCTTCTTTCTGAGACCAGAACATCTCAAAACACGCCTGTTCCACTGTTCAAGTGGAAATGTTTATTCATGCAGGCAAAATCATGACCCAAATTTTAACAGGAGGAGGACGAAGGCTGTACCTAATTGCCAGCTGAAGTGAGAATAGTTTCTGAGTTCAGTGCACAGCACGGTCAGTGCAAATCCACCTTTTCACACAAATGCTCCTATTGCTATGCTACTGCCTTCCTTCCTTTACTCTTAGTTACATATATCACAGGAAGGAAATGAATGCTCTCTGATGCCTATTCCTTACTGAGAGGGAAGGAGAAAAATAGTAATTTTGTCATTTTTACAGCTGGTACAAATTTCCCGCTGAAAACTTCCCAGATATATAAACTCAATGAAAATGGCATTTTCTCCAAATAAAAATATTAATGCCTGATTTTTCCAGAAGAAATGCCAAAGGGACACTATTCTGTTTAAACTGCTATTTCGCCACCAAACATCACCTGAGTATATCCAAATAGCAACTCACAGGATTTTCGGTACAGCAAAAGCAATAAAGCCAACTGTGAAAAAAAGAAGCTGTTTTGGACAGTGAAGTGGTTCTTCAACAACTTCAAATGCAAATTAGCATTCATTACAAGACTGGAATTTTGTTATTGTTATTTCAAGGGATGATATTAGAGAAATAACAGGTTGATATCTATAATGTAGGCTAATTCAATGGGTTGCTCCAGGAGGAATATGATAAGGCATAAACAAGTTTTGACTGATTATTAACTAGGTTAACACGACACTCTGTGTGTGTGTCTGTGCACGCGTTGGAGGGAGATATTACAAAGTATTACGAATGTGTCATATCTGCAATACTGATTACTCATCTCTGCTTGCAGAAATACTGAAAGTACTTGCTGTTAAGTGTGTTTACCCATTTAGTCAGTGCACCCTAATAGATCAAGTGGAGAATATTGTCATACGGGGCACTGGTGATTCAAATATTGGAACTCGGTAAATGAATTCTGTTTGGGCTTTTTTTAATCATCTTCTGTTCCTTCTTGTTACAGTAACTTCACTATTTTAAGAAACAAGACCATGAGCTGGAAAACCATGTCCACAATTTAGCTAGTATCAGCGTAGCATCACACCACAGGAGTCCTGAGTTTCTCCCTGCTGCTTTTTTATGTGAAGTTCGCAGAATAAATAGCCTTCACAGCCCTCTGAGCCCACAATAGCTCCTCCATTTGTGCCTTCTGGTGTTTATCCCACTAAGGTAAAGTCATGTGGCTGTCCTCGCCCTTGATCAATGTATATCTGTGTCATACTCTTCTGCAGTTATTAAGCTAAACCTAAATCCCACAAGCAGAACCACCTCACTCCTCCATTAATATCCTGGTGATAGGCCAGGCCTAATTTCTTACCAAACACTGCTATCGGTCGGGAGCTGCAACTGGATGCAGACCATTACACTCGCAATTTAAAAAATGCTTTCCACTCAGCTTCTAGTAACAGTGTGTGGAACCACAGCAACAGGTTAGTAGGATGTTTTTATATTTCCTGTGGCAGGGAAAACATCCACACTTCCAGTGTCAACATTCCACACTGCCAAGGAAGGCAGCAACCCTAAGGATCCTCACAGCTATGAATCCAGAATCCATTGCCTTTCATCCTCCTGACAGCCTTATAGGGATGAAAAAGAGACAGATTTTTAAAAATACTGGTAGCTATGGATGAATTAGCAGTCTAGAAGTTGCAAGAGCCTCAAATGTATACCTGCAAAGCAGGAGTCTGAGGTTTCAGCCAAAGATACCTTTGCCAGATCTTCCACTTGTCCACAGAGAGTTTCTTAAGTCCTGAGAGTTACCAGAATCAGGTTTCAGGAAAAGCACTTTCCTTCATCCTGTTGATGCCTTGCACTGGGCTGAGGCTAGCTATGGCAAGAAGCTGAGGTGTCGTAACTCCAGAGCCGCATTTGAGGAAACAGCTCTTCGGTGCTCTGGGGTCCCCAGCCCTTGGACCACCTGCACACATAGTCAGTCTACAGTCTAGATCAACGCTCTTACTACATCTATTTAAACAGGAAAACTGCTAGTCTATCTAGCTGAAGACAGCAAATAGTTCCTACCAAGCAGTGAGCTCCGTTGATGGTTCATAAGACTGTTTTAAAGGGGTACAACTTTGTTTCTACTTTCAAAAGAAAAGCTTTGGATTTGAGAAGATTTCCAAAATATTTAGGACCTTAAGGACTACTTACACTAGTTGAAAATGACCTCTGAAAACACAACTTCTGTTGTGGATGTACTCCAAAAGAAGTTGTCCACATTTCAAAGCAGAAATAGATGACTGAAGAGATTTTCTTGCAAATTTTATAACCCTTTTCAATGTAGGCAAAATGCTGCAAAAAATGGTTGCTGACCAAATCTTTTGGTTTTCCAAAGCCTTTTCAGGGCCCAGTAAAGGTCAGGAAAAAATAAAAATCCCCAAAATAAATTAAAAAAACCAACCAACCCAACAAACAAAACCCCAAAACAAAACAAACAAACAACAACAAAAAAAAACCAAACCAAACCTTTGACAAATTTTCAAAGTTCAAATGCATATAACTGTAGTTTAATTGGGATTAAATTAGCTTTTTGCTTCATTCAAACCAGAACCTTTCCAGAGCAGGACATAAGACTGCACATCTGCAACACCCTTGCCATAGAGCACAGCCTGTAGAGTGCTCTATCATGAGCCTTTTTTCATGCAAGTTATCCCATTAAATTCGATGGGACAACTCATTTTCTAGGTGGATCTATATTCTCAAGAGGTTGCAGAGTTTGTGTTAAAATTAGCTATTGAGGGAGAAATAAATTATTAATGAATAATCAGCCGAAATATGCCTTCTGCATTTCACAAGGAGAGCTGGATTTAAAGATTTAGCCTTCCATTTGGCTTATGGATAAAGTATGTCCAGGAATGTAACATGCAGAAGGACAGCCTTACACAGAAGCAGCTTAACAAAGGGAGGAAAAAAGTCCACTTTCTTGCAAAAAAAGAAATAACATTAACACAGTTATTAGCTAGTGATATAATGAGATTTTTTTGTCATCTATGGAATAAAGTTTCATTGTGCAATTATTTCCTATTACGTGCTTTCTCCAGATGAATTTAATGATGAGATTATAATTTGAAATGCCTGGAAGGTATACCTAACATCCAGACCAGTTCAGCCTGGAATCAGTATGGATAGGTAACTGGAAAATTTTTACATATGTATCTGGTCCAAGATGAATACAGGAGAGAAACCATGGACATTGGGGCTTACAGAGGAGTCCGTAAGATAACTTATTTCAAAACCTGAATAGCTGGCAGCTTGATGGAAGGGTAGGACAGGAGTCATCTCTACCTTAGTGACCCAGATGGCTTTGCTTATTTCCTTGCCTGCTATTTGTCCATTTAAACACCCTGCCACTGCAAGATTATTTTGCAGCAGGGGACCTGACGAGAAAGTAAACACTGATGCAACATGCCCATTTCCTAAATATTAACAGACTAGAATTTCTGGACATGAGTGACAGGCATCTCACAGGAGACAATAAATTATTATGAGATTATAACACATTTACCCACGTCTTCTTTTGTCTCAAAAGAGGCAAGGCTACCTGTCTGTCTGGCATCTCACGTTAATGCACTGAGAAGCAAGCTGTTGATACTGGGCCTAGGATTTAGCCACCCAGGCCAACATGACCCAAGCCATGTTGCACAGTGCCTATTACAACAGGATCGCGTTCCCAGCTGACCCTGAGGAGTCTTTCTAACAGGTCGTTAGGGAGCTGTGGTCAGACTCCCAGTGCCAGAGGTATCATGAAGATCAGTGTGCTGTGACAATTACTTCTCTTCTTTGAAGTGTAGGTGCCAGATGTACAAATGTCAACTAACTCTGCACACCCCAGAAGACTCTCATCCTATCCTGTGGCTTAACTATTTCTTCCCCATCCCCAGATCAGCTTCAGCGATCCAGAATAATGCTGTTCCTTGCCATCAGCACAGGTTAACATATAAGGGCTGAACTCGTTGCCAGCTGTCCATGCTCAAAACTACAGCTCTTACTCTGCATTTTGAAATCATGTAGAAGTCTACACCATGGCCTAGTTCAGCCTCTACGTATCATTTTTGTGCATGTAGGTATGTGAATTGTACATCCAAAATCATGTCCAATTTTACAATGGATATTTAGTTTCCAGTGTATGCATTTATTATGGGGACCTTTGCTACTTCTAAAAGTTTAGTCTTATTCTCAAAGAACAACAAAAAATAATACTGTAAACACTAAAAGTTTAAAGCTAGAACAAACATTCAAAGAAGCTGAAGGATGTTACAGTTTTGCAACTACTTAGAGCTCCTGTGATTTTCAAGTGCAAGGAGTCAACACTACAGGGCTGGTACAACCCACTTTGCTTACAAAGTGCAGCACTGTCCTTCAGGAAGGAGAACAGTGAGTTCTTGAAAATGTGTATTGTTCTTTCACCTCAGTATCAGTGAAGCCTTGCATGCTGAAATATGCCGAAGTTTGATGAGTTAAGAACTTTACGCAAGTAGTTCTTGGCAGACATGAAGTAACTGCTGAAAACTATCCCATCTGTAAAACTGCCACAATTTGGCAGGGATCAAGTTTCCTCTCCTTATACCATGTGCTGACTGATGGAATACAAATCATAAGAATTAAAGATAGAAAAGCTCTATTAGCTCATCTATCCTTCTACTGCCAGGCCAGTCTTATTCCCTGCCATATATTCAGCACTGCTTTCAAGTCCTGTTATAAAAGTTGCACACAGATCTGTATCAATTCTTTGGCAATGCACAAGCCTAATGGATCCCAAATGAGAAAACCTTACTTAATGTCTAGCTTTTGCCTAATTTCATGGTATTACCTCCTTGGCACACCCTTGGCAACTTCTCCATGTGTTTAAGCCTCTTCCTGCTTGTTTACACTTCTGCCACATCATTCCTGTTAAATGCCACAGCAAAGGACCAGATTCACAAAGGTGGCAGATTTAGCACCCTCAGAAATTTTCAGAGCAGCTCTACATAGAGCAGCCACAGAGGCTGCTGGGGTGGATGGCGAGCAGCTATTAAAAGGAAAGGCAGCATTACACAGAAGTACAGGGGTAGGTTTCTGCTGGTGGAGGCACAACCGAACCGTTACTGAGGAACAACAGGTTTTCCTGACTATTGCTACATCTCATGCAGTCTATTTATGAAACACTAACAAGAACGTACAAAGAAAATACCACAAGTCAAAATTTGAAGTTTCCTCGTACTGTTTAAATCTTCCTGCAATGGAAAATGAAATATTTCCCTGGGCAACTCTTCTGCATTTTTAGAATGTCACGTTCATCCGTGGGTAATTGCATGTGTCGGTTACAAGTACACAGGTTGCTGCCTGATGCAGCCTTTCTGTATAATGTATTTTCTATTCTGATTTCTATCTACTCTTCAGGCTGAAGTTGCAGGTTCCACAATAATTATCCCATTTTAGAGCATGTCATTTGCTCAGTGTGCCAGAAGCCTGGTTAAAAAGACCAGGCTGTAGACAGTGTAGTTGTAGTCACTACCTTCCGCCCTAAACTCCTTTTCTCCCACTACAAAGGTGATAATGCCATAGAAATTAGAAGCACTTGGGTGGCATATAATTTGCCCTGAGGTGATTCAGAATTTGATTTAACTGAAATCTTCAGTTGCCTCTACCTGTTTTCCTCATGGAGAAATGCTGCCCTACCTGGCACACAGGAAGGTGAGAAAAAGAAAATCTTACTACTCTAGTAGTTATCTCCTAAATTATACGGTGGCCTTGGGGGGAGGCTCAGAATGGTGGTTTATCTTCTTTTGACAGTGTGAGACCACAGCACACCCACCAGTGTCAGGCAGCAGTCTGAGCACGAGCAGTACACCTCATTTTGCTGTTACGGACTGTAAGGCTGGAAATCAATGGTGAGCACCCAAAGCTAATTTTAATGGGTTAACAGCACACGGTAGGGGGTCACAGAGTCAGAAAAGTGAAAGATAGAAAAGCCATTTTAGTTCATTTAGTCTTGTACTAGCTTATTCTCTAAAACATATTTTCTGGACTGTGGCTGTCTCAAACCAGTTTCTTCCACATTCTTTGAAGTGTTATGTCCAATCTGTTATCATCACCAAAGTTCTGTCCACACACCAGGCATCACTACTGCTAGGAGTTAAGTTTTATGAAGGATTTTCACTTTTTACCCCTTTGTACGACAAACAACCTAAAACCTCAGAATTCTTCAGGAAGGAAATACCAGGACCTGGGGAGAAAAGGGAAGTGTTGGAATGGTCACAACACCCTAAAAACATTCTGTGTCAATGTCCATCTTTCAAATTTTATATTGCATTAAATATATTAGAAGGTATATTGTACGCATACTTAATACTTGATATGAAAAGTAATTTATTAAACACTGTAGATTTTCAGCTTAAATATTGATTGGGAAACCTTTATATGGCTCAAAGATTTTCCTGTTCACTTTTTTTCAAGAGGAGTTCCAGCCAGTACAGCAGACTTGATTTCTTCAGAATTTTGATTTTTACACACTTTTACTGTACATTTCCCAACAGAAAGCTTGTCAGAAAGATAGTCTAATTTTTGTTTTGGTTATTCACAGTAAATTCCAGTCTAGATATATGGTAACTATGTTCCTATTTTGTTCCTTTCATGTATACCAAAGTGCACAGGAGTGTACACTGTGTACACTTCTGAGTGAACTCCAACATGTACTGAATGTAAGTATAAATATTTTTGCAACTCAGAACATGAATAAACCTGTTGCTCACACCTCCTTAAAATAAATTTTATTCAAGACAGAGAAAAACACATCATGTTCTAGCTTAAAAGCAGGGAAGATGTGTGGGAGAGAGTTTTCTAAGCAATTCTGAATGGAGAAAAAGGGACGCTCTGCTGTCATTTAAAAGAAAATTGTGCAAAACTGACCGTAATTTTATAGTTCCACAGAAACTTATCATGGTTCTAAGTATTAAGCAACACTTATATTTTAATAACAATTCCCCAAGGGACTGCGACAACTGCTAGAGTTCACGGAAGAACTGCACTGTCAGACGTAAGAAAAGTTCAGCATTAGCACACAGTCAAACTGTGCTAATGTGGTAGGTTAGGATCCACTCTTAATTTTTTACATTTACAATATTATTTTTAAAAGAGTCCAAGCAAATCATATGATCCTGGGAAAACAGAGAGGATCTATAGTAGCCTCAAAGAAGGAAAATTGCCCAGGGTTTTGTTTTCTAATGTTGTTGGTTGAAGGAAGGACGGTAAAGAACCCTGACCTTTGAAATGTTTTCAAAATTAAATAAATGAATAATTATTTTCAGAATTATGGCTAACGTTGAATATTAACCAGATACTGCAAGTTTCTAATTGCTCTATTTCTCTCCACTCCTCCAGTGGAGGCACTCATTACTGCAAGATCCTAATTGTTATACCTACTCCCTCTTGCCGGGGGGTATATATGGGGAAGATACCTGGTGTCTTTATACTTTTCAAAATGAAATAACAAAGCATCAGCATACAACACAGCTTTGTGTCAGCAGACTGCAGAACAAAGCTTTAGAGATTGGGCTGCTAAACTGCATCAGTACAATCTGTATGCAGACCCCTTGCACATGTAAAATTGCGTATTGTGTTATTTTTATTTGTTTGTATTTTCATAATGATGACAATGTGTTTGACATGCTCTCACCACACACAGAGAAAAGACAGTTTGAACACACACATGCACACACATGTAGTCTTCTTCCATGCAGTTTGGGAAAGGATTGAAATTGTGGCCTTACATAATATATAGCAAATAAGTAGCAGCTAACTATAAGACAAAAAGTAATTTGATCTCACAATAGTCAAACTCAGCAAATGTGGCTTCTTCTCATTAGATTTTGGGTTTCAATACAAAGAAAGCTGGACAATGAAAAGAAGACAAGAAAACCATGAACAGAAGGAAGGAGTTTGCTCCCAGTTGTTACTCTCATCTCAGCAATGGCTCTACCAGTGTTCAGAGTGGCAGCCTGGTTTTATTTTCATGCACTTAAATCATTATTTCCCTCACAGAGCTGCTGAGGAAGAATAGTGACATTTGTGCAGCAATAATAAAGCAGCGAGATACATGTTCTGCATTTTCCAGCCATTAGCTGACAGGCTTTCTGAATTAGTGTTAAGGGAATTTGCAGTCTCCCGGCCCAGCAGCATCTGTAAGTGCTGCGATGGTGTTCAGTGCGCCAGGCAGCTCAGCCTCCATATCCTGACATGGTTCTAACTCTGGTCTGTCCCATTTTATGGCAACACACAGATCTCGCCATTTTGTAGTCAAACCGTAACTTGGAACAGAACTGGGATGACAAGAAAAATTTTATTTAGCATAATTAGTCTGGGGTCGGTAGCTAATTCTAGGTATTTTTTTCCCAGATATTGTGGTAATGAAATAATCTTGTTAGACTTCACCACCAGTTTATAGCTGAAAGGCAAAAAGGCAGGAGTACTCCCAGGCTGTTGAATGCCTGTATAATTCTATTTGCTAAAGAGAAGCTAAATTCTAGTGAATTATTCTAGGTTTGGGATCACACCAAACAAGTCAACACTTCTACTGAAAGCACTCTAGAGCATTTGCAATGAATAAATACAGCTCATTTGTGCAAGCCCATTTATTTCAGTGATATCAACCCAAGCCAGCCTAATACAGAGAAAGATTTAGAGTTTGTCTCCTCTCTTCGGGTTACATCAAGACGAGGTACTTCATTTTAAGCATACCATCTGAGCAGGCAAACCCTGGCAGCATCCTAATAGCTTTCATCTTACAGTGAGTTATTGCCCTCAGAGAAGGAAGGTTTCCTCTGACGGCTTCACTTGCTTATCACAGTGCTGACCTCCATTCACAGTGGCATTTTTCCAGCAGTTGTGTGCAGGCCATGATGCCACCAAACACCGCTGTGCCCCGCCTCGGGATGCCACAAGAAAAATCCTGGTAAGTTCTCATGCCATCTCGTGATGTGTCTCTTTTGAACAGCCCACACCAGTGAACCGCCACAACCACCGCAGAGGCAACTCACGCTTCAGCCTGATAGTCAGGCAGAGACGCTACACATGCAGCATGTGTGTGCTTGACGTGAGGCTGATTGCTGCGAGCTGGCCACAAGCCAAGCACTGTGCTCGTCAACAGCCGTGACAGTGGCTTTAATGGCCACAGTCACAGGTTCCTGTGTCTCATCTGCAGCTGCCCAGGAAAGAGCATGAGCATGAGGCCAAGGAAGAAGAAGATGCCTGGGTAGCTGCTTCAGCAAGGACAGCACAGAATAGCTTTCCTTTAGCACATAGTTGTTCAGGGAGCATTAAAGAGGCATTGTCAAGGAGAAGCAGTTAGTGCTGCAGACCCAGAGCAACCTGTAGCTCCAGAAGACAAATATCCATGCACTTCAGCAGCAGTAACATACACACAGATGTCCTGCAAGCACCTAGAGCACTGGGAAGTTCGTGATGGTGCACTGCTGCCTGCATCTGCTAACCAACACAGTGCTGACAGCCTGGCAAGCGGAGCTGTTATGATGAAGGTGAGCACATCCCTTGATTTACAGATACTGCCACTCAGCAGTCCTCAAGATTGCTACTGACTGTTTGGATACACAGCCATTACTGAGTGGTTTTCTACCTTCTTTTGAGTCTTCCTCTTTTCTTCCAGCTACTACAGCCGACGAAGGCTTGTTTGTATCAGGAACTGTCTAACAGTCACCAAAACAGCTGCAGGGTAATCACATAGCGTGTCTTTGGGAAACAGTGATCCCTGGTGTGCATATCAACAGGGATGTGTTGGCGGCAATATTGTCTGGAGCAGCATAGAAAGCATTGCAGAAAGAGAAAGACACCGATGTTCCAGGCAGTCTGAATGCACTAGGAAATGCCACCTCCTAAGGGAGAATTGACAAGGATACAGTATCAGGCATGTCTCACATCATAGACATTAATGTGGCAAAAGAGGCTTTGGCTTGTCCTAACTCATGGGGTATGGACACTACTAGCCAAGGCCCATGCTCTTCTGGGCCCATGTTTTTGCTGCACTGGCTCAAAAGTGTGCCTTATTGAAGGTACAGTGGTATGGGATACCGTTACTGACAAGAAGGTGATAAGCATACGTTTGCTATGTGATCTGCTTAAGCATTTTGGCCTTTCCTCTGAAAGAAACTGTGGCTACTCTCTGTAGAATTCCTCCTCATATGCTTTATAAAATGGTATTTTCTCAAAAGAATCGAAGAACTCTTTCTGGCCAGGAATATTTGGTTTAATGGGCAAAAAGAGAAAATCATAGAATGGTTTGGGTTGGAAGAGACCTTAAAGATCATCTAGTTCCCACTCCCCTGCCATGGGCAGGGACACCCTCAAATCACATTTGAACAAACAATATCTCTGTCTTCCTTTAACTGCAACTGCTTACATACAGTGCAAACAGGGAGGAGCTTCAACTGTAGGATCAGACCTGTCTCAGTTAAATATTTGGATTCAAGGTTCCTTGTTACCTCTTGAAGCTCCTTTCATAACCCCAGAGGCTGAAGGAGTTTATGAAGCACCAGCTTCACCTCCAGAGGAATCAAAGAAACTCAGCTTCCATAGGCCACTGTTTCCACCACAGAAGGAATCACTAGCTGAAGGGTTGACACTTCAAGGTACGTTCCTTGTAGGAGTCTGTCATTCATGGCTGTCAAAGGGAATTCCTCAGCAAAATTCACTGCCCTGCAGCACACAGCTGATCCTTTGCAAAGTAGCAGGAAATCTCGCCAATCCCTACGTTTGCTGAACACTTCCCCATGTCCAGGTCCATGAAGCTGTCTGCATACACCTCTGAGTGACTATTTTCTTTGAAGCACTGCACCATACAACTTCACCCTGATTCACTTTGTTTTTCCATTTCCTCATTGCCTCCACCCTCTCACTTTCCATGGTATAAAGAAGAAAGGTTCGTTTAGTGGAACAATCTCAATGTACAAGATAAATATTTCTAATTAAAAAAATGTAAACACAAACCTGACTCATATTTAGCAACAGGGATGTTTCTTAGCTGCTTCAGTGCTCTTTGCCTACAATCAGCCAGGCCTAGATGTCACAGCGGGGAGGAGGGTTCATACGTGTTATGACTGTATCATGGGGCTCTGGATCCTTTGCAGGAGCCTAGGCGAACACCTAGCTGCATGGCAACACGGTGTTAGGATGAAATACGGCCCACAGTCTCCCCTCCATCCTGCTTTCCACACAAGGGAAACCCAAGCACAGAGGCCAGAGTGAAATCACAGTGCTGTACAAGAGCTCCACTGATCTAGGTGATCACAGGGTCTGGACCTGGGAGGTAGACCCCAAAGGACATTTGCTCTGCAGGGTAAACAAAACCTCCATTGAACAGCCTTCTGTGTAATGTCCACAGCTCCTTCTACCCAGACTGTCTACTACTTAGTCTCTGTATATAGGTGGAACGTCCGAAACACTTAACACTGAGTTTGTATGCTCTGGAGCAGTGTCAGCTGCCTAAAGTGATCACACATAACAAATTATTAGTACCAATGACATAAACCTGTTGCTTTTCTTTACAATGCCTCTACGTTTTACCAGCTATTACTGGAGTTGGTGAGTCACAGGTTCTTATGGGCAGCTGTTCCTCACACACAAGATTTTCAGAAGCTGCTGCTGGTGGTACCTCAGGTCAGCGTAAAAGCAATCAAGCACCAAAGACAGAGGAACAACAAGAAAGCATGCTTTGTTAGTTCATTTATCCATAAGATCTGCTGCTGTAACACCTTTCCAGTTCCCTGATTATAGCAATTTTCCTTCTTCAGCAATTCTTAGGTTTTGCCTCCTTGCCCTGCTGCCTTTTTGGTAGTCTTCCCTATGTAACCCCTCCAAACCCAAGCCCCCCTCCTTCATTTCATCGTGCTCACATAGGCCACCAAGCATTTGTTTGTGGATGTTGTGCAGTGTCTAGCAGCAGTGTTTCAGGAAAACTCTGATGCACTTTGAACGTAAATTTTCTGCCACTCATCATTCAAATTTTATGATGGCAAAGCCAAACACAAAACCAGCAATATAGCAACTGGCACTCACGTTAAACTAGGGGAATATGCTACCTATGTGCAGATCTTTTTATGTCAATGCAGCTTGATTTACTAAGCAAATTCCCTGTGCACAGAAGTCCCCAGGTACAATCAATATTGATCCTCAAAGGTAATCTTTCCTTGTTGCGTTGTCCATGCTGCTAGGACCTGGTCATCCAACACTGAAATCAACTGAAAGTATTACTTAAAAGTTGATGAAGACCAAATTCTATCACAAAATTGTTCTTGTGAAACAGAAAAGGAGGTCAAACATAAGTGCAGTCCTACAAACCCACTTGAAATTAATCATGGCTTTGCACATAAATCAGCCATCACGCTATTTGCACACACTGTCATAGTAACTATCCAGCCTACAGCAGCACTGCCCACAGATTTTTAACTGATTTACATCAAATACACATTGCCCATGTCATTGTTAATGTCCCTGGCCTACAGACATCTCCGAAAATTCCACTCCTCTCTTCCAGACTAAAATTAGCTACAGATGTCTCCCAATTTGTTTTTGCTCAGTAAATGGCATATATTGTGAGGGAAAAATATACCGTATTGAACAATATATCATAAAGTATCTATATTGTTTCACCAATGAAGTGCCTTCCCAGATTATGATGAGAAGCTTTAATGGCTCAGCAGAGGAACTGGTATGTGGAACAAAAGCATGGGTAGTTGAGCCACTCTCCAGCACTCCATTGCAGGCAGCTCCAAATTCTGCTATTTACTGGGTGTGGGTCACTGAGCTAGGTATTTGTGCTAAGCATTTCATCTACATGGAGAAGTTTATGGGTCAAACAATGTTTGTATAATTATCCCACTAGAGCTATATCAGCATAAATCCTTGCATGAACACTCTCCTTCCTAAAACTGCTCACATGGTGATTTATTCCAGCATAACTAAAGCACTGTAATTAGATCAATGAAGTACCACTGTTAAAAATTCCTGTCTAGAAAGTGCTGTCAATATTACTAGAAGAAACAATACCAATTCACCTTCATTTGTTCACACACATTTATAGACTGCTATTTTTGCATATAGAGAAAGAAAAATACATTTATTCTCTATATAATGTAGAAGGGAGATTTTTTTACATTGTCTGGTATTGTATCTTTTTCTGTGCCAACAATAATTGCTGTAAAACTTCATATCAAGCATATGGCAGTGCAATGTAACTCAGAACCCAGAGAATCATAAGGCGATACAGACCCTCAGAAAGACTCAATAGAGCTCAGTGATCTATGATTAAGGGGGAAAATGGTAAATTTCCCATTTCCACTAATTAAATGTAATCACAGCTGACAAGTAACTGTTCCCCTCAGGGGCTTACTGAATCTGTTAGAAAGCTCTAATTCCAGATTAAATCAAAGCACAAACAGTTCCAAAAGGCACCAGAGATGATAGTATGGTCACTACTCAAATATTAAAATATAACATCAGCCATCTGACACAAATCAACTGATTTCTCTTCTTGCCATGATGAAAACCCCTGTTCATCCCAATTCAATACCATTCTTCATTTTTGCTTGCACTCAGTAATTTGCTTTTCTCCACAGCCAGCAACAAACTGTGGAGGTGGAACAATGAACTCTTTCATGGCAAGAAACAGAAGAAAATAAAATCGCTTTCACTGGACGTCTTTTCCTCTTGGTCTCTATTGTCTTGAGACAATGGCTGCCTACACATTTTCAAAAAAAAAAAAAAGAGAAGGCTAAAGAAGAGATTATTAAAGTCATAATGGTCAAAGAGGACACCCTTTTCATAGCACATCTCTTCCCTGTACAGTTTCAACATTCAAAGAGGTAGATCCTTATCAATTATAAGCAGGCACCTGCTTGTAAGTGCTGGATGGTGTCTGCAGGCACTTGCAGTTTGACATCATCTCTCCCTGTACACCTTGTACGAGGCCTCTGTGCTGTGAGTTGCTGCAGCAGGCCACGCGCATATGACCTCAATGGGGACCGCAGATGGGCTGGTTCAGGCACAGGACCCTGCCACACTGGAGCACAGGTTTGGGGAGTGAAGCCAGCATTCCTCACCTCCGTGCACATGTGGGAACACCAGTGTAGCCCTGTGGCACAGCCTATGTTTTCAGAGGGGTTACAGCAGCACAGTGCAGGCACTGGGCTGGGCAGAGCTGCTCCTCGTGCCACAGCACGGTCCACCAGCCAGGCTTGCCAGATCCACCCTAATGCTGTCGTCATCATCATGAAACACCCCCAGGCAGCCTAAGTCTATCTTGGTAAAACTATAAAGCAGAGACCTAGCCAAGCACTGAGGTTCCTCAAAGATGCTGGTTATCTCTCTTTAAGACATTATTCTAATAAATAATAGAATCGGTGGAACTCACAGTGGGTAAAGAAGTTTGCCCATGTGAAGCAACTTGTGACATTGGAGCTTTCTTCCCTCTTTCCATGGTGCACCAAGAGGTCAAATAATGATTTCCATAAGGATTCATGGATTATTTTTTTTTAATAGGATCCCAACAGAAGCTTACGGTTTTAATTACAGCTGGTGGAATTAAATCTGTATTCCATCCTCTCAACCCCAAAGATCTTTTTTTCCATGAGACTTTGATTTTAAAAATATGTTCTTATTGTTCCTCTGGGTGTTTTTCAAAGGCCTGCTCTTCTTTAAGAACAGTGTCTTAGACTGTCTCAAGAGCTTTGTTTAAATATTAATTTATTTTCTCCTCCAACATATTATTTTCATTAGAAAAATACATTATGATTTACTACATGGTCTCAGTTCTCTGAGAAGTTCAGCAGGTTCTGAAAAGTGCGAGTGCTTAGCTCCTCATAGGGGAGGCTCAAGACAGCATCCCCCAGAGATCACTGAGAGGCAACTGCAAAAACGCTGAATGCAATTCCCATCCAACTGAAAAGCAGATGAATAGCTGCCGTGAGAACAAAGGCTGAGTTCACTGGCAGAACGAACTGAAACTAATCCAGCACTATGGGTGTGGATCTTTGATTCTTCTTGGAGCATCTTCACGTTCATATTCAGCCTCCCAGACTGGAAAAGGAGAGTAAAAGGGAGAACGCCCTACGTCATCCAGGAAGAGAGGTTGGTAGCCCAGGCTGCTTTACACATCTCTGAATCTTCTGTTTAGCATTTTAGGAAACTTAGGTCTCTTGGGCTTCTACCGCTACCAGTCACTTCTTTAGTTCAAACAGATGAGAAAAGGGTTTGGATTCCTTGCATCTATCTGCTAAGGAACCATATGAAAGGTGGACAGGAAAGCTCCAGAAGCCTGATGCAAGAGAAAAAAGCCAGCAATGCCAAGTCAAACACTGAAAGGTTCATAAACATTTGCATAACAGTAGGCAAAATTTTGAGTAGAAAATAACATCCACAACGATATAAATAAAGATGGTAGCACAATGCATAATCTCCAGGGGCCTGAACTAAGGCTGCCCCAGCAACACTAGATTTCACGGTGGTCATGTTTCTTTCTCAGAGGTTCCTGAGCTGCAATGTATCCACTGTCAGCTTTCCTTGTGGCTGTATGGAAAGCACCATTTTTTAAAAAAAATCTGACTTCAAATACAACCTTGAAAAACATGGATTTTTAAAATACTCTAAACAATTTTTGTAGGGGAAAAAAAGAAAGTAGCAACTTACATTAAATTGCAAAGTTTCGATTTCCATTAAATCTGCCTGTCAAAATGCTGAAGTCAAGAAAAATGCTATGTTTACAGTGACCATGAAAAGGTACACTGATTAGCATTCACTTTTGAATTTCTTAGAATCATAGAATCACAGAAAGGTTTGGGTTGGAAGGGACCTTAAAGATCATCCAGTTCCAACCCCCCTGCCATGGGCAGGGACACCCTCCACTAGGCCAGGTTGCTCAAAGCCTCATCCAGCCTGGCCTTGAACACTTCCAGGAATGGGGCACCCACAGCTTCTCCAGGCAGCCTGTTCCAGTGCCACATCACCCTCTCCAGGGAGAACTTCTTCCTGATATCCAATCTAAATCTCCCCACTTTCAGTTTAAACCCATTACCCCTTGTCCTGTCACTACAGGCCCTTGTAAAACATCCCCCCACAGCTTCCTTGTAGGCCCCTTCAGGTACTGGAAGGCTGAAAACATTCATCTTAACTCCCAGTTCTTACACTGAAAACCTAATCTGGTTGCTGATACTTGGAAGCCACATCATTTCCAGTATGAGAACTTCTCTTATAAGCTCTTACCATATTTAACAAAATTCTGCAGAACTGAGGAATGAGGCCACTGTTGCTAAAACACACCAGCAGCTTCTCACAAATGTACAGTATCTTCTCTCTTTTCTGCAGAGGTGAGTGCATACGAGGCTCAGCAACTCAACAGAGTCTGCTAAACTAAAGGTAGGTGATTCTCTGTGTCACACACCTAACATAGTTTCACAGGCGTATCTCCAGCTCCTTGGTTCCTACTACTCCCAAATTCAGGAGGTTTTCTTAACAATCCTTGTTTCCATCCCTGGGATTTGCTGTAGGTCAAACTGTAACTTGCAGAGGTCCTATTAATACATAATGACATAATATTCTCATAAAGTTACTTAGCAAAAAGAGAGAACCAGCTTACTCACAAACTGGATATTGCCAAAATTGATGAATCTTGAAAAAAACAGGTCATCCTGCAATACTTTGAAAGCTTCTAAAACAAGTGCAAGAACAAAGGTCACAAGGTCAGCATACCTTACTCTTACTACAGTGTTTTGTCACTTGTCATTGTTTTGGAAAGGCTTGTTGTAACAGCTGGGTGATTTCAGGCTTGCAGTGTGACTTCTGCAGGATAACCTTTCAATCTCATAAGATTGATTTCTTGAAGTATAAGGTAGCTTAAAATAAAACAGAAAAGCAGACTTTCAATAGTTATATCAAGCTGCAAGCTTCTCCAATGAGTGACAATGTTTTCCTCTAAAGTGCTAAGCAGAAGACTGAATTTTCTGTTGTTTCAACAATAGCAAAATTTAAAAAAAAAAATTACTGCAGGACATATCTGCTTTGTTTTTGAATACAATCTCAAATCCAAATTTCCCAGTTGGAAAAAAAAATAGTGTCAAGGTCACTGGGAACTGAAAAAGCATGAAAATTGGAAAGTGTTCATGTCACCTTAGAAAAAACAGATGAAAAAAGTTTTAGTGAAACACTGGAGCTCCTGAGTGAAGGGAAACTGATGAAAATCAAAATTGTTAGTAGCAGTTGATAAGGTTCTGCAGCGGGTGATAAACACTAACGTACAGCTCCTGTCCCTTCCCCTAACCAGTAAGAGTTCATTTTATATCAGACATTAATCAATGTGTTGATTATCGGTGTCATGATCCACAAAGTTAGAATATGCTGTAAGGCTTCACCGAAGTTGTTCATTTCAGTAATATAAGCAGCACCGTATACTGAAAATCATGAATATTTAAAAAAAAAGGGGGAAAAAAATGTTGTTGTCTTTGGAGATGTAGGTGAAAATCAACACATTAACATATGCAGTTTTAGATACTCCCAAATTTACTCTGGCCTAGTAATTTGCATTGCATATCAGACATCACTCACAGTAATTACAGACATGCAGACAGAAACAGAGACTATTTGCAAATAGGCTGTACATCAAAGATGAGTAGAAACCTTTGCAGCCAGTTTATTCTCATCATTTGACTCTTTTGGGACTCAGTTAAATGCACATTTTAATAATCCTGTGGTTTCTAGAAAGGTGACCACAGGATTATTTCTGCCACCAGCCCCGGTGAGCTGCCAGGTAACTCCTACGATTGCCAGGGTGTGACCAGAGCCTCATATGGCCCCTTTGTCATCCTTGCATTATCATGCAATAGATTGGCTTCTCCTGTGCTCCACCTACACACTCTGATAGTGTGATGTAATTTAACACTTTTCTGACCACAAAAAGGCAAAGAGAGAGGCATTTCTACACTCCATACTTAAAAGAAGACACAGTTAGATATACTACAGTGGCATGTGGATGGGGCTTGATGTCCAGGGCTAAAAGTAAGAAAAGAAGGAAGCATGACAGACATTGCCAAGAGGCATTTCAGATGTGAGAGTAATAAGGAGTTGTATCTTTTCTCCAAAATATAACAGCAGGTAAAAGGTAGGGAGGAGAAATCTAACAATATATCATACAAAATCCACTTCCTACACTGTAAGAATTAATTTGAAATTTTAATTAGGGGGAGAGGAGCAAGCAGAGTGTCTAAACACTGGCACCAGGTAAAATGCCAGCCAAAAGCAAACACAGCCCACTGGGGTCTGCATGACTCTTACTCTGTATTTTTGAGCCTGTAACCAGCTAGTAGTCCATTCATTTCCTTTAACAAAAGCCACAGTTCATGACTCCCCAAAGTCACTAACCCACCAGCTTGGCACAAGCACTTACAAGCATGACTAATTTTACAGTTGAAACGAGCGAAGTCCTTGCACAAAGGGGAGACGGGAGCCAGAAGTGTGGAATGCCTTCCATCACCCTCCTGCCCAAATCCGGACACAAGTAAAGGCTGCAGCATGTAGACAAGCCAGCTCTTTGTCTGCTTTTGTTCCTAGAGCACACACCAGCGCTGCTACAAAACAGCTGCAAGCTGGAAAGAGGCTCGGTGCATCCACACTCATCTGCTTCAGGAGTCCGGCCAGAAGCACTCACTGGTTCCTGGCTGTTTACTAGCAGCACCAAGGCAATCAGACAAAACCAAAACTCAGTGGTGGGCTTAAGTGTGCACCAGCTCTTTCTTCATAAAGGAAATGGTAAAATAAATCAATTAAGCAGTGGATGTGCCAAGCTGCATTTCTAAGTCATAAGCTACAACATTTTCATTTGGTGTGGCTGGTTCTTAATTTTACAGTGTTTCTACTAACACTAACACAGGGCTGCTCTAAAGCCCAAGCAGAGAGCCTTCAGGCTAGTATGAACGAGAGCAAATACACTGAGTGTGTGACTTACATGGCAGGGTTGTGATTTCTGTACCACAGGAGGGGGACACGGACAGATTCATTGTGACCCTCTACTATGGAGGATCACACCACTGTGAGAAGATGAGAAAAGAAGCAGATGAGGAAGTAATACTCTGACCACCATGTGCAAGTGGGGCAGGAATCCTGGGCAGGCCATGGCTGACATAAGAAGGCAGGGCCATGCTTTACCTTGCCAACACCTTTCCACAATCCTATTTTCAGTAAAAGTTTACAGGAGAGACATCTCAGAAAATGTCCATACACAGCATCAACAAAAAGCTTCTGGTACACTCAAGAATCGAGAGGCCCCAAGTCACTTGGATCATTCTCAGGATCTCCACAGAAGTACCACTGGTAGCGTATTTGAAACTTTGCCAACTTATCCCATCCTAGCTCCCATGGTCCAGACTCCTCAAATCTAGGCCCAGGCTAGAAACCTAAAAAAGGATTGGTTATCCACTCAGTGTCACTCAGCTAATACAGCCTAGCACCTTTGAAAGACCGCTACAGGCTAGACCAAAATAAAGCCAGCTAAGCCTCTTAGGCTGTGGGTAAGCAAACACCATGAGGATTTTCCCATTCTGTTGTTGAGCAAACAGAGAGGATTAGCTGCTCAGGCAGGGCCTTCTCCCTTGCTCCTATCATACCATCTTGCCCGTAGTATAAATCGAATCTCCAACAGGCAGTCACCAAAAGGCTGCCCTGAACCGACTCGCTCACAGCCTCACCAGCCATGGGCAATCCTCTGCTTGTGCCCTGGCTGGCAGCGTGCTTCCCTGCATCCAAGGAAAGGTCCAGCCTCTCTCTCCTGTCTATTTGCTACAGGGCAGAGTCACAGAAACTGAATTTAGGGCAGGGGAAAAAAAAAAAACAAAACCACACCACCAAAATACCCATCACATAGCTCCACATAGTACTTGGGCTAATTGTGCTGTACAGAGGGAAGTGACTGATGTCCAATACTCACCCACAAAACTTTCGAAGTGTCTGTTGGAAGGGCAAGGTGAGATATTATGACCAAAGCATTCACATCAGTGTTGTTTTTCATGGGAATTGTTCTGAGAGGCTGAAACTACAAGCAAGAGATACACTGAGGAAATCTACAGGTTGAATTTCTATCATTTTTGTATTTTCCTTTCATTACCACAGTTTCATTACTTTATATTCTTATATAATCACCAATGACCTTAATGCTTACTGCACTTAAGACTAAGAATCTTCAAAATGTTCTGGGACAGACAGCGTCAAGCATAGAGGGTAAACACACTGTTTCCTTTAGTAATAAACCACTGGTTTGTCCCAGGTTAAAGCAAACAGAAGCAGAGAATGACAAAACACAATTATAATGTCTTTATAGTCTGGATACCCTGATGCTCTGAGACTGTTAATGTCATTTTCTAGGCTTTGGCATCTTTGCATGTTTAGGTACTTTCCTTTGGAAGAAGTACTTATCTTCATTACCTGTTAGCCATAAAATCAGCCTCCCTGAAAGAGAACAACTGGTATTTGGTATCTTCTGTCCCTGGGTGTTTCCACAGGGTTCTGGTTAGGCTCAGTAAATGCTGCATTTCTCTGTCTTTGTCCTGCTTCTGTTGTCTTAATTGCAAGTACGCTCAATACTTTTGCCATCAATTACAAAAGGAGCCAAATTACATATGTGATAATACACCAGCCCTAATTGTACTCCTCCGTCAGCTGTCATCTTTTATAATTATTTCTTAATCTCAGTTACATCATTTTAACTACTTTGGGGTTATCGTTTTGAGACTGATAGCCATCACATTTATGTTTCTTTCGGTTCTTCAAATGACTCAGTTTCCTAAGGACCCTAAGCCTACAGTCAGTGGAAACAGGGACAGGTAGCCACAGAGGATTACAGAGTTGTCCAAGAAGTCAGAGATCAGGTTAGGAAAGCTAAAGCCCTGACAGAATTAAACCTGGCCAGGCACATCAAGGTCAACAAGACAGGCTTCTACAGGCACATCAGTGATAAATGAAAGACTAGGGAAAATGTGGGCCCCCTGCAAAAGGAAACGGGAGAGCTGGTTTCCCAGGATATGGAGAAGGCCAAGGTGCTCAATGATTGTTTTGCATCAGTCTTCATTGGCAAGAGCGCAAGCCATAGCCCCTGAGACGCAGAAGGCAAGGTCAGGGACTGGGAGAATGGAGAGCCACCCATGTTAGTGAGGATCAGGTTCGAGAACACCTGAGGAACCTGAAGCTGCACAAGTCCATGGGACCTGACGAAATACATCCATGGGTCTTGAAGGAACTGGCGGATGAGGCTGTGAAACCTTTATCCATCTTATTCAAAAAGTCATGGTGGTCTAGTGAAGTTCCCACTGACTGGAAAAGGGGAAACAACCCTCATCCTTAAAAAGGAAAAAAAGGAGAATCCAAGGAACTACAGGCCAGTCAGTTTCAGCTGTGGCAAGATCATGTAGCACTCCTTCTGAAAATGCTGCTAAGGCACACGGAAAACAAGGTGATTGGTGACAGCCAACATGGCTTCACCAAGGGCAGATTGTGCCTGATGAATATGGTGGCCTTCTATGATAGGGTCACGACCTTAGTGGATAGAGGACGGGCAACTGCTGACACCTACCTGGACTTGTGCAAAATGCTCGACACCTTCCAGCACAACATCCTTGTCTCTAAATTGAAAAGGTATGGATTGGAAGGATGGATCACTCAGTGGATAAAGAACTGCCTTGATGGCCACACTCAGAGCATTGTGGGCAAGGGCTCGATGTCTGAGTGGAGACCAGTGACAAGCACCATTCCTCAGGGTCTGCTGTTGGGACTGGTACTGCTTAACATCTTCGTTGGTGGCACAGAGAGTGGGATTGAGTGCACCCTCAGCAAGTTTGCTGATGACACCAAGCTGTGTGGTGCGGTCGACACGCTGGAAGGAAGGGATGCCATCCAGAGGGACCTGGACAGGCTGGAGAGGTTGGGCCACTGCCAACCTCACAGAGTTCCACAAGGCCAAGTGCAAGGTCCTGCACCTGGGTTGGGGCAATCCCAACTACAAGTACAGGCTGGGTGGAGAATGGATGGAGAGCAGCCCTGAGGAGAAGGACTTGGGGGTGCTGCTGAATGAAAAGCTGAACATGAGCCAGCAGTGTGCACTGGCAGCCCAGAAAGCCAACTGTATCCTGGGCTGTATCAGAAGTGTGGCCAGCAGGTGGAGGGAGAGGATTCTCCCTCTCTACTCTGCTCTTGTGAGACCCCACCTGGAGTCTTGTGTCCAGCTGTGGAGCCCTCAACATCAGAAGGATATTGACCTGTTGGAACGAGTCCAGAGGAGGCTATGAAGATGCTCAGAGGGCTGGAGCACCTCTGCTATGGGGACAGGCTGAGAGAGTTGGGCTTGTTCAGCCTGGAGAAGAGAAGGCTCCGGGGAGACCTTAGTGCAGCCTTCCAGTACCTGAAGGGGCCTACAAGGAAGCTCTGGGGAGGGGCTTTTGACAAGGGCCTGTAGTGACAGGACAAGGGGTAACAGGTTCAGATTGAAAGTGAGGAGATTTAGATCGGACATCAGGAAGAAATTTTTCACAGAGAGGGTGGTGAGGCACTGAAACAGGCTGCCTGGAGAAGTTGTAGATGCCCCACCCCTGGAATTGTTCAAGGCCAGGCTGGATGAGGCTTTGAGCAACCTGGTCTAGTGGAGGGTGTCCCTGCCCATGGCAGGGGGGTTGGAACTGGATGATCTTTAAGGTCCCTTTCAACCTAAAAAATTCTGTGATTCCATGATTCTATGATTTACCCCCTACGCAGCTTTGATCCTATGGATACTCAATTCCACTTTCCTTATTGTAGATCCAATATCGATGAGTATGCAGGTCACCTAACTGGGCCGTGCACAAGTGAAGTGTGCCCTCAAACTGAACCCTGGATCTCAGCGCATTGTCCCTACCTGACAGGTAGCCCTGGGGAAGAAACAGAAAGTGGCAAATAGGACCTATTGGCTGGCATTCAGACAAGTACAGACGTTTAATTAGTGGATTTACTGGCAGACCCCCAGACTGCCTGCATGCACTGCCTCAGTAGCACAGTGGTGCCTAGATTACCTGTCCAATGTCCCTTTCCCCTGGTGAGCCCATCCTACATGGCAGAACTTCCACCCTTGACTCTCTTTTTTTATCAACGATTGTGCTTTGGCACTGAAATTAGGAAAGCACTTTTGATCTCATATGGTTTCCTAATTTCAAAGGACATAGGAAGAAGGTCGAGATTGCAAAGTGAAACAAAATAAACGTAAGATGCCAGCATTAATGTTAAGTCTGCAAACAGGTTACAACGCAGGGATCCCTCTCTTTGCCAGAGACAGCTTCCCCTTACATGAAGTTTCCTGTATTCACTGACTAATCACTCCTGTTTCAGCAAAGTACCTCTGGCAGTAGTCGTAAGAAAACCTCTCCCCTATTCCTCTTACAAATAAAAAAGCCATGTGGATGGAAACATCGTTTTGTCATTATAAAAGTGCTGGCACCAGGAGTATCTTAGAGACAACATTGTCAAGACACATCTGTAGCATAAACCTGCCCCACAGTTATCTAATCACTCGCTTGGCTAAGACGCAGCCAAATAACAGGGCCTCAGCATTAGCAGTTGTACCTGCGGACCTTATTAAGAGGCTGTATACTTCAATATCCACCAGCTGGTTTTACTTTTTTTTTTTTTATCACTGTGTTTATCACTTTCTGTAGACTGGAGAAGCGTAAAATTCCCAAGTATAAAGCTATCCGTTTAAAAAAGGAAAAATGACACAAATATAATTTTGGATTATCAGTTATACTTTAGATGTAAATTCTTTTTTGCTGATGAAATGAGACTTCATGGAACTCTTCTATACTCTATATTCATCTTTGTTTCATATTTTATGAGTTGCAGTAATCGTTTTCATCAAAACAGTGCTCATAGGTGTATTGCCTTTGTCTTGTATGAGCTGGTTCCTTTGTGGCAATGGAAAGGTAAGAAATGTTTTCCATATTAAACAACACTCTTGGGTGTAATTATGGTCTACTGTGCTTTTCAAATGTTGAAGTGATAATTCAAGTGAAGCGGAAAGATGTTGGTGAGATAACCCACCTCCTTCAACAAATAGCCTGACTAGTAAGAAGAAGGGAAGAGAGACCAGACCAACAAGATGACATTTAATTACTTGCTGAAATCAAACACTTAAGAAAGGCACCTGACCACTGGATCTTTGCCCAGGAAAAAAAATAAATTAATTTCTCTTATGTGTGCCTCGATGGAACACACTGAAAAAAAGGCTTTCTTCAATGTGTGCAAAAGGACATTGCACAACTTCTTTCTGTTGAGATACTGGTAGAGTCAGAGGTCTTGTGAAAAAGCACTGTGAATGTTCTGGAAATGCCATTACTGTGACCTAGTGGACACAGTACTAGATGGAGAAGCAAGGACCTCAATTTCCACAGGACTGAGAATCCAAAACCCCAGGAGTTCAGTGAAATCCGACAAATTCTCAGTAAACTCCTCATTGGCTACCTAGCTGTAAAATCTGCCTCAGTCATAAACCGTAAGACCTAAAAAATAAAATGTGATGCTAAAACCAGAATGTAATAGGAAGGTCATCAACTGTGGAAACTTCTCAGAAGGAACAATGCTAAAAATTCAAAAGTGCAGAAAACAAGTAAATTAAGACCAGGTACTGAAAACGTAACAAGAATAAATATGGCATATATGGGATGCTTAGACATACTGAAGAAAGCAGCAAGAAAATACAAATACAGTCTGAACAATAGACACACTTTTGAAGTTCTGGTAAATTATATTTCCCATGCAGATAAATCTTTATGTTAAATCATCATTATTATCTTTATTTTATTGTTGATATTCTTCTTTTACAAAAATTCAGTAAGCATTTTCAAGTCTGTGATGACAGACTATGCAAGACCACTGATGGGCTACAGTGAACTAAGCCAAAGTTCCTGGGATGGTATCACTGGCATTGCTCAGGATAGGCCTGGAAATCTCCCTTAGAATTTACAAATTGAATTCCACCTCTCCAAGGTGATTCTCCCTGCCTTTGCAGCTTTCAACCACCAGACTATCAAGTGATCTTGATAATCTGAATTTATTCAGTGACAGAGTAACTAAACTTTCCAGTCTCTATCACTTGGCACAGTAAAAAAAGTGATCCAATGCCATGAAGAGACTCATTCATACCAGTAAATTTGCTTCTCAAGATTGTACAACATCTAGAAACAGATTTAACTGAGTTTGTGTGAACTAGCACGGGCAGACTGGGCTAACCTTTTACAAGGAGCAGTACTGTGCGTACTGAAGCGGCCTCCTAGGGATTAAGCAAATGGCAGGGCATCAAGGCTCCTAGGGTCCTTCTTTGATTCTCCCACTGTCATAATATCCCACTGTCCTTGTCCCAATATCTTAGGCCAACATGTTTGACTGAAGTTAGGTACATAAATCCATATTTAGGTATTGACCTGCTTTATAGCAGTGTTCAATGCAATTCCCACTTTGATCCCAGTACTATAGGCCCTCTTCAGCTGTGGGGACAAACCATCTTCTCCCTAGCAGCCGGGGCTTTCTAAAAGAAGTAGTAAATGTAATGAGATGATCAGCAGGAAAATGGCTATGCATTTTATGTGCTAGTGTTATAGACCAAAGTTCTCATCACTGGATTTTTTTAATTATTTCAGATTAAAATGCAAAGAAGCACATAGTATTACCCAAAAGAGCAAGATAGTTTGACAAGCGCACCTGAGAGACAGTTCTCCCTGATGCATCGTATTTCCTTCTGTATGATCATTTGTCTTATTTTCAGGCCCAAGTAAACATTATCTTTCTTTTTTTATAAGGAACTTCTCTTTATTATTTTATTTGTACTAAGACTAGAAAAGGCAAAAGCTGAAGTCAGAAACTGATGCCAGCAGATACTTGGAAGGGGTCAGGTATGCATAGACATAGAAACCTCCTAGTGCTGAGAAATAAAGAGCCAGGTAACATTAAGTTTTCTTTAGGCTTGTGGTGCCTTTGGAGTGCAATGAAGGAAATGCTTTCTCAGATTTTCTAACTTTGCATATCTATTATTTCAAACTGCATTCTCAGCAGCAGATGCATGCATCTTCCGAAAGTATTTTCTGGAAAAGGAACACAAATGACAAATAGACATCTCATGAAAACTGCCTTCATTTGTTTATACTTACAAGGCTTTTAAAGTAAAGTAAGTCACAGAGTTTAAAGATTTGCCAAAACAAGCAGAGTCTGAGGCTTGTGAGTGAAAAATCTCCATGAACGTTTTTAAAATCACAACTTACTAAACATCTTTCGTGGTTCCACAGCAAGAACACTGGACTGGCAGGCAAAGAGTTCGTTTGCAGAAGCCCAAACTGGCTGCTACGTTAAACCAGCAGCTGTGGAAATTAGGCAAATATATATCTTAGTTTTCTTGAGTTGCTACATACGTCTTAAAAATCACTTTAGTCAAGATTTTCAAAAGCTTTCAGGAATTTTGGCTAGGTGGACCTCTACGGGTTTTACCTCGGATACCTTGAAGGACACATTATGCTCATGTTCAAGGTGTGGCTTATAGGAGATTTGCCAAACCACCTTTAAAGGGTATGTCAGTCTGGGTACGCACCAGCCTGCTAGCTGCTCAGGAAGGGTAGTGTTTTAAACACTGTGTGAGCTACAGCAGAAACACTAGGGCATACAGTGAAGACGTTAACTTTCTGGAAGGCTAGCATATCTAGCATTATGTACAAATTTGGTGTTATTAGCTAATGAAACTCTACTAATGAGTAACTATGTCATTACAGAGAAGTGTCTGTTAAGTCATCTTAAAACTGCAATAGGTGCTATCATGCCATTTCACACAGACACATACACTACAGCACATCGAAGTACTACAACTGCATCTTCCATGTGCCACAGAACATTTTAAAAATCCAGAATAATGAGCAGGATCTCAGGACAGTGTCTACATTTAATTAAAAAGGATACAAGTATGCTTTTAGTTTAACCAAGCAACTTTTATACCAGTGGTTTCTGAAGGTGGTATGTTTTATACAATATAGAACAAATTTTCAGTTGGTCTTTACCATCCCAGAAGAGCATTTTAACATTAAACACTTCCCCCCACCCCCAAAAGAAAACAATCCACCTAGATTTGCAGAGACAAAGTACACATGCAATGATCACTTTTCATCCATTTTTTCAGGCACACATGTATTTGTGGACTTCATTTTCAGACACCTGAGAACTGAACGAAAGCTCAAACAAACTGCCTTCAAGTTCCAAAGAAAAGTAGTCTCTCCATGCAAAGATTTAAACAAGAGTAAGAGTGTACAGAAGACAAAATCAGTCCCCACCTTGTTACATCTCCTAAAGCACATATGGTTTCTATTCAAATGTATTCCCATTTGAAATGCCTGAATATTCTTTGTGTTTATTTAGTTACACAAATAATTGGTTGTAAACTATTTATTTTTCCTTAAAGTCAGATTGTATTTAGTAGTTTATTTGCTGCAACAATTACTATTTTCCTTGGTCTACAAATTACCTGGATTGTTATTGACCCATATCTAGCTCTGAGATCCAAGTAAAACTGGAAATAACACATTATACACAATGTACATAATGCTATAAAAGAATATAATAATATAAATAACTATTAGAATCAGTGGTTATCAACAGCTTATCCCACAAAAGGTAACTTTCACTCTCAGTGAACAGTTAGTATAATTCCTATCCCTCAGTTAAGTGCTGTTGAAAACTTAAGCAGGAAGCAAATTTTCAAACAACTCTGAGTAATGCTTTACATGATCTATAGTCTTCTGAATTTAGCAGGATTCTGTCTTATTCCTGTTACTGGGAACACTCTTGTCCGAATACGCAAGTTTCAGCTATGCCTTTAAAATTTTGGCCTTTTAAATGCTCCATATTAGTCATAAAACAGGTTTGGCTTCTATACACCCAACACCTTGGAAACACATTCATTTCAGCTTTGCTAGTATTGCACCAGTCCCCATATGGCAGCAAATTTAAAGCTTTTTCCTTTCTATTTCATTGATCTGGTCTTAGCTCCAAGGCGTAAGAATTCCTGGGGCTCTTTTGTGTGAAGGATCTAAGCAGCTTAAAAGGGTAAATTTCTTTCATGGTTCCACCAATTCACATTCACAATTTTCATTCTCTAAGGACATTTACTATAGGTTGGTTTTGACCCAATACTATGGTATTCATGGAGTTCCCGCAGAACAGCACATGAAAGTGCTGGGATATAGGCAATGGAGATTAGCAGTCATTTTCTGAGCAAACTGATGTGTTACCCATAAGCTCTTCCTGGCAGCAGAGAAAACAAATAGCATTGTCCTGAAAAATCCTGTGAGGAGAAAGTTCAAGTTGTGTTGTGGGTCTGTTTTATAACTTCCTTAAAATAAATGAGGAAATTCATAGACCATTACTGGTGATGTTCTGCCAAATATTTATATCTCTGTGGTAAGGAAATTCTAAGACACATACCCAAATTAGCTCAATAGGATCCACATTTAAAGATAGGTGAACTGCTTCAAATGAAGTCCTTCCCTTATTGTAAGAATCTTTTTATGTCTCATGGAAATCTGAATTATTGCACTGCCCTGAAGAAAGCATTTTTCATATCAGGTATGTCCCAGTATTGGTCAAAATGGATTAGTTCCCATGTACATCAGACACAAAGAACTGAACACAGACAAGGCAAACTTTGTCCACAAGTAGAGCTGGGTAGCCTAGCAGGGTGTGTACAACCACACAGACACCAAGAATTCTGCCTCCACCAACAGTGTTACATGAATCAGGACATTATTCTGCTGTATTGAACAAACAGGTGCTGCAAATCCAACTGCTTTTGTCATGCAGCTCCTCTGCCTACCTCAGCCCTCTTAGCTCACCATCTATCAACACTACAGCCACAACATCCACCTGTAAATACTTGTCTCCTTTGTGAAAAATGAAAGCGCTATTTGCTGATTCTCCAGGACTGAGACCTGGTCATGTTTCAGGCTTTCTATATCAGGATGCATGGTCACACCACACCACAAGTACAGTTTGATCTTTGCCCAGGAGATGCCCAAAACCTACAGAGAAATCTAACAAGGAAAGTGGAGGCAATGTTTAATTGTCAAATTAAATAAAATAACAGACTGGGCAGACACTCCCTGCAGTCTGAGTGACTATATCCGGCTCCTATTTAAATGTAGAAAAAACCCTAGGAAATTATCAAGAGAAGTGGATGTACACCACCAGTACTGAACCTTTCCTCAGAAAAATCATGAAACACAAGCAAACAGCCTACCCTCCTGTCCCCTTAAAACAAACAAACAAAAAACCAACACACACACATACACACCAAAAAAAACCCAAGCAAAACCAAACACCACATAATAAAAACTCAGCAGCTAATAGAAGCTTTGGTATAATTTGCTAAGACTTCAGAACGACGCCTCCAACAGTGCTCAGCATTGCCATAACACAGCTCTCACTCCAATTAGCAGTAAGAGTACATAAGTCAGTGAGCTTTGTACTTTTCACTGTGAAGCAACAAGAATTAAAACCATGCTTAGATTTTCTACATTTCAGTGTTAGTACTTCTTAAGCTCTTTTTTACCAGTCATCATTCAGGTATTCCAAATCTCCATAGATGCAGCTAAGACCAGAACTGAGTGCAAGAAAATCAAAAATGGAAAAAGAAGTCTTTAAGATTTGTGTATTTACCTATGTCATTTTTCAGCTCCACTGAAATGAATGTCTGTTACCAAAAACAAACAAAAAAATTCACCAAAAACCAAACCTAAGACATCAGGAAATTCACTGAGAATATTATTTATCTCCTGTACACACTTTTGATACAACATAAAGGCTCTCCATTTTTATTTTATTGATGCACATATTTAAGCGTAACCCTGCCCTTTTTCAAAGAACTCAAAGACAGCCTAGTCTGAAACAGAAAACATGAGAGAACATGATGCAAAATACAAAGTAACTAGGGAAACCGAAAGGGACATCTCAAGGGCATTACACAGATCAATCGTAGAAACATTTTTGACGAAAATTTAAAAAAATTCAGTTGTTTACAAGAGTTGAAATAAATCTATTTATTGTTTATATTCATTAGCAAAAATGCTATAAAACTTACTTGGCAGCAACAAAGATTTCAGTAAATGAACAATGAGCACATCCATTTCAGGAGACATGGCTGATCACATTGTCAGTGAAATTATGTAAACATTATTTTTTGTCAGGCAACAGCTTCTGATGAATAATTTGCAAAATAGTATTTTATATTAAAATCCTCATCTATCTCTACTCGTACTACATTCTATGAAGAGCATAGTTTACAAGTGTAAAAAGTAACTATGCTCATAATGCCAAGATTTCTTCTGTACAATAGATTTTAGACAGACTGAGAGACAAACAGCATATCCCCACCTCTTACCATATACTCGTACTTCAGCATACACCCCGTCCCTATGGACTGGCAGCAGAAGATTCAGGAAGAAGAGTAAGGTCTCCGATTTGATGTGCTGAAAGCTGAACAATCGATGCTTAATACAACATGATCAATGTTTGCAATATACTTGAGTCTTGGTTAAAAAGCTTTTCTAATTACTTTATGAAAGAACCAATGTATTTGTTCAAACTCAAGTAAGTATGTATGAAATCTGAGGTGCCTCTTGGTGCACAACCCAGTGCTAATTCTGTGAATGCTGAGAAATTCTTTTCTTGTATCAGCAGGGGTTTGTGGATGTGATTGACATCATTTAGATCAGTGGTCTCCAAACTTCTTGATCATGCACCCCTATTAGCAAAATGGTTTTGAGCACACACAGCCGGTATACATATATGTATTTAAGTTACATACACGTGTTACTGAAGTTATAATATTCTCTTCCTGCACCCTAACGGATCATCTGATGCACCCGCACTTTGGAGACCACACAGGTGATCTAAGTAACTTAAAACACCTGCAGTGCTTTGGATGGCACAGACACCTGGGCTTCTTCCCTGCAGCGTTGCAGGAAACAGTCAGATGTAGCAACCTGCAGTCCCTATGGTCAGATATAGGTTGACACTCACAAGTACAAGCTATCAAACTAAGGACTATATTCTGCGTATTGATTTTGGTTTTAAAATAATGTAGCAAGGATAGAAGCCATGCCAGCCACTGAGTAATCCACTGGTACAAAGCTATCTAAAGCACCAACGGAAAACAAAGCACAATAGTATTAGAGTATCAAAGTACTAACAAGAGCTTTTAAGGGGTGAAAGTTAGACACATGAGAGCAGGATGCGATGACTTGCACAAAGCGCAGACATACTACACAGAATAGCCCATGAACTGCCCATTAAATTTTGAAGGTTAAAATTAGTCTGAACAAGACTGAGGTGCCATTAGCACTATGAGGAAAGGAAACGGAGAAGCACTGGCTGGGATGAACATAGGCAGCCTAGCTGGGGCACTCCAGCACACTGAGAGAGGTTCACAACCCATCATGCCTTCAATCAAGGCCTGCTCTGGGCTGTTCAGGTAATGCAGATTACTTTTATCTGCTTAAGAATGTGGACATTTCAATCACGTGAAGGCCTTGCAAGCACCTTTTGGTGGGACAGCTTACAGAGCTGGAGTGCTGAGATGGATGGAGACGAGTCCTTCAGGAGAGACAGGCAGGGAAGAGGAGGAAGGGAGCTGCCCTCCATGTGAAGGAGCAGCACGCATGTGTGGGGCTCAAGTCTGGGTAACAGCCTGTGGGTCAGGGTTGGAGGAGAGGTTGCTAAGCATAACACCTTGGTGGGATGTTTTACAGACCACTAACCAGGGTAAGGAAGCAGATGAAGCTTTCTCTGAACAATCTTAGGAAGTCACTGCATCACAGATACCCAAAGGGATATTTAACGTGTCAGGACACCAGCCATCCAGGAGATGGCTGTAGGGTGTCAAGGATAACCTTGTTACACAGTACTGGATGGGGCAAGTAGAGCAGATGGACAGTGGATGATGCTGTAGTGACCATGAAACAGTGGCATCAAGTTCTGGAGGGGGTGAGGGAGGAAGGCAAGCATTAGAGCACAGACCCAGGGCTTCAGGATAGCAGACTTTGGATCAGCCAGGGAACTGGTAGGTGGGATGCTATGGCAGTCGGGTCATCACAAGAACAGTCCACATCTACACTCAGGAAACCAAGTAGACATATCAGGAAGCCAGACTGGCAAAACAGAAAAACCATGATAGAGCTTCAACACAAAAAAGGCAAAATACAATGAAAACAGACAGCCTACAAAGAGAGAATCAAGTAACACTGCCTGGGCATGTAGGGACTATATCTGGGAAGCCAAAGCTCAGCTGGAGTTGAGAATTACCAGGAACATCAATAGCAGGAAGAAGAGCTTCCACTATTGCATCAGAAGTAACAGACTGAAAAGAGGAAATATGTAAGTGCTGCTGAATGGAGTGGATGGCTTAGTCACAGCAGACACAGAAAAGGCTGAAGTACTCCTTGCATTAATTCAAGAAATATGTGCATAAATTTCACTTCAGGAAAGCTGTATAAAGTGCAATTAAAGCAGAACTTTTCCCAAATACGATTAGTAAAGTTCATTAAAATTGTCATTCACAAATGTACCCTTGAAAACATGTTGTATAAAGATTTGCCAGCAGACCTTCCTCTTCTGCAATCACGTGAACAATGTTTCATTGTCTTTCAAACTCTGCACGGTAATAGTAATTATTACTGTTATTAACCACTTGTGCCTAGGCACAGGAGCTGTATCTAAGATCACAATACATTAAGTAGCATACCAATACGGAAAAAGAGAGCCACTGCCCAAACAGCCTGTACTCCATCCACTCTACATGTCTTCTACTGCCTACAATGAAGATAAGACCATCCAAGTATGTGTCATTACTCGAATGTCAGCATTATAGAAGAAAGTAGGGGGGAGAAAGTACTGGCAGTCTTTTACTACCCTTCTTAGGTAAAAACTGACAATTATGTATTGTGATGTTCACTAATACGTTTTAGAGAAAAAGAATCCATGGGAAAGATGGGCACTCGTGCCCCAGTGTTTGCTGCTCACCATCTATCTCTAAAAGCAACACATCTCCACTGAAACATTTCAGTGATGCTGCATTTCACCTCAAGGCTCTCAAGAAGGCAGCTGCCCTTCACCAGGAAGTAAACTTGCTCTTTCAGAGGAGTGCCCAGAAGCCTGCTCCGTACCTTGTCATCCCTGGATTCCCAAAGTAGGCATTTCCCATGTACCTCACCTGCCAAGATCCAGGTGCCTACACCTTCCAGCAATTCACAAAATACAAAGATCAACAGCTATAAGACAGTGGATGGTGCACGTCTCTGATCTATCTATTCCCTTGCAATGCAGATATTCACCTACGGAATCATAGAATCACAGAACAGTTTGTGTTGGAAGGGACCTTAAAGACCATCTAGTTCCAACCCCCCTGCCATGGGCAGGGACACCCTCCACTAGACCAGGTGGCTCAAAGCCTCATCCAGCCTGGCCTTGAACACTTCCAGGGATGGGGCATCCACAGCTTCTCTGGGCAGCCTGTTCCAGTGCTTCACCACCCTCTCCAGGAAGAACTTCTTCCTGATATCCAATCTAAATCTTCCCACTTTCAATTTAAACCCATTACCCCTTGTCCTGTCACTACAGGCCCTTGTAAAAAGTGCAACCCCAGCTTCCTTGTAGGCCCCTTCAGGTACTAGAAGGTGCTATAAGGTCTCCCCGGAGCCTTCTCTTCTCCAGGCTGAACAAGTCCAATTCTCTCAGCCTGTCCCCATAGCAGAGGTGCTCCAGCCCTCTGAGCATCTTCATGGTCTCCTCTGGACTCGCCCCAACAGGTCGATATCCTTCTTGTGCTGAGGGCCCCAGAGCTGGATGCAGAATTGCAGGTGGGGTCCCAAGAAAGCAGAGGGGGAGAATCCCCTCCCTTGACCAGCTAGCCACAGTTCTCTTGACACAGCCCAGCGCACACTGCCGGCTCATGTTCAGCTTTTCATTCACCAGCACTCCCAAGTCCTTCTCCTCAGGGCTGCTCTCCATCCATTCTCCACCCAGTCTGTACTTGTAGTTGGGATTGCCCCAACCCATGTGCAGGACCTTGCACTTGGCCTTGTGGAACTCTGTGAGGTTGGCAGTGGCCCACCTCTCCAGCCTGTCCAGGTCCCTCTGGATGGCATCCCTTCCTTCCAGCGTGTCGACCGCACCACACAGCTTGGTGTTGTCAGCAAACTTGCTGAGGGTGCACTCAATCCCACTCTCTGTGCCACCAACGAAGATGTTAAGCAGTACCGGTCCCAACCACTGAGGAACACTGCTCATCATTGGTCTCCACTCAGACATCAAACCATTGACCACCACTGTCTGAGTGTGACCATCAAGGCAGTTTTTCATCCACTGAGTGGTCTAACTGTCAAATCCATGTCTCTCCAATTTAGAGACAAGGATGTTGTGTGGGACAGTGTCAAATGCTTTGCACAAGTCCAGGCAGATGACATCAGTAGCTCTTCCTTTATTCACCACTTGTTTAAAATCCTCTCTCAAACCAAAGTTGCCTGCTTCATCAGAAGTGCAGCTTACCTATGATGCCACTGAGTGGACCAACATAAGGTACAAAATAATCTTTCTTCTGCAAGTGCCCTTTCGCTCTCTGGGTAAAAGGTTCAGGCTACCCTGAGAGTGGTATCCCTTTATATGTTCCTGATATTCCAACCACCCCAAGTTAGAAAAGGTCTCCAAAGCAGTGAACCTCACAGCATTCGTGAAGGTACCAAGCACTTAAAGGATAAGGTAATCTCCAAATTAGGATGTAAAATTAGGTCTTCAGCATTAAATTAATTAAAATGTGTGTCATCTACTTTTTTTCCTTCAGATTTTTTGTAAGATACTGTACAGTGGGAATGTGTCCCAATGACTCCAAGGCAAACAGATGGTCCCGGAAGTCTAAGCCTTGAAGTTAGAAATCTCTGATAAAGATGCATAGGGTCACAGAGACAATTTTTCTATGGTTTGAGAAGCTGGAGGACCTTCCAGCTCTGCAGAACACCATAAAAAATGTGACAATCTTACATACTTACACACTCTCCTGGTTTCTAGGCCTGAAACTTGCAAGAAAAATACTTCCTTTCTAAGACAGCTTATATAGAGAAGTTAATAACCATGAGAAGAGTGGTAGGTGAAGTACCCTAGTAGGGTAATCTGTCCATTTCCCATTCCTCTGGGGCTCCTTATCTTTGAGACAAACTTCATCTTTTGACATACATCTTGGAAAAATCACTCTGCTCTTTCAGATATACCTTGGAAAAAGACAGAGAAGTTAATGGCTGTCAGCTGAAATTGTTCATCAGCCTTCATCCTCTGCCCTGCCATTGTAAAAGAGGTCGAAATTACCCTCCAGGGCTACTAGCAGACCAACTTTTATTTTTACAATGAGATTTACTGCCATCCTCAGTTTTGGTTTGGGCTTTGGTTCCAGCCATAAAATCTTTCCAAAGGGAAAATAATACACATCTCAACTTTCCCCCCTCCCCTCAAAGTGATAAAGTTATCCAACCGTCAGAGAGAGTCTTGAGAGCAGTAATCTCAGAAGACTTCTCTTCTGCATCATAAATCAGGAAACTGAGCTTAAATGTTTTCTTGTAATAGTTGGAACTATTTTGCATTGCCAAGTAGGAACTACCAGTCCAAACAGTGCAGATAGCAGAGAAGTTATTCCAAATGCTGGTTACAGAGCAGGTGCTGTTCCATAGTAGAACAGCAGCCTTCTGCAGCAAGCAGAGTGACCTATACATCTGCAGCACTGTGCAATTCCATTTACCTGAAGCTTTTGGGTCTCAGGAGCCATGTCTCTAGCAAACAAGGAAAAAGATGAGCTGTAGGAGACACATCGGGAAAAAAAATTCTATTTCTGTGGTGTATTTCCCACAGAGCCATACATTCCAATTCTAGCTATTTTCTTCAGATTCAGTGGTTAAGAGGGCCATAAATATATGCTCAAATATACTGTTGCCTTAGAATATCACTAGGACATGGAAAAAATTGTGTTTAAGAGAATTTGTATTATGCAGAACACTTCCCTATAGTAACTTTGAATTTTGCAGCTGAAGATGTTCTATCCTTAAGAAAAACATACCATGCTTATATGAATTCATGTATTTTCCACTTCCCAGGAATTTAAAAAAAAAAGAAAAAGCCTGGAAAAAAAAATATTGCCTTTAGTTTACTATGACAAGTAACCATTGCCCTGTACCTACCAACAGCATACTGAAGCCATCTGGTACCTTATGTTGCTCTTGGAGTGAGCAGGAAGTCTAAAATACCAAGCTTTATTCTCCTTTGGTTTCTTTCCCTTCCCATGCTACCCAGGCCTGCACGATCTCCTAATGCCCTCCCTCCACGGTGGTGCAACCTTTCCTTCTCTCTTACCCGCTCAGGTCGGTGCCACATCCTCTGAATACAATAGTTTAATCGACACCCAACAGATACTGTCTATCTATTCTATCTGTTCCATCTTCAAAACAGTTTGGGCATGCAGACGTACAGAAAGTTTTAATTGTGAGGTTCAACGACCCACAGATTTGCAAACCTGAATGCTAACCAAGTCTGGTTTTCAGTCAGTAATTACCAGCCAACAGCTAGCAGCCAGGCCTCAAAATCTGAGGGTTCCCTTAGGTGACTGGGTCCTCTGGAAGCCCAGCAAACCCCCAGGCAGGACAGGGCACGAGGGAGAATGGGTCTGTTTGGATACAGGCCACAGCCGGGCCCAGTGCCCTGAAAGCACGTGTGTCCAGCGGACACCCTTGCACACCCGCCGACATCATTTCGCTCTCGGCAGCGTCCACTCCACAAACGCTGGCAACCAAGAACTTGAAGCCAGCCCACCTCACGAGCAGGCCGAGCTTCTCGGCACCGCCACCTAGCAGGAAGAGACCGCGGCCCAGCAGGCAGCCACGCCCGCCTGCTCGGCTGCCCTATCACCACAGCCCACGCGTGGGCTCTGACAGCCCCTTACGAAGCCCCCCGGGGCTTATCTGCCGTGTGCTCGGCACCGCTGGACGTAGCAGGAGCCGTAAGCAGACAAGAGCCGAGGGATTTAGCCCGGGCGCTCCGAAGCACGGCCCCGCCCCCGGGAAGGCCGCAGCTACCACCGCTGGGGCTCCCGCCGCCGCGGCCACGCCCCCCGGCGGGGCGGGACGTCCGTTCTGCACACGGTTCCTTCCCCTCCGCCAATCGTAGCTCAGTGACGTCACTTGGAACGGCCCCCTCCCCCCTGCGCCTTCCTGCGGCCCGCCCCCCGCGCACGGCGCGTCCCGCCTTGCGCCGCCGCCGCCGCTGCTGCTGCGGGAACAAAGGAGGGAAGCAGCGGCGGCGGTACCGGCAGTTCCGCTCCCCTAGGCAGCGCTCTGCCGGCAGCCGCTCGGAGCTACGTGCCGCGTCCTACTTCGACACCCGCTGAGGGGTTTCTGGCCCCTGCCGGGAACAGGTGGGTGAGGGGCGGCGGGTTTGCACTGGGCTGGGCTCCTCGGGGCCTTGGCGGCGGTGGGGGTTGTCCGGGCCTCCGCCTCCTCCGGCGGCCTTCCTCCCGCCTGGCCCCCGGCACCGGCCGCGGGGCAGCGCCGGCGGCGAGACAACAAGGTTTCCGTGGCCGCTGGCGGCGGGGTCGGGGGGCTGGCGGCGGCCGGGCCGGGCCGGGCGTGACTCAGGGGTTTGCGAGGAGCGGCCGGGCCCCTCCGCTCCGGCCGACAACCCCCGGCCGACAACCCCCGCCCGCCGTCGCTGTTCCTCATCGCCCCGCAGCCTCTGGGGCTTTTGTGTCCCGGTGTCCTCGGCGGAGGAGGCGGGGGTGAGCAGTCGACACGTACCGCGCTGTGGGCGTTTGGCAACGGCTCCCCTTTTGTCCCGAGTCACCCCGCCGGGCTTGGGTGACCGCAAGGAAGCGCTCGGTGTCCGTCCGCCGTCTCCGTATCGCCCCGCTTCTCCCAACAGCCTCGGCGAACCCCCCTTTTCGTTTCTGATTCAGTTGTGGTCCCTCTTCCGGAGGAGGATGTTGAGGTAAATAAGTATGTGGGTCAGCAGGCCCCTCGCTGGAGCCGTTCCCGGGTTTTACGGTTGATTTCGGTACACGCTGGGGTCTCCGTCGTGACGGCGGGGTCTGCGGTAGTAGTCGGGCTGTGCCCGCCGCTGCTGGGACGGGATGGCCCGGCCCGGCCGCCGCCTCGGGGGCGGAAGGGCGGCCGAGCTGCGAGGCCCGGGTGGCTGCCGGGATTTACGCTCCCCTCCGAGTTCCGCTGGTAGCAGCGAGGATGAGCGGCGGGAACTGGAGTGAACGCGTTGGGTTCGGTGTGTGTCGGGAGATCCCGGTGCTAAGCGGGAGCATCCCTGAGGTTAGGACCTGCTCGTGTTATTTTTGTTTTTTTTCCCCCCGAAGGGAGTCTGGGTTTACCACCCACCCCCGAGGCGCATCTGTGGAGGGGTGGCCGCCCGCCAGGCCCTCGATCGCACCCAGCCGCGTCCTCGGTGCTGGCGGCGAATATGGCTGTTGGGGGATGACGGGCTGGCGGTGATGCTGCATTTTCCGGACTGAATTTCAGCACTCGCGCTCCCTCGCCACCCGCCTGGGAGGGAAACGGCAGCCGGCTTTCGCTGCCTCCCGCCGGGGCTCGGTGGACCGCGCCGGGACCCGGCATCCCGCGGGAGGCACAGCCCGCAGCCGGTTCCGGGGGGGCGGTGGGGCGCCCCGGCCCCACGCGCCCGTGTGACAGGCGGAAGCGCAGGCCCTGGCTCATGTGAGCCGCGGCGGTCGGGCCGCGCCTCCGGGGACGCGGGGCCGAGCTGTTGAGGAAGGAGGTAGCTGCCTGCCGGTAGGCCGAGGGGGAGGGAAGGCAGCGGGGTGAACGCGTGGCATCTGGCTTCCCGCTGGCGGTAGGCGCCTTGGGAAGAGACGCGGGTCGTAGCTAGCAGAGCCTGGAAAAGCGCGATTTTCTGAGCGCTGGGTAACAGCGATTTGACCTTTTGGCTGAGGATGTGCATTTAAACTAGTGGGAGAATGTGCTGACAAAAGAGCTGCGGAGACTGTGGTTTGTAGTAGGTTAACACCGACGCTAGCACCTGAAAGCTAGATTCAGTGAGTGGTGAAATGTGTTCACAGCACGGGGATCGGGAAGCATGGCAAGTCAGTTGGGTTGGTGGCAGTGTGTTTGGTAGCGTTTTGAGCTTGCCTGCTTAGTGAAAGGTCAGAAATAGTCTTTATTTGTCTTGTGTAGATATAAGCCTACAATATAGATGACATTTTTTTTTTTTTTTTAGACTTCTCTAGGTGGGTCGTGGTTTCGTCTGACTCCCTTGACTCCTGGTGTGTATGGCTGTAAAGTTGTATCATAATAAGTATGAAGCTGTCTAGGAGTCCTGAAAGAAAACTGTCTATTCCTGGAAGTTGTTACAAAGTCATAAATAATACAGCTATTTATACCTAGAAAATGAAGTCCTGTGACCACCAGCAGTCAAGCAGATGACTCTTACTTGTTTACGTTCTGCTCTTGGTTTACTTTGATCCCAAAACTTTGGTTTAAAAGCAGCTGTCAGTTGTTGGTGTCTTACTAGTGAACATGTTTACTACTTGCAGTGTGGAATTTCTTAATTAAAGAACTATTTCTTTATATACTGTAATGAACTTGCAAATATCAAATATCTCTTACTGTGACTCTTCCTGAATAGGAAGACAGCAATCTAGAGATTACACTAAAATGTCTCCAGGCGTCATGTACAATGCCTCCACTAAATTTAAACTTTGGGAGAACAAGTGCAATCTTTTTACGTGTCCTCAATTTGTAGCACTTTACTTGATTACTGTGTTCCAGTTCTAATGCCCTCAGGAATCAAGGATTTGGTTGCTGTTCAGTTTTTCTACCAACCTTGCTTTGCAGAGGTTAACTAGCAGTGAAGGTGAAGTATTTTTATTCCTAACTTCTGCAGCTCCTGGCCTTCTGGAGGCTCAAAAGTCTTGCTATAACTTTATTAAGACAAAGGATTTAACTGGCTGTTTTGTTTAATGTGTAGGCTGTGTAGTAGAACATACTCCCCAGCTTAAAGCTGTTAATGTTATTTGTCTTGGAAGAGTAAGACCTGGTCTAAACATTTCAGAAATGCTTCTTAGATTCTCAGTTGAACGGCCTGTTGTACACATGTTTTTGCCAGTTAGTGCTCAGTATCAGGTTTCATACACAGTCCAAGCAGTTTTCACAGCCTTGTTTTGGAAACTCCTTCTAAAGATAGGAATACAGACTTTAAATGTCTGTTGCCACCAATATTTAAGGGATTCTTATTGTTCTGTTTGACAGATGTAGAAGTAGGAACTGCTAATAGTGGAAGTAGCATCAAAATGATGCAATATCAACAGTGCTGGAAAAATAAGGCTCTTCTGCTGGAGTTGGGGAGAGAATAAGCTATGTTATTAGCCAGAACTGTTCACTAGATATGAACTGGGTCTTGCTTATTCTGCCTATCCCTGTCAGTGTTCAGAGGTTGGTAATAAAGTGCTTTTTTGGCTGTGAAGTTGCATTTCGTAATAACCTGCACATGCAGCTCAGTGCCCAACAAGTACATTATTTCTTAGTATTAGCATGATGACACTTTTTCTTCTCTTAAAGGTTCATAAAGATGTTACGTAGTAATACAATTGCAGTACTGAATGGTATATTAACATCCATATAACCCTTTTTAAGAATGCTGATATCACTTTGGGGGGGCAGGGTGAGCAGACATACTGTAATTGATTTTGGTGACATGCCAGCTCCTAATGCAGTTCTTGGTTTTATTTACAGCATCGAGATGACTCAGGAGACAAACCAGACCCCAGGGCCCATGCTGTGTAGTACAGGATGTGGATTTTATGGAAATCCTAGGACAAATGGGATGTGTTCTGTTTGCTACAAAGAGCATCTTCAGCGACAGCAAAATAGTGGTAGAATCAGCCCAATGGGTAAGGGTGTGTGGTGTGTTTTAATTTACTGCTTTTAAAATAAAACGCGGAGGATTATGAGGAATCCCAGAACACTTTTCAGGAGAACTTCTGAAAGCTGTGTACTGAAGCAGTGAACATCAAAGAGAATACTACTTTAAATCACAGTAAAGATAAAAATACATTTCTGTGTAATGTGTTCGGGTTGGCTTGGCTTTCAGCCATAACTTGCTTTCCCACTTAGCCTCCTCTGTTAGCATATTCTTACACAATCTCTCTGTTTTGATTGTTAGCAGTTCAGCCTGCCTTTTTCTAAGAAGTAATATGCAGTAGCGTGGAAGATTGTATGCAGACAGTTCATAGCTGTATATGATACTATTTGACTAACATATTCTACAATTTGTTCATAACTAACTATTCAAATTCCTGTTATATAGGAACAGCCAGTGGTTCAAACAGTCCTACCTCAGACTCTCCATCTGTACAGAGAGCAGACACTAGCTTAAACAACTGTGAAGGTGCTGCTGGCAGCACATCTGAAAAATCAAGGTAAGATGAAGGTATTACTTTGAGGTTTTAATGAGCTCTGAGTGTGCAGCAAGCTGAAGGCCTGCAGCAGTTCTGCCTTCTTACAGTGAGTTTCTGCAGGGTAAAAAGGGTCAGTCTACCTGACTCTGTTATGAGTCTGTAAGTGAGAGCTGATTAAAATATTTGGTATTGGACTGCTACATTTAAAAGGATGTTTTTGATTTATCTGGAGAAATATTTGCTACAGTTTTGCCAGTTTTCTTCTAAGGAAACTAAAATAGAGTAAAAAACATGTTTTGAAGGTAGTAAAAACAGGTCAGGAACATGTATCAGTAGTAACTGAACATGTAGTTTATTAATGGGTCTGAGCAATTTAAGCTTTTATGAATGCAAAACTAACATAAATTACATGTTTCACTGTATTTAAACAGAAATGTGCCTGTTGCCGCTTTGCCTGTAACGCAGCAAATGACAGAAATGAGCATTTCAAGAGAGGAAAAAGTAACACCAAAAACAGAGGCTGAGCCAGGTATGTTTGCAGGGTAGCGCTGGGTACAACCCAACTGGTGACTTAACAGAAGCTGATGGCTTGTTTACTTTCTAAGTAGGCATCTCCTGTTTTGGTGATGGTCTCGAGAAAATGTCAGTTGTTGAGGTGCTGTGTGAGTGTCTGCTGGTCAGAATCAAGAAAAGGGGCTAGTGCCACAATTGAGTTTTAAGATCAATGTTACTAAAAAAAAATTTGACACCTGTGAGGTGATTTTGTCTCCCAAACCTTCATTTTAAAAGTAAGACATTCTAAAGTTGTGTTTAGGCAAGGTGTTCAGTTTTGAAGTAAAAGTGTTGACATTTGTGTGTATTACCTAGCAGTACAAGTCCTGCTGACTCATGGCAGTCAGAATGGTTTGTTGCCCTTAGAGAACAAAGTTCTTAAGAAATTCCATTCTACAGAGGAATGAAGCTGTGGGGGAAAGGAGTACTTGGTTCAAAAATACTGACAAAAGCTGTTCAGGGTTCTTGAACTGAGTAATCAGTAGATACACTGTGAGTGTAGGATACTTTCAGCCTTAATTGCTGGCTGTGAGTTGTCAATTAAAAAATTTTAGTCTTGTACTGGAAGGTTGTAGCAGTAGTAGTTAAACTTTAAAGTGTAAACTGTTTCTTGGAGAGAGACAGGTAGGAACAACTTTCCTATCTACTAGTGAGTGGTTTAATTCACATCATTTTGTTCAAATGGAAATCTTAACACACTTGTTTCATACTTACACAAATCTTCCACTCTTTAAATTTCACAGTTCCAAAACATTCTTAATAAACATCAGTGCTTACTGTTTTAGGAAGTCTGTGCACCCAGGCTGAAGATAAAACTCATTTTTTCAGTTTTGAAGTCAGTGGAATTAAAACTGCAGAAGATGCTACTCAGCACTGTATAGAAGTAGGTTTTATCTAGATATCTTTGCCAGCCAAAACTGCTCTCACACCTGTTACATAATCGTTCAGTATTTGAACAAAGGATTTTACCATTTGCAGTAAGTCATGTTTAGTCAAGATTCTGTCACTTGAACTAAAGTACATTTATACCATATTATTGGGGGGTTCATTACGTTTAGACCAAGAGAAGATTTTTGCAAGTATTAACTTGTAACTGATGTCATCTGGAGAGGCTTTCTGTATGTAGCTGAGCAATAATTTAGCCTTGCTTACAATATTTATAAACCCATCTTGATCTGTTATCAGTTCCTACCTGAAATGCGGCAACCAGGAAAGACATATGCAAACTGGTAGCAGTGGTGAAGTAATAGGTGACTTTACTGTTAATAAAACTGCTAGTAGGAATTTGTCCTTTTGCCAGGTGTAAAGGACAATCTTCAGTTACTGTTGACATATTCCCTGTTTTTTCAGGTACTGTGAGTCAGCTGTAGGACAGGTAGTGTCACACAGCACCCAGCTGATTAGAATGGGGGAAAAATCCAGAAGGAGCTCAAGATACTTATTTATTGTTGTAGATAATATCACATGTTGAAACCAGTAAAAGCTGTCGAGGTTTTGTGGAGATCACTGGAAAAACTACTGGAGAACTTAAATGTGTTTGGAAAAAAAAATTCTGCAACAAAGCTGCCTTCCTGAGTTACATACCTGTAAATTGTGAGACAGCTGCAACAGCTCTAACACTGAGTTCTGCTTTAAGTGTTACGGTTTGGCACAGATTGCAGACAACATAGGGTAGTGTCCTTGTATACTATTCTTAGGGTTTGTTGGGCATCTAAAGTACAGAGTGTTGGCTGTGTTCAGTCCTACATTGATCTGTCTTGCAGGCAAGAGAAGCTGGCCTAGACTTTTTATAAAAAGCCATGTTGTGTCTGGACCAGTTGTGGTTTTCTTCTCTTCCTTTCTCCAGCAGCATCCAGTATGTGTTGATCTCTACTCTAAGGGAGGAACTGAAACTGGTAAATAATTCACACTGCCTCATAACAGCAAAGCTCATACTTTCTTTGAAGTGTACTCCTGAAAGATAATGCCACAGTCATGGAGTTGCTAATGAAAACACAGTGTAGTTGTAAGCACAGTCTGACCCTAGCAACTGAATTTCATAACCATCTATCAGATAGTAACAGAACATGAATAAAAATGTAGCCTTCAAGCAAAACAGCTTGCTCTCCTTTTAATGTCTTCAGAAGTATGAAGTTGCATTATTTTCTGCCATTTCATTAGGAAATGAAATTTTGGATATTTCCCTTACAAGCCAGAAAGTTAAAAATGGTATTACATCTGGTCAGCTGATAATTTTTTTTCTTAGTGGTCTGTAGCATGGAATTTTACTTGTTTGTGGTTGGAATTGAAGCAGCTGACTTTGAAAAGGTGGTGAAGTTGAGAACAACAAAGCTTAACAGACTTGTTTTTCTTTTTTTTAACTTTATTTTGGTGTTTTTTAATCTTCACACACATTGAGTTTGCAACCTGGGTTCTCATTCAGAACAAATCTGTTGCTCAGTCAATTCTTTCTTAACATTTAAAGGAAGAAAGGCATGATGGATGTGACTGATGTAGCTGGTTGTAATTCACATCTAATTTGCAAGGTTTTCTTGTAACCAGTAATTTCTTAGTTAAACTTGTTTGTGGCAATTTTATAATTAAGAGTGGCAGGTGTTCTGTACAGTTGTGTGTCTGAACTGCTCATAAATTGGAGAAACCTAAAAACCCAAACTCAAATTTGTAAGTGGGCACTATTTACAAAATACTTTCTATAGATCGTGGTACACTTTTTTTTACCTTAAGGATTGAATTCCAATAGAGTCTTGACCAAAGTTAGGCTATACCCAAAGCATTTTAGACATAGGATTCATAGTTGCTTTTTTTTTTTTGCCATGCTGAGTTGCCAGAATTAAATGTAAAACCTAGTAAACTACATCCCTTTCCTTGTGTTATGCTATCACAGCAATTTTTGGCAAGAAATGTGTTGGGGTTTTTAGCAGATATTCAAATGGAAATAAGAGCCATACAAGAAGGAGAACTGGTTTACAAAGTAATCACTAAAAATAGGCTGCTTCAAGAACAAAGATGTTTAAACAATCATTGTTTCAAGTTACAACATAATTTTAGCATTTTCTCATGCTTTCGTAGGTCATTACCTTGCTAAATTATGGGCCTCCAGGCAGGTCTGTCAGTGTTTCTAGACATGATTCCTATCAGCCTGTGTATCAGAGGCTTGGGCGGTATGGTGGTTTTGGGGTGTTTTTGTTCTTTTAAACCCAGTAATAGCTCTGTTTTAGGGAGTAGTGTGATTAGCTATCATTTTGTGAAGTGACAGCTGCAGACTAGCACTCCTTGTAAAGAAAGTGAACCAGAAACTGAACCGGTTATAGTCTTGTGTAGATTACATATTTAAGAAAGACCCTATTCCATCTGTGTAGTGGCTTACCCTTTCTGTTCCTGAACTAAGCAGCTTCAGCAGGGAGTAGTGGTTGGCTCACTTGTCTCTTGGCTTTCTGCCAAGCCAGTAGGATTAGGTTTATTTTACACCTGTCCTCTGTTCAGGTTGAGACCCTGTTACAGATTACCCTCACTTCAGTTGTAGACAGAAGCAGTGTGTTTTATCTGTGATGTGTACAGCGTGTTGCAGGTGATGTGAGATACTGGGTAGACAGGTTATGAGAAATGGTAGGGCTCAAGATGGTAACTAAGTGATACTCCTTAGATCTTGCTGTAATGAGTGCTTTGATTCTGATTTGTTTTCACACATGGCTATGGTACTTTAACCATATTGCTCTTTCTATGTAGAGAGTTCCTTTGTGGCTGCTGGTATAATTGTCTGATATAATGACTCTTGAGTTGAAAATAATTAGCTTGTCTTTGTTTCCCTTGTCTGCTGTAGCTTCAGTAGATGCCACTGATTGAAACAACTCTGAAATGGAACCAGTAGTCTCTTCTAAGCCCTGAAGCTGACCACCTAGGAAAATAAGACTGGGGACCCAACTGTTGGTCCTGTGCTTGTTGGTGATAGGCTTCTATTTAACTTGAACAGTGTGTCATGGTTTAACGTGGACTTGCAGTAAATACCACTCAGCTGCTTCCTCACTTCCTCCCCTCCCCCAGTGTAGAGAAGAGTCAGAGGAAAAGACAAGCTTGTAAAGTTTAAATAAGAACTATTTTGTAATTGAATATAAATTAAAATTATAGTGATACTAATAATACTAACAATACTACTAGTAATAAGTAATTAAAATTGTGGAAAATGGAACGTTATCAGTTGCTTACCACCTGCTGACTGACACACAACCAGGTCCTGAATAGAGAGAGTCGGAGCCAGAGAGACCCAGACTCCGAGGACAGCAACACAACTGGGAAAAACCAGCCCACCCACCAACTCCTTAACCAACAAACCCACCAAAACCACTGACAACCATGCTAAGGAGCTAGCAAACAAAAAGTTAATGCCCCCCAGGCCACACCCTACCCGTGTGCTGGGCATGATGTACGATGGGATGGAAAATACTCCTTGGGCCAGCCTTCAGAACTATAAAGAAAATTAATCCTTTCCTGCCTGAAAGCAGCACATGGTATGGTATACCACAGGCATCAGGTCTTCATGGTGACCAAATTAAACTGTAATTCTGTGTGATACTGAAACTGGCATATTTCTATATAGTGTTAATGTAACAGTGAAGATACTCAGTATGCCTGTTGGAATTGGGCATGTGGGAGATGACTTGCATGCTGCAGAACACTTCTGTTCTTTCTTTGCCATGAAATGAAACATGATGGAAGTCTATTCTTCAGTCTTTCATCATTGGCACCTGGGTTGGAATAGCAATTGTAGTTACTGAAGTATAAAGTATTTACACCCTGGAAGCTTGATAAAGCCTAAGAACTGTCCATCTTTTCAGACTAAAAATGCATGTGCAATCCATTTGTTAATATGCAATGTAAAGATTGCACATTCTCTAGGACAGCTTTCTGCTCTGGTACTGCAGCATTGCAGTCTAATGTCTTTCTGATGACTTTTATCTTTTTTTCTCTCTTGTTTTAAGTTTTTCCATTTTTTCCGTGTTGGGATGTGGTGTGTTGACCCTGGCTGGAGGCCAGTTGCACACCACAGCTGCTCTTTCACTCCCCTCCCCAGCAGGGAATTAAAAATAGGATCAAAGGTTTGCAGCTTGATAAGGGCAGAGAGATATCACTCAGGAGTTATCATCATGGGCAGAATAGGCTCAGATTGAGGGGGAAAAAATAATTTATCACCAGCCAAATCAGAGTAAAAAGAGAACCAAATCTTCAAACACCTTCCCTCTACCCCTCCCTTCTTACTGGCTTTAAATTCACTCCTGCTTTTCTCCACCTCCTCCCCCAGAGCAGCGCAAGCAGTCGGTGAGTGGGGGTTATGGTCGGTTCATCATATGTCGTCTCTGCTGCTCAGAGGAAGGACTTCACATGCTCTTCCCCTGCTCCAGTGTGGGCTCCCTCCCACAGGAGACAGTCCTCCATGAAATTCTCCAATTTGAGCCCTTCCCATGGGGTGAAGTCCTTCAGGAGCAGCCTTTTCCAGTGTGGGTTTCCCATGGGGTCACGAGTCCTGCCAGCAAACCTGCTCCAGCCTGGGCTTCTCTTTCCATGAGTCCACAGGTCCTCCTGGGACCCTGCTCCAGCACTGGCTTCCTGTGAGGTCACAGCCTCCTTTGGGCATCCCCCTGCTCTGGTGTGGGGTCCTCCATGGGCTGCAGGCAGGTCTATGCCCCTCCATGACCCTCCATGGCTGCTGGGGCACAGCCTGCCCTCTCACCATGGTCTGTCAGGGAAACTCTGCTGTGGTGCCTGGACCACCTCTTCCCCCTCCTTTGCCATGGACCTTGGTGTCTGCACAGCTGTTCCTCTCACCTCTTGCTCTCCCTCTGTCTGCAAAACCTACTCCTACGGTTTATCTTCCTTGCCTTGAGCATTTTATCACAGAGGTGTTATGAGGGCTGATGAAGGGCTCGGCCTTGGCCGGCAGCAGGTCTGTCTTGGAGCCGGCTGGCCTTGGCTCTGTTGGACACAGGGAGGTTTCCAGCAGCTTCTCACAGAAGCCACCCATGTAGCCCCGCCGCTACCAAAACCTTGCCACACAAACCCAATACAGTGGAAGTTGGAGATTAGCTTCATCAAAGCAGAATACTTAAACACCTTGTTTATCATGCTTTCAAGATTTTGCTTCACTGATATGCTTACCACTGTGAGTACTGTGAAAGTTGTGCAGTTTAAGCTGTTGGGATCTTATTTTGGTTAATTTTTGTTTATTCAGAGAAGCCTCTGAAAACTTGGTGTTACTTAGTAGCCCTTTCTGGTTGCTTTCAATAGGGGGAGGGTTAAAAAGTAATATTGCTTTATTTTATCAGGTATTGTTAAGCTGAAATGTTGGATTCATTTCTTTCAGTGTGAAATCTCAATGGGAAAATACCTACAGTAAGCATGCTCTTTTGCAGCAGCTGTACTGGTTTATATAAGAATTACTGTTCACTTAAGAAAATTCTGTTCTTAGAGTGGTATTTGAGTGGCAGTCCCACATAATCACTGTGGCTTAATACGTTTGGTCTGAGAAGAACTTTGCAGTTTGTAGGACCTTTCTGCATATAGGTTGATTAGCTGTCATGCTGTGGCATGTGGCTAACTTCTGTCTCAGGCCTTCTGTAAAGATGCACCCTGTCTTCAGACTACACGTGAAGGAAGTTCTCCTGAATGAATGATGCCTCTATTTATGTGGGTTTTCTTCAGGCACCTCTCCAGTACTAGGATTATGTTAGTCTTTATTTTCCTAGCAGATAGTCTTCCTTGTGCTTGATGGTTGTGCTTCTTACAGTGCCTACAGATAATAATTTAAGACCACAATAATAGTCAATACAGGCCTGCCCAGTTCTGGAAAATCCATTGCTCCTAAGTTTGAGGGGTTTTTTTCAACCTTGCAATTGGAGAACTCTGGTAAAATTCATGTGAAGTAAACCTGATGGAGTAACCTTTTGAACCAAAGACTGGGAAGGGAAATGACCAAGGTGATGAAGAGGGGTGCATGCCAACAAGAGCTCTGTTAAAGTGATAAAACCTGTTTCAGTGGTGAAGGGTTTGCTTCATCTGAACACCGTTACTGAGGAAGCAGGTCTATAGGTGCCAGTAACCACTTTTCCAACTTTCAGCATCTGTTCTGTGCCATGGTAATTGTACAGGGATCATTTAGAACACTTTGCCTGATGATTAACACTGTAAATTCATTTATGCTAGAAATCATAATATATTGAGGACTAGAATTGTACTTTCCCAGTTGGATCTGGTTTCTGTGCTAAAGGAAGCCTTTTGTGGCAAGTAGTTGTCAGGATAGTATCAGATGAGATGAATTTACATTGGCTCCTGATATCATGGCAGAACAACTACAATTTACAGTATTTTTAATCTTGAGACACAGGATGGTGAGAAATTATTTCTGTTCCAACCTCTAAGGGGGGAGGTGGGGGGTGTAGACAGCTTTGACTCTGTCCTAGCCATGACTCAGAAGCACATTTATGGAGGTTTAACTTAACTCTGCAACTCTGCTGGTGTAAAACAATAGGAGAATCCTTTATTCATGGAGAAGTTGAACATTTTAATTTGGATTTAGGGGACTGTGTCCCATCTTGTCTTGGGACCTTTTAGTGCCCATTACTGCGAGTTGCATACTGCTTTTCCTTCTTGGAACAGGTTTTAGTTGTGGGGAAAGGATCCTGTTCAGCAGCCCTTGCAGAAAATGTGCCCCCACAGTTTCTTAGGATCACTTTAATCACTTTCCAGTTCCTGGGCTGCCAGTTGTCACAGTTTCTTCGTGCAAAGGCGGGTGTAAATTGGTAGTAGTAGGTAACCTCTTCCCTTGGTTGGATTTGTTCTCAGTGTCTTTGTTGTGTGGTGGAGTGATTTACTAGCCTATCTCTTTGCCTTGGTGATTCCTGGGAAGCTGCTGCTTTCACTTTTCCTTCCTTATTCACGTTAGGCAGTTAATAAAGGTTGCCTCTCTTCTTGTTTTCATTTTGTCTTAGTACATGTTGTGAGTGACTAATTATTTAGGTCACCGTTGATTTTCCCCTTCTGCATTTTCTTTTGCATCTGATTGATAACAGCATGCATGCTTCCAGGGCTCATATTTATAAGTTGGTTCTGATGCAGATGAAGCTTCCCCCTGGCTAGCTATGTGCCAGATTGCAAAGTGTGTGAGTGTTTCTGGTTCCCCTTTTTCATCTGCCGTGGCTTACGATTAGCATTTATTTTTTAAACAAATCAGCATTATGACAAATCTGAAAGAAGTTTGACCCTGCTTTTTGAGAGGTGTTTGGTCATTTTTGTTTAAGGCCATAGCTGATGGCTGTTAGCCAAGGTGCATAGTGTCCAACAGGTTTACATTGTTTGTGATACTGCTGGTTTTACTCTGGTTTTTGGTCACAGGCTCTCAAATAGATTAACCAATACCAAATTCTTTCTTTAAAGACAAGTTCAGAGGATCGTATCTGTTCATCAAGAAAATGTTAATCATCAAAACAAAGACATAAATTACTCCAAAAAATACCAGTAGCTGTAGTGATTGTAGTGCTAGTGCTGTAACAATTTCCCTCGAACTTGCCAGGTATCACTGATGCTGCACTTGACAAACTTTTAGAAAAATACCTGTGCAAGGTGACAAAAAATAAAGGAGGTAAATGGCTTTAGTTGTGCATTAGGACTGTTGCTGTAATTTATAAAGTATAAGAAAATATTAGCAACCATTGTTTTATCGCATGAGATTTTTTTCATGATGAATGCTGAAGGTTCCTTGTTACCTCAGAGCTTGTCACTTTTAAATCTTGTGTAGATTATGAAGTCCTGACTGGGGGCTGTCTTGTTGCACAGTGAATTGTGAGTGTTTCAGGTGTTAGTGGTAATAGTGAGCCGGTCTTTACCTATGAACATGGTAATAAAAATGCAATTCTAACAAGTATCAAGAGTGAAGATAAACAGTCAAGTGTTTCTTCATGTCTGGAAAAACCCACTTTTCACAGGACACACCACTTACTGTTCTGAAAGAATCTCAACAAACACATCCTATGCATGTGAATAAAGTTGATTACGATAAGTCCTTAAAGCCTGTCTACTCCATTTATTCTGGGGTGTGTTTTGTAGTTTGTTCTGTTTTGGAGCAATAGGTGTTGTCATACAACTGGGAGTGTTCAGGAAGACTGTAGCAGGAGCAGGTGTTAGTTGTGTGCAAACACACCTCTCTCTTTGCTTTCATCTGTTCCAGTATTCCATAAAGAGGATATTTTTTTAAAAAATTGATTGGACAAAAAATTAACAGATTCACGGAAGTTTCAAATTCTTATCCTATGGAGAACTAAGTAAAAGGTTACTCAGGTGTGTCTGAAGGTGTTCATGCCAGAGGCAATTGAAAAATGGCTCATTTTGACTATACCTGCTTGAACACTAAAGCTGAATACAGTACAAGAATACAAATATTCAGTGTAAACCTGCACCCTGTTCTTTACTGAAAGTGGTGAAACTGAGAGCTCTTTTGAACTCTGTGGGTTTTGTAGCTGAGTTCTGGATCTGTCATAGAACTGGTGGCTTCCTAGCTGCTGTCTTGGTGAACTGTTTTGGACATCTGACTTCACAAGTGTAGCGGCAGAGTAACCCAAGCTATAATAGTAACGCATTACTGAATGTAATTCGTTTCTAAAATATGTTCCCTTTATTATATTCTGTACAGGTATCCCCTCTGTTTATCAACCTCAGCCATGACAATATTGTTGTTTTAGATTAAATATTACTTGATCATATGCCTTTTGAAAATGTGTACATGAAAATCCTGGAGTGTGTTCCATACCCGTAACACCTATATAGGTCTAACAAATAAGTGTCTTCTAGCTGGTGGAACTGAGGGGGAAAAATGTGATTGTCTTATGTAGAGCCAAAAGGGAAGAACAGAGTACCTGAAAACCCCCATATTCCTAACTTAGATTTTCATAAACTATGAAATCTGTGTAGTACTTCAGACAACCAACATCAGGGTCTTAACAGGGGGAATTAATCCTGGAGAAACACATGCTACTGGATAGCTGGTGAAGTCAAGACAAGGAAACTTAATCTTTATTTCCTTTGCTTGCTTTAACAGTTGTTACTCAACCAAGCCCATCAGTTTCTCAGCCTAGTACTGCACAGAGTGAAGAGAGAGCTCCTGAACTGCCCAAACCAAAGAAGAACAGGTGTTTCATGTGCAGAAAGAAGGTTGGCCTTACAGGTATGAGAACAGCCTGTCAGTTTTGAACAGGTGTGTATGATTAGTTGCCTCTGGCTGGATTGAACTTGATGAAATATCTGTACCATTAAACTTGTTACCTTCTTCAGAATCCAGACAACTTAACTACAGCTGTTCATTTTTCTTACTCTGACAATCAGAGTAGATGAACATATGTCCTTTGACTAAGCCCGTAATTTACAACTGAATTTAATATGAAGCTTCCTAGTGATCTTGCTCATTTTTCCATGTACAGGATTTGACTGCCGATGTGGAAACTTATTTTGTGGACTTCACCGTTATTCTGACAAGCATAACTGCCCGTATGATTACAAAGCAGAAGCTGCAGCAAAAATCAGGAAAGAGAATCCAGTTGTGGTAGCTGAAAAAATCCAGAGAATATAAATCAACCTACTTGTGAAAAGACTGACTTTTTGTTTTGTATGTAATATACCCTAGAAAAACACAAAAGAGCAGGTGCATGGCCATTTTCCTTTGTTTTCCAAAGTTTTACTTTTAGTCTTGTCTGTCTTAACGATATTTCAGAATGGCTGAGTGTTTGTTACAGGCAGAATTGGAGAGATACAGCCCTTGAAAATACATATGCCCTCCTCAGAATGTATCTGGACAATCAGAAACCTGCATGGGAATATACATGCACAGATGACAGACTCTCTAGTTCACATGTACCAAACAGATGTCTGCATGTTTGCAGCAGATCTGTCTGTGAGATGTGTTTGAGGTATGTAATCTTTGGCTGGTGTTCCATGCTTGTTCTGGACAAGGATACATTGAACTGGTTGGCAGTCTACTTCTATCATGTAAAATCTCATTCCAGTTTACGTTTCCACACTCCATTGTTTCCAGCAGAATGTAAGCTATGTAGAGGGGTCCACCATCCCAGCAAGATGAGTGTTGGTGCCGTATTTAAGAAAGTCATTTCTAAATTGCACTGAGAAGAATGGAAAAAAGCAGATACGTGAGAAGGAAAGCTGTTTTGGGGAAAAACTACGTTAATTTTAGAACCATGAAAATAGGTTCCCAAAGAAAACATCCTGCTAGGAACTTACGAACTGACCTGCAATGGAATTATCTGCTTGCATAGCTAATAATGTTGTGTAACACAGTATTGTAAGATTGGTTTACAAAAACAAAAGCTACATATGTTTTCGGACATACCACAGCAGCTCTACAAAGCAACAAGTGTCTGAGTAAGTTCCTGAAGTATTGGGGCAGTTTATTATTCATATACTACTTACGTTCTCTGTGTTAGGGGTTCAAAAGAATATTGGGAATTTTTTCTAGTTTTAAATGTAACAGTTACACTGTCCTGCATGGAAAACCATACCCAACGCGGCTGCTGTAGACTTAAGTGGTAGCTGGAACCATTCCTGGAGGGCTGCTTTACCACTTTTAATTGTACTTGGGTGTAGGACTGTAGTGTTCCTGGGTGTATTGCATGGGCTGCATTATCTACAGCATTGTACAATAACAACTCTAGAAAAGGCAGTATACTTCACTGATGCTTGTCCGGTAATATCACTTCTGTGTTATAATGGAAGGGGTTTTTGTGATGTATGAAACTTGTGTTTATATAAAAACAAGTACAGTTAGACTAAGACTAGTGTTGTGGTAATGCCTGTTCTCTTCTGTAAATAGTTACGTATGTACACAAGGCTTTACTTCTGAACTTCTGATTTCTATTGCTGTGTTCAAGTTTTAGTTTTCATTTCACTATTAAAAGCATCAGGTTTGAGTTTAACTTCGTTCTGAGTTGTTAGATATGCAGACATGTACAGATAGTTCATATTTATGTATTGCACATAATCATGCTACCCAGCATCTATGCTATATTGTATTATGTATATAATAAAAATCATGTACAGAAGGAAATACTTTCTTTTGCCATCGTTCATTCATTTTAGTGATTGCTGTAGTTGGAAGGTGAATTACACAAGCAGGAGCGGGGCTAGTCAGGTGCTCGCCTGCACATGGAGGTGTTCACTCCTGAACAGCACTTGCCAGTCTTGGCTCCTGAGACAGGCTTGACAGGGTTAGTTCCTGGTATCTGCTTGGCAGTGTTGGCCCCTGAGGAGCCCCTGGTGCTGCTGGCTCCCGAGAAGCACTGGGTGCAGGAGCCTGGTGGGAGCTGGTGTCAGAGGGCCCCAGGGCTGCCCCCCGACTCTGTGCACAGTGGGTCCCCGCAGGCCACCTTCTGCCATTGAGGGTTGGTGGTCAGTGGGCCGCCTGTGCAGGCTGAGGGACTGGCTGTGGGCCCTCCCCATGGCTGTGCTCCCGTGCAGGTGGGGCAAAGCCAAGCCACTCCTTGTCATCATTATCCAAAGGCTTCTGCAGACCAGGCAGGCTCTCACCCTGGCCCAGCACTGGATGCAGGTGGAGCAGAAGCAGTGCTTGCAGTAAGCCATATAAGCTGCTTTTTTTGATGCCTTCCAGGCAGACAAGGCACTGAGAGTCTGCCAGCCCTGCCTGTGGCAGCTGGCTCCTGGTGCTGTCCCTTGCGTCAGAGCTCTGCCACAGCTTCCTTGGTGCCTGATGCTATGTCTTGTCAAGAGACGTGCAGCGTGCTTGTGTGGTGGGGCATCACTTGGGCTTGTGCTCAGCCCACCACAAGATTCACGGGAAGCAGAACTGGTGGAGGCGTGGCATCACGAAGCTGGCCTCCGCCCAGCTGCCCAGACAGATGGGGCAGCGGTCCTCCTGCTCCGTGGCCATGCTCTTCTGCCCGTGCGGCGGTGGGCTGGGGGGAGCTGGGGATGTCGAGCCGCTCCCTCTCCCTGGCGCTGCAGCAGCGGGTGTCAGGCTGGAAGAGGGAGAGAGGCCACAGTCCGTGACTGGCCCGGGGAGGGGAGGAAGGAATGCCCAGGTCCCTCAGGCAGGAAACCCTGCCAGCTGCCCAGGGTGAGGTGTCCCCTCCCAGCTCACCTCGGCTGCTGCGAGCGCTCCTCCTGGCTGCCCCGGCTGCCCGAACCTGGCAGGGCTGGGGGAAATCTCCCAACACCCCAGCAGCACGTCTGGGGTTACCACAATACCACTGCCCGCTCCATCCCCCCAGGTCTTGTCTTGTGCTCAAAACACTGGAGGTGCCCACTGCCCTAGACATTTGCCCATGCTATTCCACACATGAGCAGCTATCCTGCCGCTCATAACTATCCAGTCTTGGGGAAGATCCCTGGACTGTATTCTTAAATTGCTTTCTAACCTTAGACAAAACCAAAACAGTATTTCAAAGAAGCACCAATAGAAGTATTCTTACTACCCAAAGGTGTTCAAGACACTGAAAAGTTACTGTAATGAATGAGGAAACATCAGAGTAGAATGCAGCAAAGGTGGTATTCTGTATTTCCTCCATTAAAAACTTCTCAAAATAAGAGATAAAACTGCTGATTATCTCCACAGTATGGTACACAACATACAGTAACAGCTTCAGCACATAACTTAGACACTACATGAAGCTCAAGGTCCATCTTCCAAAAACAAATCTCTCAGTCAAAACACTACTAATCACAGCAGAGCACAGCACCCTGCAAACGGCAAGACCGATTTTTAACACATAGAGCAAAGACGAGAGCAGGATGCAGATCAGATAAACTAATATCATCACCTGCAACTGTTATCTCACACCCTTCAAGCCCCACATTGGGTGCCAGAAAGGACTGTCATGATTTAATCACAGCCAGCAACTATGTACCACACAGGTGCTCGCCCATGCACACACCCTGTCCCGTCCCACCCCGCCCCCCATGAAGGAGGAGAATTGGAAGAAAAGACAAAACACTGCCTCATACCAGCTACTGTAAAGAAAATTAACTCTGTCCCAACTAAAACCAGCACAGGGAAGACCCAAAAATGGGGTAATGAGATGTGTCCAGCTGGATGGGGGAGGAGGTGGCGTGGAATGAGAGACGGAAAATGATGGGCTCCCAGGAAACTGCAGGTTGGAAAGGCTGCCAGGAGGTGCACAGGCTGCACGGCCTGCGTCTATGGCAGCTGAGAAACACGCAGGTCTTCAGGAGCTGGCAGCTTGTCAAAGGGCTTGGGCAGCCCTGCCCCGGTGCTCGGGAGTGGGAGGCTGGGAGAGCGCAAGGGACTTGTTGCCTGCTGCAGCACTTGGGTGAAATGAAATCATGGTGCTCTCTGAGAAATTCTCCTCTTTGTCTTTCCCGTAGGCCAAGACATTGTTGGAAAGCATTCCCTGCAGTGGGTTCCTCTTTGGTCAGGAAATGCACATGCCCTGGAAAGCATCAAGGTGTTTATTGGAGGTGGAAGAAGCGGATGCTGAGGGCCCGCAGCTACACCGTGCTGTCGTGCAGGTCCAGAGCAGGAGCAGGGCCAGCCGGGCGTTCACCTGCGCTCAGTGGAGCTGGCTCCGGAGGAGTTGGCTCCAGAGATGGGCTTGGTGGAGCTGGCTGCAGAGAAGCGCTGAGTGCAGGGGCCTTGTGGAAGCTGGTGTCAGAGGGCCCCGGAGCTGCCCCCCGACTCTGTGCACGGTGGGTCCCCGCAGGCCACCTTCTGCCATTGAGGGTTGGCGGTCAGTGGGCCGCCTGTGCAGATTATAGTGACACTGTGGGCACCCTGCGGACCCTCTCCATGGCCATGCTCCTGCGCAGGTGAGCAAGCCAACCACGTTCTCCTCCTGTGACAACCAGTGTTAACAGATATGCTATAGGACCACAAATGCAAACAGGTGCGGACATACTAGTGAAAAGATGCTGAAGTCATTATGCAAATAACCCCAAAATACACAGGAAACAGCCAGCAGGTGATGTAAAAAGAAGAATAGCTCCAGTGGAATACTGGCAGATAGATTTCTCTGAGTTGCCAAAGTGTGGGCAGTATAGACATCTACTTGTTTTAGTAGATACCTTGTGAGGATGGCTGGAAGCTTTCCCTTGCCACAGCTAGAGAAGTAGTGAAAAATTTATTAAAGGAAATAATTCCAAGATTTGGAATCCCTGAGGGGATATCTTCGGAGAATGGGCCTCGGTTTGTTTCAGAGGCTGTCCAGGTAATGTCCAAGTTTCTCCAGTTTAAATGGGATTTGAATAACCCTTGGAGACCACAGTCTAGTGGAAAAACAGACAATGAACCGCACTGTAAAAAGGCAACTTTCAAAGCTTTGCCAAGAAATTCACCTTTATTGGGCCTTGATGAGAACTAGAATCAACCCACGAGTTAAGAGAAGGAGGGAGTCCTTTGGAAATATCATGTGGAAAATCTTATCCGGCTAAAGGCCCATGAATTTGAAGTGATAAAAGTCATATTAAAGGGGAGGGAATGTTAAGAAATTATTTGCTGTCCCTTTCACGAGTTTTGTCACCCTTACACTAGTATTTTAATCAGTGAGTTCCTCTGCCCCTATATATTGCAATACATGAATTCTGACCTGGAGACAAGTGGAAACCCGTTCCAGCTGCACCCTTAAACACAGTAGTTCCTGTGTCATCAGACTGCAAAATGAAAGGTTATGTGTTCCTGGGTTTTTTCCCAGCGGGAGCAACAACTATGTTGTTTCAAAAATGGGATCGGTCTGAAAATGTGTGGGAAACTCTTGCCAGAAATGTACCACCTTTTGTGTAGGTGCTGGAAGCTCCGTAGAGGAAGTTTTCACCACTTGCCTGTTGGGGATACCTAAATCTTCACAGCTTCTGAAAAATTGTACCATTTTGAGATGTTCTGACATCAGCGTGATGCACAGTGGTATGTACAGCTGGGGGAAATCAGCTAAAGTTAGGGAAATGGGTATCTGAGGGTGTTGAGACTTAGGTGTTGCCCCCAACACAAACTTCTGCGGGCAGCAGGGCGGCGGAGCACTAGCGGCGGCCCCTCCGCTCCGCTAGCACCTTGTCACCGCGGCGGCTGGTCCCTCCCCGCCTCTCCCACCCCGCAGCCTCCTCCACGCGGCGGCAGCGGCGGCCCCCGCTCTGCGCTCGGCGCTCAGCCGGCTTCCTCCACAGCTTCCGAGCGCCTCACCCCGTGGAATATGTATAGATAGATATACGTGGAACTCCATTCCTGCAATTCATTTTTGGATTAAAGCCAACACGGAAATCATATGCGTGATAGGCGAGTCTGTGAAATCCATACTTAACAAAAATCCTTTCAGATTTAGTGCTTGTGACACTTATTTATGAAGAATTATTATGACACCTAAGTTCACATTGGCATTTCATACACCAATTTTATTTAACCTGTTTTATTCTGCTCCCCTTTCAAACTGTTTATTTTTTCCGTCGTTTGTATTAATGTTCCCTCTCCTGTTAAGTAAATGAGACTAAATCACTCTCTGTTATGAACAGGAGACATCCGTACACAGCTCCCACCTGTATGTGGGATGCAGTCAACGGTCCTGTGTGGTGAACAGCCGTATTTACTCTCCCCCCTCAGGTGCCGCAATGGCTGCAGACTCCTACGGAAGGCATGCTCTGGAGTCAACGGGTTTGGGAGAGTGCGTCCAACTTCTCCCCACAGGGGCTGACCTCCATAGGGGATACTCAGATGAGACAGGAAAGGTGCAGCTCCCTCAGCATCGCAGGTCCATGGGCTCTCATGCCATCGACCTGGGATACAGGTGTGGGTTGTAAACACACCATGCAGGCTTTGATCCTGACACCGGATCAGGCACGTGGCTGGAGAGCCCTGTGGCACCTTCCAGCCCACAAGCACAGCATCCTCTCCGAGGAAGCCATAGGATGGGACAGGATGGGACACAGGCAACTCCTGTGCCAAGAGAGACGGTCTCACCTAGAGGCAGGGAAGCACTCTCTGGAGCCACAGCGTGCACTGGTAGAGGCTGTAGGCAACAAGACTTTTCCAGAATCCTTCAAAACCTGCCAGTTTCCAAATCGGGAGCATGTTCTGCAGCTGTTGTCCCAAGACCTGTACTTTGTCCTACCTGGGTGGCTTGGGATAATGTTCCTCTAAGCATTCAAAGCAGGGGAATCCAGAAAAAAGTTCAGGGGAATTTCAGGGACCTGGGGAATCATCCCAGGGGAATTCTTTGAGGCGAGGAGTCTATGTCTCACAGGTTCTTGTGCATCCCTGATACTAGAGAACACAGTGTTCTTTCCTGTATTAATTTTTTGTCACAGGTTATTGCCTACTATCTAGTGGCAGATACAAGGATTAAGTGGGGTAAATTCTGCCCCTGGAAAGACAGTCAGCAAAGCTGTGCATCTAGTCAGCAATGTGCTGCATCTCCCTGTGCGTTTGGGATAGACAAGAGCCAGGTACCTCAATCCTGGTAAGGAGGCAGCTGCCATTGAAAGGAGCACAACAGAAAACTCTTTTAAAGACCTCAGTAGAAACGTTTGGTTCTCAACATACTCAGAACTGACTGTACGGAGAATGATTAAGATTAAAAGTCAAACCTTTCTTGCTTAACATAACTTTTACTACAACACCTACAGTAGGAAAAGAACCTGTGTAGTGCTTTCTTCCAACCTTTTAAAATACGTTCATGGGGCAGAAACCGTTCTTCTTGTCACAGATTTACTGATTGCTGTACTACCAATCTCCTATCCAGTGACCACCATTTGATCCACCTGGCCACAAGAAACTTTTTGGTTTTCCCCTTGGAAACAAAGGAAACAAAAGAAGGTAAAGTACAGGATCCATTTCTAACAGCAATAGGCAGATCCTCTCTACACAAATACCTCACTGCTTAATCTGCAGGCTGAAGCATTGCCTTCGAGGAAGCTGTGTGACATGTACTTTGTTGTGTTTGGAGGGCACTGCTTGAGAAGTGGGTGCCAAAAGCTCTGAGGGTTGTTAAGCTGTTGGAGACAAAGATCTGGCAGAGAAAATAACAATGATGTAAACTGAAAAAAAAAAAAAAAACAACCCCAAAAAAGCCAAACCCAATAAAACACTTTTAGAAGAAACCTCTAGGAGGGCAAGGGCAGGGTGCCTACAGAGGTGAGCGGTTATTATTACCCAGAAGTCTAAAAGGCCAGAGGAGAGCTAAGCATTAGGAGCTTATTTTTCCTGAGAAGTGTAGCATGTTCTCTGCCACAGCTACTCCTGCACAGGATTAGACAGCCTGGCAGGAGAGCTTTGAAAGAGGCTTGGGAAACTGAAGGACTGGAACTCTAAATTCCTCTTCCCACCCCCATCCTCACACTCATACCCCCCCCAGCCCCAGCCCCTGCGATGATGCTTGCTGACAGGTGCCGCATCCCTTCCATGCGCACTAGTGGCATCAGCAACCCGTGTGACAGTAATTCTGTGCCAAACAGGGGAGCTGAATTCCTCACCTGAAAACAGAGGTGAGTTGGATTATTCTGGTGGGTGCCCGGTGCCTTTTGGCTAAGGTAAAGGTTCCCACACAGGTGCTGAATGCAAGCCATGGTTGTGACTGGGAGCCTGTTTCAAAGGGAATTGTTGAAACGACCTGAACTGCTGAGCCGAGGGAACTTTTTAGAACTGAAGCTAAGTGGAGCGGGACAAGTATTTGCTGTTCATGGTATTCCTGTATTTACCGCTAAAACGACGGCCCTGGTTTACAAGGTGCCGTTATCGTTTACAACGGCAGTTGCGGCACTTGAAGAACAGGGCATTTTGCTTCTTCCAGCTCAGCTCTCAGAGTGATGGCCAAAGGAAGGAAAGAGCTACTCAAGCTCTGCAGGGTCGCTCTGTCCAGCGGGTGACTGCTACCCAAATCAGCCCAACTGGGTTCAGGCACTGAGGTTTCACACCAGAAAGGGGGTCCTAACTGCTGCAAACTTGCACAGAAAAATCGGCAGACTCCAGGCACGGGAAGGAAGGTAGGTTAGCGTGCCCAGGGTAAGCTGTCCCCAAGGCCATTTTCCCTGTAAAAATAATGTTGAAAGCGGCTCTAAACACGCGGGGGGTGAACTATGACAATCGCATGGAAGGCTGGAGACCTCACTGCTTTCAGCAAGCCTTGGTCTGGGCCCGACGGCTGCCCGCGCTGCTGATGCCTCCTGCCCTGGGATACCGCCGGGCTCCTGCGCAGCTGCCGCGGGAGGCGGGCGGGTGCCACCCCCTGGAGGGTGGCCGCGGGAAAGGTTCCCGCACCGTACGAAGAGTAACGGCGGCACCTTGTGAAGCCAGGCTGTAGTTGCAGGCCGGTGGCTTCTGGCAGCTTTGCAGGAGCCTTCGAACCGTCGCCCAGGACCTTCGGGACCCAGTTGTTATTTCAGCATCTTACTTTATCCCCGTTATTAGAAACGGCTTCGAAAGAAGCTGCTGCTCTAACTGCTTTCTGAAGTATTTGCTGAAAATTCCATGGCGGTTTTGGGAGCATCATCTTTAGCCTGCTGATTCCCCGACACGGGAGGCCAGAAGAAGGTGCCCAAAGAGCAGATAGCTCGTGAGTGACAGCGTAAGTTTTCCCAAAAGATTCGTATCTTTGGTAGAAATATCAACCAAGTGATGTAACGTGTCTCGTCCAAAGAACCTAGAACTTTGAAGGGAAGAACAAGCAAACAAAGAATCAAGCAGACATTCTACAGCCAAAGGGATTTTTCTAAGAGGAAAGTTCAATTGTGTCCTTAATCATTTTACAATTACACTCCAGAAGAAAAAAAGACTTTTCAAAGCAATTTGAAAACTTTTTTTTTCTTTATTTGAAAGACTCGATGTTTGTTGCGTTAAAAAATGCATATTAAATATCTACTGATAGTGAAATCAGCCCCACAGACTTCTGCAAGGGAGGAGTGGCTGTGTTGCTCACTTATCCAGCACACGGTGGCCCAAATTCAGCAGAATATATTCTTTTTACACTAGGAGCAATCCTAATGAAATTAGGACAATAGATTCTAGAGATCTCAAAAAGTGTAGAAGGTTCATTTTGTGCATAAAATCAAGAACAAATTTTGCTTTATAAGATCTGTGTCATTTGAAAATGTCAGTGGGTGCTACCAAGCAAAAATACTGGTTTACGCTGAGAAGCACTGGTTCCGAACCACTACTATGGGTATTACGGTTGTTATGATAATGGAAAGGATGTGTTTGAAATTATGTGCGTTGTCCCTCTTTTTAATCAGAAAATTCATAATTTTCTTAAGCCAAGACACAATTCAACATAGCTCAAAAAATAGTTTACCAGTTTGCTCTGAGTTAACCCCAGCCAACAACTAGCCAGCTCACAGCTGCTCGCTCACCCCTCTGATATAAAAAGGCCTGGATTACAGGCCTCGAACAGACCAGAATCACAGGCCTCAAACCAAAGTTGACTTCTGAGTGAATTTCCCAGCCAGCATCATGTCAGTATGAAATATGACTATGGGAGTATTTGCTGATCATTAGTGAAAAAGATGTACAATCATTAGTGAAAGATGTAGCTTAGAGAGAATACAATCATTAGTAGGATGAAATATCTGTTTAGGGGCAGACCATCAAGGCCACACAAACATGTCCGACCTTCTCTGAAAGCATGTGGTCAAAGCCAAACAGATATAGACATCCCTTTGAGTTCTGCCATGGGTGCTGGCCAGGCCTTGGGTGAAATCCAATGGGGAGGAGGATGCCAGATGTCTCTGTATGTTTTTTACACAATTTGTTTGTTAAACTGTATAAAAGGAGGACTTTCTCACAGCCAAATCGGAGCCTCACCTGCGAGTGGACGCACTGCGCACGACTTCCCAATTGCCAGGACAGGTCCTCTGATCCTTCGCTGTAACGGGGCTCCCCAGCTGATGCAAGGGTCAGGATGATGGTAAAGTATTAGGGCAATTGGTGATGTATTATTTCTTAATCACTATTGCTAACTCTGTGTAGTAATGAGAGGTGCAGTACCTTGCGTAAGCTCTCTGCTGTTTTAGACTAGAGTAAAACAAGTTTCTCTTTTTAATTTTAACTTGGTGTCTGTGTTCTTTCTGCCAACCCCATCAATTAGTAAAACATCCCTACGGTGGGGTGAGGGAGAGAATCAGAAGAGTAAAAGTGAGAAAACTCGTGACTTGAGATAATGACAGTTTAGTAGGTAAAGCAAACCCCACGTACACAAGCAAAGCAAAACAAGGAATCCAGTCAACTCTTCCCATCAGACAGCAGGTTCAGCCATCTCCAGGAAAGCAGGGCTCTGTCATGTGTAATGGTTACTTGGGACAACAAACGCCATCACTCCAAACATTTCCCCCTTCCTGCTATGCCATTGAAACCCAGGATCTGGGTCAGGATTTAGTGACAGATGCAGCCGCTGACTCCCAGAGAGTCCGAACTCCCAGCTTCACAAAGCAGCCCTAGGCCGTTGCTTAACAGCCTGATCACCTGCATCCTGCCCCCAAGAGGATCATGTTTTAGAGTCTGTCTGGTTTTGTTAGTCTTTACTCATTTATTTTGGAATCTGTTGATTGAAAGACATAGTGACCACTTTTGGAAGTCTTTATCCCTATACTAGCGCAAAGCTGTAGTTAACTTTTAACTGGCTCTTTGTTGTAGCTGCTGGAGCATCTCCACCGCAGCTGGCAAGATGCTGGCTGAGGTAGTTCCATGTGGCAAGCCAGTCTCTAGAGAATACTGAGTCGCCTGTGCTGTGAATAGGGTGCACTGAAAAGACGTGTCAGAGGGAGCTTCAAAAATACACTGAGGCTTAAGTGTGCTTGCCAAACATGCGTGCTGCCAATGTGCAGCATGAAAGCAAACTGGCTCGCGCTAGAAGCAAGCCATGGATATAACTGTCTCCATAAGCTTGAACTTTGACAGGTAACTAAATACACTGTCGTGTACTGCTGAGCAAGGCACATACAGTTAAGCGTAGCCAGGAAGGTAAAGTTTAATAGGCGCCACTATAGAGATCCTACCATCACTTACCTTCGTTTTAGTTTGTCAAGAAAACCCTGAGGAAGCTGATTTCTGACTTCAAGGTCAAACACCCGTTTAGGTCTTTAGTGAATTCTTCTCTCCCTTGTCAGTTTGCTACATATTGCAACATTCATTTCCACACAACATTACTGCTATAAACCTTAGATTTTACTCATTTGTTTTCTACTGCTGGGGAATTTGACAGCTTGCCAATGTGATGCACTGGCACCCAGGCTGCAAACAGTACCTTTACTCCATTCACTAGAAGAGCCTGTTCTTCTCTGCCTTTGAGCTTTGTGTGAACTTACACCTCAGACCTAATTGCTTCTAATGCTTTGTATTTTACCCATCTGCACAAAGCCAGAGCTGCTGCTGTATCAGCTCCTTCAATTCTAAATGTCTTGTTCAGGATTTATTCTTGTTCTAAGTATAGATCACTTTCCATGTCACATTTCAACCAGGGACAAAGCCTATTTTCATGTCACAGCTGCCTCTTTATCCTCAGCTTAATATTAACAAATTAGAAGGTTTCCCCTTTGCTTTCTCCTTTCATTTTTAAATGGTCTGATTAAAATGATCTCTCACATTATATTGTACAGAAAATGGTGCTTTTTGATAACATAATATTGCAGGTATTTCAGAAGTTTGTATGGGGTGCAACGAAGATACAATAACTTGTCAAACCTTTAGAGCAATTCAAGCATTTCAGAGCAAAATAGAGCTTTCTGATTCCTGGTTTCAAACCTTCTCCATATACCTAACACAAATGGTTTTGAAATTCAATGTAGTTAATCTTAAGAAGCAGCCACACACACCCAAAAAAAAAAACAAAAAAAAAACCCAACCAGTAATTAAGGAGAGAATCAGCATGTTTGGCTCCTGACTATGCAGATTACACAAATACCAATTCAGTAATACTTGGTTCAGCTCACTTCTCATTGAGATGAGACAATATTTATGACATTGCTTATTAAAAAGAGAGAACTAATGCAAATTCAGATATCAAAAACCCTGAAAAAACTCTGCTTATTTCACCCTGAAAGCTACTTTTATAAGGAACAGTCTTTCCATTAGCAATTTACCACCAAGAGTGCAGCCATACATGTTATTCACTTACAGCTCCTGCATCTGTAACTCCAGATTGTCTTCTATCCTAAGCATTTTCAAAAGGTTACAGTGCTTGTGGTTCAGAAAACAAAAAAGCAGGTGAGGGTGTGAAAAAGAGAAATTGGACCACGGACAAAAGCAAGCAACTTCCACAACAAAAACATTCTTTGTTATCTTCACTATGGGTCATCTTTATCACTTCCCTTTCTAAGGAAGCATCAAGTTATTTAGAAGAGAGAGACTCAAACAGATGAACACAAAATACTGCTTCAGTGAGCAGATTTATATCTGGGGTTTCAGTAGTCAGTCACGCCTATAGAGAAGGAGCTTTCAAGACTGAATATTTACTTCATATATTGCCCTCTCAGAGGTACTAAAAAACACAAGTCCACCAGGTTTGAAGCAAATATGCCTGATACCCAGCAGGTTTGTGCCGTATGTGGGACAACAACTGTTGTGCGCTGTCATAACACTCTCTGCCTTCCACCTGAGAGAGTGCCCAGCATTTATTTTCCACAACCTGAGGGCTTATATTAGGCCTGGGAATGAAAAGGCCCCTTAACAATATGTCATTCATAACTGAATATCCTGAGTCTTGGATTCAGGGTGCTGTGGTCAGCACTGGAGCAGTATCAGGATCATTGCAAAGGGTGTCCATCTGCAGAGATTCACAAAGTCAGGGTCCACAACACGAAAATCCAGACACGTCCCTCTGTCAGGCAGAGGGTTGCCTGTCAGGATGCACGACCCCTGCTGACCAGACCGGCTGCTCCCAGGGAGAAGTCTACTGAAGAACAGCTGCAAAACAGAGGAGTCAGCTTCACATCGCCTGCTGGATCTGGTCAACAGCTTTTTGTCCTAAACTGCATGTACATGTGCACTCAGATTCCACCTCAGCTCAAACCTGAACGAAATCTGTACTCCAGCAGCAATCTGCCTGGACTGTGTTTGTGAAGCACCCGTGCAGGGGCAGTCCTGTGATGTTTGTATGTGGGTAGTTTCAACCATCACCCACTGCTGTTTGCAGTTGGAAATGTCCAGGGAAGCTGAGCACCTGCAGACCCAGGCAGTTGGCCATTTTTCAGATACAGCTTAGCCACCTTATGGTTTGAGCCTAGCTCAACGGACCTCCACCTGTCAGAAACGCAAATCCCAGTCCTAGGGAACTCACATGAAAGACTGCAAGTACAGCTCACTGGACAAGGGGAGGCAAGCGGAGGTGAGGCGAGTAGAAAAGAAGCTCATGAAGAGATTTATTTTTCTCTAGGCCATTTTTCTGTTGTTCTTCTTCCAGCCAATGGCCTGAAAATGGTCACAGGCCTGACAAACGACTTAGGATTCTGGGTTTGCACTGCTGAGAAATTAGTTGAGCTACAGAACATCGCCGTGTTCTCACTCATGAATCTAGGTACCCTGCATCTGCCACTGTCAGACACAAGAATCGCTCCTGTATCTATTCAAGCTTTCCTAGGCAATGCAAATAATCAGGCTACAGGCACAGGTAAGGTCACAGATGAAGTTTGAATCCGTAGAAATGCTCTGGATTTGTATCCTTCTTTGTCCACGAGGTAAAACTTTCTGGGAAATCCTAAAAGAAACCATAATGATATCATATTTGTTGTGCTGGAAGGCTGTCTGATGCTTAGTTCACCTGACTAATATCCCTGTAAATTTCTATTTCAGAGGATTATTCTGTTTACAAGAGCATAACTCTGCTGAAATTGGTCTTAGAGCAAATTCTGTTGTCTGATCTGCTTCAAAACACCCCTGAACTAACCAGTGGAACATTTTTCTTGGGTAGGGAAATTTGTGGGGACCTTCCTCATCTTTCAGTGATAGATAACAGAGCTGGTTAGCGTTCACACAGGTTCTGCTGTTATGGTTCTTTGGTTCAAATAAATATTAATTCAGCACTCACACACATCGTAACTGACAAAGTAACTTCTGACTTACCCAGTGAAATTTATAATATATGGCATCTCACAAGCCACATTGCATCTTCCTTTTTCAAATCCCGGTGTGGCCAAGGTAACTTTACCCATGATAAACTCAAAAATGTCTCTTTCACTCTCCTTTTCCTCTTTTAGACTTTGTTTTATTTAATAAGTGCACTGGCAGAAAAAAACAATGAAGCTGAAAAGTGTGAAGCCACGTACCCTGCTAGAGCAACAAACTGTGCAAGATCCTTTCCATGGGCCAGCTCTGTACTTTACTGAAGTAGAGGGGTAGCCGTAGTTTCCCCAAACAGTGCGTGCTGGAGCACCAGAGCCAAGCAGGAGCCTGCGTCCAGCAACTTCACAGGCTCAAAGCACCTAAAATGAGTAGTCAGTTACATATTTATAGACAGTCTTGGGAAGGGAAGAATGCAGCAAAGGAAGAGGAAGAGGAAGGTCGGGAACTTCCTCATCAGATGCTGTAGTGATTTGGGAGAGCAGTTGTACTAAAAGCCAATAAAAAATAAAGTTCAATTGATTAGGCCGTTTTGAAAGTTAATCCTTACTTGCTGGAGAGAAGGAAGCTAATGTAAGCTCTGGCCTTGAAATTCTCAAGTGTTTGCTTGAATGAAAAAAGCCAGAAATGAGGATTAGGGATATAGACACAGCAAGGGCAACATAATCTTTATTCCTTGCTTGCATGTGTACAGTAGCTGGTGAAATAAAGTCCAGTAGAGCTAATAATAGACCTGAACCATTAACTAACTGTCACATAAAAATATCCTTATGTGATATGAAGTGCTCTTTACTGTCAGTGTCCCAGGAATAAAGTGGAAAGGGTTGTGTTACCCCTCAAATATTTTCCCATTGCACTGCACAGCTGTGCCTTCAGGTGTATCTCCAGCCTTATAAAGTTTGATTTGGTTGGTTCCTGGCTTTTTTTTTTTTTTTTACCTTCTTGCTTTTTGAAAGATTTGATTGAGGCAAAGGGGGGAAGGCAAGCTTTGACAGCCATCAAAGTCCAACTGGTCAGCACGGCCAAGAGGAGCTCAGAGGCACAAGGTACCTCACGGCACATAAAGGGTTTTTCTGATAATGATACAGTGCTGTAATTAATTCATCACCTCAGCCAAAGGCTACAGTTTTGCTTAGGACAAACCAGAAAGATTAGGATCTGTCACCAGGGCCAGTGGCGCAGAGCAAAGCCCAGTGCTCAAATGGGGCACAACACCCTGGAGAACAGCAGCCTTCCCCTGGAAAAATGAAATGCAAGTTCATCAGGAGCAGCCGATCACTGTGAATCTTGCATCTTCCAGTCTGGAAGGAGGGGTTCCGTGCAGGACAGGGGTGCACAGTGGTACAGCTGTGGGGTGAACCATCCTGCTGGGGCGAATGTGCCAGCATAGCAATTGCGGCTGCATGGGGCAAGAGCTGATGTCTGTGATTGGCAGGAATGGATCTGGGGTTTGGCAGCACCCTGTAAAAGGCAAATCATTACCTACTCCTCTGTGCACACATGTGAACACTTCACCCTGTGAGAAGAAAGTAAATAAATGCTGTTCAATTAATGATGACATTCACAGAGCCCCTGCCCTGCGCTGAAATAAAAGACAAGTTGTGACACATGCCAACTCTCAAAATCCCAGATTTTATTTTTCTTCGATGCTTTTGCATCCTCTGGTGACTAACCCACTTCCATGTACACACACACACGCGTGTAATTCAGCACTTGTATTTGAACTGAAGCACTGCTGACATTTGTGAGTGGGGGGGAGGTTTTCCTGGGCAATTCCAGTGATAAAGACAACTGACTGACCACACTACCTTTGAAATCACAAGCCTTTTTGCTATGACTCTTGTCAAGAGTTTTGACAGTCATAAGAGGTAAGGCCTTTTCTGCTCCTCAATCCACCCCAGCAGTGATTAGGTTGGGGATGCACAAGAGGTTGGGAGGGAGCTCACCTGGGACAGCTGATCTCAAATGACCAAAGGCATATTCCATACCATACGGCATCATGCTCAGCATATAAATCTTGGGGACAAAGAAGGGAAGGGGAAATGTTTGGAGTGATGGCGTTTGTTGTCCCAAGTAACCATTACACATGATGGAACCCTGCTTTCCTGGAGATGGCTGAACCAGCCTGCTGATGGGAAGAGTTGACTGGATTCTTGCTTTGCTTCACTTATGTGCATGGGTTTTGCTTTACCTGTTAAACTGTCTTTATCTCAACTCACAAGGTTTCTCACTTTTACTCCTCTGATTCTGCCTCCCATCCCACTGCGGGGGAGTGAGTGAGCAGCTGTGATCTGGCTAGTTGCTGGCTGGGGTTAACTCAGAGCAAACTGGTAAACTATTTTTTGAGCTATGTTGAATTGTGTCTTGGCTTAAGAAAATTATGAATTTTCTGATTAAAAAGAGGGACAACGCACATAATTTCAAACACATCCTTTCCATTATCACAACAACCGTAATACCCATAGTAGTGGTTCGGAACCAGTGCTTCTCAGCGTAAACCAGTATTTTTGCTTGGTAGCACCCACTGACATTTTCAAATGACACAGATCTTATAAAGCAAAATTTGTTCTTGATTTTATGCACAAAATGAACCTTCTACACTTTTTGAGATCTCTAGAATCTATTGTCCTAATTTCATTAGGATTGCTCCTAGTGTAAAAAGAATATATTCTGCTGAATTTGGGCCACCGTGTGCTGGGTAAGTGAGCAACACAGCCACTCCTCCCTTGCAGAAGTCTGCGGGGCTGATTTTAACATCAGTAGATATTTAATATGCATTTTTAAACGCAACAAACATCGAGTCTTTCAAATAAAGAAAAAAAAGTTTTCAAATTGCTTGAAAAGTCTTTTTTTCTTCTGGAGTGTAATTGTAAAATGATTAAGGACACAATTGAACTTTCCTCTTAGAAAAATCGCTTTGCCTGTAGAATGTCTGCTTGATTCTTTGTTTGCTTGTTCTTCCCTTCAAAGTTCTAGGTTCTCTGGACGAGACACGTTACATCACTTGGTTGATATTTCTACCAAAGATACGAATCTTTTGGGAAAACTTACGCTGTCACTCACGAGCTATCTGCTCTTTGGGCACCTTCTTCTGGCCTCCCGTGTCGGGGAATCAGCAGGCTAAAGATGATGCTCCCAAAACCGCCATGGAATTTTCAGCAAATACTTCAGAAAGCAGTTAGAGCAGCAGCTTCTTTCGAAGCCGTTTCTAATAACGGGGATAAAGTAAGATGCTGAAATAACAACTGGGTCCCGAAGGTCCTGGGCGACGGTTCGAAGGCTCCTGCAAAGCTGCCAGAAGCCACCGGCCTGCAACTACAGCCTGGCTTCACAAGGTGCCGCCGTTACTCTTCGTACGGTGCGGGAACCTTTCCCGCGGCCACCCTCCAGGGGGTGGCACCCGCCCGCCTCCCGCGGCAGCTGCGCAGGAGCCCGGCGGTATCCCAGGGCAGGAGGCATCAGCAGCGCGGGCGGCCGTCGGGCCCAGACCAAGGCTTGCTGAAAGCAGTGAGGTCTCCAGCCTTCCATGCGATTGTCATAGTTCACCCCCCGCGTGTTTAGAGCCGCTTTCAACATTATTTTTACAGGGAAAATGGCCTTGGGGACAGCTTACCCTGGGCACGCTAACCTACCTTCCTTCCCGTGCCTGGAGTCTGCCGATTTTTCTGTGCAAGTTTGCAGCAGTTAGGACCCCCTTTCTGGTGTGAAACCTCAGTGCCTGAACCCAGTTGGGCTGATTTGGGTAGCAGTCACCCGCTGGACAGAGCGACCCTGCAGAGCTTGAGTAGCTCTTTCCTTCCTTTGGCCATCACTCTGAGAGCTGAGCTGGAAGAAGCAAAATGCCCTGTTCTTCAAGTGCCGCAACTGCCGTTGTAAACGATAACGGCACCTTGTAAACCAGGGCCGTCGTTTTAGCGGTAAATACAGGAATACCATGAACAGCAAATATTTGTCCCGCTCCACTTAGCTTCAGTTCTAAAAAGTTCCCTCAGCTGAGCAGTTCAGGTCATTTCAACAATTCCCTTTGAAACAGGCTCCCAGTCACAACCATGGCTTGCATTCAGCACCTGTGTGGGAACCTTTAGCTTAGCCAAAAGGCACCGGGCACCCACCAGAATAATCCAACTCACCTCTGTTTTCAGGTGAGGAATTCAGCTCCCCTGTTTGGCACAGAATTACTGTCACACGGGTTGCTGATGCCAGTAGTGCGCATGGAAGGGATGCGGCACCTGTCAGCAAGCATCATCGCAGGGGCTGGGGCTGGGGGGGTATGAGTGTGAGGATGGGGGCGGGAAGAGGAATTTAGAGTTCCAGTCCTTCAGTTTCCCAAGCCTCTTTCAAAGCTCTCCTGCCAGGCTGTCTAATCCTGTGCAGGAGTAGCTGTGGCAGAGAACATGCTACACTTCTCAGGAAAAATAAGCTCCTAATGCTTAGCTCTCCTCTGGCCTTTTAGACTTCTGGGTAATAATAACCGCTCACCTCTGTAGGCACCCTGCCCTTGCCCTTCTAGAAGTTTCTTCTAAAAGTGTTTTATTGGGTTTGGCTTTTGTGGGATTTTTTTTTTGTTTGTTTGTTTGTTTTTTCAATTTACATCATTGTTATTTTCTCTGCCAGATCTTTGTCTCCAACAGCTTAACAACCCTCAGAGCTTTTGGCACCCACTTCTCAAGCAGTGCCCTCCAAACACAACAAAGTACATGTCACACAGCTTCCTCGAAGGCAATGCTTCAGCCTGCAGATTAAGCAGTGAGGTATTTGTGTAGAGAGGATCTGCCTATTGCTGTTAGAAATGGATCCTGTACTTTACCTTCTTTTGTTTGCTTTGTTTCCAAGAGGAAAATCAAAAAGTTTCTTGTGGCCAGGTGGATCAAATGGTGGTCACTGGATAGGAGATTGGTAGTACAGCAATCGGTAAATCTGTGACAAGAAGAACGGTTTCTGCCCCACGAACGTATTTTAAAAGGTTGGAAGAAAGCACTACACAGGTTCTTTTCCTACTGTAGGTGTTGTAGTAAAAGTTATGTTAAGCAAGAAAGGTTTGACTTTTAATCTTAATCTTTCTCCGTACAGTCAGTTCTGAGTATGTTGAGAACCAAACGTTTCTACTGAGGTCTTTAAAAGAGTTTTCTGTTGTGCTCCTTTCGATGGCAGCTGCCTCCTTACCAGGATTGAGGTACCTGGCTCTTGTCTATCCCAAACGCACAGGGAGATGCAGCACATTGCTGACTAGATGCACAGCTTTGCTGACTGTCTTTCCAGGGGCAGAATTTACCCCACTTAATCCTTGTATCTGCCACTAGATAGTAGGCAATAACCTGTGACAAAAAATTAATACAGGAAAGAACACTGTGTTCTCTAGTATCAGGGATGAGCAAGAACCTGTGAGACATAGACTCCTCGCCTCAAAGAATTCCCCTGGGATGATTCCCCAGGTCCCTGAAATTCCCCTGAACTTTTTTCTGGATTCCCCTGCTTTGAATTCTTAGAGGAACATTATCCCAAGCCACCCAGGTAAGCCCAAGTACAGGTCTTGGGACAACAGTTGCAGAACATGCTCCAGATTTGGAAACTGGCAGGCTTTGAAGGATTCTGGAAAAGTCTTGTTGCTTACAGCCTCTACCAGTGCACGCTGTGGCTCCAGAGAGTGCTTCCCTGCCTCTAGGTGAGACCGTCTCTTTTGGCACAGGAGTTGCCCGTGTCCCGTCCTGTCCCATCCTATGGCTTCCTCGGAGAGGATGCTGTGCTTGTGGGCTGGAAGGTGCCACAGGGCTCTCCAGCCACGTGCCTGATCCGGTGTCAGGATCAAAGCCTGCATGGTGTGTTACAACCCACACCTGTATCCCAGGTCGATGGCATGAGAGCCCATGGACCTGCGATGCTGAGGGAGCTGCACCTTTCCTGTCTCATCTGAGTATCCCCTATGGAGGTCAGCCCCTGTGGGGAGAAGTTGGACGCACTCTCCCAAACCCGTTGACTCCAGAGCATGCCTTCCGTAGGAGTATGCAGCCATTGCGGCACCTGAGGGGGGAGAGTAAATACGGCTGTTCACCACACAGGACCGTTGACTGCATCCCACATACAGGTGGGAGCTGTGTACGGATGTCTCCTGTTCATAACAGAGAGTGATTTAGTCTCATTTACTTAACAGGAGAGGGAACATTAGTACAAACGACGGAAAAAATAAACAGTTTGAAAGGGGAGCAGAATAAAACAGGTTAAATAAAATTGACGTATGAAATGCCAATGTGAACTTAGGTGTCATAATAATTCTTCATAAATAAGTGTCACAAGCACTAAATCTGAAAGGATTTTTGTTAAGTATGGATTTCACAGACTAGCCTGTCACGCATATGATTTCCGTGTTGGCTTTAATCCAAAAATGAATTGCAGGAATGGAGTTCCACGTATATTTTACATTATGTTGCAGATCAAGTTCATTCATTTCACAAGTAAAAGATGGGTTTGGTAACAGCTGATGTCGCAAACTCATCTTGAATCTAAATTCAAGTTACTGCTGGATTTTCAGAAGTGCCTATAATTCTGGAAGATTTACAGGCTTTGGTTTCAGTAATGCCTGATGTCAGTCTCGAGCAGGACTGAGCACACAGGGTGTCAGAAATGCATCTGTGGGCAGCAGTGGAGGAGCAAGATGCCACAGTTGAATTCCTGCTTCAGTAGCCGTTGTTGCTCTGCAAGGACATGTGGTAAGACTGTAAGCGTGTGGATGTGACTGAACACACAGAAGGAGCTGATCACTTTGAAAGAAAGAGCTATATTTATGCAATATCTGGCTGGGTCCAGTGCCTAGTGAAATCAACAGAAATGGCTTTAACCAAAATCAGCCGGATGGTTGTGAGTGTGAACAGAATGGGCCAATGATTACTTTCCCAAACCAAACCGTAGGGAGAAATGCAGCCAGCTGTAGAGTCAGAGGCTGAAGTAGTGCAGGCACAACAATACCAAGTTCACCCTAAACACCCTGGGGCTTTAGAACATAAGGATAAAAATAAAGACAATTAAACTTAGTTCATATACCCTTAATGTATCTCATTATCCAGATGTACCAATTCATAAAGAGATGCTTATAAAAATGTTACAGGACAGTTGTCAGATGCAATTGCTGCTCAGCAAGTGAGGTGTCTATGCCTCCACAACGACACTGAATGCCCAAGGGGAATTCAAGACTAATGTTTTCACAAGTTTGCTCTACATGACCATTGAAATGCCCTTTCTTTTGCAAGTGACTGTGCTAGATGTGTTGGGAGTCTATTTTGTGGGGTGAGCACATATGGTCTGCCACTTAGAGCCAAATGTTATAAAGTTTCCCTAACCTCACACTCCTAACAGGCAGCTATTCACTGCTTCCTGATGATAGTTTAAGGAAGGAAAGTGAAAAAGCAGTGAAAACTGTTTTGGTTTCGCTTCAAAGACTGAGATAGTACCACAAAATGTTGAGACCTGTCTGACTAGAGATACTAATAGTCCTTTCAATAATAAATACTGAGTTTCTCCTTTCCTGCATCAAGCAGATCCATTTGTCACCATTGTTTGTTTTGAAAATTGCATTCATGGCCATCACTTTCTTAACTTCCTAACAGAGCTGAGTTGATTGTAGTGGCTGCTACAACACAACTTGAAGTCATGCCTAAGGCTGCCTTTTGAATATTCACATGGTACGTTACCGAGATCCCCTTAAGAACACAACATAGATATCTGAAATTCTTTTCATCTCTGAAATTCTCTAAGCTTGTCCTTAATATCTCAAAATCTAACCAAAAAACCACTAATGATACAATCATGTTGATTTTGGTCTGTCCTGGGGGGTCCATAAAGCATATGAGCTCCATACTGGCACACATACAAACAAAACTCATACAGAAAGGTGAGACACTCTTCACACCGATAATCCCAAATAAAAGGCCTCTGAGCTGGAATGGCACTAAGCTGTTTTGCTAAGAAATATTGTAACAGGTACTTGATCTTTGATATGTGTGCCTATATTTACATATATATTTAATTTTACTATTCCAAAAGCTCCCTTTAGAGCAAAACTTAGCACAGATAAGGGTCATGAGTTCTTCCAGAGGTAAGAGCTGTAATACAACCGGAGCAATGTCCTCACAGTCATGCTTCAGTTGTCTTTTACAGATGGCATATTGCATGTTTTAGCAACTGGTTACTAATGCAGAAAAGAAACGCTGCTGTTCTACTAGGCCTGTTTGTTTATGCAGGATATCGAAATAAGGCTGGAACAGAATTCAGTTCAGTGAGCTTCTTTCTGGCAGTTGAACTAAATCAGATGCTTTCTCTTCCCTGTTCAGCACTAATCTTCTCCGGGGCTATGCCTGTTTGAGCTGATCAACCCACACAGGATTGATCCACACAACCCACCAGGACCAGCAGGATGAAAGACAGTGCCCAGACATACAGTTTCACAAGTTAGCCTCAGCCTCCCTTACAGTGCAGCCACTCGCAGTCACACCGACGGCTGCGGCAAAGGGGCTGTGCACAGTGCTAGGGCTGTCTTCGTTTAGATTCCCTTTACACAACAGGTACAGCCTGTAAACCGCAGCTGATGTGTCAGCATCATATTCAGACACCTCAGCAAGTTGGTTGAGTGAAAACATCCGAGAACGCACTCAAGATTTAACTTCCTTTATTTTCCGCCCAGTGTTGAATTTGAAGCCTATTAGTAATGCCCAGCAATCCATCACTGGTGGCTTTGGACTTGAGTCTGAGAAGGAAGACTAGCAAGACTACTACTAAGGCATAGGAGAAAAAGCCTGGGAAAAAACCAGCTCTGTTCCTCTCTGACACTGCAGACATACTGACCACCCCTTCAGTGAGGGGCTTTGTGCCTGTCGAAGACAAAATGAGTGGGTTCTGTGTGGCCAGAATGACTTTCAAACGAGGCAGGTGAGAGTGAGAAGCTGATACCCACCCGTTTGAATTCTGGCATCTGCTGGTGGCATGGTGTGAGAAACATTGGCCACTTCTAGAGCTAAAAAAGTATTGAGTTTAAAAGTACTACTGAGGACAAGGACACTGTTTCTGCCATTCCTTCTTCGAAGCAGGCGTGTGTAGAAGTTGATCAGAGGCTGTAAAACTATTGGGGTGAAATGGGACATTTTTCACCTTTTTTACAAGAGAAAACCCCAAGAATGGGTGGTTTTGCTGGCAAACGATTAAATGTACGCTACTGGATCTTCAGGCACCTGGATGTATTCCAGTGAAATGACAAATGGATGTGAGGAGCAATTTACGGCTTTTGCTGGAGATGAGCATCGTGCACAGTGAAATGAGGGATGCCTGCCAATGCTGGGGGCACGCGGGGCATCTTGACCTGAGAATTAAAGCTGCCTCCAGAGGCGCGGTGACCTGAACGTTTAATTCGTGTGGTCAGTCGTCCCGGGCTGCAGGCGGTGCCGACATTCTGAGGTCGGGAGGATGAGGAGGCTCTGCTCCAGCACCTTGGAGCTCGTGATGCACCACAGTCCAGCTGTGGGAAAAGACACGGCCGGGCTGGGCTGCAGCTCTTGGCTGGCAAGCGACGAACCCTTGGGTCCCGGGGAGCTGAGGGCAGAACAGGGGCAGAGGAGACTGCTTCCCTTCTCCTGGAACTGCACCCTTGCCCTGCCCTGCCCGCGCCCGCCCCTTGGCGAGGAAACCAGGGCGGGACGGCCCCACCCGGCGTCCCGCGGCCGCCCCAGGGAGATGCGGAGCTGCGGCCGCGATGAGCCCGCGGCTCTCCCACGGCGCCGGCGGGAGCGGGGCGGGGCCGGGGACGACCCCCACCCCGGCGAAGCCCCGGCCCCGGCCGAGGGAACCGCGAGCAGCACCTGAAAAAATCGTTTCCTTCCGGAGCGGCGGCGGCCGCCACTTCCCCAACGCGGCTCGGGCAGCGGCGGCGGCCTCCGGGGTGAGGCGCTCGGAAGCCGCGGAGGAAGCCGGCTGAGCGGCGAGCGCGGAGCGGGGGCCGCCGCCGCGTGGAGGAGGCTGCCGGGTGGGAGGGGCGGGGAGGGACCAGCCGCCGCGGTGACAAGGTGCTAGCGGAGCGGAGGGGCCGCCGCTAGTGCTCCGCCGCCCTCGCCGCCGCCCTGCCGCCCGCAGAAGTTTGAGTCGGGGGCAGCGCAGCCGCCCGGGCCGCCGCGGCGGCGAAGGGAGCCGCGCCGGGAGTCGCCCCGCCGGGAGTCGCCGCGCCCGGGGCCGCCGCGGGACGGGGGTCGCCTCCAGCCGGAGGCGGCAGCGGCGCTCCGGGAGCCGCCCCGCCCGCGCCATGGCAGCGCGGTCCCGGAGACCCTGGCTGAGCGTGGTGCTGGGGCTGGTGCTGGGCTTCACCGCCGCCTCCTGGCTCATCGCCCCCCGGGTGGCCGAGCTGAGCGAGAAGAAGCGGCGCGGCGCCAGCCTCTGCCCCCACTACGGCCGCTCGGCGGGGCCGGGGCCGGCCGGACAGCAGGCGCCGGCGGGCGGACAGCAGGCGCCGGCGGAGGCAGCGGCGGTGCTGGGCGGCACGGGTGTCAGGAGCAGCCCCTGGGAGCTGCCGCCGGCGGCGGGGGAGGGCACGGTCTCCAGCCCCGCCGCCGGCGGGGAAGGGGAGCCGGAGGAGGAGGAGGAAGGCGGCGAGAAGCGGAGCGGCCGGCCCGGCGGCAGCCACAACGGGAGCGGGGACTGGGGGGGCGCCGCGAGCTGCGCCAAGCCCCGCAACTTCCTCTACGTGGGGGTGATGACGGCCCAGAAGTACCTGGGCAGCCGGGCGGTGGCGGCGCAGCGGACGTGGGCGCCCTCGGTGCCGGGCCGCGTGGAGTTCTTCTCCAGCCAGGGCTCCTCCGCGCCCCCCGGGCTGCCCCCGCTGCCCGTCGTCGCCCTGCCCGGCGTGGACGACTCCTACCCGCCGCAGAAGAAGTCCTTCATGATGATCAAGTACATGCACGACCACTACCTGGACAAGTACGAGTGGTTCATGCGGGCGGACGACGACGTCTACATTAAAGGTGAGCGGGGCGCGCCCCGCCAGCGGGAGGGGTGGGGAGGGGGAGTGCAGGTGGCGTGGGCCCTCGACGGGGTCCCAGGGGGTCCCAGGGGGACGGGGTGAGCGCGAGGGATACCTGGACCCAACGCAGGCTGAGGGTGGCAGTGCTGACCCCGCGGCTCAGCCCGAAGGCTTCGGTTCGGCGCTCCCGGGCAGTGTTCTCGGCACCGGCAGCAGTTGTCCGCTGGCGCTTCGTCGGAGCAAACGAGACCGCGGGAGGCTGCTTGTAGAGCTGCCGTTCTGCCTGGCAGGCTGAGTGTGTCCCTCACCATCGGGAAACGGTGTCCCGCAGCCCGCGCGCGCTGCCGCTGCCGCGCGCGCCTTGTCCTGCTCCCCGGCAGGGAAGAGAGGATGGAGTTGTACGGGTAAGCCTGGGTTGTGAGCGCGGTTGCATGCGCTGCTGGAAGTTAGCGGGAGCTAATGGCATCCTTCCCTCCTTGTCACTTGATTTCGCCCGAGTCCTGTCGCGGGCTGGCAGTTTGCCCGCTGTCTACCCGCACACCCCCACACGTGTCTCTGTGTACGCAGACTGGGTTGCACACATTAAAGTTGTCACTGTTCGGGCTCATTTCGGCGTTGAAATGAACCTGTCATTAATTGGTTCCAAGGTTCCGAGTTAAACCTGCCCAAAAACTTCAAGTACAGATGAAGTCATAATTTATTAAAAGGTAATGGGTTTGAAGGAAAAGTGTGTGGACGTTGTAGCACTGGAAATACTTTGGAAGGAGACTGAGTTTTGCCTTGTTCCGACAATTACTCTGTAATAAAACTTACTTATCTTGGTTAATTTAGCTTTGCTCTGGTCTTTTTAGAATTTAATCTGATTAAAATAATACCTGGCATTTCCCTTCCTCCCCAGCCTGGAACTATATTGGCAAATTGTCCTACTTTAGAGAGAGTTTTAAACTAGTGAGGAGGGAGTGCTTTCCATCAGCATCCGTTGAACAAAATGAGGTTTACTGGTAAAATGAACTGTGGATCATATTCTGAGTTTCGGCTGAATGAAAATTTCACTGTAGTGTTAAGTAATTAACAAAACCCCCCAAAGTCTGTGAGAGGTACACCTGTCCAAGGATGTTTTCAATTTGGTATGGATAACTACTTTGGAAGTGATTTCCTGTGTCAGTCTCAGATGCCTGTTAGATTTTTTAAAAAGCTTGAGGTACAGGAAAAGGGATGGCTGGCAGACTAGGTAGAGAAATAACAGTAATCTTTTCTCTTTTTCAGGTGAAAAATTGGAGGAGTTTCTTCGCTCACTGAACAGCAGTAAACCTCTGTATTTGGGACAGACAGGTCTGGGTAATATTGAAGAACTTGGAAAACTCGGGCTGGAGCCCGGAGAGAATTTCTGCATGGGAGGGCCTGGAATGATCTTCAGCCGGGAGGTTCTCAGGAGGATGGTGCCACATATAGGCGAATGCCTTCGAGAAATGTACACCACTCATGAGGACGTGGAGGTGGGCAGGTGTGTCCGAAGGTTTGGAGGAACTCAGTGTGTTTGGTCCTATGAGGTAAGTGACAGTGTAAGCCACAACGTGCTATCTGTTCGCAGAGTTTTACGTCTTGCAGCGTAAGTAGCTATATCGGAAGTATCTTTCCACCGTAATTATGGTTTAATGCCTGCATCAGAATGTGCACTGCAGGCTCTAAGGTAAAAAGGAGAGGAAAACGTTCACTGCATGTTGCTGCCAGCGTATTTATTTCTACTTGTGGCTTTCAGTTTTCATCGGTGGCAGTTGCTGCAGCCATGTTGTAAGCACTGCTGTGCTGTAAGGGGCTAAAGCATTGCCTTGAGGGTTTCTACACGTAATCCTTGACAGGATGCTGCTCTGTTAGATGTATGCGGTTCAGATTGGATCTTTTTAAGAACTTGCTTTTGGATAAGCACGTGGCATATCTGTTTTGCATCATAAGTTCTTAAAATATTGCGGTATTTGAAGAATTGCCGGTATTTTCTTAATTACTCAGGTGTATTTTGATGGAGATCATTACTAGCAAAAGCAGAAATAGGTGTTGTGGGGTTTTTTTTTTACTTCTACAGAAATGAAATTTCTTACACTGCCAGTATCTGATACGCTTTTATCGGTGTTTTTCTGAGTATAAAACAGTGTTAAAATGTATTAAGGACACACACAGCGTAACCAATCTTTCTATGCTGAAGTTGTTTTAGAAGCAAATTACTTCATTCCGTAGTAGTGTTTTCTAAAGCAAGAAATATGTGTTGCAAAAAAATGTTTGCAGTGCTGTAACTAGAATTCAGGCCTGTTTCTCTGGAAACATTGTGGTTGGTGGCAGGACTACCTTTGTAGATAAAAATCAACTCAGCCTGCAACTGTCAGAAAGGGTAAAGGGTGATAGCTAAAATGACAACTATGATTTTAGTTATTCTGATCGGTTCTTTAATATTAATGTATGCTTGCCCTTGTGACACTGCCTCGATACGCAGGAAAAATCATTTAACTGGAAAACTGAAAAAGATTATGTGCTATTAATGACAAAAAGAAGGAAAAATAACTGTTTCTGTAGTTAAGTGTTTTTCTGAATGGCTTGGAGAAAGGTGGCCATTTTAAAAACAGGTTTGGTAGGCTCCAGCACATGTAAACAGGTGGACGAAAGTAAATTTGTAATAGCTGATACTAACTAGGTAGAAATCCTGGAGCTGGAAATCTTATCCTTTACTTCACAATAGAAGATGCTTTTAGAGACCATTTCAATGAATGTTGTAAATGCCGATGTAAAATAATACGCTGTTGCACTGGTAGAGCAGGGAAGGCCTTTATTGCGGAGACGGACATCAATGTAGGGCTAGTGGTTCTTAATCGGTCTTCCGAACCGCACGCTACGTTGGCAGCTTAAGCTGACACTCTGATATGTTTGGCCTGTGTCTGTAAAAGGTTGTTTCCAAGCCCTTACGGCAATGTGATGCCTGCTATTCTGTTTCAGAGAGTAGAATTACGATTCTGCCATCAGAGTCTTGAGAGCTCTATGTTGGAAGGAGTTTTGGTTTTATCTTCCTGGTTTGTCTTCTTGGGAAGAAATCCATGTCAGGGAAGAAAACTGATAATGGATAACATTATCACTATGGTTATACTTTATTTTGATGTTGAATGTTGGCTCCAGGCACTGAGCCTAAGTGGGATAGAGTGAAAAATTATGTTTCTTTTCTTCAGTTTTGGAGACTGAGTTAATGACTGCCCACAAGCTCAGCTTCTCATGGTAGGATTTGGGCCTGAAAACAAAACGTCTTTGGAAAAAACGTGTGTTTTTCAGGGATCTGAAATAGAATGACAGCAGTCTTGACTGTCAGTTGCTCTTGAAGGCACTAGGTCTAGGTAATAGAGAATGGGAAAAGAAAAAAAGGGCGTGACAGACATTGCAATAGCAGCTGCTCATTTCTGACCAGTATTGCTGCCTGTTAGAAGAGTCTTTGAGACTGTTGCCAGTACAGGAGATACTCCAGAAGATGCAGATGATTAAGACAAAGCTGCTTGGGATGCCAGTGTTAAATCCGCATTGAGGGTAAGGAACAAACCAGGGTGTCTGGAGAGAGACAACTTGCATTCATGCTTTGGCATAGGTTGTGTTGAGTAGCTGGTTGTTTCAAGAAGTCTGATAGTGCAGCTGAACCAGTTGATGCGTGGTGGATTGGTGAACTTGTCAGTGACAAGGGTGGCTTTTTTTCTAGGACACTGAAACTCTCGCCATGTGCTTTTTCATTCCTGATCTAGATCAGCAACACTTGTGTGCTAGAAGGAGGGTTACTCCCTCAGATACACGTGTGCAAAGCCTAAGATTGGGGCCAGGACTTTCTGCATAGCCAGTTGTGCTTTTGTCCTGGAGGCCTCGTGTTGTGTGTAGGTATTAAACTGAGTCCTGTTGAACTGCAAGATTTTTATGAACTGAAGAATTTTTGGGAAGATGGGTAATTTTTATTTATTACATGTTGCTGAAGATTACTATAAACTGGAAACAATTTCATTAAAATTCATAGAATCAGAAAAGCTTTAGAAGAGTTGCATCCCCATTGCATCATTTTTTACTAGATTTCTTTTCGAAGAAGTGGAACGGAAAGTCTCTTTTTGGTGAGGATGAAAGAAATCAGAGTTCAAGAGAAAACTTGAATTGCTTGATCTTTGCTGGGTGTCTCAACTGGCGTAGGTAAGACTGCCTGCCTGTCAGGGTTTATTCTGCTGCTGTTTAAGAGTTAGCTAGTAAGCTGTGTTAGCTTACATGTGTAATATGCTGTCTGGTCATGAGAGGGTTAAGACTTTGATTTTTGGCTTTGGGGTTTTTTTTTGGTGTTTGGTTATTTTTTTTTCTTCCCCCCCCAAGAATGAGTAAGAAGAGAGGAGGTGTACAAGGCTGAAATGAGCCACTCTTGGGGCTTTCTAGAGTTTAATTCTTGTTCTGCCAGATGTGAAGCCAGGGCTAAAGGCTGGGTCTACCACATACCAAATAACTTAGGGCTGAGGTGATGAGTCTCCTTCTGCCTCTGCTGATGGAGCTCCTCCACTTTAAATTAAAAATGATTTATCAGGTTGCTGAGAGAGTCAGCTTCAGAAGAGGGTTTTTAGGGCACTTGTGTGGAATGGAGGAGACAAAAACCTGCCCTTGGGCTGCAATTTGACAGTTGCTCTAAGCTGGCCGACATAAATACAGGCTTTCACTGAACGTTGTTTGCTCCTGTCAGTTGGTGCCCTGTTCTGCAGGATTTGTACAGCCCTGTGGTGACCTGCGGCAGCGGTGGGATCCACTTGATCCATGAGCCTGACCAAATGTATTCTCTTTAGCTGGCTCAGTATTCATGGCAAAGCTCTGCTGAGCAACGCCCCAGAAGAAAGACGAGGTGGTCATGTTTAACCAGGATTGACGGGGCAGGGGAGTGTCAAACTGCCCTTCTTGGCAGCAGCTTACACTCAGCTTGGCTGGAAGCAACAGTTGAACTGCAGCTTAAATCTAGTCTATTGCCTTGCTACATGAGGAAGTATCTGCTAGAAGTGTTGTATTTTGGATGGATCAATTTCTTTCTACAGAAGATCCATCCTTGCTCTGGTATGTTTTTCAACTATATCTGAATTTATCCTCCAGTTTTGGTGATGCTATAATGATTAAGATGTAATAAACCCGACAAATTTTTCTAAAATAAAGGCAAAAAGCCTTTTTGTTTTTGTTAGGTGTTGGCAACTTCTGCTTTCCCAAATCAATAACAGTAGAGATTAAAAAGGGCCTTTTGCTTTTGTGCTTTCAGAATCTGTATTTCAAGCTATCACTCTCTCTTCCAATGATTTTGAAGCCTTGAAATGTTTTTCTTTAAATGAATGAAGAGATTATCTCGATTTTAGTGACTCATACTTGTTTTATTCTTTGGAAAGAAAATTACAGCTAAAAAACTGAGATGCTGTGTTGTTCCTAGCTTAGCTGTTAAGGAGGGACTTGGCTATAGAGGGCCATTTGGAATAAAAGGCTGGTTGCTTTACTCCCCACCCTTTATTGTTAATGATGTTTCTGGTTTTACAAGACCATTTTGTAGTGTGTAACCTAAGTTTGTAACAGATCAAATAGTGTAGTCTTACAAGAGGACAAAATAAAATGCAATGCAAGAATTCAGTGTCTGTAACAATTCAAGAAGAAATCAAACACTGTCAGGGCATAAATATGGACTATCAGAGAAGGTTTTCCTTCAGGAAATGAAAAATACAGCATAGAAAGATTTAAAGACCATTTGCCAGTGTAGTGGGGACATTTATTGTAATGCTGAGCTTGTTTTCATAGCTTTTTTTTCCCTTTCCGTGGGAGAAAATATCATAGAGTAATAGAATAACTCAAGTTAGAAGGGACACCACATTCATACAAAACACCCCATATACTTTATATGTCTTGGTAATTAGTATGTTGATATTGAAAGATAATATTTTACTTTGTACATACAAGCAGTCTACATTAATGGATGTATCTGTTCTCCCATTGTTTTCTTTGTTTTACAAAGTTCTATGAAAATCACACAATACAGACTCATTACTATAACATTTTTTTAAATGATACATCTCTTGAGTATTGTATTAGTTGTTGTTCCTGGGATACTTGCTGAAACATACAGTAAATGTTTCAGTAAGTATCCCAGGAAAATGCCTATTCGGATTAAACTGCATGCTTGGAAAGGTTCCCCTTGCAGTGCACTGGTATTGTGACTGTCTCGGGAGGTGCTGGGATCTTTGTGAGCCATCTTCTGGCTTCCTCTAAACAGACTTCATCTTTTCTTTTTCAGTGTAATTTTTCCTTCCTGATGTATTTTAATTTTTCATTTGAGGCTTTGGTGGAGAAGTTGGTGGATCACTACTCAGCTTTGAGTTGAACATTGCAGCAAACAGAAGCATTAGAGGAGTCTTTGCCTTTGATAATGATAAGATGGTATTTTTCTTATTTGGGTACTGGAATGATCAGTCTTGAAGCAGCAGTACCCACCCCCACTTAAGCTGCTGGGTTTGGGCAGCTTCATTAGGTGGTTACATAAATGCAGTCGTCATTTTAAGAAACCACAGGGTGAGCTAGCAGGGAGCCTGGAATAGAAATGCATGGAAGAGTGGATAATTCAGATTGTAGCAGGGCTCTCTGAGGGTATGTGGAGACAAACGCGATGATCACTGAGGCCTCAGAACTGTTCGCATAAATGGCCAATTGCTGATACGGGATTGTGTATGTGCTGTCTTAACTACTTGTTATTAATAGCTCTCCGATTACAGCAACGTTAAAGGTAGTTTTCAGACTTTTTTCTTTATTGTGATTCTTACCTGGTTAAAAAAATGAGTTATATTTCCATACCATTGTAGTATAGTTTTTGTGTGTGCACACGACAGCAAATAAAATGTGAATCATTAAATGCATATTGTATTGCAGTAACCGCGGTGCTAAAATGGGGTCAGGACTTTTGCCCTGTGTGGCTCTGTCTGGTCCTCGTCTGAGCCACCTGCCCCTGCTGTGCTGTGCAAACTCCCTGCTCTTTTCTCTGGCTTTGTAAATGACCTCCCATCATTCATTTGCTGTCTCCTTGGGTTCACATAGCCTGAGGACTCCCTGTCTTCTTGCCCCTTCTTGATCCTGCAAGATCAGCCTGGCTGAGAGTTGGGGAAGTTCACAGTGAGAAAACAGGGGTCGTCCCTGGTATTTGTCTGTTATTGAGGGTCTGAAGCTTTCCCTCTGTAGTTCAGCAGGACTGCACACATTGGAGATACCTTTTGTTGGGGCCTTTGTTGTGCAGAATTCAGATGGTATTCCCACAGCTACCATAGAGGTGTGCTCCAGCACACACAAGCCTGCAGCTGTGGTCCACTGTGTGACGGCCTTTGGCTGTGGAGCCAGTTGCCAAGGGGGCTGTTTCTGAACCTGGTTGAGAGGCGGTTTCTCTTTGGTTTCTGGGTGGTTGCAGGTTGGGTGTCTTGTCTTCTCTACTGTGCTCCAAGAAGAAATGCTGCTCATGACTTTTTGGAGTTTGACAGCTGTGTAATTCTGACTCCTGGTGTTGAGTTACCAAGGTGCTGGAAGACTCCGGGGCTGTGTTTTCATGTTCATAACTCGAAAAAAGAGTGGCTATACCTTCCTCTGCATGTGCTTTCTTCTAAGATGCTAGCAGCTATTTATGTTCAGGACTGTGTGGGCTAGGTAACAGCTTTCTAGTCTGTTTTGAATGTTTTTATGTTCTTAAAGCAAATGTTTCAAAGGTTCCCTTCCTTAAGAATAAGCTCTTGTTCAAATTATCAAAGCATCCCGCAGACAAGCAAAAGAAAAACATTAGGAAAAGTACTTAAATGATTGAAAATTTGTCTTTAGTTCCGCATATAGGAATTCTGAACTGTCTCTCAACCTATGTGGAAATTCAGACCTGAACATGTTCAACATTTTTCCATTGTTTGCTCTTATTTTCTCGAAGCATTTTGTCATGACTTTTGTGCAGTTGACATATTGGAGGCGGTATTTCCACAGCAGTCTAGTGCAGAAGGCTAGCTGTTCAGGTGTGTTTAAGAATAGTGTTTGACATAAGACAATGCAGTTGTGGCACAACTGTTCTAAGTCATCTCATTTAAACCCATCCTGTCATCACATATAAGTGCCTGTCACATTACATAAGGAATAAGCTTGATTTTTAAGAGACTTAGATATGAAGAACTTGTTTGCTATAGGGTCAACAGTGGATTCAGTGCTTTTTAAGTGAATCCATGATGAAACCCTAGTGTTTTTACTTCTTACCCTGAAAAAGTTTTCTTTATTTGACCTTAAAATCAAGTTAACCAAATGACATGGGAAACCTTAGTTTCTATAGATACTCCCAGAATTATCTTTAATTTCAAGATTTTGTCTTTTCTAGGTGTTCTGAAATAAATGCCTCTTTCCCGTGCACAGATTTGATCATGGTTATTGTTCAGACTTTGACAAAGTGTTTTGTTAAACTGTCCTGCTTGAGCCTTTTTGAAGATGAAGCATTTGTTGCAGATTACCAGACCAAATTTGCAGGTCAGATCAGATTTGCAGATTGAATAGTATGGAATTGCTCAAAGTATGTATAGTCTTCTCAAAGACACTGATAGCTGGCAGGTTGTCTTCTCCTGCTCCCTGACAGCCCCCAGAGCTGATGATGAGTTCTGTTACTTTTTCTGGACTGTTCTCTGTATCTCTTCTTGTCCTGACTTAGAATAATCTCCCAGAGAGAACTTTTTCCTGACTTTCACTTTCCAATTTCACATCTTTCGATGAGATCAAAAGATACTCTTCTGCTGAAATAGGAAAAGCTCACCAGGAGAGGAGCCAGAAGCTGTAAACAAGGAAAGTTACAGAAATTATTTGAAATAAGTGCTAATTAAATGTACTTATATTTAACATGATGTTTCATTAGGTGTCAAAAATAGGATATTTCTTTTTTTTCAGAAGAATAAGTTTTCAAGCTACTCTTCCAGTTCTGCAGGTTTCTTGGGAGTTTTCTAGAAGAAGACAAATAAGTATAAAGTGTAGCTGGATCATTTCAGGTCTTCAGACTTTATTTATTCTGTGGTTCTCATTACCAAACTGATTTTCACCTGTCTTCAGTTCTTACGTGAGAAGCTATGTATTAAGTCATTGTCAGTATGTGCTGCTGTAACATACTCTCTAAAATATTATTTTATTTCGTTAATTTCATTATAAAACATGAACTACTCCAAGAATACATCTTATTTAAAGCTTAGTAAAGCAAGAACTGCTATGCTTTGAGGAGTTTATGCCATCTGACCAGTGATGGCTAATGATTTAAGCTCAGGGTCAGTGCACAGGTTGCTTACTCTTTAGTGCATCTGTGGAACTGGACAGCAAGTAAATGTGTCATTCCACCATCGCTGCAATGTTTTTTGCTTCTTGGGTATCACACTAAGAAAAGACTTTTGGCCTGCTTTTAAGAATTCTTCTAAGGCATACATGTACTTCAGGAAACAAAGAACATCTTAAACTAGAGGTATAATTTTAGGAAGTTCTGGAGGAGGATAAGCAGCCTGGTAACTGACACAGGCTTCCTGAATGCTGCTTTATGTATGATTCAGTCTTTAAACGAACCCAGGAAAGGGAAGGTTACCTTTTCATTTATTTTTTATGTAGTGCATTTTTTTTGCAGTCATTTTCCATGCTGGTTGAAGTTTTACCTTCAGTAAACTATTTTTGTGAACATTTAAAAATGGAAAAAAAATAAAGCCTAAAATAAGTATTTTCTGGAATGTGCTGGCTAACCAGGCAGTTAGAATATGAAGATTAAAACCTTAGGTACTGCCTGGACAGATTGGTTGGTTGGTGTTGTTTGTTTAATTTTCAGTTTGTGATAAAATACTTGATTTAGAAAGTTGAAAGTATTCTTTTTAGTAATTTTCAAATAGACTTGTCATTTTGTGCCTCTTTTTTTTGCTGCATTTGATACTTTGAAGGATTTTATACTTTCAAGATTGCTTTAAAACGCATTTGAGTCCCTAAACTTTTTTTTTCTTTTTGTCTCTTCATTATTATTTTTTTTACAACCATTGTAAGGCAAATCAGCATCTGAGGTATGATAATTTGATCACCAGGGACAGTGCTCCTTTTGACTCTGCATTTGCTGGTATCCAGAACGCAATTGTTCATGTGGCCCTTCCAGAGTATGGCCTATGTGAATGAGCTCCTCATGACGTGGAAGCAGATGCACTAAGGAAATGCAGCATTTCTTTAGCTGTATACATGGTTGCAATGCAGTGGAAGTGTATGTGGCCTTAACTACTCCATGAGGCACGCACTGTAAATCTGTGTGCATTGGTGCGTATACGTATGCGTATATTTAAAACTTGCACCTGGTTCATAACCAAGCTTGCAGGGCCATAAGTGAACGTCCTTTGGAGCTTTTAAGCTGTGCTTCTTCTAGGTATTTACTGCAGTCTCTCTCCTGTAAAGCTTACGAATGTAGCTTTCAGCTTGTTTTTAATTTCTTTTCATAAGCTTGTCAGTGACATGGGCAGCGGGATTGAGTGCTCCCTCAGCAAGTTTGCCAATGACACCTAGCTCTGTGGTGCGGTCAGCACAGCCCTGAGGAGAAGGATTTGGGGGTACTGGTGGATGAAAAGCTGAACATGAGCCGGCAGTGTGCACTGGCAGCCCAGAAAGCCAACGATATCCTGGGCTGTATCTAGGGGAGCGTGGCCAGCAGGTCGAGGGAGGGGATTCTCCCCCACTGCTCTCGTCAGACCCCATCTGCACTGCTGCATCCAGGTCTGGGGCCACCAACATAAGAAGGATATCATCTGGTTGGAACGAGTCCTGAGGAGGCCACGAGGATGCTCAGAGGGCTGGAGCACCTCTGCTATGGGGACAGGCTGAGAGAGTTGGGCTTGTTCAGTCTGGAGAAAACTCCAGGTAGACCTTACAGCACCTTCCAGTCCATGACGTGGCCTGCAGGGAACTTTTTACAAGGTCATGTAGTGACAGGACAAAGGTTAACAGCTTTGAACTGAAAGAGGGCAGATTTAGATTGGACATCAGGAAAAACTTCTTCACGGAGAGGGTGGTGAGGCACTGGAACAGGTTGCCCGGAGAAGCTGTGTATGCCCCATCCCTGAAAGTGTTCAAGGCCAGGCTGGATGAGGCTTTGAGCAACCTGGTCTGGTGGAGGGTGTCCCTGCCCATGGCAGGGGGGAACTAGATGATCTTTATGGTCCCTTCCCACCTAAACCATTCTGTGATCCTGTGATGGTCTATTTGCCTGGATTTCAGTTATATGGGTAGGGAAGGTTTAATGACTAGTACAAGGATAGAATCATACAGTATTGCTATGTTATTTAAAAAAAAATAACAGCTTCAAGAATATTTGTGTGTGTTTTATAGTAGAATTGTTTTTCTTCACTCACTGGGGAACAATACATAGGAATGAGAGATGGCCAGTAGAAATTTTGGCATCTGTTAATCGGTGCAGATAATAAAACAACAACATTATTATATACAACAGGTTGATATTTACATTCATTCATATACTCTAAGGAGGTATTCAAGACACCTTTTACACTTACCATCATTCCTTTTTATAAACATCTTGAGCTCCATCTGAAATACTGAGGTTTTGCGTTTTACTTGTGCTGTGCCACTGGAATCCTGGTATAAAACTGCATTTGCTCTGATAAGTAGCTTCTTTATTGAGGCTTTTAACTTCCTTGAGGCAAATATGCAGTCATTTGTTCTTCTGTGAGTTCTTATTACTCACTTCAGAAAGCTCTAGTTTCATCCCTTGTTACTTACCCATATTGATAAATGCTACAGCGTTTTTCACTGATGAGGTACAAGTATCCATGCTTTCTCTTCCTCTTGTTCTCTTTATCTCCTTTCCTTTCACTTGCCTCATTCTCTTTTTTTTTTTTTCTTTTCAAATGTGTGATCAGGATTAGGTATGGTACTATGTAAAGGAACTGCTCTGCAAGTTTTACAGTGGCTTCCAATGTTCAGCTTCACTGCTGCAGCTCAGGCTTACATTTATCAGTTTTAAGGCTTCATCACAGTGTAAATTCATCATCGTTTTACAGTTGGTTAGTACTACTAGGTCAGTGTCATCACACCATATGCTTGCTTTTTTTTTGTAAGTCCTTCCTGTTTCACTAGGGGTCTGATTTAATGTTAATTGCACAGGCACGCAGTACTGGAACGTGCGGAATAGGGCTGTCTTGCTGTTACCTGGAAACCTTGTGAGCAGATCCTGTACGTGTGTGCCTTTTGCCTGTGTTCTCAGTGTGAAGAGGAGAATTTGGCTATGAGGAGGCACTGAAAGGCTTGGAGCATTCAGGAAAGGAGGACAGAGTAAGAATGTCTGAGCACTGCTCTGAGAATGTTTTTACCCAATGGTGCATACTAATGAGTGCAGAACAATTCTCAGATGACTTTGGTTGTCACTCATAGTAAACAAGCATTATAGCTAAAGCTGTGTCAGGAGAAAGTACCTGTTTAGAGGCAGGAAACATGATTAGAAATGGGAAAAAATAAACAGAACTTGTTTTTCTTAGGAGTTTTTTTTTTTTTCACTGTAGTGCTGTAGTAAGATCTGTCGCCCTGAAGTATGTGTTGCCTTGAGAAGGTATTTAAGCAGCTTTTGTTTGATATTAAGTCAGATTCAGCAGTAGGTAAGTTGTTGGTGTGTCACTGGTGCTGGATCTGACATGTTTGACTGTTAACCCTGACATTAAGCATCACTTTGAGGACGTGATCTCACGGTTGCTATTCCAGGGCTTTCTTGGAAACCTTTTCCCTATATTTTATTTAAAGCAGTGGATTATTGCTTGCTCTTCTGGGTTCCAGGTACCAATAGGCTCGTCCTGTGGTCAACAGGTATGCTGTTGCTGCTGTGGCCTGCATGGGGGTGGGTCTGCACAGGGAAGGGTGCGTGCTTTGGGTTTATGCGGAAGTTTTGCTGCTTTGTTGTGGTGAATCTTTGTCTTTTTTCAGTTTCCCTTCCCTGCTCTTCTTCGGGAGCAGAGCTACTGAATGTTAAATGTTTGGTGGCTTAGAGAAGGACAGTCATAGCTTCAGGTGCAGGAAAGCTTCGTTTTTTAAGTGGTAACAGTTTGTATAAACAGTGACCATTTTCCCAGCTGAATGAAACTAGGCAGAAGAGAAAGCAGGGGTTTCCATTATACTGAGGTGGTCTTTGAATTGATGCTGAGGCCTGTACACCAAAAGCAGAATTACTGTTTTCTTTTTTTAGACTTCATTAAAGTCAAACTTAATTCTTTATGTGATAGTATGGATCATTTTTTAGCTGACAGTGGATGAGTTACTGTTTAAAAAATGATGCAAGTGTAATACAAATGCCCCCCTTTCAAGTTTAGCAAAAGACTTTTAAAGTAATTTCATTAAATTATTTTAAAAATTTATTTAATAAAAATAGTAATTTACGGGTATGTGAAATATATTAGCCTATGTCTCTAGTGTGGACTTGCTCTGAAATGCAAATAAATTATATAATGTTTTGTAGATGGTATAATTTAGGACAGGAAGAATGTTCATGGAAAGGAAGAGTCATTCAGACACTTATATCAGATTTCCTCTCAGGAAAATGTTGCATTTATTAACATTTACCTCTTTCTTTATGTTTTTCAAAATTCAGTTCCTAAATGTACAAGGATTATTTCCAGTCTTAATGCTTCTTCAGAGCTTTTCAACTTCAGTAATAAGTAGTAAATATATGTGTGTTACATCTCAAGTGTACCCATGTTCCTTAAGGAGTTTAGATCATGCCTGTGTCTCAAGGTTGGCACTGGCCCTGCAACTAATATGAGACAAAGAGCTCAGTCTTTGCAGCGTACCAGCGGTCTGCTCCTGCCTGCAGTGGGAGCTTTCTGGGAAGACAGATGTCAGCTGTTGCAGAATTTGACTTTTCCTAAATAAATTAGTGCAAGACTCTGGAGTCTCCTTGTGGGGACCTGTGTTACATGCTGCTACATCCTTAGGTATGAAAAAATCTGGGTTTCATGCTCTTTTGGCATTCAAGTGATGAGAAGAGCCATGAAAGTCTTGAAGAAGTTCTGGTGGAGCGTAGTGCACACAGATGTTAAAGCCACTGTCCATGATGGGTGGTGTGAGCTGAGCTGGAATCAGTCCACCTTTTCTTTGCTTGGATCAAAATCCATATCTTTTTCTTAGAGCTGTTACAGGAAACCAGTGGCTTGCTGGAGAGATGCAGCCCTTGAGTTTGGCATAGCAACTTTTCTGTGTTTTGCTTTTGGCTAACACAAAACTGTGTAGTAGCAGGAAACTTCACCAAGGGCTTTGATTAAGTGCAGTCAGTCCTCACCCAGGGGAAGTTTGTTTCCTCTCCTGTCTTACTACACGTGCTGTCTGTATAGAACAAGAGAACAGTGTTCATTCCTACAACTGATCTCTTTTAGCCCACTTTGTGGGCAGTCTTTTCAATTTAAAGTTCAATTAAATGTATGTCACATACTGAATATAGTGACTTATTTTCTGCCCTGGAATTTCCTCCTTGCTCAGGGCTCCCACTCCTACATCCCTTCCTGCGGCTTCACCCTTCATGATCTGTTGCTGTCTTGTCTTGTTGGCTGTAAAATTGGCACTCTGGCTGTTGTCTCTGCTTTTGTAGTGACATGAAAGTGTGTAGAACCGTAAAGAATTGCTCAGTGTTACTGTGGGAATTAATCTGTTTTGTCAAAAGCTACAATCTGTCTAAAAAAAAAGAATCTTTTGTTAATGAAATAGATGTGTAAGGCAAACATACTAAAGGAATGATGTGGGCTGTTGAAGTTTCATTCGCTTGTTAGAACATACCTGAAAAGGAGAGATGTGAATTTCAGTACATGAAACAGTAATAACTTTTGGAGATTGTTGAGGAGGAAAAACATTTTTCTAGTAATTTTAGAACTTTTTTTCCTCATTTTAGCTCTTGTTTTCCTCTGCTTGCTTAAATCAAGAAATACCTGTATAGACACTTCCTCAGCTATGTTCTCTTCATCAAATCTTTGGTTAAAAAAGATTTTTTTTAATCAGTATGCACATTTATCTAAGAATACAGCTTCTGTAGTCTTCTGTTTCCAGAGAAGTCTGACAGTTTTTTAAAAGGGCTTTTAGTTTTGCTTTTGTAGGAAGGTGACAACTGGGATATAATTCGCTGAGGTTGAGTGAAGAATAGGTCACTGCTCTGTTGATCTGTGATGCAGTCCATCCTGGAATGGAAGAGTGTGAATCACCAGATTTGTGTTTATCACACAGATGAAGGCATTGAAGATGATGCTCTTCCTTCTGTGTTGTGCTCTAGTGCTGACCAGCTGAGTGCCGTTGCCTGAAGTGCTGCTTTGACACCAGACATATTTTAAGATAAACTCAAGCTTTTTTGGGTCTTTCTGGTCACCTCTATGTCTTCCATATGTTTTTAATTATGTTTATCTTCAGTAAAATTGTTCTGTTGCACAAAGTGATACAACCTGCTGCAGAACTAATGAGGCCATGTTGTTTATATGGATCCTTTGTGTTTACTCATTATCAAAAGTTCTTCAGCTATTAAATATTCATGAGACATAGCAATGTTTGTCACAGTTTTCCAAAAACTGAATAATGTGATCATCATGGGAACCTATCTTCAAGGTTTTGTCTAAAAAACCCCATTTTTAATGTTTAATATTTCCATGAATACTGTCATGTTCTCTAGATGATGAAAATGCCCAGCAATAAAAACAGTAATATGTGTTTTCTAGAGTTTCTCCTTGAATTCCTGCAGCCATGATCTGTGCTGTCAATCTTTCAGATTCAGTCAGTTAAAGGTGGTTCGTTCTCAACATTATTTGGGTGTGGGACTTACGGAAGATCTTAGGTGTTTGAAAGAAATTATCTTGTCAGTACGTGGTGCAGTGCTTACTTACGTGGATCCATACTCAGTGAATGCCTCCAGACTGTAGTGAAGATTGGAACACATGGGGTAGTTCTCGTTGAGATGCTGTCTCTACAAAAGATACCAGTTTGTGGTCCTGGCAACTAATGACCCAAAGAGATCCCATGTTAATCTACTTGTCAGACTTTGTCTAACTTTTGGGGGTTTATGGTCAGCCTACATAAATCTCTTTGCACAATGTTACAGTATTGGCGCGTGCTTACTAGACAGCTCGTCAGTGCTCCTTTTATAGCTAGATGAATTCTAGCCTTCTAGAAGAGTTGAACTCCTTGGACTTCTGTCCAGCACTAGTAGTTATAAAAACTTTTGGTGTTCAAATGATTTATGATCTTCATGCAGGTGACTTTTCTTGTACTACGTGTGTTCTTAGTGAGCAGTTTAAGCCATCGATGGTAGACAAAGCTGAACAGCTTGTTTGGATTGGGAACTGCTAGTGCATGCCATTGGGTTGGCTGCAGAGTTTCTGTAGCAGTATTGTAAGGTGTTTCTGAAATGTAGTTACAGAGAAGAATACATTAAAACATTTATATTAAAGCTTTAGGAGGATATACACACTCAAGGGATGAACAAAAGCAATTCATTGCCTTTGAATAAAGATCAGATAAGTTAATGTAATGTATGTTCATATACATACCCATGTATGTATATGTACATAAACAAACTCCTTTTGAGAAATATAATATTTCAAGTAATTTTTTCTGCTAAATGCTGTGCAATATGCAATTAAAGGATAATCTGTTTAACCAGGTGAAGAGGTCTAGGAATAGTCATTAAACTGACAGGCACTGTCATTTGGGTGATTTAGAAGCTTGCACAGGAATTTTAGCCTTCTGACCAGGAACTGCCTGTGCTCTTAAAAGTGAGGGAGCAGGCCTTCCCCATGTGCTGGAAGATGAGCCAGGAGGGATGAAGACCGACCTGGCTGAACAGAGAGCTTTGGTTAGAACTCAGGACTAACACAGGAAGTTTTATGAGCTCTGGAAGAAAGGGCAGGCAACTCAGAAGGAGTACAAGGATGTTGTGGGGTTTTGCAGGGAGAAAATTAGAAGGGCCAAAGCCCAGTTAGAACTTAACCTGGCCTCTGCTGTAAAAGGTGGGAAAAATGTTTCTAGGAATACATTAACAACAATAGGAGGGCTAAGGAGAATCTTCGTCCTTTACTGAATGTGGGGGGAAACATAGTGACACAGGATGAGGAACAGGCTGAGGTACCCATAATCCAAGGGTAAATGATTAGCAACCTGCTGTACCTCTTAGGCACCCACAAATCTAAAGGACTGGATGGGACCCACCAAGGGTGCTGAGGGAGCTGGCAGAAGTGCTCACCAAGCCATCTATCAGCAGTCCTGCCTAATCAGGGAGGTCCCAGCTGACTGGAGGTTAGCCAACGTCACAGCCATATACAGAAAGGGCTGGAAGGAGGACCCAGAGAACTGCAGGCCTGTCAGTCTGACCTTGGTACCAGGGAAGGTTACTGAGCTGGTAATCTGGTGTGCCATCATGCAGCACATACAGGACAAACAGACAATCAGGCCTAGTCAGCATGGGTTTATGAAAGGCAGGTCTTGGTTGACTAACCTGATCTCTTTCTGTGACAAGGTGACCCGCTCAGTGGCCAAGGGAAAGGCTGTGGATGGTGTCTACCTAGACTTTAATAAAGCCTTTGACACTGTTTCCCAAAGCATTCTCCTGGAGAAACTGGCTGCTCATGGCTTGGACAAGAACAGTCTTTGCTGGGTGAAAAACTGGGTGGATGGCTGGGCTGAAAGGGTGGTGGTGGATGGAGCTAAATCTAGTTGGCAGCTGGTCACAAGTGGTGTTCCCCAGGGCTCAGTACTGGGGCCAGTTCTTTTCAATCTTTATCAATGATCTGGATGAGGGGATCGAGTGCACCCTTAGTAAGTTTGCAGATGACACCAAGTTGGGTGGGAATGTTGATCTGCCTGAAGGAAGGAAGGCTCTGCAGAGGGATCTGCACAGGCTGGATCAATGGGCTCGATCTCAACTGTATGAGGTTCAACAAGGCCAAGTGCTGGGTCCTGCACCTGGGTCACAACAACCCCCTGCAACGCCACAGGCTTGGGGAAGAGTGGCTAGAAAGCGGCTTGGTGGAAAGGGACCTGGGCATGTTGGTTGACATCCGCTGACTATGAGCTGACAGTGTGCCCAGGTGGCCAAGCAGGCCAACAGCATCCTGGCCTGCATCACGAGCAGTGTGGCCAGCAGGAGTAGGGCACTGATTGTCCCCCTGTACTCAGCACTGGTGAGGCTGCACCATGAATACCAGCACCGCGAATACCGGCACTGTGAATACCGTGTTCAGTATTATAAGTGATGTAAGTTTGGCAGGAGCAGCTTAACACGCTGTCTCTTGTTCTTTAAAAAAGCCAGTTGATTAAGGATTTGTACATAACTGTAGTTTTAATAACAAAAAATCCTCTCCCTGACTAGTGTTAACAAATTGGACATTTTTTTTACTGCACTCCAGGTTAGTTTAGTGGGTTTTTTGTTTGGTTGGGTTTTTTTTTAAATTTTACAACAGAGGTGATAGGCACCCAAATCAACACGGTGAATAAAGCTGTACAAAAAAGCAATAATCTATGAATGAAAGTGTGGGAGTAAGTTGAAATGCATGAAGGTATGTATTATAGTGTTTTGCCACTATTGCTGTTTCCTTTTTTGTTGTGCTTTTTATTTTTTTCACATTTAACAGATGAGTGTTGTCACTCAGGCGTTCTTGGTCTGTAATTTCTTGAGACTATAAATCCCCAGCCTTTCAGTCCTGTCAGAGTCGGTGCGATAGGCTGATGATGTTGTTCATCTTCTTCTCATTCAGAATGCACACGTGTATCTTGTTTACTTGTTGAGTGCTGGATTGAAATACCCAATTGTAGCACCTGGTTGCTTCACCTGTTAGGTCAGGCAGGATGGAGGGTGTCCATTCTACTAGATTGGTCTACAGTTAGGAACTGTGTTTTTTCTTCAAAAATCTGCATTGTATGTCCAGTCTAAATGGGCAGCAGGGGGAAAAAAACAAGTATAAAACTGCCGCTTTAGGGGCAATTAATCGTCTTAGGGCAACCATTTCTAGGTATAAGCTCTACTGCATAGCCCCCATTTAATATCTGAAAGGGTCATGGTTTTCCTTCCGTTACTACTTCTTAGGCCTTGGATGAAAGTGCAGCTCTTTTTCCGTAGTCAACATGCAGAGTCTAAGTTAAGAGCATCTTTCTGTCTAGAGGCAGATTCTTGTCATTTCAAACAGGTTTCCCCAGGCTATGAGGAGGAATATGGAGTTTGAATGCAGGATTTTATTTTTTTTTTCTTCTTTCTTCTGATTTGATACTTCCTATATCTCTTTTGTTTTTATCTGGTTTGTTCTCTTCCTATGGAAAATTACTATAGAAAAAACAAAGGACTGGAAAATGTGCTTCTGTTTTTTCTGTCAATTTTACTGTTTTGCCTCATTGGGAGTCTCATTATCAAACTTCAGACAATTTTTTATTCTAGTTGGTGATATTATGGGACATTATGTCTTATTAGTAACCCAGTATATATCTTATGCTGCATACCATCCCTTTATACAAGAATCTAGGTTAAAAATATATACGCTTACTTTACTTCTATCAACAGTTGTCTTCACTAGGCTCATTGCAGAGCAGCTCAGACTTTAATATACTGCAGTGTGGAGCAACTTATGCAAGTGCAAGCTAAAGGTAAAATTCTGATATCTTGTCAGTTTTTGCAGACTGTCCCCTGTGTGGTACAGAAGTTGAAAAGCAAAGCAGCTTCAGAACAGCTATTGTGTAGAAATAGATTAATAACAACATAGTTGATCCCTCTCCCAGCATAGTCTACAGACTTGTGGGGTATTTAGTAGCCTCTCTAAAGTCAGTACCTTTAAATAGTATGTAAATTGTTTAGTGACTTATGTTGATCAATGTTAGCAACTCTTCTTGGCGTACAGGAGACAAAAGTGTGATTTCTTTCAAATGTTTGCTAGCAGATGGGGTAAATTTGTTCATTTTCCCTCCCAACACATTTCAAGAGACTTACACTGCAGGTAAAATCTTAGAATCACAGAATGGTTTGGGTTGGAAGGGACCTTAAAAATCATCTAGTTCCAACCCCCCTGCCATGGGCAGGGACACCTTCCACTAGACCAGGTTGCTCAAAGCCTCATCCAGCCTGGCCGTGAACACTTCCAGGAATGGGGCACCCACAGCTTCTCTGGGCAACCTGTTCCAGTGCCTCACCACCCTCTCCAGGAAGAACTTCTTCCTGATGTCCAATCTAAATCTCCGCACTTTCAATTTCAAGCCATTACCCTTTGTCCTGTCACTACAGGCCCTTGTAAAAAATGCACCCCCAGCTTCCTTGTAGGCCCCTTCAGGTACTGGAAGGTGCCTTATGGTCTCCCCGGAGCCTTCACTTCTCCAGGCTGAAGAAGGCCAATTCTCTCAGCCTGTCCCCACAGCAGAGGTTCGACACCCCCCTGAGCATCTTCGTGGCCTCCTCTGGACTTGCTCCGACAGGTCCATGTCCTTCTGATGTTGAGGGCTCTCAGCTTCTCACCTTCTTGATACCTCAGTACAGTAATGTATTTTGAAACACGCTGTTTTATACAGATACTTATGTTTTTCTGTTTGCAAGCCCTTATTTTAAATCGGTTTGAAAGAGTGTTATTTATAATGTCGTCTAAGATCTCAGCTATAAACTTTGTATCTTTCTTGCATTCATTTGTGTATACAGAGTGAGTTTTATTTCAGTTCGTTAGTATGGCACAAGAGCAGGATATATTAGAAGAAGAGACTTCAAATATCTGGTTTCAAATGAGAAAATTCTAATTTATTGCAGGAAATACAGTAAAACCACATGACAAAAGCAGTAGCAAGGACAATCTGTGCATTTTAGTTTTTCTCCTACTGGTGAAGTAGTTTCTGGCGATCCTAATACAGACTATAAAAACTGTTTTTCCATTTTGAGTTTAACAAATTATGTTTCTATAGTTCTATTAATTTGTCCTTTTTGCAAAAATTACTTTTGTTGATATTTTGATTTTCTATATTTATTTATTTTTTAACTTGCTCAGGCCTCACTTAAATGACATCAGCTTGGGTAAATGCTAATGAAAGTGCCATTGTAATGAACATACACTCAGAAAGACGTCATCACCATTCTAGTAACTATCTTTAATTTTCTTACTCCTGTACCTTACACACAAATCATCACCTTTTTTGAAAGCGAGCCTGAAATGTTTTCCCTGGAGGAGTTCTTTCTCCTTTTCTTTAGTCTCAAATTGTTTCTTGTGGTTTTTAGTAGTGTCATTAGTTATGTACCAAGTTTAGATGTGCTAAATACAAAAGGTACAAAAAAGGGGAGGTGGCTGAATTTACCAAGGTGTGCACAGCAGGAAGAAGTTCTCCAGTTGTGTTGGGATGGGCAGGTCTTTCACACTACACAGACAGCTTAAATCCTCAGGGGCGGCTGCAGTGCACTCCCTACAACAGTCAAGGAAAACATGCAAAGGGAAAGAAGGTAATCAAGAAAAGTTAATGTTATTGAGGCAAGCGATGCTTGACCAGGCTTTTTGCCTCTATGATGAAATTACAGGCTTTGCAGATGAGGGGAGTGTAGTGGAGAGAGTGTACTTGTACTTCAGAAGACTTCAATGGTCCTGTGTTACTCTCATCTGTAAGCTGAAGAAGTATAAGCTGGAGGAACAGAGCAGTAGGTAAGCTGAAAGATGCCTGGACTGCTAATGAGTACGGGTGATGGCTCAATGTCCACTTAGTGCCTGGGGAAAAATGGTGTACCTCGGGGGCCAGTTCTGGGTGCAGTATTTTTCAGTATCTCCATCAAGAACCTGGCCACTGAGATGGAAAGGAAGACTGTACCTGCAGCAAGCCTGCAGAGAACATAAACCGGGGGAGTGACACGGACAGAAGAAATGAGGTGCAGTATGTTAGGGATCTTGAGGCACCTGAGGAGTGGGCCTTCAGAAACCTCATGAGTTAAGTAAGAAATACTGCAAAATTCTGCAGATGGGGTGACGTAACACCATACAGTCTGGGAAGGGGACTGGCTAAGGAGCAGATGTGCTGAAAAGGATTTGAGGTTTCCAGTGGATGCCACGTTGAGTCAAAAGTATGTTCACATTGCAAATAAAACAAGCCACATGTTGGTCTGCATTAGGAAGAGCATACTCAGCAGGCTGAGGAAAGATCCATTGCCCTCCATTCCCTGCTGGAAGGATTATGCTCAGTTTTAAGGGAAATGATATAGTGGCCTTTTAAAAATAGTAGATAAAGAGTTACAAAGGTGAACAGAGCTGAGCTCTTCTCAATGTGTCTGTGAAGAGAGTATGCCCTGAAGAATAGGGAAGAAACAGGGCATCTTGGATAGATCTCGGCAAAGCTCACTTGGGGTCCAGGTAGTCGGCCTCTAAAGAAAAGTGTGATATTACGATGCATTGAATATTGCAGGCTTGTTTTCATATTTACTACTTCTAACATAAAAGAATAGCAACTTCATTAGACATCTGCAAAACGGGAGCAGAAGCTAATCCAAACACCTAATGGACTCTCAGTGCATCAGTACAGTGAGATGGTTTATTTTTCTCTGGAACTGTGTGCAACCTAGTTTTTGAATAAAACCCTATGTTCATACTGATTCCTCTCCATATTAAAACACTCTTTGTTAGTGTCTGTTTGAAGTTAAACTTCAGGCTAGAAACAGGTGTGGAAATACGACAGCAGAATGAAAACAGGTCATGATAACTTAAGTCTTAGTTGGTAAGATTTTTTTGTTGCTTTATTTTTCATGCCTCTATCAAAGGTGACTTTTTTGTCAGTGCTTGACGAAGCTCACGTGCTTGATATCTTCTCAGAGTTTTGAACGGCCAAATTAATTGCAAGTATTTTTGGAGTATGCTTTTCTGTTACTAATATGCTGGGCTTGTGCTGCATGAGCTCTGAAACGCGGAAGCATGATGCTAGTTGGCAGCTTACGTTCTTTGACTAAGAATTGTAATGTTTGTCATCGATAAGGGTAGGTTAATGTGGTTTCTCTGCATTTCCAGGAAGCAATCTCTGCTAAAAATGGTTTTGATATCCTAATGGCAATTTCCAGTCTCTAACAAATATCTAAAGGAAGATGGATTTATTTGGCCAGTGGGTTTCAACATGGTATTTTAGCTCTGTATGTAGAAGGCAACTAATCCAGTGTACTGTCTATTAGTTTCCTTGACCACAAAATGTCAGTAAAATACTGCTGTGGCTAGTGAAGGGATCCGGACTGGATGAAGGCTGTGGAGGTCTGTTTGGTCTACAGAGGCAAAATGTTGAAAATGGAAAAAAAATGTGTCGTGGTTATCAGCTTGTATCCTGAGCAACGATACGGCTGTAGGGAGCAAATTAATCTGGTATAATGTGGGTTTGGCTGTATATGAAAGTAGGCTTGCTTTATGTGCCTGAGGTAGATGAACGGGGAGAATGACTAAATAATAAGAAAAAACTGGAGGAGGCTTGGATTGTAATCATGGAAATACTCCAGGTTAAGCAACATGCAGAAAAAGTAGAGAAAAATATATACTTTTTTTACCTAATAGAAAATACTAAGTGGATTGAAAAGGGTCTATTCTGTGCATTGCAGGGTTGGTATTTACTATTTAACCAGCAGAAAGTAGGAATTGTGATGTCTGTTTTCATAGTGTCTGCATACTAGCTCTTTTTATTCCTTGACAAAGGAAAGATGTGTGCTCTGCCTGATGACTTACTGGCCTAATAATGTGTATTTCTTGGGTTTATTTACTGTGACCAGATACTTAGGGGAAGCAAATTAAATGTTTTAAATTTTCAATTTGAACAATCTGATACTAATCCTATGTATTAATTTAGTATTGTTAATTTAATAATCAAAATAACATCTTTTTTCTTCTATTTTTGAAACATTAATGGCAGTAATGTTTCACATTGTTAAGTCAGTACATCTGAGCAGAATGTTGTCATGTTTATGATGTGATCATTTCATCTCCATTGAATGCTGAAGAGTATAGTATTTGATGTCATGTCAGTCTACAATTTTAGAATTTGTGGGATTATGTTGACTGGACAACAGATTGTGTGTAGGACCTAATTTGATTTGTACCAAAAGAATGCTAAGATGCTGACCCGAGCCAGGAAAGAATCTAATGCTCTCTGGTGCTAGGGAGTCTGTCCAAGTTATGAACAGAGTGAAGCATAATCACACCAGTTTTACCTTTCAGAAGTTTGGATGACTCAGCTGTACAAATACAGTGTGCTGTACAAATACCAGTACAGTGATAGGCATGTTTCCTGAAGTGCATTTACCCTTACAAAAAATAAGAGTAGAACAAGACAGGAATTTCCGTGAAGAGAAAAGAGTGGGGGAAAATGGGTTGTTTTTATAATTTCTAGCATTTTGTAATAATAAAACTGTTGGCGTTCATATGCTACCAGTAGAGAAAAAAAGAATGTGCCTTAACTTTGAGAAAGGTAGAAAGATGTAAGTCAGTAGCTTCAATATTGTTTTTAATCAGAGTGGACCCTGGTAAAAAACAAAGGAAAATGTCTAACGTTCCATGACAGTTTTAAGTGGCATACATAATTTCGTTGTATTGATAGGCCATTTCATTTTAATTTTCATAAACTTGGTTCAGGCATAAAGCAGGATTATAGATTTCCAGCGCTCATACACCCCACTGAGACTCCTTTTCTGTTTGTATCTCCAATTTTGCTAATCTTTGCTAATGAAATAGCAGTGTTAGTTGGATAAACTCTTTGACTTGCATCTTTTGATAATACCAGATTGCAGTGAGGTTTTGTCTTTAACAAACTGAATATTGTCATATTGGCCTCAAGCCATAGAGACTTGGTGGGGTCACTTTTCTGCCCCTTTTTTAGCCTTTTTCTCCTCATAGTGTAGAGAAGAGACTTGTTTATGAGATTATTAAGACACAACTTATGTCATAATGAATGTACAATTAGGAAAAACAATTGTCATTATATGCAGCAAACCCCAATGTTTTAAAATACAAAAATGCACAGGTGTCATCAAAATGAAATTCTTTCTGTGGTGACAGTTGATTCATTGGCGTTTCAGGTTTGTGGTCTGTAGTATTGATGATCACAACTGAGACTGATGGCTGTGGTCTCTTTTTTAAGGGCGTGAGCTGTTCTTTCCTGATGATTGCCCTAGAGTAGAGGCTGGCTGAAGAGGCTGGGCTAGAAGCCTTGACTGCATTTAAAGCAAGAAGAAAACCAAACTCACAACTGTGTAGTAGAAAAAGTTATCTTTCTTTTTTTTCCCTCTCTTTCTTGCCTTTCCTTGTACAGGAAGGATAACTCTTAACAGTTTTATTAATTATAAAAATAACAAGGCAAATATTACATTAGCTCATGAGAGAATTGTAATGCACTTTTAAAGCTGATCTCAGCAGGTTTTTGGGCGGTGTCTGCGTGTGTTCCCCTGCCTTGGCTACGTTCTTCAATCTTGTTGACATGATCCCAAGTGCATGATTTCTGTATGAGTTATTTCCTTGGCTCCTGTCACACAGGAATTGTGTATACCATGTAGCTTGATTAAAGTTTGCAGCTTACAACTCAGAGAGAAATAATAATGTTCCTTATGTAAGTGAAAGATTCAACAAAGAAGCCTGCATATTTATAATGCTATCATCTACTGCATAATATGAACAAAAAAAATTGTGTGAACCAGACAATTCAATACAAAATTGTTTTTCTTGTTTCAGAAGCAAAATCTCCAAACATTAAATAATGTGCATACCTTGTTTTGTGACACATGCAGAAAAACCTCACTTACCGATTCTGGTTCTCCAAAGGTAGTTGTTTTTTCTCTCTGAAGGAGAGACAGAAAAAAACCCATCAAACAACCAAGAAACCAACTTTTAGGCTTCATTTCTAGCAGTAATGTATTGTAGAAATTGAAGTCTGTTACATCTTGATTTCAGACATTTAAAAGCCTGGGGAGGGGAGAGTGAGGCAGAAAGCTGACTCTGTAGATGAGTCAGATTCCCTCTTTATGGAAACTTCTGTGTTACTTAAATTTATTGATGTGTTTTACAAATTAGTCTGAAAAAAGCCAAGACTAGGAAGGGCTTTACATACAGAAAACAGTAATTTTACTGAATGTATGAGTTGTGTGTATGCAGTGTGTTGGTAGAAAATACAAATTAGTTGGAATCGATTATTTCAAAAGCTTACTCTTGAAGCTTTTTCAAGGAGCACATCAAATTGTTCAGAGCTGAACCCCTCATATTGTTTGAAGCTCCTTCTCTGTTAGAGACATCAATATATATGCCCCAGGTGGAGATTGTAAATTCCAGCTGTTGCTTTTTTAAGTATAGATGGGTGATTCAACATTTTTCCCATAGGACATTTTTCATAGTTACTGAATGCTTTGAGTAATACATTCTCTTTTGTAATTTCTCTTTTTTTATATAAACCTTCCCATTGTCCTCTGTTGTCCTCTGGTGACCAGTTAGCTGTCTACGACTTGCATGAGCAAAGATGCTGAGCTGTTAGGCCACTGTGCATTGATTCAGTGGTCTGGCCAGGTTCTGCGCAGCATAAGCACACCATCTTTGTCTTTTGCCTTTGTAGGAATTTCAGTCTGGCCAAGGTAGAGCAGGACCAAACACCCTCAGAACAAAAGAGAGTAGCAATACTGGACTATAATATGTCAATGTATGTGTATGTGTTACTGATTATAAATTAGTCTGTATGAAACTTGAAGTGTAGACACACACAGAAGCAGCAATGCGATTCTTGTACTTAGTGCTCCCATAGATTTCAAGCTTGCAACAGTTTTAACACTCAAATGTTTTCAAGTGCTGATTCTACTGAAACAGTATGTTTTTTTAAGCTTCTGACAAAATAGAAGTTGTTTAGAAGTTACTGATGGTTGCTGTATCCATTCTAGTCACTTTCCGATCAGAAATGCAAAAATATGTTGCAGCAAAATAGTATTTCAGAGTGTTTAAAAAAGGATGTAGCTGTTACAACCCCACCCCATAGATTAAATACAGTCTAGTTACTGAGGATTACTCTAGTTAATTCCATTTTTGTTAGATCTGCTTAATGGCAGGGATATATGTAATCTCCTGAAATAAAGCAGACAATACAACAGTTGTACAGTAGCTGCAGTAGTAACCTCTCTGTAGAGCATGGTGAGACAGAAGAATGAAATGGAGACCCTGCTGTGAAACAATACACTTTTGAGGACAGTAAAAAAAAAATGCAGGATTCCTCTCTATTGTTATGGATGGTTTCTTCTTCTATATAGATCAATTAAAATAATCCTTCAGCATACATGGCATTAAAAAAAAAAAAAGCATTTAATGAAATGTGGCTTGAATAATGAATAAATGAAATAATATGACTTAAGTTGTCTGAGGTGAAAACATAAAAGGAATATAAAAATGTTTCAAATCTCAACGTAGCTTATTTTTGGATTTGAATATTTTATTTAAAAAAAGTACAGAACCATCTTAGAAGAGATATATCCTGAAGTGTCCTGTGTATAAAATTGCCATTCACCATTCAGCAAGCCAATTCTATGTCACTTTATGAGTCTGCGCGAGTAATAGGGTGACATGAATTGAAGAGGCAGGAAGAGGCTGTGTAGTACATTATAAGAGGAATTCAGAATTAAAGATGTGATAAATTTAACCACCATGATCCTACTCAGGGCTGGATAGTTCTGTCACCTGCTGGTAAAAACCTAGAGATGACTTCCACACTAGTGCTTTTCTCCCTGGTGACAATGCTATGTCTTTACCTGAATCAAATCTGCGTGATGAGGTTTGTGTTGCGTTGTCTTGTGTTCTGTTGTGGTTTGTGTTGTGGTGTTTTTTTTAAGCTCTGCGCTAGACTCAGTTACCATGGTTATGTTTTTAAATTACTGTCACTACAGTGAAAGGAAACAATTGCGTATACTTAACTGGACATCCTTCTGAAACTGTGTGTTGAAACTTGACTCTGGAAGCTGCTGAATTAGTTTTCTTTGTAAAACAGTTTTGATTTGGCAGTGAATTTGGCAACAAACCCCATCTGTTTAAAAGCACTAAGGTTGCTTTAAGCCTTGGGTGCGTTTCTTCCTACTCCCCTGCCATATTGTGACATAAACTTTCTTACAAGATTTATTTTGAAAGTCCTTAAATTATTTTTAATAAAGTTTAATAAAAGGAATAAAGGAATAGAAAGAGAGGCAAAATGGGCATGGGGCATTTTACTGAGACTGTTTGCCGTAACGAAGTTTGCTACTGCACTGTTTCAAGACCTACTGTTGATGCAGCACTATATACTAATTCTGCGGCCCAAAGAGATACTATTATTGAAATTGGTATGGCACTGGAAGAATCCTTTATAATAACAAACCAGAATGCTCTAAACCTAATTTATACAGCAGTAATAATACATCTGAACTTGACAGAACTTTATTACAATGAATAGTGAATTCTAGAGTAGAAGACAGTACACAGGATAAGAAACCTTAAAAAAAAAGGTTGTGAAGCATGTGGAGGTGTGTCTGTGCTGGCATCACCTAGTTTCTTGCGTAGCTATTGCATTTGGCAAGTGGGATGTGGCCCCATGCTTTTAGTGTGATCTATTATGTTAGATGGCCATGCATGATCTCATACAAAATAGACCTTGCTCTAACTGATACTAGCTAGTCAGCTGAACAAAGCACACTGATGAATATACAGTGATTTCCTGCGGCAGGTTCGGGCAGCTCAGGATGCCTCTGACCTGATTACCCACAGGAGAACGTGTGGTAGGTAGAGCAAAGCCATCTGAGGAGTGCTCGTTCTGATCTAGTGTAAACACAGCCTCAACTCAGGATGAGTACTAGTAGGTGATGGCTGGCAATGCTTTGTGCTTGATGTCTTCTTAACATGTTTGAGTAACTTAAGAGTCCATTTGTGTCAGAAAGTGTTCCTGCTTCCCATCTCTTTACTAAATCTAGCCTTTAATGATGATTGAAATGGGAGAAATTGAGACCCATCACCCGGTTTTGTGGACCATGGATTATTTTGTAGTCAACTGCATCTTGAATAAAACAGAATTCGTGTTGTATTGTGTAAATATGTCCTGTTAATTGTCTGTTTGTTTCATTTGTTGTGTGATGAATGTGGCTTTGAACATTCAACACATTACAGCTTTGACATGTTGCTAAAATGTAAAATTACTTATACAGAAATCTAACAGGCAATCCTGGCAGTGTAAAACTGAAGTTCTTCTGGTCTCTGCATCTCAAGGATATCTGACTAACATCTGCTTTCTCATTTCTGTTTACATTCAGTTCTACTGAGTTGCGCTTCAGATAATGCTTTAACAGTTTGAGGAAAATAAGTATTGTTTATAGCAGGATTCTCAAATGGCTGGAACCATCCCTTCAGAAAAGCAGTATCTGCAAACCTGTATGAATGTATTTTATTTCATTTCAGAGTTCTGTCTGTGTCCAACCTTGAACTAAAAAATCATAAGCCTTCTGAGTGCGGCTTTAAGCTCTACTCAGAAGAGTTTGACAAGCTGCAGATACATTCTTTCAGTTTCCTTGTAACTTTAAAGACAGTTGGCAAGGTTAGAGTTTTATTTTCATCCTGCTTTTGAGAGATACTCTCAGCAACCTTTGAAAACACGCGGTGCTAAAGCAGAAAGTTGTTGTTATTAACACTTTTATGTGGAAGACTGTTCAGTGACTTCTCTACCTGAGTGATGTGGCGTGCATTGCAGTGTTGAAACAATTCAGAACAGAGGGCCAGACCTAAGGTATTTTTGAGAAGTTGACAATATCTGTGTTACTGGATGGTGTCTTAAGTATGGATCTTTCATTTAAGTAGGTGTCATCTTCGGTACAGCTGAATTACTTGCTTTGCTAGACTTTGGACTGCATGAGTAAAGAATTACAGGCTAACGCTACTACCTAACAGTGACAAGGCTTGTGTTTCTTTTCAGCTGTGGTTTTATTGTTTTGAATAGTCTTGAAGATAAAATTTAGACCTTTTTTTTTTTTTTTTTATGCTGAACTGGATTCAATGCATTTTAAAGCTGTGCTTTTCAGCAGTACAGTATTTCAGGCATTCCTCTCTGTGCCTAAGCATGCATGTTTAAGGATTACATTGTTTACTAAGCCAGTGAGTGGTAATCATCCTGGGAACACTTTAATGTTCTTCTGAGAAGGTAGTATGTCTGTTTTACTATTTTACATATTCTTTTTTCCTTTATGCTCTCACAGCAATGCAGCTTTTTAAAAAAGATTGTTTTGGCTACAGTTAGCAATTTAAATTGTTTTAAAGGCTGCTTGCACAAAAGCAAATTACTTTGATTCTGAGGTGTGTATTTCCATATTGATTACTGAGTATTTTTTTTAATTAGATCAAAATCTAGGAGTAATATGTTGAGTTATTGCTAACATAATATTACTAATGAAGACAACAGAAGCCTAGATACTTTGATGTTTGCAGTAACTGATGGTGCCTTATGCTCAGCTCTACCTTTTGATTGTTCTTGGTTGTCTCATGTCTGTTTGGGGTGTTCAAATGAAACAGTTGTTTAATAAAAAAATTATGGGGAACTTGTAAAATTCATTGTCTGTTCTCTCCTGATAAAAGCACGATTAAAGTAGGCTTGTGCAGTCTTGAGAAAACAATCCAAATACTTTTCTGGCACTACACGTCGTCTGTTTGAGAATCTGAATGTCCAAAACCTGCGGCAGTGCTTTAGTAATTAGTCCGCGAACTCTTCCCATTCTGAAATTCAGGAAGCAAGAAAACAGAGTGAAATCTGAAGGATAAAATAACCTTAAGACAAGTAGTTTTAGCAGGAAAATTAAATAAATTAAATACCTGCTTCTTATGACTGGGTATTTAGCCATCTTTTTTTTTTTTTTTTTTCTTTTTCATATGTGTGGTGCTTCTTCCAAAAATAAGTGGTTCCAAGCACATCTACTAGAATCTAACTGAAATATTTCTTACACATTTTTTAATATTTGGTTTCTGGGAGTACTTTGGTATCTAAGGGTACACAATGTTATCTACATGTCTGTATCTATTGATGCCTAAACACTACTGTAAATCTGGTCCTAGATTTGTATCTCTTAGCTGCACTGAAGTCAAGACACTGTTTTTCTGACTTTTTCTTGAGGAATTTCTTGGAAGCAAGTGGCCAAAAAATTACAAAGAAAATCCCAGCTTCTTTGCCGCAAAGAAGACAAGTTTGGGTTTTTTTCCCTATGGTGTCTCCTCAAACTTTTCAAAGATTAGGTTCTTTCGCTAGCACTCTGACTCACATGTATTTTTGGCAAGACAAATGCTATTAAATTAAATTGGAAGGATGTTATCTGATGTCACATTTCTAGACCCTCTTGCATATCTGTACTGAACATCTTGCATAGTTATATGTTTGAATATATTATTTATTGGGATGAGCACGGCAGAGTTCTTTCCATTCTTCCACAAACTCTTCTTCCCTTCAAATCTTCTGGGCATCTCATTTTTTAAACAATACTTACAGCAGAATTATGTAAGATGAATGTTCATGTCAAATGCTGTGTAAGTCAGTATCATGCTGAAATTTTTTGTCATCTGTGGATAAGAGTGTTCAGATGCACTGTTTTTTGGCAGGGCAAAACCCCTAACATATCTGGATATGCTTTGAGTTAAAATCGCTCTGAAAGTTAAGAATACCCTGAAAGCTGAGTGTCTCAACTAGTTCATTTTTGAGGACTGTGGCTGAACTATTGAGCTGAAGTTGACAATTACTGCTAGGACTATGGAGATGAGCAAAGCTGTCTGCAGTGTCTAGTTTATAGAATCTCAGCATAGTCCTAACAGTTTTCATGGCATGCAAATCCTTCTTGGTAGGTGCCTCACTAGCTGTTTAACCTGAGTATTGATTTGCATAATGACCATCACCGTTTTTATGTAATAATTATGTGGAGGCAATGCCACTGCCTTTTCTGACAACTGTTGTTAGTTCATCCTGGTTCCCATATTGGGGGTTTTGATGATACTTACCAGCAGCAAAGATAATGCTTCAGCTTTTTTTGCAATCATTTGAGGCAGCAGCAGTGACAGCTCTTGTGAGAAATTTCCTTTGAGAAGTAGGAAGACAGACAATTCCCAAATGGTGAAAATTGGTATTAAGAACAGAAGTGTTTTCACTTCCCTACTCCTTAATACCATCCAGTCCCCTGTTTACTTTGTAGAAAGCTTGAAACGCCTGTGTATTTCAGCTGATCCTAGTAGCTAATACCAGTTCACTGCATTTGGAGCCAGGTGTGACAGACAGAGTTACCTTCCTGCATATTCTTAGCTTCACTGTGTGGTGAGCCAGCGGTGGCTACCCCCTTCCTCTGTGAGCCGTGAAGAGGTTAAGCCTCAGGAAGACATTACCATTTTCTGGCTTTGGACTACTTGTGGAGTTTTCCCCCCACTGGAGTTTTGGAAGTTGTGACTTTTGAATGTATGAAGCTTTTTAACATTGTCGGAAATAGGTGATTCTCCCCATCTACTCTGCTCTCGTGAGGCCCCACCTGGAGTACTGTATCCAGCTGTGGAGTGCTCAGCATCAGAAGGATATAGACCAGTTGGAATGAGTCCAGAGGAGGCCACGAAGATGCTCAGAGGACTGGAGCCCCTCTGCTATGGGGACAGGCTGAGAGAATTGGGCTTGTTCAGCCTGGAGAAGAGAAGGCTCTGAGGAGACCTTATAGCACCTTCCAGTACCTGAAGGGGCCTACAAGGAAGCTGGGGGGGGAGACATTTTACAGGGCCCTGTAGTGACAGGATAAGGGATAGTGGGTTTAAACTGAAAGTGAGAGATTTAGATTAGATATCAGGAAGAAATTCTTCATGGAGAGGGTGATAAGGCACTGGAATAGGTTTCCCAGAGAAGCTGTGGATGCCCCATCCCTGGAAGTGTTCAAGGCCAGGCTGGATGATTCTATTTGCACCCCTGTCAAGTGATATATAAATGATTTTGGGAGAGATTCTTTTCAATAGAAGTAATTCTGCAGATGGGAATAAAACTGTTTTGATCCAACATGTGTCTATTTTAAGCAAGACTCAGTTTGGTCAGTTGGAGGTACGTGTGGGAAACTAGGAGTAGCATGTTTGGTGTGCCTGCAGTTGGAGTCACGGTGATTGCTGGGTGCCTGGACTGTGCTTTTTCCAGCAACATTGATCAATTCATATTTCATTAGCACTTAGTGGGGGATGTTTTCCTGTTCTATATTAGATCACAATGATGTGGCTTAAAGCAATGTGTCTAATGCATAGGTTGTTTTCAATACAGCAATGGGTCTTTGGGAAACTTGTATTTTGGACACATGAACTAATATAAAATTGCAGGAAAGGACTGTCTTGAATCATTATTATATAGAAACATCAGCAGATCTTTCCTGCCATATTAATTCAAAAGCATAACACAGAATTCTCTGAAGGACTGAAAAGCATTTAAGTATCATTAATGTGTATCATTACTGGGCATGTGTGGTTTTTTTTTTTTTTTTAGTCAGTCAGGTAGCTTAGCCACAGGCATACAACCTCTGGAGCATCAAAAAGTGTGCTCTGTTGGGTGAGGTCACATCAGTTTCACAAAGTCAATTGAGCTAGTGGGAGAGGCACCTTATTCGGCTCCAAAATCTGAAAGTTGTGACATTTTTGTTTCTTGAGTTCCCAACTGAGTTTGCATTTGGAAACTAATTTCAGCTTTATGTAAAAATATGTAGCATGCCAAAGTACAGTTTTCAATCAGGGAAGATATATTATTCAGTCTGTCACTTACTTTCAAAATTTGTCATTTGTAGAACAACCTAAAGCTTCTGTTGATCCCAAAGTCATTCGGCAGGCACAACTCTTATGCAAAATGTTATGACAGGTTTTACTGGAATGCACGTTACATTTTTGTGTTTTAACTGTGCTGCAGCCACTGGATGGGCCAAAGTTGGGAAGCTTCTCACCTGCTTTATTGTTGTGAGTAGGCAGCACCAGCTTTAGCACTACAATTGGAAAACACATTACTGTTGGAAAATGCGGAAATGGAGTATTGTATCAGGTTGTAACTTGCAAGAGAAGTAGTAGCAGAAAGTCAAGAAAGACTTTTTAAAGTATACATAGTAAAAAATTCTTATTGAGAGTTTTATCTTTTAAGACTTGGAAAAAAAAAAATTACCACTGACCACTCAGCAGTCAGTACTACACAATTTATAGATAGGTATATAGATAAAATAATAAAGCATGAATGGAATCGCAATTTTTATTTTAACTTCTTCCATGTTTTCAGATAGGGGCCAGCAGTGACATTGAGAAGTATTGCATTTAAAAACAAAAGGGCTTCTCAGTGCAGTGTGTGTGTTAATCTCAGAAACACTAGCCTGTGAGAGATCATGGTCAGGAACATAGCAAAAGAAGATACATTTTATGGATTGATAACATCTACAGCTACATTAAGTATAATTAAAAAAAAATTACTCCAAAGCCTTATCATTTATAGCATAAATTGGCTTTGATTGCCTAAGGCAGTAAAGATACTTCCTTTGTCTGCATGTGTTTCATGTATGTTTCAGGACTTGTGGGCCTTCGTCTGAACTGTCTGATATGCCTAACGTCTTACTGAAAGGCAGGATACTGAATTACATGAATCATGGGTGTGTTGATGACAGTTATTATGAGCCGAAGATCCTAATTTTCATTTGGACAATACATGACATAATAGTTGGAACATTTAAAGAATTATCTGCTGTTACAGTCACATGGTTAGGACACTTTGAAATAGAAGTAGCAAGAGGAACTGCAAGCTCTGTGTATATTTTTCTTGTTTTGAAAATGAAATTTGCGTTAGTTAGATGAGAATTATAACCAGCCTTCAAAAATATATTGCTTTTGTGACTCTCTTAACTTTGAGAATGTAATCTAGCTAAGTATAAGTAGATTCAGATTTATTTGTGTCGGGGAGAGAGACTGAAATTACTACTTTCCTGCTACATGTGTGCAGTGTTGCCATTTCTATACGTAACACGCAGAGAAGTTCAGGCCAAGCATCTGCAGTATAAGCATATACATAGACACACATTTGTTTTCCATATTGTATACATCTATCCATGTATTTTCATGCTTTGTCTGCATCAGCACATAATGTCTCCAAGATGTGTTTTCCAAAAGTTTTAGCTGCACTAACAGAGCAAACGTTGGAGGCACACTGATTTTCTGTATCAAAAATCTTGGTTTTTTTCACTGCATATGTGGATGAACACTCAAACCTTGGCTGTTGTTAAAGAAGCAGATGTACTTCGCAGTGTTTATGTTGTAACTGTCCAGAGAGTTTTACAGTGTAGTTTTGTAATTGACCATAGCCGTTAGTTATCTTTCTCAGAAGGACAGTTACAGAAAATTATTTTTTTGAGATCCATTAGCATACAAAACAAAATGGTATTGTTATGCTTCAGTGCTGTAATCCAGCTCTCACTTGGTGGTGAACTTCAACGTGCTGACAGTTTTAGAATATCTCCTGTGCAGGCTTCAACAGAAGCAAGTAAAGATTTTGTTTGACCTTTTACTTATAAAATTAGCATTGGAACAAACCCAGTTTGCTAGGAGAAGCCTAGGCAAGAGAAATAGACAATAATTTAAAATATAGTTACATGTAAAATAGCTGTCTCAACATAAATGATTGCACTGCTTACAGTCACTTGCATTTGATGTTTGCAAGGCCTGGAGCAGTCTGCAATGGGGAGATGTGTTGTCGCCCTTGTTCCTGCCTGTGCTGAGCTTGCCTGCTGAGTTGCTTGGAGTGCTTGGACTTTCTGAACCTGAACAAGCACCAAACCTAAGGTCCTGGTTTTTTCAGGATGCATATTGACACAGACCTGGCTTCTGATTATCTACATCAGTGAGGATGTACAAAACTTGTAGAAGCTGTAAGTGCAAGTTTTGCGTTTCATTACTTCCCTGCATTTCACATTTTAAGTTAGGTAGGTGTACAAAAGGAGTTTCATGAAAATATTTGAGAAAGAAGTGCAGATGTTCTTTGAAGCCCCCAAAAGCTGCTCTCTCAAGCAAGAACACGTGCTTGTTTTGCTGCTGTGGTCCTTTAATTTTTCCTTTTGCGTTCCTGTGTGAATGCTTAGTGCTTTGCTCCATCTCCTATCACATCTGTCATGTGATACTGATAGTCATGTTAACCTGCTTGTGTTGGTGGCATATGAGAGTCTACCCCTGTCACACATCCTGCAAATTAACAAAGAGCTTTGTAGAGCCGTGTTCTATGTAGCAAGTTAATTTAAAGCAGTGAAGGATAAAAAATAAAAAAAACCAATCCAAAACAACCCCCAAAACCAATCACAATGAAATACGTACTCACTATCCCAAGCAAGTACATGAACGGAATAGTGTACCCGCAGTTTAGGTCCTAGAGAAAAGCGCTGATATCCACACAGTCTGTTTCGCAGGCTTCAGCTCTATACGAAGTCCTGTGTTGCAGTGGCATATGAAACTCCCTATGTGTGGTAATGATCGTATTCCTTCTGCTCCGTTGCCCTTGCGGAAAACTACTGCTAGTATGTGATCTGAATGTGCTCATGTAAGTAGCCTACAGAAGTACGGGGCGCATGGTGGTACATCTCCCGTGGCCTGTGCATAGCATGTTTGCTCTGACTTGTGGTCGCCCGTGTAGTTGTGCACAGAAGGGTGGCAGGGTTGGGTTTGTTGGCTGAGGAAGGTGGATTAATGTTTCAGGTTTCTGAAATAAATCTAGACATTCCCATATAGAAAAACAGAGTACGTTTTATCCTGGATATGATTTGGAGAATCTAGTAGTTTTCTTTCAGCAATATCAGAGCGAAGAACAGAGATAAGATGCTTGTAATAGATATAAAATATGAGACAGTCTATTGGTGGTGTGTTTGTCACAGTGAAACAAAGGAAAATGTTTAAAGCTCTTCTGATACTGATTTTGACAAGTCAAGTGTATCCTAATGAGGCTGTCCATTATTTTTTTTTAATTTTACAAGATCATTGAGAACTTCTACAACATTGTTTTTAGCTCTGCAGTCCTGTTTCGCCGCTGTAACTGTGAGACTGGTGCAGTTTAGGGAATGTAAGAATGTATCCTTGTTAAGATGGAAGTACATTTCCCTAGCTTGACTATTCTCATTCCAGGTGGCTCCTCAGGTCTCACAGCTTATTTGAATTTCCTGTATCTTTTAAAGGCTTTTGCTCCAGCTTTGCTTTGCCTCTTTTCCCTAAGAGTGAAGTAAGTGGTGTATGTTTAGAATACCGTGTGTTTGATCCCATGGAAAGAATTGTTCCCTATCCAAACACTGACAAAGCGGCAGACAGTACCTTTCTATCAGTGCCAACATCATCAGGCTGAGCAGAACATTAAATTTTACACTGGGAAAAAGCACTGTAACATTAAATTGTACACGGGGAAAAAGCACTGTGCCAAGTGTGCAGTGCTCCTAAAAGGCAGTTATATAAGATCTGGGATTTGGTTGAACTGTACGCCGTAGGAGAGGGTGAGGTTTGGGTATTAATGGGATTGAGGTTTCCTTTAGAAAAAAAATCCCCGTTAGCAAGCTCATTCCTGGAACAGCTCTCAGAGAATTTATTTCACAGTACTGGTGTTTTGGTCAGAGTCCTGGTACCTCTGCACTGAGCAGTTAATGGCTTGTTACATTAGACTACAAGGTAAAACCGAGACAGGCATTTTATTTGCAAGCACTGGCTTTAGACAGACAGGTTATCTTGTATAGCTGAAAGGAGATGCCCACTCTGCATTACCCTTGATGGGAACTTTACCTTTTGCAGCTGACTGTAGAGGACAAGTAAGTTAATCCTTGTAAGTTATCCATAAGCTTGTGCCCATTCTGAGAAGAGCCGCTGCCACTTGAGTTGAACTAACGTGTCTCAACAAATCCATCTTACGAGTGAGTGTCTGTGTTTGTTGCCCAGTGTTTGGTGCTAGTTTGGATTTAGCAAGAAGATCAAGATAAAACTAAAAATCTCTAAAGGAAGCTCAAAGGAAAAGGAATGGGTACACTTATTTTATTGATGAGATGGAAGGCATAGTCACAGCCTTGTCCCTTGCAGCAAGATGAAAGTAAACTGGTAACAACTATCAAACTTCCAGAGCTGATGACAAGGGAAGGTTTCCTGGAGCGGAAGAGTATGAGCATGTTAGTGTATACTTACCTTATTCCAAAATACTATAGAGTGTTCTGTTTTAAATGGTTGAAATTACAACTGTACGTTAGGTTCACTAACCATAACTAGTGACTGACTACAGAGGGAGTAACAGTGACATCTTTCAAGAGGACTTATCAGTATTTAATGCAAAAGGATCTGTGTATTCTTATTGAGATTCTTGGAAAGGATTCCATTTTTGTGCATGAAAATAGGCTAGTCAGATTAAAACAATTATGATTGTAAGATTCTGAAGAGCTATTACAAAGATCATCTTATATAGTCACTCAGATCTAAAATTTTGTAAGTTGTCTTTAATCTCTAGTCCGCTCACTTTAATGAGTAGACGTACAATATGGAAGTAATAATACTCAGATACTAAAAAGGTGGCAACTGTAACATTAAAAATTGTACAAGTTTTTGTGACACTAGAGTTCTGCTCTGACAACCCTGAAGTGATAGTTAAACTCCCAAATCATTATTGGAAATCTGAGCAACTGCCTGTTCTTTCAAGTAGCACCTAACTTTATTCTGACTGATTGTTAAGTGTTTTTTCGGGCATTTATAAAAGCATTTCTGAACTTGGTTTTACTATTACTTCTATGAAGCAACTCCAGTTACTGATGACTGACTGATCTGACAGGAGGAGAAAGAGCACTTGCCCCAGATGGTATTTGTAAAACCTCAGGATTATACAGAGAGAGATGGAAGCAGGTACATTGTTGAAATTTTACATGGACTCTAGTGTGATTACGTTTCAAGCTTATGTTCTGCTCTTGAGAGCCTGGAGGCTTTACCCCACAAATGCCAGCCAACCGCAACCTCTCCTGCTCTTCGCTGGAATGATCTGTGCTCGCTGCTCTGTAAATCAATTGTAAATCCATTGTAATCTGGGAAGTAGAATTATCTAATCCCTTACATAATTTGGATATATTCAGGAAAGGCATCAGTGAAAGATCTTTCAACCTTCATGAATCACTGAGCAAAGCGCAGTATTAATTGAGTGAATCATCGGTATGGCACTGGTTTATCTTTTAAGTGCAGAGGTACTGTGACAGCTGCCCACTTGTACTATCAAAGACAGCTAAGTTACCGCTTTGCCATCAGTCCTTTGGGAACCACGTCATATATTTTATGAAGTTATGCAGTAGCTTCCAGATGATAATGTGCTCTTAAAACATGGGGTTAGTCAAGTTATATTGGAAAAATTGGAGGTCACTGTACCTTAATCTAAAAAGTTTCAGTTAGCACGTGCTGTTGCGTCCTGTTCAAGCCGTGTCACAGGTCCACTTCCTGAAAAAAGTACATGGGGTGTAGCAATCAAAACCCAGCTTAAATCTTTTGGCTGCAAGTATTTAGCTTTGATCATGATGTGGAATAATAAGAGGTCAGTATATTGAAACATTCAGTCCTGAGTTAAACAGATGTATGAACTAAAGTAGGGAGAAAGTAGGCAATTAAGTAGTCACATGCTTCTTGATATCTTGTCAAATCGTAATTGCTCTTTAAGTGGTAATGTGAGAATGTTCATGTTTGTTTATTGGTGTCTTAGTTGTGAATTTTATGCCTGTCTTACATATATGCAGTAGAAAACCGTGGTATATTCTTTGTTACAACACAGCTAGAGTCTCTACTCATGTAGAGATTTTGTTTTGGTGATCTCTGCCCAGGACAAAAACTCCAGTGTTTTTGCTTTGAAATCCTTGGCTTTCTACAGTTACTCAAGGCTTGTCATGGATATTTCACAGCTGCTGGTTTCTTTCTCAGAGACCTCAACACTAAACATTGACTCTCTGACTTTCAGCAAATATAAAGAAGATCCAGATTCTACGTGGGATGGATTTAGATGCGGAAGACTGAGATGTGCGTTCTCACCTGTCCTCCTACAGGAGTAGAACATCATAAGCACCTGGGGCTTTATTGTTGTTCATGTCCAGAAGCATTTATTTTGGCAGACCTTAGCAGACATAATTCATATCTGAGGCTGTTTGGATTTAATGGTGTGTTTTAACGCTGCAAATTTTACATCAGTTTTGAAGTCAAATCCATCACAAGTAAAGCTGACATCTCTATCTAATCAAGTAGGTGTCTCCATCACAGCCAAGGAGCTGTGATCCCTTTCTGCTCTGATCAGTTTTCTATTTGTTTGATTGCAATGACACCTCACTTGCAGCCCAAACTTCTGGGAAATAGTAAGATTTTGGGCATATCACTCTCAGGTGCTTCATTTGGTTGACTTAATGAGCATACTGAGGCAGGGAGAGGGCAGGGATATTTTAGATGTTTCACTTTTAATTTTTTTGTTGTTTTGTTAAACTCTATGCCCCTTTGATGAACTGTGCAGGGAACTTTACAGGGTAATTTGGGAAAACTTGTACTTTATGAGGGCGGAAGCCCAAGAGTTAGACACTTCTATGCTCAACACCATTGTGTGTTAACACTCTTCTTTGTATTTGATTCTAAAAGTGTATTTCTGGAAAGCTGGTGACTAAAGCCTGATGTGAAAACAGTTCCGCCAAGTTTTTCCCTTGTTCTTGTTGTGTATGTTATTAGCCTGGCACAGCCTTCTGTACAGCTGTGTTGTCCAAGGGTAGTGATCACTGAGCTCAAAGGTGATCTTTGCTTCTGGCACTGGACTGGGAGGCCTAAAGCTTGCAAGGTATGGGGGCAGAAGATTCTTGGGGGTTTTTACTGTTAGGATGAGATACGGAAGGAGCTATTCGAAACAGCAAGGTGGCTGTGCAAGTTAGGCTTTTATACCTGGCCGTTGATGCTGCTCATCAAGTTTTGCAGAAGTCCCATTTGTTTCTAACATACTTGTTTTTCCTTCAAACCTGTATTTTGTTGGTCTTGTAGCAGTGTGCTGAAGTCTGTTGTCTGCTATCTAGATTGTGGTTACTGTTATTTTAAACGCTTTTTAAATTGGAACTTTCCTGAAGATTGTGAAATGTATGCTTACGGTTTTCTACATTTACAGCTACTTAGGTGGGTGTTTTCATAGTTGGTCTTGTGTTTCCTCAGGAACACATATTTCTCATTTGAACTTCTTCCATGATGCATTTTTTTAAGTTTTTAATACCTGGTGTGTCCACCAGATAGAGTCTTTTAGATAAGCAGGCTGTAAAACAATGACTTTTTAGGTGGCAGTCTTACAGCTGTGTCTCGTGACCAGTGTGACTAGTGATTGCTTGTGTGATGTTTGAAAGTGGTGTACGTGTATATGTGTATATGTGTATTTTAGTCCATGCTGGAGAGTGGGGTAATAGAACTCACACGTTTTATGTCCAGCTGAAGACTTTGCCAAATTAGATTAGTATACAGTAATGGCAGATGAAAAATTAAGTTTTCATTCAGCTCAAGAAACTAAAAATTCAGACCTGAAATTGTGCTGTGGGTGTATTAGCTTAGTATTAGTTTTTAAAATAAGATTTATAAAATTAACTTCTGCTTTAATTAAAAAGAAATATATTTAATGGAGATTCAGGAGCTCTTTGTGGTTTTGTGTAGGCGTAGGATTTTCTCTTTAACAGGACTTACAGGTCACTTTTCTGCTTGGGTTACGGTACAGCATAGCTCTTGACATAAAGAGACCACCAATGTGAACCTCCTGTATCCCTTTTCACAGAATATGATGTAATTTTAGTTCAACATGTTGTTCCATTTGTGATACACTGACAAATTAGCGATAATTGTCAATTTGTCAGAAAAGCACTTGACTTTTTGAATCAAAATTTAATTTCTACAATACAAGTTTTTTCAAGCCTTGGCACGTCAAGCGTAAGTAGTAGAACTTAATGAGGTGAGTTTTGTAGGTGGGTGAAGGCGTAGCTCAATGGTAGCTTCTGCATCCTTCATGTTGTGCTTTTATCCATGTAAGAAGCACTGCAGTCTGTCTGTTGAGTATATTAGAAAAAAATAAAATGATGGGGGTTTTCTCTTCCAGTACAAACATTAAGGTAGAAATGTGTATGTTGCTATGTTAGAAATACAGAATCATAAAATTATAGAATTGTTTAGGTTGGAAAAGAGCTTTAAGATCATTGAGTACAGCCATGAACCTAGCACTGTCAAGTCCACCACTAAACTATGTCCCTGAGTACCACGTAGACACATCCTTTAAACACCTCCAGGGACGGTGACCCAACCACTTCCCTGGGCAGCCTGTTCCAATGCTTGACAACTTTTTCAGTGAAGACATTTTTCCTAATATCCAGTCTGAACCTCCTTAAAACAACTTGAGGCCATTTCCTCTCACTTGTCTTACTGCTTATTACTTGGGAGAAGAGACTGACACCCACGTTGCTACTGCCTACATTCAGGTAGTTTTAGAGAGCTACAGGGTCTCCCCTGAGCCTCCTATAATTTATAGAATCAGAATACAGATGTGAATTGATATGCAAAATGGGTTTTCTTACTTTAGCTTTCATTCTGGCTTGCAGCATTCATAGAAATATGAGTTAATTGTCCCAGATGTAAGAATAGAAGCATAATTAGAAGATCTCTGAATATTTGTCTGACAGCAAACCCCCACAGAAAAGACCAGCACTAAGTCTCTCTAGCTTTTCTCAGAATTTGTCAAGCCATTTCCCTCAGCTGTCCCTGAAATAAGTATGGGCTTTCTAATTTCCACTTTTTGGTAAGTAGAAAATTTTGTTTAGGTACTAGGAGTAATAGTGACTATCACAGGAATTGCTGTTTGGTCTGTTTCAAAATTGTATTGTTTGCTTTCCCTTGAACTTTATTTTGCAATTATAATGTTGTGTGCTGCTTTTGTTGTATAAACAGTTACGCTACAGCTATGCCTATGGCAGTTCTCTGAGCAGTGTGTCAGTATCATCTATCCCAAGACAAATTGTCCTTGCTTTACTCTTACGAATACTTACACAGAAATAAAATTTAATTGTTATTAGGCATTTCCTTGCTTGAAATAATTTCCTTTTTATTGTAATTAGTCATTACATTAATTAAGTGATTGCGCTGAATTTTAGCAAGCATTAGTAGCATTTGAGACAAATTGTACCCTATAATTGTGTGAATGACTGCAGCATTTATTATAAATGTGAAAAATAGCATAATTTTTCAAAGTCATAAACCATGTTAGTAATAGGTTCCATTATTTGACATCATTGATTTATATGAATAATACCTTTTCTGTGCTGATTTTTTTTTTCTTAATTACTAGGTATAAGTCAGTTTAGCATTTCTGCATTTGGAGTGGAAAAATGGAAACTAATAGAAGTGAAGGCTAACCAGAATTAATGCTATTACATTTTATTTTATATAGAAGTGTAGTGTATAAAGGCAGTTAATTTTCTTCACAATTTATGTATTCATTTCCCCTTTCAGTGTTGTGTCATGCTAAAAATGTTTTTGGATTTTTTTTCCTGTGATGTAATATCCTTTGGGGTGGGGTTGGATTGGCTTATGGGGAAGTATTTGTTCTTTTATGCACTATCCTGTGCTATTTGGAAGGGAATTTTGAGTGACTGTAATGAATTTGCTGCAATGGATCCTAGCAGTGGCAACTCCCTATCTGTCAGCAGTCTGCGTGTTTGAAAGGTGATGAGAAGGTTAGTGTTCTGCAAGGTCCCTGGGCAGTGCTTGAAATTGGGTACTGAAGAGGTGGATTCCTGTGTTACTCTTGCCTTGCTGGCTGGAAGGCAACCCAAGTAAAGAGATTGTCGTCTACACATCCTTGACTTAACTCTGATGTTGTGCTCCCTGTTTTTCTAGCCTGCTGACTCTCCATACCTGTGGCTCTCTTGCACTGTTTTTCTTGAGTGACTCAGGTTAAAAAGAGGTCTATTGCCTTCTCCAGTCTGCTGTGTCTTAGCCATAGCTACAGGGCTCTTTAAACAGGGAACTTCAGGCCTCTTCTGGCTTGCATATAGCGATTGTGGGTAGCCCACGGTGTAACACTGGTCATTGTGTTCAGGAGAATGCACTCTTTCAGTCAGTACACTAACTTAATTTCCTCTGTTCTCTTCCCATGTGTAGAAATTAATCACCTTCTTTTATCCTCATGAGCCTTTAAATTTTAACCATGTGTTTTACTTAGAGTGGAGAACAGTGAATATTCCCTGGGTATTTATGTATTTATTTTTATTAATTAGCTACTGCAGGTTCTTGAAAGGAACTAGGCCTTTACAGCATCTTAATGTGACCAGTAGGTCACTGGGGTTTCTATTTTCAGTTGTCTCATGGGTTAAATGATTCTGTAGGTGAGTAGTCTTTTCTTAAAGAACAAGTGGGTTTGTTGTTGTTGTTGGTTGTTTTTTTGTTTTTGTGGGTTTTTTTTTCCATTTCTTTTTAAACTTCTCTCTTGTGGCTGCTTTTCCCTCCTCTTTTGTCCCTGTGGTCAGCCCAGCACCTGGAGTGCCTGACTTGACTCTTCAAAATTTGTTCAAACATCTTTTGTGACTGGCAATGTGGATGGATTTTATCTGAATAGTCTTCACACTTATTCCTTTAGATGCATACATGAAGTTTCTTCTGCAGTCCGTTGTGTGTGTTTGCTATGGATACATGGATTTTGCAAACTCCATCAGTGTTATTTTCAGCATCTCTCATTCTTCTGGGATGTAAGCATCATCTGCTGCTGCACGAATGGTTTTCTCCTTTCCCTTTAAAAATCTTTCCCAGATTCCCCTGGGATCGTGTTGTGCTGTCCTTGTATCTTCAGTTACCTCTCTTCATTTCAAGGGAACTTGTGGTCTCTATTGGTTTTCCACATTAACAAGGATATAGATGTTGCACATTTTGATTGGTAGTAGTACAGGAACTATTATTACATGGTGTTTCTCCTCTCCTCTCCTCTCCTCTCCTCTCCTCTCCTCTCCTCTCCTCTCCTCTCCTCTCCTCTCCTCTCCTCTCCTCTCCTCTCCTCTCCTCTCCTCTCCTCTCCTCTCCTTTCCCTCCTAGTCGGATTAAAGAATCTGGTTGTTTTAGTGAATCAGAAAATAGTTTAATTTTACAGCGTTTCATAATTTTGAAATATTCTTTCTTGAATATTACCAGCTTAATTCCTATTTGGGTAACTCATCAGTAAGGAAAAAAATTAACTGAAAAATATATTGTTAAATATATTGCTATAAATATATTGTTAAAACATTGTTAAATATAACTAAGTAATCCTCTAATTGTACTGCAGGTTAAATATGAGGTAGAGTTGCCTTCTGACACAATTGTACAATTGCTATTTTTTGAGCATCTGAGGATTTAGATCAGTGCAAAACTTTATTTCTTGCAGAGCAATATAATATATATTGCAAATTTATGGTAATGATGTCCCTGTTCCATTAAAATACATTGGCATATGGGTGGTTCTGTTCTGCAGACTTTAGGATAATAAAGAGTTACATGAAGTAGCCTAGGTAACAGAGGTGCAGAAGGCATGGAAGCATGGAGTTTGCGTGCAGTAATGTAGCCTGCACCACTTGGGCTTCAGTACATCATTGGAGGGTAGCGTAGAGCCACATGTAACTGTGGAGCTCTAAGCCATAGAAAGCCTGTTCTGTTTGGGGATAGCACAATGTAGATTTATAGTAAAATAGGGTTAGAAGCTGAGCATTTGAGAAAAAATAAATTATTTTTTATTCTTTATTTCTGTGATGTTTAGTGATTAACTCCTTTCGCCTTCTTTCACAGACAGTTTCAGGACAGGAAGGAGAAGGAATTGAGATTCCTTCTTTCCCCTTTATTGCCACCAGCAGTGAAAGGTGTAGCAAACTGCAGTTTACCAGCAGTTATGTCTGTGATGATACTTGCCCATCTGTAATGAAGGCATGAAACTCGCTGTGTTCACATCTGGTTGCAAAACAGTGCTGGTAATTCTTATGGACGAGTCACTGACAGGATGTCCTCCAAATCTTTGCTGTGCTGCAGGGTATGCAGTTGCAGTTGCACAGCAATGTGTAATGATGATTTGTCTCCAAAACTATGGCAGATCCAGGGCAAGATTATACTTTATGAACTTCATATGAGTAGTGAGAAGTTTTAATCTTTGTAACGAGGTCTTGAGGTGTAATTTTATTGTTCAGAACACAAGCATAGTGTTTGGACAGGTTATTTAAGAATGGAAGTCATCATTACTCAACTCTTTCTGTCCTCAAGAAGCTGCCGATTTTGGTAGCCTCTAACCCTTGTTAAGCTTGTTCTCAGTAGCATCATGTTGGAAAGGGAGTATCACAGCTTGCCAACATTTTCTTTTCCATCAAGACTGGCCAAGTAAGGCATGTTTTAGTAGCACTTTGTATGCTTCTTTGTAAGCCTTAGCATTATCAACTGAGTCTATTTCTGCTTCCCCTAAAATAATGCATATCATGGTTTGGAGCTTCTGCATCTGAAACCGATGCTCTAATGCGCCAGTTCTTTAATTGCTTCCAGAAAGTGAAGACTGTAGGCTATCAGTGTCTTCTTCAGTGCCTTTTTACTGACTGCATGGAATTTAATCCTTGTTAGTATGTACTGTCAGCACAGCCCAATGGTATTTTCTGCTTAGGCTCTATAACGATTACCTCTTGGAGCCTTGTTCATTACTTGGTGAACAATATACCATTGAACAGGATTCACTAGAAGTTTCAGTCCCTCCATTATGGTCTTCACTACATAAAATACATATTTCTGTAGTGTATTTCTCTGCCAGTCACCTAAGTTGCCTATATTTTTATTCCAAATGTGTTGCCCTCAGGAAGGAAAAATACGTGGTAATATTACTTTGCCCTCTCTCAAGTCAAAATCCTAAAACATGGGAAATAAAGAATGCCTTTTTCAGGATAAACATAAACTTTCTGAAAACATGCTACACTTTTTTATTGCGATTACGTTAATTATTACTTGATGGTACTCATTTACTTTCCATCCCAGCACCCTTGTTATTATCTGTGTCCCATGACGCTACTCAATCTGCTCACGTAGGTGTTTGTAACAGGAGTAACATGCGTTTTCGTGCTGCTGGGCTCTGCTTACTCACACCTCACCACAAATACGTCACTGTCAGCAATACCCGGCCTGTGGCACTGGAAGGAGACCTGCTGCTACAGGCAACATCTACCTGAATTACCACACAGTGACACCTATTCTACTTGTGCAAGAAGTTACCTTGTGCTGTCGTCACTGATCGACCCAGTGAATACCAAGAAGTACAAAACCAGGCTACTGTAATGAGTTGAGCTCTAGGTGTAGAGAGGGAAAAAAAAAGATTTGCATCTTTGAAGTTGTGTTTAAGGAGAGAGAAGTTGGGAAAAGAGGTGGCAGATGGGTAACGTAATATGAATGTTAAGACCAGAAAAGGATTTTAATTAAGCTTAAGAGAGTGAAGAATATTGTTCAACCTTTTCAACCAAATTCGTTAATATGTTTCTTCTTGTTCATATAAGCTCATATGGACTCAGGAGATTGAATATACTTCAAATGGACTTTGAAAGCTTGATTTACTTCAAAATATAACAGGCAGTTTCTTGATTTGTAGTCCTGTCTTTCTGTAATTCTCTTTGTGAAAAAATATGTATGTGTGTACTTTTATAAGAGAGGGAAAATGTGAATTGTGTGATGGTGCTTCTTATGGGAAAGTATTATTTACAGAATTAGATATGATACCTTTTCTATCCTTCAGGAGGAGTAACTTAGGCTGTAATACATTGATTTACTCTTTGAGAGCAGAGATAGTTAAGAGTCATGCTTTCTGCCCTTGAGCCAGAGTTATTCTTTTTATTTTTTCTAATGTAACCAGGCTAGGGAATTTTGTTGTGTTCTGTGTATTAGTGTCATGTAAATATTTTTGTTCAAATTGCTTATCAGTTGTTTGGATGTTTAAGTGCTTGTTTTAGCAAACAGCTTTTGGAGCCAGAAAGATGATCTTGTATCTGCAGACTTGTCATGAAAAGTAGTTCATCAAAGCTATGTGAGGATGCCCTTATTAGTGACCTTGTGCAGACTTCAGTGGTCAGTGTAATCTCGAGGGAGAGGAAAAACAGTTTTTGCATGGACATTTTGCAGAAGCATTTGAAGGGGACTGTGTCACTGTTACAGATGTGCAACACTTCAGAGTGTTCTCATATTGAATGGGAATGTTTGCCATTGAGACCTTGTCCTGTTTTTTGTAGCGTACCTCTTTCTATATTCTTTTGTGTGTGTGTATATATATATATATACAAAAAGTTATGTATATAAAAGGTATATATATAAAAAGAACATGTATAGAAAAGTATATTCTTTTGTATATATAATATATATACAAAGCTATACATACATAGCTTTGTGGCACAAGCTTTGTTCTGTGGGAAAATAAGGGAAGGTACATGTATTTTACAGCTGCTGCTCTTCTTCACTGAAAATGCTAAATAACCATTAATTGTATTCTTCTTTCTTTAGTAATGTGTGTTACTAAAAAGAATCAAGAATTCACTCTGCAGAAATTGTTGGCAGAGTTAAGGAAAAATATGTGCGTTCCTATGGCATGATGTGAAATCTTTATAGTACTATTGCTGTGGCATTTGGTCATCCAATATACATCACTGTCTGCATTATGTACCAGGCTGCAGGTGTCAGAGATGGGATTATGTGACCCTGCGATGTAAACCAGAAAAGCTTCTGCAAGGAGTAAATCAAATGCTGCACTGTACTGCCGTAGAAGTCAGTTCCCCTGAAGACAGATAAGCATATCAAGGCCTCATCTGCTAAGATCTGGGACAGTCATCAGATACGCTGAACAGAACAGAAACTCTGATGGTTGTGTGAAACTTTGCCCTTTTTGACTAAAAAACTGCTTACAAGAATGGCTAAATTTGTTGCTGTTGATGTGATAAGGCATAAGGCTGTACAAGATTTCCAACAAGCAGATAACTAGGTCTCTGCTCAAATTCTTTATCTGTGGCCAAAACAAGATGAACTAGAGATTTGCTTGAGCTGCTAGAGAAAATTGCTGATTTTTGCATTTCGAATTCTGAAAGAGGTTACACCTCCTGTTTGAACAGGAGAGCTCATTCTTACTTGCTGTTAGTTTGGGTTTTTCTCCAACCTGCCGGTTCTTAGATCTTCTGTTTTTCTAAGGAATGTCACTGAAGTGTGAGAGAGTGTTGTCAGCATCTGCTTCAGCATTTGGTTGTACTGTGATAGGGTGTACCATACATACTAGCTTGAGCAACAGTATGAAGCTTTTAATAATTATCAACCCAACCTTAATGAAGAGTAACCTTTGTTAGATTGGGTGCCTTAAAATTTAGATCAAGGGCATGTCATTTTACCTGGCTTTACATTTGCAGAAGAATAGTGTGTATGTAAACAATATATTGTACAATATTTTTAATTTTTCATATTGGATGTATTGTATCATATGATACAATCCTATGTCATACATACATACCAAATACAGTGTTATCTATTTTTTAGTCTATTGACACTAGTATGGGTACATAAATATATGCATATGTCATGTAAAGTGCAGTGTATAACTACATTGACCTTCAATTATTTGAAGCCCACAGGGCTGACCTCTTACCTTGGAGCTGTTTTAAAAGTAGCAGGACCAAAGCTGTGTGCCAATGGATGCAAGAAGCAAGTGATTGCTACGTCACTGTGGACAGAGAGCTATCACCTCCCTTGGGAGCGTAGAGAGAGGCAGCAAAGTGTGGTCCAGCCCTTGGATCAGTTGATATGTGGCATATATTCTGTGGAAGAGTTTGTGGCTGTAGTTTTTGGGCTGAACTTTTTACAGTAGTTGAGAAACACAAAAATTATGGACAGAAGTTTGGTTTCAGTCCTTACGAATTTAGACTATTTCACTTTTTTAACTAGTTGAGTGAAGTAGAGCTGTTGTGTTAAATTTGAAGAACTGAAGGAAACCAAAATTTAAAAGCCAGGTTTTCTACGAGGTCTTCAAGTTCCAGGGTACTTGGTACACTTGTGAAATCAGAATTCTCATATAGTTTCCAAATTCAATGTTTAAGCCTTTGTAAAACCTTGAAAAAATTTCTCCCTGCCTGAGAAGAAGGACAAAATCTTAACTAGAAACTCAGTAAAATGAATTTCATTGCAATTAAATAGTAGACTTTCATTCGTTTTTTTCTTTTTTTTTTTTTTTTTTTAAGTTAGGGTTATACATAAATTTATCTTGTAGAGAAAAATTGGAGGATTTCAGGTGCCTCAGCATTGTCTAAACCCAGCATCTTGATGTAATTGGTTGCTTTAAGAATTAGTGCTCTGACGTAGGTCTATTTTACTGCTATTGTAATTCCTAGCGATTCCTATGTCTGTACTGCAAGGGTATATTTTCTTCTCTGTGGGCTAGTGATTGATCTGAAATATTTATCTGTGTACACCTTTTAAGTTTTTGACCTTATTTTGCCAAAAGCAGAACTGGAAATACCTTGTAATTATCAGACCTCTTCAAAGTAGAAGAATACTGTAGAAAGTGACATGAGGAAATGCAGCTATTGCTGAGTGCAAAAGCCTATGGTCTTGAGTTTTCAAGGCTCTTCATGTCTCTGAAGAATCTCATTGATACCAACTAAGGCCAGAATCTTTAGCACTCTACTGTTACAGTTTTGGCCATTACAGATATCCAGCCATTTGTTTTGTTAGGCAAAAATGGGATTTTATTGATGTGGAAAGGCCAATCTGTCATTTAACATTACATGTAACTAACATTTTATTTATCAAAACCTAAAAGAACTGAAATGCAGAATCACCCAAACTCTAGTATGTTAATTTCAGTGCTGATTTAACAGTGCTTTAGCATTAGCAGTGTCATTTATGTATTTTATCACTTGTAAATTAAGTCTACACCTCTCAAACTAGAAATGAAGTGCTAGGGGGTACTTAGGACCATCTGTTTCTATTCCTTCAGTTGTTAAAGTGGAAAAAACTTACAGGTCTGTTGTGAGGGGGAGAAAATTATTAATATTTGTAAGACATTCACTGTAGCTCTGGTCACTGTACGTAAGCATATGAAAAACTAATCATTGTTACTTTAGAGTATAATGTAAGTGATACACAGTAAAACCTGTGGAGAAAAAAGGGTTAGTGAATACTTGTTAATTACTGACTGCAGTATGTTTTGTGCCTTCATGGAAGTGTCAGCCCTTCTGGAGAGATGTATACCCAAGGTTGTATTCTATGAATACATGTGTACCAAACTGAGGCTGCATTAAAACCCTATATACTGATATTTCTGAGCTTTTGGAATGTTAGACTTTGCAACTGCAGTCCTTAAAATGTTATATAAAATGTGACTGTTTTGCAGAACAATTTTTCCTGTGAAAAAAGATTTCACCACCTGAGAGTAAAAGAGAACTAAAACCAAATCTTAAAACACCTTTCCCCTCCCCTCCCTTCTTCCTGTGCTCAATGTCACTCCCATTTTCTCTACCTCATCCCCTCAAGAGGCACAGAGTGATGGGAATGGGGGTTTTCCAGTCAGTTCATCATGCATTGTCTCTACCGCTTCTTCCTCCTCAGGGTGGTGGGACTCCTCACACTCTCTCCCTGCTCCACTGTGGTGTCCCTCCCATGCAAGACTGTCCTCCATGAACAACTCCAAAGTGAGTCTCTCCCACAGGCTGCAGTTCTTCATGAACTGCTCCAGCGTGTGTCCCTTCCATTGGGTGCAGTCCTTCAGGAACAGACTTGGGTACCCCATGGCATCACAGGTCCTGTCAGCAGACCTGCTTCAGCGTGGGCTTCTCTGTCCACAGGTCCTGCCATGAGCCTGCTCCAGGGCAGGCTGCCCCAAGGATCACAGCCTCCTTCAGGCATCCCCCTGCTCTGCTGTGGGGTACTCTTTCGGCTGCAGGTGGTTCTCTGCTCCACCATGGACCGCTATGGCTGTAGGGGCACAGCCAGCCTCACCATGGTCCTCACCACAGGCTGCCAGGGAATCTCTGCTTGGCACCTGGAGCACCTACTTCTTCACTGACCTTGGTGTCTGCAAAGTTGTTTTTCTCACATCTCCCTCTCTGTCTCAGCTTCAGTTTCTCTTCTCAGTTCCCTCTCTGCCCCACTTCCGAAACATGTTATCCCAGAGGCCCTACCACCCTCGCTGATTGGCTCAGCCTTGGCCAGCGGTGGATTCGTCTTGGAGCCAGCTGTCATTGGCTCTGTTGGACACGGGGGAAGCTCCAGGCATCTTCTCAGAGAAGCCATCGCTGTAGCCTTCCTGCTACCAAAACCTGGCCACGCAAACCAAATACGAGTTGGCATGATCTTTATCTCATTTCCCTTCTCTGATCCCCGGAAGACAACATTTATTCTGAGGTAGACATTGACAGTTTCCATGCTGAAAGTTGGTGGTGAAGAGGTTGATAAAACTGTATTCCAAGAGAGGAATCGTTGCTTATTAGTATTCTGTGATAACACGTGCCACTGGGCCAGTGGCATGACAGCAGTCAGTTGGCTGTATTGTCCTTTTGTCCACAGAAAAACAGCATCCATCCCTATATGCAAGTAATAAATGGGGTTCTAAAGTATTGTGTAGTCTTAGCATCCAGACAACATCCATAATATGTATCTATGTACAGTCTTTTTCTTTCGAATGAACAGGGTGTTGAAAATGCAAGTGTTCAGTATAATGAATGAAATCGAGTTGATTTGTGTCAGTTTTTTAATCAGAATTACTTGGTCTTTCAGTAACTAAAGAGCAAAGGAAGTTGGTATTATCAACATATAATACTAAAGATGGTAAAAAACCTGATTGTATCTCTGAAGTGGTTGGTTTATATTTGCTTCTAATCAATAGAGGTAACTGATATATTGAAATCATATGTGTATGAACTGAATGATATATTGAGCGGAAATATTCTGCTCCTGACTCTACTTTGGTTACCTGTACATTGCTGTTATTGTGTCATTTCTTTATATTTTGGAGGAAGTTTATGTTGAAGAAATTACAGTAAGAAACTAGCATTTTTAATAGACAGTTGTACAGACAAAAATACTATGAGTGTTTGAATTAGTATGCTTCCTAAAAATCCTTTTTAAAAAAGTATGATTAGCAGCTCTCCTGTCTGGTATTTTAATGTGTCTGAGCTGCCCCTTTTTTAACCTCAGTTCTTAGTTGGATTGCTTAAATGTGTAGGACCAAAACAACCACCATAATGATGGCAAACAATTTAAAGGCATTTAAAATATGTAAAAAAACTTGTTCTAAGAGGCCTGCTTGTTCAGCCTGTTCTCACTCCACCTCACTGTCTGCTCATGCAGCCCGCACTTACCAGCTTTTCTCTGAGGATCTTACATGAGACAGTGTCGAAAGCCTTATTGATGTCAAAGTAAACAATATCCACTGCTCTCCCATTGTCTGCCAAGATCAATGGTATTTTCTCCTTAGCTGAATATGAAGCTAATTTTCTGTTACGTGTGAAGGAAATGCTATCATAACAGACTTTGAAAACCTATCATGTCTTTTTACCTGTAGTTGTCTTGAAAATTCATATGCTGAAGTTTGTAATCGAAGAATTTCTTTCAGTATATTTGGAAAATAATTCAAAGGGAGACATGATAGAACATGACAGTCACTGTCATGGTGGGCTATCAAGAGGAATGGTAAGTTATAACTGTCAGAAAAAGTTTTTCCCTGGGAGAGAAAAGACTTTAATGTGAGAACCTCAGGCTGGTAAAAAGGAACAAGTCAGTGAGCCTTGAGAAAGTTTGTATTCAAGAAGAACTTGAAGAAGAATTATCCCTCAGATTATTAGTGTGCTCTGTAAGCAGCTTTTTTATCCACAGGCAGATAGTACAGGAGAAGGAGTTGAACTCAGAATACCAGAATGGTTAAGGCTGGGAGATACTTGGGCGTCATTTGGTCCAACGACTCTGCTTAAACAGAGTCACCTAGACCCCATTGCCTGGGACCATGTTGAGATGGCTTTGAAGGTCTGCAAGGATGGACACTCTGCAACCTCCCGGGGCAACCTGTTCAAGTTCTCACAGCAACAAGGTGTTTCCAGATGTTCATACAAACCCTTCCATGTTTCAGTTTGTAACTCACTGCCTCTGGTTCTCTGGGCACCAGTGAAAAGATCCTGTGTCTGTTTTCTTTACCCTCTCCCTTCAGATACACCTTCACATCCTCCTTTCAGGTATACACATTGATGAGTTTCCCCGAGCCTACTCTTCTCTAGGCTGAACAGTCCCAATTCACTCAGCTTTTCCTCAGAGGAGTGAAGCTCCAGTCTCATCATCATCTTTGTGGTCCTTCACTGGACTTTTTCAAGTAGCTTTATCTCTCTTTTACGGACGAGCCCAGAAATGGGCACAGTACTCTAACAGTGGCCTTACCAGTGCTGAGGAGAGGAAGGATCATCTCCGTTAACCTACTGGCAGCATTTGTCCTTATGCAGCCCTGGACACCGCTGGGCGTCTTTACCACGGGGACACAGCGCTGACCTGTGTTCAACTTGCTGTGCGCCAGGGCCCCCGAGGCTTTCCCTGCAAAGCTGCTTTCGGGACAGACAGTGCCCAGCATGTACTGGTGGCCAGTAGTTAGCAGCCTCCAACTATGCTTTGTGCCATGGATCACCACACTCTGAGCTTTGCTGTGCAGCCAGTTTTCAGTCCACCTCACTGTCTGCTCATCCAGCTGATACTTCAGCAGCTCCTCTATGAAGATCTTACGGGAGACAATGTCAGAAGCCTTCATGAAATCAAGGTAGATCGTAACCTGGAAGCGTTTAAAACCAGGCTGGATGGGTCTTTGAGAACCTGCTGTAGGGGAAGGTGCCCCTGCCCATGGCAGGGGGCTTGGAACTAGATGATCTTTAAGGTCCCTTCCAACCCAAACCGTTCTATGATTCTACGGTATCCACTGCCTCACCCTCACCTAGCAAGGCAGGCATTTCATGGTAGAAAGTTACTGGGCTAGTCAGTCATGACTTCCACTTGGTGAATACATGACTATTTTCAATCCCTCTCTTGTCTTTCGTATGACTGGAAATGGTTTCCCTCATTAGTTGTTTGAGCACCTCCTCAGGAGTCCAGGAGTGGCTGACCAGCCTGTAGTTCCGTGTCTACAGACAGCACCGTTGCTGTTCCTGATGTTGTGGTCCCCCAACTCAGAGGGCTGGGCAGCCCACGGTCTCACATGAGCATGAGAGTCAGTGGCAGAGAAAGCATTCCATGCCTCTGCTTCCTCTGCACCCCTCTTTGCCAGGGGACCATCTTCAACAACTATGGGCCCTACATTTTCCTTGGACATCCTCTTGCTCTAAGCATACTTTAAAAATCATCTCTCATTTTCTGGTACAAAAATGCCAGTTTCCACGCTAGTTCACTTTTGACCTTTCACGTTGTCTCCCTGCGTATGCAAACAGCAGCTCTCTGGTCTTCCTGCGAAGCCTGACCTTGCTTCCAGAGATCATCCCATCCCTTTTTCCTCCTGAGCCCCAGGAGGAGTTCCCTGTTCAGCCAAGCTGGGCTTCTGCCCCGCTTGCTTCACTTGCGCCTCAGCGGGAGTGCCTGCTCCTGTGCTTTTAAACGGTGGTTCTTCAGGGCTGACCAGCACCCAGGGACCCCATAACCCTCAAAAGCACAGTGCCATGGCAGCCTGCTAAAGGTTCTTGGGCAGCCCTGCCCTGGTGCTCGGGAGTGGGAGGCTGGGAGAGCGCAAGGGACGCGTTGCCTGCTGCAGCACTTGGGTGAAAAGAAATCATGGTGCTCTCTGAGAAATTATGGGAGTACAACAAAGTACAGGAATGTCATGGACCTGTTGGAGCGAGTCCAGAAGAGGGTCACACAAATGATCAGGTGGCTGGAACCCCTCTCCTGTGAGGGAAGGCTGAGAGAGGTGGGCTTGTTCAGCCGGGAGACAAGAAGGCTCCAGGGAGACCTTGCAACAGCCTTCCAGTACCTGAGGGGGCCTGCAGGAAAACTGGGAGGGGAGTTTTTACGGGGGCCTGTAGTGACAGGACGAGGGGGAATGGCTTTAACCCAAAGGAGGGTAGGTTCAGATTAGATCTAAGGAAGAAGATTTTTATGAAGAGGATGGTGAGGCACTGGAACAGGTTTCCCAGAGAGAGACCGTTGATGCTCTATCCCTGGAAATGTTAAGGTCAGGCTGGACGGGGCTCTGAGCCCTCTGATCCTGTTGAAGGTGTCCCTACTCATTTCAGGGGAGTTGGACTAGGTGACCTGTGCGGAGCAGGAGAAGGACCAGCCGGGCGCTCATCTGCGCTTGTGGCTGTTGGCTCCTGAGGAGCCCCTGGTGCTGCTGGCTCCCGAGAAGCGCTGGGTGCAGGAGCCTGGTGGGAGCTGGTGTCGGAGGGCCCCGGAGCTGCCCCCCGACTCTGTGCACGGTGGGTCCCTGCAGGCCACCTTCTGCCATTGAGGGTTGGTTGTCGGTGGGCCACCTACACAGGTTGTAGCACCAATGCGAGGACCAGCTGCGGACCCTCTCCATGGCCATCCTCCTGTGTTATTTCTTTAAGTTAAGAAGAGTAAGTTTATCCGTATAAATGCAGGAAAACTGTATTTTTTCTGTTATCATCTACAGTTAAGTTGAAGCAGTTAAAAATGTTCTTGTGCTTTATGCTGTTACGGACTAAGTGTGTTGTTGCACCTTTGCACAGATTGAGTTGGTCAAATCTGTCACCATAACAGGACAGCAGTTCCATCCTCTCCTGGTCCAGCTGCAGTTCTGTTGAGTCAGAAGCTGCATCTGCTCACTGAAACAGCAAAGGAATGACCCCAGAAACACTAATATTTTGAAATGGCTTACTGAAGTTCAGTTGGCTTACCTTCTGCTTGGAAGCACATCAGAATTAGGCCAAGGTAGGCAGTGGGTACACACAGTCAAGAGGTGAGAGTGAGCTGTGGAGGGGAAAGGAAAGAAAGAGCTCTTTATATGTGAAGGTAAAAACCTGTTAATTCTATTCAGTAGTATAGAGAAACTGTTCTGTAGTAAATGACTGAAGAGTGATAGGATCAAAGCAGTTAAATTTAGGAAGGAAGAAGTATATGTAATGGTTCTGTGAAGAAACACAAGTTTTAAAATCATTAATTTCAGTGACAGTTCATTACATTTTAAGTGATTTGTGTCTTAATAAAAGATAAGGTAAGTATGTGAGTATTTGAACATAGTAGTAGTAATAGTTTCAGGCACTTTTCAGTTAGTTTTCCTGGTAAGTCTGTCTTTAATTTTATTTTGACAATGTTTAAACATCACTGAGATGTGTTACAATGCTACAATTTACTATTTATTGAAGATTAAATAACTAAGGTTTTTAGTTTAATATTAAGCAATTTTTCAGCATTACTGCTTTAAAAGTAGCGTGCTCACCATATACACAGTGTAACGTACATTATTGACACATTCTGGATATGCAAATCTTCGTAGCTGTGCTTGGATTTGCATCAGAATTTGAAGTAGCGGATCTCTTGCAAGTATTCTGGTTTTGTAATGAGGATCACTTTGTTGTAGTTCTGTTTTACAGAGCATTGCTTTGTTCATTCAGCATTTTAGTCTCTTGCCTGCCAAGGAGATACTGATGGGTTCCAGTTTTCCTTTTGAAGAACAGCGGCACTTGAATACTGCAAAACAAACATGCTTTCAAAATTACTACCACTAGTTGCTGGTGTCTCTGTCCATTTCACTGCAAAACAGAGTGTGTTTCTACAGAAGGCTTTTTGTGGTAATTTTATTAATATCAGAGATGCACGTCATGTTTAATAAATAGCTTCCCCATTTCACCACACCTGTGAACCTCAGTTTTGAAGAAATGAGTGGTTATTTCTGTCAGAGCACTGTCACCTCAGTATTTCAGGCAAATTCTGCAGCTCACAGAGCGCATACATAGTACTGAAGATTCTCACTTCTGACAATCCAAAATCGTTGTACTGTTTGGTAGTCACAACTATTCCATGCTTTTTGTGTTGTAGTGTTGCTGGAGAGGTCTTTTAGAACATGAGGTTACATGACAAGGTAAACCTGCTGTGAAAGCTGAGACTTTGGCAATTGTAAGACAACATAGCATTTGTGTTGTTGCTTTACCACGTAGTGAGGTTTTATATAAACAAGCGGTAAACACAGAACTCAGGGTTCTTAAAGGTGACTGAGTGCAAGCATTGGGCGAATATATGTGAAGGTCAGTGTAACATTAGTTTAGATGAAACTTATTTTCCTGTCCTTTATGTTTTTTGAGCAAGCACAATTACTGCCTTACTTGTGTGTTATGCAATAGCATTTGATTTACGAAGGATTTTAATGTTTTGATTCTATTAGACACACTGGGATTCTTCTGTTTGTATGCTGTCAAAAGTAGCTGGCACTAAATAAGAAAATAGACAGAACAAGCTAAAGTTACAAAAATAATGGTGTTGGGTTTTCTCTGTTTCTCTGAACTAGAACTGTAGGGGGTTTTTAACATGAAATTATGGTGACTTTCTTGACCAGTGCTTCCAACTGTTGCTTTAGGAAGGAATGCGTGAACCACTTTACTCTCACAGTACATTAATCTGTAGTATAGGGAGCTCGTTCTCCATGATTTCACAAACAGAAATATGGCTCTGTTCCCGGAGGCAATACTGTATTTTGAAAACAACAAGATATTTGTGCATTCCCTTGGATAAAAATACAATTGTGTATGAAATCATTATAGCAATTATATTGCAGTTCATTTTCAGTGCTTTTCTCGGTAATGCTGTTTCCCATATCATATCTAGAAGCACATACCTTTAATTTTATTACTGTGGGATATCATGTATCACAAAAAAAACACAAACCACATTTTTTTGTTTATCTAAGGAATTTCTATTGTGTTTTGTTCTTACAAATGGGATTTAAAAATAGCCATGTTCTTAGGAGACAGAATTGTGGTTTTGCAGTTTCATAATTCTGAGATTATAGGTGCCCGCTATTTATTTGAAATGGTAGGTGATCTGATGCAATTGATAATGCTTTCTCTTTTGAAGCTATGCTTATGTTCTTTTGTGTATGTTATTTTTATTTCAATCTGCTCATTTATTAACATTTCTGCTGAAGAGAGAGCCCATCACTTTTGTTTCTATAGCATATGTGCTCTCTTCATCCGTTCTGTCATGTAAGCTGTGTGTTTCTTGTACCTAATAACATTTTCTAACTTTAATTTTTTGTCTGTGTTCAGCGTCCATAGAATAATTATGTCCATGCTGACTTCTGATACTATTCTTCTCTGTTTGGACATATTTGGAAGTCTCTTTCTTTATGCTGCCTTCCTTGTGATATTTATCACTGTTGGTTGCAAACAGTGTGTTACCATCTGTGAAATGTTTGTTTGCACAAAGGTGTAAATTACAATGAAATGTTATTTTTACCCCAAGTATATTTTGATTAAAAAAAAAATCCCTGTGGTTCACACTGTAGCTATTTAGGTGTCTTGGTTTGGTGTGAGGGTTTTTTTTGCTTGGTTTACATTTCTGGACTGGGAGCTTTGTTGAAAGCACATCCATATTTTCGATTAGTGTATTGACATGATCTGTAATAGTTGTCTTGCTCACGTGGACTCCAATGCTGCTTCTGAAATAGTTCCATTTTCTGAGGATTTTTATTTCTCATGCTATTTTTGATAAGTAATTTCTTTCAAGTATTTGTTATTTATTACTAAAGATTAATTGAATCTTTCCATTTAGCCTGATACCTTCTGAGAAGTAACTTGGCACTTCACATGGGTTGCAACACTAAAAGTTTGAGGACTGGGCTCTGTTCCATAGCTCCTTTTGTCTACTGAATTCCTTTAGTCAGATCATATAATTACTTCTAATTAAGGTATTTCCTCTCTGGAGAATTGTGTTTCATTGTGAAGGGTATCAAATTTTCTGTATATGTAAAGCATTTGAAGTATGACTCTTTTTACTCTTTCTGCCCCCTTTGCTTGATCTATCTGTTTTGCAGAGATTTATCTATCCTTTTTCTCCTCGCTGTCAGGTTTGCTGCAAGATATAACAACTCAGTTTTGCAGCTCTCTCTTTTGCGTTCTTCAAGTATTTTTATTTTTGAACCTGGAACTAAATGGTGTGGGCTTTCATTCATTATATATTTATTCTGAAAGGCAATCTGTAGGCTGAATCATTTCTTAAATATTTGTCAACCCCCATCAAATCTAAGGGAAATCTTCCTGTGGCTTAGTTTGGCATTTGATGAATAACTTAAAAAATATTAATAAAACACTTCAGATTTTTACCTCTTGTTTAAAACTGTATTAGCACACCAAAGGCACACCTGAGATTTTATGGCAAATATAGGCAAAATTGCTGTAGCTAGAACATGCAAGCAGCAGAGTTAAATGAGCTGGCTGGAGAAGGAGAATGATTAATTCACCTGACTGTGGGTTGAGTTTTACAGCTAAGTGAAGAACTTAATGTTTTCATTTTGAGTTTTTTTCAATCTAACTTCAGCTTTTCTAAATGTATGTCCTTAGGGTACCTGTTGTCTATCTTATAAAAAAAAAAACAAAAAAAAACCCAAACACCAAAAAATCCCAAACCCAAACTTATAAATATCTTTCCTGTAACACTGAAAAAAGTATTCATAGTTACTAGCTGAAATGGAATAATATTTTTGTATTTTCTTTCATAATTTGTTTTTCCAGGTGTTATGGTTGATGAATTTCAGAAGCATCATTTTTTATTATTTTTAGGTGGAATTACTGATTAAAAAACCTGGTATTGCCAGTACTATTGCCCTTCATATATGGCAAGACAGAGCTATCACATACTAAACTTTTATTACTCTTCATGTTACCTGTCATTTTAGTATAATATTCAAATATCTTTGATTGAAAAGTGGTTTCACATGGGAGTGAATATTCAAATTTCTTGTAGCAAAACTAAAAATGACACATGTACTATGTACTGTGAAGTTCATGTCCTTGGGGAATTCTGCTGGATATTTAAATTTTGATTTAATTTTTATGTTATTTAATAATTTGGATTTTCTTTGCATCTTAAAACAGTGTTGTAGTTCCACAAAAAAAAGGGGGCTGGAAGTGTAGCTTTGCAGGAAGTGTAGCTTTGCTGGAAGTGTGTATTTTTGGTTCACAGTTCCTGGATTATGTGCAATGTTACCAATAAGAATATACTGAAACTTGAAACTTAACATGCTGTCGCTAATATTTGGTATAGAATACTTACCCCAATTTTGTTGTATTGACAGAAAATACCAGTTGGGCTAAGTGAGACTTCTTATATGGTTGAGTGGCTGGACCTTCTTTGCTCAATCAGTGTTACAAAAACAAAGCCAACCAGTCAAAAACTGGTTATACTTGATGCATGAAAACAATGACAAAATATTTAAATCGCATATGTGATGTAATAAAGGTTATCTCCACAGAGATTATAGAAGATGCATTTTGCTGATTCATGTATTTCACTGTTCTTTGCCAGTGAACAGTACCTGTATAGATTCGCCAACTATTTGCATTTCATAGCCTTTCGTTGCATATTACACCATGGCTTTATGTGTTGATGGTTAGCTATAGAACTATTTCTGCTTTGTGTTAATGTTTCAAAAAGGTATATATTTCATTATTTAGAATTAGATTGGAGAAATTAACTCCTTTCCAGGAATCCCAAGTTTTCTACCCTTGGATGACTGTGAATGCTGTTAAGAAACTGTCTTGTGTCTGCATGCATTTATCGTATAAAATAAGCAGCTAGTGCTGCCATTGTTATTTCAGTGTTCTCTTTAGGGATGCAGTGCTTAGTGCATGTCTCAAAATAATGTGTCAGGAAGTGCATACCAGAATTTTTTTAAGATGTTATAGTTGATGGACTTGCCTGGATTTTTATTTTTTCCGGAAAATTGTAGTTGGCCTCCTGAGCTTTTGCTCTGCAGATGAGTCCATATAAACTTGGCAGACTCTACACTGACAGAGTTACATAAGCTGCATAGTTGCATTTACCGAATTATAGGGTCAGAATCTTTATTGGGTTTTTTGGGGGGTAGGGGTTGTTAAGTTTGGGGGTTTGGTTTTGTTTTTTTTTTTTTTAGTGTGGATGGAATTTTGGAACATTACCTATGAAATAGTTTTTCTAATGAAGTTCCATTAGGACTTGGACTGCACATTTTTGCATTTGAATTGTGCTTGAGCTCTTTTTTCTGCAGAATATTGAGCATGAATTTAAACATAATACTCTGATGATTTTGCCAGTTTAAGTTGCAAACAATGATATGACTTCTAATTGACAGCATTTGTAAAAACCTTAAACACAATGGAGGATACTAATGAAATCTTAAAAAAGAAATACAGTAATAAGTGAGCATAAACAGAATCAGATTAAAAGTACAATACTAGTACTACAGTACGTACATAGAAATACATTGTATACTAACCCACATTGAATCTCACCAGCTCTTCATACTCTTACCTTGTTCCAGTTTTGGAAAATCATATTCTCTCATTAAAAAAAATGAGCTCTCGTTGTTTTAGAATTGGTCATGGACACACCAATGACAATATTTTCTACTGAATTTCCTATAACTAAAATTCTAAAAAAGAAACTCAACAATTAATTCAAATTTACTTTTTAAATTTTATTATTTTTCCTTGATACAGTAATATTTAGGAGATGAGCTGATGTGTATTTAGTGATCTCTCAGGCCAACAGTTAATAAACTTTATAATTCTGACTTGGTTTTGACAAACCTAGATAAATTCAAGTCAACAGTTTCACTTTCAACAGAAGAAAAGAAGCTGGTCTTCTGTGACTCATACTTCTGAAACTAGACACCAGGTTTTCTTACCCATATCTCACCTTTTTCAAAGTATCAGAGCTGGACTTCATCCTGCTTATCAGAAATGTATGTGGAAGAATGGTGAGGTAGGTAATGCTGATTATATCAAGCTGTCTTTGGGAAAAGAATATGGATATAAATTATCCATGTATATGGCAAGCGTAGGGTGTATGTGGCAAGCGTAGGGTTGCCCTGAGGAGAGGGGGACCTGGTGGTGGGGTTAGCTGAAGTCAGTATCTGAAGGTATGATTGCCTCCTCTTGCTTACAAGTGTCAGGGCACTTTTTTCTTGGTGTACAGGGAATTTCTTACTACTGAGACTTTAAGCAACACATTATCCATGAAATTGTTTAAACTGTTTAAACGTCTTATGCACACCACACCCTCTTCCTGTGGCGGGGGCAAGCACAGGGAGTAGAAGGATGAGAGGAGCTTTGGGAGATATCCTGACTGCTGGGTCGTGGTTTCCTTACTCAGCTGCCTGACAGAACAATGCAGGAGACCTGCAGTCTACCATTGCTCTGGGGAAGGCTCTTGAAATCTTAAGGAAATGCAGCTCAGTCTTGAGAAAGATAAAGCCTAAGTAATTAATGTTGATACTTACTCCCCAGCAAAAAAATTGGTTCTTGCGGTAAAATAAGGAAAAAATATGTGTGAGCCAGAAAATACTATGTAACAAAATCATTTATGACTCTTTGCCCTTTTTTAAGACCCCAGATTCATTTATATGTTTGAGGCTCCCTCCCTGCCCTGTACACAGCACCAGCCCCATACATAAAATAACATTAAAAAAATTAAATTATTTCTTCCATGGACCAAATGAGAGAAAAAAAAAAAGTTCTCTATGTTAATAGTGACCTTGTAGATGCACAGTGGGCATATCGGTATATTGGTTGACAGTTCTTGCAATGTATGCATTGTGTACTGTCTAAGGGATAAGCTGTTCTCTAAACATTGTTGAAGTGTCATCCTGTTCCCAACAGAAAACAAACCATTTCCGTTCCTAATCTATTCTAACCAAGTGTGTTTTAATATTAATGCCAGTAATATTTATTCATATCATGGTTTATTTTTAAGAATGGGATGCGTTTTTTCAGTAGTCTGGTCTGGTCACACTTTTCTTTCCCACAGACTAGCTGACTGTGAAGACTGAATGGAATTTCCTTAAAAGATATTCATAGCTCTGTGGAAATGAGTTGAAAAATCAAAAAGAAAGTTTATAGAAATAGAAAAAGAAAAGGAATCAAAAAGGGGGGAAATGAAATTTTAAAACAAACGAAAGAAAAAACACATCCAAACCAATATTCAACTGAGGAGAATTAAATTATTTTTTGTGATTAATTTTATGGTAAAATCTAAATAGTGGCTAAGGAAAAAGAAAAAGAGGAATTTACAGTATTTCATTTACAGCAGTAATTGAGTATTAATCTGGATCTTCATAGCAGTTGTCTTACTCAGGTGAATAGGAGGTCTTTTTGACAATTACACCTATGTCAGCTACGCCTATGTCAGCTACACATATTACCATCAGATGCTTTGTTCATAATAACTTTGATAGTAACCAGTATATTTTTCTTAGTGGGTAGCGTATTTTAGGAGAAAAATGCCTTTTTTTTTTTTTTCTTAAAGTATATTTCATTTCAGTTTGATGGACTTGAGTAACTTAGCTATCTCAGAATAACTGAAAATCTGAATGAAAGTTTGTTCTTGTTCGGAGTCAGCAAGAAGCTGAAACAAAGCTTTGATTCTAACAATCTCCAAAGATGTTGCTTAGGACTATTTTGGGGAAAGAACTGGGATTCAGCATTTGGCATGAAAAAACATAAAAACCTTGACAGCAACCCTTCAAATGCTATGCCTACAGAAAAATCAAATTTTTATTTTGGATCTCAAACTTTTATCTTTTCCAGGAAGAGTGTTTTGCAGTTTCTGCCTTAAGTAATTGGCCGACGTGCACAGAGTCGAATGGCATGGAGAGATTTTTCTGCTTCTTTCTTTCACTGACAAAGGCCTCATGTCTACAGAACTATAAAGGTTTTAAAATATCAGTGTAGAAATATATCATAAATAGGATGTTTAAATAGTTTTAACAAATATAATGGAATATGTTCGTTAAAAAAAAAAGTTTCCTACATCTCAATGTTGTCTTCTTGTAGAGAGGCTCAACTACAAGAGAACATGTGAAAAAAGAGAGATTTAAAACCTACATCTTCAGTCAGAGAAATCACATTTAGAAGAGCTTTCCTTGTTTTACTTAAGCACTGATAGTCATTACCAGTCCTTGTGCTGAGACCTGATAAAAAAATGGTATTTTATTTCCAAATTTGCACTTCATTAATAGTGTTCTGTTCTGCAGTTTTTAGTTGGAAGAACCTTAAAAAACTCAATTATAATATTCAAACACAGGTGTTTTTTATAAATAGTATTTCTAACTATGGATTTTAAAAGACAGCATGTATTTCTGCTCAGTGCTGGAATAAAAAATCAGATGCTTTGGTTTTTTATTGCCTGCATGGAAGGTATTATAATAGAAAGAAGAGTCACAACAAAAAATATATAGCAATACAGTAAAAGTATATGCACACTATTCTGATCAGTGATACCCTGACATTTTAACCCACCCTTCAAAACTTTGATTTGGGGGTCAGCTAGCTTTTGCAGCTTTGACAGTCACAAATTGACAGAGTGTTAGAGGTTGGAAGGAACCTCTAGAGGTCATCTAGTCCAGCCCCCTGCCAGAGCAGGATCCCTCCTTTGATTTTCCAGCTCAGAAACATTGAAATTTCAATTCCAGCTTTATAAATATTTGTATTTGAAATGCTGTACAATACCAGATTACTTTATTTTATAATACTCTAAATTTTGGGAAGCAAGCTTCTGAAGACCATCATGTTTATCCTTAATTTTCCAATTACCTGCTTACTATATTAAAAGCTGCAAGATTGAATAGTATCTTATTTTTGCATCTGCATGATTTTTACATTTTTCTTCCTTCTGAGGAATCCAGCTGAGTATTTGTCAATAAAGGTGTATTTTTATGAAGAGACTTAACTGTGAACCAAAATCATAACTTCCAGTGTGTTTGGACAGTACCTAGTTAAATGAGATTCCAATCTTGAAGTTGATATCTAGGTGTTACCAAAAATGATGCAGTCACAAGTCTGGCTTCGGAGTGTATCGGGGTGCTTTGCAGAACTGGCTGCAGCTGAGTTTCAATGAGGGTGGGTGGTCATAAAAAGGAAGGAGAGCGGCATCTGTTAGCCTACATCTATTTAAAAAAATGTGGTGTTTCAAGGGGGTAAGAAAATCCAAGGAGTAAATATTTTATAACCTTATTCTGGAAATTCTGGTTAGCTGCAAAATGAACAAAACTCCTTTGTCTTAACTGTCAAGAGCCAGTTTAGGAAATACGTCTTTCGATTGCACTCTTTGTTGAGGGATTGCTTGATAATTGATTGTAAGACAGTAAGGGTTTTGGTGTGAGGAAATTATTAGACTCAGATGTGAAAGAAACCAAGGGGCTTCTTAAAGTTCAATAAGAGATGTCTGTCAGGTAAGGGTAGAATCCACATTTAAGTGTGACAGTAAGAGTAATAAAGTTACAGGAGCTAACAATCAAACATGAAGGTTCTGATCATGCCATGTCGTATTATTAGTGTTCATTCATCAGATTACCAGTTTCAATTTTCCAGGATATGGAATCATCAAATGTTTTCCATCCTAACTTATTTGCTTGACTGTTCAAACATATGCATTATATTGACCTCAGCTGTTCATGTTATCAGCAGGCAAGACTTAACCTGTATTTTGTTGTGCTTTAATTTCTCTCAAATGTATCCCCAGAAGTTAATGATTTTTCCTTCTTATTTTCAGGAACACTATTATTAACATTTTTTAAATCTTCATTTTCTGATTTTTGGTGAAAGTTTAATTTTATTTTTGGCTCCAGTCTGACTCAGTAAACAAACTGCATGTATTGTGCATACACATATGTATATAAGTGTACCAGTTTACCAGCTGCTACAATGAAGTTTGTTGTTAAGAGTATGACACAGATATTTAGGACAGGAAATGGAAAAATAACTTTTTACTTTTCCTTCAGAGAAGGTGACATTTTCAAAATTCAGTTCAAGGTTCATGGATGGTAATGCAGAAAGAGAATCAGCAAACTGGGGTTACCTACAGAGCTTCAGTAATATTGTGTGTACATCTGCATGTATATCTATACATATAATTAATTAAAACGTGTAACAGTATTTTATAACACATCCAAGCCAAGTCATGCATCTAAAAACTGATTTTTGGATTCCTTGTTGCATGCTTGCTTATTGTTTAAAATGAAGAAATAAATTGACTATTCAATTTTTGCCTTTTAATATAATTTGTAAGTTAAGATATTAGGTTTAGATATGAGATATTTAACACTGAAATGACAACCATTTTCTGGTGTGGAAGGACCATAGGAAATGACATATCAAAACAATAACCTGTGTTCAATGAAGGTAAATCTCAGGTGTCACCATCTTTGAAATAAAAACCTGAAGTAGTTGTTTCTCTTTCAAGCACATACCCAGTGTATGACAATGAGAAAGGATCACTAATGCAGAAAATTCAACAGTAAGGTTGTTGTTTGTAATAACAGATAGAAGATTCTTCCAGATGTACCTGTTAATGCAGAGGTGGCTGTGAAACTGACCTTGCAAGTCAGGCAGACACGATACCAAGCAATTTCTGTGAAGCTCAGATGCCTCAAGCAACTCAATATTAACATTCGTTTCCACAGCTGCTGGTGAGCCATTCTGTAGAGATTCATGCAGAGTATAGATACTTTTATTAAAATTGATGGGTGTTTACAGAACTGTGGGGAAACATTGCAGTTTCCTATTAAACTGAATATGAAGATTCTGTAAGGAGAATCAGTTTGCATAAATTGTAGTCTGGAGATAACTGTGTATCTTAGAGAATAATTTGCCAGATCTTTCCTCTGGGGGCCAGTGCTCAGGTCTGAGACTGAGTCAAATCAGCATTGGTTTTACATTAGCTCCTGACAAAAATACCTGGCAGTCTGCTGTTAAATATGAAAACTTTTCCATCTTTTCTGATCTTCTGAAGAACTGTGGTTGGTCTCTGCTGTTTTCCCAGAAAAGCAAGTGCTTGCTTGTGCCCCTCACTGTAGGTAATGTCCTGTGACTTGCTTGCCATGAAAAGCAGAGCTGGGGTGGTGCAGCTGGTCCCCCAGCAGTGTGAGGGAGTTACAGAAACCCTTTGCCACTTCAAGTGAGGCTTGCAGCCATGACAGGAGCCTCCTCCCCATCTTGCTTCAAGAACTGGTACCAAAGTAAGCAAGAAACCATCTCCTTCACAAGAGTGGCATTATTTCCTCTATGTATCAACGGGATCCTATATTTTTATTAGAATCATAGACTCACAGAATCTTTTAGGTTGGAAAAGACCTTTATCATCAAGTTCAACTGTTAACACTGCTAATACCACCACTAAACTACGTCCCTACACACCATGTCCACATGTCTCCAATATCGCCAGTGATGGGGACTCCACCACTTCCCTGGACAGCCTGTTCCAATGCTTGAAAACCCTTCTGGTGAAGAAATCTTTCCTAATAGCCAATCTAAACCTCCTCTGATGCAACTTCAGGACGTTTCCTCTTGTTCTATCATGTGTCACCTGGGAGAAGAGACCAGCTCACTACAACATCCTTTCAAGTAGCTGTGAAGAATGGTAAGGTCTCCCCTGAACCTCCTCCAGGCTAAACCACCCCAGTTCACAGTTGCTGATTCTCACAGGACTTGTTCTCATAGTCCTGCTACCCACATGGTTTTGTGATGCAGTCCAGGAGGCCATTGGCCTTCTTGGCCACCTGGGCACACTGCTGGCTCATGTTCAGCCGTTTCTTGACCAACACCCCATGTCCTTTTCTGCTAGGCAGTGTTCCAGTCACTCGTCTCCAAGCCTGTAGCGTTGCAGGGGGTTGTTGTGACCCAAGTGCAGGACCCAGCACTTGGACTTCTCGAACCTCATACGACTGACCTCAGCCCATCAATCCAGCCTGTGCAGATCCCTCTGCAGAGCCTTCCTGCACTCAGGCAGATCAACACTCCCACCCAACTTGGTGTCATCTGCAAACTTACTAAGGGTGCACTCGATTCCCTCATCCAGATCATTGATAAAGGTATTAAAAAGAACTGGCCCCAGTACTGAGCCCTGGGGAACACCACTTGTGACCAGCTGCCAACTGGATTTAACTACATTTGCCACCAGTCTTTGGGCCCTGCCATCCAGTCAGGTTTTTACTGAGCTGGGTAAAAAAAGTGCACCCATCCAAGACATAAGCAGCCAGTTTCTCCAGAAGAATGCTGTGGGAAATGGTGTTGAAGACTTTACAGTGTCCCTCTAATAATGGCATACCACACCCGGGCTTATCTTCAGGGAGACTGGTTTTATCCCTTCCCCTGTTCCAAACTAGTTTAAATCTCTTCCAACGAGCCCTTCTAACTCCTGCACCAGTATCCTTTTCCCCCTTGGAGAGAGGTGTTCCCCATCTGTTGTCAGCGGGCCTGGTGCCGCATAGACCAACCCGTGATCAAAGAACCCCCAATTCTGCCAGACATACCAGTCTCAGAGACAGGTATTAATCTTCTGACTCATCCTGTTGACTCTCTCATGATTCCTTGCCAATGGAACAACGGAGAACACTACTTGTTCTGATCCCTTGTCCAGTCATCCCAAAGCCCTGAAGTCTATTTTGATCATCCTCTGACTTCCTCTTGCAACTTTGTCACTGCCTAATCAAATAGGACCGGTTTCAGCCCCCATACTGCACAAGCCCCTTTGATGCTGTGCTGTCTCGGGGTGAGTGCATTGCCCCAGAGATGACTGAAAAAAACTGTCTGCTGTCCCAGAATACTGCTGTGGGAGAAATAACTCCCACAGGAGTATTGCTGATTCTCCAGGTCATCCTTGAAATGCTGAAATGTGGTGTGTCCATGATCCTAACACAGTGATGGAGGAATTTCAGAGGAAAGTGATAGAAAATCTCTGGGTATTTTCTGTGTAGAGAAATGTGAAATGACTGTGTCTGAAGAAACCATTATTGAAATCTAGGCAAGTTGTAGTCAAGAATGAGTTCCAGAGTCTGTGTTAAGCGTGTAATTTGTGATTGAGCTAACCTGAATTATGCATTTCAGTTATTAATTATTTTTTCTGAATCCCTTTTTATGAATGCACTTCATGAAATTGCATGGCTGTAATTTATGAATTACATTTCTTTTGTCCTTGGAGTAACCTGCATATTCTCAATAGAGAAAGTATATTTGATGGCATGTTAGGAGGACTAGAATCCATTTCATGGTGACTGTCAAACCTTTGAAATTTGGTTTTGTTCTGCAAATAGGGGTAAAAACATAAAAATGTTTCATAAAAATAGAATTGTTTGGAGTTTGACTATATCTGCATTACATCAAGTAAGTAGTGAGTCTTTTGCTGGCCAATACCTGGCATCCTTTTCCACTAGTATCTGTGGATGTAGGGCTGATTAAACTTTCGTAGGGGGGCAATCCCTACCCATGGGCATGCATGTTACCAAATGGAAAAGAGGGAATATAAGATCCCAGTTGATTGTAACTATTGATTTGAACTAGGTACCATATAAGTTTGTGGTGTTAACTCTGTCTTTAGATGCTTTACATATAGTCATTTGTCTGATCATATTGTTATAGTACCATTCTGTTTTAAGTATCTGTGTTTACTATATTATGTGAAATTTGATTGTAGACCAGCAAATTGTCGATGTCTCAGATGTTGGAGTTCTGGTAAATATTTGCAAGTGATATCTTTTATGTAAGTTGTTTTCTGCCTAGCTACCTTGTGCAGCTAGGGTGATGCTTTGGATTGGGACAAGACTGTCTGCCCTTCACCAGTTTTAGCATCTGGTCTAAATTGTATTTCATAAAATTTTATTAACAGCTGGTATGGTAATCTGGTGATTATTTTTTGTGTTTTATTTTTATTTGTGGAATAATGACGTTATTCACAATTCTGACAATGCCTCCTCTGTCTGTTCTTGGTCTAGTCCTGCAGAATCCTTCTTAAGGCAGGTGATGGTCTGGGCAGTGAGATTATTAGTGGGTGAGTAGTGGAGACGTACATCTTCATATTTGCAAATACTTATAGTAAAGGGAAACTAAGCATGGGGAGGTCTTTCCTTCTCATTATTGCCCACTCACCATTACATTAAGAAGACACAGCCAATCTTTTGGCTGCATTTGAAAAACATCATCTCCATATTTTGATTTTGACTGCTTTATCCATTTCCAGTTATGATGGATCTGGATTATTAAGAGACATAAGGGCAAACAAAAGTATTTCTTTAAATAAGTTTGAGACTAGCTTTGAAGATGGAAGGATAGAATCATCAATTGTTTAGGTTGAAAGGGACCTTAAAGATCACCCAGTTCCAACCCCCCTGCCATGGGCAGGGACACCCTCCACTAGACCAGGTTGCTCAAAGCCTCATCCAGCCTGGCCTTGAACACTTCCAGGGATGGGGCACCCACAGCTTCTCTGGGCAACCTGTTCTGGTGCCTCACTTTCTTCCTTACATCCAATCTAAATCTCCCCATTTTCAGTTTAAACCCATTACCCCTTGTCCTGTCCCTACAGGCCCTTGTAAAAAGTCCCCTCCAGCTTCCTCGTAGGCCCCTTCAGATACTGGAAGGCTGCAATTAGGTCTCCCTGGAGCCTTCCCTTCTCCAGGCTGAACAAGGCCAGTTCTGTCAGCCTTTCTTCATAGCAGAGGTGCTCCAACCCTCTGAGCATATTCATAGCCTCCTCTGGACTCGTTCCAACAGGTCTATATCCTTCTTATACTGAGGACCCCAGAGCTGGACACAGTACCCCAGGAGGGGTCTCATGAGAGTAGAGTAGAGGGGAAGAATCCCCTCCGTCGACCTGCTGGCCACGCTTGTCTGGATACAGCCTAGGAAAAGGTTGGCTTTCTGGGCTGCCAGTGCACGCTGCCAGCTCATGTTCGGCTTTTCATCCACCAGTACCCCAAGTCCTTCTCCTCAGGGCTGCTCTCCATCCATTCTCCACCCAGCCTGTACTTGTAGTTGGGATTGCCCCAACCCAGGTGCAGGACCTTGCACTTGGCCTTGTTGAACTCCATGGGGCTGGCACAGGCCCACCTCTCCTGCCTGTCCAGGTCTCTCTGGATCGCATCCCTTCCTTCCAGCATGTCAGTGAACGAAAATGAAGGATATATATTTATTTAGCAACTTGACTGGTATCAAAGAAATTGAAAGGTCTCTCTTGTAATTCAGTTTACCTAATCTGTAAGTTTAAAATCAATGAAGTACTATAGCTAGCTGTTAATGCAGCCAGGGAAATTGAATGTGCACCCTGGTTCAACAGTAAACATATATATTCTGCTGAAAGTACGGGAAGCTTCCAACACTGGGATGGCTGGAGGACGAGTAACTTGCACAGCTGCTGATGAAAGGGGGACTGGACCCGTGTGGTCAGGCTAAAACAGCCTGGACTCCAGTCAGCCTAAAATGCAGTGGCACTGCAGCCTGCAATGTGTTGCAGCCAGTGGGCAATGTATTTACATGGGCTCCCTGACTGTTTCGCCCATTTTATCATTCTGCCTCTTCACTCTTTTGAATTCTTAACTATCAGTATGGACTTATCAATGTAGCAAATTAGCTATGAATAGTTCACACTGCTCAGGGGAGTTTGTTCTTTTGTTTTGCTTTTGATATAAATGATACAGGCCAAACTCACTCAGAGGGTGTTAAATGCTCAGGCCTTTGAAACCCAGATTAAAATTCCCACCTGAACCGTAGTTGTCCTAATGTGTCCTAATAATCTGTAGTGATTAATTGAATTAGTAGCATCCTTTAACAGGTCTTCAGGGACTATCACATTTTAGAATAAATGCACTTTTTTGTTCACAGTATGAGGATACTTTTATGCTTTCAGTTGTAAGGGTCAATAAGGTCACTTTTGAACTGTGATGCCTATGTGCATACTGAATTCTAAAAATGTCCCAGAATTTCATGTTCCTCAAAGTATGGTGCAGGCTTGTTACAGGAAATACAGCACTGGGCTGTTAGGTGGAATTAATCAAGAATCTTGCAGGACACCTTCAAGAGCATGAAAACAAATCAACTGAAGTTCCAAGTGAAGTTGATTTAGATTAAAAAAATGAAAGTATCCAGGGTTTTGCTGAGTGTTCATATTCCTCTAGTTGTCTACAAAAATGTTCTCAATGTAAAAGCAAAATGGAAATGCTACCTTGCATGAAGTAATGGCCAGTAATTGTAAAATTATAAATGAGTTAGTTCATATTCTATTCATTCATTCAGGCTTCTGCAATTCTGAGAGGCACAGGCTGAACTGAGAATAAATAAAAATCATACACTTCTTCCCATTTTATTTCTGCTTTTTCAGTCTGCATCTGAGTTAGATGAGTGATTTCTGCTCCACTCAGTTAAAATGCTGCTCTCTAGAAAGAATTGTGATGATGCTTAGGTAACAGGGGGTTTTTAGTAGCAAACTGAAAGGAGTTTTTCTTGAAATATGGCTGAAATCCATACAGAGGTTGTGCTGTTGCATAATAATTTCATTCTGTATGAAAATGATTTGTGATCTTAACATTCATGCACTTTCTACATTAAAACTGTATTTTGAAATCTATAATTGCAGAACTGTGTAAAACTCCTTAAGTGCTCCATGAATAGGTGTCTTAATTCAGCACGTTTCTGCATGCTATTATAGAACAAATTTAAAAAATTATTGTGAATGTAGGTTTTTCTCAAGCCCTATAACATTTGTTATGAGTTTATTACAAAGACTTGGAAAAAATGTAGTAGATTTCAGGTTGATTGCTTTGCAGTTTTCCTTAAATCAGACAGGCTTTTGCTTTCTAATTTTATAAATGCCAAAACCTGGTTTCACAGATTGTGTTCTGTTTGATATTTAAGAATCAGATATGAAAATATGTTTTCTGTAACAATTCTAATTTTAAAAGTAACATTTTCACAATTCCAAGAATGCATTAACAGTGACTGCATTTAATACTCTATCCTTTTATTCTGTGATTATCAAACTGATTTATGTAGCATTTAAATTTATTCCCATTTGTATTTCTTAGTGAAAGCAAGTGATTTATTTATTTATTTATTTATTTATTACTTTAGAAGATGTGCAGGCCAATTCTTTATGTTTCCCAGAACCATTCTTTTTACATCTGTAGAACGAAAAATATTCAGAAGTCATTTTGATAAGATAAAGGTAGTTTTGATTGAAGCAAGTGAGACAAAATTGAAAAATTACTTTTGAGATATCCATTTTCAAAGCCATTAACTGCACCCACTTAGTATGTTTCTGAGTAATGTATGTTTTTATTCTCAATCTAAGTCTATAATCAGACGTAACATTCAAATGGAGTTCTGATGGATTTTACAAGGAGGAATGCTTGTACAGAAGTTGCTGACAAGATACTTGCTGGCCTACATATAATATACTTAATGCATTTAGTCAGTCTTGTGTATTATTTCAGCTATTATGTGATAGTTGTTTATTTTTGAGGGAATGTTAGTCTTTATTACTAGTTTCCCTTCTCAGTATTCAGCGATCAAAACTAATCAACTGATGCTTCTGGAAGTTTCTCCCTACAGTGTCTAGATGATTGCAAATATTCTAGTGTTTGCTTATTTGGTTGGTTTGGGGTTTTTTATTACATATTGTCCATAAGAAAATTATACATGAAAAAGAAGTGTCCTTAGAAGAAGAAAACATTCCGTGTTTCTCAGAGACAAATGCACATTGGCACTAATAGTTTGAATAACCAGCTTAATGTCATGCTTAAAACTCTACATTGTTTAAATGCAGAATGTAGTTTTTTGAAAAAATGTAATCATAGCTCATGCCTAAAATCCTTATCTGGAGTTGTAAGAGTGGAATTCTGGTCCACCTGTGGAGCTGAGAGCAAAACTGCAGCTCACTCCAAGGCAGAAATTAATCGTAAATCCCAAAGAAACACACACAGCAGGCTTTTAAAGTAGTCTTAGGCATGACCACGTGAACACTGCTGGCAGGTCTGTTCATATGGTGGAAGTTGGACATGTTAATTATTTAAAGACTTTGTTGGCTTTAGAAGGACAGAAGGAAACATTATAGAGGGTTAGCATATTTCAGTGTATTTTGTTGTCAACCACTATTGTGTGTCCACAAATATTCAGTGATATTAAGTACAATGGTACTGGTTGCAACTTCTTCCAATATTGTTTGGGTGTATGTAAAAGTTCTCTTTGTTGGAACAGACAACATTATTTAATAACTTTCCCCCAACACTTAACCATAGTCACATATTCGTGAGATACCATCCCTGTGGTCAGACTAATAAAGAAGAGAAACAGCTCCTTTGACAAGACTTACTCTGAAGCTCCTCTTGCCATATTCCTCTATTTCCCACCTTTTCTCAAGTGAGAACCTGTCTAAGCATCAAATATTGGTAATTAAGCTACAATTTCTTATTATAATTAATCTTTGCTATTTTACCCAGAAACAAAATATAATACAATTGATGTTAAGAAATTTTAAGCAGTGTGGAAGTGCACAAGGCCGTGAAATAAAATTGGTGTACGGTAGCCTACACTATACCTTGAATTCGAGTGATGCTGTATAAAACTGTTCCATTTCATTTGTTCAGTTGTTCCTTTTCAGTCTAATTAATCAATCTCTGATTAATAGAAGGCATGTGAGGTGCAGTATTCTTCAGTATACTACATCTTGTTTAAGTGTTTTCTTTACATATTAGTCAGTGCATGAAAGGAACTTTGTCCGAGTGGCTTGGCAATTTTGCAATCCTGATTGCAACCCTAATTACCCAATTAAAAGCACACTTGTTTTTTGGAGGTTAAGATTGGAACAAGGGGCATTTTGAGAAGATGAGGAGTTTAGATAGCTGCCGCAGGGGACCTGTACTCCCATTTATGAGCCATCAAAAAGGAGTTGAACTGCATGTGTCAGCACTGCGTTTGAAATAAGGTTACTTTGTTCTACACAAAGTGTAGAAGGGCTAAACAGTAATTTAGTTCATGGTTATTTTACATTAAGTCAAAAGTTGCCATATGTAAGCTTTTCTTCAGGCTTCAAAAGATCTTACTGGACTGTTGCCTTTGTGCTGGGATGGTTTGACATCTTGAAAACCCCGCGCTTTTGTTTCATTTCTGTGCACATCCTAGCTTCACCGTGGTGAATACAATTAATTAACTCAGAAAGCCTTTGATGGCAGCTACTGGGCACTTGAAGCAAACTGGCTCCAGTGATGAAAGCTGTGCCCTGTCAAAGATGAGAGAGGAAAGCCTGACAGTATGGTGTTCAAGCAAAGGTAAAGGATAGCACTGTGTTGCTTTCTGTCTTAAAGAAAGCCACTTTTTTCGACAGCTGTTTTTCCTAATGTGTTTGTCTTAGGCTATTAGCATGATAAAACCTAGTGCTTTTTAATATAAGGAACTGCTTCATGCATATCAATGTTAGGGTGTGAGTGAACACTGGTGCTTTTAAAGCCACACAGACTGATAGGTATCTGTGCTTAATAAGATATTAGATTATTTAAATGAATACATAGTAGCAAAATAGTATTAATCATCACTGAAAAGCATGTCTGCTGTCTTTTTGCTAGCGGAAATTAAATCTTACCATATCAGTATTAGAAACCTGAGTTCCCCTTTTTTTTGGAGACCTCATCTCTCAGACACCCGGAGTCATATTTTTCTAATTATATTGTATCTTAATCGTGAACTGCTAAATGCTTGATTCCACCACTGTAAGTACTCTGTGGAAAAGCACACTCTCCAGTAATTTTGGCTGAACTAAGGACAGGCTTGTGGGGTGCACTTTCACTTACACTTCGATTTCACCTTCTCAGTGTCTGTTTACCTTATTTACAATACTTACTTTTTTAGCATTAATTAAGTACCCACAGTTGTTAAAAATGTAAAAAAGAAGTGGTGATCTAGCAGAAACCTTACACTGCCAGATCATAGCTTCAGCCTTTGACTGCATAGTAGTGAAGCATTTGGGGTTATACTTGTCTATGTATTCTCTGTGCAGCTTCCTTGAGATTGGAATATACAGGTTTTAAAAAGAAAGTTGAGATTTTTATAAACAGGCAGGCTGAAAGCCATTGCTTCCTATTGCCACTGTAATTCCAGGGAAGGTCACTTCTCTCTGCGACTATTTTCCTGGAACTGCACCTGGTTCAGCTTTAATGTCAATGAGCTTGATTCATTTAAACATTAGTTTAACTTAAGTAGCCTGACTGCTAAATCAAGGGGACAGAAGTTTCTGGCAGTGATGGCAACTTTGAAGTTGTGTTGCTGTCAGGTCAGCTAGAATAGCTACTCCTAAAGGGAATTTGTGGTCCAGCCCCCAGCTTTGTCAGTCACCGAATACTTGGCATAAAAAAACCAGAAGAAATTGTTAGTTTTAATTATACAGCTTTACAGGATGAAACCGCTTAGCAGATACTGATTTTCCTTTTGCTAGGCAGTGTATAAATTTAGAAGTTTGTGCTTTCTAGAAGATGATAATATTGTGGCTGCTAATTTCTTCAGGTTAGAGCAGATGAGGAGAATGTTTTGAGTCTCTCTTAAAGCTCATTTAGCCCATAAATGCTTTTGTGTACTGTAGCATGGAATAATTTTTGTGGAGAGACATTACATGTAACTTGAGGTCTCTCACTTAGAAATAGGTTTCTAGGAGAGCTGGCCATTTCGGGCTGCCTAGATAAATATTTAAAATGTAGAAGTGTGTTGGTTTTATTTGGGACAGGGTTAATTTTCTTCACAGTAGCCAGCATGAGACTGTTTTGGATTTGTGCTGAGAATATTGATGACACTAATATTTGTAGCTGTTGCTGAGGAATGTTTATATCAGGTCAAGGACTCAGTTTCTCATACTGCACTTATATTCTCAGCTTCTTTTCTACTGAGAGGAGACACAGTCCAGACAGCTGACCCAAACTGACCAAAGGGACATTTATGACATGTCATGCTCAGCATATAAGTTGAGAGTGGGCTGGGGTTCACGCATTGTCTTGCTTGGTGACTTGTCCTCTTGCTCGTGAGGCTTGCTCTGGCTCTGGCAGATCTTTCTCTTAGGCTCTCTGGCCCTAGCTCTCGCTCCTTGGGACCTTGTCAAGATGTCAGCAGATGGTGAGCAGTAATATAATTTGTTCTACTTTCTATTATTTTAATTGCATATTATTAGTACTGATATTAGTTTTATCAGTATTGTTAGTATTATTGGTATTCTTAGTATTATTATCACTATTTTATTAATTTATATTATATTATTAAATTGCTCTTATCTCAACCCACAAGCGAAACTCTGTGATACCTGATTGCTGACTGGGATTAAACCACGACAAGCAGCAACTGTAGTCTTCTTCCTTAGCCAGGTGCTGTAAGACAACTTGAAAAATAAACATGAAAAGTTAGAAATAGCAAGGCGAACACCTGGTAAGTCCCTACTTGCAATGAAGCCAGTTTTCAGTGAGTAGTAGGTAGACACGTATGAGTAGTAGGTAGGCACATGTTTCTCTTTACCATAGGTATAGATCAGTATTTATTTGTTAATATTCCAAAGGCACTTAAGCATCTCCTTGCTTAGTTCTCAAATAATTTATTTAAAATCTCCATGCAATACAATCGTTAACAACTATCAGCTAGAATGTAGTCCTATACATTACTTATGATTAAAAATACTGTTGGAAATTAGACAATCTCTGTATTCAACAGTTAGTTTGAGTGGTAATTCTGATCATGAATTTCTGTGGGTTCTGATATATGGATGTAAAATATGCTTCAAGAACTTATCTGTAGGGAGGGAATGCCTTAATTAACTCCCATTGTTTGTGTGTGTCTGTATTTAGTTTGCACTGGTTTAATCCAGTTCCAAAGTATTTCAGTTGGAAGGAGGGTGTTATCCATATATACATATATATACACCCACATGTGTGTATAATAGTATAAAAGTCAAGTTCGAAGAGCTCTTAGTTTTTAAATTCTATTTGATTTGATAGACTTGTGTAGGCAGGCACCAATATATGATACATTGGCCTAAACTGGGAATTACTTTTTCACTGAAGAGGATCTGGTAGGTATCAACAATATCACATTTTTATTAATCATTTGGCTTTATAGTGTGGCATCTACAAGAAGTGCAAAAATATGTTGTTTTTTTATGTCATCCTTCTTCTGCTTTGTTTGGAATATTGCTTTTAACTCCAAACAGCAAAAACCCTGGAGCAAGTTTTGAATATGTTTTATGAAATTACAGTTATGGAAAAGATAGGTCTCAAAAGGTAATGTTTTCTATTATTGCTGCTTTCTTTTGCAAACAATGTGCAGATTGTTCTCAAGGATGTGTTATTTCTGCATTTTAGGTCTTACCAGCAGCCTACTTCAGTAAAAATCCACGGTTCCTTCAGTGGAGAACTCTAGTTATTCTGGCAGACAGTGGTCTGATGAGATCTTCACTTTTAGGAAAAGGCTTCACAAAATAAATTCTTTCAAAAAATGTTTTCATCGTTGCCATCAATACTAAGACAAATTAAAGAAGCTGAGTTAATTTTAATAAAAGCAAATAGAAAAAGGTGGTTTATGTTTAACAATGGTATTATAAAGGCTCTAGATTCAATATAGAAGTTGTATAATGAGACAGCTGTTTAATTACAAGGTAATAATGTATTTAAAGAAATAGCAAAGCTAAATTGCAACCAGTGTTTTCACAAACTACTCAGTTACTATTGTCTTCGTAAGTATGGTATTCTCGCTTTCTTAAAAAACTTGAGTGCAGCATAATTAACCAAAACTCTCACAGAAATCATTGTTTTTTATCATCTCTACTGTAACAGCTGGTTTATCCTCTTGATGTGTAAACTGCACATTTAGAACATCAAGCGCAAAAGCTGAGTAGATTGACCTCTTTGGGTGAATGAAGAGGATGATTAATCTTAAAATATTCTTAGAACTTCTTAACATAATTAATTTCTATTTCTGATGTATAGTTCATCACTGTGGCCCCAGTAATCTTGTAACATTAAATTAATGTCTTTTGAAAAGAGTTGCTGGAATCAAATGCCTCTCCTATCAGGAGAGATATGGGAGTTTGGGATACTTTGTCTCTATCTGGGACTAATTCCTTAAAGACCTACAAAATAGCTACAAACAAAATAAAAATCTGGTTTTAGTGGTAAAAGTTTTTTTTCCTTTTATTTTTTCCTTTTTTATTAGGAATTGTTAAAAAATAGCACCTTTCCTCCATTAAGACCAGTCATTTTTTCCCTGTCTTTATAAGTATATTCATGATAATGATACATTGCTGTGAAGATAATACTCCTTATTCTTCTGTCATTATGGATATTTCTGAGTTGTTTTTAGAATAAAAAGAAAAAGTGAAAAAATGAAGGTCAGACAGCTGTAGTATTTATTTTTCCTTCTGTAATGCTGGTGTGAAAGAAACAGTAAGAGTGCCAGGGCTGCAATTGTTTATGTACTTGTTTTGAGATTCTTATGAGTCTTACTGAAAAGTGCCAATTAAACTTACTTATTTCAATCCAAAGTGGGTTGTCTTCCACCTGTTGTTGTGCTGGTATAGCTAAGGAAGGTTAACTGTATTTGCCAGTTGGAGAGCCATTCATTCCAGGCATTGTTTTCTGAACCATTTTGTCCTTCAACGTAAAACATTATGTAGCTGCCTAAACTTCACATCCCAACCATGCTGCATCCCCACACATAGGATAATTTGCTTCAGTCATCAGATTTAGGCATTACTGTATTTACCCTTCACATCACATTTCTTTCTTGCTTCGTTACTGCCCTTTCTGTTGCAGAGTTAATTTATGTAAGATATGCTTATTTATAAAGTGACTGGAAGGGAATATGTCGTTTACATCACTGTTTAATAAGGGATGTTAATATTACTGATGTTGCTGTATCTATTGTTACTTCATGGAAGGACTGGCTAAATTTTGACTTCTGGAAGTGAATGTTGTAAAGTTTGGCTATTAAATAATTTAAAAATCTTTGCCAAAATTTCTATGGTAATATTATATCACCTTTGTTTCATATGCATTCTACTAAATATTAGCTTCATGGTATTTTGGACAGTACATGTTAAAGAAAACACTTGAGCCTAGGGGAGTGGTTTCAAAGCTAAGAAGCAGCACATTACACAAAATTAAAGGAATAATTGTGGATTTGTATTCTGACTTGGGTAATACATTGTCTCTATAGAATGGTACCTTTAAACACTGGAGTCCTGTAAACTACACTTTCTATGATTGTGCAGAAACAGATCATCGCACAGAAAAGCTTCCAGCAAGTGCAAAAATAAAATGGCTCTGTTTTACAGGTAATTTGCTGTCTGGAATACCCCTCCAGCTGAGCTTCATCTTTTTACTCTAGAGCAGTCTAATTAATATATTCCATAAATAAGACATGAGCATACTTTAATTTGGAAAGGGAAACAACTAATTTGAAATTAAACAAAGGATAAGACAATTAATGGACAGCTACAGTATTCTTGTAAGAACGTGGTTCTTGTACCTTACTGATTTTGAGTTAGTTGTTTGTCAGCTATGATATGCATCTAGGTTATTTGAACTTCTTATTACACGAAACCAGACAGAGGAGTTTGGTCTTGTATGAAGGTATCATCATGTCTTCTGATGTATTTGTACCTGCTCCTTGAAGATGTTTTGTATTACTGGTGAACTTTATTGTGGTTTCTGCTCCTTCCCCCTCTTCCCCAGTCTTAAAGATCATAAAATATTATTAATGTTACAGCAGCAGTTCTTAGTTGAGACCTGCAGAGTACTTGTGTTTCCGTTACATCGCCTCTTTTCTTCCTTTAAATGGCTGGGCATCACTATGTATGAAGAATCATATAGGCTAAGGAGAGACAATGTGTGGTTAGTAACTTCTAAAGTCAGGACAGTGACAGGAAGAGACAACTGGGGAGAGCAAGGATTAAGTACTAGCAAGGCCAACAGCAGATCAGAGCAGAAAGCACAAGAGCCATAAAACTTCAAATGGTATGATGCAGCTGCTGCTAGGAAAGGCTGCAGGAGAAATTGCAGAAATCTGGTTCTTTGATAATGGTGTGTTACAAGTTTGCCAGGTCTTACCGCCCTGTAAGAGGCTGCAGTAGGTAGGAACTGTGAGGAGCACTGCGTCTGGGGTGATGGAAGGGAAACTGCCAAGACGGTCTCTTTTTCAGAGATGATGAACGTGGTAACAAAGCTTAAGAACCATTTTTTCCATTTATATTTAAGAAACATTGCTTTCAGTTCTTCTGGGTTTAGTTATTTCTACAGAAAGTTCGGATAATTGCTTTACAGTCATATTTCCCTGTATAGGCAAAGCACTGCAGCAGCTGTCACATTTTAGGTAGAAGATACAGCCCCTTGTGTCTGTTCTCTTTGCAGCTTTGAATAATGACTGTTTCTTGTGGGAAGGCACTGGGAGTGTCTTGTTCTTAAGACAGAGAGAAAAGTAATGAAGTTGACAATATTGCTCAGAGAATACATCTGATCTTACCAAACAGATGGGTTTTGAGGCTTATTGGTAAATAGTATAAACCTAAGCTATGCTATGCTAAAAATGCTAGTAGAGAAATAGTAGCATTTAATACACTGCAAATTATCCTTAACGTATTCACATTTGAGAAGAGTATACTTTCTCCAAAGCACATAATCTTTCTGATGTCGTTCTTAAATAGAAGTTGTAAATTCTGTTAGTAGCAAGAGTTCGTTCTTAGGTTCGTACTTAGAAGCAATGCAAAATAATGGGCAGTAGTAACTACTACAAGAAATAAGCTGCACCGTGGTTTTGGAAAGAAGTGTGAATGCTTATTGCATGCCTGTTACAAAGCAATGTGACTAAGTACAGAGACAACATGTTTGCATGTGCACATGCTCTGCTTTCAGCTCGGTGGTGACCCAGTGACCGTGTGGCAGCCCCACATTCAGGAGGTCTGGGTGCTGTGCTCTTAAGCACTTCAGAGTAATAGAGAATTGCAGTAAGGCTTGTTGCTGGCTTCTTCCATCAATAAATACCAGTTTACCAGTTCTTACTGACCATGTTCAGTGAGGGAATGCAGGCAATGACTTAGCAAGATCACTTGAAAGTAAGTATTTTTATTACTGTTAAAGCTTTAAAAAAGGTTGCGTTTTCCTTAAATAGGTTTTTAAACAATTTTAAAAACTTACTTGGACCAGGGAAAATGATTGCTTTTGAAAATGGAAAAAGGAATAACTGACTACCTGAGTCTGCTTAAAAATGGACATATGCGTGTATAAAGCCTATATGCATGTTAACCCTGCGAGCTCACCCCTAAGTCCTTAAAGAAGTGCATTTGTGGAGCCAGCTGCTCTGTGTTAACTTAAAAGCATCCCTTCATTCAACTCAACTCAGACACCACCTATCTTGCCAGCCTTCACTATCTGCTGTATGGGGAGGGAAAAAAATCCTTTCGTAAAATCAGATGCAAGGTTGTGTTGCATCAGATGTTACTTTAAGGATTTATCCGTAGCCTTTCAGACTCCGTGGCAGGAGTCAGGGAGTGCTGATCATTCCCAATCTTGCCAAGAGGGTTTTGCCACTGTGCTTTTCTGTGCAAATCTGTCAACATTTAATCTTAAAATGCCCTGTAGAAGTAAGCAGAGAAGCATGATTCTGCCTATTTTTTTGGTGTTAAGTATGTCAAATAAAAAGCAGAATACATCTGTAGGATAAGCCAGTTATTTTGTCTCATTTTGAACTGTCTTTGAATTGATATACTTGAAAAGAGGGAGATAGTTTCTTCAGCATGCAGGCTGTTCATGAAAATGTTTAATGCCTAGAGCTGTTAGCTTTAGAAGTCACTGTGGAAAAAGGATGGCATTGCTTTGTATTTTGGTCTTACTGCTGGTTAAGAAACTTTGTATTTTAGTTTAAAACTACTGTATTTGTATTCTTGTCTGAGTGGAAAGAAAGGATGTAACAGGGAGAGTTCATTTTTGGTTTTGCTTATGAAAAATATCGTATCCATCTTTATTTACCAGTAATTTCAGGGAAAATATTAAAACAGGATGATATCAGATTCTAAAACTTGCCAATATAAGGAGGAAAAAAATTAAAGACTATTTTAAAAAAAGGATTTTCTTAGCTACTTCTTTAACCTTACTTCTTTTTAAAATTGGTCACTGTGCTTGAGCGTACTCCACTTTAAGTATTTTGACTAGTATAACTGTACCTTTTAATTTCTTAATGTTAGGTAAAATATTCAGTACATCTTTGGTAGCTGGATTTGAGAGGCTTTTTGTTAAAGGTTTATCTGAAAAGAAGTAGATTAAATGACTCTTAATGCTTTTCTATTCCAGATGATTCTATATTTTTATTATAAAATGTAAATCCATCTAACAGAAGAAGTCCTTCAGCGTATTTCAGAGCACTATTACAAATCTCAAACATCTTCTCCACTACATCTGTAAAGGAAACAGTCAGGACAAGATTGGTATATAATTAAGTTAGATATACTTATTATTGAACTTTATTGGCAGGATTTTTCCTCTATAATAAAATGTATTATATTTTAGAAGGTAGAATTGCTTTTCTTCCATCTAGCACTATTTTGTTTATAAAATGGAGAACTTTATTGAAGGTCTTTCTGAATGCTGAGCTGTTGTACTGTACCTCTGTAAGTTTCTTGCTGCATCTTAATGTTGATCCTTTTTGTTTGGGTTTTTAAATTTTAAAAATTGCCGTCTGAAAAACCATTCTGTGATACACCCATGGGAAGAAATTTTATTTCTGTTTTTAAATTGCTTGTATGCTTCATGTTATGTTAACAGTTGTGCTTCCTTAGCTAAGGAACTCTACTTAGGGTGTCACAGGTTTGTGTTGCACAAAATCTACTACAATGAACTGAAAATTTAGAAGATGCTGAATATATGTTAATCCTTATACAAAAATTAATTATCAGGAATTATAATAGCTAATGTTATTCCTTCTGATGCAGAAGTGTATGTGATTGTCCCTACCTGTGTTTCCAGTATAGTGTCTATCGTAAATCAGTTCCTAAGCAGTTAAATGTGGCTTCTTAGACGTAATCCTGTACTTGTGTGGACAGCGGATGTTATCTGTTCCCAAAGTCATGCATTTGTATGCTTTCAGGATTGCTGTAGAGGCTTCTGCCATGCAGAGTATGATTGGTCCAGATTAAAAGACTGTCGGAATTTTGACAGTGAGAGAGGTGGGTAACATAGAAACAACAGAGTTCAGGAGGGGAATCCAATAAAATTCTGTGAAATCTGTAATACACCTCAAACTGTTGCTGGAAATTTTCAAAAGATTTTAAACTTGGCAGGAGTCCTACTGTGTCTTTGCTAACCTGTATTCATAAGGTGATGACACCTAAAACTGTTTGAGATGCAGAAATCAGTTTTATGTAAATAGATCAGAAAATACACGGATCTTGTTGCATTTTGAGCTGAAGGGGCTTTCAGGCTTACCTTTACAGGGACTTTGAACTTTACACTGAAGTATGTGCTCAAGACCATACGACAGGGGTTTTGGCAAATCCTTTTTTTGTGTGCTGGGCTTGGCATGTCATTGATTGGATTGTTGGCTTTTCTGAATCTTCAACTAGCATGTACCTTCATCCCTTCTGATGTTCAAGGAACCGCAACTGTATAACATCACTTACATCATTGATTCTCTTTCTGGAATCAATCTTGTAGGTATCTCCATGTGCAACGTCCTGGTGTCTTAAAATCAGTTAGAGAGCTTGCTTCAGCCTGAATTAATATAAATGTATTGATAACTTTGGGTATTATTACCTAAAAAAATGGGATTTTTGACCACAAAATAGTACACTGAAGTTGAAAAGCCATACAGCTTTACAGTTGTACATTTACATACCTTATGCGAATCTTTCCTAACCTTCCAGTGCTATGTGAAAATCAGCAGAGAAGAGTGGAGACAGAAGTGCATATTTTAAAAAAGTTTGCTTGTCAAAACATTGAACACAACGAATCTGTGATAATTAGGATTAGATATCCTTAGATATCCACTTTTCATGAATTCAGCTGAAGATCATTCACCAGTTGTTTTTGAATGCTACCTATTAAAATTTTTTATATCAGCCAGTAAGAGAGATGTGTGTGGAAACCACATGGGAAACAGCGTATCTTTCCTCCTTCAGGGGGAGTCTGTAGTTTGATTCATGTAATTAATTTCTTTCTTCTACCAGTTGGTCTACAGGAATAGTGAAAGAACTTTATTTCAAGCATCCTGTGCTGGAGCAAGAGAAGTTTTTGCTTTGTTGAGTAACTATATCTTTCTATCTTCACAATAAGACTCATTGAATATAATTTACTTACTCTACCAGTTGCTGGTTTTATTCTGAAACATTTAACTTTCAAATTAAATAAATCAAAAATAGAGACCTCTACAAAATAGATGTCTGTCGGGTTGAATAACACTTCCTGATTTTCCTACTGTAATGGTGGGCATTTGTCAATGTAGAGTTAGGCTTGTCATCCACAGCCATGCAGCTGTGAAGATAAGGAAGTGTATCTAGTTTATGTGGGGAGATTTTGGTAGCGGGAGAGGGGCTAAATTGGTGGCTCCCGTCAGACCACCTCTGGCCAGTCAGCGAAGGTGGTAGGACTTCTGTGATAACATACATAAGAGGGAAAAGTCTGCTGGGATGCCTGCAGTCTACCAGTCTACCTTAGCTTTCAGCTGCAGATCCACTGCACAGCCCAGTGGTGTTTGTAGCTGCAAATGGGTCCTTAGTGAATGTGAAAGGAGCCTCAGTTCTAGTGTTCTTCAGTTGATAGAATAGCACTCCAAATTTTCTCCTTTTCTCCATTTCAAATTAATTATTCCCAACCTGCCATTATTATCACCTTTAGGATAATGTGACCTTATGGTACTGCTGCTATCGGCTAAAGAATATCCAGAAAAACAAGAAACCTGGAGAAGTGGCCATTCCAAACTTTGGCCTTAGCTTGCACGATTTATCACTGAATATTATTGTGACTCTCATAGACTTTTGTATGAACCCCTCATACTGCTTAGAAAAGCAAAGAAACAGTTCTACTATGTAAAGCTGCAGAAGCTTGTTCTGCTGAATTCAACAGTAATCATTAGGATTCAAGTGGAATCTGCTTTAGTGAAAAAATGTTCCCTGATCCATTTATTTTTTCCTCTTTGAAATACAAAACAGCAAGAAGAGAAAACGTTCCGCAGTAATTATCATATAACAACATTTTATTTTCACTGGTGTTCATACAGCATTTCTGCTACAAGCGTATCCTGCTTCAGATGATGCTAACCAATAGTATTGAGATACAGTACATATAGATAGACTTGGCTATAGAAAGAATACTGTCTCCTAATGGAAAATGCTGACTCCTTTTTACTTTAAAACTGCACTTAATAGAATTTTTCATTCTTATGAAGAGAGAAAAAAATGAGCAGGAAAATACGAAGGTAGCCAGGTTTGTCTTCACTAAGTACAATGTTCTGTGGTTTAAAGTGGCAAACACATTTATATATATTTGCACATATAAATCTTTATCTACCAATAAGCGTGAAATATTGGAAATAGGAGGCAGATAGCAACTGTCAGCTCCAGTTAGTAAAGAAAATGAGATTTAGTAGAACTGACTGAACGAGCAGCCTCCCAGTTCTTAGGTTGTTGAACAAAAGTGATGATGATCTTCTCTAAAACATACTGCAAATCAGAAACGTAAATTAATTATTTTTGGTTGTTCTTATTTTTGCATCAAGGACAAGGCATATTGTCATAAAAGCATGTTCAAATCTTATTCTGATACAATCTGTTGCCAACATAGCAAATTAAAAAACTATTTTGTCCATCAGGAAACATTTTGCTAATGAAAAACACGGTCAATTGTTATGAATCTTAGCTATCTAAGAAACCTGTGGGAAGCAGGACAGTTGGACGGGAATTTGACTTTCAGACGTTGGCTATGCAGTAGCTAGAGGGTAGTGCTATTTTTAAAATTGGTTAAATCCAATGTATTTTTTTCAGTGAGTACACACACGTATCCTGGATTCTGTATTACTTCTGGATTTCTTGTTTGTGACTGAGATGCACAAGAAATTCAGGCAATGCTTAATGGTGATGACCACCTTGTGCTGAAAGGGTGGTAGTGAATTCCCACATTCATAAGGTATCTGAATTTGCTAATGAACCTAGAGGAATAAAAACTGCTTCTTAATTTTGGGCTTCAGCACCAATACCTATTTTTGCCTTTGGGTTTTGGGGTGGGCAGGGGGAATGATTTCTGGGGGTATGTGTAAGCTTCACTCCTGTTAATGTGGTATTGCATTGCCAAATAATTTTGTGAGATATTGGAAAACATAGTCTTTGGGTTGTTCAAGAAAAGAATACTTACTGCCTAATTGAGGCTGTTCATCTTCCAGGTAATTCGTGGCTATAGTGGTGCATGTGCATACACACACTGTGATGAGTTGATCTTGGCTAGCTGCCAGATGCCAATCCAGCTGCGCTACCACTGCCCCTCCTCAGCAGGACGGGGAGAAAATAAGAAAAGCTCCTGAGTTGAAATAGACAGGGCAATCACTTACCAATTAGGGTCACAGGCAAAACAGATTCACTTGATGAAAATTAGTTTTGTTTATTGCCAGTTAAAAATACAGTAAGATAGAGAGAAGCAGACAAAACTAAAACACACCCCCACCCCCCAGTCCTAGTCCTCTTTTTTCCCAGACTCAACTTCACTCCTTTGTTCTCCACGCATCTGTGTCCTTCCCCCAAGTGCACCCTTTAGATAGCAGAAATATTTGTGGTTCAGCTACTGGGATTATACTGGCTCCAAATATTCTTCTGGTTTCTAAGTAGACTATCTTGATTTTGTTGATGTGTTTTATTACTGTGCTGGTCACTATCAGCCTCTACCATTTGCAACAAATATAGGTATTAGTCACATTGTGTGTAGAATAAATCATACATATTCTCCATTTCTAGTGGGTGTGCTTTGTTATTTTAAAATTCCTACCTTTGCTATTTCTTACACTGGGAGATTTTCCAGTGGCTTGTAAGTGAATGATTTGTTAAACTTTGCAAGTGTGTTATTGATGAACAACTTGTCACATAAATTTAATTATTTCCACTGCCAAGTTTTCATAATTGTTCCAGTGAAATTGTGAAATAGCCATCTAAAACATAATTACTGTTAGCCATCTAATAACCATCTAAAACATAATTACTGAAATCATTCTATCATCTCTGTAATAGTGATAGTTACATGTGGTCTAGGTTTCTTCTGAGTGATAATAAAACTTAAAGGAAAATGCAATGTAATATTTAAATATTAACCATGACAAGCACTCATGTAATATAAAACAGTTGGCAGGGAGAAGGCATTTGTTCCCTGAGCGGTTACACTGTGAAAGCTTTTAATGTGTACATTCATCAAATGGCAAAGATGATTTTTTTTGTTTGATGAACAGGACTTGTTTTCTGGCTCTAAGTGGTACTTTGATCCTAATTTAGTGTTGGTTAGTCCGGGATAAAAATCTTCTCTCAACCAGTTGTAACATATATGAAAACCACTAAATTCATAAAGTAAAATTTCACAAGTGTATATATGGCTGTGTCTTGTTCCTTTGGTAAAATAAGATTAGTATTGCCCCCCCTTTAAAATATTCATTACCATGCTCTTGAGAAGTTGGTACTGAATTTTACTGAGTTGGAAATGTATGCTTTAGGCTTTAACTGCTGCAAATACAGCATTAAAAAAAAAAAAAAAAAAAAAGACTGTTATACATTTAACTATGTCAATACTATATTCAAAGATATGTTGTACAGTCACATATAAAAGTGTGTCAATGTGAAGGTTGACCATGCCAGCTGAAGTTGTTCCCCTCATTCATGTGTATTATGGTGCAATATCCAGTTTCATATTCATGTACTTTTCTACATGGATGCTGGAAAAATAATGCTTAGGAAATACATAGGTGGAACTCTTGCCAGTGGGACAAAGGTTAGGACATAATGACTATCATAAGTGATTGCAAGCACAAAATGGGTTTATGCCCCAAATTAATATAAACTTCATCATTAATGTATCTGCCATAGCTCTTCTTTTATATGTAGAGAAAATTATCAACTTACTTTTATAAGGCATACTGAAAAATTGCAAATTTCACCATTGTACACTGTGAATAGTGTGGTGTAGGTTATAAATACGATTTGAAAAAAAGTAATTTTAATCATGTAGTAACAGAATATATATGATTATAAATACCATTTCCATGATGATAAACAATAAGAACTTCTATCCTCTGACTCTTTAACACTCACATCTCAGTCAGCTTGAATCCCTTCAATCGTGGTGGTGCCTTGCCAAGGAGCCAGATGCCTTTTATCTTCAGATTTCTCCTTTGTACATAAAGGTAGATATCATCCTTTCTTCTTTCCCCGACACCACCTCTATCTTCCCTCTGTTTTACTGATAGCAGATTATGTGGTAATTCAAGCCAGGCAACAGGGCTGCAGAGACTCAGAGGGATCTGAGATGAGTGGAAGGGGTAAAAAAAAGGAAATCTGGGGGCCTGAGGAGGTCATAAATGAAGGGAAAAACTCACAGCATAGGTACTGGAGGAGCTACAGGACCAGGGAGTAGATTCGGGAAGCTAGAGCTATTGGCCAAGTTGGCCACCTATGGGGAGAGGAAAATATCTGTCACAGATCTGCTTTCAGAGTGAACTGTGGCTTGGGAGTATCTTTAGAGATACTTTTTAACTTAGTCTGGGGCAGTAACCTCCACTGGTTTCTTTCTCTAGTTTTATTGTTGCTTTTTCTTCAAAAGCTAGCTATTCTGTGGTATGTGTGCATAAAATGTGAGTTTCGTTTCTGTTCTGTGTATAGTAGTGTATGCAGACCCTGAATCACAGAATCACAGAATCATCATAGAATGGTTTGGGTTGGAAGGGACCTTAAAGATCATCTAGTTCCAACCCCCCTGCCATGGGCAGGGACACCCTCCACTAGACCTGGTTGCTCAAAGCCTCATCCAGCCTGGCCTTGAACACTTCCAGGGATGGGGCATCCACAGCTTCTCTGGGCAACCTGTTCCAGTGCTTCACCACCCTCTCCGGGAAGAATTTCTTCCTAATATCTAATCTGAATCTCCCCACTTTCAGTTTAAACCCATTACCCCTTGTCCTGTCACTACCTGCCCTTGTAAAAAGCCGCCCCCCAGCTTCCTTGTAGCCCCTTCGGGTACTGGAGGGCTTCTGTAAGGTCTCCCCGGAGCCTTCTCTTCTCCAGGCTGAACAAGCCCAACTCTCTCAGCCTTTCTTCATAGGAGAGGTGCTCCAGGCCTCTGAGCATCATTGTGGCCTCCTCTGGACTCGTTCCAACTGGTCGATATCCTTCTTATTCTGAGGACTCCACAGTACTGAACACAGAACTGCAGGTGGGGTCTCAAGAGAGCAGAGTAAAGGGGGAGAATCCTCTCCCTTTCCCTGCTGGCCACGCTTCTCCTGATACAGCCCAGGATGTGGTTGGCTTTCTGGGCTGCCAGTGCATGCTGCCGGCTCATGTTCAGCTTCTCATCCACCAGCAGCCCCAAGTCCTTCTCCTCAGGGCTGCTCTCCATCCAGTCTCTGCCCAGCCTGTACTTGTATTTGGGATTGCCCCAACCCATGTGCAGGACCTTGCACTTGGCCTTGTTGAACTCCATGAGGCTGGCACAGGCCCACCTCTCCCGCCTGTCCAGGTCTCTCTGGATGGCATCCCTTCCTTCCAGCGTGTCGACCGCACCACACAGCTTGGTGTTGTCAGCAAACTTGCTGAGGGTGCACTCGATGCCATTGTCTGTGTAGCTGTGAGAACTCTAGCAGTAAGCATGTTCTTCTGAAATATGCCCCTCAGTGTATAAAATGCATGGAAGTTACTAACAGATGTTAAAGCACTTTCCAGATTATCAACACATGCCTACAATTAGAAATCTTACAATGAAATGTTTCTAATTCATATTTTACCGGAAGATAAATTCTATAATCAGTTTGAAACATGACAAGGAAGAGAGTGGTAGGGTCATCTCACTTTCTCTGATTCCAACTTCTTTTGATACATAATTATTTTGAGCTTTCTCTGTTCTGTAGAAGTAACGATAGTTTATTAAACGAGAAAAAAACCCAAGTAGTATTGCAAAGGGAGAAGTTCAAAAGAAGGTGTGGCTGAATTTTACCTTAACTGCCCTGTAGTGGTGTCTTGGCCATGAGATATGAGGTAGCTGCATCAGTACCTGAAATCATGAAAATATTTCTTCAAGGTTTGCCTCCTTGTACTAGTTAAAAGTATTGTCTAAGGCCTGCCCTGTTATTTGAAGAACAAAATATTAATTCTATTTCTGAGAAGTTGCATAATTTTATTCTTCACCAAAGTATTCTGCATTTCAGAAGTCATCCTGACAGATCTGACGTTTATATGCAGCTTTATGTGGGTTTTAACAAAAAAGTGAATTTGTACCTATTATTCCCCAAAGTATTATGACCCCTCTTTATAAAGATAACTTTAGTCTTAGGAATTCTTAGGCATGCTTATAATGCAAATGGTCATCTTATTCATAACTCCAACCTGCCTTTTTTTTCTTGAAAAGAAGTGGAGTTTATGCCAAGCCTGAAAGACACAGGGTTCATGCCAAGCCCTAGCTTGGGTTGTAAATACCTTATGAAAGTAAATAAACTGCACCTTGTAAAGCAGTTCTGTTAATATACTTAGGTTTTCACTGACAATGTTTTTACTTTAATCGAGATACTTTCTTGTTGCCATTTCAAAAATCTCCATTAGTTGTCTAACTATTTTAAACCCTATTAAACAAAGCCTGCACATTATCTATAGAAAATAACATTTATTTTGTGGGATTCCTTATTACCATTTTATGAAATTCAGGGATATAATGGAATGTAATAAAAATGGTGTGATACAGCCTATTTTGTTACCTCCCAAATGAAACCATCCTATGAGGTGCAAAATACTATTTGAGTGTATATTATGTATATCACGACTATGTATGTATTGAGAACAGTCAAAGATCTTGCATGGTGAGACCATGATAAAATTGCTTTATAGTTTTGTTTTAAGATATTTATATAAATAAGGGATGAAATTAACTAGAGGAATGTTAAGTGAAATTAGTAACTCACATGCATTAGCAGTTGCAGCCAAAGCAAATTCATGTTATAGCCAGATAATAATCAAATATCTTATGAGATCGAGATGACTTCGCCAGATAACTGTTTAGGAACAGGCAACCTTTGCAGTTCTCTCTTCAGGGTTATGTATCTTTCTCAGGATGTCATCTTACTTTCCATCTACAGTAATAGACTTTGTTTACGGTCCATCTTTTTTCTGGTTTCATTTCTCTCTCCCCTCATACCCCTGTTTCTGCACCATTTGTTTGCACTGTTATTTGATTTGCTTTTCTCACTGCCATCCCAAGTTCTGGTAAATACACATTTCATGAAGGCAGATGCTGGTCTTGACCAGCTGATGGGTTTTTTCATTTACCCAAATTATTGACCTGTAGACTTGGCCAAACTATAGATCACATCTTCATGCCCTTCTTTATTGAAGAATCTTAAACCAATTAAAACAAAACACATCTGCCTGTGTGCTGTTGGAAACTGTTCTGAATAGCTAGATGAGAAAAGAATGTAAAGACAAAGTTGCATACAGAAGGTTAAGATGAGCTGAATTGATATGAATATGAAAGATATGAAAGGGAATTGGTTTAAGGGGTCTGACTGTCTTCTTACAGGTTTGCTTTACAATACTGTGGGTTTAATGTGTCCATGCGTGTGATGGGCATAGCAGGATGTTGGAAGCTCTTAATATCTTTTCAGGAGGACCAGAGGTCAAGTGTTGGAAGATTAGTTGTCTCAGAAATCCTTACATATGTGTCTTTAAACATATTAGGTAATATGAATGACTTTCTGACTTGAACAGTAGTAATGCCATTAATAACATGGTAATCTCCTCTAGAAAATGATTAATAAATTTTGTTTTAAAGTACTAATAGGGTTAGTACCTACTTATACCTATCAGATAACTTCAGATCACTGGAGGTCCAGTTTTAATCTTGTGTTATTCCTATATTCTCACTGCTGTAATTGATTGTTACTTCAGATTTTTTTCTGTGACAGATTTGGAACCAATTATCTTTGCTCTTCTGTGCAATGAATTTGGAGTGGTATTGTGTTTTGCTTTCTAAATCTACCTTTGGATTCCAATTGCTTGGCTTATCTGTGCCTTTGATGAAGAAAGAATCAATAAAAAACCTAAGTTTAGTAAGTGCAGGTGCACTAATTCAACTCTAGCAAAAAGGGAAAGGACAAATAATGTTTTCCTTTGATACACAGTGGACAAATATAAATTTCATACATTAAAGGTCTGTACAATGCCTTTACGTTATGCTTAGATGGTAAGATTTGAACAGATTACATTAATAATAGTAAGGACTTCTAGCATACCTGGGTTTGGGATTTTAAAATTATTTTCTCAGTCTATAGGAATAATACTTTCCACAGCAAATAGTTAATCAAATTTATCTACCCCAGTGAATCACAGTCTTTGCACACAGGAAAAGAAGCAGTTCATATATAACATTTTAAGAGGCTAATTTGCAGAAGGCAAAGTAGCACGGTAAGAAAATACCAAACTGCAAACTTGTACTACTTTGGTATTAACCAAATAATACGTTTGCTGTAACTTGCCAGTACATAAGTATTTATGGAAATAAATGAAGGAAAGGTTTGGTTTTTTTTTTCTTGAATGAACAATTTGCCCATTGCAGTATATATATAAATTGAATTTTTTTTCAGAATGTGGTGAAATAGAGATTAAATATCAGTGCTATCTAGCTATTCGATAAAACCTAACCCTATGTTGCATCAAAATTTGTCCCTTTCTGGCAATGATTTATTGCTATGGACTCTCCTGAAAGAGATTCAATCAAAGCAGTGTATTTTATGTTGGAATACATCTGTTCTGATTGGATTTTTAACTTCCATATGCTAAGTATGTTATTAGAATGAATAAACAGGATCACTTCGATGGGTTAGTCACCACTTGTTGGAGTTGTATCGCATTTCAAGTCAATAGACATAAGGAGTGAATATTCAGATTTGATTCTTATGTTTCATTTGACAGCTAATTTAATCACAGGACTTTCCGCTCTTTTAAAAATGCTAATTCAATTCACCAGTATTAAAAAAGGGGAGATACTAGCAGTTATTGCTCTTGTTGAAGAAATCTGTGAAAGGCATTTTCTGTCAGTGTACTTACAGATGTGGATATGGCTGAAGAATTGCACTGCAAGAGGACACTTCTACCATTGTAATGCAAACTGATTGCACCCAATAACAAGTCTTTTTGGAGAAGTGTGCTACTGATACCACATCATATTTCTCTAGTGTAGTACATATACACATATTTCTCTAGTGTAGTACATATACACATTGTACAGATTTTTGAACAGTTTTAGTCGGCTATAAGCACTTTTTTTGCCATGAATTTGTCTTTGTTTCTTCTATCCATTTTGAATAGTTCATTTGGGAACGAAAGTATGCAAGCACAGGCTTTAAGCTCTAAAGTTGATTGAAACGGATTTTCTCTCTGAATAAAGAGTCTTCAATTTTCAAGATGTGACTTCCTTTTTTAATTTTTTTCATGTGTCTGCTCCAAAAATGGAACAACGATTGAAAAAAAACCCAGCCCAAAATGTTCTTTCCATCAACAAGTGTTTCCAGTTAACTTCACCTGGATAATAGAGAAAATTAAATATATATAAACATACAGTAAAGTTATTTTTCTTTCAAATTATAAGTAAGCATGACATGTTTTACAGCAAGCAAATCCCATTAATTTAGCTGCAAGGATAGTGATAAGTACTGCTTCTGCAACCCAAAATTGCAACTACAAATATGCCTTATGCAATTATATGAATATATAACTTTCTCCTGCTGCAGTCCAATGTTGTTCAAATTTTTTAATTTAATTTTTAGTACAGAATAACTTCATTTGAAAAACTCTCATGCTAGCTGAAATCAGATAGTTGAAGTCAGTGAATTTGAAACACGGTGTTGTACGTTTTTGGAGATTTGGCATATCTATCCAAAACTGTCATATAGATTTAAAAGTTTAAAAGTCTAATGTAACTAGGAATGTGTCGAACAAGAATTGAAATAGATTGTGTGACCAAGGACATTTGAGATTTACAGCATTATGATAGCAGAATTATAACTAAGTGAGGTGTCTATAGTAAGCCTTATTTGTCATGTTCAAGTCAGTTATAAATTCAGTTGTTTTGTTTTTCACTATAACTGAACGTTTAGTTTCTCCCTAAGTAATGCCTTACCTCACCAGCTGTAATGCTTGTTTTGTTTTAAGCCATGATTATGCCATCACAGACACTTTTGGCATCTTAATTAGTAGTGCAGTGTTGTCTTGCAGGTGTTGTATTTTACTGAATCTTACTGGGGTAGTCTTTGTAGAACTTTACTTAATGTAGCGCAGTATACTAGTCATTGAAGTAGACTGAAATGCTTTCTTTAGTTTTATATTAATTTTTGGTTCCCAAAATCTTTTTGAAAAATACATTCTCAAGAGTATTTTATGTGCTAAAAATGCAGTGTACATGTCAGTTGGAACAAAATGGATTCCCATACCTTTGGGAAACACAAGTTCAAGGGGTTCTGTATTATGTGGAAACAGACAAGAAGGGTTACATATGGCTTGAACTTTGACTCACTTGACTACTGAAATGTGGCAGCTAATTAGAAACAGTTTTATAAATTTTTAAACTTAACAGAATAAATTATAATCTCTACATATTTTACTTATTTTAGAGCTTCAGATGAAACCCAACCCAACCAGACAACCCTAAATCTAAATGTTAGACTTTCTCAATTTGAATCAATTGTGCTTTCCCTATTCAACAGTGGTGTTACTTTAGTCAAACCTTGCTTCAGTGTTTGCATGGGGAAAAAGTTGAACAGATTATTATCAGTATAGGGCTTCTGTCATTATTGCTCCTGTTCTAATGTAGGTCTAGATTAGGCAGTGATGCACCTATGTGTGTGTTTAAATAAGACTAATGAGTTTTGCTGCATTCAAAATAATATATTTTAGTAAACAGTCTGTAGCATTTCAGATAGCTTGATTTATGGGGTCATTGACCAGTAAAGGAGCACATACAGCAAAATACAGCTTCCAAAGCACATGGGGTTTAAGTACAATTTCTCTCTCTGTGTAAAATCCTTGTACAGTCTCAGGAAGGTAGACAGCTGGCAGGTGGAATAACCCTTAAAGAATCCGTGTTATGTATAAAAGTCACAACAGTATAAGGGGTTTTCTATTTATTATTTCTGAATGCCACTAAAAAGGTCTGATGTGACTGCCTTCTGTGTTGAAAACATTTTATGAGAGAAGATTCACTGTATATAAATTTAAGATTCAATCTCAGTCTGCAGGAATATTTTTTTTTAGGTGGGAGGAATACCAAATGTAAAACCTGAATAAAGAAATAGCGAATTTCATTTTAGGTACTGTGAACAGTGTCAACGGCTTAATATAGCCTATGTGTGCAAAAAGGGAAATTACATTTTAGGGGATTTACAACAGCTATAGAGTTGCTTGAAGCCACTGTGCTAGACAAAATACACAGTGGCCCAGCCTACCATGAAAGGAGTGGGAATCACAAAGAATGAAGAGTTCTGTGCTTTAGGAAAGACAGAAGACAGTGCTGCATGCAATAGCTGCATTTGCAGATTTTCAAACTTACAATGGGAACTGATGTGATATGGTCAAACTAACATACAATTTCTTCAGTATACAATGATTACAAAACATATTCTATCACAGTTCCATGGCTACAGTTCCTTTCATTGCAATATGCTGGCCTGTAATTGGTGGGGCATTATTGGGACATAACTGGTGTTTTCAGTAACACTTTGAAATTGAAGCACTTTTTCCTTTTTTATCTCTTTCCCCCTCCCGGTATTTCCATTTTATCTGTACTTTCAACAGGAAAGAAAAATATGGACTCTGCATACAAAGAATAAAAAAGGTGAATTAGTAGAAAAATAATGAAAAAATGGTTTGCCAGGTACTTGTCCTAATAGAGGAAAACGTGGTAAAATACATGTCAACAATAGAATCCATCCAAGTAGAAATAACAGTGAAAGTAATCAAGGGTGAGCAGAACAAGCAGCGATCTAAAACAAGGAATTTGAAATGGACGGAGTTGCCTCAGGATAAGAAAGCAACGGGTGAGATGAGAATGGAGAGAATCCAATTAAATGAGAGCACAGCTAATGAATATAGCAGGAGCTAGTGCAGGTTGAAAATACAATTAAATACTGAAATAAATACTTTCAGATGGATTTAAATAGAATTCATTATGGTGAAATGCAGTTTCATTCCCACACGTAAACCTTGCTGATACATACATCTACTTCTGACAGATAGGTTGTCTGTCAACATAAACAAGCCAGTCCAGTAAGTCTACACTTGTTATCAAGTAAACAGGGTCCTACTTATATCACTTGTCCTTTCACTTTTATGTGAGAGGATTTTACAGCTGTCGTAGACTGAATACTGCAATATTTTACTGTTTTAGATCAAACAACAGTGAAACTCTCCAGCACAAGGTGTGGGGTTTGACTGGGGATTTTTGTTTGTTTGTTTTAAATCAGTGTAATTATTTTCTGAAGACAGTGAATTGCTTTTCATTTAAATTATATTAGTTACATCTAGAGCTGTCACTATTTGATAGCTGAAGTGTTTGTCTACACTGTGTGTTGACATTCTGGTAGTGACGGTTTTAAACCTGATGATAGTGTTTAGCACCATTTACTTACAGATTGCCCAGCATACTGTTACAAACCCTTCAGCTACTTTATACAGAAGATTCGTTTGACAAATTATAGCTTAAACTAGCACTTTTAAACTACATCAGCCCAAATGACTCTCACAGAGCTGGTGCTTGAGGACACCTGGGCAGGAGAACGCTGCGAGGGAGATGGTTGTGGAAATTTTTTAGGGTTTTTGTGGTTACTTCAGCATTGAATTTGAACTGATTAACAATGCTTGATGGCATATCTTTGTTGCAGCCTCGGAGGGCACTGAAAGTGGGCTTCAGCTGTAATAGTGCAAGGCTCTTACCTTAGTTATAGGGGAGTCCATCCACAACTTGCTAAAATCATTCATTTTCATTCAGCTGTAGTGGTGACATGAAGTGACAGCATGATGTAGTGGAAGTTTGAGGGAGCACTGTTACACAAAACAAGTATGGTATAGGTTATTCAGCAACAAAGTAATACTAAGAAGATGGAAATAGCTGTTATGTGAGAGAAATAACAGCTGAGAACAGAAAAAATGATCAATTCTGTAAAGTACCTTGTGACTGTCTCCTGCATATCTTTTTGGGTTCAGCATAAGCTGACAAGCCCATCTCTGCAAGCTTGGGGATGGCAAGGTTCTCACTGAGAACTACCTCTCATGTGCAGTGAAAACACAACGTAGCCTACGGAAAGAACAACCAAGGCTTGTCTGTAGGAATTGTGTTACATAGCTTTTTAAAATTTATTTATCTGGGCACCATGCAACACAGAGAAGTATTGATAATGACTAACCCGTACCGTTCTTCTCTTGGGCGCTAGTGTTCCCTTCTGCTGCAGTGTATGCCAGTGCACACGGACACACATACCAGCTATAAACCTTTCATTTAAGCTCTCCACCACTGGAAGAGCATAAGAGCCCCTATGGGATCAAATTAGCTTTCTGTGCATGGAAACTAAGGGCTGGTTTTCCTCTCAATATGTTCTATGATTTGTTGCAACCAGCAATTCAGGATATCCCTGTGGTTGGTGTTTCCTTGAGGGATCTTTTCTGTCTCAAGTGGATGTTCAGCTTTTGTCCTTCAGTGAGCTAAACTCATGAGAAACTTGGTATTTTTAATGCATCATTTTAGGGTAATTTCTGATTAATGATTTTCAATAATTTCATCTTTTAGCAGGACAAAGTGGGATGAATTTCAGCTGGGCAGTTTCAATAACAGTAGGGAGTCTGTTGTATATTTAGCTATGAATAATGCATTATATCAATATCTTATTATATTTTTATAATAAGCAGATGAAATTCAATAATTGGATTCAGATCCAATTCCTTTGTTGGCCAGTTGCTGTTCCTCTAAAGAAACGCAGGCCGATAGGAATTTCCTGGAATACATTTATTCTTTATTTGGAGACATTCATATGAAAAAGTTGAGATGTTACAAAATTGAAAATGTTGATATGGTAGCAATAATTACATCTTTACTACAAGTTAAAATAATGAGAAGACTACAGTTTTCTGGGATTGGCAGTGAGATACTTAGATAAGAAGTAAATTTAAAAATGAAGTGGCTACTGTGGAAGTCTAATGTAGTTTTCCATTGAAAATGACAGGCTTTTTAAAAGGCAATATGTAACACATAGTTCTCTTCAGTTATTAATTCTATGGAGGGCAGTGATGATAATTTAATAGTTATATCAGAGCTGGGAGAAAATAAGCCAAAATAACTGATTACATTGTAAATATTTTCTAATACAGTATTATTTTTTCCCCTGTGTGAGGGAATCCTTGTCTTTGTTGCATTTGGAGATTTAAAAGTAACTCTTCCCAACTTTCTAAAAGCACACACAGCTTACTTTGTTATTCTTATTGTATTTATTATTTAGTACTTCTGAACTACTATAACAAGAAAGTTATAGTTAAATAGATCTAGGTTTCTTTAACATCTGCAATAGTTACAGAAGCCACTGCATTTTAAATGCATGGTTTGGTCTGTGGAACAAGCCTGGAAGACATATGTTAAGCCTAAAACTATGGGAAAAATCTTCCTGTGGTCAGAAATCTTCATGACCTGTCTATGATTAATAGCAAAACAGTGATTGTTAGTGTTTAAAAACACGCCTCCATTCTCCTCCACTTAGCAATTTAATTAATTTTATTTTAATTTTAATTTTAATTTCCACATTTTAATTGTGGGAAGAGTGTGCTTTTAAAGTGAATCTTCCATTCATGGCCATTTACTGTATCGTCACTCTCCTGACAGAATGGATTTTCACTATGACCACTAAAACTGTTTATGGTTAGTGTTTCACAAAGTACATGTTTTTATATTAATATCTAGCTTCTACATACCTGACACGTGTGACATAGTTTTGCCCCACTATACAGTTTAGTGGTGATTCCTGCCTTCGCTCACTATTCATCCTCACAGAAGTTGTGGGGACAAACTTTTGCCTGTGAATGCTATCACTCTGAGATGACGGCTTGACCTTTTGAGCTAGCCCAGAATGAACATACTTTTCTTCTACTTTTTCTGAAGACATTTTAAGCACTGGGCCAAATTGTGGCATACTGTTTTTTAGGTCTAAGTTTGTAGTTCTAATATAATGTCCTGTAGCACACAGCCCATGCAGATCTTGATGGTGAGTAATTTTCGGCCGGACAGACCTTTGCCATTGCCACGTTTTCCCATTGACTGGAATCTTGAAAAAAAGGAGAGGTATGTTATGCTTAGTGATTCCATAGTGTGAGTTTGCCTGGATTTGAGATGGTGTCATGCAGCAGCAGAAGCAATGCACAGAGACGGAAGCAGACAGATGTAGTTGTGTTGCTGAACTGGCAGCAGAGTAACTTCAGTGTCCTGAGCACAACCCTAAGCCTGCTCTTAGACACGAGTCAGCTGAGCCAAAGCCTAGTAGCAGCAGACCAGGGAAGTGTGACTGCTCTCCGTGCCTACCTCAGTATCTATAGACACAAGACTGTGGCTCTTTGAGTAATGGGATTGCCTGCAGATTGGAAATGGAAATTTATAATGATGTGTAGTGTGCACTCAAATAAACGTGACTTAAGTGACTTAAGTTCGTAGAAGGAAAAAAACCTAAAACCTTTTTGTCCTCCAGAAGGAAGACAGGTAAAAGTTTTGAAATGAAAACATTGAAGCGCTTCACTGTAAGACACCCAGCAGGAAAAAAAAAATACGGTTTATCAGGAGGAGAGTAGGGCACATTTGATGGTGTTTCCCTCCATCTGCTTGTTTTCTCCCTGAAGTGAAGCTTCTCTGCAGTGCAATCCTCTGCACATCAGAAAGCAGAAAACAGGTTGTTTTATATGTCTACTGTGCATGTAGGCTTCCTTTGGCAAGTTCTTCATATCGTTGCAGATATCAGTTTCTGGCTGGATTAGAGAGATTTGAATGTGGAACAGGATAGAAATGATCTCCGCAGGCTTCACCGTTAGTACGCACAGAGGAACTGTGTTCCCTGAGGAGCAAGCAATTCTGCTGGAGTTTTCTATAACCAAATGGCATATCCGGAGTTTGGCCAGCTCTCACACTACCTGAGCTGAACACCTTTCCTAAGTTTTTTTGCTGAAGGAGCTCTTTTATCCTTTAGCCCTAATGGGACCTGTTGGTTGATGCTTAAAATGAATTCTGATCCCTGTGTGAAGTTGCTGACACCAGAGTGATGGTCATTCGTTTTAGCGGTGGTTGATCTTAAATGTGGAGAGAGTACCTGCTATTTTTAGACTCAGGTGAAGCAAGTCCACTGTCTCTGCAGCTCACGGTAACATACGAAGGAAGGCAGAAACAGCAAATGAAGATCAGAGGTTTTATGATCCCTTAGAAAAATTGTTTTAAACTTATTCCTCTGAAAATTCAGGCAGCAATTGCTTTTGAAATGATTCTAAGACAACAGTCATAACAGCCTTACCTAAATTGCCACAGTTAAAAGCTACATTTCAGACTTAGTGTTTTTGGGTGGAAGGCTGAAATATTTGCTGCTTGTGTATTAATAACTTTTTTAAGTGTTTATCTATAATGGCTGCAAGGTGGGGATGGGGGGACGGGGGGGACGGCCTGAAAATATGGGCTGGGAAGAGTGTCAAATGGCTTTAGGACCTATAAATTATTACAATATATAGTGCACAGGCCATTTCTTGTTTTCTTCAACAGAATGTACTGAATTCAGTTTGGTTTACAACAGCCTTTCCTTGAAAAACCTCTTGCATGATGAAGCATTCAACTTTTAAAAGAAATCTAAATCTTTCATTTTTCTGATGCTGTAAATTACATGTCGAGATACACAAGGAAGAGTGAAAATTCTTATATGCAAAGTGGAAGACAGCCAAAAATCTGTCTAAAGTGATATTTACTTTATCCCATTGGTTCTTGATGTTATCTTACTCATTGGCAGGTTTCATTTCTTTTTTCTGTAAACCAAAAAACTGTTCCTGGGACACCCAAAATCTGATGTTTCAACTGCTCTTTGCAACATTTTCTCCTGTACCATCTTCCTAATCTGTCTCACTGTAGCAGTACCCCTATTCTCTTTTATATATTTTCATAAAATTATCTTTTTCTGGGGCACCTACTTACAGCAGATTAATTAGTAAAATATACTGCTCTGTTGAAAGACCTTCATCTTTTTATTATTATTACTATTATTGTTTATTTATTAATTCCTTTTCAATGAAAGAAAAAGTGTTTCCTTCTGAGCTAAAAGGGTGGTGACAACAGTAATTGCAACTGGATAGTATGGTAGAGGAGAAGGAAGAATTTATTGAATCTAGCATTATGCATGTATAACTAGAAATTTGTATATAATAACTAGAAACCTGTATATAATTCATCTCCAGTTTTCTTTGCCTGTAAGTTTAGAAGCTTTATAACTGGGTAGAGACATACTTCGAAGCATAAGTAACGCTTTAAAATTTCACTACTATCAGTCAGTGGTATTTGCCTGTGAACAGTTCCAGAATAATTTTCAGTGTCCTCACATGTGATCTTGTGAATCTAATCTTCATTAATAGCTTTCCGCTCCTACTAATCTTTATATCAACATTAATTGCTTTCAATAATTGATATCTTCATGGTAGCTTATGACATTTAAATATAGTATCTTTAAATATTACCTGCAAACTATGTATTAGTGTCCAAATATTTGTCTCATATTTTTTTATCTGTATCTTGTTTTGCTGTGAAATTTAGAAGTGTGTTGATAATAAAGGCTAAATAAATCAGGGTGATTATGGTGTGATACAGATTTTAAGTAGTGTGATCTTTTAGGTGAGCACTGGAGAACAATGGCTTGTATTCCTTTTGTTCTTTCAAAAGTGCAGAGGGATAGGCTTAATGAGCAAAGGATAACACCTTCCAAGATGGAAAGGTACAGATGAGAATTTTGGGGTCACCTACTTGTGAGCTCACATATCAGCTTATCGTGTTCTTGGACTCTTTCTACACTGAGAGAAAAAGGATGCCTCCGTCTTTGTGAAGGTGATTCAGGGAACGAGGTTATTCATGTTTGTATTCCAGAGCTAGATGCTTTGTCCCCTCCTTCCACTCCTGTTCTACCCACTAAGTTATAATCAGTCCTGATATCGTCCATTCAGGGATGACAGGGTGGTGTGTCATGGACTCTGACAGACCCATACTGTCCCTTCTAACTGCTTATGGGTCTGCCACCCCCCATTTCAGCCTAGGAGATTGCCAGAGCAGGGGCTTTTCACAGATGGGCTTTGCTGTGGTGACATCCCGCTTCTGTGAGGCCTGTTAAGGCTCTTGGATTATGTTGTCACACAGATAACCTTATAAGAGATTTTTAAAATGTCATAGTTAAGAGGAATCATGGATTTCTGAAAATATTTGGAGAATGCTTACGTAGGGTGCTACCCATAAATGGGATCTATACAGAGTTAGGTAACTTCATCTGCAAACTCACAGCACGAAGACGGCAAAGTGCCATTTACGTGGTTTCCAAACCATACTGCATTAGACAAATACGGCAATACTGGAAAAATTTATTAATGCTGTTTCACAAAGGTTCTCTTAGGCCTAAAGAAAGGCGAGGTCTGTCGTCTCTGTAGAATGTGGCCCTTTCCCATAGCTGTCATTCTTACTTGCATGGTGCAGAGCTGAATTACTGCCGACGTTCAGTGTTTGTATACGTTCAGAATGTGCTGGAATCATGAGAGGGTAAGAAATCTGAGGCCTGTTGGTATTTGTAGTTAAAGTGATTAAAGTTCGCTGAACCAGTTAATTTAAGCTCATGGAAGTTCCTTTACGAATGTTTAATTCAGTTGTAGTGCAGTTCAGTTTCATTTAGCCTCTGTTAATATGGAATTCATTTGAGTAGACTGAATTCCTCTTAGTATTTTTAGCACTTTCAAGTTCTACTTTCAGCCAGACTGTTAAAATTGAGTTGTACAGAAAGCATCTGCTTTTATAAGAAGTGGAGTGTGTTAATGCAGTCTGAAGCTATCCCCATGTCAGATGAATGAGTGGAGGAGATGTGCCCTCTGACAGTTACCATGGCAGTGAAAAAAGTATATTGGTTAGGAGCAAATCCAGATTCTACCTATAGGGCCATAGGCCACATTAGCCATGGAAGTGTGCGTGTATTTAGTTAAATTTAACAGGACAAACCCATGTCTGAGACAGGACCTTTTTTAGCCCTCTCGAACAGTAAATCTGTTCATTATGTCATTATAGGGATATTGCTCCCTACTGTGTATTTTACCCCACAGAGGCACCGAGAAACAAACTTTCCTGATTGTAGAGTTTGCAACATGTATGTGAAGTTGTGCATTCCATACAGAAATATTAGTTAAAAGGCATAGTCAAGAATTTGTGCCCAAAACCAACTCTGCAGCATGCATGATAAATGTTCTCCTGTCAGACTCTCCCTGCAGCCCATCTGCTGGGCTAGTGTGCTGCACACCCACGTGCCAGCTGGGTGTCTGCCCCGTGTTTAGATACGGGCAGCAGGGACTTCAAGATGAATAGTTCTTCGCATGAGTAGTCAACACCACCACTGATTTTCTTAAAACCTGCAATCGCTAATGTGATAGAAACTTAATGGCCAAGCCCAGAGCATTGACTGAACTGTGCATAAAGTTTTATATAAGAGAGAAGCTCTTATTAATCTATTAGCTGACAAAAAAAAAAAAAAAAAAAAAATTGCATGATAGTATTTCAACTTCAACGTTTTATTTCTTTCCTCTCCTGGTTGATGGATTCATTACATTTCATGTGTCGAATGGCATGCTGCACCTGTATGTATTGTGAGAAGAGTATGGGGAAAAAAGTAGTGTGGCAGCAAATACAGCTCTGAGTTAGAAGAAAGGTAGAAATAGGTAACTGGGAAAAGCAGTTTGCAGTGAGAAAGAAACAGGAGAGTGACCAAACTTGCATTCCAAAAGAGAGAAAACAGGACTAGTAAGAAGGAATAGTGTGAAACCAGTAACTTCAGCATTGTTCACTCACTTTTATAGGATATTAGAGTGAATAACAAGTGATCAAAAAGCTTACACAAAGAATAATGAAACTTTGTTTCCAAAATATTTTTAAACAACTGTCCTCTTTCTATTCCAAAAGTCTTTGTCTTCTAGTCATTATAGTCTTAGTACTCTAGTCATTATATCAGAAGGTTATCACTAAGCACTTTTTCATGTGTTTTATTTTTAGATAGTATTTAAATCCTACTTTCTTATTTATAGTCATGGATTTTTATTTCACTTTTCCCATGATCATAGAAGGTCTGGGTTTGCCTACCTAAGTTTTCATAATGACGTTATAATATCCTTGACTTCGTGATTCACCTCCTTCTAAGTTCCTTATGCCATATGTATTTTAGTTAAAAATGGCAGGATCCTCCGCTAGTAATTCCTTTTCTTCTTCCTTTTTCTGTGTTTTCTTCATTCACATTCCCGATAATTACTTTTCTCGTTCATCTCTTCCCTTCTTATCTCTTCTTTGTGGTCCACTTGCCTTCTGTTTTCCTATCATCTCCTTTTCCAAATTTGTAACTAGGAAGGCTAGATCACTCACTGATCACGACAGGGACAGTTTCTACTTTCTCTATCCTTATCATTTTAGCTCATAAAATTCTGTTGTGTGTGAGGAGAACCTAGTATTGAGCTGAAAGATTTATTACAGTACCTAGTAAAAATTAACGAAATGGGGAGATTATAGTGCTGCCCTCACAGATGGGATTTCCAGGTGTGGCTGTTGCAGTGGAAATATTTTTCCCTACCAAAGTCAAATTTGCAGTAGCTCTCTGAACATAAGCTGTAAAGAGCTCTGACGGGGTGTAATCTGAATCCCTGGAAGGTTGCTGCCTGTCCTTGATATCATATTGGTTCTGTTCAGACTAAGACTGAAGTCTTACCAACAGAAATGCTGGAACATATGGCTACTGCCCACATGCTGGAGAGCTGGAGCTCTTCTAGGCAGTGTAGTGCTACAGCCTTTTTGCCATTTGATTATGAATGAGTTGCCACGTGTTGTCTGTCATTGAATGCATTTTATAAAGATAATGTTGGATTTCTCCTCTTTACACAGCAGTCAGTGAACAGGACCAAAAAAGCAATGGGAGTTTTGAAATAAACCTAAGTGTCTCTGATCAAGATTTTTGTAGTGGCCTTCAAGAGGACAAATTTGAGGGAGAGAGACATTGTTCTGCCTAACATGTATAAAAGCTTTGATAATTTCAAAGAGTAGATACAGCACTACTCAGTTAGTACATGAAAAGCATTCCGCTGAGGAAACCATGAGTGTTTTGACCTATCTTTGTATTTAGAGTCAAACAAAGTATAACCTTTGAGTTAGAACCAATTTTTTACTGCTGACTATTGGGTTTGAGCAGTTTGGAAAACTCCAAGGTTACTGGAAGTCCTCCAGAAAGAATATGATATTTTCCAGATACTGATGGTCTTACTCAGATCTTAGGCCTATCATTCACAGGTTTAAGGGTTTTGGTTTAGTTTTGTTTCTTAACTATTGTTGATAATATTTAAAATTCAGAAGTTTTTATATAACTGAATCTGTGTGAAAGTAGATGTTTTTGTATTTTATTTGATATTCCATGAATCCTCAGACATTTTTACAAAGGATCATGTTTGTCATGGTTTAACCTCATCTGGTAATTAAGTACCGCACAGTCACTCGCTCACCTCCCTTCTGCCCTCCCGCAGTGCAGAAAGAGAGTCAGAGGGAAAGACAAGGAAAGCTTGGAAAGTTGAGATAAGAACTGTTTATTATAAATTAAAATCATACTGATACTAACAATGCTACTACTAGTAAGTAATTAAAATAATAGAAAATAGAACTTATGCTACAGTAGCTCACCATGCACCGACTGACACACAGCCAGGTCCCAGAGCAGTGAGAAACCCCTTCCCCAAGAGCCCCAGAGCAGGGAGAAAACCGTCAGCCCCCTAGCCCACTAACAAAAGAAAACTGCTTTTCCACTAACAGTCACGCAGAAGAGCTAACATAAGGAGCTAATGACTCAGCTGTCAAGCTAGCCAAAATCTTAACAACACCTCCCCCAGGCCATTTCCCGCCTCCAAAACTGCGCATATGCACACTCAGCCTGACCACTGAGCCTGAGGTACCATGGAATGAAACAATTCTCTGCACCTCTCTGGGCCAGCCCACAGCACGGTGAAGTAAAGGAGCTCATTCCTGCCTGAAACCAGCACAGTGTTTTAAACTAGTTCACTGTTAAAATGTATTTATTTTCTGATTTATTCCTTCTAATATGGGTACATACATTTTTGATGGCTTAATTTAACGTGTGGATCTAACATTTTCAGGCACATTTAGACACACAGAAATATAACTGCATGAAGGTCATCTGACCTCAACTGATTCAGTTTACTGAGGCCTGCTTAAGTGTACTTGGACCACCCTTTATGCAAATTTAAAAACATAGAAATGTGTTCTGAAAAGTCTCCCAAGTAGGACACTCCTCTTTAATATTTCAATACCTATTTAATGTCATGTAATTTCTCCACTGTATGTATAGCTAAAATGCCGGTTTCTAATGTGTGAGCAAAATAACCTTGCTACAAATTAAAACCTGTTCCTCTTACCCTTTTCCTGGAGGCCCGAAATACAAGAGAAGAAGTTCATAACCACATCCTTGATAGTTTATGTGTTTCCAGCATAAGCTGGTTTTGTGCTTTTCCCAACCTTTGTAGATTGTTGAAATCTTCATCAAAACATTATGCCCAAAACTGAAGGTAAGGTGTCAACCATACAGAATATGTTTCGGAATGGTTTTTTTAGATCCCTTTAGCTTCATTTAAACATGATGGTCAGCATACCAGCTGGTCTGTCTTCTGAAAGCTGTATCTGTAAAAGCAACATCATCTTAGGCTGTGAATTGGCTAAGTTAAAAAAATACTGACTTGTCTTTTGTCCTTTTCTGAAATAGGCAAGAAGGATTCTATCTATGTGTTATTCATTTTTCCATGAAAGACAATCATTATCTATATTCACTGCTATTGGCCTTGTCAGAGGAAGCTCTTAACTTTAACTCTTGGAAAAACCAGGCTTGTGCACACCTCACACGGTCACTTAGTTCATGCTTGCAGGATCAATTCCTGTGTTATTGCAGATAAATTTTTGCTTAAGGTCCTTTCAGAAACCTCTTGTGAGGGACATCCCATAGCCTCATTAGGAAGTCTGTTTCATTATTATCCAGGGTTTCTTTTACTACCTTTTTCCTCCTTTCCTCTCTCATGCTGCAGTTTAATATAAATACTTGCCGATCCAATAGGGAGACAGGGAACTCTTCGCACCAGACAGCATGTTTCTCCTCGATCTCTTTTAAAGTATTGAAAAAGGCTTAAATATAAGGATTGTGTCTCAGCTAGGCTTTCTAATGTTGTTTTCTGTAGAAATTATTTTCTACTCTTTCTCCTTTAGGATTTTGAAAGGTGTGCTGGAAAACAGTATAATTGGTATTATAGGAAGAAGAGATGATTCAATCTGGGTGTCCAAATTGCTTGTTGCTTTCTTTATCCTTTCTAGTCTATGAGGAGGTTAGACACTGGGTTTTAGTGGTGAGAAAGAGGAATAGTGATGCATGGAGCTCATTGGCATTTCTCCTCCTTTTGATGCCATGTTGTGTAGTGTGTTTTGTATCTCCACACTCTTCTCTGGTGGATGGGTGCTACTGATTTCCATTCTTTGTTACGGCTTTCAGTTTTCAACAAACACAACGGACCTTGTCATCATTCTGTTCCCACTGGCCTAAGTGTCTCTGTTAATGCTTTCTGATTTACACTGACTGTAGCATCTTGAGAAGAAAGGTGAAATGTGATTTTTGGATGTAGGTGCTTTCTCCTTAGGCTTAAAATTTAAGGGACAAAAAAAAAAAAAAGAGTATTAAAAATGAAGAAGCCATGTACCCCTCACTACTCCCAGACTCTGTATTTCTTCTTGATATCTTCACATACAATATAATAATATAGCTCCAGGCTACATACAGCTATCCTGAGTTGGAGAGAGTAGGACATGTTTCTAGGGTGGTTTGTTGGGGTTTTTTTTGGTTTTTTTAATCCTTTTATGACCATTTTGCAACAGTTGTTTTATTAGATCTAGAGCATTGAGTGAATGTAACCATTAGAAGATTTTTCTTTTTCACTGTTTTGAAGGTGTTAAAATACCAATACTGCTGAAGCTTGGCTGAATGAAGAACTGCCGCTTTGTGTCACTGGATTCTGTCTCTGAAGAATGCTCAATAGGTTTGCATATTTTCAAGTTGAGGTCAGCCATCACTCAAAAGGCATATTGAAAAAGATGTAGACTGAATATATCAGTTACATTCTTTTACTAACCTAGATTCAGTTTATTCTTTCATCCTAAGCTGAATGTTGCATTATCGTTTGCCCTCTAAGCATATTGTTTCAACCAGCTACTCAGTGGGTGGTACTTGGTTTTAGTTACGCTGGAAGAAATTTAAATCTTTGCTCAGATACTATTGGTCATGCTCTTACATAGCTTAGTGAACCTAAGGTATATTCAGAGTAAGGTTTTGCTGCTGCAATCTGGAATTCTGGATTCAAGCTTGTTTACAGCTTACTGGCTCAGTGTTCTTGGCGGTACGTATCCTGGCAGCTCTCTCCAGACAAAATTAGAAAATGAGGTCACAATCAGGCCTTGTGATAAAATACATTGTTGTGTCTGGAATGTAGAAGCTTTTCATGCCAAAAAAGTATTTGGACACTACTGCTCTGGTAGTTACCCTTGTAAAACTGGAAGCAGCTTGTTAAGCATTTGACCCAGTGTGGTGTTAGTCTTGGCTAAGGACCAAACTCCCACCCAGCCGCTCGCTCACTCCCCTGCCTCGGTGGGTGGAGGCAGAGAATGCCAAGATGGGGAGATCACTTACCAACGGCCATTATGGGCAAAGCAGACTCAGCTTGGGGGAAATTAGTTTAATTTATTGCCAGTTGAAACAGCACCTCCTTCTCCTCTGACCTTGGTGTTCTCGCTGCTTTTTCTCACTCTTTTTCTTCCCTCTTCCTCTCTCTGTCCAGCGTTTTTGGCCTTTTCTTAATATGCCTTCACAGAGGCACCGCCAACGTGGCTGATGGGCTCAGCTGTTTACAGCAGCAGGTCTGTTGGAGGTGGTTGGAACTGGCTGTAGCTGGCCATGATGGGCACATGACATTGCGCAGCCCCCTTCCACCCACACCGGGACACAGACAGCCCCTACACCCAGAACGTGGAGAAATCCCAGTGTCCTAGAAGATATCTCTTGATGCAATCTAACAACTTGATACAACATTCCAAAGTTAAATATTACCTCCTCAGTGCAAATAGCATTTCACTTTTTCACTTGGTGGATTCAGAGGTAGCAAATAACTGTCTGCATACTGGCCTAAGCATGTAGAAATAAATGGTGGTATCTTCACCTTGTGAGTTTATGGAGGAAAGAAGGCTGCACACCAGGTGGAGTTTCCTTTTAGGTTTTTTTTACAGCACAATATAAGTTTCTGCAGCTTTTATGTTATTAGAAAGGAAAACCTTTTCTGTTTATGAAGGTACAGTTGATTCTGTGCTTAAAAACTGAGCATTAATGAACTCTTGTACAGGTTGTAAATTGATCTGGAGGGTTTCATGCTTGTTTCATGTGAATCAATTTGCAGTTGTGGGCATACTATGAGCAGTGGGCTGGGTATTATTAGGATTTTCTCTACCAATATCATGGCTAATAATCCTGTTAAGGCTCATTACTATCTAAAAGGCACTCTGTAAGCCTATTTTTTGAGATACTTTTAAAGTGGTTTTTTATAGCTTAAGCTAATTGTTGTTAAGAAGTGCAACCTTACTTATCAAGCTCTCTGTTCTCCCCGAGATCAACCTCTACTTTTCAGTGGAAAGTCTTTACCTCTTGTGGAAGGCAGAGCGAGACCTCATTTTGTCTCTGTTTTTTATTTCAGTTCATATAAATAATTGAAACTTCCACATCCTGACTGTTTTTTTGGCTGAGAAGCCTGTAGAAAGCACAGTGAAATAGGCAGTGCTTGCACCTCCAGCATGTATTGTTAGAGCATGTTGTTAGCTACCGCCAGCATCTGCAGACACCGCAGCTGCTGGTCATTCCTGCAGAGCCGCCTGCCAAGAAGAACTGGGAGGAGAGCTGTGGGTGGCAGATGCTTGAAGAAGCAGGGTAAAAGTAGGATTATGGGAGCTTAACTAAGTGGGTCCTATCCCGTGACATACAGTTGGCAGATGTATTTAATGATGTCATAGATATGTAGTGCATAGGGCGGGAGGATGTTACATGCCCTTTAAGCCACTTCAGTGATCCATGCGAATTTCCACTTCTTGCTCTGAAACCAGCAACTTTGTACCTGAAAGCAGAGAAATAAGAAACATCTGGGATAAGATGCTATTTATCTTTTGCATAAGGAATTATCAAGGGGAACTGTATATGCCACAAATGTGTGGTTTCTGTGTTTATGAAACTTCTGTTTGCTTGCATCATCTACTTGTAAAATAATTGATCTTTGCATAAGTGGTAGATATAATGCTCTGCTCATCATGTGTATTTGATAGCAAAGCAGATGTTGTTATCCATGGATTTGAGATTGAGTAAAAAAAAAAAACCACACATAGAATCACTCTGGTTCTTCTTACAGTGATACTATATATAATTCATTGTAATTTTATGGCTAAAATACTTCAATTGGAAATATCCTCGATGTATACCTACACATTTAGGATTCTGGGAGCTCTTGTTTCTGGAAAAGGGTAAGTGTAAAAGAGGTCATGTGTATTTTTTTTCCCCTTTGAGAGTTGAATCTCTGGTGCCTAATGATACTAATACAAAATCAGCAGCTTTTCTCTGTGCTTTCTTACCACATTAGCTATATTGTTACAGTCAAACACTTCTAGTCAACTTGGATTGTGTGGTAAGGTGAAAAGGTTAGGATATACCCTAGTCCTTTAGAGTCTGAAATCCAACCAACACAGAAAAGCATCCGATTATATAAAGATTAGATTCCCTTGAAACAAATCTGGATGAAACAGTCAAACTAATGACCATTTTTAATGGGACTGAAAAGTAATCAGTGCAGAAAAGTAAAATAAGCATTGGGAGGGGGGAGGGGAAACAGCTTTTACTTATTCATTGCTACAGTCTCTGAAAAAGAAAATACTGTGAAATGTGTGTTAGGGTACATTTATGACTTTGTCCATGTTAGATACTGACACCACTCAAAGTCACATCCAAAGGACATCAGTTATCTTAATTTTCAAACCCAAGGAGATTTATTTACAAATTGTGGCTAGAGAGAACATTTGCTAATAAATTCAGGCAGATGTTGCCCTAAATACTCTTGCTTTGTTTATGAATCCGATAAACCAAGAATTTGTGTAGGCAGTTGTGATCAGTCAGTTGTGATCCCTGTGTTACAGTCGCTGGTGACAGTTTATGGTATATCTGATTTTTGTGACTTCCCATACTTATCAACCAAAGTTACTCCTCTGATACAACATGAGTTGCACAAACACTTAAAAATCCTTTTCAGAAGGAGCAGCTAGTATGTCAGAGCCTGATTTTGTGATCACTTTATGTGATCTCTGTCGAACAGCTTGTATCATGACTAAAGGTTATCTTCTAAGTCATATTTGCTGATGAGGTATTATCTGATGAATATATTTTATGCATTCATTAATATATTCCTTTTTTGTTGTAATTATAGTGCAGTCTATTAAAAAACTAAAGCCATTGGCTTTTCTGTCTTCTCCCAGCTAACTTACCCAGCAAGCACTGACTGTATTTGAACCATTTAAGGTGGTTTGTTTATTTTCTGGGTAGCATATATCTGACTCTAGTACTTCATGTGCTGAATAAAAATGAGCTTTTATATGACTATATTTGGCTACTTTGTAGTATTCTGCAATTAATGATGAACTGTAAAACACAGAATAAGATTTCAGGACATCGCTTAGTTACAGATTTATTGACAGTATGCTCACAATAGCAGATTTCAGCCAGGAGTTTCAAGCATTAGCTCAAAAATATGATGTCATCTGGTAATAGGATCTACCACTGTGAAATTACATAATTTACTGTAAAAGCGCAGTTAGATTACTTGGTTATTTTGGCCACTGGCCTCAGACAGTTACATTCAGACAAAAGAAACTGTTCACTTTGAAAGTTTCACTGTTGCAGTCCACAAAATGCATATGACTTCTCACAGGTTGTGGCCATTCTCTTTGTTCTTGTCTTTATAATTCCTTGACCTGGATATTTTCTGATAGTTCTTCAGCAAAATATAAGGGATTACTATGCTTAGTGTTCTCAGTATTCCCTGTAAACTTGTAGTTGGATTCTGTACTTAAGGGTGATAAGTACAGGGAGAAGCTTTGACTGAGACAATAAAGAGTGTTTTTAACTCATTTTTTTGATCGACTTTCATGTCTCTTTTTTTTAACAAAAAAGAAAAGAAAAAAAGGGCCATTAGCCATGCCATTGAAATAGTAGTGTGGTAATACCTACTTTTTTTTAATTAATAACTTTCTGAAATATTTTACTTTATTAGATCACATTATGTCTGTCATAGGCTGGACAGCTGTTTTGCAGTTGCCAGATAACTTTCTTGTATGTTGTTGGTGATTTCCACTCTGTATGTCCATAGAATCATAGAATCACAGAATGGTTAGGGTTGGAAGGGACCTTAAAGATCATCTAGTTCCAACCCCCCTGCCATTGGCAGGGACACCCTGCGCTAGACCAGGTTGCTCAAAGCCTTATCCAGCCTGGCCTTGAAGACTTCCAGCGATGGGGCATCCACAGCTTCTCTGGGCAACCTGTTTCAGTGCCTCACCACCCTCTCCGGGAAGAATTTCTTCCTGATATCTAACCTAAATCTCCCCACTTTCAGTTTAAACCCATTACCCCTTGTCCTGTCACTACAGACCCTTGTAAAAAGTCCCCCCCAGCTTCCTTGTAGGCCCCTTCAGGCACTGGAAGGTGCTATAAGGTCTCCCTGGAGCCTTCTCTTCTCCAGGCTGAACAAGCCCAACTCTCTCAGCCTGTCCCCATAGCAGAGGGGCTCCAGCCCTCTGAGCATCTTTGTGGCCTCATCTGGCCTCTCTCCAACTGGTTGATATCCTTTTTAAGCTGAGGGCTCCACAGCTGGATGCAGTACTCCAGGTGGGGTCTCACGAGAGCAGAGTAGAGGGAGAGAATCCCCTCCCTCAACCTGCTGACCACACTTCTCCTGATACAGCCCAGGGTCCGGTTGGCTTTCTGGGCTGCCCAGTGCACGCTGCCAGCTCATGTCCAGCTTCTCATCCCCCAGTACCCCCAGGTCCTTCTCCTCAGGGCTGTTCTCAGTCCATTCTCTGCCCAGTCTGTACTTGTGCTTGGGATTGCCCCAACCCATGTGCAGGACCTTGCACTTGGCCTTGTTGAACTCCATGAGGTTGGCAGTGGCCCACCTCTCCAGCCTGTCCAGGTCCCTCTGGATGGCATCCCTTCCTTCCAGCGTGTCGACAGCACCACACAGCTTGGTGTTGTCAGCAAACTTGCTGAGGGTGCACTCGATGCCATTATCCATGTCACTGATGAAGATGTTAAAACAGGACCAGTCCCAACACCGACCCCTGTGGAACACCGCTCGTCACTGCTCTCCACTCAGACATGGACCCATTGACCATAACTCTCTGAGTGCGACCAGCCAGCCAGTTCCTTATCCACTGAGCGGTCAAAAGATTGTCTTGTTTTGTCCCTGTATTGTGAGATGACACTAGGGAAATCATGTGCCCTGCAGCCTTTTCAGACCAAACTCATTTCAAACCCTGCTAACATAAAGGAAATGGCTGGAACATGATTTGTCTTTATTCTGTTTCCAAGGGATCTTGCAAGCCCACACATTGGTGGCTCTAAGTCCCTGTTTGCTCTGTCATCATGGATTGTGCTTCTTTCATAACTTGTTTCTGTAAATTCATTCCAGAAAGATATTAACATCTTTAAGCTCAATAGCCCACTGTTACTTGTAATTTTTGGAAGAAAAATTACTTAGAATTAAAAGTGAAGAATGTAGTTAACATTCATCAGAACTGTTACATGGAAAATAAAAACTCTCAACCAGATTCAGTTGCATCCCTTGTTGAGATTCAGATTTGCTTAATAAAGGTAAATTGTGTAGAACTAATGATTTTTGTTAACTGTTAATGCTGCTTGATGTAATTTTTCTTAATAGCATTGTATACTATGAAGGGAGTACATGTTAAAACCATTAAGATACAATTAACGACCTGTCACAACTTAAAAAATACGTGTCAACGTATCATCATCAGTTGCTTCTAGGAATTCCATTTTCTGCTAGACCTGACACAGATGGTGAAAGGCACTATTGACAGAGGGGTTAAAAGAGAGGACAGTAATGGAAAATTTGACTAGTGTATGCTTTTAACCAAAGTAAGTGGCGAGTGAACGCTTCAGGAATATGGAAAGGAAACTGTTCCTAGAAAATGTGGTGGGAAGCTTTTTGTCCCTGAAAACAACTTCATACAGGATTCAGGCGGCGGTCAGAGCAGAAAACACTGAACCTGAGCTCATAGTGGAGCTGCGTGAGGTAGTGAATTCCTTGAAAATGAGGAAGAAATAAACAGAAAGGAGGTGGGTTTACTTCTACCAAGAAAACCTGTGAAAGTCACGTGAGCATGTATAGCATTTGCATTTTGAAAAATTAGAATTATTCAAAAGAGTACCAGGAAACTGGCCAGGAGTTAGAGAAAATTTCAGTGGGGATGAACATTGGAGTTCCATCCTTTGGCCTGTAGGAAAGAGATGGAGACATGACTGGATTACTTCAACACAGAAGTGAAAAAATTGCTGGTACTAAATGGTTCTTTTTCTTATCAGAATAAACAAAACCAAAGGGCTGAAAGGTACAAGCAGACAAACCCAAAATGGAAATTTCACAGTGTTAAAGGGAAGATGTTTAATTCCTGAATCAACAATAGAGGCACACAGCAGATACTCTTCCCTTTGATGTCTTCACATCAGGGCATGCCTCTTGCAAAGCTACTTCCTTGCCAAAGATAATATATAGAATTTAATACCAGGGTTAACGAGAAGGTATGTAAGTGCCTGTAGTTTGTAAGCTTGACTGTGTACTCTAATGCGTGTTCTGGCCCATTAGTCTGTCTATTAGTCCATAAAAATGGATGACCATTTTTGGCTTACTTGCTGCCAGGTTGCTCTTGGATGTGCTACCTAGTTAAATTGCATTTCTGATGTCTTCCTGCAGTGAAATGAAGAAAATGGCAAGGGCACAACACCTCCAAAGACAATGGCAGAGGAGACAGAAGGAAAGCATGCATGATACTGTAGAAGATGAAAATACAATGCTGGCACTAATTTGGAGTGAATTGGGTGCGAGGGTGGGGCCGAGGAAATTGAGTGCCATGGTGGGGAGGTTTGTCATCTTATAAAGGAAAGTATTTTAACACCTAGACTGAGTTATTGGGAGCAGTGATTAAAATAATGTGGAGATAGCTACCAGTATTTTTGCTAGTAGAAATAAGCAGGTTAATAATTTTACCAACAGCTGAAGCAGCATATTAAACAACTCTGCTGTGTTACTGTAACTTCCTTGTCATCTAAAATAATAAGATAATTAAAATCTAACAAAGGTTGAAAACTGTTAGTACAAAGGAGAAAAAAATAAACAGATTGGCACTTGCAACACAAGGTAACTGTAGATTGATCAGAATAAAGCAAATACAGCACGGAGACATCTGAGTCTTTGAGAATGAGACCCAAACAGATGATGTGACATGTAAGAGAAAACCTAGGGCAAGATCCATTCTTTGGGTTCTGTGTGTGGCTGTAATCACACCAGTGGGTCATGTGCGTGGCTCTATTCACCCAACTGTGCAGCAGCACCACAGTGGGGAGTTCTTCAGTTGCAGCAGTAGACAGGGTTGTCGTACCGATATGTTCTTTAAGTCAGTTGCCCTGGGTTTATGGACAGCAGCTGACATCTGTATTATGCTGTTCACTGTTCCCACTTGAGCTACAAAGTGCTTAGAACAGGGAATATGAAGGTGCAGTGAGCCACAAGGTTAAAAGGCAGTAAAAAAAAAAAAAAATTAAAAATTGAGTAGATACAGTAGAGTTCAGCCTTTCAGTTCTAGGTACAGTCAGGAACTGCTCCAAGCTAGGGTACTCACAGGAATATAAGAGGCATCCAGTAAGTGATAAAAATAGACCCTGAAGTAGCAGTATGGTTTTCAGTCATTAAAAAGAAGAAAAAACGCTAAAAACACATACGTCTAGTTTTTTAAGAGCATATTGCTCCAAATCAGACTAAGTGCATTTCTGAGGTGACCATTTTAATTCATGAGATATTGCTTCATTTATTGCAACATGTTTATTGGTTAAAAAGCATTTTACCAGACTGATGTCCAAATGATCTACAGTTCAGAAAATATACAACAGATGGTGCCAGACTAAGAAGTTAGTATATTCATTAAGCCATGTAAAGATTCCTGTCATTCCTTTCTCAAAACCAGTGCAGGAAAGAGGGAAGTCATCCTTCCCTAACTGCCAGATTTTCATACTGACTTCACTTCATCTCAGGAATTCTCTGTTGGTTTCGATACGAAATGAAGAGAGAAACATGTCAGTTTAGATACATCTGAAAGTGAGAATATCTGGGGTTTGCTTGTCTGGGCAGATAACAGATCTGCAAGGAGATCGGTGGCCACTGTTGTATATGCATTTTACCTAAGCAGCCTTCATCTGCTGTTATTTTAAGTGATGCTTTGGAGCATCATGACACTGTGGCTGGGTATGTGGGGAAATTCAAAATCCTGTAGGTATTCTTTCACTAATCATGCTAACAACTTTTATATATAACATACAAACTATTTTGCGTATTATACATGTTTTATATAATAAGGCAATCGATCTTTACACAAAATACTTTACATATATGAATTCTTTCATGTGCTTCTCTTATCCATGCCCCAATATACAAAACCTCTCTTTCTCATTCTGTGCATTAAAAGTCTGCCTTTTTGATAGCTTTTCCTTTAAAGGCAGGGCCATGTAATTTCTTATCGTTTGAATTAAGAAACAAACACATGATGGAGAAAAGGAAGCAGGTTTTGTTCACAGTGTCTAAAGCTGTATTTTGTTTTAACACCTGCAGATCTTAATTACAGTTTAAAAAGATGAAAGAAATGCTGTATTTAATAAAGATTCAGAATATCTAAGTGTCCCCAATTAAAGGAATAAAACATAGGAATGTCTTGCTCTGTCAATCCATTCTTTCCAGACAAAACTGTAAGAGACAGTTTGATTTTCCTGTTATTTCTATGACTGACAATCCAGAAAAATTTCTTTCAGAACAATAAGACAAACCTTTCTATCTTATTCTTCATGAAATTGAGACAACATGGGATAAAACTATTCTTTTATTTCAGTGATTAAATACTCAACTGTAATCAGAATGACAGATGCTGGCAATTCAAATTTTGACATCTGTCTTCTGGAGTTATATATTGTAATGGAAAAAATTGATACAGAAGGTGCTATATGTTAAAAGGGACTAAATTGTATGTATATGAATTTTAAGTATCCTAAAGATCCATAATCCAGTTATTTCTCTGTAAATTGCATTTTTTTATTCTGGCCTATACTGCGTTGCAATAATATTCACAGATTGTTTTATTCCATGAATCTTAAGTTGCTAAGAATGTAGGAAAGAAACCTTTTCAGTGGAAGAGTAGAACAGTAGTCAGTTTGTGCTCCTTATACCAGCATCTTAAAGAGAAATATATAGGAACTATTTGAAAGGAAGTCATTCTAACAGCTCAAATATATTTTTTATGTACATAGATTATGTTGCTGCTAATTATTTATTCAAAGTATGTTAACTCTGATAGACTAAATGAGCTCAGAAAGTCAATTGTGTTAGTATGATCCTCTCACTGAAAAATACTAAGTAGTATACAGGGTTTGGGATTTCAGAGAGACTTGTATCTGCAAGTAATTACTACTTCAACCTTCATTAAAATATGGGGAGGGGGGAGAGGAAACCACTAAAATATTCGAAACACAAAGTTTTAAGGAAGGTTTGCATTTTTTACAGTCTCCTTTGTTTTCTTCAACTGCAGAGAGTTGTTTTGTTTTAATGAGAAAGACTGCTCTTAGCATTCTTTTGGAAAGTTGTGGAGGTGGAGAGGGTTGGAAGTTCGTTGAACTGAGCTGTGTTTTAATCTTACTTCCATGAATCTCCCTTTCCTGTCACTTCCAGAGAAGAGGTCAGAAAGAAAGAGCCCTGCGGAGCAGGGAAGAGAAGAATAAGGAAAGACAGGAAAAGGATACAAACACAAAGTCTCACATTCTTGGAGATAGTTGAGCAGAAGTGCTTGCATGAGCTCATCAGTTCTTTGGGAGTCAGTCCTGTGACATCCCGACATTATCATGGTGCATCTAGAGGGTTATCAGTATTTGCAGTCAGTGCCTGTTGTTGCTGATGTTGTTTAGCCAGTTTACTGAATAGCTGTTCTCAGTCGGCACTGTTCCATGCAAACACAAGGCTGGGAGGAGTACCTGCAAGTATTGCCCTGGGTACATGCAGGCATTACCATAAGCTTTAAAACTTATTTCAGCGTGACTTTGGATTCTACACGCCCAAGTCTCTATTTAGTGTCTTCTTACTTGTGTCCTTTAGTTTTTTCATCATGACTCAAAGGGACTTGGCTCAAATGTCACCAGTAGATTTGTGATGGCATAAGGAACCAAATACAAGTTCCTCAGACGGCAGTGACTGGATTACAAAAGTACCATTTCTTTCATTTTTATTTATATCTACTATTACTGTCTTTGCTTAATGAACATCTGAGGTACTGTGAAGAGGAAGATCATTATTTTTACAGATATTATGTCTGTCCATTTTGGGGATGAATACATGTTGTTTTCAAAATTACGATGACACTCTTTTTTCCTGTTTAAAAAAACAAAACAAAACAAAAACCGCAAACAAACAAACAAAAAAAGAAAAACAAACAAACAAACAAACAAAACCCACCAAAACCAGACAACACTCCATGCACCCATTAAGCAATCTATAGCCATAGATCTTGCAGTATTACATTTCTGTGGACCCAGAAAGGTTTTGCCATCAGGTCTGCTGCCTAAAGCAAACGAAAGGCGTGACTGACTCTCACTGTTTATGAAAGAAGCGGGGGGCCAGTGGGGAGTATGGTAAAGCGTGTTAACATAGCAGCAAGGTTTCATATTTTGCAAGCATTCTGCAGCAACAAGGTGTTCCCTAATGGAAACTTGAGGTTAGTAATTCTTAAGCAGGTTTGGCACACAAGTCAGACGTGTTGGAGAGTAGGGGCAGAAAAAGCTAACCTTAAAGTAAATGTCTTGTGTTAGAAAGTCAGCAGAGAAAAGCTGAAGTGTTCTCTTTCCAGTGAAAAACTTTCTCATTTCTAAGCTCAATATGATGTGGTTTTCCCCTTGCAGAATCATTGAAACCCTTTTTCTGTATGTGTTTTTGGCATGTCCTGAGTAGAAGTTAGTGTTACACAATTAGTTATTTTTCAGAATTTCCTTTGTGACACCCAATGTTAGGGCCTTCTTGGTGGAAAAAGCAAAATGTAGATGATTATAAGCATTTTGGGGGTTACAAATTGTTTATATGTTTTTTACTGCTGGAAATGTTAATGGAAATAAAAGACCTTATTTACAGTACCAAAATAGTAAAACAGTACATGGCTATCTGTAATGGAAATTAATTTCCAGGTAGTTTCTAAAGGACGTTTGAGAGCTTTGTGTGCAAACACCTTATATTCTACTTTGTGTTAAAAAGCACTTGTGAACTGTAATAGTATATGGCAATTAAAATAGATATCCTTGTAGCAGATTTGGTTTTATGTATTCTGCATTTTTAATTGTAAAAGAGGCATTTGTCAGTCCAGCAGCTGTTGTGGACAGCCATTGCCTTCTTACCTTACCTAAGCATGGCAGTCCATTAAAATATATTAGCAGCTGTGGGTAGCTAGTATTTGCTAAGCTTTGTTTAACACATTTGGAGGGAAGAGAGATAACAGGAGCAGGTATTCTAAACAGTATGTGTGCAGTTCTAACACTGGAAATAGATTTTGAACTGTACTGAAAAAGGTATTTGCCCATCATTAGGTAATTTTAGTGCCATGGTATTTGTAGTTGGAGAGCAGAGTTACTGCAGCAAACTAACCAGAAAAACTGAACAAGCTCCCTTTCCAACATAAATATATCTTTGAATTGGCAGTACATCAATCCTTAGGGGTTTTTGCTGGATTCTCTTCTAACAGTGTTTCATTTAGAAATTGTTTTTGTCTGAATTTGAGTTTTCAAATGCAAGTCATAAAGCTTTTCATTCCTTTCTTTTAGTCAGATGACGTAGGAAGTATTGGAGTAATCCAGAAAAGTAATAAAAAGGATTACTTCTTTTCTTCCTCTCCAATACTGATCTGGAGGTGACTCTAATTAAAGTGCAGTCAGTGTACTAGTACAGTTTCATGACGAAAGCAGATGGTGAGATAGGAGGTAATGAATGCTGTTTTCTGTATGCCTGTGGTTGCTCACATATAACTAGGACCCTCTTGCTGCAGAAAGCATGCGTAAGTGCCCACAGGCTGTCCTGCAGAATCATTTTAGCTACATTGCTGCTCAGTGCTTCAAGTGGGCTGTGATTACATCCCTAATGCTTCTTCTGGACGAAGTCATCCTATTTGCCAGAGGAAAATCCAGTGTTTGGCCCTGAAGACATGATACCAGCTTTTTTTCTTTTCTTTTCTTTTTTTTTTTTTTTTTTTGGTGGCTCTTAACTGATTTTATGATTTGAGAGAAACAAGTCCCCAGCATGTTTCCTTCTCAAATTTTGTGAGTATCCGTAACCAGCTGGCATGGTTAGATTGTTAAAACCAACTGTTTATTATGCCATGTTATTTCTTCAGGCTTGAATAATAATTTTACCTATTAGATTTAATACCTTTAGCTATATCTGAATATTGAAACAAAGAGTGAGGTGCTCTTCCATACAAGTCTAGAAATTTGAGAACACATACGATCTTCAGACCAGAAACCGGCATTTTCTCCTTAAGTAATCCCTACCCTTTAGTGAAGATAGCAAACTCTAACACTTAATGCAGATATTGTAACCAGATATTAATTTTAGCATACTACTTGGATCAGTTTTTCAATGTGGCACGTGAATTCCAGTCTTGTGTTGACACCATTACCATTTTTTAAATTAACACTGGAAATAGTTGGAAAATACATGTTAACAGCAAATGCATTTCTTTTTTTTTTTGCTTTAGCATAAAAACAAGCATTTTCTGTGGAGCATAGTATGTGTGAAGCAAAAGACTACAGAACAAAAGGAAAACAGTTTTGCAAACTAAGTTGTGGGGGTTTGTGCTTGCAGATAAGGATATTGAGTAACAATTGTGTTTTGAATACAAGTTACAAGATTGCTGTATGTCAATTTACATTTGCGATACAATAATGGTGATTGCTATATTGTTACAGCACTATTAGTTGCTCCCAACGATCTTTTAGCTGAAAAGAAAATTCAGTTTGCAGAAAACTGGTGTTTTTTCTTACAGTGTTTACGTGTGAGAAACCAACACCACAAGCTGGGAAAAAACATAAGGAGGTGGAAATATAGGATGATAAAATTATGTTTTCATCAGATGAGGGAAGTACTACTGGATATCAGCTCCCAGAAAAGTATTACAAAATATTTTTGTAATAATGTCAGTAAAATGCGGGAGTCGTATTTCTAGCAAGGGAACTAAGTGAAACACAACACAGTGTTTTAGCCACAATATCTAAATATATCTGAACACGCCTGACTCAAATGGCTGACTTTGTTTTGGTTAAAATTTGACTGTTTTCATCCAAGTCTTTTTGTGCTTTCTTTTTTCTGTGTTTGCACACTTCTTTACAAATTAACATGATCTGTGCTCACGTTAAGCCTCTCCCCTTTGAAGTGCAGGAGACCATAGTTTTCCAAGTTTATCCATCCAACTTTTATAATAAAAGTAAGCAGTAACTTAGGCCCCCGCCAGTGTTTTTTTGGAGATATCCCTGCAAGGATTCAGTGGGCTAGGGAGAGATTTATAAACATTGGTGGGTGTGACCCTGGTCTTAACTGTGTTGGAGCATTGTCAGTTGTTTATAGTGTATGTTGAACATTACCATTCCATCTGGTTAGGGCTTGACCAGAGTCTATATAATAAACCAAAATAATTCTGTTGTTGCACACAACAATGCCCCCTCTTCAATTTTAATGAAGTCTGAAGTTACAATATTCTTTTCAAAGTGTTTGACAGATGAAAGAAGAAAAGGCTGTCAAAAAGGCAGCCCAGTTGCAGTAGCCATCCCAAGTCAAGGCAAGGGGGGAAGCAGTGGTCAAGGGAAGTGACGACCTGTAACAAGATTCATAACTAGCTAGTGTTTTCAGGTGTAACGTTAAAGCTTTAGCTTAAACAGATCTCATCATGTTTGTCTTCTACTCTGACTGGAACATTTTCAGATTCTTTGAATTATTTAATTTCCACGCACAAAACACTGATCTTGGAGGGGAAAAAAAAAAAAAGAAAAAAAAAGAAAAAACTGGTTACAATTGATTTCCTCTCTCTGTGTTTAGGATTTCATTTCATCATTTTATGCATACTTGCATGAGCCTCACTGTTTCTAATTTTATCTCTTCAAAGTTTTACCTTTGATCAAGCTACGGTAATTGCAGAATATTTAAGAAATTATTTAAGGCTTTGTCTTGAGGATTGTACAAAAAAGAGAAAAAAGCATGGTTCTATGTGGTAGTCTGTGAGGCTATCAGATTAACTATAGGCTACCTGACATGAGCCTAAAAAATTATCTGCTAGTATAAACTGAATTAATGATATCTTGGTAATACCATTCTAACTTTGTCTGCATTATTTGGAAATCTAGTCCCACATTTAGCTGAAAGTAAATCCAGGTAAGGCTTAGGTTATTCTCTGTGTGGGCTACACAGTGCTTATTTGTCTCTTGGGGGGAGGGGAAGTTGTTGAACGTTTGGTTTACCAGAATATCATTATAGATACAGTATTTCTTTGTGGGTAGTTTCTGAAACAGTCCCAACAACATCTGGAATAATTGTGCTCAGCCACCTTCAGAGACTCGGTTAGTTGCAGTGCTTGGTCTCGGATACACCTTATCGTTGTACACTGTCCTGTCTCTGCCGTGAGGCATACCAAGGATTGACACTGGAACTCTGCAGCAATGGGCATAGGTGATGGATGGTGTTTACATCTGGATGTTTCTTAAATCGTAGGGTCTGAGAATAGGGTGATCAGCTAAACTATGACAGTTTATTATTCTGAGACTTAAATTCTTAAGTTACAAACTCTCAAGTTACAAATTCTCTGCTTTATTTTTTTTCATGTTGGAATTTAGTATATTTGTGTTTATTTACAGTGAATCCTGTCTTACTGAACATCTTTATAGGTGACAGTTTTCTGCAAGGTACTAGGCTTTGTCTGTTATATGGAATCACAGAATGGTTTGGGTTGGAAGGGACCTGAAAGACCATCTAGTTCCAACCCCCCTGCCATGGGCAGGGACACCCTCCACTAGACCAGGTGGCTCAAAGCCTCATCCAGCCTGGCCTTGAACACTTCCAGGGATGGGGCACCCACAGCTTCTCTGGGCAACCTGTTCCAGTGCCTCACCACCCTCTCCAGGAAGAACTTCTTCCTGACATCTAATCTAAATCTTCCCGTTTTGAACTTAAAGTTTTCAGTTTAAAGACGTGTTTGTCTTGTCATATTAGTATCTTGCTTTCTTTTCCTATTTGAGTTCAGTATCGCAGTTTCTCAAGAATCTTACTGAAAAGGAGGCTGGTTTATGTCTATTTGGATAAAGAGGGCTATGATATCCATGTCTATGGAAAGAAGAACTTCAGTATCCTTTTGCACTGGCTAACACAGGGAATCCAACCACATAGCTTTGAGAAACTAAAATACCTAGGAAAAAACAAAATATACAGCTTTAAACAACTAAAATAAATAGAATATGAATGAAAACTTTTTGGGAAGCAGTATCACTTAAAAAGTCATGCGTGGTACAAAACCCAATTTTGCATCTTTTTCTGTTTAAAAGCCATTTACAAACTCTATGGAAATTCTGGTAGACACAGCTACATGTAAGAAAATGAGTAACCATCTCTTGGGTTGTCACACCAGAAAGATCAGAGAAAATCACTTGCACTTTGCAGCAGGTGGATTTTGTCATTTCCATTGGTCAGGCACAAAATAATAAAGAACACACCTACAAGTTTTAATATACACATCAAAGCACATTTGGACTTGTCTTAGTGGCCTACAGTCCTTCAGAAATGAGATTTGAAATGCTCACTGCAATAGATGGTGCTTCTGCAAGCAACAGGAGACTCCATTGCTGCAGTTCATAATCCTGTGTGATAGATGGTGCAGCTGCCTTAGTGGTCACCTTCTCCATGCTCCTGGCTCTCTTGTGGAGTTCTCACTTGGGTTAGTCAAGGCTGGGTTATTGAGCAGGGCATGGAGAGGCACACGGAGCTGGTCCCCTGCCAAGGTAGCTCAGGGCAGGCAGGGTGTATTTGCCCCTGTGCCTTCTCGCAGGCACAGTCCTGTGGCTCCCGGGTGGAGAAGTGTTACGGCTGCTTCAGAGCAATGTGATGCTTGGCCTGATAAACCTGCCACAGGCAGTACATCAGCCCTCACAGAAGCCCATTTGCACAATGCCACTGGCAGTCCATTCCCATCACTGTCTGATACTGTGTGATGTGTTCTATCCCATCATCACGGGAATCCTTCCATCTCCTTTCTCCCTGTTACTCAGGATAACGAAGGTGGGCTATCATTGGTCTTGCCTTTTACCCTTTTTCTGTATAAAAAACCTTGATTTAAGTGGTGATTTAAGCTGACATCAGGCAACTCAGGTCATAGTAGGGCCCCCAAGACCCACATAATGCTGACAATTGAACAGTAATTTTAGGGAACTGTGGAAGCGGGAGTTACAGAAGTGCTTGAGGTCGCAGTCAATCATGCTGGCTTCAGTATTGACTCATAGGATGACCGCTTTCACTTGGGCTACAGCAAGGAGGGTAATTGAGGTATAATAACTTGAGCTAACCGCTCCAATAAAGCCCTCACCCTGATTTAACAGGACTGAGCGAGGTAAATTTGCATGATAAATTAATTATTTTTAGAAGACTTCCTAATGCTTTATGATAACTGGTAGGTATGAAAGCATGATCTTAATCTAAAATTTAGGTCAAGCACCACAAACTACAGTTTTTGAACTTTTTTCCTTGATGATGGTTACAATGAAAGGGGTAATAATTTAGTTAATATAAACCCTGTGTTCTTGGTCAGAGATACGCTTCCATGTGTGCCATCTGTCAGTTCCTACAGAAGAATCTTCTCAGTTGTTTCTCTTTCTAATAAAACAGTTCAGCTGTCTTAAGGAGGTTAGCAAGTTCTTATATTTCACAGCAGCTCTGATATACATTATATGCAGCTGTTGTTTATAAAGAATGGTAGCGTATAGTTTTTGCTTTCTTCCGTCATTATTATTATATCAGTGTGACTGTTGTTAGGTGAGTTGTAAAAGATGCCTTTTATGGGTACAATCTGATCCCGTTTGTATCAGCCTATTGAAAACTTACATGCATTCTTAAAAGACTTTGAGAATTTGGATACATCCATTAGCCTGTGACAGTATTACTGCCTTTCTGCAGGCTCTGTACACAGTTTGCTTATGCTCAGGTGTCACCATTGAAATGTACAGTTATTTCTCAGCAATTGCTCTTGGAGAGGAAATATTTATGAGCCGTAGTGATAAATGCGTACAAAGTTTTACACTGCATTTTGGTTGGAAACATCTCACATATTGAAAAGCCAGGTTTAAAAAAAATACAGGAAAATATTTCATCTGTTAAAGCAACCATGGTAGTTTTACTAATCTAGGTGATTTTATAAGGAGTTAACAACATAATTTTCCTAAATTTTATATATTCATATACATAACGTCCCAACTGTGAATTGTGAACTGAATCAATTGTACTATTTCTTTACTGTTTCTGTGTTTCCTTATGACTGTTTAAGCACCTGTGCCATTTAGACAGGGTTGTGTTAAATTCTTGAGAATGTTCATAACAGGACCCACATTATGTTTTATGGCTTTTAGAAAAACCCTTCTCAACGGGGAGTGCTGCCAGTTTCTGTTTGTGCAGAATTACATCAAAATCAGAATTCTGTCCAAGTTTGGTCTGGGAATAATACTAATTCTATCTTAGTATTTACTTCACAAAGTGACAGAATTTTCAGACATCCCGAGATAGTTTGGATTTGCAGAAACAATTGTAATGTGATTATGGGCAAGCTTTATGCAAAATGTGCTGGAATGAGATGTTGAATAAGTATATATATTATTTTTTTCTCATCAACAAAACTGTTTTTTACAATTAGCTGATAAAATATAAGGGCTCATGAAGCGAACTGCAGTCACAGTTCTTACTCTCTGCAGTTTGTTTAGTTATTTGTGATAACATGTCCTATCTGTGCTGTCTTTAAAAATGCATCATCACTTTCATAAGGAAAATGAAGTTATTTGCATTCCTCACTATAGACAGTAATTAAATATACGGAGATGGATACCTTACTAAAAAGGGAAATAAATCGGTAATTAAACTGCACAGATGGAATAGAGATAATTAAAATATATGTAAAAATTGGCTTTACAAGCCATAAAAAGAAACCCATCTGTTTTAAAAGAAAATGTAACCGAGTATAAAATCAGCTTGACTTGTAATTTTTTTTCATAGCTTTTGAACATCTGTGCAAAGCACTTCGCTACTGTGATTTTTTTTTTTTTTTTTTTGCTTTTATCAGCAAAGATTTGTTTCATATGAGTAGAAGGCTATAAATACAATATACACACTGCTGAGCCTGCAAGTATAAGTTGGACTTCTTCCACCAAAGGTTTGTTGTAGGGTTGCTGCGGTTCTGCTTTGAAGCTTTTATTAGTGCGGGCTCCCATCTCCGTGTCGCATCCTGCTAGAAGGTTATAGAAACAATCGGACTGCATGATGATGCCTTCTGAAGAAAATAGTATACAGGAATTTATTCAGGGAAAGAATTTATTGCATTGCTTTCAAATTTTGAATATATTTGCACACCAACACTATATTGAACATTGTCTTTCTTATTTTTATGTTAGCTTTCAGGACTTAAATTTGTATGGTCCATAATCGAAAGAAGTCCCCTTCATGTTTTTTAAACTTAATCGTCAGATTATTGTGTTTTCTTTTATATTTTTAGCATAGTTCATAGTTTAGCATGTAGCAGAAATGATTCCTGAACTTCAATTATGTATTTAGTGCCTGCAATACCCCATAGTCACAGTTTTGAAGTACCCAGTGCACCTTTGGCTACAACTCAGCTGGAACTCAAAATGGCTCCTCTCAAAAAATGCCTGGCCAAAACTGAGGAGACTTAAATTTTTATAGTTAGCTATTATCTGCAGTGTTGTGTCCAGAGAACATAGTTCTTTGGGGATAAAAGAGATAAATATGTGTAAGTTAAATGATGAAAAAAATAATTAAAAAATCCAATATTTAAAATCCTAAGCAAAAATTTAAATCTTAAGCAAAGTATTGAAAACCTTTACAAAATTAAATTAGTACTCAAACAGCTGCAAATCTAGCCACACACCCTGAGAAGGTGAACTAGTTTCAAGCACAGATACTATGGTAATGGAAGTAATAGGAAATTTTGGATACATCAGAACACACCATGTAAACATGCCTGAACTTCTATCAAAGACATTCGTCTTTTGCTTTAGTAAGCAGAAGGAAGACTGAATTCTGTGTAAGAAGCCCAAGGTTGCCCCTGTTATTTTAGAGAGTATATGCTATTATTTAATGTAGCCTGGGCTAATTGTGCTGCTGTTAAATACAGGCTGCATGTCTTCCTAGAAAAGGACTTTTTGTTTGTTTGTTTTGCTCGTATTTTTTGCCATATTTGACAAATTTGGTCTGAAATTTCCTGTGAAAAAAACCAGATGTTTAAATTTTGTGAAAAATATTGCTGTCCTTTGAAGAATGAGATTAGGGAAACTATATTGCTGATCTGTATTAAGGAAAACAGAAGTGCCTTGTTACTGATAAACTGCTTCACATTCATACTTGGTGACGGGTACTTGGAAGTTAATGGGCTGGTGACCGAGGTGGAGATAGGTACTTACCATCACTGTGACAATTCACCTCCAAAATTTTTGTGGTTTTCTAGGAAAGACACAGGCAATGATGCTCTCCAAAGATATCCTTTACTGGAAGGATGTTTTGCCATCTGATTGTTCCTGCCTGCCAAAAAGGCTAGTTACTCATTATCCCCCAAAGGACACAAATGCAGTAACTCAAGGGAGTGAAACTTAAACACCCTTATGTGGTAGTGGGGAGGAACACAAAATCACACAGTGATGCAGAGAGGGAAGGGAAGAAGGAGTGGAGACATCAACTGGCAGAGGAGCATTAGCCAAGACCAAGACTTCAAGGAGAAAATACACTAGGAGTGACCAGAGGTATCAACCAGGACAGACACAGAAGAACCAGTAGGTTACAGAGCATGCACCTTGTGCAGCCGCCAGCAGGAGTTCTCATTTCTGCACTCATTTTTGTTCAGCAGCAGCTAAAAGCAGACTGGATATTTTTTTCCTAATTGGCCTTCATTGATTCAAAGGATGAAGCCTGTGCTGAATATCTAGGAGACCAAATGGATTTAACAGTAGCAGCCAGGATTTAAAATGGCCCTAACCTGGCTATTTCTGGCCCAGGCTTGAGGCTTTGTGCTTTGTCTCACTCATCTTTCAGCCCTAGGTTGCTGTATCCAATACCTTTGATCCTGAAGTTTCTTGTGAAGTCCAAAATTGGAGAAGAGCAATTATTTATGCAGTATGGATGGGATAGAAGTTTCTTGGGTTTAATTTTTGTTTCTTGTCAAGAAACAGCAAAATTACCTCAAGAATTTAGTAAAGAATAGAAGCACTGAAATCTCCTACATGCACAAACTGGGGATGAGCAGGCTTAATTCGTTCCTTGCATCAATGCTTTTCAGTCTTTGTAGGAGGAAAGATGAGTAGGGAGGCATAGCGCTGTCTATTAGATCTATTTGCAGTAGGATTTGGACATACAAGCCCTCTTCAAGTCGGCAATACAGCATTCATTTCCAGTTAAATACAACTTGAAAAGAATTATTTGGCACTTCATTATATGAAATCACTTAGATCGTCTGAGAAGAAACGGCAGCGAGTAGGAGGAAGTGTCAGCAGAGTTGGGAAGGTGATGAAGTCATTTATTCCAATGGGAATCTATGCTATGGGTGATCTTTTTTTCTTGCAGAATATGGGAAATGGATTATGTTTCAATCCTTCTAAGGTACAATCATTTAACATTTTTCTGAAGTGCTCTGTGTTTGCTAACTTCTGAATCTTTATGTGCAAACTTAAATTGTTGAGCATTTGGGTTGTAATTTGTGTGGTGTTTCTGGGAAATGCATGTTTGAGCTACCTCTATTTCCAAATGATGTATTATTGCAGGTTTTCATTCTTTGCAGCTTTGTTCGCTTGGGTATATTGATGTTATTGAATTTATAATCCATCTCTGGAAGGTAAATGTGGAGGTAATGGAGGTGGTTTTGAATGGTGTTCACATGCTTACTGTAATTCTCAAATGGCTGTCAGCTTTATAAAAAGTAGTGTTGATACCACAAGATTTAAGGTTAAGTGTTCTGAAAATCTGTTTGATTATAGCGAATTGCCTTTACTGTAGTGTCTGAACGAATAACTTCTGGGTCATTTTCACTTGTCCTAAATTGGAAAGTTACTCATGCTTTTCAGTGGTATCTTTCCTAGCCTTTATAAAAAGAATTGTTTAGTGCTTATTTGGAAGAAGAACAATAAACATCTATATTTTGTATACACCTAGATAGAGTAGAACCGGCAAGCAAGCGCGTTGCCTGCACATACAATGCAATAAACATGTAGAAAATATTTTCAAAGACTAATGAAGATATTACATCAACATTTCTGTATATCACTTCTTATCTTCTGTGTTTACTTACACAGTCTCTGGCAGTCAGTGTCAGTTAAACTAGTCATGTTACTGCCCTATGGAGAGATGGAAGGTGATAAACAGAAAAGGAATCAAGTATGAAATTAGTTCAATCTGTGTCTTAAAAGAGAAATCATCCTTTAGCATATGTTCTAGCCTATTTACAGAAAACGAGCAGCGATCGGTGTCCAAGACAAAAAGTAGTGTTTGTTTCAACTGAGAAATGCTGATCCACTGTTGCTCTGGACTTACCAAGTAAAATTATCTTATTTTTTGGTGTTTGCTAGGTTGTTAATCTTTTTAAAACAGCAGGCTTTTCCAGACGGTAAGTGCAGACTTTGGAGGCCAGCAAAACCAAGGGCCTGTGGCTGTCCTAGGTTAACCAAAGTCACTTAAAGTGGTTTTAAAGAAGCTACTTGGGTCGGTGTCCTGGCAAATATCAAATAGGATATTTCAACTCCTTAAAGGCAGACTCATGCCTGTATGCACTTGAAGGCATTATAAAACTGCTACTCAAGCATCTCCAGAAACAGTCTTTAATAAGAAGCAATGGGTTTGGATAATTTCATATTTTAAATGGTTCTGGTTTTTCCTCTCATACTTTTAATCTAAGTCAACTATATGAAATTAATAGATCAGACTTCACGAAAAGTGTACCTGCTGTACCAGAAATTGCCCTTGTTAAAGCAGTGATTAAGCATAATTGTCTGTGGATGCTCCTTGGTGTGTGTGCTGCATCCAGGTTTGGCTTTCTCTTCCCAGTCTTGCATGGGAAGGATTTTCAGGAAGGAAATTGATGAGAATTAAGTGATTATAATTCTAAATTAATTTTACACCAAAATAGATTTCATCTCATTATGTATTAAGGCTTCTAACATGGGCATTTTAAAATTAGAGGTAGGTAAGGAATTACGTTGTAGACACCTATCAGAGAAGTGAGGACTGGTTTGTATACCTACAGTTTCTTGAAGATGATTGAGTGAAAGAATAGAATTTTAAAATGAGAAAAGAGGTTTTTCAGTTTGATTCAAGTATAGAAATGAGTGAATGTAACCTGCATGCTTCCTAATTACGTAAATACAGAACGATCCTTTTGGCTCGGTGGGGTTTTTTCACTGTTTTGGTGTTGGGCTGTCCTATGACACCAATGTAACTGCAATTCAGACTGGTAGTGATTGAAATACATTAATATATATCAGCTATTGCATAGCTTGGCTAAGTTAGTATGGAAAAGCTTCAATCCGAGTTGCTGTCAGCACTATTTTTCCTTTTACAAATAGATTAAATACAGCATGCTTATTTGGTGAAACAGTTCACTACAATGTCAAGTGGTGGCCTATCTGTATATTTAGATGTCTTTTTGAAAGAAACTCCTGTTGGTGGTATCTGTAAGGAAAATATGTTGATGTTTTAAATGTTAAAGAACCCATCTGACACTAAAGTGAAAAGGCCAAAACTAATTTCCAAAGACAAGGTAGCTGAATCTTCTCTTTTCTTGATGAAATCTTTCTGCAAACAATTGATCAGTTCAGCATATTCACATTAGTGGTAGGAACAATACTTAGGTGTGTCTCTAATTCCTAGTCTTACTGAATTTTAGCTTATTAGCAGGAAGTTCCAATATATTGTTTCTTTTTCTTTTTTGATAAGATCTGTGAACTCCATATATGAATGAGGTCACTAGCACATTATAGTATATTGTTTTTCTTAGAAGGCAAAGTCTACCTGGTTTTGAGACAGATACAGTGACATTTCAGCCCATTTTTCTAAACTCTATCTCAGTGCAACTTGACTGTCGATACACTTTGTGCCTTCCTGCTTGCATTCCACATCTGTCTTCAGTCACAGTACAGGAAAAATAATTTTGTTGCCACGTTTTTGAATTAACTTATTTCTTTTACCATTGCTCTCTAAAGTTCTTTGTTCTTTTCCCCATTGTGTTCAGTTGTTTAAACAAGTATTGTCTGGTTTTACTCTTTATAGGAATTGGTAGGCACAGTTGTAACAGAACTAACGGTTCCCTGTAGGCATACATCCAAGAAAACAAATGTAAAAATCCTGTTAGGTGGGTTTCAAACAGTTTTGTAATGTTTTTCCAAGCTGATCATAAAACAAAATTGTGGTTTATGTGTGGTGTCGCTATCGTTACAAAATAGAATTATTGGATACCTTGACAGAGGAGCCATTTTCTTAATATTCATCCTATTAAAAATAAATGTAATGTTATCATTCAGAAATAGCTCTCTATAGTCCTGGTCTCATTGCTTCAAGGTATTATAACATTTTACAGTGAGAGACAGGAGAAAATAAAAATTAACTTTCACTTTGTTTTGATTTTTACTCTCCACTCCGTGTTCCCTCTTGCCCTACATACAGCGTTCAAAGCACAAATCAAGCCAAGCAATAAGTTAATAAGAACAAGGGCCAACTCATTCCTGCATCATTTAGGTCAATGGCATTGGTAAAATCCAAAGTCCTTAACTGATATTCTGAATTCTTTTCACCAAGAATTCCCTTTAATTGAATATTTCTCCAAATATATCAATAAGAGCCGTTTGCTGTACCCCTTTGCACTTCCCCATTTGCCATCTTTTTTTGTTTGTTTAGTTTCAAAATCTTTATGGTAAGCACTTACAGAGCTGCTCTCTGTATATTTGATTATACTATGACAGATTTGATATAAAATAGAATGATGTGATATAATGTTATACAAGACAGTGTATGTAGCTTATGAATTGCTTAATGAGTTAATCATCGAGCCAGACATGCTTTTGTGATTTGTAAGAATATTTCTAGAGTTTATTACTGAGCAGCCAATGAATGCGCAGGTCTTTTACTGCCTGAAAAAAAAATGGTTTGAATTCTATGACTTGAAGTACAAATTTCCATTAGGAGAGGAGTACCACTTTTTCATAATATAAATCTTGAAAGGCGTATTAAAAACAGTAATGTTTTCAGCCATAAAGACATATGAGACAATATATAATGGGTTTTAAATTACCACTCTGTAGCTGGAAGACTTTTTCTTTTTACTAATCAGCAGCACTTCCCAATTCAGAAATCCAAACATGAATATCTTGTTAAGGATATTTTAAAATACTGGAAGGATGAAGAGTCACTGTTCAATACAACATCTCCAGTTTCCATGAAGTGTTTAACTCTTTAGGCTTGTGTGTTGTTTATTTCTAATGTAAGACTAATTCTCAGTGATGCTGTAAGAATACATTCATATTAATTAATGCTATATTTTCATCCTATCCAGCCAGAAAACACAGCTATGCCTGTGGAAAAATATAATGGCAGTATAATTAGGATTTCTTCTAAGAAAAACATTATAACAGACATCCTGCCATGCTTATGTTATTTTAATTGGCTGTTTAGCTCAAGGGCGGTTCATAATTTATCATAAACTTTAATGTTAATAAAATCAGCTCAAAGGAAGCTATACTTAATCTCCTTGATTACACCATAAGAAGTAAAATCTTAATTGGAACATCCCTTCTTTTTTTTTTTTTTTTCCTTTTATTGACAAAGCAAGAAGGGCAAACTAGGTTGACAAGGAGATCATGCTGTTCACGTCCTCAGATGAGTAATGACTCAGTGTAGTGCAAGTGCAGGAAAATTAAATGAAAAAGAGGTTAGATCTGTCCTATCATGCAGGCCATCAGTATGCAGACTGCTGAGCAGCTTTTATGTCAATGGAATGGAGAAATGTAACAGAAAGTCTCACTGTACTGATTTTGCCTGTTGTTTCTTCGGGAGAATTCTGACTGTTGTGTGCACTAGTCCAGTCTTTAATTCTCCAGTGGTAATTTCTGGGAAACCAGTGTGAGGCATACCAGTCACCAGAACCAGGTTTCAGTCATTCCCAAATTTTGTAGGGGCTGCTATAAATTATGTTTAAGTTTATTTTAAGAAGGGAGTATTTAGACAGCAGAGAGATAATAGAAAGCCTTGGTCCATGCTAGGTTCTATATGTTTTCTTAATGAACAGGAGAGTTGAAAATGGGACTTTTCAATATATTTAAGCATTCCTGAGGTGTGCTTACTGAGTTAAAAAATTGTTCTTTTTTCACCAGTCCATGTTCATTGTCGTAATGTCCAAAGGTACTGAAAATCCTGTTGTCAGTATGTTGATGTGATGTATGTGGAAGTGGTCAAATTCTCATTTTTTACTAAATACATTTCACTGGAAAGTGTTATTAATATTGCATTTTGTAGGCTTGCTCTTTGTAGTGAGCTCATGCTGAGACCTTGCAATGGGCCATTATTGAGCCCCCAAATTGCTTTTGCCTCGAAGCACAAAGGGTTCTCATGGCTCTTGTCCCTTATAATGTTGTCTTGGATGCTCCCGTTATGTGTATGTTTAATCCTTGTAGCTCCATGCTAAATTCTGAGCTTGAATAATGTTAAGAAGCCCTGGCTCCCTTAGGTACTTTATCACACACAGACTTTCCCTTTTTTACATCTGCTGATTTTCTATTTCTTTGTCATAGTAAGAAAAGACAAGTCTGATTTCCATTATCTATTATTTGTAAATTATTCTTGTACTGCTGTAGCTGCATGACTGTATGTTTCGTCTGTAAAATTAGTATTCCTCACATGAGAGAAGTCTGGCTGAGGCAGGTTTTGGTTCCAGTTATCTCCAGAGCTCTGCTCGCAGAGCCAAACTCAGTCACCTGCCCCTGCCTGGGAAGGACAGACACTGCACACAGGCAGGCAAGACCTCTGCATAATGGGAATGCAAAGCCTCACCACTATTTGGTTGAGCAAAGAGGGGAACCTACCTAGCCTTACCTCTGCAGGACAGGGCTCTAGTAAGTCCTTTCTCTTGGCAATAAGGTGTCACGTCTCACTGAATACTGTCTTCACACCTGCAACCCCAACGTGAGCCTAAAAGCATAAAAGTGCTCTAGACACAGCAGGCAAACCCTGGGGTGTGGCCAAAGACAAGGGTAAGAAGACAGGTTTCCTCCCTCCTACCTCATGCAGATAGAAGGACATGGCACCCTGAGTGGGGCATCGCTCAGTGCTGTAATGATGCAATTTATGTCTGTTTTTTCAATCATGTCAGAAAAGTCAAGATCACTAATCAGCAGAATTTCCTGCATTAGGCAGCCCTTTGTCATAGGTCTCAGTCTCCTAAACCACTTCCACATAAATACATATAAATAAATTACGTGATGTCTGAGCGCTTAAACACACTTCAGTGCTTATGTCATCTGTCATTGGTCTTGTCAGGCCTAGATATACTGAAATCACAGGAAGTGGGATGTCATTCTCAGTCTCATATCCAGATGCGTGCGGAAGGGGATGTAGCTTCTGCCAGATTTTAAATTTTCTTGTGGCTTATCAGGAGTGGTTTTGTATTTTTTTTACTCTCTGGATGCTGTCTTTCAGGACTTCTCTGCTCCGTCATATCCATAACTGAGCACTACTCCACCCAACAGTTTTTCCAAGATAGGAGATTTTGGGGGCATTTTGGATAAACACACAGGCTTCAAAGAAAATCAAATAAACTTAATGGCCTTAGAGCTTTAAACAGTGAGAATTTAAAGAGAGTCAGTAAACTGCTACAGGTGCTGATTTTTATGAGATTGCCTTTTTGTATTAACAGTATGTTCTTCTTTGTAAGTCTTAGATACACACTAGCCCTGACCTGTTTCTCTTTTCAGTTTGCCAATTTCCATCATCCTTTATCCCTTTTGAAGTATCAGATTTTGATAATGTTGCATTTATTACGAGAAAACAGGAGTCCAAACACCATAGTCTTGAGCTTGATGTAAGGAAACTAGTTAGCTATCTAAGATGTCCAAAAGGCTCCCAGAAAGCTCTTTAGGTCTCCAAATTTTCTTGCCCTAGAAGCATATTTATGTTTTCCTCCTGTGCTAGTTTGTTTTAAAAACATTTACTACCTCTATCTCACATTCTTGCCTCTGTCCTTAGACCAGCACTGCATAAAAGATTGCAATTAGTTTTTATCTGCTGCTGCCTAGCTGAGTGTAATTTAACATGGATACCGCAGATTGAATTCTTATCACTCCTATGCTTCTGTGCTAAGCTTTTACATTTTTCAGTTATGTATGTCTCTTTGTAATGCTTGTCCTTTATTTTGTGTGGAAAATCTATCGAAATGAGGCTAATGGACTGGGGAATTGAAATACTTAAATTATTTGTGAAATACTACTAGTTGTAAATAAACAAAGACATTTGAGACTGTTTTCCTACACTGTTTTTGTTGTAGGTGTTTAGGCATTAGTGTAAACAAATGTGTAATACATTCGGACAGTTGATTTGTTTGTTGACGTTTTTAAATACAGAATTCATGGTGTTACTTAATGGAAGTTATGAATGCTGTTGTTCATTATTTCAACATTATCTGATAGAGCTGGAATATAGATCTGTACTTAATCGGTTATGCAAGCATTTATTGAATTTTCTTGTAATAATTAGTGGCTTCAAAAGCTTCTTTAGAGGGTAAAACCAGGAGTTTTCTGAAGTGTACTTGCAGTGGAATGATAACTTTTTAAGAAAAAAAAAAAAAAAAAAAGAAAATTGCAGTTGGTGAACAGTAGCGAAGAAAACAAGCTATGTGCCTGTGCCTCAAGAGAAATCAAATTTTAGATGCATAATTATGGATTGTGTCGAAATACTGATAGAGTTATGAGGGGTTTTTTTTCCAGCCAATCTCATTTTTTCCTGAGGACCTCAATGACTTTTAAAACAATTTTTTCTCATTTCAGTGCTTGAGTTATATGTTATTACTAATCTGATTTGTTATTATGAATATTTTCAGATATGAAAACACTTCAGATGTGCCTGTGTCTGAGAAGAAAATATCTCTAAAAATAATCACACAAGCAGCAGTGAAGGCAAATGCAGCATCCTGCTGTATTTCTTCATTTGCCAATCTGTTCAGATAAGGGATCTGAACAAACTCTGTGATTAGAAACTCACTAAACTTCCTTCTGTTTTGTTCCAGTCTCAGGGGATTGCAAACTTTAATCCCCTGGCATTTTAGCCAGATACCAGCACTGCTCTGGCTAGTCCCAGGCCCCTTTGGGATTGATAACCTGTCTAGCAACCCTTCAGCATTAGAAAAGCTGACTTTTTAATGAACCTAGTTCTTACTGCTCATGCCCCCCTGTAGCTAAATCCCCTAATTCCAGCTGCGTGAGCGTTCCTGGTACAACTTAACTTCTCAGGGGGAAGTGATGAGTGTAGGCAAGACGTGCTGTATTGGTTTTAGGAGCTCACCATCAGTGTTCACTTGCGGACGTAATGAAAACACGGTTCCTGACAAAGCAAGCCCCCTGTGCAGTTCATGCCTTGTTGTCTTTACTGTTCAGAAGCATTGTATTAGCAGAGAAGAGATCTGCTGGTACACTGCATTCTTCTGTATGGTGCAAAATCATGTTATCTGATAGAGAAATTCCTCACAGTGTGTCTGGCCTTTCCAGCTCTTGCTTGGTCACATAAGTGAATTGCTCCTAGCCACTCCTCAGGGTAGGCTGGGGTCCTATCCTTGTCCTCTTGTCATGCTTTCTCTTTTGGTTTGTGGGGTTTCTTTTTTGGGTTTTTTTAAATGTCTCTTTCTTACTAACTCCTATTCTCATCTTCATGGGCTTTCCAGAGAACTTCAGAGAACTCATTTTTCTGCTCAGGCACTACTGTAACAGCTTTACTTTGACCGAGAAATAAGTATCCAGTATTCCAGTCTATTCATTATTAAGCTGAGTATTCTCGTTTGCCATTTATCTGGTAGATATGCATACAGTCTTGTTAGCAAAAAAGAAATATTCTTAACAATATGTTATACAGGACTTTTCATGGCACCAGCTGCATGCTACTAAAATATCACCCAGTTTTTTAAGTTACATGGAAGTTCAGTTGATGAAATTGCCATTGGTTTCATTGCGATTAACCGGCTGTGTACAATACTTTTTGTTGATGTCCATGTATTTCATCTTCAGCAATGTTGTAGTACTCTTGTCACAGGGCTCCTGATACATAATTCCAGGCCTATACAAAATAGTTTTAGACCTACTGAGGGATGAGGGGGAGGGAAGGGAGACAAAGAAAAAAGAAAAAAAAAAAAAAGAAGACTGCGGTATCTGATTAAATAGAAGTGTGTCCACTAAGCATAGGAGAATGATTACTTTTTGCTATATCTAAATACTTTCCAGGAGTCTGCAGAGGAGAAAGACACACCCAAGAGAAGTGGTAGGTGAAAAAATTAACTTTGAGTAAGATAAAGGAAAAAAAGGATAAACTAACAGTGGAATCATCATCTATTTAAGAGTTACTAAAAAATTTTTTTTTAATAATGATAATTTGAATATATGGCCTCTGAATATGTGCCATATAACATAAGGCATGTATTACCAAGTCAAAATACTTGGAACTGTCAGTGTTTCCAGACTCCCACCCAAAGCTTATATTTTTGTGAAAGACTTTTGGAGGATGCCAGGTGCAGATTCCCTAATACTGGTAATACAGTAGAAAGTTCTGCAACATGTTCCTCTTCAAATTGTGTTTCTTAATTTCAGAATACTTGTTAATATAGAATTGTAGGGTCACAGAATGATTGAAGTTAAAGAAACCTTGAAGATTGTCTGTTCCAGTCCGTTGCTCTTCAAACAAGGTCAAATTCAAGGTTGACGGAAAGTTGCATCAGGTTGCACTGGATTAACATTACTTAACAAGTTCCCCAAACTCATGTTTTGGCAGAAGAGGAGTGTTTGGGGGTAATAATGATGTCGTAGAATGCCTGTCACTGTGCAAAGACATTTTATATTAATTAGCTGTTAGTAAATAATTGTGATGCTATGCTTGAGAGCTTTTTTAGTACATGACTTGTATAGAAAATCCTCTATTTACACTAAAGATGTTTCTATTATTTCTTGTCACATTTATGGAAAGTGGAGTGCTGTTTCCAAATTACTCTGGACTTGGGGAGCAAAGGGCTGTTCATTTTTTGCTGTCTTTTGTATCTAAATGGATTCTGCAGAAAATCAGGTAAAACTAAAAGTAAAAAGCAATAAAAACAGCTTGAAAAAAAATGTTTTTGCTTTCATTTTATCCTTAAATTTAGGCTCAAAGAGTAATCAAACAAGATGAGGAAAAACCTTTTGTGTCCCAATAATTGACTGCACTGATGTGTAATACCACAGAGCATTTCCCTTTGTAGGCTAGATTGATAATACGCTGAGTATTAAACACAAATAATTGCTTTCACTCAGAACTTTTCATTTAGCTGGAAATATGACCAACTAGTGAGGCAAAGAAGTATTTCTACTTTGAAGCAATTTATCTCAGCACTTAAATCTCAGGGTTTGTAGCCCTGAAGCTTGGTGTTTGGGTTTGGTTGGTTTGGTTTTTTTTCAGATGAATCAGAAATGATAATGGCTCTTTGTCAGTTTTCTTCAACGTGTGAATTGCTGAATTAGTTCAAAAGTAAGGATACTTACTGCTGACCTTTCAAGCTCCTCAGGGCAATGCAGGAGGTACATGTTCTGTAGTGGATAACAATTAAGTAAGGTACAGGCATACAGATTTTTCAGTTAGATGTGTTTTCCAAGGGAAGTCATAAATACCAGGGACCCCTTAGTGTCAGACTGTTGTAGTTTGCAGAGATGTTCATTTCCCTAGTAAAATGATGGTAAAATAACACTACTGTATAAGGGTTTTTTATGAGAAAGGTGTCTCATACAGTTTATAGATAGTGTTACTGGGACAGGGGCATGCGGGGGTGGGGTGCAGTGTGGGTCTGCTTTCTACTGTATTAAGATTAATACAGTGAAAGCGAGGCTGGGTGGGTGAAGGCTCTCAACACATTGTACAAGAAGATTGGTCTCTACAAATGAAGAACAGAAAAGATGCATTATGGGTACTTTTTTAGGACCCACTCTAGCCAAGTACCTATGAAATACTGCCCTGCGCACGTTCATACAATCCTAGAACAACCTGGTGTAACACTGTGTAGAACTTCAGCCTTGTTGCTGTGCAGAGTACATTGATGCTAAAAGTTGTTGAGCGTGCTAACGGTCCAGATTTGGATGGTTTCTTCAGAAGTCCTATTTATTTTTGTGGGAGGGACAGCTGTTGAGATGAGCTGAATATAAGTATAAGCACTGCTAGGAACATGAGAATGGAAAGGACAAAGCGCATTCATTGTAGATCATTGCCAAAGATCATAGGCAAACACACACTAGTTGCTGGATGCACAAGGGTCCGAAGGACATCCGTATCATATGCCACAAGCCACAAAATGTTTCCTAATTCTCTGTAATAAAACACAGGAATAGAAAATCAAAAGCTTGAAAAATCCAACTTGTCATGAAAATAATGGACTTGCCCATGACCTTTGTAACAAAATGGAAGTTGTTCAGTAGAAATTCCTTCTGGGGTAATCCTGTAAAGTGCGTTATGTTGCTAGTCCAAGTGTGATGTTACCCATATAGCACAAATAAAAATCAAGTTTCCAGTTTCTATATAATTTGTATATGTGAAATCAGCTTTTGTGCTATTAAAGCACTTCTAGAATAATTACAGTTTTTGTGTCTTTGGTCAGATACACAGATGTACAACTCCATGCTTTAGTAAAATTTATCGTTAAACAAATACACTAGCTCATTTCACAAGACACACTGAAACGATTCAGAAAAGATAATTAGTCATCACACCACCATTTCATCTTTTTTTCCATAATCCAAAGGATAGAATTTGTTAGTCCTGTCTAAATATGTGACTTATAAAGATTTTTCCCTTTTTTTCTGATACAAGTATTGGAGGCTAATAATTTAACAGATTTTAATGTTTTTGCCAGTGTGTGGCCAAATCTGTCACACTGAGAAAGGGAACATTTAAGATAAAGAAGTAAAAATACTTGCACACTTCAAAATACAGTATTATGTAATAGAATTAATAGCAAGTTTCACTTATTTTAATAAATAATTCCATAGTGACAATAAAACTTGAATTGTTATTACTTTTGTAAACAGGAAAGGGGTTTTTTTAATTACATGATTCAATAATAGTTGTGATATACCTTTAAATGTGGACTACACTTAAGGGTAAGATGTTGGCAAAGTAACTTTCCTCTTTTGCTCCATGAAGATAACAAGGAAGCATCTTTCTCAATTGCATATTAAAAAAGTGTATCTTTTATAGGTAGAAATATTTTTAAATGCTCTGAGGAAGTGTTGTTAATGAACCTTCAGAAATTTTAGTGACTTACAGTGAAGATGCATTTTTCTTTCATGTAAGTGATTATGGATCACTTTTGTGATCATATTTTGCAATTATGTTTTTTAAAACACAGTATGAATTCTGTGAATAATAAAGTACATTAAAAAGCTAGTGTTTCTTGTACAGTTTAGTTGACACAGATTATAGGTAACAGACCATCATAATAAAATTAAGCATGATATTTTCATGATGAGATATTGTAAAGAATTGATACAAATGCTGAAAGAAATAATTTTAATTGTTTCTATAATGCTGAATGAAAGTTATGAAATATATCTTAAAATTTGTGAAATACCACTTACTGATCAGCTCAGCACCTGCCTCATACTATATATCTATAAGAGAAATCATTAAAATCTAGGCCCTAGTATTAGGTATGATTTTTTTTTTCCTTGATCACAGCATATTATTTAAGGGCTTGGCCTGAGAGCTTCTTACTGTACTACTTGTTGATCCTAGAACAAAAGTTACAGTATTTACAGTCAAGACAGAATTTCAGGATGTAAAGAATTACATTTTCTGAATTACTTTATAGATATTACTGTCGGGTATTACACAGCTTCAAGTTCTCTGAGAATTGATTGAGAATAAATGTTAACTGTCAGCAAGCTCAGAGAAGAAAAAAAGTTAGTTAAAGTCAACCCCTGTGACACAGTTCTTTCAGAGCTGGATTTTTTGAGAGCTCACTGGAAGTGGTGAACAGCGTTTAGCTCTTCTTTCTCCCAGGGGTGGAACAGTTTACTCAGAATCCAAGGCAGCAACCTCTTACATCTTCAAACAGGGTACCAGCTATCAAATACTAGGCATCTTTCTTTTCTGCATGAAGTCAAAATCCCTGTTTCTGAGAGACCTCCCAGACAAAGAGACCCACCCTGGCAGCACAGCCCTGAGGGCATGGGAGAGTTTGGCTTGCAGGAGGGTGGATTGCCCCTTCACCTGACTGGGGGGAGCCTGAGAACAGTTTTGTCATTTGGAGAGGTTTTAAGCACAGACCTGTAGCTTAAGGAAATGCACGTGTCCTGGCAAGATTTTCAAAATGATATGACGTGTGTGTGCGCTTAGGGTGCTGGCGATGCTGCTGTGATAAATCGCCTTCAGTAACGAGGAAAATGAATGGCAAAGCTGCAGGTGGATTGTCCTGCTGGGCTACAAGTGTATCCGGTTAGTGCTGAGGAGGGCATGTTCTGCTCATGTTGTAAGCACATAGCTGGTCCCAGTGCGCTTGCCAGTGTCTCATTGTGTAACTCCATGAGAATATGGATGTGCTTCCCTATACTGAGCTCACTTAATGACATGAGGGTGCAGAAACAGCCACAAGTTGAATATCAATGAATTACACAAAGCTCAAGCTATGATAGGAAAATCAGTTAAACCTTCTCTATTATCACTTCTTTTTCATCCAGAATAGGAATTGAGTCAGATCTTCATCATCGTCAAAACCCCTGAGCCAGCCAATGCAAAAAGATTGCCAGTGGGTGGGGGGCTGTTGTTCGTTGTCACTGTTGCACTGTTACCAATTTGCTAATCCCTGATCCCTTCCACATTACCCCTGGTGTTCCTACTCTGAAGGCTGGTTCATGCCAAAGAACGGGGTTACTGACACCAGGCAGACCAAACCAGAGCAAGCTGAAAGGGTGACAGCGTAGTTTCCTTAAACCTGTTGACTTCTGAAATGCAGCCTTTTCCACGATTGTTCCACTTCAGTAATGCAAAGGGAAATTTAAAACATGTTGCTGTTTCCTTGCATGTATGCTGCTGTTCTTGCATGTCAGAGCTGGTTAATTTGTCTACTTAAAAGCTAAAATTACAAGAGTTTGAGTATTTATCATTCTTTTCCTAACATACATTGTTTTTTTCCTGTACAGATTTGTTGGATTTTATTACGTTTTGTGCTTGGTGAAGTATCCCTGTAGCAGGAGGCGAGTTAGAAACGTACACAAAACAGCATAACTTTATACATCCTTCATACACTATCTGTCCTACGTTACAAAAAAAAAAAAAAAAGGGTTTTTTAGTTTCAAGCTATAAAGAGATGTCAGAAAAGTCTACTAATAGTAACAGACAAGCACTGTTTCATGAGCGTTTTATCTTGGCTTTTCCTGATATCACTTGGCTTGCAGCATGCTGAGCTGTTCTCAGTCCAATGGCTTGACTAATGTGAGAAACAGGGTAGGGAGAAAATGGTTCAAAAAGGTATGCTATTAACCTTTATTTATTAATCTCACTAAGGTAAGGGCCAGCAAAAGAGATACAAGTAATTAATGCACAGCACACCTTTAAATAGTCTGAAAAACTTAGCTCTTTTTAGAGTTCTTAGCTCACTACGTATCTTCCCTAGCTAATTGGCAAGTAAGAATTTAGATCCCTTTCTCCTGAGTGAACAGTCGTAGGTGTCTTCTCCTCTTGTCTTTTCATGAGGTCCTCGACTTTGTGTCATGAGCAGTGTCCCAGATTTTGTACCAGCTTCACTAGGTATGATGTGGTTCCTTGGAAGCTTCTGTAATAACTTCCTTCCGAACTGACAGTACCCCATTTAAACGTATCTGGTTATTGCTTCTCTGTTATCCAGTTCATATGGATTTCATAATTCCAGTCTTAATCCTTATATTCTTCAGACTGATAGTTTTTCTCATAGCACCATACCAGATGACTTGCTGAAATGTGTTTTCTTGTCCAGAAACTTATGATCACCTATAGCTTACTGTTGCATTTTATTATAGTACACGTTATTGAGAACATCCTAATGTGCCTGCAGTTACCTGATTTTTGAATTTATTTTTTTAACTTTTCCTTCAATTACGGTACTCAGCTTGCTGCTGCTCAGTGAAATGGTATCATTTCAAACACAGTAGATTTTACATGTGTTCTTCATATGGATGAAATGCCCCTTTGAGTCACTGGAAACAGTGAGTAATTCTACTTCAGGAGAGCTACACTCCAAAAAGCAGGGTGAAGAAAGACCAGAAATAGTTCCTGTTCACCTTATGTTTAAGTTTATTAAAAATCCAGTTTAGATAAAATGTCCAACGTTTAGTACAACTGTAGATTTAGGAAGAGTTGAGTGGAAGAAGGATGAAGTTGATGTCTTCTCTATAAAATGGGAGAAAATGTTCTTAAACAATGTTCAAAGAAAAATAGTGTTAATTTAAAAGCACCATTTGCATTCAATCATTTAATATGTGACAATCGCTGTAATAAAGTACATTGGTTTGGGCTTTGGTGTATATGTAATAAGAACTTTCATTTTTTATTACATAAGTAAATCACTGAGATTACAAGGATTTCAGTGATTTGCAATGCAAATTACATTGTGCTTACATATTAGCTATTGTATTTCTCTGCCACAATAATATAGCATTGCCTTTATTCTAGTTTGTTTCTTCTCATCTTTTTTATTCCTGCTTGCAGTTCAGAGTTCCTCAGAGCATGATTAGATTATTCACAATTCTTGCCAATTTCTAGTTTTAGCTGGCCTGAAAAGAGGCAAGCATATAAGTCCTTGATAAGTCTTAACTTAGTTGTGCTGTAAAAATTGTTCAGAAGACGGTAAACTTTTCAGGAAAGTCACAAATTCATGCAATATGAAAAAATAAAATGTTGTACTTCCATATTTTATATTCAATTGAAGACAACTTCTCCCATTCACTGCTTTTGGTGAACGTAAAGTGGATGTATCATGTCAGACTGAATGTTCAGTTGAAAAAATACCCTCTCTCGGCAGTATCCAGTGGAAGAAGCCGAGACAGGGGAGTAAGACAATAAAGACAAATTGTGATACAGCCTCAGCTGGAGCTCCAGGAGCCTGCAGTACCGCAGTGTGGAGAAAGTGTACCTTTGTGTTTAACACAGCAATGAGGGAAGTTTGCCACTAAGTTGTTGTCTCAGTCTTTGAAGCCAGGCAAAATTTTACCACCAGCAGCTTGCTGTGCCAGTAAATTCTGTGGTTGAGCTATGCATTTCCTTTTCTGCTTTTCAGTCTTGGGTGCATCACTGTATCTGTAATAGTTCTTAATGTGAAAAGAAATGGGGACTACTCTATTTCCCTTATGCTGTTACTGACTTTGTAGATCTCAGGGTTGGCCCTCTTTTGTTTACTTCCTTTCACACTAGTCTATTCATCTAACGATCTATACATAGGATCATCTGGTGGCCTTGGCTATTACCTTTCTACTCATATGTTACCAATTTCAGATGGGACATCACAATATTGACAAGTTACCTGCCCACAGCCTTCAAGATTCAGGTGCTCTGTGGACACAACCATGTAACCGTGTTTCTGATTCAGTCTGGGCTTGTCCTCATGCTGTTTGCTTTTCCTTTCATCACAACTGAACATCGACGTGACATTTGCACAGAATTGCCTGCTGTGTAACTAGGTTCTATTTCCAGCGTGCTACCAGCTTGCATGCAATCTGACATCCTTCAGATACGATTAGGATTGCCTTCTTCACATGTGCTTTGTATTTATCCACACAGAATTTAATCTGCCACTTTATTACCTAGCCATTAAAATCATTGGAACTTTAGTGGGCAGGTTTGCTTTTATCATGCTAAATAATTTTAATTGAGATTCAGTAAATCTCACCACCTCCCAAGTCACCTCCTTTTCCAGACCCCTGATGACTGCGTTGACCAATTAAGGCAGTGATCCATTCTCCAGGAAATTTAATCATCTTTCCCTCCTAGGCTTGACCACCTTGCTTAGAAATTTTCAAAGCAAAGTTAAGATCACATTGAATTGCTTTCATCTAGTTGTTAATAATTTGAGTTGTAAAAAGACATTTTTGTCCTGTAGTACTGAAAACGAATTTCTGTGTGGCACCAAGATTAAAACCTTGTATCTTCAGCAAGAGTTTATGATTTCAGTGTCATATTTGTTCTGAACTGCTTTCTCTGTATTGAGATCTATACAAAGTGTTCGGTAACAATTTAAAATGGATTAGTACAGTTTTGTATATGTGTGATAATACTGTATTACTGAGTTTATTCAATTTTTTTTCCATTGCTGCTGTTAATCTGTTGTTGATTATCAAAAGGAAAATCATTAGTATAATGGAATACCTCCTCTCGCTAAGATTTCAGTGGAGCATATCTAATAAACCAAGGCATCTGAAATTGCAATGTAATAAAAATGCAGTATTTATGTTAATAGAATATTCGTGTTAAATCAGTGCTGCTAATGAATCTGCTGTGCAGCCGAGCTTGTAATAAGTCAAGCGTTAGAGAGGAATATGCACAATAGGAGGACAGCATTTAGTTTTACAGTGATAGCTTGTCATCTTTTAAAAACCTTTTGGATAAAATACATTATACTATAAATAAAACTCACTGTGAAAATTCAGGTACCAGAAGTTAAATGTGTAAAGCTAGTTCATGATTGCTTCAGTCATACTTAAATGCCACTCTTCATTGTGGATGAAGAAAAACTCAAGTGGTTCTTTATGATTACAGGATTTAAGAAATAGTGGAGTGTCAGGATTTGTGGAGAAGGATGCTGATAAACATTCAGGAACCAAACAGCCTCCCCTTCTTTTGTTTTTAATGTGGTACATTTTCTTTATTTTCCTGTAAGGGGATTTTAATGTGAAATTCTAAATGTGAAAATCATGGATTCAACTTTTTTTCCAGAAAAAGTGGAAAATACAAAAGCATAGCCACTTTGCAGAGCACACAGCACACAGCTTTAAATGAAAGGGGCCAGGAATGGAGTGTGGCTTATAACTGGAGAGATGGAAATCTCACCTGGTCAGCTGATATTTTTTCATTATTCAAAAGGTAAATTGTAGAGGGAAAAGGGAAAATTATTCTTCCAAAGAGCAAATATCCTCACCCAGCCCTTTCCCTGGCACTTTTCTCTGGGATTCAATCCCTAATCTCTAATCTGCCTGTCCTGCCAGTGTCCATCTCTTGTCCTCGAGGAAGCCATATTTAGATTTTACCAGCACTGCTGGTTAAGTGCTGACTCAGTACTGAGGGTGATGGTTCCTGTTGTCTGTGACAGCAAGGAAATCGCCCAAACCCTCATGTCCCTGGCTCATCTCAGGTCTCAAGCAAAATACCCACCTCCCAAGACAGAACAAATATAAGCTTCAGGAAGTTCTCAGAGTTAGGCTGTTGCTTTTCTCTATGTTGTATCACCTTGTCCTCAAAAATGCTGACCTGACTAGTAGTAGTAGCTATGTTTGCTCAAGCAGAGTCATTTGGAGTCTGAATGGGGTAAGAGGGAATTCCTAGAAATTCTGTATTAAATTCTGTTTTTCTAAATATGACAATGTGTATTTCTTGTACATGCTAATGGACTTTTAAGTAATTGTCATGGTTCTTAGCTTTGTTAGGACTGATTTTGCATTTACTGCCCTATGCTTAATATTACTTCTAGTAGGAAAACCTCTGTTTTAGAAAGAATTGAAGTAAAACGAGCTAAAAGTTTTGAGTCTGAGACACTGTGTCATCAGACCTCACCTTTCTTGATTTCATCACTGTATAACAGACAAACTTCAGTACCTGTCTAAAACTCTGATTATAGCTCAATCTTACAATACCTCCTTGAACAACATTTTTGGTCTAATTAGCACATTTTCCTTATGTATTAATTACAGACCAGTCTCTTTGCAGATGAAAAAGAGCAGCCTCTTCTTCTTTATCTACTACTCATGGATAATAATTCTGTTTCGCTGGAGATAGTAGGTGTTAGTTTATCAAAGAGTGATGGTTCTTAAATGTATTTATGATGTTAATATTTTACTCCTCCACATAATTCCCCATTTAAGAATAAATATTCATCACATTAAATTAATGAGCTAAGTTTTCTTTTAGGGAGGAAACTGAGTCAGATAAAGTTTTGTGGTTTGCTCACAATTTCACTGTTAGCACAGAAAGGTATAAAAGCCAGATACTTTAAATCACAGACCTGTGCTTCAGCCATGAGATGTAGCTCTTGAGTCTTTAGAAGACGCTACAATTACTAATTTGGCAGAAGTAGAATGGCTTTTTTTACCAGAGAAATACATTGGAAATTACTCAGGGTGAATTACACTAGCATGATCTATAGCTTTATTGATGTACTCTGGTATTTATATCCCTGCCAACATGCATATTCCAATGTTTATATTTCAGTCATTAAATTCCTTGTCTGCATTGGAAAAAAAAAGGTTTTTTTAAATGAAGTCCATTAAGTTTTTGAATGTTAAGCAGCACTATCCTTTTGAGTATGTTTGCAGGAAGTACAACCATCTTTGTGCTCCATAGACATAAATCCTGGTGTCCTGAAAAAAACCATCATCAGTGTTGCTAACCTTCCAGTAAGGATCTGTGCTAATAAAGGCTTCGATGTAGGTAAAGGCTTAGTGTTTCATGCATAGCAGGATTCATCCTGTACTTAGGAACTCAGAAGTATTACCTACAGACCTTCAGTTAAGTGTTTTGTTTAGTTTTGCAGTTAGATTAAGTAAAGATAAACCCAAAATATCTCACCTTTTAGTTAGAAGGCAATAATTGTTTACTAGGGACAGTAGTGAAACTGAGACCAAAATAGTGTAAATAACTCCTGGTGAATACTTTAAAGTTTTGTGCCTAAAAATAGCCATGATCTGTACGAATTGGTAATGATCAATAGTACTAGTGGGGTCCTTTTGTGGGTAGAAGCATTTCCACTTAATGTCTTTTTTTTCCCTCTCTCTCTGTCTAGATGCAGCAGTTGTTCCATGAAAACTATGAACACAATCGCAAGGGTTACATTCAAGACCTTCACAACAGCAAGATTCACACAGCCATAACACTTCATCCGAACAAAAGACCAGCCTACCAGTACAGGCTGCACAACTACATACTGAGTCGCAAAATTTCCGAACTGCGTTATCGGACCATCCAGCTCCATAGGGAAAGTGCCCTGATGAGCAAGCTCAGTAACAGTGAAGTAAGTAAGGAAGACCAGCAACTGGGAGTGATGCCATCTTTTAATCATTTCCAGCCGCGGGAAAGGGGTGAACTCATCGAGTGGGAATTCCTGACAGGAAAATTCCTATACTCGACGGTGGAGAACCAGCCACCCCGTCAGAGCCTGAGCAGTGTCCTGCGGGCTGCGCTGGATGACACTGTGATGCAGGTCATGGAGATGATAAATGAGAACTCTCGATCTAGAGGAAGGCTCATTGATTTCAAGGAAATACAGTATGGTTACCGCAGGGTGGACCCTCTGCATGGAGTGGAGTACATCCTGGATTTACTACTTTTGTACAAAAGGCACAAAGGAAGGAAAGTTACGGTTCCAGTGAGACGCCATGCTTACCTTCAGCAGTTGTTTAGCAAACCTTTCTTCAAAGAAGTCGAGGAGCTGGATGTAAGAAGCCTGCTGGAGGATGCCAACACTGACTCTCAATCTTTCTCTTTTCTTTCAAATTCTTTAAAGATTTTTTCCTCATCGTTCCAAGGCACCAAAGACGTTGGGGGACTCAGTGACAAGAAAATACATATTCTTGTCCCTCTCACGGGAAGATTTGACATTTTCTCAAGATTTATGGATAACTTTGAGAAGACTTGTCTGATTCCTAGACAGAATGTAAAGTTGGCAATAATTCTCTTCAGTTCCGAGTCAGGCCAAGACTCCAGCAAACACATAGAGCTAATTAAAGAATACAGCATTAAATATCCTAAGGCAGATATGACCCTGATTCCTATGGCAGGAAAGTTTTCTAGAGGTTTAGGTCTCGAAATGGCCTCGTCTCGGTTTGACAATGACACTTTGCTGCTGTTCTGTGATGTTGATCTGGTATTCACAGCAGACTTCCTGCAACGATGCAGAGATAACACTATTCAGGGCGAACAGGTTTACTATCCCATCATCTTTAGCCAATATGATCCAAAAGTAATATATGGAGGCAACCCTCCAGCTGAGAGTAGTTTTGTTTTCACAAAAAGAACTGGATTCTGGAGGGAGTATGGATTTGGAATTACCTGTATTTACAAAAGTGATCTGCTTACTGCTGGTGGATTTGATACCTCAATTCAAGGCTGGGGACTTGAGGATGTAGACCTCTTTACTAAAGTGATAACATCTGGCTTGAAGGCTTTCAGAAGTCAAGAAGTAGGAGTTGTCCATATTTTTCATCCAGTTCAGTGTGACCCCAGTTTAGATCCGAAACAATATAAAATGTGCTTAGGGTCCAAAGCAAGTACATTTGCCTCTACCATGCAACTCGCTGAACTCTGGCTACGGAAACATTTGGGTGTCAGGTACAATCAAACTCTCTCCTGACATCTCAGCCCATTTGGCCTTTTTAGGGGAGTTTACCTAATTGTTGTTGTTATTATTTGATTTTGCTGTTGTAGTTTTAAACTCCCTCCTGGTTGTCTTCCAAAGACTGTTGACCTCAAACAGGATGAGTCTGCTGTTCACTGATGTTTCTTGTACCTACTGAACTGGTGAGGTGAATTCCTTCATGTTTCCTTTATTGGAAATTCAATCAAGTCACGGCAATCATAGAATCCCATGGAGCACATCCATCACAAGAGACTGCATCAGAAGAATGTTTTCTTTCAGCTTTGGGATGCAGTATCATCTTTATTGTGTTTCTCAGATTCGATGTGATACAAATATTTACTGGTGAAGGTACCACAAAAGTGCTTTATGCTTCTTCTGGGGATGGAACTCTATAAGATAAACTTGAGTTTTATAATTTATATGAGGACTTATATGTATAAATGCTACTTTTCTTCATCTTTAGAATTTTTAAAGTAAATGAATAACTATGATTGTACCTTTATTTTTAAAAAAAAAAAAAAGAAAAGCTGAGGAGCTACTTGCAAATACAACTGGTACTGGCTACCAAGGTCCTTAAATCTCTTATTATAGTAACAAACTCTTCGTTGTTATTCACTCGAAGTGTAAATGAACTTTATTTTCACAAGGAACAGGATTTAATCAAATGCTCACATACACTTTAGAAGATTTGTGAACCAACGTCCTTCATTTGCAGGCAAGAAGAAACTATGACTTACCATGTTTATTTATAATAAAGTGCAGGCATACAGTATTCTTTGTTTGAAACACATAGTTTAAGTTGCTGTTTCTCTTTTTAGAATGAGTCTCTAATACATAATTTTCTTTTACATTCCTTTCATAAAGCCGCACTTGATACTGAGTGTTAGAAGCTAAAGCTGCATCTTTTTTTTTAGTTCTTTTCTTTTTTTGACATATTGGTACTCAGTAGCAATTTGTTGTGAAAATAATTGTAGAATAATTATTTAAGTTTCAAAATTTACTATTGCTGGTCAAAGTTTCCTGCCAATATATTTATATTAGTGAAGGTTATAAGACTGTGTTAAGATTTATCTCTCTGGACAGCCTGAAGTTGTCATATTGTGGGTTCATGGAGTAAAGTATTTAAATGATACCGACATAAGAACTAATAAAATCCATTTCTGTATTTTAGAGAAATGTTTATATAGGGATATATATGTGCGCGTGAGTGTGTGTGTGTGTGCATGTGTGTATATCCCTATATAGATATAGAGTAACTTCAAAATATGTTCCTCTTTTCAGTTCAGGCAGCAATTTGTTACAGTCATTATTTTTGCCACATGCTTGGAAAGTTTCATGTTATACTGTGGTAAGAGCTCAAAGGCATCCAAGAAACCATCACTATTCGTTCCAACTTAATAATAAAACAGGTACATCTAATAACCTCAGTACCCGTGATTTCAAACTGTATTTAAAATAGAGCTGGGCAACAAAAATTTAAGCAATTATTGAATTTAAGTTTTCAGACGCTTGAATGTATTTTCAGCTGTAACTGACCCCTGTGTTTTCTTTCAAAAAACAACTAAGAGATTGCAATTCACTGACACACCTATTTGTATGAAGATATCCTGACCAATTTCCTAAGGCACCAGGAGGGTGTGTAGGTCAGTTAATATCTCTTATCTGCAGTTCTCTGTTCTGGGTTTGCCATGCAAGGACAAAGCCATCCCTGGAAAGGAGTGAGTAAACTCAGAATTACTAAGGGCTGGCCATAGCTTTTTACATGCTCAAAAAAATGCCAATCCCATTGCTTCGGAGAAGGTACTAATTGTGATAGATGAGAACAGAAAGTAATTTATGCTTTTCTGACCTCCCCAAGGAGAGCTCCCAGCTTGTTATTCTCCTGGAGGCTCTTGCCTTCCTAGCCCAGTATTGCTAGCTCAAATGTCTAGAGAAAGTAAAATTCAGTATTACTTATGAAATCATTCTTGGAAACCTCTCTTTAAACTGATTGCAAAGGTCAAGCTTTGTTCAATTAGAGAGCCAAGAACAAGGAACATACAATGTATTTGATCAGTCTTGACTAACTGATGCAACTCAGACTGAATTTCAAAATGTGAATGCCTGTTGATAAATGTTTGTGATGATTTCATAAATATAAAAAAAAAATAATGATTTACAAAGACATCTGAGGAAATCATTGTCTGGTGGGATGTAGTCCAGTCCTTATTTCAATTACTTCACTTAGTGACCAGAAAGTATTTGCTCAGCTCAAAGTAAAACAGTAGATTAGAACAAGGAATTAAACCAATCATTCAGTGGGGATAAAGATGTATACAGAGGGCTTGCAGGATCAGGTCCTACATGATACAAGCAAAATACTAGTATTTACCAGTACAAATATTTATTTAGTGTCTGACTGATTCATTTGTTTATATGATGAATTACTTTGTTAAAAATCTGATTATAAATGTTTATTATTAAATATTGCATTGTCTTTTGAAATAACTATCCTGAGATAACTTGAGAACTTGTGTTAGTTTGTTTAAGGGATAATATGCCTTCTAAGGAGATTATATTAAAAGGAAAACAAAAAAAGCACAAAAGTGTTAGAGTAATGTTATGGATGTATAGATTAAGATGGGAACGTCTGTACTAACCAACTGTTTGCTTTTGTCTAGTATGAATCATAATCTAGATTGTAAAATGAAATTCCTATGTGTATGATGTCCCTTTGTAAATGCATAGCTAATGAATTCACAACAGAACATGATGACCAATTTTTCCAAAACCTCCTTACCCTGGGAATACATTCCCTGATTTCGCTGCTGGGAAGTGCGATGCGAACTGCTCACACTTTGGCCTTTCAGACACTGCCTTTCTTAAAAAGAAATTCTCAGCAGTCCCCACACTGAAACCTCAGAAATCCCTGTACCACACCCATCCTGACATGTCTTCCCATTCACAGTGCTTAACAGAGCATTGGCATCTTCTGGATGAAGAAAAAAACATGAGGTTGGGCTTAATAAGACTTTCTGAGTACTCGGCATCAGGGTACTGATTCTCAAGCTGGAAAAAGCCAGAGGGCCGGTGGCAGGCATGAAGCTCTGCCGTGCCTTAGCCTCCTGAGGAGGCTCAGCTCCTTCTGCCCCAGTGACCGCCTTACTGTCACCAGTGCTGTGGATGCCTCTCCTCGAAGGACGACAGGCAGCACAAGCCCGTGCAGGAGAAGAGCTGTGCTTGCTGCCACCAGCTGCTGTTGGGAAGCAAAAGGGCCCTTTTAACTAGGGCTTGGGAGGAGTGAACGGAGCATACTGAACTGAGATTTCATTTGGTTGGGGCAGCAGGGCATCTTGTGCAGGTCCTGTGTCTCCCTGTCCCCAGGTTGAAAGGGAGTCTGGTCCCACACCTCTTCCTTGTTTCCTCTCAAGGGGGATTGTGAAGGAAAGGGCAAAACCAGCAGTTCTCCCACTCAGTGGGGCTAGTGGGCCTGGACCATGTGCTTGGAGTCCTACCAGATCGTGGGACATGTGGGGAAAAAGGGAGAAATAAGAGGACCGTGAAAGGAAAGAGAAGATACAGACACAGTGCAGAGAACAGAGTACCTTTGAAAACACAAAATTGAATTAAAGTAGACTTTAAAGAGGATGGGAAGAAATAGCACAAGAAATAGAAGGAAAGAAACTGTAGGAAGAAAAGAAGAACTTGGAAAGGTTTAATAAAAAGCAACTGAAAGACTAGTGTGGATGTAACAGTTAAGCACTGGGTACAGAATATTTTGCAATGCTGTTTGGGAAACATTTCTGCAGCCCCACTGCTTTACCGCAGGGTGCCTTAATGAGCAAATAGCAAGCTAATTTTAAAATATATGCTCTTTGGTTTACTTTTTATCAGAATCTAAAATAACTGCATTTGTTTTCATGTTGGTTTGCCTCACCCTGAATGGTAAACACCTATTCCAAACCTGTTACCGGCATTTTCTTTTTCTGAACAGAATAAGATGGGAGAGCTGTCTTTAGTACTAACACTTGAAGGTTAGTGGTAGAGAAATGGCAGTACTAATGCTGAAGTACATCTTCTAAACCAAATCATAATGTGCTCTAATTACAAAAAGCTGGCACCCGGAGGGAGCTTATGCAGTCTTGTCCCATCTTTCTTTCCCTTCCTATTCCAGTTTCAGTTTCTAGCTTCTGCTGTACTTGGGTACTGATAACAAACTTAGAGGACTAAAGAAATCTATCTCCTTTTTAGAAACACCATAGCAAAGAATTGAAGTTTGGGCACACATTTTGTTGTGCGCTTATCCATTTAACCCAGAATTATATATTACAGGTAATAAACACCTTGGTAGTTTATTCATAAAAATATGATTAAGTTATACACTGTAATGATGTCACTGCTGTGTAAAATTGCTGATCTACAGCACTTTGTTGAATTATTTCCCAGCTCCAGTGCAAGCCATTTCCATTTGCCTATCACATCTCTTTAAACTATCCTGAATTTTATTACCACTTCCCTCAGTCTCTTCTCCTGACATCTTGAGTTGCTTGCCAGGAACAGGAACACAAAACCTTTCTAGACTTTAAAATGCATCTTCAAGATTAGGACTGAAGCATACAGGACTCACTGATTCAGCAGATGTTAAATGGATCAGTGACACAGAGAAGCAAACCCTGGAAAATGGAGAGAGGTTATATTGAAGAAGCGGCAGGTGCTTAGCTCCTGAGACATCTATCAGACTTGGTGAGGTCACATTTTCATAACACTCTTTCCTGCTAACACTCATGACAACTGTGTTGCTTTATTACACACTTAACTGCTAAGTGTTGTCTGATAGTAGTATTTGTGAAGTAAACTAAAACATCAGGAAAGGTGTTTGTGGAACAATGGGGAATTAAAAATGCACCCATGCAAGGCTAGTTCTGTTATCACTCCCAGAGTGGTGGAGTCAGCAAGGCCTCTGGACGGCACCCTCCCTTCCATAACGGGGTTGGGTTCCCTGAAGATAAATAGGCACCTCTGTAAAAACTCCCACGCTTGTGTCCTGCACATATTTTACAGAATCACACACAGTCACAAAATGGCTGAGATGGGAAGGGAGCTCTGGAGGTCATCTAGTCCATACCCCTGCTCAAAGCAGAATCACCTAGTGCATGTTGCACACAGCTGTGTCCAGTTGGGTCGTGAATATCTGCACAGGTGGAGAGTCCACAGCCTCAAAAAGCAACCTGTTCCTCTTTAACCAGACACACTGGCCACTACGAAAAACGCTCTATGTCTTTTCTTCTTTATTTCCCTCCACCAAATATTTATACACAAGGATGAGATCCCCATTTCTAAGTTCTTCTTCTTTAGACTTCCAACTGTCTCAGCCTGTCCTTGTATGACAGATGGTCCAGTCCTTTAATCATATTTTTGGCCCTTCATTGGACTCACTCCAGTATATCTATGTCTCCCTGTACTGGGGAGCCCAGAATTGGACCCAAAGGGATGTCACTAGTGCTAGTAAAGGGGAAGGATTACCTCCTTCTTCCTACTGGTAATGGTCTTCCTAAGGCAGAGCAGGAGGCAGTTTTCCCTTCTCTGCTGCATAGGCACGTTGCTGGCTTGTGGTCAGCTTGTTGTCCAGCGGGACCTGAGGTCCTTCTCTGCAAGGTGCTTTCCAGTCCTGGTCAGCTCCTAGGGTGTACTGTTGACTGGGATTATCCCTGCCCACGACCAGAACTTTCTACTTACTTTGTTGTTGTTTGTGTATTTCTACAGTTTGTCAAGGTTCCTCTGAATGGTAGCACTCATCATCTGCTTTTTTAATTATTTCTCACATTTCTGTATCATCTGCAAACTTGCTTAGAGTGCTTAGGGTCCTCTTGGAGGTCATCTGGTTCAAACACACTGCTCAGCTCAAGCAGAGACAGCTAGAGTTGATTGCCCAGAACTACGTCCAGGCTTGTTTTAAATTATGTTCAAGTGTTGAGACTCCACTACCTCCCTGGGCAACCTGTGCCTACGGCTCAGTCACCCTCACAGTAAAAAGTGATTGTTAATGTCTATATGCAACCTCCTGCATTTCAATTTGTGCAAATTGTACCTCTTCTCCTGTCACTGGACACCACTGGAAGTAGACTAGCTCTGTTTTCTTTACACCTACTTTTCAGGTATTTGTATACATTAACAAGAAGCCCCCATACCTTCTCTGGACTAAGCAGTCCCAGCTCTCTCAGCTTTTCCTGACAGGAATGTTTCTCCACTGGCTTCTTCATCTTTATAGCCCTTTATTGTACTCTCTCATGTAGTTCCACCTCTTGTACTGGAGACTCCAAAGCTGGACACAATACTGCAGGTGTGGCCTTACTAGTGCTGAGGAGAGGGGAAGCATCAGCCCCCTCAATCTGCTGTCCACACTTCTAATGCGGAGCAGAATACTGTTCGCCTTCTTTCCCTCAAAGGCACAATGCTGGCCTGTGTTCAGTACTGAGTATTGTGTCGACCAGGACTCCCAGCACATTCTCTGCAAAGCTGATTTCCAGCTGGGTGGCCCCAACTGGAGCACAGGGTTGTTCCTTTCCAAGAGCAGGAATTTGCACTTCTCCTTGTTGAACTTCATCAGAGTCCTGACAGCACATTTTTCCAGCCTGTCAATGTCCCTCTGAATAGCAGCATGGTCCTCTGGTGTATCAGCCACTCCTACCAGTTTGTGTCAATCAGCAAACCTGCTGAGGGTACACTGCCCCATCATCAAGATCTTTAATGAAGATGTTGAACAGGGCTGGATGCAGTAGAGACCCCTGGAGTACACCACTAGTTACTGGCCTCCAACTAGATTTTGTGCCACTGACCACCTTCTGGACTTGGCCATTCACACAGAGCTCAACCTGCCTCACCGTCTGCTTGGTTCAGCCCACACATCAATAGGTTGTCCATGAAGGCACATTCCTGAAGGCAAATCTTAACAGATTCCCGAAGATTCCTGAAGGCAAATCTTAATAGATGTAGTCATTGAGTAACTTGATCTTTTCCATGTCTTTCATCATGATGTCCCTTGCCCAGTTCAACAATGGACCCACATTTTCCCTTCCATTTGCTGATGATACACCTTTATCAACCCTTTTTGTTACTTTATGCTACTTGCCAGGGTCAACTTCTGGTGGCTTTGTCGTTCACAACCCACCTCTGCATGCTGGGACTGTGTCTCCCTATTTCTTAGGAGTTGCTTGTCCCTGCTTTCACTTCCTGTATGAATTTGGTTCTGTACATCCATGCAGGCCTGTTTTTCAAACATTGGTGTTCAGACAGCCTTCCAGGAGAAACCACCAATTTCTTCCTGAGTTAGTAGCTTGAATGTGTTTTCAGATGTAATTGATACTGCTAAAAACTCTGCTGGACTGTTAATTGAAAAACATCTGAGGAGTGAACACATAGGTGCAAAACAGCTACTCCAAGCTTCTGTCCTGGACCCACTTTGTCCTGCAGCAGTAAATAGCATACTCAACGATACAAAGGTGCCACAGGGAAAAGACCCAGGGATGAGCAGGCAGAAAAGATATGGAGCATCTCAGGGAAGCTTTTTACCAATACTTCTAAGATAAACTGCAGTGCTGCAGTTATTAAGAAGGCAGTTACCTGCTGAGGACTGATCTGAGACAGTAAGTTGAACAGCTTAACTACCAGCATGGCCAGAGATACCTGTTAAATGCTATGATACTCTATTGATAAACTAAGCCATTTTGTGTTTGAGATTTGTAAGTCTGGGACTGTGATCCAACTACTATCACATGGTGAATTGATTTGCCCCTTTCATCTTCTTTTAGAATAATGTTAGGTATTTATAGACAAAAGTTTGGTTTCATTTTAGTTTCTGCATACCTAGTCTAAAGCACCAAAGAACAATATCCTGATTACGAAAGAAAATACACTAAGATGAATATCACAAACACTGATAGGAAATATTCTGTCTGTTAGGATTATAGAAATAAGGAAATCTGTATTTTTTCAGTTTTGAGGGTTTTTTTACGCAGTGACATTTCTTCTATGAAAGGGAACAAGTAACTCCTTCAGTTACTACCCTATATAATACCTTCTTTGTCTACTCTGGGTTGGTAAGACTTGCTAAATGTGGTGGTCATTAGTAGTGGCAACAAGTATATGCCAAATTGGCCTCATCGTAAGGCTGTCAAAACATACTCACCCACAAGCCAATAAAGGTAAAAATTCTGGAGAGCAGCAAGTGACCAATTAAATTATTGCTGATGGCATTTAACAGTTAGGAGGGGGAAGAAATGTGGAGCTATTAAGGAATACCTCTAAGACTGAAGCATCTGTGAGAACTCAGTGTAGGAGTGTTCTAAAGTTTCCTGTAAGTAAAACACAACTGATGTTCAGTAGCAAGTTGTACCCTCCAGATTACTGTAGCTATTTCAAAATGTACAAAGTAATACCAGTAATACAGATTGTGTGTTTTACATGTCTCTGGGATTAGAGGGCTTTTCCATATAATTATGCTCAGTGGCATATTTGCACTGTCTTTCTGGCTAGTTAACATATCTAATTTTGGCATGAGCCAGACCACAGAAATCTGTAACCTAACTTCCAAACAGTCTTTGAGAGCATGCCAGCAGTAAAAGAAGAGCATGAAGCTAATATGATTCCTGCCCAACATGCAGCATCAGAGAGTGTGTCACAGTTTGTCCTACTTGACAGAGGATGTCAAGTGGTATCACAGTAGTCTTGAGTTTGCTCAGAACATAAGCAAAATGGATGGTTGGGAATGGCTTACCACTTGTAGACATCAAAGCAGCCACTCACCAAGATCACATTTGGACAGCACTCAAGGTCTGATTCTGTATCTACCTTCTAATGAAATAAAACTTTGCTTAGGAAGCAAGTCTTTCAACACTACCAACAAAACAGGGTTAGATGTTCTACCTCTCTTATTCTTGTGAAATACTTTCTTTAATATTCTTAAACATTAGGTCATGGTTATTTAGTATTTTGCTGCCATCTTGTCCACCAAAAAAAACTTGATGTGAACCAGTTCTTTCTCACCCTCCTTGAATGGATGAGATTGGTGGAGAACAGGGAGACAGAAGCTAGCTGAACTGCTTGCGTTTTCTAAAAGCTCCTTCAGTTCCTGAGAAACTGAAAAGCCAGAGCAGGATACGTTTATCCCATCCTGATGCAGAAGTAAGCTTCTGTATCAAAGTAAAGTGCCTCAGAAAGTGCTTTTTGCAGCCAGACAGGATTCATCAATCAGTCTGATAAGACAGATTGCAGTAGCACATATTCTATATAAACCATATTTTGTGATTCAATATATCCATTTTTTAAAATAAATTAACTTATAGAAAGGGTTTTTGAAATCTTTACCATTTTCATTTAGCCATATGAGTGACTCATAGTTGTCTCTTCATCTACCATCACTGAGAGTAAGACAGAAGGAATTTCTGTTATTTCACGGGCCATTTATAGACAAAGCCATCTTTACAGAAGGCTTTGATGCAGGAATTTAAAGATCTTCTGCAGGGAGCTTTTTTTATTAAAATGTAATTCTGCAGGGAAGGTGAATAGAGTAAAGGATGAATGTCAATTGGATGACATTATTTGGCTGATTAAAGCTACACTAGACATCATTTGATAATCCTAAATTGTCTTAGAGGCTTTGCAGCATCTTTGCTGTTATGGTAAGGGTAAGATCGGCTTTTGGAAAAGTGGTGTTAAAAACATCATCTGCGAGAAAGCACATAATGGTGAATGCAAAGGATTGATATTTATGGACAGAGTTATACTGAAAGCTGAAGTAATTTTAAAGCCAATTTTCTCATGAGCTCTATCACTCTTTCTAAAGCTTCAGCCTTGGTAAGGGGTTGGTGATTGCCGAAGTTACAAAAGGCTGCACCCAGCTTCAGGAAAGGGGGAGACAGGTTGCTTGAACTGAACGTGTTTGAGGCAGCAGAATTTCTGTTTACCTATCCACTCAGGTAAGCTTTATTACTGGGACTACAGTCCACATCTAGAGTGAGAGAACAGGAATGATGGCTGCCAACAGCCCACTGCAGGGCTGTGAGAGGTTGTTAGGGCCTATCCTCAGTTTTTTCTGAATGAAATGGAGTTGGCAGAACCCTGTGGTGACATTGAGAAAGGGTTTCTATGCTAGTCTTACACAGCTGGTGAGCACAGCTTGCAGGAACACAAAACCTACTCTGTATGGCAGGACTGGTTGGGTCACATGAGATTAACTGACAGTCACCAGCGATGCTATTCATATCCCGCAGGCAGCTGTGGAACTACATCTGCAAATAGGCAACCAATGCTTTCAGGCCTGGAGAGAAATGTAGGACATGTTGAGGAAGCACAGGATTCCAGGCAGAAATAACTGTTGTGGAGGTGGTGTGCCACATCTTCCTTTACTTAGAGTATAAAAAGGATCATTTGATATGGTGAAATGTCATACAAAGAAAGAACAGTCTAGCGTTCAGATTTTCACATCAAGGGGTGCAAGAAGAAAAGGAGAGTGGAAAAGTTGCTGGAGGTGAGTTCTGAGATGAAATTTCCAGTGACTGGAGAAGTGTAATGACAGGATGCACATAGTGACTACCTTTGTGGGGTCCCAAACCTCTTGCATGCTACGGTTATATAGATAAGAATTCAGGAAGAAATTTACTGCTTTCCCTGAAGAACAGGTTGTTAACAACTTGTTCACAGGAAAATGTGAGACTATAAACATTACTGAAGCTAGGGAACTGTTGGAGAAAGACCATGCTGTCAGAGCTGGAATGGTTCCAAGGACCTAGCTGGCAGAAGCTGGTGGAAAACTTCTCCAGTCACAGGACTTGCTCTTGAACAAATGCAAAAGGAATCAAACATGAGTTGCTTTGTCAACTAGTATGGTTTTGATCATGGGAACAATCAGTTTGCAGCGCAAAATTTAATCAAAGGAATGAAATTTGACAACCTGCTAAAACCTATGAGATCAAGGTGCCTTTCCTAGAAATAGAATGCTATTGAAGATCATCATCACCATCACTACTGACCCTTTAGAAATCCTCCCAATTTCAGTTTCAGTTAACAGTAATGGTTTGTGGAGAGCACCTGTCTGGCTTGAGTAACCTATGACCGATTGACAACACATGCTCCATTTTTAATCGTGAAGTTTCCTGAAGTTTTAGTAATGAGATTGTAACTCAACATGATGTGTACATATATGACATAATATTTCTTGTGTGAGGAAAAATTTGGCAATGTCCTTATTTTTCCTTGACAAGCTTAACAAATTCGGTGGAAGTCATGCTAGAAGTCAAAGTTAGGATGAGAACCATTAGAAAGCCAGGCAAATCCAAAACAGAGTATGCAATAATAATTTTTCCATGGTGTATTTTGAGTAAACGTAAGTTAGGAACTCAGAATCATGCCAACCAACCATCTTCTGTATTCCCTACAATGAATGCTGATTTTCTGCAATAATGATGCTGAGCTCACCTCTATACACACCACCTCTGTTTGATCATAAACATAAGGTACGCTGCCAAACAGTACATTTTTAAACAAGCATTGTCTATAGATGTCTGGAGTGGATTTTGCTTGTCACTGCTGACTAATACATCTTCATTTTTCTCCTTCCTCTCTTATTTGACACATGGCTAATGGGTCTCTGAGGTCCATTCCACTTCTTGGCCTGTGTTTATACTGTGTACAGTAGGCCAAGAAGTCTATTGTGGGCTTCCGTGCACCCCAGGAGCAAAAATCTACGTGATTTTTGCCTTATGTTGTATTGGTGCTTCACCCTTTAATAAAATTATGTACTGATTCATAACTAGATGATCTTTAAGGTGCCTTCCAACCCAAACCATTCTATGATTCTATGATCTCATGAGGTCAGCTTTACAAAGATAAAGTTTTATCTTTAATATGACAGCATATAATCTCTTGCAAGGTATGGAAACATGAACAGAAATATGAACTTGAACATTACAGAATTTCCATTATAGTATCCTCCAATCCCTTTGTTTCACATGTAAGTACTTCAGTCAGTCAAAATACTAAATAACAAAAAATAACTGAACCGCTGTACATACATTTCCAAAGGAGTACATTGTTTCTAGCCATGCAATTTGCATTAAAATACATGAGTTCTGCATCTAAGCCCCCCTTGCAACTCAATATTCAATTAAATGGTTCTGAGTTTAGAAGTTTATAGCTAGACCATTCGATAGCAAAAAAATGTATGTTCCTGAAAACTCTTCCCTGTGTCTGCTTACAGAAGCTTACCTCTGCCACTGTGTACATCTCCCACTTTAAGTGCCCCTCTGTCAGGTTTAAGAGTGCAATTAATTTGGTCTTATAAAAACTCTACATGATTTTGACTTTGATGTCTCTTGCCTGAAAAAGAAGGGAGAGAAACAATGGCAGAATTTGTCTTCACAGATCAGTAAAAAGACCCCCAAAAATGAAAATACAGTTGTCTTATAAAGGATGCCTTTAGGTAGGGTTGCCCTACCTTTGATCATACTTGTTCTGAAGCTGTCAGCTGGAAGTTACCCTCAGAACAGGATTTGTGTTTGTAACTCAGTTCAGCATTTTCCTTTTGTCTGTTGGGAGCGTATCACTCCTAGCCCGTCCCTGTTAAGTGTTATACAGCCAGTGCCTATTCCTGCCGGCTGCTAGCACTGGCAAGCAGCAGGGACATCAGACACTAATCAGGAGCAGGCAGCAAAGAACTGTCCAGGAAGCTGGACTGGTACCACAACCAGGTCCAGACAAAATGTAATTAAATCAGTTTTGTTCCCTTTCCCTTCCACACGTGCTGGACCTTCGTCTTCCTTTAACTCACATCAAAGCCTTGTCTCCTGAAATAACTGCATAAAAGCAGAACCCATGATGTGGGTACCTAATCCGTGAGTGGTGGGGTATTTTAGTCCTGCGGTAACTCCATTTGCAACTGCTGGAGTCATCGCCTTCAATTCAATAGGATGAAAACGTGAAAGAGGGACACTGCGTGAGTTTATCAAAGACTGTAGAACAAAATTACAGTAATTAAGAGCTACTGATGAATGAACAAAGTGTAAAACTAATGACAGGCTAATGTAGAAAGGCAGATTGAAAGCATTTCCATAATCTGAGATGAGCTGACAACTCTGACAAAGTGAGAAGGGGAAGGGGAAACTCGTTAATGGGCACATTTCCCTGCTCTGTCAGAAGTCCCGTCATTGTCTCATCTCCCACACACTTTCCACGCTTTGTAAAGTGAAGAAATGGCACAGGTAACACCGTGTAGCATATCGTAGTTGTGTTGTAGTTCTGGGCCACTGTAAGCAACCAGAAACCGTGATGGGTTTTCATTGTGAATATTGAGGGACTACGATGTTCATCTTTGCATGAACCCATAACTTTCCCTCAGCTTTCTCACTGCTCGTGCAGTGGTTTTTGAAGTCAGTAAAAGTTTAGATGCATTTGGTTGCTGGTTAGTTTCAGGAGAACAAAGGCATAAAATCCCCCACCATTTTACCACTGAAGTTAGCTGTTGAGAAGTATCTGACCACATAAAAATGAGGGAGCTCTTTTCTTGTCACTTATGTTCACCCGTTTTTGTCAAAAATTCTCTGTCAAGAGACATGTATCCTTTGCCCTACTAAGAGACATTCAAGTATGGGAGGAGATGTCTGAAAGCTAATCATACTGTATTGAAAATTGAATCAGTTGCCTAGACTAGGTGAAACAGAGCTTACTTCTATTAGTCAGTGGTCTTCAGTATTCATTTTAGGTTTGATTCTGACCCAGCCTACACTCTGTGCCTTTGGAGCACCTCCTAGCTCTGAAAGGACATGAAAGGGCATTCAAGTTTTCTGCCAGAATCCAGTGCAAACAAGACTTACGCACACAGTGGTTCTCCTTCCACCCTGACCTACCAGTGAGTGCAGGGAGCCTTGGGGCTGTTTGAGAGGGTCCCTCCAGGGACCAGCTCAGGCTGAGATGTATGCAAGGAAAAGCAAACAGAGTGCAAGGCTGCCCTTTTCTCTGGTCCCCTTTCCACTTCTGTGAACACAGCAGTTCCAGCTGGCAGCAGCACTGTGCCCTCTGCTCTACCCCACATGCCTTAATGCTTTATCAGTCTTCATTTCAACTTTCATTTAAAGTAGCAGGAAAGGCTATCCAAAAGTGGCTAGTGATAAAAATCTGTGGGGTTTATAATTCTATTATTTTACATCCTCTCGTAGATGTTAGAATAACTCAGGGATTTAATTTAAGCTATGGCAGCTTCAGCTGAAATCTTGATATCAAGATGGGAGTCTCAGTGTATGTTCTTCCATTTGATTTAAAATGTTTATTCCACCCTTCCCCAAATAAATCTTTCTTAAAATCTAATTTTTAATTCTAGGATATCAAAGAACATGTCCTATGCCTCTTAAATGCACCCTTGACATTCCTGTGGTTGTTTCAATGGTTGGCATTTTACAAGCTTTTCCTTCTCCACAGAGTGTTGCTCTTTGCTATTTTGGAAAGAAAGCAGTTTAATAACTGGTGAGATACGCATGAGCCGAAGATAACTGCTGTCTAGCTTCCAAACAGCATTGCTCAATTCCACCTGCAAAACATATCTGTAGAATATTTTCACTTCATATTTATAATCTTTCATGGATTTTAGATCTGAATCAGTTTGCATTTGGCATTCCTATTCTCATTTAAAGATTTTGTGTGAAAAGAATATACATATGTTCAAATATTTTTATTATAAGTAAGATACATGAGATGTTATTAAGTTGGGTTTTTTCCTCCAGAGAAAAGGCAAAATGTAAACCGAAGTGTCTAATTTTAACACCAGAATTTTCAAAGTTGCCATAGTAATTAGTGTTAGCATTTCCCCCCTTCAATTTGCCAGTGTCTGCGCTAACAAGAAGTGCTTCCTGAAAAGAAATGTGGTTACAGCATCACAGAGTCAGTTGTCTGGCAGTGTTGGATAGCATTTGGTACAGTTACAAAACCAACACTCATGGGGGGTAAGGGTGGAGTGGACACCTTCAGCATACATTTTCTGTGACCACTTTATAACTAATTCTGAACTTAGTTATGCTTGTGCGTTCACATGCTGGTCCTGAGTGGTTATGTTGTGGCACATTTTTCTCACAAAGTGAATAGGAGTTACCTTGCTGATTCAGGTATGTAACGTTTTTAGTACAGAACCTTGACTGACCTCCTTGAGGGGAGGGTTCAGAACTCCTTGTAATGGGAACTAGGGGAAAAATAGGGACTTAATTGTCTCTTTAAAATTCATAACGTCTTGACAAATCCTTACTCTAAAGGTAATTTAAAGTTACCTTTTTCTCTTTTAGATATCTAACTGTAATTGTATTAAAGCCTTTGAATATGTAATTTTCCAGGTAATAAGAACATAAGAAAATGTGTCAAGAGTGTTCATTTTCAAACTAGATTGATATATCCCTGGTCTCTTCTGCATTGACAGGAATGCTGTGAAGAAGCCTATGCAATTGTTTCATCATGGAGCAATGGATTTAGCAGTCAGCACTTACTAGAGGGTCTGGGAAAAATGCAGTATTTCCACATGAAACATAAAAAGAAAAAGGGAGGAACAAAGGATGACAGAAACATGTTCTTTCATGAACTGTGTATTCTGCCTTGATTGTACTGAAAAAGTGGCTATGTACTAAGATGTTGTGTACATATTGGAGGGGCTTGATGTAAAGTCTTAGAATTGCCCGGATACTCCTTCTCTCCATCATTTTTTTTCTGCCTCAGCCTGTAACCTGAGAGGGCACATGGTGGGCCATGGAGAGCACAATACTCTGCAGAGCAAGAAAAGCTGAATTCCCAAATTCAGTGGAATGATATCACAGAAGATGAGAAGAAAATGCTAGCACATGTATAACTTCTTCAAACCATAGACCCTGACATCAATTATTATTGATCAGGAATTATTATTTCTATTGTACCTAGCTGTAAATCAACCACTTAACCCACTTGCTTGATTAAGTTTGGCAGAAAAATAATCACAGAATCACAGAATGGTTTGGGTTGAAAGGGACCTTAAAGACCATCTAGTTCCAACCCTCCTGCCATGGGCAGGGACACCCTCCACTAGACCAGGTTGCTCAAAGCCTCATCCAGCCTGGCCTTGAACTCTCCCGGGGATGGGGCACCCACAGCTTCTCTGGGCAACCTGTTCCAGTGCCTCTCCACCCCCTCTGGGAAGAACTTTTTCCTGATATCTAACCTAAATCTCCCCACTTTCAATTTAAACCCATAATAAACTAAAACAGTCCAATAACCGAATTACTGTCAATTAATGTCTCTTCAATTTCTCAAATTCCACATAGTCTGCAGTCGTTCAGCAGAAGTGAGATGTCTGAATAACAACATTGCAGGTATGTCAGAGATCTTCAGTGTCATGTCATTCCTTAGACATTTTTTCTTTCCGTAAGATCTCCCAAACTCACAGCCAAGTCTGACTGCTGCACTTCTATGTACAAGGTCATTTTCATAAGGGTCTCCAGGTAAGACATTTCTGAGTCATTTGGCTTATGTTCCCCTGCCTTTAATACTACTGCAAGTTTGTTATATTTGCCCAGAAATGCAGTTTTCTGATTACTGATTTATTTCTCTTTCAGACGTGGCACACATTGCTTGTCCTTGTGTGCAGTTTTTGTTGTACTATAAACAAAATTAAAATTAAGAGAGTGAAATGGGAACAAAGAAGAGCATTTGCCAGTGTGTGCTCTCAGTATACTGGACAGCTGGACCTGAAGTGATGCTTCCTGTGATTTTCTTTTGTAGTAATTTTTGGATTTTGATTAATAAGCCAATATAATTTCAAAATACTGGGATGTACTATATTATATAAAACCTATTTTAAAGGCATGTTTTGGAAAAAAGTAATTATGAAACATAGCAAACGAAAGCCCCAGATAAAAGATGTGCCACTTAAAAATAATGTGACAATATTGTGATGACAATGATTTTAAAATTGTAGGTTTCCATTGTTTGAGTTCTTTATACAGTATAAGATCAGATGTAATACTCCACCCTCAAAAAATTGTGTAAAAGCTATGCCTCAGCTTCTGGCTATATCTTTACAATTAGAAAACACCATCAGAATCCTAAAGAAGAATATTTAAAAAAAAAATATGTATGATTGAATTAGTCATTTGAAGTTAATTTCAGTCCTCAAAGATTGCATATCTTCCTTTGACTAAATTGTATGTTGCTTTATAAATAATATTTGTCAAGTCTGTAAGCACGGCTTTGAAAGATTTCTGTTTGTGAAAGACCTTTTGCCTTTAAAATTGTTGAAGGGAAACCATTTCTACTTTAACTACACAGAGACTAAAAAGTTTCATGGTGTTTCTAGGCGAGTGCTAATCTGTTCCAATCATTTTGACTGACAGACAGAGATGTCACCCATTCATCTTAACCATTTACACTAGAAGAATAAACATTTGAATATTGCAGCAACAACAAAAATTCTACTTTTCAAAGGCATTATTTGATGATAGAGTCTGTTAACATGCTGGAAAATGCTAGCCCTTTGAATGTAGCCTATCAATACTTCTCTTTAAAGAATTCATCACCATATGTGACTTTTGAAGTAAACACAGCAGGAGAAAAATAGTAGTAGACTTTGCTCAGAGGCCTCAAACTGTATGTCAGAAGTACTTTCTAGAGCTTTCAACAGTTGTAGTACCCTGCTCTGCAGTATGTGAAGAACTTTTAACCCAAAATATCATATGCATATTTGTTAGCCCTGCCAATTTGTTAGGAAAAGTCTGAAACATTTATTATTCTAATATAATATTCTACATTTACAAGTCACCAACAATACTGAGTGAGGTAACATGGTGTAATCTCCAGGTTATGCTGCCATGAAGCACTGCATTACAGCCAGCACCCGCTGCTGGCGCAAGCAGACAGGTGAGCGTGAGGTGCTCTATAGTTCCATCGCTCTGAAATAACCACTGTGAATGTGGGGAGGAGGAGTGACATTAATTCAGAATCCCAGAAGAACCTTCATAGTTAAATATTTAGACTTAAATGATGACAAGGGGTTTAGTTCAGATGCTGTATTTTCCTTAGTTTCATGGAAAAAGATGATGTCGTGTGATGTGTGGGTTTTGTTTTTTGGGGGTTTTTTTTAGACTGTCATTTCCTATGTTTCAAAGCATTTATCTTTCTCAGTGTAAAAGATTCAGTTAAATGCCAAAGGAACTATTTTATTAGTTTATGAAGACAAGCTCATGAAATTCACCAAATACACACCCAAGTAAAATGGTAAAGTTTTTGTAATATCCATTAGTTATAGCTCCTCAGTGTAAGAAGAAATGTGCCAGAAAAGTCATGATTCACATATCTGCCAGAACTTTGCAAAGTGGTGTTTCCAGATACTAGGTATATTTCTTGGAAGTAGAAGCAGCTTACTCCCTTGTGCCTCCAGTGGTCTGTAGGGTTTGTATTATTCAAATTGAAGGGTCCCATGAGGAAGGGCAGCAAATATTGGATGAGAAGTATTCTGGTTTTTTGAATGCAGCATCTTAGCAGATTCAGTCCACATTAAAAAGTTGTATTTTTCTGGGTACGCATCAGAGGCTGTTTGTGTCACTGATGATATGATATACACAATCTCTCCAAATCTGTTAAAATTGATTCGAATCCGAGATGAGTAAATTATAAATTGTTTGCAGCTGGTCTGGCCAGAGATCCTTCACAGGTTTTCTAGATAAATTAATTATTTTCACGGACATGATTTAGTTTAATATGTAATCATAAGGAAGAGAAAGCAGTGAAATTACTGGAAGAGATTCATATTGAAACAAAATTTTTGGCCCAGGCATCTAGGAAGTATTAATTAATACGGTTTGCTTACATAATTAACTGCTGTGAGGCTACAGTGAGTAAAGCAGTCTAATGTTAAAGCTTAGACCAACTGAAAAATGTGCAAGGAATCCAAAACTTTCCTAAGTGACCTTAGTTACTCTGCTTCTACAGTGAGAATTAAAGTTTTGGGACTCACCTATAAAATCCTGGGCATATGCAGGATCTTGGGCAATTACTCTCTGCATACAAAATTTTCTGTCTGGTTTACCCTCCTGTTCCTTCACCTGAACAGCAGCTGAGGTTCCACGTCTTTTCGATCTAATCCAAACGAAATGAGTTTCATGCAAACATCTTTGGCAGCTTTGAATATTTGAGGTAATCATATGGCCATCTCTGGCAGAGAGAGGCAGAGAGCAGGGTTAAAAGCTATTGCAGAGTTAAAGAGGGAAAAAAAAAAAAAAAAAGAAAAAAGGGATAGCTCAGCATCCCACATCATAGAACATGTACCTGCTTAGCGTGACCAAATGCCAGGGAAATTCTCTGAGGTCCTGATGGGGCAATGTAGTGGACCAGAGAAGGGGGAACTCCGGAACTCTTCTTTTGGCTTGCCCTGCTCTGCAAAGGGCAGGCCAAATTCTGCAGGTTGACTGATGTGGAATAAGTGATGCCTCATATCACAGGGCAAGGAAGGCACTGGCTTTTACACCTTGTTTCATCTGCATTCACAACTGGGGTAAAGTATCAATTACATCTTTTAAGAAGTGTCAGAAACAAAATCCACAGTGTATAATACAGACAAATATAGACAGACAGGAATAAGATCTCAGCTTAGAGTAGATTAACACCAATTCAGTACCTAAATCCAGCACATCTTCATTACCACTATTAGCCTCAGTTTCTGGCTATTAACATCTTAAGGAGCACTGGGCTGCAAAGGAGTTAAAATCCTATTGAATTTAAGATGTAAACTGTGGGCTTCATAGGCCTGACTATTAAACCATGGATGGTTCTTAATGCTCTCTGGAGGGCAGGATGACTGAGGGAAACAACTTGGAAAAATGAATATAAAAGAAATGAGTTTGCAAAGGCAAATATATAAAAATATAAAGTAAAGCAGAGGAAGGATGCTACAGTTTCTCATTAAGTGTAAAAGGACAAGATGCTAGTTATTTACAGTATTCATTCACCTAATGTTTAAAAAAGCAGTACGGTGTGATGAACATCCTTCATGAGAAATACCGAAACTAGCTATCCACTATTTGTCCGCCTTCACATCATTGTTCAAAACTCTAGGAAACTTCACAAAGTTTAACGCAAACTGAAACCCCCATGAGTTAGGACGTGCAGTCCTCACTTAAACAACATCATTCCTTTAGTGAGGGGATAACCCATGGCTACTGCCACAAGGTGTCTGGATGTCAACCTCTGCATCATTACTGAAGTTGGCAGTACACTGGATTTCTTAACTGAGGTATGCTCTCGGTTATGCTTCTGTGGTTTCCATTCAGGATCCAGTGGCCAGGACTGAAGAAATGACTGGCATCTCTTGGAGGGTATCTGGAAGGTCATAGGGTGGGACTGGAGGAGCTCCCTCTGGGGTGCTCTGCATAGAAATGGATGCCTGATCTTTTCAAGTTAAATGTAAGGCACAGAATTGTTAATGAAAAACTGAACTTGTACTAATATTTTGATAGCACAAATGTATTAGGTATCTTGTCCTTCAATTTTTATTTGCAATAATAAAATGGTCTTTAAAAGAAACTGAACTCAGCTGCTAGACATTTTAGTGCAGCTGGATCACTCCCCTGAGCACTACTTTAAGTAAAGTTATCCACTTTAAAATGTTTCCCTTTGAAAAGATCCTAAAATGGAAACTTGCAAAGAATAAATGATATTTGGTCAGCTAGCTGAATTTTCTCTATGACAATAATAATACATTTACCAGAAAAAGCTATTAAAATGAATGTGTTTCTCTACAACCCTCTTCCGCCCCAGCTTCGCACATTTGCAGTAAAGTCAGGAGGCAATAATAAGCTGGTTTTCTTCTCTTTACAGCCCTGGCATACACACAACTAATCTGCAGTGTGCTTGGAGAAGAGACATTGTCTGATGCTCCTGCTGCTGCTACCCAGAGCAATGTCTTTGGACATCACCCATGTTGATCAGGGCCAATCCCACCTGTTTGTTGTTCTGGCTGCTTTCTTGAAGCAGGGTTAGTTAAGATTCCAAAACCACTCCAGGGAAGGCTCTAATATTAATTCAAGATGTAGAACAGATAGTTAAGAACAAATCTTCTAATTGAAACACAACCTGATCCTCTATTCATTTCACAGCCAAAATTCAATTTCTATAGAAATTTTTCTAGGTTATATTTTATCCCTGAATTTGATCTGTAATTACAACTTCTAGTTTGAAAGCTTGATGGTAATAGGCCTTCTCTGTAGAGAGGTCAAAACTCAAAAGATCCAAATATCCTAACTGATACATATTCAGACTTTTCTTAACTTTTTCATAGATGCTTGTTTTTGAAGATACATATTTTTTTCTTTTTCCTGATTAACTATTCTGTCAAGTATATGCCAATTTGCTATTTCCCATTACTTTGATGCCCTATCTTCTTTCTTTCCTCTGTTTGTCTTTTCTCCAGACAATGATTTGACCTCCAGTCTCTGACTTTCTGCCTTGCTGCAAGGAAGATATTTATATTCAGCATGTAACAGTGAGACCTCACTCTATCACCCTTCCCTTTTTTCCTCCTATAAATTGCTGTCACAAAAGTACCTGAGCAATTATCCAGAATAAAATTCACTTTGCATGTCCGGCTTGCTGGAGCATAAAGAGAAGAATTTGGAATATAGTGAAAGTCCCTATATTCTAGTGCAGTAAAGCCTTTTGTTCACGATGTGAACTCAAGCAGCTACATATCTTTTTCCCGTAGAGCAATATTATTCTCAAAAGGCATGCAGTCAGTGGCCATCTTGTGTAATGTTAACTTGTGATATGCCAGGAGATTATACTGAGTTGCAAATCAGTGTTTCATGAAGTAACTGCTGTATATCACTTTGGACTGCCTCACAATATATAATAGACTATTAAATATGATACATGCTGGCTGAAAAGAAGTTGCACTTAGGCTGCTAGAGAGGTGCAACCCGTATGGCTTAAATACGCAGCTGCTTAGTATATTAACAGCATCTGAAAAAGAGCCCTTGCACAGTAGATTACCATAGCTATTCATCTAAAGGCCACCCAAATGCCTTGTCTCTTTATCCTTCCTTTAAAAATGTATTCCTCTTTCAGTTTGGCTGATACAGCTGGCATGCCTTAATTTCAGCTGCATGCCCAGAATCTGTGTAAAATGCTACTGTCATTGATTGAGAGGATTTTGAGATGGATTTGCAAGAGAGAGGCAAAAGCAGCTGCTGTGACTTTCAGGACACTGGGATATGCATTTGCTGAGTAGAGGCTGATGATAAAAAGCAATATAAAAAGCTAATGCCCATGGCATTGTGCCCCATCTCTGATCAGTGACACACTTCTGCAAGTGATTCACTGCCTACCCATGACACTTGGGTAGTAGAGGTGGAGCATCTCTATCCAGCTTGGCCTTACTGGACACTACTAGTATCTGCTTTATGAAGGTGGAGGATGGAGCAAGAGGAGGAGCTACCACGCTCCTCTGTCATTACCTGCCTTCCAAGAAGATGAAGCAATTCATTCGGTAGCTTAGCTTGCAAAATTGGGAGAGACTGGGCATACAGTATATTTCCAGAAAAATTTCAGGAAGCTCTTTGGGAATGTAAATGAGCTTCCTTTTCTTTTCACAGTTACTTAAGGACTGCGATGAATGAATAGACGATGCAGCAGTCAGTGAGCTGATTAGCTTTTCCAATACAGAGTAAGGGCACAAGAAGAGAAAGGACACCAAAAGTGGTACAGATGTTGAGGAGTTCATGTAGTTATGTGTTTATTGGCTGGTCTCTAAACTTTTGATGTCACTCACCCACCTCTGGGTAAGCAGCACATCAGGACAAAGGGAATTAGAAAATGGAAAACTAAGATTTTGTTCAGGTGAAGAACAGATGATCTCCTAGGCTAAACAGAATTTTTGATAGGCTGTACAATTCCTTCACGTTGTCATGGCTTTTTCTTCTCAAAATTGCATGTTAAGCTCAAAAATTACATCATCCTACTGTCTCTTTATTTAGTAAGAGTATAAATGAAATATGTCATCATGGGAAGCTTTCAGTACCTTTAATCTCATTTCTTTTATAATTTCTTTCACACTCTCAGCTGGATTTTTTTTGAAAGAGGAAAAATGTGACATTGCTAATTGCTACAATTAGAGCCACTGCTGCTAAAGCAATTATCTCTATAAATTTAAAAAAAAAAATCAAAACCCAAGTGGCATTAACATTACAATTTCAGCAAGCCAAGAAATACAATTCACACAAAGGCTGCTATTCTATCCTGAAACTCCACCTTTGTATGTTCCACAAAGATTCTGGGGTTCTGACGTTACTCACTGTCCCTGTACACATCTTGTCCTTGTTGAAATGAAAAGTCAAACTCCTACTCACTTCAGGGAGAAAAGTGTATTCTCTGTCTAAATTCCGTATATCTTTTATCACAGTTTATTTCAGATTTTTATTATTGCATGAGAGTAACTAAACTTGGACTTGCATTACTGATGACCTCAGATCCCCAATCTATTGTATTTTGGTGGTGTATGTGATGCTGATAGTTAATGATACTGAATGTGGCTAAGTTGATAGGAATCATATAAACTGTCAGTCCTACAATTACGGTCTTACACTTGTGATTTCACAGAATCACATAGCGCTTGATGCTGGAAGGAACCTCTGAAGACTGCCTAGTCTACAGCCTGTGCTCAAACCAGGGTTGCCTAGAGCAGGTAACTCAGGACCCTGTCCAGTCAGGTTTTGAATATCTCCAAAGACAGAGTGTCCACAAACTCCAAGGGCCCCATCAAGAATTTATACCATGGATAAAATGCCCATGAGCATTCTGTTCTCCAGGCTGAACTCTCTCAGCCTCTCCTTGTATGACAGATATTCCAGTCCTTTAATCATCTTTTTGGCCCTTCACTGGTCCTGCTCTAGTGTGTCCATATCTCCCTGTTCTGGAGAAACCAGAACTGGACCCAGATTTCCAGAGGTGTGCCACCAGGGCTGACGGATCACCTCCCTCTTCCTATTGGCACTGGTCTTCCTAACACAGTGCAGGAGGCCTTTGGTCTTCTCTGCTGCATGGGCACATTGCTGTTTTATGGTCAGCTTGTTGTCCAGCAGGACCTGAGGTCCTTCTCTGCAAGGTGCTTTCCAGTCCTGGTCAGCTCCTAGGGTGTACTGTTGCCTGGGATTATCCCTGCCCACGACCAGAACTTTGCACTTATCTTTCCTGAACTTCATGAGGTTCTTGTTTGTCCATTTCTCCAGCCTGTCAAGGCCCCCCTGAATGGTAACAATGACATATTAACTACTACTCCTAGAATTGTAGCTCCTGAAAACTTGCTGAGGATATACTCAGTTCCATCAGCCCTGTCATTAATGAAGATGTTAAGCAGTGTTGATCCCAGTATTAACACTTAAGTACACTACTGTTATACCACAGAATGGACTTTGTGCACTCATCAGCATCCTCTAGGCCCAGATGTTCAGCCAGTTTTCAAGCCACCTCACTGTCCATTTATCTACCCATAATTTGTCGTGTTGTCTCTGAGGGCATTATGGGAAACTGCCAAAAATCTTACTAAAGTCAAGGTAAATGATATACGCTGATCTCCCCTCATCCACCAAGCTGGCCACCTCATTGTAAAAGGCTACTTCATTAAGAATAATTTTCCCCTTATAACTAACTACTTGTAATCACATTCTTGGCCTTCCTGTGGTTGGAAATGGTCTCCAGGATTAGTTGTTCCATCACCTCTCCAGGGATCAAGGTGAGTCTGAGCAGCCTGTAGTTCCCTGGATTCTCCTTCTTGTCCTTTTTGAAGTTGGGAGTGATATTTGCTTTCTTCCAGTCCTCAGGCACCTATTCGAGTAACTATGATTATTCAAAGATTATCGAGTGGCCTTGCAATGAAACAGACAGCTCCCTCAGCACCCATGTGTGCATCCCATGAGGCCTCATGGACTTATGTATGTCTGGTTTCTTTAAGTGCTCCCCAACCTGGTCTTGTTCTATGAAGGCTAAGGCTTCCTCACTCCAGGCTATCCCTGTTGTGTTAGGGATATGGGATTCCTCAAGGTCATTTTCACCGATAAAGTCTGAGACAAAGGAGATGCTGAGTGCCTTGGCCTTTCTCGCATCCTTTATAACCAGCTTCCCTGCCCCACTCAGCAGCAGACACATGTTTTCCCTAGCCTTACTTTTTCTGTTTGTGTATTTGTGGAAGCCTTTCTTGTTTTCCTTCACATTCCCTGATTCCTGGAGCAATTCCAGGACAGCCTTGACTTTCCTAACCCCGTCCTTGAAAGATGGGACTGCAGCACTGTACTCCACCTGGGCCACCTGCTGCTGCTTCCACCTCTTGTAAACTTCCATTTTATACCCAGGTTCAGTGAAGAGCTCATTGCTCACCCATGCAGCCTTCCTGACACCTTTGCTTGATGGGATGGACCTTTTTTGAGCTTGGAGCAGGTGATATTTAAATATCTACTTGTGAAAGGCTAGTGGGTTGTCAACAAAGCTTTGTTCATATGAAAAGCCAAATCAAATAACAAAATTTATGAAAGGACTGTGAAACTAAATTGGGCTTACAAAGAGCTTGTTAAAAATTATCCCTTATTACTGCAGTTCACAGGCCTGTCCTCAGTATCAAGTGGGAAAATGTTATTTTTCATGTAATGGTGTGATGTTTCTGATATTTTAAAAAAGTAATTTCCATGACTTTTTGCCTTCCTTTTTAGGATGATCATCTGGTAACTTACTCTGAAATAGCTGTCACAAAATAAATTAAAAAAAAAAAAAAAGTTGCCATTGAAGCTGGAATGGGCGGGGAATCCTTGTAAGATCACATATTCCTCACTTCTCTGCCTTCTCATAACAGCAATAGCACTCTGACATTCCTGTCCCCAAACCATCCTTCTTTGTTCCTTCCAAATGCCAACTCTGTTCTGTCCCTGTCAGCTAACCCTATTCTTCTCTTTCTGATTCCACCAGATGAATGCTTATTAAAACCTGATCAGCTTTCAAACACAACTTATGTTGCCAAAATGATTTTCCTCAAATTTACTGACTGTATAGTGCATGGTATGTGCATAGACTGAAACAAAGTTTTTCTAATATAAGATTTTCCCTTAAATGTTCCCCATACATCTCTAGTGCAGCCCATCTTTCCTCAAACCTGTGTTCTTCACCATTTGCTCCATTTCCCTTCTATTCCTTCCCAAAATATTTGAAAATAAATATAATAAAGCACTGTGTGGTGAAATACGAGTCTGGAATACATACAGGCAGGATTTATTGCAGGTTGCCTCTGAATAAGGCAGGCCAGGTGGCAGAAAACCGGGGGGGAGGCAGGGGAAGAAAATTTCATTAGATTTTTTCCAGCCAGGAAAAATTTCCATTCCAACCTGGTTAAGACTTGGGAAAAGCACATATGACCAGAATTAAAAAAAAAAAAAAAGGTGCAGCTGGAATTTTTATTGTTAAATTTAGGGTATGTTTAGTTCCCAGTAAAGGAAACTGCCATTTTATTTCAGTTTTTATTCAGCCTTCACTCTTATAAATCCATGCATGGGATCGAGGTGGGGGAGACATCATATGAGCCAGCAGTGTGCCCAGGTGGCCAAGAAGGCCAACGGCATCCTGGCTTGTATCAGGAACAGTGTGGCCAGCAGGGGCAGGGAAGTGATCGTCCCCCTGTACTGGGCACTGGTGAGGCCGCACCTCAAGTACTGTGTTCAGTGTTGGGTCCCTCACTGCAAGAAGGACATTAAGGTGCTGGAGCATGTCCAGAGAAGGGCAACGGAGCTGGGGAAGGGTCTGGAGCACAAATCCTGTGAGGAGTGGCTGAGGGAGCTGGGGGTGTTTAGCCTGAAGAAGAGGAGGCTGAGGGGAGGCCTGATCGCTCTCTACAGCTGCCTGAAAGGAGAGTGCAGAGAGGTGAGGGTTTCTCTCTTCTGCCAAGTGACACATGGTAGGACAAGAGGAAATGGCCTCAAGTTGTGCCAGGGGAGGTTTAGATTGGATATTAAAAAAAAAAAAAATCTTAACAGAAAGAGTTGTTAAGCATTGGAATGGGCTGCCCAGCAAGGTGGCATCCCTGGAGGTATTTAAAAGATGTGTATACACTGTGCTTAGGGACATGGTTTTGTATTAGACTTGGAAGTGTTAGGTTTATGGCTGGATTCAGTGATGTTAAAGGTCTTTTTCAAGCTAAATGATTCTATGATTCTATGAGAAGAACACTAGTAAGACATCTCTAATGCTACTAGACAACTCCATAATAAATGTACCTGATCTTTTTTTTCTCATGTTCAGAATTATAAATTGCAGTCATTGTACTGAGGGCATACTCTGGGAGTAACACAGAAAATCTGCAACAATAATAGCTAAGGTTATGTGCCCAGATGCTTTCATTATTCTTCCAGGGTGACAAGGGAATTCTTCCTTGTGACTCTCCTTGAATTGCCTTCCCTTTTGGCTACACAGATCTCAGAAGTATCCAATGCTCCAGCCTTTCCACACTTCTCCACATGAAAAAGCACTGTAATGTGCTAACTTCAACAGATTGTAACAGCTGGTTTATGAGAAGTGGCTGTATTCATTAGCTTTGAAAGAGCTTTAATCTGCTAGCAGACCAAAACTGTCCTCTTCAAGTCTAGACATGGTTTCATTTCTGAAGGGAAGACTTGAGTGCTTTGGCCTAGCTCAGGATCAAGTGAGTTGGAAAAGTGTTCTTGCAGCTCTAGCCCCTGCCCCATGATCCTCTGTGTGCTCTTCCCCCTGCCTCCATCAAAACCTGCTGCCACAGAATGGCAGCGAAGGGACAGGGCTTTTCCTGTACATCTCTGTTGTCCTCCTGTGGGGAGATGTGTAGTTAAATTGGTTTAATGTCTTTCTGTGAAGCAAATGCACCAAATTAGTTGCACTGTACTAAGCAGATGAATTGAGGCTGGCAGATTCATATGAAAATAAACCAGATCTTTTTCCCTTAGGAATAAGAGAAATATCCTGTCAGGTCAACTGAACAGCTCTTGAAGAAAGGAGGAAGGGGAAGGCAAAGAGAGAGAGAGAGATTTCGTTGATAATTCAAGGTGTCAGTCTCTCTGACAGCTCAGAAGCCTGAAGCTACATGGTTATCCTTGGGAAAGAAACACGTCGGGATGCAACCATGCAGGACCACAGCCTGACAGTCAGGCAGGAATGCCCAGGAAGAGTTTTGCCTCCTATGCGATGACCCTGAGGGCAGCATTGGAAGTGTAACATCGTGTCATTATGTTTCAAAATAAAAGATTGCTAAGTCAGTCTCTTGGGAATTATGAACTATGAGAATTAAAGTTGGCAATATAATTGATTTAGCAACTCTGCCTTACTTTGAAGTGCTGTCTTGCTGACATGGTTACATGCTATCTTTTTTTTTTTAACGCTGGAGCCCTTTCTACATTTTTCCATGCATTTTCAGCCATTTTTAAAGCCTCTCCTTTCAACTTTTCTACTTAAAGAAGAAATAGAAGGTGGCAGGAGAAATTTGCATGTGCAAAAATAGAAAGAGGTAAAAAGTCGTAAATGAATACAGTCAGATAGTCTAAGCAAAATATTTGTAAAATCGGAATGAAAGAGTGAGTTACGTGTTCCCATTGTAGTCACGTGTTATTCCCACTTGGTGGGATCATTTGGTCTGAAAAGCAAACTCAGTAGTTATTCCTAAGTCTACAATTCCAGTACTTAGGCAGATGGGCACTCTGAGTCTTAAAAGGTTCCTTGTTGTGTGTTCATTATCTTCTCACGGGCAAATTCAGTGTTGCTGGGGGAGATAACTGATCTCAATGAGGGTCTCAACACTTAACCTGGCTTGGCTTAGCTGGTTTAGGCACTGAGGTAGAGCAGTACCAGCTCAGTTAGAGAGCACTGTAGACTAGTATATGTTAAACTGGGTGCTTGTCATAATATGAACGACTGAGGTAAAGCTGCTGCTGGAATGTAGAGATAACATTAATATATTGAAGCATTTGGGATATATAGAATTACAATCTTGCCATTTTAATTTTTTTTTTCTTTTCAAGCGGAAGTTTCAGTTTTGTTGTATCGTGCTATGGTTCTAAGAAATTTTTGACACATCTTCTGTGGTTTATTTTGTATAGGAAGGAAAATAAGTAATTCTGTTTCCCCCACCTCTTGTAAGGAAGATATTTTTTAAACTACTTTAAATTACCTATGAAGAAAAAAAGAAAAAAAAAAAAAAAAGCTTTTGATAGCTAATTGCTTTCTAGCAAGTACTGGAGGAATTGATGTGACTTTGTCAGAAACACTGTGCTTTTGGTAACATTTGATATTCCATTAAGTTAAAGATAATGAAGATCCATCTTATTTACAAAAGGGCTTTTAAATCTGTTAGATGTGTGCCTTTTACTTTCTGCAGACTTTCTGCTTGTTGATTGATTCACTTCGGTATCAGCTCAATCTATCTATTTTATAAATGACAAGAACTTCCTTTCTTTGTGAGGAGTGGTGAGGTTGTTTGGAGTAATTAGCCCAATATGAGTGATGTAAAGTCTTTTCTCCCTGAAATGCAAAGGACTAGTGTAGTACTGAGTGGCATTAGCAAGGAGGAATAGAGTGGACTTTGTACTCAAAGCTGCCCACATAATGTGTTAAGCTTTGCAATGGGAAGGAAATGGCTTTTTGGGAGTAAGGCAAGGTAATATGGAAGAACTAATGCATTTTAGCAGTACCATTAAAAATTAGTAAGAGAGAGAAAGCTCTACTTCCTGTTCACAACCAAAGCTGTCCAGAGAGGAGGTTATGGTGCTGTCTTCTTTTAACTTGCACGTGGTGAAAGGTTCCATGTCCTGCCTTTCCTTGTGATGCTGAGTGATAAAGTCCAGGGTATAATCCCCTCTGGCCATCCTGTATTTGACAAACTAGGGTGATTTTGCAGACATGCCACAGAACTGCTTTTTCTGAAGGTCAACTAATGCTTCCTCACTGGAGAGCTGCAGCATCCACAACACTGCTACACGGTCTAGGAGCAAACAAAGCACTTTTAAAGTCCTTGTGGTTTAATCGTTTTAAGAGTGGCCACAGAAATGCTGGAAATCAAGGAGAATGTGGAACAGAAAGGAAAAGAAGGAAAATGTGAGGGGATATTCAGTTGTCTGTTAGTTAATTTATTTTCCCTGAATTTTTTAAATTTTGTCTTAGGTCAGTATTTATGCCAACCTATCAGAGCCGTGTCTGCTTCCAGAGTCATTCTCACTACACCCATCTACAAGAAGGGCCGGAAGGAGTATCCAGGGAACTACAGGCCTGTCAGCCTGATCTTGGTAGCGGGGAAGATTATGGAGTAATTCATCTTGAGTGAGCTCACGTGGCAGGTGCAAGACAACCAGGGGATCAGGCCCAGCCAGCATAGGTTCATGAAGGGCAGATCCTGCTTGACCAACCTGACCTCCTTCTATGACCAAATGACCCACCTAGTGGATGAGGGGAAGGCTGCGGATGTTGTTTTCCTGGACTTTAGTAAAGCCTTTGACATGGTCTCCCACAGCATCCTCCTGGAGAAGCTGGCTGCTCATGGCTTAGACAGATATACTCTTTGCTGGGTTAAAAACTGGCTGGAGGGCAGAGCACAGAGGGTTGTGGTAAATGGAGTCAAGTCAGGTTGGCGCCCGGTCACAAGTGGTGCCCCCCAGGGCTCTGTCTCGGGGCTGGTCTCGTTTAACATATTTATCAATGATCTGGATGAGGGGATTGAGTGCTCCCTCAGTCAGTTTGCAGATGACACTAAGTTGGGTGGAAGTGTTGATCTGCTGGAGGGTAGGAGAACCCTGCAGAGTGACCTGGACAGGCTGGATCGAGGGGCTGAGGTCAACTGTATGAGGTTCAACAAGGCCAAGTGCTGGGTCCTGCATTTAGGTCACAACAACCCCAGGCAGTGCTACAGGCTTGGGGAAGAGTGTCTGGAAAGCTGTAAGGCAGAAAAGGACCTGGGGGTGTTAGTTGACGGCTGGCTGATTATGAGCCAGCAGTGTGCCCAGATGGCCGGGAAGGCCGATGACATCTTGGCCTGTATCAGGAACAGTGTGGCCAGCAGGAGCAGGGCAGTGATTGTGCCCCTGTACTGGGCACTGGTGAGGCCGCACCTCAAATACTGTGTTCAGTGTTGGGCCCATCACTACAAAAAGGACACAGAGATGCTGGAGCATGTCCAGAGAAGGGCAACAAAGCTGGTGAAGGCTCTGGAGCACAAGTCCTGTGAGGAGCAGCTGAAGGAACTGGGCTTGTTTAGCCTAAAGAGGAGGAGGCTGAGGGTAGGCCTGATCGCTCTCTACAGCAACCTGAAAGGAGGTTGTAGGGAAGGGGTGCTGGTTTGTTCTCCCAGGGAACTGGTGACAGGACAGGAGGAAAGGGCCTCAAGTTGAGTCCGGGGAGGTTTAGATGAGATATTAGGAAAAACTTCTTCACTGAAAGAGTGGTGAGGCATTGGAACAGGCTGCCAAGGGAAATTGTGGAGTCACCATCCCTGTAGATGTTCAAGGAATATGTAGACATGGTGCTTGAGGACACGGCCTAGTGGGTATGGTAGTGTTGGGTTGATGGTTGGAGTAGATGATCTTATAGGTCTTTTCCAACCTTACTGATTCTGTGATTCTGTGATATGAAATGCTCGTAGAGTCAGAGTACTTTCCTTTCACCATGCATTTCTGCATAAATTACGAATAACTGAGGAGCTAGCCAAGCTGTGGGAAAGAGTTCATGCCATGATCCAGCACTGAAGCCTGTTAAATGGTGTTCACTGCAGTTCAAACCTGCCCCTTGCAGACCCAAATCCAAAAGGGAGCTTCCCTCCCTGAGAAGAATATGTTGTTGTGGCACTGTCATGGTTTAACTCTGGCTAGCAAAATACCACGAAGCCGCTCTCACAAATTCCCCCTCCCCTCCTCCAGTGGAGGGGAAGAATCGGAGGAAAAAGAAATAAGGAAGCTCGTAAAATTGAGATAAGAACTATTTACTAATTAAATCTAAATCAATATATACAGGTACTACTACTAATAAATAATTAAAATAGTAGAAAATGAAACATATAGTACAATATATACAATATGATACAATTTCCCACCATCCACTGACCAATGCACACCCAGATGTTGAGTGATGAAAATCAGACCCTGAGAGCCAGAGAACCACAGCCCGAGAGCGATCGCAGCCCGAGAGCCGCAGCCTGAAGGCCGGAGCCCGGGAGCCTACGCAGCGGATTCCGAGCAAACCTTATCACTGATAACACGGCCAGAAAACTCAAAACAATCCACCAGCTCCCACACGAATGAGCCAGCACAGGAGCTGGCAAAGCAGCTAACGCAGGAGGGTTAGCAAGTGCCCAGAGAGACGAGCAAGGGAGTAAGGGAGAGAGAGAAGGGAAGAGTAATGGCTACTGGACCCTCTTCCCCACCCCAAGAGACTGGAACATGACGTACTATGGGATGAAATACTTCCTTGGTTAGTCTGGGTCAGCTACAGTATCTGAAGCGGACAAAAGACCTTGAGTTCAGTACAAGCCATCCCCAGCACCAGCTGAGGCCTTATCAGTGTTTTCACTTACTGTCCAGCAACACAGTTCCCTGGAAACCAGAGTAAAGAGAGTTAGCCCTTTCCTGACTGAACCCAGCACAGGCACTAATACTGCATCACCAGTGGCTTGGTTGCCCTGTTTTTCAAACAAACTGAGCACTGCCAGGATACTACAAGTGCTGTGGAGGCATCTCCAGAGCCAGTCATTTTGGGGACTTCAGTTTGTATCTGACTCTGCTGCTGAATGGTTGGTGCTGGCCAAGAAAGGGGGAAAGGAGAGGAGCATGTTGGCATAGCCTTTCTGGGATGGCAGATGGGCCATAGTCACACTTGGTCACCCACAATTGTGTAAAACAATACTTTATATTTTCTGAGTCCTTGCTGCATCAGCATTCAGTTAAGGTGTTCAGATTTACCTTGCCACTTAGAAGATAATTGGGCAGTGCAAGGGAGCATCGATTATACCAGTAACGGATGTGTCAGATGGAAGTAAAGGGAAGGGGAGCATTTCTAACTTGCTATTGTAATTATGGCACTGGTGACAGATTTGGTCAGGTTATTAAAGTCAAAGAAATGTCTGGGTGTGGGAAAGAAAGCTTTCATTTATGCATATTTGATTTTACTAACAACTTCTACTGAGGAAGTTAAAAAAAAATTGCCTCAAATGTATGAAAAGGAATAGAGAGACTCAGTTCAGGTCATAACAGTCGGTTTGTTATCCTTTAAGACCCCCATGGAAAAAAACCAAACAAATAACACAGGAACCTGAAAGACCCTGAAGTACCATTTTTTACCTCATTTAATATTAGTTGTAATCTGTTTTTTGATGTTCACAAAGGTCCTTTTTACAGGAAAGCAGAAGAAAAAGAACAGAGGAATTCTGCCAAAAGAGATTTTATTAAATCGATCCTGAGCATATTCAGATGCACTGAAAAAGGAGAGAGCAATAAATACAGAGACCCAATTACATGTGCCTTTAATTTACTATGTTTAATTTCACTGAGTGGCCCAGCTGCCTGAGTGACTCAGCTGTAGCTATGAAAATTGCCTTAAGGTTTGCACACTAACATATTTGATTTCCGCAGGGCTCTGTTTGGCTTACCACCTCGCAGTATTCTGGAATATGTAAATTAAAACATGAATGAGTTTCATTTTTTCCACCGTCATTTCAAGGAGTTTACAGCAGAGCTCTGAAAACATCAGGCTGAACTGAGCATAGCAATTGAATGCCCACGTTTTCTTTGGACAATGTCTTAAAGCATCTTGGTATTTTTCTTGGTTACCTTTTATTGCAACTTCCTTCGCTTTGTTGTCAGCCTTTATTTCTTGGGGCTGTGACAATGAGTTAAACCAAATGTGCTGAAAATACCTGCTCCAAAAGTGAACACACTCTTTAATTGAAAATTCGGTGCAGCTCCCCATGAGCTCTGTGCTTGTCAGATTTTCTGGGAATAGCAGTGGTGAGATTTAATTCATAGGGTGACATAATTATTCCCTTGAATTACTCTCAGCCAGCTTTTGCAGTCCTTCATCAAACAAGAGAGGCCGGCTGGCACACCGTTAATGCAAAGAGCCGAGGACTATGCAGTCTGGTTTTAATCAAAATCGTGTCTAAATGTACAAAAATAATTTCAATTTCTATTTGTTTACTCAGACTCTTTTCAGAAATTCCACTGGATCGTCTAAGACTCAGTGAGATAGAATAATTTTTTTTTGTTTGCCTTGTTTCCTTTGATGTCATCTTGGGATTTTGCTGCAAACAAAGCCCATAAGAAACAAATATAACTTTTCCCACCATGATCCCTAATTCTGCATGACAGATAGTTACAGAGGTTTCCCAAATGAGTGTCAGAAAGTATATCTGAGAACATCTCATGTAGCTGGGAGGTATGAACTAAGCTGATAACAATAAACTACAAGTCAGGCCAAGCAAGGAAGTGGGAGCATTAAAAAACTATAAATCACGTTTTGACATTTCCTCAGAACATTCTTGTACATTCACCAGACATTATCACAGGGGGGAATCCTTGAAAGTCACGGCTGAACACTTATAAAATGAGTGAGGAATAAAATCCCGCTCTCCTTCTTGCAGTTCAGGACTTGAAAGCAAGTGTCACTCCCGTCTTCATGAGCAAGAAGGAGGACCCAGCGAACCTTGATCCCTGGGAATGTGTTGGGGAAAAACCTTGTAAACTCTTTGCAAGCACATGAAAGAAAACAGTTGATTGGGAATAGTCAGCATGCATTTAAAAAAGAAGAAATCGTCCCTGACCAAACTGACAGCCTTCTACAATGGGCTGACTGGCTTGGTGGACAACCGGAGATAAGTGGAAGCTCTTCATCTTGACTTCAGTAAGGCTTTTGACAGTGTCCTCCATAACATTCTCATAGATCAACTTATGCAGCACAAACTAGACAAGGGGCTGAACTGCCAAGAATCCCGTGAAGGGCCATGAATATGATTAAGTGTCTGGAACATTTTCCATGAGTAGAGGATGAAAGAACTGGAACTATTCAGCCTAGATAAAAGAAGACGCAGGAGGATCTTATACGTGATGGGAGGAATGAAAATGAGGGACCCAGACTCCTTCCAGTGGCATCCACTGAGAGGAAAAGAGGCAATGGATGCATGGAACACAGGAAAAGCTTTTTAAACATAAGAAAACACTTCTTTACTGTGAATGTGGTTGAACGTTGGTACAGGTTGCCCAGAGAGTTTGTGGAGTTTGTAACTATGGAGATATGAAAAATGTGACAGGACACAGCAACCTGCTGTAGCTGACCCTGCTTTAAGGACGGAGTTGGACTACATGATCTCCAGAAGCTCCTTCCAACCTCAACCACAACTTTTGAGTTTTCTGTTTTCAAGCAGTCTAAGCAATTTAAACTCATAATTTTCACTTAATTTCACTATTTGGAACAAGAGCAGTGTCAAGAACTATTCCTTAAGAATAGCACATAACACAAGAAATTTTAATAAAGACAAAGACAATGCACACAGCAGCATTTTTACCAAAAAAAAATACACTTGTCAGAATGCATTATAGTCTTATAACACACTTTGAACCACAGAGCATGACTTTATGCAATATTAAACATAATCTGAACAAAAAAGAAACAACTTATCATATGAAGTTTTCTTCATTTTGAGTTAATCACAGTGCATGTCCTCAAACCTGGGAGGCTAATGCTGTTCCTGTTTCTGTTTACTGCAGGTGAAAATCCCATAGCCATCTAGTGATTAAAACCATAACCACATAGGTCTTGTTCATTTTTTACAATATCTATGATTCTATGAAAGCAACAGAATGTTGTTGTTAATCAGTGAAATGCATTGGCATAAATTACAATAGGCTGCTGAAAAGTAGCCCTCCTACAAATAAATGAAAAATACATGTTTATTGTTCTTTCATGCACATTGCTATACTGCTCTAAAGCAGATCACTGCAACCAAGGGTGAAGTGATACTAGCTGTCCCTTTCCAGTTTCACCTGATTTTCCCTAATACATGTCTCTGGGACCAACATTTCTCATACTTGATCTCTGTTTAAAGCACGAATGTTTTTCTACAGTGTGTGCAAATGTAGTTGCTTTTTAGGTATGTAATAGTGAAAACATTTTTCTCCTTGTATATTCCATGTCATGCTCAGACAAACCCATCACTCAGAAACTAGAAACTCTAATAACGAAAAGTGGCTTATTTTATGGAGACCATTACCAAGGATGTAGTATTTTTCAGCATAATAGTTTAAATTATCTGCTTCACCATACAATAATTTTTTTTCTGTAATTCAAGGTATTTTCATGCTCAGTGCTCCCAGGTTGGAGGAGGTGCTCAGCTTCATGGACCAAACCCAACTTAACAGAATTCAGCTGAAAGACCGTAGTTCTATGGGATGTGGAAAGGTGTAAGTCTGCCAGTGACCTGGAGTCTCCAGCTTTTATAAATTCTGCCAGTAGAGACCAAAAGGCCTTTAGCAAACAGGATTATTACCCCCAACCAATGGATTTCAAAATATAGCAAAATTATTTCTTCTAATTTTCTTTTTATCTCCTGCCCCTACCATTAATTTTAAAAACCTTGTCTATGTAGAGTCCAGGAAGAATTCATATATCGCTACTCCGCTGCAATTTCAAGCACTCAGTGTAGGCTTCTACTAGAGTTTTGAGGAAATTTGTTTTGGACAAAGAGCAATGATGTAGGTAAACCAAATTAATTACTGCCAGGTCAGCTATTTGACTTCAGAAGTGTTGTAGGGAAAAAAATACCCCAAACCAAACTCCAAAACAATTGTCTAGAATTAGGGAAGCAGCAGTCAGACCAGTAGCCTGCCCATGGCTTACTGTAGCCTCAGAGTGAATGTGCAACAGCCACAGAGGAGCGAAATTTGGGGATAATAATTCACTAAGAAGGTTTCATCCTACAGTTTGAAATTGTTTGATGTCTATACAGACTGATGAATATGATTGTCTGGAGCATTTTCCATGAGTAGAGGCTGAAAGAACTGCAACTATTCAGTCTAGAGAAGAGAAGACGCATGAGGATCTTGAGCCCTTCATGGGATTCTTCACGATGCCCTTACATCCCTGACCAGTTCCCCTTACATCCCTGACCAGTTCCCCTTGTTTGTAAGTATCAAGTCCAACAGAGCACCTCCCCTCATCCACTCCTCGGTCACCTGTGTTATGAAGTTATTAATCAATAAACTCCAGATGCCTCCAGTACTTTTGTGTCTTGCTGTGTTGTCCCTGCAGCAGATTACCTGGCTGGGTCCAGTCCCCCATGAGGTCTCCAAATGTGAAGCTTCTTCCAGCTGGATAAAGATACCTGATCAACTTCTCGCTGATCTGTTGATCTGTAGCAGGCACCCACCACATTACTGCCCGCATTGGTTTGCCCTCTAATCCTGACCTAATAGTGTCTTGGTATAACCACACAGACTGCTGATGGATTTAACTGGTATCTCTGAGTTTTTCTGAATAATGTCCTTCATTACTGAGGAATAGAAAGTACATCATGGCTCCCTGAAGAATAAAAAAGACAATAAAGAGCATAGACAATGAATAATGAGACAAAGAATGATCTTCCAGTGACTTCTGTAGAAGTTCCCGCAGATTCCTGAAAATCCTTTATCTGCTGGGTTCAAGAACTTAATTTGAAGGAGATCCGGGAGCTATAGCTTTTTTTTTTTTTTTTTTTTTTACAAATACGAAATACAGATTTGGTAACAAATGGTTATGAAACCTTTGTGTCTCAGCCAGCTGACTGCCTGTCCTAGGCAGAGCTCCATGTGTTGCTGCTCTCCCACATTCAGGGCAACTCACCCTTCTCACACTCCCAACATGTCCTTTACAAAGGGCCTGCACCCATCCACTGCAGCACTCCAGCCACGGGAGTTTTTCCACTGTGCTTCTGTGACCACAGTGAGACTGTAGCCCTGCAGTGGCCCACAGACCTCTAAGGTCTTCTGTCGGTTCCCCATCCTGCCTGCATTCATGTGCAGGCACTGCAGAGAGGAACCTGGTCATGCTGATTTGTCATATAATTGTGAGAGCTTCCCTCACGATGCTCCCTAATTCCTGTCAAAAAAAGGGAAGCAAATTAAAAACTGATTTGTTTTCCGTTTAGTCTAGAAGGTCACTCTCTGGTTTTTACTTATTTGTATGTATTCTGAATGAAGCTTTGAAAGTCATGTACATTACTTAGTAAAAATTAATTAAGCTTTCTCTTTGTCTAGATAGAATATGTTCAATAAATCATAAAAGAAGTAACTGTGTGTACTTGACAGCTTTCAGGGGAAAGTAATCATATGTATTTGTGAATATATTTTTATCCATAACACACACAGATCACAGAATCACAGAATGATTGAGACTGGAAGGAACCTCTGGAGGCCATCTGCTCCAATCCCTTGCTCAAGCATGGGAAACTAAAGCTATAGACACATAAAAGTATTTATATATCTTTGTTCTGGCTTGTGATGAAGCTACTTACATGGCTATTGCACTTAAATTGGATAAATGAGTGATTAGGAATGAAAACGAGCAGATTATCACTAAAATTCGATGATAGAAACAGGAATAGTGTCTTGGTGTAACATCACACAGACTGCTGATGGATTTAACTTGTGTCTCTGATTTTTCCTGAGTAATGTCCTTCATTACTGCAGGAATGGAAAGTACATCATGACTCCCTGAAGAATAAAAAAGACAGTAAGGAGCATAGACAATGAGTAAATAAGACAAAGAATATTTTTCAAGTGACTTCTGTAGAAATTCCCTCAGATTCCTGAAAATCCTTTATCTGCTGGGTTTAAGATCTTAATTTCAAAGAAATACAAGAGCTATAGCAAATTTTGGACAAATACAGAATACAGATTTGGTAACAAGTGACTATGAAACCTATTTATCTAATGAGAGTGCTAGAAATATAGGGATTTCTTCTTCATCTAGCATTTACTATAAATAAATCTTTAAAGAAAATGAAAAATATGAACGTAAATTATATGATACTAGAGACACAATATATGTTTTTTAAATAAAAATCTGAAATCAGAGACAAATTTTCAGCACAGTTAGGAACAGAACAGACCTAGATTTACAAATACCTTGGAGACATCTTTTTCAGGATTTGCACTCCTTTATAATATAATAAGCTTTCTCAGTTAAGTTCAGTATCTGCGACATCTAGGTTTGTGCTCAAGTAAAGAAAAATGAGATGCTGGGAAAAAAGCTAGATACGTTCTGCACTAGTTCTTAGAAGGTGGTACTAAATATCCAAAACAGCTGCATTAGAAGCTCCCAGGAAGAGGTACAGAATGTTCCTTTAAGGCTGTATGACTGCAAAGGAGAGGACAAATATTCAGTATCAGTAAGTGCAAAGTAGTACACGCAGGAAAAACGAACCTTATCTTCATAAGATGCTCCAATTACTTGTTACCTTCAAGAAAGAAACCATGGGTCCATTGTGAACAGTTCTCTAAGGAGCAGCTGCAGAGATGGTTAAAAGGATGGAAAGAGCATAGGACATTCTTGAGAAAGGAAAAGAGCATGATTAAGAATACCATGGTCCTGTAAACACCTATGGGTCCTACAAACCTAAGACAAAATCTTCAGTCATCAGGTTATGGAGGGAAAGAATGCAGAAGAGTTTGGAATAACACAGGCAATTAATGGAGGACAGCTATGTTAAGTATGAAGTGTCTGGATGTGTCTGTAATTTCCCATCTGTTACAGCCTTGGAAAATACACTTTATGCCTCTGCACTTAAGCCATTTTTAAAATTTTTTTCCAAAAGTCATGGTGGTCAGAGGCAGGGTACAATAAAACAGCTTATGTGTTCCTATTCACAATATCTCTAGAACTATTTAACTTCACATACCAAAGTGGGAAATTCAGTATTATCTTCTTAACCCAAAAAAGCCCACATCTTATATCGTCTTATACCACTTTTTCCCCCCTCTGCAAGATACATGGTCTGTAGGTTGTCCTGCAGGGACAGACACACTTGCCCTCCTCAGTCAAAAATGAGGTGAGGGACTAGAAGTATACCTGTAAATAACTCCTCTTTTCTGCAGAAGACAAAGGAAGGGCAGTAAGTTCAGAAAGCACAGCAAAACATAAACCAGTACATCAACCATATATAATGAAGAACATATGAGGAAAATGTCTATTATCACTTTAGTAGGTTCTTATGATGACAAAAAGATGAGATTTCAAGCACTTATATTTGGGAAGGCCATTTCCTTCCGTGGCTTCCAAGCTGTTAGTTCACAAATTCCTTCCCTAAAATGTCACATTTGTTTCTGAAATTGCTTTGATGTGGAACATTGTCTGGTTGAATTTTTCTGTATTATGGTAGAGTACTTCATTTAAGGTAATTGCATCCTTTGATGTACTGTGATTTTGCATAATTTTATTAGCCACAGAGTAAAACCATGGAATTAAAAAAAAAAAAAAAAAAAAAAGGAAACTTTGTAAGTGCATCTGACTGCGAATGTCTATGGAAGTTATTGGTTTTTTGAATATAATATCACGCATGCAATGTTCTGCAATACAGATTTGTATTAAAATTGTACGGCTTGAGTGCCATACAGCAAATGAAGACTTGATCCACTTCAATACAGATTTTAAAATGGTAATTAAACAAGCAATTTTTCTGACCTGCTTATCTGAAAAACAAAAGCCATAAGTGTGCTGTGTGGGGTCATTAGACTACTTAATACAATAAAACCTAAGTGATTGTTCTGCAAAAGAAATGGTGAAATGGCTCTTCAAATGCAGCAGACCTTGCAGAAGGAGCAATTTTTTAAGTCCTTTAAAGTGTAGCTCTGGGTGAATAATAACCAGAAAGATTAGTGAATGCATAGGAAGTTAGAGCAAGTGTGTACTGAAAATAAGTAAAACAGTTGCAGTTCCCCATCTCTGTAGCGTCCTTCTTGGCATTTCAATATTTCACTCTTATTTTGCACTAAACAGTCCTAAGAAATGAAAAACAAGTTCTATAGTACATAGCCTTTGCATTACATGAAGGACAGAAAAATCCCTAAACACAGCTATCAAAACCTGTAACACTCTGAAATTCTTCTAGAATGCATTTTCCTGATAAAGCATTCAATTTGTGTTCCACTGTTGTTCGTTTTACCCCACAGTCATGCACTGCATATCGATACCTCTTAGAGCAAAATTATGTCCCCAGCAGACTGTCATTCTTTGCAATGGGAAGTTCCTCTCAGCCTATATATTATCCCTTTACACCATATATGGGTTTGGGGCATCTGCAGTGAGAAATCCGGCAGGAGAACATCCTGAGCATTCTAAAGGCAGCGCCTAGTGAAAATAAAAGATGTGCTGTGGGTAGATTCTTTACACATTTTTTGAGTTTCTAACCCTTTAGAAATACAGTTTATATCTTACTTTATGGCCTGTGATGAGCTGCATCCTATATGTAACAGCTTTATTCACATTTGGCAATAACCCTCTGAAACAAGTGGCTTTGGCCACCCACGGCTTTGCAGCAGGATGCTAATCCACGCAGGCAGATAGTGCACACACTTTCAAGAATCTTAGCATCTAGAGTAAGCAGCAGGATTTCACACCGTTAGAAAAGAGATTGGTTTCTGCACATGAAATCAGGTCATTTTCTATACCTGCCGTTCCACTTGGCTGTATTTGCAGCAACAGCCTGATAACAGACATACTGAAATGTATCAAGTTGGAAATAAAGCGCAAGTTCCTGAAGCGCTGTGGCTAGTGTTACATATGAATAAATGAAATTTAGCTGAGGAAAAAAACAATTAGGACGATGCCATTTCTACAGCTGAAAAAGTCTTTAGTTCTAAGAAAGTCACAGATGCTGGAGATCTAATCTTAACATCGATGTAGAAGAGAAAATTATACAGATTAGTTATATGCAGTTTCATAAATATTTAAGTGTTCAAGTGCAATATCAGTTCTTGTCTATAATTTTGCCAAATAAATTCATATAAAAGATAAACAAATGTAGTGTACAGCACTTGGCTGGCTTCCTAGTGAAAATCTTGGACCTTTGAAGTAATGTAAATTCTTAGACCTGGGAAAAACAGTTATTGTTTTGAGACTTCTACAGTAATGTTAGCCTCAGCTAATTTGTTTTGATGTGTTTTATTCCTTCAGCTGGCATTCATGGATTCATGAATATGAGAGTCTTGTTGATGAATTAATAAGAAATTAGATTTGCAGCCAACAAAAAGAACCACAAATATACATAAAATGCCAAGTTTGACAATTCTGCCTTCAGGGATCGGTGTTGGGACCGGTAGTGTTTAACCTCTTCATCAGTGACATGGATGATGGGATCGAGTGCACCCTCAGCAAGTTTGCTGATGACACCAAGATGTGTGGTGCGGTCGACACGCTGGAAGGAAGGGATGCCATCCCAGACCTGGACAGGCTGGAGAGGTGAGCCACTGCCAACCTCATGGAGTTCAACAAGGCCAAGTGCAAGGTCCTGCACCTGGGTTGGGGCAATCCCAACTACAAGTACAGGCTGGGTGGAGAATGGATGGAGAGCAGCCCAGAGGAGAAGAACTTGGGGGTGCTGGTGGATGAAAAGCTGAACATGAGCTGGCAGCGTGTGCAGGCACTCCAGAAGGCCAATTGTACACTGGGCTGTATCAAGAGAAGTGTGGCCAGCAGGTCGAGAGAGGGGATTCTCCCCCTCTATTCTCATGAGAGCTTGCTATAATATTCAGCTCACATTTGGTAAACATAGACAGTGGTTTATGTGGTCACCTGTTTGTGAAAAATAGTAGTTAATTATCAACATACATTTCATTGTTTTATGATGGGAAACAGCTATTCCTCATTTTCATAGAAAACAGCAGAGGTAGGAGCATGACAAGTTAACATGGTTAGTGCAAGCGTCAAAAGGCCTGAAATTTGTACTCCACAAATGTAATTCTCCTTATCTAGCAAATGCCCTTTATAACTTTGCCCTTCCCATATTCTCATTTTTGCTTCACAAAACTTTGTGAATTGCAACTTCTATACCATAATGTAAGAAAGCAAGTTCTCTCCTGGCTCAGTGGAGCTGCTCAAAACCAGAGACCAAGTATTATGTTCTATTTAAGGAAGGAACTTTATCATAGTTTGATTTCTATATGAAGTAAAAGAATAGCTGCAGTGTATTACAATACCAATGTCTTCACTGGTCGTGTCTAATCTAAAGTAATACAACATTGATTTTCTTCTTACTACTGTATTGAATTTCTCCTTATTTGTATACACATACAGTAAATCAGAGTCAAACATATAATTGCTAGAGACATTTTATCATCCCATTTGTACACCTCAAAGCAGCTAGGTTAAATGGCTGTGTATGCATTGAGATGATTTATACTGTTTGAAATCACATTGCAAATGATTTCCAACTAGTTTCCTCAAGGTCCATCTAATATCCAAAAAAGCAAAGTCTCCAGACATGTTCATGTTAACACATTATAACTTGCCAGCTACAGGGACTGCTGTGAAAAATCCCTTCATTATCAAAATCCAGGTCAGAATGGTTTTATAATCTCAGCAGGAATAGCACATTGACCTGAATCTAACAGTTTAGTAGCAACAAAATATCCTGAATGTTTAAGACACCTTGAATTGTAGGGAGAATTAGGGTCTCTTTACCAATCCTAAATATTTTCCAATTCCAAACTGGCAGATCAAACTTCATTTTCTAATGGAAGAGCAAGACTACATGTAGTAAATAAGGACAATGACCAAAAGAAGATCTTTTGTCTCAAGAATCTGACCAGTCCCAGAGAGGGAAATGTGATAACCTATTTTTATTAAAATTGGATGTCTCCATTTGTGGTGAAGATATTATTAAATGGAATAATCAATTGCAGTGCTTCAGACACCCTTGCTTGTACACCTGTGCATTTGTTACTTTTTGAAAGAGAGACTGTTAGGTCTGAGAATTATGTCGAATCTTCACATGGTTAGCTCAGGACAGCTAGAAAATATTATAACAAATTATATCCTTGGGGTTTTTTTTCCAGCTTGGGCAAAATCCGACAATTGTGTTGCAGTGATTTGGAGTAAAATATGGAACAAATTTCTTTTCTCTCTTAACACAAAACCTGCCCAGCCTCAAAACATGATATGTGCTTATTTTGCACCTGTGGCTGCTGGTGAAGAAGATGGGCAAAGCATCCTGCATCATCAGGGATTTGTCACCAGCAATCTCAATTAGAACCCCTGCTCCTCCTTCCTACTGCCCAGTGAATAAACAACAAAATGGAGACAACATACTGCTCATTTTGGAGCACCAGCAGGGACTGATCATGTATGAGTTGCACTCTGCTGTGCTATGACCCTGCTGTCCCTCTGCATGGGTATCTGACCTTCTGGTCAGCTGTTGCTGTTCTCTTCTGGTGGTGTATTTGGTTGAAGGGGGTTACATGTTGTGGTAATGTTGAGTTAACAGATGCAATAAGGGCAGAGACTATTAAGTTTTGAAGCATCAGATTTTGTATTTGGAAGACACTTAGGGACTTCAAAATCATGAGAACGTTAGCAGATTTCCTTTTTGCATCCCTTGCAGTAAAATATGTCATGTGGAGGAGAATTCTAGTTGTTATCTCTTGTTAAAGACACCTACTCCAAACAACTTAAAGTTGAATCAAACACACAGCTATTTGAATTGAAGATTAATCAATCTTGCTATAGTGCTTACCTGAGTGTGTGTGCACACATTCTTTTCTATAAGCTATGTTTCTGAGAGCTACTTCCCACTTAAATTAGCTGAAGGGGACACTTCCAGGGAAAGTTGTCCATTATTTCACATAAGATATATTCAAGCAGGAGATGCAGAGAAGCCCCATTTTAACTGAGAGATGCTGAAAGATAAAGAAAATATCATGATTACAGAAAAAAACAAATTGTTTTTATTTTACAGTTTATAGGGTGATGAAGATTAACTCTTTCCTGCCTGAAACCAGCTCATTCATGAAACAGATGCCTGGCACGCAGGGCTTCTGTTATTCTTTTTCATTGTGACCTTGCTTGTTTCTATAGCTCCCAAGCAGCACGTAAAGCTTTCATACGATAGGGTGGCATTCAACATAAGTGGCACACCCTACCCTGTATGGAGACAAAGCACTGAGTAATCCATATTTTTATGTATCACTACTAACTTGTGATAGCACCAAACAAAGAACACATCCCTCAAGTTAGTACACGAAAATAAAATTACAATAGTGCCTTGACAAATATGAAAAAATAAAACCATGGATAGGAGTCATCAGTGACAATGTTTTTTAAACAATCTTCACTCTGACATTTCCTGTCTTTCACACAGAATCTATTTGTAGCCTCACAAAATTAATTCCAAATACAATGCCAATTTCTGTATCGAGAAAAAATAGTGTGCACAAAGCTCTGAAGTTTAAAACCAAGTCTATCCAAATTTTGCAAGGCTACCCAATGTATTTACACAGGATCAGGAGATGTTTAGATAATGGAGTATATCACTCCAAGTATATCACTCCAAGTGAAAGTAACACCTTTCTGGAAAAAAAAGAAAAAAAAAAAAAAAAAGAAAATAATCAAGCCATTTTAAATAAAAAAAAGATGGAAATATAGATCAAGTTGGTGAGTGTATGGAGATTACAATTCTTTGATATTTCCATTAAGAAAGCAAAATTCAGGATCCAATGTGTTTTATTTACATATGGGGGTTGGTCTATATATCTGCATATGGAGGTGAATGGGACATAATCACGGTAAGACAAAATTACACCAAATTATGTTGTTTCATTGGCAGAGATGATCAACATCTTTCTCATGAATATTTGTTCTGTGTCTGTTGTTTGGGTTTTGTCTTTTCTTTCTTTCTGCTCACATTTCAACAGTAATCACATTTAAACCAAGAGGGATGTGGAGATTAAGAGATGTTTATTGTTCTACCAGATGGCGCTAATGTGCATATATGATAAAAAAGAAATAAAGAAAAGAAAAGCAGGGGAGTGTTTTTGCCTTCTTTACTACCCGATATCACGGAAACAAAAATTTGATTAATCTCTGTGTATTTATTAGATATGCAATATAAGAGAACAGGTAGTTTAATATTTGCAGTCATAGATATACAGGGCATTTTAATTGCATCCCTGAACTACCCTAAAATGCAATAGGCTAAGGCTTGGTTTTCATTTTAAGATGATTAATTTTATGCAAAACATTAATTTTTCATTATTTGTTCTGTTTTATGTGGGGTTCCTAGGTAAATATTTAAAATTATTCTTTGGCTATTTCCATGGAAAATGAGTGCAATTTGATAGAAAGGAAACCTCAGAGAGAAAAGAATTGAGATTTGAGACAATTATGCCAAATATAATGAAAGTAAGAAATATGAACTTAACATTTCCTTATCAAAGTGGAAGAGATTTTTTTCCTTAAAACTCCATTCTTAAACTGAGAACAGTTATGTTACCAGTTAACAAATCGCATTTATAAATGTGATGTTGTTCTGGTGTGGAGTGGGATTTTTATTTTTTTTTTTCAATAAATGGGCTTAGTTATGACATCTATTTAAGACAACACCATCTTCGAAAAGATTTTTTTTTTTTTTTTTTGATGGCTGAAGGTTAAGCAAGAGAAATACTTTGATGGTAGTAACAAATCATAAATTTATAACACATGAATAAAGCAAATCATGACTTCTGCCTAATAGTAAAAGAAGAGATGAGTCAAAACTATATGTAATGAAAAATGGATTGTTCCTAAGAGTCTGGATTTGGAGTGAGCTTTCTGTATTTCTTCCTGCATGTCACTCACTTTTCCTAGGCATGGTAATCACAAAATATCACACGCATATATCACAGACTAAGTGTATTAACTACATTTACAGCTGGAAGTTCATTAACTAACAAAGACTGTGGAGGAGTTAAGGCACATCCTTGTTTTGTCCCTTGATGATATACTGAACATTTACAAACCTGAAAGAACAATTATAGAAGACTCATAAATACGTCACAGAAAACATGTTGTGGGATAAGACACATCCCACATGTCCTGCTTGCTTGAGACATGCATTTCTTAGGTAGTCTTTAAAACTTTTTTGTAAAAATACCGCTTATTATAAAGTATTAAATGCTCTTTAGTCAACAACCTGAATTCAGGTGTGTGTTGTTGGCTATTACTGTTTCAAGATGGTGGGGCTATATTATTTATCTAGATAGACAGGTATAATATATGGATATATAAAAGGAGAAATATTTTGTGTAAGTGAGAGAATCAAACCTACAATTTAGAAAATATGAATGGGATTAGACCCTTTCGTTACATGGTTTTAGTGCCTGGTTATGCAAAAATGGCAACTTCTTTACAAATATGATCATAAACCTTGGCCCAGATCTGAAATTTTTCTTCCTAAAATGTGGGCTCGAGTCGGTGTTCTTGTATCTAGAAGGATGGGCAAACTACAGTCCTGAGCTCTTATTAATAATTCCTTTCTCATTTATGTGGAGCTAGTAGATAAACATGGCCCTCTGCAGATTAATTTATATTAATAACATTGGAGGGTTTGGGTTAAGTGAATAGGAAAAGACCTAATGCATGAGCAGTTTTGTGACTTGATCTGAAACTCTATAATTTCATGAGTTTTTTAACTTACAAAATTACTGTGATTTTGTAATTTAAAATGTCAGATCTGATATAACTATAGAAAAATAGAAATATATTTTAGGTAGGAAGGAAGCTACCTTTTAGCTCAGTCAAATTATCAAAATATCTTTTCATGAATACATAATCCCCACTGCACAGTGCTTTGCTTTGTGTTGTTAGGTGGCTCTTAAGATTAAAATGGTATAGATCCAAAGGCAAAACTTTTTATTTTAGGTTGAAGCCACACTCATAAGCGTCTTATTATGGCAGAATCTTTTGTACAGAGGCATCTTACATTGGGAAAATTATTTGTATGCTTGTCTGGGTGATGTCTTTGGCAGTGATTCAGAATATTTTTCTGTTACTCTACACTGTGTTTCTGCTCCAGTTGGACACTTCCAGCTCAGCTTGTTCAGGTAACACCACCTATAACAGCAATGCCTCTGGGTGCTTTTCTCCATTACACAAGCAGTGCTGGAAATGTAGGTATTGGTTTCTGTTAGGTAAATGACGTGTCTCAGCACATCTAGTTCTCCAGAGAGCTTTGGTTCCAGATAATAGACACCTCAGGGACAGAAAACACAGACTCCACAGCCTATTTTTAGGATCTTTGTGAAAGAGGAGAAAACCTGACTACTTTTAATCCTACTTTCAGTCTCCATTTTACTCCCTATTGAACTGCTAGGGATCCCGCAAAACAAAAAAAGTCGTGAGATACTGGTGTGGTATTTACACATCATGTGACCACTGTGATCAGATATAACTTTACCTTCCTTTTCTGAGGAAAAAATATCAATTAGTTCAGCTCTTTTTAAAAGATACCTACAAAATGTTCAGGCACTGACACTCTGATACCTATATGTAATCATCTAATGAGGCTGGGAACAGCAAGAGTCTCACTGGAAAGCTGGTTCACCTGGTAACAGGCATGATCTAGTCTCTACTATTTTTATTTTTTGTTTTTGTTCTGTGTGTGTCTTTCTGATGGTTTTAGCCCCTTCTGGTAAATCCCTAAAGGCAAGTGAGGTGTACCTTTTCAGTTCCCTTTCTTTTCAGATATAGGCACACTTCTTTGGAAATACATAAAGTTCTGCTTTGATAGTGTGTGTTTGTCAGTATTTCGTGGGGTGGTTTGGGGGTGTGAGTTGTTTCCTTTTTCCATTTCCTTCAGGACTTGTAGTGTTAGAAATCAATCCATAAGATTTTTCTTCTTTTTGGAATGAGAGGTAAGCCCCTATTTTTGAAAGCTTTTCAGTTGAAATTTGATCAGAGCCAGTATGTGACTAATAGTTCAGGGCATTTGTTTGCTAAGCTCATCTAGATTCAGGAGCTTTCCTCTCACATTCATTATAGACTGCATTTCCACTAAACCCCCAAACTGACCTGCAATAGTAGAAAACAAACTCAACTTTCCAGACTGCCCAAAATTACTTTGGCAAGTATGGACGCAAAGGGATTATCTGGAGTCCTGCAAAGAATCCCAGCAATACTTATTATATTTGGCCAAGTTCAGATTAAGCTAATTTCTTATTTTTAAAGTTGCTATGTATCTAGTCTAGCAAAAGACCAGATTAAATACTTGATTACGTATTTGGAAACTGTCTCATAAAAAGGTAATGAGATCTTTAACAATGAGAACGTCCCTTAGCTGGAATAGGGTACAGACTTTCTGGCAGAGTGTAGGGCAGAAAGTGTGACAAGAAACTACCTTTTTTTATCCTCTCTGTATCTGAGGGGAAAACGTTTTTTCTCTCTCATGCCTTCTTCCGCAGGACTCCTCCTGGTTTTACTGCTGGGCAAAGCAGTCCGCTTTCCATCTGCTCTAGGAGTTCACCTTCATTCTCCTCTGAGCAACGCTCAGCAAGTTCCATCTAGCTTGAAGACCCTTCCTACTGTCACCCGTATTTTCAGAACTGTTCCAACACTTTATAAATTGTGCAAGAGATTCACATATTTCCATCTTATTAAACTGATAACCTCTAGCTTGCCATTTGTTCTTTGTGAAGCTCATGTGTGACATAGTGATCATAAAAATGCCATGTCTGTCATTTGTATTAGTTTTCTAAAACTTCCTACTCCTCTTTTGCTACCTGCCTTTATCAGGAAGTTGTGAAGTTACATTTCATAATCTCAGCTTCAAGTTACTCACTGAGCACAATTTAAAATAGCATTTTTCCTTAAACGTGGAAAAGCATAAAACATACAATATGCAGACTGCACCTTCCCAAAGTATCTTATACAAAGACTCTCCTCCTGCATTTCCAGCTTTATTGTTTGAGATGAAGTTAATTTAGTTTGTCACTGACTTCACCTTCTTCTCTTTGAATTAATTGAATTTGTAATTAAGTAGTTTAACTTACATGGCTAACATTTCTGAAGTGTAAATATACCTTAGACTTAAGAGCTAAGCAGAGTGCACTACTGTATGATTCCACAGTTTCTAGCAGAAAGATGGTACCCAACAGGTCCGACAGGTGGGTCACTTTCCACCTGTGATGTTTCTTGGTCAGCCATAATAACCCTTGACACTCTGCTTTGTGTCTTGGGTGGGGTGGGCCATGGATGCGGTGGGGGGCAAGGCAGTGTTTAGTGCAAATTAAATGCAAATTCAGTTAATGAATTAGTTCCTGTATTTTCAAGACCCTAAAAGTACTGAGAACGAATAAACTGCAGATCCTAGAAGACACGTCTGGATGAGAAATATCAAACACTTCTTTTTTAAAAAACAGCAGATAGGATATTTCAGTTCTTTTAACTAGTTCATTTTAAATCCTTGCTCTCAGGCATAACTGTCAAAGCTGATAAAGCATTCTGTTTATTGGTGCTATCAAAACCAGCACAAGCATTGACAAGGTGAGGCCCTTAGTCCCAGAAACACCAGGGACAATTAAATTTCAGTGGCAGTCAGTCTTATCACTGAAAGGTTCATTTGTAAGCTGTATTTAAGCTCACTGCTGGAAGGTCAGCATGACTGAATTAGAAGTGCTTGTAATCTTGCAATGACACATGCTGTCTCTCCTGATCTGGTCATACTATACTCACCAGAGATTGAGATGCTTCAAGGATATTAGCAGATTAACATTAAAATTGATGTATCACACAGAAAATCTTTAATAACCACTGTACTTTCCATATTGTAGGGAATCATAGTTGCGGGCAAGGTGATAATTCTTTCATTATAAAACCATCTACTTACTAGCGTTAATTTACTTTCATGTTACAGTGGGTTAGAAAGGCATAGTCTCTAAAGAGAAAGGGCTTCCTGTTAGTAACTGTTAATGTTCAGGGACTTCTCGGATTTGTCCCACCAGGGACAAAGGTACCCAGCTCTCACAACAGCTCTTTTTTGCATTAGCTTCTTGTAGGAATTGGTTAACCATCATGGCAACCCTTCACTTCATGTAAGATTATTAAATTTATACATCTTCTTGATGCATCAAAAAGTATTCACGGATAGCTTTCAAAGAGCTCAAACCTCTGTACAAATGAGATGTCGAATTATAGCACAGAGATTCTGTGATTCTCAGGCTGCAGCCTGCCAGAAACACAAACTCTGCCTGTGGTGAGTGTTGCATGGTGGTTTGGTGCTCTCCCAGGAGCTACTGTGCGATGCTGGTGGTACCTGTGTGACCAGAATTAGGGACAGGCTAATGCACTTTTAAGCGCACATGCCTATGGTCATGGTCTTTGCTGTCCTGGAGGCACCTCTTTATGCACCTCTGCCTTTACAGGTAAGCACTATCTCTTCACTGTCAAATTCTCTCTGTGCATTCTTTTGGTGGAGTCTGATATAAATACTGAGCTGTGGGAGTAGTAAGACAGATGAGTAGGACCTTTACCTACTCTATAAGGTGCAGCAGCTGGACAGATTTTAGGGGAAGCTGTCTTACAAAAGAATCAGGCATATGCCTCCTCCTGCTGTGCAGAGAGGAACAGGAGGTTATGTAAAGAAGGCAAAGGTATACTTAGCAAAACCTTTGCTTCCCTGCTCCTGGAAAAAGGAAAAGTCCTTTGCTTCCCTGCTCCTGAATAAATGCTTTTGTTTGACACAAGCAATGGATGAATTATTATTCTAAAATAGCCTTTTAGAACTATTACCCATGTAATGCAACCAGTGGTATTGCCTGTTTTAAACTGCTATCATTCTAAATTTGATAGTCAGAAAGAACTTGTGAACAAAATTCACCTTCTATTTGGATTTTGCATGAGATAAAAATTCTTCAGTGCCAATTTTGTACAATATTTCAGAATTGAGAGCTAAAATAATTCTGTAAAATTCTACTGATACAAACCACTATTACAGTTAATTAGCATTAGCCCCTCTTTTCCTTAAGGATGCGGTAGGCATAAATTACATTGTTAGTCTATGTAGCTTGCTTTCTCCACGGTGTGCCCCTTGAAATAACACTGCTGAGACTAAGATTAGAGCATGTACTGAACAAAACCACATGATCTTTTGCCTACATTCCATGGGTGGAGAAGGATGTTGAGTATGGAGCTTTTTCATTATTGGTTTGTTTGTTTTGTTTTTTTTTTTCCTCTTTTCTGCTTAGTGTCTCACATAAAACCAGTTGTCAAAGGTAGTTTCAACAAGATGGTTGTGAAGTTATAGTGCACATACCAGGTTGTAAACAATAGGGGTATTTCTGAATGAATCATTCACTTTGCAATATATGCTCAGGAGTTAAGCACCAGTGGTTTGGTTTGGTTTTGTTTTTTTTTTTTTTTTTGTCTTTTTTTTTCTGTAGGAACAATGTGGGTTTATCTATCAGCACTGCTGATTTATATAGTTTGAAGCAAAAACAAATAATTGTTTTGGGGTTAAGACCTGAGGAAATATGAAGCATAGCAAAAATGGCTCTGTGAAAAAGAACTTCATGGCATGTGTGTTCTTCAGCTTGCCAGGACAAATCGACACAAAACAGAAAACATAGCTAAAATATGTATCTGGACAAATGTAATCACTTAAACAGACACTCAAAATGCTTCCATGTAGAAGCCAAGTAGAAGCAAAGTGCTTGTTTAATTTTAAATGACCTATCAGAATAGGGTTCAGGGGATTTCTTGGTGTTGTGTATCACATTTGTCCTTCCTGCAGAGTCCAAGGACAGGTTTATGTTGTGCCCATTTCAGATAGAAGGTATCTAAGCATGCAGTGCACGGGCACATTCTAGCCACTGTAGCCTGCACCAGGCGCTTGCTAAACTGTTACTGAACAGAGGACAAGAAGCTCACGCATACACAAGCCAAAAAAATAAAGCAACATCGGTGACATTACCCACACATCTGTATCTTTAACATATGCCATGCAGCATATAAATCCATTTCATCTAGTATCTCTTAACCACCTCTGTTTCAACAGTCTAATGGAAAATAAGATTTACCTGTCCTGTTCTTATATATTCTGTAAATCAATTTTAGTGCCACTGTCACTTTTGCAGTTAAAATAGATAAATCTTGATTAAATCTTGTGGTTATCGTTTTTACCGATTTTAAGATTTTAACATAATTTTTTGATCAATGGATAAGAAAACTGGTGAATTCTATTATGTAATCTGACTCAATAGCAGTATTTTATTCCTAGCGGAGGTTTTAGACCTAAAATGAGCTTAGAATTGGCAATTAAAGTACAGTAAAAAGGTACCAGTTATTTCAACCTCATGTTATATTTTTTTCTTAGGGTTTGTTAATATGAAGAAGGGAGGAAAAAGCTTATTTTTAGTGTGTCATAAGGTTTTAGTGTATCATAAGTTTTTTTGGTTTATACAGTCATATGTCATGGCCAGGAGACACTAGGATTCTTTTCCTTGCCACATATGTAAGCCACAAATGACAGCTTCCCTGGATTACAGCCACAAAAATCCTTTTACTTTCAACACAGGTTAGTCTTTTACTCTTTTGACATTTTAGCTTTAACACTTGGGAAATACATATAAAAGGATGAGCTACGTGCTTGCTGATTTCAAGACAATTTACAATCTCTTTGTGAGATTTATAATCTCACAAAAACAAAGCAAACTACATTGTAGCCTGAATTTATTAGGCGCATAAGGGAGATGCTGGTTCAAATCACGGCCTTGTCAGGATTCTGATTGATTGATTCTAATTATGTGGATGGTATGTCAAACCAGATTGACATCTTCTAGCGTTTAAAGGCTTAAACCATCCATGGATTGCTTTTGTAATATTAGGGGTTATGGATAAACAAATCATGTCAGCTACATAGTAAATATTAAAAGAAGTAGCCTAGTGGAGTCCCCCCAGATATCTTATCATCGAAAGACATTAGTGAGAAGTGTGTTCCAAAGGGGAGAGCGTGCATATCAGGAGATAAAGTTGTTAAATAGAAAGCGACAGGAGGAAGAAAAGGCAGAGGACATCTCTAAGGTGCAGTGGAGAAAGTTGCTAAGAAGACCCTTTGAGGTAATGTTTAAAATAATTGATTTACTGGTAGAGTAAGCATCCTGCAACTGGATTTGCAGCAGAAGAGTGAAGGTCATAAATCATATCAAGTGAGGTTTACAAGAAAAATCATTAGACAAAACAGTACAAAATCAATAAAAGCAATTCAGTCTGGAAACAAACAACATAGCAATGAGGGAGAGAAAGCAGGCAGCAGAATTACTGCTACTTGTTACATTAAACCGTGCACGTAATGGAGTTTCAAATGGAGAACTTGCCCTGCTTGGCTTCTTTGTGAGAAATGTTGAAACCACTTCAGATCATGTCCTTTCAAGCCAGCTATTACAGTGTGAAGGTGCTAGGCTTTTGTAAGGCACTTGTAATGCTGACAGGAATTGGGCTCTGTGGAGAGGGAATATAATTCTCCTAAATTTTAGGTATAGATAACTAAGAAACACTGCTAGCAAAGCCATTCTGTCATGGCCCTAATACAGCACCAGTACAGCATAACAAAGCCTCTGAGCACCAACTGTTCTCTATCTAGTTCAGCATATTATGCTTCCATTTCGGTGAGGGATTGCAGAATCAGGTCACTGCAGTTTCTGTGGATTTTTCACTGCAGAGAGGAAATGCTGCTGGTGTTTTGGCAGCCTCAGGGCTCCCAAGAGGGTTTGAGGCTGCTTGTGGCACTGCTGGCTCAATGCTGGGTATGTAGCTCCCAGTGTCGCACCCCGAGATAGTGATGCAGTAGTTGGAGGAGGAAGGCAGGAATCAAAGCTGAGGTCAACAAGGACTGGGAAGGCCTGCAGAGATGTAGAGTGGGCCAGCAGTACTTTAAAATGATTGACTCTCAAACATACACCTTCCCCACAGTATCTTGCATGGTTTAATCCTCTTGTTCCCTTTTTTTTCCCCCAATTTTTCTATGATCAAGACATAATTGCTTAATCAATACAATATGATAACATTATAGAAACCCTTTCCTGTGCAATAAAGAAAAATATTTTCCCCACAAATATTTTCATCTAATAGCACCAATTAAAAATTATAAACTAAAATGATACTGAGTGTGAAATACAAGGTGGATTATATATGTGAGTGATATGGGGAAAAACTGTTTTTGTAAAAATAAGAGGAATTTCTTGACAGTGTTCAATTTGTCCAGTGTTAGATGATTCTGCACGTACCCTGCTAGTAATTGTTGTCATGATTAAAAGGCTCAGTTAAGCTTTGTATGGAATTTCCAAAGGCACTTGTGGGAAATAGCTCCCCAAAACAGCAAGTCCCAGGAAAACATGAATATATCATGTCCTTGCATTGTGAAAATTCCAGGTGTCGAATCTGTTTTTTGCATGGGCACAGGGATTTTTGGAATTGGAGCTAGAGGTTACAGTACCTCGAAAGGACACTTAGGGTCTCCTCTGTTTAAATTTGGGTATCACATCTGCACTGACACAGGCCCACCATAGCAGCATGGTGTTCAACAGCTGGTTTTCATAGGTAGGAATGCAGTCTTGTGTTTGTTTCAGCACCATGAAAGTGCAAGGCATTCAGTACTTGTTAGCTAGCACTCAGAAGTTTTACAGGATTTTTTAGAAAAGAAAGTATTTACTGCAAAATGTGACAGATGCACACAAAACCTGATGTAATTAAAATAGGAATTTACTTCCAATTGAATTGAATCTTTATTTCACAGTAGCACTTAAAAATGCTACGCTTCTCATTTAGTAGCTAAAAACCACTTCGTTCCTGGGTTGTTCTGTGCCATTTAAAATATAAACATAAACCTAATGTCTTCAACCAAGAAACATGACTGTTCCTTTTCAAGAGGTTTTAAAGAAAACATTAATTAAAAACCCCTACGTGTGCCTGATGAAGTTAGCTACTGCTTAGTTACTGCTTTTCCCGAGCAGTAACTAAGACAGCTGAATACACACAGGAAATGGGTGGGTTACAGCAGAAATATGAAATATGAAATATGAAAATTTTTTCTTTGTGTAGGCTTTTATGAAAGCACATTTGAGCTTGAAGTTGGATGCCAGATCCAAAGTTTATTACCAATCAACACAAAGATTTAGTAAGTGGTAAAGGTTGTATGCTGGTTCTGGAGGTGAAATTTCTCCTTCTTTCCCTGATGGACTCCCTGTTTCACATTCCCCTAACCTTCCTCCGAAGTGCTGGTTCAGCAATTTCAAAGGCACCACAATTTAGGTCTGTCATTAAATGACTTAAAGAGGGATAGTATTTCAGCTAAAAGAAGGTGATGAAGTTAGTAAAGGCCCAAGAGGTTAACGATTCTTTCTCTGACTAGGTCTTTGTGTTGATCAGGTCTTTAATGGGGCACTGCATTTGAAAAGTGACAGGACTTGTCTGTAGCAGGCAAAAAGGTTCTTTGTGGAGGCTTCTGGACATAACCAGTATTTTGTGATTCCTTCTGACTTGTGGTTTCTTAGATTAATGCTTATGTAACTCCATTGCAAAGACTGGCCCTAAATTCAAAAGCATTCATAAAGCAGGGTGCTGACTGCTTCCAGGCTTATGACATTAGCTGATATTTGGAAACCACCAACAGAAAGCAGAAGGTAGCTAAACACTGCTAGGTTACAAAAATGAAGATAATTGCAAGTGTGGGTTAATCTAATTAAAAAAAAAATCCCCTAGGAGATGACTTCTGAGGACAATCCCAATGAAACATAACTTCCTATGAAAAAGACTGTGTCAGGTGCAAAAGAGCAGCACCATCCTGTAGTTCAATATGTTTAAGGCTTCAACTAGGAAGCTTCTCGGAGGTCTGTTTGGTTCGATGTAGCATGACTCATGGAGTGAAAAGCTACATCTTCCGGTGATGCGTGAAATGAATTTCGCCCTGGTGTCCTGTGGCCGGGTGACCCTGTCCATAAGAGCCTGTTGGCTCCAGAGTTGTCCACGTTGGAAGCTCCAGCACTAAAACCTGAAAGGGTGCAAGGTCTGAAATTTAGTTCTGCCTCTCCAGGGGACTTACAGCTACATGCTACAGAGAAGACATGAGAGGTGCATGGTGCTTCTTCATGAAAGCACCGAGAGGACTCCAGTTCCATCTATCTCACTTGTTACCAGATAGTCCATCTTTGTGTGTGTAAAGGTCTTACAGGTAATCTGTTGAAATAATACCTATTATCAGAATTAGTTGTTACAGTGTAGAAATAATCTCAGAAATTTGAATTTTATATACTGGTTTTTTTATATACTTTCTTCTCCATCCCCTGAAATTATTTGATTTCATTTTTACCCCAAGACCATTTTACATAAAACGCTGTTAAACTGAAAACTGCTAGCAGAGAAACGTAGCAGATAGTGGATGACTTGCTGATTTCAGCAATGCTGCGATGATAATGAGTGTTTCTCCTTAGAGATTAAATAACCATATTAGATTTATAAAGAAGAAAAAAAAACATTAATTAAGGTGGGAGTCTGTATTTATTTTTAGCATGAAGTCCACTTCGTTCTGAAATCTTTTGACATCAATATTTCATGCGACCTTCCAATGTGATAAACAGTTCAATTAACTGCTATACTGAAAGTCATTCAACACATGAACAGAGCACCCATCTCTATCTCATCTCATTTCCATAATCCTTTTTAACACCTAATGCATAATAGAAAAAAAATATTTCAAACTATTTATCTAGTCATATAACACTCACCTCCTCCTTTCTCCTTCTGCTCTCATCTTGCTACTTTGCGCGGATGATTTATCCTCTAGATGAATACCTTACTCTTTAATTACTTTAGGGGGAGCTTAACAGAGATATGAATAATCCAACAAAAAGATAGTTCCATTCCTACAGCTACTTCTCCTGTTGTCAGCATCTGATTTGCTAACACTTGCCAGATGCTTCCCAATGAGTATGTAACTAGTTCTTACTGATGTCAGAAGAAATTTAAGGAAACAATAATCCCAAGGTATAACTTTTCTGCTTCTATAAACAGCAATTTTCTACAGCTTCTGAAATGAAAACTTATCTGCTTTCTTATTAAATACATTATATGACACCAGAGGAGACATTTCATGTTTACTGTGATATGAAAAGCTTCTGGGAAATAAGGACAGGGGAATACTAAGCAAGTTCATTCTCTGGGATAAAGCTTGCCTTTAAACATTGTGGTATTTTATTCAGAATCATCTTAATTTTTGTTATTTAAAGGTGTTAAACATAAGTCCACAGAATAGCTTGAAGCATTCATTCAAGTATTATCTGCTGTAGTTAATATCATTTAAAAGTCACAGAGAGTAAGAAAGTTATTAATGTTTTAATATGAAATAAATCTTGATTACAGATAGCTGAGATTCATGCTGACAAGCACCATGCTTCAACTTAGAACCATAGAATATCATGTGCTGGAAGGGACCAAGGAGGATTATTGAGTCCAACTTCTGATTCCACACAGGCAACTGAAATCACGTGTCTGAGACCTTTGTCCAAATGTTACTTGACAGGCCTGGGGCCATGACCACTTCCTGGGTGAGCCTGTTCCAGTGCTTGACCACCCTCTCAGGAAGGAACTTTTTCCTAATATTCAATCCAAACTTCCCATGATGCTTTCATCCTTTCCCTTGTGTTCTAGCACCAGAAATCAGAGAGAGGAGATCGGCATCTCCATCTCTGCCACCCTTCTTGAGGAAGTTGTAAGCAAGAATGAGGTACCTCGCAGTCTTATCCTCTCTAAGATGAATAAATCTCATATCCTTATCTGCTATTCATAAGTCATGCTCTCTAGTGCTTTCATCATCTTTGTTGTCCTCCTCCACAGCACAGTGGAGTCAATGCTTTTTAAGCCTAAGGTTTTTTGGTCAGTTTGGGTTGGGCTGAGTTTTTTACCTGCCCATCAGGATGACTGAAATGCAAAAATCGTTCTAGCAATGATCATTTTGCCCTTGATGCCCTTCAAATAAAGTGAAATGCCTGAAATAATGTTGCTGCGTGCAGAGACAGTGTTCTGAAGCCAAACTGTATGTTCAGTTACATCTATACATGTCTATATGTGCATCTATGTATATATATATAACATAATATACATAAAAATTTGATCTATAATTTAATTTAATTCCTGTTTTAAAAAATAAAATCAAAGAATCATTCCTGGGAATGGTGATACTTTCTTGATTGGCTATCTTAATTCAAAACCATTGATCTCAGGGTTGAAATGTCTGACAGTCTCGAGGAAATGTACATTTATTCTATTTTTGTTAAAACCAATTCCTATATAAGGTTATGTGCAAGACAATGAATAATAACAAGCATCTTAAAACACCAGTCCACACACTATTTTACTCTATTGCTTAATTTCTATAGTATTGCTTACTGTTTGTGTCCTGTTTTCATTCTTAAAATCAATAACACAACAAAACAATGGGGCTTTTGAGTGATTTGTCAGCATCACTAAATTTTGCTGACTTCTCTGCAAGCTGAATTAATTTAATGGCAGATCTGCTCATCTGTTGAGTCTTATGTTACAGCTTACACAGGTGAACTAGAACTTCTAGGTAAAATTAAGCTGTATTTTACCTGTTGTATACTAGTTTTAAACAGAAATAGATAAGTAAATACCTCAGGGAATTTTAAATCTTTAACTGGAAAGTGCTTCCGTTTTTTTATTTATTATAGACTATAGTAACTGTTTATATACTGAAAGAAACACCAGGCATTTGGTATCTCCCCCACATTAAGAAATGTGAAATGCTGTATCGTGTACTTCGGTAAAGAAATCAAGGGCTTTATTTTCTAACAACTCCTGAGTAAGTTGATTCTTTTCTAGAAAAATTGCAGTATGACAAATACTGCTTTTGTTGACCTTATGTTTCCCAAGATTTAACTTTCCTACTCACATTTGCAACTCTGAAATGTCTGTGCTTTGCTTTCTGAATTACAGCATCACTGATGTGTCTCTTGAATATTGGTCCAAGATCATCACTGGCAGATCATCACTCTTGATTTTCCCTCCTGCTTGCCTGTATTGCCATCCTTCTGAAAATACCACTCTTTTTGTGTCACCACTGAACATTGAATATCACCTTTGTTTATCTCTCTTTCTTCATCATCTCATAGGGGTTACATCCGAATCTTGTACTTCATTCAGAACATTTTAAGGTATGACTTTCTCCGATGCCTTGCATAACTAAAACTCAAGGCCTCTCATCTTATAGCCTCATGCTTGCAAGGTCTTCCTCTTCACCTTAACAAAAGCAGTCAGGATAGTACTGGGGAGCAAGCACTATATGAATTTAATATAACTAATTCGTTTAATTACTTAGTTCAACTCTGGTTAACTCTGATTGTTGCAATAACTCAGTAAATGACCAAGAAAACTGCAGGGATGTCATTATTGTTTTTCATATCCAATTAGAACCTTATCTTTTCTGCCCTGTGCTAGCTTATGCAGGTGTTTTTCCTCTTCATACCTTGTCACCAAAGCATCTCTTGTCTACGGAGCTTCCAACATAAAGATGCCATGAATTGTGCACATATGGATGCTAGTGCTTAGCCGAGGGTACAAAAGCAGCATTTTTTGCATTTAGGGTATATGTTTCTACAAAGGTGGACCTTCAGTCATTTTCTTGTCTGCTACTGGCATTTTAATCCGAAGCACTAGAAGTGATGAAATCTGGTCCAATTTACAGCTGTGCTTTCTTTTCCACTCTGAGAATCATAATGGCATATAAATAATTGACAAAAACCCACATGCTACAGCCGAGCATGTGACACCCCAAAGAGCTGACTCCTGTTTCAGCGGTACTTCATTCACATGCTCTCTGAGAAGTACCTGGGTTTAGGTTTCAGGCAAGGGAATCACCTGGTCTTGGTAATGCTCTGGTCAACAGACTGACAACAGCAGCCAGCATCAGAAACAAGACCTAATAATGTGACATATAACTACTATAGTGGGATGGAAGAGATGTAACAGTAAGCTCTGTACTCCTGTAGCTAATTCTGCCCTTTTAATTTACTTTTAAAAGCTTCCTCTTCTCTTTTGGCTTTTGATGCTAACATCACTCCTATTTTGACAGAAAAGTAAGTTCTCCCAAGAACTTTCAAAATTACAAGATAAAATTCCATTTTAATTCCCAAAGAAAGTTGCTGTACCATTCCACAGGAATTTTACACAGAAATCTTGTAGATGTGACATGCCAAGCACAACTTATAAACCAGTGAATCCAGAACTTTGCATGTGAGCTGTGAAACAAATTGGTGTTTTATCCCTATAAATCTAAAAAGACATCATGCTTGAAAGAAAAAAAGTTTGTGGGGGTTTTTGTTTTGGGGTTTTTTTTGTTTGTTTTTGTTGTTGTTGTTGTTGTTGTTGTTGTTGTTGTTGTTGTTTTGGGTTTTTTTTGCATGCTTTCTATGGATTCAACATTGTAATTCTCATTCTCAAACTGGTCTTAAATTGTGGTCTTCTTACAGCACCAGTAGATAAAGTGCTCAGTTTCAGTACTTAACTACATGTGCATGGAGAGGAAAAAAAAAGGCTCATTGAAAACAGATGTCACATTGTATAGGTTCAACTAAACAGAGGTTTTCAGCATGAAAACAAGCGCCCTTGAAACAAGCCTCGTACAGAGTATCTACCATGTTAATTACCTATGCTTTTCTTTGTGACATATTATTCTTCTGCCACACTTAGTCCCTAGATGATGTCCTAAGAAAATGCCTGTTACATAAGGGGAAGTTGCTTGGAGAGTTCAGGCACTTGTTGGCCTATATTTTTCTGGATTTGTTGGTTTGGGTTTTTTTAGTTGTTAAGTTCAGCTTAACTCTTTAAGCCTTCACTTTCATGCCTTTTTTTCTCTTCAGAGCTGAAAATCTGAAAGCACTCCAAGGATCTAACTTGCTGAATACAGATTTAATGACATATAGATTGAAGTTTCATATTCCAATACTGTTCTATTTGAACACAAAAAACCTTCAGAGTCCCACCCCTTCTCTTGCTCTGACTCATGAGTTCAACAGCAGTCAATGGAAAATTTACACCAAATGGAATAAAAACAATATCTAGTCCTAAATTTGTAAGATATGTTAAAGACTGTAACTGATAAGCTAAAATAATTCATTTTCAGTGAGCTGATTAAAGTTTAATCTCAAATAAAGTAGCTGAGAGGCCTAGTTGGAATTAATGTTTAATTTTACTTCAGTTTACTACTTACATGAATGAATTCAAAAATTCTTATAACTTGAATGATTATTGATATTTCAACTAAACCCTGAAAAATCAGATATTTCAGTATAAAAGCATGAACACTTTTTGACAGACTGCAATTTGCTCAGTTTTCTCTATTTGAAAAGGACCCCTGTACATTTCCGTTCTGCATTTCTGCACTACTGTTGCATACAAAGGAATGAAATCATTCTCAGAATTCTGAATTTGATTTTGGTGGTACTGTCAAGGTTTCTGTTTTAACCTACCTCTTTGGCATTTCTGCAAAACTTTCTTCTTCAAATGTTGAGCTGGGGGAACCATCCAGCTATTAAGATGCACTTCTATGGGGCACCGGTCTCCAAATATGTTGAGGAAACATTCTAGTTTCTTCTCCAAATACCCTAAAGTCAACAATTGACATTATAGTAATATTTATATATAAATCTCTCCTCTTTGAAGCAACAGGAAAGACTGATGCGTAGGAAAATACTTGTAGATTCTCCTAAATCAAATAAGTTCTCCATCTGGGAAACTCTGATCCTTACAGTTTCTTTCACTTTTCAAAGCTACTGTGCTCCTAGTAGGATGGGGAAGATTTTACCCTTCATTTACATAATCATGATCTTTTGGTAAGAAAGACCAATATGCGCACCAAAATAATGAAAAGAGTTCATCCCTTACTGTGACATTTTATCTTTCTTTCTGAGGTTCAGTAAGTCCTAGATGGTCCATCGGCTTCCCTATCTGAAGGGTGTAGCCTAGTCAGGATGTACCTGATTTTCTTTTTTTCTGTGCATGCTAGAATTCTGATTTGGTTTGCACTATTACGCTGTTTTCTGAGCAGACTTGCTACCAGCAAGTACCACAATATACTGTGCATCAGTAGTGCTCCCTCAGAAGAGAGCCTGGCATTTAAGTAGTTAGCATTTGTAGAACAATTGGGAAACCATTATGATAACGTCTCGTACTGCGTAAGAAGCAGAAGACAACCCTTATTATTACTTCAAATAGTCAAACGTGTCTCAAGACAGGAGGCATCATAATTTTATATATGTGCTAGCAAATTGCATGAGAACCTCCTCTTGCTCATTAAATTACTAGAAGAGGTCATTGCTGTGGTGATGTTTTGCAGAGAAAGTACTTAGGAAAAACAGGCAGTACAAATTATATTAATCATGAAAACATCCAATCTCCAAATGATTGCAATTCACTTTGAGATAATGATAACAGCTATGGTTGGTTAGCTTTTGATTTATATTATGTTTGTCCAACCATTTTATAAATGGTAATTAAATTTTGTGTTTCTTGATTTACCTATTGAATTTATTCCTAAAATTGATGGGCTTTAAGCTCTGTATGAGCTTATTTAAATGTCAGGTTTGTATTGCAATAGGAATCTATCTATCCCTCTATTTGAATGTGGGTTTAAAAACATAAAACAATGACAACATATGTGATAAAGAATTGAATAGCACTGAAGCCGTGAGCCGTTCAGAAATTACTTTCATCACCCAATCCTTAATGTATGTACAAAACAAATGATTCCTCTGAGCATGTCAACAGGTTAGGCCTATTTGGGATCATAGTCAACATTTCTCCTGCATTTGGTTATGTAACCTATATATTAAAATCTTTTGGATATGTCTTTTTAAAACTAAGTATAATAAATCCAAAAGAATGCTTTTATCTCCTGTGCACAATATGAAATATATTTTCTTATATTTAAAAATCATGTTAAACAAATGCTCAAACAGTATCAAGACTAATGTAAACAAACTGTCAATAATGAAATGAATACCAACACGGGAAAAAATAATAAATACTGCAAAGCACAGTTTGCGGAGATTGCTATCATTTCTTCATCTGGAATATTCACATAATGACACTGGCAAAATGAAGTGCTGGATAAAAGAAAAAAAGAAAGTTGTTCTGAACTTCCCTTTTCTCAGAATGTTCGTGTTAATGTGCTGAATGCTGAAAGAGTATGTAGGGTCTTATGTGCAATGTTCTATGGTGTCATAGATAAGGCTGAATTCACAGTCTAGACTGAAAGGCAAGATTTTAAAAATTCCCATTCAGTGAGGAATTTGAGCAGTTGGAAAAGGCAGAGCAAGGGGTTAAAAGGATAAATGTTTCTTGAGTTCCATGTAGAAGCCAAAGCGCATAAGCTGTGATTGCAACCTGGCTGGTGATTACTCTGCCAAGGTCTGTAAAAATCACTTTCCACAAAACAAAACAAAAAAACCAAAACAAAAAAAACCACCCCAATTATACCAAAACCAAGAAGAAACCTGAACACACAGAAACACCAAAAACCTGTTTAAATTACTCTCCATATCAAAAGAACGTGCAGATCAGTCAAGATGCTTGAGGGCTGTGTCTATAGGGTGGTGAAAATGTTTACCCTTTATTCTGAAGTGTCTGGTCCAAAGATCAGAAAGTGCAATAACTCTGAAAACCTTCAATTTACTCCACTTAAACTGTCATCTTGGCCATTAAATTCTTCTTGTTGTTGTCTTTGCAAGGAAAGAAAATACACCTGCATCCTGGATTTTTAAAACATTGTCTGGTCATATTTGAGGAAAATTGAAACACATGACACTAATGGACTTTCTATTTTCATTTCAACTTACCATCAACATACCCATTTGAACAGCTATTGCCCATTCTTAGCCTCAAACAAGAGAGTCCTAAGAGGATGCCAAAGTGACGATATGTTCAGAAAACTTGGTCAACCCATGTTCTTGATACCTTCACATCTATAAACCACAAACCGGGTATCGCCCTGAAGCACTTCAAGGCAATTTGGCTACATCTATTACAGCTTATATCCCATGTTCAGATGAAACAAATAAACCAAAACCACTTCTTGGGTAAACTGTAGGACAATTCAGATTTCCTCAAGATGATCAGCAGATGTTTAGCATATTTAAAGTCTTAGGCCTTTTTATCTAATAATATACATTGAATGCATCACAGCACATTACTTCTTTGCTGTTGCTTTTTATCATAATTTAAGTGATCACCAAACACAAAGTCTAAATAGTGGAAAATGCTGAGAATGAAGGTTCCCAGCCAAAATCCCTAATGAATCTGATGTTACTAAGTTGCTGAAAGATCCCTTCAGCCTTACCACTGCTTTCTTACCTTATGAATTTTGTTTTCACATCCTAAGAAGGCTGAAAAACTTGTACTGCTATCTTGGAAACCAAGTCACATTTAGAAAGCCAGGATATTATGAGATACTGAAGATCATTTTCTTCAAGTGGTTGTGATGGACTGTCTCTGACATAAGCAAGTTGTGGGGGAGAGCTGATACATATATATTTTATCCACCTGATGCCATTTCCCATGGAGTCCATAGACATCTCTAGGGCCTTTGCCCATAAAGTCCTGTCTCCCTTCCCTGCATGACACATTAAAGACCTTCATCCCAAATTGTAATATCTAAACTGTCATATGATTTTTTTTTTTTAAATTGAAATCCCAAATTCTAAATGCCTGTGAGACTAAAAATAATACAGGCAGAGAAGAACAGCACAGAAAGTGATTAGTCATGCCACCAAATTATGCATAATATCAATACCTTTGGAGTGGGTGGTGAATTGTGCATGCACTTTCTCTAAAAGGTCTTTGACATGGTGAAGAATAAGCCTTTTTCTGCTGAGAGCAGTGTGAAAAGGCTGTCTGACCTTTCCTTTTCAGAAAAGAGCCAGGCCTGGAGATGAGTGACATACATCTAGAGGTGTTCCAAGTATTCAGTTTGTCAGAAGTTCGGTATAACAGTTTGCACAATTTTTGTTGGGACATTATAGATGCTTTAAACAGAAGACTAGAATAATTCACCAAAACTTCCCTTAATCTCTTGAGAGGATTTTCAGAATGAGGAAAACAGCAATCAAGGCAGCTTTCTTGGCCAAGAGTCTTTGGAAATCAAACTTTAAGGGATTTATTAACTCTAAGTATCATCCAAAACCAGCCTTAAGTCATCAGCAATACATTTTCCTTCTCTTCCAACTCTTAAACAGCAACATTTATAAAGGTGGTGACTGCAGACAGTGTTCTGTTGCAGCAGTGACATTGTGACTTCTCTCCTTCATGTGAATTACAATAAGGATTTTTTCATTATCCTTGTGTAAGTAAGAGCTCGAAACCTCTCGAAAGTCAAGGCCCCTAGAAATGATACTTCTTCTTTGACATAAGAAGGGGGTTCAATATACCTGTTTAAAACTCTGCTGCAAAACTCACGTCTGATACCCAACTAATTATAATATGCTTTCAATGCACAATGCTTCGTATGTGGCAAGTGGCTGACAAGCACCATCTTCAGAAATCCTTGAAGCCTAAAGCTGTAGTAAAGCAGTTTTACTGACACTTCTCAAATGCAGCACAGTAATAATCAGCATGTTGTTAAAGTACTGTTATTTGCGTCTCCAAGTTTCGAATTACTTTTTAATGCTATAGTTTTAACAGCAATTAAAAAAAAAGTTACTGTAGAATATATGATTTATAACACTAATTCCTAGTTACTATAAAAATAGTTCAGAGCTATAGTTCTAAAAAATACTGTTAAATAGTCCTTTGTCACTTGGGCAAAGACATTGTCCAAGTCTATGTGGTTTATCTATTTTTGTAACTGCATTTCTTTCCAGTTTGAGATTGTTCATGCTCCCCCTGTGATGCTGAAGCTGATTCAGTGATATTACTTTTGAGTCCAAACAAGAGGATATTGAATGGAAAGACGTATTGAGAAAGGAATTAAAAGAGATTAAAAGCTCTGCAGTTACTGGGTGTTAGTTATCATCATAATAAATATTGTTGTTGCGCTGCTCTAAGCTTTTTCTAAATGTTCTTTTTGCTAGTAAGAGTAGTGTTTTATAGGGCCCCAAAGTGTAGTAGAAGCTTTGCAGAGATACTTATAGTTTTTAGAGCTGAGGACTATAGACTTCTATTTTATTTCAAATAGTAACACACAAAGGAGTGATGGTCAAGATGAATCTGAGGAACCTCAAGAAGGCTGGAGAGAGTGGAGGTGGGGAACCCAGCAGAACTAGAGACAAGAGTTTTCCATAGGTAAAGACAGGGCAGACAGACCTGCCTTGCAGTTTATTTTCTTTCTGTGCATTGTTTGTGAATTTGTTTTTCTTCTTTCTGCTGGCCAGTCTTTTTAAATTCTCATTTCATTTCCAATGGCACCTAACATTTTCACAGAAATAATTCCTCTAAAACTGTGCTTTTAATTCTGATTTTCAAATGACATTAAAGTAAAAGAAAGCTCAACAGTTCGTGCATATTGCTCAAATCTACCTGCCCTTCTATATGAGCATAATTTTAGAAGTGCCTGTTTGTTACCTGATCTTCCTGTGAGTCAGAGAACCCAAATAGTTATTATTATGTAACTACTTTACAACCCCTTATTCATTTCCAGGATGAAGTCAGTTTGTTAATAAGATGTTTAGACTCTCAGAAGGTTGAAGCAATCAGGGCAAAAAAGATCTCTCTACCAATCTCATCTGACAGGTCATTTGTCACTGAAGAACTCCTCTACAGAGAGAAACAAAGATCAGAAGAGTCTTCATATATTTTTTTTTCTCTACACTTTTGGATAACAACAATAAGATGAGAAAAATTCTTCATGAAAGAATCTGATTTTAAGCATGTTTTTTTACAAGGAGGTAAAACAAAATCCTTCAGTCTCACAGCTAAATGATTTTGTAGGCTAGCTCTCCAGCCTAACTAATATGGTGTTTTTTCAAACGAGTTAAGAATCCATCTACATCCCTAGGTACGCTTTTTTAAGTTTTCCCTGATTGTATTTTCATGCATCTCTTCCCTCTGCTGCTGAACATATCTGTCATTTTATAACTTCCTGTCCTTATGAGGCTGGTACTGGCATGAGTGACTGCTGAAACAGTCATCTGACTCCAGCAAGATACAGGATCTCTCACCCTTGTGAATGTTGTGAGTACCACTTGAGATTCCAGTTGGACCCCATAACAACCTTTGAGTGCTTGTGAAGACATCAGATATTTACACTTCAAATTTAATTTTTATTTTTTCTTGAATTTTTGGCAACCATCCATAACCTGACAGTATTTCATTTCTGAGTAATTTTTTACACTGATGACCAGGAATGTATCTAATGTTTCTTTATATGGGACTAAAAAGTGTTTCTGTGTTCTCTCCATACACTAAGTGGTTAGAAACTAGTAATTTCATTCCTTCTAGCTTGATTTCACTACCAAAAAAAAAAAAAAAACCCCAACCAGAAAAAAAAAAAATTATTAAGTGATTTAAGTACTTCTGAACAATACCTACTGTCTAACATAAAATGATCCCACATTTTCATCTTAAATACAGGGCATAGCAGTCTGGATTTTGTAGTACACTGTTCCAACAACAATTTCTCTAATTTCAGCCAGGCATGTTGAATTCGTATTACTCTTCAAATAAAGGCATGTTTGGTATTTTGTCCTGAAATCCTATTGAAGATAAAACAAACTCCCGATGACTCAAATGCCACCAGATTTGTTGTAAGAGGTACTTTTTTGGGGTATCTTTTTCAGGCATCATCCTCTTTTGACTTTAAATAATCAGCTCTGCATGCAGAATTTAAGACGCAGATGTAACTAGGATGTATATGGTAGTAGAATTGCTTTGCTCCCTGGTCTTTTCCTCTGAATTCATTTTATTTGCCTTTAATTACTATAAAGAAATTAGTAGATATTTCCACAGTTATCTACATACAGATTTTTTATTTTTATTCCCCTTAGAGTGACAATAGCCTTCTTAGATGAAATTGTTACATTTTTATTTCTGGAATTGCTCTTTGAAAGGAAAACTAATTAAAAAAAAAAAAAAGAAGGGAGCGAGAGATGATTAATGCAGTGGAGCATCTACAAACCCCACGATGTCTTCAGCATATTACCTTAGATGCTTTCACCCTATTTTCCAATGTGTTCTATTCCACATGCATAACTAGGTATTATATCACTGACTACATGAAAACACAATTGTACACTGCTCAGACACTTCAGCAAGTACAGACAACATGAATAATTCCCTGATATTGATCAAAAATAGGATTGATGAACAACATGGTTGGCAGAAGGGTGTGTTGCTTGCTTATCATAAAACATTTGAGGTAATTTCTCAAATATTCTAGAAAACAAGTTCAGAAATTAGATCTATCTTTTTAAGAATGTCTAATATTTTTTAAAAATCTCCTTATATTAAACAATTTCCTTATATTAAAGAATTGAAAGTTAGGTTCCCTCTTAAAACACAAATAGTGTCTATGTCAAAGATACTTTCATGCACCAAAAAGTAGATTTCAAAATGTATGTGCAATACATTTTATATGAACCTATTTCCCCCTCAATGGGCAATTCTGTAGTGTGCCATAATGCAGGTTAGTAGAAAAGACAGACATCCAAGTAAATGTGTGTGTATATATAGTTCTCTCTTTCAAAGGAGCTGTTTTTCATTCCCAAGGTTAGGTCACAAGGTGTTGCTAAATCATCTTACTGGCATTATAGGGCTGTAAACTTCCATCTTCCACTTAACAGTGCTTTGTTTTCACAGACCTTGTAGCAACCTTCTCACTTTGGAGGAGTGGGAAAAAACTCATCTATGGGAGATTAAATGGTGCTGTTTTGGAGAGAGAATATTGATTCAATAAGGTTTGCAACTGGTGATATCAACTGTGAAACTGAGGCAGGCAATCATGCTTTAACTTTGTTATAGCTAAAATTAAAGAAATAGTTGGGAAAGTAACATAGATAAACCCCCAACGTTTTCTTAGTATTTTGCTGTGATGTTTCAGCAAGTGGACAGCAGTAAGAGGAAGGTAAATACAGTGAAAATTAAACAGCACAATTGAATAACAATTAAATAACAACCCTGGTACTGACCCAGAATCTCTCCTTGGAACAGCAGTCCATAATTAACTTTTTCCTTGAATAATGAATAACTAGTTTGTACATTTGATTACATCTTTGAACTAACTTTCTAATTCTTACATGCAAAATTATTTAGAAATATTAATATAGGTTTCATTGACAATCCCAAAATTTGCTACCTGTTTATATTTTTCAAAGAACCATTTTAGACTGGTGTTGGAATTTGATTTACAAGAGCAAACTTAGGATTTGGGAATGTATATTGCTTATGCCTGAAAATACGTTTTAGGGATATGGTGATCTACAGATGAATCTGTAAATATGTCTTATAGATTGTAGTAGGCAAGATATATGAAGAGTATATATGATAATGTAGTACATTCCTTTCAAAACTAAAATATATATAATAAATACAGCTAAATTTGAAAGGATTAATAACACCAATTTACTTGTCATCTGTGGAAAACAAGTAGTTTATGGAATGTTTTCGCTAATTGCTTTGCACTCAGCAGCTTAATCAGTCCAAATTATTGAATAATATGTAAGCTAACAGATTTTTTTTTCTGTATAGTAACAACATATTTCACGCCATTTCAGGGCTGTGAGCACAGCATATAATTCTGCATAATGTTACTATACAAAGTTATATACTTCCATGTCTTGTGTATGCTGTTCTTAATACATCTCACACCCTACAGATTTTGTAATTTTTAAAAAGTATGGGGTTTTTTCCAGTTCTTAAGCTTGGAGCTGCTGTATCAATGACTGAAAGAGTGTGCACCAAAAAACCAAAACAGTGATTCTTCATGTGATTTAAGTATTCCTTAGTCATTATCAGGGAAATAGCAGCTTTTTTAGTGGCCCTCATGGAACAAACTTTTTCTCCAGTACTTTTGCTTGATTTTATGCAGAACAACTTGTGGAAAAACATTGGAGCTTCTGTGATGAATTTGTGCTGCTGCCCTAGAAATGGAAAAGTATATTTTCTTCTATAAAGAGACTGTATTTAGCTCTTGCACTAAGACTGGCTCTTTCTGGATGTTATAAATAAGGAACCGCTGAATAGAGAGTTCTACAGAATGGAGATAAGATGTTTTTTCAATCACACATTCATATTCAGAGGTTTTCCCCACCATTAGATTTTCTCTTATGCAAGCAAGAGTTGTTTTATTTATGTCTGCTCCATGGGTCTAAGGATCTACAGTCAGACATATTTTTGTTGCAGTTTCCAGTAACCCCAAGCAACCGTGACTGCTTATGCTTTAGTCTGGGTCTGGGTTTGCTCTGATACTGGGGAATGAAGAAATGACTCATTCTGGATCCAGATCACATTTCTGCAGCTCCCATGTACTGCTTACTATCACAATCTCCGTCAGTGACTCACACATTTTTGGTATCCCAAACGCTTGTAAAAATTATCATTTAAAATACATAGTTGTGGCTAAGTACAGAGTGCTTTCTTGCTTTTTCACTTCTTGCTAAAAAGTCTCATAAACATGCTGAGAATTTTTAGCAAAGAGCTGGCATGGGTTGTCTTTCCGGTCTTCAAGTTTTTATAACCCTATTCATTGCTTCCAATCAAAGTGCCTGAGGAGCATCAGTTCCCACAGATGAGAAATTATGCAATATATTTGCTTTCCCATGGCCACATGAAGAATTAATACAAGTTATTAAGATTTAAAATTTTTATCTGAAGTCAGTGGAAGTCTCACTCTTCACTTCAACCCACCTTTTGTCTCTTAAAATAAAATCAAGCAACTATGTGTGGGCCTGAGGAAGCTCTAGCAGCTTCCAACGAGTGTGGGCAGCTGCCCTTGAGCCAGGGTGCCTGGACCGTTTGCTGCAGGAGCCCCCTGATTACAAAGGATCAAGCACCTTCCAGCCATTGCTTGGAAGAAGCCTGTATAAGAACACATCTCGTGGTGATAGCCAACTGCAGCAGCAGTTTGTGCAGAAAGGCATAAAGAAGCAGGCCACGGTTGAATTTGTACCAAGGTGAGCAGTTCCAGGTTCATTGATTATATGCCACAAGTCAGTTTCCTCAGCAAGTGTTGGACCAGCCGTCTCTGCCAGGCCAGACGCTTTGCTGCAGGCAGAGCTTCCGGTGGTGGAAGCCCCAGGCTGTAGAGAGTGCCTGGGACATCTCCCTGACACGGGGAGAGATATCCCTCTGTCCTGCAGGAGGTGTGCCTCACATTGGAGGAGCTATGGGAAGAAGTGAGCAGTCTGCACAGCATCGTGGAAGGTGAAAGGAAGGTAGACAAGGAGCTTCTCTTGAGATGCAACAGCTTGAAAAGCCCTGCACTCCAGCCACTGATGAAGTGCAGGCAGTGTCCGTCTCTAGTAAAAGAGGAGATGGAGAACGGAAGCTGATGGCTCCAGGCATGAAGAGGAAGGCTCCTGCAACAACCAAGGGCTTACCACTACAAAATACTGCCCTCAGAGCTGAAGAGGATCCAGATGTGCCTTCAAGCACAGGAACTGGAATACTTGACACTAAACCACACATGACCACCTTGAAAAATCAGCAAGTGATTTTAATGGGTGACTACTTGCTTCAGGGGACAGAGGCACCAATCTGCCAACCTGACCTACATCTACAGGTTTGCTGCTTGCTGGGGGCCTGGTATGTTCTGGAGGGACTGCCAAAGATCATCTGACCCTCTGAGTACTACCCTCTGCTTCTATTCAATGTGGGTATTAGTGATACTGTCAGGGCCAACCTGGACAGTAAGAAAAGTGACTTCAGAGCTCTGGGGATAGTAAAGGGCATGGCGTCCCTGGTGGTGTTGTCCTCTGTCCAATGAGTAAGGGGAAAGGTGGGTAAGAGAAGGGTGCTGATAATGCAGATCAATAATATGCTGTGGAACTAGTGATGATGACAGGGTGTTGGGTTCTATGACTACTGGACCCTTGTTGCAGACCGTCATCAGTTTGGGAGCGATGGACTCCACCTCACAAAGCAGGTCAGAGGTATTTTTGGTAGTAGGATGTCTGAGCTGGTAAGGAAGGCTTCAAACTATGAATGATGCTGAAGGAAGGGAGTTACTAGCAGCCTTTGGAAGGAATGATAGGCAGGCTCAATGAGGAAACAGCAAGGAGAAATGTGACAGGAAGGGATCACAAAATCAGCAAAATGGGACTCAAGCAGGGTCATGTCCACCACCTGTATGTAAGCAAGGAAATGCTTACAAGGCATCATTACAGGTACATCTCCAAAACTTTTCTGGGATTTTAGTATGCCAGTGTGCCTCTCTAAAGTACTTGTGTAGTAAAGTATGCAGCAAGGAGAATAAACCTGATGAGTTGGAGATCTGTGGGCAGTTGCAGGGATATGAACTTCTTTGGATCACAGACACATGGTGCGATACCTCCCATGAGTGAAGTGTTGCCATGGATATAGAGCCTCTTTAGGAAAGACAGACTAGGAAGCTGAGGAGGGGGAGTTGCCCTTTATGAGAGAGAGCAGCTGAAGTGCATGGAGCTCTGCCTGGGGGTAGAAGAGGAATGAATAAAGAGCGTATTGATGAAGATTTAAGTGAAGACTGGTAAGGGTGACTTTGTAGTGGGTGTCTGCTGTATGCCACCTGATGAGGAAGGAACAGTATAAGAGGCCCTGTACAGACAAATAAAAGCAGCCTCACATTTGGAGGACCTGACTGATCCTCATGGAGGACTTCTACTACTGTGATGTCTACTAGAAAGAAAAAACAACAGGACATAAGCAATCCAGGAGAATTGACCATAGAGGTCACCAGTGACAACTTCCTGACCCAACTGACAGAGAAACCAACAAGGAAATGACCTCATGCTCAAAACTAAAGAGGGTTTCATTGGGAATGTAAAAGCTGAAGGTGGTCTTGGTTGCAGTAACCATGAGATAGTGGAGTTCCGGACCCAGGGAGGAGGGAGTGAGCAGGGCAAAACGCAAGTTCACAATCTTGAAGTGTAGGACAACAGACTTTGGCCTCTTCAAAGATGTGCTGGGAAGAGGGGCCCAGGAAAGCTGGCAACTACTCAAGGTTCACCTCCTCTAAACTCAAGGGCAGTCCACCTCAAGCAACAGGGAGTCAGGCAAAAATGTGAGGAGGCTTGTGTGGATGAACAAGAAGCTCCTGGCCAAACAAAAGGAGGTATTTAGAAGGTGGAAGCAGGAACAGGTAAGCAGGGAAAAATGTACTGACAGTGTCTGAGCATGCAGGGATGAGGTTAGGAAAGCCTAAGCCCAACTGCAATTAAATCTGGGAAGAGACATAAAAGCCAATAAGAAAGGCTTCTAAAAATCTGTAGGTGACAAAAGGAAGGCTTGGGGAAACCTGGGCCCACTGCTGAACAGGGGAGGGGATCTTGTGACACAGGACATGGCAAAGACTGAAGTACTGAATGCAACACTGGCTTTCCTGAATCCCAGGTCCCAAAGAGCAGGGGAAAGCCTAGAGCAAGGAAGATTTACCCTTGGTGGAAGAGGATCAGATCAGGGAATGCTTGAGGAAATTGGGCAGACATAAGTGCATGGGTCCTAATGGGATGAACCGACAAGTGCTGAGGAAGCTGGTTGTTGTCACTGCAAGGCCTCTCTCAGTAAGAGACTACAAGTCAGTCAAGCTCATCTCGATCCCTGGAGAAGTGATGGAGCAGCTAAACCTGGGAACCATTTCCAGGTACATGAAGGAAGAGAAGGTGATCAGGAGTAGCCAGAACAGATTCACCAAGAGGAAGTCTTGCTTGACCAACCTGATAACCATCTATGATGAAACAGCTATCTTGGTAGAGGAGGTAGGAGCAGTGGATATTGTGTCCCCCAACTTCACTAAAGCTTTTGAGACGGTTTCCCTTTAGGGAGATGACATCCCCATGGAGAGACTGATGAATTATGGGCTGGATGAGCAGGCAGTGATGGAGTCTGAGAACTGGCTGAATGTCACTAGTGATCAGTGACACAGTTTAGTTGGAGGTCAGTAACTAGCGGTGTACCCCAGGAGCCACTAATGGGTCCAATTCTGTTCAACATCTTCATTACTGATCTGGATGACAGGGCAGAGTGGACCTGCAGTGAGCTTGCCCATGATACAAAACTGGGAGGAGTGGGTGAACAGCAGAAGGTTATGCTGCCATTGAGTTGGGCCTTGACAGGCTGGAGAAATGATCTGACAGGAACCTCATGAAGTTTGACAAGGAGAAAGCTGTGTCCTGGGCTGCATGAGGAAGAGTGTTGCCAGCAGATCGAGGGACGTGATCCTTCCCATTCATTCAACACTGGTGAGGCCTCATGAGGAGTACTGTGCCCAGTTCTGGGCTCCCCGGTACAAGAGAGAGATGGAGCTACTGGAGAGAGTCCACCAAAGGTCCACTAAGATGATGAAGAGTGTGGAGCATCTGTCTTACGAGTAAAAGTTGAGAGAGTTGAGCCTGTTCAGTCTGCAGAGGAGAAGGCTTGAAGGGGGATCTTACTGGTGTGTATATATACTTGAAGGGAGGGTGCAAAGAAGGGATCCAGGCTCTTTCCAGTGATGCCCCATGACAAGACAAGAGGCAATGGACACAAACTGGAACAACACAAGAGATTCCACAGGAACCATTTTTTTACTGGAAGGGTGACAGAGCACTTGCACATGTTGTCCAGAGCAGCGGTGGAGTCTCCATCCTTGGAGATCTTCAAAAGTCATCTGTGCAACTAAGTCTGGGTCCACCTGGTCCAACCCTCTGCTCAGCTCCAGCAGACTGGGTCAGACGAGCTACAAAAGTCTCTTCTAACTTTAGCCCTTCTGTGCTTATGCACCCATGTGAGTTTAAGAAATGGGGTTCTGTGGATGTTAAGACAAAGAAGATAGGCAGGACTATATTGGATTCTGCAGAAATTACATGATTTTGGTGCAGGTCAAGGGCTCTGTAGGGGGGTGGGTAGGAGTCCATTCTTTCTTTTTTTTTTTTTTTTTTTCCTAAGTGGATGTATAGAAGACAGCTTCAAAGATTTTTATAAGGGAAAGGAAAATTTTTGGTTTCCTACATATGACAACTAAAATTTCTCATCTTGCTATCTTGAAAATTAATCACCTACACAATTCTTTCTTTATAAAATGCTTAGTAAAGTTATTCATGCATATATGCACAGAGACACACACAAGTACTACAAAATTTTCAGCTGAGATCCCCTCTGTCAATGAATGTTAGCGGTTCCATGGGGAACATAGGTATGTGTTGGCTGTTATGACTGTTTGCAGCTCTGCTCACGGCTGGAGCTTCAGCTATGCTGCAATGGCCACTTTGTGCCTCATGTTCTGGTCTCTTTGGTTATGAGGCTTCCTGTTCTTTAGAATGTGGATACAGGCATGTTTGATTGATAACAAATGATTGTACTGTTAATTCTGAAGAAATGACTCAGTGGTTAATCAATCAAATTGTGATAACTTGCTTCCCTGCATAATGGTTTTATGTGATAGTCTCTCTGATGTTTTAGCTGGTCATAACAAGGTTTTCCTCTCCTTCTGTTGTAGAATGGGGCAGTTCCCTTACCGTCTTTTTGTAAAAGGACCAGAAAAATAGAAATTATAGAGAATCCAATTTTTTTAAAGTGAGCTGAATCTCGGAGATCATAAATGTTACCTTCTTTTTTTAGATGTATCTTTATGAGATAACACTCAGCGCTACCCTGCAACAGAACCAAAGACCTCCACTTCACTATGAGTTTGTTGCACAACATATTTAAATCCTTTTTGATCATTACTTAAATTCATCATTTCCAGAAGCTATAGGTACAAGTTTAGGAATAACATATTATTTTCCTTCACACTTTATCAGCACAGGAACCCACCCTCTGTGCCATTAAAAATCTCTTTTCTAAGAATGCATTTAACCATTTTTAGATGCATCTTATATTGTGCTAGGTTAGTCAGGAAAGAATTAACTCTCTTTACCGTGGTTGCTATGAAGCTGTGTTCCTGTATTTATGCTGAGAGGAGTACTGATGAGGTCTTAGCTGACGCTGGGGAATGCCTTCACTGAATTCAAGGTCTTTCTCCACTTCCTATACTGCAGTTGCGTTCCCAACTCTCGCTGTCTCGCTGCAGGCAGTGTAGGGGACACACAGTTCAGGCAGCTGACCCAAATTGGCCAAGGAAGTATTTCATTCCATAGTACATCATGCTTGAGGCATAGGTGAGGAGTGGGTCTGGGAGCCATTACTCTCTCTCTTACTCTTTTACTCCTGTACACTTGCTAACACTCTCTAACGCCCGCATCAGCTGCTTTGCTAACCACTCTGCTGGCTCTTTCAGGAGTGAGTTGGTGGATTTGTTGTTTTTCCTTGTGGTGCTGTTGCTGATAGGGTTCGCTGAGAATCTGCTGTGACAGCTCTTGGGCTGCACCCCTCAGGCTTTCTGACTCTGACTCTCACTACTCAGCACCTGGTTGTGCACTGGTCAGTGGGTGGTGAGCAACTGTATCATAATTGTATCACATTGTATCATATGGTTTATTTTCTATTATTTTAATGACTTATTAGTAGTAGTATTTGTATATATTCATTTAGATTCAATTAGTAAATAGTTCTTATCTCAGTTTTAGGAGATTCCGTGTCTTTTTCCTCTGATTCTCCCCCTCTACTGGAAGAGGGGAGGAGAAACTTGTGAGAGCAGCTTCATGGCATTTTGCTAACCGGAGTTAAACCATGACATATATTTAACTTTAAATAGACCATAGTTTTCAAAGATGATGAATTATTTTAAAGGCTCTATTTATTACGTATTAAGTGTGCTTGGTACCCACATTTAAAGCAATAACATGTTTTAGGGTGTCTGATTTTAAGTGCCTGAAATTTTGAGGCACCCTGGATCACAGGTCACTTCTGAAAATTGATTTGGACAATCTAAATTTGAGGGGTTTATTGGGGGTTTTTTTGTATTTAGTAGTACTTAGGTTACTTAAAATAATTTACGTGTTTATCATCAAGAGCATAACTTTTTTCATTCCCTTAAAAGACTGCATAAATTCTTGCAATTGCTCACAACAACAGAAAGTCCTTTATTACCCTCTTGTGATCTTACCATGGATTATCAAAGTGATTGCCTCATATTCTTTCTGCTGTAGTTCTTGTCATTTCTGCAATGCACAATAAGGTAAGTAATTAGCTTATGACCTTCTTTAGGCTACTGCTCATTTTTGAGGTTAATAGAATCCCATTTTGAGACACTTATGAAAGCACTGCATATGCTTTGGCTTTTCTCATACACTTTTTATAGTCTCATGGTAAGGCAGTGCACTTGGAAGGAATGACTGCTTCTTTTCCTTTCATAACAAATAATAAACTAGGAGCTAGAGAAGACAATCATAAGCAAACAGGAGCTGTAGCAAAACACCAAATGAATGGGAATAAATTAAAAGATAAATCCAGTTGAAGCAATTCAGCTGATGTCCTACAGGAAAGCAGAGTTCACTAACTTCTGGTCTTCTACCTGTTTCCTGAGAGTCTCCAAGGGTCATCTTATGAGTGTGGAATTTTGATTCATTCTTGGGGAAAAAAAAAAAAAGCTGTCAGCAGACTGGTCTTTTAAACTTATTCTTTTGGATGATGTTAATAAATGTTAGTCTTACATTTCTTAGAAATTGGTAACTGGCTCATCCATCTCTCCTTAGAAATCTAGAAAAAATGGAAGTGTAAATATCGGCATACTAGTCCTAGGGCTGATGATTCTGAAGTCTATGATGCACAGACCATCTCCAAACAAAGTGAAACTCTGTGTCCTGACAGAGAAAAACAAATTTCAAATCAAATAGCATTTCTATTGCAGTGCCCTTAAAAAAAAGTGGCCACATATTGAAATTCATGAGCTTTAAGATGTCAGTAATGGATAAAATAAAACCACATAATTATAAACTAGAATTTCTGGGTTTGTGTACAGAAATATCCTCCCTGACTCCCGGATTACATTTGTTCACCTTACCTATTTATTCCTGTCACTTGATGAATCACCAGGTCAATGTCACTTATCAGAATCAGACCATCACCTCTCTGGGACCTTTACCACTGGCAGCTAAAAATGATGCGACAGATTTAGTTGATGAAGTGACTTTTTAAGGCAATCACTATTAGCAGAACAATACATAAACCCACTACTAGAATTTGGAAGAAATTTGCAGAAGCTAGGGCAAATTCAGGGCGAGAGACGTCTACACTGCAAAACTGAGTAAATGAGATACAGCAAGGTGGTTAATACTGGAACACTGGATTTCTTTTTAAAATCATCTGTCCAAGATTAATTACTCCTGATACTGTACAAATGACTCAAACATCTGCTGTATATTAATTCTGTGCATTAATTTAATAAATATTCTGTAGGAGAAGAGAAAATCACTTTACTCTTGGGTACATTATTGAGCCATGTATGAGAGAGTGTAGTTTGAAACATCCAAAGTGTGCTCTACTGCTCCTTCTGAACTTAACAAAATTTCTTTTTATAAAATAAAGGCATGTATGTTTTAGTAAGATAATTATACCTAGCATAAGTAACAAAGCCTTCAGTTTCATTTCCACTACACTTACTTCCTCATCTAGCCAGAATTCCTTCAGATCTTACTGTATGTTTCTATCACACGCAGCCTTTTGTTTTCACCAAGTTTCCTAGGAACTGTCTTTCTAAGTACTGCAAAAACTGAATCACAACAATCTAGCTTTATTTTAAAATACAACCAATAGTCAGAGTGCAAACTGTTTGACAGAGAAGCTAAGATTAAAAAAAAAAAATGACACAATCCATTGCCATGTAGTTCTTGTCCTATCAGAGTGACAAATTATGTATGTTAGATAAACAAGAGTTTCATCATCTTTTCATGTCTGTTTAGTACTAATGCCTAGCTGTTTTGGTACCATGGTGATGACTACCATGGGATTCTGAGCAAGAACATTGTTCTAGCTGTCTCCCAGTCATGTTCCACCTGTATTCTTCTCAAACTAAGGACAGTGTGCCATCCAGGCTCCTATGCTAAGCTGAGAGTACCACCACTTGCGCCTAACAGGATCCCTTTTTAAAAACAATACTCCAGCCTTTAACCAGGTAGTACCAAGGTAGGTGGCAATTGCTGTAATAAAGCTCCATGCCCATATGGGATCTGAAATAGCTGACTAGTTTGACTAGTTTACACTTCTCTGTGTTAAAGGGTATTATAACACTGCGGATGATTGATACTTGTGCTTCTGCCATTATCCTTCCCTGGCAACATTCAGGATTTTTGCAGGAGAAGAAAACACACAAGAACAGAACCAGCAAATCCAGAAAAAAAAGTAGGCAGTGGCATGTGGTGAATTAGGCGAGAAGAAAGCTCACTTATTTTGTGTTTATGACTGAGGTGGATGAAAGCTGTATCGGGATGTTAGAGGTAGGCTTACTGTTTATCTGAATTTTTCTGAAACATACTACTAGGTTTGGCAGAAAGGAAATTGAGAAGTGTACATTTTTCAGGCTCCAAATATTTCTCTTTTGTTTTCCTTACAATATGATCCCTGAATCCTTGGTAATAAGATAAGAAGGTGTTTCTAGACTGTCAAGGAAAGAGCTGTTTTCTTCTTTTGTGATCTATTTCCTCCAGGACTTGGTTGGAAATCTTTGCATTGGTATGGACAGGCCTGTGACAACCACTGGCCCCCATCTGACTGTGTGGGGTGGAAAGGAGGATGCAAGCTCTTTGTCTCCAAGCTGTGCTCCCATCCACAGCTAGATGGACTGCTTTTGTCTTCCCTCCCTGATATACTGCAAGTGAAGGATCCATCCTGGAGGCTGGAAAGGAAGTTTTCTTTTTATAGAGAGCACTGCTATGCAGAGTTTTCCGGCCATCTGCACAGGCAGGAGGTAGGGATGTTCTGGTTATTGTGTTAATTCCATAAGTAGTGATGATCCAGCGTTTTGAAAAACTAGATAGTGATTCAAAAGGAAGCATCTCCCAGGAGCTAGAAGAAACAAGCTAGGGCTTCTCATGACTGCTATTGCAAGGAAACAACTCTATATGGGCCTTGTCCATGTGGGGAGTGTAGGTTTCCCAAAGGTGAGATCAGAACCATCTGTGATAAGTCTTGCACCTATGAAAATCCTTTGCCTCACAGAAATTATTAAAGAGGAACCATGGCTGCATTGACTAAGATGTAGTCAGTCATTCCTGAAGGAGTTAAATTCTTAAACATCTCACCTAATTAAAGCATAGTCCTTATCTTCCTTTGCGTGTCTGAAAAACTATTATTTTCTTGCTGATTACCTGAGACACTATTGCAAGGACAGTGGAGAAAAAGCCAAATGACAAGATGTGATAAGTTATTGCTCAGAATAAATGCCCTTCCTTGTGCTGGTTTCGTGTGGAGGGAACCACAGCCCGGCGGGGTGAGTGCTGTGGCATTAATGAACGGAGAACTGAAATTACTCACATGCTCATGCAAGTGACAGATAATAAAAGACCATAAGCAGCGCTGAATTTAGCACTTCATAATGTCTACAATTTATAGCAGTTTAACATTTCAATCATTTCTGCATATTAGGCTTTATTTTTCAAGCTGGCAGGAGTCATTACACCTTTGACCTTTCACAAGGAATAAACAACAAAAAAGGTTCTCCCTCACACCAGGCTTCAAAAACCAAAGCCTATGGACCTGGGCCAAAACCCACGGAAGACAATATTCCGACTTGACTTAAAAGCAAATTTTGCTCTCAATTCACCCACACAAGAGGACAATAATTCCATTGGCATCGAGATTTAGTCCTAATCAGCCCTGAATAAAGCCTTTTAGTGTGGGCCTAATTGCAATTGTTATGACTGAGAGGAACCTGACCTGAGCTCAGGGCTGGGCCTTCACATGGAATTATTTTGCTTTGTCCATATCAAAACATGTGGTTTACAATACAAACAAAAGCCCTGATCTCTATAGACCAGATATATTAGGAGCCAAAACTCAACCAACAAACTTCTTCAGTAAAGCAACCTTAATCTTATGGTTAAAGCAAAACAAAAGGATCTGAAAACAATTCTGTCTTCCGTATTCAGGTTCCAGGCCGGGCCTCAAATGCTACAGTCCCCCAGGAAAAAAACCATTCTTACTCTCTTCATTAACACAGATTTAGGAATTCAGAATTAAATAAACATTAAATAAATATGTTTATTTTCTTCTCAGCTGACCTGTTAACACACACATGTTAACCTTGTAACCCACACGGTTTTTTGAATGTTGATTTTGTAGCATGAAAAGAATAAAAACAAACCGCAAATTTGGAAATTCAGCTTTGAAACAGGAGGACTGCTGCAGTGTACGACTATTTTTTTGATCCAGTTTCAGTCCGATTATAAGTTTCCATGCAGACATGACCTAATTGCTGTTTTCTGGTACTTAAGAGTAACACTGCAGGTAGCCAAAAAGGAAAAGCAGCTGGGAAAGTCTCCTATGGAAAAATAATAGTCCTTTCTGTAAAGAAGTAGGAGTTCTTCATGTTCATTTTACTTGTACACATCTTAATGACACCTTGCAAGGAAATTTGGGACCCATAAAGGAGTTTATGCCTTCTTTCTACAGACGTACTCACCAGAAAGAGCCTGCGGTAGAGGTTGCCAGACAATGCAAACAACTGCCTAACGCCTTTCCTTGAATTCACATGTGTTTTCTCCTGAAATGGGTCAAAGCAGGCTTGAATATTAGCAACGGTTGGCCTAGTGAGGCTTTCTTAAACGCTTGGGATTTTCTTCACTGTATGTTCATATCTGAGAATCTCCTAGAAGAAGCTGGTTTCTAGCTAACCATTTATACAATGGAAAAGAATTCTTAAAAGCACCAATGATAAAAGCTTTTCACCTCATTGGACCCTGGATATAGGGACTCTGCCTTTGGACAGCTCAGCTGCATACCCCTTCCCCTACTTTTTAGAGAGAATTCAATCAATTTATGTTATTAAAAATAGTGGTGCAGGTCTGAAATATGTGTATCATGTTACTGAAAAAGAGGCAAATTGTCCTAAGTAATCTTGTTTTCAGAATGCATTTAGTTTAATTTTTAAACCCTGGAGCTACTTTCAGGAAAATGGATGTTCTGACAAATGATGTTGTACTTGCAGGAAAATTCATTGATTGATGACACCATGTACGTGTTCCTGTCTTCCCAGGCCTTGTGTTGAAGAGCTTTCTTGTTTCACAAACATGCCATTCCAGACTGATTGGATGTCCAAAGAGAGCATACGTCCTCGTGCTTTCAGGTTTGACATTGACTGATTGAAGTCGTCAGGAGGAAACCATCAGATGCAGCAGGCACCAGCAAGGTATTCACAACTTCCAGGAAACAAACTGCTTAGAAGTCCTATGACTTGGGAGACACAGGAGGAGGTGTGAGGGTGCGGAGGGGGTAGCAGTGAGATGGGGGAAATTACATGGCAAAGATCTTTTAGCTGTGCTTTCCTAGCTCAGAAAAATCTGGTATGCCAACTTTTATCCAGACACAAGAAATAGTGTTGTGCTCTTTGTTCACATAGTAGCTACTTAGAAAAACATATTCAACAGAAGGCTATAGAATAACAATATATGAAAGCTAATAGAAATAGTAAACTATTTTGCCAGACCCCAGAATTGTCCATATTTCTACAGGTAGAAAAAAAAATAGCTAGATTTCCCAGTTGTCCTCCAGAAAGCCTACATAATTGTCTTTTTCAGGGGTGAGAAAAGATGTTTATACGGTTTTGCTGTTGTGTAATTATCTCTGTAATCATTCAAAACATACCATTCTGTAATGTGAGGCTATGAATGCAGTTAACATACCCAAACAAGAATTTGATTTTTTTCCTGCATCCTGGACCTGCTACTGAGATTTAAAGGACTTCCTGGGGCACAAAAGGATGCATCCCTCTATAGTCTACTCAGGTGATACATGAATGGTCATACATTTCAACATGTTACCTGCCTGGGTGGAAGCAAGGACAGGAAGCCTGGGACGATTACAGGGAAGTTGTCCAAGAGGTCAGAGATCAGGTTAGGAAAGCCAAAGCCATGACAGAATTAAACCTGGCCAGGGACATCAAGGCCAACAAGAAGTGTTTCTATAGGTACATTGGGAATAAAAAGAAGATCAGGGAAAATGTGGGCCCTCTGTGGAAAGAAACAGGAGAGCTGGTTTCCCAGGACATGGAGAAGGCCAAGTACTCAATGGTTTTTTTGCCTCGGTCTTCACTGTCAAGGACGCAAGCCATACCCCCAGAGTCATGGAAGACAAGGGCAAGAACTGGGAGAATGGAGAGCCACTCATAGTTAGTAAGGATCAGGTTTGGGAAAACATCAGGAACCTGAAGGTGCACAAGTCCATGGGACCTGATGGAATACATCCACGGATTCTGAAAGAACCGGTGGATGAGGCTGCAAAACCTCTATCCATCATATTCGAAAAGTCGTGGCAGACTGGTGAAGTTCCCGCTGACTGGAAAAGGGGAAACATAACCCCCATCTTTAAAAAGAGAAAAAGGGAGGATCAAGGAAACTACAGGCCAGTCAGTCTCACCTCTGTGCCTGGCAAGATCATGGAGCAGATCCTCCTGGAAATCATGCTAAGGCACATGGAGAATGAGGAGGTGATTGGTGACAGCCACATGGCTTCACCAAGGGCAGATCGTGCCTGACAAATTTGGTGGCCTTCTATGATGGGGTCACGACCTTGGTAGATAGAGGACAGCCAACTGACATCATCTACCTGGACTTGTGCAAAGCCTTCGATACCGTTCCACACAACAACCTTGTCTCTAAACTGGAGAGGCATGGATTTGATGGATGGACCGCTCGATGGATAAAGAACTGGCTGGCTGGTGGCACTCAGAGAGTTGTGGTCAATGGGTCAATGTGTGAGTTCCACAGGGGTCAGTGTTGAGACCGGTCCTGTTTAACATCTTCGTCAGTGACCTGGATGATGGGATCGAGTGCACCCTCAGCAAGTTTGCTGACAACACCACGCTGTGTGGTGCGGTCGACACGCTGGAAGGAAGGGATGCCAAAAAGAAAGACCTGGACAGGCTGGAGAGGTGGGCCTGTGTCAACCTCATGGAGTTCAACAAGGCCAAGTGCCAAGGTCCTGCACATGGGTTGGGACAATCCCAGACACAAGTACAGGCTGGGTGGAGAATGGATTGAGAGCAGCCCTGAGGAGAAGGACCTGGGGGTACTGGTGGATGAGAAGCCGAACATGAGCTGACAGCGTGCACTGGCAGCCCAGAAAGCCAGTCGTATCCTGGGCTGCATCCAGAGAAGTGTGGCCAGCAGGTTGAGGGAGATGATTCTACCCCTCTGCTCTGCTCTTGTGAGAGCTCATCTGGAGTTCTGCATCCAACTGTGGAGCCCTCAACATAAGAAGGACATCGACCAGTTGGAACGAGTCCAGAGGAGGCCACGAAGATGCTCAGAGGGCTGGAGGACCTCTCCTATGAAGAAAGGCTGAGAGAATTGGGCTTGTTCAGCCTGGAAAAGAGAAAGCTCTGGGGAGACCTTATAGCACCTTCCAGTACCTGAACACGTCCTACAAGGAAGTTGGGGGTGCACTTTTGACAAGGGTCTGTAGTGACAGGACAAGGGGTAATGGGTTTAAACTGAAAGTGAGGAGATTTAGATTAGATACTAGGAAGAAATTCTTCATGGAGAGGGTGGTGAAGCACTGGAAGAGGCTGCTCAGGGAAGCTGTGGATGCCCCATCCCTGGCTGTCTACTAGGCCTGGCTGGATGAGGCTTTGAGCAACATGGCCTGGTGGAGGGCGTCTCTGCCCATGGCAGGGGGGTTGAAACTAGATGATCTTTAAGGTCCCTTCCAACCCAAACCATTCTATGATTCTGTGATATGTAGAAAAGTCCGCGACATCCTGAGACTCTTTTTCTTAATGCTGTTTACCAAGTATGAAAAGCAATGTTTCCAATTAACTTGTGTACCCCATCGCATGAAGTCATACCAACTAATGCATTGAGAATAGACTGAGGATAGGGTGCAGAAAAGCTGACATCTGTCAGAGTGTAAGGACATCCTTCTGGTATTCACTGGCTGCATCTCAGTGAAACATAGCAAGTATATTATATTTGCCAACTGCTGGCCAGACATTTGAGTAGACTCACTGGATAACCAGTGTCTCAAATAAGTAGGTCAGAAGAATTGCCTAGGTGTAACCTGGGCAGAATTTTTCCAGTGCACTTATACAGATTTCATCTGAGTGAGGAAATAATTCTTGCCTGTAGTTCCTGTACCAGGGGAGTCTTCCTATAGCTATGCCAGCAATAACACTGCTACAACTGCTGTTCTTCAATGATAAGAAGAACTCTTATAAATGACTTATAAATTTAAACCTTTTGAGAAAGTGTCCCATTTTCACCTTCTGAATTGCCTCAGGAATCCAACAATTTCGACAAACATATTTTGTTGCACAAATACCCTTGTACAAGTTTGGCCCAGGGAACAATTTCTGTAACCCTCCCCACCTGTTGAACATTTTGTCACAGACCCTTACAGGAATATCATCTGTACCTGGTACAGTTTATCATTACACACAACACAACTAACCTTTAAGTTCTTAGTGCATTAAGGACTTAAAACCTTATAGACCCAAAAAGCAAAAGGGTGTGATATCTAATCATAATCAAAATCCTTATGTATAATAGGTAAGCTGGCGGTACTATGCACTCAGAGAGTTTGAGTCCTCAGAAGGGTAGCTCACATCCCAAGGAGAGATACACTTAGACATAATTAGACTCGTACATGAACTCCCCCTGCCTGCCCTCCCAGTTTTACTTAAGAACATATCCCTAGCTGCCTTCATATGCCTTCCTTCCAGACACTGCATTGCCTGATTAAATCCAGGTAGAACATAGCTTCATTTTTATCTGTTTTGCAGAACAGATCCAAACACCCTGTAATAAGAGGAATTATTTTCCAGGGTTTTCTTCAAAGCTTCTTTTTATTCCATGGTGCTCACAGCAAATGAGTTAACAGCCTGGATCTCAGCCGGTCTACAACAGCATAGCTCTGCTGATACCAGTTTAGAAAAGGAGGCACATTTGTAAACCATCTGCCTGTATTTCAGAAAGTAGTCAGGATTAAGCCTGGCTCTAAGTTAAGATCTAAGTAAACCTAAGTAAGGTTTGTTTTCACAGATCATGCTACCAGCATTGTCCCTTTATGCCTTTGACAGATAAACATCATGCCAGCACCATACAGGTGCTGGCCTGATGTTGGGATGATGGGTTTAGTTTAGGATCTTCTGTCAGTTGCAGCATAGCTGTGTTCAAAAGGAGCTGCTGGTTTAAACATAGCATTAACATAAGCGTTGTAGCTCTAAGCCATTGTTCACAATGAGTGGTAAACTTCAGGATGAAGTTAAGGTTCAGATCAGCTAGAGATTTTGGCTTTAGATTAAATGGGTTGTAGAAGGGCCTCTGGCACAAGATAAACTGTACTACCCCCTATAATGATAGAGCTAATGATTGAAGAAGGGTCTTGTGGTAAAAGAGAAAGTCGATAAATGTAAATAAGCTGAAATAAGCTGTGGTTTGGAAAGGACAGCGAAACTAAGTTTGAAATGTACCAGCATTGCTACACCTAAGTACAAGTCTAACCCAGCAGGGGCTACTGGTAAGTGATTTGTGTCCTGCCTGGTAGGGACAAATAATCAAGAATCCAAAATTTGTTTTGGTACTACCAGCTTGACTTTTGGGATAATGTTGGCTATTTAGTTTCATCTAAAGCTCAGCTGACAGACATTTCTCATTTTGAAACTGGACTGTTAATCAACTACAGTGCAGGCTTGGTCCTCAAGAGGTTCCCAGTTTGGGATAGAAGTGTTATGAAACAGTCTGTACTGCTTTTGCCTGAAAGGGTAATACAGCTCACCCAAGTCCCCTGGCAGAACTGGAAATGTACAAGTAGGTCTGCAGCGTGAAAGGCCAAGCATGTTTCCCATTGAGGCTTGGGATTTCAACTTGCCTGTGAAAAAACAGAAGTGCTTTACCAGAATTTTCATCTCAGAGTTTTCCTCACGTTCTCTTGTGTTTCCTTGTGTTGATGAATGTCTTTCCAAGGTAGCTAAGTTGTTCTTTCAGTGTGTTTTACCAAACATACCTTAGTAAATAAGTCACTCTGTGTTAAAGAACATTTCTTCTTCTCCCACTCCAGCAGGTGACTACTGCAATATTAAAATTCCAATCTTCACTGCAAAGCAAAGATCAAATAAAGCAAAGGCATAGCTGTGTCTCATCCTTTATTCAAAACTAAAGAGCCTGTGTGGAGAACACCAGCTTTGCTTTTAAATTTTCCAAGGGCTCAGAAAAATTTTTTTTTTTTTGCATTTCCGGTTCAGTTTTGTTTCTAGTTACTTGATCCTGTCAATCTGCTGTTCCTCTATAGTGCCTTGTGTTAAGGTGAAAAGTGTATTAGACTGTAAAACTCCCCCCTGTGGAGTCTTTATGCCCCTTCAAAATAATAGTGCGTTGTGTTTTCTAAATTACCTTGAGGCACTTGGAATCAAATAGTGGTACTTCTTTCACCACTTTCCTGTGTACATAAATTTTAATCCTACAGTACTGTCCTTTATGCTACTTTCTTAAATAGCTCAAGAAGTGAAAATTGTTGCTAATTCAACAGTTTTGGTAGCTTAGTGAAATAAATATAGATCTTTAAGCCAGCTGGAATGTCACAACTGCTACAGAAATACAAACTGCTCAGCACACAGAAGAATGTACCATGAATTGAAACAGAGCCCCATAGGATCTCATCTCAATGCAATGGATTTTGTACATTTCTTGTCTAGCCAGGTGTATGATTTCTTCAGGCTGATGGCACTAACTCCCTGGGTATGCACATGAGGAGTCTCAGGTGTGTCATTCATTCTAGTGAATATACAAACAAGCAGGACTAACAGCGTATGTACGCGAGAGCAGCCACCTGTGATATGCTTCTTGACGGCATCTGGCTGAAATGGAAGAAATTGCTCTCCCTCACCTCTCTAGGGAAAGGAGTGTTAGAAACCAATTGTTGCTCCCTTGCCAACAACAGGAGTCTGCTTGACTTTCTCTCTTTTTTTTTTTTTTTTTAACAATTAGAAAAGGGGGAGAAGATGCCTACTTGCCTTCATGACTGAAAGAGCTCTTGTAAACAGTGGTGGGGTAAGACACTTAACGCGCACTGATAGATGATGACTCAGCGATCAAAGCATCCCTTTGAGTTAAATCAGCAGTATGTTTTTTTTGTTTTCCAGTGTTCTTTTCTCATCTGACTTCATCTGACTATCTGATCAACAGGGGACAAAAACACTGGCTTATGAAATGTAATTGCAAATTCTAAAGGGAACTGTTAAAATCCTTGTTAAATTATTTGTTTTCAGGAATGCTTAAAGACATAGCAGAGCTGAGGATACCTCACTTTGGACATTTTTTAAGCTGTGAAATTCTCAGTTATTATTAGGAGTAGAATGGACTACCTAAACTTTCTTTCTTGCAACTGTAAAAATTTCCATCAGTAAGGAGAGAGTCTTTCTTACTCTGTGTTAGTGGTTCAGAGAACATAAAGGAGGTGATACATATGGCTACCATGAATCAAGTAGTTTAGAATTACTCTTGAAATTGCCTGTTTTACTGAGTTTTATGTTTACAGAGTAAATAAACTCTGCTCATATATTACTTTAAAATAAATACACATGCTGTGTTAATGACATTGCAGTAAGTAGTGACTCCTTTGGTTGGTTGTTCTCTGTTCCACCTAACCTAAGTAGGTGGTTCAGATGGCTGGAAAGTAGTAGCTTTGGCTTCACCACAGTCATGGCAATAAAGCCCTTTTCTATCTTACTATCTTTTCACAGAACTTTCCTGCATGGTGTAAGTGAATTGGAAGCTCGAGAAGGAAAGCAATTGTTTCCAGTATGTGAAGCTGCATGCTACCTGATAATATCTTACTGCCAAATGGAGGTTTAAGAGTTGAAATCTATTACAGGAAAGCTCCATGGTCTATTTAAAAGACAGTATGTTTCTCTCCTGGAAACAGGGAGGGGTGAAGGAGAGCAGCAAAAAGGAAATTAACATTTTGCCTTCTGAAAAATTAGGGTGAACTGTAATTTACTTTTTCTTACAGAAACTCGTGGTTCTTTGAGGATCTTCTGCTCTTCCAGAGAGAAAGTACATCTGCTTGTCAGAGAATAAAAAGTTTATATACAGAGTAATAACGTTTTATAGCTTATTTAGCACTTTGGAATCCAAACATTACCTTTTCTTTTCCTGAGAATGGCTCTCACATGCAACAATAATTTTACTTTAGCTATACTTTCTGGCAAGTCAGGTTTGGATGATTAAAAAGGGGACATTTTACTATATTTTCTACGGTAGCATTTTTCCACTTCAGTGTTTCTAAAATAGCTCACATAATTTATTTTACAGTTGGGTTAACATTGACTAGGAATATAAAGTAATAACATCATGGCTTTCTGCCAGGAAAAAAAAAAAAATAAATTAGTAAAAGTAAATGCTGCAATGTAGTAAATGTAAAAGGGTTACTGTAATAAATTCAACTACTACCTATTGTAAGTAACAAAGGTGCAGTGTTTTTGTTTGTTTTCTTTTTTTTTTTTTAATGAGTGTGAATCTCTGCAACCTTTGTAAGATTTGATAAACTTCTAGTGCACTGCTGAAAATGACAGCAGATTAATATCAGGGTAATACAGGCTACTCCAGTAAGTTTGTAATAATTCACTTGTACAGATTTAAAACACTTCAGGCAGACCTTCAGATGAGTTTGACTCCAAGGAATAAAATATGTTGTCAAGCTCAGAACACCACTTAAGGTAATAGACTTGCCTAAAATTTGGCATAGAATCATAGAATCATAGCATGTTTTAGCTTGGAAAAGACCTTTAAGATAATCAAGTCCTACCAAGGGACTGGTTGCTCTCCTTGTGTTTCAGTGGATTAAGTGTTCTTATCTCAATAATAAAATTATAAGATAAGCCTTCTATTGTAAAAAGTTTATTAAAAAAAAAAAAAAAAGTACGTTAGACCTCTATTCTGTAGCCCTGATCACTTAATTTATACAAACTTAAGACAGATCTTTCTGTATCTGGTAAACTGTAAGATTGATGGGCTCTCTTGGTCAGGTAGTGGAAAATGAGTGTGTAAATTGCCAAATTAAATGCTCTTTCTCAAAATAGATGAGACACTTGGAATGAATGCTTTATGCCTTTAACTACAGGAGAGCTGTAACAAGACTGTTACCATAATCAAACAGTGCTGGGCAGATCCAAATAATAAGGCAATAGCTGAAGTGAAAGCAGAACACTATGTCATACTACCAAATCTGTGAACAAGTGTAGAAAACCCGAATGGGGACCAGCTCTTAAAAAGCCTTTGTGTTGTGAATACCATAAAAAAAAATTTAAAAGCTGTAGAGTTCCATACTGCATTAATTCAGACTAAATGCTGTGCATGTTTTGTGATGTCAATATTGATTCTTTCTTGAAATATCATACTATTCAGAAGAAAAGAACAAATTTGTATGTTTGACTGTTTCTGTCAATTTTGCCCAAAATTGCTTTCTAAAAATCAGGTCCTGACTATTCAGTCTTACTGACCTAAGTTTAGTTTTTTTTCATTTTTAGTGCCCTGAATTTGAGCTGCTTTCCCTCAAAATATACGATCAACTTTAATGGAATACATTATCCTTGGGATTTTTTTAATTAATTTTTCAGAAAAGCACTATTTTCTTAGTAGTACATACTCCAGTTTTATCTGATGAGACATTTTTTTCCTATAGTTTGAGTGTTTAATCATCTTGAAAGTAATGTCTGAAAGATTTTATTTATCTTTTGCCAGTTCTTAAAAACAAAATAAAATATTGCACTATTTTTTTCATTTCAGGAAGAATGCACAACTGAGACTTTAGTCAGACAGTCCAACTGTTGGAATTGAAAATATTCTTCTCATAATTTCACACATTACAATTTTATTAGACATTTTAAGGAAGAAGCTGTAGCTTTGCAAGCTAATTCAGTTAATTGCTCACCTATTTCTCAATTTTCTCTAATTTCACTTAAGTTTAATTTCCATTGTGAAAACATTTCTGAGGAAATAACATTGTCAACATAATACTTCAGAAAATAAGGGGATCTTCTGTTTAAACTCATCTGTGTAAACTCCAGGGAGTACGAAGGGAAAATCTTGTTTGCTAAAGTAGGATTGATCTAAGATGGACTTAGGGATCGTAAATTTTCCTTAATTCTATTTAACTATAATGACTTTCTGTTGCTGACATGCCAATTCTGAACTCAGTCATGTGGGTAGTGTCATTTAATTAAAAAAGCCTGATGTTTCTGAAGTTACAGCACTATCTTAATAGTCATAACTATTTGCAAGATCAAAGATCAAGTAACAACAACCACTACATGCTGATGATACGTGGAAATACTGTATCAAATGACAGAATTTCATTACAAGCTGGTACAAATGTTTATTACAACCGAAAGTGTTTGGGTATGGAGAAGACTGGTGAAGGCTATTTCTCTCTTTCATATGATGACTCAAAATGCTGGAAGTTAGTACAATTCAACAGAGAAGTTAGATGAGCTTAATTAGAAGAAAAAATACGTGAACTGACCTGACAATTCCTTGGAGTCTCTTTATTTATCATTCTAGCAGCTAGCTTACTCTATCTTCCCAGAGAAATTGTGGCTTCTGGGGACATGGTGGAATTAAATAATCGCTCTGATCTCTTGTGGTCTTTGTGATGAACCTGTCTATCTTCCAGTGCTTCCTAAGTGCTGCACAGGCCTGCAATGTAGCCATCAGTCTCTAAAAAGAGCCAGCAATCTTGCTCCAGAATTGCAGAACCTGTATGTGGTACTGTTGTTTCTAAATTTTGATGCTCAGTTAAATACTGCTGGTTGTTTTATCACACTTTTTCAAACAGCAGATTCATGACATATCTGCCACAGAACTAGAAGCAGCAGCTAGTGACAATGCAGGCACATAGCTTTATTAAGTGCCTGGCTGGTCCAGGTAAAGCTAGTGGATGTATTGAAGTGCTGGAAAGACTCTCTCTCCATGTGGAGAAACAGGGATGTTCAACAGTGTCATTGCCTTCACAATGCTGAGTCAAGATCAGCTGCTGGACTTGGGGACAGACATTGCCCATTGTTTTCTTGACAGTTGTGCATTGGTGACACTTGGTGTCTCCTGTTATTTCTCTTCAACTCACATTTTAAGTCTCCAAAGCGCTGCAGTGCTACAGCATAACCCAAATACTCTGTATGGGCACACTTACTGGCCTGACATATCCAGGGACCCAAGCCTGGTGGTCTTACCAGATGTTACTGTGGGCTTTATAGTCTATGGCCATAGAATTAATATTCATTTTTCATGTGATGCTTCTGAAGGTGGAAGGAGATTCTTAGTTTTTATACATTCCCAATGTTAAAATTTTGACAATTCTGCATATTTATTTGTATAGCAAGAAAAATAGGAATGCAAGAAAGGTTTCAGAAGGCATATAGTGATCTTGTTAAAGGGTTTTTAGAATAATTCTTAATATGTGCAAGACCAACATGTAAGTTATGGGTAGAAAGTTTAAATGGCTTCTTGTTCTTCTACAGACACCTAACAGAAGACCGTATTATCTAGAGACAGAAAGGCATATAAAGAGAATGGTCTTACCACTCAACCTGTTATGCATATAGCTGTAGTCCATAAAAAGCCATGTATTAAGCAGCCCAGTAGTTTTGTCTTACATTTAATCCTTGTCATGTTGGTTTACCTGCTTGTTCATGTGTCAATGCCTGCATGACATTAACAAAGTACGGTTCAGCTATAATGCAACTCAGATTAAGACAGGTCTAGTCATGGGTCACTGCAATTTGTAGCTCTTAAATTTGCATCTGTACTGTCTCTTATTGATGTAATCTTTGGCACCTAACTCCAATTTTACCAGACTATTGGGATTACCTTTAATCGCTAGACCAGTTACCAGTTACCAGTTTACCAGTTAATCACTAGACCTTGGAGTACAGCTGGAAATAGTCTTAAAGAGAAATAAAGTGGTCAATGTACTAAATTGTTAATACTGTTAAATTAGAGGCCTTTTTAGATGAACTCAATCCAATGCATAAAATTTGGAAAAATAACAAATGTAAATAACAAATGTAAATGCTTGAAGTGCACATTATACAGGCATATTTGGCAGAGGAGAGCTGAGGGGCAGTTAATTCTATACTGTATGGCTTGTAAGAAACACTGAACATCTTGAAAAGGGATGGAAAAACATTATTGCATTATACTGCAGCTTTGATTTTGCTCAGAAATGTTTACTTTCTGAATTTCTGTATATGGGAGGAAATGTACCCATAGCATGCCAAATGCTGCTTAGTTCGTACAGAAGATTGTGGGGAGCTGCAGGGATCCCTGGTTGTGTAGGCAACATGCAGATTTCCCCAGCACCAAGCTACTTTGGTTCAATGCCACGCAGAGCTGAGTTAACTTGATTAAGTTACAAGTTAAGTTACAACTTAACCTGCCTCTTCAGTGATTTATTTTATCATAGCTATTCCAAAATCCAAAGAGACAGAATATACAAGGAGATACAAATAGAGAGCCACAAACAGAGTGTGCAAAATACCTTGATATAGAAGGTAGCATTAGTAAGAAGGAACCAGGAGATCCTTTCAAATTGAAAAGAATTAAGTGTTCTGAAGGAAAGACAGAGTATATAGAAGAAAGTGCTGGGGAGGGGAAAACAGGAAAAATAAGTAATTTGCAAACCTGAAGCTAGAAATAATTTTGCATTGAACTGACTTTCTCTGCAGTGCAAAGAGATGTAATTTCTCCTGGAACTTTTTTTTTTCTTTTTTTTTTCACCTTTGTACTGCTGAATTCTGCTGTTTGGTTGCAATTCTTTAAAAGCTGTATTCATGTTCAACTTGTATGGATATATCTGAAGGTCACTGACAAGTCACCCCTTATCTCATGCAGTGGATTTTCACATACCAGCCTAACACAGACAAGTTTTCAAATTTCCTCGAAGAGGAGTGTTTTAAACAGTGGCTTTCTAGAGGGCTTTGGGTTGTTTAAGACTGTTACGTTGTGGGTTTTTAAAGGTGCTGCACTTTGGGAAGGTCGTGATTGACTACAACTTGTACATCTGTGTGGCTGGTGTGTCAGCAACCCATCTCATGATGAATTAGCAGACTGAGCAGAAGTAACAAAGGTGCTTGGGCAGAGCTGGTGGCAAAGTGGTCACACGGCGCATGACTGCACATGAGGGCCAAATGCTGTGGAACAGGGATGTCTGGCAGCAGGCAGGTTCCTACCCCCATCTAACAGGCAGTGGTGCTTTCAGCCAGGTGTGGACTTCTTTGCAGTGTAGTGCGCACCCCACTGTGGCTCAGGCAGGTTTGTTATTTGGAAATGCAATGGTATCAATGTTCAGCACTATGTCTCCACAACTGTAGCTGGCGACGGAGTTTTCTTTTTATGCCACGTCTGAAAATGTAGCACCTTCAAAGCTTTTAGGAATACTGGTTAAGGTCTGTGACATCTTGACAGAGAAGATCAGCAAACTCTGATTATCTTAGTCCCTATAAAACACCTTTCAATCTTGTTAAATTTCTTTGTGAAACAAAGTTAAGCTTTGAGGGAAGAACACCTTTGTTTCAAAAGGAAAAAATTTATATAGATTGAAAATTAACACAGAGATTGCCAAACTCTCTAAAAATCTTTTGTTTTAAGACGAAATTGAGATGCTTTATAATGAATCGTTTTGAAGGCTTTTTGCATTTGCAGTGGGTAGAAAATTGGGCAAGGCATTGTGTCACAGTTTTGAAACTGAAGAAATATCTTTGGATTAATAGACTAACATATTATGATTGAGATTATATTAAGCCATACTTTCAGTATTTTATCTATACTGGTGATCTTATCACAGGTGTTAAAGAGCGAAACCTCTTACAGGAATGAAAGAGAGTTTATAGTGGTTATTTTGTAACATTAAATAGCTATAACAAGAAATTGCTATAGTTAGCTACAAGACCAGATTTATAAGACCCAGTTCTGCATCTATTTTTTTAATTCCTTAGGAGTTTAGCTTGTAATAACATGTGAACAAGTACATAGTTATACTGGTGTTTCACAGAAACAAGAAAGGTAAAGTCCTGATGTGTTGTTCTGCTACATTAATACAAAAACACCCTTACTTTTGCAAAACTTTAACAGTTCTTGTTTCTTGTGATTTTTAACTAGTCATACCATGAGAGTGACTCTTGTTGTCTCTCAGATGCTCACTGCCAAGGGCTAGATCTTACAAACACTCATTGCATATAAGTACTCAAGTGCATACTGCACTTACTCCCAGGAATAGTCCAATTAAGTCAAAGTGCACGCTGAATCAAATCCAAGAGCCATTAAATCAATTGAAGTGTTCCCATTTACTGCAATGGAAGCTGGAGCCAAGCCATCATGTCTGCAACTCTCCAAAAGTACCATCACTTATCTCAAACTCACCTACTTAAATTCAATTAAGAGTACAATAAATCTCCCAATATTTTACAAGACATTAAAATACTTCTTCATATAGGAGGAAGAAAGAAAGTGTGATGACACTTTGTACCTTAGAAAATAATTGAATGCTGTGTTATAAGGTCTAATATTGAAAACAAACAAACAAACCTGTAACAAACATGGTGATAGAGGCAGAGAGATCAAGAACTGTCTGAGAATCAGATTCACTGTCACTCACATCTCACTTATTTGCCTTATTGAATCATAAACCAACAATGGGTATTCTTTACCTTCACTGTCTCAAAGGAATTTGCCTGAATTGGTCATAAGAAAGGTTAATTACATTTGCAGTCTTGAGTTCAACATAGTATGTATGACTTGACTTGAGTTATTCCTAAATTGTGGATGTTGAACATTCCTAGAAAGTACTTTCATATCTTTTCCTGAGGATTTTTTGTATACTGAGCTACTGCATGTGAATGGAAAAGGATTGTGGATGAAATTGTAGTTATCTGTAGGTGCACGGTTCTTCAAAACTTTCACAATAGGATCAATGGGAATGCCTTTAAGGTTCATTCTTAGTAATCCATGACCTACTAAATGAGATCTCTAAATGTTATTGAAAAGACACATTAAAAAAATATTAATTGGCCCTTGTGGATTGCTAGACCACCTGCTGGATATTGTGCCAGCTCTTGCTGAAATACAGAACTCAGTTGTTCCTTCAAAATAATTCCTCTGAAAAAAAAAGGCAAAACAACTGTGATCCTCTTCTATCCCTAAATAATTTAGGATACAGTCTACACTGTATGACTGCTTTTCTCCCATTACAGCCAGAAAGGACTTAAACTGTTTTTCTGTATCAATCTACTTCTAGAAGTTAACTCTCAGTGAAGAGTTATTCCATTAAGGATCATAAACGACATCTAAAGGAACCACCTCCATAAGGTACAATATATAATTAGCTGCAATAAAATTAATGGGGCCATGGAACTAAATTTTTCAGTCTTTTTACTAGAACACGTAGTTGTGCATTTCAGGACAGATGAATAACTTTTCTGACATGCACTTGAATTTAACAGCTTCATTTAATCTATTTATTTCAGAGATGAGTGGGATCAGCTTGACAAAGTGCAGGTATGGTGCTGTCAGCAATGTCGCAAAGTCATTCTAATTATAAGGACTCACACTGTGAGCTCCACAAATTGTTCAGCAAAACATTTATCAGTGAAGCACTGCAGTTCAAAAGGAATGGAAGGGAAGAGATTTTGCCAGCTGTTTCAGGCTAGCACTGTGCAGTTCTTGATTAGGAGCACATGGCTCCAAATGCAGTATTGGTGACAGCTGGTGAGCATATAGTTGATTTTAACACTAGTCTGGCAGTTACATTGTGCTTGCTGAGTATCACATACTTCAGGCAAGTAATTTATGCTATGAGATTCAGCCTCTCTTTCTCTTTTCAAAGTACCCAGCGGTTGTTTATCATGTTTATAATGTCTATCAATATTTAAAACTATTTACTGAAAAAATCTTTATAGATGGATCTTGTTTTGCAAACTGCTCATTAAGAGTTTCTTTTAAGGATTTGTACTCCCAAATTTAAGTTGCTCGTTCAACTTGGTCAGATGTGTAGCTGACAAATAAATAGTGAATTAACAGGTTATTTTAAAGGAGGATCTAGCTTTCTTGTGTAGTCCGGTCTAATTTGAACAATATGTCACATAGCATAATTAAGGCTTTACACCCAGAAAGCAGAAATGGAAGTCACTTTTCCAGACAGACTTCTTTAACAAAAGAAAATTGGTTTAATAGCTTGTACTATGACCTTGTTTTGAAAGTTATAGTAAAGGAGATCAAAAACCTACCGGTAAACAGGAGAATGACAAATGAAAGAGGTGGGGCCCGCTCTTGGACTGTGTCCAGTTCTGATACACCTGCTGCCCATATAGTCTAGAACTTCTCTTTAAATGACATTCAAATGTTACGGAGTTTCTCCTGAACAATCTATTTTCTTGAAACACAGCTCATAATTTGGTTATATTTAGTCAATGCCTCTAGCAAAATGCACACCACCAATATACAGAAAACTTAAAAAAAAATTTTTTGCACCCATAACAAAGATGTCGTTCTATCCTCATAAAGTTTAACAATAAAATGACTCTCAATATTAGCCTTATGGAAAACATCAGCCAGAACACTTACAGTATGACGACTTATGAACAGGTGAAACAGCCTTCAACTACCACTTGTCTGGCCATCTGTCATGTGTTTTTATCCTTAATTGATGTAATAATGGGAAAGTATGTAAAGAGAACAATTAAAGTAGTTTGTAATGAGAGTATCCACATCCTTCAATATCATTACGAAACTCCCAAGCTACAAATAATAAATATTTTATTTAATTGTGCTGAGTGTCCATTACTAAAGATGACAGTGTACTGGTACAAACTAAAAATCAGGATTAGGTCAGATTGTAATAGGTGAACTTTGCAAATGGTTAATATGAACAGTATGAATACATGCAGACCACAAACTTTCAAGGCACTGAAATATTTCCTGAATAAGAAAGAAAGTAATTTTATTTGACACTAAATGTTCCTTTTTTTATAGCAAATGGAGAAAACAAGTATGACAGATTTAATCCAAGAAGTCCAAACAAAATCCAGTATTGAAATCTAGGTCAATATCACCGTTTCCATTCATTTTTCTGTACCTTCTAACAAACTCCACATTGGGCTTATTCCAAATGCTGGACTTGAATTTAAATTTTGGGGAACATAAGAACTGCAGATCAAAGGTTGTTCTTATGGTTTTCCTTCTCTCTCCTTACCCCTCTTCTAAACAGAGGCCCAATTTCAACATTCCCTATTGCAAGTGGAGCACTGGGATGGCAAAGCAATTCTTAACCTAGCGAAAAGGACCTGCTTCTCCTCTGTGCATATTCATTTATACTCTGTCCATTTCAGCTCAGCAGTAGCTATAATACTGGCATTAGCTCTTTTAAGTATTCCTGGCCATTTCCGCTCAAGTGCAGAACTGACAATGCTCAAAAACAGCGTATGACATTTCTAAAAGAGGAAGTCATTGTTTGCATGCATATCTGAGGAAAGGAGAGAGGGAAAACCAAACTTCCCTTCAAAACTTCTGTAATTTAAAAGCAAAAAAAGCCTCTGCTAAAAGAATGGCAGAGGGATAGCGTCAAGACTGTTTGTTTTCCTGAGTTAACATACTCTTTTCACTTCATATTAATGCACAGACAAGAGACAGAAGTGATAATTAGAAAACATGAGAATATTGTGTATACATTGAAAAATTAGACTTATCAGAGAGGGGGACTGGAACACTAAGAACAGTCTCCTTCCAAACAGGTGTAGTTATTTTCTTGGTAGTAGGTATTTTTGTTTGTTGCCAGGAATCTTGGTCTTCATCCTTGAGTGTGCAACACTTCAACTTATAATACCAAATACCTTACTACTTTCACATCTCATTTTAATTCCTCGTTTCAAGGACCCTTATTTGAGCTGTAGGTTTTGCATTGCCCTCCTTATAGGAAATTTGTAGTTTTTTTTCCCCAACTCAGTTAACAGGCTAAGGGAAAAGACAGCAGCGTATAGATGGTTGTCCTACTGTATACTGATTTTATAGAACACTATAGCACTGTTCACTGCCATAGTTTTTTCCCCTTGTTAAAATTTTAAAAATTATGTTGCAATTTGAGAAGGCTAGACCAATCTGGACAAGTAAAAGTCATTACAACTTAAATTAATATTTTCACCTTGCCTCCTCTAGACGAATTTAATGTTCCTGTGTGTCAATTTGATGGTAAAGATGAAATCTTGTATTTGCTTAGCGCACACATATGGACAGTGACAGGGCTGGCTTTAACATCCCAAATCGTATCGCAGAATCATAGAATGGTTTGGGTTGGAAGGGACCTTAAAGATCATCTCATTCCAACTCCTCTGCCATGGGCAGGGATGCCCCCCACTAGACCAGGTTGCTCAAAGCTTCATCCAGCCTGACCTTAAAGACAGCCAGGGATGGTGCATCCACAGCTCCTCTGGGCAGCCTCTTCCAGTGCCTCACCACCCTCTCCATGAAGAATTTTTTTCCTCATACCTAATCTAAATCTCCCCACTTTCAGTTTAAACCCATTAGCCCTTGTCCTGTCACTACAGGCCCTTGTCAAAAGTGCACCCCCAGCTTCCTTGTAGGACCTGTTCAGGTACTGGAAGGTGCTATAAGGTCTCCCCAGAGCTTTCTCTTTTCCAGGCTGAACAAACTCAACTCTCTCGGCCTTTCTTCATAGGAGAGGTCCTCCAGCCCTCTGAGCATCTTCGTGGCCTCCTCTGGACTCATTCCAACCCGTCAATATCCTTCATATGTTGAGGGCTCCACAGCTGGACACAGTACTGCAGATGGGGTCTCATGAGAGCAGAGTAGAGGGGGAGAATCACCCCTCTTGACCTGCTGGCCACACTTCTGATACAGCCCAGGATAAGGTTGGCTTTCTGGGCTGCCAGTGCACACTGCCGGCTCATGTCTAGTTTTTCATCCACAGTTATCCCCAAGTCCTTCTCCTCAGGGCTGCTCTCGATCCATTCTCCACCCAGCCTGTACTTGTAGTTGGGATTGCCCCAACCCAGGTGCAGGACCTTGCACTTGGCCTTGTTGAACTTCATGAGGTTGGCAGTGGCCCACCTCTCCAGCCTGTCCAGGTCCCTCTGGATGGCATCCCTTCCCTCCAGTGTGTCGACCACACCACACAGCTTGGTGTCATCAGCAAACTTGCTGAGGGTGCACTCGATCCCACCATCCATGTCACTGATGACGATGTTAAGCAGTACTGGTCCCAACACCATTTTAGAGACTAGGATATCCTTAAATAATAATAAGACACACGAAGCACAGCTCATATTGTTAGCTAGTTTATGACAGCAGTATTGTGAGCAAGGCTAAAATGCTCCAAAGCAGCTCAGCTACTACTCTGAATTATTGTTGTTGCCAGCCTTTGGGAGTACTGTCATTCCAGCCATAGCATCAGCCATATTTGTAAGAAGTGAGGTCACATAAAAGAAACTGTTTCAGCAGGAGGACAAAAGGTCCCTTTTCAATACCTGGGGTTTTTTTGTGTGTCAGAGAGACTTCTCCAGACTTAGGTACAGATTCTTTTCACTAGTGTGGTGAAAAGTCACTAAAAAAATGTCCAGTTGCCTGCATGATGATCAATTTCCTATGTGATCAGATACAGTCTGAAAAAGCTTCTATTGTTTTGCTTATAAATAGATATGGTGATGAGGACAAGAGGACAAAAGAGACTTGTACTTACTCCATTGCAGCTGTCAGCCATCAGCTAAAAGGTTTTAGATCTTACTTCCAGTCATGTGAATCTTTAAAAGCTTTTTTTTTTTTTTTCACTTCCTGCTTTTTCTTGCCTGCTGCTTTGGTTTATCATCTCAATATTTCTGATTTATCCACTGATATATAGAATCCCTTTCATAAAACATCACCTTGTAGAGATATGATTGTTTTCAAATATGGCTTGGTTTTGGAAGTGCCAGTGCTCGGTCACACTCACAGTAAAAGTGTTTCCTGATGTTCACACCACCTACACACTCATTCTGTGATCACCACATATTGCCACATATCCAGCCGTGAGTTTGGGCGTAGCCATCAAAATGCCTGTAGAGGGCTACTATGCAGGAACCGAATTGGGCTGGAAATAGTAATACACAGAAATGCTACTTAGAAAAAATATCAGTGCACACATGTTCACCCCTTACAGAGCCCCTGACCTGTTCCAAAATCATGACATTTCAGCAGAATACAATATAACCCTATCTTCTTTGTCTTAACATCCACAGAACCCCATTTCTTAAACTCACATGGGTGCATAAGCACAGAGGGGCTAAGGTTAGAAGAGACTTTTGTAGCTCTTCTGACCCAGCCTGCTTGAGCTGAGCAGAGGGGTTGGACCAGGTGGACCTAGACTTAGCTGCCCAAGACATTTATTTCATCATAGAAAGTTATCAGGTTGGTCAAGCAAGACTTCCTCTTGGTGAATCCAGGCTGACTACTGCTGATCACCTTCTCTTCCTTCATATGTCTGGAAATAGCTGCCAGGACTAACTGCTCCATCACTTCTCTAGGGCTTATGGTGAGCTTGACTGACCTGTAGTTCTCTGGATCCTCCTTCTTATCATTCTTGAAGAGAGCAGTGGCATTTTCTTTCTTCCAGTCCTCAGGTTCTTCTTTCATCAGTGTGATTGTTCAAAGCTTACTGAGAGAGGCCTTGCAGTGACAACAGCCAGCTTCCTCAGCACTTGTGGGTTCATCCCATTAGGACCCATGCACTTATGTCTGCCCAGTTTCCTCAAGCATTCCCTGATCTGATCCTCTTCCACCAAGGGTAAATCTTCCTTGCTCTAGGTTTTCCCCTGCTCTTTGGGACCTGGGATTCAGGAAAGCCAGTGTTGCATTCAGTACTTCAGTCTTTGCCATGTCCTGTGTCACAAGAACCCCTCCCCTGTTCAGCAGTGGGCCCAGGTTTCCCCAAGCCTTCCTTTTGTCACCTACAGATTTATAGAAGCCCTTCTCACTGGCTTTTATGTCTCTCCCCAGATTCAATTCCAGCTGTGCTTAGGCTTTCCTAACCTCATCCCTGCATGCTCAGACATGGTCACTTACCTGTTCCTGCTTCCACCTTCTGAATGCTTCCTTTTTGTGACTGAGTTTGGCCAGGAGCTTCTTGGTTCATCCACACAAACCTCCTCACATTTTTGCCTGACTCCCTGTTGCTTGAGATGGACTGCTCTTGAGTTCAGAGAGATGATCCTTGAATATTAATCATTTTTCATGGGTCCCCCTTCCCTCCAGGATTTCATCCCATGGCAGTCTTCCAAGCACATCTTTGAAGAGGCAAAAATCTATTGTTCTGCATCCCAATTGTGATCTTACTTCTTGCCCTTCCTCTCTAGGCCCAATTCTCCATCATCTCATGGTTACTGCAGCCAAGGCTGCCTTCAGCTTTGACATTCCCAATGAAACCCTCCTTGGTTTTAAGTGTCATTTCCTTGCTGGTTTCCCTATCGGTTGGGTCAAGAACTTGTCATTGATGCCCTCGATGAACCTCCTGGATTGCTTATGTACTACTTGTTTTTTCTCTCTAGTAAGCATCAGGGTCACTGAAGTCCCTTGGGACCTGTGGATATGAGACTGCTCCTATCTGTTTGTAGGAAGTCTCACCCACTTGTTCTTAGCAACTTTTTTCATCCTAATACTGAAAATGGAAAAGGTTTCTAACCTAAAAAAGCCATTGTAAAATACATTGTAAGTTTACCAGACCAGACAACTTGAAGTTTATCAGACTTTACTCTGTGGGATGTGTGGCAGGGTCTGTCTTTTATTGTTGTCTGTTGAACTGATGAGATTAAGTGCCATGACTTCTGTTTTTAGAGATCCTTGTATTTATAGATTGACAGCATTGTCGATCAAAAATTATTTTCTAAGAGCCACATCATCTCAGTGGTGATATTTGTCCCTGGATGCTGATAGAGTATTTGTTTTTATGAATTAGAATTAAATATAACTTCCGTTGTAAAGAAGTGAGATATTTTTCCTCATGCTGCATGGTTGCAGGTCCACTGTAGCTTCTGAATCTGTCAGTCATTCAACTTCTGACTGACTTTGAAATCAAAATGCCTAAAGGGACTTATTCTACCCTTGTATAATAGAAATTTTGCTGCTGGCGTCATGTCTCATTTGTCAGAATCAATGCTTTATGGTTCATAACTCATTGTGATGATCAGTTTGACTTAAAGAGTAAACACTGTGTAACCAATATTGACCTTATCTTTGTATTGAAATAGTCTCAATCTTGAGATTTGTTTCACAACGTAGAAAATTTTGTGATCAGTCATTTCGTAGATCCTGAAAAACTATTCAGGTGACATAGGAGTGACCTATAGAAGGTAATTTTAACACCAGTTCAGTGTACTACATAGATATGTTTCCTTTGGTAGTTTATTACTCCTTTTCTGACCTAATTTCAAGGTTCAGCTGATGAAAGTGGTTTACATAAGAATGTTCTAAACACTGTGCTAGGCCCCAGGGTTGCTTAAAGTTTCAAAATCCATCAATTCCCTTGTTCCAGGCTTCTGTTGCTGCTTTGTTGAGGCTTTTAAGGTGCCTGGAATTACATCTATTTGGATGTTTAAATAATGATCTACTGGCTGTTGTGGTTACAGAGCTAATTTGTCACTGTCCCCCTGTTGTCCTTTCAATGACAGACAGAGCTTTGATTTCTTTCTATGTAAAATTTCTTTAATTTTTCCACTCTGAGTGGTCTGTTATGCACCCTATGGAAGGACTCCTATTTAATCATTCTGACTTGATTTGGCACCCGTGTATCAGTCTGGAACTGCAGTCATCCTCCTCAAATGAAATCTTATGAAGTCTCAACAATAAGAACAAAATGTAAGATGTTTTTAGCATACCAGAAGGTCAGACTTCTTGTGGCAAATCCACGAAAATAAGTATTTTAGGAGATTAAAGTGTCAAGCAAAGTGTGGAACAAGGATGTACACTAACAAACTGTGTTCTTGAACTTTTCACACACATGCTGGTCAGTGTATTTTGTATTAATCACATCCACTGCACATGTTTGTGTCCCACCTGAATACATGTGCCATTTGTCTGAGAGGACTGGCAGTGAGACATTGCACTTTTAGCGGTCAGAACGATCAAAGCTGTGGTCCCTGATTTCTAACATCGACAAATCCCAGCAAAATTTACACAGAAAAACAAAAGTTTGTATTGTTATCTCTACAGCCTTCTATTCAGTGAGATATTGGAATCAAGTAGTAAAAATACTAAGAAAAAGAATCATGCAATATTATAAAAATCCATACTGAAGAATCTTAGTTTGGACTGAGTCCTATGGTACTAGGTAATGCTCAAAACTGCAGATAAAAAGACAGCATCCCAAAGACCTTAAGTTTAAATGGGAGGTGACTCTCCCCCTCTACTCTGCTCTTGTGAGACCCTACCTGAAGTACTGCGTCCAGCTGTGGAGCCCTCAACATAAGAAGGATATCGACCAGTTGGAACGAGTCCAGAGGAAGCCACGAAGATGCTCAGAGGGCTGGAGCACCTCTGCTATGGGGATAGGCTGAGAGACTTGGGCTTGTTCAGCCTGGAGAAGAGAAAGCTCTGAGGAGACCTTATAGCACCTTCCAGTACCTGAAGGGGCCTACAAAGAATCTGGGAGGCGGAACGTTTACTTTACTTTGTCACTACAGGGGGGAGACTGTAGTGACAGGACAAGGGGTAACTGAGTTAAATTGAAAGCGAGGAGATTTATCTTAGATATCAGGAAGAAGTTCTTCACAGAGAGGGTGGTGAGACACTGGAACAGATTGCCCAGAGAAGCTGTGGATGCCCCATCCCTGGAAGCATTCAAGGCCAGGCTGGATGAGGCTTTGAGCAACCTGGTCTAGTGGAGGGTGTCCCTGCCCGTGGCAGGGGGTTTGGAACTGGATGATCTTTAAGGTCCCTTCCAACCCAAACCCTTCTGTCGTTCTATGATTCTATGATAAATGTAAACTATCAATAAATAACTGTGTTCTCTCCTTGCTCTCTCTTGCCTGGTCAGATAGTGTATCACACAGTGACTCAACTTCATTCATGTAGGAACAAGTGAGGTCTTTAGTTGCATTTGCAATTGATATTTATAAGGACAAAATTGGTGTTTAGTGAGACAAAGGGCAGCTCCCTTAACAAATGGAGTTGTCTTCAAAACTGCTGATAGTTCATGGCAATTTCTTTATGAAATAGAATTCAACATAAACTTGTCCTTTGCTAGAGACTGACATCATGATGAATATTTTCTTGTCAGTGACCTTATAACTAAGGAGTGAGCTGGCAGTGCTTCCTTGATCCCTGCTTCATAATACCTAACTATAATTTAGCCAAACTCTCAGATACACCACGGAATGCAAGACACTAACCACCTTTCACAGAAGAATTATTCAGTGTTTAACCCAATGCAATGTGGTGTAAAACTTAGAACCACAACTCTACTGTATAGTAAGGTTACAGCTGTGGCCTACAGGGAATGATTTGCTAAGCAGTATTGAAGAGCTTTTCTTTTTTATAACAAAAAACCTTTCAGACAATTGCTTTTGCCTAACCTGATATGTAATACAGTTATTGATACGTGGAGTTGTATTGCAAATATCTTCACTTGACATTTCTCCAATACCCAGGTCACCTTGGTTGCAGGAAGTTTCAGTGGCCTCTCGAGGCCCATTTTATTAGCTATGAGACATCAATCATGGAAATGCATAGGCAGCAGAAACCAAATCCCAGCCCATACCATTCAATTAAGTGAGAAGTACTACAGTCCTTAAATGTCAAGAGTCATTTCAGAGATCCTTAATGTTACTAGCTTCTTTTCAAATCACTGCTTGCCTTTTTTTTTTTTTTTTTCTTTCCTTATGAAAATAATTCCTTACATTTTAAAAGGGTGCTTGACCATTCTCTATACCTTCTCATTCCGGAAGGGGTGACTGGCAATATGGTCTGTGAAATGACCAGTCCTATCACGGCAGGAATCAGTCAGGACATGTGGAGTAGGCAGAGATGGTGACCTGATCTCTCAGCCTAGAGTTGACATTCTTCTTTGCAAAATCAGAATGTGCAGTAGACTTAGGGAGATACCAAAATTCTCCCCCACCTTTGCAGCTTCATTATTACTTTGTTAAGGTGGGAAAGCTGCATCAGAAATATGAGGTGGTGTGCATGGAAGAACTCAGTGGAAAAAAAAATCCTTTAGCTTTCAGTACAGACTACTTCAAGAGCTATATTTCTGGATTATGTTCATTCCAATACATGAGAGAACCTAAAGGATGCTAAGGTGTAGTCACCCCTTTATTGGAGTTTTCCAAGAAGTATTTCAGCAGGAAACTGAATCTCCTTATTTTAGGATACAGAACATCATTAGTTTTTGACTATGGCTGTCTGTTCTGGAACTTTATCTCTACTTTTACTGAAATCCCTTCTTTTTCATGGTGCCATATTACCGGGATCTGCCAATCAGCAGCATTGTGGACAGAAGAAGTTCTGAACTGAAGGAACTGAAGGAACTGCACAAATGGCAATGCTCAATTTCCTAAGTACTTAAAAGATGAGGCTTGATTTTTTTAATACCAAACCGTATATTTGTTTTTTTCAGGAAAGACTGCTCCAAAATAGTAGCTTCCTGAAGTTGTCTTAAGGACCATGCACAGAGTGATGTGGCTGTGGGAGTAAGGACAAATGAAACTCCATGAAACTCAGCAGGAACATTACCTCTCTTTCCTCAAGCTCTCTTTAGGAACTTGGAGTATAATATGGCTACGTAAAGCTCTATTTAGGAGCATGAATGGCAAGTAAGAGGAAAACATATGTGAATGTGAGATATTTTTTCTGCATAGTTGTGTCTTATAATATCTAGAGACTATAATTTTAGATTTGTATTGAGACAGTATGTATGTGCAGCCTGCACAATGGAAACAAATCATAAATATCTCCTGTGACAAGAATAAGTGGTTTGTTTCTTAAAAAACAGATTAATATTTTATAAAATCATGACTGCTGGTGACTGCAGAACATGTTAATAATGCACACTGGGCACTATAATTTCATATGCTCTACTTCAATGAGTCTTTCAGCAGGTGCAGGTAAGAGTAGCAGACCAAAGCCAGACTAGAACTGTTTACTTTACTCCACTGACTGTTTGGACTGGATTGTAGCCACCAAACCATACGTCATCATCTTCTCCTTCTTAATGACCTCATTGTAAAAATTAGTCCTTTTAGCTGCAGGACCTAAACTCATTATTACATAATTTTAGCCAAGACTTATAAAGGGACTTTGTGAAAGTGGTGTTTGCTAGGCTAGAATACGGTTTCCAAAACTAGGTGAATTCATCCAGAAAGATTTTTGAATAAGGACTCTATTCATGGAAAAAAGTAACAGTTATCCTGGTTGGCTTGGATGAATTGCACACTTTGTGTGTAGTGTGGAGGAGACATTCTGCAGTATGTGCTGTTTAAAAATGGCTCTGTGTGCTGTCAGGGAGTGGGGGCAAACTCTGAAGAATTCCTCTGCCACTGGCATCCATCTACATGCTGATTCTCTCCTCTTTCTACTCATCCCACCACCTTCTCAATTCCCACTCTGTGGAGTATGAAAAGCCCCAGCTCAGTGCTGTTCCGTGATTTATGACAGCTTCTTCTCTCTTCTATGTTCCAGTCCACAATAGAGCCGTTCAGAACATGGTCTTCAGTAAATGTAGCAGATAAATTTCGTTAGAAGATTCAGTGAAAAATCCCAAAAGTAGAGAATGAGAAGTTTTAAGCTGTTATCGTTAGGTTTGATTGTATTTCAGCCCTTAGTAAATGATAGGATTTGCAAACAAAATGTATAACTGGTGTTGGACCTCTCAAAGGAAGGTAAACAGGGTCGGTGTTAAATTGTTCATATGTGGTGCAAAAGTAAGCAATAAGCATGATGGACAAGAGTAGAAAACCTGTGGAAAACGTCAATATCAGTACTAAAATGGGACAAATGAAAGCTCGGAGATCGCTACCATGCTTTTAGGCTCCTCAGGAACATCAGCTAGGTAGAAGTTTTCCCTTAGGCTACTCAGCAAAACATAATATCCTTAGAAGTAACAGCAATTCTCTCCCAGGGAAAGGATGCTTCTGCAGGCTCCTAGTGACACCACTTGCATTATGCAGATTAAGACTGTTTGGTGACAGACTTACCAGATGTAGTTGGCATTTTCTCTGTCGGCAGAATTTGTTTGAACAGGCCAAAAAAAAAAAAAAAATCCAGCTTGATTTGATATTGATATTCACAATTATTATTTCAAAGGCTTGAAGGCCACCAACTCTTCCCCTCACCTTCAGCTGGCAGGTAAGTTTCTAAGAGCTCAATGTGCCTTGCTTCACCTCTACAACTACCAGGTTTATAACAAAGACAAGTACGTAGAAAACTCGTGGAACTGAGTTCCTGAAAACTACAAATCTAAAACTTCTGTTCATGGGCGGTCAATTGTAATATTTCTCTTCCTTATTCAAATCTTTTTTGGTACTGTTGAGTTTGGTCACTTTTTACCTATTATGGTAGCTAATGGGTAACTAAAAGTCTCAGGCTCTGGAAGTGCTAATTTTCCTGTTAAACTGCTTATTTGAGCAATTCTTTAAAATTTTAATTTAAGAGGTATGGGGGAAGTAAAAATTATTTTAGATTATGTATTTCACAAGAAAACATCAAAGGATATTTTTTTTCTGTGTTCCATGTAAAACCACATTTCTTCTTTGCCAGTTTACTGGCGTTAGTACCACATGCCACTTGTGAAACAATATGATTGTTGGGAAGAACATGTCTATATATTTTAGAGTCAGCAAATAGCTACCAACTATCATCTAATTAGATTAAAACTGCAGCCTTCTGGAAAGAATATTCACTATCCTTACCTCTGTATGAAGAATGCAAGGATGTATGTTTGCCGAAGATTAATTCTGATAGCAGTATCTGAGGTAGTTTGTTTAGTCTACTCTTTCCAAAAGCAGTTTCATGGCTTAGGGTTTTCACTTCTCAAAAAATAACTATATTTCTGGTCATAAAATAAAGAAGATGAATGTGTGACGTGATGGGGAAAAAGGAGAATGTTGTTTTTTTATTGAAGGTATGTGAAGTCCCATACAAGTACGCTGTAACTGTAAAGCTGAAATAAGTTCTCCGTGTTTACCCCTATCCATTCACATTCTGTCATGTAGAAGGTAAAAAACAAAATCTTTTAAAATCAAGTATTTGTTGAAATGTATAGTGCAAGGTTACATCCAGATTTATCATGAAAATGACACTTAAAAATCTGTAAGAAGCTTGAAATTATCCCTGTAAGCAAGTTGGTCAGGAGAAGGTGATACATATTTACAGTAAGAAAAAACAATTATAAAACCACTATAATTATATTGGGAAAAAAATATTTTTGCTGAGGTTCTTTGGACATTTGACGGTAACTAAGTCATGGCAGTCATTAATGGAAATATGTATGTTGGCATAGGATAAGGAAAAGAATAAAATTTCTATCTAACTGATTTTTGTAAAGCTGGTTGTTCAAATAAATTAAAATAACCCATGTAATATAATTAATTATGCTTTTTTTTTAAATGGATGTCTGCTGTCTTCAAAAAACATCCATTGACAAAACAGGTTTCTATTAGAAAGAGACAGCTATTTTCCTTATTGCTAGTAATTTTTCCCCCTTTAAGCCTTAAGAGCAAGTTAAAGCAACATATAAAAAGTTAAATATATAACCTAAAAATAAAAGGTGTTTCAAGCATTCCTTACACATTGGGCTTTTCAGAAGTATTTGCTGCCAGCATACAGTCATAACTCATGTAAGTGGAGGCAACAGGCAGCCTTAACTTTTTTTACTTTTAAATTAAAAATAACACTCCTTCTTAAAAAATGGAGTCTTAGAAGGGGTTCCGCCACTGAAGTGGAAAAGCTGGGATTTTTATCAACTTCTTCCATCTGTTGGAGGGACTTAGTCTAAGGATTGGGTTCACACTGCTAAATTTTAGGTTAGACTGTATGCTACCTATAGCAGAGGCCAGTTAAATTTATTCTAAGGCCACTGGTTTAGATTCTATTAATTTTTCATTCAACTTCACTGATTACCCTAGCTTGGTGCAAATAGCTAGTGACTAAGCTAGACTAGCTACTGTATTCTTCAGACAATCTGAGTTCACAGACCTGGATTAAATTATATGTTCCTCCTGGTATATTCTTTGGTAGTTGCTAATAAGCAGAGCTCCAGGTTAAACTGAGCAACAAAAGTTTTTAATAGTAAATAAATTAACTAATAGTTATTTATTATTGCAACTATTTATTTCCTAGCTAATATGGACTAAACGACAGCATTTCATGAGAGAGAGATGCTACCTGTCTGCATTAGAGGACAACTTTGTGTTGCAGAGACTTGCTTAAACTTCCATTAGGTTATGTGATTAAAGGAAACAGCATTTGGGATATGGAAAACTTAGGGGATGCTTAGGGAAGGACCATAGGCAGGAAACGGAAGAATCAAGGTGGTGGTGGGAGAAACAAGTGTAGAAAAATAGAGGGATAAGGGCCTACGTGTGGGTTGCATGTAATGGGTTTGCTGGACAGTATGCGTGTCTGGCCATGCCCTGGACCTGATCAGTGCAGTTTGACCTGTCTTCTCCTTAAACTCCAGTTCTGACTATTTTCTCCAGTAAGAGTAAATACTCTCTTTTCTGCATGTGAAGGTGTAAGTGCCAACCACTGGATTTGGACTGTGGATCAGAGGGGACCTGTATACATGGAGTGCCAACAACCAGGGAGACTGGGATATGTGCATACTGTTTTGTTATCACTACTATATCAGTGTGCCATTGCTAGCACAGGATAGAGACGAAGATTGCAGGATAGTGATGCTTTTCCATCACAGCTGTTCACATAAGCAATCAACTCAATCATAAAACCAAAATATCTGATTTAGGTGTGGAAATAGTTGTAGTCATCTACTTGGAAGAATGACAGGCTACGGTTTGCATAGAATCCTAGAATCATTTAGGTTGGAAAATAACTTTAAGATCATCAAGTCCAACCTTTAACCTAACACTGCCAAGTCCACCACTAAACCATGTCCCTAAGCACCACATCAACACATTTTGTAAATACCTCTGGGGTGGTGACTCAACCACTTCCCTAGACAGCCTGTTCCAGTGCTTGACAACCCTTTTGATGAACAGTTTCTTCCTAATATCTAATCTAAACCTCCCCTGGCACAACTTGAGGCCTTTTCCTCTCCCGTGTCCTATGGCTTGTCACTTGGGAGAAGAGACCGAAACACCCCTTGTTACAACCTCCTTTCAGATACTTGAAGAGAGGAAGAAGGTCTCCCCTGATCCTCTTCCAGGATAAACCAGTGCAGTTCCCTCAGCCACCCCTCACAGGACTTGTGCTCCAGACCCTTCCCCAGCTCCTTTGCCCTTCTCTGGACATGCTCCAGCACCTCAATGTCTTTCTTATAGTGAGGCACCCAGAACAACACAGGATTCATGGCGCAGCCTCACCAGTGCTGAGTACAGTGGGATAATCTCTTCCCTAGTCCTGCTGGCCACACTGTTCCTGGAGCAGTCCAGGATGCCATTGGCCTTCTTGGCCACCTGGGCACACTGCTGGCTCATATTCAGCCAGCTGCTGACCAACACCCTCAGGTCCTTTTCCACCAGGCAGCTTTCTAGCCACTCTTCCCCAAGCCTGTAGTGTTGCAGGGGTTGTTGTGACCCAGGTGCAGGACCCAGCACTTGGCCTTGTGGAAACTCATACTGTTGGCCTCAGCCCATCAATCCAGCCTGTGCAGATCCCTCTGCAGAGCCTTCCTTCCTTCAGGCTGATCAACATTCCCACCCAACTTGGTGTCATCTGCAAACTTAATGAGGATGCACTTGATCCCCTCATCCAGATCATTGATAAAGATTGAAAAGAACTGGCCCCAGTACTGAGCCCTGGGGAACACCACTTGTGACCAGCTGCCAACTGGATTTAGCTCCATCCACCCCCACCCTTTCAGCCCAGCCATCCACCCAGTTTTTCACCCAGCAAAGACTGTTCTTGTCCAAGCCATGAGCAGCCAGTTTCTCCAGGAGAATGCTTTGGGAAACAGTGTCAAAGGCTTTATTAAAGTCTAGGTAGACACCATCCACAGCCTTTCCCTCGGCCACTGAGCGGGTCACCTTGTCACAGAAAGAGATCAGGTTAGTCAAGCAGGACCTGCTTTCATAAACTGTTGCTGACTAGGCCTAATTGCCTGGTTGTCCTGTATATGTCATGCGATGATCCTCAAAATTATCTTCTCCATAACCTTCCCTGTCACCAAGGTCAGACTGACAGGCCTGTAGTTCCCTGGGTCCTCCTTCCAGCCCGTTTTGTATATGGCTGTCACTTTGGCTAACCTCCAGTCAGCTGGGACCTCCCTGATTAGCCAGGACTGCTGATAGATGGTGTAAAGTGGTTTGGTGAGCACTTCTGCCAGCTCCCTCAGCACCCTTGGGTGGATCCATCCAGTTCCCTATACTCATGGGTGTCCAAGTGCTGCAGCAATTTGTTAACCATTTCCCCTTGGAATATGAGGCCTTCATTCTGCTCCCTGTTCCTGTCTTGCAGCTCAGGAGGCTGGGTACCCTGAGAACAACTGGTCTTACTATCAAAGACTGAGGCAAAGAAGGCATTAAGTACCTCAGCCTGTTCCTCATCCTGTGTCACTATGTTTCCCCACATACCCAATAGAGGATGAAGATTCTCCATAGCCCTCCTGTTTTTGTTAATGTATTTCTAGAAACATTTTTTATTGCCCTTTATGGCAGAGGCCAGGTTAAGTTCTACTTGGTCTTTGGCCCTTCTAGTTTTCTCCCTGCAAAATGTCACAACATCCTTGTATTTTTCTTAAGTTTTCTGTCCCTTTTTCCAGAGCTCGTAAACTGTTTCTTTTTTCTGAGTTGTAGCCAAGTTTCTATGTTAGCCAGGCCGGCCGTCTTCCCCACCAGCTTGTCTTTCAGTACATGGGGACAGCCTTTACTTTTAAAACCTGCACCTTTAAGACTTCCTTCTTGAAGAATGTCCAGCTTTCCTGGACTCCTTTGCCCTTCAGGTCTGCCTCCCAAGGGATTCTGAAGGGAGTCTGAACAGGCCAAAGTCATCCCTCTGGAAGTCCAAGGTAGCACTTCTGCTGATCCATGCTCCTAACTTCCCCAAGGACCAAAAACTATCATTTCAAGATCACTGTGCCCAAGACAGCCTCCAACCATCACATGCCACTGGACCAGTTCTTCTCACTTCACAAATAACAGGTGCAGTGGGACATCTTCCCTAGTTGGTTCACTCACCTGCTGTGTCAGGAAGTTATCTTCTATGCACTCAAGGAATTTCCTAGACTGTTTCCTCTCTGCTGAATTTTATTTTCAGCAGATATGTAGTAGGTTGAAGTTCCCAAAGAGAACCAGGGTTAGCAATTGTGAGATTTCTTCCAGCTGCTTATAGAATATTTTCATCCCAGTTGAGTGGTCTGTAACAGGCTCCAACCATGACATCTGACTTGTTAATGTTCCCACTGATTCTTACCCAGAAACTTTCATCCCTATTATCACCATCATGAAGCTCTGGACAGTCAATACACTCCTTAACATGAAGGGTTACCCCACCACTTCTCCTTCCTTGTCTGTGCCTTCTGGAGAGTTTATAGCTGTCCATTGCAGCACTCCAGTTGTGAGTCATCCCACCAGGTTTCTGTGATGGCAATTATATCATAATTTTCCAGCTGTGCAATGGCTTGCAGCCTCTCTTGTTTGTTGTCTATGATGCGTGAATTGGTGCAGATGCACTTCAGTTGAGCTATTGATCCTGCCGCTTTTCTGGGAGGAGAAACCCTGATTCCTACATGACCTTTCTCAGGCACTTCCATGTTTTCTACAACATTAATTACCCTTGCATCTTTGATTGGATGTACAATCCTTGCACATGGATCTCCATTCCCTACCTCCACTGAGATGGCAGACCGAAAGGCCTTGCTAGCACACCATCCCACAGACACTGGTGTGCCACCCCCCAGGTTTATCTCCAGCTAGCCTGGTTTTATGCCTCTCCCTCCTTCAAATCTAGTTTAAAATTCTTTCAATGAGCCCTGCTAACTCCTGTGCAAAATCCATTTCCCCATTAGAGGGCGTTGTACCCGGTCTGTCACTAGCAGGCCTGGTGTTGTGTAAACCGACCCATGACCAAAAATACCTGCTAGCCTCAGAGACAGGTATTGATCTGCTGGATCTTCCTGTTTCTTCCTTCATCATTCCCTGCAACAGGAAGGATAAAGGACAACGCTGCTTGTGCTCCTGAGCCATTTGCCCCAATGCCCTGAAGGCTCTCTTGATTGTACTAGGACTTCCTGTTGCAACTTCACCACTGCCTACCTGAAAATTCAATAATGGATAATTAAGGGTAGGAAGCTTTCTCTTCACATCTTTAACTCAAGCCCCAGGGAGGCAGCAGACTTCCCTAAGAAGTGGGTCCAGTCTGCATATTGGGCCTTCTATTCCCTTCAAAAGGGATTCTTCTGTGACAATGACCCACTTTTTTTTTTTTATGGAAGCAGTTATGACATAGCACATAGGCCAACTTAACCTCGGTGACATCTCCAAACTAGATGAAACATCTTCCTTCTTATTGTTTGGTTCCATTTGCAGGGCCTCACACCTATGGTGCAGGGGCTACTGGGAAAGTGAGGTAGTCAGAGAGGAGATGCGCCTGCTGTGCTGGCTAGGAATTTGTCGCCATTGCTACCCATCTCTTAAGTCACTGTGTTCAGGCAGGTGGAAAGAGGATAGGGGATCCTCTGTATCATGCATCCTGCCTGTTAGGCCTGTCCCATTGAAGATAGGGGACAACTCCAGCAGTCTGTCTCTCACTTTTCCTGATACTCCTCAACCTACTCTACTCCTCCCCCCAGAACTCTGTTACTGAGCGGAGGAGTTTCTCTACCTGGGTGCATCTCCCACTAGAGTTCACTGCTGCCAGCAGTGCTGGCATCAGAGCAAGGCTCAGCCTGCAGCCCAACACCTGGGTCGCAGGTATTCCCAACAGAGGTCTGACTGGGAAGCTTCGTCAGTCATGATGGGTGTAGACCTTAGAGGGGCCATGAGTTTCTGCTGTGTGGATAACATTGCTCACTGCTCAAGCTGGTAGAGCTTCAGCACAGTTCCTGCATGTCCTTCTGCACAAACGGCCATGCCGCACAATTGCTGATACACCAGGTCCTCGTTGCCCACCTGTTGGCAGCACACCTGGTCGCTGATGGTCCCCAGGGACTTCTTTTATAGGTGGGGGAGGGCTTGGTCACCACTGCTCCTGACCACACCCAGGCTTTGCCAGCCACTGTGGTGGGAGCTGCAGGCTCACAGCAGCTCCCTCAGCTCCTCCTTAGGTTCCCTGGGTTTGGGAACCTCCCTCAGTGCACTGGAAGACCCCACTGCCCATCCTGCCAGCACCAGAGCTGCTTGCCTCAGTGACTGACTACATAGTTCATAACTGAATGAACTCCATGGATCATAATGTTCATCATCATGAAGATGGTCAAAGGGTTAGAGCACTTCTCCTGTGAAGAAAGGCTGAGAGAGTTGGGCTTGTTCAGCCTGGAGAAGAGAAGGCTCCGGGGAGACCTTATTGCAGCCTTCCAGTACCTGAAGGGGGCCTACAGAAATGCTGGGGATTCTTTTTACAAGGGCCTGTAGTGATAGGACAAGGGGTAATAGGTTTAAATTGAAAGTGGGGATATTTGGATTGGACATCAGGAAGAAGTTCTGCACAGAGAGGGTGGTGAGGCACAGGAACAGGTTGCCCAGAGAAGCTGTGGATGCCCCCTCCCTGGAAGTGTTCAAGGCCAGGCTGGATGACGCTTTGAGCAACCTGGTCTAGTGGAGGGTGTCCCTGTCCAAGTCAGGGGGGTTGGAACTAGATAATGTTTAAGGTCCCTTCCAACCCAAACCATTCTATGATTTTATGATTCTATAATGAAACAAGATATTGTCTAAAGAATCTTTCTTCCTTCCTAGAAAGCAGGGTTGGATATGCATTGTAAAGTCAAATTAGAATGTCTCCTTAAAAAGATACTATTTGCGTGTTTTCATATTGATTAATCTATTTTTGGTTTTGTTGCATAAAATCACTGTGTCAGAATACATAACCTGAACAACTAAGTTGTGGGGAAAACTAATAATATTCATACATATGAATACCCTGGATAGATAAACTGTCTTTAGGAAGTCAGCACCTGTACAGTCACAGAGATTTATGGAACAGAAATACTTCTAAATCACACAAAAATAAGCATAACCATATGAAGAAAGGATAACATTAAACTGGCTGAAAATGCCTAGCAGGAAGTTTTCCTGGCATCAGGGAACGCATCCTGGTGATAAGATACTGGTTCTGGGACTTGAACTGTCATGCATCCACATGTCAGACCTGGAAAAGGAATAAAATAATGAAGGGAAAAATATTTTAATGAGCAGGCATTACCTTGATTTTTTTTTCCAAGCTCATATCAAGAGCTTATGTGCAAAATAGTACGGTCATCATCACCCAGAACTGTAATCATCTTCTAGGGGGTTCTCAAAGTAGACTATGACTTCTTGGTCATCAGCCTCTTCAGTTTTGTTCAGTATTTCATATATTTTATTTATAAATGAGTCTGTGAAGTCAGTAAATTCAGAATAACTAATTATAGTGTCTTACTCAGACTTCTGTCTACTGACACTGTGAAAGCTACCTCCCTGTCTCAAAGGATAGTTCGATGATTACTAAGACAACTAGTGCAGCCGTTAGGCTTCTCATTTGACATTTAGATCACATGTGTCCAGAGCAGTTCCCCTTAAGGAAAAGTATGGTTGGGAACTCACGTGTTCTGTGTAGGCTTGTTTTGCCAATTGCTCATCAACATTTTTAACTCTAGAGGTCATAATCTAATGCTTATACAAAAAAGCTCTAAACATAAAACAGCTTTCCTGTGTATCACTAGGAATCTTAGATTAGACTGAAAAGTCATACAAGCATTTGATCATCACTGACCACACGCCTATGTTTAATACCTATAGCATTATGTATCTGTTGGAAGGAAATAGATGTTCCAACACTATTTTTTTCTAATTGGGTTGGCTAGGTACAGTGTTCACTGGATCTAAATATATCTTCTGCTGAGCAATCAAAATGCTAAAGGTTTTCCTCTCAAGTCTTGAAAGAAGTGAGCAAAATTATTAAGGAAGCCCTTAATATCTACAGGGACATAAAGAAATTCTTCATCGTTAAGAAATTCTTAATTAAGGAGATTTTATAAAGAAATATTAAAATGGGAATAATAATCACATTGTAATCAACTAGGAAAGAAACTGGGAACTACTGTGGTGTTAGGGAAGATGTGGAAGGCTTGAAACAACAAAGAATTGCCTTCAGGGGCTCACCTTAAGTTATCCATTTATTAAAATATGGTTTAATCAATGCCATTGGAAACATGATTATACTGAATTGCCAGTAGAGGGGCTACAAATCCAAAACGTTTCTGTGAAGGTAGCACCCAAGCCACCATCAGAACTGATACTCAGCAAACCTGGCATGGAAAGTAAGTGTCGGAGAGCACTGAGCAAGGGGCTGCCCCATGAGGGGATGAGACAGGGACTGTCACACACAGGTCAAGTCCACCCTTATGGATCTGAGGAGGGGGCAGAGCTGGGGTCTGAAGAATTCACGGCATGGCAGGGTGATGGGGGAGAAGAAACTGGAGCTGAGATGTGGGTCTGAGTGGTCCACCAAAAGATGGGGTTGCAGATCACCATCCCATAACATAGATTCAACATCCATGAAGAGAATACCTGAGTGTCCCAGTCCAAACTTATAAATGGGACCCCTGGGGTTGGGTGGGTACCCCAAGTGTGGCTGGTCAGGGCCATTAAGGTCTGACACTGGCTGCTGAATGTGACATGATCTTTTAACTGCTAGAAGGATCCCTTCAAGCATGGATTTTGACAGCAATGGGACAACACTATTGCACACTTGCTATACCTATTCCATGAACAAATTCCTAAATACTGACTTTATTTTTTATTTAATGGCTTTTATTTTTTATGTACATTTAATCATCTCACTGGGCACAAAATTTCCCATGCGAGATGCAGAAAGTAGGTGGGTTTGGTTCTGTGGAAAACTGAGCTGTTGCAAGTCTAGGACAGTGCACTGAGCAGTTTCTAAGTGAGCTACAGACTGCATGGCATAGATCAGCCTAGGAAAGGGAGAATCTGGAAGGAGAAGTTTGGCATGTTCTGCAACCTCTTACTCCTGCTTGGTGTACTCTTTTTTCCCCTCAGTAAGAATATGGTCTTTATGCCAACACTCACAATACAGTAAGCCCATTACATAACCCTAATGGAGTCTGCTCTGAAGGAAGAAAAGAAACTTCAGCAGCCAATGCAGATAAAACGCATTGTCTAGCACACGTGGAATGAAGGCTTCCTCTTTGTTTCCCCAAACATGCACCTGAGTCAGTGACCCTAAAAGGAAAGCAAGTGGCCAACATCAGATTTAGTCCCTGAAGTACTAAAAGAGATAGTCGATGATTGTGAGGGGTTTTTTTGGCAATATTCCACTTACTATTATTCTTCTACAATAGAATTTTTTCTTCCTTGACATAGCTCACAAATACCAAAATGCACGATCCTATATAGATTATTCTGCAGGAATGATTTGAAAGGGAATTTGTCCAGAAGAAAAAGGCAGTAGAAGATCTTATTAAATCAATGTGATTGTCTTTTAAACACCTCCAGGGATGGTGACTCAACCACTTCCCTGGGCAGCCTGTTCCAGTGCTTGAAAATACTTTCAGTAAAGAAAGAATACTAAAGAGACATGGAAAGCTCATGGGTCAGAATATTTTGGCTGTTTTTTTCTTTTATAACCACAGAAAATGTATTAATGAGTACGTTTTCTTGCTGAAAACCCTGAATGCTCTGGTATCCTAGATCCTGCCCTTATTCTTTTGTCTGTAGCAGTGCTTGTAAAACACAATAGAAAATCGCATTGAGAGAAATCTGTTATCACAATAAAGCCTGGCTTCAGTTGTATCCATTTATTCTGGTGAAGGCAAGTTTCTGTAAGGGTACTGGAGAGCTCTGATGGCGAAACATGCAAAGGCAGACAATAATCTTGCCCCAAGAACATGAAGATAGAACAGAGTTATGAAAACGTCGGGTCAGATGCTTCACTAGATCAGACCAGTCTTGTGCACCTGTGTTAAAACAAAGCAAAGCCAGGTGCTGTGGATTAATAATAGACTATTCCTGTTCTCAGAGCACTCTGGCTGAAGCAAGGAATCAAAACACATATAGCATATACATTGCATGAAACCTGTCTGCTTTCTGTCGTGACTGTACCCAAGGGAGGTGTGCTTTTTGCAGGTGGGGTTGCACTGGCATTGCACTCAAGATGAAGAGGAAGCCCTTCCTTCACTTCCTTCTCTTCTTTTTCCCCATCTCTCCAACACCTTTGAAACTTTGAAAGCAGCAAAGTTGAGGAGAAGGGTGACCTTCTGATTTCCCTGCAGTGGTACCAAACCCACTGATGTTTGTCTGTGATCTTTTCTGGATGAGAAAAGCAAGTTTGGGAAAGTCATGTCTTTGCAATGTAGGGGTTGTCTCAGTGTGAGAAGCCACCCTAAATCTAGGAAATTAATATGCCCTGTGTACATGTTGATTTCTGAACGGAACCTGTGCTGGGTAGTACATTTTATGTACATCATTAGCAGCTACATAGATGACACATGTGAGGTAGATTTTTCCTCACTAGGTGGGAATATAACATACAGTGTAGAACCATAGAATGGTTTGGGTTGGAAGAGACCTTAAACACCATCTAGCTCCAACCCCCCTGCCATGGGCAGGGACACCCTCCACCAGGCCACATTGCTGAAAGCCTCATCCAGCCTGATGTAGAAGACAGCCAGGGATGGGGCACCCACAGCTTTTCTGGGCAACCTGTTCCAGTGCTTCACCACCCTCTCTGGGAAGAACTTCTTCCTGATATCCAATCTAAATCTCCCCACTTTCAGTTTAAACCTGCTACCCCTCGTCCTGTCACTACAGGCCCTTGTGAAAAGTATCCTCCAGCATTTTTGTAGGCCCCCTTCAGGAACTGGAACTATTGATGATTTCTAGCCTCCCTGAATCAATCTAGGGTGACAAATATTTTTCCTGCTTCTGTGGAGTTTTGATCAACAGTGTCCATGCACAGTACTTCACATAACCACTGTAGAGGCCAGTGCTGCACTTCAGAATTATTTTAGAAAGGAAACTTCACAGAAAAGCCTTTCAATTGGAAGCTTGCAACACATTTGAATGGAAGAGAGAATACAATGACTGAGTGACTTTAAGCCAACAGAAATTTAAATAATTGCTTGTGATTTCAAAGAAAGCAGAAGAACATAACTTGATAAAAGATATGCTGATTTGAAAATTATTTAACAGTACTATCTTATTTAAACATTGGCATATATAAGAAATAGCAAGTAGTACTAAAGAAAAATACCCTATTTTTATTTAAAGAATACATTTAGATCAAGGTTAACTGCTAAAATAAACTCCATAATTTTTATTGTGCAGATAAAATCATTCTTTCATTCTTAAGTGCTTTTACTACAGCTTTATCAGTTTGACTGTGAATCTTCTAACATTACAGTCTCAGTCTCTTGTTTCCTGTCACTTCCTTATGCATTTTCATGACAAAAAATTACATTTCATTTTCTGGAAATTTACAAACATGTCTTTAGGCCAAGGTTTCCCTGTAGATTACAAAGGGAATGCTTAGTGTTTCAGCTTCTAACAATTCTGGTAATCTAAAAGTCTTTATCAGAATTTACATATACAGATGTATAGAGGAATTTTTAAAGTATTAAACCTATTTGGACTGTGCTTTCATAATCAGTTGAACTGACTGAAATTATGTGAGTCTAAAGCCAAAGCTATGCTATTTTTAGAATCCAATGATAAAGAGAAGACAGTGAGATTTTTATCTGGTAATGTAAAACAGAATTGGAACTATTATGTAGGAAATAATGAAAAGAAAGAACATATCTGACTAGCATCTACAGAAAGGAACAAGAGAGTTAAATCTTGACAATACCAGGAAACTTTTCCAGATGTCTTACATTAAAATAGGGGTCTCTACAACTAGAGTCTACTTACTTATGTCACACAAGAATCAATCAGTATTAACAAAATTTCAAACTGAGATACCATAAGCATTTAAACCTATGGTACAATGACATATCATAATATTGATCATATGTTGGTTGGGTACCTTATTTTCGTATAATTTATTTTTGACTACACAAATTTGGGACAAAAACTGTCTAGAAAATGTTATACTCTAAAAAAATGTTAAATAATTGCAAGAATGCTGATGCTCCAGTAAGGGGACACGGGGGGTGGAAGGACCCAAAAATAAATCCAACTCATACTACCAAATTAAGCAATAAGGTTAAGGTGAAGAAAAAAAAAAAAAAAAAAAAAAAAAGGAAAGAAAAGAAGGAAGCTAATTTGTACTAGTTACAGTATGCACACTACTTTTCATTATAGACACTAGTCATAGCAGGAAAGTAGTACCTACAAATATTACGGTAAGACAAATGAAGTGGGATTTATTTCAGCAACTGGAGCTGTAAAATAATTTATATTTGAGCTTTTTTTTTAATCACTATTTTATAGATACTTATCTATTTAATTATATATCACTGACATTTAAAGAAAATCTTCAGCTGTTTTTGTGCAGATAATAGAGGACTCTCTGACCAAGAACAGAAATCTTTTGCAAGGGTGTCAAGGAAATACATAGGTGGAGATCAGTCCACAGTTATACACATTTTTGGATAACTGGCTTCCTTTACGAACAACAGCAAAAGCAAAGGTTTACAATCTGTAGCACCAATAGCAGAGTGGTGCTTCAGTGCTTTCTGTACTGCCCTTAAGGCATGAATTCATTCACTTTAAATTCTTGAAATGTACTTTGCACAATCCTACTTACTTGGCCTTTCCTCAGGGGCAATGACAACAGCAAAGCTTTGGGTTAGGCTTGCAGTTGTGATCAAATTTGTATTTGGGGAATAATAAAAGACTAAGTTTTAATCTGACATCCTCTTATGGGGAGAAAGAAATACTGTAAAAATTCTGTAAATCAGATGTTAGACTATCAGTTTAACAAATAAATTACCACATTTTTGGGGCACCTTGTGCTTGTCTATTTAGTGAGTACTTGATATAGTGACATATCCTATATGCAAAATATCAAAAGGTTCGCTTTTACTTCTAATCAGTTGCTGGAATGTTTTTAAGTTGGTTTTAGATAAGCAAACTCGTGAAATAGACTAGTGAATATAGCATTGCATTGGCAATCCTGCTGGAAAGGAAATTACAGATCAGAAAGGTACCAGCTTCTGTAGCGAGGAGCATAGTCAATTATTTGTTGTTTCAGAGAAATTTTCACTTCTAACTGCAACACCCAACTTAGGCAGCAAGAAGACTTTTGAAACAGTGGAAAACTTCAGCAAAGAGTTTTCCACCTGCAGCATGCAATCCCCATGAAAGTAGCTGGATAAACAGAGAGATACTTGAACGTAACTGCAAAGGGAATGCTCTCACATGAAAAATGACTGTTCAGTCTGATGGAAGGTTGCAACATCTGTGTCCCAGCTTTTGTGGCATGATGTAGCAGTTCAGTGTTGCATGCAATGCCAGGCACAGTCATCACACCTTGTCTGGAAAACTCCACAAAAGAGAAAGCAGACTTTAGGTAGGCAGGCAGGTACTGTAATTCAGTTCAACAGCTGGGGAAACAGGCTTTGGAAATCTAAGGGCTCTGCAGTTCAGTGAGTCCTCCTAATTTATCCTCGGTACAGAAGAAGAGAGAATGGTTCACATTTAACTACTCACAATAGCAGTAAGAAGCTTGCCTTGCAGGTGACAATAGAAATCTTCTCCAGCTTTAACTATGAACTCATCCTTAAAAGATCTTCTGTTTCTCTATATGATGTGAAAGGAACTTAGATTCCATTATTTTAAAAGTTTGATGAAAGATGTGCATTTTACTTTTAAACATGTCATTTAGCTCCAATCTGCATTGCACAATTCCTCCTCTTCCTCTCCACTCCCCTCCCCCTTAAAAAGGAACTTGAAAAGTGCCTTGATCCTGTCAGTTTAGTCTGTCTGCTACTGTGAGTTGAAAATTAAAGCTTGTATAGTCAAAGCCTTTGCGGTTCCATTGATTTTCTCTTTTCAAAACATATTTTATTCTCCTTTTCATGCATTGACACAGACATGCCTTTCAGATGCTCTTCAACTACAGCTGTGTGCGCTTGTATTGATAAACTTATCAAGTAAACTCAAGCAAAATTGACTATCAAAGGGAAGGAGATAAGTAAAAAGACATTTTCCTATGGAAAAGATGAAAGAAAAATAAGAGAAAATAAAGTATTTTAAAAAAAACAGGTCAAACCAATGCAAATATTTTCTCAAGTAGACAATAGCACTCTGTAGGGAAAGCAGTCATGGTTATTACTTGCATTTATTGAATAGCCTTAATCTATCAGATTTCTATAATGCATATGGAGTATGTGGGAACTAAGTAAAGTTTGAATGTCCTTCTATTCTTGTAAAATCTTAGAGTTTATGCACAGCTGGCTGTCTCATAGAATACTTGTATTCTCTCATTCTGCGAAAGGGCCATCACAAATACTTGCCAGACTTTACTTGGGTGGATCACTGCGGTCACCCTGCCCGTGCTTGTTTTCTCACTGCATGTAGTTTCAGTACCTTGGTTTATGCAGCCTCACCGCTGTTCACACATGTGGGAGGGTGCTGCTGTACAGCACAGCCCACTCTCAGGACTGTCATTGGGAACACATTTGATATCTTTTATATGGGAATGCCTTCTTTTTCTGAGTGCCTGATGCTGTTCATATGCTGCAGACATCTCCTGTCACATGGTCAGGGCACTAGGAGAAAAATTATTTGCAAGAAACAGAGCAGCCTCGGCAGATATACAGGAGGCAGAACAAAGACAACCTCTGGCTAAATACTTTGTCAAAGCTTTCTTCCTGAAGAGTGTTTTTTCCAGCCCAGCCAAGAACAATAGTCTGTGGAGAGCAACATGAAGAGTCAGTGGAGGTTAACATCTCAATTCATCTGAATGTGGCAGTGGTCAAAAGAGCTGGATCTAGGGAGTAGTTGGATGGCTCTCAGTTTACCTTGTCAGCTTGTTTGGACATGGATCTGTGGCTGGAAGAAGGAAATACTGCATCAGCACCTGCAATATGTTAAAATAAGAAGGTTCCATGATGACTTCTAAGGGCCAAACCCCTGTGAGCTAGTGTAAGGCACTTTTCTGGTTATTTTTAAACAGTATCTGTTTGAAGCTGCTAATTGAAACAGGTCATAGGATAGATTAAGACAGGATAGGAGACAAGGTACAGCAGATGTAGTCAAAGATGCATGATAAAGTTGTTACAGACATGCCTTTTTTTTTTTTTTTTTTTTTTTGCCTTCACTGGCTTTGAGAGCTTGCTATGTGGTCAGAATTAGGTCCCAGCAATTTTCCTACCCCCCCAAGATTTAGACCAGATGATTGCAGTAATGCTACATTGTTCTGGTTCACTTACTTGTAACCACACCAGGCTATGTCCCTTGATCCAGCCCTGTTAAGGCAACTTGAGGTAGGTAGTCCTTGCCAGCAGGGAGTTCCAATGATGTTTATTTCAATGATCATTCTAATGAGTCCACGATGGAGTGTCTGCACCTCAGTGTTTAATTCTGCCTTTCAGTATGATGGGCTGAATATTTCTGTGACAAATCAGCTGGGGAGGAGGAGGGAACCAAGCAGTTGCTGATGCACAGCATTTACCTGAAAGGGATACTCTGCGACATCACTGTCAGCTAAGCAGTTTGATGGTGGTAGATGATGTGTCAGAGCTGTTGCCAGGGAGGCTGATGGCTTTATCCAGAGGTGGTGATGTCCAGCATCAGAAGAAAGGCAGTGAGAGGGTGAGTTATGGATTCCTTTGCACAGATATGAATCTCAGACTGTATTAAAGGGACAGAAGTTGCCCTAAGCTTGATGTAGTCACTGTTTGGAAGGGTGAAAGGCATGGATGTACAGCACTGAACATCTTCTCCCTCACAATGTGATCTGTAGTATGTGCTGGGTCAGACAGTACTAACAAATGAGTCCATGATTCCCTCAGAGAATTATTTTCCTGGTCTTGTTTATTTATCTCCCAGGCCAGAGCAGAAACATTATTTTGACCTTTGAAAGCACATTTTATAACCTACTGTGGTGCTTTCCTGCCAGATTTCCCTGCATTAACACTGTAATGATCTATATCTGTGACACCAGACTTTCTAAAGACCTCTGTTGCCTTTGGTGAGTCAAGAGAGGAGTTGTTCCTCAAGAATCTTTCAGCTCTTTAGGAAAGTACCATTGTTTGTATCACTCTGGAATACTTCCTACTAGTAAGCGCTGGAACAAGAAAAAAGGGGAGAAGTTTATGTAGAGAAATTACATTGGAATGTCTTCAGGAATTAGACAGTAAATGGGATTGTCTTATGAACAGGTTTCACTCTTTTCTCGTCACGCAACTTCAAGTAGAAAATGAAGAGGCTTGTAAGCGTGCACTATCCTTGCATTAATTCTGTTATTAAAATAATTGAACTTCTGGTAATGGTTTTCCTATAATTTTAGAGCTTGTGGAAAGCCAGAGAGAAACGTTTTGTATAAAATTACAATTAAAGAAAGGATCCTCATAGTTTATTGCCTCTGAACTGTGACACTTTGTCCCTTATGTCTTCCACTTCATTTTTCCAAACTGTTTCAAAGAAATTGTTCAGTTACATTCCTGTCTTAATGGAGTTCTGATGGGATGAATTCAGTGTTACAGAGAAGACCTGTTCCAGTTATGACTGATACTTTAATTTTTTTTTCATGATTCACCATAACTGTAGACTTCTGATACATAAAAACTGAAGTCATGATATACCTGCATTCCAGATCATTAAAGGCCCTCAAGCCTTTAATTATTATTGAGCCTTTAAGCTCAAGGGCTTTTTGATGGTTTTTTGTTAAACTTATTCCATTCTCACAATGCTGAACATGATAGCTGTCTTTGGTACTTAGGTATCAGATTTGGTAGTGGAATCACTTGCAAAAATAGTGGTCTAATTCCTCAGGCTATAGACAGGTGTTGAGACCATTTAGGGTGTGTTTCTAGAGCCTTCTCCTTAGATAATTCTACAAAGAACTTCTGTTCAAATAGCTGGTTTGTAAGCATTTGCATTCTGGTCAGATATATCATGGAACTAAAGAGAGAATAGATCCTTAAAAAGGAAAGGAGTCTAGTATCCTGGAAGGACTCCATGTGGAAGAATTGTTCCTCTGCTAGATAGACAGGAGTAAGCTCACATCTACCCAAAAGACAAACTTCTTGCTGTAGAAAATTCCAAAATCCTGATTTTAAAAACTGTGTCTGCATGTGAACACAAGGAACATCAGGACAAGCATCCAAGATCTGCTCTGTAACACAGACCAACTTTCTAGTCAGTTGCTTCTGAGCAGGGTCATATAAGGCAAGGAAAAGTGTATGGAAAACAGTACAATTCTTATTACCAGTAGGCAAAAGGCCTGCTGCTGTGTTCAAATAATGAGAAACAAGTTAACAATACACCAGATTGTTCAACTGCCCCTAGTTATCATTAACGCACAGTACCATTAACAAAAGTCAGAGGAAACAGCTTCCAATACTGACAGGAAGCTGAAAGAAAATAATCTAATGCCAAAACCATACTCTTGGGGAAAGGAAAAAAAAAAAAAAAAAAAAAAAAAAAAAACAACAAAACAAAGTCCTGGAAGCGGTAACTAAGATTTTCAATAAATAAAACTAAAAGTTCATCATCTCCTCACTCATAAGGCTGCTGCTTATTAAAAGCAAGCAATTGCATGTCAAATGCTTTGCAACATGGAATTCAGGACTAATGGTGATGTGCTTTGGTCCTGAACTTAGAGATAAACTTTCAGACAAAAGTACACGTACATTTTTTGCTGGGAAGACCACTATTTTCGTGTTTCTGTTGTTCACTCAGATAACTAATACCCTGTTGTAAGCACCAGAGCTCCAGGGAGATAAATGGCATGCAGTCTACTGGTCCATTTCCCCTCAATATGCTCTGCAAACTTTCTCAAGACACTTTCTTCTCTGCATGGTACTTACCGTACCATGGTATTCTGGTAGCAGCAGCAGCCTCTGCAGACTTGGTACATCAGGCACTGATGTTCTGAGTGTCCCCCAGCCCAGCCTTTTCCTTTATCTTGGCAAGGACAACCATTCCTAACTCATGTTTGAACACTTGGAGACAGTTTCATAGATGTTTCCATCTTTGTAGCACTCATTTTGTGGCGAGAAATAAGATAACATCTGAAAATGGCTGTCCATCACGTGAAGGTGCTCTTGGTGAACACAGAATTGGCCTAGTTCATCTGTAGCCATGGTTTACATTTGTGGGGATTGAGGTGAAGCCCATGCACCATAGATCTTCCTCTCTGGCTAGCTTCATGGCAGCAATCCAGAAACCACTCTAATTTATTCTGGTGATCAGGAAAAAAAGAGCTATGTTCTGAAAGCAATGAGCTTTAATGCACTTTTCTGTTATGCCCCTTCTCTGCTGCATTAGACTGCATCTCAACAGAGCAGAGCATCTGAGCTACCGCCAGTATGTGCCAAATGTTCCTATTTTCCCCTCTATGCCATTTTTCAAACACTACTAACATCCTTAAAACCTTCATCAAGGTGTTACTAAACTGTTAAATCCTACCTTGTGCCAGCAGACCCCAGTCTAAGTGCTAATGCTATCCCACAGTTAATGAGCTGCTAAGAGCTGTATCTGATGTTTGAAATCCCAGTGGTGCTGCATCCCAGAGTTTGGAAACTGAGTTTGATGCAGTCCAAGCCAAAAAGATACATCTCCAAAAGAATGGTAAGTGCCTTAGTTCCCATGGTGATTACTTGATCAAAATCTTAATTCTTAAGGTACATTCAAGGATTCCCATGTATTATGGACCTCATACGCATTCAAAAGAGCCCAAAAAATTACAGTCATGAAGCTTATTTTATAATGATGATCATTAAATTTACATATCAGTACAGTTAGGGTGTGGAATAGAGTAAGAATTCGTGGAATGTAGGCACTGAGTTAGGTCACTTTCCCAAAGAACTCTTGTGTTTTAAGACAGAGCAGAACTTTCCAGCTCTTAACATAAATGATTCAACAGAAGAAGGAAGGAACAAGCTGTCATATACTTGGTTAAATCAATTACAAATCCTGCAATTGAAGTATTACAGTTTTTCTACAACGTAAATCACTAAAACCTAGAAAAAAATGGGGTCATCTGCAACGGTACATGAATTAATATCATGTTTAAAATTAATGATTCTGAGTGGGAACACCAAAGGAATATGTTTTAATCTTTGCTTTTACAAAGAATAATCTGAATTGATTATATGTCATATAGAAGATGGTCAGTGGTATTATATTGCCATATATTAGACAAAATTGTATTAGAATGCATATCACCACAGTTGAATGTGCAATTGACTTCTCAGAACACCGAAGTAGTATCTTTGAAGTCTGCTGATGACTCCTCTCCTGTCCCTGCCTGTTGTCTTTTTCAGCCAGGAGATGGGACCAGATGGTGGGGGGGGGGGGTGGGGGGGTGGGGTTTAGATTTTGGAGGAGGTTCTTTACCTAAGGGGCTAACTTAGAAAATTAATAAAGGCATATTTCCTACCCCGCTCCATACACTGAACTTCTCTGAGTTACATATGCTGACAAATTGTCAAACCAATTCCTATTTTCAAGACTGTGGAGTGTCCCAGATATGTGGTACAATTGGTGGAAGTGACCACTATTGGAAAGTGCCTGTAGGCTGCCTGGTAAGTAGCGATCTCAGAAATCATGCTTGCCAATCTGGTTATTTAAAAGCTGCTTAGGAATTCCTTGCCCAGGGCCAATGCTGTTCGGTACTGAGATGAACTCATTTTCCGGGCCCTGGGTGTAAAACAGCTGACAAAAAGTGCCCAGAGCTGCTCAGGGCGAACCCCACACAGCATGCAGCTATTGCAGTTTTTCACCAGGAAATGCCGGGGATGTAAAAAGAGCTTAAATCTCACTCCTCTAAAATCTGAATGTATTACATGGTCATATATGCCTCTTTCTAAGAGGCACTTAAAGTCTTTCTTTAGGACAGGCAGGCGGAGTATCTAAGTCAGCGTAATGTCTTTGTATTTCCTAGGTTCAAAAGGATATTTCAAGCACTTTCTGTGCAAGACTGCCTGTCCTTGTGAGTATTTTAAAGTAAAATAGTAGGTCTGTTTTGGAGAGGAAATTTCTGTGGCAGTTCAGCATGTGGTCTGTGTTACATGTTTCACTGTGACAAGGGAGATGCTTTTCTGTAGAAGGGCAGCCTGAGGTCCTCAGATCCTCAGACAGCTCAAGGTTCACCTAACATATGTAATAACTTCAGCTCAAAGCAGACCCACTGCCTTCTCCTGACCACCTCAGCCTTTAGAATACTAGAGCTGCGCCAGTGTGAAATACCATGGTATGTTCATCCTGTTCTTCCACTATTTGTAGGCATCTTCTTGGAAAGCAAATAAAGATTAGATGGGCCATATCTCACCTGACCAAACCACCTTGTCAAGAAGTCAGGAAGCTTACTGCGATCCTTATCAGTCTGAGCGTACTTGAACAGACAGATCTTTTTTCCTGGCAATATGTCTTAATATTTCAGGACCATTGGGAAATACAAAAGCAGAAAGTGTAATTGGAGTGGGAGAGAAAGTAAGCAAGAAGCAATTTGGCTCTGCTCTCAATAACAAGAAGTCTTCCTTGGGGAGACTTCCCTTGGTTCAGGGAGTCCCAAATTATCTTTCTTCCAGAGTTATGGGGTGTAACAAAAGCTTCATTAGGAGCAGACACCAGAATCTGCGTCTCTCTGTGCTCACTGGCAGGGGGCTAGGATACTCATGCCAGTTCTTTTTTGGGATATATGAATTTTGCGTTCCTTTTACACTCTTTTTGCACAGTGGCTTAAGCTTGCAACAGAATGAAAGGTAGTTCTGCCACGGCATGCCTGATGACTAAAGCATGTCCTGTGAAGTTAGAGGGCTGAGTTCAAACTACATACTCCAAACTGTTCATATCGCGTATCCTAGGCAATTGCTATGAATACTGTACCATCATGCAAAAAACTGGCTATTGTTGCTTCCTTTAAATATGTTGGGTGTCTTTTTATTCTGCAGGATCATGGCTCAGTACAGCCTTCTCTTCATAATGTTTGTAAGTCCCCATTATTCTTCTTCAAAATCAAAATTAAAGTAATTAGTCAGTTAATAGGATTTCTCATGTCTTTTTTTCTCCCTGGAAGACCAAATTAATATCCTCCATCCTCAATACCTCCATTGTATAATGATGCTTCACATGCACAGAGGCAAACTATCCAGGCTATGAACACTCTTATGATGAGTGCTCCAGCTGTTACACATCTCTATAGGGAAGAGCAAGTTGGCTTGCTTGTTTACCTTCTGTAGCAGCATATGCAAACTGAAGTGTTTCATGCCCTCCCTCCCACTCGGAATTTTCATGTACACGTTTGATCCTCCTGTATTTCTTGGCTACCATACATGAAATCTATGTTAACTCTGATGTGTTTCCTGAGTATTTCCGTATGCATGTTTTTTAGCCTGTGAAAAGTGCCCTAGTGTTTCTCAAAGTCAGCTGGAACCAAGGAAACCATGAAGTATCACAGACATGGCACCCTTCATGTAGCAGGAATATTAATGTATAGCTATACCAAAGAAGCAGACAGGTTACAAGCAATGCAATATTTTTAAAAGGGAAGCCACTGTTTTTATCAATTCTGTAATTTCATCAGCCGTTATTCTTTCCTTTCTCAAGAGGACTATCCCTTTGCTTCATGGCAATGTGTAGAAGACCAAATTCAAAATTTTAAATGTATCATGTTCTACATTTATGAAGAACTAAAGTCTAGTTACAGAACCCATCAAAAAGTCTCTTTGAAGCTATGGTTTCCTTTTGACTTTTTTTCTCCCACAGCAGCAATCTGATCACTTCTTAACACTGATTTACACACACCAAGCCAGGCATGCATATTCTTGTAAAAAGCAAAACCTTCTCCACCACCACCCAGAAAAAAAGAAAAAATAAAACCCCGCCCAGAAAAAACTCATCAATTCTTGCTAGTATTAAATTCACTTAATTTTTTTCCTCTGTGAGCAGTACATGCAAATATTCATGTGATACTGGCTATGTAAATAAGAAACTTACACCAGGATTCTAGGTGTAAAGGATATTCAGAGGAATGTGGAGGCTGCAATTCACTTTAAATTCAGAATTAGTCCTGTGTCCTTCAAGTTAAAACATGCTAAATAAGTCTGCAACATGCTTAGAAAATGAATTAGTGTCCATCTCTAAGTAGTCTAAATTTAATGTGTGGTTTCTTCAGATTTTCAAGCATAATAACAGTATCCTTTTAGGGCATGCATCTTAAAATTTTTCCCGTCTCGCAAACACAGCATCGTTGTTCCCACTGTACTCTTTCAGAAAACATTGCTACAAAGTGGAATAAGGTAATTCAATAAATTACTGGAAAGCATTTTTCCATGTACACTAAATCAACAAAGATTGCTCAGCAGTTAAAAAACCCAGCAATGAGGTACTTTGTTTTACCATATGCCTGGAGAAAACCTAAACCAATGCAGTGCAGTTATTGCTCTTATTTAGTGAGTGCTAATGCTGTGCTTCACCCTATTGAAAAGTGGAATACATGGACACTGGCTCAAAGATCTTGTAATTTTGCAAATCACAGCAGAATTAGACTTCCAAATGACAGACCTTTATAAGGAGAAATAGGAGATTTGAGACAATCTACCTATGAATTTTAAAGTGCCAGCCAGGGTATAGTCTTTGCCCCTCACAAAGCAGAGGCACAAATCTCCATTGCTCTGCAGAGTTCATTTTTGCACAAATGAATACCTGCCTTTTGATATCCATGTGCCTAACTGTGGGGCTGCAGAAGATTTTGGGTTAATTAGCACAGAGAAGTCACTGGAGTACTGGTTCACTTATGTGTTCATTCCCTTGAGTTAATAAGAGGAAGCTGTTTTTTCTGGTCTACTCACTACCACTTGGTCTGCATCCTTCTTGGAGAGGGAGCTTCACAAGAAGCTGTGTGCCCAGTGCAAGGGACTTAGTAGGTGCCCCACAGGTCTCCATGTAATGTACACACATTCTGGAGACCAGAATGTAACGTTGGCTACAGGAATTAGAAGTGAAACAGATCCATTATCTCACTTATGTGTCCAAATTGTCATTGCAAATTAAACTGCATATTTAGCTTTTGTGCTTCAGTCAAATTCTTACATAAATCACCTTACAGATTTTCTTGGGATTGTGTTTTACAGCCAAGCTGATCAATGAAGAAAACATTGCCTGATATCCCGTGAAATCATTCTTTTTCTTTAAGCTTTTCTTCTGGTTCCTGATAATGACTGGATTAAGAAGCACAAATAATAGTAATCTGAGAATTTACTTATTTTAGAAATCTTGGACATGGAACGGTCAATTGTACCTGCAAAGGTTTTACAAATAAATGTTATTTAGAGTCATGGTTTTTTTTCAGTCTAGAAATAACCATTAGTCCTTCTAATATTTACTTTTCTTCTAGGCTATTGAATCTTATTATCAAGCTTTGTAATTGTTTCTCTAAGTTCTATCTCAAAAAAAGCATTCAACTGAGTTAAAACCACCACAATGGGAATCCATTGCTCCCCTTGGCAGGAAAAGAGAGTGACTTGACTTTCATTGGTGTCATTTGAGATGCCGATGACTTCTGGGAGAGAAAGAGATCAAACAGGATAGGGAGGATTTAAATAGCTTTGTAATCTACTTTGCAACTTACTGAGATCAAGTGAAAGTTACCAATATGCCATTTTACAGACAAAAATTTTCTTAGAAGCCATTTAGGGAAGGATAGGAACAAACACCAGTGTGCTGGCTATGACTGCAGCACACTTGCTCCATGGCTGAGGCACTGTACTGTATCTCCTCAGCTCACAAGCTATAACTGGGGATGGTTGTTGGTATAAAAATCAAATTATTTCCAGTGCTTTACAATGCCGTGCAGAAATCCTGCTCTGTTGCTTGCAAGGGGAAAAGAGGGAGGGAGGAGATTTGCTCAGTTCTTCTCAGCCCTGTAGCATTTCTGTGCAATATTGAGCCTGTGCTAGCCCTGCAAAGAAGCTACAAATTTCTGTATTCTCCATGTGAATCTCTAATTAATCTAGGTGAATGTCAGTACCAGCTGTCTTAATATCATTTGCAAACATCCATAAAACCAGTGAAGATGTCTTTCTGTATCAGTGATGCAAGCCAAATTTACACCTTTTTATACAAGGAGTTATAAATGGTAAGAGTTTGACATGGGATATTGTGAAGTGTCATTTCAAATAATCTCATCTGTTCCAGAACAAAAGTTGCTAAATTCAGTCAGAATTTAAATCTAAGTTAAATATGGTTTTCCTTAGCCCTATTTTTGTCTCATGCCATCAGGCAGTTTAAATAACCAGATAACATTGGTTAGAAAAGACAGCATTAGTTAGAAAGATACGTAACACTTATTAAAGTAAAAATCATTGCAAGGTCAAAATAACTCTTCAGGTTTCAATCAGTTATTTAGACAGCTAGGTACTTCTGGGTTTGAAACCATTACAGATGATCAATAAATTCCAACAAATGTTCAGCAAAACTGCAGGCTGATGTCTCACTATAATCTGGAAGTTATACAAACATGAATGCAGACAGCTTGTGAAATTGCTTTTCTGTCAAATGAAGTGATTATCAAAAATATCTCACATGTGGACCAAGAAATGATGTATTTCCTTTCTTCATTCATTACTAAGTAATTGAAATTCCTATAGACTGCTTCCTTCAAGTAATTTTCTTATGGCACTGATGTACAGTTCTCAAGGCATAGTTCGTAGATGTATAAGTAGCTGCAATTCCGCTTATTTTCAGGAAAAATATGTGTTTTTTTAAAATCCCTTTGTTTAAGGACTGCATTATCTTTTGCAACACTAATGCATGATCCAGCAAAGCCTGCCAAAGGTCATCCAGAAGAGCATATATCACAAGGGGAGTGGATGTCTCTTTATGTCACTTTAAGTGGAGACAGTTACTGTTTGAGCCGAGCTACAAATTCAATTCCCTGAAGTAATTTAACATAAATTTCTTTCGAGATCCTCATATATCCTTCTAGGTCAATTTGAGTTTTAGCACCAATTGAAGACAAATGTTTTGTGGAGACTTACACCTGGGTCTATTTAAGGAGGCAATGCATCCACTTATCTCTTTAGAGATTGTGTTAAAATCAGTATTTTAGGATCGATAGAAGAAAATAGAAAAAAAAAAATCCAAAGCATTCTGCCAAGTGTGGAAAGCCATGATTTACCCCCTGAGGAGCCAAAGTTACAAATCCAGGCATCTCTATTAAAATGAATAGGTACTTGACCAGTGAGGTGATGGCAATCATCATTTGTAAGTATTGAAGCCTGGGCATCAGAGCTTGCAGTCTCCCCTTAGACCTCCAAGGTGGATTTCACTTCCAAATGCAGAAAGCAATTCTATGCTGCTGAGAACATCACCAGCAGTAGGTTTGCAATTGAAACCACATTGGCCAGGAAGGGCTTTAAAATGAAAAAGAATGTGTTTTCTGTGTGGATCGATGCAGCTGTGCTTTTTAACTTTGTCTGGCAGGGAAAGTGTGAACGCGCAACATTTCTGAGAGGCAATTTGAAGGGGAAGAGAGGAGGTGAGACCTCAGTGAACTCATTGGCAGGGCTGGAACTGAGAGAAGGAACAATGGGCACCTGCCTGTCCTCAGATCACCAGCCTGAACTCCTGCTGGGAGGGCAGTGGGTGCTTCTTATGGGCCTGGTTTCCAGTTCAGTAACTCCAGCTTATGGAAAAGAGGTATCTCTGCATGTGTAGAAATTACACCATCTGTACCTGTGTCTCACAAATGAACTGTCCCCTACATCTCCTGTAATTTCTTCCCATACGGGTTGCTAGCCAGCAGTTATTTTCTTTCAAGGCTTGCGTCATGTCCTTTTGCCCTTTCATTTGAGGCAAAGAAAGGGTTAATCAGTGACCAGACAACTTTCAGAAAGAATACTATCTATTCTGAGCCAACAGCTCTGCTAAAGAGAAACACACACACATACCCACAGCCACAACCCGTTAAACAGTGAGAAGTTCAACCAGCTGCTGATCTGCTTTTAGCAGGCAGAGAAGATTTTGCATGGTACTTGTATCAGCCCAAGCAGAGGTACCTTCACCCAGGGGGAGTGCCTCTTCTCAGGTGGGGTTTTAGCCATCACTCTCTCCTTCCATCTGGGCTGTCGTTACGAACCCAGAGAGATGGGTTCAGTGTTTACCCTCACGTTTGCACAAACAAGTTAAATATGAGAGGTGAGAAAAAGCTTTAGAAGAGTGGATACTATTATTGTTTTCACAATCAAAATTGGTACTAAAGATCTTCTAGGGTTCTAATACCTGAAGGCATACTTTTTATTTGGCTTTCTCCCAAAAGACGCATGGAAAAATGCTGAGGTAATAGTCCTTGAATGTGTCCTTGGTGTCTTTCAGAGGTCCCATGGGCTTGTTTGGACATTTTGGTCAAATTACTTGCTTTGTTTATGTCTCATTTTTTACATTTGTGAAAAGAAAATTAATGCACTCACTCTTTTTCATTTTATGAACTGTTTTAGTGAAAGGAATTCAGTACCAAGCATTACTCCTCTTTGTTAGTACTTATATACGGTACCAGTAGTACATTCCCACCAAACAAACCACCTGAAGATTTCTACTTCCCTTCCTCCCTCCCTCCTCACTGTACAAGCACCAGCGCCCTGGCCATTACTGCAACCACACTGGAAAACACCAAAACTTTTGTGAAAACTCTCCGCAAATTAATCTGGATAGCTTGGATGAAAGTTGTATCACCTGTTATCCCAGTGCCACTATTAAATGCCATCGATGCCAGTGCTGTTCCCGCAGGCATGATGCAATGTACAAAACCTGTTTCATCAATGTCCCATCCTAATCCTATTACACATACGTTTCTGCAGTCTTTTTGTCTCTGTGAGATCAGACTTCCACTGCCTCCCACAGCAAATGGAAGCATTTCCTTCTTGTGCAGCTAGGTAAATCACTTGTATTTACTATTCTCCTGATCAAAATTAATTTACTTTCTGAGATATAACATTAATAATGATGATGAAGACATGACAAAAAGAATAAAATATAGTTTGGTAGAGGAAAGACATTGGAATTGTAGCAGAAACATAGAACCAGGTCTCATAATTTCTTTACTGCAAAGGGGTGCTCAACAACATTCCCACTATAAAGAATTTAAAGAAAGCTTCAAGCTGCACCCTTGTGCACAGTAGAAAAAGCTGCCATTGCTCAGCTGTTTTGCCTTTCAAATACGATCCATTCTAGAGACATATGCTAGATATTTTTATAATAAAGGAATGACAGGAGGAGAAAATTCCACAACAGCAACCAACTATCTAATAAAAGATAAGCAATGCACACCAATTAATTTAAGAGCTTGAGATAAAAATAGAGCAGAAATTGAGTCCTTCAGACTGACACTTCCATTTAGCACATTCCGGTACATTCTGTGACCTAGCTTTGCTTTATGTATAGTTAGATAAAAAAACCATGTAACTTGACATGAACTTGATTTCTTTTAACATTTTATCTTGTTAAAAATGCTAATTTTTGCAGTGTGCTGCAAGTAATACTTGCTTTAAGTTACTGTGAGGTGGATTTGCAGTAGGAGTTGAGTATTTAGTATTTTCTTGTTTAAAGCCTGAGATTTTATTGTTCATTCCTTGCCTTGTGTCAGAACTTATTTTTACTGTAGCTTACTTAACAATTATCTGAAAATTATAATATTTTTGCTACTTCCTCTTTGTGGTCTTCAGGTTAGTTTATTCATTGTCAAAAGGGTTGCAATCAGGAAGTTAGACAGTGAGGTGGAGGTATAAAATCAGCAGACAGAGCATCTTCCTTTGCTACATGCAAATCAAAAAACCAAAGATGGTAGTGTCATCATATGAATGCGGTTTGTCCTTATGAATGTACATATGTGCATGGAAAGAGCCTACATGGTTTGTCTGGAAAACTCTGCACATCATTGTGCTGGGTTTTTTTAATCTAATAATATTAGAAATGAAAATTCTGGGTTTGGGGGTTTTTACTCATAATTACTGATATAGTTGTTAAGCATACAGTTATGTAATCGTGTGCTTATGTCCCTTGATCCCCCCTGTCTGTCATGCATTTCATAGATGCTTATTGCCTCAAAACGGTGTCACTTATTTTGATTGTATTAGTGGGTATGGCTGAATAACGAAATACTCTTTAAAAAAAAAAAAAAAAAAAAGCCAAAAAAAACCAAGCCCTTCTGCTTATTGGATGTTACAGCAGGATTTTCAGTGTCTGAGCATGGCCGTCCGAACCGCATTACCTAGAGAGCTGTCTGGGTCTGTTTGAGTGGGTATAGGGCAATGGCGGTCATGGAAAAGTCAGCCAAAAAGCAATGACCGGAGATTGGGACCATCTTCCAAAACATAACGTTCAAGCTTTCACCGGAAAAAATGCCACTCTCTCATTAAACAAGCAAAGGTGGAAGGAGGACTGTTTTGTAGAGCATTAGTCAATTAGTATGGCAAGCTTGTGCTACAGGGTGCAGCTGACGTATGGGCTACGCTAGGCATTTCTGGTCTTTCTTTGTCAGTGTGACCTTCGATCGGAAGAAAAAATCAGCTGTGGTAGGACTGTTCTAACAGCATTGAAAAGATCCCTTCGCTATTCAGAGGAATGCACAAGGCATAGACTCCTACTGTGTTTTTTATCTTGGTATGTGGTAAATCATAAATATCAGTTTGATCCAATCCATGTATTATATGGCAGTGGATACAGACAGATCCTGATGGCGTGTGATTTGTTATCAAATGCATGTACTTTTTTAAAGTCAATAGACCTGGAAAATCTGGTAGAGAGAAAAACAAATTCATCTTTCCTTAAAGAGTAAATGTGATTTTATACCTTTGGAAGGATTAAATGATACAAATCTTAGGTCAGAGGAAAACAGCTATAGCACATTTCAATCAGTGTCTCTATTCTCGGAGCTTCAACCTACTTGAAATTCTGGAAGTAGGGATTGTTGTTGTTTGTGGAGGTTTTTTCCTTCTCGTTCCCCTGGCCTCCATTTGATTTATACAGTTGTTTTTTTCATCCAGCAGTTCAAACCCAGGAAGAAAATGCATGAAGGAGAAGACTTTTCCTATAAGGGAAAGTATACTTGTTTTCAGAGTAGAAAGTCTATTCAAACAGCCTTATTGACTTTCATACAGAAAAAAAATCACTATGGTAGCTAAAAGGGGGAAACATGAGAGGTGTCTCAGTATTTAAACAAAGGTCTTAGGGCACTCAGCTTCATGGTGGACTCACCCCATAACATGAATTTCCTCTTTCACTATCCTTCAGAAATGCACCCTTTGCTACGATGTGGCTTACACAACAAGTTTCTCTGTTCTTTTTGTGTTTGCCTCTCTTCAGCAAGCTCAGCTTTGGAAGGCTTCTGTGCCTCCTGCCAGTTCTGGGCTCCAGAGGGAAAGACAAGGGCAGTCTCTGGGAGCAGTGTATCCTCTGAATTTTGCCCACCAAGGATTTGTGCAGGGCTGAACAAACCATCAGAAATAGCCTACACCATGCTCTTAATTTCTAGGTCCATGACTGAGTGAATAGACACAGCATCACTTCAAGAGGAATACAGAGTCCATTGTGCTGAAGTAAATCCCTGTGGTTTTTTCACCACAGAAGGCTTAAAAAGAACAGCTGCTGAAGGGCTGCAGGGACAGTGTGGTCAGCAGGAGCAGGGAAGTGATTCTGCCCCTGTACTTGGAACTAGTGAGGCCGCACCTCTAGTACTGTGTTCAGTGTTGGGCCCCTCACTGCAAGAAGGACACAGAGAAGCCGGAGCGTGTCCAGGGAAGGATGACAAAACTGAAGGGTCTGGAGCACAAGTCCTGTGAGGAGCAGCAGAGGGAGCCAGGGTTGTTTAGCCTGGAGAAGAGGAGGTTGAGGGGAGACCTGATCGCTCTTTACAGCTGCCTGAAAGTAGGTTGTAGGGATGCAGGGGCTGGTCTGTTCTCCCGGGTAACTGGTGACAGGACAAGAAGAAAGGGCCTCAAGCCATGTCAGGGGAGGTTTAGATTGGATATTAGGAAAAACTTCCTTCTTCACTGAAAGAGTGGTCAGGCATTGGCATAGGCTACTGAGGGAGGTGGTGGAGTCACCATCCCTGGAGGTGTTCAAGGAATGTGTAGACACGCTGCTTGAGGACATGGCCTAGTGGGTATGGTAGTGCAGGGCTGATGGTTGGACTAGATGATCTTATAGGTCTTTTCCAACCTTAGTGATTCTGAGAGAATAAACATAACTCCAAATTTAAGAATACTGATTAAATATGTAACTACTCAGATACAAAGAAATATACATAAACCAAAAAGAAACATCCAGGTTTAATTATATGTGACTGCAAGTGAAAGGAGTATCCGTAGGATCCTACTTCATGAGAAGTAGCACAAGGCAAGTCTCAGTAGCAAAGCGGTGCAGGGTAGGGCAGATTTTCATAAAATACTTTATCAAAGCTAACCCTTGAAAAATTAGCTCACCATCCACAGTCACATTCATCAGTTCAAAAATCTAGTTTGGGTCAGCTTTCCTCCAGGTAGCAAAGTTTTGGTTTATTCAGACAAATGTTCATTAATCATTCATGCGGAGATAAAGTAGAAGGGTCTTACTGACCCTTTCCAGAGCATTCTGAAACTCATCAATGTGTTGACCTCACACTGAGCATCAGCTGTGACACTGAGATATTATTTCAATTGAATGTAGCTGTTTGTTCGAAACCCAAGATAGTACTAAAACTTCTGTGGAAAAGCTTTATTTACAGACTTCTGTACCAGATCGATATTCATGTGGAATATTTAGCTGAGAACATTGTGTTTTCTACCTTTTTTTTTTTTTCCCCTGGCAGAAGGAAATTCACATATGCTGATGGAGCTTTTTGCTTTGGTCCAGAGCAAATTTTTTGCTGAAGTCAAAATTAATCTCTTTCGTAACTTTACCAAATGTTAAAAACAAAACCTGTGGCTTTCGGTCAAGTAGTTTTTGATTTATTTAAAACTTCTTGACGTTTTTACTTCTAAGCTGACATGCAAGGTGGAAAAAAAACCCCGTGCATCTTTGCATATTAAACAAATTAAATATATTAAACAAATATATCCTGATCTATAGCTCCCCTGGAAGTAAAGTTTCTAGTAACAGAAGAGTGCTTGGGGCGTGCCAGTATTTAGGATGTACAAAATAGAAAAATCTGACATGAATATTTGCAGTCTTCTAGGAATATTTCTGCTGATATGAAGACAGAAAAATGTGATCTGTGTTTTCAAGCTGGACTAGTTGTAATAAAAATATCTTGATATGTCTGTGTGTAAAGCTACAAGTATAATAAAAAGGAATTCATAATAGGGAGGAACAACTCACAAAATAAAAGATTCCTTTGTAATATTATGGTTAAAGAAGCCAATGTAGTCCTTTGCTGTATTAATACCTGCAGGAGATGGAAGTAGCAGAAAGATTTTTTAATTCTCTATATGACATTAGGAAGTCAAGCTTGGAGTTTTGCAGATGTTTCTGATGTACTTGTTGTTAAAAAAGATATACTGAAAAATTGGAAATAATGCAGAAAGCCATAAAAATTAGTCAAAGAATGAAGAGCTTGAACTGCTGAGCTTCTCAAAAAATTGACACATCAGTTACTTCATAAAAATATAGAAGTTTTTTCACACAATTGTACTCTCCGAGTAGGATATTTAGCTACACAAACAACAACAGCACTAGGAGGAAGGATATCTCTAGCAGCTGTGTCTAAGAACCATGGAAGGGCAAAGTCTGGGGTAACTTGCACTCCGGGTGTCCTGACTGTGCAGACCCTTCCTGCCACTGGAAGGACCCTCTCTGTGCAGGGGAAAGCTCTCACCAACAGGCAGCCACGATGGGGCCAGGGTGTGTCCAGCCAGGAGCGGGAAGATGCTCTCAGGTACACGGTGGCTGAAAACAGGATCAACTCAAAACAGAGAGTCACTAAAAATGTATGTTGATGACATGGACATATCTCCAAGCATGGCTTTAGAAGAGCAGGACTGGGCACTGTTCTGCAATTTGTGCTCAGCTGAGCCCGAGCAGGTGGGTTCAGCACCATATGGAGCATCCCTGCAGCTGCCTGAACTTGAACTGAGCAATCCAGTTACACATGTGTTATAGATAATCTGATGGTTGCTTTAGGACTTAAACGCTACAAATTTATGCACAGGTGTTGGTAAAGATGTAATATGGAAACAATTGGATTGCAAAATACAGGTGGGAAACTGATTAACAGAACCTGAGTAAATGATACAAGCAGATAAAATGGGAATTAAGCCTTATTTCCTAGGGCTGAAATGTGTGTATGTGAGAAAATGACCTTTCTTAGCAAGAGAGAAAACTTTATATGCATAAAAAATGAAGATAATTTTTAATTTTCACATTTAGGTGTGTCACAATTTTAACTGTTCATGTCACACTAAGAATACTCTTTTACACTTGCAGTTGCCATCTGCATTCAGATTGCTTATTGTCTACAAACTTGTTGTAATCTGGCAATCCACTATAAAAATAACTGTTTATTGTTATGTTTATAAATATGTTTATAAACATATTTGCAGACCTATTTCATACAGTCTTACATTTCAATCATAATGTTGGACATGAATTACTGGATTACATCTAGGCAAGTGATGTGTTCTGTTTGTGTCTAAGCCCAGGCATCCTGTAGCAACAGCAGAGTTGGCATGGACTATGTGGAAATCATCAGTCGAGTACAAGCTATTTTTTTAGGGTAGGCTAGGAGTAAGACTGCCATACATAACCTTGGATTATGTTTAGAGCTGATTCAGAGCCTGGAAAGGGAGTGACAGAAATATCTAACATGTGACAAGGGTAGGTGAATAGCTGAATCATTAGTCAGAATATTCAGCATTAGAAGAAGTGCATAGATTTTAATGAATCAGGGCCAAAGAGAGAGACCAAATGGGGACCTGTGCAGCTACAAAGCCTTTGGTATGGTCTGCTGTTTCCGGCTTCCATAAGAAGTTTGCCACAAATGAACACATACTGCTCTGGGTTCCTTTAATTTTGTATTTTAAAACAGGTTTTTAATCTATACATGGCTTTAACCCATAGAAGCAGAGTTATTTTGAATATGAAGTGGAAAAAAAAAATACTTTTATTGTTTACGAGTATTTTGGTAGTAGCAAAAAGTGTATTCTTGTAACTCTGCTCCAAGTCTCATTTGAACAGTTTTGTGTTTGACTGTTTGAAAAGACACATAAACAGTAAAAAGCCCTCTCCTAAGAGCAGTGATAAACCAAGAAACTGCTACAGAAAGTTGGGTTTTTTTATTAGTGCATGAAACATAGGTAGATAGAGATATATAGATACAGATATGCATTTTCTTATGAAGCTATGCTATCTCATGGCAAATAATCTTCTTCCTAAATTATTTCAAATTATGTTGTTCGCGTTTCTCATCCCTAGTCCTGTGAACATTAATGCCACAAATTCAAAAGGCTGAGTACAGCTCAGAAATTGATGCACATCTTCTGCCGCCATACATTTTACTGCAGCCCTTAAGCAAATATCTCTTTTGCAGCAAAACAAAACAACCCATGAAAGATATGTAGCCTAAGTATACAGATCCAGGAAAGACCTGCTAGTTCCCACGCATTTCCACCCATGTCTGGACTGACAGAAACTGCTGAACTCATGAAATCTTGCCATCACTGGCTTGCAGTTTGTCTACACTTTGTCTATGGGCTGAATCTTAGGTCACACTGGTTTTTAGATTCATGTTGTTCATTTGTTCATTTTTACAATTTAAACAGTCATAGGGCACACTATTACCACTTTTCTGTCTGATGCACAAATGTATGACCTAGTAGAGAACTGGAAAATGTATCGCTACTTGTTCTTTCTTCCTTCCCAGCAGATGCTGTTTCTCTATATCTGGAAACCATTTGAAAGAAGGGAGAAATGCACACAAAGAAGTGTCACATCAGTTTCCCTATCAGCAGGAATAGGTGTAGCCCAAGTGGTCTCAGTGCGAGATGCCACAACCTGTCTCAGAGCTGAACCAACAAACCAGGGGCTGCTTATTCAGAAACGGTTGTCAACTTACTTTACAGCTCTTACAGGACACCAGCATTTAACCCTTTTCACCTCCAGCCAAGTCTGGGAGCTCTGCATTTTGTTCCATTTCCTGTCACCTTTGACCTATAAACTGCTTTTGTCAAAGCTTCATAAAAAGAACAGAAAGCAGCAGTTTCTGGAAAATCCAGTATTGGCTAAGCTGTGAAGGCACATCTTTGCTTTGATGAGACTAGTGTAAAGCAACAGTGTATTGTCCAAATTGCCATGGAAAGACCTCTTTACATCAAGTTACACAAGCAACAGAATTAGGCAAAGAATTTCTAAGACTTGTCCCAAACAGACATTTCTATTCAGTCTTGCCAATGATGGAGAAATCCAACAGGAGAAAGACCCAATTAGTCTCATGCTAGCTGCAGAGATGGCTGTAAGCTTGAGAAACAACGCACCACTTCTGTGGGTGTTAGGCACCTCTCCAAATTCCCATAGGTTTCAAATGCCAAAAGGCCTGCATAGGAGGAGCAAATGCACTACAAGCGAAACTCAGGTCAGCCACGTCACAGCATAAGTCAAAAATCAGCATGCCTTTCAGAACTGCTTCTCCAACGCACTTCTCAGTAAGTGGATAAAGCCACAAACCACTGAGGGGAGGAAGAACAGAGCAACCCTTCAGAGGAGAAAAAAGTGAATAATGTCCAGTGTGTTCAGCTTCCTAGGGCCATTCTTAGATCAGGAACAACTTCAGCCAGTTGTAATACCCTACTAGAGGTAATTTGCCTATTTACTACAGGAGGCTTTTTTCTTCCTTTTCCCTTCTTTCCTTTTCATTTTTCCTTTTTTTTTCCCCTTTTCCTTTTCTCCCTTTCCCTCTCTTTTTCTTTTGCTTTATCTTGCTTTTGCCTTTATTTTGGTAAATAGAAGTAAAGAATCTAATGAAATTCAGGAGAGTATGTTTTCAAATCCATGTGAGTTACCTCCCTCTCACCACTTTCATTTCATTAGCACTAAGTGTTTTCCCCTCCCCCTCTTTTTGCTGAACTCACCATGCCATGTCAAGCTAAGGTCAGTATGAGATTCCTGCTCCAGAAAGCATCTTCTCATGGGGACAAGAAACTATCCTGCAGTAGGAAATTCCAAAGGAGAGAAACGTAAGCACTGTCACTGTCAAAATCCATGTATTGGGTGACAGTTGAGCGAGGAACTACATAATCAGTTAAGTGAAAAGAATGAAAGAAATGAGCAAGATAAATAGGTTATTTGACTCTTATACTTAGGAAGTGTCAGAACAGGAATGCAGTCTTAATATCAAATATTTTTTTTCCCTGTAAAATATGTACAGATGAAAACAAACAGCACCAGCAGAGGCTTCAACAGGTAAATGACAGTAGAAATTTAGGGCAGTGGAATTATTAGAAAAGAATAATTTTTCTTTCATTTCTGCCTTCAACACTTTAAAAGGAAGACTCACACCTCCGGATATAATGGACCACAGAACAGATTAAAAAGACTTCTGTATTCTTGTCTCACCTCCCTTTTCTGCTGTAAGAACTGTGATACCACAAGGACCTGCTATCATTATATTTTAATTTCTCAAATGTAGTTAACATCCATTTTAAACAAATTCACAGATGCAGAACCTTCATCTGTAATTGAAAGATATTTGTCTCCCCACCGGATTCGGTACTGTGTAAATCCTCCTGCAAAAACAACCCATTTATACCTCCCAATTGTATTTGAAACATGATCATAAATCCCAATAATTTGATCTAGTTAGGGATTTCCTGGAAACAAACAACATACCATAAACAACTTCTGAGAACTCAGTTCAATGATTGTATCACCTTTTGCTTATGAAAGAATCATATAAAAGAGCTGTGATCTGTAAAGTAATAAATATATTGCTGTACTACACATTACAAGCCTAGTATTCCAGAAAAATAGGTTTCTGGTTTTTACTTAAACATTTCCATCATGGCTGATACGTTTCAGATACAAAAAAGAACCCTGCATATGATTTATTTTTCTGTGTACACCTTGTGAAAGAAATGCTTTATTCAAAAGTTTGCCAAGAACCACTGGAAATATTTTTCTGTTGTATGCCTTCATTTGATAGAAGTTCAGTTCTTCTGGTAATTGAAATTAATAAAGGATACTAACTCTAATAGAAAACCTCTTTTCTGAGACTGTCCAGTGTGTCTTCTGTTTGTATAAATGCTAAATTCATTGCTTCTGTTCAAATCTTACCATTTTACAATTTTTCTTTTCAAATTGTACAATTTTAAGTACATGATAACCAAGTTTATATTAGAGGATATTTGCATGCATCAGACATGCCCTGCAACGGTTCTGACCAAAATTATCTTTCAGGCTAATTCTTGTTAGCAACAGGTTTACTCAGCTGCTAAAGCACGGGCATAATGACAGATACACATACCTGAGTCTCAGGTCTCTCAGATGCTATTCACAACTGGAGAAAAAGGTACCATGACTCATTTGCTTCAGGTATGAGTTATTTTTAAGATAGACAGGCATTATTACTAGTGTTTATTTAACCAACTACCCACTATTTTTCACCTGAGTAGAAGTATCATGCGTTTGGTTTTTTTCTCATACTCATCCTCTCTTTGGTTATGCCGTTTTCCATTTGGCACCTTAGCAGGGTTTCAAAGTCATTAACTTTCATTTTCATGGAATAAAAAGAATTAAGCTGTACCACCATAAGCTCGAAATATTGAACTTTATGCCTAAAGTGTGTTCATTTTGAATTCCTTACAGTGTTGTATTTGCATGCAAATAGGATTTGATCAGAAGGTTATGTACAATGTGAAGTAACAAGCAATCAAAGTCAACCTGTCAGAACAGTATTTGTCTCATCTGACCAGTCCAGTAGAAAGAAACTGTTCCTGTCAGTTTCAAGATAGAAATTAGGCTTATTTATTCTCTTACATTCATGCTTTTTCCAACTAGAAGAATTTGTTTGACAACCTTTATATGTTAGGGCATATCACAATAGCATTAGTGTTATATGGTTTTGCAATACATTTAGCACAATACAAAGAACTTCATGGTCTCACAAAAATTAATTAAATACCTGTATCTCTCATGGATTTCTATGATGTATTTTTATAAAACCTTTCACATGGATTTATAATCAAATATTTGTTTTATTTATTCACTGTCTTTCACCCATATCTAACTTTCAGCTGCAAGTACTTTAACTTGCCGTTTTTCTTCTGGCTCTAGTTCTTTTTGTTTAGAAACTTCTGCGTGTATCTGTCACCTCTGATTTTCATTATTTTCAATATTTCAAGTCACAGAAACACTTTCAAATGTGTGGCAAGAATTCACGAGTTCAGAGGTATTTCAAACACACACGATTTTATAGACACCAAAATTAAGGATGTGGAAAGGATAAATTTGCTCAGAAGGTTCTCAAAGACCTTACCAAAGGTAACACCAATGAGGGCTGTCAGTCACTTAATGCTTACACAAAAGACGCGTGAGCTCCTGTACGAACACTGACTGAAGTCAGAAAAACAGACCAGTATAAATTTTTCACGTGGAACAAGATACAATTTATTTCTGGGCTTTACAATCCTTGATTGTTGTTCCTTATGGCTGACAATGTCAAGATGATCATGTAAGAAGTACATCCAGAGCCTGAAAGGTATCAAGGAACAATCAGAGAGGGAGGAAATGTCATTCTAATTTGTGAACCTTTGTTTTGCATTAATAGCAATTTGTGAGACTGAGGCAGAAAGTAATTTCTTCTCCCCTCTTTTGGCAACTCTTACCATTTTCCATTTTCATTCTATCTCCAAAACATTGTTTATATCACATTTATAATCTTGGTATCAAATGAAAAAAAGCAGTGCTTGAGTATACAAAAAGTTCACAGGGGGGATTCCACCTCTGAGGAATCTCTTGGGTTTCTAAGAGGACTTCTTTGTACAAGATGGGGGATGCTGTCAGTAGACACACTTTTTCTCCTGCCCTAGGTCCTATATGGGCTACTGGCTCTCCTTTTCTCAACCTTTTGTAATCTGCAGTAAATCACATAGACACAGCCAAAGAATCAATCAGTTACAATTTGTTGACTCTAAAAAAAAAGAAGAATTTTTGGAAGAATATCTGTGGAAGAGGCAGGAGTCTTGTATGGGTAGCCTGAAGTGCAAAAGAAGTGGTTAAGACCTAAAATACTAGATGGACAAAAATATTAACCAATTCCAGAAAGCACGTCATAATTATCCTGTATCTATTAATAAATGCCTACCATATCCATATCAATACAATGAGAGCTTTTTATTTAAAATATGGTATTAAATGTGAAAGCTTACACAAACCACAAATACCTTTAACATCAAAACATAGCAGAAAGCATAGGGACTCCTATTCTAACCAGGAGTCTTCACCCTGCTTTCTTTCCATTTTCTTTCAACTAACCATGGAGATAACATTTAAGCAAGTTAAAGTTTTATAGCAAAGTTTAAAATTTAATGCAATGTCTTATAAAGAAAAGCAGATATGATGCCTGCATGGTAAACTGCTGCATTGTACCAGTGCAGTTAAGAATGGTGCTTGATTTCCAGTCCTATTTGTAATGCTTTTTGTCCCAGAAAGAAAAAGAAAAAAAAAAAAAAAAAAACCAAAACACAGGCAAAGCAGACCTCTAGTTCTGCAGCTTCACTGCTCTGTGCTCTGTCTGAGATTGTCTCAAAGTAATTGCTGAAGTAAAATGATAATTCACCCCATCATAATCAGGTTTGGTTTTAAATTGCTCCGGAGTAAGCTACCCCAAGGATCCTCCCAGTTAAACAGAGTGGTCTGGAGATCTGTGGCTCACCTCTTTGGCCCAAAACATCCCTTTCACTGCCGTATTTCTGTACAACCTTACAGCTTGCATTGAAAGCCAAAAAGAGTCTCTGTGACTGCTGAAAACACCTACATACTTGATACATATGTTCCCAGCTTGCCTGCTGGCTTTCCAGAAGTATTTGGAAGACTAGCTGTCATCAATCAACAGAGACACTTACAGGGTCTTAATATTTCACACATCAAAAGACAACCAGAATAGGTTAGCCTGAATGATAAACTATCTTTATCACTGTACTGAAGGACAACCACGTCAGTTGAGCAGTCCCCAAAAGCACGTTTTCCTAATGATTCATTAACTGTAGAGTGAACTCAAAGAATCAGAAAATGGTTGAGGTTGGAAGGGGCCTCTGAAGGTCATATAGACCAGGCTGCCCAGGACCATGTCCAGGCAGCTTTTGAAGATCTCCAAGGACTGAGACACCACCACCTCTCTGGGCAACCTGTGCCAATGTTTAGTCAACCTCACAGGAAAAAAGTGTTTCCCAATATTCATACAGAACCTCCTGTGTTTCAGTTTATGCCCACTGTCTCTGGTCCTGTCACTGGGAACTACTGGAAAGAGCCTGGTCGCATCTTCTTTCACACTCCCGTCAGAGATTTATATACACTGATGAGATCTCCCTCCCACCCAAGCTTTCCCTTCTCCAGGATAAAAAGTCCCAACTCCATGGAACACTCTTAGAAATTCTTGCCCTCTGCACTTAGATGAAAAGATTGGTTTGATATCCCTCTGCAGCCAAGAACAGCCACCCTCTAGCCTACTCTCTATATCCATAACAATCAACGCAGCCTGTGGCTTGCTCATGGGGTTCCTTCCTCCCAGAGGGCCTTTTTCATACACTTTTTTTCTAGCCAGATGTGATAAGGGTTTGCATGACATACTTCGTATATGACTTGGAAGGCACTTGCAGAAACACATCAAATGAAAAAGCCATCCATTTAGGTAAGATGGTTATGTATGGTCACTGATCAAATAACAGTTTCATGGCAAGAAGGAAATACGATTCTTCAGTAACATGCACTAGATCCATACCATTATAAAAGCTGACTCCTATTGGACTATTTGATTAATCTGTATGGCTGTGGTAAATAACCAGCCACGTATTTTCTAGTAGCCCCTTTAGCTGTACATCATCATGAAAGATGCCTTTTAAAAGAAAGATACAGTAACTTACCTAAACACAGCTAGGTGGGCTGAGAAAAGAACAAGTATATACCTTTTTAGGGAGCTGTGGGGGTGGCAGAGCATTGATTCTTAAACCTCAAGGACAGAAATATCGACATGGATTCAAAATGATGCAAAATACTGAAATAAAACTTGATGGATTCATAGCTGCTGTTAGGGCACAGCCTCAAAGTAATCAAACTGACATGAGAACAAAATATCCCACATATTAACTGATTTTGCATTTGGGGAGAATGAGGGAGAGGAAAAAAACTACTGGTCAGAGGTTTGAAATGAGCTTTTTGTTACCACAATCAGCTGATCTGGGCTCTTCTACTTTGCACTTGAAGCAGAATGGAGTCATATTACTAAAAAGCTGTTTCAGCACTTTTAGTTTTATCAGAATTGTAGAAACACAAGAAATAAAGGGACTTGCTCTGATATTAATACAACTAGGGGAGTCATTTAACAAAGGGAGGCTTTTTAAAAAAAAAAAAAAAGAGAGAGAAAGAGAAAGGAAATACAATTTTGGCACCAGAAATAACTTAGTTTACCACTGCAAACACAGATTACTTCCTGTGCCAAAAAAAAGCAGTTGAATGAATGTACAGCTATTTCCATCCACATCTATGTGGAACTTGTGAATGCCCAAAGGTTTAGGCCCATGTACTTCTCTTGCAGCCAACAGTCCATCCTGGTCAATGAATACTTAAATTGTTTCTCTGATATTTCACAAGTGGAAATTTTGATCTCCCCAAAATCTTCACCGTACTTCTTTTCTGAGGAGAGGGACAACCCACACCTGCAGATATACTCATTCATGCACACATGCAGGACTGAAGCCAAAGTCATTTAGGACAAGCTTTTCATGTCAGTGTGCAAAACACAATGACAGATTTTTGTGAACAAATTTTTCTACTGGGAAGGCCTGGAATGGTACAAAAGACAGTATAGAGGTAAGCACTGTACCTCAAAGGCAAGGACTTGCTCTTTTGTATGCTCTGCACTACACTATTAGAGAGCAGGAAACGTTGGCAAGTGGTACAAGTACTATTTCTCAAGGCCAAGTGACGTTCTCAGGGGCGCATCCTCCCCTCCCAGTGATTTCATGTGGGCAGTTTGAGTCTTGCTAACTAATGTCATTTCACACCAGCTGTCATAGTAACTTTGTTACTAACTGCATTTTCCCATAGCAAGAATTTTGTCAACAAAATACAGCAACTGTTTTTTATTTTTCTGGGTTGTGCAAATTGCAATGGAGACTAACCTGGCTAATGATGAAATAACTTTAACACCAGTCATGGAAAAGTTCAGATACCTTCAACTATGCTCTGATAGTATTTAAGACCCTCTTGTAAAGGATACCAGTGGCTTTACTAGAAATACAGCTTTTAAAGATTTAACTGAAAGTAATTGAAATTCATTCCATCAGAGATAATTTTTCTTTTATTCTTTTTTCTTTTTTTTTTTTTTTTAATGTACATAGATTATACACATTACAGGAGGGAAAAGAATTCCCCTCAGCTATTAATGCTCTGTATTCACAGCCTTGCAATTCTTATTAAATATGTTGTTATATATTTTGAATGCAACTTCCTACAAAAAATGAGTCTGTGTTTTTATATAGTATTGGTGAGGGGTTGTTAAGCCTCAGACCAGCTTTTGTCTATAGATTCACCGAGCGTTAGGGGTTGGAAGGGACCTCTAGAGATCATCTAGTCCAACCCCCCCACCAGAGCGGGATCACCTAGAGCAGATCACACAGGAACAAGTCCAGGCAGCTTTGGAAAGTCTCCAGAGAAGGAGACTCCCCCAACTCCCTGGGCAGCCTGTCCCAGTGCTCTGTCACCCTCACAGGGAAGAAGGGTTTCCTCATGTTCAGGTTGAACCTTCTGTTTTCCAGTTTATAGCCATTGCCCCTAGTCCTGTCACTGGACACCACTGAGAAGAGCCTGGCCCCATCCTCCTGACACCCACCCTTTAGATATTGATAAGCATTGATAAGATCCCCCTCAGCCTCCTCTTCTCCAAGCTAAACAGCCCCAGCTCTCCCAGCCTTTCCTCAGATGGAAGGTGCTCCAGGCCCTTCATCATCTGAGTGGCGCTGCACTGGACCCTCTCCCGTAGCTCCTGGTCTTTCTTGACCTGAGGAACCCAGAACTGGACCCTCACTCCAGGTGAGGCCTCACCAGCACAGAGTAGAGGGGGAGGATAACTTCCCTCAACCTGCTGGCCACGCTCTTCTTAATGCATCCCAGGATGCCATTGGCCTTCTTGGCTGCGAGGGCACACAGTTGGCTCATGGTCATCCTGTTGTCCACTAGGACTCCAAGGTCCTTTTCCCCAGAGCTGCCCTCCAACAGAACAGCCCCCAACCTGTACTGATCCATGGGGCTGTTGCAGTTGATGCTGTTACCCATAAACGTTGCCCCAAAACTTCTTGAATACGTTATTCTCAGTTTAATAAACAGAGAATGCTTGTTTTCATTGTAAAAAGAAACTACTGCAGCAATGGCACGAGATGAAATGGTGGTGTGAGTTTGTGTATAAACTCCCTTGTAACTCTAAAAGTAACTAAGGATACAGAAAATACAGCATAAAAACAGAAAATTGTAAAACAGAAAAGACAACAGCCATTCTTCCTTAAAAAAAAAAGATAGCAGATAAAAATTATACCTTATGGAAGATTGGTTTATGAGGTTTAATGAAGGGGAAACTAACTTCATTTTTTGTTTGTTTTTCCTTATTCATATATTTAAATTCCTGTTCTTCATATCTCTACCCACACTATAAAGTTGACTGGTAGCACCATGGAAATATGGACTGTCTTATCAGGGAGGCTATAGGGAGCAAGTATATATCACATTACTCTTTGATAAAACAAACAAATTACTGATATTGGAAACATCGTCAGTTTATTTTGCCCTTTTTTTAAGCTTAAAAATTAACAGGGCAAAGCTAGTACAGGACACAATCTGATGTTACAGAAGCAATAACAACCCTGTTGTTGGAGATGAAGCCCATTCTTGTCCCATCAGACTAAGTTCAAAGGATCAGGAGCAGTATTACTGCAGATATACAAGAATCAGCTATCTGTGGCAGGAGTGGGAGTGTACGGCTGTGAAGGGTGCCAAAATAGTAACAGCCTAGGCTAGCTCTCTTTCCCTAGCAGCTTCTGCACACCGGAAGAAATCACTGTGAAACTTCCCCATGAAAATCAATTTTAGGAAAGGAAGGTGGAGGACTTGTCTTCTGGGTCAAAAATGGGACTGATTGCACAGACCTGTCTTCAATGAACAGCAATGTGGTGGGCAAGAACTTAGGGGTGAGAATTAGGGACCAAGACAACAAAGGAAACTTTGTGGTTGGTATCTATTACAGGTCACAACATCAAGAAGAGGAGGTTGATGAAGAGTCCTTTCTTCAGCTGCAGGAAGCATCATGATTGCAGGCCCTGAGCCTGACACAGGGAGTCAAGCTTCAAGGAGTAACAGTTTTACACTGAAAGAAGGTAGATTTAGATTAGATGTTAGGAAGAAGTTATTCACTATGAACATGATGAGGTACTGGAATGAATTTCCCAGAAAATTTGTGGATGCCCCATCCCTGGCTGTCTTTGAAGGTCAGGCTGGATGGGGCTTTGAACAACCTGGTCTAGTGGAGGGTGTCCCTGACCATGGCAGGGGGGTTGGAACTAGGTGATTTTAAGGTTCCTTCCAACCTAAACCATTCTAACATTCTGTGATTCTAACTTCCTATCAAAGCCAAAAGCAGACACCCAGCACAGTCTCTGCTTCCCAAACCTCTAAATAAGCAAGAAGACAAAGTTGTTTTCCAGTTATTTTAGTTTCTCAGAAAGGAGAAAACCCTGAGGTTAAGCTACAATGATAAGTAATAAGAACCAAGAGGAATGGATTTTAGTGAAAAGTTGGTAGGAACCTGACATCCACACTGTGTGCCAGAGAGTTAATTTCTAAGGAGTATCTAGAGTTGCATCACATGGATTCTGGATCTAACTGCCATGGAACTGCTGAGCTCCAATATCTGCAGAGCAACTAGATTTGCGGTTGCTTCTTATTTTTCTGTGCAGGCAGACTTTGAGGATGGAGGGACAGCTCCAACACAGCTACCACCGCCCACTCCTTGGCACATGTCAGTAATACTCCACCAGATTTATTAAATCCAGGAAAGAGAAGGAGAAATTTTATACAGCCTAATTTCCCCAGGATGTTTATGTTTCATTTTGGTGGATTAAGTAGCAAAATTAGTAAATTCATTCATTTTTGAATAATCATGTAGACATGCTAATACCCAGGGGAAAAAGGACACACGTCAACAAGACGTTTGGGTCTGAATCATAGCTAGGCTGCCTGATGGCTTTTATGCAGAATGCAGTGGTATTACAAATAATGTAAAGGAATTAATTGTTATCACTCAGCACAGCTGTAGATTCAGGTACCTACTCCTAACAACCTCCAGCTTATCTAGATTTCACAAATTTCACTGCACCTTTTAGAAGGCAAAAAATATGTCTGATTAGGAGAGGAGACAAAATTTTAGCAGGATATTTAAAAAGCATAAATCAGTCTCACTTTGTTTTAAAATGAGCCCTTTTCCTTAGTCTTTACTGATGTCTTATAATCCTGAAATAAGAGAAGGATGGTAGAAAGAATTATAATTTTTCTGAGTCCAACCTTCTTTTAAAGTTACTGTCGTAATTCTTTTCCCTAGGGACATCCACGCCACTCAACATGCTTACATATTTCTTCTAAGTCAAATTCAGGTTTCATTTAGCTGCAGTAAATTGTTAAAGCGCATCCTTGCTCCTTTAAAAATCAATGGCAAAACTTTCATTGACTGCTATGGGCTCAGGATTTCATCTGAAGTGACATTTGTTGGAGGCACTGCAGATGTAAACTGAGGTTGCTGGAAGCAGCTTAACAGTAGCAGAAATGAACGGGTATATATGGTCATACGCAGTGGGTACATGCAAGTGTTTATTCTGTAATAGCAGTCTACTGTTTGTTTGAATGTCATTAAATGTCGTCTCACATAAACCAAGTTGCAAAAATACAGGAAATAATGTTGTTAAATTTTGAAATAAGAGAACCATTTACACAATTAACAACATGCAGTATCTGTCCATTTCTTATCTGCCAGACATGGTTATAATTTTCCCTATTTAAATAAAATATTGATCAAATGAACTCTCTTGAAAAATGTTAGCACTGACCTAACACATATTGTAGACAGACCTAAGGTATATTTTTAAAACTTTTAAGTACTGCTTCTGTTCCAAACAAGCCAAATTCCCCAAGGAGAGACTGAAATTATACGGTACCGTCTACTGATTATAATAACTTGTACTAGCTGCAAGCTAAATTAAATTAAGCTAAATAAAATTACCTGCAAATTTAGTACCTTGACATTCCCTTTTAATTTTCCCTGCAACTTCCACATAATGTTTTTCATGCTTAAATAAATAAATAAGCAAACAGATAAATAAATAATTGAATAACACTGGCATTCTTGAGGGGAAAAAAAAATAAAAAAGCACTGCCTGATAACTAGTTCTACTGTGTTCTGTCTGGTACACTCATAGCAAGTCAAAATGTGTCTTCTATTGCCTGGTCACTTACATCATGTTACTGTGTATTTTACATTTGTATGATAACCATTCCCAAGTTCTTATTACCTGCTGATAGTGATCCTATGATAGAAATATGCTGCAAAGTGTCAAGTCTTTTTCCAGTTTTAACTCCACCTGTATGTAATCCACACCTTACACACCATACTCACCTTATCAGTGTATGAGATCAAACTGCTTCAGCAGAGTAGCAGGAAAGTTCCTGAGAAAATCCAGAAATAGCTAAAAAGCAATAGTTTTGGCCTTTACTGACGGTGAAGACCACGTTGTTAAATCTTGTGGTGAAACTTCATTAAAATTAAATGAGTTTTTGCAAAAATAACAGAACAGACCGTGTACAAAGAAACCCCATTGCAATGAAGGAAAACACAGCACATTCTGAAAGAGAATTTCAACTTCCATCCAAGGTCCAGCAAGAACAAACATTTTTGTATGCTCCTGAATTTTGGCATCCAATCCTACCAACACACAAACGAGAAAAACTTATTTCTATACACAGTCCTAATACTACCCCCTATATGGCTTTCCCCATCAAAAAGAACGTGACTTGTTTTCTGCTCTTGACTTTTTTTTGCAAAGGCAAGAGATAAAGTATATTGCAGTGAAGATAGATGAAGGTGCTTTTTTTCTGATTGTCACATATTGGGGTCTTCAACAAAACATTTCTGGAATAGATTTACATATTCCTAAAGTGATATTTCTCCCCTACCCATTGTGCTTCTTCCTACAATATGTCTTAAACTGATATATCTCTCCCCAATGCAAAAATACCTGCTAATTCCTAAAATTCTCATACAAGATTCATGAGAACTTGTGACATAATAGGAAACACTGCATGCATTGTTCCCAGACAGCTACATCCAAGAGGTCTCCTAATTATGGCCAGAGTGAGTTTTGCATTCTCGAACCCAGCATGCAGGTCTTTCAGGAAAGGATCAGAAGCAAAAGCCTGTCAAAGTCATACATACACACAGGAGTATGTCAGTGCCAGTAAGAGGTGCCAGTAAGTGATGCCAGTGAAAACCATGTTCAGAAAGAATAACGTAGGGGAAATCTATGGGGCAATACTCCTACTCCTGTTTTAAACCAGCTCCCTCAAAGCCAGCCTCCCTGGTCACAGGAGAGAAGAGATATCAGTGTAAGTGCGCTGGTCCTGTTGCCTATCCGTCAAAACTGAAGTTGCAGGGAAGAGCTGGCAACAGACTGCAATAAAAAGAAGAGTAAAATGGAGTTAAGAAATATCCTTCAAATATGATATAAAATCAGATACTTAGTAGAAAGTACACATATCAAAAGGAAAAGTGTTATACGGATAAACAACTACCTGCCTGACATTTATCAAGAACATGTTCCAAAGTTAGTCACCACTTTAAAAGTCATATTCAACCACCAGCTCTAAACACCAAAAGGCTTGATCCTACTTGTATTAATTCCACACTTGTAAAAATTAGTGTAACAGCAGGAATGCAAAAGCTACATCTCTTTATCCACCAAATCACAACCCATCCCTATATTCTACATATAAACTTGTCACAAACGTCTTTTATTTCTGCATGGGAATGAGTAGGATCTCCTTGGCAAAACAGCAATGTTACATATACATCATATGCATATTTAAGAACATGCAGTGATCTACCATCATTATCATGAAATGCCTATGTATTGTGCTGCCTAAGTGTTTCACTTTACCAAAATACACCATTCTTTACTTTGACTGCCTCATAAAGGACCTGAAAACCATTCTTCTTTTCTTTTTTCCTGCAAGCCCCACCTGAACTACCATTCACAGTCAGAAGAAGAGCACAGGGTTAACAGCTTCAATTAACAAAAATCTGCAGCATTAGTTCTGATACAGCACTGCCCTAAAGAGAAGAGAAAAAACCCACTAATCATCTGCCTCCAGCATTTGGAAGAAAAAAGGAAATTTTGCTGTGACCAATTTTCTTATCTGTTGCTATAGTAATGCCCAGTAAAAGTACAGCTTCAGAAACCTCCTCCAGATTTTGGGAGACAGGTCCTACACTTTGGCTTAATTGCTTCCTTGGTGATGCTTCCTGCATCTAACTTTGACTCGGTGTCAGCTTTACGGCATAACAACCCTAACAACTGAGTGCAATTACAAGCCCTGAAATTACCCTGCACAGCAGCCCAGGGCATCGGTCTGCGTAAGGGAGAAGAGAGCATTTCAGAGTGCGGTTTTCTGCGAGCTTCATGTGATACTGTTTCTCATCTTGGCCACTGCTTTGGCCCACACATCCCTGTCTCCTCTCTCATGCCAGCTCTAGGGTTCATGAGGCTCAGTGGCAAGACTGATCAATTACTTCACTTTGCCTCCTTCCTCAAGAGTTAGGTTCTGGCAGTCCAGGATGCTGATCCAGATTGTCATGAAGCCACAGCAATGCTAACCAGGGCACAAGGGAAAACGTCAGATTCTGTGGAAGGAGTATGAAACGGAGAGAGCATCAGAAAACCCTTTTTTGGCAGCAGATACTTGCATCTTCTTAAGTCATGTAACCGCATCTTTTGGATGCTCTTCCGAATCCTAGACTTGAAGTTCTGAATTCCAGAACATGGCAATTTATTCCATGTGTGCACAATGCCTGTAACAACAATTCAGGATCCTACATTCTACTTGTAATGAAATCAGGTCTTAATACTCCTGTATTCACACATATTTCCCAAAAGATAGTGTCTCAGAGATCTGAGGAGCTCATGGGTTGACACTATAATTTCAGCACAGTCACTGCAGCCTACTCCACACATTAAACATGGCACTCAGGAAAGCAGAAAACAGGTGTAAGGTTAGGACTGCCCTGAGACATTAACATCTATTCACTGTGTTCTTGCATTAGATGGTATTAACTATACTACTTGGGTTGTCTGATGTTTCCATTGCTGGTATTTGCATGCCGTAGATTTGTGTAAGGTACTGCTCAAACGACAAAAAAACAAGTCAGTTATGACACTATCTGCATTAAGAGGAGTTGGCTTAGAAAAGAGTTTTTTATTTGAACATCAGATTAAGAGGAATGTTCAAAAAAATTTGTATAAATCATAAGATAAAGAAGTGTAATGGCACAGAAGGATTAAACATAGTGATGTATGAACCAACTCAGCCTTTATATGTTGCATAGAAGAGCTAGAACAGGATCCTAAAAATAGCATTACATAAATGGAAAATAATCTTACGATCCTTGGTCCTCTGCAGACAAGCAGAAAAATATCTAGCAAATGCACTATGAATGTTTGTAAAACTACTTGAAAGTCCTCAAAGTATGCAGTTATAGTTCTGGTGTAGCATCTGCACCCCAACTGAAAGGAGATTAAAAGGTTAACAGTCTGCCACAAGCAGTATAGGAGGGCTAGCCTGGCAGCCACCAAACCCTATCAAAGCCACTAAAAAAGAATAGAAGGAGAAAAAAATGGGAATTATGCTCCCTTTCCCTTATAGTGCCTTATTTACAGGGATTTATCTACCTCTATCAACAAAGAACAGAATCTCATCTTTTGCGTAATTCTGGGTATATTATTTTTCAGCTACCTGCCAATGGTTTGAAAGCAAAATCTCTGCTAACACTTTTAGGGTTTTGGCTGCTTTAATAGTTGACAACTTGAGAAGTGGGAATACTTGTATGGCTGCAAAATCCTGTTGTCCAAGGTTAAATGTGGGTGGCAGCAACAGACTCAGAAAAGCTTCAAAAAATGACTGTGATAACCTGGGAATGAAGTTGCTTTAAATAGACTAGTCTGAGTTTAAACCATTGTATTTACATCACATACATATGCAAGTTAGCTCTAGAGAAACATCCGCAGAGGGCAGGAGATGCCAAGGTCAGGTTTAACTCTGCAACAATTTAAACAGAAGAGGATCTGGGATGGGAGAAGTCTTCCTCCTCGATTTTAACATGTTATGTGAGAAAGCCCTCAGTAAGGTAAACTCTTCACTCAAATAAAGGCAAGAAAATTCTGGTCTTTCTGACACACATGCACACTCAAAAAAAAAAAGGTCAATATTCAATACAGCATTTAAAATTTTCACACAAAAGAAGTTTCTATGCAATTCCAGGACAAGTGTCCTGGAATTTTGAGGAAAAAATTCTGAGGAAACTTTCCTCAAAATTCCCAAATTTTGAGGAAAAAAATACTGACGCATATTCATGAGTCAAATTGCACAGACTTATCTATATGAGAGATCCTGTGGGGCAAGAACCTACCAAAGCTCCTCTGCAAATAAATACAAATGCAAACATTTGTCTACCACTTCTGCAACAATATTAACTTTGCTCATTCCTGTTACACCTCTGATATCCCTTGACCCTTCACGTTGCATCACTTTGATGTAGGCACCATCTATTCCTGAAGCCTGTCAGTCTCCTGATAAACTGTATTCTGGACTCAGACACATGTGCTGGAAAGTCTGTGATCAGAAGCAGTGAAGTGAACCTAAAAACGCATGTACTTGAAAATAATGGTTTTCAAGTTTTGGTTTTCTTTTTCCACTCAGGCATTGGGAAACAAACAAACAAACAAAACCTATAAAAAATAAAAACCCTCAAAGACTTCTTCATTGTAAGAGTATCTTTTCATATCCTCTCATGGAACATGTTCTCACAATCGTTTCCACTTTCAGAAATATTCTAACAAGATGATAAATACTTTTAGAAAATCAGTATCCAGTCATTAGCATTTGCACTACAGATCTGATCCAAAGGGTTACTGTCCTGCACAAACAGCAGCATGCACCCTGGAGGGTGTTCTGAAATTAGTAAAAGATATTTCTTAACAACTAATACAAGTGAGAAATCCTGTTCTTTTGACATTTATTTTGCTAAGAGGGAGTAATATTTTCCATGTATATTATTCTTGATAGAATTTTTTGTTTTCTGTCCTCAACAAAAACTATATTCTTTGCAACCGTGCCAGCGGAACTTACTACTTACTTTGCTTTTGAAGTAAAACAGAGAGAGAAATTAATTTCCTGAAAAATTCATGTATTTTATAGAACTAGTAAAGAACTCTCTGCCACAACATTTTGAAACAGAAATTGCCATGTGGACCATTTCAACCACCCGCCTTTCACTGGCAAGCTAGAACCATCCCATACTATTTCTTACTTGGGAAACCAATATTAAGAAAGTATTCCCTATATTATTTGGCACATTCAAATGAGCTGGAAATGCAGAAATGCAATAGCATTATTTTACCAGACAAATTTTCGTAAACCTTGAACAGATGCTCTGAATCACTGGTAGTCCACAAAGCCCTTCTCCCATCAGCATTTGCTGCAGAACTGTATTTCTGCATCACAGTTAGCATGGAGCTCTCCCACAGGACCAGGAAACACTTCACTGCACACTAGGTGTGATGTCCTCAGCCTTACTTCTTTAATAGCTTGAATATTGTCTCCAGCGACTCTCTTTCTTTTCTTCCAAACCAAATAGCTCTTCCCCAGCATTCCATTGGTGACTACACTCTAAACCTAAGAAAGGAGACACCTTTGCCTGATGCACAGTTTACAATTTCCACTGGGATTACAAGCACGTGTTTGATAAATTAGTTATCCACCACTCTGTCTTTCTGTCCCTACCAGGTGCAATCTTCACATTTGAAGGGGTGATTTTGGAACAGGAAAACAAATGGCCATCACCTTGTGAGAAGGCAATCCCATCTATAGGTACATTTCTCTGTTCAGGAACTTACCAATTATAGAGCACTTATGACTATACTCTTTAAAAATTCTTTACAGACCCAAAAGTTTCCTGAAACCCACGCAATTTACTCACAACAGAACTTATTACATAGATCTGTATTAACATCTGGCATAAATATGCCTACCCTCTTAAAAACAGAGTTTTACAATAGCAGGAAAATTTATATTTAGTGCAAAGACTCCTTACAAATATTGTAGTTCGGATATTTTTCAATGGGGTAGGTTCTGTCTTGGCCATCAAGGTTAAAATTTACTAAGGACACTTTTTTTCTCTTGTCATGCTGTCATGACTGACAACAAAGCCTGTTCAAATTGATTTGACTGCTTCTGAAAGATTCATTTGTCTACACCACAATTTTGTGTCATTCCAGACACACAGCAAATATTAACATTTTATGTTTAGTTCCTTTATTGGGCTTGTTTTTCTAAATATGGGTTTGAAATTGCAAACTCAAAGATGTGCATAAAACTGTACACCTAAGTGAAAGGTCTGGGATGAAAAGGAAATGCAAGTCAGTTAAGAAGGCAGGCAAACATACCAATTCAATCCTTGATACCAATATCAATCCAACCTGCCACTTCATGTGCAATTGTCTTAACACAATTGCCTTAGTCGTCTGTTGATATTAATGCTCTTTAATTATTTATGTGCACAGTACCTGAGCCAGGATGCTGCTGTGCCAAGTGCTGTATAGGCATGTGTGCACATTTGTGCGCATACACACGCACACAAGCATGTACAACTCTTCAACCTCTAGAGAGCCTACAGCCTAGATGACTGCATGCACAGCCATTTAATTATTCTCTTCATCCAGTTCACCAATTACACTCAATATCAACGGCCAGATGCAAAATCCGAAGGCTTAGAAAAACCTTTAATTTTACAGGGAATCAGTCTGGACACCACAAGAAGAGCCCCTGACATTCACTGCTGGAACAAGCATGTAGCTATCCACACAGAAAATACTGGAGCAGCCCAGAATAGTCTTCTTCCTCCATAGCTGAACCACCTCTGGCTTCAAGGGTCACTGAATATCAATGTAGCAATGAAACAAATCACCATATTGACCCTTTTGCACCCCTCACTCCATCTCATCCATTTGTCTGCCCAGATACCCATTAAAAATAGCTTCATCCTCATCCGATCACACAGTAGCATAGCCAGCAGTCATCATATTGCTTGGTTTTCTGGCTAGAAGTCTGCTAATTTTGAGGGCAGAGTATCACGGAAAGCAGAAGCTCGCTCCAGCTGCTCATGGAAAAGTTTGGACCTTTTGACTCTAAGATGAAATTTCCCAGACTGAAGGAATTCAACCCGTTCATGGCTTCTCTGACTCAGTTTGCACACAAGCTTCACCTCCTCTTCTCCATCAGTATCAGAATCTGGCTTCAGGAGAGTGAAAATAGCAAACATCAGTAACTGCTAGTCCTGCGGGATCATCTCTGTCTCTGAGTCACCCTTCCTGGCCACAGCCTGTCATCATGGAAATCATAATCCTGTTGTACTGTAGGAAACATCTCACTGCTGAACTCCCATCTGAATCTGCAATTTCCCCATCCCTGGGGAATGCTGTTCACTCTCACCTCCATGTCACAGGCATTCAAACTCCCAATCATCGTGACTCTGGAGCCATTCCTACTTTTTACTTGGTTCTTCTGCGCCATACCAAAGAGATGTCTCCAAAACAGAACAGATAGATAGTATTTTAACCTCATGGAGAACAGAAGTTCTGTGAACACTGTCTGAGTTATGAGACACAAGGCATACTGATAATGAGCAACAAATATATGTGTATTATTAAAGGAAAGCCCAGTGAATCTCAACCATGCCTTTGGAAATCACAGAGCTTATATTTATTCATTCTTTTCTCCTAAGTAGCCTGATACAATGCATAGTAAATCTAGTAGATAGCTACATTGAAAAAAAAAAAACCATCAAGCTAAATTAAATATACAAGTTTTACAAGAAGTGACTCTTACTAACCCGTCCAAAAGTAGCTGTTGCTGTCACATAACAAACTGGTACATGAAGCAGCCTATGCATCCCACAGACTTCTAAATTTCTGATTCAAGCAATCATAATCCTGCCAAAACAGTCATTAAAAAGTCTCATGTAAAAATAAATGCAAAAACTGTTAAAGAGGAATGTTGATTGCTGCAAACAATTTACAAAGGGGCAAGTTACAGCACCGTCACAACCACATATTCTACACCACACAGTAGTCTCAGGCTGCAGCAGAAGACACATGAGTGGTGGCACTGCTTGACCTGGCCTGGGCATACAGGCCACTCAGAGGGCCCCAAAATTCCCACTATTCTCACTGCTCTTACTTTATTGCTCCCCGGAGCTCTGTAACATAATTACACCATCTGCTTTTCCTTTAAAACGGGGGGTAGCATTTGTTAACTTGTAGGTGGCAGTTTTCATATCTCAGGAATTTCCATTTCCATGGTATTAAGGGGAGTAATTTACACCCTAGAGAGCATCAGCTTTTTTCAGACTGTGTAGACAACAATTAGGCTTGAAATTCAAGCCAGGTAACCACTGGCTTTCAGGTGTGGAGCTAATGATGTTAAAATACAGATGAATACTTTGTTGGCAAGCTGTAGAAGAAATTTAACACTTCAAGAGGTCAGCAAATATAAAAAATACTCTATCCCACTAAATGTTGTTTCATGAGATTAGCTGTTCTCAGGAAACTTTTGACATTTCAGGAAAGCAACAGTTCCTTTTACTCATACTGGCATCAGAAAAGGGGGGCGGGGGGGTGGGACAAAAAACAGTCTTCAGTAATGCAGAAAAATCATAGTCACATATGCAATGACCCCAGCAAAATCCAAATATGCTTGTCACCAAAGTTAATTTTTGTTAATTGAAACTCATCCACTCTGATTCCTCTGATCAATTGCAGTGGGGATTCACTTTTCACATATCAACACACTAATGCCACTTTTGAAATTGAATTAAATAAAAAAAAAAAACTCCAGGAAATAATTTGTCCAAGACTCCATGACTTCTCATTTGACAAATTCTGCCATTCCCATCGCTAGCATTACTTGCTATGTGTATATACTCTGTCAAACAAATTCTGAAGGTAGTCCCTGGCTTATTTTTATGATGATCAGTTTTAAAGTAAAAGCTGCTGAGTTGTTCCTGTGTTGAGGAGGAGAGTTAGTGTCTATACGTTGATAAGAAGAACAGGGTAAGATGAAAAAATGGAAATGACACATTTGGGATTACTGCTTCTCAGAAGACTAGAAATGAGGCTTAAAAAGGGCTTCCATCATCTACATGGATCAGATCTAAACGTTCTGAAAAGGCTGTCGAAGTATCAAGATGCTTACTTCATATGCTTGAATGCTGCTTCACATCCATTTATTTTTATACTCAGCTCTAAAGGAGTGAAGGTGTCAAGTTATCCGAAAAATAATAGTTGGAGAAATTAAGTAGGGTCATCATCACTTTGTAAAGTATAAAGCAGCTGAGAAATTACAAAGATGGCTTTTGACTAATGAATTCCTTGCCAGTGCTTTGAAGGACAGGGTTGTCTGTGAGACACCATCTGTTTTTAAAGTGTTAACATGTGACTTACATGGTGTGAGTTACCAGGGCCATATTACTTTAGATGTATGTTGGATGTTACTGTGCTTTTCATTTCGTTCAGACCATGTTCTGAAAATACTCATCATGTCTTCCTAAACTTAAAATTACTACGTTTATCTAATGGAATATCTCATTATTCACTGGAAAGTGTTTCTGGTGGACAATAATAAACGTAGGAATTTATTCAGACTATTTTTAAATAACGTAAATGTCACTGAAGGTCATATTCAAAACTTAAATGTTAAAACAGTGCCTGTGTTTCCCATAAAACAAGCATTTAATAAAGATAATGGTTTGCGTTGTTTTTAAGATTCTATTAGCAAAGCATTTAAATAGAGGTGTTTCTGAAATAATGGTTTTTATTGTTAAGAAAATGCTTTTGTTACAAATCTAGCAGATGTTTGGCTTATGAAAAGTTACAAACTCATAATTCACCCTGAAAAGGCAGGGGGTGGGAGGGGTGGGGGGTTGGTGGTGTGGTGGGAGGGAAGGAGGTGGGCAGCAGTAGTGAACTGCAGCTACATTCACAGTAACAAAGCAAACTTCTCTAAACATCTTATGAGTTAATAATTATGGGTAATTTTTCCTTAATTAGCCATGATGCAGCCAGCTTCTATATGTAACTCAAGATAAACAATAGAACTAATCAGTTTTCCAGATGAGGGACTGCTCTGTTACTTGTGAAGCAATACACTTTTAGAGTTGGTAGCAACTGAAACTCTGGATCAGATGCAGAAATCCCAAGGGATGATCATAGAAAAGGAAGGGAAAGAATTGAGAGAGATCTGGGAGAATATCAATAGAGGAGGACAAATCAAGAGGAGACTTTGATGTCAATTCTGTTAACAGAAATGGCAGGACAACACTCCCAGCAGTAAAAAGCAAAGGAAACCCAACCAGAAGAAAGACAGAGAAGGAAGATCTGAAGGGAAAAGTGCAGAAAGGAGGACGTCGTTCTGGCCAGAAGGTCTCGTAAAGTGACCATAATTAGAACTGCTACAGTTGAATGGAAAAAGCAGAAAGGTCAGTAAGGATCATGATGTTTAGAACAACTATCATTGTTTAGATAGTTGTAGGTTAACCATGAAGATTCAGTGAACAGGGACTTCAGAGTGCAGATTCACCAGCAAACCAGATGATCTTGTGCTTTGCACCTTACCTGTGAAACGACAAGGCAATGCTCTTCTTCAGAAACTGATCTAGGCAATACTCTTCTTTGGAAGCTAATCTATACATCTTACTGAATGATGCTACTCTTCCAGTCTTGCTTTAAATTTTACTTCATAGATCTAACACCTGATCTAACCTTTTTCTGAAAACTTAGCAGAATTCCTCCCTTGTTTAATAAAATTCCAACATAATTCATATTGATCGGAAAAAGCATTCAGATGGGCACTTCTTACGCTCCTATCTTCGACATTAGAACTTGGTTCTGTACACTCACACAGAGTCGAGGAGCTCATTACACTCCAGGTTTCCAGCCTTCACTACAGCCTAAAGAAAATACGGAGCAAATGGCATACTATGGGTAGCATCATGCTTTGTGCTGTCAGCCTGGACTAACATGGTAGTAGTGACTTCACAGAGCACAATATACATGTGAGTCAGGGGCCAAGGGTGACTGTTTTAAACCATATGAATGACACCCAATCCAGAGTTGAACCACAGGCAAAGTTATAACTTTCTTACAGGAAAAATACGTCCTTTTGTAGACTTAGGTGAGTGACAACATATCCATTGAATGAGCACAAAATACCTTTCAGAAACTGCCATCACTGATCCAGAAACCATTACTAATCATTATTCACCTGCTAATTAAATCAAGTGACACTAATACGGTCCATCAATGTAAGCCAACTCTCAAACCTGTGCCGAACAGCTCATCTCTACAACCAAACCTGAACACGGTCAGCCTCCAACCCAATAAGACTTCGTTGAAATACTTCAGGATATAATCTGAAATCCCAACTTCTTACGCTTTCCCGTAGCAAAAAATAAATTCAACATAAACCAGAGTGAAATTCAAGACAGATATAAATCATCATAATTACAGAAATTTCAATTTTACTTATAGAATATTTGAAAACAATGATAGGAAAGCATACGGTCAGACTATTAACCCCATTTTATTACTGATACAGAACTTTTCCTTGTAATAATTTTTAGAAAGTTATTGAGGATATCAGTATACAGAAATGCAAAACAAATGGAGTTTTCTTTCTCTGGTTTTTGCTTGCCACTCAGATTATTCTTTTTCCTTAGATGCACACACATTTTAGTTATATTTTCCTATTCCTGTTATTTTCACAAATATTCATAGGCTTGCTTTGTTCCTCACCTTGCTTCTTTGCTCAGTTACACTTAAACTTATCTTTTATCAAAAATCAGATTCTTAGATAGTATTTCTCATTTGCTTTTAGGAGCGGGGATAGGCAAAACGCGCAATGGCCGGGGGAGAAGATGGCCAAATCTCTTTTGAATTCCCTTGAACTCTATGCCTCCTTAATGCTGTAGAAGAGCACATGGCATGCCAAGGGAAACCTGGTCTCCAGAGCAGTTTGATGGCTGTATCCAAGGAATGGAGAACAGCACACCAGAAAGCTACCACGTATTGAAGGAGATGAGTTTAGTACCCTCTTTGCTTACCTACTGCCCCCAGCTGTAGCAAGTCCTTTGTGTCACTGTCACTGTAACCACCACAGTCCTGTGTATATTGGCATGCTGTGGGGCTTTCTCTGCTGATGTAAAATAAGGGGTTTCTTTGCACTTGGGCTAAGAGTGGTACAGTGTGTCATGGTTTAGCCCCATTAAACAACCAAGTATCACACAGCCGCTCACTCACCTCCCCCCTTCTCCAATAGGGTGGGGAAGACAATCAGAGGAAAAAGATGAGACAACTTGAGGGTTGAGGTAAGAACAGTTTAAAAATTGAAAGTAAGTGAAATAATTATACTAACACTAATAATGCTAATAATGCTAATAATGCTAATAATAATATGTAATAAAAATACTACTAATGAAAATAATATATTACGATATACAATAAAAAAAGGAAAGAAGGGAAGGAAGACAAAATTATATAACTGCTCACCACCAGCCGACCAATGCTCAGCCTGTCCCTGAGCAGCAATTACCCTCACAGGCAACTCCTCCAACTTACATACCGAGGGTGATGTTTTATGGAATGAAGTATCACTTTGATGATGTTTTATGGAATGAAGTATCACTTTGGTCAGTTTATGTCAGTTGTCCAGGCCGTGGTCCCTCACAGCTTCTTGTAGAGAAGAAGCTGGGAACACAGGTGCAGTATGAGCAACTGGAAAAGTCCTTGACTTAGTATAAACATTCCTGAGCAACAACTAAAAGGCATAGTGTGTTATCAATATTCTTTTCAGCACAAATCCAAAACTCAGCCTCGTGCTTGCTGCTGTGAGGAAAAGTAACTCTGAACCAAGTAAAACCAGTATAATTGACTGCCCTGAGGTACGACATTCAACTTTGGAGCTGTAGCTTTACCAGAGGGATGGCAGTGGCAACAAAATGAACACATTTTCTGTATGCAGATTTGCCACACCTGGGGATGTAAATAGGACTCTTCCTGTCTCTTTTTGTTTAAGGGATGTGTAACCCAACTTTATTTAGAGCTTTAGTTCTTTTGGCAGATGGAAGAACGTGTATGAAGACCCCAAATTATTTTGTAAAACAGCATTCTTGTTTCTGAGCCAGTACTATGAATTTTTACAGCTATAAATCCTGATGCAAAACACCTGGCCATCATATATGGATTTGGATGCAGAAATGGAGAAACACTTAAAGCTACATTATCAAATAAGCAGTGTCTTCTGTTCGCAGCTGGAAGATCATGCTGACTAACAGGGTTTTTTCCTGTTTAAACAGAACAAACACACAACTCTGCTAATGATTAATGGATGTTGGAAAGCCTGAGTATCACTGGATACCCATCAGACTGGATGCTACATGAATCACTAAGGGCTCAGACTGGCTTCTTCACTCTTCCCTGTTCCTTCCACATCCATGATTCTGTTGTGAGGTAGGGACATTTCATTCATCCGCTCCACTGGACATTCTAAAGCTAGTCAGATGCAATGTTGTAGGATTAAAATTGTGATATAGAACTGCTTTAAGGAAAGCTCTAACCTTTCTCTTTGCAGCAAAGGCAGTTTATAAAGGTAAGGATGTGTCCATAACACACTTCTATAATGAAAAATTAAGAACACACACAATTCTAAAAATAAAAAGTCTTCTGCAAACAAAGAAAAAGGCTTCTACAAACTTAGGTTTTTCTTCGAATGCCTTATCCTAAAACCAGACATATTGAAAGCTAGTAAGACTGCCATTTGGTTTCAAACCAGATGCAACCTAAATGCATTAATTTACAGTACCAAAACCATAAGGTACAACATAAAATGTTCCTCTTCTTTGAACAAAGTGCTTTGTACCTTTCCAGTCTCTCTTCTCCAGAATGTTTTTGCGCACACTACATCACAGATGCTTGATCTAAGAAAGCTATGCCTCTGAACGCTATGTCTCTTCATTCTGGGCAAGAATATCACAATGCATAAGGCCGGTTAATTTATTAGCGAAAAGAGAAGGGTTACAGTAATTTTCATGTAAGGTCTTAGCATTATTCAGTTCCAGTTTCTATATGCTAGACTTAATCACAGAATCACAGAATGGTTTGGGTTGGAAGGGACCTTAAAGGTCCTCTAGTTCCAACCCCCTTGCCACAGGCAGAGACACCCTCCACTAGACCAGGTTGCTTAAAACAGTAACAAAAAACCGCAGATAAAATTTGTGCATGGGCAAAACATATTTTATAGGTGGTGGCCTTATGCTTTAATTATTTTAGACTCAAGTACAAAAGTAGATTAAGTGATAAGTCTGTGTGATTAACTTGCAATTTTACTTGGATCCACAGCTTCAAAAGGTTGTTTCTACCTTGATTCTATGAAGGTAAAGTGAATTCTTCTCTCTGGTGTAGACCATTTCCCCCTGAGTGATGGAAAATCTTTTTTGTGGAGAAGGACAGGAGCAGAAAAGAGTACCAAGTGGAAATCTAATCTTTTGGTTAGCCTTATTAAAAGCCCACAGAGGCAAACTACCAGTAAACAAACCTTTGACTCTCTGGTCCATGGGCCCTATCCCAAACAGTGACAGAATGAAAAGCAGCTACAAAACACAGCTTCCTTCAAACAGAGATGTGAACCCTTATTCAAACAGAAGCATTGTTTCTGAAGCAATCTCTTTGCATCTCTTTGCTTTACAGTGTATTTCCTGATGAGAACTCTCTCCCAACAGGGTCTTGCTACAGACTGAAAGTATATGCTCATCACCCTTGCCATATACAACCCATTTGGATGTGAAGAGAGTTTCATTCTTGAAGGATCTGCAAGCTGACGGTTTTTATTTGTATGTTAAATCCTTCCAACCATATCAAATTTCATTTGCTGCTCATTTAATTTTTACAAAGGTAACCTTAAAAGTGTTTGATGTAGGCAAATCAATTCAATACAGTCAATTAAGCATCTAAGATTTGTCGCGTCTTAGGTTCTTCTTCAAATGTTCTCTGGCACGCTGTCTTTCTGTTCCAGACTTCCTTGGCTTCTCCCACTGTTGTTGCTGTTGTCCTCACTTTCCTAACAAGACAATGAAGATGTTACTGTATTTATACAATTCAGAAAAACATCTTTTGACAATGAGGTGATATATTTCTGAACAAAACCTCTCTAGTTAACTCACAAGATGTCCATTCAATTAAAGCTTTGAAAGTATGAATGCATTGAAACAATGTAAAGCAAAATTCCTTCCCTTTACTTTTTTTGGAAAGATTGGCTTATTTTTCAGCAAGTAGTATCAGATTTTTCACTGTAATTTTGGCAGTGAAACATAAAAATAAATAGGTTCTCTTTTTTCTTTCTTCCCATTGAGAGTTGAGCTGTTATTATCTATTCTGAATACTGGCCACAAAAGGAAGCTATCGCAATACCATTAACAACCACATCCACTGCTGGGCCTTATTCCTGGGCCTGCCCACTGTCATACTAAGCACTATAAAAATACAAAAAAATCACACAATGAAAGCTGACCTGCTTCTGCTAATTTTTCCACATGAAAGTGACGTGAGTGATGGAATTTGTCTGTCAAAGCCACAGGAGCCGCTGCAGCCACACAAACTCTTTCTGCTCCCGGAAGTGAAAGCTACTGTCTGCACACTGCTATTTTGCTCCACAAATCTTCCTACATATTAACTGTAGGTTTGTGTCAGTCTTCTTGGATACAGTACAGATGCAGATTATTTTATGTTTTCCCAGAGGTGGGAACCTTTGTCCTCTCACCCTCATTTCCTCTTCTAGTCATACGCTGGAGTTTTCTGCAGCCCAAGGATGAAATGGAGAGACTGCCCTACAGCTCTGTATTTCAGAGGTAAGTGCTAAGTCTATAAGGTAGCTATGGTTTTCCACAGAACATTTAGCAAGGAAGTTTACCTTTAATGCATAAAACAGTGTACATCTAAACACAGCTGGGAGATGGACTATCCAAAATGTCTATCACACACCATCAAAACGTGGTTAAATAGTCCAGTAGGCTGTAGTGGCTTGAGCAGTGGATCTGTTTTACTTAAAACATCATGGATTTAGATGAATACTGCTTTGATTTATTTTTATCACAACAACTTTCACAGGCCAAAAGGAAATGCAACCCCCTACATGTGTCCCCTTATTATGATTTTAATAATCTGAACTACCAGTTAATTTTCCCACAAAAAATCTATTTTAAATTACTTCAGCCTGATTCATGAGCCCAGGAGAATTGTCCTCATGTACAATTTTCAATTCATTATTGTCTCTACCACTCCTCAGCAGGCTTTCCAAGGAGAAGACACTGATTAGCCTTTGCCTGTCAGACTAATTACAAACACAAGACAACCAACTGCTTTCCAAGTAACTGGACGGTATTTGCGTAATAGGAAGGTTACAGTCATAGATGGGTAAACATGAAATAGGAAAACAGATGACAGGTCAAGACAACCCTCACAGTTCTTGAATTTCACAGAGACTCACTCATAAAACCCTGTCTTTACTATTCCTTCCAGACCATGACAGTGCTACTACATCAGGACCTGAACTCTTAACCTTTGCAAGTGGAACAGTAAATGGGTCTTTCTCAAAGGCATCCATCCCCTTCAGCTCTGCATCTCCCAGTTCACATTCATCCCATTGGAGATCAGTGCAATGGTTCGTCATTTCTCTCATCCAGAAGTTTGTATCTTGGATACCCAGTACAGAATTTTCAACACGCCACTGCTGACTCTCAAATCAGAGACAGTAGAAACAAAGCTCGAATATTTTTTAATGAAGTGTAACAAAATAATTGAAGAAATCATGATCTGCTTCTAGACACTTGCTGAGCTGAAAGAGAAGCTAAATTACGACAGAAACTGTTCAGAAAGAATTATTTATGACATTTACTGGATAAATTGTTTTCTGAGTACAAGAAGCATTAAGAAATAGGAATATGCAAGCAATCATTCACAGATTATTTACAAGTTTATTCTCCAGTGAACCTGCATCAGAACACATCTGAACACATAACCAAAGCAAAACCAGGCTACAAGGATATAAAAACGTGGGTATTAGGAAAACGCTGTCTAAGTAAATCAGTAAAATAAATAATGTAAGGACAAAAATAACTGGGATGCTTTTAAAATTCCTTTAAGGTGACCACAGAATCGCGTAATAAAATATGTTGGAAGGGACATCTGGAGGTCACCTGCTTCAAACGCCTCATTCAGACCAGGTCCAGTTATGGGGGCTGTATCCAGTGATACTCTGGGTATCATCTCCAGTTATGGAGATTTCTTGGGGCCTTCTTCCAGCATTTGATCACTCTCGCAGAGGAAAGCTTCCCAGTATTTAATCAGAATTTCCCTTGCTGCAGTTTGTGTCTGTTGCCTCTCCTCTTAGTACCACGCACCTTCAAGTAGCCTCATTCCATCTTCTCTATATTCTCCCATTACCAAGCTGGAGATTTTCCCTTTACGCTTCTCCAGGCGGAACAAACCCAGCTCTCTGTCAGCCTCTCCTCACATGGCAGGTGTCCCAGTCCCTTAAACAGCGAGGTGGCCCTTTGTGGGACACCCTTCAGTTTACCAACGTCATGTTCCCTTGTGCTGTGGAGCCCAGAACTGAACACAGCACCCCAGTTGTGATCTCACATTTTGGTTTTGCTGATGGAAGGGTAAATGGAGTTTAATAACCTAAGAATTTCTAAGTTACAGAGCAGACATGATCTGTATTCTCATGTGTATTTGCTGCAAATTGTCAACCAACAGATGCTTATATTGCAAGATTGAATTTGGGTGGCAAAAGTTTATCTCAGTGTGTGTTGTGTGCCTAAATAAGATCTTCCTTTCATGTGATCAGTATCATTTTTCCTTTTTGCTTTTGCTTTTACTTTTGTTTTTGCTTTAGCTTTTACTTTTGTTTGTGGTTTGTTTGGTTGGGTTTTTTCACCAGAGCATATTTTGCTTGCAATGTCAGTACAAATCATCACTGAAAACTGCCACCCTTTGCAACATTTTGAGTTGATTCCTCCATAAGAAACTTGTGTTGTTGGTAATCCACTGTTTTGCTGCGGAGAGTGTTACAGACATGAAAATTAAATTCAGTACCAACCATACAGACCCCATCATACTGATACTATTAAATTATAGCAGAAATTGTGTGCCTTTCTTGCACGGAGTACCTGGAACGAAACAGAAATTTTAAATAGGAGAGCAGAGAAATGTAATGGGTTGTTTTATTTTTGACATTTGGCTTGTGTGCTGAGTCAGAACTGGAATAAAAAAGTGGATGGTTTTGAGAACCATCTTTTAGCTCCTTGGTTCTGGTTATCTCTAACTCATAAGAGCCTTCAGAGCTCTACATATTCCATTAGGCTGCAAAACTATTGTAATAAAACAATTTCTAAACTCATTCCTTTTCCTTTTTGCATAGGGGCAGATAGAGTAGGACCTCTAAAGAAAGGGATGGCTAACAAGCCTATTATCCTAACCAGGGAGAAGGGGAGAAGGAAGCAAGGGGAGAAGCAAGGAAAAGAGAGACATATTTTTCTTTTTCTTCTTATTTTTCTCCTTTCTTTTTTTCTTTTTTTACCCCAGAGTAGTCAGTTTCATCCCAGTCTGCCAGGGGTTTGCTGCAGACTCAGTTCTGGAATATCTCTCCAGCCTGGACTTCAGTGCACCAGGCCTTTTAATCCTCCTAAACTAAGGACAAACATGTTGATGCAGAGGCTAATCTTTTAAATCCTCAGGTTGTATCTATATGAGCTGTGTAGTGTGCAACATTGGCTCTTTTCAGGTACAAAACCTCTGTGCCCTGACATGTGAAGCTCTGTGCATCACACTAAAGCATGCCTACCAGTGCTGGACCAAGTAAAGAAACTGTGTCCCTGGTGGAATTATATCTTTGATTTTTTCTCATTTATTTGAACACATAAATTTCAGAGAAATTAAGAACAATAGTTACATAGGTCAGTATCTATATTATTTTAGGACAGGTTTTTTTTTTTTAGAATTACAGATTACGCAACAAAAACTAAAAGCAAACCACAACATTTGTAATACATGGAATTTAAAAGCAATTTCTTATTTTTCTAATTTTGTGGCCATTCCTAAAAAAAATTAAAATAAAATAAAATTTTAAAAAACTGTGTTGCAGCAGTAACACCAGGAATAGTTTTTATAAATAGGGAAAGTAAAGCTATAAGTATTTTACCATGAAGGCTCATTAAAGAGTATTTCAAGATACTTAACCACCTACAGATACATGTAAGTCTGTATTTGGATTCTTGACGACATCTGCATGGGTAGCTTTGGAAATAAAGGGGATTTATATGCCTTAGTATTTTAGAAAGTTTTTTAGACACTGACTTACACTATTAGGCAACCAGGAATTTTTACAAAACTTTTGTTATTTTAAATCCATTAATTAATGTTAGCTAGAATATCAATCCATATTGCAAGGACCTCAAACAGTGATACAGTTTAACTAGATCAGATCAATTACATTTCAATGAAGGCTGGATAGTATTTTCAAAAGCCCCACGATTCCGCTTTGAAATAATTTGTGGGCTTGGAAGTTCAAATCCCACTGTAAAGTTACACATCTCCTGTTCACCTCAGGAGCTTTTGAAAGTTTGCTTAATAAGCTTCCAAAGCTCAAATCTTCAGAGACACCTAAGTGCCAAATTCTCACAGGTTTCAGTGGGAGATTTCTAGGCACTCAAATGTTTTTAAGCAGTATAGTATATATTTCTTTGCTGAAAATGGGATTGAGACTGCTTTGAAAATATACATATGTCTCACCAAGAAAGATCCCCAAAGCAGTGTATAAAGAAATAGTAGGAGAAGCAAACCATTCTTCTGCAAACTAGTGACTTAGCACAGGCTGTCACATAGAGATATTTATAGAATCAGAGAATCTTCTAGGTTGGAAAAGATCTTTAAGATCATCAAGTCCAACAATTAACTGCAAAGTCCACCACTAAACCACGTCCCAAAGTGCCACATTGACATGCCTTTTAAACTCCTCCAGGGATGGTGACTCAACCACAACCCTGGTCAGCCCTTTCCAATGCTGAACAACCCTTTCGGTGAAGTCATTTCCCATAATGTCCCAGCTAAATGTCCCCCAGTGCAACCTGAGGACATTTCCTCTCATCCTAACATGTCATTTGGGAGAAGAGTCCAACACCCACCTCCCTACAACCTCCTTTCAGGCAGCTGTAGACAGCGATCAGGTCTCCCCTCAGCCTCCTCCAGGCTAAACCCCAGTTCCCTCAGCTGCTCCTCACAGGACTTGTGCTCCAGAGCCTTCCCCAGCTCCGTTGCCCTTCTCTGGACATGCTCCAGCACCTCAGTGTCCTTCTTGCAGTGAGGGGTCCAACAGTGAACACGGGATTTGAGGTGCAGCCTCACCAGTACCAAGTACAGGGGGACAATCACTGCCCTAGCCCTGATGGCCAGAGGTGCGATTGGCCTTTTTGGCCACCTGGGCACAGTGCCAGCTTTCCAGCCACCTGTCCCCAAGCCCGTAGCATTGCAGGGGGTTGTTGTGACCCAAGTGCAGGACCTGGCACTCGACCTTGTTAAACCCCATACAGTTGGCCTCGACCCATCGATCCAGCCTGTCCACATCTCTCTGAAGAGTCTCTCTACCCTCAGTCACATCAACACTGTCACCCAGCTTGGTGTCATCTGCAAACTTACTAGGGGTGCACTTGATCCCCTTGTCCAGCTCATCAATAAAGATATTAGAACTGACCCCAGTACTGAGCCCTGGAGAACACCCCTTGTTTGATGTATTTCATGTAATACAAATCCTTCTCTCCTAGTTGAGCTGTGTCGGGATAACTGATCTTACAGCTCAGCACCGAATTTAGCTCTATTGTCTACAAACAACAGGGCAAAGGAAAATATTTTATAACATTTACACTATTGACTGAAACAGCTAAAAATCCTTCAACTGTGGAAAGAGGTTGTGTTTTTAATTGTGTATTGGGTCTGCCTGGAGTGTAGTTAATTTTCTTCATATCACCTCATATGGTGCTATGTTCTGAGTTTGTGACCACTGTGACCAGTGTTGATAACACACCTACGTTTTAGCTATTGCTGAATAGTGCCTGCAGAGCTCCAAGTCCTCCTCTGTTTCTCACTCTTCGTCTCCCAAGCAAATAGGCTGAGGGTGGGTAAGAGGCTGGGAGGAGACACAGCTGGGACAGCTGACCCCAACTGACCAAAGGGATATCCCATATGTTGAATATAACAGCATGATCAGCATTAAAACTGGAGGGCAGTTTTCCAGTGTTGCCTTTGATCGGGGACTGGCTGCACATCAGTCAGCTGTCAGTGAGTGATTGCCCTGACATCACTTGTTTTGGAGGTTTTTTTGTTTCCTCTTTTCCCCCTTAGCTGTCTTTATCTTTACCTTACCTATCTTTATGTCAATCTACAAGTTTTCTTACTTTTGCTCTCCTGATCTTCTCCCTTATCCACCTGCAGGGAGAGAGCGAGCGACTGTGCAGGGCTGAGCTGCCTACTTGGGTTAACCCACAACAAAACAGCCCACACTTTTAAGTTCAAAAATTTAACCTTACAAACAGTATTTTGGCATGACTGCCACAGCTCACATTGTTACTCATCATAAAATCACATAAAAATCACATCACAAGATCAGCCAGTGGGCCATATGTGGGCACCAGTCTCCACTGTCAACAAGCCTGAGGGCTAGGGAAACTAACTAATATAATTCCTATCTTTCTTTTTACAAAAACATCATCCATACTCTCCCAGAGAACAGGAAAGAGACTTTGCCATTCTCAAATGGTCCAGTTCATCAGCATTTCATATGACATTATTTCCTATCATTCTCAAAAGGACAGGAAATATATGGAACAAAACAGATGGTCTAGTAAAGAGTACAATTTCATTGTGTTTTTAAAGGATAGGCCCATTCTTTGTGGCAATGCCCCTGTTTTTTCCTACTACTTAACACCACCCTCTGTCCTGTCAAGTTCTTGTTGCTGGAGTTTCAAACAGATGCAAGTGGCTTTGGAACAGCCCACAGGGCTACTAACCAGAAAAAGCAAAATCACGTTGGTAGAACACAGCATATGAAGTGCTTTAACATGAGCAAAATGAGCCTATTTGGGCAACAGTCTCTCAAGACACTACTTGCAGAACCAACCACAGATTTATCAGCTAAGTGTGTGTGGAGGGGGCATTACATCTTTTATCTCTTTTTTTTTTTTTACATCTGACCCTATATTAAGTTTAAGCGCAGAACTCCTTTTTTTTTGTCACCTAGATCCTCTTAGAACACCACACAGTTGGTCTTCATTCCCATATACATCACTGGCATCTGTGTAGAGGTGAGAAGGAGCCAAGTACAAGAGCTGGGCTGTACTGCAGAGATCTGGAAGCGAGATGGTGCTCCAAAAGGAGGAGATGGGGAAGAAATCAATGCAGTTGCGTATTATTGCATCATTTCGTTGAACTCATCTAGTTAATCCACTAGAGAGCCTGGCTCTTGCCAGTTATGTAGTTATAGCTTGGAAGTGCCTTTTGGATTCATGTATCTATTCCTCTTTTAGTTCAAAGTGGAATAGAAAGCATCAAAAAGACTGAAAAAAATAACCTACTCGTGATAATTTCAGTGTGATGGGAAGTGAGTTTTTCAAATTTCACAGCAGATAACGCTCACATGAGAGGTAAGCTTTATTTTAGAAAGTCATGCAGTCCAGACAGCTCTTTTTAGGAAAGAGCTAGTGGAATTTTCATCTAAAGCATTTTTGACTTAGGACTAGTAACACATTTATTCCTAAAAGTCTCTTGTTTTCTGGAGATTGGAGATTAAACAGAGCTGGACAAGGTAGGCAAGACCCATCACCTAAAACCTAAGCAACTCTATCCACCTATTCCCTCTTTGATGGCTCTTAGGGAGGGGTATGAGTGAAATTGTTCATCACAGACAAATCCAATAAAACCATCAGCCAATCTTCAGGAGGGACAACTTTAATGGATACTTGCTGAAAGGGAGAAAGAAGTCCTCAAGCACCCTTTTTTTCACCAAACTGTGATGCTGAACTAATGGGTTAGCCTCAGGAGCTACCTTAATCAGTTTCCTATTATATAGCCTCCGCTCAACAAGCCTGTACCATTACCTTACCTGAAGTGATTTTCTCTGACAGACACATAAAATCTTTTTCCTTACTAGATCATCATTAAATTAATATGTGTTAAACTTCCTGTGAGCCTCCCTTCCACAGCAGCAATACAAGGAACCTTTCAAAGCAGGCAAAGTCACTGTCTATACAAAGGAATGTAAGAGTATTGCCTGATTGATGTAAAAAAAAAAAGGCACAAAGCTTACTGTGTGCCACTATTGGATATATCAACTATTTAAACAAATGCTATCAGGTTTTTTATATGCTAGCAACGACTTACAATTTCAGTGCAGAACTGGTCATTAGAGCTATTCTTTCTTTCTCCCAGAACTCATTAGTTTACACGGGGAGAGATTTCAGTTCATAAAACTCACTGTTTTTTCCATATCCTTACTGTTCTCTGCAACACTGCCCTGTTTATAGAAGTGCAACAATAAGAGCACTGTTCATTCCTGCTGAAGCTGCTCCAGTTACCTTATGCAGCTACTACCACGTTCCACAGTTTTCTATCAATACAACTTATTTAAACCTGACCAGCAAAAAGAAATTAATTCCTGGGTTTGATGTCAGTATTTTAAAATCTGTCCTAGCACTAAGTGGTAAAGTGTTTTCAAAAAAAAAAAAAACCCTGACATTTATATTGTATTATCTCTTTCACGGAATATTGTTGTTTGGCCCAGTTATAAGGATAGGGCTGAAGCCTGACTGAATCCAGTTTTTCTCAGATTTGACAACCAGGCTTGGCCTGAATTGCCAAGCGTCGTGCCTATGTATGTTCTGTAAAGTGCACAGGCATATATACATATTGGAAATAAGGATCATCTTCAGGTGGATCCAGTATGGAGGTAAGATGAAATCAGAAGGGAATGAATTTAAAAGATCCGCACTTTAATCGCCTTTAAAGCAACGTTGTTTGAGTTTTACTTTAAAGCGTGTGGAGCTAAGTGCAGTGTTTGGCTTGAAAAAAAATTTTTATACTACTGCGTGAGTTTATCAGGAGTTAGACGACTCCAGCATTTTATTCACACAAGTCCACAATGTGTATAAAATTACAGTATACATATGAAAAAGCTCCTTGGAAAATTAAACAGGCCAAGGCTGAAGTTTTAGAACACATTCCTGGACTTTCTAGTGACCTGGGAAATAAAAAGTAATTAAATATTTCACCTGCTATTTGTCAGCTGCACTGCACAAACAAATCTGGCACTACTGCCCACACTGAAATTGGAAACAGGATTTAATTTCTAACAGGATGGAAAACATGCACAACCCTGATCCTAACATACCCAAATAGCACATGCACAGCACTGAAGGAAATTTATCAAAAAACAATACAGGGGAGCGATCTGAGATGTACATTGCTGAACCACAGTACTTTGCAGGGGGGACAAAATTCAAGGAAGTGTTGCCTTAAAACCCTGTCACTCTGCTCGTGGCACTCACAGAGCTCAGCGGGATGTCCATTGCCCACCACAGAGCCCTGTCAATGCCCTGGACGTCAGAGGTCACTGGGACCTGCAATGCCTGATACCAAAGAGACGTGTTGCTTCAAGCGTACCTTCTCAGTCCTAACTGCTACATAACAGAATGGTTTGGGTTGGAAGGGACCTTAAAGCCCATCTAGTTCCAACCCCCTGCCATGGGCAGGGACACCCTCCACTAGACCAGGTGGCTCAAAGCCTCATCCAGCCTGGCCTTGAAGACTTCCAGGGATGGGGCATCCACAGCTTCTCTGGGCAACCTGTTCCAGTGCCACATCACCCTCTCCGGGAAGAATTTCTTCCTTACACCCCATCTAAACCTACCCTCTTTCAATTTAAACCCATTACCCCTTGTCCTGTCACAAAATGCCCTTGTAAAAAGTCCCCCTCCAGCATTCAGGTCTCCCTCCAGCACTCATGCGCAGCGACTTGGAGTGGGAAGGAGAAAAAGCAAGAGGTTTAACACTTAATTCAAAAGAACCTCAAAGTTATTTTACCACTGGGGGGTTACTATAATTTCTTTAGCCCTGAGGCACTATTTTTCAAAGGGTGAGGGGGAGAGGAGTGAAAGAGAAGTCAGTGAGAGATAAGGCTGCATTTTATTTAACTTTCTAGTTCTACACATCGTTTTGTGGCACAAGTTTTATTGCGTTAAGCTCTGCAGGCTGCATTTCACCACTGAACACATGCACACCCAAAAGGTTGAGAAAATCAGGTAGGAATTTGAAGAAATGAATCAACACTTTGAAGATTCACTAAGCATCAAGTATGAGACAAGAGGTTACATTACACAAATCACCGTAATAAATGTCATTCTCTACTGAATATGGTGTAGCAACTACAACCTACTGGGGACTGCGTGTCACTTGTTCCCACAGTGTGCGAGCTTGAATCGTATATTTAGTACAACAAGCAGGAGTCAGGTGAGCTAGGAGAGTTCCAAAACCACTCCTAGTTGAGCCTGTTCAAAGATATGGCTGCAAAACCTTGTTTGGCAATAAGCTGCTTAGAGAAAAAATGGAAGCTTTCTTTTCCAGTTGGTGTAAATAGGCCAAATCCTAAAGCACATAGTTTGAAGTCAAAAATGTTAATACAGTGAGGCAAGTGAGACTGCCTGTGTAAGAGGTCTCTGCATCATCTCACTGCATGAGATTTCTGTCTTTTCAGCTAGGTAAGCGTTGTTTTTTTTTTCATTCCTGGAAGATATAGCATCCTTTTCTCACAAACACACATCTACACACACTGCTAAGCATACAGCACTGCGTTTACCTTGCCTCGGAAACCCTGACCTTACAACGTTGGTACTGACTAGGGTAAAAGAAATACCTATCTAGAGAAAAGCCTCTTGTGGAGAAGACAAAATAAACCACATATACCTATGGATATTCACATTACCTGTCATGGTATTAGAAGACCAGATCGTACCAAACCAAATAGTAGGTAAGTATGCATGTACATCAGTGCATACATTTGAGCTCTCATATAAATGGTTATTTGAACACAGTGAAATGTTTCTGCTGGGAAACCACTTGTTTGCAGAGAAAATACCACAAGGTCTCCTTGCTTCAGTGTATTAACCCACTGCCAGGCATCTCCCACTGGGCTAGAAAGGCTCACTCAGACGGAAAATAAAGGTTAGCGAGCTCTTTCAGTCTGATCTCAGGCCACCTGTTCACAAACAAGTGCAGACACCTATTCACTGTGGTCTAACTTTCCTTCCTACAGATAAACCAAGAGTGTGAATGCCTTTCATGCTGGTCAGGAGAAAAAAAAAAAAAGAAACCCCAAACGAACAAAACAGGAATCCTGAGGAGAAAAAAATACAAGGAAAACAAGCTTGCCAACAATCACCAGCTAAAACCTTTTGTTGCCATCAGCCTTGGTCAGGTTTGAATTAGAAAAAAACGCTGAAATCCAGTAATTAATCCTCAGATTACATTCACCACCCCAAAGCACATTTAAAACATAAATCCAACTCCTGACCCAGGGAAATTTCACTTTTCCAAAATCAACAAATAAATGTCAGACATTACATCTATGAGTAATTTAGATTTTCTTTGGTGAAATCTGCAGCTAAAATGCTTCTTACTAATACCTGTAAGACTTTTATCACATATACATTCTGTTGAGAAATGTATTTCTAAGTTGCAAAATCTGGCAACTCATGAGATGTTAATAATTGTGTGTATTGGAAAGAAGAGCAACAGAATCAACTACTAATACACATAATTACGTATTTTGGAAACTTAATGGTATTCATTTACTTTTTATAGTTTATAGGTCATACCAATTAAAATTTAATAAGCAACAGAATTTGAATATATTTCAACCCATTAAGGATCTTCACATCAGCACATTTCTACTGGCTGTAAAATCTTCCAAACTGCCGTAGCACTTTAAAGTAAATTGCAATAGAAAGCAATAAACAGGTAGCTAAACTCAATTAAATAATTAGTGTCTACTACATGCAAAACCACAGTAATTTATGCGTAATATTCTGTGTTTCTTCCCTCTATCTCTGAAAAGCCTGTGTGTTGTTCACCTGAGATATGTAAATTATTGTTTCCATCTGGTTTATTGCCACAAGGGACTGCTTGAGAATTTAGTTTATTAGAGCAGGTATGAATAAAAATACGGCAGTCTGCTGGAAACCCTCTCCGCAACAGCGCGAGTCTGTAGCTAACTGCTCTTTCAGCATCCAGGCAGCCACATGTGCACAGATGCAATGCAAACACTGGGAAAACAGCATGGGGTTGGAGACATGAATCTCTTTCAACAGTGACAAACCATACCCAGGAAAAAAAAAAAAAAAAGAGTGGCTTACTGGCAAATATTTCCAGCCTTTCAAGAGATGTGTTTGAAGCAATGAACACAAAATCCTCCTGATTTCAGGTCATATAACATGTTATGAAAATATTATCTCAGTGGCTCCTCAGATGCTGGATTTCCTGCTTCAGCAAAGGGCTAATGTTTTCCACACTGACTTGGTCAACCATTGCCTGGGTGCGCTCACATCCTCATATTGTTCCGATTTAGTTGAGGGCGTTTTGAAGGAAAATCCTAGGAGCCAGAAGAAAGCTTTGACAGCCCAAAATCCCGATGAGAAACTGCAACTTGGGAAGTTCTGTATGCTACTGCTCACCGCAGCATCCTGGGTTGTAATAGCCAAGCCCAGGGTCCATTCTGCAAGTGTCCTAGCTAGTATTAGCGGCTTTCCTTTATCATTTAACTAGGCAATCTTAAATCCTGATAGTTAGCCAGAATGGATTAAAAGCTAGTATATGAAAACAGAGCTTGGCAACCAGAAACACTGGTTTCTGGGAGTTTTCTATTCATTATGCTTGGGTTCTTTTTTGTTGAGGTCCATAGGAAAATATTAAAAACTGATTTTGGACATATTTATCCCAAGAATGTTGGCAATATTAATTTCACCTTTTAAGAAGTAGAGAATATTCAAATTTCAAGTATTAAAATACCAATTGATATTTTTGGGGTAAATACAAATGGTATGGGTAAATAAAAATATCCAAAAATGAACTCTGTGTAGCTGGCCAATTATTTTGGGGTTTTTTGTTTGTTTTTCATTGTCATCTTAACATTTTGGCAAATAATCAAACTTCATTTCCTGTTCCAGCTCCAGTACGGAAATAAGGACCTTACAACACTGAGAAGCGAGGCATAGCTGAGAACTAGAATTTTGCTACCTATATTAGGGATTTAACTGTTGAAAAAGAATACTTCTCTGCTAAGGGAGGTCAGTACTCTACAAAAGGGTGTAGAAGACAAGTAAAGCTTGTCTGCAAAGAAAGTTTGGCATATCAAGATGAGGCCAAAATGCTTATAATTTTACTGTTTGTCTGGGATAGCTCCAAAATGAGAAAGGTTGATGTCTCCTGCGAATAGTATTTATTTATATATTACTACATTCTTTATCATGTAACCTGTAATGTCTTAGATATTATTATCTGAAGGACAGGCAGTGTAAAAATAGCCAGGAAAATCAAGCATCTTCCCAGCTGGATCCATGCAAGAGAGGTACCATCTTTTAAGACAATTCAATCTGCTGCAGAAGGGCAAGTTGGATTCTTCTGCCCTTGAGGAAACTGGGATTTTTTGGAAGTGAACCATTCATGTGCAAATCAAGATAATATAGGAAGTTAAGGCATCTTGGGCTTTTCTCAGCCTTTATATTTGCGTATGAGTCTGCCTTTTCTGTCTCTTAATAGCTACATAAATAGTCTGGCAGGTAAATGCTGCAATCTGTAGGGTCTGGTTACTTGGCCTGGGAGATATGGACAGGGGAGGATCACAACTCCTTCCTTGCCCACAAGTAGAGGGTTTTTTCAGAAAAAATCAAAGCACACAACAGAGCATGTCATAGACACAGGAAAAGGAAAATGAAAGCACGGATTTTCACAAAGGGAAAACAGAGTTCATCCTCATCTAGCTGCTCTTGCTAGATGGTCCTTGCAGGAGCCAGGGACAAAAGAGGTTCAGTGGTCCTTTTCAGCTTAAACCATCCTGTGGTTCTGTGGATAGTAGGCTGAGGAGTCAAATATTGTTAGGAAGATGACTGAAAATAAAAACAAGGAGTGTCTTGCTCCTGTGAAACAAAAGTAGAGAGAAAAGGCACTCTAAGCAAATATATATATACACATTAATTCTGACCTAATGCCTCTAGTCCGTTCTAAAAGTAGCACCTCAAAGGTCTGTATGGCTACCAGCTGTTATACATCCTGTGGTTGTCTTATTCTGCTCTATCTTGTGCAGGTGGTTGTATGGAGTTACTCTGATACTCTGCCATATCAGTGCAATATCAATATTTTTTTTTCTTAAATTATTTTTAAGTTGGAAGTCTGTGGCTTTCTGGAGATGACAACATCCTGTTCCTGTTCACCGAGGTCCCTGGAACACACTGTGAAATACAACTAACCTGTCATAATGCTCAACAGCCTGAAACACTTGGGAGAATCAAGGTGGTACAAGCCACAGAGTTCTACAGAGCCAGTGTCAAAATACAGCTCTACAAAGCTTCAAATAAAGATTTTCAAAATTTCAATACATCTTAAATTGCTACTTAATTAGATTCAAAATCAAAGGAATGGCAAAGCACACATTAACCCTGCAGAGATTTTAAGAAGCTTCTAAGCATACCAGAAAACACATGGGAGACACAGCAGTGTTGCTGTTAAAAAAAATAAAGCCAAAAAGCAAAGGGTAAACTACACATAACTTGACTTCTTATGCTTTGTGGCCAGAAAGACTAAGAATAGCCACAACTGTTGGGGTTCTTTTCTTTTTTTCCCCCCAGAAAAAGGTGACTTTCAAAAACTGTGCTCATTGGAACGTGTTGATACTATTTAAGGGCAGAACCCTGAAACAGATGAACTTCGTGGTCCAACTGCTCCTCTCAGAAGTCTTTTCTAGAGCTCCACACCTCCAATGGCTGAAAACCTCACTTCAGCACTGAAGGAAGGAAATACATCCAAAACATTCTCACAAGCCGCTGCTGCTCTGCAGAATAACGCCTCACCTGGGAACACTCTTGGGAAGGGATGTATTTGTGTTCAAAACTCACACCTACTCAGTCTAGAGCAGGGATATGAGTTTATGTCCCTGGCTCAGTGGTTTCAGCATGAGAAAGCCAGACAACATATCTCTGGTCCAATTTCATACAAAATTGAGAAGAAAAAAGAAAAGCCAAGGGGAGGGGTCAGCACCGTGGAGTATTCAGAATCCTGCCTTCAAAGAGGTGGTGAAGAAATTCAACCTCAGCCTGTGTTATCCCAGAATGTGTGGATCCTTCTCAGCCCAGCCATCAGCAGTTGAAGTTTTGGGGCAAACTTCACCTCAGATGGAAGGATAAAAGGCAGCACTTTGAAGACTTTGAGCTGAAAAAATTTTTCTCTAACTACCTTTGAGGAGGATAGGAGCTTCCAAAGGCCTTTCAACTCTTCCCTGACTCATTTTTGGCCTTGAATTAAGTATTTCAACTTTTCTGTCTCTTTTCCTCCAGCCATAAAATTGTATCAGTAATCCCTCCTGGCTTCTGATGCCTGCAGTGAGAATCAGGTTCGCCCATTCCTGCATACACAGCTACCCAGGATAACCAAACCAAGCTTCACTCTTTCTTTTCATAGCAGCAGAGCTGAACACAGCCACAGCAGAGGAGGATGAGCTGCATTTTGTTAAGAGGCAGGAAGGTGAGAGGAGGGAGAGAACAGAGAAAGCATTTTGTGTACCCCACTGAGAGCCTGGTTGGAAGAAGCTTCTGCTGACCCAGGTCATACATCAGATTTTTTTCTCTGAGTGGCTGTCCTTGCTAAGGAGGATCAATCTGGAGAACTGGCAAGCCTTCCTCTTGCCAAATGGATCCTCTTGCACTGAAGTACCAGCACTCAGTATTGGCCACTGTAGTCACTTTTCTGCCTTGTGACAGGTACAATGTCAATCATAAAGATAACTAATACCACTAATATATGCTCTATTAAACACAGCATGAGCAGATGCGTGTTTTAAATGACCGCATGCTCTCACAAAACATCTAAAAAATATCTAAAGCCTTTTAGCATAGACGATTGCCCTAAACACATTTAAAGTACTGCTTTGCCTGATTTTTCTTTGATGTTTGTCCTCTGTGGAGACTTGAGATACCATTCAAAAGGAAAAGAAGACAAGCCGTTTTTGTATAAAGTACCAGGAGCGAGTGCAGCTCTGGGACTTCCCAGAAACCCTGCAGAAGGATCTTTCACATAATCAGACAACAGTTAACAAGTTCCTAGTGCAAACCATTAGGGCTTTCTTCCTCTCCCTCCCCCTCACACACAGTAGATACAGTGATCTTGCTGGAGAGCAGACTTTTTTTAATATTTCATAGAATAAACAACATCTTTTTCAGCAGGCTGTCACCTCAGAAGATAAGGGAATTAACTCTGTTCTCACTTTATACCAGACTTCTTATTTTCTTCCCCACAGTAATAGTTCTACCAGTTGCACCTTTTCATCATACTTCCTTGTCCCCTTCATACTGCCTCTTCAGTGATGAATATTTCATAATTTTTTTCTGGGGGCAGAAAGGAACGGATTTCAAAAGAAGACATCAAACTAAAGCACAGAAAGTTTATGTTATCAGCTCAGTTTCACATTAGTATGCGGCTAATGATAGTTTTTTCTTTTTAACTAGTTGCATGTGTCAATTTCTCCACATTTGCTGCACAATGCTTTTTGAATCAGTCAGCACCCCCCCACCCCCCCACATACAGATATATATACACACACATGTATCTTACTTTTCAGGGACTTTAAGCATGTCAGAGAGACTGCTTTCTTCACTTTTTTGAATCATGTCCAGCGTACTTGTGTTTTACTATTATCTGTGGGGTAAAAATAGCAAAAATAGGGAACAGATGCCTTTCAATTTTCAGTAGTACTCTAAACCCCTCACCACCATTCTCGTGGACATCACTTGCACATAACTGGTTCTGATTACAAGCATACAGGTCCTGTTCCACAAAACAGCAGGACCTTTCTATCTGTTCTGAAGAGAAATTTAAAGAGAAATTCCTCTTCCTAAACAATTTCTTTCCAGAGGGGCATTGCACCCAAACACTGGTATCCTTCAACATGACAAATAGCTGAGGCAAGTAACATGATGCCTGCTGGGCCTCATGGGAAACTCTCCATCACCTACAGCACTTTACTCAGTAAACTGCAAAAGCACCGCATAGAAGCTATGATGTCGAATGTTCTGCAAAGCAGGCCATCCTCAGCATAGAGATTTTGATTCAACTTCCCCAAGTTAAATTTTCGTTTACTAGTCTGTCCCCCTAAGAAGGACCAATACTGTATTTTTCAAGGCTGACCTAGCTATGGAATCACAAAACCTAAGCTGATCCTTTGATTTCAGGAGTCTGAAGGAACTTGGAGTCTCTCGACTTATCTATATCTTCCACAACTGAATGAACCACTTGGTTTATATAATCGACTGCAGCTAGGAAATGCAGTTCACTCAAAAGTCCCAGCTTCCCCAACTGAATCCACGGTTTTGTTGGCAAAGCAGCAGAATTTAAAAGTTTGCAAAGCAACAGAATTTGTAATTAATAAAAATGCTTTTATCCTACTGTTTCTCTTACTCAATGGTGCACTGGTCATTCACAATTAACTTGCAAGTACAGCCATGACTGTCCGAACCATGCTGCTGCAGCAAGAATGGTGCATGGTAACTTTTCTGCATTAAAGTCTAGATCTTGAATCTTGAGGCAGATGTGCTTAGTTATTCTGGAAACCTTGAAAACCATGACAGATGTCAACTCTGAGGTCTGCAAAAAAAAGTCAGTACTTACAAATAACATTCAAGGAACTTTTCTGGTATTTCCTAAAGGATGCACGAACCATTATATAGGTTTTTGCTTCAGACCAGCACATTTTAAAACATTGTGAGAGACAGATCACTGTCCTGGTAGACATATTGCATGTTATGCCTCTGGCTTCTCCTTCAACTACTCGATCTTCTTTCTTAACCCAGTTTTGATACTCTACATATATTTTCACATAACCAGCCATATGCCAGGTGAAGAAATAATTCTCAAGACCTGCAGAATAAAAACCCATGGCTAGCTTGGAAACTACGTGACAAATGCCAACAAAACTGCCAGAAAACTCCAGCTTCCACTGAAATCCATTCTCCCTGTTTCTCCCTCACAGTTGTCAAACATTTCATAAGTATCTTGCTCATTTGTCTTTTAATAACACTGTTAACTGCATGGCAGCATAGCAAAGTTATCAAGTAGGTTAAATCAAAGGTTCTTAAAAGTAATACTCAGTGCTCTAGAAGTTGGTATACGCATTTTTTATGACACCTGAGACATCTAACTACATTTCATTGGCACGAGTTGAGAAAAACAGTAACTGATTATATTCTGGTATGCAAAAAAAATCACACCTTTTCTCTGCACATACCAGTAACACTCGAACTTCAGCCTTATTGAAATTAGTATTTAACTCCATGTCTTTTGTTACAAATTTCTTTTTTCAGCTACAGACTCCAGTTTAAAAACACTGTAAAGCAAGCCAGCTGGACAATAAACAGTGTAAAATAGACTAGCTTAACTGAAGTGAGACCTGGGAGGAAAAAGAGAAAAAGTAAGCACTTTGAAAAGTTCTATAACCATTTCCCAGTTCTGCTACAATAAACTTAAAATGTCATTAGACACAGGTGAAAAAGTAATTGAAATCACTCTGAGACGTGCCTTATTCCACTAATGTACCCCCAGAGTCAGCAAGCACTGTACAAGTGCTCGTGCCCATACTGAGTGTGGCACAACCATTTCCCCACGGGGACCTGGCTCCAGTCCGCACCACAGCTGGGCTTCTTTTGAAGAGGATTTGCTAGGTTCTCTGAGAGATATGCAGATTCATAATTTCCCCAGCAGGACAACTGGACTGAAAACTGAAGCTCTGCCTCTTGCAACCTCTTTTTGTTTATAGCTGACACCAACATGATTCTCTAATTTACAAGCATTTGAGTAAATCTGTCACCTTTGTTTTTTTACGGGGTGCTCCAAAACAAAAGGTGTAAGGCAGAGGCAATAAGCGTGTTAGATTAGCCAGTCCACTGTGAAAGTTTCTTACACATTAAGAGTTTCAAGGCTTGTAAACTTTTTAAATTTCACAGATTATCTCTCTATCTAATCTAACCATGAAAAACTTTTAGGAAAAAAATTTCACATAATTTTTTTGCCAGCAGCTGAAACCCTGCAGCCCATTTCCCTATCACCAACAACTCACTGTTAAGTAATTAGAATCATAGAATGGTTTGGGTTGGAAGGGACCTTAAAGACCATCTAGTTCCAACCCCCTTGCCATGGGCAGGGACACCCTCCACTAGACCAGGTTGCTCACAGCCTCATCCAGCCTGGCCTTGAACACTTCCAGGGATGGGGCACCCACAGCTTCTCTGGGCAACCTGTTCCAGTGCTTCACCACCCTCTCTGTGAAGAACTTCTTCCTGATATCCAATCTAAATCTCCCTGCTTTCAATTTAAACCCATTACCCCTTGTCCTGTCACTACAGGTCCTTGTAAAAAGTCCCTCCCAGCTTCCTTGTAGGCCCCTTCAGGTACTGGAAGGTGCTATAAGGTCCCCCTGAAGCCTTCTCTTCTCCAGGCTGAACAAGTCCAACTGTCTCAGCCCTTTCTTCACAGGAGAGGTGCTCCAGCCCTCTGAGCACCTTAATTAACTAAAAAACAGTTTCAGATTTCTTCTGTGTAAAAGAGTTTGCCCTTTTTCTGTGTTTAGAGCTACCTGAGAGCAACCCACTGCAATTCAAAGCACTGTCATCATGTTAACAGTTCCTGAAAACCCTGAAAGTCAAACTTGTTTGTTCGTTTTATGAGTGGAAAACAGTCCTATAGCTCTCCAGTTTGCAACTAGGGATGCCACTGAGATTTTTATATTCTTCAAGTATTCTCCACTCTTCTACTCTTCATGTATGTGTAAATTTCACATGCTAAGTATGTGAAGGAGAATATATGAAACTGTAATTCCCATTTGGTACCATTTTATGTGTACATCTCCAGGCTGCAACCCCAGGACGTGAACACTGAGGTATCAGCCAAAGCTAGAAAAGTTCAAATAACAGGGGGAAAAATCAGAAGTCTCACATCCCTGTCATGCCATCCTTGTTTTACAAAAACATTTCTGTCACTGAGGACTCTGCCAGTTCCTGTGGAGCTACAAAAGCAAGCAGACAGGCTCACAGTTTGCCTCTGCACTTCCTTAAGCAGACTTAGACTCCACAGAGAGATAGGCCAGTGCAGGTCCCATGGAAAAGAAAGAGTTGCTAACCTAGAAAGGATTAAATCACCTTCCAGTTTTACTGTCAGATGCAGTATAGAGTTCTTGCTCAGTTGGGGCACTCTTCCTTTTTCCTAAATTGTTAAAAATTTAGAAATCTGAGTTAAGAATGTTCAGAAACACTTTGCTTTTTGAAACGAGATCATCATAATCAGAGTGTTGACACCAAGATGCTACATGTCAGCTAGGACATTCTATATGCCCTGGATAACCAAGAATAGCAATCAGAAGAGTGGTGTCTACCTCATCTCCACCATCAGCCTCTTGCAGATGGGTTCCTGCAAGTTACACTGGTCCCCTGTGGGCAAATAAATGATCCAAAATCTTCAGAATTCAGGTCTCATTGAGACAAATGTCTCTGTTGCAGTAAAATTAACTGTCTGAATATGGTGAAAGAAATACATCAGAAAACAAACAATGCAGTGTTTGCTGAAGAATAATTTCTTTTCAGTACTAACTACATCTGAACCACCTAGGAACAGCAAAATCCCTAAAAGGGAGTTGAAAAAGCAACAGGTTGAAAATAAACCTGTATGTAAAACAACTCTTAGTGGCAGACCAGCAGAAGCAAGTAGCAGAATTTATGCGTGTACAGAGTAACAGATTTCTAATGCATGGTGCAAGTGGCCATAACGGGGCTTAAGGCTTTTCAAGTGTGGCTGCTACCCAGCAAGGCGAGCATCAGCAAGGTTTGCACACATCCGGAACCCACTGTTGCAAGTGATGGTTGTGTATGTCCTGAGGAGGTGGATTTACTAATTTAGATCCTGTAAAGACAGCCAAGTGAGGCAATATATTAACTGTGGCAGCAAAAACTGTATTCTTACTGTTCTGCTGACATCACCAGAATCAAAGCCCTGATTTTGTTGTTCACAGAAACAAAGTAGTGCACAGGCTGCTCTGTGAACTCCTGAACTGCAAAGAAAGACAAGGTCTCAGGCACCTGCTTCCCCAGTTAACACTGATAAACAGCACGAGGCAGAAGGATTAACCTCATCTGTGTATATGTACACTGCACTGTAACACTGGTACTAGGGGGCACGTAAATTTTGAAGTTCATGACTGTACAAAGAACTGCACCTATTGCTTAACAATTGGAGCATACAAAACTTCAATTCAGCCAACCTGGAAGAGGTTATGCACAAAATCTAGTCACCCAGCTTTCCTGTCATGGTTTACACACTGATTTACAAGATCAAAGCTTAAGCAGTTGAGGAAAGAAATGTCTGACATCCTTCGAGAACTGAAAGCCTTGAGGCAGACTTCTTGTCTTCTTACTTGTGCTGAATCGTAACTCAGCCCAAGCAGTGTCACTGACCTGTCAGGTACTATAAATAAGGTTAGAATTAATATGAAGTGTGAACTACCATATTTTGTGTATTTTAATACGAGACAACATAATGTAGGGAATCTAGGAGTTTCTAAATGACAAATACTAAAATTCAGAAGTCTGAGTTACAAGATTAACAAAATTTAGAAGTTATGTAAAATGTTGTAATAGTAGATTAAATGCCAATTCTGTGACCAGATCAAACCACAGGTTAACCTTGATACAGGAATAGAACAGTCATCTCAGGTTATGTAGGGCCCATGTATTCTTTCAACTTCCCCTTTATCCTTTCAGAAGAAGTTGGTAATTTAAATTAATTGAAACCATTAACTATGCAACACTGGATCTAGCTGCAAAATAGAAAGAAGAAACAAAGATATACCTGTTTAGGAAGCATGGATGGAAAGATACTTGCTCCTTCAAAGAGAAAATGAGCAGGTAAATAAACTAGTCACATATCAGTATCCAAAGTACAGATAACTCAGGGTGAAGAGTGAAACTGATATCCTTAAACCTAAAAGACCTGTGTCCAAGCCTCAGATTAGTCTGGATGCTCAGTGGAATACTCTGGAGAAAGAGTGTTCTCCATACATCAATGTATTTTAAAATATTCTCAAAACATGAATATGTTCATATCAAATGAGTATAACTTTGCAAAGATGTTTCCCCTCTAGACAAATTGCATCTATTACTGCTAGTGACTGAGGTGTTCTATAAGCATAGACCTTATTCTGCTAGTAAAATGCTAGCACTCTGATGACTCAGGTAAATACTGAGTGACTCTTCAGAGCATGCTGCTGCCAGTACTCCTTCGATTAGATAGCTACATGGATGCTGAGTACTGCACATGGTTCAGATATTCAGCTGCATGAACATCCTTGTCAACACAGGGACAGAAACATAGAGGACTGGAGGTAGCACTTCTGCAGGCAGAAGTGCTGCAGGGAATCACTTTTGATATCCCGTCTTCAGTCTCAAATCCAAGCTGTGGCCTAGTAAAAATTGTTGAGTTAACGATTCTTCATACTGAATAGTCTTCCTCAATCATAACAAACTGCCTAGAAAAGGACCTGGGCCTTCATAATTGTTTACTGCATCAAACCTTTCTAGTGCCAGATAATTTTTGACTTCTATGTCCAGACAGATACACATTTCAAACATATGGGGAAGAATGCTAAAAAAGAAAAATGACCCATGTTAAAATACCCTTGAAGAAAAAGGTAAGCCTGTGAATGTATTCCTACAGTAGAGGTTTTTCTCCATAAAAAAAGAGCATTTATTTCTTTTAGGGATAAATTACGAGGTATGCCAAGAGCCTTTATAGAGTACCACGGTCTAGTGATCTCAGATCTATTCCACAGATCAGGTCTGTTAGTCATTCAAAATTATTAAGTGCTAAGAAACAATAAAATTGCTTCAGTGGATAAATAGTTCAAGAGCTGTGGTTATTGTTCCATCAACAGCTTTCCATTTGATCCGCTGTTCTTGTGCTGAGCAGTGTTCTCTCAAGGCCAATATCTTCTGCCTCAGTTTGGTGAATACAGAAGCTTTTCTTTTATTGGCAATTTGATTCTGCTCCATCATAGCAACATTCCACATTGCTCTCCGTGGGAATTTGCATATTTTTTTCCCCCTCTAATATTCTGATTGTGCTGTAAGGAAGTTTCCTCTTTGACCACAGCTACACGGCAGCCAACAAATCTGCGTGGCAGGCAACAAATCCACATTTCTCAGGGTATGCAAAAAAACCCATCTTCAAAACAAAAATCGTCCCCTGCGAATAAAGTAAAGGTGGTTGTTAGACTGGTAACATCACTTCCAAGTCTGCCTGCACTAAAGTGAAAAACAGCTGTTTATGCCAATTCAGAAACACTCACATCCTGTCTAAATGTAGGAATGGAAGTGATCAGCTAAGATATAGATAAAGCTAGAAATAAATAACTGGCTTATAATATTTATGCAAAGGATGTTACAAAGCTAAAGAAAGAGAAACGCTCATGAAAAATCAAATTCTTGCGGAACTGTGCACAAGAATTCACAGAAAGTGTTCTGCAGCTACAGAAGTTTAAATTGTATAATTTATCTCCCATTCATAAGCAATAGGTACTATGTACTACAGCCACAAAAGACCTGCTAACAGCAAAAACTTGCAAGCTGAATGTTAATTTCAAAGACCTCCTTCACACATGTGACCTTCATGACAAAAAGAAAAAAGTTAATTTTCAAAGGCTGGGTAGATAATTTGACAGGAATAACAGGATATAAAGAAACAGCATCTTTTTGTCAGAATGGCATTTAACTGAGCAGGAGGTTAGAGAACAGTAATTAATTCCTTAATTGTTTTGAAAGGACAACCACTAGAAAGTATGACCTTTCATTGACACTCTGCTGCAATGGTACATTAATTATAGATGAATTTCAATGTGTCTCCTGTGGGAACACATGACATTCACATTAATGCCAGACAAGTTTACTGTGGTCATAGCTTTTGTAACAAATGCCTAATGCTAAATTAAAGCACCATTTGGCTCTTGGTTGGATATGTCCAGAAATCTTAATAATATTTTTCTCTGCTAAATATTTCATGCATTTAAAGATTACTATTTCTCACAGTCCAAGGAGCTGGCAGCATGTAAGTAAAGAAATATACTGAAAAAGACAAACTGGAGAACTCAGGTAGACTTGGAAGAGTCTTCTTCTAGCTGTTGGTTATTTTTCTGTTAAAAGTTTTCACAACAGTAGATACCAACCTTGGCAAAGTTCAGTGCTTTAGTCCAGCAAAGTCAAAGAATGAGTCTATGATCCTTGGAGGAAAAAGATCCTGGCAGAGATCACACTGCACTAATTCAGTCTGAAGGCAATGGTTCTGGTGAGTAAAACATGACAACATGAGGTGCAAGGAGATGATGTGATACAGAAGGTGTGTCCATTCATGCAGTTGACTCATCTGGGCTTTGCTGTTGTTATCCTCCAAACTTTACCCTGCTCTTTCTGCTCTAAATCAGGCACATCAGACTGTCAGAATGAAGAGGCTGCTCTATCAAGGAGCTGGGAAAACAAGGCATCTGTGCACGATCCAATTCCTGAGGAAAGCCTTTTCAGAAAGGAGAAAATAACTCTGGGAACATCTTGTCACAAACACAGGGATATTTTGATCACTTGCTGTTTTTTAAGCTTGTGAGGGGTCCTGAAACTATCACGCAATTATCCAGGGTCGTCTCCTGCTCATTCCCACACATTCTCTGCAGACACAAGCCTGATGTTTTTTTCCTAATGTAACAATAAGGACAACTTCTCCCTCTAAAGAAAACCCATATGGATGGAAGAAGCTGAGATTTTGGGGTGTACCAATAAAGTACAGAGGACTCAGGCCTCACCCCTAAATGTGGTATTGATGCTTTGGCCTGGTTGCTCCCAAACAACACTGTGAATCTGTGTGAAACGCCACCCACAATGGGGCGGCAGCCTTCATGAGAACCAAAACCAGCAAAGACTACAGCCCCAAGAGGGCACCTCCCTTCATGGCATTCAGTCAGGGTCTTCATCCACAAGCAGATGTTCATCAGGATAACTCTGGACAGACTGCTCTAGAGTTAGATAAATCCCTTTCTCTCCACCTCTTAAGAAAGGTAAAGCCGTGACTAACCAAAGCATCTTCTGAACTCCTGAACCAAATCCACATGCTGAGTTTTCCTGCACCTTGCAAATCTCTTCAGATGACATGTGATCCACTTGTATTTTTTATCCTGGAAAGCTCTTGGATGCTTTCCTTACAGCACAGCATTCTTATTTTTTCAGCCACCAGAACCCCACTGCAAAGCCTTGTCAAAGCGGGCATTTCCATAGAGAGCAGATCCTTCCCACTGAAACACTGGCAGGGATTTTAATACCTGTTTTGAAAACCTCCTTTTGAAGCATACACAGTAATTCTGCTTGGTAAATACTTGCTTTTATTCTCCAAGGCATTCTCCAAGTAATTACCAACCTTTTCTTTTAAGCTTGATTCAGAAGCCAGGATGAGTAGCCCATCAAAACAGTCTTCAGGTGTTAATGAATCACATGTCCTGACACACTAATGAACTATTCAAACTGAGATTCCTCCCTATCATCACCTGAAGGAGGACTGTGGAGTACAACACAGCATCTCTGTGAGCAGCTAAGCCCTTACGAGGTTCCTTTGTACTGCAGAGCAGCTCTGGCACAAGGGAAGGATGGCAGAGGTGGCCAGGACACAGTAACGAGGCCCCACAGTAACGAGGCTGTGCTGCTCCTGCTCTGGCAGTCAACTTACATGCTTCCAGATGGTTGACTTTCTATTCTGCAAGATATTCACAAATTCTGTTTTTCTGTAAGCAGAGAACCATTCTTAAATTACAGTTTAAGGCCCTAAATTAGAACTGATAAAATGTGATTTCCACTCCAACTGGGAATTGACCAATATTTTCCTAAATCTGCTACTTGTATGCAAATAGCTCACAAGTATAAAGGCAGATTATTTCTAAGTCTTACCAGAATGAAAGAAACTGGCTTTGAGCTGCGCTTGTTCATCCATGTTCTTCTTGTCTTCTACACAAAGGCCTACCAAATAGAAAAAAGGTAGTTTTCAGTTGATATATTAGTTTAACATCAAGAACCTGCCTTCCTTGTATCTCCAGAGAGGCGAAACTTAGCTTCATATGTTTTTGTAGAAATCCCTTCTGTGACTGAGAGTTGTCTACCAGCCAGTGACATGCCAATAGACCAGAGCTGCTGTTAGCACAGACATCAAATATTTTGTGGATGCAATCAACATAATGCATCAAGGTTATACAGGTAGTGTCAAAACTATAACCCATGATGGTCCAAAGATTCAAAATTTAACCAGAAACTGTGTCACACAAACAATTTCCTATCACTTCAATTCAACCTCAAGTAACCCCAGCTACTTTTGCCGTCACTTTCTGCTGATACTCCCTTGTTTGCTTTTTACTTCTCTGTGTTTCCTTAATGCTTTCTTCAAAGTGGCTGCTGCAAACCCAAGCAGAGCTGTCTCCACTGCCACAAGAAGTCCTTCCTATTGCTAGTTCAAAAGCTCAGGGAACTATGTAAATTTATTATTTCCACTTCTCTATTATGAATGTAGCCTAATTGTAATCTTTAGTGTCAATTAGAATGTCTTTCTAGGAGTAAATTTTTCACTGGATCAGCAAAAATATTGATTAAACGTTCATTTTTAGCTTCCTGAATATAGGAGTCCAGCTTCTTTTGAGATAGCGCAAACATACCCAAAGAATATCAGCCATTAAAAGACATATATATTGATATATATAAAAGGCATTCTTAGCCCTATAACATTAAACTGGAAAAACACCAGCAGAGGAACAGAAAGGGTAGGAGAGTAGAATCTGGCTAGTCAGCCGCCTTAAACTGGGAGAGAAAGCCCGTCCCTAACAGAGACACAGGTGCAGCAGAACACAGCTGGAGGAGTGGTGGTGCAGAACTTCTGTCTTCTAAGCCCAGTCAGTGTTTTGGCAATATGAATAATGAGGATTTTGAGCAGCAGTTATCCTCTGGCATTTGCTGTTCTGCCTAGATCCATGATTTATTAGTTACTCACAAGTAACATATGTACATTTTATCAATTTCCTTTTAGCTTTATATGCCACGTGTTCCCCAAATAATTAAATTGTTACAATGGTACTAAGGCATCGACGCATAGCTTGGAAGAGAGAGAGAGAGAGAGAGAGGCTGAAAAGGCTTAGAAGATCTCAGCCCTGGCTTTGAGGATGATTAGGCCATGAAATCCTTCTCTCAGGGAGCACAAATTGCGAGATTTGACCTTGGTGTGTGCTTTAGGCGGTCCATTACTGGAAGTACTGACTGGATTTAGGCTAAAGATTAGGTTGGGTTACAAAGAGGATAGACATCATCCCTGGGGTACTCAACCAGGACTGCAGCTACCGGTTCATAAACAAGTTTCACTGAAGTTTAATCTTCTCCCTTTGTACCATGTAGAAGCAGTCATTATGATTAATGCTCTTATCACACGGAGCACCTTGCCTTTGATGAATATGCCTATCCACGGGGTTCTCTAATGTTAATAACTCAGATCAACACTCAGAAATATTTTTTTCTTTTTTTTTGGCTCAGGGGGAAGGGGTGATAGATTAATTTTTTTCCAGGTTTATCAAATGGGAAAGTTAAAAGCTGTGAGCAGACTGTTCATGGCTGACTGACAGCTTGAAGCTGTGGTGCTCTCATCTCCTCCCACCCTGAAATCACACACGTGTGTGTGAAGGTGTGTTCGGATCTCACAAATTTGCAGGATACGTTCACTGTGATTTAAACATCATTTCATGAGCTTAGCTCTTAAAACATTATAAACAAACACAACAAATAGGGTTTGAGTCCCCTTTTGCCCAGAGTAGTCTATCATCTTTGTTCACTTACTTACCATTCAAGTAATAAGATTTCATAGCTTATAACCTGTAACTCTTAATATCATACACCTACAAGCAAATGAAAAGAATTAAGTTACGTAGCTGATGGTGAGAGTGCTCATTCCTCCTCCTCCATCACAATGCAGGCATCACCTGTATCGCACCAGGAAGCATGAAAGACTCAGTAGTCCAGCTGTTGTTGGGTCCACTTCAAAAACTTTTTGGGTAAGCTGATGTTGTATACCCCCAGATTTGGTCTATACCATTCCCTTAAATTAGTGGAGTCCAAGGAAACTGCCAGACAAGATAATGTCTGCTGGAGACACCAATCTGAGGGTGACCATGGCTGCATCATGTCCATCCAGCTCTTCCTGGCACCCCGTCCTGCCTACCTGAGGCTCTCGCTTTGGCGCTGCTCTCAGTATACATTAGGCCGTAGCATGACCTGGGTTAGCCAAAATCTAAGCAGGAGCTGAGTGAAGAGTCACACCTGTCTAACATGGGATTACCGTTTACTTACTGTTCACTTTCAGACAAAATGTGCTTCTCAGCAGTCAGGACACCAGCACATTTTACATACCTAGCGCACAGTGCCGAAATGTCTCGTACCTGCCTCACCCTGGCAGCACCACTATATATACCAAGATAGCACGGTCATTATTGAAACACAGAAGTATTATCATTTCCCAAACTGGCTTTCTGCCAGACAGCTGAGGTACAGTTAGTGTTCCACTTTCTTACTGATGGCTTGTCTAATCTTTCCATTTCAAACTCTTACTTGGTGACACCCATTTCCTACCTCACCTTTAAACCACATCACAGTTCTCATGTAGTCCCCTTCTGCTTGTCCACCAACAACCACTTCTTCACACATTGTGAGTGCTACGCAGTAGGTTTCATTGACTGACACGCTGCTGCCATGGCTAGGAGACATCTAGGCAAACTCCAAACGTCTCTGGACATAACGTGACTAGACTTGAGCCTTGGTCCCTGTAATGACAAACGTCTCTCTCTAGTGATGTCACAAGAAAAATCTTCTTCCTGCGGTTCAAACAGATAATTCTCTTCTAATGTTTTAGTAATTTTATTATTAATTTTATTATTATTATCTGCAGTCTCAGCTTGCTTGCCATGTTTACAGCAGACAGTTCTGTAGAGGCTCCCCATGTCTATCAGCATCCAGATCTAAATTTCCTACTAAGGTGATTCAGGGTGAGTTTTTAATCTGTCCTGGTAAGTACGTTGTGGCCTTGCTATCTTTAATGTTAGTCAAATTGCCAAGATCTGACATTATCCTGCTGATTCAGGTGCTGCAAAAGGTAATTCCAAGTCTTTGCTTTCCTCCTCCCTAAATAAACCCAGTGAATCCCCAGATATAAGAACTGATGAAGCAGGTCAAAACCAAGAAGAATCTCCTAAATAATACTATCAAACTTGAGTTGTGCATCAATTCTGCTGTGTAGCTGTGCTATGTGTTATTAAAAGGACTAAACAGACACAAAAAATCAGCTTTTGCCCAGCACCCAGAGAAAGCCCAGTCCCAGGCAGTCCTAACATTTCACATAGTCCTGGTACCAATAAACCAGGAATCTAAGTCTTAATACACATTTTTATTAATTGGACGTGCAAGGGACAGAGACAAATTCAGTTTTTAAGGCTGGCTGCGGGACAGCATTCAGTTTATTATCTTAGGCATGAAGACTGAAGTGAACAACAGACACTGTGCAGAGTGAGCTGGAGCTCAGGTCTGCCCCAAGAGCAAAATGAGACAGAGGCTGATGGTGAGGAGAAAAAAGAGACTGACCCTGCTTCAAAACCTTTACTGTCTTGAAAAACCCCGAAGTCACAGATTGGGCTTGGTAATTAATCTATCGTTTACCTGTCTGCTGTCTCTGCAGTGAAGAGCTGTCTGAAGGGACTGCAGGAGGGAGGAGTCCCAGGACAGGATAAGCAAGGCTGTCTTTAAGTCATTGGTCATTCAAGTGCTTTAAGGGAGACAAAAAAGAACAGAAAGGCTGTTTTGTATTCTGAATCCTCCCTCAGCACTTACAGATGGCTGGCAAGCCTCTTGGCAGAGCCAGTACTGAGACCCGTTCAGCTCTCGGCCAGGGCTTGAGACGCAGTCGGATGGCCCGTGCTGACCTGTGAGCAAGTACAGCACAACTCCTGAGCCACTACGTGAGAGCTGAGGTTTTTCAGTCTCCACCCAGTGTCAGGTAAAAATTCAGTATCATTCTTTGCACGTGGTTTTAGGCTTCTGATTCCAGCAATAAAAACCTCAGTGATAGAAGTCTGATCTCTACTGAAACTTTTAAATAATCCATCAAACTCTCCAAACCTTTTATCTTTCCTCTCTCTCAGTCAGCATACTGGAGACACTGTTCAATTTCCATCAAAGCTAGCGGGAGGACTTCACACCTTGCTTCCACACTGCTTAAAAGCAACAATAGTTTCATAATCTCAGGAGTGTATTTCTAGCATTTCATACTTAAACAACAGCAGTACCCTGCTAAGAGAAGAACTGTTAGCCCTTCTTGCTGTGAAAGCTACTGCCCATATTAAGTTACTGAAAGCACCCTTGCAAGGTCACTAACCATACCTACTTGGACTCAAATTCTGCAGGCTCTTTCGGTCAAGTGAAGAAATACTGCATTGTCCTTTTCCTTAAGAGATCTTGCTCCTGTACATGAGAGAATCGGAAAATGTGGCAAGAGGCAAACACGTGTCAAAGGAAGCCTTAAACACTGGGTTTAGGGGAACTAGTTCAGGTGAACAGTATCAAAGTGTAGCCACTACCTGGCTGTAGAATACGAAAGGGCAAAATCCCTTTAACATATGGAAGTGGAGTTACATAAAAGACAGGCTTTTTGCAGGCTAATTTAGTTTCCCTTGGGTAGCAGTGTTAGACAACAAAATCTTTAAGTGTAATACTGAATATGAAAATGCAGTAACATACAGCTGCACTTCAGAAGACCCTAATGACACTCAGAAGAAAGGCAAAACAAAGTTGTGTGTGTGTGCCAAGCTCTTTTTAAAATGAAAAAAAAAAAAAAAAAAAAAAAAAATTAATTGAAAAATCTCATGTGGTGAGCTTTAAAAACTGAGTTTGCCCAAGTTCATCACACAACCAGGTAATATCACTGTATGCTACAACCTGAGATCTAATCTTGCAGAATCCTGTTTACCTGGGGCCTGGGACTAATAAATTCTCATTGCCTCTCTGTGCGCATGCCTTGCTAATCATCCTCTCCACAGGCAGAAGAAAGCTATCCTTTGCTGGATAAACCCAGCAAATCCCCTGATGGATGCTTTTTACCACTATTTCAGCAGAGTCTTTAATGTGACAGATGCAACTTGAAGCTTCTTTCATGTTGGCATTTTAGTTTTCCCCTTCCAACATCTAATAGGGTCTTACAAAATAAGCTGAGAAGCACAAACTGAATCTTTGAACCTACAGTAATGAACTTTTTCAAAGCTCCCTCAAAGCACACACCTGGGGTACAAGATTAAGATCTTCTTTTGTAGTTCATTCCTACTTCTGTACATCAATTCCTCCCAATCATGCAGTATACACACGCAGTGTAACTTGCTGAGTCCTGTTATAGCTGATACCAGTATCATAAAGAGTCTCCTAAAGGCAATGATACAGTATTGCCAAAGGATAGTGTGAAAAATCCATGTAGAACATCGTAGGTACACTCAGGAATTAAATCACCAAATGATCAAGCAGTATAAATGCATACTGTTGTCTTTTTAATTTACCACACAGGGAAAAAGAAAAACCATGAAAGCTCCATTCATTTGCACAAATATTTGGAAAAATTCTCAAACCAAGGGTTGTAATTGACAGAATACAGATGCAGCAGGCCCACTCCTACACGTAGTCAAGCATGAACAGTCCAACTCTAAAAATAGACCTGCATAAATCATTCCTGCTACTTGACAAAAATTTATTCCTCTCCTGGAAATTGATGCAGAAGTCCAAATAGATCTTTTTTTTTTTAAAGTGAGAAGGAAAGAAGGACCAGTTTTCATTCTTCCCATGCTAAACAAAATTGGGTACGAAGCACCAGCTTGTATCAAAATATTTGCCTAAGTCCAGCAAAGAGGCTGATGGAGGATTCGATGTAAAATGAGCAATATAAACTATAAGGACATTTCAGATTGTAAGTATTTTAAAAGCAGATCTAAAGCCTTCAACACTGTTTGCTGTATCCCTGTATGACTAGGAAACACACTGGCCACAGTTTGTGAAAATTAAAAATGTTTTCTAAATGCAATAGTATTGGAACATTGTTCTTCTGGGGAGGTGAAGAGAGACAACATCTAAAAAAGTCATTCTGGGAAGACTGAGAATTTTGTATATCCTCAAGGACACATCCATATGTCAAAATTCAAATCTCACTGACAGATATTCCCACAATCATGGAAAGTAGGAGATAAACAGCTTCAAGACTGAAATGCTAGTGGTGACAAATTTGGAGATGAAGAAGAACTAGTTTTAGGGCAATAACCCAGGCATTCTGTAAGCATGTATCCCTGTAATATTATATTGTCATTGCTAGCTACAGGCCATAAGCCTTGTGCTTAATTTGCAAGTCCTCAGGACTGAGGCTTGTCAGGCTTCCCCCAGCTGAACTTTTCTTGACCCGCCTGCAGATTTGTTTCCGCTGGTTTAGGGGTGACAGCAGTTTTGCTGGTTTATCTTACTTTCTTCATATGGTACAACCAGATTATTACATAAGTAGCAGTAAAAAGCTCTTTTTTTCTATACAGTGAGGTATTTACAGCTCTAACATAACCATGAAGTGGATAAGAATAGAGACCTGGTACAATGGGAGGGGGCATTGAAAGTCGAGACATAGTATGTGATGCAGAGGAGCACAGGCATGGGGTGGGAAGAGGTATAAGCAAGTTACCAATGGTCAGTTAAAGAAACCCCTGGAGCCAAACAAAACCGAGCTTAGAGGTGAAAAAGAGAACAAAGAATTTTATAATGAGCACCATAGAAATGGTAACATGGAGTTGCAGACCAGTGAGGAAAGAGCAAAGGTGAAAAAGCATGTCAGCAAGCAAAGAAAAATGATCCCAGGTGAAACCTAGAGAAAACAGAAACAAAATCACATAAACATTACATTCCTCTCAGTGAAGGACCCCAAATACTGGTGACTCACCACAGCATCCCACCACCAGGATGCAATTACCAACCTTAGATGCAGGAGGAACAGAAGGGTGTGTAACACCAGGAAAAAGGTTTCAAAATGAAGAATTTGAGTTTAATTCCCCTACCCCGCCCCCCCCCCCAAAACACACACACACACACACACACACACCATCATTTATAACTAGACTAACAATAATTAGAATCTCAATGATGTTAACAATAAATTCCTGGTGTACTACTTCTGCCCTTACATAGATTTTAAGCACAGAAATTGCAAGATTTTTATTCATTCAGGTATGTCATAAACACATGCAGTAGGAAAGTCAGAGGAAGCAATAGCAAATGTAGAGAGGAAGACAATGCTGAAGGCCTCCCCACCAGAGATAAACCTCTGAAGGCTGTAACAATAAAGTGTGACACAATGAGCTGTCGGAAGGAAAAAACAGCCCTGGAAAATCAAGGTATACAGTTGTGAAGGACAGCAAAGTCACATGACCCCACTGATGACTTTAGCCTGTGCCATTATCAAACATCCTGAACTTTGGGCTGTGTTGTCTCTAATCAAGATGAGTCTATTGTGAATTTGGCAGGAGGCAGTGTTGGAAAGGGTAGCCTCACTCAGCAGCATCAGTCTCCACCTGCCACTCCTGTCTTTCTAGGACAAAAGAAAGTCTCTCAGGCTCTTCTCCCTCCCTCCTTCTCACGTAAGAGCCCCCCCTGCACATCTTTCATCTAAACCTCTGCTTCTCACACCAGTGACAGAGCTGTGTACACATCATTGGCAATAGCTGTCTGTATCTGGCTTTGCTCTTCGGGACACGATACTTTTCTGATCTATAAAGGAATCTACAGCTATGTTTAAGCAACAAAATTGTATTTATCTATTTTCTTAATTCCATTTTCACAGTAATACAACTTGCAAGTCTAAAACTTTGGAAAAAAAACATTGCCATAACAACATTTGTCCCAGACAAATGCATTTAAATGTAGGGGAGAACTGGGAAGAACAAAGAACAACCTGCAGGTAACTCCTTTAATTCCAGAACAACCTATTCCAGGATTATCCTGTCTGCACAATCCCAGATTCAGTAGCAGTTAGTTCACTGCAGTTGAGCTGCATCAGCCTCCATTTCTACCTTTGATTACATCCTTTTTTTTAATAACACATTTATTTTCTAGCCTAAACACACTGTCATGGTCTGATTTAGCCTGTTCTTTTGGACTTTCTGTACTTCCCTATCTGGCATATGCTATATGCATAGTCTGGCATATATTTGCTACAGCACACTATCATTAATTAAAGCTTCTGTGGGAAACAACTTCTAGGCTACACCCCATACAAAGCATTTCACCTTTATTTGAATTGAACAATGCTAACATCTAGAGTGGATATGCTCTGCAAATACGCCCTGCTGATAACTTAATCAGTTTATCAAGTAATCATTATGGACCCTGTAGAGTGTACAGAATAGATATGGAAATTAGTGGAGGAAAAGCAGCAGAGACTGTGTATTTTATAAGTTCCATTTAAATGATGTTAGGTGATATTTAAATAGAAACAGTTTTGTTGTACAAAGTCCTTAGCGGCTTGCTGTAACTTTGGAAGCCTAGCAGATTCACACAAAATGCACTGCTCCAACAAATGACGGCATGCATGTTCTCTCCAGACCCAGAGGTCTTAAATTCACACCACCTTCTTTACAGTGCGTGCACAAGACAAATGCTTCCCCTTTCCTCTTTGCTAAGTCAGTTGCAGTGTATAAACTACCTACTCTCCAAAGCCATCATCCCTTTCATGACACAACCAGGCCAACAACTTGTTAATTACATCTTACTAGTGTGGTCTTCCTCCATTTTGAAGTTCATTTATTCTCTCTCCTATAACCCCTTCCTGGTTTTCCTGAACATGGGATTCCCAAAATACAAGGCAAGAACCAGAAGCCACAGGGGATAGAGCAAAGGAAATGAACACATTTGGAAACTGTGGAATACAGTAATGAGTACATTAAAATATCCATTGCATACAGTGGAGTCCACACCGACCACATTAACCGAGAAGGAACATTCAGTGTTTCCTGTTCTGTAGATCCATGCATGACCCCAAAACTTGGGGACCTTAGTGGTTTCTTGGCTCTCCTGCCAACAGGCCTGCAGATTCCCTATATGCAAATATATATAAACCAGTACACTGAATCAGTGTACTGAATGCACATCACCCGTGTTTGCTGTGTTTGCAGGATTTACTATCAAAATCTTTGATCAGAGTCTGAGCCGCATATTCAGACCACAGAACTCAAATTAACATTGTAGACATGTCGTCTTTTATGAAGTTGCCAAACAATGGCAAGCCCACCACCCTCTCTGCTAGGGTTTTTAAATGTTTAATTATATTCCTAGAGATTTGGATCTTATTTTATTACAGAAATTGTCAAATTTCAGCTTCTAGCCACTGAACTTCATTATCCCTTTGTCTTTTAATTTCCCAAATATCTTTTCTGCCATAGTACAAGTCAACTCTCAGCTTTCTCTGATAAGTGGAATTAACTGAGCATCTCAGGTCTATTTTTCAGCCTCGGGATTATTTTTGTGGCCTTTCTTTTAACACTCTCTAGCACTGGTAGTGTGGTCCATGCACATCTTGGAATTACGGGAATCATTTAGTAGGGGCTTTAAAATGCAGCAATGTGATGTCACCACATCCTTTATTGGTCAAGGACTTAGTTTTCTTAGATCTATAGTAGTTCACTGACAGCTTGTACTGTATTTCTTCTCTTTGGTCATCCTACCCTTGGGTTTCCATTCCTGCTCTCCAGAGTAATTCTTCACTCTCATATGTATGTCGAGGACACATGGTGGAAGGACAGTGGTTAAGATCCCCATTTAAAATGTAGACATTCCGGTGCCAGTTCTCTAGGTAATGTAAGGCAGGACCACCAAGTGAAAGGACTTTTTCCTCCTCCTCCAAAACCCCAACCAAAGTGTCCCCTAATCCTTGCTCATGGCAGGGTGGGGTTGGAACCAGATGATCTTTAAGGTCCCTTCCAACCCAAACCATTGTATGATTTATTATTATTAGTTTGTATTTTATGATTATTTAAACAAGCAATTCAGATCTCTTATCAGTAATATCACCTCCCATCTTGCGTCTTCTGTGAAATCTCTATATGGTTCAGTTTGCAGGACTGTATACTCACAGGTTAAGATAGGAACAATAACTAGGATAAAAACTAATCCATGAGGCCCAAGCAGTAATGTTCCTATTCATTGATATAACCTGGTATCAACCCATGAGTGACATCACAAATGACCTTAATTTTAACTGAAAATATGGGCTTTCATAGTACCAAATTACTGGGAGCAGTAATGCCTGTCTACAGAAAGCTGAATATATCATTAGTTTCGTCCTTTAGTTTTCCCTTAAGACTATATACTTTAGATGAAGTTGGTTATTGTGAATATAATGAGAACCCATAAAGAAAAATACTGCCTGACTGTATATGACTGTTCTTTATGTTAGAAGAAACACAAGAATCCTGCAGTGTAAAAAGATAACCTCAGAATAAAAAACAGTGAAGTGTCCATGAGAAGGAAAAGGTGGAGGAGTAAAAGGGGCAGAACAAAAGCATCAGCCACACACACATCCAGTGAACTCTAAGGAGAAAAAGGGGGGCTGGTGAATTGTATATAAAGAGGGAGTGATTAGAAATGTGAGTACACTACACAGAGAGCAAAGGCCATGCAGTTTCATACAATAGGTAAGCTCAAGTATTTGTACATGTAAATGTTTCCTATTCAGAGGTAATAAAAGGCTTTAACTTCATTAGCAAGTGATTAATAGTCAGAGTTAGCAAAAGCAAAGTGTAGGATATAGAAAAATAACCAGCGGTGGTACTGTGAGCACTAAGGTTCTCCTTTCAAGCAAAATGATTATTGAGGTAAATCTTAATCTAGGGAAACTTGAAGGGTATAATTACCAGAGATGATGCGATATTACTTAATCAACTACACAAGAGAATCAGGAAGAGAGGATCACAGTGAGAAACAAATGAAGAAAACAGTGGCTCTTACATATTACTGGTTTCTAGTGCAGATTTAATCACCTAACAGCAAGAACGCTTATGGCGCTGGATGGCAGGGATCCAGCAACCCCTGCAGATAACTATCCAGTTATTTGGTATTTAAAATGGTTGGAAGAGAATGGATGGTCAGCTAGGGTGCCAGGGATGTCAACAGCAGTGAAGACTCTCCCACAGGTACCCTCTGTAACCTGGTGGTGTTTGGGGAAGAGCACAGGGGCTTTGGGGGCTCAGGCGCTCCAACTCTTCCCTCAGGGCCCCTTGACAGCTGGCACATCCCAGACCAGCCCCAGATCTCTCTGCCCTGTCCCAGCTTCTACCAGGCCCCAGCTGGACCCTTTCCCACCCAGAGCCAGACCTGCACACCCTGCCCACGACCCTTTGCCCAAGCCTGGGCAGGGTCTTTCCCTGGCACTGCTCTGTCCAGCATAGGCAGGCAGGACTGCAGGTGCTGCTTTCCATCCCTCACGGACAGCCCTAGGGAGGCCCTTGCCTCTCCTCTGCCATGGCTTTCTGGGGCTTGCTTGGGTTTTCCACTTCCTGCATCAGACAAATTTGATCCCTCTGCACATGTCTCTTGGCAGGACACGGCATCAGGCGCCGAGGAAAGCATGGGGGAGAGCGGCTCTGCTGCAAGGGATGGCAGCACGAGCCAGCCACCACAGACAGGGCTGGCAGAGGCCGCAGCACACTCCTGGTGCTCCATCTGCCCAGGAGACATCTAAAAGGCAGTCTACACGGTCTTCTGCGTTTACTGCTTCTGCTTTACCTGCATCCAGCTGTGTGCCAGAGGGAGAGATGCCTGCCTGGTCTGCAGGCAGCCTTTGAACCACCTCGCGCTTGGTGCGAGGGACAACGACGACGAGGAGTGCCTTGGCTGTGCCCCACCTGCGCAGGAGCACGGCCATGGGGAGGGCCCACAGCCAGTCCCTCAGCCTGCACAGGCGGCCCACTGACCACCAACCCTCGACGGCAGAAGGTGGCCTGCGGGGACCCACCGTGCACAGAGTCGGGGGGCAGCTCCGGGGCCCTCCGACACCAGCTCCCACCAGGCTCCTGCACCCAGTGCTTCTCGGGAGCCAGCAGCACCAGGGGCTCCTCAGGAGCCAACAGCCACGAGCGCAGATGAGCGCCCGGCTGGTCCTTCTCCTGCTCCGCACAGGTCACCTAGTCCAACTCCCCTGAAATGAGTAGGGACACCTTCAACGGGATCAGAGGGCTCAGAGCCCCGTCCAGCCTGACCTTAACATTTCCAGGGATAGAGCATCAACGGTCTCTCTCTGGGAAACCTGTTCCAGTGCCTCACCATCCTCTTCATAAAAATCTTCTTCCTTAGATCTAATCTGAACCTACCCTCCTTTGGGTTAAAGCCATTCCCCCTCGTCCTGTCACTACAGGCCCCCGTAAAAACTCCCCTCCCAGTTTTCCTGCAGGCCCCCTCAGGTACTGGAAGGCTGTTGCAAGGTCTCCCTGGAGCCTTCTTGTCTCCAGGCTGAACAAGCCCACCTCTCTCAGCCTTCCCTCACAGGAGAGGGGTTCCAGCCACCTGATCATTTGTGTGACCCTCTTCTGGACTCGCTCCAACAGGTCCATGACATTCCTGTACTTTGTTGTACTCCCATAATTTCTCAGAGAGCACCATGATTTCATTTCACCCAAGTGCTGCAGCAGGCAACGCGTCCCTTGCGCTCTCCCAGCCTCCCACTCCCGAGCACCAGGGCAGGGCTGCCCAAGAACCTTTAGCAGGCTGACATGGCACTGTGCTTTTGAGGGTTATGGGGTCCCTGGGTGCTGGTCAGCCCTGAAGAACCACCGTTTAAAAGCACAGGAGCAGGCACTCCCGCTGAGGCGCAAGTGAAGCAAGCGGGGCAGAAGCCCAGCTTGGCTGAACAGGGAACTCCTCCTGGGACTCAGGAGGAAAAAGGGATGGGATGATCTCTGGAAGCGAGGTCAGGCTTCGCAGGAAGACCAGAGAGCTGCTGTTTGCATACGCAGGGAGACAACGTGAAAGGTCAAAAGTGAACTAGAGTGGAAACTGGCATTTTTGTACCAGAAAATGAGAGATGATTTTTAAAGTATGCTTAGAGCAACAGGATGTCCAAGGAAAATGTAGGACCCATAGTTGTTGAAGATGGTCCCCTGGCAAAGAGGGGTGCAGAGGAAGCAGAGGCATGGAATGCTTTCTCTGCCACAGACTCTCATGCTCATGTGAGACCGTGGGCTGCCCAGCCCTCTGAGTTGGGGGACAACGACAGCAGGAACAGCAACGGTGCCATCTGTGGACACGGAAGTTGTAAGGGGCCAGCTGTGCCACGCTAATGTTCATAAGTAAGTACATGGGATCTGGTGGAATTCATCCTGGAGTACTGAATCAGCTAATGGATGTTATAGCAAGACCTCTCTTGTGTCCTATGGCTGGTCACCAGAGAGAGGAGACCAGCACCTCCCCCTCCGCTGCCGCCCTTGAGGAAGTTGCAGACTGCGACAAGGTCACCCCTCAGCCTTCTCTTCTCGATGCTGAACAAGCCAACTGGCCTCAGACACTCTCATACATCCTGCCCTCCAGACCCTTCACCACCCTGGTCACCCTCCTCTGGACAGTAATAGCCTGATGGCCTTCTGATACACTGGCACCCAAGACTGCAGAGAGTACGCTGGGGGAGCCGCAGCTGTGCAGCATAGAGTGGGATAAACGCGCCCCTCACCCAGCTAGCGATGCTGTGCCTCATGCACCCCAGGACACGGTTGGCCATTTGGGGTGCCACGGCATGCTGTGGGCTCACAGTCAGCTTACTACCGACCCTAAATCTCTTTCTGTGGGGCTACTCTCCAGGCTTGTCACCCAGTTTGTATGTATAAGCAGGGTTAACTCGTCCCAGGTGAACAATCCTGTACCCGCTCTTGTGAAATGGGCCAGTGCTGGTGATGGCCCAGCTCTCCAGTCTGTCCGCATCTCTCTGCAGAGGAAAAGCTGGAGCAGGTCCTAAAAGAAATGGCTGAGGACATTGAATTCGGATTTCACTGAGACCCCAAGGGATGGACTGAGACCCCTCCAAGCGTTGGACTGCAACGTTACCTAGCAACAGACCGTGATGTCACCTAGCGACGCATTGTGACCCGGCACCCCTCGCTGCTTATGTTGGGGTGCCGAGCCCCACCCGGCAGGCTTGTGGCTGCAACCCAGCTGAGCAGGTGGCGAGGTTTGGAGTGTGCAGCGAGGCCTTTGGTTCTGGTGTTGTGCTCGGGGAGTTGATCCCTGCAGCTCTCCGTGACTGACCCCAGAGTCATCGTCAGGAGATTCTCCCCGGCCCTGTCAGGTTCGGGCAGCCGGGGCAGCCAGGAGGAGCGCTCGCAGCAGCCGAGGTGAGCTGGGAGGGGACACCTCACCCTGGGCAGCTGGCAGGGTTTCCTGCCTGAGGGACCTGGGCATTCCTTCCTCCTCTCCCCGGGCCAGCCACCAACCGTGGCCTCTCTCCCTCTTCCAGCCTGACACCCGCTGCTGCAGCGCCAGGGAGAGGGAGCGGCTCGACATCCCCAGCTCCCCCCAGCCCACCGCCGCACGGGGAGAAGAGCACAGCCACAGAGCAGGAGAACCACTGCCCCATCTGTCTGGGCAGCTGGGAGGACACCAGCTTCATGATGCCACGCCTCCACCAGTTCTGCTTCCTGTGCATCCTGTTGTGGGCTAAGCACCATCCCAAGTGCCCCCTCTGCAAGCAGAGGATTCTTTCCATCTTACACTCAGTGCAGGCGGACAACTACAAGGAGCATGTCATCAGGCCACCCGTGAAACGATCGGTCATCATCCGCAAGGTGGGAGGAGCTCGCAGGCTCCCAGCTGCCCACAAATTCCATGGTGCTCGAGGACACCAATGGTGGGCTGCAGAAAGGGTGCCCAGGCATCCTGTGGGAGTCCAGCCCCCAAACTGGATGAACAGGCTCTGGGACAACACACCGCTCTTCCAGACTCCGCAGTCCATGTTCTACCAGGAGCTGGAGGAGACCTTTGGCAGCAGCCTGGTGGGGGCACCCACCACGGAAAACACTGTCACGGGCATTCCAACACTCCATGGGATGGATACAGAGCTGCTGGGCCGGACACTGAGTGCCTCCCTCCAAAGACACGCACATGTCTGGGTGCGACGTGGCAGAGAAGCCCACCATCTGCCAGGCTGTCAGGGCGCCCGTGCTGCCGGGTGGCAAGAGGGCAGCCCTGTGGGTGCCCCCAGTCCCGCTCTGTCCCAAGGAGGGTCGCTCGCCACCAGCCCAGGGCCCTCTGGCAGCCCTGTAAGCTCCAGCGGAGATAAGCTGCCCAGCATGTCAACAGCTGCCGTTGGTGGGGGTCGCAGCAGCTGCCTCTCTGCTCCTGTTGCCATTCCCATGGAGCAAGAGAGGCCCCAGGAGGAGCCAGGGGAGGCACTGTCCAGACCCCCCACCTCCAGCTGGGGCAGTGAACGCTGCCCTGGGGGGCCACGGCGACGCCCCAAGAGGAGGAACAGCAGCTCCAAGGGCTCACCGACCAGCAAGAGACCAGCACTGGGTCGGTGAGCCCTGCACGGGGCCTCGGGGGATGGCCACACCAGGACTGGGCCGTCAGCTGGGGCATGTGGCAGCCCTCCAGAGCTCCCAGCCCCCCTGATCCCATTATCCCAATAAAATAATTGCATGAAATCTACAGAAAAGGTCTCGGTGTCACTAACAGCGCCGGTGGGGTTGCAATCCTCGCCATTTCTTGTCCTCCACTTGGTAAGGACCCGTCTTCCACAGATTCTCAGCAGATGGATGCCAAGTGGCTGAGGACACTGGGCTTGTTTCATTTGGAGAATAGGAGGCTGAGGGGTGACCTTATCACTACTGAAGAGGGGAGGTGGACAGGGAAATGCTGATCTTACCTCTCTAGGATCCAGTCACAGCATGAGTGAGAAGGTTTCAAAGCTTTATCAGGGGAGGTTCAGGCTTGATATTCGGAAGCATTTCTTTAGGGAGAGGCTGGTCAGACACTGGAACAGGCTTCCTAGAGCGGTGGTTGATGCCACGTGCCTGTCAGTGCCCCAAAAAGAGGCATTTGGACAGTGCCCATCCTTACAGGCTTTAGCTTTTGGTCAGGCATAAAACCAGACCAGAACACAACTGCTGTCAGGTAACACCTGAGCTTAAGCTCCTCTATATACATGAGCAGGTCCTAGCTGACTCTGTAGCTGGCATTGATAATGCAAATTCAACAAATTTAATGGTAACTTAGATGGGCACATTTGAACAACCAGGTAACTGTACTGTAATTTAATTTTATTTAGTTAGGGCTGCGAGTTTGAGGCCACAAAGCAAAGTGGGAGAACAGGTAAGGGCTGCCCCAGGGGGATTCAGTCCCTTTGCCTACAGCAGCAGGGGTTATCCTTGAGCTTCAGGTGTGGCTAAAAGAGGGAGAGCAACAAGTACAGCTTAATTGCTCTCAGTCCATGGAATTTGCCTAGCCAGATGACACTAGTTGAACTTCTCAGCCTCCCTCACACTCCTGTGCCAACAGGCAGAGTTAAGCACCACTTTTTCTGGTTTATGTCTCGGTTCCTGCAACTCAGAGAGAAGAATTAGTTGACAAATTTCTGTGCAGGGTGCTGCAGCAGGAAATGCCTATGTTACTGCTAAGTGTTCAGGGATAACAGACTTCACCAGCTCACCTCACTACAGCAGGTGTAAGGTGTTCACTCTGCCCAGTCTCCCTGTCGTGAGGATCCTGCTAATGTCTGCATCACCCAAGTCCTGTTGGAGAGTGGACGAGCTGAGTGATCTGCTCCCTAGCTGTTGTACAACTGGAGCGTGTAAGGACCCTCTGCCTGCCCACGGGGACAGAAAAGGTGTAGCATGCAGGAGGAACAGGGCTGATCAATTCGTAACTGCTCTTTCCTGCAAGAAAAATGCACTTCTCATGTTACAGAAGAAATTGGCAAGAGATCCAGGACAGGCCTAAGGAATTAAAGACTATGCTTCCATGGGGAAGTCCCAAGGTCCCATTACCCAGAGGAAGAAGCTCTTAATAAATCCCATGTACTTGGATGATACACCAGAAAGAGAACTCAAGAGTATTTACTTCAGTCCCAACTTTCTTGGACACACTCAAGGAAGACAATAGCATAAGATATTAGCCAAAGTGAAGACACAATCCAAGAGAAAAGAGTTGCAGAAGTGTGACAGCCACACTTAAAGAAGGGTAGGAGAGATGAATGGGCTACAAGCTAACTGAGAGAATGCAGCACTAATGAAATTTCACACACAAGACCTGGCTTTCTCTTGTGGCTTAATTTCAGCAAAGGACAAACAAACAAACAAGAATCAGTAATGAAGTGTTGTATATTTAAGACAGTGAGAATCCTGTGAAATCCCACAGCCCCCTGTGTTTTTACAGCTTGACTTGAAGCCTTGGCAAGCCTACAGCAGCTTTCTGTTTTCATCAAATTGCAGGCAGAAACACAGTGCCCAGACTTCTCCCAGCTGAGTCCCCACAGGAGCCTGACACCCCGCTGAGAGTCAGGATGCAATCTCTCCATCCACAGGTGAGTGATGCTCCCTCCCAAGGGAGCAGGGATGAGATGAAGTGATCAGTACCAGCAGGAAGAGGAACTACCACCAGGCATCTGTATCAGTCGGGGCATCGGAGAGCAGTTTGTCAGTGCTGAGAGTGAGAGCAGGCAGCCCTGAAACTGCAGGGTCTGAGCCCTCGACTCTGCCAGCAGCTCCCCCATCCTGTGAGCCAGGTTCATCCTGTGAGGCAGGTTCATCCTGGGGGCCAAACTACATCCCATCTTCTGTCAGGTTCCTTCTCATGAACAAAGGGACCATAACAGTGCTCAGAGATGTTCACACTGAGGTGTTGCAATTGTGCATCAAAAATGGATGTGAAGACATTGTCAGAGGGTGTGTTTTTTCATCCCACCATGTTGCTCCTCTCACAGGCTCTCTTGGCTTGCCACCCAAGGCTTTGCTTTATTACCATGGACTGGGTCCAGGCCACAGCACAAATTCCGGCCTGCTCCCGGTGGGAAGGGATGGAGGGAGGCAGGAGAGCTTTCTCAACCACTTATTCCTTTTTAAATATAGGGGCCCATTTCCCCAGGGAAATGAAAGGCAAACAGAAACAACAGTCAAAGCACAGGAAACAAGAACAGCCTCTTCCTTGATTTGCCAAGCAGCTCATATTGTCATGTACCTCTGCTCATGCATGCTTTGGGAGGCACTTGCTAAGCAGACACATGGAAACCCAAGGCAAAGGCTGAACCAGACCTGTCAGCCTAAGCTTTTTTGGGTTAGCAGATGTCTGTGTAAAAGGTTTAGCATGTTCATCTCTCTTACTAGAGGAAGTCTGTCACAGGAGGATTCACATTGTACTTGCAACAAAGCCTAGCTTCTGCTTTCCATTTGTTCTGAACAGCACAGACCATCCCCAAAACAATATTGTTATTGTGTTCCGCTATTACTAGGGAGACAAATTCTGAAATCTTCACTCAGGGCCATACTATCCCTCAGATTTACTTTAAGGCTTTGAGCTACGCCAATAGCTTAGAGCTGCCAACCTTCTGCATCAGGGAATACTTCTGTTTCCGTGCTGAGCCCCTGGGCCAACTAACATCGTCAGAGGTAGAGCCAGATGCCATTTTCACAAAATAAGGAGAAAGCATCCGCACTCCATATTCCCATAGGTATGTAAGCATCCACAGCCAATGAGTGAATTTTGTTCACTTACATCTCTGGCTGGGAGAGAGAGTTGAGGAGGAAGTATACTTCAAATTTCATATCAAGAAGTGATAATCAGGACACAAATTTCTTAAGAACGTCTCATCAACCTCTGTATCTTGAAGTTCTTGGGGCAACTAGCTGGAACAGATTGCTGGGCTGCATCAAGCATTTGAAATACCTGGCAGCCCCTGAGGAGGGCTAACTGACAGTAAGTATAATGAGAAGCAGAAAAAAAAGACAGAAAAAAAAAAATTACCATTTTCTTCAGATGGGAGAACACAAAAAAGGTAAAAGCTCTGAAGAGCCTGTGCTGAATGATCCAGGTTGAAGACGCAGGTTAGAGTTGCAAGTGCTAACTGGGTCATTTGTGTATGCCCAATTTGAACTGGGAGGAGAAAGGAAAGGACTGTAAAGAACTCTGAAGACAACAGAGGCTTCCAAAAGGGAACTAGTCTTTGACAAAATAAAAATATTTACTGAACAATAGAAATTGTCCAGAGAGAAGACATCATTTCCTGAATTGCTGGTTTAAAGAATAAAGCTGGCATAAGAAAATTCCACTCTTTTTCTTTGAAGACTTGGCCACAGCTTCACTGAACTGTACCTTCTCACAGAAGTCATTTGGAAGTGGTTGCGCTGAGCTGGGGAACAGCACTCAGAAGCCTGAGATCAGACAAAGGATGGAGCAAATTGGTGTCAAAGTCCTGGGCTCTGAGCTGTTTCTGACCAGGACTTGGGTTTAGGCAAAACATATTAAAAGCATTCTGAACAGAGGGAGAGCATGAACACTGGGGCTGTATTGTTGAAAGAACTCCACGTAAGGAATAACTCCTTTCTTTCTTGAAACATCCAGAGATTTACATCACACAAATCTAAACTGACTTTGCTACTGAGTCTGACAACACACAAACTCACAAACTATGTGCCAAGATGTATAGTGGGAGGACTGATAATCTTATGCTGCTGTAATTGAGGATTCTTTTTTAATAATGCCCACTAAAACAAACGAACAAAAAAAACCCTAAACCAAAACCTTTGGGCAGAAGAGAATGTGGAACTCAGTGTTACAGCTCATGAAAAATGTAAACATATCACACAGGGCTACACATGCTTTGGCTAACAGCATGGACCAAGGAAATGCCCAGTATTTGGAAAGTGATACAACAGTAATGGATTGCAGCACTTTGCAAGGGTATGCAACACCACCACATGGACAAAGACTATGGCAACAGCACTCACCATGAGGTCAGAGGAACTTTCCTAGCAGCCTGCAACCAGGTTCATTCATTGCCACTTGACTGCAATAAAATGCACAAATGTGTTGCCAGAAATACTGATAGTAGGACTAAAGAGGAGCTACTGAAATAGCAGTTACATTCAGTGAAAGCTAGAACCAACCATCGTGAAATTAAGTATATGCATTAAAAAACAACTATAACCAGGTGAAATGCAATCTGTTCTAGCACTCTCTGGACACACACTGGTGGTTAGTAAGCTATTCATATGCTTTTCAAACTGTGCACGATATTATAGCTCATGACTGTTACTAGTTCCCTGGGAAGGGAGCAGGCAGGGAGCTGCACCACATGGAGTAGGTGGCACCAAGCTCAGTGTTGCGCGTGAATGGGGGGCTGCGTTACACAGATCCATCCAGAATGCCATGTGTGGAATGAGAGCCTCTCTGGCTCCAGGTGAGTGCTGAACTGCACACATCTCACCTCCGTCACAGCATCTACATGCCTGAAGGGTCTCAGAGAGAGGAAAGCCCAAAAGAACCTCTCTATAGAAAACAAGGGGGTGTTTCACCAAATAAGGAAGGAGACAGAGGATGTATTGATAGGGATGGATCTAGATTTCCCAGGAAATTCAGTTCACCTCTGAGGACCCCCACCGTTCTCACGAAAGCATTTACGTTGCAGGTCCGGTTGTCCACACAAACAGCAGAGGTTACCTCTAGTGCAGTGAAATCAGGGTGTAACACAGATATCCTGTTAAGGTGCACCTTCATTTAGGGACTAGGACAGGAGTATGACAAAGGACCTCTTTTACCCATCAGAGAAGCCCCGCAGAAAGGGCAGATTTATGCCCTTGGTGAAATACAACCACGGCAATCACAACATAAAACTGAAAATCTGACAGACCATCTTGCTTTGAGCATCAGTAATTTAAACTTTCCATGTCCACTCTTTTAAAAAAAATCATGAATAAAGCCATAAATGAGATAAAACTACCCAGCTGATATTGTCCCCTGTTCAAACAAGTCCTTATAATTAAGCAGGAATAACTTTTTTTTTTCTTTCCTTAATAAGCTGCTTATTTTCCAGAGACACTTCATGCATTAGTGTCTCATGATTTTCCCTGGCTTTGTTGTCGTTGAACAACCATTTTAAGTCACAGAGGGATAGTCAATCCCCCTTTTCCCCTCCTCCCCATAATTGCAAGTTTCCATTTTCCACTTGAAAATATTTTTAAAGTAGCAGCCGCAAGAGAAACAAGAGCTAGAGCCTTTGAAACTTTAATTTCCAGCTAATACAGTATTCCCTTGAGTGATTCTATTCTGTGGTTTTGAATGCCTTTGGCATAGCAGACACTAATTACTGGGCAGTGACTCACGGGCACACTTGGCTGCAGTGTGTTGGATTTTGTAACGGGAAGGGAGACGAAGACACAACGTGAACTGTTTGGATGCACGCAGTAACTTTCCCTCTGCGAAGTTTCAGCCATGGGGATTGTCTTTAAATGGAAGAACTACACCTTATGCTGTGATGTAGTCATCAAAACGCTGTGGGACAAGCCTAAAAATGAATTATTTGCTCTAAAATAGGTTATGCAAGGAAGACCCTTTTCATACCGGAAGACAATGTCTCTCTATGCCCATAGATACACGCACACAGACAAAATGTTTACCCCTTCGGCTCATACAGAGGGCACTCTGGGAGATGCTTGACTCTAGGGGAAGCAGAGGGATGCTCGTGCACCCCATGGCACGCAGGTGCCCCACGCTCTTGCTCTCAGCGCTGAGGAGACAAGGAGCCTCCTTTCTTCCTGTCCTTCTAGTTCCCATCGCAATCATTCACACAGGCACTCGGCAGCACACGCAGATGTATTGCACCCTTGCACCAGGACGTGTTTTCATTCTCCATTTTTGCCTGTGTTTCTTGCAGATCTCCAGCAGTGCTAAGAGGGTAGAAAACACCACAGTTCAGGTAGTACCCTATACCTGCCTTGCATCAAAATAAAATACTACGTGGCGGTCCATTTAAGTCCACTTAAGTCCATAGAACAACACTGCTACATGCCCTCTCCCTTCCACTGACCCTTTTATTTGCCAGGGGCAAAGAGAAGTTTATTCCTTAGTTGCTACATATTTAAAGTTCCTATATATAGCAAACTGAAGCAGCCCTCAAGAGATACTTCATTTTCTATTGTGTCTATCTGAAAAATAAAAAAAGGCCACTGCAACCCCAGCATTTTTCCAGAGAAGGAATGAACCACCAATATCCCTATTGTGTGCATATTTCTGTGCCTTGGATTATTCAGGGCTTTCTGACACTTTCTTAGAAGTGTCTTTTCAACAATCTGAAGGCCAGGTTTTCTTTTTTTTTCATACAACATTCATCAGCAAAGCTGTTATGACCAAGATTATGGGTTAAAATCTGTGGCCTGTGTAATAATGCATATAGTTTACAATCCATTTACATGCAAAGATCCCCGACAGAGCATGTTCCTGTCAGAGGCAAATGTCTGAACACCACCAGAGCCCTACAGTGCTAGCTGCTTCCCTCCTGTTACAAGGGACATCAGAGAATTCAAGAAACAAGGAAGAGTCACTCATGATTCTCCAATAACACAGGACCCTTTGAGTACCATTTGTTACTTGCTGGAGTGCTGTTCTCTTGCTGGAGAATTAGGGAGCCAGGCTTGCTCTCTGATACAACTAGTCACGAATTTTCCAATAAAACTGAGATTTGGGAGGCTTTTTGAAACAAAAAAAATTTAATTTGACATTTTTTATTACTTCATAGTGCCTAGCAGAAGAGTTATTTAATGCAGTATATATCCAACAACCACATCAATCCATATGTGCTTGTCCAGATCATTTATTTTTGCTATGATACACAGTTTCTGCAAAGTTGCTGTGCTTGGAAGTAGGGTTTTACTGCTGCTTGTCAGCCCAAGCATTCCATTACAGACACAGAGTGTCAAATGAGTCCTGGCAGGCAAAACAAGCAGCAGACTGCATGAATAGGGCCAAAGGCTACACTTCATATAAAGTACGAATTTGGTCCAAAATGCCCTCCCACCTTTAGCATCAAACCATGATCAAGCCTAAAATGCCCTTCAGTCTTGTCACAGAGTAGAAAGCTGACAACAGTCCTACTATTTAAAGCACTTTCGTCCCTGTGCCAATACCACTGACTTGGGGCAGGTGACACTGCCACAAGTCACAGTGGGCTGAGGACTGCCAAAAACATGTAAAGACAAGAGAGATTCCTACCTGAATTGTCGTAGGGAAATGGCAGTGCCTGAAGCTCCAGGCCTTCCCAAGGTTACTGTGGGATCAAGCATCACCAAATGCACCAAATGACTGCCTTCACAACTACATGCTGCTGAGAAAACGTGCAGAAATTCATTAAGACCTTGTAAACAAAAGCTGGGTAACCATCTCTTGCACAGAGATCATCAAGCTCAAGACTTTTGCCTTCCAAGTGCAACTTGCATGGTGGGTGAAGTGCACAAGCAAAAGGGCCATCATCTTCAACTCCCAGCACCTCTGCTAACCTGTTCTGCCAGGTGCAGCAAAAGACACAATGCAGTGCTGACACAAAAGCCCTCAAAATCAGCAAGGTTTTGCTCATTTAACAGGCTTACTCCCCTGGGAGATCTTAGGGTCTATGTTGAATAGTTAACTGGTTCTTAAAGACATATCCTTAATGAATAGATGTGGGTTTAAGATCTATAGGTAGTCAATACAAAATTACAGACATGTCCCTCTTTTCGGTCTACTCTAGCAAAAATTCTGACTACCGAGAAAACACCAGAACCACATATACCACACCGTGTTCAGCATCTTAGAAAAATAACCACAAGGTAAATATTTTAAGAGACTGTGTCCAGAGCACATACAGTGCTGCAGAAGGCACCAGTGCACTAAAGTCCTTGTGAAGAAATAGCTGAAACCATTTCCACAACCTGTCAGCCAGGGCTTCAAGGAGATGTGGACTTCTGTAACATCTTCTGAAACCTGCAGCTGGACTAACTGATGGGAGTCCCACTGTACCTGCATGTTCCCAAGTGGATCAGGCATGGCCCTGTACAACAGGGCCATAAAGATGTGCTCCAGGGAACAGACAGGGATGTAACCTTTTCACATCCCTAATTCGACAACAGTGGATGCCAGGGGAATATGAAGGGAGTGAAGCATGGAAAGAGGTGAGGCTCCCACATTTCAAGGAGCCACAGCCATGGGCTCTTTGGGCACAGTCATCTGCTCCAGCGTGGGGTCCTCCCCAGGCTGCAGGGGGGTCTCTCTGCTCCCCAGTGACCCTCCATGGCTGCAGAGGCACAGCCTGCCCTCTCACCATGGGCTGTAGGGGAACCTCTGCCCTGGTCACCTCCTCCCGCCTTTCCACACTGACCTAGGTGTCTGGCTGGCTGTCTCTCTCACATCCCACCCCCCTCTCTGCAGAAGATATTTTTTCAGCAGTTAATTTTCCCCTCTCAAATATGTTATCCCAGGCGCACTGCCACCACCACGGACTGGCTCATCCTTGGCCAGCAGCAGGTCTGACCTGGAGTCGAGGAAGCTTCTAACAGGTTCTTAGAGTAACTCCCCCTGTAGCCTCCCCGCTGCTACCAAACGCTCACACCCCCCAGTACAGGGACATACATTCTGCTCCTGCCCCAGAAACACGCTACCCCCTCCCTCTGCCCCCAGGCTGCCCCTTGCCAAAGGGGATGACGTAGATAGCCCGTGAAGGTGTCTTCACATGTGCAGAGATGGGGCAGACAATGGTTGAGGTATGAATTTCCACTCACCATAAAGAAGTCATTACTTTTGTCTTCAGTGCTATTCCTTCAGTGTGCCTTTTCAGTGGCAGGTATACCAGGACACAATGGAAGAGTTCACTGTGTGCACCTCTCTCTGCTGGCATCACCACTTCATGTGTAGGGAAAGGAGACCCAGGAATGGCATTCTGCAGATCCAAAACCGGATTTGTTGTATAAGAGGATAAGGCTACCAACAGAAACAGTAAAATCCATTTTGCCTAGTCTGTTGGCAGGCCTGAACTGACCTGGGGTATGTGCAGTGTCTGGTACATATATTTGGTGGGTGGGAGGAACCTAATGTACTCCTGTCCCACACAGTTTTGGAGAATTGTTCCAGGACCTGTCAGGAAAGTTTCAGAAACAATTTTGCCTTTTTCATCCTTTCTGCCTTTCTCACAAACCACACTGAGAATACTCACAACTTTCACCTTAGGTGCCATAGATCTATCACAGTGGGCATTTAAATGTGTAGTGGTCTGAGTAAGTTTACTAAGCAACAGTTCGTCTGTCCCTATCCATGCCCAAATCCAATTTCCTGACATTCAACAAGCACTGATACAAAGTCCTGGTCAGCACAGTTACTGACTAGTTAATCAGACTGGCTTTCATCCGATGCTTTAAGGGATGACTTCAACCAGCACTAGATTCTATAAAAGCTTTTAAGATATGTCTAAGAGTTTCTTTCTCTATGGTGAACACTAGGTACCTGTACACTGGCTTTTGTTGCAAAATTAACAAGACAGTCAGTGTTAGAGAAGGTTCAAATATAAGAACTGGATCCAGCTCCAAATACATCCGAGTTTGGTGACATTAGAAAGCTAACCAAATCCTGGGCTGTATCAGAAGTGTGGCCAGCAGGTCAAGGAAGGGGATTCTCCCCCTCTACTCTGCTCTTGTGAGACCCCACCTGAAGTACTGTGTCCAGCTGTGGAGCCCTCAGCATAAGAAGGATATAGACCAGTTGGAACGAGTCCAGAGGAGGCCACAAAGATGCTCAGAGGGCTGGAGCACCTCTGCTATGAAGAAAGGCTGAGAGAATTGGGCTTATTCAGCCTGGAGAGGAGAGGGCTCCGGGAAGACCTTACTGCAGCCTTCCAGTACCTGAAGGGGCCTACAAGGAAGCTAAGGGAGGGCTTTTTACAAGGGCCTGTAGTGACAGGACAAGGGGTAACGGGCTTAAATTGAAAGCAGGGAGATTCAGATTGGATATCAGGAAGAAATTGTTCATGGAGAGGGTGGTGAGGCACTGGAACAGGTTGCCCAGAGAAGCTGTGGATGCCCCATCCCTGGGAGTGTTCCAGGCCAGGCTGGATGAGGCTTTGAGCAACCTGATCTAGTGGAGGGTGTCCCTGCCCACGGCAGGAGGGTTGGAACTAGATGATCTTTAAGGTCCCTTCCAACCCAAACCATTCTGTGATTCTATGATAAATCTGACAGTGATAATGGCCACATTCTGATCTTCCTGCCTTGTCACACTTGGTATTCAGTCACACACAACTTCAATCAAATAGATCCTTTTTCATTCAATTAATTCTACTGAAAGATGTAAGAATAAAATGCTCTACTCCCTTCCACTGACATGCCTGGACACCTGAGTGGGACAGGACAGGGATGTTATCTGACAAACTAAAATGCAGAAATTCCAATTAAGAAGTAATTTCTTTGGTTTCACAGCCTCAGGAAGAGAGGTTCCTGACACTGCCAAGGCTATACATTTCACCTGGATCCTACAGAAACCAAACTGCACAAAATATTCATGCAATCAGACCAGAGTGACCAGAGTCTGGTTTCATTGCACAGGAAGTCTGGGGGCTTATCCATCTACCGGTGCCTTTGCTTCCAGGCCTATACATAGAGACTTGAGGCATGTCACAGTCACAAATGTCTCCTATGCCTTGGCACTTGCAACTTCCAATGAAAGGTGTTCTTTTATAAGGCAAGAACAAGATTTTATTTTGACAAGATGCCAGGAAGTCCAATTAGAACCTTTATGTCTGTGGATTGTCTCTTTTTCTTTTATCACTCCTATATTTTTCCCCTTTTAAAACTGATTATTTTATTGTCTTTTATTATTACTACCTCTCTAAGGCTCCTGCAGTCCCCAAAACTACAGGCTGTACATTAGGAGTTTTATCTCAGTAGGGTATTTCTAAATAAACAAAGGCATGCAAAGAAATCGAGATGACGGAGAAAGCTTCTCTTTGTGTTCTCAGATTAATGGAAATCCAGATAAGACTCCTTAGAGCAAGAAAACTTTTCCAAGTACTAGTCAGCAGATGGCCTCCTTTAGAAAGGCATTACATTATCTTCCCATATGCTATCTATGGTGATATCAGTATGTCTTAGCAGAAAAAATTTCATATTTCAATGGTGCTCAGAAATGCTAAAGCATGTGCTATGCACCACAGAGTATAGGGCAAAAAGATATTGCCTGTCCTGGAGTGTTTCTACTGCCTCCTATTACTCCCTTTCTGTCTCTACAAATACTTCAGGGAAGTATTTCATCTTTTTCCTCATACTTCTAAGTCCTCTTGGCTGTTGCCTTGGTGTCTCCAAAAGCCTGTGGTCCTGTGAACTGCCCTGGCAGTCGCCATCCACAATACAGCGCAGTGGTTTCTGAACACTGACCTCAACTATTCTCCATTTTGAAAGAAAGAGCAACTGCCTTTTGGCAACTGAACAGGTTCAACTCAGGGACATGCAATTTGTACTTCATCTCCCTTCTACTAAACTCTCTACAAAAGTTACCATCAACTAACTGCAACAAGGCCAGCATCAATCAGTGCTTCTGCAGTCACCTCTTCACATCATACTTTCCCTCCCAAGTCAACATGCAGCAAGCTTCAATTTTCATCTAGTAATTTCAGCTTAATTTGTTTGCACTACTCCTCCTAATGTTTTGTCACTCAATGAATACCAAACAGTTGGAGCGGTTGTAAAATATACTTCAGTATGTCAGGATTTGTTTGATGGTTATCTAACAGATATAAATCCTGGTTCAAGGGAATAAAAAAAAAACCCACACACCCTAAATATAAATATGGTAGTTATTCTTATTTAATTTATGTAAATGAGACAATTTAATGGCAACAGCTATGGGGACTTGTTAGCATGTTAAATAACTCTCTTTCATTATGTTATGAAATTGTTACCTCTCATGCATAAATTAAGTTTGGACAGTTAACAACTTGAATTTGAACAAACCTTTTTTAAATCCATAGATGATATAGGGTTAGCTTTCTTTTTGATGATGAGGACATCCCAACAACGAGCACAGATGAGATATATAAAATATTTCTGCATAGCAATATGTTTCTTTTCCCTTAATTTAAGAACATATTTAGTTCTTGAAAATGACTGCCTCTCCTGAAGAAAGGATTCTCCAAATTTCCACACAGCAGCAACAGTTTGTGAAGCAGCAATTTGAGCTCTAATCTTACCAGTATGTTTCACCCATCAGCTGCCAGGTCCCTCTGGGACCTAGAAAAGAGAGTCAGATTTTGTAATACAGTATTCTCTGCAAAGTCTGCCAAAAATGAGACCCGTTAACGTCTGGTAATTTTGTCTTGGTTTCTGTAATGTAAATTGCTGTCTGCCAGTGAATTGACTGAGACTGTCAAAAGATTTCATATGGGCCACCACATGAATCAGATAGAAACTGTTGTCACTGATGAGTTGAAAAGAATTTAAATAGGTAACTAGGTTATTACAGATTCCTGTGATCGTCCAGTCCCAAAACAAGCACCCAGCTGGCACCCAAAAACCGTTTTACCTAAGTGTCTTAAAAACAAGCCTCAGCCAGATCTTCACTGGTTCAGTTTCATTTAGTACTTTGAAGAAGCTATGGATACAAATTAATTCAGGTATTGCGTTTGACCCAAACGTTAACAAGCGGTATTAAAGCACATACAAAAAAACATTGAAGCATGTGTAAAATATTAAGTGATTATTTTATACTAGTTCACAGAGCATCACAGAAGTTCTTTCAGTAGCACACGTTATTTCTGGCATAAAACCTACCAGACTGTAGGACAGGAGCACTTCCTCTGCAAGGATCTTACCCCAACAGAAATCTGCGGATTACTCTACAAGTAAAATAGCGTAAAATGGCAGTGCCCTTGTCCTTTACTTCAAGCATTTTCAGATAAATAAGAGGATCACAGAGAAGTCTAGTTACAGGATAGCAATTAGATTGCATATCAAGCACCAGATACTCACACAGAGTGAATCTGAAAGACATGTTGCTGTATTTTATAAGGTGAGTCTCTTTCTATCCTTCTCTGATTGTACATTCAGTTCTTTAATAAAGTTGTATGGATGGAACAGACACAGGCTTGCCTCTAAAATATCAGATTGAGCTTCCTGTTTGAGCTTTCTGATACTTTTCTGGAGAATCCTTTCATCCGCAGTGAAGCTGTGTGTATTTTGCTGCATTGTGTCAAAAGAAAATTACTAAGACCAAACAAGTTCCTGTTAATGAACCGTGCGAGGCAAATACAACAGCTTCAGCAATTTCATTAGAAAGAATAATTCTTCTTTCTCTTGCCTGTAGGCACAGAGATCTGAAGTAGCAATCCCTGCAGTACATTAAACCTTTATTTCTGACATTAAAAAATATCTTCAAGGATTATATTGTAAAACAAGGAAGTACATAATAATAGAGATGCATAGGGTAATCCAGCCCTAAGATGTCTGGGACTTTCTGACCTTCCAGTTCAGAAAACAAAATGTCACACTGTTATTTATTTTTTATTATACTTCCACATTTCTGCCTTCTGTATCCACAGACACCTTCCTCCCCTCTTGCCATTGTCCCTCAACCCCAAAGCTGGAAATAAAAATACAACTAAATTGCTGACACTGATATAGGACATCTAACAAAGACGAGAAAAGAGGGCCCTGAATCGATGGTGAACATGAGAGTGCAGCAGAGGCAGCAAGCAGTGTGTGTCAGGGTGGGGAAGCCTTGACAAAGCGATGGGAAAGTGCCAGCATGGTGACCTGCTCCAGACACGAGAAAAGCTTCCTTTTCCTCTGACCATCACTCATGTCCATCACACTTGTCATTTTCCTGCCAAACTTGAATTCTCTGAAGAGCTGTGACTCCATCATGCAAGTGAGTACCAAAGGCTAGACACAGTCCCTGGCATAATGCTGAAGGCTCTTTTTTTGGACAAGACAGATAAAATAAAAGGCCTCTTTCACTGGAAGGGGTTTTTTTCCTAAGAAAAAAACTGTACATTACTTTCCCAGTTTTACTAGTGTCTCCTCTTTTGGTGCATACTTTATCCAAAAAAACCAGTCTATGGCTATAAATTGGCATGGCCCCCTGTCGTGGTTTAGCCCTGTCTGGCAGTTAAGCACCACCAGTCGCTCTATCACTCCACCCCCTCCCCCCCACCTCTCCCAGTGAGGAAAAACAAGGGAGGTTCGTAGAAGTTAAGAACTATTTAATTACATAAATGAAACTTATGGAGTTACTGACAATACTACTGCTAATAAGTAATTAAAATAACAGAAAATAGAGCAAATTATACAGGATCTCACCACCCGTGGGCCGACACAACCAGGTTCCAGAACAGCAAGGCAAAAATAAATCCAAAACCCCGAGCCCAGAAGTTCAGGGAGAGAATCCCTTCCCCCAGTCTGGGAGTGGAGAGCAGGGAGAAAGAAACTTCCCATCCCTCCTTCCCAGATCAATTTCCCTGACAAAAGAGCTCCTTCTCTGCTAATCACCTGTCACAGAGGTCCAAACAATGACTGCGCTGCTGGCAGGAACCTCCTAGCCCACCCGCACACTGTCTGGGTCCCACCTCTTGCAGTCCCCTGTACTCCCCATGTCCCCCACTCTGACAGCTCCTGGCACCGCGGGTACAGTGGTGACACTGACCCACTCAGTGGCGGTGACACTGACCACTCAGTTTGATGTATTATGGAATGAAACAAAATCTTGTGGGCTGGAACCAGCACACCCCCATAGGCTATGCTCAGTCCCATCAGATGGAGTTCTGGCGCTAGAAGAAAATCCATCCGTTTGGATGAAACATTTGGACTGTAAAAAGCGAGGGACAATATGAGGGATAATAAACAGCAAAAGAGCTTACTAGGAATCAAATGCTATATCCATGGAAGTTATCCCATCCCCCTGTAACATGCATTGTCTCAGATGTAAGTGCACCCAGCACTAGGTCAGCAAGGGTTTGTTGTGGTAAAGGTGGCGCGGGTTTCTGCCCTACTGAAACTAAAACAGGCATTATTATTAATTTGAAGGGACACAGAATTGGATGTTTGGCACAAAAAAGGCAAATGTGTTTGGAAGGTGTCTGAAGTCACTCATGAAATCTGTGTAACACCTAATTGAAAAGTATCTGTCAAATAAGACCACTGACTTCCTAGGAATATGATTAGGAGATATTTGTCATGGACAGCATCAGTCAAGCCAAAAATCTGATCCTGAACAGATCAAGGCATAGAGTCTGAAACATTCTTCAGGAACTGATGACCACTGCAATTCACTGTAAGGCAAACTTGCTCTAATTTGGAAAATTTCACTATCTGAATAGTCCTACATCTAAGATCAGTGCTTTGATGTTGCTAAGGTCAATGGACTAGTTATTAAATTAAATCCAAAATGTCAAAAAATCCCTTTTCTTATTATTAAGTTTTCTTATTATTTTCTTATTATTAAGTTTTAGTGTTTAAAGTGAAGTAACATGCTCAAAGGCAAATAAAAGCCATACTCAAAAGCAAATAAAAGGCTCCACATCTAAGGAGGTAAGAACCCTCTTGACCAAACAACTGTTCATCATAATCCATTAGTAGCATTTTGTATACTCAGAAATGTTTGCAGGTCTTTTAAAAGTATTTTAGTGCTGCTAACATTAGCTCTGGGAATAAATCTGCCTTTCAGAGGCACGGATCAATTTGTAGCATTCGTTGTTCCTTCTCAAAGTTCATGTGGCTCATGCCAAAGTGCATTCCTACTGAGCCATTACCACTCCTCACCTGCACTTTAACTACTCAGCTGTGGCAAAATAAAAGAAAATATTTAACTCAAATATTTAATGTTGAAAGTATTGAACTTGAAAAATTTTGTACCAGGGATCAAGTCTCAAGAGTTTACTCCTGAAGCCCTATTCTCAGCTCTACAAGCCTATTGCAAGTAATGGGACTGTGCGGATATCGCTTTGGAGAATGCTTCATCTCCCCACATACCTCTGCAGGTTACATGAAGTGAATGGATTGTCCAGAATTACTTTAGAGCAAGTCCGTTCAGGTTGACACAACAAAACACAATCCAGTGCTGAAGCACCTCTAAACCAGCAACCCATCCTGGAACGCTTCCAACCTTGTCAGCCCAGTCTCAACTATAAATCTACAAGGGTACAACAAGCTTTTGGATATAATCAATGCACATAATCAGGTAGGACAATAGACTGAACAAAGCTAATAATAGTTCTTATCTTTTCACCCGGATACCACATCACAGAGACACTCTTCTTCAGGTTATTTAGATAGAGCGATATTTGCTGAGAGCTGAAACAAATAATCATGTAGGTCAACTTGGAGACAACAGCAGAGTAATTTTAATTTGTACCAAGACAAAACATAAACAAAATGCAGCAGACAAAGTGACAGAAAGAGGCACAGAAAACAGAGGGGAGGGATGAACCCTGGCTGGAAGGAACAAAACAGGACAAGGCAAGAAATGGGCTTAGACGACTGTAGCAACAGCAATAGCACATTTTAACTTCACTGTGACGTTCTGATCATAGGCCAAGGACAGTCACCCTTACACACTGAGCAGCCCAAAACACCCATGGCTGTTTACTAATCAGATTATTTTTCCCATACCTGGCAAGACTCAACAGGAGTCTCAACAGGTTCTGCTATGTATTTGCCATGTGACTGGTTCTAGAAATGCCATTAACAGTTCTGGTCAGAACATTAACAGGAGACAATGAATCCAAAGAGCATTACTGCTATTTCTGGAGGGCAGATTTTGAGCTCTGGTTTGCAGGGTCTGGCATGATTAAGCAATAGTTGATGCATACTGCAGTATCATACTTCTGCCATCCATGAATCAAAGGCCTTACAGCCTGAACTGAAAACTCATTAAAATCAATAAGGAAAAAAAAAAAAGAGCTTTTGGGAAAAAACATCCGCTTTGAATTACTGCTTGACTTTATTGCTTTCTGTTTGGTCTTTAACGTCTGGGCATGCCTTTTGCAGGGACAAAGCCAGAGGGAACTCTGTCTGAAGGACCTTAAAGCCCAGACCGTGCCTCAGGACCAGGCTCAGGGACGGCAGCCGGTCACCAGCTTCCCACAATGCCCAGCCACAGGCAGGAGCAGGCACCGGGCTCTTTGCCACATCCTGTCTCCTTCCTGTTCTTACTCAGCTGAACTGAAAGGAGACAGTGGGGATTACTCAGGAAAGAACACCTCCTGTCCAAGAGGGGCCCAGGGGAGCAAAGGCAGCTTTGGAAGCAGAACGAATTGCCACTGTACTCGGGTTTTTGGAACATTTCAATTCCACTTACCTCCAGGCTCACTGCTCTAGCACAGTCACTGTGCTGTTTAGGATGCTCTGCCTTGCAGATCTTGGATAAAACAGGGAGTGTGATCGGCCTACAGCTTTGTATCGAAACAGATGGGAAACCTAACTCCTAAACCTCTTCTCTCCGTGCAAGTAAGCTTATTTTGCATGTGTATCAGTTGCTTAATTTAAAGACACGCCCAATGAGCAAACGCCCATAAGCAGAAAGTAGTGTTTAACTCTCACAAGGACACTGGGAAGGATAAATTAAACTGGGTGAGGTCAGACCGATACATATCAGTTATAGATAAAACTATAGGGAATTACAAGGAAATTTACTCCTGCAAGGTTCTGGTGATAGCAGAAACCACAGTTCTCACAGTGGACTCAGAATTTGTCTTCATTTCCCGCTTCTAACTCATATAACCCGCTCCTGCCCCCACGAAAACTGGAGATTACTTGGTTTTGAAGCACTGACTGGAGTCTTTAGGAACCAAAACCCCTGCACTCAGCATGCAGGATCACCTCATCTGAAACATCTCTCCATTACAGCATAGACAGACAAAACCAAAATACATTTGCAAGTTTAACACAAAGTGTGTGAATAACTGATTTTTTTAGAAAACTCTGTTCTTTTGATTTAAAAACTTAATCTCTTACTTAAAAAGTTGGAAAAAACAATTCCAATGAATCCTCGGAATCATTTGTTATTGTCATATCCCATCTCTTGTCAGCATAGCCGCAGCTGAGACACTTGCTTCAATTGTGTATACAATACCACGGTGCATACGTTCATCTACTTGCTTTCCCCACATGCCTACCTGCACAGCTGCTGAAGTCCCCCGCCAATAAATGTATGGCAAAAAAAAAAACCTGTACTGACAGACTGGCCTTTTAAATAAAAATTATAGTACCACCATCCCTCCCCCAAATGTGGAGGCAAGACTGTGATTTTGAGAAGTGCGTAAGCATCTTGTGGTGGCTATGTAATTCACCTAGGAAAATAGTTGTTTGTGGGGTGTGTTAGTATATTCCTTTCTTTGCTGGGCACAGTTAACAAAGTGCTTCATCAGAAGCATTTCAGGGTGTTGCTGAAATCTCCAGCAGAAGAGCCAGAGACTGTGTTTCAGGTGACTGCTCCCATGGATGATATCTGACAGCGGTCTTAGCATCATAACGAAATGGAAGTATTTAATGAACCATAGCAGATAATCAATTTATGTCAGTGGTTTCTACTTTAGGATATGACTATTTAGTTAAAAGAGGGAGGAAAAATTGGTTTGCTGTAGCATAAGCTCTGTCAGCAAAAGTTAGCTGTCACACAAAAAAATACCTATCAGTGCAGCCACAGCCATAACCTCAACTGGTCAAGAGAAAACAAAACCATCAAAACAGACTGAAAAAACTTACAGTATTAAGTAATGGGCAGGAAAAGGCTTCTAGAGAAAGATAACGGCTTTTACTTTTGAGCAGATGAGGTGAAGGAGACTGTACCTGAAAAAAGAAATCTCTGTAGACATTTAACTTCATCTGAATTTTATCTGATGGTTAGTTAGAGATGGTAAGTCCTCTAGAAATAGTAATAGGCTTGTGCATAAACTCAGGAAATAACTTTGCTGAACTCTTCCTTCATCATGTGTGTAATCTCCATTCCAATTTTTTCAAGCAGTATTTCCACCATCCAGCAGCGGAGGTCTGAAAATATGAAAAGGATATTGCTCACAGAAAGAAGTAGTTCCAACTCTTTGTATAACACAGAGCTAGGTGGGGTTTTTTTAAGAATTTTTTTTAAATGTAGTTTGCATCCAAACTTCAAGGGGCATGGCAGAGCATCTGGCAGCACAAACTGAGTTCAAGAAATAAATGTACCAAATTGTCAAATTGTTTTCCTCAAGAATATGAAAGCTGTGGAGAAAAACAAATTATAATTACATTTGAATGCATTTTTAATTAAATTCAAGAATAGAAAAGACACTTGGAAGGTAGAAATCCAAAGTTTGACCTCAAATACAAAATAACAGCCCACACTATAATCTGTAGACTGTATACAACAATGAAGTAATAATGGTTTTAAAGTCTGCACTCAAATGGCCTTACTTATGAGGAAATACGTAAGGACAATGAAACGGCATTTAACCACACAGAGTTCAGTCCTGTGGAGCAGTGACTTATATCAAAGAATAAAAATAAATCAGTTTGGAGATGCATAGGTTCAACATCAGCATCAAATCGTCCAGCCCCCGAGGCAGAGTGAAGCATATTTTTTGAAGACTGCTGAAACAGTAAGGAACTAAAACGACTTTTAGCACTCTGTCTGAAATTCCAGTTGGCGCAGCTTATTTTGAGACATTAACATAGAAAAGAATGTTTTTTAAGGTTCTAAATATAGAAGGCTTATTCCAGATGGAATATCAGAAGGAACAGACTAATAGGTTGCATAAGCCTTCAAGAGATAAGGCAAGAACGGCAGACATTAATCCTCACAGCTTGCTATTGACTTTCAGTAAAACAATTTTATACAGAAGCAGGAGGTCCACACACAGACTTACACCAAAGTACCTGTGTTTGCCATAATTCACAGTTTTTCTCATTTCAGCCCTTTTTTAGGGCTTAAAACACCTTTAGCTTCAGGCAGTCACTTAAGCGAAAACGAAACCAATCAGCAGCTGTTAAAATCAAATGAGAGTATCCATACACAGACTTGCTGGTTTTTCTACTTTAGTTAAAGATCATCCATCTAATGAAATCAGATGAAGCGTGTGCATCCTACATTGACTTCTCCCTTGCTCTTTTGCTTTGTTTTCAGTGATGGAGCGTACCATCTCCTGCTTGGTTTGAATATTTGTCTAAAATTATGAAAACTGGTTTCCATGGGGAAAAAGAAGCATATTCACGGTGTTATTTCTGTAATTCTGTTGGCCTGAAGAAGAATTAAATTCAGGGAGAAAAATGCAGCTTCGCCCACATTCTGGATGGTGGTGGGTAGACCACCCAGACCCCAGAAGCAGCATCAGCACCTTCAAGTAAGATTTTTAACTTGACAAAGAAGCTGTTGTCCATTAGGTGTTTAAGTCTACTGGGTTGAAACCATATGCATAGAGAGACTCAATGACAGTATTTTATGGTGAAGACGGAAATGCTCAGAAACCTCACATGCTGCTTCTCTTTCCTCCACCACAGTAAGTCCAAGCAGTAAGGATACCCCGTCAGCATTTTGGGGAAGCAGTGGAGAGCCGGCTGATGGCCAGAGCTGAGGGCTTATGCTGAAAAACTATAGGCAATTATAGAAAATTATACGTAGTTGCCTATAGTTTTCTAACACATGAGGCCGAAGGGAGGTCACACAAATACCTCCCCGCTTTGAGCTGTGTCTGGTGAATTGACAAAACACTTCACCCAGATGCCAGCCCTGGGAGAAGGATCCCTGGGTCTCATGCACAGCACAGTCTTCTCCAGGACCACTCTGTGAAGGACTCAATGCGGCAGCAAGTGGGTTGGCCAGCAGAGCACAGCGGCAAACCCAGCGCACAAGAACAAGAGGTTTAGAAAAACACTTTTAAGTAGTGTTCAGCAGCTATTTTCTTGTGAAATATTTGTTTAATTTAAAGAAAAAGCTTTAGAAAATAATCATACAAGGGTGAGAAAACAAAGAAAATCTGAGTAGAACAAGAGGGAACTCTTTAGAAATGCAACGGTTCTTGCCAGAGGGCCAAACCCAGGGAGCTGTTGAGCACATTAGCTCCTACTGATTTTTGATTTTATTCTGGAAGGTAAAGGTTACATTAGGATTTGGATTGGGCATAAGAATTTAAACCGCCACTAAGTACTGCTGGCAGTTGATAACTCCTTTCCATCGTATTTCGTTTCTGTAGGATTCTGAATAGTAGAGGGAAAAGTGTGCTATATATGGTAAAAAAGAAGTAAAAGAAATGAGGGCGTGTTAACTGAACGCTGTATGTTTAATACATTTCTTTTCCCAATTCTATATATAATTGCAAGCTACACAAGAAAAGACACTGAATAATAAAACAAATTATAATAGACTTGAGTAGCAGAGGGACCAGAACGTAAAATAACTGGAGCAGCAAAGTAGGGTATGAAATTCCCAAACACATTTACCTTCCCTCTTGAGTGAGGTAGACATAAAATGTGCTTGTGACGTTTAACACTGTTATTACCAGGGTGGGTTCAAACAGTTGAGTGTTTCCTTCTTTTTGTTCCTCTACAATAAAATAATAAAGGTTTGGGAAAAATAAAAAGGAAAAGAAAAGAACTAGTTTTCAATCTGTTTTGGGGATTTGTCTTCTCCTTTTAATTATTCTCTTCACCTTTGGAGAACTTAGCTTGGTTCTCACATGACAGGAAATACAGTCAGCACAAATCACTGCCAGTAAAGGCCTGATCTTCCTTGCAGTTGCATTTACCTCCACTGATGTCATGTCCCCCACTCAGCAAAGTAATGAATCTCATGTCTCACTTCACCCCTGTGAGCATCTCTGCTTTGGCATACTGGCATACTTCGGGATATGGCAGCTGAGTTAGTGTATTACCTAAACACAGCCTAGGAGAGTTTGTCCAAAACAAACCCCAAGAGCCACTTAAAAACAAATATTCATTCAAAAAATGAAAATTAAGTGCTATTTCCATATTAGTGGACCTCTTAAGTCAGAAATAAAAAATGTGCAGAGGAAGTAGACACTCCAATGAGTGGTTTCTGAGACTGTTGGCAGGAAAAATTCTTTGAATATTTTACAAAGAAAGATTGAAATCAAAATTCAATTTTATCATTGACTTTCTGGAAAAAATAGCAAATTAAGCAGATCTTGTTCTATGCTATGTGCAGTAAAATGAAGAACATGGTACCTTATGTCTCACAACACAGCATTTTAAGGAACTCATCAGTGTTTTGGAGAAAGGTTTTAAAGTTCATTCTGTTCAGAATTCTGCTTACCTGTCATATTCTCAGTAGTACTGTTCTCTCCACCTTTACCAAGATACGTTTTCATGAAAACAAAGGAAGCACTATTAACAGCTCATCAGCTTCTCAGGACTATGTCAACAACCTGTGGGAGAGAATATTGACAAGAAGAAGAGGCAGAAGAGTCATGAGAAGAAAACTTTTCCAAATCACTATTTCTGTTTCTTTACTCAAGCCTATTGTACCATCCCAACTCTGTTTCTTCCCCAGCTCCACTTACTTACGCTTTTCTCAACAGCGATTCTTACACAGGTGTTAAAATTACTTTCTACCTAGTAAACTGCCCCCACACACACACTTTTTTCTTATTTTTAATCTCAATTTTCTGCCTTTCTTCCTTCATTGAAACAAAGAAATTATGTGAGAGAGAAACAGAAACACACAGTTTCCAGCTAAGGAAACTTCTCAGAAAATTGAGGATAGGTATTCAGATTGCACCTTATGTACACAGCTTCAAAATCACAGGCTCTACTCTACAATGAAGGAATAAGGAAGTACAAAAGTTAGTATTAACTATCCTTTTTAGTTAGTTAGTATTAACTATCCTTTTTGTGCTATTTGCAAACACGTGGAAATGTTTTAAAAATGGGGTTTTGCCAGAGAGTGCAGTATAATGGGAAAAGTGAGACTTTGCCAAAACACAATGAAACGTCTGCAGAGCAAGAGGCAGAGTGCATTTTCAGAAAGAATTCTTAAAAAAAAAAAAAAAAATTAGAAACACCAAGAACTTTGTTTCCTTTCATGCCCTTGTGTCCTCCTGTTATATCCTGAATATTTCCTATTTCAGAAGTACAGTGAACAGTAAATATATAAATAAAGAATAAAAGTTTGAGGCAACTGAAGTAGTCTGTGACTTGGGGTCAAACTCAGCAAACTCTTTCAATGAGGAAAGAAAAAGAATCTGGATCCCTTCCTGTATTTAACCACAAAATAAAAATATTTCCATTTTCAAAATAATATGTCATTTAGAATTTAAACTACATCTTGGTATTCTTGCAGACTGCGAGACAATTAACATTTTGCTTCAGTTCAGTTGATACAAGATAAATAAATGAATCCTCTTCACTTTTATTTCTTCTTTTTTTTTTTTTTTAAGATACTCAGATACCTAGAAGGTTTTCCTTTTCCTGTGTTTCTATGTGGAATCTGAACCTCCACCATGAATATTGCACGTGACACCCATTTCAGTAGGGTACACAAAGATTCCAGCAAAGTCTAGGACATGTGCTACCTTGAAGGATGCTCTGCCAGATGACATGGTCCACCCTGGCCCGAGGGCAGCACTGTGGCATCTCTGCGGTGTGACTCAAAATACTCACACACGGAGCATGTGTGCCAGTGAAGTGCCTGCGTATACCCATCACGTAACTTCGTATGTGACTCTGCCCTGTATGAAGAAAGATCTTGCATACAAAGCTGGCAGTGGGGTCTGTGGAAGCCTCAGAGTCAGCGGAGTGCTCATACAAGCCTCTTGAAAATCCCATGAAACGCCTGTCTGGTTTTAACCCGGTCACTATTGCCTTCTCTGTAGAAGATGTACAGTTGCTGGCTTCCTTGACAGGGGTAGCAGGACTGACAGCAAATACCCTGACAGTGAATGGTGTATTGCTCCGAAGCTCCTGGTTAAATAAAAAGCTGTACTAAAGTGTTGGTGTGGAAAGACTCCACACACAGAGAAAAATAATGAGATCAAGGGGCTCAGATGGAAGAACGTCAAGTTAGAAGATGAAAGGAAAGCAGTGAGAAAGAAAAGAAGCTGGAAAGAAGGTGTAGTCATAATGCCCAATACCTTCTGTTGTAAAACTCCAAATCAAGATTAATTTTACTGTCATTTAAACTTGATAGAAAGGAGACATCCACAGGATATTATTTTGGATGGGGCACTATGCTGGAGGACATCAATTGCAATTTTATCCTCTCAGGCAAGGAAGTTGACAACTCCTTAAGTGGCTGCCATGGCAAAGTGTGAAGTCCAAAAGCAAAGAAAGGATCTTGCACAAAGGGAAGAGAACAGCTGGGGAAAAAAATCCAGAGGAACAATATTTGCTTCATGCAAATAATCTTTGACCTCACTAACAAAAATGAAAAGTGTAGTGAAAAGGTACAGAAAAGCCACATAATTAATTCAGAACACTGGTTTTGAACAGTTATTTATGTTTTCAAAGGTTCTGTACCATAAACACAGATTGGACACAGTAATGGAACACTACAAAGGTAAGGCATAAGTGCAGTCTTATGGTTAGAAGAGATGATTTGAGCCCCTTTTCTGTCTGGCTCTGCTGGTGACTTCTCACGTGATATTGCGTAGGTAAGTCATTCAGCCTCTCAGGGGTTTATGTTCTTTATCAATGAACTGAAGAGACATTTTTTATGAGAAGTACAAGAGCTCAGTATTACTATTATCAACTTTTCAGCTTTAGCAGCTTTGAAAGCCACAGTGGCTGGACAATAAGCTCCAAGTATGACTCAAACAGCAGAACCTCGATACGCTGTGCAAGAGGCTTAGATATTTTTCAGCAGAGCTTTAATGCTAAGACACTGATAGAGATGCACAGCACAGTCCCTTGGTACAGCCAAATGCTGCTTCAGGCGTTTTCCAAGCCAGGATAAAATAATTACTTTTTTTTTTTAATCAAAACAACATGCAATGCCAAGCTTCACCTTACTCTCTTAAGTCACATAACAACAGATTGGCACATTTTTTCTTCGTTGAGATTTCTGAGGTATTAGTTATAGATTAATACTTAAAACTAATTAGTCTCATTTTCACCCCAAATTGACATATGAAATATTCTCATATCCATAGCTAGAAGTTGCAGCAGAACTACTGGCAGATTTTTACTATTCTTTAAATGAAACAAATTACCTACTGTCCATGAAACCAATGGCTCTATGTTCCTAACTCCAGCAAAATACAGAGAAGACTATTAAAACTCAAGGGCTTTGGATAAGGTTTTGCTTCCCTGGGAAACAAACAATTGGGCCCACTCTAAGCACAATCAGATGTGCAAGCTACAGCTTCAACAGAGCAAAGATTGCACTCAATGCCAATTAAATCAAAATTCAATCGATTAAAGGCTAAATAATTGGTTGGAAAAACAGTTGCAGCAGGCTTGAAAGGAAAAGTCTCCCCGCTACCAGCATAATCCTCAGCTCCTGAAATTCCTCACGCATGCAGATTGCTTGCTGATTATTATTGGAGCTTTTCATGTATAGGGATAAATGAACATTAGAGTCAGCTTTGCTTTGTGTGGCTGTAATATCTCTTCACTGAAGTATCCTGACCTTTGCTTTTATATGCAGCTTAGAATAAAGCAAAGGTGGACAAAAGGAGCCGGAAGGAAAGAGCTAAAAATGAAAGGTCTGGAAACATCAGAGGGCTGATCTTGCTCTCAGCGCAGCCATTGAAAACTTCTCCTTGTCTCTCGTTAAACTTAGATCAAGTCCAAGGGCTGGCAGAGTCTAACACACTTTCCTATTGGAGGTGTTTTCACACGTGGCATCTGCTTTGCCATTTAAACACCTCTCAGCCATGTCTAGGACATCTGATTTCCAGTGCCTGAAGGTGTCCACCACACCAGGGGATGAATAACTTCATGTTTTCACCCTGTGTTGGCAAGGCATGTGGTCAGCCATCATGTCTCCTACAGGAGCAAAGGAAGCATGCACCCAAGTTCTGCCAATCCCAGAGGTTCAATATGGCCTCTGATCGGGAATAAATCTGCCCTGATGAAATGGGAAGGCACTCAAGTATCATTTTTACCTAGGATAATGAAGACCCTGGAATAATCATGCCTTACTGACACATTATGGATATTGTTTAAAACTACCTTCTTCTATTTTTAATGTAGGCAATAGTCCCTAAATTCATCCTTAAATTTTAAGGTTAGCACGCCCTGGGGTACACGTTTATTACTAAATACTTGCTAATGCAGTTTGAGCCCCTGAGCAGCAACTAACACATCTCAGCCTGAGGTTTCTTGTGCCCATTGTTCCTACGGTTCCTTTGTGTGCTGGTTTTAGTCAGGAAAGAGTTAACTTTCTTCACAGGGGCTGGTATGAAGCTAGATTTCTAGATTTACCCTGAGAAAAGTACGAATAAGGTGTCTTTTTAGCTGGTGCTGGGGAGTGCTTGCACCAAATCCAAGGTCTTCCTCAGCTTCTGATACTGCAGCTGCGTTCCCAACCCTCGCACTCCAGGCAGTGGGGGGGGGACACAGTTCAGACAGCTGACCCAAACTGACCGAAGGGGTATTTCATTCCACAGCAGGTCGTGCTCAGTACATAAGCAGGGAGTGGGCTCGGGGGCATAACTCTTTTTGGTCCTTTGCTAACTCCTGTTAGCTCCTTAACTCCTTTGCTAACTCTTTAGCTAATTCCTTTGCTTGCTCGTTCATGAGTTGATGGGTCGGTTGGCTTTCCCGGTCGTGCTGTCCCTGATAGGGCTCGCTCAGACTCTGCTGTGATTGCTCTCGGGCTCCAGGTCTCGGGCTGCCGCTCTTGGGCTCTCGGGCTGTGACTCTCAGTACTTGGGACCTGGTTGTGCATCAGTCGGTGGGTGGTGAGCAGCTGTATCATATGTTTTATTTTCAATTATTTTACAAGTAGTATTTTTGATATATTCATATATATATTATGCATTTATATTCAATTAGTAAATAGTTCTTATCTCAATTTTACAAGCTTCCTTGTCTTTTTCCTCTGATTCTCCCCCTCCACTGGAGAAGGGGGGAGAGGGAGGTGTGTGAGCAGCTTTGTGGTATTTTGCTGGCCAGAGCTGAACCACTTTGAATCTTCAGTCACCTCCCATGCCACCTCAGGCTCTCAGCTGAGCAAAAAGAATTTCCAGGCTCATAAATATGCAGAAGCTGTGACACAGCACAAATATTATGACTACTAGCACTGTAAACAATGGAGTTAGGATTATCTGAGCAAGATGGTATGCAACAGAATAAATAGAGAACCACAAGCAATAATTCCACAATTCTTCCTCTCTGATGTGGCAATACATCTTTGCCCTGTGTATTCTCATGGATACTCACTGTCACATTACTTTTATGTGCCTTATTTCAGTGCAGTGGCAATGTTGTCCCTACGAAGTATAGGTATATTGTTTTCTCTAAAGATGTGGTGGGTTGACCCTGGTTAGAGGTCAGGTGCCCACCAAAGTGCCCTATCTGCCCTTCTCAGCTGAGCAGGGGAGACAGAATATGGTGAAAGGCTGACAGCTTGAGATAAAAGTCAGGGAGAGATCACTCACCAATTACCGTCATGGGCCAAATGGACTCAGCTTGGGAAAAAAATTATTAATTTATCACCAATCAAAATCAGAGTAAAAAGAGAACTAAAATCAAATTATAAAACACCCTCCCCTTCACCCTTTCCTTCTTCCCTGACTCAGTTTAGCTCCTGATTTCTCTCCCTCCTCCCCCTGAGTGGCACAGGGGGCTGGGGAGTGGGGGTTGCCATCAGTTCAACACATGTCAGTTTCTGCTGCTCAGGTGAAGGACTCCTCACACTGTGCCCCTGCTCCAGCATGGGGTCCCTCCCACGGGAGGCAGTCCTGCATGAACTTCTCCAGTGTGAGTCCTTCCCACGGGCTGCAGTTCTTCATTAACTGCTTTGGCGTGGGTCCTTCCCATGGGCTGCAGTCCTTCCGAAGCAGCCTGCTCCAGTGTGGGTCCCCCACAGGATCACAAGTCCTGCCACCAGACATGCTCCAGCCTGGGCTCTCCCTGGGTCCTCCCTGGGCTGCAGGGAGGTCTCTGCCCCCCCGTGACCCTCCATGGCTTCAGGGGCACAGCCAGCCTCACCATGGTCTGCACCACGGGCTGATGGGGAATCTCTGCTCCAGCAACTGGAGCACCACCTCCCCCTCCTTTGCCATGGACCTTGGTGTCTGCACAGCTGTTCCTCTCACCTCTTGCTCTCCCTCTGTCTGCAAAACCTACTCTTACAGTTTATCTTCCTTGCCTTGAGTATGTTATCACAGAGGTGTTATGAGGGCTGATGAAGGGCTCGGCCTTGGCCAGCAGCAAGTCTGTCTTGGAGCCGGCTGGCCTTGGCTCTGTTGGACACAGGGAGGTTTCCAGCAGCTTCTCACAGAAGCCACCCATGTAGCCCCCCCGCTACCAAAACCTTGCCACACAAACCCAATACAAAAAAAAATGGATGATATGGTTTTGGGTTGATTTTCTTTCTTTTAGAAGATCTGACTAGTATATTAACCAAACAGTTTGAAAACCTACAGATATTCTACAGGCATTTCTGAGAAAGCTCATTGTGACATGGCCAGTTAAACATTTGAACCTTTTGCTCAGCACTGTAGATCTTAAAGCAGTGTTTAAAAAACAGTTCTGAGAGAGTAACATGGTTGTAAGTAAAAATAGCAGTTACGTGCTGATTTTGGCTGGGATAGAGTTAATTTTTTCACAGTAGCTAGTTTAAGACTATGGTTTAGATTTTTGCTAAGAAGAATGTAGAAAAACATACTGATGTTTTACTTGTTGTCAAGCAATGTTTATATTGAACTAAGGACTTTTCCATTTTCCCATACTGCTTCTTGGAAGAACACCACCTGGACAGCTGACCCAAACTGACCCAAACTGACCAAAAGGACATTTCATGCCGTAAGATATTGTGCTCAGTGTATAAACTGGGGGGAGTTGGCCAGGAGATGTCATTGTTGCTTGGGGACTTGCTGGGTGTTGGTCAGTGTTTGTATGACTGGTTTTTTCCTGGGGTTTGGGTTTTTTTTTTTTTTCATTACATATTATTATCATTAGTAGTAGTAGTGGTATTTTAATTACATGGTAGTAATAGCAGTAGTAGTATCATTATTTTAGTTAATTTATTTTCAATTATAAAACTGTTTTTTATCTCAACCCATGAGTTCTCTTATTTTTTTTCCTGTGATTCTCTCCCTACCTCACTGGGGGAATGGGGGAGGTGAGCAAGCATCTCTGTGGTGCTTAGCTGCTGACTGGGGCTAAACCACAGCAGGTAATTTTTCCTCTGCATCCATACTTGAATATTTCTAGTTCTAAACTGTAATCTCCTTAACATGCAGATTATGTTTTTCTGGGTTTAGTAAAATTCCACCTAATAAGTAATGTTTATGCTGCATTTCACCAGTTGAATCCTCTTCTGACTTAAATACCACAGGACTACAAATCACTTCTTTTTTGTTATTTAGTGTAGGTTTTGGGTTATGTTACTATTCTGTTATATACAGTATGTTTATATTCTGCCTTATATTTCTTTTACTATTTGCTCTCCCACTTACTACACTTTATTACTTTGTTTGCTTTCAAGAACATTTTTGAAAAGAAGCCATATAATCTTTTTTAAATCCTGTTTTCCAGCACTTCAGAAGGGCATGAAAGAAATGGGAAAAAGGTTGACTGGCAAGTGCTGTCTCACAATGAGAAGCAATCCAGAAGATCCCAGTGTACATGAAATATGAGTTTCATACAATTAAACCGCTTACTTCTCCCAGAAGGAAGGAAATGGCTAGCTTACAATGGGGTCCTCATTCTATGCTTTCCTTCTGGAAATGAAAGAGATGCTAGGTAGCAGAGGACATTCTCAAGTACAGGGATTTGCCACACATTCATTTATAAAGACAGTCACTCATATGGAATACCTTCTAACCCAGGTTTCCTATATATATACCTAAATACTGGCGTTGCTGAAGGTATCAAAGTACCAAATTTTATTGTGTTGGCTCAGACAGGAAACAGCACAATCAATCCTGAACCTGTTTCTGCCAGCCCCATCCCCTTTCCCCCTCTCCCATCCTTTGAACAAGATAAGAGAAATGTAGAAAATACAAAGTCAGAAAAGAGTGGCAAGAGGAATTCACATTTCTAACTGATGGCATCAACTATTTTCCTTGAAATGTTGAGACTAAGGGTGATGGAGAAAGCCTAAGTGTGAAGAACAACTGTGGAAGAAGGCAAAGGAAATAAGAAGCACACTTCCTTATGCTAGGAAGGCCAAAATAGACCAGCTGCTGCGTTAGCAAACCTGAGTAAGTGTTGTGGTTTAACCCCAGCCAGCAACAAAGTACCACACAGCCACTCAATCACCTCCTTATCCCTCCAGTGGAGGAGGAGAATCAGAAGAAAAGACAAGGAAGCTCATGGATTGAGATAAGAACAACTTAGTAATTGAAAGTAAGTTAATAAAATAGTGAAACTAGTAATATTAATACTAATATTACTACTAATAATAGGTAATAGAAATAATAAAATAAAAAGAAAAAATTATATAACTGCTCACCACCCACCCCCTGATTCCCAGCCAGTCCCTGGAGTAGCAAAAGCCAGAGACAGAGTGAGGTTTGAGAACCACAGCCTCAGAGAGCCGACCCCTGTCTCAACCCCCAGCTTATATACTGAGCATGATGTTTTGTGGAGTGACATGCACCCCTGGCCATTCTGGGCCAGCCATCCTGACTGTGTCCTCTCTTGGTTTCTTGTAGCGAAGAAGCTGGGAACACAGGCACAGCACCAGAAACCAAAATGGTCCTTGACTCGTTACAACACTCCTCAGCAACAACTGAAAACACCAGTGTTATCAGTACTCTTCTCAGCACAAATCCAAAGCACAGCCTCATACCAGCTACTGTGAAGAAAACCAGCTCTGTCCTGACTAAAACCAGCACAGTGGGGAAAGAACAGACACAGCCCTGGGACTCCAAACATTTCTTTGTTGCCCTCAGGCATGATCTCTGTCACAGGAATAGGGGCAGAGCAAGGAAATGCAAAACCAGAACCCAGTTTTTTGTGTTTTCCCCTGCGGGCAGTCACCCTTGAGAGGTTTGTGGTGGACAGTGAGAAGCTGTACCACAGGTGTATGCTGTAGACAAAACAGGAGATCCCACAGTACGTGGCAAATCTGTTGTGGCGCCACACCTCACGGTCCTCCTCAGCTTCCTTCGTAACTGTTTGGCATATATCCAGCTTTTAAAACAGGCGCCATCACATCTGAGAGACCTTTCCTTTCAGTTTGAAGGCAGCGTGTAGAAAGGCTGTATTTCTACAGTTATTTTCCCAGGTTGCAGGGGCTACATCCGCCTTAGGAAGCAATGAACTGAGATACTGATTTGTGAGATCCCTGACAGGTATTTGGGATAAATTCCTGTGGACTCCGCATCATGTCCTGCACTCCTGTCACTGCAGAGCAAGGTGCTGAACAACGACGATATCAGAAGCAGCGTGGATGGACATACAGTTACGTGATGGTGAAGGAACTATAGATGTTATCCCATCACACAGATCCTGTAAGACTCCTGCTCTTGAAACAAATACTGAGGGGATTAAGAACACTCATCTTCTCAGCTCAGTTTATTTTAATCCTGCTGGAGTTAACGTTTCAGTTCTACAGCTTACTGTGCCTATCATATACACTGCTCAAGACCTTCATGGGTATCCCGACGTCTGTGTGCTGCCCAACGGAATGCCTCCTCCCACCTCTCAGACACTTCCTGCCGCACGCGCTGCGGCAAAGGCACGCCACTGTCTGGGTGCGGCCAAGAAATGGGCACTCGGAACTACTGCAATCAAACTGGAGGAAATCTCCCCTGAGAACACCACGGTGCCATGGAACACAACGCTGCATCTCTCGACAACGAAGCCCTTGGCAGGACGCAGGTAAGCATAGTTTGCCTTCAGCGAGATTAGGACCAAGGGGCTGTTTCGGTTTCAAACGGCTGCCTGAAGCTAGGCGCTATCTGGGGATGCCGTCCTGAGGCTTGTCCGCGTGAAAGCAAGCAATCCGTTTTCTGCATTAGTGCTTTTCCAAAATGGGAGCTCTGTCAGGAACTTTTGGCAGGTATTTCGTAGAGTTCAGCCCTCAGTGATAAGTCCGAGGTTGCAGTAAAGTACCACAGAGCACTGCAGGTCTCAACCCCTAGGTCAGGCCTATTCTGTCCTAAGAACCAAAGGATGCGTAGGAAAACACATCTAAGGGAAAATAAATGTTTTACTAATGCGAGGGATTTGGCATTTTAAACATGAATAAAGCTTATTCTCACTTTATTCTCAGATCTGCAACAGTCTGCTGATGAATATGTATTATGTTACCACTCTGCTATATGACAACGACTCTGCTGGCAACACGCCTCATTTGAGGACTGCTGTACATTGCTTTGAGGCAAGGAGTTCTGTACAAAGACCTTTCAAGGCTTCTTCTAAAAAGAATTTAAAAACAGTTCTGCTCCTGAAATTTCACATGAATTAGGAGCTGAAAATTAAATTCAGTAAACAAATAAATGATTCCAAGAAAGAGAAGAGATTAGAATTAGCATGTTTTTTATCTACTGCCTCACATATGCACAGCTGCCCACAGGGACCTATTCTGTGAGACAACTTTCTCTCCCTCTCTCATCTCATTTTCTTCTCATGTGAATTTTTTCTCTGCCTGGGGAGTGCGCAGGACTCTGCAAAAGGCTCTGTAGCATCTGATGAGGCTCTTTACAATTACATTTCCTTGTGCTGAAATTTTGAGATTGATTCTTTAGGTTTGAACCAAAAGCTGGAGGTCAGTTGTTGCCATTTTTAATTATTTCCTTTCATGAAAGTTAAAGGAAGACACATGCGTCTGTTTTTATCATCACTGATAAAACTCTTTCTTTGTTCTTGTTATTTTACCCATACTTAAATGAGCCTGAATCATTTCTCCTAGCAGGTGTGCATGCACACACACCTGACAACTAAGATGCATCTCATTTTGAATCTTAGTTTCAGATATTTTAAGCTACACTTCTCATACTTTGCTTTTAATATTTAATTTGCCTGGAAATCATTAATGTACTAAACCAAGACTTTTTACTAGTTAAAGTTGTAAGTGTTTTAAATTTCTGCTGTAAAAATCTAGACTAAAGTCCTGGATGATAAACCAGGCAGGCAACAAGTCTCTCTTTTCAATTGGCATCGTACATGTCCCTCGTGCTTCATGCAGTACTATTTTCTACTTAGCATGAAATATCCCCCTGAAAACTACACATGTGGAATTATTTAGCTACAGTTATACAACACATCTTAAGTCACCAGGAATTGCTCAGTCTTACACAGGACATCCCCCAGAGATCCCTACTGAACAGCAAGGACTGTTATTTAACAGCAGTGGTAGTTCTGCCTGGGGACCGTGCCGAAATCACAGAACTCACCTTTGTACCTCATCTTTGTACACCTGCACGCGGGCTGTTGTCACATGGGATGTCCCAGGCAGGGCTTAGGGGGGGCTGAAGACAACAGGGAAGGAAAAGGAGCAGAGCAACCATCTGGAATGGGAGTATTTGGGAGAGTCACCACACATGTGAGTGCCAACAGAAACCCTGGGGGTAAGGAGACAGACATATGGAAGCACTCAGGGTGCTGCACACAAGCACTTGTCTGTATGGTCAAATTGAAACGACAGCTCCTGTTTATGTGTCTTTTGTGTGACCACACAGTAATCGGGATGAGTTTCTGCTCAGGACTCAAGTCCTTTCTACTACATATGTATTTTGGTACAATTTTACATGTTCTATAGTTGTATACTTAACGGACATTTCTGTTTTCAAACACTATACAGGAGGGCGAAAACTGGTTTGTGTGGTGTCCAAACTACTGAAAAGCCAAGCAATAGACTCCTTATACATCATACACAAGTCATACGCAACTGCAGGACATTTCCAGGTGCTTTAAAACCAGGTTAATCTGCACAGGCTCTGCATCTGGTACCACAGAAGAACTCCTTAAGGCTCAGGTGTGCCCAGTCCCCAGAGGTTATCATCACCAAGAAACTTACAGCCCCACAAAGCAGAACCAGAGGCTGCAGGCAGAGGTGATTGATTCAGTGGGCGAACAACTGGTTATGACAGGGCTAACCACGGAAGGAGCAGTAAATACACTACGTAAGTATGGACTTTTTTACTCCACCCCTCCATGTAAAATGCCTTTGGTGTTCCAACTGTATCGTTCAAAAGGATGGAAAGATGAAGGACATGACAAAGGACAGTCGGTCAGTTTAAGTTAAATGCTCCAGGGGCAAAGTACAAAGCTGTCTGCCTGTAATGTCTGCCTGACATCCCTGCAGGCTTGTTCACAGCCACCGCTGCAACTGCTCTTTAGGTTGTTGGAATGCATTCTGGGGAGACAGAAAGTGTCTGGATTGCCCCAAAGCTCACCTTTATGAACCATTCAGGCTTTGGGGGAAATTACCGACTGTTCTCCACAGTACTACTGCTGACATCATTAGTGATGTCAACGACAGGTATCACAGTGGGAGGATTTCATGGGGGTAGCTGAGGCATTCACACACGCAAGAGCAAGAGAAGAAATGTGCCAGTATATACGATACACATAGGAACAGTTATTTTTCAGTGATCTTTCAAAAAAACCCAGTTGTTTTGACAGTGAAAATCTCAGTGGTGTTTTTCTCCCTTTTTGAATGTAAGCAGGCATTTGAAAAGTTCATTGCAGCTTGAATAGTTCCTCTTTCATTTGTTAAACAGATCCTTGGACACTTTTCACAGACAACTTGCCAGCTGTCATTAAGATTAAAAAAAATATATAATTTAAGGGTAACCAAGATTAAAAATATTTGGGATTTTGAAAAAGTGCAGGCAGAGAAAGGATAGAAAAAGTGTGGAACCTTCTACTGATTTCATGCAAATGTGAAATTAAATAAACCACTGAGGATTTGACACAGGAACCCAAATCAAGGTTAGCAAGAAATGCAAAGCTCAGTTCAACAGTCAGGCCTTCACGTCTGACTGGCGTGTTGTTAATCCTATATAGCAACTGTTTAATAGGATTTCTAAAGAATTATGTTTTCTTGGAATCTTTCAATAGTATTTAAATGTATTGAAAAATAATGTGTTTCTTTGCAAAGAAGAGACAGATGGTTTTTTTCAGTTTCCTCAGTGTGATGCAAGTAGAAGTGCCATCGACTTACTGCACTGAACTCACTGGCACCTTTCTCCTTGCACCAAAGAGTTCATCAAGAACTCACATGGCAAAACATGGGCAGGAAGAATTATAGCTTGACTAATATGTAAGATACAGAGAACGTGACAAGGCTTTTGCAGAATCCATTCAATATCTGTGCAAAAACAGAAATAAAACTTTGGAGATGACTGCTTTCCTGTTCTCTTTTATTTTCAATACTTTCTTTCCAGGAAGACTGCTGGAACACGAAGTAAATACAAATTTAGAAAATTTGGAGGACTTCAAAATTTATACCTTTAAAGGTGTTTAATTTAAATCTAGTATCTTGTATCACACAACCTTGTATAAAAGATTGCATTATGAAAATATAAGCATCATTTGCTCATTTAAAAAGAGAGGTAAGCATTGAAAATTCTCTCTGTTAAATATGCCTAACATAAAGCTTAGATATTTCATACACGAAAGCCATGTGGAAAACAGAGCTGCAAAAAGCTGCCTTGCCTTCAAATTTCGCAGTCACCATTAAAAGTACCAAGGCTTAACAACGATGTGTCTTGGTTTGCATTTTCTATTGCGTTTCATCTCTGCACCTTTACTTATTTGATGCCCACATTGAATAGTTCCATCTACTTTAGTACCAATTTCCGAAACTGTGGCTGGTTCATACCAGCGACCCTGTTTTAGCCTTCTCCCTTCCTGCCCCAGTCATTGCACAGCTTCCTAAGCAGCAGCTTTCACCTTCTGATGCCAAGGCATTTGCCCAGCCTTGAAGGATGTTCCATTCACTGCTTCTTCAATCACACAGGATGCTGGCTTCTGCACAGAGACAGGGCTAAATCCTCAAAACTTGTCACTTGGCCACACTAGCCCCATGCTGTACTCTTCAGACAGAATGAGGTTACTAATATGATCTATAGACACAATAACAGTCTGAGCACACAGCCACGTCGTGTCCTGCAATTAACCTTCTGCAAACGCAAAACTGACCTTTTACTCCCACTGCATCTGCAATTTCTTAATTAGTTTTGTACATATCTTTATAACCTCTCTTTATTGCAGAGCTCTGACAAAGGTTTTCAGACTTCAAACAATTTTTTGAAGGCTATATGATCACTGCACAGGCGTTACATGCTTTTTAGAGTGACACCACTTCTACTTTTCTGTCAGAAGTGTAAAATGAAGCTAATAGAATGCTTTATTTATGTACTTGGTAGTTGAAGTTGAGGCCTAATGATACAACAAACAACTGAATCAATGTTTCATAATTGCTACGCTGTGAAGGAAACCATTGCAATTAAAATATACAGGACATGATGTATTCATTCATTTAATGCTATCTGCACAGAATCTGCTGAAAGATGCTAAATCCTTTTGGGGCTGCTACCCACTGGGTGAGCCCTTTCCTTTCAAACTTCAGCCCATGTTGATCATTGCGTGTCATCCTCACCTTCTCTCCTCTGACCAGCAATACAATGTCACCAGTTCCTTGTCCTTTTCACACGGTTGTGAGGCTCGTAGCTTCTCTCTGGTGGTGTCATCCTTGACTGAAGTGCATGTCTACCTGTTAGAAAGAGCAGAAAGGGAACAGACTCAGAACTGACTGGAACTCTCTGAGTGGCACATCAATTCACAGCCTGAAGAAAAAGTTAATAAAAAGCAATGCAAACAAAAATAATTCGGATTTTTCAATAACTAAGTTAATTTTATTTCGGTTTATCCTTTGTTTCAGTCTGGGATTCAGTAAGAGACCAAGGGGACAGGCTGTAAAAGTTAAAGCATTTTAAGTCTTGCTTTTTCTGTAAAACATTGTAAGAAGGACACCAGGACAAGGGAGATACAAGTTGAGGAACAGGCACATAAGCTGTATTTATTGCAGAATGCTATGGCTAAAATACAACTTCTTCAGTTCTGTGCCCACCCACGGGCAGCTACATGGTATTAAACATAGAATGGAAATACATATGAGAAAAATAAAGTTTATTAGATGTTCAGAAAGGTCAGCTTGTTACAAGGTCTGTGACATGGACTAATACTCCTAGAGACAATCTCAAAATTGTTTCCAGTACAGAAACAACAGGCTCTGCCACTCTTGGGAGGCTACTAAATGGGACGATGTTTTCTGCCTTGAGGAGCTGACAATACAAGGCCTGACGTTCTCTCTGGAGCTGTGGAAGTGGTGTCTGAGCTCTTGCCAAGCCTCTGCAGAGCTTCCGCAAGAAGATCTTTTCATGCATAGAGCAGAGCTGAAGTTAACGTTGGTGTTTGATGTACTTTCTGTCCACTCCACTGTCATGTCAGGCAAGAATCAGATGAACCAGAAGTTGAGAAATGAGGTTAAGTCACAGAGAATTTGAGAGATGAAAGAGAAAGATAGTAACAAGGTCTGCTTTTCAAAATAATCTGAGTTATCTTCTTACTATTACATCATTTTCTTGGTGGGGTTTTTGTTTGGGTTTTTTTTTGCCTTGCTTTTGTATCCAGGATAAGTAGGCTTTTAGAGAAGGAAAAAGACTTCATGTTAAAATCAACTTATTTCAAGGTGTGGCACATAGCACTGTTACCTCATTTTTCATTGCTATGTGTACAACTAAAAGATCGTTTTAAATAAGTTTATAACAGATAGATAGATAGATAGATAGATAGATAGATAGATAGATAGATAGACAGATAAAAAGTCTCGGTGGAAACGGGCATCCTGTGCAACAGAGCATTTCCATTAGGGATTTTAGTAACTAAATGAGACTTCTAACTGTTCAGAGAGGTAGCTTCCTTTAATATCCCATGGAAAGTGAATGGGTGCTTACAGTATCAGACCAATGTCAGAACATGTATTTTATTGATTCCCATTTCCATTAGGAAAAGTTTGTTATACAAGCAAAGGAAAACTCACTTTGAGGAAAAAGTAACCCACCAGAGTTAGTTATATATCACTAAAGCACTGATAACAATACTATGGAAATACTGAGTGTTTTAAAAGCATGAAAGACGGAAGCACTTCATTTATTATAAATGTATGGGAAACAAAATTGTTGTGGTTTAACCCCAGCCAGCACCACACAACCAGTCCTCACTTTCCCTACGGTGGGATGGGGGAAAGAAATGGAAGGGCAAAAGAGAAAATTCAGGGGTCGAGATAAAGGCAGTTCAACAGGTAAAGGAAAAGCCACGCACACAAGCAAAGCAAACCAAGGAATCCATTCACCACTTCCCATGGGCAGGCAGGTTCAGCCATCTCCAGGAAAGGAAGGCTCCATCACGCGTAACAGTTACTTGGGAAGACAAATGTCATCACTCCAAACATTGCCCCCTCCCTTCTTTTTCCCCCATCTTTATGTGCTGAGCAACATGTCACATGGTATGGAATATCCCTTTGGTCAGATGGGGTCAGCTGTCCTGGCTGTATCCCCTTCCAACTGCTGGGGCATCCCCAGCCTAATCGGGGGTGGGGAGGGGTGAGGACAAAAATCAGAGTTTTCCTACACAACATCTATTTCCCAATTCAATATATTTAAAGATGGTGTTATTTTCTGATAATAAAAAAAGTGGAGCATTTGAAAGCATCGTATAAATTACATAACAATCTGGCATGTTTCACTATGGCTGCCAGCCAAACTAGAACTTATATATCTGTATCACTGCAGAATCCAAAGGACATGGAGGTCTAGAGAAATCTAAATTCCCCTGCACAGCAGAGAGATATTTGTTGACTTTCAAAGTCCTTGGTCTACAAGATAAATGTTAAACTAAATTCAACCTTTTCATAGCTTACAATTTACCTTCAGCCATATGTTTTTCTTCTTGTGTAAGGTAAGAGGACACTTTCATCACCCACAAGTGGGTTATTTACTTTAATACAATTAAAAAAATTTAATTCTATTTTATCCATTTTCTTCTAGAATATTTTGTTGGTATGAGCCTCACTTCAAGCTTTTCTCTAAATTAGAATGGAATTCATTCACTGCCATTGTTGTGAAGGCTACACAATGAATACTTGTTAGAAAAATCACGCCTAGGAGAAGTATATCAGAGACCTCAGACTTAAGTCATCCTAAAAATTTCTCTTTGGAATCCAAATTCAGAAGTGTCAAAAGCCAACAGTGGAAGAAAGTGTAATTATTACATTCTGAGGTATCTCAAATTACGCTTTTTTAATTGCAATAATTAATATTCTCACTTAGAATTAATATGGGGGAAGAAATATTATTCTCGCATGAAATGTTTTTCTCCAATGATAACATGCATATATAGACCAGGAGATTAAACAGACAGTGGTGCAAGGAGAAGTAATAAAGAATGCTAGTTCTGTGTAAAAGTATCCCTCAAATGGCAAATTTTATGCAGAAGTATCACCCTCTGCACCTAAAAGAAGACATGCAACTGCTTTTAGGAAAGCGACGAATATTGATTGTCAGTACGATCAGCTGTCCAGCCTTCTGTTTCATGAGCTGATCAACTCTTCTCTTGCTCTGCCCAAGTGCTCCCTCCTAAAGAAAAACAAAACCACCGTATCCATAGCTCCCAAGAGATGCTCAGGACTTGCACTGCCAACTCCTTGAGGCAGAAATGTTGTCCCACTTTGTTCCCACCCAAGAGCGGTGGAGGTTGCTTCTGAATTGTTTTTTTCTGGATGTTCTCTGCTGCTTCTGGCTCTTACACTGCACTGCCTGTGTGGCCACTGGGAGAAATCCCTGTGCTCCCCAAGGATTGGGTTGTCTCCATGGGGATCCCACACCCTCCCTAGCATCGACCCAACTGCAGGGTCATTGACCAACTGCCAGTGCAGGGAAGGGTTTCGTGGTCTCTAAGAATGGGATGAGGAGCGATTCTGGCTGAGCCTATAGCAGTGCTTCACAAAAACAGAGGATGGAAGTAGGCAGGAATTTCCAGTTACAAAAGTGGCATCAAAGAAGAGAGGTGGACATTTTGGAAATCTGACATATTGTCAAAGATTTCTAGGATCCCTTTGGCTTGGGAAAAGCAACGATGAGCTTTATGTTAAGCAGTTTTCATTAAGAATCCTCTTTGGTCTTGTGCTGCACCATGTTACATCAGTACAAACCCTTCACCACCAAGCAGACATTTAAGCAACCAAAACCTGACCAGATCATTGACCAAGCCTTAACCCTGCACAAATGCAAACTGTGAATGTGGAATAGGCAATTAACCAAACTTCTTATTAGATCTACAAGAAAACCAAAACCTGATCTGGCTACAGTGGGTCCCTCACTGTACTTAAACCTACATTCAACTAGATGAAGAGCAGTAACTTTTGCATTTATCAGTGGAGCAATTCTTTCATCACTAAAGAGTTTTCGAAAACACACCTTTGGTGGACCCAAATGTTAGTGAAAAATGCAGAAAAAGGCTAAGGACTGTGTTCCACCAGCTATTATACAAGCATGAAACCCACCTTCAGTGAAACAGTGTAGAAAATGCTGCTCTAAATTAATTTACAAGAGATGTTAAGTATTTTGGCACACCCAAGTGTGTGTCACAGAACATGGGATTTCCTTCCAGACATGCTGTTTCAGCATGACTAGCCCTTTTCTCCATCCTGTGTAGTGGTTTCAACCGTCTGTTTAACAGTGCACTGATCTGGTTGGGTTGGAGTTAATTTTTTTCATAGCAATCCATATCGTGCTGGGCTTTAGATTTGTAACCAAAACAGTATTAATAACACAATAATATTTTGGCTATTGCTGGACAGTGCTTGCACAGCATCAAGGCCTTCTTTGTTCCTCACTCTGCTCCCACTGTGAGTAGGTCAGGGATGGAAAAAAGCTCACAAGGAGACACAGCCGGGACAACTGACCCAAACTGACCACAAGAGATATTCTGTACCATGTAATGTCAGGCTCAGCAATAAAGCTGGAGGCAGTTTTTCCAAGACAGCTGTTGCTCAGAGACTGGTTGGGCATCAGTCTGCTGTGACTGCCTTTGCATCCCATGCGTTTATTTTCCTTTTTTCCCTTTCACTTATTAAACTGTCTTTATCTCGACCCATGAGTTTTCTCACATTTGCCTTTCTGATTGTCTTCCCCATCCTACTGCGGGGTAGTGAGCAAGCAACTGGGTGTGAGCTCAGCTGCCAGCCAGGACCAACCCACTACAAAGAGGTTTTCAGACTGTTCTGTCACCTAGAGCTAAATGTGCAAAGGATATCTCCATCAGCATTACTAGTTCCCCCATTATTCAGCACTGGGAGGTAGCACTACCAATATGCCTCTCTTCATGGTCACCTTTCCACCTTGCATATCACACACTTACAATTTCCTTCTTTGGAGAACTAAGTATCCGTGGTCTTGAGCTGCCAAATATCCCAGTGTCTATTCCCTGTCACTCACCTCCACATGCCAATCTGCCTCTATTCTCAGACCAGAGTTTTACAGCACTGTAAATCCAACCTTCAGACTATTAATACAGAATTAAAAATACTGCACCCTGGTAATTCATTCTGCTGTTTTATATTTATACATCGGTATTTTGAGTCCACATGCTCTATGCCACCAGGCATCACATATTTTCTCAAAGCCAGCATAAAACTGCCATAAAGGAAACATAAATGCTTATCGTGTCCTCCAGCTAACCTAACCAAAACATAAATACATGACACTCACAATCTAGACAACATTGGTAACGCTTAGCGATACAGTTCTTCCACAAACATGGCTCTTAGCATCAGGGGCACTGTTCACTCTTCATCACTTTCACATCTAGGCTGTGATCTCCCAAATCAGTCCATTCATAGCAATCTGTAACCAATTCTCTTTTCCTACTTACAGCAGTCATCTTTCCTTGACGCTGAAGAAAACCAAAGTTAGAAGCAATGTGCCCCTTGTTTATATAGCTCAGGGACAAAGGAAGAACAGCTATGGCATGGAGTCTCTGGGGTTACTACCAAAATGTAAACATACAGATAATAAACAATCACCCTTTGCCTTAGAACTGAGCTTCTGAGGTCCTTTAATTCAGCAAAGGCAATTTAAGCAGAAATCCCATTTTTAAAGTCTAACCCAGCTATTATTTGCCTATAGACAACCGATTTTCTCGCCATTTAATCTCTGAAACTAAGAACAGACCAGACTTTTGCTGAAGGCTGTATCTCAACTGCATGTTACTAATATCAAACCATTTCCCATAGACAGAAGGCTGTTCTCATCAGTAAGCTGACAGCTGACTTGAAATCCTGGCGTTGTCTGGTTTACCCTTCCCTGCCCAGTGCTCTGTAAGGCTTTTCCCACGGTGAGCTCTTCATATCTTCCAAGCACAGATCCATCCCTCGTCATAAATCACTCTCTCTGGGCTCAGAACTGAGTTAAAGGATGACATTTTAAAACTACTAGGTCAGTTCACATGGAAAACGTCACTTGCTTTTTATAATGCCTTCACGCAAACTAAGCCTTTGTAAAAAGGCTCTGTACTTGGACACATTTCTGTATGACTGCATCATGCTTTTAGTTGCTCAAAGAAGTCTGTTCTACTCTGGGACAAACAAAGTTCGTAACCACAATCTCACCAGAAACAATTATTTATAATTTGGTTGTTAGGTCTTCCGGTATGAGAGTCATTACATTTTTTTCTCCTACATGTTATTTTTTCCATTAAATGTTTTTTCTCATTTTTCCTATTCTTTTTTTCTCTTAAATATTATGTTAATGCACAACCTAAAAATTCTACTACACCCTTCCAGCTACTTATTAATCTAACTTGAACTTAAGATAACACTTGAGAAATTTTTAAATTCCTGTATATATCCTAAGTACTGGTGGAGACCACAGCTAGAAACAGAGAATTGTTCTATCTTGAGTTATTGTGTCTGCAGCTCTAGGTTACCTAAAAAAATTGAAATACTTGTTCATTTTATAAAAGTGTCAGGTCAGTGTTTATTCCAAAAGCCATGCTGTGATCTTTTCATGGCAATGAGGAAACACCATACTTATTATATTAACTTGAAAAAAAATAAACACAAGCAAAAAGTATTACACAGTCAAGTGAACTTTCCCTAAAGTGCCCTGAAATTGCAGAAGGCCCACACTCCATTGATTCTGTTGCAGAGCCCCAGTCAGTCATTTTCAGGATGTAAAGATCTGTTGCCTCTTAAAAGTGTGCTGAAATTTTTAAGATCAGAAAAGGTTAGTATGTTTTACTCTGCTGTTACCTTCTTTCCCCAGCTAGGTAGCAATGATGTTGGAAGACTTATACTTTGGAACCAAGGGAAGTGTGTGAGGACAGAGGCATTCATATAACAACACTCTTACATTTACTACAGGGGACGGAAAGATGCTCAGGTATGTAACGACAATACATCTGTGTGTGCACAGCTACTCAGAGAAGGAGCGTTCAGAGTTTATTAGTTGCCAGGAAAGCAATCTGCTTCTACATGTATGCTTCTTTTAATTTATACTTTAAAATTAAGAATATATATTTTGTCTCATAGCCACTAAAAAAGGAGAAAAAAAAACCCCAAACATAATAATCTCTGAGGCTAACATAAGTGTCCTATTCACTATGGCCATTAGAGCTATTTCAGAGTTCTATTTTACCCATTTCTCAAGCCTTGCCACCTGGGGTTTATATTCGGGTGGCTGAGCTGCTTTCTGTGTTGTGCGGGGTGTCCTGACAGCAAGATGAATGAGGGTAAGCGCTGCTGCATTCGGAAATCAGCTCGTGGTGCAGAATATGCTTTCAGCTCCGTGGAACAGCTTTCTCGACAGCTGGCCAGAGGACTGACTACTGGGCAGGGCCTCCAGCGCTCAGGCTGGTGCTGCTTTCCACATATGAAACAACAAATCTAATGCATCCTCAGGGCAAAGAGACCAACAGCCTTCCAGGTTTCATCAGGAAAAGCATCACCAGCAGGTCAAGGGAGGAACATACTATAACCAAATAATAAGTGAGAAGATTTCTGTTACTTGTTTTTCAGCAGTAAGTACTGAAGAGAGGAGTAGCAGAGAAATGCAACATAGAACACAGGTCAGGTAGAATTTGAGACACCTAGGCCAGCTTTAAACTCCCAAAACAGCAAGTCCTGCAACCCTATTGGTACCTGTGCAGCTAAGCAGGCATAATTTTGTCCACTGTTAATCACAATACTGTGGGAGATGACTCCAAAATTTTAATCCTGTACTTTCAGAAATGTGGGATTTTTCATTACATATCAAGTTAGTGCTTTCATCAAAACACCAAAATCCAGCACAGTATCATCAGGTATTTGTGAACTTGTCCCTAGAATAATTATTGAGGACTCCTACTCACGTCTCAGAGTGGAAATCTGGATAAGTGAACTGTCAGCACAGCTTCCAAGCTCACCTCCTCCACCCCACACCAGCTTTGTTCAGAGCTTCCTACAACTTCAGTGTATCTCTAAGTGTGGGAGCTAAGGCACACTTTGTGCAAATGATAGGCTGCTCCATTACTGAGATGATTTATGTTTTTTCCATCAAGGAGTTAACCTAGAACACAGTTCAGAACTGGGCAGCGAGAATGAGAATCATTGCCTTAAAAGCTGTGTGTCCATTTTCGCTTGCAGAAGGGGGTAGCTATGGGATGTGTATCAGTTAGATATTGTTTTATCAGACCGGCAAGCAATTCTATCAAGAAAGAGTTGTAAAAATTAAAAACTGACAAACTCTACTGCTAGAAACTGCAAGGTATCTCACACCTATTTTTCTCCCTGTAGAACATCAGCTCTCCTCTGCTCCCCACCGTCTCTCCCACCACACTGCCCTGATGCCAGGCTGCTTCTGACGATGTCCCCTGCCCAGCGGTTCAAAAGCCATGCAGCCCCTTCCACTCCCTCTCCTAGCCGCTCCTGGGCACAGTGGAGGCGTGGGAGGGGAAGAAGTGCAGAGGGACTTCCCACCCCTCTTTCAACTGAACGATTCGTCCCACAAATTCGCATTACTTGAGTTTGTGTCCTCAGGCCCGTCTGAAAAATAAAGTAGGATAACGCAGCAGCCAAAAAAAATCCCCAGTCTCTTCACTGAGAGTTATTGTAAAAGCACATTAAATTTCCTTGATCTTAATTCTTCCTTTTTAGGAAAAAAGACTAAAAATAGACTCTGATTACAATGGGAGACCCATAAAGGGAATGCTTAATAGCTCTGCCAGCCTGGAGATGAAATGAGTCCTAAAAGTGTCAGAACATGGCACCTACTGCTTTTTCACTGCTCTGACAGGAGGAGGTTACCATCATCTGCCCCGTGATGCAAAGGGAGGGCTCCTAACAGCATCTCAGGCCATCACTACTGAAAGGTGACTGGCCCTTGGTGAATGGCTCCAAAGACAACTGAAATAAAGTACACGAGAACCCTTCCTATTATTTTAGAGAGGCAATTTGTAAGTAATCTTATTTAAACACAGTAAGGAAGCTACGAACGCAGAGTTGATCCCTGAAATAAGTGCTTCATCAGTTATTACAGTAATGGCAGGATTTTTAAATGGAATGGGGAATCGATGTACCAGGTGACTGAGGGTTGTGGCTGTGAAATGTGTTTCATCAACCTGTACAGAAGAATGTCTAATGCAGAAGACGTGCTTTGCTATACTCATTTTTATTTTGCACTGTTTACTTGTCAAAAACAATAAAATAAAACTAAAAAATGAAACTAAAAAATCTCCACTAGGAAGCATTGCATTTCTGTTTCTCCCACAGGAAATAAACTTTATTAGACAAACAGTGGTGGCTTTTAGAAGAAAAAGTGCAGCCACAAAGCTTATACGCTGCAGTTTTAAGTCATGTATTCAGAAGACTACAGTTGCCAGGACAGGACAGGGCTGCCCACACCTTGGATACAAACTGGGTGAGGTCCCACCACTAACTGCAGTAAAATTCCACATTTGAGGTCTGGGACTGCAGACCCCTTTCTAGTATCAGCCATTATCAGTAGCATGGGCCATTAGCTAAGACTGAGATTGTAGCTCTGCGCACACCTCTGCCACTGACCTGCTCGCTGTCCTTAGACAAGTCGCTTGACATCACCATGCTCTTTAGTCCAGAACACCATGGGCACTGCAGTTGTGACAGTGTATTTTTATTTTGTCCTGCCAGACAGGATGTGATCTTGGCTGAGAAATCCTGACACTACAGTAAAATAAATGACTTAATAACTCAGAACAGAAACATAAACCAACCTCTCCCTTCTTTTCCCACAAAATCAAATAAAGGATGCCTTCTATCACCCCAAGTCCCAACCTAATCTAACAAAACCACTCAGTCAATTGCACAATTTCCCAGCTCCAGCCCTTATGAGAGATTACCTAACTGCAAGACCTCTCTCCAACCAGTAACTGAAGGAAAACACTGAGTTTTAGTCCTTCTAGCTATTCCTACCTGCACATTGCTGAGAGATCTTAGGAACAGATCTGTCCTTCCCTCTCTTGTCTTTCACCAGCTAAACTCATCCAGCATAAATGACGATTTATTTTATTTACTGTCTATAGTATAAATATGCCAGGGGAAAAATAAACAAACTGCTGGTACTGACTTTTCAAAAGCATAGGTTGAGAAATAACACAGGTTTTTTCCTCAGGCTGGCAGCCTGCCACAAGTGCAGTCTGCCAGGGATCAGTACTGGGCCCCACGCTGTTCATGTCTTCATGAATGAACTGGACGATGGGATTGAAAGCACCCTCACCATGTTCGCTGATGACATCAAACTGGGTGGTGAGGTGGGCCACATCAGAAGGAGAGCCAGTTTACAGAGACACCTGGACAGGCTGGAAGAGTGGGATAGCAAGAACAGTGTGAAGTTTCACAAAGACACGTGCAAAGTCATGCAACTGTGTCAGGATAACCAAAAAGCCCAGCACAGGCTGGGACCTGTGTGGCTGATGAGACACAGCAGCCACCCCCAGAGTCTGGGAGTCTTGGTACACAACAAGCTGAACATCAGACAGCAGCGCAGCACCGCAGCAACCAAGGCAAATTGCATCCTGGGCTGCATCCACGGGGGCATTACAATCAGAGATACGGATGTGATCATCCCACTCTTCTTGCCACTTGACAGGCTGCACCTGGAGAGCTGTGTCCAGTCCTGGTCCCCACCATTCAAGAAAGACACAGTCAGACTGGAGAGGGTCCAAAGGAGTGCCACGAAGATGACCAAAGGGCTGGAGCACCTGCCCTGTGAGAAAAGAGTCAGGTCCCTTCTCCCTGGAGGAGACTCAGAGGGGACCTCATCACAGTTTGCCAGTACTTAAAGGGCATCTTTAAGTACTGGAGGACAGAGAGGACAGAGACTTTCTCTTCACAAGGAGCCACATGGAGAAGGGAAGGGGAAGTGGGTGCAAGTTGCACCAGGAAAGTTTTCATCTCAACACAACAAAGACTGGTTTTTTTAAGGAGAACAATCATTCACTCCCCAGGGATGTGGTGGAGTCCCCATCCGTGGAGGTTTACAAGATGCAATTGGACAGGGTGCTGCTGTGTAATCTCATCTAGGGTCCTTTTCTCATGAAACGTTAGATCAGATAATCTTTTAAGGTCCCTTCCAACCTGGGCTATTCTATGATTTAATGAAAGGAATCAGGTTCATAACTAACTCTGATTTCAATACATTTTGGGAATCAGACCAAAAATGCAACATGGTACTGGGGATAAATTCCAAGGTCTCAGGTTACAGAATACAGTCCTAGTTGAGGTGATGAAATAACAGATACTGGTGCAAACTGAACTAACTATACAGACCAGAAACTTTGTAAAAGTTGGGATAGAGAGGTGAATGGTATGACTAGAAAGTAGGAAAATTGATTCTGTTTAGATAAAATTTATGGAAAAATAACCCAAGAGCAGAGTCTTGACATTTAGGGGTAGGCACCAGAAACCTATGATCTCAAAGTGAAAAGCTGTGGCTAAGGTATCATTTAGGGTAGTAAATATATGTCTCATGTAACAAAGAGAGGGAAAGAGTGGCCACTCAGATTCTCTGCTCCATGTTGCATCTCTAAACTCACACAAAATTCAGTGTGAATACTCTAGTGTGCCTTAGGTCATCATCAAGCTAATTCCATATTCTCCCAGCAGGCATGGTACACTTCTTCAGTGTTAAACAAAGAGATTTAGCACTGCTCACTGAATTTCCAGCATGGCTGTCAAACAATTCTAAAAGCCACTGCTGATCCAGCACCTGAAATAATTCAAGGAAATGTGTATGACTTGTCTTGGAGATCTTTTCTGGCCACATGGAAGGAAGCTTTAAGTGACTTGTGGAGAATGGGTGTTAATGGAAGCAAAAGTTGAAACTCATCCACACAAAAGCAAAGGTGTATCTCAAGAAACCAAAAAGTCCAGATCCTAAATACTGCTTTTAGGCACCTACATCCACCTTTCAGGTATTACTGACATAATCAAAATTGAAGCTCATTTCCTAGCTGAAAAAATCAAATTTATGTTTTCTGCAAAATCATGGCAAGTCTGTATTTATTTCACTTTGAGAAATAAATTACCTTTATGTATCAAAATACACATTTAACCCTGCTGTGTAACCAGGTGTATGCCATTCTTTCTTAAGCATGTTGGTTGTGTCATTTTTTGCAGATAAATGGATTATAGGGCATTGCAGATGGACACTAAATGACAAAGCAAATGAGACCGCCTCATCCTTTCTTTCTCTGTTGTCATCCATGATGCTTCAGATACATTAAAGTGCTAAAAAAAAAAAAAAAAACCCACACAAACACCACAAAACAAAACCACAAACAAACAAACAAACAACCTAAAAATGCACCCACTTGTTCAACAGTTAAGTTTTCAGGGATAATGTAGGACACAACATATGTTGTTGATGGTACAAAAGGAAACACAGAGACAGGTCCTGGATATAATATCATACTAAATAGAAAATGCAGTTACAAATGAAATATGCTCAGAAGGAAACCTTCAAGCATTTTACACATAATAGAAAAATGTTTTCTTTAAAAATAATGCTGTGAAGATTAGGAAGGCACCAGTCAGGCACACTATAATTACAGAAATTGAAAACCAGGTATCATACAGACCATGCGCCAATACCTGAATAAAGGATCTTGTTATTTTAGGAGGTGGCAGTTTGGCAAAAACAGGGACAGTAGGAAACAGATAATAACAGCAAGACACTGAAAAAAAGGAATAGTCTAATGTCAAAGTGGTACTCACAGCTGCATTTTAAAAGCTGTTTTCATATAAAATGAGAATGCTGAGAAAAAGCATGGCGAAAGAAAGTTGTGTGAGCTTATGAAAAAAATAAAGAAAAGCAGAAATTCAGAGAGTACAGAAGACAGCTAAAATTATATCTTCTCAAACCCCTATTATTAAGCATACACAGATAGAATTGTACACATGTGGGCTGTATGATGGAAAGCCGTATGAAATGTATGCTGAGGTGATTTTGGGATCAGTGATGTCAGAGAAAGTCTCAAGAATGTTTCTCAAGAACCAAATATAACGTTGTAAGTCTATTCTGTCAACCTTTCTGTCATGTTATTTCCAATGAATATAGAAATGTGTCCAATGAAATGTGAAGACCTGATGAAAATAAAGAACATACCCAAACAGTAAGCAGTAAGCGTAACAGCTCAATACTGCAGCTGAGCATCTCTACACAGGGCAGACATAGCCTCAGGGCTGTAAACTGGATCAGAGAGGTCAAGGGAGCAGCCTTTTCTTCACAGGAAGGCTGAAAGCAGCCTCCATTTATTAGACTCCCTTTTCCATTTGATTACAATTGATTATGTTTGTTGAACTCATTCCTTTTGGTCACCATATATCATGTTAGTCTTCTAAAAGCCATTGAAATGAGTTCAAGATAAAATAATCACAATTAGGTCAGCAATAGGAAAGCAGTGGTATATGCTTCTTAGTATTTTTTAAATAAAAAATTAATCCTCACCGCTATCAATCTGCAAGATGCAGCAAAATCTTCACAACCCTTAACAACCCTGCTCCACCGTTCTTACTCACAAGGCATGTTTTCAGGTCATCACGGATATGCAGTCACTCTGCGAGACACACAGGTACTATGAAAAGCAAGTTGCAGCAGCAAGAGGCTCAGTAAAAGCTCCAGCAACTCCTGTTGGCTCAAGGGGGCCAAAGTTCTTGCGGGGTATTTCATCTGTGATGATACAAAAAGCCCAGATAGCAAATCTAATCATAGGCTGGAACCTGGTCGAGACACGTTAAGGTACAGAATGGAGAGCACAAGCACAGGACTTAGCACCTAAGCTGTGTCACTGATTCATTTTTTTAGCCTTGTGACAGCAAAAATCCAGGGTAAGGGGAAAGAAGGTATGACAATTCTGATTTTAAAAAAATCCCCAATTCTCTTCTAGTCATTTTCAAATGCGTGAAAAATATCTCAGACTACCGCAGGGGAAGCTCAGTTTTTTGTTGTGGGAGAGTTTCTATGTTTATAGTATGTCAGGTGGGACTCTGAGAGGTAGAGGTTCAAGCTTCTGAACTGTCTGATGAGCTCTCAAAGAACATGCCTTTTCTCACTGAAATTGAATGAAAGCAATTCATTCCATTTCAAGCAAAGATAAGAATTTATAGCTAAAAAAAAATAGTAAATGAAACAGTACTGAAAAGATGCATTTTGCAGGTGTAAGAAGAGTAGAAGGTGGTGCTGCACCATAGATAGCAACTGCTGCTTCAGGAATATGGGAAGCTCTGAGTTGGAAAACAGGGTTCAGAAAGCCACTGGCTTTCATGTGAATACCTTGGAAGCACACCCTTGCATAGGAAATCTGCCCAAAATCTGCAGAGAACGGTGGACTTACTGAGAACTTAAGCAAGTAAGGCAGGGTAGGTGCATGGGTTTCTCTGTGCTTCACAGATTTAGCAGTCCAGAACAGGTTGTTGCTAGGGCTAAGAATGGCAGAATCAAACATCATGTGTGACTGACTCCACCCAGAACCAAGTAGTTTTCAACCTTTCCCTGTTACAGAAAACCAGCTTTAAGAATAAAGAAGTATAAAAAATTTGGGGTTGAAGCATCTGAACTTGAAACTGGTATCACACCAATTAGGACAACCACAGCTTGTGAAACTCAGTGTTCATTCAGACTAGGTCATCCAAATAGTCCCGAGTGTACTCCAGCCTTCACAGTCCACCATAACAGGAGTCTTTAAAAAAAAATGGATGTGACCGGAGTTTACATATTTTAATGATGATTTTTACAGCTTATATTTTCCAAGGAAATTAATATATTGTATATATTTCTGCCCACACCTGCTTGTCATTGCAAGGCTGGGTCAGAAGCCCGAAAGCAGTCGCTGTGCACTGGGAACCTCTACCTGGTAGGAGAAAAAGCGTCACTCAAAATCCCTGACTATACTTCTCTTTGCTGTATTAAAGAGCAGGAAGGTGACTTCAAAGCGCCCTGTATACACACCATGATCCTGTTTCGAAACCCAGAACTACTGAAATGCAGCTCAGAGGATGAATCTTTGCTGATGTACAAGAGTACAGGATAAGAGAGACAACTGCTTACACCAGAAAAGCCCGTATTTGCTCCACCATCAGACCTGTCAGTCTTTGACGACCGCCGTTCAGTGCAACAGGGTGAAGGCAGAAGCCGAGTTGCCCAGGGGCAAGACAAGGCAGGATGCAGCAGGCTCTGTAGCCCCAACCCCTCTGAATGCACCTGTCTGCATTGTGACCAGAATCCCATATGTCCCTATAGTCCGTGTGCGGTTCTACCCCGTAAATCCTGCTCATACGATCAACACTTGTGAGAGGTGTCACACTGCCTGAGTACGCACCCTGTAGTTGACATGTATACAACAGTGTCTCACCTAGACCTCAGGATGGAGAGATCTGCATTGTTTGTGTCTTGTGGTCTTTCTGTATTTAGTCAAAAGAAATGTAAAACTATAGGTTCAGCCTCCAGGAAGGAGCTGGGAATGTTTTTGCCAAGCACTCCAGTCGGCAAAGCAGGATTTTTGGGGAGCCACAGTGATGAAATCTGTAACTGAGAGAGTAATCTGAAAGACATCGTCACTAATAACAAAATGCAAATACTGTCAAATGAACTTTTCCGTGACCGCTAGCCCAGTCACAGCACTTTGACAACACCCGTAATATTTTAAGTTAGAAAACAACTGAGCAGCAGGATACACTTCCATACTGCCATCAACTACCAAGACACAAGCAGGTGTAGAAGTGCAACCGTAAGCACACAGAAGACACAGAGGGCTCTGACTAGCTCACTAGCAACACTGAACAACTGCTGTAAAATCAAATGTCTCCTTTCTTCCAAAGCTGGAGTAACTTTCCTCCGAATACCAATTCTGGCAGAAGACAAAAGCAAGAAGTGAGCATACACAAGTAAACCATTATTTGCAGAATTTCCTAATGTTGCTGCTCTAAAATAAGTGACTCAAAAATTGCTGCCTCAACAAACCTGTGCTAGAGTACTAGCAACTCAGCAGTGTTGTCCCCCAGTAACATGTAATCACTGCTTATCATTCTGTTCCTGTTACGTGAAAAGGCTAATGGTTTGGCAGACCATGTGTTGCGGTCCATTCTCTACTATTGTTCATAACACTACAGCTTTGATTTTTATTTAAACGTCAAACTTTATTGTGGACCTTTTGCAGTCCTTTGTACTGCAGATTTGCTTATTGCTGAGTTGTGCTTTTGAGAGAACTAATGAAATCAGACCTACTGCTGAACATAACGAACATCACCACTCAGCCTCCCTAGTACTTCTCTTCAAGTTTGTCTTCATACCTCTAAAGATACAGGTTTTATTTGATTTTCTGTATTTGCACCCAGTATTTGGGTTGTGGATAATCTTTCTTCTTACATGTTTGGCATTTCCTATTGGTAGGTCTAAATAAAGAAACTTCATGTAATTTTTAAGACAGTGGTCCAAAATAAAAACCCTACTTATCAGTCTGCCCTTCTGATTTGATTACAAGGTGTTTAGTGCTTTATGTTCTGTGTTTAATACTCACTTTGTGATGCCCAGTCTATGCTATATTGTGCACACACAGTGCTGTGGAATTAGCAGTCAACACAACAGTGTAACTGTGTGTAATCACACTGCCAAGACACATGGCAAAACAATCGCAGGTGCTGCACTCTGAGCCTCGACCTACCATCGCTGCAGTTCTTGCCACTGTTTTCCTTTTCCCCTTCACTGGCAACCCTGATGGTATTGCAATTTGAGACCTTGACTGGCTCTCCAAGACCCTCCATCCATAGCCCTATCCTCAAGGACTCTAAAGATGTGGACTAACATGGAAACAAAAACAGAGCCATCATCAAACCAAATAATAAAAGCTAAAAAATCGCATCCTGACTCTACCTTTGACTTTCTCTGGACTATACATTAAGCCCTCACATTTGTTTCTCTTCCCTGGTCTATAAAGGTATAAAAGATGGCTAAAAGTCTTATTGGAGTCAAGCGAATTTACATTTTTAAAATTAATTTCTCCTTTTGTTCCTTTTCACAAATTGTTTGCCATCAGAGCATAAATTTATTCATTATTCAGAATGATTCACAAATACCTTCGATAACGAATTCTTAACCAACCACTAAATCTCAAATACTGAAATAATAATACTGGAATCAAATACGCTGACTGAAACCTTTTCCAGGCTGGTTAACTTAGTAAGTCAATCAATTAGAAAAAAAAAAAAAACAAAATAATCTCAAGATTTATAGAATCTGTCAGTGGTGAGCAAGATCAGAATGCTGAATTTTTGGTGTTGGTACTAAGCAATAGGTTTATTATTGCAGTTCACTGCAGATGTGGCCCTGATCTGCCAGGCAGCTTCTACACCTTCCCAAGGTGTAAGCTCGCTCTGTGAAATTTCCGGTTGGAGGTTGTAAATGCATGACACTTGATCCTGAAATGAAATAGCCCAAACTGAAAACTAAACCCATTCCAGGCAGTATGTTTAAGAAAAAAAAATATATCCTCAGTAACTAACAAATGGATTTATTCAGCATAGCATTGGCAAATCACTCCCTTAGCTACTAATGAATCAGACACTGCAGTCTTGCTCCAGACCAGGCACATGCCACTCCCCCGGGCACTAGCAGCACAATGAGTCTTTGAAAGCCTGCTACCTTCTAAGGAGATGCTAAGGTGGGATTTCTGCAAGTCTGATGGCAGACAAAATCAGAATTCACAGTGACCTTGGTAGACTGAAAACATGGTCTAGAAAAAAAGAGGATGCAATTCAGTAAGACGGATCTGCAGGTCTGTACTTTGAGGGGAATAACCAGTTTCACAAACAGGAAAAAGATGGCAAAAGACTGACAAGGTAATTGGTCTTCAAAAGAAGATCCTGGGGACTAGAGCAGACTACAAATGGAAGATGAATGAGCAGTGGCATGCTATTAGAAAAAAGTCAAATGTTAAACAAACATATAAATGGCAAAAACATTATCAGACACAACAATTTTTCTGTTCTATTCAGCAGTAATAACACTGGAGTTGAAGTAGTTTAAGTATAATATCCAGTTTCAGGCACCACATTTCAAAAAGTCATGTGTATTGAACTGGAGACAGTCCAGAGTAGAGAAACAGGAATGATGAAGCGTTTGCAAAACACAAGCTATGAAGAAAGACTGAAATAATTGGGTTTGTTTAGTCTAAAGATGAAAAGACTACATGAGCCAGGAGTGGAGAGGGAAAAGGCTTGAGGGAAAATTATGAGAGTCTTTAAATATGTAAGAAGCTGCTTCAAATGGGAAGGAAAGAAATAATACGCATTCTTGTCTATGGTGGCTACAACAGAAAAACAGGCTTGTGGAGCAATAAAAAGGCTGAACTTCATGAAAATGCTTTCTAGGGGAGTACTGCAATAGGTATCAAAAGGATTCGGGATTCCTAACTAAAAAAAAAAAAGAAAGCTTTTTAAAGAACAAATTAGACAAATACCTGCCTGAAGTAGATGAACATTTCTAGTCCTTTACAGCCTTCTTTTCTGACACTAAGATCTTCTGTGTTGCTAATCTCCTGTGGCCGCACAAATTGCATTGACTACAGTTCTGTGCCTGTATTTGATTTAATTTATTTGCAAGTATTTAGTTACTTATTAAGCCCTTAGGTCAATTACATTAAGAAATTTAATAAAAAAATGTAATAAAAGATATGTAATGTGTAGTTCTGAAGAAAACAGGAATATGAGCTAATTAAGTAAATGTTTAAGAGATCTACATTTATTCCCATTGCCCATATAGTCATTAAAAATTGCATGCTACATTATCAGTCAGTAATGAGGTTTATAATCATTTACATTTCTCAGGGTTGTTTGATATGTGAACATAGCCTCTTACTTGTAGATACCAGCCTCCTCAAAAGGCCATACCTCAACATCTTTCATCACAGTTTAAATCTCAGTCTACTCCCCCCCCCCCCCCCCAAAAAAACCAAACATCTTTGTCTAGGAAACACAGACTTTTATATTTTTAAATCATAACTCCTTCCTGAGAGATTGTTACTTATTCCTGTCTCAACAAATTTTGCAGCAGTGTCCTTCACATCCACTGTCATGTCATGACAAAGTTCAAGGAATAGAGAACGTATTACTGACTTGCAAATTCTTCATGACAGTGAGCTGCCAAACAGAGATCACTTATCTGTTCTTTAACAGGGACATGCTGGATAGAAAATAATGAAAAGAAATCTTGATCATCCACTAAATCATTTATAGCATATCAACTAAGTCACCTTGACAAAAAGCGAGGAGATCAGAGCTCTATTCCCAATTCTGCCAACAACCCAACCTTCCTGGTCAATACACTTCACAGCAGTTTCTCTTCTTGTATCTCATTTATACAGATTATACCAACCCTTTGGAATACTTTTGCTACAGGTATGTATAAGGACACTTTAGCTGATCTTTGATTGCAGCCAGGTACTCGGGTAATGACAATAAGAAATTAATTATTAAGGTATATAGAGATTCCTGTGAAATTACATAGGCAGTGACCTCTAGTGGGTTCCAAAAATGAACAGCTCTGCCTGTCCCTTAACACCAGGAAAATGTCAACACTGCTAATCTGCATGACATGCACAAGTAAAGAGTTATTGATTACTGTTAGCAAGAACCTACAGCGCTATATCCTCTGGATTAATTGATAATTCTCTATACAGGCAAACACAGTTATTATTAGTTTTCAGAAGATGGTCATAGATCAATACTTATTTGGCAGATATTTGTTACGATAATCTATGTTTACAGCCACAGTCATCAAACAACAGGTACAGATCAGCCATAACTGAATGCACCTTCTAATAATAGTCAGTGTATCTGATAATGCATTTTATTTATAACTTGCTACTTTTGGAATATAAAAAAACAAAAAAAGAGCCTAATTGACAGCAACTTTTGGTTGTGATTCATCCCTGGTTAGGGAGGAACAATGCAAGTAGTCATTGGGAAAGATAGAACATCTGCTTAAGGGTCTGACAGACTCTGAGTAAGCCTCCCACTGTAACCGGGAGCTTGCACAAGCTCGTTAAAACAAGGCATACCCTGTTAAAGCTTAAACCCTGGTACCCCGAGCAATCACAAGGAGCTGTCTGAAGAGGACACAGCCTGTAACAGAACCACAGGCAATTGCTGATGGCTTTATTTTTGTTTTCCTAATTCTGAAGTGGATCAAAATCCAGTCTTTGCGTAGCTTCTGTGGCTAAGAAACCAAACAGATTAGAGTACCCATTGCGTAACTTCCCTTTGTGGATCCCCACCCTAATCTGGCCTGTTGGCTCCAAGTCATCAAGAAACATGTTCGCTGTTCTTTGAAAAATGATTTTTACTGTCACAAGTAGAGTCATTAGAAATTAGATCATCATTCTCCAGCTGCAGCCTTAGGGCAAATAGTGCATTTTGGCCACCCCGGAGCTCTCCTCTCACCCTCAAGCAGCCAGATCAGGTCAGAGATGATAACAAGCACTAGCTAGCTTCCCGCTACAGACACTGACTCAGGAAGGCTGTACCAACCCAAAGGATTTGCAATAGATGGGGAAAAACTCTGGTTAAAAATTAATATGGAGAAAGAAAATTGCAATAAAAAAAAGATCACAACAAGGTATTCTCTGTACTTGTGAAAAATAGTTTCATGTCTTTTCGCAAAGGTATTTATATTCGGTGCTCACTTTGGCCATCTTTACATACAAGCTGAGGAAGAAATTACATACAGATCCCAGGAGCTGGGTCAATGAGACTGAAAATTTTGTAAGAGCTTTTGTGGACCTGGAAGGCTGGAAGAAGTAAGGGTTCCCTTCTGAGTACTACCTCATTCAATGCACAGCACGTTTTTCATTCTAACTGGTGTAAAACCAAACAAACCACAGGTGCTTTGTGAATAATTCCTCATACCTCATTTCCTGAATTCCTTCATGTACCTTTTTTCTATGGCAGGAAAGAAATCTTCAACTTTTGCACACAAAAGAGCATTTTCAAAATATTTATCATCTTTAAACCTCTATATTACAAGACAGAGTACTGCTATCCCCACTATACAACTGGAGAAACAGTCTAAGAAAAGTTAATCAACTCACCCAAGGTTGAGAAGATGCAGAAATTGACAGTATGGCATCTGATTCTGCATCAGCTCACCTTCACCTTTAGCTGTAAAATTGCCTGAGACTGTTGACCTAGAAAACGTGCTGAAGTTCTTGAGGAACATTTCAAAACAGGCTTCACTCTGCTCTCACGTAGCTTGAGAATGCCAAGGCAAGAACCTTAAGCACTATAATTTGGTGCCAAGAATAAGTTAAAATTGTGACAATAAGACAATAATTTAGATGTTCAGCGTGCAGCTTGACTGAAAAAAGTAGTTCAGGAACACAATTATTGTATTATCTCATTTGTTTTGCCCAACTTTACTCTCAGTGCTGTGTCTGACAACTGCCAGGAGGATCACAGAGCCAGTTCCCATGGAGAATGACCATCGGTGTATTTGTGGGGATGTTTCTGAGGTATCACTGCTAAAAAGTTGAACAAAGTACCTCACAGGAAAAAAAATAACTCAAGTTCACAACACTGCAAAGGTACGGAGAGCTGAATGAGTCAATTCTAAGAAATCAAACCCAGAATACCTGGCAGCTCAACAGAAGATCTCACACCACTGAGCATCTTTCACCAGTGGCCTCAGTCCTAACTAAAACCTCTGGACAGTATCAGACCATAAGTGAAAAGGTGTACATTCCTCAGGGAGGGGATATGGATTATATAGGAAACTTTGTTAAAATTTAAAACATATAAAGTCTAAAAGCATTTTAAAAGTATAACAAGAGCTGGAATTAGCTGAAATCTGTGTCATACTGATCCTTTGGGGAAACAGGGGATCCACAGTAAGAGTTCCTGGTATCAGGGATCCGTATGCTGATGACTGAATAAAATGAAGATTGCAGCAGATTAGTTGTAAACATCAGAAAAATCTCAAGTGCAAGTGGTAGAAAAATCCCAAGACCAGACTCTTTGTGGATTTGCTGACTAAGTCCCTTGGGCTGATGTCTGACCGACTTTTCCTTATTTCTCAAAGGGCCTGACAAACTCCTGATGAATATGAGAAAAGCAACCCAAGCAATGAAATAGCCAACGCAGCCTCTGCGGACTGTGACCATAACTACTACTGCACATTTACATGGTGACAATAAATCACTGCATCAGTGCAGCCACTGGTTAAGGTAATGCCTAATTGGCAGCCACATTTCAGATCATAACCTAAGAGTTACATCCATAGGTATTTTGTTCTCACTGCATAAAGCAAAATACATTGGAAGTTCTTCAGCTTAGGGAGGTTAAAGAATTAGGTATTTTGCGTTTGGCTCAATAATGCCATATGCTGTCAATCTGAATATAGAAATTTCTGGATATCTTTGTCAAATCTCTAACAGCTAAAATGACATGCTCAGGCCTTTTTCACATATCTTTTCTGCATGATTCCTATAAGACCACTGTCCCTGACACAATAAAACACCTATGTACTGTATTTATACTAAATTCACTTGTGCAGAACAATAAACGTAATTCTCAACGGTGAAGAACTGAAAAGAATGGAGAATATTTGCAAATCTAATTTTTATACTCAATTAAATAAATCAGTTCATTGACCTGTATAACTAACAAACACCTAAACACTATTTTGCTTGTTTAAGCAAACAAATTAATAAAGCAATACAACAAAAATTAGAAGAAATAAAAACTTATGACTGGACAGTAACCACCTCCCACTCAAAAGAAAACAAGGAGGGAAATTACCTTATGGTGCTTTACACAGTTTGGCTGGCCCTAATATTTAATTTGCTATCTTATGTTTAAGCAATACTCAGTCTTACAAACTGATCTATCAGATCTGAAGGTATTAAGAATGCCATTTTCCACAGCCACAGAAAGACGGAATAGGATATTTAGCAAGAAAATATCAAGATGCATTAGAAAGTCAATGAGTTGTCAAATAAGCTCACACAATCCTTTTTCTACCTACCTATTCACACTGATTGATTTTGATTGGTTTCGCTATTCCTTTTTTCTCTTACATGCACCGAGACAATACTAAGATACAATCCAGTGTTTCCAATGCCAAAGTTTTTAGAGAGGCAAAAGAAAAAAAAAAAAAAAAAGGCAGCTTGAGACTTGTTGAGATCACATTAAGAGCCTTTCAAAATGTTGGAGGTTTTTTGAGATATTGAGAATGGTATGAAAAGAAAAAAGAAAATTTACAAAGCTATCCCCAGATATGATTTCTGATATAACTAATCCCTGGTTCTCTTTATGTCATTTAGTCACAGAAATCAGTACTTATTATCTGCCTATAGGCAGATCTGACCTTCAGGTCGTTTTCTGCTCAGATAAGACAAAGCCCTTATTTGAAATAAAGCATTTTCATCACTCACTTATCACAAAACAGTGAGGGGGAGGGAAAAAGGTTAATTATAACAGTAGAGGAATGCCGAATCTGGGTGTGCTGGCACACAAGAGATGCTTGACCCTAACCACGCCCTCTGGACAGCACCGGCGGGAGTCATTACCCCTCCAGTTCTCCAGATAACCTGTGCATGCCTGCATGCATGTTTTAAAGTCTGGTTGAGAACTCCGGGGCTTGAAGGGAAAGAAACTGCCTACGCGGTGGGGGTGAGGGGAATTATATTTCTTCACCTGAGTCTAGCAATGTTTTCAGTATTTTACAGCCTCCCCTGGGAAGTCAGAACTGTCAGACTCAGGAACACCGAACTGTAGGATGGCTACATTTCATCTCCTGTATTTGTACACAGCCGCACGCCGTCTGCACACAAGATAACAAAGCTCTCAGAGGCACCTTCAAGGAGGAACACAGGACTCTCAAGTGTCTGCTTTGACCTCCTGGTTTCCTCCCAGAGATCAGAGCCAAGAGTATCTGTGAAGACTTTGGCAACCCCAGAAGAATACCTACAAAAGGACAATCCTTGCCAACTGGCACGTGCCTTCTCATAAACCCTACACAGTCTCAGCTTCACTGGCTTGACAAACAGCTCAGATATCCCTCAAGAGTAGATGGGAATGTTAGTTATACCAGCACCTGGCCAGGTTCTTCTGTGAATGGAACTGGAGCTCAGGAGAAAAACAGAATACTTGAATTTCTTGTCTGTTAAGAAGAATGGCTACAAGAAGAGCAGGCTGGGTAGTGATAGCTTTACATTTTCAAGAGAGGAACAAAGCAGTATAAGCTTTCTGGCTTATGAGCTTCTTCTTTCCAAGCGTACAGGGATTTCAAGGAAAGAACCACAAGCAAAATGAAGAGCCCACGAGACAGAGAACAGGTAAGAAAGAAAAGCCATTAAATTTGTTCACAATTCTGCAAGACTACCATTCCATCTTAAATCAAATCCTTTTGAAATGCAATAGGAGAAATCAGGAACAAGAAGGCGTTTAAACTGAATTAAGCTGCCAAAACAGCATTAGATCCATAAGAAAGTTGCATGGGTGTGAAAATGCAGCAGCAAGAGTCTGACAAACTGCAGGGATGAAAGTGAAATTACTTTGTCTGCTGATCCAAATACATCCTGATCCTGATCCATGAGCTATCACAATCCTGCCTGTCAATCTGGCAAGGTCAAGAGCATCTGTTTTCAGTCCTTACTTTTCTACCACTTCTACTACCCTTGGCTTCTAACAGGAGTTATTTAAATTGGTGTGCCATTTACCCAAAGAAACATTTTCCTCTTGATAACCTCATCCAATGAGCTACAGTAAAATTATGTGCTTGAAGTTGTGTATGAAAGTCAACATTTCATAAGTTCTCTGAGATACATATGAAGTATTAATGCATTATACGGCTCTACGAAAATGCAAACAAAAACTTCAAAAAATGGTCTCTGTTAGAGAGAGAATAAAAAGCTAAAAATGATGGCAGAGATAAGCTGTGATAATATTTAATAAAAAACTTCTCTAGTCACTAGTGTTCCCACTGATTGCAATAGTCTTGCATTGAAGAGCTTTACATGGTAGCTTATGTTTGCCTGGCCAACTTTTGTAGGAGGGGGAGTAAAAGGGATGGCTTCTCTGAGAAGATGCCCAGAGCTTCCCCCGTGTCCAACAGAGCCAATGACAGCTGGCTCCAAGACGAATCCACCACTGGCCCATCAGCGAGGGTGGTAGGGCCTCTGGGATAACATGTTTAAGAAGGGGAAAAATCTGCTGTGCAACAGCAACTGCAGCCAGAGGAGAGGAGTGAGAACACGTGGGAAGACCAAGGGCAGTGGAGAAGGAGGGGGAGGAGGTGGTCCAGGCACTGGAGCAGAGATTCGGCAGCAACCTATGGTGCAGACCATGGTGAAGCCAGCCATGCCCTGCAGCCATGGAGCGTCATGGTGGAGCAGAGACCCACCTGCAGCCCAAGAAGGACCCCACGCCAGAGTAGGGGGATGCACCCAGAGGAGGCTGTGACCACGTGGATAGTCCAGGCTGGAGCAGGTCTGCTGGCAGGACCCATGGGGGGCCCACACTGGAGCAGGCTGCTCCTGAAGGACTGCAGCCCATGGAAAGTACCCATGCTGGATCAGCTTGTGAAGAACTGCAACCTGTCGGAAGCACCCACATTGGAGCAGGTCATGGAGAACTGTCTCCTGTGCGAGGGACCCCACGCTGGAGCAAGGGCAGAGCGTGAGGAGTCCTCCCTCTGAGGAGGAAGGAGAGGCAGAGGCAACTTGTCATGAATTGACCCCAACCCACTTCCCCGTACCACTGCGACAAATGGGGGGAGGAAGTAGAGCAATAAGGGTTGAAGCTGAGCCAAGGAAGAAGGGAGGAGGGGAAAAGGTGTTTCCGATTAGATTTTTATTTCTCATTACCCCACTTTGACTTTGATTGGCAACAAATTCAGTTACCAGCTGCATCATCAAAGCAGCCATGGTTTCCATTGTCACTCAGGGATGGACTGGGATGTCTCCAAGTGATGAACTGTGATGTCACCTAGCGAAGGATTGTGACCCAGCATCCCTCCCTGCTGATACTCAGGCACTGACTCTCACCCAGCTGGTTCATTCCTGAACTCCAGCTGACCAACTTGGCGATGTTTGGAGTGGGCAGCCACTCCAACACTCCTTCAGACACTGCAGTCCCTGTACTACCAGGAGCCGGAGGAGACCTTCGGCAGCAGCCTGGGGTGGGTACTCAGCGTGGAGGACACAGTCATGGACAACATCACCCTCCAACATTCCAGATACAGGGCTGGCGGACTGGATCCTCAGGGACTCCCTCCAAAACATCAGAGGGACACAGCAACGACATGGCAGAGAAGCCCACCATCTGCCAGGCTGGCAGGATGCCCATGCTGTCAGCGCCAGAGAGGGCAGCCCCCTGGATTCCCAGAGCCCCACTGCCTCCCAAGGAGGGTCGCTTGCCTCTGGCCCAGGCCCCTCTGGCAGCACTGGAAGATCCAGCAGAGATAAGCTCCCCTGCACCTCAACAGCTCCCACTGGTGGGAGCCACCGCCCTGCGTCTGTTGCCATTCTCACAGAGCAAGAGGAGCCCCAGGAGGAGCCAGGAGAGGATCTGCCTGGGCCCTCCAACTCCAGCCAGGGCAGTGAACACTCCCCTGGGAGGACACAGCAACCCGCAAAGAGGAGGAACAGCAGCTCCAAGGGCTCACCAACAAGCAAGAGACCAGTACAGTGTCGGTGAGCCCTGCACGGGGCCTCAGGGGACGGCCACACCAGGACTGGGCCGTCAGCTGGGACATGCATGCAGCCCTGCCATATCCCATTATCCCCATAAAATAATTGCATGAAATCTACAGAAAAAGTCTCAGTGTCACTAACAGCGCCAGTGGCGTTGCTATCCTCCCGTATTTTGCTTTTTTGCTGGGAGGGGTGGGATGTGAACGCTGAAGCTCCTTCCACATGTGCCCAGTGCTACTGCGCTGTTGCCCCCGAAGGCAAGTGCTGCCCAGCTCCAGGCCTGCCTCCCTGCAGCTGATCCAGGGGCAGATGTTGCCAGCTGTGATCTCCAGGGCCACCCTGTGCCCCACTGCTCAGCATACCAGGCCTGGCCTGCTCCTTCTTCCCGCTCTCCCACATCCGGCCTTGGCGCTGGCCTTTCTTCTCCTCCCCCTGGAAAGGACCCATCGTCCGCAGATGCTCGGCAGATGGATGCCAAGTGGCTGAGGACACTGGGCTTCTCGGGTGTGGAGAAGAGGAGGCTCAAGGGGTGACCTCATCGCTCCCTACAGCGTCCGCAGGAGGGGAAGTGGAGTGGGAAGTGCTCAGCTCTTCCCCCTGGGCTCCAGCGACAGGACACAGGAGAAGGGTTCAAAGCAGGCACCAGCTGAACTATGCCACCTCTCCACACTGTTAGTGGACAGTGGACCGGACTTACCGGTAAGCCTGTGTCTTCTGTACCGTCTTGCAAGGCAGGTGGTGCCGTCACAGGGGACCCCTCAGCAAAGCCACCTGCGGCCCGGCGAGAGAGCAGCTCTGGTGCGGAGGAGGCCGGAGAAGAGCGGCGGCTCTGCGCCTGTTCAGCGTGCGCCCGTGAGGGCAGAGCAGTGCCATCGGGGGCTCTCTGAGCGCTGCCGGGTAACGGTGGCCGGGAGGGGCGGCGTTTCGGCGGACAGGGGTAACACAAAGTCCCCGCCGACGCTTCGCGCCGGACGCCAGGGCAGGCCAAGGTGCCTCGGCAGCGGCAGCCGGAAGCGGCGGCACAGGACGCGCGTGGTCTCCCCCCGCCCAGCGATAGGACGAGCGAGCGGGGGGCGGGCCCCAAGTCCCCGGGTCCGGCCCGCCGATTGGGTGATCCGGAAGTGGGCGGAGCCTGTGGCCGACGGCGCGGGAGATTGCAGCGGGCGCCGACCAGGAGCGCCGGTGCCGCCTAAATATGCGCATGCGCGCGGAAAGCCGCGTCTCCGGTTGCCCGGCAGCCGCGGCCGGAGGCCCGGCAAAGCCCCGGCGGCCGCCCGGCCAGAGCTCCCGTGCCAGCAGGCGACCGGCCGCCCGGCATCATGCTGTGGGATGTGCGCGGGGCTAGTGCTGGAGGAGGGGGCAGCCAGCGAGCCCCGGGGGCGGGGGGGCGGGTGTGGGCTGTGTGCGCGGTGTGTCCGGTTCGGGGCGGGCGGTGTCGGCTGGCCCCTGTGGGATGGATGCCTCGTGCTGCCGGCCGGTGACAGCGCAGGTGCGGTAGGGCCTTGAGGCGGGTTACGCCGGGGCACTGGGCTCTGTGTCTGGCACGGTACGGAATGGGGTGTTTTGTGCTGCATTGCACAGCATTGCGTGTGTGTTCTGTAATGTGCGTTGTGGGGCCTTCCTTGTTCTGTCCTCAGGCGCTTTAAATTGTATTTTGCTTTGCATTGGTGTGCGTTGTTAACTGTTCGCTGGGTGTACTGTCCGGCTTCTGTTGTGCTTGGCAGTGCCTCGTACTGTGGGTTTGCTCACTCTTTTGTCCCGTGTATGTAGCGCAGGTGGTGTTTTCCGACCCAGACTCTGGCCAGGGTGGAAACCTACTGATGCCTAAAGTCACCCATCTCGCGCCCCTACAGACAGCGGGCCTGTGCGAAGCCCGTGGAGCTCTTGTGGACCGCAGCGGGCTGCGACCAGCATCTCCCTCTGGGTGGGACGCCTCTCGGAGCTGGCCAGCTCTCAAGTTGGCAAAGCTGGAAGGACAGTCGCTGAAGGCCGGCAACGGGACCTGGGCCAGAACCCCCGCTCCTTGAGGGTCAGTCCTCGCCCACCAGGAAATGCAAAGGCATTTGACGTGAATATTTCACTGAACTCAAAGGGAATTTTGAACAGGTGGACCTTTATATCTGTGCGTGTGTGTCTGTGTATGCAATTGGGCTTCTAAAAACCTTTAAGTCTTTAACTAAGTTGTTGTGCTAATGCATTGATAATTAAGTTGTGTGTGAAGGTTATATAATCTAATGTTGTGGTTTATCTTTTAGTACTCCATCAACTATAAGGGATGCCATGGTATGGGATAGTGTATTTTATGCACTGTAGGGTATGGTATTTATCGGTTTGTACCTTATTTACGGTACTGTGTGTGTTGTGTGTATTGAACTGTGTGTGTATTGCATGGTATGTGTGGTATTTCATATGCTCTATTATTTTATCTATTGTGTGTATTGTCTGTTTTGTCAGTTATTCTCTGGTATTCTGCTGTGTTGTATTGTCTCTACTTTGTGGTTTTTATTGTATGTAGGTGTTGCATTACATGGTGAGTGTTGTCCCAGACAGCATCTTACCGTATTTACTGTGTTGATTCGTTGTAGCGTTACCCTCAGCACTGCATTCCGTGTATTCCATTGTACTGTAGGTTGCTTTGCACTGCAGTTTATTGGTATCGTGTGCTGTAATTTGGGTTGTCTCTCGTCTTTTGTGTTCTGTTGTATGTGTTGTGTGGCGTGGTACTTACTGAACTGCATGTCTGGTACTGTATTTACCCTATTCCCTATACCGGGCTGTACTTGTGTTGGTTCGCTGGCATGGTACTATATTTTGTACGGTATTGTATTGTGTGTGTCTTACTTTGCATTGCACTGTGCGTATGGCATCGTAAGAATCCTGTGTATGGTGCTGTATGCGTTGTACGGTATGGTACTTATTGTATTTTGTAATGCTGTATTGTCTGCTGTCTTTTGGATTTTTATTGTCATGTAAAATGTTTTCTGTACTGTACGTTGTAATTTGTGTTTCGGTGTCATGTGTATGTTACTCTCCTTTGTAATGTATTTCTGATTGTATTTTATGCTTCGTACGGCTTGTCCTGTGTGGGTTTACTGTGCTGTAGTTTGGTTTGTATTCTGCTGTAGCACTGCACAAGAACTGGGATTGCTCTGCACCCCCCAGCGCAGCCCCGGGGCCCTCCGACACCAGCTCCCAGCATTTCGCAGGAGCCAGCTCCCCTGAGCCCATCTCTGCAGCCAACTCCGCCGAGCCCGTCTCCGCAGGCAGCTGTGCCAAGCACAGGCGAGCGCCCGGCTGGCCCTGCTGCTGCTCTGGACCCGCACAATGGCACGGCGTAGCTGCAGGCCCTCAGCATCCGCCTCTGTCACCCCCAAGAAACACCTTGATGCTTCCCAGGGTGTGCGTGTGAGAACAACCTGACTGTAGTTTGTCCTGTGCTGTGTTTTGTACCGTACGCTATGACGTGTATGGTGTGCTGTCGCAGGAATTGTGGGGGTTCAAACGCGCTGTCTTTATTCTCCAACTTGCATTGTACCGTCTGTCCTGTACGTGGCGTGCGGTATGTGTGGTATGGGATGTGCCGTACTGTCGCTGTGGGACATACGGATTGTTACGGATTGTAAGTGTGGTGTCATATTCTATGTATTTCCTTGTGTTTATTGTCTGTATTGTACTGTGGTTAGTCTGCATTGTGTTTGGTATGTATTGGTTTGGCATTGTATTGTATGGAACATGTGTGCTGTACAAACTTAGTTGTAAGTTGTTAGTTGTAAGCAGTTAGGTTTAGATTAGATATATAAACAAAAAAATTCTTCAGGGAGAGGGTGGTAAGGAACTGGAACAGGCTGCCTGGAGAAGTTGTGGATGCCCCCTCCCTGGAAGTGTTCAAGGCCAGGCTGGATGAGGCTTTGAGCCACCTGGCCTGGTGGAGGGTGTCCCTGCCCATGGCAGGGGGTTGGAACTAGATGGGCTTTAAGGTCCCTTCCAACCCAAACCATTCTGTGATTGTATGTATCGTAGGTACTCGGTTGTATTTTATGTCTTGTATAACATGTACTCTGTGGTACGTTAATAACGTACATCATGTGCGTAGTCTATAGTAAGGTATGTGCCATCTGTGTTCTATGCATTGTATTTATTCTGCTGTACATATTGTGTGTTTTCTGCCGTGTTGTGTTTTGGTGTGTAGTGTATGTGTCTTACGGGATATATTGTATGGTATGTCAGGCAGAGCACATGTTGTGTCATATCTGGTTTAGTGTGCTGTACGTGCTGTTTTCTTACAAGTGCTGCATTGTATTGCATGTTAACGTGTTGTATGTCCTGCATTTCTTCTTGTGTGTTATGTATTGCACGTGCCATACGTTGTGTTATATGTACTGTGCTTGGTGTTGTATAGTATGTGTTGTGTTGTGCAGGCTGGGGAGAGCCCAGACTGGAGCAGCCTGCTGGCTGGACTTGTGACCCATGGGGGACCCACGCTGGAGCAGGCTGCTCCTGAAAGGAGTGCAGCCCATGGAAAGGACACGTGGAGAGAAGCCACGCTGGAGCAGTTCTTGGGGAACTGCAACCCATGGGAGGAACCCCAAGCTGGAGCAGGGGAAGAGGGCGAGGAGGAAGGAGCAGCAGAGGCAGCGTGTGATGAACTGATGGCAACGGCCATCCCCCTGCACTGTGTGGGGGGAGGAGGTCAAGCAATGGGGGGTGAAGCTGAGCCCGGGAAGAAGAAAGTGGGGGGGGAAGGTGTTTCTGATTGGGTTTTTATTTCTCATTACCCTAGTCTGGCTTTTGGTTTGCAATAAATTCAAGACATTTCCAGAGTCAAGTCTGTGTTGCCTGTGTCGGTAATTGGTGAGTGATGCCCCCCACGTCCTTATCTCAACCTATGAGACTTCAGTTATGTATTCGCTCTCATGCCCAGCAATGAGGGGAGTACTGAGGGCAGCTTTGGTGAGCACCTGGTGTCCAGCCAGGGTCAACCCATCACACATGGCAATACAGTGCTAAACTAGACCCTATGGTTTTAATATTATCATTAATAATAATCACAGAATCATAGAATGCTTCACATAGAATCATAGCTCAGAGAAGCTTCCTCCCCCTCCCACCCTTGGCAAAACTCAACGCTCAGTGCATTTCAAAGCTTTGCTCTTCTGATTTCTTGGACAGTTGGTGTCTAAAGCCTGGAGTTACTGTGTCAACTCCTGAGTTTGATACGCAAGTATGCCATTATTCTGGCTTTAATCTTGTAGGGTAATTTAATGAAAATGGCCGGGTGAGAGGGAGCAGAATAATTAGTATTTGGGACCAAACGTGCTGCCACGGGTGGTGGTTGGGGTGAGTCCATCCGGCCTTATTTTGAATTATCAGGGATGATACAACATCGGTGTGAAAAGCAGCAGCTCTACAGCACAGCTACATACCCCCCTCCCACTTTGATGCACTCAACGTAACCTTGGGGTGGCTTGGTGCTTTTTGATGCTGTGGAAAGGATTCTGGGGTGGGTCATCAGGATTCCTTTTGTAGTCTGCAGGAAATTGGTAAATGGAAGAACCGGTTTAAGTGTCTCTTGGTTCCAAAAATAGCTCGCCCCAGCTGCTGGCTCATCTTCGGCTGGGAAGAGGGACCACTTGCACTTGTGTTCAAACACCATCGGCTTTGTTTCACCTCCGGCCCGTTGCAGGCACCCCCCTGAGGGGGAGCGTGTGCCCAGCATCTTGGAGTCTTGGACACTGGGTTTGTCTGGCTTGGAGAAAAGGAGGCGGGGAGGTGACCTCGTCACTCTCTACAGCTTCCTCAGCAGGGGAAGTGGAGTGGGAAGTGCTGATCTCTCCTCCCTGGGATCCAGCGACAGGACACAGGGGAAGGGTTCAAAGCATGCACCAGCTGGAACTAAGCGTTCTCCTACCTCTCCATACCATCAGATCAGCATTGTTTGCCATCCTCCAGTGCCTGCATTTCTCACTGCCAGATTCATTGTCTGAATACATCCCACATCTGCTTCCAAAGCTCCATCCAGCCTGGCCTTGGACACTTCCAGGGATGGGGCATCCACAGCTTCTCTGAGTAACCTGTTCCAGTGCCTCACCACCCTCTCTGGGAAGAATTTCTTCTGGATATCTACTCTAAATCTCCCCACTTTCAGTTTGAACCTATTACCTCTTGTCCAGTCACGGCAGGACCTTGTAAAAAGTCTCCCCCCCCCCCCCCCCAGCTTTCCTGTTGGCCTCTGTCTGGTACTGGAATGTACAATAATAGCAATCAGGTGCTACGCAGCAGCAGATAGCTCAGAGAAGTGAAGTTATAAAATCATTTATGTCCGAGAGGATCTCAAAACTCTTCACCAACTTGGGGATCATTTTATTCATTACAAGAGTGAAAGGATGTCTAAGGAAAATAAACAAACCTTTCATAATTAGCAAGGAAGAAGGCAGAAGCCTAAGCAACTTCCCTCTGGCTTCTGTTAACAGCTTTATCGGCACTGCTGTAAGATAGTAAACTCCTCTTAATCCTGGCATACATCATGAGCAAAACCACTTCACTAGTACCTTTTCCTTCAGAAATCATTTACCTAATGAGATGCAGTTGCAGTGAGTCCTGCTTAGTCGGAGCACTGTTGGCATATATTCCATTCCATGGTACGCACGCAGGCAGTCAGTACCGAGGATTTCTCTGGTGCTTACCCAGCTGTTAAAATAGCTGCAAAATTTTAACTTCACACCGATTGATAACACAAGTTGCCAAAAAAGACACAGTTTCTGTGAACAGAACGTGATTTCTGCTCTTGCATTTCTAGTCAAGTACAGTGTTGGACGCCAGCTGTCCCCCTGATTCTAAAATCAGAGACTTAAAAACTGGATGCTGGGAAGTATGTGTGACTGATTCCATTTGGGCAACCACTGTAAACGCCTACAGGCAATTACAGCACCTAGAGAGGTGGTGAGGGCCCCATGCCTGACAGTGCCTTGAAAGAGGCATTTGGACGCTGCCCTTCCTAACAGGCTTGAACTCTTGGAGTGATCAGGCATTGAACTAGATGACCGCCATAGGTCCCTTCCAACTGGAACTACTCTATTCCCTCCTAGACAAATGATTGTGAAAGCTGCTGAACCAAAGGAAACCGGAAAGTCAAAACCTTCTGGAAGATGTTGGCCCTTCAGAAACCTCTGCTGTATTTGCCACTGGCAAGGCTTTGTCTTGCAGGACTTCAGTGAGCATTCGGCTGGTGACACTTGTGCTCTGGGTTGTGGCCACTCAGGTCTTGAAGGCCTCCAGGCTCAGGGAGCCTACCGCTTCCCAGGGCGACCCGCTCCAGTGCTTCAGGATCCTCATGGGGATTTTGGTTATGATTCCTTGTCCCCAGACTGAGCCTTTCTACTTTCAGGAAATGCCACCGTCTCTCACCCTCCCACCAGGCAGGGCTGGGAAGAACCTGGCCCCATCCCCTTGATGCCTTCCCCACAGTCACCAGGGTGCACTGGGAGGGATCCCCAGCGCCTTCTCTGCTCCGTGCTGAACCAGCCCCAGTCCCACAGACCCTCCTTGCCTCCCCTGAGGCCCTCTGCTTTGTCAACCTGTCTCCAGGACCCCAAGTGGGACGTAGTTCCCAGATGAGGCCTAGTTGAGGCCTAGTTGAGGCCTAGATGAGAGTAGTTCACAGTTTCTGTGAAGAGAACGTGATTTCTGCTCTTGCATTTCTAGTCAAGTATAGTATTTTATGTCAGCTGTCCCCCTGATTCGAAAATCAGAAACTTAAAATGCTCTACTTTTAGGAAGTATTTGTGTCTTATTCCATTTGGGCAAACACTGTAAATGCCTACAGGCAATTACAGCACCTACTTACAGAGCCATAGGAATTGCACATGCAGACAAAACATGGGTCCCATGTCTTCCCAGATTATTATTTGCAAAATATAACCCTAAAAGACACTTAATTAGGAGTCCAGGATATCTAATTAGATTTTCCAATTACCAAGATACAAATATACCGCAAACTAGTTGTAAGTTGCGGTGGGGTTGGGCGGGAAGTCTGCAGGTATATTGCCTTATCCTCTCCCTGCCTGCTGCTGCCCTGCTGAGCTGAGAGCTGAGTGGTACCACTGTTCCCTTGCAGGACTGTGACAGCAGAGAATGTGTCGGGGTCACCAGCTCACCTGGCAAGGGGACAGAGGCAATCTAGGCCACCACACTTCTGAGGCAACAGTGTGCTCACTGCCAGCTGGAGATGAAAGGTTTTCTGGTGAACTAGTGGTATTTTAGGCTATAAAGTCAGTCTACCTCCAAAATGCTCTTTTAACACACATTGTTGCATTCAGATCCAGAATCCTACCCCATTTCCAGTGTTTCTACATTTTTAACAGCAGGATAAACACTTATAAGAATACTGCATTGCAGGAACAGCCGAGAACTCACCTACTCACTCTACACCACGCAGTAAACTCAAGATAGTTTTCCAGAGGCTAGATGGAGCTGTCGTAGCTCACACGACCCCTATCTACTGATAGGGAGCTCACTGGGTGGGCTGAGGCAACAGTGCCCCGGCCAGGCTGCCGTGAGAAGTATTGCAGTCCATATATAGAGGACACCAACCGTTCAGGTCATGTCCCTGGGCAGTGTGGACAAACAGACAACCTGGAAAATTGTTGGCAGGTGACAGAGAGTATCAGGGGCACCAGATGGCATGTTGCCCCCTAGATCCCATGCACGGTTGTTCCACAGCTGGAGCAGGCAGTGCATCTGTAAGCCCACAGAAACACACTTCAGAGCCACCCCTGCTGTCCAAGCATCACAAAATCCTTATTTTGGTATTCAAATGTAAGGATAATAGCTCCATGGGATGTCATGGTCTTGCCTTTTCTGCGTTTCAGACCGCCTTACCCACATGATGGTTGAATGCATGAAGTTCGTACCTAGGACACACTTTCAGTCTCACCTGGTGTCCGCCAACCTCCATCATCCAAAGTCCACTACCCAGTACTGGCTGGGCAGTCAGGTGTCAGTCTCACACCCACCTGAGATGTCTTCCCAGGGCCAGGGGCTGACTTGCATGGTACCTTCTGGACAAAAGCAAGCAGAGAGGGAGGAAGGGAGGTGCATGCTTGGCACTGCCCTGGCATACAGCATCCCTCTATATCCATTTCACAATCACCACCATACACCAGAAACAGGGCCAGCTGAAGCCTTGCCTAATCCAATTTGCTGCTGAAGCAAGAGTCACCCATCCTTCTTGAGGGACATCTCCAAAGTGCTCTACATAGGAGAGTCTGCCCCAACAAATATGTCTGTAGGAAGGATCCAGATGTTCCCTTTATTCTGAAAATAATTTGGGTAATGTTCTCTCCTGGATCAGGATGTGCTGAGTGCATATGGTGATGGTCCTACGTATTTAGCACAGGCCTATGCCTGAGGAAAGACCACCCCAGACCTATAGCAAAACATTTCAAAAGGCCACATAACTCCAGCTCTGCACAAATGAAAACCAAGGACAGATTCGTGATGTTAAAAGCACCACTATGTCCTTTGGGATTGCTGTGTGTCATCCAGGAAAACCAGCTGCCCGGGCAGACGGCCCTCAAACTATTGCTTCAAGGCCATGCTAGGATTACATACTGGAACAGGAGACAGTCTTTTCTGCCCATTGTGACTTCCACATGAGGGCAGGACTCTAAGGTATCCTTTTCTTTGCTCACAACCCCTGCAAATGGGAAAATAAATTTAATTTCTGTCCTGCAAACTAACAGTAGATTTCTTTTTCCTGGCACAGGTAAGGTGTGTATCACTTTCACAGGTGTTTGACAAGGTGCCCTGGGAGGCAATCTGAATTGCCACACCACCGATCCCCAAAGGGCTTTATCCTTACACTTCTAGTGCAGTGACCTAGGCTATCTTCCCAGGGGCTGCCGAGTTCAGCTGACCCCCAAGCAAGCAATTCTTCCCTAGGAGAGACAGGGTAGGCTCCCAGATCTCCTCATTCTTTCGCTACAAGGTGCTGGTAGATCTGTGGCCTAAGTCACTATGCCTCGCAGCGGTGGGTCAAAAGCAGACAATTTGGGGTGGAACAAGTATTAGACATGCTTTGCCAAATCCCCAGGGGATTGATACTACCTATTTGTAGATTATTGCGCGGTGTGATATAGGGTCTGTCTGGAGACAGCTTCAGGATATGGATATATACAATGTGGTTTTCTACTAAGCTGGTCCTTTGGGAACAACCTAACAGACCAGCATGAACGTAGATGTTGACGCTGCAAAGTGCAAGACTTTCAGCACCCCTTAATCATTGCAGCCCACTAACAACCCCAAAGCCCAGCAGACCTTATAGTTCCTTTATTTTCATGTAATTTAAATTACCTGTGTTTAAGTAGATGTCTTTTACTAGAAGCTGATATCATTGAACAGATGAGAAGCATTATGTAAAAGCCCATCAAAGGCCACAAGGGACATAGTTAAGAGGGAGTAAATATCTACTAGAAGAACAATTACTATTGTTCTCTGTCTCTTGTGCACTTTATATTACCCAGAGTAGTCACACACAGTATGAATAGCTTGAGTTTTTTTAGACTGGGATGTTCATGCCTCTGGGGATCTTCTGGCCTTCCTTCTCCAGAAACATCCTCCACCAAAATTAATTTGGGATCCTTTCTAATTTGACTATCCCATGAAAAGGATATCAGAAATCTAAGGCTGGGAAGAATTTCAACGGTGTTTATATTTCTGGACTGTCAGCTTCCCAAGAGTGCCTGAGAGCATACTTGCTGGAGGAGAAGAAAAGAAAAAACAAAATGGGGAGAAAGAAAACAAGGGTATTATATAACAGTAATACCCTCATCCTTCAGTGCTGCCTGCAGTACATTTGCTGGCTTCTCAGCAGCAAGTCTGCAGGGCAAGGGGAGCCCACATTAAGGAAATCTTCTCCAAAAAACTTGAACCTGATTCCAAGCTTCAGGACTCAGAGGCAAGGAAACCGACAGATACTGGTATTACACAGTAAAAGGTACACACAGTCATTTGTAATTTGGAGACATTTGCAGTCCACAGGATTGCCACACGATAGACAGTTCTTCAATGAAAAAATTATATAGATTTAATTACAAATCTCCTAATACCATGGGCTTTAATAAGACCCTTAACAGTATATCTGCAGTGATACATTTTCTAGCAATGATTTTCCTGAAGAGAAGGTAACATAATCCACTTGAAGAAGGCAGAAACATGGAAGGACTTTCTGCCAGGTGCAGAAGTTGTTCTATTCCTTGGCTCCACAAGCCTAAGTACAATCCTGAGCACAACACTGAGTTCCTTTGCCTTGAGCTTTCTCATTCTTCCTGCAGGAATACTGATGCTTAGACGTCATACAGAATTGCTGTATTCTTAGCATTTGACACATACCATTAAATCTCCTGATGGGAGGCAAGGTGCTAGAGCAAAAATACTAGAAATGTTTACTCATTGTGTATCAGAAAACATTGACACTATACAACATAATATTCTAGCACTCCATTTAAAATTGTTCTACCATTAACTCAGGAAGATTCTCTGGTTTTTGTGACTAGTTCTTGAGGTTTCATCCTTCAAAGCTATCATCATCTGCATTTGGGTTTCTAATAAACCTGAAAATATACAGAATTTTGCCTCATTGGAGTCTAAGAGCTCAGCTAGAACATCCAGTGCTCTGGAGTACTTCAGTGTTTAAGGCACAACAAAGGCAGTGAAAAAAGACTGCAACATATTATGATCTTACTGCAATAGCATGAGAGACAGACAAAAATTAAAAAAACAGGGCTTCTGCACTTTTATGATGTCAAATTACTGATTTCTCCTCAATAAGTAGAACGGTTCTAACTGGAAGCCTCCAATACCAAGAGAATCGCGTGGGTCGTTTCTGCATCACACTGTGGAGCAAACCATAGATGACAGCGAGTGAAGACCAGGCTGGCTTCAGAAGCCAGTACAGGATAGCTGCTGTAGCATGGCTTTTCCTCAACCCATTAGCTTGGGCACAGTGCCATACTAACACAGCTGAACAGGAACAAGATTTTACATCCAAGACGTTATATGCTTTCCAGAACAAGGCACTGCGCTCAAACAGTGCTCTGCTGCACTCCGTGATCTTTATGTGCACTTGAGACCATCATGCTTTTACAGCCAACAAAGGGAGTTTGCTGCTGCAGAAAAAAATCAGGCTTCACGTAGTGCATCAGATGTTTTTATTATAAAATGTGCTCGAACGGATGGAGCAGCCTCTCCACAAAGGTGAAAATACACATTACCGTGCGGAAAAGATGTTCTCATTTTCCAGCTCCATCCAAGCTTTTCTTTTGTGGATTCAGTAAAGGGAATTTATTGAAAAAGAAAGACAAAGAACTCATTGTGGGAGATAAAACACTTTTAAAATTTACAGTGAGCAGGAGGGGCAGTCAGCTGCTTGCTGAGCCATACTTGGAAAGTCTTCATCTGGGATCAGAAGTAAAAGCCAGCACTCAGCCAGGTTCCTTTTACGAGCAGCACTGTGATCCACTCCGCATGCTTGTTCTAAAACAAAAAAAAATGGAGAGCAACCAGGAGCCCAACTCCCAAGTAGAAATGGAAGCAGAATCAAGCAGAGGGAGTTCTCATACTAGTCCATGAATTTGGGAGCTTTGTTTAGGGATGCTTTAGCAAAGGGATGCTTTCTCAGGAGGTATAGGAAGGAACATTCTCTTGTGCCTTCTGTAATGTATCTGTGGTAAATAGGACATCAGTGTAGGCATAACTTGTTTTCTGCAGCTCTATAGCTTGCTGTCTTTAAAGTCTTGGGTGCAATTGAGCCCAGGAAGAATAAATGGCAATGTAGCGTACTGATGTATGTATGTACAAAGATGTATCTGTAGGCATAATATATGAATGCAGTCCTGGACATAGAAAACTTAAATGTCCTGTAGGCATGCTTGTGGGTTGAAACTCATCACAGGAACATAGTGTTAGTTAGCTGGAAGAATTTTAAAAATTCATGTCTGCAGATCTGTATATAAAAATATATGCAAGTTTAAAAAAATATTCCAGTGTCCCCTTCTCATTTTGGTTATAAATATGATTTGGAGGTAAAATCCTTTCACGGACAACAGAAACAGATTATCATACATGTGTGACTCTTCTCATATTCTAGATTCAGCTTTTCAAAGCTCTGAGAAGATTCACAAAGTTGCCTTTTTTTTTTTAAATTTAAATGCTAAACAAGTATTGCCCATTTCTTGCGTAACAGGAGAAAATTTTAAAAACCCACTATCACTTATGGAGTGCCAAGTAGATGCATGATGCAGTCCTGAAGAAGCAATGGAACTTGAATATGCCAAAATGTTCTTTTCTGTTATGACACTGCTCTGCAAAGCTAGAATTACAAATTTTTAAACGATGATTTTGTTCTGCCAGTAATCAGAAATCAAATATGGAACCGGATTTGGGTTTGGATCCAACCTTTCACAGCGCTGAGCTCATCTCTGGTGTGAACAGAGAGTGGCTGTTGTCGGAACCTCCACAGCCACTTTCACTGTGGCAGTGGCACATCCCTAGCTCGCTGTCGAGGGGCCAGCAGCTCGGGTGGAAGATCGGGTGATTTAAAGCACAGAGAACGCCAACCTCAGCTTGCCACACGGGTGCTACCTGTGTTTGCAAACCACACAGACTAAGATACCCCGGGATACTTGCATGCCAGTTATTTCCTTCCATGCACCTGTGTATCTGATATGACCCTAAATGAAATTAACACTATTTGTAACATTACGATATTGGGATTCCTGGTGAACACGATGTTGAGCACAGGCCAACACCGTGCCTCCGCGGCAACGGCAGATGATGGTGTCCTGGGGTGCAGAGGGAGTGTTGCTGGTAGGTTGAGAGAGGTGATCCTTCCCATTTATTCAGCACTGGTGAGGCCTCATGGGGAGTACTGTGCCCAGTTCTGGGCTCCCCGGTACAAGAGAGAGATGGAGCTACTGGAGAGAGTCCGGTGAAGGGTTGCTAAGATGATGAAGGGTGTGGAGTATCTCAGGAAAGGCTGAGAGAGCTGGGACTGTTCAGGCTGGAGGAGGAGGCCCAGAGGAAATCTCATCATATTGTACACACACCTGAAGGAAGGGTTTTAAGAATGCAAAGGTGGACTCTTTCCAGTGCTGCCCAGTGACAGGGCCAGAGGCAGTGGTCACAAATTGCAACATGGAAGGTTCCTTCTGAACATCAGGAAACACTGTTTTACTGTGAGGGTGACTCAGTGTTGGAACAGGTTGCCCAGAGCGGTGGTGGAGTCCTCCATCCTTGGTGTTCTTCAAAAGCCATCTGGAGAAGGTCTTGGGCAGTATGTGCTAGGTGTCCCAGCTGGAGCAGGGTGGGGTTGCACCAGATGACCTCGGGAGGTCCCTTCCAACATCAACCACACTGTGATTCTGTGATTCTTTATTTTGTTCTGGCAAAACAGCACAAGTAATTAACCATAAGAAAAGTTTCAATTAAGGAAAAAAGTCAGAGGTAAATTTTAAGGTTGCTAAAAACAGTATCAGTGGTATCAGAGTTATCCACTACATTGACTAGAAGAAGTGTACAATTGCTACAAAATTTTAACAGAAATGTCAACAGAAATTGGAAAGAAGACTGTACAATGACTTTCAGCTCTATTTCTCACACTATATAAGAGAAAAAAAATAGAACTAATACATGACACTAAGATGAACAGAAAAGACTGCTTCATCCGCATTATCTATCATACTATATGTTCTGTATCATCCTTTTGAGCTGTATTCTCAGACCTCAGATAGATAAGGTCGAGCATTGTCTAATGACCTATCAAAACCTCTCAGAAAACAAACCAAAAAAAAGATTTCTGAAAAAAGAAATATACAGGAGCTGCACTTATGCATTTGACATTGCTACATGCTACTGAAAACTAGTTCCTTTAACAGGATCACTACCTTGATCCAGTTTTTACTGGCTAAGGACAAATGTGACTTCAAGTAATGGAATTAATAAGAATCTCAGCACGTGCAAAAGCCAAAATATCCATGAACCTGTACTTGCTTATTGTAATACATATATGAACCCTCCGTGTCAACAATCTATAGACAAGGTAGTTATTTACCAGTCTGCAAGAGACAGAAACTTAACCAAAATATAACAGATATGAAGGAACTTGTTATTTCCTTACTATTAATTCAGTATTCTCAAATATCTTTCCTGTCTGCTTGTATGACCATACCACCTTATACAAAGAAAATGATAAATGTAGAAAATCAACCTCTGCCTTTTTGATCTGTCCCTCAGGCCAAGAACACAGACTGCTTTGGAAAATAGGGTCATAATTCAATTGGATTTTTCAAACGCTTTCTGTAATTCAAATAGAACAAGTAAAATTATGATCCCACGAAGCAAAACTCCAGCTCAGGGTAGATAGGTCTGGATATTTCAAAAATAGCTTCTGTTGGAATACTACAAGATCCCAATTTTAGCAGTGCCAGTAAGAACCTGTTAAAGAAAACCAGGAAGCTGTAAAGTATGAGAAAGGGGGAAATGAGAATATGGAAATAAAACCCAAATGATTAAAGAAAAACCAAAGGCTATTTATAAAGTAATGGCCTCCCATTGCTAAGGAAACACAGAATTAGGGCCACTCTCACTGTACATCATCTAATGCCTAATTTTATGCCTGAAAGGAGGCTGATACTGGAAAGAAAATCAGGCTCTGCAAACTAAACAATTCAGCGCATTCTCCTGTACTCTGTACTCATATTTGGTCGGGTAGATGCAGGGCTGCAGCTCATAATCTTAATTTGCATCAGATACCAAAAGGTGTTCTGCCTTTCACAGCCATCCTCACACAGTGCATGACATCTGTTCAGTACTAATAACCAAAGTAATGAACTGCCTTCCGCAATGTAAACAAACGTTTCTGTTCTCCTGTTCAGGTCAGTGCTGCCGCCAAAACAGTTCACTGGCTGACGCCACGACAACCATGGATAGATCCTGGCATAAACCAGTCAAAGGTAAAGCTATCTCTACTTTCTATCTGTTACCTCAGTTTTCAGAGGCACTGAAGTCCTGCTTTTCGCTTGCAGGAAAGAGGAAACCCAACGAAACCACAAATATTGGTGTGCGTGCCTGTAGGTCTGACACGGCACAAACAAATGTAACCGTATTTGGTAAAAAACAGGAGTGAAATCCAGGGCCTGAGAGCTCTGGGAGTGCATTCCCACACACTCCAGACAGTCTGCAGCTGCTGCAAGTGCTACAGGCTGGAGATACGTACCTGCTGAAAGGGACTGGCTCTGCGATGCTCATTTCAAAAACAACAGTGTATAATTGGACTATTTTAGAAGTAGTTTTACACTGTGAATGCAGGTTTAGGCCTGCTACATGCTCTGTGCTGACAGCCACCAGCACACGTACCAGAGGAAAAAGAAGTCTTAAAGGCAGCCGTGATGCCCCAAGACAGGACAACTAATGAAAATTCGTAGGGGAAACAACCTTAGGAATATTCTTAATGCACACAAGTCACTAATGTGGGGAAGAATAAAATGAGCCTTCATAAATCTGTGAAAACTAACTTCTATCTTCATACTGTCTGTCACAGGACACGTGATACAGCCCAGTCACCATCAGAACTGCAAAAACACCACAGTTTTCACATAAACACCCTGTGGGAACTCAGTACCACCTGGGCACAGGGGTTCTTCCCTTAACACCACAAGGCTTTCAGCTGAGAAACAGCTGAAGTCCAAATCCTTAAAAAAATTTATACCCCAAATAGTCACTGCAATCATCAGCATGCTGAGACAGGAAATAATTGTCCACGTCCCTCAGAGTATCTGATTCTAGTAAGTGCCAAGCGGCGCTTTTTATCAGTAAAGGTTTTAATAACCACGTCATCTCCCAGTTAGAAAATTACATACCTGCTCATTTCACAATCTTTAGCAGCAGGAATACAGTGAAACTTCCTTTAAAGTTTTATACATAATATAAAGAGGCATTCACAGTGAGGAAGGGAAGCAGAACTCTGCTATTAAGTAGCCCCATGTTCCTGGGAGTATATTAAATGGCTAAATTTACTGCAGAAGCTCAAGAAACATAGCATTTACTATTCCTTAGCAGCCACAAAAAGATTCTGGTGACAAATTTCCATTGTGGTCATCTATCCGCAGTGGTCTGGCTTCATCATTTCATTCTTCTACCATACACTCAGGCGATCCCATTAACCCCAGTGGGATGAGAATCCGCATCAGACTAACTAGAGGCGGAAGCCTCTCAAAGACAGAGGTACAGACAGGGGGTGAACAGAAAAACACCCTGAATTCCTTAATGACTCAAGTGTGCTGAGCTCTAAACCGACAAACTGCACTTCAGGCAGGAAGTGCCTTTCAGTCTGTGCCCGTGATACCATAGCAGCAGACTCTGCGTTGCAGCATATGGCTGTTCTGCAAAGAACCCATTTTGTCAGCTTCTCACAGTGCCTTTAGAAGCACACGAACTGACAGCTCTCTGGTGTACAACCTCAGGGCGCTGTCCTGGCTTCCATGTCATCCATTCGTTCACGTGTCCAGTATTACAATGCATCGTGTCTCAAACGCAAGTCTGTGGTCATGTATTTTTACCAGATTTCTTCTATAAACTATGAGCCCTTCCCCTGAAGGATTCATGTCCTTAGCATGTATTCCTGATTGCATGCCACTGAATTTTCTTACCGCTGATTTGAGCACTGCGGAATGTCCGTATTTGGGTGTTCCCTTTGCCAGCGCAGAGTGACAGGATTCTCACCTGTGCTGAAAATGCTGATTTGCTCCAGAGAAACAGACAACACACAAGTCACATGAAAGGGATGCTGCTGCGAACAATTCTGCAAACAGAAAGTTCACGAAGTTTCAGAAAAGACAAATTCAAAGTCCTGCCCTTCAGCGGGAATAACCACAGGCACCAGTATTCACTGGGAGCTCGCCAGCTGGGAAGCAGCTCTGCAGAGAAGCGCTTCAGGGTCCTAGCGAACAAGCTGAATGTGAGTCAGCAATGCACCCTTATGGCAAAGAAGGGCAGCAGCTTCCTGGGATGCATCAGAAAAAGATTTGCCACCAGGCCAAGCACGTGATCCCTCCTCTCAGAACTGGTGAGAAACATCTGTAGTGCTGGGTCCAGCTCTGGGCTCCTCAGTGCAAGAGAGACATGGAATCAGTGGAGCGAGTCCAGGGCAGGACCATGAAAGTGTTGAGGGGACTGCAGCATCCTTCACAGAAGGTGAGGCTGGGAGAGCTGCGTCTTATTTAGCATGGAGAAGAGGAAGCTCTGGAGGATCTCATACACTTTAAAAATACTTGACAGGTTGATAAAGCCAAACTATTCTCTGCTGTGCCCTGCGACAGGACAAGAAGCAATGAGAAGAATCTGAAATACAGGAAACTCCACATAACTGTAAGAAAAAAGCTTTTGGTTTTATGGTAAGGGTGATCAAACACTGGCACAGGTTGCCCAGAGAGGGCGTGGAGTCTCCATTCTTGGAGATATTCAAAACTCAACTGGACATGGCCTTGGCAACCTGCCTCAGTTGACCCTTTCCTTGCGCCTGAGGGTTGTGGTAGGCGATCTCCAGGGGTGCCTTCCAACCTCAATGACTCTGCATTTCTATTCTATACTTCTGAGCCCTGTGCAGAATAGGACTCATAGCACTCCCGAGGCGAGTGACAAGAAAAGGGGTTGGGAGCTGAGGAGAAAGCAAGCATCAGGATAGACACTGATAGACCTACCAGTCTGATAATCAATCCCTCACCAAAAAAAAGTGTGAGGCTGGAGGCCCGTGGGCAGTAAAGGTTCTGCTGGACTGGAACTTCTCCACCTTTCTCTAAGTCCGGATTTAAAGTGACATGACAAACAAAGATGAAAATATACAGTGTTTTTATCCCATTGAACAGTTTGAAGTTTTCACATGTGAACGTTCTTTTAAGTCGCACAAAGGATCCTGATTTTCTGCTTCCCTCACCGTTACAAGGTCACTTTTATCACTGACAACATGTATGAAAGTGGATCCAAAACGCTTCCCGATCCAAGCAGTACTTTTTACACACACTTTAATAGCCAAGCCCTTTCCCTTTCAAAGGAAAGACCCCCTTACAGGAATAATGCAAGGACACAGAAGACAATTAGTCCCAAGACTTTACACAAATTCAGGTGTATTGTTTTTCCAAATTTCTGCAAGTCCAAGATTATGGTCAGCTTTTACTTATTAATAACATGATTCTACTTGAGACTTTCCCATCAGTTTTATGCATAATTCAGTACAGGGCTAAAACACATGGAAGGACTAAATTGAAAAGAGTATTTGGTTAGGATTGGTGCACAGCATAGCAGAGTGGAGATGCACTTCTGTACTTCTCAATTGTCCTGAAAGCACAAAAGGAGACCTCTGGGTCCTCCAGCTGAGACAAAATACTAAAAAAGCTCAAAAAACCATTTCTTGTCAATGCTGAGTAAGACGCAGAGATGTTTCTAATGTCATGCAGACTTCAGGAGTAAAAGACAGTTCATGCAGATATGGGACAGGCAAAAAAAAATCTCAAAGGAAGCAAACTTCGAAGAGGAAACAGTCAGACTTTCTGTATTTTTATTCTGTTTTTGTGTTTCTGAATGAGAGCATTTGAGTGACCTTTCATGAATGACAAGGGATACTCATTTCAAGTTGTGCTGTAGGTATAATTTTCTTAAGTTCCATCATAGTTTAAGGGGTTCTTCACCAGCTTAACTTTACACACAGAAGCATTTACTTCTCATTTACTTCCCGTTACTAAGTATGTGAACATCCCCAGGATAGTGCCTCAGTTGGTAGGAGGTTTCTTAAAACAAACTCGGTTTTGACATCTTTCTGCAGTTCTAACATGTGTTTTGTTACAGAACAAACTATTACATTTAGAAATCATACTTAAAGTCTTTTTCTGGAACAATCTACATTTTATAAACAAAAATGAACCATGGTTTGGTAGCTGATTCTAATTATCTGAAACACCAGCCCTTGAGCTGGTTTGGAAGACAGTGAAGGATGGAACTTCTCTGCTGTGAAGATGAACCTGAAAATACATACATACACAGAATTATTTACCAGAGAAAGCTTATGGAGAAAGAGCAGATAGGAGAAACATATTTTTGGAAAAACAAGGAATTCGAGACACAACCAGCATTCCAGTACAGCACAGCTATTCATTATAAATTAGATCTTTACACAAACTCAGCTCAAGTACCAAGAGCAATATCCACCTCTACAGTACCTCTAACACGTTTCTGTATCCCATCATGAAGTCATAATTCCTTTTTGGTATGAACTGAAAATCTCTACTTAATACACCAGGAGAATGTTCTGTGAAACCTACCTCCCACACCTGACATTTGGGCTAAAGTTCAAACACAAAACCTCTTCTCACCTCCTTTTTCTGTATGTAAGCGAGGAATTATTTAACCTCCTCTAACATTTATTGCTCTCCTAAGTCCATCTCACACCAACTATTACATTACACACAAAATCTTCTTATAACATATTCATAATATGCCAAATAATAAACAGAATTCAGAATATCTGTTCATGCAATAGCTGAGCCACACCAGTGTTTTATACCTACCCACCTCCGCATGAGTGTCTAGGATCTTCCCTACATTTAGGGATAACACCTGCAGAACCCAAAGTGCTATTGCTGTTTTTATCTGTAGTCCTGAAGGACTGTTACCCTAAATATCGGCTTTGCAGATCAGATGGACACACACACGACTCCTGTCTACAGCAGTGTTGGAGGAGGGCACGGTTAGTTGTTTTTCTGTTCTCATTCCTTTGGATGTTGCTGCTAGTTGACATGCACGAAAGAAATTTCCATACAGGTCTGAAAGATGGAGAATTATCCAGGATATATGGCCAGATTAGTCCTGTTCGCAAATTCTAAAAACATTCCCATACATATTTTTTCATCTTCAGTCACGTAAAAACTCAGAATAAGAATAGTTTTATTTATAAACTGTAACTCCCCTTCCCTACTTCCTCCCTCCCTCCCTCCCTTTCTCCCTTTCTCTCCTTCTTTCCCAGAACAAGTTGTATTTACACTGTTATCTACCATTTAGCTAACGTAATCTGTAACGAATACTGAAATTTTGTAAGACATATTAACTAAAAATTAACACGTTTAAGGTATGACATGTCCTGCCTGAAAGACAAGAAAATGTAAAACCAGGCAGGAAATACACACCAAGTCGTTTTGTTGACATTCCTGTTGTATACACAACATCACCATCAGATGCAAGGAAATACAAATTGGAACTGAGATGGCCTCTGGGCTGAGAGCTCTCAAGGGTCCACATAACCCCTTAAATCACAATGACTGAAAGCACCAGAGGCCCAGGTCCATGCACTGTGCTGTTTCTTCTACAGGGATAATATCCTGTGTATTAAATGAAAAGCATTTCACAAAGAGTAAGCATTAAGTATTGGAGATTCCTGGTTAAAGCTTCTGTGATCTTGCCAAGTGGTAGTCTCAACACTTCTCCTGGACCCAGCATCATTTCCTTGGTCTACCTCCTAACAATATGGGGAGATTTCAGCTGAAAAATGTTGCTGTTACTACAGTGAATTGATCTTTCCACTGGACAGCAGAATATGAGCTAGAAAGAAAGTCTTTTTTCACCTTTTATAGTAAAATATCTATTTAGCAAGCAGATGAGGTACTCCTCATTTCCTTCATACTACTTCAAAATGCTGTTAGGACCTAAAGCGATCATGCTGCAAGTATGTGATCGGTGCCTCAGCATTTTAAAGTATGTAAGAATCACTGGAAGAGGCCAAGAGCAAGGTGTGACAAACACCACTAGAAATGGTGATGTCTACATCCCGTATTCTCAAGGGTGCTGACAGTACATGCTGTTAAGAGCAAAAAGAGAAAACAAGATAGCAGTGTTCTCTATCCGTTTTAGATATCCACCTGGGAAATTTGTGCACAGTAGGGGTTCATGTGAACAAGCTGAGTGCGAAGGACATGACGTTTGGTGGGTGAGCTGCATCAGAGTTTATTTTTCGATGTTACTTAGAGATATGAGGAAGTATTCACTTCCTCATATGAACACTGCAATTGTGTCTTTTCCTAAAACCCTGATACACTCAGCCTGTGAATGACAAAGAACATCATTCTGGAGCCCCCAATATCAGAAAGACATCGACCAGTTGGAGCGAGTCCAGAAGAGGGTTACGAGGATGCTCAGAGGGCTGGAGCACCTCTGCTATGGGGACAGGCTGACAGAGTTGGGCTTGTTCAGCCTGGAGAAGAGAAGGCTCTGAGGAGACCTTATAGCACCTTCCAGTACCTGAAGGGGCCTACAAGGAAGTGGAGGGGGGCTTTTTACAAGGGCCTGTAGTGACAGGACAAGGGCTAATGGGTTTAAATTGAAAGCAGGGAAATTTAGATTGGATATCAGGAAGAAATTCTTCCCGGAGAGGGTGGTGAGGCACTGGAACAGGTTGCCCAGAGAAGCTGTGGATGTCCCATCCCTGGAAGTGTTCAAGGCCAGGCTGGATGAGGCTGTGAGCAACCTGGTCTGGTGGAGGGTGTCCCTGCCCATGGCAGGGGGGTTGGAACTAGATGGTCTTTAAGGTCCCTTCCAACCCAAACCATTCTGTGATTCTATGATCACAGACTGCCATTTTTGGCTGGAGAGGAGAATAATTTGAGACTGAGACCTTGCTCATTATCCACCAACAGAATCCACCTTCTGTAAACTAGTTTACTGTACACTGCCCTTTAACATTTATGATACTTCAACATATGCTCAAAACAAAGAATTTACATGCCCACACCGAAATCTGCTTCGATGCAGTCCTCTGCCAACTCTGCCTACATACAGGCTGCTGCTGCACAGCCGTAGCATTTGGAGCTTCTGGTGTAACATACCATCCAGCTAACACACCTGCATTATTATTTTATTCTGCAGGACATCATCAATGCTACATTAACTTTCAAAAGTCTTAAAAGGACTCCTTGACACTGGAGCCACAAGAAAGTTGTTGTCTTAGCCATTGCTAAGTGCAGGCACAGTTCAGGAATTTGTAAACGAGGATGCCAACAGTTTGAAAGCCTGTTTCTGTGTCTGCTAAGTTGCAGCAGAGCTGCAAAATAAACTTACACAGAGATAAACTATCACAGACTGCTTCAATGCACCTCTGTAAAAACTACCTACCTCTTTGCCCACTTCAGCCAGCCAGATTTTTGTCTTACCCAGCACAACGAGCCAACATCTGCTGCACTTAACCTCATTCCCTGCCTCCTACTTGCACGGCTAAACACAGAGGGCTTGGTTATAGCTGCTGCTGCTGCCACCTCTGCATTCATGAGGAGGATCAAGGTGGGTGAGATCACAGTCTGTCTCAGGAGCAAGAGCCGCCTTTCACATCCCCCTCAGTGGCATCAGAAGCAGGAAGCCCAGTTTCTGAGCTCTCAGCTGCCCGTTTGTCCCAGACATGTGTTTTGAGACAGCTTTTGGTTTTGTTTGGTCTTCACTGGTGGTTTGTCCGCGTTCAGTTTCACACCGCTGAAAAGCCTGTGATCACCTCAGCAGTGTCAGAGTGGGATGAAGAGAGAGCGGAACAACCACGTGGCTGCAGCCCATCAAGTGAGTGAGGGCACACTGAGTGCCCTGAGGGTGCTTGTGGAGGAGAGAAGGGCAAAAGCAGCCAGTGCCCTTTCCACCCTTCCTCCGCCACTGGATGCCTTTGTATCTTTTCTAAGCAGCAACCCTATTGTGCAGGTATTAATGTTACCCACATGCAGCAGGTAAGTGTCTGGTATAGAAAGCTGAGTAAGTACAAAGTTACTCATGTGAGCAATGACTACAAACCCGGCAGATTCAGATTCAAGCATTTAAGATATTAATGTGACTATTTGTCAGGTGAAACCTGAACTGAGCTTGGTTTGAAATTTGATGCAGCAGTGTCTGAGCTCATGTCTGTCAGAGAAGAATTAAAACAGCAGGAGTCAGTTAAAAAGTGCTGACACTTTCACGTTCCCAAATAAATGTCTTTTAAATACCTCTTTGCTCACAACACATATGCTTAAAACGTATATTGATTTAAGATACTTTACCAAACAAAACTCAGCTCTTGTAACGGCAGTTTGTTTTGTTAGTGTAAGGTAGTTCCACAGCTGAAAGAGTACGTTGTCAAGGCTAACATGGTCATGACCATCTTCTTCATAAACCTGGAAGGAACATTCCACCAAAGATCAAGATTCAGACCACCACACGGCTACTCCAGCTGTACAGATAATTACAGGCTGTCAAAACTTGCACACAGTAGCTGCCAGGGGAATCACACCAGCAGGAATGCACACGGGCAGATATATCTGTTAGGGCTTTCATTACTGGAGTATTCTTTCTACTCAAGCAAGTAGTAAGTTCATACTGCATCACTTCTGGCCAAACAAAGGAAAAGCTGCTGCCTCTTATCCCAGTGAATTCTTCTCCAACCTGCTATTATCACTGAATTATTATTTTATGCGCCTGTAATACGGTTTTCAATTACAAAACACTTTAAAAGAGTAACACAAACTCTGCCCAAGGAAAAATCACATATCCCCAAAACATTTTGGGGCAAACCCAGAATGAATATCACCAAAATTTGGCCAAAAATAATCAAGAAGTAAGAGTAGAATTCTCTGAACAAGTAAGAACAAATGACTTGCTGTTTTACAACTGCATGGAGACTACTGCAAGTTTTGCAAAAAATAAGGGGATGTTCTGGTCACACAAAAGCCTGTGAATTCCACTGGGGTAAAAAACTGACCTGGTTGTTTTCGTCATTGGAACAGACCAATGGCATGACCCTACCTGCAGCCTTGGCTACCTACTGACCTAAACTCACCGCCTTCATCTCCCTTTGCAGCACTAAGCTATGCCAGTTGGCCAGCTCCGCCGTGCAGCTATTTCAACACCTCATCACCGCTCAGGCTAGCCTGCCCAAGCTGACGTTGTCATCTTCAGGCAGTAGTACTTCAGAGCTTCTCCACAGCAAATTGCTCCAGCAGCTCCCAGAGCCATCCGGAGGGGGATTTGTACGTTGCAATCCTGTCCACGTGGCCGCTCATCAAGGAACAAACCAGTGTTCGTTCTTTGATGGATTTCTTTTAAATTGCTTGAACTGCACGTAGTCTTGTGATAAATAACTCCAGAACATTCTAACTACCTAACAGTTGCCTGTGAATATTGTGAGCAATTAGTCTTTGTATTGATGAAACTTTCTGTAGGTGCATCAGAGATTCTGCTCTTCTGGGATGGAAGGCAGGATTTCCATTATGGTACCTGAGCTTTTAAGTCATTATTTGTTTTAGAGTTTCTGCAAAATGGCATTTTGTAACTGTAACCTTTTTACAGTTTTCAGTAATGATCACACAGATTGCAGATGCAGTTTACTGACTGTTGGGTTCAAGAGGAAGGACTGAATTCAGGATGCTCTCAGTAGCCCAAGTATTACAGACCTAGGAAGAGGGGGAAAAAAAGTGTGTAACTGTGATTTTAAAACCTCCCTAACAGCAGGTATTGGACTGAAGTGAGATCTACCATAGCACCTGAAAAGCATACCTCTGTTCTGGTTTTCTCTGCATAAGAACAGAAAATCTATATTTTGAGGAAAAAAATGTTAAAAATAAATTAAAACAAAGCCGTCATTTCTGTGTGTCCATTTTCCTAGCCAAATTTGCCTGCAGTAATCCAATTCACAGCCTTTTTGGGGGGAAGCAGCCATTCATTTGGTTAATCTCCTTTACATTAGTGAAGAGAAGCAGTTCTTAATGGATGCGTTCCCTGGTGACTCCTCTTCCTCTCCTTTTCAGAGCCGGACAACCCCTGCACACAAACACTACCCAAGCAATTGAAGGCCTTGTACGTAGCAAGGTGGTGTTAGGAGAGTATTTAATCACCGTTAACTCCTGCAGGCATTTGGCAGCCAGAAAATTGAAGAGAGTGACAAAACCAGTTCTCCAGAGGCCACCAGCAAGTGTCCCACTGGAGGTACCAATGATGATATCTCCCATCCTGGTTTATAGGGAAGCATACAGGAGTCCCATTCATCAAAGCCATGCAACGCTGTGCAGAATGGATGTTTTACTCTGGTAACACTAGTGGGAAGAAGAAGGTTTAGCTTCATAAAGATGCTGCAGCAATATGATGCCATTTCAGTTTTGTAGCAGTTCTAAAGTCAGAGCTCTCTGAAAGCTTAGCTCCATGCTGCGCAGGATCTTCTTGAATATTGATGTGGCTTCATCCACCACCCAAAAAAGCCAGCATCCCTTTTGCAAGAGTACTCAGCACTGCCACGTACAGGAGCACATCCTCGCTCCCTCTCCTGTCTGGGATCTCTGCTACATCCACCACTGACCCTCTGCCCTCTTTCAGAGGGCTAGGATCTCTCTCCATCCTTTGCAGCCTTTCCTTCCTGTAGCTGCCTGCAACTTTTTCAATACTCACTTGAAAATCTGACACTTTCTGGACTTTCTAAAGTCCCTTTTAGCAAAAAATTACCACTTATGCTGAGTTTACAGGAAGCAGATGTTGATTTGCAGCTATTTCCAGCAGTGAAGTACATTTCCTTTTACTCTTTCAGGGTCTTGCATTTAAGATCACACCCCGAGACGTCTCTGCGTTCCAAGTCAGATAAAAACAACGCACGGTGGCCTGATCAGCCACTTCACTGCAAAACCACAAAGGCAATTTGTTCTCCCTTACGTATCGTCATGATCACAGCTCACTGCTGTACCATTACCAGCACAAGTTCCAGAAGCATCAGTTCGCAAGGGCCAGCAGCAGCCCCACCCCTGTCAAGTGATCACCCAGAGAGTCCCAGCGATGTCTTCCGTGAGAGATCCTGCAAAAAACCCAGCATTTTACAGTCATTTTGAAGAAAGTCTTGAGCGGAATTTCTGGGAGGTCACCTAATATCCCGACACAGAGGGAATCTTGCTGCCTTGAAAGACGCATCATTACCACTGCAGTCGGAAATTCCCCCCTTTCTTGAGCCAACAGGATTTCAGACACCCAAACCCCTACTCACTCTCGTCTGCATTTCCCTAGTTCATGCTGCTAATGCCCTTTAACTTCTGCTTTAGAAGCCTGTGAAGATAACCGAAAGCACTCTAAGTAGGAAATTGAAAGGAAAAGTAGTCCGGGGAGTGAGGAAGTTGTTAAGTTGTAAGTTCATCTCCAGCTCAGGAGGGTCCCTAGCATCAAAGCCATACATCACACCTGAAAGATGGGGGAAGGCCTATTTACGGCTGCCTTCCTGCTCCTGCTAAGTGCATATTCCCAGGTATTGGGAGTGGGCTTTTGTCATCTTCGGTACGGGGGGTTGACGGAGCCTCTCCCTGACATGACCACACTTAACGGGCTGGATATGAGACTCTGCTTCCCTGCTCCAGGAAGGAAGGGTAGGGTGTGAAAGAGGAGGATGGAAACAGATACATCCTGACTAAGTTTGGTAAGATAGAGGGCATCATAAGAGGTTAGGGAGGCTTTTGGGAATATTGGATTAGGACTTCAGGATGAGAAAATCAGGACAGTAAGGTTTGTTGCCCGACTGACAAATGTTTTGTTTGTTCTCAAGTCACAGATTCTCAACTTTTGCAATATACAGAGCCAATGTAGCCTGAGCTTTCCCTATGATTACATATTAAATTTCAGCTGCATTTTGCCTTAAAATTCTATGGTGAATGAGTAGTTACAAAGGAAGCATATAGGTGGAAGAAAATCTTTCCGATGAGCCACTCAAGTGCCTCAAGTGCCTCAAGGGTCAAGTTATAGAAAACGCAAGATTACAGACAATCCTGCAAAACATCTTTCCTTGATTTTTTTAATTTCAAGATTACACGAAAGTATGATTCTATTTGCCATTTCATTCAATTTTTACACGGTTTGAGGAGAAAAGATAAAGAAACCCAATACAGTGGTTTGGTACATCGTTGCTGTGTAAATACGAGGCGCATAATCTTTCTCATTTCAGCATTGCCCCACTGAACACAGAGTTATTTAAAAAGTAGCTCCCTCTGGTTGTTTTGGTCAGCTTTTTTTTAAGAGGAAACTACACAAACTGTAAAGAAATAGAAGAGACAATAATATTTCTGTGGGTTTTCAAATGGCAGTATTGGAGCAATCGTAACGTGCAAGTCGGAGGTATTGGTTTGTTCTGAGCAGGAGCTCCCGTACAAATGGGAACTCTCACAATGTCCTTCACTGCAAGAAGCCTGTTGTTGAGCATGCAGCTGAAGGATGGGTTGATGAGGTTTATTTATTTGATAATAAAGTGTCAAAACTGTTGAAAAAACTGTCTGCCAAAAACGAAGGAAAAAAGGACAAAGAAAGGTTTCCCTTCTCTACCCAATATAAACAGGTAAAACTACTGCTTCAAATGAAAATATTTTTCTCCTTGACAATGCATGAGCTGAGTAGGATGACACATTTGTGCTGTTACTTTGCAAAATTCTGTCATAATGTACCACATACGATCATCAATAAAGAGGATGAACTTAACCACCTAAGAAGGTAAAATGGCAAAAGCTTGCTCCTGGATTCACAGATGGATCTTTGCGTTTGCCATGGAAAAACCTGAGGGGTAAAGCTTAGCTCTCATATTTTCTGCAGTCACTGCAGTAATCATCAGCAAGTACTAAATTCCGAAAAACATCACCGATCGGACTGTGAAGGTCAGACATTCCATAGAGTGTGTCTATTGACACAGCATGACAAAGAAATCACTGTGATTCATAATTACCTTTATATTGCAAAGAGAGGGTGATCATAAAAATGTATTCTCCACATCAATATGAGGCTTTCTTAGAGCAAAGAATAGACCTGTCTCCTTCTGCTCCATTCAGAGATGAGTATTCTTCTGAATAATTTTAATTTTATGATTGCTTTGTGGAATAGTTGTGCTTGTCAAACTTATGCTTTATGGATGATATTTTTATGCAGCTTAAAGGGCTGAATTATTTTGCAGTGTTCACAAACCATGTTTTTTTAATGTTCCCACTAAAACTAAAACATACTTTAAAAAAAAGGTTTAGTTCATAACTAAAGGTTTAGAAAATGAAAGCATTTATTGCTGTTCAAAAACTGGATTACGCATACATTTACACTGGAAGAAAGTGCTCAACCAGGTAACTTAGCAGCCAGGGAAGAAGAGTTGTCAGTAGTGTCAGTGACGCAATGGAACTCTGGAACTTTTCCACTTTAATTCAAAGGATGTCAACCAAGAAACGTTTGGCTGTGCTGGAGAGCTGAATATACACTCATTTTGGACCGAACCTAATATTTTTATGCTACCTAGCACAAAATCTCTCTGCAAAACAGTCTTCTGTTTCTTATTAGACCCACAGCAGAACAAAAGCCTCAAAGTTGACCAAGATAACAGAGGTATCACATTTGCCCACTTTCTATTAATCTATTATTTCATTTATTCTCTTCCCATTAATAGCTTTTTCACCTTTTTTCAAAATGTTTACAGTGGAATTTAAATTCCATTATTTTTAGTGTATGTTCTTCTTCTAAAATACCTATCTTGTGGCAGCAATGAGCTCTTCTACTGTATGACAGAGGCCACAAGTCTCTCTATTTTGCTGTACCTTTCCCAAGATACCCCATTATGTACTACAAAAAACAGGCTTTTTACTGACCCAAGGCTGGCAATATACAGAGAAGAATGTTTTTAAAGCCATATATAACTCAGTGGACCACACCTTTACTTAAAAGAAAACAAACCCAGAAACTTTTTCAGTATAAAAAACATCAGTTTTTTCAGAACTCCATTGCCAGATCAGTTCAAAATACCATTTACTAGTGCTGTTTCCATCACGGAGAGTAGACTCCTCATTAGCAGTTGTTCCTGCTCTGTTCTGACAACACATAATGTGGCATCTCTTGTTATTTGGGGGAAAAAAAAAAAAAAAACAACACATTCCAGTTTGACTGCTATAGGGCATGATACAAGACTGGTTTTGGATTTCCAATTGCTCTGATTTTCATTCCTCTGGGAAGTAGACTTTTTCCAGAAATCATCTTTCACATTCTTGAACTTCAGCCATTCACACACTGTTGCTGTTGCTTTTCTTCATGCATTTTTCCTTAAATGCATTAGTTAAGAAGCCCATTAAAACATCTCCAGTACACAAATGGGTAATCAGCTGTGTTCAGAAAGAAATTACCTGTACAACTATTTTCCTAGAACTAAACACTAGAGAGCTCAATTTAGTTTTCGCATCTTATTATAGGTCTTCTGCCAAGAGAAGCTGTGAAGCTGCTGCTCATATCTCACCAAATATGACCCTGATGTTGTTTTGGAATGCAGGATTTTTAAACAGTCATTATTGGCCAATGGCCCATTTTTTAATGGGCTTTATTATCAAGGTTACAGGAAAAAATGCAAGTAATTGCTATAAACTCTCTTCTCCTTGTTCTTGTTGTAAAAAATGGTATCTTAACAAAACCAGTATGCATGCGCTTGTTTTTCCAACATATACGGAAAAACTATTGCGATCAGCAATGAGAGAAAGTCACATTTCATAATGATGTTAGAAACCTATATTGCATGGATTTAAATCACGTCTATGAAATACTACTTGTTTAGTGCAAAAGAAAATTTAGGGTATTTCAAACAATAAAATAACAATGTGGTATTCATTTTAAAACAAATCTGAAATCCCTTAAGTTACCATTACCCTTTGTGTCTCTTGACATGCTTTCATCTGACCTTTATCCTTCTAGAAACAAGCACCTAATGGTGAAGCCCAGGTCTGTCTCTCTTGTGGCAGACCTTAAAGAAATTACTAAAATTAATAATTAGATATAGCCAAATATTAAATACCCCATGAAGTATCTGTATTGTCTGTAGTTTTACTGCCCAATACTGTATTGATCCAGGGACCTCAGGATTAAAGTAGCTTCCAAGAATTAGCCTAAAGACAGCCAAATTTTCCAGACATCTGTAGATAACTGATGTTAAGTTTCAGCAAGATTTGTTTCCTATCTGCCAAGACAATGCAGCAGTTTTAAAAAACCCTAACATTAAGGCAAAAGTACATCATCAGTTACCAGACAAATCTCAGTTTACAGTCACTATTGCAAGTTTTCTCTTTAATACAAAATTAACTGAAAAACATTTACAAGCAAACACAAAGCATCACTGATAAAAATTCTAAGATTCCCAGTAGTTTGTTATTCCCACAGGTCTTCTCTGTTGTTGAGCCCATTCACACCTTCTGTTTTCACCATATTATTCCTAAATATTCTGAGCTGGCAGAGCACACCCATCCACAGACTCATCTGGGCAAGACAAACGTCCTAACAACGCTTGCAGCAAGACTGTGATGAAACAGTGCCTGATGCTCAAGGAGCACTAAGTGAGAAAAGGCTTTCTTCTGGGAGTCCACATGGTTTCTAGATGCCTATAAAGGTTGAAAATGCACAAGGAGAATCACAGAATGGTTTGGGTTGGAAGGGACCTTAAAGACCATCTAGTTCCAACCCCCTGCCATGGGCAGGGACACCCTCCACTAGACCAGGTTGCTCCAAGCCTCATCCAGCCTGGCCTTGAACACTGCCAGGGATGGGACATCCACAGCTTCTCTGGGCAACCTGTTCCAGTGCCACATCACCCTCTCCGGGAAGAATTTCTTCCTGATATCCAATCTAACTCTCTCGCTTTCCGTTTAAATCCATTACCCCTTGTCCTGTCACTACAGGTCCTTGTAAGAAGTCCTCCCCCCCGGCTTCTTTGTAGGCCCCTTCAGGTACTGGAAGGTGCTATAAGGTCTCCCGAGCCTTCTCTTCTCCAGGCTGAACAAGCCCAATTCTCCCAGTCTGTTCCCATAGCAGAGGTGCTCCAGCCCTCTGAGCATCTTCGTGGCCGCCTCTGGACTCGTTCCAACTGGTCAATATCCTTCTTATGTTGAGGGCTCCACAGCTGGATGCAGAACTCCAGATGGGGTCCCACAAGAGCAGAGCAGAGGGGGAGAATCACCTCCCTCAACCTGCTGGCCACACTTCTCCTGATACAGCCCAGGATACGGTTGGCTTTCTGGGCTGCCAGCACACACTGCTGGCTCATGTCCAGCTTCTCATCCACCAGTACCCCCAGGTCCTTCTCCTCAGGGCTGCTCGCCATCCATTCTCCACCCAGCCTGTACTTGTGTCTGGGATTGTCCCAACCCATGTGCAGGACCTTGCACTTGACCTTGTTGAACTCCATGAGGTTGGCAGTGGCCCACCTCTCCAGCCTGTCCAGGTCTTTCTTTTTGGCATCCCTTCCTTCCAGCATGTCGACCGCACCACACAGCTTGGTGTCATCAGCAAACTTGCTGAGGGTGCACTCGAAGCCATTGTCACTGATGAAGATGTTGAACAGGACCGGTCCCAACACCGACCCCTGTGGAACGCTGCTCATTACTGATCTCCACTCAGACACTGAACCGTTGATCACCACTCTCTGAGTGCAACGTAAGAGAGGCAATCCTTTTCTCACAGTAACAGAAGGCAGAGAACGTGCTGTACTCTTTCTGACATAAGCCTGTGACCCCCACAAAAGAAGTCACTTCTGATTTGGAGCTCTTCCTGCTACATCTTACCATTTCCAAGTCTCATGTATCTGATAGCACCTAGAAAACAACGCAGTCCCTTAACAAACAAGAATGCAAGCAGCCTTATAATGTATTAATGACTTGGAAAGACAGGTGGGCTTTTACCAAACCCCACGTAAGAACACCCACAAGATCCGCAGGAGTTCTGATGCAGATCAAGTGTGTTGCTGAGCTCTACAGAAGCAGGAGAAATATTAAGTATAAATGAAATCAGTAAGGAAGTTAGTGCTGCAACACACGATGCATACAAACTTCTGTCTGTCAGTAAGAAAAACCGGTACCAACCATTTTTACATGTACGCTTCAATGGCCGAGATTCATGTACTGATCCACAGGGACCTCTCAACTTGCAGCCTCATGCTAGGCTTCACAGAGAGCAGTAGGTAACGCACTGCTGCTTGAAAGAGAGAGGAGCAAATACAAATAGCACTTTCAAATAATTTAATGTTTTCTTTAATGTTATTTTTAAATACCTTTTTTGTTAATTTATTATTATCTCTGTTGGTACTCACCATCAGCAATTGAGTTTTGATTGGATCCATCACTTCTGAACAACCAAAATCAAGGGGCTCCCAACTCAACATAAAAAACACTCCACTACTGAGGCTATCACAAAGGGACTTAGCTCACTAACATCAGAGTCAATAAGTTTTGCCACAAAAGCCACTGGATGCATATATAACCGTATGCAACACTGTATTCACCATTACATAAGGGATTCTTTCAGGAGGGAGAATTTCCTGCTCTGCAAATTGTAAGCCTAAAAATTCAGTATACATGGACCCGAGGAGAGAGTGCTTAGAGTCTAAAAGGAACTGGAAAATGTATTAGAAGGTTTATTTACTACTTGGCGATGGCTCTAGTGCCTAGATGTTCAGAGTCAATCCCAGGGACAGCCACACGTGTCTAAGGCACGAGCACGGTGACAACTTACTCTTCCACATGCCCAAACAAATGAGAATTTTTCTGGTAGAGAGAAAGCCATCTCTGGAAGGCCAGATGGCACAGCACTCCTTAAAGCTCTTCAACGGAGTTCTAATCTACAGGCAGATGCAATCAGCGCAATGGTAGAACAGGCTCCGCAGTTCATGGATCTCTCATCCTTTATATCTAGCTCCAGCAGCAGATGTTGTGATTATTTTCCCCAGCAGAAGAACCTTCTCTCGGAAGAGAAGGAGAAGGACAGCCTTCCTTGGACTAGACAAACAAGTACCTGCTAAGTGCAGTAAAGCTTTACCTAATTACAGAGTTTTGACGTATACAGCTGCTTGCTTACAATTACAACATGTTTTAAGATCATTAAAAAGCAAGTCCCTTTATACAAGGCCAACACCTTGTTTGCAGTTGCAAAAAATGCAACAGATCCATATGAAATAGATCCATAGCCATCTATAAGTAGATTCATTTCTGCCTGTAAAATTGTTTTTGAGATATTTAGATCTCTGCTTGAAAATGAGAAATATGTCTTCAAACCCCCAAAGACGATTCATTTTGGAACGCGAGCACTGGAAATATCAGCCAAAACCCACGTTGTGTAAGAACGTTAGTCTAGATATTAGAAATGTTAACGCATTTGGGAACTTCCAGGAATCTTTGCACCAGATTTAGTGCTTCCAGCTGCACAGATTGTCTCATGGCCCTTTTTTACAGTTTACTCTTCCATTAAGAATAAGAATTTCTAGATCACTGTGAATGTACATGGGGATTTATCAAACACTGGAGAAGACAGGCCCTACTCCAAAGACCTAACACTTAACAAAGCAAAACTGGACAGAGGATTATAGCATTTTCTTTCAGCATTACAGGTGTTGGATCCTACTAAATAAATGCATTCACAGAAGCTAAAAAAAAAAAAAAAAAAAAGAAATTTGAAGCAGCAGCATGTTATTTTACTGGGGTTTTTTTCCTGTTTCCACAGCACCCATACAACATCACAAAGTACCTCCAACACACAGAGTTGACCCAAAGCGATCTCGGTAGCAAGCACAGGACTGGACCACCACCCCTTGCACGAGGGAAGCACAGTTTAGCAGTTTGCGTGCACATCGGTCTTTGGTTCTGTGGTAACAGTTCCTAGGGATACGGATTTGCAGCAGGGTGGTCCTGGTCCTCTGTCAATCCTGCAGCAGTGGTTTGCAGCACTGGAAAGCGTTAAAGCGTGCCATGACTGCAGGTAAACCGGCCACGCTTCTGCCTAAAGATGATGCCTTACAGTGACCCCAGGATTTTGCGCCTCTAAGGCACGTTTTACATCTCTCTGATCAGTTGTGGTAATCTTTCAGCTGCAGATTGTGACTTTATAAATCCACAGTTGGAAGGTCTAAAAGCAAATGGGTCAATGGAAAAACTGTGACTCATTGCAGGCTGTGAAATGAACAGACAAGGCATGTAAAGGCCAAACTCAAGCGAACAACTTCGGGATACAATTTAGATAATCGCGTTAACGTTCCCAGGGACATTCGGAAGATCTGGGAATTTTACAAAATCATTCTATTTGGTATTTAACCTCTTGCATTTAGTGTAGGAAAGGCTAATCTCAAACAAACATAATAAGCCTCAGGACCTTCGCTAGAGCTGCTTCAAAAGTTTGACTGCTGAGTTTGAATGCTTGCAAAACCTTAGTTAATTGTTGCTTCAGTCTTTTGCAACTCTTGAATGCAAAAGTCTATGTGATCGGAACCGGTGCCACATTAATTTATAGCCCTTTATTTGCTTTTTAACCTCTCCCATAGTCAACAAAAAGATACAAGTCTGTTAGGTAGGTGGCAAAATACCTCTCATGCACAATTAAAAAAACCTTTTAAAAACTGACATTTTGTAGTTTAAATTGATGCCCTTAGGGTTCTGTGTTATGTGGAATAGGGAATATTCACCTTTTTTTTTATAGTAAATCATTTATTTTACTGTCCTCTCTCTTATCCACACCAGCTTTTTACTTTCTTCTTGTACAGAAGCAAATCTGTGCTTTTATTCACCATTGTTGACTTTTTTTAAGTTGACCAAATCTTCCCTTTCTTCTGAACTGCACACAGTATTCATGATATGGATTCATGATGAAATTATACATTGACATTGTGGTTTTGTGGGGTTCTCAACCAGAGAATATTATTTTTTTTTAACACTGAGAAACAACAAACTGACATCTCCGATACAGAGAGATAATGTACGTTCAGAAAAAAAATCATCACATAGAAAATAGGAAAGGAGGGGTGTGGAGATAAATGCCTTGCGTAGTAGAAGTGTTCTTATGAAGAGCTCTAATATCTCTGAATAGACATTCATTTCTGTAAGACAAATTGTCTTAATTTAAATTTATAGGTTTGATTTGCAAGTGGAGTTCAGGTGTTGTAATATCCAAGTCATAAACGCTGCTGCCCCGTCTCTTTTATATGTCTTTTATGTCATACATAGAGAAAATGCACAGCTTAAAAATTAGCTTTATGGAAATTGATGTATTGACTCAATCTGCTACTTAAATCTGTTGGGAGGAAGAGCCAGGAAAGGAATGAGACTCTAATCCCATTCAGAAAGAAATCACAGAATCATAGAACGGTTTGGGTTGGAAGGGACCTTAAAGACCATCCAGTTCCAACCCCGCTGCCATGGGCAGGGACACCCTCCACTAGACCAGGTTGCTCAAAGCCTCATCCAGCCTGGCCTGGAACACTGCCAGGGATGGGGCACCCACAGCTTCTCTGGGCAGAACGTTACAGGTCTAACCCTAGACTAGAGAGAGGTAGTGTCTTCTGTTTGGCATTCATGGCTGCAAATCCAGGTGTCTGTGACAAGCTGGATGGCATCTTCCCTCTCTGAGGAATTCACTGCAGCAAAACATTGTGGATAACAAGGGTGGATTAATATACAAAAAGAAATTGGACAAATCCATTGGTAAAAAACCAAAATGTTTAACTAGAGTCAAAAAGGCCCTAAACCATACTACTTCTACACTAGAAAGTGTTTCAGCATCAGACTGCTGGAAAAGCACATTGAGGAAGTATCACCACACTCCTGCTTGCCTTTGCTAACCTTTCATTAAGCATTGGCCACTTTCACAACGGAGTACACAGGCAGCTGAGAGCCTACTACAGTACTTGAAACTATAAAGGTGTCCTGAAATGTTCTGCAGTCTTCTTGACTGAAGAAATTGCACTAGACAAGAAAAATCTCAAGTAAGGTAGGAGCAAGATTACTTTACACACTCTGTTCTTGGATTCAGTCAAGATACCCGGACAGCTTGTTTAGAAAAGACTAATCAGTGCAGTTTTCAAAGAAGTTGGGCAAGATTGTTGGATAGAAGACACTCTGAAGAGCTGCTGAAATATTCAAAGAAAATATTTACTGGAGAGAACAGCAGAAAACTGTTAATGAGATCGCAAATTGTCTATTTGAAAGCAAAGTAAGGCACGCGCAGTCTGGTCCACATTAAGTCAGAGGTTTCAGAGCACTGAGGTCAAGTTGGTTTTATTCAGATCTTTTCCTAAGAATAAGGAGTTGTGTACATATACAAATCTGTGCTTGTGAGGCATCCTTTCAGAACAACAGGTGCAACACACAGATCAGAACAGTTAATTTATTCTGTCACCGTTCTGTTTAATGCCTGCTAGACTCCACGCAGGATTAGATTCAGTGCAGAGGACTGAATCGGTGTTTATTCAGCATCCAGAATTCACACTTATTTGTTGCAACACTTGCAGAAGTTAAGTCTTATTAGCTAGTGAAGGTCATTGAAGCCCTGAGAGTCATAGCATTGAGCAGCAGCTTAAATAGGTTTGTAAGTGCCATCGTGCCAATTAACATCAGAAGCTGGTAAGGACAGGGTTGTAATAATCCCATGTACTCGTTTTACTACCCAAAATTTCTGGTTAAGGAGCTTAATACCAGGGAAAAAGACTCTAATTTCATTTCTTACTTGAAGTGCACTCTGGTGTGAATTGCTGGCTGCAGACTGGTTAGTACATACGGAGCACATCAGCAGCGTGGATGAGGTAGGCACACCGACCTAAGGCTGCAAGCCAGCATCACCATACAGACACATCCAGAGGAACAAAGGCTAGACAACCTACCCCCAGTAAAAACAACACCCCTTGTCTCTGCCCAGAAAGTCTTGCCTATTGCATGAGGGCAGAGAGAAGTAGTAACTCGCATCTTATTCTCTCTCGTTTTGCATCTACGTCAACACACAGAATCATTAGTGAGCCAGAACTGCCCCAACAGAAAGCAGGCAGATCCATTGCAGTTCTCTCCCTGCCCGATTCCCACTGTGGGAGAGGCAGACCTCTAATATATTCCCAGTCTCCTACTGATCTGGCCCCAAAAGAAGCTGCAGAGCATTAGGTTGAATTTATATCTTCCTAGATAAATTATAATGGATATTATGCAGTACTAGGGACACCTTGCAGAGCTGTGCAAATTACAGTGACTTTTACAGCCTTATTTTTTATAGCTGGATGTCAAGAATAGTAACAACATAGTATATCAGTAGAAATAGAAAAATTATAATTGAAAGGTTCAGGTGACCATTTGTCCACAAACGCAGCTATGGTAAATGTGAAAGCAGTATTAGCTTCATCACAAGGTGTATTGCTCCATCTGCCTGTGATACAAATATTGTATTTCCTTGACTTTACATACGCATGTAATATGTATCATCAGTCCTGAAAAACAGAATCCAAAAACCCACTTTTCTCTTTATGCCTTTACTATCATCTTTGAAAGACAACACTTCACAGGGGCAGCCACTAGCTGTCAATCAAAGAATCACTCACTCTTTTCAACCTCTGCTTTGATAACCGTGTCCATGCAAAAACACTTCTCCAAAGGTCAAATTTTTCCACAGGTGTGGAGACATCAGTGCAGATCAGATTGTCTCTTGCTCTGTCCCATGGAATAAGGATGTCCAGAAGCCCGAAAGAAGGATTAGGGCTTCCTTACACATATCCAGTAACTCTCCCCTTCAGTGAGGAATTACACAAGCATGTCTCCAGCATTATGCTTTTTAATCCCAGCATCGTAGAATCGTTTAGGTTGGAAAAGACCTTTTAAGATCATCAAGTCCAAAACACTGACCAGTCCACCACTAAACCGTGTCCTTAAGTACCACATCTACACCTCTTTTAAACACTTCCAGGGATGGTGACTTAACCACCTCCCTGGGCAGCCTGTTCCAGTGCCTGACCACCCTTTTGCTGAAGACGTTTTTCATAATGTCCAATGTAAACCTCCCCTGGCACAACTTGAGGCCATTTCTTCTTGTCCTATCACTTGTTACTTGGAAGAAGAGACCAACACCCACCTCTCTACAGCCTCCTCTCAGGTAGCTGTAAGACAGCGATCAGGTCTCCCCTCAGCCTCCTCCAGGCTAAACACTCCCAGCTGCTCCTCACAGGACTTGTGCTCCAGACCCCTCCCCAGCTCCGTTGCCCTTCTCTGGACACGCTCCAGCACCTCAGTGTCCTTCTTGCAGTGAGGGGCCCAACACTGAACACAGGATTCCAGGTGCAGCCTCCCCAGTGCTGAGTACAAAGGGGACAATCACTGCCCTATTCCTGCTGGCCACACTGTTCCTGATACAGGCCAGGATGCCATTGGCCTTCTTGGCCACCTGGGCACACTGCTGGCTCAGATTCAGCCTGTTGTTGACCAACACCGCCAGGTCATTTTCTGCCAGGCAGCTTTCCAGCCACTCTACCCCAAGCCTGCAGCATTGGGGGGGGTTGTTGTGACCCAGGTGCAGGACCCAGCATTTGGCCTTGTTGAACCTCATACAGTTGAGATCGAGCCCATTGATCCAGCCTGTGCAGATCCCTCTGTTGAGACTTCCTGCCCTCAGGCAGATCAACATTCCCACCCAACTTGGTGTCTTCTGCAAACTTGCTGAGGGTGCACCCAGTCCCCTTGTCCATCTCATCTATAACGTTATTAAACAGAACTGGCCCCAGTACTGAGCCATATTTAACAGATATTTTAACTTCATTTCCCTCCTATCCAGCCCCTAAAAATTTTGGTTTCTGTATTTCCCTCTGTGGTTGACTGATGGACAACTATGAAAGACACCCTGATCATTTCAAACAGCCAAAGGCACAGGAGCTAAATCTAAATTTGCTCCATGTGTCAAACGAAAAATTAAAATTATTCTTCGTTGCTATACACTTTAAGAAAGGTTTGTCTTCATTCAGAGGTTAGCCCCAATGAGCTACAACAATATCATGAATCAAGCTTGATTTAACACCTTTCTTTCCTATTGAACTTTAACTTTGTTACTGCAGCTGGCAGCTGAGACACTTTACACTTATTTGTGAAATGCCCATCACAATCAGTCAAACTAGTGATCTAGAACAAATTCGACAGGCAAGACATTACCTCAAGATGTACAGTATGTTATAGTCTCGCTCCCCAAGGCAAAGAAAGAAATGGCTAAGTGACATGTTCTTACAAACTGCCAAAATACTAGCAAAAAATATTTGCAAAGACTGAGGTAACCACAGACATCAGCATAGTGTGAGCGCTATACTCCCAAGTTCCTAGAGATCTTCCTTGGAAAATAAAATAGTCTTTTTCTTTTTAAACATAAGGGATTCTGAGGCAAAATCACTCTGACATTTAAAACATCAGTCCAGGAAGACGTGTTCATTTTAAGTGCAGTTCACCTAAAGGCTACCCCCGCCTTTGAAGTACACACTTAGTTGGATCAGGACCTGCACGCTGCTGCCACAAGGCACAGTCAGCTGAAACCTCACTGCAGTTCTCCTCAACAAAAAGCGGAGTTCAACAGTTTCTCCAGATCTCAGAAACAAAAAGAATAATTAAAGGACTTTCATCTTAATTAAGGGAAGTAAGAGCAGATGGGGCTTGAGAAAAATCTGTTAGATAACCAAAGCTATTTAACTGAAAAAAGTCAATTAAGCTAGAGAATTACCCAGATGCACTCCCTAGGACTTGTCTTGCATAAAAACATTTTGTAAGGTATGAAGACTTCAATCTAACCTGAACACTAGCACTCCTTCACCAGTAGTCAGACAGTCAGATAGTGACTGAGTTTCCAGGAAGCATCAGGTATTATTAAGCATGGCAACATGTACGGGCAGACAGACCATCCCCGTCTCGTGCCGCACACTGTACAAATGTGTGAGGAGAGACAGCCCCTGCGAACACAGAACCTCAATGCGGTCAACAAGAAAGACTGTGCAAGTGACTGAAAGTCAAGGAGAGCATTAGGTTAATCGGGTTTATCCAGCCACATGCCCTATCCCATCAGACAACAGTGTCTCTCTCCTGGCTCTTTTCAGATCAAAGTTTTCACTTGCTTGAGAAAAAAAGAAAAAAGGAACCAGGAATTGGATGGCATTTTTCTCCCTCCCCTTCTGCCATTGTCCGGAAGACAAGTCATCCGATGACAGGCGCAGTGACAATGAGCACACAAAGTGAACAAAGAGCCTGTGGGGAATCCGCCGTGTATGAACAGCCCAACTTGCCACACCGCATCTGGCAGTATGGAGCGAAACAGTAAAATCTGGCCATGAACAACTACAGAACGGAGCAACAACAAGCGGCTACAGTTTGCTATCTGCACTTCGTTTCATTGATAACACGTCGTTTAGTGGGTCTTAATGCTCATATCATACTCCAGGATTTCCATTTTTTACAGAAATAGGAAATTACACAGGCTTAGATGACACGTATTATGTATTGTCTACACTTCAGGCAAAGGCAGCAGTGCGGTGCTGTGGCAGCCTCGGGCATTTTAAATCCTGGAAGCAATGGTCCTGCACTCCCCTCCTGGCCCATCTTCTGGCCTCTTGCATTGGCTCTGCGCGGCAAACCAGTGCAGGAAGCAATCCTGGGAAAATATATATTTTTTTTAATGGCAGCAGTAGTACAATGTTTTACGTGAGTCACCTCCTAGTTCGTCATGCAATGCAGCCAGCGTGGGTACTGGCACAAGAAGAGGGACCAGAAATCACAAAAACAGGGGTGAGAAACATGACAGCCCAGATGTGGACAGGCCTAAGCTGCTCTGGACTTGCACTGTCAGCTGCAGCGGCACAACTGAGAAGGTGATGGCATGAGGCACATGAACTGCTGGTTTTGGCCAAGAAATCCCACAGCTGCACCTCTAGAGGTCCTGTGATTTTCCCAAAGGAACACAGAAAATCTGGGCCAAACTCAGAACAGACATCCCAGACACTAGCTCACTACACCTGTTTTGGGTTTTTTTACTAAAAAAAACCCACCAAAAAACACCACCAAAACCCAAACATCTCTTACTTTCTTCTGAATGATTCTCCTGCTTAAAAGACTAACGCGTTCATGAGTCCCTTCATCAGTGCTACTCCAGACACTGAGTTACACACTGAAGAGGTCAGTGGACTATGGACGTCACAGATCCCCAGAGAAGTGAGTGTTAACGGAACACAAACAGTGCTGACTTGGAAAATACCTAGAAGAACTATATATGAATATAAGATTGAAATTTAGGAAACAAATAAAACGCTTCCAACAACTGCAGTATTACAAACTGAATTCTGAAGGGTGTCCCACTGAGTTTCCCAAATCTCATCTAATTTACCATCACGTGAAGATGTCCAACATGTTTCTTAACTTTCTTATATTTGACTGGAGGATGTTTTAGCTCCCTGTTAAAGAATATCTGTATATAAAGAATATACAAGCTGAAGTCTCTGTGATGGGATGAACGGTATCCTGAGTAAGGCTAGAGTGAAAGCTTTTTTGGCCTCCAGTAATGAAAACAAAGCACGGAAAGCCCTATTATTCTTCCACTCCTTTTGCAAAAAGCCAACCTTACCATGTCATTTTCTGTGTTGCAACACAATGTCAGAGTACGCATGAGCATCACTCTGCTTGGATTCCTCACACTTCTGACTGACATTTCTCAAAAAGAAGTGGTACCCCTGTAGCTGGCTGGAGGATCACAGACCAGAGGTAGAATAGGTGTGGTAGAGGGATGCAGAAAGTGATTCTGAAATGGATTGTGTTCTGAGTGAATATTCATTTCTCTGTGTCTCAAAAAGCTTCTGGATATTAAAGATGCCCCTTAAAATCTCGTGGATTTGAGAAGAGCCAGGTTAACGTTAAGAAGAATCACCCCTCGACACAATAATCCAATATCCCTTCCTTATTCTGCATAATTCTCTTGCTTAAAAGACTCTCATTTAATTCTGCGCCACTTAATTGGATATCATGCAACTTTTCATAAAACACTAAATTGGAAAAAGGTGGAACAGTTTACAAAAAAATTGTTTAAACTATAAACATTCTAAACACATTTAGAACTCCGTTTATCCATCGGTACAGAACATATATTCAAATCATACTAACATATTCTATTATTTATGCCCATATGTCCATGGGTGTTCTATTTTAAGAGGATTTCAAAAGATTCAAAATAAGTGTCTTCGTACAGCCAAGAAAAAATTACTTTTGGATTTGCCCTCCTAATGGAGAGCAAAATTATTGTCTTCACAGAAGTAAAATAGTGGCATTAAAAATATAATGAAGTTAAACCCTCATTTAAGAGTAATAACCTCATTAAGAGTAAACCTTTATATTGAGTAATGCACTGAAGGGAAGATCTGAAAGTTCGGATAGGTGAGGCATGATAACATTTAGCTCCGTGGCAAGATGCTTAGATAACCTAATTAACCTCTACTTATCCTAACCACTTGTTCCACTTTTAGCAATACTCAGTTTAAAGGCACAAACTAATTACAGAAGTCAGTTTAAGGTTATCCCTTGTCTGGAAAGGATGCAATATTTTCCTTAGAGGAAAGCTAGGATGGGAGCTGAAATTGCCTTCTGTCAGGGCAGGCTGTCTCTGTTTCTGGTACTGAGATAATGATACTCAGCCTTACAAAGGGACAATAGTTGAGAGCGAACAGAACCATAGTTAAGGCACCAAATATATTTTGCACAATAAACACAATTATTTCAATGTCTTACCTTGAAAGTCAGATGGACTGCTTCAACAGCTTAGCCAACAGAAGGAAAGAATACCAAAGAATATGTGCAGAAGTCCAATACACTTTACTCGAAGCACCGGGCCACACAAACAAGGCAGCTCCTTCCGGTGGGTTCGGCACAAACAGACACCATGGTCCCTGGAGCCCTTATGCTATGAACCACTTGAGGCTCACAGCACACCCCAGCCAAACACCACGTTGGAGGGATGAGAGCAGCTTTTGTTTAAGGGTGAACTTCTGCTCAGGATGGTGGGTGGGAGTAGAGCTGAAATACTGATGAGCAAAGGTGAGTCTCATTCCCATAACACTGAAACTTCTCTGTTCTGTTTATTTCTACCTTGACAACGGCACTATGTATGAGCAATCAGGAATCCACTGATTTTCAGGAAATACTGTAAACAAATTTCCATATCAGAACCATAGAGTAAGCCTTAGCTTCAGTGTCTTACTCATCACCCTTGCCTAACGCTTTCACTTGTGGCTGCAGGAAAGCACCCGTCATGGTCTATCATACAGATTCTAAGAGTATTTCCCTAAATTATGAAAATCCTTCATTTCTTCCAGCACAGCAAGGGGATAAATCCTTCCCCGGATTAGAAAGCAGTTGCCACTAGTCTTACTGGGAGAATCTCAGTCAGTCTCTTTCCTCACCATCACTGGGCCTCATTCACTGGAACCTGCTGTCAGAAAGCTGCTGTCCAAACCAGCGGCAACAGCATGGGCAGATACAGGGCGGCCTCAGGAACTGAGCAAAACACAGGGCAGCCCCCCTATTAGGCATGATGCAGAATGGGTTGCCTGAAAGCAACAAACACCATGGGAAAGGATGTTAAAGCCACCTGAGGGCATTATGCAACTTTCTGATTCTCTGCTCTTCTCCAGGGACTAACACGGACTTTTCATAAATGAGACAGTCCCTGTTGTTCTCAAAACCACAGCAGCACCCCAACTGCACTTTGTCACATCAGACTGGAGCCTGCTTTTGACATATCTTCCCAGCCCTACACTCTGGCTTGCCCCAAACACTGCTAGATGGGGTTCCCCCATAAAATGCTTTACATTTGACAGTCTGACACATGCTCCTTCGTGCCGCCCTGAGCCTTCCGATCAGCACATTCAAGCCTAGAGGAATTTACATTCCATGTATTTTAACAACTACACCTCTGAACAGATGGCCAAAAATAATTTACCTATATCCACCAGGGAGGCATACTTCATCACTGACGCTGCATTGCCAGCGGTGGCAGAGAGGTCGGGAACTGAAGCATTAACTATTCACTCTATACCGGGAAGCAGTCTAGGGAAGCCTACCGTAACATACTCCTTTACATATAGCTAACCAAAGCCTTTCAGCAGGCTCAGCATTCCGGTCGGCATCTTTGAAATACCCCAAAGTAATGCCAATCCCATAAACAGAAATTAGCAGCGAAGCAGCTAGTATTAAATCACATGCCTAGCTTTCATAGCAATACTCAGTACGCTGGTGGATAAGGATACTCAGGCTCACATTAAAAGCAGCATGAAAATAAGTAGAAAATAATCTATAGCTTTCATATGTGTGTAGGAGTCCTATTTACAATAGCTACCCGCTGGTTTACAGCAATAGCTGCAATATGTGAGACATTCTTAACCCTGTTAAGAGTCTCCTTGTTGCAAGTGCTCTAACTTCCACTTGTCTGTCTCCTTTCTGATCTCAAGCAGTGCTCTGCTCATTTTCCTGACAGGATCTGGTGTTAATAGGGGGCTGGTTATTTTCATTTATTAGCAGAGCTGGGCTCTGAATATCTTAAAAAGAATTCTTGTAAGCTCAAATCACGTCTTACCCACAAGTGCACGTTGGGTTTTTTTGACACTCCTACAAATGTAGTCTCATGAAAGCTGGCAACAGGATACGAAGGAGGAATGAATCCTGTTTTGCCACAGAGGCATTCTGCTGTAACCAAATACAGAATTTAAGAATCAACAACATCAGAATCACCTCAACTGATGATTAGAAAAAGTATTTTGTTTTAAAAGACAATGAACGCAAAGATTATCCAAATGGTGCCTAGTGAAAAACTGATTCCTGAGCTTCTCAGTCAGTGGTAAGAGTTCACCAAAATTACCTCCTAATTTCAGTCAGCTGGGCTACTCCAAAACCCATTTCCTGTAAGAGACTAAAGCTTGGTGCAGTCCAAGCTCCTGTTTGACTTAGAGCATACCTAAAAGAATGGCAAGAAGTGGCAGAAGTGTGGCTCAAGTCCACATCAGTGGGGAAAGAAAAGGGAGTCCTCTACTTAAAAAGTATTCAGACAGAAACATTTGAAACCGCTGCAGCACAGACAAAATCAATGTTTTTCAAAAACGAGACAGAAATGAGCAACAGTGTGGAAACTCACACATTCCAGAAAGATGTGGAATAGAGCTGTGGCTTTCTGACTGAATTTTTCATGGGAGAGAAGCCAGGAGTTTGAGCAATCCTTCTTCAGGTCAGCATACAGAGGTACTGCCTCTCACGGCTCTCCTCTTCCCTGCGTTGCCAGGCATCTCAAAGCTGCATTGTATTTCCCAAGGGGTCCAGTGCCTTCATAATGTATTTATTGGATCTAGGTGAATGAAAAGTGACTGTTCCCAAATTCATTTTTCACTTTCCATCTTTCGTCCATAGCTCTTCTCTGTGAAAATACAAAAACAAACTTAGCTTCAGCTGAACACTAATTTCCCCTATTATAGTGGTCAGAAGTGTCAAAGCTAAACCAGCAGGGTTTGGTTTTTTTTGTCTGCAGCTTGTATTTAATCAATCTAAAGTAGAAATATAAAGAAGAAAATACAACCATTTTATATTTGCAATTTATTAAACGGCTTATTACGAAGTATGTTCTTTAGTCACAGCCACAGACAGCACTTAAAATACATTCACTTCCTGCCAGTGCTATTACAAAGCTGAGAAAACCTCAGTTTAGACTGTTCCAGCTAAGGCAATCACAGCCCAGATGTGCTGAGCTAAACGGTGGGAATACGACTCTGTTAACATTTTTGCTAATTCTGACTCGTGTTTTATTCTGTCTCACCACCCTCATTGTAAAAAAATTTCTTATATACATCTAATCTAAACCTAACCTCTTTCAGTTTCAGAAAGTCTTTCTCCCGCTTCCTGAGAGAGGGAGAACACTGGAAGGCTGCTATAAGGTCTCCCCAGAGGGTTCTTGTCTCCAGGATGAACGAGTCCACCTCTCTCAGCCTTTCCTCACAGGAGAGGTGATCCAGCTCCCTGATCATTTCTGTGGCCCTCCGCTGGATCTGCTCCCACAGGTCCATGTCTTTCTTGTACTGGGAACTCCAGACCTGGATGCAGGACTCCAGGTGGGAACACACAAGAGCAGAGTAGAAGGGGCAATCACCTCCCTCGACCTGCTGGCCACGCTGCTTTTGATGCAGCTCAGGTTACAATTAATTTTCTGAGCTGCAAGTGCACACTGCCTGCTCATAACTAACTTTTCATCGACCAACATCCCCAAGTCTCTCTCTGCAGGGCTGCTCTCAAGGCATACACCACCTAACCTGCACCCCAGTCTCATTTATTGGGGCAAGGGAGGATTTACAAATTTTTTTCTTCCTTTTCTGACTAATGCACCTGTAGAAGCCTATTATTCTTCACACCCCTTGCCAGGTTTAGCTCTGGCTGTGCCTTAGCTTTCCTGATCCCATCCTTACACCCTCAGCACTCTCCCTGTATTCCTCCCAGGATGTGTGTCACTGCTTCCACTGCCTATGCATTTCCCTCGCGTTTCAGTTTGACCAGGAGGTCCTCACTCAGCCATGCTGGTCTCCTGCCTCCCTTGCCTGATTTCTTGCACGTGGGAATCAGGAGTTACTGTGCTCGTGGAAAAATGCCCTTAAACTGGTGCCAGCTTTCTTCTGCTCCTTTATTCCCGAGGGCAGTTTCTCGGGGGGTCCCAGCCACTAGTTCCTTAAACAACTGAAAGTTCATTTTCCTAAGGTTTAGGATCTTGACTGTACTTTTCACCTGGCCCATATACCTCAAGATCATGAATTCTACCAGGGCACAATCACCGCGGCCCAGGCTACCACCAGCTAGACCCCTCCAGTAAGTTCCTCTGCACTGGTGAGCAACAGGCCCAGTAACGCACCTCCTCTGGCTGGGCTTTCTGTGATCTGGATTAGCTTGTTAGTGCAAGCAATCATACCGCAGAACACACTTGCACAAACACTTCTACAGCTCTGGCACCAAACATGAAGACAGCTTCTAAGAACAAAAGCTGGTCTGTTTCTTCACCATACCAGCTGCTTTAATTAAATACATTAAATCTATTAAATACATAATTGTCTCCCTACAATTCTTAATAACTACACTGCTTTGTAAAGAGACCCAGGCTATTTTTGAAGCTGCAAATTCAATGGTTTACAAGGATTACAAAAGCTAACTGGAAAATATTTATCCTATTACACCTCAAAATGAAATGCCTTTCAGTTTCCTTGCTTGTCACCTACCACTTTGTGACATTCCGGAAGCACCTGCACTACAGAGAACGGAAGATCTCATCCATTGAATTAGGATAGTTAGAGCAATACATTTTCTTTCAAACTGTTTCTTATAGACTGGAAAGATATTTACAGATGATGAAGCACTGTAGCCAAAAATACAAGTATTTCATTAGTTTTCACTACTTATTGCTACAACATTCAGCTTCAGAATTACAACGCAGGAACAGTGCTTTCTACTCAAACACAGGTCTGCAGCTAACCTGAAGGTAGTTATCCTGCATTATGTTTTCCCTTAATCTGGAATAATTTATTTAGCACCACATACACTCATGATGCTCTGGCAAACATACAGGCTCCTCTGCTTAGAATACACAGCTCAAGGACCTCATCTTGCGAGCTGCCCCACGCTTGCAAATCTCAACGCAAACATAAGATTTACTGAGCAGAGCAGACTGGCAGCTCTAAAACTTCACTGTCCAGCAACAGGTAGGTAGGTAGCAAGTGATGATCACTAATAGTCATAATACTGCTCCTACTCTGCTGGGTCAGACAAGATCTGACCGTATTCAGGGAGACGTATTTCCCATTCGCAGAAGTTAAGGCCCAGCCCATCCACCCCAGAGTTCAGCAAACAAATATTTTTTTTTAGCCATTAGGTATTAGAAAGTTAGTTATAGTGTAACTTCGGAAGGAAAGAGACAGAATATGGTCCTTCTTACTTGAAGCTGTAGTCCCCCAAGACAATGAGACTTCTTCAGGGATAAAACAGCCTCTGTCTATTGCAGGGTTCCTAAATCTTAGTAGTGTGGCAAAATAACAGGACTTCCAGTCAAACCTGACTCTCATCTGGTTCTAGATTCATATTCCTAATCCTGCTTTAGACTACAACACCTATTTAATTTTCTCGTTCCCTCTCTCAAAACGAGAATTGCTTTCCGTCAGCAGCTTTCTAAAGCTTGCTTTTTTCTCATCCAATCCTTGTAGCCCAAGACTTCACATGCCATCATTGCTGCTTAGAGGGTACTGTAAGTCAAGTTACTTCTTCCCTCCGTTAATTGCACTGTTTGCCCACGAAATACACAGCATTGGTTCCTGCTTCAGTAAGGTTCTGAGGCACGCACGGCACCACCAGCAGTTCAAATCAAAACATACGGATGGGGCTAATGAATCAGGTATGAGAAGCCCACTTAGGGGGCCGGGGGCGAGGTGTGCATGTGTGTCAAAAGTTAAAAGAGCCGAGTGAGATTCAGAATACCCTTGACAACGTGTGGCATTCAGTCCCTCATTCTATACTTTAATGCTTCTCCTGACTGAAGTGCAACCCTCTGTCTGTGGAGTAGGGGGTTTATAATAATGCACTTAAATCCAAAGCATTTCTGAAAGATTACGTTGATATATAGTTACAGTTAAAAAGAAAACTACAGCTAAGTGGTTGTTAGTCTGCCTCCAGTTATTACTCAGAGATTTTCATGACCCATTCCCGCCGAATGCTCGGAATGCAGCCCTAGAAATGTAACGATGCCTTGCAATAATCCAGTGCTTGTCTGAATAATGAGACAGCAACGGCAGGATTTCTACACGGAACTGCTGTACAACCACCCATGTGTTATGTGCCTGCAGACAAAAACGTGTTAGAGGTGATGTTGTTAGATTTCACACATTCCACCTCCAAAACATGAAAGTGAGTGTAATTTTGGTAGCACTGGCATTTATAATTATTGGAAAGGTCCTCTCCAGAAGACATCAAGTTTGCATAAACACCAGTGTATGCGATAAATGCTCAAGGACAACCAATGCGTGATGCACAAGGACACCGGCAAGGGGTGTTTTTCTGAACGATCACACCAGCAGCTCTTAAGATTGTATCAAGCTAATTAAAAGCTGAAACTCTGAAAAAGGCTATCTATCCACGGCAACCGTGCTGAATGACGCACGCTGTTCTGCAAACAAGAAGTTTTGTTCAGCGGAGAAGCAGCCATTTAAATAGCTGAATCACTTATTTTTACGATTTTTGCAATTAGCTGCGCATTTCGTTGCGATGAGCGAAAAGCCGAGACGCTCCCGGGTGAGACCGCGGAGGCTGAGCCTAACAGCAGTCTTAGGCTGCCCTCGGGTGGCCCGGCCCAGGAAGGACATTCGGGAAAACCCCACCTCCTTACCTGCCGTTCTACGGGGCGATCCGCCCATGGAAAAGGCAGCACGCCGGTTGGCAACCCAGAGACGAGGACACCGGGCTGCGCCCTGCACCCGCTCCGGAGGGCGCACGCTACTGCCACTGCCGGGCCCGCGCGAGGGCCAGGCCGGTGCTCACCGGCAGCGCTGTAACCAGCCCCGGTGTGGCCACACAGGACACTGGGAATTTTCACAAGTGCCCTGCGAGGGCTGAACGTGGTTCCTGCTGAAACCAGCGTGAAGTTTCAAAGGCAAAAATTGGTTCAGAGCATTGGAAAAACATGTCAATAAAATATACGTTAAAATTATACGTACTGCAATGCCGTGACGTCCGGACTGGAAGTCAAGCTCAGTAAGATGTATTTATTTAATCTCCTGGTCTGACTCTATTTCCCATCATCCCATTATCTGTCTTGAAATCCAACTGCTTCCTTTCCATTACTCCACATCATTGTTAGATTTGTGATTGCCCTGTTACTCTATTTTGTTCAGTTATACATTATTCCATGTACAATGTATTGGTTTTAACAATGTGTAACTTTTTTCACCTCATTTTGTCACATTACCTTTGAGACACACCAGATGCAGTTCATTTCATACGTTTTAGCAGCTCAAGATAAACTAATAAAATATTTACTTGTGAAAGACCGATAAAAAGTTATTTTGTTTTTAAATCTATCCCAGTGTTTTTCCAAAATATTGGAGTTTCAGACTCCAGTACGAGTAGAACAGCCTTTTGTTCGGCTGTAACCACTCCCAGACACATTATCATTAATACATCATTGAATTAATCTGCTTTGTATCTTTCAGCAGTCAAATTAAGTATACGTACTGGCACTTCATCATGCATATTTGATAGAAGTCTATAATAAAAGTATTGTGACACAAAACTACGTAGGAATCTACTCTTCTAACCACATGTAGCCATTCACTGATCATTTTTTCCAATTAAGAAATTTACAATTTTTCTAAGTCATAATATGAAATCTATGCAGCTATAGAAAACACCAGAGGCTGGGGGGGGGGGGGGGGGGACGGGGGACGACACACCACAAACAAAAAGAACAGGCAGAACATTTTAAAACTCAAATACATAAATCTGTCCAAAAGCTTTTCTTTCAAGACCTGCTTCTCTTGTCAGCCAGAAATTTTGACCCGAGTTGGCAGCAGAACGGTGTAGCTTCTCTTCAGAGCAGCAATCTGGCAGTCAGAACTACCCGGACGCTATCCGAACAGCAGTCAGCTGGGATCGCGGAGCCGCAGTGAGGAGTCCAGACGCGACTGTCTAAAGGCAAACAAAAACTCACATACATCACGTGCTGCTTTACTTTTTAAGCCAAGTAACACATGTACATTTTACGCATACATTTTAAACCGGGCAAGCATCTCAGGAGCTCGCACAACTCTCAAAATCTTTTATTAAGTGGAAGTTTTAGGTAGACTATAAGTTGCACTATTTTAGGTTTGTTTTTTCAGTCGCTATCACTTCTGAGCTCACCAACATCATCAGTGTTGGCATGATTTCCCACATCAGGGTCTATCAGCTGAGAAAGTGAGAGCGAGCTCGTTTCCAGGTAAGACGGTTGAAAATGGAATTACTGTCTGAGTTCACACAGCGACTAACAGTGGTTGACTGACATCCCAAGCCAGCAGTCCACCAGGGGATGGAAAGGGGGCAGAGGTCATTACCCACACTTCTCCTACTATTTATGTCCAGTAAAGCAAGAAACAATCAGGCATTTTTAAGACAGAAAATTCAGTCTTTTCATAACAGTTTGGATTCTCTTTTGTTCCATTTATTTTCCCTTTGGTGTTTGAAACAAATGTGTTCTACATTCTGATTAATAGTTTCCAGCCACTGATTTCTAATTAATTGTGGCTAACAATGAGCAGCTTCATATGGCATTTCTCCCACTCTAAAAAACAAAAGGAGTAAGATGTGTCATAAATTCTATACAAACATTTGAAGTCTCATAAATGCAAATTTATACTCTCAAAATTACAGGATTTCAAATATAACTGACCCTTCTCTCTCACGTTTATTTCAGTTCTGCAATTTTGGCTTTTTGCCTTGTGGCTTTCTTGTTGTTCCATCATTTTATTTTGAATCTTCAAAGATGTTTATGCTGCTGTTAATGGAACCACAAAACAATGCTGGAAAGGACCTTTGGAGACTGTATAACCACCTTCCTGCTCAGTCAGCCGTGAAGTCAGATCCACACTGCTCAGGCCCTTGTCTTGTCACACTTTGAGCATCTCCAAGGACAAAGATGCCATAGCCTCTCTGAACAACCTGCTCCAGCAGTTGACCTTCCTCGCTGTGAAGAATTTTTTCTTGATACCTATTCAGAATTTCTCCTGCTTCAACATCAGCCCATTGCTTCTCACCCTTGCCCTCTGCATCTCTGGGAGTCTGCCTTCTCTATGTCCACCCACGAGACAGCTGAAAACAGGAGCTGGAAAGCCCCCTCCAAGCCACCCCTTCCTCCAGGCAAAACAACAGTTCCTCAGACTCTCCCATCTCCAACTTGGTGGCGCACCGCTAGACTCTCTCCAGTATGTCTGCATCCTCCTAGCACTGGTGAGCCCCAAACTACACACAGCACTCCAGATGCCACCTCATAAGTCCTGAACTGGGGATTAATTAACTCCCTCAATTAAGCTGCTGCTAGTACTGCCCAGGGTGGTCTTGGCCTTCACTGCTGCAAGGGCATGCTGCTGATTTTTGTTCAACTTGTTGTCCACCAACATTCCCAGATACTGCTTTGCAAGGCTGCTGATATGAAGTCAATCCCCAGTGTTTTGGCTGCAGGAGGCTGGTCCCTTCCAAGTGTAGGACTCTGCATCTGACTGCTGAACTTCAGAAGATCCCCAATCAGTCCACTTCTCCAACCTGTTGAAGTGCCTCTGAATATCCTCCAGCTTATCACTCATTCTCCTCCCCAGTTTGGCATCACCTGTGAACATCCTAAGGGTGTACTTCATCCCATTTTCTAGGTGACTGATGAAGACATTAAATGTTAGCATCCCTAAAATAAACCCCTGAGAAACGCCTAACCAGCCATTCTCTGAACTACTCTTTGAGCCCACTGGTCCAGCCAGTTTTCCACTCACTACGCTAATCTGCCAATCCAGCGCATGTTTCTCCACTTCCCATGCAAAGAGACTGTGCCAGAGGTTTTGCTCTCCCCACATCCACACTGCTAATCACTTCATTATATAAGGTGATTGGGTCTGTGAGGCACAACTTGCCCAAGTAAATCCATGCTTGCTGTTCATAATCACCTTCTCCTGATGTGCCTGAAAGCAGCTTCCAGGAAGACTGGCTCCATGATCTTCCTGGGGACTTCAATTAAGCTGTCTGGCTTGAAGTTCCCCAAATCCACCTTCCCTTTTTTCAGGATAGTTGTGATGCTTGCCTCCTTTCAGAGGTACTTGACCTGCCTTTTGAGTATCACGGTGAGAGGCCTCGCAATGACACTGACTAGTTCCCTCAGCAGCACTGGATGCATCCCTCTCAGTCCCAAGAACTGCTGTGTATGTCTAGACTGCTCGAGATGTCCCTGATTCAATCTTCCTTTACCATGGCCCAAACATGGCCTTTGGGCACACAGATCTCGGAGACATGATAGGAGACCTTGACAGTAAAGAAAAGGCAAAAAAAAGCTGTTGACTAACTCAGCCTTTTCTACTTCCTTTGTCACTAGGCCCACCATCCCATTATTCGTGTTCCTTTGTCCACTCTTGCTGCTTAGGCACCTGTAACAGCCCTTCTCATACACCACAGATTTCAGTTCCAGGTGAGCTTGGCTCTTCTGCTCCATCAAAGCAGCTTTTCTTTCTTTCAACTAGCCCATCCCCACTTCCACCTACATATATGTGCCTTCTGCACTTGAGTTGCCAGAGCTCCCCATTCAGCCATGCGGACCTCCTGCCACATCCTCTCGGTCCGTGAACCTCAAAACATGCAGTTCCTATGCCTGAAGGAGGCTATTTCTGACTGTCAAAAAGCTGTCTGGGGCATCTTTACCCTCCACAGGTGTCTCCCATGGGATCTTATCTACAAACTCACTCAAGAAGCTGACATCCCTTCTTCTAAAGATGGAGGTCATTGTCCTGCTACAGACTTTCTCTTTTCCTGCAATAATGCATGGAATGAATACAGGAAATCCCTTTCTGAACAGATTGATGACGAAGTGCTACTACTAATCATAAATACAAAACCGAAACTTCTTACAAAGGTAAATGTACCCATGTAAAGGTCTCAAACAGTTTCATTTTTTTCCTGCAACACTGTGTTAATTATGCAGATGGTTTCTGCACCACACATGGCCTCTCAGTCAACTCTGAAGGTAAAACCCAGAGAGAACAACACTCTTGACCTGCAAGTGCTTAAATGTGCAAGGAACCCGTTTGTTTTACCCAGTTACCTCCAGAAAGCTTCATTTTTACCCACCTTTTTTGAAGAGGGCGAGTGTGGTAAGCTTGCTTACAGCATACCTTACACATACACAGACACTGCCACCACCCCCAACAAGATCAGGACATGTATAAAGGTAGTCAGAACTTTTTTCTCCTTTTAATTAAGAGAAGCTGCCTGGAGGAAAAATCTAATTATTACAGAATGTCTACCCTTGCACCCTGTATTTTGCATTTGAAGTACTCAGCATATCATATCCCACATGCCTTTACTATGGGATGGAGGACTTGAGTTTAGAGAACAGCAATGTAATTCTACAGTCTGACCCTCATGCTGGTGTTCAACTTCTCTTCTGGAACCAGGATGCCAGCGTCTTCCAGAATTTTCTAAGCTGAACTTCACTGGATACAAATAAGTGTCCTGAGCACTGGACTACAGTCATGATGCATCTTGCTTGGCCACGAAGCTGAAATGCCATTCTGTTTGCGCTGAAATAACAGAGGAAGGCCCTAGGCTAGCTTAACGATAACCAGAGTCTCCAGGGAGGCAGAGATGCAGTCCAGAGAGCTGCCCTCAGAGCAAAAAGTGAACTGTAGCATGCCTCCCTTTTCCTTCACATCATTTGATTCAAAACTTGAATGTTTCTATGTCACAGCTGGAAAAGAAAATGCATGTTGTTCACTCTACTGTGAATAAAAGCAGAAGCAATTTTGTGGACACTGCTGAGCTGTTAAACGATAAAAAGAATGCCCTATTAAGAATCAAATGAGGTTTTTCTAACTACAAAAAAAGGCAGCGACAAGCTGATTAATTCCACCAAGCACAAAACCAAACGTTCTCCCTAAATTGAAATTCAGATGCAATTTATGGGGTAAAGATTCTGGACTAAAGATTAAATCAAGTTATAGAATTTTCCAGACATTAGTGGAAAGAAAAATAACCCACTATCAATAAGCAGCAGTCTTTTGCAACCTCATCACTGAATATGTCCTAATCAACAGACCACAGAAGACCTAAGCAAACACTGATGCTAGGTTTGTCACCACAGCTTATTGGAACCTCCCCTCTGTGCCAGAGTAGAGAAATGCGACAGATGGGTGGGCGACCACTGATGCAGATCAAGGTGCTGAGCCTCCCTTGGCTTGCACCGGGTTATTTGACAGTGACAGACCTCCACCATGGAGCTGAATCACAGAGGAGCAATCATTCCCTGGAGCTATGCAACTTCACCTCCAGATTTCTACACCTGCGCACTGAGCAAAGGGCCCAGAGAGAACAACGCGGGGAATACCCGAGTTCCCAGCAACACCGAAGAACGCAGAAGGGGCCCTTCATGATGCTGTCCTAACACAACAGAAACAGGCATGGATTTTCACTGCAGTATCGCCCCATCCAAACACCACGTTCCGTTTACTCAGTTTCTCCTTTTCCTCACCTTTCCTCTTCCCCACAGACATTTCTTGCCTGCAATGAAGCTTCTGGAATTGTTATTCCACCCACACCACAGTATAGATCTTAGTGTAAAAGAGAAGCATAGGCATAAATAGCATTACCTGAACTGCGCCAGGCTAAATGACCCGGAGTCAGAGGCTTAAACACTGTGGTTCCAACCAGCTGCTTCACAAAGAGCAAGCTACCACGGCCTCGAACAGTGACCTTACCCCCATGCTTATGTAAAACAGCATTTAGAGACTGGCTGCTGTTGGAGAGGAAGATAAAGCACCTGCAGCACCGATGTACATTTTACGACTGAATTGAGAGAACTGTTCCAGTTTTGCAAGAGGATGCAGCTCGAAGGCCCCTGAGAGCTTTAAACAAAATATAAGCCACACGCAAGGCAGAACATTCTCCCGCCTTCCCGCTATGAGATAGTAGCGTGGAGCTTTTCCACATCTTGTTCCTATCTTTCAACTAACATACACTATCAATATGATGTTTTACCAAGTTGCTAGAGAAATCTCTATCTTCTTCACAGTAACAGAATTTTTTCATTGACAAGATTTGACAGAAGCACAGCTGCCACTGCAACGGAACAAAAGTTATTGAAGTACAGTTGTGAGTCTTCTCTGCCACTGAAATCTCAGTTATAAAAGACTCATTGGTACTTGCCCTGAGGAGAAGGAATTGGGGTACTGGTGGATGAAAAGCTGGACATGAGCCAGCAGTGTGTGCTGGCAGCCCAGAAAGCCAACTGTATCCTGGGCTGTGTCAGGAGAGGCGTGGGCAGCAGGGAGAGGGAGGGGATTCTCCCCCTCTACTCTGCTCTTGTAAGACCCCACCTGCAGTTCTGTGTCCAGCTGTGGAGCCCTCAGCATATCGATTGGTTGGAGTGAGTCCAGAGGAGGCCACGAAGATGCTCAGAGGGCTGGAGCACCTCTGCTATGAAGAAAGGCTGAGAGAATTGGGCTTATTCAGCCTGGAGAGGAGAGGGCTCTGGGGAGACCTTATAGCACCTTCCAGTGCCTGAAGGGGACAAGAAAGCTGGGAGGGACTTTTTACAAGGGCCTGTAGTGACAGGACAAGGGGTAATGGGTTTAAACTGAAAGCAGGGAGAGTTAGACTGGCTATCAGAAAGAAATTTTTCATGGAGAGGGTGGTGAAGCACTGGAACAGGTTGCCCAGAGAAGCTGTGGATGCCCCATCCCTGGCAGTGTTCAAGGCCAGGCTGGATGAGGCTTTGAGCAACCTGGTCTAGTGGAGGGTGTCCCTGCCCATGGCAGGGGGGTTGGAACTGGATGGTCTTTAAGGTCCCTTCCAACCCAAAACAGTCTGTGATACAGCTCTGGCCTTCCCTGTTCCCTTACACTTCACATCCTCCAGGCATTGCCTCCTGTAAGGCTTTGTTTTGACCAAGTTTAGCAAGACCAAGTTAAGCCAGCTCACATCTACTCAGTAATATTTTTATTGGCTATGTTGCTGGATTTCCAACACACAACATTCAACAGGCAAATATTTATGTTTTTTACCCTTTGCATACAGGATTGCCAGTTCTTTTTTCCTTTTACCACCAGTTGAGAAGAGCTAGTCTCTTTCTTCTAGAACCTCTAGTTGCTTTTCCTCTCAAGAACCTTGTGTTTCTCAGAATCAAAAAAACATTTGCAGTCTTGAAGCTTCCCACTTCAAAGGGCCTGGATCTCCAGATATTTCATGATTCCTATCTCCAGAGTCACATTTCTATGCCAGTCACTAAAGCAGTGATGTGTCTTTAAAACACTACTCCCTTTCAACTTCTACACAGAGATTGCATTTTAGGCTTAGATCCAAGTTTTCCACCTGGCAGCCCTGTAACTAGCCCCAGTGTCAGGTATAGGCACGTTACAGTCAAACAAAGCTCACATCTCCTTTTCAACTCCTACATGACTGGTACAGGGCATATACCTGGTGGCCAACACTGGCAGACAGCTCTGCCCAACAGTATTAGCCTAGGTTTTGACTTCTTCACCTCGTTTCTTCAAGCTCAGCTATGAGTTGTCTGGAGCATACCATTACAGTTTGCCAAAAGGACAGAAATTCTTAACTGGAAATAACAAGACTACATTCTGCTGAGTTTATTACAGGTATTCCCTGTCTGTTAAAAACTCAAGGAAGTTGTTGCCATGGCTGTTCTTTCCCCAATAACTGGAGAAGAAAAAGACAGAATGAAAACAGAACTCCCTATTTAAATCCATAGCAAATACAACCATAATCAGATAAAAAATTAACACAGTAGTCTCAAGAGAAATTCAATCTGGTCCACAGAAGTGGGTTCTAACAAACAAGAAAAAAAAAAAAAAAAACAAAAAGGAGAAAATAAGAGAACTATAGCCTACATCAGGATGGCTTGTCCAAATCTGCACGAGTTACTGTCATGAGATTTTCAAGAACTGCATGTGTACATGTGGTCAGCTTGGCTCAGCAAGACTGGACAGCTCAACACCTAAAAGAATGCAAGACTTTATACCTAGGAGGTGTTAGTTCAAACTCAGTGACTGTCATTTTAAAAACTGAAACTAATGTTACACGCATAGTTCAGCGGTCTCTCTCAAACACCAGTTACCTGGGTCTCTGTGCAATTTTAAGTCCCACAACAGTCTCAGTACAGTCACTGCCTTTTAAAAAAAAAAAGGAACTCTCTTGTAGCTCCACAGTAACCTGGAGCTAATACGGATCCTTCCAAGTCTTCCATGGCTCTTTGACAGGGATGTGTTTGATTCACTCCTGAAGGTATCAACCTTCTCATCTAGTGTAATTCTTAATGATCACGCAGCAGATACAAACCAGACTTAAAAGACACAGAGGGCTTGAACACAGCCATGTTCTTGTCAGTGTAATCATTACTTCAACCTGGACAAAAATAATAAACTTGGCGTAACATTCCACTCTCTTGAACACCCGAGTATTCTGTGTTGTGGTGTAAGCTAGAGACACAGCCTTTAAAGCTGTCACTTTACTCTCTGCGTTTTTCATTTGTCCTGAGGACAATGAAATATCTTCAGACCCAAGCTCACCCTCTGTGTATGCTCCCCTCATATAACCTCAGTCCTTCTTCCCAGGTCAAAATATTCTGGGTTTCATACTGTACGTTCTGCGTAAGCTCTGCCTCTTTTTCCATCCCTTTATCACCAGCCCCATGGATGGCACCTTTACTAGAAATAATACATTATCAAGCAGTACAGATCAGTAAAAGTCAATCTGTAAAGCTAATGTGAGAATCTAATACCCATACTCCGTACATTTCAGCATTCTGGGTTTTGCGCTTTTGTCAAACTCTAGTCTGGGGACACAGACCAATGCCTATTCGTGGCTGGAGTACGTCTGGCCTGTCTTGCCATGCATCTTCCAGTTCAGCCAAGAAGAATCCAATCCTCAGAGCCCAAGACTGCTCCAAAACCAAACTAAAACACCACCAAATTCACTTTGAAGGAATAGTTCCAATCCAAATTAAAATACTTAAGTACACATTCCTCTTGATCACTGTTTTTTAAACGCTTAAAAATTCAATATGTGATCCGTAAGGTTTCTCTATCAGTAATTTTCTATGTCAAGCTTTCTGAGTGGATTACTGCTTAATATCGGTTTGTCTCTGATTTGATGCAATGTAACAGTGGTATTATCTGCATGATGAGACCACTATAACTTTCAGTAATAATCCAGTCCTTCTGAATTTATAAGGTGAATCTAGAGTCTTCAAAATTCCACCTATTGCTTCTCAACACTCCCCACTCCATCCCCACCTCTAAAAAGCAGGAACACCTTCCAGATACCTTGTGAAGTTTAGAGACACAGCAACAGGTGTTGCCTAGCTCAATCGTCCAATTAAGTGGCCACAAACACTACAGCAATACGATTTCAGACCATACATCAGCTTCTGCCTGTATCAGGTAACTCATTTCCACCTTCTGCCCATGAAGATTACAGAAAGGTGAAGTCCTTGGGTTCCTTACAGGCTTTTGGCATCTATCTACATTTGACTACTTGGAGAAATAGAAGAGACCAAGACATCTTCCACTGGGTGTCTCAGATCCATCAGTAACATAGAATTGAAGGGCTATGTAGGATAACCCTACTTCCCCATGTCCCTCTACCTGATTTTTTAATGACTGTGAAGAAATTTCCTGTCTCCCTGTGATGTAGTTAACGTATCTCACTTTGTAACTGGCCTTGGAAATTGTAGGAGCAGCCGTACCAGAGCCAATTACCCAGCCACAGAAGCAACAGACTTGCAGCTCAAGCAGGACGGCAGGGAGGCTGAAGTCTACCTTTCAGCAACAAACTGACCGGTGAGAGTCCTAACACCCATTTCTCCCACTTCCTCAGGGTTCAGTGATCCCTTACCAGCCACAAATTAGGGAAAAGAAAGTTTTCCTTCAATTATGTTTTCCTACACTGGGTTCACCATCATCTGACAGGTGCCTTAAACTCAGTACAACTCTTCTCATTTGTGCATTAATTGTTGACTTTCAAGGTAGTGCAGCACACACTCATCTGAAACTGAAGCACAACCAGATCGGTTAGCAAGCTCACCTCACAGCTATCTTTGTAACAATTCCATGGTTCTGCCCTCACTTGGAAGTCTTCTTACCTTCCTGAAATGAGTCCATCTGCAAGTCAGATTCCAAATAAAACAACAAAAACTTTACCGGGTTACTTTCACACAGGGTTCAGCAGTGATGCAATTAACTTCACCAGTCATGCTTTAATTCACAAACGCCAACGTTGGTGTGAAGCATACACATAGAACACAAGTTAGAAGTGAAAACAATGCACACGTCATACGGTCCTTCCCACTCTTGGGTGCCAATGGCTCATCTAAAACCCTTAAGTGCCCTTCAGTGAATTTGTTCCGCTAGCAAGTTCCCCAGCCACAACCTTCACTGTAGCCCGTGGCCCCACTGTATCCGACAGCAACACCTCACTCTTGCGATACACATTCAGTCATCTGCTCAGGCGTGCCGTACCTCTGGGGATGGAGTGGTTTTCTTCTTCACTTCTGTGCAAAGACATCCAGAACAGCTGTCAGGATACCACTACAGCACCACCTTTTTATTAACTCAACCATAGACCAGCTGCCTTCAGAAGTGCTAGCTGATTTTCCAGGCGAAGTCATGTCAGCGTAAAAACCCTGAAGCATCAGAACCTTCAGAAGCACTTACAGAATACTTTCAAGTTGAAGGAATTCAAATGCCTCTACCAAACTTACAAGTTTTTATCTCAATAGAAATCACAACTTACCGGCTTTACCTGTCCACCTTCTACACCTCCCACACTGCTTTCTCCAACACCTTTGGTGCTGAAATGGAACTATGGAGAAGCGGTGCTCACAAATAACCCCAGTTTTTCTTAAGGCACTTACCTAAAGGCTTCCAATCATCTTCCATCATAAAAACTGGTTAGCTGGTGCTTCTCAGTTTTAGCAGAAAGAATAACTGGTTTATACTTACACTGGCAGACACACCTGTAACCCTAACACCAGGGATATTCACTGCCCTGGGGATTCGATGGCAGTGTTGCATGAACAACTGTATGCAGCAAGACAGAGGACCTACTGCTCGCTGGAGGACAAAGTCCACCCAATAAATCTGGAATCCAAAGTGTATACATACTGCACCATGCTGCCCAAGTGCCAAGACGCAATGCCTTGAGCATCTTACAGGGCTCTACAGACACAGTTCAGTACTTGAGGCGTCAGTTTGATCAAAATCACGACACAGAAGTAAATACCAGTGTGCTATGGAACTGTCACAGCCGGCATTAAGAGTATTGTTTTACCCCTGCTCATCAGAAAGATGGTGGCTTATAAAGCAGCACTGACAGAGGGCTCCAAGAGGAGCTGTATGTTTCCAACACACCGTACTGACAGCCCTTGCATGGCACGTTTGGAATTTCACATACAACAATTAAAAAAGGTTTTAGCAGCAGCAGCTTACACTAGCTTGATGAATATTTACGTACCACATTCAAAAAGGTTAGAAGCTTTCTTCGCAGACGACTTAAAGACTGCTAAACAGTTGCATCTTCAGGTTTCAAGTAACTCAGAATACCACTATCTACAGAAGATTATTAACAGCAGATCGAAACACACTATGTACTCAAACTCCAGAGAACACCGTAGTAACTCAGAGTTGTGAATTAAATCATCAATAAGCCACACCAGACGGAGACGATTCCCACAGATCTTTATTGTGCGATTGTTGTTCAGAGCATTTATTACCCTTCACAGACACACATTCAAAAAAAAAATACATTAACAGTGGCTAGATTGACGGGCAACACATTAAATCTGTTTGGTGGTAATTTGTACGCATGCAGTTAACTCTTGTGGTGTAAGAATCTTAGCCAGGAGGCCAGCCCAACTGGCGACCACCCAGAACATGGAGATGTACGTGATAGACAGACTGCCCACCCTCAGGCCCTTCATTCACAACCATCCGGAATCCATTGGTCAGGCCCAGGTTAGCAGCACACTTCTTGCCAACAATCATTAAATGCCCAAGAAGCTGGAGGAAGAAAAAAAAAAAAAACAACAAAACCACAACAACAAACAGAAAACACACAAAAAGGGGAGAGGGCAGGAAGGGAAGGAATGAGAGCAGAGAACCATTCAGATAAGCCAGTAAACTAATTCTTAGAAATTCAGCCACTGCTCTTCAAATTGTTGGCTGCCTGCAACTGACACTTTCCAAGAAAAGCTGTAAAGACCGACTGTGCATAATACAGGCGGAAAACAAAGAGCTACAGATATTTTTTGTCAAGCTAGACAGCAAAAGACTACAGAAGTCCACAGAAGCTGGATTTATCTCATATTTAAAGCCACTGTTACTTCTTCAGGCAACATACATCATTGTGGTGAAAAAGAAACTTTATCTTGTCATGTAAGGGTTTACAAAATCTTTGAACTTTATAGTTAAAAATGACATATCCAGTAGCTATCAGCTAACTTTCCCTTTCTTCATCTCTGATCAGCCAAAAAACCCAGGCCCTTATTAAAGTACTACTGCCCACAAACCATGAAAACAGACATCAAGACTTCAGTCCAGAATAACAATGCCTTTTTCACTGCAAATACATATCCAGAGCAACAGTTTGCTTTCTATCACTACTTTTACTGGAAAACTTTAACCCCATTCCCATTCTAAGCTAGAGGAAAAGGATTGTAGTAACACAATACTACTCTGCCTCTTTGATACGTCAAGAGGAAAAGCAGGAGAGTCTAGTAAGTTATGAACTAATTAGAGGTGGTAAAGTTTGGTGTACAGAAAGCTTAGAGTACTTACAGATTCATCAGAATCTTCTGCTTCAGACAACTTGACAATTGGCTTCTTAGGAATAACTAGGAAATGCGTTGGAGCTTGGGGTGAAATATCATGGAACGCAAGGCACTGGAAGAAGAGCAAACAGTTAAAACACAATTTGCTTCAGAGAAAGGCACGAGTTGAAATAAATCAGTATGCCCCACTAAATACATATGTAAGTGAATTATTACCCCAAACATAAGCAGAGAGGTTGATTTTTCTTCAGTGAATTCAAAATATTATTCTAAGTCCTCTAATTTCTAAACACAAAACACTTACCAAAACCTGTCAGTATGAGAGAAGTGATCATTATCCTCTGTTAAGTATTGTTTAAAAGCTACATTCTTTTCAGCAAGTTAATATGCAATTAGGTTCATGATTTATTATTTCCGCATACACATAACTAGCAGAGCTGATGGCATGCATGCCTATAAAAAGTACATTTATGCTTATTTCATTTTTTCTATTAACACCCTGTTTGACAAAACAAATGGCACACAGTTGCTAATCATCTTCCAGTTACATCTGAATGTTGCCTTGGCCAGTGATAGCATGCCAGTTACAAAGAACCTGAAGTTACAGGACTGAAGCTGTATTATATTTCTCAACAGCCCCAAGTATTTCAGAAAAAAAGACTATTTAAAAATAATGTATGAAAGCTGGCTCTAATTCAGACATTCTAAAATCGAGGGAAAGGCATCACTTTTGAAATACGAACAACTATCTGTAGCAAGTTGACTCCCAACTAATTTTATGCAATTACCAAAATTACCATCAATCAGAAACAGCATGCGGCACCCCACTACATGAAATAAGTCTACAATTAGGAACTTCCAAGAGATAAGAGAAATAGAAGAGAAAGCAAAGAGAGAAAAGGAAGCTATACCTCTTAGTACAAATGGCCAAACACAGAACCAGGACTTGCTACTGCAACCACCACAGCCTGCAGATGCCCACTCAAAGCATGCACTCTGCCACTGCTGACCAGAGGGCATCTCTGACTTACCCATCCTCACATCTTACAGCAAATCATCTGGCAGTTACTGGTTGAGTTATGCCACAAACAACGTATACTGACAAACACATCCCTTATGTTCTTTGAAATGTGCGTTTCCCGGATGCTTTCACCTACTTGTCAATCAGCACAGCAAGTTTTCCGTGACTGCCACTTTTTAATTCTACCCAGAGGAGCTATGGCTTTTGCCAAGAGTAAAGGTAGCAAAATGCCCAAACGTTACTTACATTAACACTGTCTTACCTCCAATCTGTCCTGTTTTAAGCTACCCTGAAGTAGTTTCAAATCTCTGACAAAGTGCTTGTTTCTCCCCAAAAAGGAGAGTAAACAAAAAAAAGGATGAATAAAATTAATGTGTACCCAATTAAATAAATCTTATTTTGACTTGATCATTTGGTAGACAGTTTCTATTTTATGTGGTCCACACAGAGGCACACACTGAGTCAAAGAATTTAATGAGCAGAAGACCCGTAGCAAGTAGTTTCCTATGGGACAGCGAGCAGCAGTATCCCACGAAAGCACAATCACAGGAAGCCCACGAGTGCTGGTAAACCGACCTTCATTTCAGCAAGTTTAGATTCAACTAGAGTAGCAGTGATAAGGCTTGATTCCACAGAGACTTTGTACTTCTCTCCTTTTCTCTGCACGTCAATTAATGATTAAAAGCCTCCCTTACATTTCTCCTTGTAACATTTCCATCCACCTCTAAAGACCTCCATAGAGTCAACAAAATGAATTAAACATCACCCACTATAGTCTACTAAACTCAGTTCTAACCTTCTGTGTAGCGTAAGGTAAAAATCAACTGAGATACTGCAGGTAATTATAGAAAGTATCCTGCGCTAATGGCACTCTGAGCAGGCTGTGTGCTCTCAAGTCACTCATCAAAGCCAATGGCCTGGGGCTCAGCCAAGCACAGAGCTCGGGTTACACCGCTTTAGCCATTACAGCTGAGGAAAACCTCATGCAGCTTTGACCCGGGCACAGAATGGATGCACACCCTCGCACAATCACAGAGCAGTAACAGGAGCATGATTTTCGGAAAGCAGTGGCAAATTTCCAGTATTCTCGAAAGCAGATGGCAGCTGCAACATTTCCGTACCTATGCAGAAAATACTGTTTCAAGCTATGCATCATTTTTAAGCACACAAGCAGCACATTTAGTAAGTCTGTATCCCACCCTGCACACAATCGCTTATTTCGAAAGCAAAACCCTCTGTTAATGTTCAGAATTAAAAGAAAACAGGGGCGGGTTACAGCGGATACAAGTTTAGTTTACGTCTTGGAGATAACAGCTGCATTTTTTCGCAAGCTAACCACCTCACTTCGCTCCTAGCATGCTGTGTGCACCAGCATCACTGAACGCCACCAGCGACACCACAGAACCCGACTTCTGCAGCGTGACCAACTCCAGGCGTTTGTGAAGAGCAGAAAAAGCCATAACTCCCTGTAGTTCTTCACGTCCACAGTCCCCCTCGGAGGTTCATCACCAACGCCTAGCAGGCACAGCCGCACAATCGCATGCTGCTGCCGAGAGGCGCGCCAACACCTGCATCTCCGACGCGCAAAGCGGCACAGTCACGGTGCGCTGCAACCCACCAGACTGCCCGCGGGCGCTTAATCTGCGGTTTCACCGCTACCCTCCCACACGAGGAGCGAGAACGCCCGTCCCCCGGCAGCACAGCCCGCACGGCCTGCAGCGCCGCACGGCTGCGACGCGGCGAGCGTCACCGGACGCCACCCGGTGGGCTGGCGGCAGAGGCCTCCTCCCGACACAGGCCGGTGACACAGCGCGGCCGAGGAGGGCCAAGCAGCACCCGCAGCGCTAAAGCACCCGCCGCGCCGCGCCCCGCACGAGCCCAACGCTTCAGGGACGTGGCAAGAGGGTGCGGAGAGGCCCCGTCAGCCCCACTCTCCCAGCCCCGAGCGCCTCAACGGCACCCCCCGACCCGAGCACCTGCTCGTCCTCATAGATGATGTTGGCGGGGATCTCCTTGCGAATGATCTTCCCGAAGATGGTGTCGCCGCCGGGGCGGGCAGCCTGCGCCTTACTGATCTCGTCCGCCATGGCGGCCGTTTCCGCGCGGCGCCCGTCGCCCCGCGCTTCCTCCCGCGGACACGCCCTCCCGCTGCGCTCATTGGATCGGTAGATCGAGGCCGACCGTGCCCACCTCACGATTGGCAGTCTCGCCTGTCACTTGTCGTCGCCCGGCCGACTGGCCCGCCCTCTCTAAGCCGGAGTGGTGGGACTCAAAGCGGCGCGGAGGGATCCGAGCTGCAGGCGAGAGCGAACTGTTGGCGACTCCGCGGAGGGATCAAGGCTGTGCAGGGACATGTGGCGACCAGGTGGGTCTCGGGAGGGTCAGTTGCAGCCAGAAACGTTGTTTATTGGCGCTTCGGGTACAACCCAAATATCCGTGTGACAGTGCAACTGTGCCTGCCCGGCAGCCAAGTGACTGTGTCACCGAAAACCGGGAATAAGGACTCCTTAACACTCGTGCAGGATTAAGGAGCAGGCATTCTCTGTTACAGCCGGGTGCGGAGGGGGGCCCTCTCACCACCAACACACACCTAACTCATGTGGCATGCTGATTATATAGGGTACAGTGATGCATAGTAAAGAGATTCTCATACATAGTCATATCAATTCCCGTAATTCATTTTCTCAATCCCACCCTACTCCAGTCATGTGCATTTTGTCTTTAAATTGAGTCAAAGGGCTGCTTTTATGACCACCACAGAGCACCAACTCAAAAGAAAGACCCCTCAATGTCCTCGTCTTTTGGCACACATGACAATTTTAACGTGCTTCAAGGCCCCTTCACAATGTACCCTTGAGAACATCCTGGTCGACAGGGCACTCCATCGTCCTTACCCAACAGCTTAACAATAGCACCTAGCCAGGGACCTTATTCTCCGGATAGAACTCTGGTTAATGGTTATTACCGGCCTGCGTGGCCTTGGCTGGGGCCTTACAAAGGACTTCAATCAGCTTTTAAGAATACAGATTGCTGGTTTTACATTTGGTCGTTTTTATGCGAAATACCCTATCGATACCAACTGGTTCTGCCAGGACTGCCCTTAGCTTTTCCATGCAAGTTTGCAGGAGAAACTGGAGCTGCTGTGAATCCTGTTGTGGAAGCCCTGCTGCCTCGGCAGAGGTTTCCGAGGTGAAAGCCGCATGGCCCGTGGCACAGCGCCCCGGGTGAACAGGCTGCACCAGTGTGCCAAGGCCATGACGATGGTGCTCAGGCTGAGCCGGGCCGGGGACTTGATAAACGTCAGCACTGCCCAGAGCTTGGAGGGTGACATGCACAGGGTCTAGTTTGAGGTGTTGGGTGCTGCTATCTTACCGAGGGGAAATCACGGGCAGTTCAATGTGTCGGTCTTTCTGCAGCACAAGCGATTTCCTAACTGTAAAACAAACCAATCACCACTTACTGATGACTCAATAATTCACGGAGGGCAACACAGTATTACACCGCTAATAGTAATTATTTTTTTAATATATCTGTGACACCAGTCATGAAATAGGAGAAATGAAAAGGCAGAAAAAAAAAAAAAAAAAAAAGAAACCCCAAAAACCCCAAAACTAAGAAAGTAACAAGAAAGCTTCGTTTTCTAAACTTCATGGTTAAAATAGATTGAACCTGATTTCCATCTAGCTTTGTCTAGGAAGTTTTTAATATAGACATTTATGTATATATTTGCCTCACAACAAAAATCAGAACAGGAAAAATAATTCTGGAGGAAGGCAGGAAATAAATACTGCTACATGGTTTAAGCCTAAAATGGTTCCACGTTCCGTTACCTGAACCTCTTACAAGAAGAGCAGAATTTGTCTGGTGATTAACTCTGGAATTACATATCTTGAAATACCCCCAACAAAGCTCTGATGAAGCACCTTAAAGCCTGGTATGATACCCTGTTCCTCACTTGCTGGTACTGTATTAAGGTATTTTGACACGTATATGTCCTACGGACAGTACTGGAGTATGACAGGAAAAACAAGGATGGAATTGGTACTTCAGAGGCAAATTTATTTGCTTTGTATGGTTGTCTAACCATGGTTACCAAGCAAAGATATAAATAATTTTATTCCCCTATTTTCTCAGGAATTAAATGTATTGTGTGAAAGAACAGAAGAATTGGTATTATTAGCTAGCCAGAATCAGGAACAGTTTAACACAGAAATATTTATTCAGGATCCATTTGTACATGTTAGTGTAATTGAAGTAGTTCCATGGGCTGCTGTGGAGTCAGTCTATAAAGCGTATTTCTATGTTAAGACATAAAGAGACCATTTAAGAAGTTTCTCTGAAAAGGCAAAAGCATTTTGTTGTAGATAGGATTGACTTCAACATGTATTTTTAGCTCACCATATAAATGGCAAACTTTATATTGACTATAACAAGGGCTTTTCAAGTGATTTAGTACATTTATTCACCGCTGCAATAATTATTCCTGCAAATAGATTTATGAATAAGGACCATTTCTCCTGCTAATGGATCAAGTTTCTTTATGAGGTACATAGTCTAATACCTTGCATTTAGGAAATCTGAATTATTAAAAATATTTAGTAGTAGTTTACTGTTCCCATATTTCAATTAGCTTTGAATGTAATTGCAATTGAACAATGAAACAGAGTATATATTGAAGCCAGAGCTCCAGTAAAGCTGATTACCTTTAAAATCCTTATGCTGCCTTTAGCTAATGCTCATTTATGTGTTATTGAAGTACAAGGTCGCTTGCTTGGTTTTCTAGAGCATGACAACTGGGTTTTAAAGTACCAGACACAGCCCCAGGGCAGCTGGGCTGAGGTTGGGATGGTCAGTCAGGCTGTGGGCAAGGCAAGGCAGGGCTGTGGGGGGCCTGATGTGAGCAGCCAAAAAGGCGACCTGGCTAGAAAGGGAACATGACTGGAGGGAAGAAAACATCTGTTGGAAAACACTGGCAGAGAAGATGCTTGGCAGCCTGGCGGCTGTGAGCCTGGGAACCAGAAGCATCCTTGAAAAGTGCCACTGGCTTCTTTCAGATACAGCTGGGTACCTAGAAACTGGAGATGTCTGAGATACCATCAGTAAGCACAGAAACCAGGCACTGTAACAGCAACATTTCATCTGAAAAGATGAAAAATAGTCTGGGAAAGGTGAAAACAGCCTGAGAAAGTAAGAATTGGTAACTGTCACTGGCTGTTCTAACTGCTACAACAGGAAGAGTCTGGCAAAGTTAAAATTGATCTGAAAGAACAGCATATATCATCATGCATTGGCTGTTCCAGGTGGAAAACAGAAATGAGCAGCACCAGTTGGCTGCTCACAGTGGTGGTGTCCTAGGCCCTCTTATAGCTCTCTGATACTAAAATTACTCTTTTTTTTCCCAAAATGGAGCCTCTCTCTCCAAGAACATCCTGTGCTGCACTGTACTTCTCCCTTCCTAAACAGACGGAATTGTCTGCAGAAACTTGCTACAAGGTCTTGGACTCGCAGGGGGGGTGTCCAGCTGACTCCAGCCCCTCTGCCATGGATCACCTGTGAAGTGAGTCTGTTACTTTATGCTTCCCTGCTGGAACCAGTGCTGGGGTTCGCTGGGTCTGTCCTCCCACCACAGCGATCGGCGTTGTCCTCCACTCTGTACTGGTCTGGCCCCTTCTGAAATCTAACTCACTTGATACTGGCATCATATATCCAAACCAGTAATCTGTAGCAGTCTCTCTGCTCTTACGGTGTTGGTAGGGTGCTTGACTAATGGTAAGTCTGTAGTAACCTGCAATAGTAAAAACCTGCGTGGTTGTTGTTGCTGTTAAGGGTTGTTGCTATAATGTTGATTGTTGTTATACAGTTGATTGGTGCTATTATTAATTGCTGATAGTTAATAATAACTCGAGGTAGATATATATGCGCTTTATTAACCGTAGGTGCACTTGCTAGTGGTGATTTTTGTGGTAGTACACTTGGCAGCAGTGACTGTTTTTCTGTGATCTGTAATAAAGTAGGGAAGCTTAGAGGATGAAGCCTCCATGTCCTCGTGCACTACAGAATCCTGTGAACCCACCGTACACCCGCCGTCTGGGCCACCTTTCAGGCCACGGCGGGGCTGCGGACGGGCCTTGCCGTTGCACCGCAGGCCCTGAGGGGCTGACACGGGGTTGTGGGCCCCCGACACCCACCGCCAAACGCAATTCTGGCGTCAAAGCCTGTAATTCCCCTCTAGGTCACTCGAATCACGTCGGGATTTTATCCCCAAAGTTCAGCCGGATTCGTGTCTACCAACCTCAGCAGGCGTAAAAACTGGGGAATTGTTTCCATTTCGTGGCTGCTGTGTCGCCCAGGTCAGAATGGTCTCTCCAAGAGAAAAGGGGGTCAAACAAAACATGGCACTGCCCGATCAGCTCTGACGAACAACCCTTGACTACTGCAGTAGCGAGCCTAAAAAACCCACCACACAACAAACAAGGAACAGTTTCCACGCAGCTGAGCCCCTGTGGCCAGTAACAGGGAACACGGTCCCCCGTGTCCCGGCCGCGCACCGGGGGCAGCAGCACCCAGCACCACCGGGGGAAGGACCAGAACGCGCGCAACCGTCACTTCCGCCTTCCCTGTTTCCCCGCTCCCCCGGACCGGAAGAGGACGGCGGTCGCCATGGCGAGCCGCGGGCGGGTGAGTGCGGTGCGCATGCGCGGCCGAGGGCCCATCGCGGCCGGTTGTCCTGCGGCCGGCGGGACCGGGGTTTCCTGGTACGCGTGGTGACCTGGAGCCGGGGCCGGTGGCCAAGGGACGGGGAGGGCCCACCGTTTGAGGCTGCCGGCGCTCCCCCTCCCTCCGTCGCCGCCTTGCACAGGCCGCGGGGCCGAGCGTGTCCTTCCCCGCCGGGCCTCGCCCTCCGTGGGAGCGCGAGTCACTCGTGCTCTGGAGTGCCGCAGGCGTCGGGGCGAAGGCTGCCGCCGTGCGCCGGCCGCAGCCGGGGGTTCGTTCCTCCTGCGCTGCCTGGTGCCTAGCGCCCGTGGAGTCGTGGTAGTGCGTGCAGCGCCGGTCAAGTGTGCTGTGTCCCCCCTCGGATTGGCGACCTCGGTCCGTGAGTGGTGACCGGACACGAGTCATGTACCTGGGGGAGCTTTTCCTTATGTCACTAGAGGGGGGGAAGGTTTCTTCCTAGCAGTTCCCAGCATCTGTGGCGTCAACAGGCAGAGGGTTTCGGGGCAAGAAGGGCACAAAAAAGGTAATAGAAAGTAGGGGTTGGCAAGCAAGGGCTGCTGTGGAGAAGGGAAACAAGCTGAGAGGTGACAGTCAAGTAGAGGTTAACACAGATCAAGGGAATGGATTGTGATGGGAAGATGAAAGGCAAAGACAGAAGGGTTATTTAAGCCTTTCATCTTTATAGAGTACTTTTGGGAGGAGTTGAGACCCAGGTTCAGAAGTGTTCTGAAGGCCAGAATTAGGAGTACCAACACCCTGAGGTTTTAGGGGAGTCCTGTGTTTCATCAGGTGACTGTAGGGCTCAAAGGAGTCCGCGTGTTAGTACGTCTTGCTTTAACATTCCCTAATATAACCACTCTGTGTTTGGTCTGGTGAAGAACTTTCCAGGAGAGTTCTGCAGAAATAGGCAAATAGCAGAGGGAGATGCTTGAAAATTTTTGATGGAAGAGTTAAGAATAACCATAAAACACTTTTCCATGTTTTATGGTATGTCTTTGACTCAGAACCATTTGTAATATTAACTTTACTATTTGCAAGGATGGTGAAAATACATGGGGTAGAAATATTTCAGGATGTCTGGTACAAATCATTTAGTTTTTTTTTTTAAATATGGCTACAGACCAAGACATTTATTTGCTGGCTTTTAGTTCTGTTGGTTTACTTTCCACAGATTCAGCTGTCTAGGGAGTGCTGCAGTTAAAGGCAGCATGGTTCAGTTGCTAATTGTTAAGGACACAGGAGCTGCAGAGGAGTTAGCAAAGTCCACGTTCTCCTTTGTATGTCTCTGCTCGGATTTAACTGATTGTCAAGTCGCATACTAATTCTTGTGAAAGTAAAAAAAAGGTTTTCTTACTTCAGCCTTCATGAGACTTTTGCGCAATTGGGAATGCGCTAGTTTGTATTCTTTCCAGAAAGATCTGTAATGCAGTAGCATATACTGAACAGGGTGCTAACTCATAAATTACAGTGGAAATTATGATGTGGTCTAATCCACGTGGTGGAGTGAGATTAGAATTTGTTCGTTTGTAAATTGTCGCTTGACAGCAGTAAAGTTGTGCTACTGTTCTGTTAAAGAAGCAGTACCGAACTGCAAAGTCGCCTGTTCTTTATGGTTTTCTGCTTTCCTCTTCCTAAAAACTGTCTTTTTGTGTCTATACACTTCTGGGTGAATTATCTTGAGGTGTAGCCAAGGGATTAGCTGAGCGGAGGGTGAGAATTTAGCTTGAACATGTGAAAATGTGTTGGTATGGTTGGAAGTAATAGCTTTCAGATAGATCTGCCAGTGACAGAAATGGCAGGTGTAAAGCAGAGGCAACACTTTCTCGGAGCCCTGACGGGATGTTTTTATTGGCTTTTCACTTTTAGGGGACGGTGTTGTTTGCATCTCCAGCTCACAGGTAGAGAGCATGCTGGTAAAGAAGGTGCTCATTTCACAGTTGTGGCCCTGTGTTTCCTCTGCAACCTTCTAAGAAATTTTTAGAATATTAATTGTGAAAAAAAAAAAAACCAATTTAAGATTATTGTGAAGTAGCTAGAATAGTGCCTTCTGGAGATGCCAAAACGCACTAGGAAGTACTAGAAATAACTTCAAAAGGTACTCTTTATCAAGGTGTATTTGGTGGATTTTTGTCAATCTCTGACAAACACCAAAAAAGTCTGAGAAGGACTCGAGGGTTTCTGTGATTCATTACCATCGGTATGAATAAACAGCCAAACCCACAAGATCACAGCTGAGCTGTGTTTCTCAGGTGTTTTGCTTTACATACATACTGAGATGTGTCACCTCTGAGTTGTAAATCCCAATTCTTTGATTTTAGTGAAGTTTTATTTGCTGATCTGGCAGTTATATTTAGGGAAGGACTTCGTGTTGGTTTTGCCACATCACCTGTGGAATATTCTGCCCAGGTATTATACAGAGACATGAAAAATAAAACTGTTGAATTAGTTAATGTACAGATGGAGATCCTTTTGAAATTCAGTTTCTCACGTTGGGTTGTGTGAGAATGATTTAGCCATTTATATTTCTACCCTTTATTTTGTAATCAGAGAATATCCAGCGATGTACCCTTGATAGTCCCTTCAGGAGACTTGACTTCTAGAGTTGGTCTGGTTCTGTTGATTTTATTTGATATTGGCACCATAAATACGTTTGCATCGGTGTATTTTCAGGATTATATTCCTGTCAAGCGAAATGCTTATTTAGGAGTGTAGTCCTAGTACTATTTACCCTCTTAGATTAATTTGCAACATCCAGAACTCTCTACGATTTTGATTTCCTCACATCTGCTTAGGCTGCAAGTTATTTGATCAGGAATTGAGGTAAAATATCTTAGATGCTGATTTCATACCAAATTCTGTTTTAAATGGAAAGAACGTGAAAGGTCAACCGGAACACTCTTAATTGCAACATGTTCTTTTTAACTAAGAATCCTGCTAGCAAAGAAGCTAATTCTATTGATGTTGTCTTGACAGGTTTTGAAGCTTTTTAAATTACTACACAGAACCCGTCAAGAAGTTTTTAAAAATGATACCAGAGCTCTTGAAGGTGAGATACGCTTCTTTGTGTGGTGGATGCTTACCTGTCTTTCTGTGGAACTTACTTTTCCAAATACATAGAGAATTCTTAACATAATCTTCCTTTATATTGTTTCCTTCCACATTTTATAAGTAATCATTGGGAAAACGTGTGTGTCTGTAACCAGACATCCTTTAATTTGAAATAAAAAACCTGGCTGTTAGACTCAAGTGCTCAAGCCATATTGTGTAAGGAAAACATCTCTTTCTGGAACCTTGGTGATCTTCCTGGTTTTTTTGTTTTTCCTTTTCCTTATTTCATCTCTTCAGTCCTGCCGAAGCATGCTTAACTATACTAAGCATTTGAGTTTCTCTCTATAAATGGTTGCTCCACAGGGAATAAATACTGCTTTTTTAATAAACGAACTTCCTGTAGTGTCATCTGTATGTTAGATATTTTTAAAGCTCAGAATGCTAGAGAGGCAATCATGCTTTATTCCTATGCAAGTCAACTTAAAGCACAGCGTCACCTGAACTCCATGGAAATCTTACATTAAGATACTTCAGGCAGAGTGCACCAGGAGGGTGCTATAAAGGACTTAGGATTCAGAGCTTTGAGGCAGTGGCAAAGACAAGGCGTAATTTTTTTGTCCACAATTTAGGAGGTTTTTTTGTTTACTATATTTAGCTGCAAGACAAAAGATAAATGAAGAATTCAGAAATAATCAAGATGAGACCTCTGAAGAGAAGATAACGGAGGTACTTCTTTTTATTGGGGTTTTTTCCATTTTGCATATGATGCTTATATAGGAGTACTTATTGAGACGAGCTGAGTGAATTCTAAAAAAAGGCTTTCCCAGTGTTCTCTGTTTATAAATATATTGATACCTCCATTGGTATTAATAGTATGTTGCAGGATTTTGCACATACAAAAACATGTGGGGAAAGGGTCTTCTGGTAGTTCAAAATGCTTATTTTGAAGCTGATAATAAAAAGATGGGAAAAAATTAGATTACTACTTTCATGTAAATATTTTGTATACGTTGCTCATAATGTCTGTCTGAGCTGTGGTCACTGAAGTTTACCTGGTCTTTGTTGCATATACAAGCACAAAGATACAGACAGATTAAATAATCTGCGCAGTTACTGGCAGACAGGAGAAGCTATTTGGATTTCTGATCACAAGTGAGGCAGTATCTTTTGTGGGAGACAGAAACAGCCAAATGGTCATGACTGTTCTAATACAGAGGTATTATACTACTGGCTTTTTAGCTTCTTCTTTCCTCATGGTGCAATAAAAGAAGAACAATAAAGACTCAATGATCTTAAAGGTATTTTCCAACCAAAACAGTGATTCTGTTAACTCACTATGTAAGCTACCTTTACTCAGTTGTTACCTTGACACTTTTGCTCAGTTGTTTTTCTAAAACTTACTGAGGCCTGAAATGAAACCTCTGTATTTTAGATATTTTTAGTTCTTAATGTCCATGCAGAGTGAATAATTTAGTCCTTGTCATTCAGCCTTTTAACAGACTGTATTTATGTCATCATTGGGCACTACTGGAAAGAAAGTGCCTCCATATGTGCTTTGCGGGGGTAAATCTAAACCTCTGCATGACACCAGCCACTGGGCAAGTAACATAAATAGTTCTGAGGGCTTAGTTAGGACATTCTAGCGTTTCCGCTCGTTATCAGGCCCCTATAGTAATACTTCTGTGCTTGTCTTCCCAGAGTCTGACCTCTTAAACTGCACATTCCTCTTGCTACAGATGTACAGAAAAAACACTTGCTGGCATGTTTAAGTCTGTTTTTGTTAGGAATGGCAGCCTACAAAATAGACATACGTCACTTCTTGATTAAATGTGTCAGTGGAAGAAATTCTAGACTTTGATCACAACTGCAGAATCCAAGAAAATCATAGAAGCTGTCATATTTATTACACAGACTATGTATAATGTACTGAATAAACTCAGTGCAGAGGAACGGGATCAGATGGTATACAGGACTTGTGAGAATTTGGGCACTTGCTTAGGTAAACATGGGGGTGTTAGCGTTATGCTTTGGACAGCAGCTGAAAAAATGAATATTGACCAAGCAAATGTGCATTACTTTGCCAGAATAGAAAGCTGCAGTCACATGACATGAAGTACTTAGTTACGTAGTGACCTAAGGAGGTAGGAGTAACTACATTAGAATGTGAGATGTGGCAGCTCAGTCTACTGCAGCATTTTAGTTCAGGTCAGGAGTGCACTTCCGAAGGTACCTTGGGTATCTCCACCTCCTGCGGTTTGCCTTGTTTCGTGAAGCAGCCTCGGAGCCAGTGGCAGAATGCATTTACGATGAATCTGAAGTGGAAGGTGAGCATCACCTAGGAGCGTGCAGCCTAGCTGCTGATGGGCATTCAGTAGGGGGAACTGGAGGATACCCAGCCCAAACCCGTAAAAGGGAAAGGGAGGGAGGAGAAATTCAACGTAGATAGCAAGTTTTGAGCTCTGACTCTTGCAGAGATCCACTTCACTTGGTACACACTACTTCCTAGTGAAAGCATGTCTCTGACGTGTCTCACTTGTGCAATTTCATTTATTTCTGACACGGGAACCATGCAAGCAAGTATTAGGCTTCTCTCAGCAAAACTAGTAAGGATGCTTCTGCTTATCCTCTTAATGAGCGAAGGAATTCTAGGCCTTTTGCCAAATATTGATGCCTCTGCTAATCTTTAGGTAGTGCCTTGTTCCTGTACTGCTTTTCTGTGAAACCTCGGTATTCTTATTCTTGCTATGTTATGCCCTTATTTTTGTCTCATTATTACAAGAGCAGGAATGTTAAAAGAACCAGACTGCCCTTGCACGAGGCATAGCCAAATGGTACTGAGGCATTCACCAGTGTCTGTGGGCACCGGAAACTAGTTACTTGTTTTGGTAGTTGCATTCTACCTTACTCTTTTGCAGTTTTAATTGGGTATTTAGGGTTTGTACTGCTGTAGGTTACTGAGCAGAAGTTTCCTTCCTCTCATACTGTACATCACGGTAGCTTATACATCAACCTCTGAGTTATTCCAGGATCCACAAAGTAAAAGCTATGTATAACTCACAGGTTAGTGATAGTACATAACCAACTGAATATACGTAACCTGTGAGTTAGGTAGTACATAACCAACTGAATAATAGGACTGAGTGGCTTTATTAATTGAAAAGCTGTATAGCATGGAAAATACCTTCAAGAATAATTACATATAATTTAAGTCACTTGTTTGTTTGTTTGTTTTTTGTTCTTTTACTAGCTTCTGAAAATAGCTTCAGATGTTGAAGTGATTCTCAGAACTTCGGTTATTCAGGCAGTTCACACAGATACCGACAAAATATGTGAGTAAAGCTGCGTGCTAAAAAGATGTTTGGAAATGTTGTAGTTCAGTAAATAAATATGGAACTTGAAAACTTAAGTAAAGGGATAGAGAGGGCAGATGTCTGTATCTGTCATTTCTCTGGCCAAACCCTTAATCTGAGCCTGTTGACTAATGTCACTGTCTAGAACAGGTGTCAGTTTCAAAGGGACAGAGTTTCTGCACAAATATTTTCAAGTACGAGGATGGTAGAAAAGAGGCAGGGACTGTATTTAACGCCCTCCTTGAGAGAAAGAAGTTGTAACTTGGTACCTTAACTATTGGGAGGGACAGCAGTCAGGTAGCAAGTCAGCGTGCATGTGCCAGCTAGTCAGTCAGAGCATGTCTTAATGCAGTAGCCACAGTCTCTGTGGGTGGTGGCTCTATCAAATAGGTGGAAGCTGCCTGAGGAGAATTAGCAAATGCGGTATGTACGCTGCCCATAGAATAGGTTTTGCTTTGAGGACCGAGTGTTCTTTTCAAAAACCTTGTTCTGACAATTTAAGTTTCAGATTATGCCTTGGAAGATTTGTGACACAATGATGGCCTTGATGCAAACCCTGTCGAATTCTGAAAGTTCTTTATCTTCCCGTGAAAGACGAGAAGTAGTAGTTTCAGCATACAGCTGTGTGGGAGAGGTTAGGAGAAATCGTCAGCTGTGTAGTGTTTCCTTCACTTCTGTTTAGTGGTGTCTGTAAAGCTTTAACTGTTTTCAGTTCCAGGTTTGGTAAAGCGTTTCGCTTTAGAAGAGCCGTCGTGATTGAGTCCAAAGGTACACTTAGACCAGTGTCGAGTCTTTCCACAGTGATCCTCGGCAGATAGCAGGAGAAGAGCGGGAACAGGGCGAGTGAACTTTCATATCTTCCAGTTGATTACAGCTGGCAGCACTTCCTGAGCCAGGGATGGTTTCTGGTTTAGTTACTCTCAGTGGGTGTCTCTCTTGTGAACTCGTTCCTGCCAACCTATGCGAATTTCTTGCATCCAAGAATCTTTGACAAAGAATTTACTCATGATTTTATGAAGACTCACTTGCTGTAGTTTTGAATCTGCTCCTACTCTTCAATTAGTATCCACTTTCACCAGGCTGTTTGTGAGTTTTTAAGCCCCTTATTGCCCCTCTTTTGCTCCCCCTCCCACCCCGGAACAGGTTCTCTGTGCAACAGTAGGTGAATGCCTGTGATCATTCTGTTGCTGTTCTCTGCACCCTTTTCAGTTCTAGTGTATCTCTCTTAAGACGATTAAGAGCGCGCTCTCTCAGTCAGAGCTGAGCAGTCATCAAGCTGTGAGCAGACCAGGCATTTAGACACACAACGATGGCACAGCGATGTTTTCTCTTTCATTTTCAGTTTCCTAGTCATTCCTAATTCTAAATTTTATTTTTGGCTGCTGTGTTTACATATGTTTATGACACTATCTTGCAATCATTAAACTCACCTGAATGGTCATACTCACTTTTGAACGTAGCACTTCCATAGAGAAGCTAGTATTTTTTTTCACTTAAAGAACTTACTCAGGATGGTATCATGAACTGTTCTTTTCCAGGTTAAGTGTGTTGAACAGCACAGATGCCAACAGAAATACCTGTAGACCTCCACTTTTGACATCTCTCGTTGAGAGACCTGTTCATTTATTGTTCACTTCCATCAGTTTAACAGTGACTTACTCATGCCAGACCTTCTGTCCTAATAAGGCTGTTGTTTTCTTAAAAGTGTTTGCTGAGGGAATTTTGGGAATCCAAGTGTGTTGTGGCAGCTCCCCAGGAGCTCCTCAGAGAACTCCAGCAGGGACTGTAAGGCAGATCTTCCCTTGCAAAAGCCATGTAAATTTCTGTTTAGATACTAATTAATATTCTCATGCTGGGTGACTGTGTAGGGATGGGGTTAGGACAAGCAGAGCCCGCCTGGAGTTGATGTTGACAAGGAATGTGAAGGACAGCAAAAAGCAGCAGCAGAAGGAAGAGGGGTGGGCCCCCAGCTGCAGAAAGGCAGGGGCCTGGTAACAAAGGACGCAGAAGAGACTGAGCTGCTTGGTAACTTCTTCACTCCAGTCTTTACTGCAAAGGTCTGCCTTCAGGAATTGGGTTTGACTGGACTCAGCAGGTAAGGGGCGCATAGTGGTGACTCTCCGTTTTGACTGCAGGAGTGCTTCAGTGCTGTCTCCTTTAAAATCTCCGTGAACACAAAGGGGTTGAATTGCCCCTGCCTAATTTTGCAGACTTCTTAGAGAAATGGTGACGACGCAATTTGTGTGGAAGAAGGAGGTCTTCCAGAGTCGAGTACTGGCCAGGAAAGCTTTGTCCTGCAGCAAAAAATCTGGCGTGCGTCTGTACACAGGGTGCGTTTGACCTGCTTATGAATGCAAAGGATGTCATTATGCAGTGTTTGGCCTATTCTTTTTGGGGTTTTTGTTTTGTTTGCTTTTTTCCTGTATCTGTTTTGGATAGGTCTAAGCTTCGCTTCTGACTCTGTAAGCGATCTTACTGCAGTGAGACCAAAACAATAATCTTGAAAGATCCATCAGTTTGAGAGCTGTCTGTTTTGTGTGTGTTTGGAATATATGTTGAAGTGAGAAATAGTCTGGATAATGTAGTGAATTACCAGCTAAAAAGTCAGGAATGCTTAAAAAAGAAATGCAGAGCGTTGTGATAGAAGTTCACAGAATAAGAATGAAGAGTATAAAAAAAAAAATGTATAGAGTGGATGGATATTCTTGCTTGTCCTGGTATAATTAAAATGTAAAGAGCATTCAGTAAGGTTGAAATTTTCTTTTGAAACTAACATAAAAAGGGACATTTTTATTTTACACAATAAATAATTCTTAAAGGTCATGGTACTGAGTGATCTTTGTGGCCAGGAGCAAGGTATTACTTGAAATACAAAAAAGCAGAAGATCAGCATTGATGCTTAGCTTGATACTGTGGCGAAAGCGTAAAAGCACATCTCCTTGCAGGAGTCCTGTAAAGGACTGCACGGACCTTTACACCGTGGTAAATTGATTAGTAACACAACATTACCCCAGGTGCCGTTCTCTGAGCAGGCTTCTAGGGTGTTTGCGTCTTTCCTAGGAACCCAGCTTCGATCAGTCAGCGCTCTGAACTCGGCAGTTCTGATATAACTCTTTATTGTCTTGTTAATGTCACCGGTGGCACGGAGTGTGCTACCAGAAAGTGTCTGAAACCAGAAATTCAGAATCTTTAGGCAGTTCAGATAATTGCCACCCTGTTTTGGTAGTGGTCGATCCTGAATAGCATGGTCAGTGCACCGTGTGAAATTGTACCTGTGTGTGGGCGTGGCTTCCACTGCTGCTGCTTTTGTTGGGTATCTCACCCCACTGTTTCTGTTCTTCCCTGCTGGCAGAGAAAAGTTGTCTAGATTGAAAAGGAAAAACAGTTGCAAGTGGGATGTCAGTTTCCAGTTGGATCCAGGCCAGGTGTTGTCCTGGTTTAACCCCAGCCGGCCCGCACAGCCGCTCACTCTGCAGAAATACAAACAAAGGTGGAAGTGCAGCCCTAAGGTGACTGCTTGAGTTGCGGCTGCTTGGCAGATGAAAATAAGTAACCCCAGCTGGAAAGTTTACTTTTCATAGTGCTTCATCTTAGGTGCTGCACTGTTTGTTTTGGAAACTTGGTAGGTGAAGGTTTACTTTGCTGTAATAGAAGTATATTGGGCTACTTAGAGAAAGTGTAAAATGCTTACATTTGGGCTGTGTTTAAATTACTACTATGTAATTCATCCCGAGCCGTCACCCCCGGCTCCCAAAAATTGAAGTGGTTGGTTGCTATATGGTAGGAAAGAGGAGTGGGCAGGGGTGGGAGAGAAACTAGATACAAGGTTTCACAATCTTTTGACTTGTACCCCTTTGTATTGTAGCAGACAGGATACAATGTAGCTATGTGTGGGGTGGGTTTGGGGGTTTTTTCCAACCCTGCATCTCTAAAATAACTATTTAATAACTGAAAAGAAAAAGCCAAAGACTTGTCGTAAGACAGTGAGAACAAATACTGTGGAGGGGAACATTTTGCCTCATCAAATGACATTCCTCTGTGCTGGTATAGAAGCAGTGCACAGGGCAATGTTGTTCGTTAAAAGGATTTGAGACGCAGTGGTGTACAGTCATGTTGGGATTCACCGATAAGTTAAAAAAAAACAGGCTAAGTTTTCTTACTAAAGAGAACACCATTTCAATTCAGAGCTTCATAGGCTATTAGACATCTTTTTCTTTAATATTTGAGTTACGTTTCTCAGTCATATACAAATGTCTGTTCTATTGATATCACTAATTTACTCAAAGTGTTTTATCTAAGAGAAATGCAATTGAAATTTAACTTAAAGCTCTTAGAACTTTTATTAAATGTGCCAGCATCAGTACACAGATGCAAAAGGAACATAGCTTCAAGGAAATAGATTTTCTTTTAAGATATGGGATATCAGTGCATTATGATTTCAGGTGAGGAAGAGGTTAAAATGGTGTACAGTCAGACAAACCCTCACACACTGCACTTCTGTGAGGGTGTAGTGGCCATAATTTTCATTTGATGCCTTCTTTTCCTGTTGGCCTTTAAAACAGGTGTGACAAGGTGAATGTTACAGATCATATTCCAGGGTGATGTGGGAGAGGGCTAAATCAAATTTAGTATTCATTTTTGGAACTGTTGAAGTAAACGTAATCTGACTCAGGCATTATAAAATTCCTATTCTCTCTCTTGCTAAAAGTTACTGCATCACTTTAATGTTTTTTATGGATTCTTAATGGTATCAGAATACCGGAGCAAGTCCAGAGGAGGCCACAAAGATGCTCAGAGGGCTGGAGCCCCTCTGCTATGGGGACAGGCTGAGAGAGTTGGGCTTGTTCAGCCCGGAGAAGAGAAGGCTCCAGGGAGACCTTATAGCACCTTCCAGTACCTGAAGGGGCTACAAGGAAGCTGGAGGGGGCTTTTCACAAGGGCCTGTAGTGACAGGACAAGGGCTAATGGGTTTAAACTGAAAGCGGGGAGATTCAGATTAGGTATCAGGAAGATATTCTTCCTGGAGAGGGTGGTGAAGCACTGGAACAGGTTGCCCAGAGAAGCTGTGGGTGCCCCATCCCTGGCAGGATGAGGCTTTGAGCAACCTGGTCTAGTGGAGGGTGTCCCTGCCCATGGCAGGGGGGTTGGAACTAGATGGTTCCTTTCCAACCCAAACCATTCTCTGATTCTATGATTTCAGTCCTTTAAAAAGAAAAAGGGGAAGGCAATATTCTGACAAGTAGAAGGTAAATTCTTGTGATTTTGTCTTGGGTAAATACCATGATGCTGCTTGTACACTTAGCAGAAGTTCAGGTTCTTATTTTAGCAACTGGATTTTTTGTGGTAACTTGATTTTTTGTTTGTAAATGTAAAGAAAAGTTTAGAATTTTAAATAGTATTTTCCATAAGATTGTATTTTTACAGTTGTTTTTTTTTCTATTACAGTACTCATACCTAGGAAAGATCTGCTACAAGACAACACTCCTTACTTTGATAAATCAACAAAAAAGCATGAATCCTGAGGAAAATATGACCCTCTCCCCCCACCCGAAGGTTAATATCCTGTGTTGAGAACTGTGAAAACCAGGAGAAGATACCTATTCTAAATCTAAATTTTAAAACCAGTTAAACGTTGCTACCAGGAAAACAGAGACTGAAACCAAGTCACTGATTTTGTGCGCTGTGATGTCATCATGTATTTCTTCTGTGGAAGACACTAATACATCCACAGAAACTCAAGACGCACCGTTCTCTTAAAAACACCCTGCTGATTCGTGTTACTTGAGCCAGGGCTGGTTTTAATTACGACAGTCCTCTGTCCAAGGTGGTTTCCCAGGATTCCAGAGTTTTTAAAAGCTTAATACAAATGAAATGCAGTTCTTAATCCTGGTAATATTTATTTAGAAGTTTATTGTCAGTCATGTGCTGCTTTGAAGCAGTGAAAAACCATCCTGTGGCACTTGCCATTAAATTTATGCTTTGAACCAAAAACATGATTTCTGAAGTTGTCATTAATTGTACACTAATTTACTGTGATGCTTGAGAGAGTTCTTAAGGTTTATCTGAATAAATTATTCAGGCTTTACAGATGAGAGAGTGTGCAGTGTTTTTCTTCTCCCCCACACCTTTGAACAAGGAGGAATGGCAGGGTTTGCATTCTTGAATGACAGCGGAACAAGGGAATCCAGCCACAACCTAACGGAAGGATGTTGGTTTAGATCATATGGTTTACGGATTTAAGGGCTTTGGTTTATCTTGTGATTACGGGGTGACTTACCGAGGCATTTTCCAAACCAAAGAGGCTTGTTGCTTAGTCACGAGTTCCCTAACTTGCCTAGAGTGAATTTATGGTGAGTTTATTCACTCAGCCTTATCACGTCCATTTTTTTTAAGGGGACTTCCTTTCTTCCTGTGGAATTCATCACAATGATCTGTTCACTTACATTTTAATAGGAGCCAGACACAACTACAGTGATATACAGAACCTTCTCTGTGTGAAATCGGTAATAGGCACCATAACTGGGATCTAAACACCTCACACGGGAGTGAGGTAGCCCAGTAATACCGCTCGGCTCTGTTTCAGGTCCCAGTGTTCCAGTTTGGTTTTTGTAAGCCTCCGAGTTGTCAGTACTGCATACCCGTGTGGCTTCTGAAAACTAGTGCCTGCGTCCAGTCCCTTTCGCTCCCAGAGCACGTCAGGGCGATAAGCGTTCCTGCGGCGGCCGTGGGCAGGGCAGCCAGCAGCGAGTACGGGGTCAGTAACGTGCCTTCAGTGGCGCTGGTACTCCCTGCGCTGCAGCTAGAAGGCAGCGGGTAAACGGTGGAGAGTTCTTGCTATTTGTTGGGGTCTAGCGGCCCCACTACAAAACAAAGGTCTCTGTAGGGGTGTGCCGTTAGGCCTCTTGCGTTGGTTACTCCCCTACAGACAAGGCATGTTCAGTGTCTGGTTTCCCATCCCTCCGCAGCCTGCTTATGCCGACTTCTTTTTCCATAAGGAGCACGAGAGAGGGGTGTGCAAGGGAGAGAAAACAGAGGGTAGTTGCAATGTAAAGAGGAAACAGAACGTTACCTTGAGCAAAGTGACTAATTTTTAAGCAGAAGTAGTTAGCGGTTCTGGCAAGACTGACGTTATGCAATGGTTAGGGTATACATCCCATGTCGTGCTGGAGCTGAGGGGAACTCGTCTCTCATAGGTCCGCGGCTATGGGAGTAGTGCATTGGTGATTTTATCCTTCAGATTGATTTCATGGAACTGGGTCCCGGCAGGTCTTCGCCCCGCCGGCAGTGATGTAAAACAGCGTTGCCTGTGGCCAAGCAAAATGGGCACTGCAAGCCCTAGTGATGCCAACAGCAGATGGCAGTCTTCTGCGTGACGCCTGGGGAGACTGCAAGTGGAGAGGCTGTTCTCATGTAGCTTGCTCCGCTGTTCTGCTGTCGCGCCTTTCGTTTCTCATGTTACTTTTAACAAGAATTAACACATTAATAGATGGCGTAGAAATGTCTGCTTTACAGGATCAGGCTTTGACAGGCCTCTGCGTGCTTCATCTTACCTACCCCTTGAATACTTCAATAAAAATGCAGAATGAGTCACCTGCATAACTACGTAACTGCTGAAAATAAAGGACGTGATAAAAAAAGGTTGGCGGGACTCAGCGGGCTTCAGAACAATTCTCCTCACGCTCCTGTGCAGGATGTTCATGGGGGGTGCGTTAACATTCCGTGTTCCTGCCATCCTTGCGCTGTTCCAGGGCAGCAAAGACAGACTGAATTTTGGGGTGCTGAAATGAGGAGAATAAAGGTGGCAGGCAAACGAGTACTACTGTAAGAGACCAACGGGCCTGTTGGTTGCTCTTGTCCCAACGTGATCTTAAACAGGTCTCCAGGGGGCTGTTCAGACCAGGATAAATAGGAATCCAAATGAGGAACTGAGCCTGAAAGTATCTCAGAGTTGCTCACCGTCTGGGTTTGCTTTCTGCAAATACAACTCTAACCTCAAAAGACTAACAAATCTGCTTAATGAGGAGCTGGTAATTAAAGGCTTCTTTGCGCTGGTTGGTGGTAGTGGCTGTTCCTCTTGCCCCTATGCCGTGCTTACCTGTTGGTTCACGTTTCAGTGCCCAGTCATCTCCCCGGCTTCTGCTTCCATTTTCATTTCACTCTGGGTGTGAATCTGTTCTTGCTCCTGCTAGCTTTGTGATGATGTATCTCTATTTTCTTTAACTGGTACCTATAACAATGTTAAGAAGACAGGAAGTGTTAATGTTAAAAAGTGTTAATGTTAAAAAGACAGACTCTGCCAAGCTCGGAGTGTTAGCTGAAACTGTTTAGGGCACTACAAGGGCTTTTGCTTAATGACTTGAGAGAGGAAGAGGTTGATTCTTTACAACAGAAACCCTAAGAGGCTCACAGTAACACATTCCAACACACTAAACTTCTTCAGGTTTACTGGAACCACAGAGTGGACGGATGTGCCTTTCATCCAGAGTATGCATCATCAGTCTTAAAAGGTAAACCTTAAGGGTAATAGTTCTTTAAACTGTAGTTTAACGGCGCCAGAGAATCTTTAGAGATCTTTTGCAGGGAGGCAGGAAACTGAAGGGGCTCACAGCTTCTTCAGACCTACTACAGCTCAGCCGCTGCAGGGAGGTGGGCGTGGTGTAACCACCGCGTGTTGCTGTCCAGAGGTGCCTTCGTGACCTGTGCAGGTACGGTAGCAGCGCTGCTTAGCAGGGCACGGCATTTTAAAGGCGAGTTTCAGGTCTGCTCGAGGTAGTCACGTGTGTACGCGGCGTTTGGCAGAACAGATGTCGCCTCGGTGATTACCCCGAGAAAAATCTAAGCACTTGTGACACTGTCTCCCAGAGATGTGCCTGTTGGAGCCTTCTGCCCTGGCGTTCTCCGCCGTCGAGCGCTGACTTGGCGTGCGCTGTAGCTTTAATGCAAGCTTTCGATACACCTGAGGAATATTTCCTGTTTCAGTATGAAGCTTTGGGTTTGTTCTAACCACCTTCCCCTCTCCTTGATTTAACAGTTTCAAAACACCAGGTTTCTTTGTTTCTTTTCCTGCAAGCAGTAGCTCGGGATAGGGATCAAGCGTGGCATTAATACGTTTGCCATAGCCTGATGCTCATAAAACACAGGTGAGAGATTTAATCTGTGGATTGATTTTGTTCGCCTGGGTAGGATTTGTGTTGCAGTCTTCGTAGCCTCCAGAAGAAACAAGGTAGCTTTTCCAGTTTAGCAGGGCCATATTAATCCTCTTCTCTGTTCCTGCGCACTTTGGGAGAGGAAGCACGTCGTTGCTGTTTTTATGGGGAGTGCTGTTGTACACCACAAAGTGACTCTACGAAGAGTTGGTCTGGAAGTAGCATTTAAGGTTTAATCTGCAAAGGTGGCTTGTGCCCTCCACAGGGTGCTGAGTTCTTGGGCTGTTTTTGAGGTAGTGCGAGAGCAACAAACCTGTGGCAACTCCAGCGACTAAATCCCGCCTTGTTCCGTCTCTCAGAGGTCATGCCAGCCGAAGGAGCTGAATTAGTCTGAATGCTGCTTAGCATCAGCAGTCCTGTTGGTATCACACTGGACCTGTAAATAAAGCAATTTAGCTTCAAGTACTGGCAGTTCTCTACACTTCCTTTACAGAAGGGGGAAAAAAAATATTGACAACTGAGAACTAAAAATAAAGGCTGACCAACTTACAGGAAAAGCCAAGTCCTAGCGCTTCCCTGCCTTGGATAACTCTTTCCAAACTACTTGCAACAACTTAATCCTAAACTCTGGAGTTCGGTGGGCTGTCAAATCTTTGGTCACCAGCTTTATGGGAAATCAGTTACTTAAGACAAAGCACAAACCAACAGGAGTTTGGTGTGAAGGCTGGTGTTTTACAGCCGCAAAGGTTTGATGTTTTGATAACTAGTAGAAATCCAGTCATCTTTGAGGATAAAGTGTATCTTGCTTGGATGGGATAAATCTGTGGTGTAGACACCCAGATCTGTAACTCTGCTGAAAGACATCACAGTAAAGCTTTTATGATAGCTTTATTTTATTTTTTTTTTTAATTTTAGCTTTTCTGTGACTCTTCTGCCAGGAAGAATAAATCTGAGGGGAGGAAAAGAGACAGGGCACATCCTTATACTTTCATAAACAGCAATAAGTTTAAGTAGTTTTCTCCTTTAATAAACAAATTATTTCCATTTAGTCAGCACTTCAATAACCTGGTTTGCATCAGACAGAGGAATAAAAGCATCTACTTTTCAAATTAATGCTTTCCTTGCAGTATGTGCTTCAGCTTTCAATCTCATCTGTCCAAAAAGCTATGGCTTGAATCCAGGATTAGCCAGGATTAAATAAACAGACGGTGAAACGATGAAACGATGGTCTGCAGAAGCCGGGAGGGAGGATGGCGTTCTCTGTGTTAGGCCACAAAAATGGGAACAGCGCTGTGGTGTCACCTGCTGCTGTGGGAGAAGCAGCGCTGTCTTCTGAGGTCGGTGGCTACATGCAAAGGTTGATTCAGCTGCCCCCAGACTGCCTTTTCCAGCTGAAGGACATCTCCGTAGCGGAGCACGGGAATTTTGTCATTCTGCTCTGCGTGCAGTAGAACTGCGGTGGTGAAAACAAGCAGGCAGTGACCCGTACAGTGTCCCGCGCTTTTTCCAGTCTGTTAGTAAAGGAAAAGACAAAAAGGTCATTGCAATGCTTCCTTCCCTCTCTGAGTGTATACCGAAGATAAAAATCCTTGATCCATTGCTGTCCACCTGCAGGTGAGGCAGCACTGATCAGCCCATTCCTAGGTTTTCTGCTCTGGAGCGGCGCTGCCGTCTGCTTCAGACTTCCCCCTGACACCTGGAGCGGTACAGCCTGAAGGCAGTTTCTCGGAGGATTTTTGGAGACTCAGCACAAACTCTGCCCATGAAACACAAGTGCTTTTAAGGTGAAGAAACAAACCTGCGCTTCTCACAGCTGGCTGTGTCTAGCTGTTCACAGCACGAGGAGTATGGCTTTCAGGCTGTAGTTCCTTGGGATGTGACTTCAGAGGCTACGTGTACCGCAAACCTTCTCTAGCAGTTTGGCCAACGTGCTGTACTGGATCATCGGGGAAGAGATCTCCTATACGCCAACACAGTACTCGGAAAGGGCAAGAAGGAATTCTTTCCTAACTGGAAAGAGTCCCTGAAGGAATTTCAGGGAACATGCCAGATGGTTTTGGTCACTACTGTTTAATTATGCATGTGGTTTCCTCAGTTAATTTCCTCTGAACATGCTTTGTGGAAATAGAAGCAGACAAGTGGTCTCACTGGACCCTGCGGTGTTGTCCAATAGTAGCAGAGGTGAGGCTGGCTCCTGTCAAACCGAGAAAGGAAATGGGGAACGAATGAGCATATGAATGAGGATGAGGGCATTAAAATTCATGGAAGGAAGAGCAAATGGAATAAAGGAATATCAAGGACAACTTTTGCACCAGCGGAACAAAAATGCCAGTGTACTTAATGGTTCTTTAAACAATTATCCACTATAAATGTCAGATTTTCATTGTTTAATTACAGTGCGCAGTGCAGGCTGGAGGTGAAAGGAAGACTGATTATACGCGGACAGAAGAGGAACAGGGGACTGAATAGAGAAATAATAAAGGCAAAGAATTTGTTTAATTTGCTCTTCACTGCAGTCATAATCAGGACTGTAGCATGTGCAGAAAGTAGCTTCTTTGGAGAGAAAGATTTAGGGCCAGTTAATCTGTTTCTCAGCCACTTTTCTGTGTGATTTTGCCTAAGTTTTTGCTTTATTTCAGTTGCATTCAGTGGGACTTAGATAAATAAATACTGAGCTGCAATGACTTGCGGAGACTCCTGTCCGTACTTCTGTTCCGTACGGAGAAGAACAGAAGAGAATTTTTCCTTACAAGGGAACTATAAAGCTCTTGGGTGTCATAATGAGGAGGATCATGTAGGAACCTCAGGTGTACCCAGTGTACTTTCTGGTAACGTTGTAGATATGCACACATTAGGTAGGAAGCTCAGAGCAGCTCACAGGTTCATCAAAATATGGAATTAAACAGATTATAATCATGTTACCATTCCCCTACAACGAATTTGTAGTTTGAAATCCTGCTTTTTAAAATGCATGTTGGGGTTTCTTTCACTTTTTTTTTTTTTTAACCACACTTCAACGAATGTCTGAAACTATAAACAGCTGAAATGGAGAAAAAGCATGTAAATGCTGGCCCATGCATTCCATCGTTTCATGGCAGAAGACCTCAAATGTGCAAGAGAAAAGGAGTGCAAAAAACCCTCAACCCCAAACCCAGGAACCAAAGTACACAACACTATTTCTGTGATCAAGACATCCAGTAAAGCTTGTTGCAGATTTCAACACCTTGTTCTTGTACAGGGCCGTTTATTTAAAACTTAATATTCTAACAGATGAAGTAATGACCTGAGTAATTTATTCAAATATACAGTAACTCAAGCTGCAGAAGTTAAGTCAGGTGATCTCTCAGGGATTTCTCCTAAGTGCCATTTCCTCTACTCCTTGTCAAAGAAAGAAAATAAATAGGGAAAGCTGAAACTGTAAAGAAACAAAAAAAAGCACAAAAGCATCTGAATTGAACTGCCTGTAACATCTGGCAGTTTTGAAACTAAAATCCCATTGAAACCTAGAAAAAACAAACTCTGTGGGAGTAATGGGACTCTAAATGTCAGCAGTAAGAAAAGAACTATTAGGAATGTTGTTATTTTATGAATTGTTTAGAGGGCTGTTTCATAATTTGAAAATCGCTAGGGGTTACTAAACAGCGGTGAAAAAAACCTATCATAATGTTTATTAAAAGTTCAAGAAAGAATGTTTTATATCCATGCCAGTGTGAAGTTGGGAATAAGATTAGCTACACAGTAGTCTCCAAGGAAGTATCCATGTGCCTAAGGAAATGAAGGGGAATCTGGCTGGTGTAAAACAGCATACTTCGGGAATGTGGCCACCCTTCAGGCGTACGCCCTCCGAAGGGAAAGCAGGGCTGGAATGGTTCGACAGCCTGTAACTGGGGCTAAGAGGAAGTGTGGAAAATACAGGCTGAACATCCAGAAAAGCGTGGCGTGCAGCTCCCACTCACGTCAATTAGAGTCTGCTGGGTATCGTGCCTTAGCCAAGTATTGCCTCCAGGAAAGCGGACACCCTTTTTGTTAGGGTGCTTGAAGTCTCGCCTCCCACAGCGCTCAGGCATATGCAGCAGGCACATTAGCATGAGTAGGAATGAGGACTCAGCTGGGTGCTGGGAAAATAATGAGTTGTACCAGCTACATTATATATATGTTAAAGTAATTTAGAAGCAATGTGCTCAACCACAGTGAAGGCAGCAGAAGCTGAAAGGGAAGGAGATTCTTATGCCTCCACCACTGCTTACCAGAAAATTAGGAAAAAAGGAGAGAGAAAGTAAAGAGAAAGCAGCAGTGCTGCACTTGGTTCGGTGGGAGTATACCCCTCTGTAGCTCATGGTGTCTACAGCAGGAAGTCTTCCTGCCAGGTGACTTAAGATGAAAATTGAGTGATCTGCTAGTTGTCCTTTTTTGTCTTAATAGTTGATGTATGGACATTGCACATTTGTCTTCTCCTACACGTGCCCTCCAGGAGCTCTGTGCAGAGCCAGTTTCACAGATGTTGTCAAGTACTAACTGTTAACACTGTATTAGCATGGGTTATTTAATCCTTACCCAGCAGATGGATTCTGGATATTCTACCCCTGAAAATAATCAGCTGTTGTGCTGGGTTTGACTGCGATAACGTTAGCATGAGGCTCTAGTATTAGAGTTAGTATGGGGTGACGTTTTGGATTTGGGCTGGAAACAGTGTTGATAGCACAGGGATGTTTTAGTTCCTGCTGAGCAGTGCTTACACAGAGTCCGGGCCTTTTCTGCCCCTCACACCACCCCACCAGTGAGGAGACTGGGGGTGCACAAGAGGTTTGGCGGGGACACAGCTGGGACAGCTGCCCCCAACTGACCAGATGGATATTCCATTCCATATAACATCATGCTCAGCACATAAAGCTGGGGGAAGAAGAAAGAAGGGGGTGTTCAGAGTCATGGCATTTGCCTTCCCAAGTAACCGTTACACGTGATGGAGCCTTCCTTTCCTGGAGGGCTGAACCTGCCTGCCTATGGGAAGTGGTGAATGGATTCCTTGGTTTGCTTTGCTTGTGTGCGTGGCTTTTCCTTTACCTGTTAAACTGCCCTTATCTCAACCCACGAGTTTTCTCTCTTTTATTTAACCTTCTGATTCTCCTCCCCATCCCACTTGGTGGGAGAGAGCGAGCGGCTATGTGGTGCATAGTTGCTCCCTGGGTTTAAACCATGGCATCTATCTTTACTTTTTGTTAGCCATCATCTGTCTTGGCCTTCTTCCCTAAACACTATTGTCATTCATTTGCTGCCCGAGAACTAAAATGCTCCTTTTTTGTCAATATACAGGGTTCGATGCTAATCATGTGCCAAATATCTCTGACGATTCTTTCTGAGAGGTTGATTTTTTTTCTGCCCATGCTGAACTGTAAGAAGAGTTAACAGCAGTCTGTTCTGTGCCAGATAGCTGCATATGCAACATATATAAAATTCATTGTGAATATCCTGAGTCCATTAAAACCAGAATGGCCAATGCTTCGTGTTGCCTTTTCTTTAACTATCAGTCTCCTAAAGAGGAGTAGAAAGGTGCTGTACAGAAATACAGGTTTGAAACCCCTGGGTGTGTAGCCCTCACTCACACCATTGCTGCTGCAGCAGTGGGAGAGGACTTTGGGCAAGGAATGTCCTACCTCCTCAAAGCATGACAATTCTATGAAAATTCCATCTGCGGCACAGGATCTGATCTGGTAAGCCTTTGAGCAAATACGTGTTCCTGCTTACATAAACAGCCCAATTAAATGCACTGTTTGAATGCTTGCAGAACTGGCAGCAGGTTTTATACAAACAGTTTGCCAAGGAAATAAGGAACTTGTGAGTAAATCTTTCCAGCCTTGTGCAATCTCACTGAAATCACCTGTGTTTGTAAAGCAAGCGGGATGTGGCATAATCTTCAATGTGTGCCAAGCTCTTGTTGGTGCTGGGTGCCTTTGGGTAAGTAGTGGCCTAAGTGCAATACAGAAATCAATGGAAAGGATGTACAACCACTCGTTTGATTTCTGGAGCCGTCTTAAATTTGTACCCTCGAGAATATCTGTATAGATCTTCACCATGGTGATTGATTTCTTTTCAAAGAAAGTAGCTTTTTGGCTCAAATCTTGCATGTTCTATCTACTGACAATATGGCTGTTATCTATTAAGTGCATCTAGTACAGTGAAATATATATACACACATATACATCTATATCTATATCTATATACACACACATATATGATGGTAACAGTCCAGAAAGATACAGCCACAGAACCAGCTGCAGGGAGCACCATCAAAGCCTTCTTCAGGCCTTCTGACTTGCCACTTGCATGTGGTGGTTTTGTATGGAGCAACAAAATCATCCAAGATACTCAACAAAAGGTTCACACTACCTAACGCTTGCTCAGCTGTGAACGTGATGCCTCAGAAAGCCAAGTTACACACTGGATCACATGTTTTAACCTCCTTGGTTTGTAATGCTCATCTTTATGCCTTTACATACGGTATATTAAAGCTTTAACAGCTATTAGCTGACTTAAAGAATGATTCGAACAATGTGTTTGATTTTTTGAACAGGATGTTTGACAAGACAAAGTATTCCAGTTTTCCATTCGTGTACTTGCACATCCTCAGACGCTCTTATATGAACACAAACACATCAAACACAAACACCAACACACAGGTGTTTTATGGATTCCGTCTGCATTCTAGGCTCATTTACTGTTTGTAATAATGTGTCCTTGCAGGACAGACAGGGATATGAAGGGAGAATTGATCTTTGGCATTCTAATTAAAAACCTGATTCCACATTTTGGAATTACTTTCTCAGAACTCCACATGGCAGACAGTATTCTGGCCAATTTCCAGCAGACCTTAAGGAGCCTGATCTGTTCCACGGATGAAACCTGGTGAGGATGGGTCCTGCAGGTGGGACACTGCCGGCAGAAGTGCATGGCATGGCAGCAGGGAGGAGTAGTTGTGCCTGTGCTCAGCCCACAGCTGCCATGACTGTCATTTAGGAGTGTGTCATGCAAGAACTGGCAGTGCTGCACTTTACAGTGACCAGACCTCCTTGCACAGTCATCCTCAGCCCCCACACTCGTCACAGTTTCAATATCCCAAATGTTGCTACTGCCTTGGTAGCCTCCCCCGTAATGTAACAGCCAGGACATCATCTAGCACCTTGGTCATTAGAGCATGGTAGAGGCAAGGGGGCTGCCGGCTGGCCCCTAGCCCTGTGAAACAGGGGTGGTTAGCCATGACCAGCCCTCTGAGTGGCAATTCTCAGGGCCTGAGCACGAGCAGAGGGAGAGAGGTCCCAGGGAAGGCATGGAACATGATGGGGGTGGTGGTGGGAGACAGACATCGCTCCTGGGTAAAGAGCTGGGTATGGCAAAACTGCAGAGGATTTCTGAAAAGGTCAGAATGCTTCTCCACGTCTCCTTCCAGAACCCTGGACATCCACAGTGGTTTTGTGGTGTAGGAGCTTCCTGCTTGGATTTTCTCCGCCAGCAAAACCAGGTGAGTGCAGCGACCAGAGGATCAGTTAGGAAAAGAGCATTGCGTGATGATACTGACCACAGAAACTCTTCCTTGTTTCTTGTCTGCTTTAGCCGAGGAACTTGGCATGATCCAATAACTGCGGGGCCCAAGCAGCCCACTCCCATTGCACAACCTGTCCGCAGCAGGTACTGCCTGTAGCATTTGGGAAGCCCAGAATTTTCCCTGCTGTTGCATTAGGTATTGGAATGTATTGTTTTTAAGTTGCAAATGCTGTGTAATGATGCAGATTATTACCTTTTTTTGAAGCCTGCATACAGGCCGAGGACTAGCTGCAGTCATTTTCCTGAAGATTTCTTTATCATTCCTTCCTGACAGGAGCAATACTCCAGGCTACAAACTAATTTATGGAAGGGGACATGGCACTCCGGTTTTTTTCTTTCCATTTTCCAGGTTTTGGTGCTGGCGGCAAACTGCCAAAGGGGTTGACTGAATTGTACTTTGAATGTCAATACCAATAAGTTAATAAATCGTGTCTGTTAGTCTTTATGCATTTCACAGTTGCAAAACTAGTTAAATTGGGTACTTCAAAGGATGATGATTTTTATCCTAGTCTCAGTTTGGTAGGCCAGGTGTTGAGAGTAGAGCTACAGTTACCAAATGGACAAAGAAAGTAACAAGGAACTGTGTGTAAAGTCTCAGGAATGGTAGTCTGTGGAATTTCATTATTCAGTGACACTCAGATGGCTTCTTCATAGTCTCCAGAAAGATTAATTTAGTGGTTGAGACAAATGCAAAGCCAAAAGTTGCTGTATAAATGAATAACGATGACAATTATTTCCCATTTTTAACAGTAGTAGAAGGCAATGCCAGGCGGAGGAGGCCTTCAAATGCAAAGAAGATATTGTACATTAGTATAAGAAAATAAGGCAACAGAGGGAGAAATGGAGCTGGGTACTACAAAAACTTGACCTAGCTGCTCAGCCTAACATCAGAAAGTTTTTTTTTGTGGAGCGTATGTATTGTTAACAAGGACACATAAACTGAGATTGAGGTATGAAATAGAAACAGGAACTAAGAAAGATTTTCATGAGGAAAAAACTCAGAGACTGTCAGAAAGAGGCTGAGGGCAGCTGCAAGAAGAGAAAACCGTGACAGGAGAGTAGCAGCCCAGTAGAGTGGAGGGTGAGATGCTGCAGCAGAGGCTGAATTCCTGGAGGGGAGCTGGCTCTCACTTGACTGGGAGGTCAGAACACCAGCCTTGAGCTAAATGTAATGAAGAGGGTCGACAAGGTCAGATTTATAGCCAAGGAGAACAGTTTTAAGATCTGCTTTGTAGATTAAATGGCAGTGGGGAGCCAAAGGGAAAGAAGTTTCAGCAGTCACGGTAGTAGATTGTGGGAATTTCTACGGGTGGTTTGGTTATGATAACAGCAGAAGGAGAGCAGGTCTTAGAATCTTCCATAGAAAAAGTATTTAGTGCTGTTATTTCTGCATATTCTGCTTATAGCAATGGATAAGTGTTTAGGATAAAATATCTCTGGCCATGCTAGGGTAGAAATAATTCACTGGTTGTGACACAGGGCTGTTTTGAATAGAAAACAGGAAATGAATCTCTGATTGAGATCTGTTTCTTATCACTCTTGTCCTACTTTGAAGTTCTTATATCCGAAGTATTTTCCCTGCAAGCACAAAATTGTTTTCATAGTAATACCTCCCCTCCCTTCCTCCCTTCTTGATATTAGCTGTTGATTCTTTTGCATATACTGTCTGAAGAATGTGTCTGGAGCCCAGGTGGGAGCGAGGTACCCACGTCAGGGTCTGGAGGGCCCATCTGTGTGGCAGCACAGGGGTACTGGGGGATGCAATGAAACCTGCCCACGCTGCCTGGCCCACAGCGATGGGGCTCAGTCAGATGCCGCTGAGCTGCCAGATGTCTGGCTAAGCAGGGCGATGAACGTGGGCTGTGCATCCACAGCGCATCAATGGCCCATGCATTAATGGCAGCCGAGGGTGGAAACCAGACTCTGTCAGCAGAAGGGACTAGAGTGAGTTGTGATTCCGAAAAGCAGAGGGAGCAGGATTGCTAGCCAGAGAGCCACAGTCAGGTGGTGCTGCCCGGGTGACACCACAGCTGCCTGCATTTCAGAGTTACCACCTCCCTCTTTTGCCTTCTGCAATTAGCTGCAGGGACAGGACTGCTGTAACACTTAGCAGCGGCTTAAGGGAGTGCGTTCGCAACCACAACACCCGAGTAGCAGGGCGGTGAGTGTGCGCCTAGTGCAGTGGCTGTACAGAGTGACAGAGGTTGCTGTGTTACTCACCAGAGGACCCTGCACGAGGTCGGGGCAAAGGGCTGGCGCGGGGTGAGGGCAGGTCCGTGGAAGAAGTGAGTAGGAGTGATCAGCAGCTATGCACATTGCTGCAACGCACCAGGGATTCTGGTGGAATCCCTTCTTAAGCTGGAACAGAATAAGCAACAGGAGCAGCCACAGAAGCAGGGTAGCACTTGTGCACAGCTGGCCACAGACAGACCTGTGAAAGGAGGATGAAAATAGTTACGGTGGCATTGCAGAGTTGCGTTAGGAGGAAGTATCTCCTCCTTATCAGAGGAATCAAGAGCTTGGCCCCCAGGGGAACTGGAGTTAGGCTACCTGTTTTAAACCTCTGCTTCTTAGTACTCACTTCCAGGCCCCGCTGGTGCACCTGGATGTCCTGCTCTGCACAGCTGATGGGGAGGCGTACTGGCAGTTCTCATCTCTCTGTAAATGAATTTGCCCACAAAGAGGAGGCTGCATGAAATGATGTGATTTTTTCCCACTATTTTGGTAAGAAGAAAGCGCCTGCCTTTGCCTCTTTACCTGCCCTTCTCCTGACAGCAGATCAAAGGTCTGGAGGAGAGGCCAAGTTCTGGGACCTGGGGTAATGCTGTGGAGGTCAAGTCCTTTTCCGCAGTGTGTCTGCGGGGGATGTAACAATACTGCTGGTGGGAGAAATGTCCTGCTCATGCTCCTCATTAGGCTGCATTACTTGAGGTCATGTCCCTGTTATTTTTGTCCACTTTTGTTCAAAGAACTGGTCCTCGTCTTATTCCTCTTGTAATTCCCAGTTTTAGTACCCTCCTGCCTTATATGAGGAGACTGGTACCTACGCTGGCAATTTGCATCTGTGTATGTGCACTCACAAACACACCTTACACATAGCAGTATTGTCATCTTGTCATATATGAGGCTTAATAAGGTTACTCTTAAGGGGTTTTTTTGCAGTGAATCTAGTATTTTTAAGGCTTTATATCTGGAATAGCAAATCTGTGAGCTGAAGAATACATCTGTGAGGACCCAATACTGTTCTAATTTTTCTGCTTCTGACAGCAGGAATTTTTGTTAGAAATCACTCATTAAAGTAGATTCAGTGAGATACAGTGCAGCACTACAATTCTCTGCTGAATTACATACATCTTCACTGTGCTACAAAATAAATATTTCACATGGAAAATACTCTGAGCAATAATTTGGCAGGCATACACTATCCAGAATAGAAGTGGGAAGAATTTGCTGGTGCCCACAACAGGGACAGCAATAGTGATATGAAAAATTTCACGCTGGAAGTCTATAAATCACTTTAATAGTCATCAGGTGTGCCGTTTGACATTGCATGCTTCTACAGCATAGAACTAAAAACACCCCACATGGTATGCTTGCACTTTTTTTGCCCTGGAAGAAGCTCTGAAAGTTACAGTCATGTTGTTAATAAAATGCCCAGGTTATAGTACATGCTGTGTGTGTGCTTGCATATTCATATATAGGTAATTCTTGTGTGTCTTGAGCCATCAGGTGAAACTTGGACGAGCTGATCACAAAATAACACCTCGGGAAGCTCTAACACTGTGTGGCTGCAGTTGTGGGTGTGGAGCACAACCCGTGGTCTGGACTGTGTCGCCGTGAGCTTCTTGCTCCACAGCGCAAGCTAGCCCTTACCTTAGCTGTGTGGGGGCGTAAGGACAGACCCAGAGGCTTCCTGCTGCTACATGCAGGTGTGTTGTGTCCTGGTTGTGTTAGAGGTTGGCTTAACCGGGTGCTGACACTTTCAGTTTGTGTTTGACAAAAACACATTTCGACGAATGCTAATGGAAGTGACAGAAGGGAACACAGAAGACATAAAATCAGGTGGCTCTGGCAGAGCAAAGCACATGTTTGAGACACTTTTTCAGCACAATATTGTCAGGTTAAGCTCTGTGATGGAGTCGCCACTGAAAGCACCGATTATGCCTTGCTCCCAGGGACATGTTCTTGCTACCTCTTTCCTATCGAAACTAGGAATTGTTCGGCAAGTCAGACCAGCTTGTTGATCTGGTTGAAAACTGTGCCTTCAGGAAAGAAACACTGACCTTCAGTAAGATCAGAGGGCTGACACGTCTCATGGCTGAGGGATCACCACAACCAGTGCAAACACGTGGCAAACTGGATGTCACGGGATGAGCAGGGCTGCTCCTTGTAACAGCAGCATGGCCTAAGGTCGGCTCGGGGTGCTCCTGCCTCTCCATACCCTCACTTAGCATCCCTCCTTGATTCAGTTCAATGGTGCTCCTGTCTCTCAGGAGGACAACAGCGCTCCTGGCAAAACCAGCTCCTGGCCTCTCTCAAGAGGAATCTCTTTTGGGATGCAAGTCTTAAGAAACCACAGGTACTAATTGTGCCTCTGGGTTTGGAAGGGAATTGGATGTGACTCATTAATGGCATCCTTTTTTTCTTTCAGCTACAACTGTGGACATTTGCAGGCTGGCTTCCAGTCCTCTGAAGGTACTAACAGTTTTCATGGAAATATTAGCTGAACTGGTGTAGCTACAGACAGAGTTAAAGCCTCATTATTGAGGGAAAATAAATAAGGGAAAATGAATGAACATTAGATCTACCCCCTCCCAGCAGCCGTCACAGCCTACACCACCATTTAAAATTATCTTAGCACCTATTTTAGTGGAGCTGGTGTCTTGCTGTGTGACCTCTGCCTGCCAGGAACCAGAGTTATTATGGACATCTATCACATAAAGATTTCATTGCTTACTCTGTGGTAAAGTGAAGACATCAGACAAAAATAACTGTCTCTGCCTTGGTTACAGTATGAAGCAGCTTCTTTTTCTTCACTGTCACCGAACTTGTAGAAAACATTGAGTTTTATATTATTAGCTGTTCTTAGTGCTTGAAACACTTTGGGAAAGAAGGGATTTCATGGTCTTCTAAAAGCTGTACTCAGAATAGTTGTCAGAAGAAAACTGGTTCATAATCAATATTGCCAGGAAGACATGCTTGATGCAAAGGATGTATGTGGGCAGAGGAGTGAAATAAGCCCATTAAGGGAACTGACAGCAGCCTCCATATATAGAGGTTGGTAGTAATAAATACCATTCAAATAAAATTTAATAGATTATATAAATGAAATATATTGATCCTGGTGACTGATGGATGATTCTTTACCTTACTTGCCTCCCTTCCCTACTGTAAGGTACCTAAATAAGACCTAGATTGTATGACGGAAATGTTTCAGGTGTTGTCATTTGAGAAAAGGCTAGAGGCATCTCCACAAAAGGACCAAGCTATTGCACTGTGGAATGTTGTATCCCCCATATTTCTGATGTCTAATTTAGTAGTGGAATAGAGTTTATGACCGTGGCTTTCTCTTCAGCCCTTGAGATGAGTTATGTGCTAAGGAGTGGGGCTGATAAAGGCCATCATTAGTGACCTCTCAGAATGGGACTATGCAAGTGAGAAACAGGAAGAAACAAGTACCAGAGTTATACCATTCCTTTCAGGCAGGCGGCTTTCCGTCTGTCACTGGACCTCTAAGGAACTGTCTGCCTTTCCTGACCCCTTTTCATAAAGCAGCCCTCATGTAAATCAGCTCTTTAGTTTTAAATTTTAAAAACTCATGAGGTTTAAATGTATCCTTTATCCAACAAGCTCTTACCCCCTAGTGTTACAGCACAGTGGTATGATGTAACACATAAAAAACTGAAACCCATTCTCTGCTAGTGTCAGGAAGACTGGCAGTGCCTTAGCAGATGCATGGGAATTTGCACATCAGTTGGGTGGCTCTTGGGAAAGAGGTTGGGAAGAGAAAGGGAAATGAAAAGAAATGAAAGAAAATAGAAGGTTGAGTCAAAGAAGACAGAGGGACAGGGGATATTGGCAGAGTGAAAAGTGCTTCTTCTGGGCATCAGGCTCCACTTTTAATCCTCAACTTTACCCAAACCCTCCATAAGTTTCCCAACTCCAGAAAATCTTCGAATCGAGAGTCGCATTGCATATATCCTAAAAACTATGTTCATTTGCAAGGTACACCACAAAAATCTGCCTGAGACCATTTTAATAGATTAAATCCCTGGGGGAAAAAATGCTTACATTTTTACTTTGGGTTTTTAAACTATTCTCTGCCAGGTTAGTATATGACATCCGCTAACAAAATTATCTTGTAAATAACCTCCAGATCTACAAACCTACAAAGCAGTTTCTGAAATAAAGTGACTGTGGTGATAATAGAGTGACCAGTATCAGCATGCGAAGCAGTCATGGCCGGCCAGCAACATAATCCCCCAAGTGAGACCAAGGCTGTGTCCATCCCCACACCATGCCAAGTTCATCGGGGCCTAGGCAGTAACATCTGGCTCCCGTGACACGTTCTGTCCTCACAGAGTTGCAAAGGTACCTTGTAAAAAGTCAACTGTTGATCTTGGAAAGTATTACATTCTCATTTTACAGGTGGAGAAGTGGATGCAGAGAGGTTAAGTGGTTTAAGGTCTTAGAGGAGGTAGGTGACAGAGCTGAGAGTGTAGTTCAAGAAGGCTTAAGTCTCATGACCTTGATCCTAGTGACAACTTCTTTGGAAGGCATCTCATTATTTACATCTGCTTTTCAGTGTAATACAGATACTTAATCCCAGTTACAGGAAAGGAGAACTATAAGAAATGGTCAGTTATGAGAATAAGGCTAAACTCCCTAATAAAATAGGGAAGGATGTTTACTGCTGAGAGGACGACAATTGTGAGTTGGGAGCATGAACACTATTAGCTCTGACTTCTGCAAACAGGCTGTTAAATTGGCAGTTGGTGCAAGGGATCCTCTACTGCATTTCCAGATATGGGCTTAGTTTCCCCAGGGCTGCCTTCCATGCATTCGTGTTTCAAACCATATAAACTCTAACTTCCTGAAAACAGAAATAGCTTTGTTAAACTTAGACTTTCAATAAACTACGTCAGATTACATGAGGCAGTAACAGTATTTTTTTCGCATAATAAAAGTTTCTGGCTAGTAACAAGCCATTTTAAGACTTAGCATATGCAAGGTCCTGAGCCTCCTTTCATGTTCGCCAGCTTAACTCTGACTGGAATGAGTGCAACTTCTCCACACTCTTAACTTTTTCTCACACTGAAGCTTTTAACAACAATAAACCCTGAATTCTTCTATCAGTCAGAGAAGTGAAACAACTTAGAGCAGTATCAGCATTTAATATTCTCTGTGCACAGCAGGACTTCAGTCTACATGCAACTCTGTGAACAGTCTTACTGAAGGCAATCAAACAGTTCTCACAGAAAGGGAAAAAGCAGAAGAATTTGGGGTTTTTTTGCTTGTGAGGCAGATTCTCAGCAATTCTAGATATAGCCACAGGTCATGTGCTTGTTGAAACTGCAGCTCTGGAGGCTGACTGCCAGGTCACGTAGGCAGGGGTTGACTGGTGGGCTACCTGTGCTTCCTTTAGAGCGGGCGCTTGGTGAGGGCAAGCAGCACAGGACAGAGCACTGTGACAGGCAGTGTCAGATACAAGCAGCTTGGCATTTTCAAACATCGTAAATGAATGAGACAACTTGTCTGTGTGAAGTTTGACACAGGTGTGTGAATGCCTTAATAAAGCATTAGAGTTATTGCAATGATATTTTCAGGGAAAAATTAAAAAGGAACACTAAATCCTACAGAAGTCTCCTGAGATCCAAACATAAGCATCTGCTATACCATATTCCTGAGTTTATTTGCAGGTATAAATAACAGGGAGCTTGTGTTGAGAGCTTGGAGTGCATTTCGTCTGTCCACCACAACGTGTGTTTCAAGTAAGTTAGGGAATGTGTTTTTCATTCCCTTTTTGTGGTTAAAAAGGGACCCTTTGCATCATCAAAGAACAGACGTTCATTCAATCTAGCCGAGTCAGAAGCACAAGCCAAGGAGATTATTTCCTTGCTGGAAGAGGACACTGAAGAAGTCTCCTCTTCTTCCATGGGCATTTTCACTCATCTTTGACTGCAGCTCTCTTCCTTTCCCTTCTGCATGGCTGCGGGAGGTCTATGACTGTGATCGCAAACCCACTTCACCATTGAGAGCAGAGCAAAGAGACAACTGGGAAAGATGTGTAGGAGAAGCAGCAGCTAAGAACACAGCTATCTGCAGCACCCTGCTGCCAGCCTGAGGGGGAATTGTAGAGCTATGCACATTTTCTGCGATAGTTATTTAATTTGGGGTAATAGAAGCATGAAATGAGAGAAAGCCAGCTTGCAGAATTAGCAGCCTTGCCGCATTAGCAACTTGTGGCCATATAAAGACAGCAATCTCTGAAGTTGCTTCAACTGTTTCTCTCCAGATAGTACCACTGGCAATGGCTCAAGAATACAAAATGAATTGCAGCAGAACTACTGATACAAAAGGGAATAAAGAAAAACAATGGGGATGTTTTTAGTGAACCACTTGCCCTGTTATAGACAGTTTTCCAAAGTTATTTTTATGATTAGTTTGTATGTACACACTGTTATTTGCAAATCTGCTCTTGCTAGTATGCACCAGTGAACCAGTTCGTAGAGCACTTCTCTGTTTTTTATGCCCTCACAGGAGTTTATGGTTGTTGGAGCCTCATGGAACTGGTCCTCTCTGTCTGTCAGCCATGCATGCATGCACATGTATTTGATGCAAATGTTTATTAATTCTCTGTAGAGAATACCAGTACAACAATCAAACAGTTCTTGAGTGGCCAGGCTCCAGCAGTCTCATTTTTGAACAATATGGAAGCGAAACGTTCTGTGCCCAGCTGTTCAGTTTACATCTGTTGTTGTACATTAGTGAATTCAGATGGCCTAAGTTAATTTTTAGGGCACTTCTACCTTTTGAGGTCTCTGTGACATAACAGCTTCATCTGAAACTTTTAAGCAAGTATATATGAAAGCAGTTTTCTGTAGTGCCAAATGAGGATCCAGAAGTTATCTTTTTCAAACCAGTGAGACAGAAAATAGATATCCTATGTGCAGGGTGGGATTGTAAAACGTCCTGAGTATAGGTTGGGAAGTCAACGGTCCTACGTTCTAAGCCAGATTAGAAGCCACTTTCAAACTTTGATGACAAAGTTACATGTGTACATCCATACTTAGGCATTATAATGGAGTATACAGTATGTCAGGGCTGCTTAGAAGAGACAGACAAAATAACACACGCCGGCCAAGTTTTGTCAATGGGTTGCCGCACTCTGGTGCATGATGAGCTTACTCTAAATCTGAAACAGTTCAGACAGACAGTTTCTGCACGAGCAAGTAGGACGTTGCAGCAGCAGCAGTGCAGTACAGCAGAGCACTCCATACAAAGGACCCAGTGTCTACACTCCACACATTTTGGCTGCGTCTTCACTGTCGGCTAAGTGTGCTTTGTGACACGTCCCATGTTCTGGTCCACCGTCATGCTGAACGCAGGACCGGCTGGAGGACATTGCGAGTCCCCAGCGGGCTGCTAATCCTGGGTCCCTCTGTATAATGAGCAAGGTACAGCTGGGAACAAGAGGCAGGTATGGTGTGTTCCCATGTCCCTGGCTGTATCCCAGCTTTATCCTGGCATAACTGTGCCCTCCTAAATTGAGACACTGGACAGAAAATCATGACCCGATTAATAATACATGGTGAAATGCAAGTAATTGATGATGGCAGGTAAATCTGAAATTATCAGCAAAGCTGAGGCACTTTCTGAAACAGAATCTGGCTTGTTCCTGGGTTATAAATTTGCTTGTACGGAATAGCGGTTTGATACAGAGGAAGTTTTGGGAAGCGAGGGATGAATTTATAGCCTCCAGAGGAGGGTTTGGGTTTTGTGTGTGTGTGTGTGTGTTGTTTTTAAGTCTCATTTGAGAGAGGTAGTAGTAGGAAATTTTTAAAGGAGGACCAGAGCATATTTAATTGTTCTGTTTCCACACTAGATTGTCTGAGTGTAATAAATGGAACATGAGCCCCATGTCTCTAATCTGATACTTTGAAAGTCCCTCATTCTCTTTTTGCCCAAGGCAGGCATCTATTCTCCTATTAAAGTTCCTCTAAAACTAACTAAGCTTAATTCAGCTTCCATTGAAGTCAGCGGGAATTTTTAAATTGATTTCACTGGGAACATAAATAGGCTTCTGGGATGCATCCTGGCTTTTTTTTTTTTTTTTTTTTTTTTGTCAGACTATCATCATAAGTACCTCTGTATTCTTGAGGAGGTGGCATGGGAGATAGGTAAAGAGTTTCACTTCTCAGGAAATCTTTCAGTTTTTCCAATTCTAGAAGAAGTTGGGGAAAAAAGACATGGAAGACCGCTCCAAATCTGCCCTATGACCCAAATGAGATAGTACAATTTTTTGTTCAAACCACATTGACATATGCCTACATATTAAATGCAGTTTGCCACTACAAATATCTTAAAAGTATCTTACAATGCCAACCTGTGCACATTTGCTAGAGGCTACCAAAAGTTCTTTGAAAAAAATTTCCAGCCATTCCTGAGTGGTGGGAATCTGCTGGTGCAACACTACAGGGAAAGCTCTGACAGCTACATGGAACAGGTTTGAGCAGCACTGGTTGCCAGCAGCATGTCTTTGCTGTTGTTCACACTTGTTCTCAACATTACTGAAGTTGCCCGAGCACTGGCAACATGTAGGTTAAAAAATACCTCTAAACAAAAGCTTAGTGCTTGAGTGGATTTAAATGGTTTTTAAACAGGATCACACACTGCATGGGTAGATTGTGCTAGCTACTTTCCAGCAAGAATTTGGTTTAAGCCCAGAGCTGGCTATCAGCACTTGAAGTGCCTTAGGGACGGGGCCTCAAAATAGAACTACTATATATAACCAGCTGCGACAAAACTGTAAGCGTTTGAGAGAGTCGTGAAGCAAAATGTCATTCCCAGTTCTCCACACACCGAAGAAAGTCACTGGCTTTAGTGTCCTACAGACCCTCTTCTACCCAATAAAGTTACTGAAATAAGGCCCAGAACAACAGCCCATGTGATGCACTGATGTTACTCCCTGTTTTGAATTCCTCACTCCCTGGAGACGGCAGTACCGTGTAACCAGCAGGACGTCTCAGCTGGTTCTGGTTTTGTCACGCGGGTAGGCTGCGTATGGTCTTGGTGAAACAAGGTGTGGTTAACCTGCTTCCAAATGTCTATTTGGACCAACAGGTCTAAAAATACAGAAACTGAAAGGGAAGCGATCCCATGGTGGACACGAAGCACCAAAGTACATACTGACTTCTGAAAATTATACATCCTGATATCCTCCAGGGCACAGTCCTATTTAGGTATCGTTGCCACGTTCAGCTCAGCTGTGCATTGTTTGAGGAAAAGACCCTTTACAGCTTAAGCGTGTATTCAGCATAGAAATCCTTGGAATGCTTTCCTAAATATGTAAATGAGTGGGACATTTTATATGGTTGTTCCCTGCTGCTATCCTCCACGTTTTCACTATAACCTTTTTCTAAATTTATGCACACCGTAATCCGTCGCTTTGTCAGGGATTTTCAAAGTGTAAAACAATTCATCAATATTTTGCTTTGGCTATTTTTGGGATGTTAGAAAAGACACCGTTACATTATTTAGCAAGGGGTAGCCTGTCAAACTCCTGAACTGGGACTGGTAGCAGACTTTGTTTGCTTATGAATAGTACCTACACTAGTGCGCTTTGTTTACAGAAAGAATGAATACCTGGAATCTACTCAGCTACAATAAACGTTCTATTGGTTTTCAAGAAGAGACGTTGCTGAAGTTGCTGTAAATTTCAATGGGAGTTCAATTCTGGAGCACCTCCATGATCTGGCTCTTAATTTGGAAGCTGAATTACATTTAGCGTCCATTTAAAGCTTAGATTGGTTTTAAGTTTGTCCACTCATGGTGCCTACTTTTTCCTTGCAACTTCTCAGAATCCACCACTCTCTACTAAAACTGCAGGACATGAGTATGCCAATTAGCAGCAGATGAATGCTTCTGTTTACAGGGGAACATCAGGTGTGCATTTCTGCAATTTTTCACAGAAACTTGTATGAATTAGCGTGGTGGTTTTACTACTTTCACCTCAAATACTTTGTTTAAACAGTTCCATAATGTGATGGAGGTAAGATGTGGGTACAGGTGGTGAATTCTGAATGGCCTAGGATTTCTCTGAATGATTGCAAGGGAAGATGTTGCTCTGCACTGCAGCTGCCTCCTGCTGTGCTACTGTGGCTGTCCCACAGAATAGGAGGCTCCAGGGATACGTGAAATACAACACAGAGCAATAAGCTTTAGTAAAAACTACTTTAAAGTGCCATTCAAAGTGTTGGTTATCATAATAAAGGCCATCTAAGGTCTTATCCCACTGGGTGGAGGCCCGATACAAATGACACTGCAGTGGGAAGGAAGCTTTGGCCATCTCACCCTGGTTATACCAATACCAACCTTCAGCGCTGCTCCCACTGCTGGCTGCCAGGCAAAACCCTGGAGGCAAGGCAGCAAGCTACTTCCACTGAGGACTCATACCTCTGAAACCAACTTCTTAGAAAGCCATATTTGATAACCCTTTAGTTTGCAACTTATAATTGAGTCATACAGGTGAGCTATTGGGTTTTTTGCAGCAAGACTTCCAAGGCATTAAATCCCCTTATTGTAGAGATGTATGTGTCTTTACTTTTGCCCTTGGGTATAGCATGATTGTGTTTAACTCAGGATAGGTATCCCAGCACTCTGGTATGTTAGACAGCAATGTTGCTACAGAGAGATCCACAGTTACATCTGAGGAAAGCTTCCCATGTTTCACATGGTTTTGTGAGGAGAGGAAATAAATTAAGATTAAATATAGACTAATAAAGGGAAAGAAAATGGTTAATTAAATGCTGCTTTCTCAATTTTGTGCCATAGGGGAGAAAAGGCAGTCACTCAGGACAGACAGGAAATAGAGTTTCAGTGAGTATTTGGATTTACAGTGCGATTAGCTGGCAGAACTTATTGCCACCATACATTGCTAAAGGCATAAAGCTAGAAAGTATGTTGCTGGCTGCCTATGGCAGCTATGATTTTCATCATGCCAGTTGAGCAATTGGATAGTCCCAGTTTCAGGGCCAATTCTCCCAAATACATAAATGTGAAAACCTGAGGTGTCTCTAAAGCTATTTTCCTGTTATTTTATTGGCTTTCTTTTTCAGTTTTGTGCTGCAGCTTCTCATTTTTTTAGTGTGTGTGCGTAAGTAAGGTTTTTCTTACCTTTGTTCAAGTTGTGCATGCAGTGTGTGTGTGTGTGTGTTTGTCATAAAAAGGTAAAGTCCCAGCTTTGTAAGTCCCTACAAGTTTTATTAAAAGAGGTAGCCAAAGAGATAAGAGAAGCCCTGCCCAGGAGATGGAAAACTACAGAATGTTATTTCCCTTTATTAGGCTGTGGAGAAATCACACAGTAGAGACTCTCCACTGCAAGAAAAACTTCGGTCATTTGACATCTTGTGAGACACCAGGGATTCAATCACAGGATAGAAACCCTAACAAACTAGAATTTATGCATTGCAGCATTCATGGAACTTCATACTATTTTCTTACTGTTAGTGCATCTTAGTCATTTCAACCTATACACATACTTTTGTCCTTTTCTTCTGTAGTTTAGGCACAGATCAAGATTTCACTTCCCTTTACAAATCTGAGACTAGCTTTCAGAATGGATATTAATGTCCATTTACACTTCAGGATAACATTCTGCTATGGAATACCATGGGCCACATCCACATGACCTGCACCCCACTGCCAGTGTTATTTGCTACGTCAGTGGGCTTGTTCAGTTCAGGAATAGGAAGGCGGGTGTTTTGGCCCAGCCCTGTGCAGACACCCATGCCTGGCTGTGGCAAACTGTCTGGCTGGCAATGCAGCTGGACGTGCAAAACTGCACCTTCCCCAAGAATGAATCAGTGAGGCAGATGGCATGGTGATAAAAAAACCACCCTGTGTAACCTCACACACACATTCTGTGGTGTGTATAGCATTTGAGTTTAATTTTTTGAGGCAACTTCTTATATATATCCTGCCTCTGGCTTGACCTGAGTGTTTTCTGAAATTCTCCCAACTCTGCTAGCAGTTAATAGGATTCCTTTTGTAGGAAAAGCTCATCAGGTTTTTCCTAGCACATCATCTACTTCTGTTGTGAGCCCCACCTCTTTTGACTGATACTATGGGCACGAAATAAACACCAGTACTTCATGATAACACTGTCTGCAATCCCAGTTGCAAGTTCAAAGAGCATATGCTTCAGGGAATACAGCTACTGTTCTGATGCTGAAGGCGGTTGTTTTTTTCTCATGAATATGAATGTCCTGTTCAAAACAAGTGTCCCCAATCTTTGGTGGCCTAGGACTGAAAGCAATTCCAAATTAATCTACCAGGTTGGCAAGAGATCAAAGATACCAACAATGTATGAGTTGATGCAGCTCACATAAACTCACATAAACAAGGAAGGGATTGTTATGGAGTGGCTGATGGCACAGCCAAATACTACAATAAACACTGTGCAGTGTAGGGTAAAAAAACCCAAACAAACAAAACCAACAACAAAACCCCAAAAAACCCAACAGAAAACAAAAATAATGGAAAAGATACACTGAAATATATGAGGTAGAACTTAATATGAAAGTTCCTGGTTAAAGGAAAAAAGACCCAGGCATACAAAGCACTGTGTTAGGGAGGGCGCTGAACATACCAGGTAAAAAACCTGGTCTCACTGAAGACAGAGGCGTGTCTTCCACTAAGTCTTTCAAGCTCTAAGGACAGCATCAGATGGGGTGCTTACCTGCGTTTAGGAACGAAGATAACATTTCACGGAGAGGACAGAATTCACCTTAGAAGCACAAAATACCTCCAATACTGGATACAGCATCCTATTCTATTTTTTTGAAGTCGGGAATAGAATTATTCAAGTACTAGGAATGCTGGTTTCCTTTTCATGTTTCTTTCTTTTTCCTTGTGGGGTGCGGCATGAATGAAAGTAAGAAAAAGCAATGGGGATTTACATTGTTACCAGATGAAGAGTTGCCGTCTTAGCCCCATTCCTCAGTTAAATTGAGCTGGTCCTGTGGCAGGGACAGGCAGGTCAATAGCAGTGACAATGCAAGTCCACCTGGTTTGCAGTTCAGGACAGGTCTGTGACGGTCGCATTCAAAAAACAGTGAGTATGAATCTTTAATGGAAGTGATGAAGAATCAAAAATAAGAAGAAAATAAACATAAAGAACAAAAACAAGGGGGCAATATCAGCTTCCAAAGTGCTGGCTGGATGCCAGGAAGCATGATTGTGAATGGTTCAGTGGCATAGTAGTGACTTACCCACAGCTCCCGTTGACTTCAGAGGACTTCTTCTCAGATGGATAAAAGCTTCCTAGGAAAATACTTGAACCTGTCCAGAACAAATGAGATAAGTCTGTAAAATTCCCTGTGCCATTAGCAAAACACCTAGGAACATTACAGCAATGGTGACAAAAATTAGATGGCACAGAGGATTCCAGGAGATTTACTTCCATTCCCTTTCATTCTACCAAGTTTCCTAGTAGCATGTTGCAAGGCCTGTAAAACACAAAGCCTGCTTTTTACAGTCCCTAATGGAATGCCCCTGATCTCTGGTAAAACCAATAAAACGATACATTCATAAATGGGAAAACAAAGTTAATCCCTAGAGCTTCTGAAATAATAATGAATTTTAAAAGTGTAGAATTATTTATTATTTGTATCACAATAGCAAGTAGAGGAGACGAACAAAGTGGGAGTTGCTTAGTAATGGGCAATGTGTACACATAGCACAAACATAACAGAGATATTCAGCCTAAAGAGATCGGGCAGTGGGAGGGTGAGAGAGGAAATGGAAATGCATGCTAAATAATTACAACCTTCCGAAGGCACGTACATGCACAGAATGAAAACTAAGGGAAGTTACAGGAAAATATATTAGAAACCTAATTACTAGCCCTAGTTCTTGCAAGTGTAAAAAATGCTATTGTTTGTGGGGTTGCATTTCTGTCAGAAAAAAAGGACAGTGCATGAAGGTATCTCAGAGATTTCATTGCAGGGTCTCAATGAAGAACTGTGGCTATTTAGCCAAGTTCCTTTCTGATAGAAACAGTACCATTAACTGAGAAAATCCCCTTGTTTTTTTCACTTGGTGAGCTTCTTTTGTTCAAGGATCTTCTTTTTATTATGCAGAAAAGCTCTGAGCTACTTTGCCAAGTTCAGGTTTTTACATGTTGTGTGAGAAGTGACTGATTCAAGAGGACACACATTTTTCTCCTTTCCCTCCGCACTTTCCTGGTGAGTGGTAAATCCGCCTCACTGCTGTTTGGTGAAAGAGCACTTCAGCTTTTGTTTCAGGTCTCTGGATCTAATCCAGAAAAAGACATATGCTACCTATAAAGCCATAAGGGAGCGGGCATGGTGCAGCAGCTTCCACATGGATAGTTATCAGACCGTGTATCCAAAACGCATGCAGATTCAGACAGTTTGCTGGGACTTTCAGGTGAAACGTCTGCCTCTTCTGGAAAACGCAAGTTTTTCCATTACCCAGACTCATACACAGGGAACAACCATTTAGAGAAAACACTGGAAGGTGAATATCCCCAGTAACTTCCTCTTTTAGCAGAGGAGAAGACAACTAAGAAGGTAGCGTTTCTTCTCCATCCCCACCACCCACACACACTGGGTTGAGCTCCTCTTAAAGCTGGTGGTTAGGCCTGGACTCGCCTTCAGCGTTGGTCACAAACAGACCCTTGCATCTGCTCATCCAGGGCATAACACGTTGCCTCTTGTTAGCTGAGCCACATGAATGGATCGTGCTCCTGGTTCCTTGCCTGTGGCAACTGCAACACAAAATGCATTTGCCTAGGCTGCCGCTGTGAAGGTACATGGTTGCCACAGGTAAGGAATGCAGGTATGGTCAGTTCGTTCGGCTCAGTGAATAGGTACCTTAACCGCTTGAAATTGCTGGTCCACACCTTCACTGACTTGTACATGGCTACAGCAGAAACAGAGGAATCCTGTGGTGTTTATGAATGTTCTACCCACACACTGCTATTTTGTCACAGCTAGCATGTTCATTTTATTGCTCATTTTAAATAGGGAACAACGCATTGTTAAATTTGGAATTATAAAGTAATTTCTCCCTTTTAAAAATCAATTATGTTTTTTTTCATAGACACCATCAAAGTCAGCAATGATGAAATCCTATTATTTGTTGTGTTTGGTATGCTAACTTGCAAGCACTCTGGCCCACAGGTGGGAAGAATGTCATTTATCATCAAAGGTTCATATAAATACTGAGTTATTTCTGCCTGACCATTTTTTCATGCTTCTGCATGAGGTCCTGAGGACACCAGGAGAGGAAAGGTAAAGTTACTGCCTAACTTTGGGTATGGAAGAAGAAATTACTAAAAGTAGTCAGTAGTATGGGCCAGATTTTCACTGGGGAAAGAAATCAGGAGAATGGTCAGAAGTTCACAAGAAGGATACTTGGAAAGTGGTAAACACAGTGCTGTTGAGGAACTAACCGTAATAAAGCAGAGTACAAACTGTTGGTCAGAGCACATTTGTCCAACTCAATTCAATGTATTGAAGGCTTAATTGAGTTTATTTGCAAGCATGGCTGGATCTGTACACAGTTTGTTCTCACACACCCCACGGTTAGTACTCTGTTAGTGACTACGGCAGCTGAATATGTACCATTGCTGCCAGAAGCAGCCTGGCACTTAACTGTCTCCTGACAAGTATTATTTGGCACATGCTCTCACGATGTAGAAGAATCTTCTGACTCTGCTGCTGGACCTGGTTTGGAGAGGCTGGCTTCTTATAGGTTTATGCTACTGGGCTACACAATGTGCTGTGGGGCACCGTAGTGTCTACTGAGACATGTGGCAGGGGAGATGCCTGAAACTCTGAAGATGTACCAGAACCACCTAACACAGATGATGGAGGATGAATGCACATGATGCATCTTTGTCCCTTGGGCGGAATGGCTGTAGGGAACAGTTCAAACCGGGCGTTACCACAGGGTATGATGAAAATGCCACAACTCTTCAGAAAACAGTGGTTCTTCTCATGTGGACAGGCCTTCATGGGAATCATCAATGTGAGAGCAGCTGTGGTGTAAGATTCCTGTGATGTTCCTGTGACTCACCCACCTCTGCATGAAATTTGGCCTATAAAAGCTGGAAGTTCTTACTTACATCACATACGTTAAATGCACGATATTGACATGACATGTTGCATGGTGTTCCCCTTCTTCATTTGTACGCTTACCAAACCTGGATAACATCTCTGATGACATTTTCTGTGTACATAGGCCTACTTGCAACATTTCTATTTAACTACACACTTTGTTTTGCACGAGATCAACAGAATTTCTGTTAGTGTGTCTTCTTCAATATTGGTTTGCTCCTCCCAAGAATTTTTCAGGAGCGCAGTCCTGAGAAACAGAGCTTGAGAAAGAAAATGAACTTGTGATTAGGCTGACTGGATCTGCACAGAAGCTCTGGATTCAGTTTCTGGTTTTACCACATACTATATGTATGACCTGAGGCAAGCTACAATGCCTCTTTATGCTGCAATTTCTCATCTTGAAAGTGGGGTTAATAACACTTTCTCTACATCACAGGGTTCTTGTAGAGTAAAGTCCATTAGCAGTAATGAGAAGCTTATGCAGAATGGGAGCAACCATCGCAGCTGTTGTTTGCAGGCATCAGATAAGGGTGTTCGTCATCTAAACGGGCAACCACCATCAGGGTGCTGGGCGGGGGTTTTCAGTGCCAGGGTCTGTGCAAGGGGAGATTGGTGGCTGGGCGTGCCTGCCGCAGATACCCTTCACACTGCAGTCCTTCTGAAGGCACATTAGACACAGCCACATCTGGTACCTCAGTAGGCACAAATAAAGATCTTTGCAAAGATCTCTTTGCAAAATGTCCAAAATTGTTAAAAAAACCCAGAGTCTGGAAAAATAATGAAAACCAACCATGTTGTCAATTGATGTGGGTCTTATTATCAACAAGAAATCTATATTGTTAGTAAGTGTAAATGTCAGGGACTAAAAACAGCTCAAAAGGTTTTGAATGGTTTGGTTTTATATGTTTGATATGCTCTTCAGATTGTTTTGTAACAGTTTGTGAGTTTAGGTAGAGACCAGGGAATTTTCTGCTCTACAGCAGGTCTCTCCAGTCTTTTTCCCTCTGATACCATCAACTTGTTAGCACTGCCACGTTTTGTTTTCCATTTTAACCCATGCCGCTGAACCATGGACGGTGTGGAAAACCAGGACGAGCACACGGGTGAGACGGAGGAGGATGGCAGCCTGTCTTTGCATGGAGAACTGCAGCTCGGCAGCACCAGGGTATCCCTGGGTAGAGCTCCCAGCCACACTTTGCTACCCAGTGAGGAATGCCTGATCTAGCATGCTCGTCGTGTTTCATGTTCAAGCTGTGCCTGCCACCTTTAGCTTTTTCTCTCCCTTTTTTCTTTTTAAAACACACTACGTGGTCCAGTGGCATGGAGAGAGCCCTCTTCAAAGGTCACCGTGACACCATACCGACTTTGAATCAGTAAATCGGATGATGATGACGAGCCAACACCTCTCCGCAAGGCCAGGTTCGTATTGCTGTCACGGGCCAAGTGGAACGTGGGGTGGGGCAGTTTTCCAAGGCGCAGAGAGGGTTTGCTGCTGTCAACAGCTGGGGGTCAGAAGCCAGAGCCGCTTTTTTTTTCCTGGAGGTCCAACTCCAACCACACCATCTTTCGTGACTGGCTTGCCACACGTCTTCAAGGCCTCTGCGAAAGCACAAAGTCTCGGACAGTCAGCTAACGAACGGGTCAGCCATTTTCGCTCATTGCCCCCTGCGTGCGAGCTATCGCCTCACGGCGCGAAAAAACATCTGAGGAGGTGACGTGACCCCACGGCCGGCTCTCAGAGGGCTCTGGAGCGATGGATTTGCACGGCTGCGGGCAAGGAGAGCCCACCGCGGGGATCACAGTCGCGACAGGACGGACACGGCGACCCTCTGGGGTGCGCGGTGAGGCCCGCGGCCTCCCCGCGCGGGCGGTCGAGGCGGGCTGGCAGGGGGCGCTGCGGCGCCGGCCCCTGAGGGAGGTTGGAAAGCGGCGGCCGAGGAGGAGGAGGAGCGGGCGGTACATCGACAGGGCTGACGGGCAGCGGCAGCCGTCTTCGCCGCCGCCCGGCCTCCTTTGTCCCCTCCCCTCCCCGGCGCGCCCAGCCCAGCCGGCAGCGCGGAGCGGGCCGGCCTGGGGATCCCCTTCCCAGCGCCGCCGAGGTCGCCATCTTCACCCCCCGCTATACGCACACCCTCCCGGCCTCGGACCCTGCCGGCCGGGCTCCTGGAAGCCGGTCTGGGGGGGCCTGCGCCGCCGCCCTGCCCGCTCGCTGCATGTGACCGCCGGGCGGTAGCGGCCTCCTCCTCCGCCTTTCTCGGCTGCGTGCTCCTCCGCCTCCAGCGCGGCGGGGAAGGGGCGCGGGGCGCCCGGCAGCGGGGGACGGAGGTGCCGGGGCGCGGCGGGCAGACAAAGGAGCGGGCGCCGCCGTGGGCAGCGGTGAGTGGCGAGGGCAGGGGGCGCGGGGGTCCCTGTTCGCCGAGGGTGGGGGTGGGCTGCCCCTCCGCCTCTGCCCGAGACCGCCGGTGCCTCCCGCACCGCCAACGCCGCGGCCGGGCAGGAGCGAGCGAGGGCCGAGCGCGGTGCCCGAGGGCGGCGGTGGCCGCGGGCGCAGCGAGTGATGCTCGGCGGTGATCCCGCCTGGCGCTCGGATGGGAAAGGAGCGAGCAACGGATTTTCTGGTGGGCGATAAAGAAAGACGAAAACGGGGTCCGTTTCCCTTCTTTCCCCGTGGCAAGGCGTGCGGCGGGAGGGCAGGTGCTGCTGCGAGCAGGTGGGCGGGCGGCGGGGCCGGGGCTCGGCCTGTGTCGGGCACAGGGCGTGGTGGCGTGCCGGGGATGCCGCGGCGCCTCCCCCCTCCTTCCCTCCCTCCTCGGGCCGCGGCCACCCGTGTCCCTGACGGCCGTGGGGAGCCTCGCACGGCGGCGTGCGGGGCCGAAGGCCGCTGTGGGGAGGGCGCAGGGGTATGACAGCTGTGACTTTGTTGTGCACACAGGGAGGGAAAGCCGTATTTAACGGGGTTATTTGAAACGTGCTTGTCTTCTGGGTTAAGCGGTTGGTTTTCAGGTGGTTACTCGGTGTTGTGACCTTGTGCTCTTACCGAAATTATAAATCTTGCTTTTGTAGGCCAGGAGGACGTAAGGTCCTGCGACTTTGAACTCTGAAGTTGGATATGCATTAAACTGTAAGTCTTCTGGTTTTGTTTTTGAGCTTGGATGGATGAACTGAGTGATTATTTCATGTTTGTGAGACAAAAACTGAAGTAATTTAAATGAAACCCTAAGCAGACTTTTCCCACGCCCATTGCAAATATATCCCTCCTGCACTGAGGTAACATTAAAAAATAGGAGAGTAAATCTGTAAAGCCTGGGGGGAGGTTTGGCCTTAAGGTTTTGGGTATTTTTTTAGGTTAAATCAATGTATAGGAAATACCTGTAAATGTAATGCTGGTATGTTTCCTTGTATTTAACTTAAGTAACTGAGATGAGATGGTGCTTTTTCCTCACTCACAAGGAAGGTTTAGTCCCTTGACTTGCTTAGGTAACCTGATAAATAACTCAGTGAAGGTACAGATATGTTTCTGAAAGTTATTTTTTACGCTGTTGAAATACAGTGCAATTTTGAAAGATGCTAAAATATAAAATACTAAATTTCTATTGTAACTGCTTTTTTGAAGAGTGAAAGGGACTATTGTAGGTGAAGTTGTAGAAGGCAATCAAGCAAATGAAGACAACTGCAAGTAGCAGCACAAATAACCAATGAGATAATTGACTGCTGTATAACTTTTAGTATGTACATAAATTTAATTGTGTGTCAATAGTTGCATCGCTGCTCTCTTAATTTCTCCCGTTAGCTTGGATGAGGAACTAGAACCTGCATATAACTGTATGGATATCTAAAATTATTTTGCTAATGGGTAATACTTTTTACACGCTTTCTGCTTTGAGGAAAGACTGGTATCCTTTCCACAGCAGAGAATCAATTTTTCTATGTTCAGGACACTTCCTGGTGCATTTTCTGTGTATCTAGACCAAAGTTGTATGGATTGGAAATTACAGTGTAGAGTCTATAAAACATTATAATGCATTTGTACACCAGGGTAATGAAGAGCTCTAAAACTGTTGTGAGGTGTAGCTTGTCCAGAAATGTTACAGCTGTGAAATATGTTGTCTTTGATTTAAAGGCTGTTTCGCTGAAAAATGATTGACAGTTTACTTATGCTGCCCCATAACCAGACAAAATCAATTGTTTTGAAGCTCGCTGGTAATTCTGACCTTATGAGGGTGTCGGGAGTTCTGTGATGGCTTGCAGTCTGGTGGTCTGTGGAAAGCCTTGTGGTCATGCTGACTTGTCATGATAGGGAAAAGACAGTTAGAAATGTTTTGAACATCCCATCATAGCTTCTGCTGTCCGAAAAGTAAGTTAAACTGATGGGGAGTGAAACAGGATGGGGAGAAGAGAAATTGAGCATGTGTCTAAGTGGCTTGCAAAATACTTTACTATGACTTTTTCTTACCTAGATACCGGAGCTTCCACTGCAGCGATAAAACGTTAACTCCAGAGTAGTGTCAAGAAATCAGATTATGTCCTGTGGAGGCATTACAGTAAACAAGAAGTGTTAAATGTCTAATTTCATATTTTCCCCCCACAAGAAGTTTAATCGACACTCTCTTTTACATTTCTGGAAGGGGTAATATTTGTGGCAGTGAAAAAACGTTAACCAGCAGTTGCTGCTATAATTCATTGCCCACTGGGGAGGAGTTGCTGTAACACCTGGTAACCTGGGCAAGCCTTTTAGAGCAAACTTGCACAAACCCTTCAGATGCTTGTGTCAGACCTTTTGACCCTCAAAGGTGGGGTGTGAAGGGATTTCTTTTTTTAATCTCTTCAGTTAGGTTTTCTTTCTAGAAGTACAACACACTATTAGAAAAATATTTTTGTTTACTGACATATGAATCACAAGGAAAACGTATTTCATTCTGTGGTATATGACTGAGGTGGGAGTTTCTTGGAGTTCAAGACTTTTTTTTTTTTAAACTAGTAAGAATAGTGTTGAGACGCTTGCTTAGTGCAATTTATAGACCAACCTTTAGGCGTGAAGTATGATGTGGAATTAAATTACTCAGTAATGTTAAAAAAAATAAGTTAAAGTACCTTTCTTTCAGGTCTCCTTTTTGTTTGTTTCATTTTTTACGAATTTAGAATTTGCTACTCCACAACAACCTACATAAGCTTAGCATACCATATTGGTAAAGAATCTCTTGCCAGTCTGTTTTGCATGTCATGTTTCATGCTAGCTCTGTGTGCAGAAACTCAGTGGGTTCTGGTCAGTGTCACAGAATACTTCCATAGAATTAAAATATCACTAACTTTCACTTACTTTAGAGTGGTACTTTGACTATTCAAACTAAATTTAAGACACTTCATTGCAACCCTTGACTACATTTGACAACCTGAGTCCAGGAACTGAACAGCAATTTATCTTCAAATTAATTACTACGCCACATGTTCATACTAGGTGTTGTTTTAGGCACTGTTAAAGACTGTCGCCTTACATAAACAGGCATCCGCATGACCCAGTTATCTTTGGTCACCACCTTACCCCTGGGTATCTGTTTCTCACTCTACACCTCTCTGTGTGCTCAGATAGAGAAAATGGGTGAAGACTAGTGTGGCCCTTCGTAAAGCCTTGTACCTTGTGTTGTATTCATTAAAATGTGTGTGTTAGTAACTACCATATCTAATACTAGTCGTCTTGTGTCTCCTAATCTTAATATTTGCCTGTAAGCAAATAACCAAGCTTTAAAACAACTGAGGGTGTTGTGAAAGTGTTGTGCTGTCACCGTTTTGATACCTTAAAAGTCAGAGAAATGCTTTCTTACACATGCTGAAGTATTGTAGGGAATTGGCTGCTGTTTACTCCACAAACGTAGCTGGTACGCATATGCCTGTCTTCTAATGCAATTTTGCCAATTCTTAAAGTATACTTAGCAGAATTAACATGGAGATTTTTAATATTGTAGCTGTCTTGCTGTATTTACCGTTGCGTTAGAAGTCCTGAAGCTAAGTGTACCTGAGGATGACTGCGCAACTATGTGATTTATTTTTTTCAAGAACAAATCTTTTTAATAGATGAGATGGAGATGCATTAGAAAAGCAGGGACGTGGCGTTCCTTCCTGTAGCCAAGCCTGAGAGGAAAATAAAGGGGGGGAGGAGGAAGAGGAATGCTTCGCTGAAGGATGCTGATCCTGAGATGGGTGGGTTGGATTCCTTTTCTGTTTAAAAAACATCAGTAAATCTGAAGAGAGGCTTTTGAGTAGTACTCATAGTCACTTAAAGGTTTCAGTATATTTTGAGGAAGCAAGTCTGTCTTGCATGCTTAGTGCCTCTTGTTTTATTGCATGATTAGTGATGATGTCAAGAAATAATGACAAATTCAAGGAACAAACAACCTGAAACAAGTGAAAGTGGGTAAGAGAGCAATCAAGCAGCTGCACTGAACATGCTGAAGCAGGAGCCTCACACAAAGAGTAGATTGAAGAGGAAAATTAGCAGTGAAACCTGACTGTTATTAACAAAGAGAAGGTAAGAAAGTTAGGCTGGTGTGTCCTGCGGGAGAGTTTGTTCTCAGTGCATGTTACACAGCTGGGTAACTGCCTCAGGACCCCTTGGGTCTCTTTCTAGTTCCGTGTTCTGTGTGCGGTTACACATGGATGTGCGAGATGGAGCTACAAGTCCAGGGGTAGTCATTGTCCCAAGAGGAACAGAAGTTTCTCTTGATGGCTTCTGCTCAACTCCAAGACGAAGGAGAGCTCCCTTGCCTGTAACAAAGGCACAGTTAAGTGAGTGCAGACCTACTTCAGAGCACTCCACCATCTTTGTCAATGTCACATTAACAGAAGGGTTTAAGAGGGAGGTGTAAGGAAGAAGACAAGGTGTCAGTGCGGTCATCAGCAGGTTTTGCAGGCTTCTTCCTGGAAACATGACTGTACTCTATTAACTTCCTTTTCTGATTTACTTAGCTTTCTGCCCAATCAGATGGGTGATATTTGTCATGAGATGTCAGAAGGAGAACTGATACCTTCTCTCTGCATGTGCAGTAGTGCATCGGTGTGGTACGTGGGAGAAAGCAAGCTGCTGATGGCTGCACTGCCTGAAGAGCCAGGAACTGCTGTTCAGCCTGCTGCAGAGTTATGGTTGAGGTATATTCAACGAACAACTGAAATGGATCTCCATGGCTCATGTTCAGTGGATGGCCTGCTTATTTGTCTGATGTTGAAAGTATGCATCACAGCGCAGGCCAACATCTAGTGATGCCCAATGTCTATCAGGTTGCCGTTACCTGAGCACTTGATCTGATACTGTGGCTGCTGGAAAACTATCAGCTCAGTCCTTCACTGGACAGAGTTTGAATCCTCTCCCCACCATACATAAATTGTAGCATAAGTGTCATGGCCCATGGTGAGGTTTGCACTGTATAAACCACTGCCTTTACACTGAGGAGGAGAGGTGCTGGAGGAGAAGTTACAATTAATCTTTAGCACAGTAAAAGAGAAACTTTCATCTAATCAATAAAGAACTCCTAATGCTGGGAGAAGATTAGACATGGTGATGACCACTCCCATCCAGTAACTTTTTGTAGCAAAACAGTTACAGGACTTAGAGTTGCACTTCAGGCAAGCAAGGATAAAATATTATAAGTATCTCTAAGCATTTAGGCTAAAACAGGGAGCTATTTATTTTATCAGTATATAGATCACAGCACAAGGTCAAAACCATGCATGAGCCAAGTAACTGATTACAGACCGCATCATTGTTTGCTGGGTATTTTGGTATCTTATGCTTTTTTACAAATTAATGTACAACTGGACATGTTTTTTTCTGACAGTACTTGCCTTGAACTTTAGCAGTTAGTACACAGAGTTCAGTAATGTTTTCCTAGGAAAACTTTCTTTCCACAAAGCAGAAAGTGTGTTGTCATCAAAGACCTCCCAGTCAAAATTCCAATTGCTGTCATAGAAAAAATAAGCGTGTCTGTCTTTTGAATGAAGTTAGTGATTTCTGTATTAAACTTAGTGCCCTTTCTGTTGTAAAATACAGCCTTATCTTTGTATGAGCTTGATAGAGTTCTCCCTCACTTCCTTTTTGGAAGGGGATATTTTGTCATTTTTCTTGTACTCGCCTGCTGAATTTGAAGACCAACTCTTTAAATCTTGTGCAGAAATAGGACTTTTCCTAAATGGTGGTTGGCTTCCTCATCAAAATGGTCATACTAGTAAGTATTGAAATATTATGTGCACAAAGATCCTTGTTTCATTTGTTGGTTGCTTTTATCTTATGCCCCCTGTTCAATAACTCTTGTGCTGCTGATAACATCTCTTAATTGGCCCCATGTGATGCAGCTGTTCTCATCAAGCACCAGTTACTGAAAGAACTCCACCCGCTCCTTTAAAGCTTCCTGAGAACAATTTTTCATTTGAGCTCAGCTACCTATTTCTCCTCCTAACCCTTCAGTTGAATAGTGTCTTGCCCTGATTTTCTGTACTGAAGTCCCTTTCTAATAAGCTGGGTTTTATATGGTTTGTTCTGCCTTGAGATAATAAAAAGAAATTAAAACTGATGCAAGAAAGAAGTTTGAAGTTGAGTAGTTCTGTTCACCTGTACTGTATAAACAGATTTTGAGATGATAGTAGCTGTTTTATCTGGACGAAAGTGTGTGTAAGTATTTCAGAAGCAGGAGTTTACATGATTTTTTATTTGGTGGTGAAGTCAATCTAGTAATGTGGACTGAAAGAAAAGGTTTAGAGGTTTTAAACCTCTGATTTTTAAGAGGAGAGAGCAGGGAGTGATCTTCAAATAATTGCTCTGGTTTTGGTATTTCATGCACTCCTTGCTCATCAGATTTTGTTTAATTGTCCTCAATCATATGTGGGGAATAATTTATGGAGCTAATGGAAGACTAAGTCAATAGCTCTGGGGCATTCCTTTCTTTTTTTTTTTTTTTTTGTCCTATCAAAAATTCATCTTGCAAAAACGTTTAGATTTAGATGATCTGCTCACAGTGGGAGCACGTTGCTGATCATACCATTGGTACAGCCAGGGTTTGCTGCATAATCAAGTCTTTAATTCAGTGTTGAAATAGTGACTTATTCTGGAAGGTAAAGCTAGGCGTGTCCAGCTCTGTTCTTTGACACAATTGTATCTTCCTTTCTGCTAAGCTGTCTTGTAATGGGTAAGGACTTCAGATGCTCTTGAAAAATGTTAGTTGGTTTTATGACTGTTTATTAGGTGTTACTGTGTTGGTACAGCCACTCTGTTGTGAAACGTGTAATTGACTCTTAACACAGTTTATCCACATAGACCATCCCCTGGGACTCTCTCCTGCCAAGCTTCCTGTGAGTGCTCTGAAGAAGAGCCTATAAACCCCTGTGCTGGTGTCTCTTCTTCACCCATGCATGATTTGTGAAGTAGTGCCTTTCCATGAAGTCCATGGGAGTGGTGAGGGACACCTTTCAGTTTTAAGTGTTTCATTTTAAACCCTGGCTATAGGGAAGTTCATGGTGAACCTTTCACTGAGATCCTAAATCCATTACAATTGTGTCTGTGTAGAAAGTCAACTGCATCTCTGCAAGAATGCATTTGCAAGGGTAACATTTCATCGTTACCTGCAGGTAGCAGTTGTGGTGAAGTCTTGTCCCTTGTAATTTCTTTATTACAGTCATAATTGAGTTAGTTGTATCCCAAGGTGCTTAAGAAACTAAAATATGAGACATTGTCAATGTGTGTGCAGGACAATACAGATACAGTTTGTGGTAGATTTGTTTGTTTAACCTATTGTTTGGTTGGGGCACAAAGAACCAAGAATTCTCACCTTTGCTCCCAGTCCTGTGCCTCTTATTTTGTCAGGATGTGTCTGGATACACAGTAAAATGATCCCAATTTCTATATATGATTTTTTCATTTCTGTTGAAAATTATAATAAATAAAAGGAAACTGAATGAAGAGTGATCTCACTTGTAGGAAAATGAAAACAGGCATAGACCTGTTATAGTGCAAACAGGCATACAGTTTAGCATTTATATCAGTTAAAAATTCCTTTAAAGAAAATGTTGTTCCGAAAGTGACACTTCCTCAGATAACTATTCAAAAGTTCACAGAGATAATGGGCGATTCTAGATTATACTTTTTATACCAAATGTATGCTCTTTCTTTTCTCGAATCCTTAAACTTAGTTTCCTTTTTTGCAGGGACAGAAAGCACAGTGTGGAAAACTTTGTTGCTTTGTTTCTACTGGTTGAGGTCATAATAAGATATTTTTGTCAATGTTCTTCTGTAAAGACAGTTTTATCAAACTATTTATTGCTTATTGTCTCTTTAAATGTAAGTTAATTTGTGTTTGCATCTATTCAGAGATGCTGAGGGCATTTCAAATACTGTGCTGTTCCAAAATCCCAGGCAGCAAATTTTGCAAATCACCATGGTAATGTGTGTGTGTGGGAGGAAGGCTAAAGTCAGAATCTGCATTAACAGAATCTGTTAATATTGCCTATGTTCAGTGCCACTAGCAGTGCTTGTTCTTTGATGTAGGTATGTTCTTTGCTTAATTAAAACCAAAAGTAATGTGATGCGGCTAATACTGCTTATAGTCTGATTTTTAATCAGATTTTTTTGCTGTGATTCTGAAACTAATCCGCTAAAATAATCTGATATGTGGGTAATCATTGAGTCTGTTTTCTGTTCAGGAAATGGCATATGAGAATCTTGTAATCTAAAAGAGAAACTTCAAAACCTCTTTGTTGCCTCTCAGAATTTACAGATAGGCTTAGAAGTCCATGTTTTATAACTGGAGCTACATACACTACTGGTAATTAATGTCCCTGTGATTTCCTCCAAGTCACTGTCAATGTTTAAGGTTCTTGGGTTTGGGTAAGCATGTCTGGATGCTTTGTACATGCAGTTGTTGCTTAGACACAGAGTAAGTGCTGAAGTGTAGTCAGTGCTAGTTTAAATAAAATTTTCAAGAACAACTGTGTTCTGTTACAGAGTGCTAAAACAGGTTCTTCATAATTACCCTTATTTAGTCAGTGCTGATGACAGATGAACTTATAAATCCCTGTGAATTTACAGGAAGACTGGCTATTACTTTGTGTGTGGGACAGGAGAAGTTAAACCTGACAGTTCTTTGGCTCTGTGCTAGTGTAGTCTAAAAAAACTGGAAAAAAAAATGTGAGACTTGGATGAAGGATGATTTCCCCCCCTCCCCCCCCCTCATTACTGTACTGATTGTCTCAAATTCTAATGAGTTGCTGTAACTTACTAGTTGAAAAAATACTGGCCTGCTGCTGTTGAGAATTACAGAGGTGTCGATGCTGGGTCAGGATGCAGACCAAGTTACAATGACTTCTGTCTTAGATGCCCCGAGAGAATGGGCTGCTTCACTCTTTCATTGCAAAGACAAACCCCATAGCAAAACCACCTAGAGGCATGTGGAGCTGGAATGCGTGCTCTGCGTCAGAGCTCAGATGAGTCTGGGGAGGCTCATGAGAACTGCCTGTGCCACTGGCAGAGCGGAGTAATGAGCCTGGAGTGAGACCAACACTTGGTCAGGCTGTCCTGAACTTACACAGTCAGCTCTAAGTGTGGGCCAGCCGTGTGTGCATTCACATCACTTGATGTATTTTGTTTTTACAGTACTATTGACTTGTTATATGTAGTCTGTCACAGTAATAATGCTTATTACTACAGTATTTTTTTCTTCAGAGTGCCAGGTCTTCTTTTGAGAGGGTGAGTGTGAGAAGTGATGACTTTGAAAGTCTTTGCCTTAGGAGAACAAGTTGTGGTTTTCCAAGGCAGTTCTTGCAAAGGCTGAATTCCACGGACTGGGCAGTAGAACTGTATTAGCCAGTGAGAGGTAGGTCCTTTCTTTCCTTGCTGAAGATGATGTTTAATGTCCGTTAACAGTGTATCCCTCTTTCTACTTCTTCGGAACACAAAACTTTAGGGTCGACAGGGCTTCAGACAATGATCGATTGTAGTTTTGGATGTTTTTTTTATGTTCTGTTGGTTATCTTGATCTGTCTTCTTCTGTTACGTACAGAATTTCTGGTGGCACACAGGCTGATTGTCGCGTGTGTGATTCAAAGCAGACAGCTAAGGGATTATTCATACTACATTTTGAAGAAAAAAATTAAGTAAATTACAGCCTTTATCTGGTAAATCAGTTAAGTTATTCATGTCAGGTTCTCAGTCTCTGTTGGCAGGTATGAAAACACAGTACCTGCCTCTGAAGAGCATACTGTTAAATGCACCTTCCTCCCACCAAAACCCCTGATGGTATTAGCCTCTCCTAGCTGTTTCCTTACGAAAAAGGAAAAGCCAAAGAGGTCACTGTTAGACTTGGGTTGTATGGTAGTAAAATAATCTGAGAAAGAAGTATTAGCACACAGATACTTTCCCCTTCTCTTTACTGAAAGGCTTAGCCTCTCACATTGTAATGCATACTGAGTTTCTCCATACTAAAAATCCAGTGTGTCTAATTGCAATGAAATAGAAGATTTCACGCCTTACATACCTGGGTCAGAGGCTGGGGGTGCAGAAATTCAGCTATCTTTCAGTCTTCTCCATAGTGTGTTCAGTGTCATCCAAGCAGACACACCTATGTCACTGATGAGCCAAAGAATTTCATTAGAAGAGTGAAGAAATAGGAAAGCGTGATGCCAGCACAGATAAACATGACGTGGAGGTCAGCCTTCCGTGTGTCTGACTCCTCTAGAAGTTTCAAAAGGATTATTTGCTTTTTTTCTTGGAGATTTCTGGAGCCCAGCAGAGTAAAATGTAAACGTTCTACAGTTTTGAAACATCTTTATGTTGCTATTCTGAGAGATTCTGTGGATCTCTCAGAAACAATGTTTGAGGTGCAGAAAAGGTATTGAGTGATAAGTTGAAGTAGGCTACTGTCCCAAGTCCTCTTCTAGGCTATGTTGGTGAATAGAGGTACCTTCCTTCTTCAGACGTATCTAAGTGTAAACTATGTCTTGACGTTGACATCCAATGGGCTCTAATTTTGAGACTTATATCCCTCTTATAGGAATGCGAGAAACTGAAATAAGCTTTCACAATTCTTTGTGCCTCAGCTTACATTTAATGTTATATACCTTATGGCTCTTTTGCTTCCAAATATGCACAGCTCTGAACTCACTGACATTTATTAACTCCATTCATGTTCATTATGGCTCTGTTAAATGAATTGGTGTATCAGTTAAAAGCTTCATAATGAAATGATAAAGTATGCTCTACTGGTTGTCTGTCATTTTCTGTATGTGTGTGACTTTGCCATGGACTGGAATGGAAGGATGATTGTCAATCTGTTGTGTATACCCTAGGTAGGTCTGTAGAGATATGAAAATTACTTAGCAGGTGCAAAACTAATCCTTGGTATTTTTTTCCATTTCTTTTTTTAATAGCTTGCAAAAATATGGAAAAGTCAGATGTTCTAATGAAGATAACAAAACCCAATATAAAGTTTTGATTATCATTTTCTTATAGATAAACTGGTGAAACAGCTGAAGTTCAGTGTTTGGATTTTTTTTTTTTCAATGGCAAGGACTGAATGTTTACAGGCTGTTTAACTCTTCACCTATCAAACTCATGGCCTTTCCAGCTTCAGAAATACTTTTCCTTAAGACACATGCATTTTTTAAAGCTTATGCTTTACATATATCGAGACTTCAAGTTCTTTATAAAATTTCAACCTGTTCTGTGTAATTGGAAAACAAATTAGACAATGTTGTGGGGCTACACTAATGATTTTCTCTCTGAATTTGACACATACAGTAATAACACCATTAATTTTCTCAAGTTTGTTAATGCTTATGACACTTCTGTAGTTGCTCCATCAAAATAGACCTCTTTGGCATTTAGATCTCTAAAAGAATGTATCTCTTCAGTAGAAGCACTGTACTAATAGATATATTTTAACTTTCTAAGGTAATCCATGTGTTGTTTATCATATTGATTTGTACTTCGTCATCTTTGTTTTCATACAAGGGTTTTGTACTGAACTTCTCAAAGGCTAATATGATTTTTAAGCTGGGATGGAATAAGTAAAACAAATCCTCTCAGCAGATAATATTAGGTTAATAATGAAATTGCCTTCTAATGTTGCAACATTAGGCGTTTCTTGTAACTGGTTAAATCAGTAATGTAATTATTTAGAAAGTATAATGGTTAGGAAGTATACTGAATTGCTAGCTCTGAAAACAAGGCTTCAGAGAAGCATAAAGCTTCAGAATCTCATGCAGATGCTAACACTTAGACAATTGCTATTTATAACTGACATTGTTAATGAATGAGTGATGTGGGCAAGTCTGCAATAAGCTGTCCAGACCTCACAGAAAGTGGTTACAGCTTGATTAGTAGTGTGCCTTGGCAGCACCTGCAAACAACCGTTCTTTCCACTCTGCTGGCTGGTACTTTATGCCAGCTCACTTAATGGCCTGTCAGGCCAGAAGTCTGCCATTTATGGAAGTGGTTTTGTGAATTAAACTGTCCATTAGGATGTGAGTTTATTCTACAGGCTTCATTCATCTGTGACTCCAAACAGCTGTGACATGATGACTTACAACTACTGGTTCAGATCTCATTTGTGACTGACTTTTAAAAATGTTATTGTATGAGGAAGGCTTTCATTGTTCTGTCCTGCTGCTCTTAAACCAAGGCCCTAGATTTCTGATGCTACAGGTTAGGAAAGTGTAAGCCATTTATTTTCTATTTAGTCTGGCTTTCTTTAAGGAGAGGGGTGGAGGAAGACATTTGGCTTAAAAGTCGTAAATATAGATATTCTTACGTCCACCATTATCTCTATATTGAAATAGCTTATACAGCATTGTGGTCTCTATATGTTTTTAGGATGTTACGTATCCAGTTACTATGTGTGCAGTGTACTCTGTGCTAACGTCTCATAATGCAGAATTGTCTCAGTTTTCTGTCAGTGTAATTTACTAATATAAATCGTTCTCCACTTTGATTTCAGTTGCGTTGCATTTGAGTGAGGAGCTCCATGTCTAACTACAATTAAGTTGGTTCTCCTATCTATACATCAGCTATCTTCCACAGAGTCTGTAATTAGAAGGTAGCCAACCTTCAGTGACAACTGGGTTACGAAATTGACATCTGCTCTAAAAATGCATGTTTGCTGTGCTGGATTTAAGGATTTTATTTGCTTTCTTACTGAAGTTGTTAGGCAGTGTCGTGTTACAAACTGGTTGCTCAGCTGTTTTGTCTGAGGAACAGCTTACTGTGGTATGGTTGTTTTACCAGGAGAAAGAAAAATCATCAGAACTCTACTTACAGATATGCTGAATATAGTTTAATGTGGAGCCCACGCATTGCGATATTGAAGGGTTTCCCTGGGTGCCTCTGCTGCTGCATTGACAGTCTTCTGCTTTACTCCAACAATGTCCCCGTCTTTGGCCTGTACTTCTCTAGCCATTCATCCAGTAACTCTACACCTTTAATCTAGTCTGTCAAGTGTATTGTTCTGCCAATTAAAGTTTACTTTTGTCTCTTTGTAATTCTGAGGTCACTGAAGATAAACAGAGTAAAAAGCTGTTGTCTGACTCCTTAGCCAAAGGAAGTAGTCTGAAATCTCATTCTTTCCAGAGTCTCTTTGCATCATTGTCAGGGCTATGCAATCATCAACTGTTATTTCCACAGAGGCAGTTACAGCCAATTCCTCATGTTTCTCTTAGTAATTCACTGTTGTGAGGTCTTACACTTTGACCACCCAGATTTCTATCCTAACAAAAAAGGTGACCAAAGTTTTCCGTCTATGACATGTAATGCTGTCCAGACAAGTTTCCTCCTTCCCTCTTTTCCTCCACAGCATTCTTCTCTTGATTTACCATTTTTCTTCATTTACAGTCTATTTTACCTGCTGTCATCTGCCTCAGCTCTTTGTTTCTAGTCCATAAATTTTCTGACACTCTTTTCTGAAAACTGCAGGGGTTAAAATAATTTTAAAACCCCTTAGTTTTACATTTTAAATCTGACTTATGTCAGTCTGAAGAAAAAACCAGATGATTTGGTTCCCTAGTTTGTGAGCAAGGGCAGGCTGAAATATGACAAACAAGCCCCCAGTGAAAGTCGGCAAGCAGATGTGTTGCCATGAAGTATTAAGATAAAACACCAGGGAGCTCAAGTGGAGGTGGTGTGTGGTTTGTGTTTTAAATGCAATCTACAAAACATTGCCCTACCTAACAGGAGATGTATAAAACAGAATTTTTACCTTATTTTACATGAACATTTGAAGTGTTCACTGCATTGTTTGCTTTCCTTACTGCTGTTGTAGAGTCCATTTCTGATATGAATGCTGTCATGACAGGTTGATGCTGTCTGAATACAGGGGTGTTCTGTGGGTTTTTTGTTGTTGTATTTTGTCTTTTTTAATACAGGTTTAACACCATTAAATAATCCACTGCTACTTCAACAGCAGGTTCTAGACCAGTGATTCTTCTTGTCGCTCTGAGCCAGCTCTTACGAATGTGTTTCCTTTCTGTTGCCTACAGTACTTGTAATCCATCCTTCCTTTTACTGAGAACTGCTGAACTTGGTAGCAGATGTCATGGATAATAATTCAATAACAAACTTGTTTACTAAACCTCACACATGTCATGATACTTAACTGCCAAGTCACGCTTTTTTACTGGGCACGTAGCACAAACCAGTTATTTTCTGAACTACCTGGTACTGACAATGAACAGTAAGAAGGATTATCTAGCTAATCTTAACACACAAAAATGTTGGACTATACATTTGGTTTAGGACCGTTGCACCAGCCCTGTTAATATTAAGGTTTGACCCTAGCAGAGGGAGCAGCCAAGACTAAATAGTTACTGCTGTTGAACCCATGCTCCTTACTCACTTTAACTATGTCCTGCATATCTATCTGCATAAAGTGTATGTATATATATTTAAACAGTGTGTAAACATCTTAGGATAAGAATAAAGAGTGCACAAGGCAGTAAAGATTTCTCCTAGCACTGCAGTGAATAAGGTACCCTCGAATTCTTAAATTCAGTCACAAGTGGCAATAGCTCAGCTGTTCTGACATCTGTGGTACTCTGCAAAGGACAGGAGTTGGAGAAACGCCTGACTCTCCCTCTTGGTAGCTGTTTTTGTCCTGATGACATGGAATTATATTACTCTTCATTATAAATAATTTGCATTAGGATGTGTAATAAATAGTTACTTATGCCATTTTCTTTCTCTCCTTCCTTGTTGTCTAGAATTGGGGATCTCTTCAGTGAATACCTTGCTGCTTAAAGAAAGGACTAGAGAAGCTGAAGTTGTGAAATTCAGGTAGGTAATACTGTCAGTTTACTTTTCACTTAAAATGTTGAAATCTATGAATATTTATTGTGGTACCAAAACCATCAAAGCATGATAGGGATTTTAACCTTAAGTAGGTTGGATCTGGTTTCATGGCTCTTCTCATGAATTCTAAGCAGCATTTCAAGCGCCTCTCTGATGATGAGCCTCTGAAAAAAAGCCCAGCAGAATTATGATATGCAAATGTCCTTTGTGCTCATAATAAAAACATTGATTAATATTAATATCTAATTCATAATAACTTTGACAGGAAGTCCAGGTACTTTGTGACCCTCAGTTAATTTAGTGAATTATTTTTGGCAGCATTAAATTGTCTTGTTGCCCCAGCAGACTCTGGTACTCATTGTATGTGCAGCCACATATACTTTATCTAGATTTCCTTCCCTAATTTTCTTACTATAGTATATTCTTAATGGATTTGCTAATTACTGTATGCCAATTTCACACTCCTATTACTTTGTTCAAAGTAAGGCTTTGAGTAAGTAAATAAAGTAAATAGATCTCCAATACCAAATTCTTCAGTAAAACGACAAAACTCTGTGTTCTTTGTGCAATACCTTTCATGGCTTTAATAATTTAACTTGCAATTTAATATCATATGCTGTGTCTTATGGTGGCTTGCTCAGCTTTGAAGGACCCATCCAGCTTGACTTTACTAAGTACGTCTGCTGTGGAATGGTGTTAAATAATGTAGATGAATGGCCAGTGTTTTTAGTCAGCTGAACTTGCCTCCAGCAAAATACTGGGATAGATCTGTTCGATTTTAGTAAGTGATATGATTGCAGCACACTTATGTGGGGTTAATTTCTGTGGGTTACATGAGTGCTGATGGAACAGTTAAACCCTGAAACTAGTGCTAGTCTTTCACGAGCTCAGTTCCCTACTGCAACTTTGAGTTTAGAAGCTTCAATGTTTTCCTTTACTGATTGGTATTTTACTGTCTAAAAAATCTAAATGAACTGTGGAGGAGGATTCTGTTAGGTAACAGTACTTTAAGAAATGGGCATAAAAATCTCTTACACGTGCTACTTCCTCAGAAAGAGGTGTAACTTGTGGAACACATTGCACAATTCTCTGCATTGAGAGCAGATCCTGCAAACCCTGATTTCACAGGTGCTACATAGCAACTATCTTTTTTCTATTTTACCTTATCCTTTATGCTCCTGAACAGCATTCATGAAGTATGTGATTCGGTGTAGCAGTCAGACTTGATGCTCTACCCTACAAATACTCAAAGTATGCTGAATTTCATTTAAATACTGGTAAATAGCTAAAATTACATTTTCTGTTTCCCCCTTTCTCTCTCCCTTCCTCCATGCTCCTTTGACAACTCTGAAGTGTTTTCAGTTTGACTGAAGATACCAGGCAGGTTCGGACTTATCCTTCATGTTGTGCACTTCCTTTCTATGAACACACCTGGTTTTTTTTAATCTCTGATTTTACTATTTCTTATAAACTCTTTCTGCCAGAGAGCCTGGGGAAGGAAGAGTCTGCACATGAATTTAATGGAGAAGTATGTGACAAGGAGGTGGTTTTATTGCTCGCTTGTGAAACTGGGTGTAAGTGGCACCCCAAAGTGAGAGTGTGAGCTGCAACCTCCCTTGCAGGCCCAGCAGTTCCTCCTCTGGCCTGCTTCTTGCTGCTTTGCCTCAGGAGCATCCCCAGATGTTTATATAACTACCCTGTGAAAAAACATTTCATTGTGGAATGTGAATGGGGTGTGATGATGGGGAATCTCTGTCTTTGAGACTGTCAGGAGAGGAGAGAAAGAAGGAAATGGTAGCCCAATCAAATAATTTAAGAACAAAACAAAAAACAAGCCCCCAGCAAACACCCTTCCACCCCCCACCCCCCAAAAAAACCACCAAAAAACCACCAAAAAACCCTGCCAATCCCATAAAACCCCACAACCAAAAAGCTCGTCATCCTGTGGAGGTGGATGGAAGGGGCAGTGGAGAAGTCAGCAGTCGGGTAGCAGATACAGGGGTGATAAGGGCACGTAAAAGATAGTGATGTCTGAAGAAGACAACTGAGAGGAGAAGGCAAGGAATATTTACTACTGGAGGAGATTTAAGGGCTGTACTGTAAGCAGCAGGAGGAGGGCACGGGCATCGATGAGAACTGATGCAGGAGGACCAAGTAGGGAAGAGACAGGGACTTCTCCTGGAGCACTGGTGTCAGTCAGCAGTGATTCCCCCCTGGAGTAAGGGTAGGCAGGCAGCAAAGAGAATTCCACGGTGTTGAAAATAACGTGTTTTTCATTCTTGTGCCCGAAACAAGTGAAGTGCAATGGGTGTTCCCAACCTGTTGGCTGCACTTTCTGTGCATACTCCAGGAGTGTCCGCAGGAAGCTTTAATCACAGGTCAGGAAGTACAGACTTCCTGACTTGCCTCACTGGCAGCTATGAAGTTGGTGAGTGTAAAATCTCCATGAACATTTTACGGTATGTCCTGTCCCAGCCTGAAAAACCCCATGCTTGAAGTCCTGATGTTTTTCTTCATTTAGCTTTAGTGTTTTAAGGTTCAGACTGCCCGTTTGGAAGACAGTGATGCAGGACAGGGTACCAGGGCCATTCCCTCCTGCCTCTTTACCTCTACCCTGCAGCTTTTTCCTCCCATGTGCCCCTGCAATTGTGTGGCTGGACTTTCATCTTCATTCACATAGCTTGAATTGTCTTGTGACTTCGATCACATGGTGGGTGGATGATGTACTTCCAGTTAGGCAAAGGAGAAGGCATTAGGGCTTGTGGCTCTTCATTCTTGTTGCTGTATTCCTCATCTGGTCTCATGATACTCTGAAATAAACACTTGCCAACTGCTTAGAGCAATCCTAGAACGATCTAAAAAAAAAAAAAAAGATAAAAATGTTTTTTCCTTAATTTTTCCATTCTGTTATTGCTATTTATGACTTAATTCACTAAAGGTCTAGAATATTGGTGTGGGAGAGAAGGTGGAAAAAATTTTTTCTCCCTTATGGAGGTTGTGTAAAATGGTAGTGAATTTTAGATAAATGCTTTTACACCAGTAAATGATGTGAGTTTGTCAAGGGCCCCCTTACTCCATTCACATCTAGCACATAAAGCTTCTGCAACACTTCTGCAGTGCACTTGCAGCCAGAAGTCCTAGCCTAAAATGTTAGCAGACTATTCATTCATGTGTCGTGTTCGTGTCTGAATATCACCACAGAAAAGCCTGCATATCTTCAAAAACTGAAGGATGTATTTTCTATTACTTTGGTTTTGTAGTGTGTGGTTTTCAAATTTGATTCCTGGACAGTCAGTCTTTACTGAGTTAGATTTTAATGGATTTTAGTTTCCAGTGTAAGGGTGTGTTTAGACCTCCTCCAGCACACTTTCATCAATTCTATATGACTCTAATTTTCAATTTAATAATTCAGTCATGAAGTTGGAGCAAATGGCAGACAGAGACGTTTAAATTAACTTGTTTAATTGAAATTTATATGTACTGTTGCTTTAATGGCAAAGGAAAAAAATCACGTTTGATTTTAACATTTTGTTTAATGTAGGACTTCTGTTTTTCAGTTTAGCTTAACTTCTGCTTGCAAGTTCTGATCATTGCATTAATCCTGTAGAATAACTCTGAAGTAACAGTTGCAAACCTGTGCTCTTCTGTTAATCCATTTCAGATGCCCATTTGTACAAATACATTTCATTACTCCTATCTCTTGCACCGTGTCTGTATCTGACTGTCCTCCGCTTCCTTCATCGTTAAACTTGGGTCAAATCACTGGGTTGCAGCTGGTTTGTGTGACTGATTCAGGTTCTTGCATAGGTCTTCAAAAATGGTTTTGTTTTTTTCCCTGAAATGGTTTGTTTGCCTTTTGAAGTAGAACACAGATGATCCAATGGAACGATATTAAACAGAATGGGCCACAGTGCAAATTTGCTGTCACTTTTCACAGCAAAGTGGAACATGAGGAACAAAGTCACTGAAGCTTTGTGCCAATGTAAACCATAAACCAGAAGAAAGCTAGGAATCAAAGATGCACAATAGGAAAATTGCTGTCATGAAAGCCAACTTGCTTAACACCCGTCTGTATGAAGAGAATAGTAAATAAAAAATAGGATAGGAAAGCGTGTTGGTAATATTGGTTGCCATCTAAATTAGACACTTAAACTGGTTTGTCCTCCTTTGTGGGTAAGTTGTCTTGCAGTGTAATGGGGGAGGAAAGTATGAGGCCCACAGAGAAATTAGGCTAGAAAGTACGATTGCATGATGTTAAATTACTGGAGTTTGAAATATTGAATAAATACCCTGAGAGACCGTTCTTTTTTGAGTTTTACATTTAGGCTTCCAACTAACTATGGAATGTACTTTATAGTGATATTTAAAGTGTCTCTAACAGATTGGGAAGTTCTGTTCTAATTTTTTTTTTTTAATTTCTGGAAGTACAGTCATATGCTGTAATCTTTTCCTTAAATTGGCTAAGCTTATGTACAGTGCAAAATATGGCATCCTGAAAAATCTCTGTGTGCTTCCTGCCCTCTTACACATGCTGTGTACTTTGCAATCGTATTTTTGGTTTTATGTGTGATTTCTATGCAGGAAAAAAATCTCCGTTTTTGTAATTAAGTCACAAAGCCTAAGAAGCCCAAGAGTGTAATTCTGGTTTTTATCACCATGAATAATCACATCACCACAGAAAAAGTCCCAAGCCCATGTGGTGCGTAACAATCAGGACAAAGTGCTGTCCGTATTGAGAATGCTAAGGACAAATGTCCTGGGACTACTTGAAAGCTGGCATAGTGTTTCCTTGGAGAGTCCAGGCTGAGTGTTGATTGTCCCTGTCACAACTTGTTTACTGCTTACTGTCTGTCTTCTGTAGTTACCCTCCGTTATGCAATGCCTAGCTATTCAGAAAAGCTACTGGGCAGTGTGTGTGCATGCATTATATGGTCGAATTAGACCGCTACAGGTATCAGATAATTAAGGAACCCTATTCTACACCATGATATTGCTTGAGCTAACTTAAAATCTCCTAAGTTTGGTGGCTCAGAAGCAGCAGAAAAGGGCTCACATGAAGTCTAAGAATCTGATGTTTGTATCAGTCTGGATACAAAAGTGAAAGCAAGGGGAGGAGATCTGTCTTCCTTTACCATATCTGAATCTTGTTGAATTCTGGGTGGAACTTTGAACCATGGCAACTGTCCATTTTCTTCTAAAGAAGAGGAGTAATGTTCTCCCCTATATTAACGATCTGCTATCAAGAAGGAAAGAGGAAGTAACAAGTAGACTTTTGCTAATGACCCAATTTAATCTTCAGGTCCATTTTGCCACAGAAGATACTCTTCCACTCTCTTCTTTTGGACTAATAGTTGCTACAGCACACTGAAGGACATAGAAAGGATTCTTTTCTAGCTTTGTCTTTTAACATTATGTACAGTTTACTGGGTACTCCCTTGTCCCTTGAAGGAGGGGTGCATTTCAGTAAGCACTTGTTCAGGATTTTGGCACATAAATTCGAAATACTGTCTTGAAAAATCTTAGTAACATTCAGCTTTGGATGTGCAGATTTCACAGACATCTTGCTTTCTTTCTCTAGTTTCAGAGGCACTTAGTCTGCATGTTTACTCATGTCCAGAATCGTTGCAGTTTGATTGAGCTGTTTCGATGCTACCCTGTGTCCAGGAAAGACTGATCCACTTCCTTGCAATATGCTTCATTCAAAACTTACTTGGCATCTCACAAGACACTGTTCTGCATTGTTATTTTCTCTGTAAAATGTAATGAGCAGAGTAATTTCTTGCTGCTCCTGCCTCATAAACATGAGCTAGTAGCTACAGAATTTTTCAATAATCTGAATTCTTCTTTTACCAAGGCAGTTTGAAGAAGCACATCTTGTCTTTCTCTGTATTGAAATGTCTATTAGTATTCAATCCTTCTAGTCTTTTTTGATTCCCAATCATTGATCCTACCAGGAATGTTACCTGCACTGAGTAGATTGGGGAAGATGGGTAAGTAGGTCAGTATTTCCATTATTCCTGTTACAAATGGCTCTGTTCCACTCCAGCTGGGTTATGCATCAGTGACCATTCTTTTGAGGCTGGTTAGTTAGACATCATTCCAAGTATTTGTCAACAGTTATTCTGTCAGTCACGTTGGGGTCAACCAGCCTTAAGTATGAATCATGTTCAGAGTCTGGGCTGCATTTGCACATTCTGAGCACATTGACTAGTTGGTGCAGGAGTTTGAAGAACTGAAAGAGATGCCTCAAGCTGTAACTTCCTTAAATCCCATGGACTGGCAGAAGAGGAATGCTGCTATTGAATTGACTCAGGCAGGAAAACGGTGGGGGAGTTGCAGTTGCTTCACTGGGATTTTTGTTTGCTCTTTAGTTAACGTGAGTTAAAAAATTATGGTAATGCCAGCCTAGCCCCCTTTTTAGGAGTAGTCTTTTCAAGTTATTGCCAGTATTGGTGGGGAAGATGCTTTTACTGTGGTGAGGTGGAAATGTGGAATACCCTCACTTAAAGAGGAATGCATAGGTGATAGTTATTTGCTGTATAAGTATATGAAAATGTTAGCTGTCTTATGCAGAAGAGGGAGTGGAGGCACAGAAAAACATTGTAATCAATTATTGGGGGGTAGGAGTGACAGAGGAATTGTTTGATTTGTAAACCAGCAAGCCAAATCTGTAGCTGAGTAGTACCTGCTTCTCAAAAATCAGGCTGCTTTGTGTGGAAACTGCTGGGTACTTGACACTTCTGAAATTCTAGCTACTTTACTTGCCAGTTGTGTTTTGAGATGCTCCTAACTTGAGATGCCACAAGAGACTGAGGTGCTGTTGTACTGAGTGTTTTCTGCCTTTTAATGGCCGGTAAATGAAAAGCCACACTATGACACGAATTTCTGTAGTCCCAGCTTTTTAAGATCCCCAGACTAGTTTGTACACAGATGTCATTACTTTGTTTATTTGTTTAGGGTAAACAAACTCATGGAAGAAAAGGGAAAATTCTCATTAGCAGAGTTGCCATAGAAAAAAGAGACAATATACTGTCAAAATGTCATTATTTACCTTCAGATAAGCCAGTGTAGAAAATTATTTTGTCAACAAGTGCTCTCTGATAACTACTCTCCCATGGTTCCTTTGTTTCTGTACCTTCTTCATCTACTTCCTCAGTATCTCCTGCACTATCTTTGCCTCTGGACACTTAGATATATTTCAGCAAAGCTTCTTAATACAGCAGATTATCTGTTGTGATACCATTGCAAGTGCTTTTACTTCCCCTTTCTTCCAAGTTTTTATTTGTTTAAAAAATAAACACATCTCTCAGTTCTTTTATATTGTATGTAAACTTCAGGCCTGTTTCATGAGTATAGTTTCTTTTGCTCTGCCTTGCTTCTCCTCTTCTTCTCTCCTTCCCCCAGTGTAACACTGCAACCTTCACCGTTACTTTACTGTCTCTTCCAGTTCCTTTCAGCTGCTTGTTTCTCAAAACAGCTGTGGTCCTCGCCACTGTGCTGATACTGTTAGATGGACCCAGATTTAAGGAATCCTTTATGGGATGGCATGGGAGAAGACTGTAACTGCTCCTGTTTTAAAAGCCTTAAAAGAAAAATTGCTAGCTCTGCAAAAACTGACTGTAGTGCCATTTAAGGATGAGAGGCTTGGTATGCGTTCCTAATGTAGTAGTAAAGGCTCTTGGCTGCTTTTTGTTAGGAGACAAATATTGCTGGAATTACTTTGCATTGCTGGAACTCCTGTAAATAGTCATCAAATTCCCACATGTAAAGCTTCATTGCAGAAGTCAGACTTGGTTATATGTCCCAAAACAAACTAACAAAAGTGTGTGCTTGTTCCAGTCTCTAGAGACTGATATACTTTCATTTCCATGTAAGTTTAACAAAGTCACGTAGCGTTTACTTACCGGAAGCTTCCACAGTAGGGTTAGCACTGTAGCAATTACTAATTTGGTAGCTGAAGCTGAACTCAAGTGTGGAAGTGGTTTTTTGTTTGTTTCACTGTTTTTCTACAGATAGCCGAGAATCCTCTAGAAAGAATATGTGTTCAGATATATCCAGAAATAATAGCTTGATGTGTAGAAACTGATTATATTCCGATGAATAAAAAGCAGTTGTGAGAAGAATAAACATCAGTCACTTGACAAATTAAGAGCAGTAAATTCTCAGAAAAGCTTCTGAAAGACTTTTCAACATTTCATTGTCCTGCTATTAGTATTTGTACATTTCAGGAGGTACTTCATTTTTGAGATACAGTAATCTTGAAAATGCAGTAAGATAGAATATTCATCAAGAAGTGGAAGAAAGTATTTTAGACTGTTGTTTTTCAGAACTTCGGCAGAAGTCACAAACACTTTGTCTCTTTCCCCATCAAAGTACAAGTACAGAATGAGTAAGTGTAAGTTGATGACCAGTATGCAGTATTATTACTGGTGTTACCAGCACTGTGTAAGTTTTGTGACTGTCTGGTGTATCAGGGTTATAAAGCAAGATAAATCAGCATTTGTTTTGAAGTCTCAGTCTCGTGTTGAACATCAGAGTTCTGTGCACATCTCGTATCTCACTGAAACACTTGGAATGCTTGAGATACCTATCTACATATATAATACACACACGCTAGTTAATTTGCAGTGTTCAAAAATGGATCTACTAGTGACATAAAAGATCAGATTCACTCGCATTTGACAAATACCAGCATTATTCACTACACTGCACGTTCAAGAATTGCAGTTATGTTAGCACCACTGTGTGTTACTCTACTGCTCCTCTGACTCTTACCTCTCTTCATTCTTCTAGTTACTTCTGGCTTGTTTGCTGCCTGATGTGAAGTGAGATACCTGTTTTGTTTTATTGTTGGGGTTTTTTTTGTTTGTTCCTTGCGCACTAGCAAATGTACACCTTTAACACAGAAATTCTTCCTACCATCCCAATTACAGAGCTATACAATGGGAGACAAGAAGGTATGACATCAGGGTAGGAAAAAGATCAGGTGAGATCAAGTATTAAAATACGTAGTATTACAAGTAAGCATAGTACATGTACCATTTTTGATCTTGTTGTATTCCTACTTTAAATATTTAATGAGATATTCACATGGAAGGAAGCCCACAGTTAAAGGTTAAGGCATCACAAATTCTGGATTAGAAGAACAATTAACTTTTTGTTGCACTAGAAGTATTAGAGTCATAGTCCTTGAATAATACCAGTTGTGTTCTTCAGGATTTCTTTATTTAAACTCCTGACCATTTCCCTTCCCAAGTTATTAAATGCCTTACACAGAACTGAGGCCGTTAAATGTGTTGCTTTTCTCAAACTGTGAACTCTTAAGGACATTCCCTTGCAGAAATTAGACTTGTTCATTTAAGCCTTCCTTTGTGCCCGTTCAGAAATAATCACATGGGGCTCAGAGACCTCAGCAGAAGTACCAAGTTAGGGAAGATATAACCTGCTTCTCAAAAGGCTATCAGGAAATAGACTGTCTGCATATGTCCTGTGTCAACAGAGAGTTAAAATACCCTGCTTGTGTCTGTGCTCCTTCCAGTGTCACATCATGGGGACAGGTAGCAGCCTCTTATTTTCAAACTATGTGATAGTTGCCATATGCTGACTCTTTGGGAGCAAATGCATAAACTTGCCAGGATGCTCTGGCAATCTTATGGCAATTCCTGTTGTCTTTTGTGGAGACTTGGGTTCCTCAGAGCTGTCACAAATCCCACATTTCCTCTGCTGTTGCTGAAGGTGGAGGATGGCTGATCTGATAATATTAAGTGAAAAACTAGTCTGACCTTTAGTTAAGACCCAGAAAAGCTGTGGTTTCCTTTCCACTTCTTGCTGTGTAATAGTCTGACACCCTATGTGAGAACGCTTTTGCACCCTGTGTACTCTCTGAACGTGGTTATTAATGTAAAAGTAATGATCACTTTGGGTTGCTTGCTGTGAAATAAATCTTCTCAGTTCCCACTGTAAACTTACTTGCACACAGCCGCAAAATCATGTTTCATGAATGGTTATGTATTGATACTCAGGGTTCTCGTGGAGAGTTAATGTCTTTCTCTATTCATTTTCTGCTGCTCAACAGTGAATTTCTTTCCCAGAGGAAGAGGGGTCCTAAGTGAACACCAATTATTTTTGCCTGTTTCCTTTCCTCTGACAGTAGAAATGCTGAACAACTTTATAGGATGTTGCTGACAATATACTGGCATTTGTACAAGCAAGATGGTACCAAAACCAGTCCAAGAAACAATTAGTTTTTAATGATTTCAGAATTTTTTAAAGTTATTTAGCTAAATATGACCGGAAACACTGCCCCCATCCCTCAGCCTCCTCAAGTGGCACGACGTGTAGAACGTGTTTGTAGCGTGAATCCAGCTGTTAATGCCAGTAGCGATTTACATGAAGCCCAGGTGTGAATGAAACAGCACTTTGGACCACAGCATGGTGTGTCCTTTTCTGTTGTGTGTCTTCGCACTGTATGTCCCAGAGAAGGCCAGGGCTTTTAAACACAACTCTTCCAGAAAGGTTTCATCAATCAGGAGACTGTTCTTACTGGGGTTTTGGGGGAATTTTTTTTGATTGGGTGTTCTTTTTAAATAAACCAACCCCCTCCCAAAGCTCATGTCACTAGCTCTTAAGCCGAACTGCGGTGTGAACGTCGAGTGCAGATGAGAGGATCATACATGAGGAGCTTCTGGAGCAACCCCCCCGCCCCCAGCCCCTCCGGCGGGGCGCACCCGGCCGTGGTGGCAGCAGGCAGCGTCGCGGGGGCTCCGGCTGCCTCCTGCAGCCCTTCATATGCTAATGGCCGCGACGAGCGGCGGGGGCTGCCTGCCTGCTTTCTGCCGGGGGGGACGGGGGGGATGCTGGCGGTGCCGCGCCTGCTCCAGGAGCAGATAATGAACCCTTTGTGCCCCCTCCAAAGACGAGCGCTTCGACGGGAATGAGCCGTGCAGCTGCAGCCCTGGCAACAAGGGCCTTGAGAAAAGAATGAGGGCAGCTTCCCAACGGAGGATGGCCGCGTTTGGAGATGAGCAAATTAAACCGGTGGCATAGTATTTACAAGAACCTGTGTGCCTGTTATTCTTCGTAGGGATTGTTTTCTTTTTAATTTTAACCCTGAGACTGAAACCGGTCTCTGTGTTGTTTAATACGTAGATAAATCAAGTGACTTAAGACTTGGCAGTGTCTTTGTTGCTTTTAACTGTATGTTGGTTGGGCTTTATGAATTTCACATACTGAATGTAACACTAAGGTTGTTCTCATACCAAGCAGTGAAAATCAGTGTGTCCTTTTTTGTGTGGATTTTTTTTTGGTTGTTATTTTGAAGTCTCAACTTGACAGTGTATTTGCTGTTCGACACACGTTATGTTGTCGCTACTGAAAGAGCATGAAGGAATTCAATTCCAGCTAATTTTTGTAGTACAGATGCACAAAATCCTTAAAGGAGCAGTGGTTTGAGAAACTAATCTATTGTAAAAATGTATATATATTCACCGGACTGTTGAATTGGTGCTTTTAAAGTGGCTGTGCTTGTTGTGACATACGTTTTCTAGTGAAATTAATGTTAAATGTTTCATTTGTAAAATGCGTCAATCTAGTCTGTTTGCATGGGAAGTCCTGTGAATGGATTGGGATAACGCTGCTGATGTGGATACAATAGGCTTCATTAATTACCCAGCTGTGGATAGTGATTCACCAGCCTCGGTTCTGGGAGAGAACGGGTGTTTGTTTGAGGGGGAGACTGAATAATGACTACCTTAAACCAAATGATCTGCCTCGGAGTGGCAGACAAAGAGGGCTTTGGGGAAGTGACTGATTATCTTGCATGAAAGGAAGCCATATCTGGCCTTCATGCTGAACCTCATACGTGAGGCATTGCCCCTTCTTCTGGGGGAGAAAAAGAGAAAATCATATCCACTTAGGAAGTAAGCGCACCTTGCCAGTGAAGGCGCTGTTGCTGTGGTGAAGAATGGTGCTGTGGAAAGTTTGATTATTTTGGTTCTGTGTTCTGGTATTTTGACAAATCCATTAGTCATATTTTTGGCAAGATAGGTTCTGATCCCTTTGTTCCACTTTCTTACCTCCTGTACACAGCCTCCAATGTCTGTACTCAGAGCTGATCGTGAGAGTCCAGAGCAAACAGAGCAGCAAATGTGATGATTTCTGGCTGTTCTCTGGTCAGGCTAATATGCTGAGCTAGGGTAACCACAAGTCAGGAGCATGTTCTCTTTTGCTGACTCTGCTACACAAGCAATAATGTCCTGCACAGGAGCTGGCTGGAAAGATGGAACAACATCTTAAACTGTTCAAGCAAGATTTACTGGAGCTTTATTGCAAATGGGATGGGTTACTCATTTTGCCTCTTCCCTCGCTTGTGCTGTATTCTGCCTGAACAATGAAAGAGGACCGAAGGTGAAAGCTAGGAAGAACATGTTCCCTCACTAGTGTATTTGTGGACTTGCTGTAAAGTGCAAATGGAAAGGTCTGGCACCTGTATAATACTTAGAGACACATTGAGTCTCAGATTATGGAATTCGCTGCGTTTTTGAGGAGTAGAAAAAATGAGGGAAATGTTTTGGGCCAGGATAGTATTTGAGTCTGTACTTAATTGTTAGATTTAACAACTGTGTCTTGTGCTTTTTGCAGAAGTTGCTAGTGGAAGCAAAGTTATAAATTTAAAGAGCTTGACGTCCCCTTTAGCAGCCTTTGCTTTTATTTGAGGAAGAGCAACCATAATGGAAAAACACGTTAAGGAGAAACTGTTGCTTTCATCTAAATGCATTCCTCTTACACCTTAATCTTAACTTTCAGATAAAAATTGTTATCCCAGACAAAGGAATTGGTGCATGGTTTTGGTTTATTTGTTTCCAAATCTACACAGGATATCTTTGTCAGCAGATTCAATGAAAATGTTCCCCCCCCCACACACACAGCAAAGAAAACCCGAAGTGGTGTGTGACACTGGCGGAGACAGGAACTCGTTCAAAATAAGGGAACTTTGTATGGCAAACTGAATTCTCACCTTACAGCTGTTTGACAGTTTGGTTGAAGTAGTTGCTGTTTGCTTTTCATTTGAGTTGCTTTACTGAAGTCAGTTCTACATGCAGCCTTGATTGTACCCTCCAGCAAAACCCTAGTGACTCACCTCCAGACCTTTCACTGGGAAGGATTATGCAAATGAAATACTATGATGTTGTTGAATAATTAAAAAAACAAAACAAAACACACAAAACCAACCAACCAAAGCCCAAACAGAACTAAGAGAAATATGATGGCAGAAAACACTTTTTTTTTTATTTCCCTTGAACAGAGTGAATTCTACTGAATATTACAGCTTAAATTTTCAGTGACAAGGGAGTTTGCACATAGGTCTGTAGTGTGCTGAAAGAATGCTCCCCACAAAATTTTTAAAGATCAGTATGAAGCTATTTGCCAATTGTATATATTTGAAAGCTATTACAATGTCTTTTTCAAAAGTGGCTGTAAAACTTCTTAGGAGTTCAGGATAACTGGGGAAAGGGGGAAAAGTCTCCATAGCACTCAAGAAAATAGTGCATCTTCTGTCAAAATCAACAAATATGCCATTTTACCTCTTTTGTAAAAGACAGTGTCCTAGTTTGGGCTATTTTTATCTTTCCAAAACTTGTCTGTTTAAATCCTGTTTCTTGGCCATTTGCCACAGGAGTTCTTGACAGCAAATGAAGCTGTTGTGCTACTTAGTGCTTTGTATCTCCAAATTGCTGTGATCCCAGCACAGGACAAAGTTCCACTCTGTTCAAAACACAAGCATAGTGTCATTTGAAGGGAAGCATGTACCAGTGTCCATAGGCTTTCCTGACCCTGGCAGTAGTAGAAAAAGTACCAGAAAAAGTAGTGGATTTGTATGATAGGAAATTTTAGTGGTCTGTCATGTTTCTTCATAATGACACTTGGAGCCAAGAAGATCCTTCTGAACAGCTAATATATATGTATTTACCTTGTGGTCTAGGAACTAAGTGTTTGATGTAAATAAGAGAAATAGATTAACTAAGTTTACATGTCAAAAAAAAAAAAAAAAGAGTAAGACAACAGACTGAGTAGGTGGTGTTGGCAAAGCATTTTTTCCCAAGTTTAAAGTTGGAAGCATCTGATGTTAAATCCATCATGACCTAAGCCTTGTAATTCACTGTCTGTGACTTCTGTAGTCTTCAGCACAGTTTACAAAAGAGGTCTTGGGGGAACCGGACAGTCCTTCCTGATACGAAGAGCTGCAATGGCCACTGCTGCCGTTATCCTCACGGCTTTGTCACGTGTGTGGCAAAAAGTTTGCGTGTTGCGTTGGCTGTCTGGAAAACTTCCGTAGTTGATCTCGAGTAAAGGAACTTGTATTTCCCTGTTTCAAGTGGTCAAGGGGTTTTGATTGATGTGAGGAACACTTGAGTCTTCGTGCTTGTGTTTATAGTGATTCTTACCCTGTGCGGTCGCAGCATTCTTTTCATAGCCAGGAAGCACAAGAATTGTACTTCAGATTCATTATTCAGGACCTTTCAAGTTTATCAGCAGAAGTACTGTATATCTGGAGATTGTTTTGGTGTGAGAAATACCATGGTCAAAACACCGTTTATTTTTCAGACTTCCACTAGAGGTTTTCTTTAGGTCAGAAGGTTGAAAATAAGAGGGCAATATTTTCTCTGTGTGTGTCTCATTTCCCTTCCTTAGGTAACTAACTGAAGTAATGTAAGAGAGGTTGCTTGTAGACCATACACCTCTGGTCCATAGCGCAGTTGCTCATGCTGTTTTCAGATGCGCTTTCTTGTAAATAATCTCATTTCTTCCCTTTCTTCCCTCATCAACAAATTTTCCAGAGCTAGTCTTTGTACTTGAAAATGTTCCTTCAGTGAGGATAAGCAAATACTGTCAGGTAATGTGACAGCGGAACTGAAGTGCCCACAATAGGAAAAAGAATGCAGCTTCACTGCTGTGCTATCTTACATTGATAAGATGTTATTTCATGGTCTTAACATCTGTTGCTAATAGGTGCTATATTGAGAAAAATATTAGGCTTGTTAAAATCCTGTTATGTCATACGAAAATCCATTCAGTATAAAATACAAAGTTCTATTGACTTAGGTAAACCTGTATTAATAAACATTTAGAAGTGTAGTGGTATCTGTCACAGTTATAGTCCTGTGTTGTCGTGTAATTATAAAAAAGCAGGCAAACCTTCTCTTTCACATTTCAGGGATTATCTTTGCTTGACATGTACCTGGTAAGTAAACATAACAGCTACATATGTGATATATTATTATGTTGTCTAAAGAAAAGACTTGCTGTACTCATTAGGCATTTTGAAGATGGTTGCACAATGGTGTTTTGTCAAAGAGCTGCTGAGTATACTGCAGGACTTTTACAAATACAGAAGACAAGGTTGAGATAGGGGAAATGAAACTACTAAAAGTCATAAAACTTGATGGGTATCAGATTCTAACTCCCCATGTGGATACTGGAATTTCTCCTGTCCAGTAGAGAAGTAGTGGATACTGCAGCCGCTGCAATATATTCATAACACATCTTACTACAGTCAGTCTTTCCCACCTAAAGAAGGATTAAAAGTAATCTTACAGTGATTTTGTTAGTTGAGAACCAACAGTGTATTACTGCCAGACCTGCAAAAGACCACTTGCTATGTTTGTTCTGAGTAGCAAAATTGGATAACTTCATAATGAAATCACAACATTCTTTTTAAAGTAGTCTGAAAACTGACTTTGTAGTTATATTGCTAGAATGCAATGAAAGCAGATACCAGGACAGATGTGTAGAGGTGTTATAAAATTCATCACAGATTAATCAGCAGTTTGTATTCAGTGTTTTTTTCCAAGGCAGATCGCTCATGGCAACTTCAGAGTTTTGTGAGCAGAGTTCAGAAAAAGTTCTGCTGAAAAACATACCTGTTGCTTTATCTGAAAAGAAAACCTATTTTTATCTTGCTCTTTCTAATGCCTGCTCATAAAAATGTAAAGATTAACATACAGAATTTTTAAAACTGATAAACATTCCTTGGCCAGTTTTGCAGGGAAAAGAGCTGTCGCTCCATCTTTAGCATCGCGGAGCAGTTTCAATGTCCTAGTTCTGCGAGAAGACATACATTGAAATCCATAAATTGGTGGAAATGCATGTGCTTAGAGCTAAGTAGAGTAAGAATGTCCTTGGCTATCTTGAGTTATAAAATAATATTGTCGTCATGCCTCAGTTTCCCACACATGTAAGGTAGGAGAGGACAGGAGACTTCCTCAGAGCGCTCACAGCAAAGCCTATGCCTGCCGTGAGCCCCCTAATTGTGTCTCTAACAATTAAACTGATTCCTGTTAAATGGTTAGCAATGCAATTCATGATAATGGATTACACTCTAAGATCTTTATATGTATGCATGATTTTTTTTTCCCAGTAATTCAATAATTACCAGCCTCTGCTATGACAATCCTGTCACAAAATTGACTTCACAATTTATATCAATGAGGTCATCATGGCCTGAGATGAAAAGTTATGCCTGTGTTAGGATGCTGGGAGTATTTTAAGTTCAGGGAAATTTTTTTTTTTTTTTTTTTTTTACCAACTTGATATTGGTTCTCAAAGTTTTTGCCAAGACTGTAAATGGTTACTGAATCAATCTTATTTTTTTCGTAATGCATTTTTTAATGTACATTACAGACCTTTTGATTTCTTTCCTACAGAATCATTAAGAAACATAGAATGGAAAAGATCTGCTCATTCGTCTGTTAATTTCTCTGCCAACATGTGACTGTTCACGTGGGGGGGTTTCTTTTGTTTGTTGATTTTTTTTGTCTTTTTAAACTAATGCTCTTTACAGTTTAGTGCTAAATGACTCGTGCTGGAACCTACTGAGATTCTTCTACAATTTAGGAAAAAATCTAGGAAGTTGGGTTTTTTGGTTTTGGGGTTGGTTTTGTTTTTTGTTGGGTTTTTTTTTTTTTTTTTTAATAATCTTCCTTTCTTCCCCCTATAGCTTTTACAATTTAGCTACATCCTCATTTAACTTGGGTTAAATTGATTAAATCAGTGTTAGAGTAAGAAGGGGACCAGGAGGCTGGGCACAGGAGTGCTCTGCAAACATATCTCTGAAAGTGTAATTACCCGGTTATAACAACAATGTCATTTGTGCTTTGGGGCATAATAATTTTTTTTTCTAATTAAAGGTGTGTTTTATGCTTTCATCTATCATGTGAAAGTGTGACCATTCAAGTAATAAAACTGCCATGTTTGATGAATAAGATAGATTAGTTGACATCATGTTTCTTCTCTGTAACTTGATTTTTTTCATTCATTGGTGAAAACACTGCACTGGTGTCTTAATTGCTCTCAGTGATTAAAAATACTGACTTAATAGGTAGGGCCGTTCTAGCTGGAATCAACTAAATGAGAAGAAATTAACACCTATGTTCAGCACAGGCACCTCTCCCCTCAGGGCAATAGCATCTTCAGTGACACTGAAACAAAAGCATCATACAAGTGTCTGAGTTGGCTCTGTGCTCTGAGCTTCTTTTGAGGTAATATTGACAAATAAGGAAATGTTTTATAATAGTACTGCACCTATAAACGCAATTCATGCTTAAAATTCCTTGAATAAGAAGGCAAAAAACCCGAATCCTTTAAGACCAGTGATTTGTTGTTGTTGTTACAATAAACTGGGAAATAATTATTTTGGTTTTGACGCGATGCAGCTTTGATTCCTGCATGCAAGATAAGCAACACACTGCATTGTAGGCTGTCTTATGCACAAAGTTAGAGCTAGCTGTTGGTGCCTGACTGTCAGTTGTGCGCAGATCAGTCCCCTTTTCCAGACAGATGCACATGAGGGGTACAGAGCACGTGAGAAGCGGAGGGTTGATGTTTGGGGGGGTGGGATGCTGTGAGGGTGGGTGAATCTGGGTCATGTCTCTGTGGAAGTTGCAGTAGCCAGTCCAGAGTTTCAGTAGTCTGCTTAGAACTCCTGTCTGGTGTGGGTACCACTACTCGGCTTGTGAAGGTCAGCTCCCTGGCACGCAGCCAGGCTCAGCACCTGCTGAGCTGCCCGCATGGGAAGTGGATTAAGTGCAGCACAATGATTGTGCATTAAATCACGTCTTGGACAGCGCAGCATTGATCTCTTCCTTTGGTAGACACAGCGTATGTGACAAATGGCAAATCTAGTTTCATACCCAGCGTGTTCTTGGTTGCTTCTTTTTCTTTGCAGAACAGGTTTTCTTTTTTCTTTGTTAATAAGGTAGTTTGTTCTTAATATAATTCACAGAGAAGAGACTTTCAAAGGCAGAAGTCATAGTGTAGGAACATAACTGTAACTGAGAGCTAATAGGAAGTAAGCAGCAAATGCTGTCTGGCTGTGAGCTGAAGAATGAAATATCCTTATTTGGGAGTGGGGAGCGTTGTGGTGGGGTTGTTCGGGGGATTTTTTTTGGAGGAGGTAGGGTGTTTTGGGAAAGTCTTGTGATGTTGCGGTAGCTACTTGCTAATCCAGAATAGAGCTCTCTGGTCAGTCATGGGAACTATGTCTGACAGGAAGAGCTGGAGAGCTTATTAATTTTTGTTTAATAAAATCAGAGCCTAATTAAGACTCTAAATAACACTGTGGTTGACTGTGTTCACAGCATCTGTTTCTGAACACCTGGTACCCTGATAAAGTACTGTTTTCCAAACTGCATTAAATTGAGAAGCAGGTAGCTTTGTTAGTTGAGTTTTAGTGTACAGAGAAAATGTTTTTGACCCTCAAGAAGGTTAGTAATTAAACCACTAACTGTGAGGGTAAATTGAGATAAAAAAGAAAAAGTCATTTAAATCTTCTTATTGCCCTGCATAGAAACACAGAGCAGATGTACAACTGTGTGTGCTCTTTGCCTTAGAATGGCTTGTCTTTCATGCTGCAGCCTTCTCACGTGCAGAGCAAAACCGTTTGCAGCATAGCAGAGCAGCGTTGAAAATCGCAGCACCGAGATTTGAGGGTAAATGTCAGTGTGTATCTTCTCTTTCCAATCCACTGGGTGGATAGAGATTGGAGCCTGGAAGTTAGTCTCCTTTCATATAATTCTTAACATCTTTTGGTGGACTTTTTCCCCCCACTCCCCAAGCTTGTGCTTTTAGGAGGAAAAAATACTGTTCTGATTAATTTTCAGATATGGAATAGCTGGCATGGCTCTGCTTTGCAAATGTCATGTAGTAGTTCTGCCTCCAGTGAACTTAACTTTGATTGTATGACATGAACGTAGTCTGTCATGTATTGGGAAAAGAATAGGAAGGGTGATTCTAGTGCAAAATATGCTTAAGAGCAAATAGGAAGTAGCATTTTTAAGGAAGAGAATTAAAGGCAGATGCATGAGTGTCAAGCCAACTGGCTGGACACTTTTGCAGTCAGAATAAATGACTAAATGTGGTGCAGGTGAATCAGTTGTTTTTTAACTGGGGAGAAAAGGAAAACCTTAGTATTCAAAGTATCCACCTGTTATCTCCTCCACCTTTTTAAGAAGCTGTCTGCACTGAAGGGTACTTGCAGATGTGTGTAACCTCAGTGAGGCCATACCTGGGGTCAGGAAAGCTGAATGGGGATCCCTGACCCAGGTCATGCCCCCTGGGAAAGGCTGGCCTGCTTGCAACAGGCAGGATGCCCAGTGGCTGTTCCCACCCAACCTCCTGCACCCTTGGCCAAGAACCTGCTCAAGATCTTCCCAATTTACCTGCACTTCTGGTGTCATCCTCTGCTGTCACATGGAAGTGTTTGGTTGTTTAAGACCTGGGCTACTGCACAGAAAACATTCAAACCAATGGTGAAATAGACACAAGCGAGAAGGTGCTTATCTTTGAGGTGGGCAAGAGACCACCCACTGAATCCAGATGTATCCTGGTAAATTTTCCTTTGCATCACAAAGAACAGAAAGTTCTTCCATTTGAGTAAATGTTTGCATTTATCACAATTCATTCCACAAGAGAGGCTTTTTGATGTTTTTAAAAATTGAGGGTTTTTCTTTAAAAAACACCAAAATGCAGAATTTACAATTCTGAGTAATGTTGTGAAGCATTTTTAAACACATTCTGTTATTAGGCTCTTCGATAAGGTTGGATAGGTTGTGATGTAGGGTAATCTCTGCAGTTTATTAATGAAAGTTCTTTAAATTGTTGGCAGACTGAATTTGCATCCAGGAAAATCATATCCTGTCTGTGATACGCCTGATTTTTTTATGAGGATGTATGGAAGGAAAATTTTTAACTATATGCTATACGGGTATTTTCTGTCCCTTGTATGAGAATACAATTTTGGATAGCCATCGTTAATATAACCAGAAGTTCACTGTGGAGTTCAAATAGTGTCATCCTGTGGTTATTTGGTGTCAGAGTACACTTTTCACATTGCCTATTAACTTTCTTATAGCAAGACATGGATTAAGAATAGAGATACATAAAGTTTCTCTCATCTTTACGAGACAAACACAGCAAGTCGCTTATGGTTTTGTCACCAGTTTTCAGTTTGGGGACCTGAAATGAGCCTGTTTGGTATTTACAGGTATGAACAACTTATTTTAATATAAGTCGTTGGAAACACAACTGTTTGCCTTGACACAGCTTTATTCCAGGTTTTGTTTCCCCTCTCACTAGAACTTTATCAATGTAGGTAAGCCATATGCTGCTGTATACATGGGCATTTCATAGGGAAGCCAAAACATTTGAGATTTACAGTGGTTTTACATGGGCTGTAAAACTCCAGGTGTCTTAACCACCACTGAGGTATGACCCACAGGGCATTTTCCAAACGGACATTTTTAGCAGTAATGGTCTTGAACTTCTTGAAGGTACACAGGGAACACAATTCAGTGTTTCTTGGCAAGATAGGCAGGTCATTTCTGAGGAGACAATTTAGTTTCCTGTGCATTCAGATTTCAGAAGGGCAGTAACTGTTCTGCTGAGGATACAAACTTTGCTAAAATGTTTCTGGCACATTTTGAAACTCCCTTTTGTGTACAGCACTTTGTTTCTTAACTAGGTCAATAATTCCGGTGTCTCCACTGAAATTGCATTTCAGTCTTGGAGACTTGTCTTGTGCACCATGTGTTTTTATTTTAAGCTGACTATATGTACGTTTGGATATTTTTCTATGTATGCTATGGCATTGTGTCATTTGGTTTTAAAAGTACATGTATCTCTACGTGATTTCTTAAACGTTATTAACTTAAACTTTATTTGATAATCAGTGATTGAAAATTGGTAATCAATTAAGCAATAATTGAATGGTAATTATTAAGTTATTTAACCCAGTTTTTAAGAAGGGTAAGAAGGAAGACTGTGGTAATTACACACCTGGCTCACTTTGATGCCTGGTAAAATTATGGAGAGGGTTATTCTGGGGAATACTGAAAAACGCTTGAGAGACAATGCAGCCATAGGTCATAGCCAGCATGGGTCCAGGATGGGAAAGTCCTGCTGAAGTTACTTAATTTCCTTTTACGACAAGGCCACCCGTCTAGCTGACCAAGGAAAGCCAGCAGATGTGGGGGGCGTTTTGGATTTTAGGAAAGCTGTCGATACTGCCTCTCACAGTGTCTTTCTTGGGTTGGATTTGATGTGTCCTTTCCAAGATATTCTGTGGTTCTGTGATACTTTCAGTGTAAAACATCTTACCTTGTTACAGGTAGTGGATGCTGGGTAAGAGGTCTCTCAACCTCATGGAGTAACGGAGAGGTGTCCCCACTCAAGGGCGAGATCACTGCCGTGCAGATGGTTCAGTGGGCTTGGGAGGGCTATGGATATTTATAGGGTAAAGTGATTGACTTGCAGTCAGACCCTGCTTTGGTGCAGATGTGCAGCTGTAGCAGTCTTAGCTTCGTCTAGCCCCGGCTCAGGCTGGTACTGTTAGCTCCTGGTAAAACATGGCCTAGATGCATTAGTCCCTCTGAAGATAGAGCCTAGCAGAGTTCTCACAGTCTGTGCAGCAGGGCTAACTTCGATCAGACCTTGTTGGTGATGCCTGAACCAAAGTACTCTTAACTCAGAGCGGGTGCATCTGCCGCAGACTTGCCAAACAGCAGACTTCATCTGCATTTCCAGCCAAGAAGTTAGTCAGCACATGTCTGTCACAATGAAAATCAGTGAGGATTTTCAATATTTTGTCTGCAGTTACATTTTTTTGTACTCTTGCCTTTGACAGGGGAGGTAAACGTTTTATCAGTGTTTTGCGAAAGACATACAAGAGCTCTTTGTGGTCGAGTATTTCTTCCAAAGAGTAAATACTCAAAGTCAACTCAGTATTAAGGATCACTTGCAGTGACTCTCAACTTGGAGGATGGAGAAGGAAGGAGCAATAATTCCTCTTAGTTAATGTGCAGTATCTGAATCAGGCTGAAGGTGGTCCCAAGATAGGATACTGAATTACAGGATTTCCTGTGTGACACAACCCTGTACCAGGTACTGGTGTTACTGCTACTAATGAGTTTTGTCTGTGTGTGGTTGTGTAATGGCTTAGTCTGAACAATTGTAGAGATAAAGAAATCTGGAGAGTGTTTCTTCGTTTTTATCCTTTCCCTAAATCAAATTCTGTTTTGAAAAATGGGTGTTCCTTTCAAGGCGGGGGGGGGGGGGGGGGGGGGGGGGAAGGTGCTGTTGACCTGCAAAATGTTATTTCATACTGACTGAAACTTTAATACATGAAATTTTTCTTTACCAGCTGACCTAGAAACTTTTTTCAGCTTGTAGTTGTTCTCCTTAATAGAGAGTAACTGTCTGAGGTTTGTAGAGGTAAAATCTTTCTGGTTATTTTCATACTTGCTGTATATAGCATGATAGTTTCAGTTATAGGAATGAAACACCTCGTAATTGCTTCATTAACTGAATTGTGTGTGTGGCTTCATATGGTCACGTGCATGCACATGCAGTTATTTATTTGGTAGGCTTCTTGTGTGTAGAAGTGTGTAAGAGGGGTTATCTGTGCTGTGGAAGTCTGTAGTATCTCTGCCCGTACTTGTTACTGAACTGAAATACAACTATGAAGTGTTTTCTTTGCAATTTTTAAAGGATTATAGAATTAGGACACGGTTCTGTGCTATGGCATATTTAAATTATGATGCACGAGCCCAACTTCTTTGTTGCTGCAGTTATATTTAGCTGTGACTTAAGAAATGTTTGGTGGCAGAGGAAGAGAGCCATCTCTTGCTGTATGTTGCTAGATAAAGGTGACACACGACCCTTCTGTCACGGTGTCACTTCGTGCAGCGTGCTACACAGTACTCTGCTGGCAGATTTCTGGCTATTGATGGGAGAAGAGGAAAATGCCAGGCAATTTATCCGATTCCCGCCTCCGTGTGCTCTCGTCTGAAAGCACATGTAGCTATGGTAAGCATTTTTACATGTACACGTTTCTGATTAGAGCATTGTTTCTGAGACTTGCTTTGTCAGCTTACTGGTGCAGCTCCCCATGCTTATCTTTAGAGTGAAATCTTAACAGGCCTGGTTAGCACTTGCCACCTCTCACCCGTTCTAAAACTTCTGTGCTTCCTGGCCGTGCCACGTGCCCCAGTAACATCCTGCTTTTCCTACCAAACTTGGGTGGAATTTCTTGTATTTCTGCATCATTTTCTGTCTGAAGATGGACTTCCTGTGAAATAAACCAAATATTTTAACATACTGCTCTGAAGTGTCTAGTCAGGAAAAACTGACACCACTCCAGAGCAGTTGTAGCCTAAGCTAGATTTGCATGCGTGTGGCTGTTGTGTGAGAGCTGTTTAGGTGATCTGCTCTGTGTTACGCTGCAGACTCGTCGTTTGGGACGGTTAATGGGAGCGCTGTAAGTACAACAAATAGGCTGTACTGCTACCTGGGAACTGGTACACCTGGGAAGGTGGACTGCGTGAACTAATAGATGTCTTTAACTGCTGTAAGTACATGCTCCAAACGTCTTAAATTCCACTTCTATTCTAGAGTGATTCAGGTAACTTTGAAAATGTGATTCGTCTTCATTTTTAAGTTTCTTTAAGCAGTATCCCACGTGCATGCATGCAGGTGCACACACAGAGTTCAAGTCATCTAAAGCGGCTAACAATAGAGAAATAATAAAAGGGCTAGAGAATAAAGAAATGGTAGGGCCTGAAATTCTGGCAGATGAAAAACATGCTGATCTGTCATGCTTTGAACGGAAAACTGCTGCCTTGTTGCTTGCAGGCTATGGAACTGAAAGCTAAAGCAAAAGCACACTGCTTGAGCTGATGCACTCTTTCCTTGTGAAACATTGCCACGTGCCAAGGAAGGCTTGAACAGAGGTGATTCGTCTGGCTTTTCAAACAGGCAAATGTCTACCTCATCTTGTGTTACTGGGCGACTGAGTGAACTTAACTTATCCAGTGTCACAAAAGGTGGTGCTGCTTTGCTTACTGTAATTGGTCTCATAATGGTTTAGTATCTGAATGGGAGATGAAGAAGTGACAGCAATAATTTACTGAAGTGCATTAAAATGGATTTAGATACAGTGGCAGTCTTCTGTTGCAAGGCTAGCTTACAATAGTAGGTTAAAATCTGCAGTAGTGGTGTGCCACATTAATTTTTTTATATGAAACGCTTACTGTACAGGTGAGAGTTTGCCTCTGTGAACTCCTAACAGTTTTAATGGCCTTTTTCCTTGTTTCCACTTACTCCTTTATCTTCTTTTATTGCTTTCCTCTATCTTATCTTCCTTGGAAATTGCTTTGGTGTATTAGTTTTCTCTGAAAGAAGGAATATTATAAATGCTGTGAATAATGCTGTTTATCTGCTGTCAGGCTAAAAACCAGGTAGGAGTCCCTTGAATATCTTGTATGGTCTGTCACGTGGTTTGTCATGGGTAATTTTTTTCTCCATAGACTACTCCATTCCTTTTAATGCTACACTGTGGTTAAAATGACGGACACCAGTGTTGAGCATTTACCGTCACTATTTTAGAAGTAGTAATGGGGCTTTTCAGGGTGGTTTTGTATTTTTGGGATTGTGGTGTTTTTTGGTTTGTTCGGTTTTTTTCTTCCCACTCCTTACAGAAATGATACCCTGTTCAGATCCTGCCTTAAACCACAGGTTTGCCTTGTTTATTTTTGTTCTCTGACAGATATTACCTGTTAGAATTAACAAGGAGGCCAGCTGAGAAAAGTGTTCTTTTGTGTTACCTTCAATAGCCCTTGCCACTTAAGAAGACAGTATTATTGACCAATTAGAACTTTGACTAACAGGATTGATTTATTTTCAATGGATGGGCAGACAATATGAAATCAGATTTTCCAAACCATAGGAGTGGATTCTTAAAGACTTCTCCCTTGTTCTTAACTGATTGTTTTTGTGGGTAGGGCAAAATACATTACGGTAGACTGTTTTAGGTAACAAACAGTTATTTTGTCATTGGTTTGTCTTCCTGTTGTTTAGTAAACATGGACCACTAGTTTTCCCTTAGTATTGCTATGTTTTCATAGCACAGAACTTTCATAGCATATTGGAGGTTTTGTGCTGTGGTTTTCAGAGAAGCGGGTTCCTGTCTGCATGTGTGTGGGAAATAGTAACAGCTACCTGTCAAAGCTGCTGCGAACCCATGTATTTTGAGAGCAGTTATTATTTGGAGACACAGCAAGGTTTGAAATGTGCCTGCTGGGGGGAAAAGGTTACTGCACCGATCAGTCACGGATGCCGTATTGCCTGTTAAGCTTGGTTTGGTCCTGGCAGACTGCTTTTATGTTTCAAGCTGGACATGGGGAATGTTAACGGGACCACTGTAATACTGTTTCACTTGCTGGCTTTGTGCACAGAGTAATAATGACTTTTCAAGGGCTAGGCCACTTGGCTCAAACAAATTTAACAGAATGGCTAGACAGTAAAATTCAGGAAATTGTAGGTGGGTAGGTTGTGCAGGTTTTGGTTGGGACAGAGTTAATTTTCTTCACAGTAGCTAGTGTGAGGCTGTGTTTTGGATTTGTGCTGACAAGAATATTGGTAACACTAGTGTTTATAGTTGTTGCTGAGGAATGTTTATAGCAAGTCAAGGATTTTCTCAGTTTCTGATGCCACACCTATGTTCCCAGCTTCTTCTCTACAAGAAGTGGGGAGGGGACACAGCCCAGGCAGCTGACCCAAACTGACCAAGGGGATATTTCATGCCATCAAATGTCATGCTCAGTATATAAGCTGGGGGAGCTGGCCAGGAGGCGTAATCACTGCATGGGAACTGGTTGAGCGTAGGTTGGCCAGTGGCGACCAGCTGTATCATTTTGTTTTCCTTTCTTTTTCCCTTTTTTTTAAATTACATATTATCATTAGTAGTAGTAGTATTTTCATTACATATTATTAGTGTTCTTAATATAATTACTTTATTTCACTTACTTTAAATTATTAAACTGTTCTTATTTCAACCCACAAGTTATTTCATCTTTTTCCTACAATTTCCACAGTGAGGGAGGGGAGCAGAGGTGAGCAAGCAGCTGTGTGGTACTTCATTGCTTACTGGGGCTAAACCACCACAGGGATTTAAATGAATAAATAAATGGAGGGGCACAATAACACGCTTCACACTGTCTAGATGTTTTAAGGATGTTTAAAGGCTCTCTGCATTAAGCCCCCAGCTGGCACTCACAAACAGCTGGTTGCTGTGCTTTTGTGCCTTCACCAGCTTTACAGCTCCTTGTCATGCTGTCAGTGACCTAAGCCTAGTATTTCTCTTACGGACTTGCTATGATTCCCTTCCAATATCTTTTGCTGCCTTCCCATGTGTTATCTCAGATGAGTGTATTTGTTGTGGGGAAACTTGTGGTGGCTTCCTACAGACTGACAACACAAAAACTGGAGGTGTGTTGGTTGCAGTGAAAGATGGGATTGTTCCTAAAGCTAGACTTCCTTCTATTGCCAACAACAATTAAACAAACAAACAAACAAAAAAAAAAGGAGAAAGATTTTTTTGGGGTTTTTTTTTGTTGTTGTTTTTGTGGTTTAAGTAATCTGTAAGAGTACCTTTACCCTATTCCACTGTTTTCAAATATTCTTTGAAACTTCTAGTTCAGAAGCAAATCACTCTCATATTGTGTAGTCATTCATGGCTATAAATTTCTGTTGAGCTTAATTTGAAGTGCAAGCTATTCCTAAGCTGCTTAAGAAAATACACTAATGAAAACCATTACAGTCTAAATAGGGGCAAAAAAGAACCATTAATCCCAAAATAAAGCCCTATAATAAAATCTTACTAATAGCTTTAGTCATAATGTTCAAAACTGTATCATAAAGACATAAATAAATTACCTTTTTACAGAGTTAGCACCTATGTGTTCAGTTTGCAAATGCACAGGAAAAGTCAAATTCAAACTTCGAAGAAGCTGCTTCAGTGTCTTGAAACTAAACCCCAAAGCGCGTGTGGGGGAGGTGGCAGAATATGTATGGGAAAGTTATGAGGAAGTGGAGAAGGGATTTCGGCCTCATTCAGCCCGTGTCGGTGGTGAATGTTGTCCTTTGTCTGGCAAGAGTTACTTGCAGCTCAGGTTTCTCAGGATCTGAAAGTGCAGATGATAATCGTAGCATTAAAAGCAGTGCCAAAGTCCGCAGAAGTGCCTGCTCTGCGATGGAGGAAGAGTGCTTCTGCTTCTGCGAGTGCACTGCCCTCGGTGAGATAAAAGCTTCGCATACACTATTCACGCATATTCGATTCAGGCAACTTTCCCGGTAGGGAGTGTTTGTTTAAAACCTATCTTGCTGCTTGTACAGATAGTTTTAGTTCAAAAAATGAAGCTGGCATGGAAGTAAATACTTATCATTTCCTTTGAGAGCTGGAGAGCATCCTCCAATTGCTGCAGCTCTCAGTGTATGGAAGTGTGCACCAGCACAGCCGCTCTGTTGGTTTGGACACACCTTGATCTCCTCCCTCCCTCACTTCTTGCTGCCACTTGACTGTATCTGCTAAGCAGCAGGGCAAGATAGTATGGCTACAATAGAGATTTAAAGTGAAAAACGGGAAAAAAATCTTAAAATACACTCTGAAATCATAACTTTCTACTTGCAGCTTGCAGGATTGAAACAAATTATAGATGTTCAGAGGCTTTAAGGCAAGAAGAAAGTGTCTTTCATGTAATAATACTTCCATATCAAGAATAATGGTAAAATTCTTTCTTATAAAGTACAACAGACTAGAAAACTAGTAGTAGTCCTGGTCGTGACTTTGTGCATACATGTGCATGTCATGGTACATCAGGTCATGTCGTGACATGGCATGCTTAGTCATGACTTTGTGCGTGCTTCACTTTTTTTTTTTACACCACACCACACAACCCCTTTCTCCTTAAACAGTAGTTGGAGCAAATCTAGTTAAATTCAGATGTTAACACCTGCAGTCATTTTCTTTCTCTTCCTGTGGTTTTATTTGCTTCAAGTAATTGTCAGAGTGCTGTTACCACACTTCCTGTTGGAAGCCATACTGAACAGTATGCAGTCAAATGATACAGAGGGTTCATCCTTAAAAGGAACTTTATAGGTGTTTTTAAAAAACGGGGCTGTTCTTGAGCTATATGATTAATAAGTAGCTTTATTCTAACTGACCCTCCGCAGCATGCAGCATATTCCGGTTTGGATCAAGTAAGGTAAACGCTCTCTAACCGCTTTTTGCCAGTAAACACGACGAGCTTGGAAGGGGACATTGATTTCCTTTGTCACCCTTCCTCCTTTCCTGCTCTGTTTATTTCCTACAGAAAAGTTAATACTGCTTTAGTAAGAAGAATTGCTTATACTGTAAGAGAATGTGCTCCACTCCCACTAGCCATTGATGCAGAGTTTGCACTTACTGCCTTTATGAATGGTGTTCAACAATAAGCAGTAGTCTCGGTTTTTGCATTAGGTCAGCTGCTTTGAAATAAACTTTGGAGTAAGGAAAATTACCATACTGGTTTTCACTTTAAATGTAAAAAAAAGGTGTCCTGTCTAATATCTTCATTTCTTCATACTACTTAAAATTTCTGTAAATCAGATGAAATTAAATTTGTACATAAGGTATCAAAGCTTTAAAATGACAGAGATGTTCAGCGTGGTAGCCCTGTGTGTTCTTGCAGTGTGAACTGTGCACTCTGCAGTGTTGCATTCGGTGTTCACAAAGTTTAAAGGGGAAAAAGCAAATGGGTGTTTGACCATTCACCACTTCGACTAACTTTCCAGTTCAGTCAGAGTAAGTGCCTTGTCTTTTCAACGTGAGCTGTATGATGTTCTGCCACTCTGAGCACCATAAAACTGTGTAAAGAGTGAAAATAAAGGGTGACAGAGTGGTTTTCTGCAGGCGCTGTTGTCCTCTTCATCTGACAAGTCCACACAGACAAATGCAGCACCGCTTGCCAACAGTGCCATGTTAAAAGCTTGGTCCTATGACAAAGCAGAGAACTAGCTGTGAAGTATTGCACGTGTTTTGGGGTCTCATTACGTGAAGCTAGGTTTGGGGCGCAGCCCAGGCTGTGCAAGAACAATTTTTCACGAAATTGCTAGTGGGCTGATACTACATAATTACCTGGCTGGTAGCTGTAGGTCAGTATGGTGCTTTTTTCTTTCTTTCTTTATAACCAATAATTTGGAAAACAGCAGCAGAATTTTCCTGTTTGAACTTGTCTTTAAACAAACAGCTAGCAGAGTCCTAAGCGAAGTCCTAGTGTGCTGCTGTTGACATTGCAGTGCTGATACGCCTTTTTGCCTTCAGTTTAATTGCTTTTTCTTTACCTTTTGGTGCACCAGATTTATACCTGTTCTTTTATATTAACTTGGCCACTGTAAAAATCATTTGTTTGGCAGAGTGGGGATGTATGACGTTCCAGTGCTCTAACAAATAATGCTAAGCTATTGTTTGCCTTTTAAGAGCTGCAGTTACTGTCACTTTTCTTCAGATTTAGACATGTCCTCCCACCACCCTTTTTTTTTTAATGAAAAGACAACAGATTGGAAAGCTGCTTGGTATTAATTGCAGAACCATGAAATTAAAGGCAAATGTGGCACTATACAGGCCATAGAAGATAATTTTTTTTTTCTTTAAGAATGAACATGTTATCAGTGACTATTACGCATGATCTCTAGCTTGGCTTTGTCATTGAGCAGCTTTTGATTCACGGAGGGAAGTCAGTTTCAAAGAGAACTCTGTCCTGGAGGGCACAAGCCCTGCATGCTGAGAGTGGGTGGAGAAAGTCTCTTGCACCCTGAGGTGTTTTGTAACCAGGACGAACCTCCCAGGCTCACAGGAGCAGGAACAAGTTTGTTCCCAGGGCTTCAGCGCAAGCACTTCACGCCACAGCGAGCTGGAGGAGCGTGCCAGCTATCAGTGAGCAAATCAGATGGATTGACGGATGAATTTCCATTCCCTTTCCTTGTAACAGCAGGGTGGAGGTTAACTCTCTGTGAGAACAAGAATCTGGTATCTTAAATCTAGACGTTGTCAAAAAGAGGTTGTGAGGAAGCAATAATGCAAGTGTCAGAATTCCAGGAGATGCAGGTCGGAATATTGGGTCCCTTGCACAGCAAGAGAAGCCCACTGCAATGTACTATTTGCAGTGCTGGCAGGTTGCACTGTATTAGAATTAAAAATGCTTTTGAGTACTTGCTTTCTCAATTTCTCATAATCAGCAGCTAGAATTTGGGGAGCATTGCTGCATTTAAGAACAACTTGGAGCCGATCTTCTCAGAAGTAAAAAGTTTTAAGAGAAGCTGTACAGTTGCTGCACTAAAACTGTCCATTGTTACATGCTTAACGGGAGTTAACCACGTCTTAGTTCCAATTTTGTTACATATTGAATCAAGTTTAGAAAAGAATTTTGTAGCATACAGATTCTGAGACTGCAGAAAACAGTATTTTCTTATCAAGCTTTTCTACATTAATCCAGCTTTTGCTATTTAAAGTTGATCAGACATTCAGTAATCAGAATTGAGACAATTGTGCGAAGCCAACTAATTATGAAGTGAGAATTTAGAGCCTTTTAAGGTTATTTTCATTCTTGGATTTCACACTGTTGGTTGATAATTCCCATGTTTTCTTGCAGCTTCTTGACAGATACATTTGATTTAGATGGTCATCTTTAAGGCAGAAAAAAAATCATTTAAGCAGTGAAAATATGTCATATTAGTGCTGTACCAAGACCTTTTTTTGAGGTGTCTGGCAAAAGGAAGGTTATGCAGAAGGATTTTGTTGGTTGGTTGGTGTGGGTTTTTTTGTTACCCTCAAGGTGTTCCGTTTAATAACATTACTTTGCTCTGTATGATGTTACTGATAGGAAAAGCTAGCAAACCATTCCCCCCTTTCCTCTGCCCACATTCTGATCTTCAGGCAAAAAATGCCACAAAGAGGCATGTAAACTTAAACACTACCAGTAGCTCTTTCAGAGCTAGGAGAGACAATTATTTTTGCTGGGGTTTTGCTATTTAGATGTGGTCACTGAAGCCTGCATTCATTTCCTGAAAAGCCTCCTTAAAGGTAAGAAGTGGGAAGGCTTCCCAGAGACTTTGGACTTAGAATGGGAAAGGTGCTACTGTATTTCTGTATGCGTGCGCTGTAGCCCGCAGTCCTGGGAAGCTGCTGGTTAGTCGTGGTTGCACGGTACGGTAGCTTGGCATGAATACTGTAAACAAGGGACCTCAGTGTTTATCTGCTTAACGTGTAGGGAACTGCGGAAGGCAGAGGGACTACACCACCACAGAACGTGCGGGTATGTACATACATGTGTAGTTTATGTATCTCATGAGGTCCCAAACCACTTCATACTGTGATGAATTGCATACAAATGATGATGCATAGTTATGTGCACACTTCTGTGAATGAAGATGCAGTTGTATATAGAAGTATTGAGGAGTATGCGTGTAAAAAAACTTCTGAATTCTCATTATCTCACTTTCTCTGCAAGGAAAGTTTATGATAGATGGCAAGATAAATGACCAGGGTGAAATCTCACAGGAATTTTTATTGCACTTTTACTGAAAGAAGCCTGGTTGGAGATTAACCAATAAACATTATTTTAGCAAAGGAATGGTTGGAATCTGGAGCCTCAGTTGTTCCACATGTGGAACTTCAGAAGTTTAAAGAAACAGTTTCAAACTCTGCAAGTAATGTCCTGTTTTGAAGCCAGCTGTACATGAAGCAGGAGACTAGACAGAGTGGAAGGAAAATACATTGAGTTGACTGGGTCCAGACACTTTGCACATTTTCCATGTACAAAAATTTATTTATTTGTTTCCTCAACATCTAGAAAAGTATGCCTTTGCTTCGCAGCTGTGCAGTTTAAATGCTATTTAAACCTTGTGCTGTGAATGGATTAACTTTTCCATTGAGAAATACGAAGTGTCAATAGACACAATTCCCTAAAAAGTTTAAAGGGGTGTATGGGCAATTGTCACTTTCTGAAATGATAATTGAATGTTAGAAACAGATGAAACAGAGATGGCTGCCAAAAGATTGGACACCAGTTCTTGATACCGCTACATCTAACCAGAGCTGGAATGTAAGTCTCAAACAGATTTCTGGTATATGCGATTTTTGGTAGTCACTGTAGTAATAAGCGTGCGCCTTGTTTGCTAGTGTCTCGTCAGCCTGTGATTCAAGATATTACCAAGAAATCACTGGTGTGAGTGGCTCTCTGAAAGCATGAGATTCTGTATCTTCTTTATTTTTGATGTAATGTACTTGTGTTTTCAGGTTCACATAACGCTAGGGACCAAAGAAGAACACGTAACGTTTCTGTGGTGCTGGGACCAACCTTCTGAAAGAAGACTATGAAATAACTTTTTGCCTTCAAGTTGTTTGCCTCAGACTGACTTGTCTTTGGAGAAGAGCTCAACAGAGAGAAGACTTTCCCATCGGATCCGTTATAAATAAACCTGTTTAAAGAACTTGCTACCTGGAGACAAGTTTACAGAAGTTGCGTTCTGCTTTTCATCTGTGTTCCTGCTTCAGACTGTAAACAATGAGTGAGTTTTGGTTGTGTTTCAACTGCTGCATTGCAGAACAGCCTCAGCCTGTAAGTATGAACATGGGCACTGCTTTGGTTTTGCGTAATTAACTACACTGTTTTCATCTTCTGGTTTTCTTACAGCTTTTTAAATTAGTGCTGGTTAGCCAAGCTCAGTGAGAATTAAGGAATTAAATAACATCCTGGCGTAGTGAGGACAAGAAAAAAAGTCTGTGACAGACTGTTGTCACACATACTTTCCTGTTCTTAAGATCAAATCTATTCAGAGTCTTTGGAAAAAGCCTTTTATTTGTTTGAATTGAAGAGGAGGGGAAAGGAAGGGAAGGGTGAGGAGGACCTAAACTGTTATTCTAAAATAAATCATTTTTGAGTGGAGGTCTGTAAATGTCCTGATTTCTGTATGGCTTAAGGCCTGCCTCCAGGTGTGGCTGGACAATGATGAAGGAAGGAAATGTTTCTGTTCAAAAGTTCAGAGTGAAATCCAGACCTCCTCCACCTTAATCTAATTAAGGATTAGTTGTTAGTGCTTAGATGAAACCTTAGGAGTGTGAAAGGATGCACTCATACTGTAAATACCTTTTTTTTTTTTTTTTTTTTAAATAGAATTTGGAATGGCTGTTGTCTGAAAAAGTCCGTAGCAAACAGTTGGGTAAAAGCACATTTCAAAGGAAGTCGAAGTACAGAAATATTCTTGGGTTTCAAATGCCCTGAGTACCTTTAGAGTGTGTTGCTGAGTCCAGTGTTGCTGGAAGAAAGTCTGTGTGCACGAAGATGGAATTAACTACGAATATGGTTAGCACTGTGGGAAAAATTGTATAGTGTGGCAACCCAGATCAAGCTAAATGGATGCACAGAAAGGACATCATCTTGCAAGTAGGTTGAAAAGAGCCCAGTTACCACTAAAGTAGAATTGGGCTTGTTCAGCTTGGAAAAGGGAAGGCTCTGGGGAGACCTTATGGTAGCCTTCCAGTACCTGAAGGGGGCCTAAAAGGCAGCTGGGGGGGAATGACTTTTTACAAGTTGTAGTGACAGGATAGGGGGTGACGGGTTTAAGTTGAAAGCAGGGAGATTCAGATTGGATATCAGGAAGAAATTCTTCATGGAGAGGGTGGTGAGGCACTGGAACAAGTTGCCCAGAGAAGCTGTGGGTGCCCCATCCCTGGAAGTGTTCAAGGCCAGGCTGGATGAGGCTTTGAGCAACCTGGTCTAGTGGAGGGTGTCCCTGCCCATGGCAGGAGGGTTGGAACTGGATGATCTTTAAGGTCCCTTCCAACCCAAACCAGTCTATAATTCTATATGCTGGAATTACAGTGACGCAGAAGGAAGAGGGCAGACTCACATTAATATGTTTGGATGATGAAATTTGGCTTTAGGGAAGCCAAAGGATTTAAAAAAAAAAAAAAAAAAAAAAGATGCAAACCTTAATCTGATGTTAAGTGTTGTCATTGCACAAAGCCTGAATGCTAGAATGGTCCTTGGGCGGCAACGCAGATATTAAAGTGTGACCATTACTATTTCTGACAAATGAATGCAACTTTCTGTCAGTCAAGTAGAGTTGCGGGAGATGAACTCTGAGACACCCACATGGGAAGCTGCAGTCTTCTCCTGTTGCTTGAATACCATGCAGTCCTTTAAAATGCTAGCTGCATCCATATGTAGCCAAAGTTATTTGCCCAGTTTTTTGAACATCTATTTCAATTAAAAATGATGTATGACTGTTAAAAAATGTTTGAGATAAACAGAATATGCTATTTTGTACAAGAATCCTGAGGCTCAGTCATTACAAAATCTTGACTCAAGCTTTATGATACAATTAAATTATTGCCCAAGAAATACATGGTACGTTAATACAGCATGTAGTGATCTGTGAGTCATGATTCATGGAAAGGGTGGAGAATGTACTTCAGAACTGGAGAAGAGGGAAACAAAAAACTTTTGTACACTTCTGATCTGGTGGTGTGCATTTACTTAGAAAGTTAAAACTATCCTTATGTCTAAGATACAGTAAGAAGTTGCTGAACATTGACCTAGTCCCTGAAATCTGCCTTTCAAATGTTGTAGGAGCCTTTGCTCGTCATGAAGTGCCAAAGTTCCTCAGGACATACATCTCAGAAGAGAGAGTTATGGGCCCTCCTTGTCATACTTGACGAGAGGTGCTTAGTTGTCCTTCCACTGCAGTTGCTCGGCTCATTTTGCTGTGTTGTGTCGTACAGACCTTGTTCTGCCATGCACTGCTGCAGTACGTGGAGTATTTAATCACATACATACACATCTGAGCAAGTACAGGAATGTTTTCCTCTCTGTAGGAAGACATGTACTGTCAGTGTGAGCAAACTGATAAACCAGGCAAGTGGGAAGAAAGCAGTTGTTCCCTGTCTCTGAAGGTGTTGTGTGACTGCATGTTTGGGAGACTTTACATGCTGAAAAACGCGCTAGTTTTTAGCCCAAAAATACTGGTACTTACTGCCCTGTTGTAGCTAAAGATAGGTGAAACACGCAAACTGGAGTAAAAACTACATCTCTGTCCCCTACTGTGCATTCAGTCTGTCGGTTTAGTCCGGCTTGTCAGGAGAAATGGCTCACCTGCCAAGTTTCATCTCTTTCATGTACATTCTTTCATTCTACCTCTCACATCTCAACTGTATGGCCTGACTAAGTGTCCCAGCCATCGCTTTCATGTTCAGCAAGCTCTTGCTGTGGAAGGACTGGTGTGGCCTTGTACCCACACCGATAACCACCAGCCTCTTGGAATACACACCTTGAGAGCAGGAAGTTACTTGGTTTGCTACTTGTTCTGGTAAATGCTTGAAATGTTCCTTTTGGTTTTAAACTTAAATTCTCTGAAACACGATTTTTTTTCTCATTGTCTTTGTTAGGTGCTGATATCTGGGACACCTCTAATGTCATGGGTAGTGACATAAATTTTAAGCCTCTTCACTTGAGAGGGAAAAAATAAAAGGAACTTTTAGTAATCGCACATTTCTGTGATATTTATGACTTCCATTGAGCTAAGGGGTTTTCCTCCTTTCTTGTAATCCAGAAACTGTTTCTGTTGCTTTCTTCTGGCAAAATTCTAGCATATTATATTAAGAATCTTCAGTATAGCATCTCTATTCTTTGCAGCTATAGTGCACTTAAAATGAAAAAAGCATACATGCACCGAGTCCTTTCAGACGGTTTTATAGAAGACTGTTATTCATACTGCACACAAAAGCCTTTTCTAGGTTATTGCCAGTACTCTGCATGCCTTCCAGACTTGCGTACTGGGACTTCCCATTGCATTTTCATAGGTTTGAACCACATCTTTTCAGATCAGATTTGCAAACTTTATAGCAATAAACACCTTGCTTGCCTAATTTCACTGCCATCCCTTCCCTGATAGCACAGCCCAGAGCAGAACAGTTGCAGTTATTAGTGCATTTCAAGAGGTTCCTTAATTAAAAGACAGTATTCAAGTATTACCATCATCTTCTATTGAAATGTGTCACAGCACAGCCTTTTGTCTTTCATCAGTGCTAAATGGATGCACTGTGTGGCTGTGAAATGAAACAGAGGTGTCTCGGAAGGTGGGATGTTACTTGAGTTGCTTAATATTTTGCTTGGTGTTCCAGGAGCGTGGTACTCACAGTAAGATCGTGGAAGGCGCATGTTTGCACATGGATCTTTACACTTCTCTGAAATAGGGTGGTAAACGAAGAAATTGAGTATGCAAAAACCCCAAAACTAAGTAGTGATACAGTTGAAGGAAGCATATTCCTGATGGTGGCTTAGGTCTTGCTTCTTAATAGCCTGAGGTCTTTACCATAATAGAATGCAAAAAAAAAAAAAAAAAAAAAAGCCAAGGAAAGGTGTTCTCGTAACACTTTCTAGTTTTCTCTTGTCAGATTTGGATTGATAATATATTTTACCACAATGAAGACTTCAGACAACTAGTTGCTTTAATATTTGTTTTCATGATACCAAGGAGACGATACAAATCTCTTAATAAATATGTTCAGATTTTCCCAGTTGTTTGAATAGCCTGAATTCAATCTCTTGTGATCTGACCCAAGCCTTTTTTTATTTTAAGAAGAGTAGCACTTTCTGGGATTGCACCAGGTTTCTTACGCCTCCCACTGATACCCTTTATAGGTTCTGTAACCTGATCTTGCACTTCCCAGTGACAAGATGAGTCCTTCTTCCCATGCTTCCTACGTGCTGTCGTCCCAGCCAGTGCTACATTTCAGTAAGCTCTGCCAAATCCATGCTACCAGATGCATCGCTTGGTAGCAGAAGTGGAGAGCCTTTTATCTTGCAGGTTTTCAGAGAACATATCCGTGGTTTCTTTCTTTGGCTGCGCTCGTCGCCTACACTGGGAATCTGTTATTCTCCTCCACTTTTTTTTTTCTGTGTGTGTGTGTTCTGTCCATTTTTAACTTGCAAAGTTAATTTTTGGTCTGAGAAGCCTTTGGTCGTGGCCTGGTGCACTCCCACCTGGTTTGGGCCACTGCCCAGTACAGCTGAGCTCTGCAGTAAAATTACTGCTCTGCTATAAAAGAATAAACTGTGCTGTCTTCCACCTTGCTCCAAGCTTCCTTCTCTAGTTAATTAATCTCTCTTTTGTTCCTTGTCTCTTCTTTAGATGATTTCCATTTTCTGTTTTGTCAAAGGACTACTACAGTTTTGCTGCATGCCATGCCATCAATCTTTAAAGTGGTTAGGAGAACAAAGTTTCCTTCATGTCTTTTTTGATGTATGAAAGAGGATTGACTCTGTATTTAGAGTGGGAAGGCCCACCTTAAAATACAGGCAGAAAAAGCGCTGCATATACTGCTGGATTCATCACCTGAACTGAATGATACAGAAGATTCAAATGATCTTGACTCTTGTTACTTAAGGAAATTAACCAGTGATGAATATTGTCTGCTCTAGCCTTCTTTCTAGTGGAGGAGTCATAGCTAAGGATACGTCCACCACTGCAACTCTTAAACCTGAACACAGTAAAGATAATGAGACCTTCAATATGCTTAACAAAGGCAGAATAACTCGCCCTCAGTAGGCATGCACAATAAATCAGGTGTGTGCTACTGTAGACGTACTGGGCCAGGCTCCCCGTTCAGTACAGCAGAGCTGTGCAAGCACAGCTTCTGGCTCGAAACGATGAAAACTCAGGCTCTCTTATTTGTTAAATTTGATCAGCCTACCACGTTCAGTAAGAAATAAAGGACTCAGATGTAAAAGGTGACAACTCTAGAGAGCCCTCAGATTTCAGAGTTATCATACTGGGTTACATACTGAGCTGCCGGTTCAGATGTTTCAAATTCCTTCTTTTTCCTATTCAGTGCTGTTGTAGAAGTAGCCTGAGGGAATGTCTCATCAGAGGAGGCAGTTAAATAAACAACAAAATGCTTGGCTTTTATTTCTTGAACCTGATCTGTTTGTGCTGCTTTCAGCCTGATAGAGCTGCTTTAGATTTTTTTTTATTAGCCCCCACATGCCTTAAAATATCTGTTGTGACGTTCAAGTATTAAAATGTTTACAAAGAAAATAAAAAGGGACGTATTTTGTGTTTATGCGTAAATACCTGAATGGAATAACTTAATAATTTGCAATCCTTTATTATGGCTGTGAAATTTTTAGGACCTGTTAGTTAGCAGTATTGATGCTATTTATTTAATATAATACTAGTTGATGGGATGGAAAACAGCACTTTGCTGGGAGTGGAAACAAGAATTATGCCAGCTTTCTGTTGATGAGAGTGTCTTGCCATTATCAACATATTTGAAAAAGGACGTAGTATGCTTTTAATATCTACAGGCTCTACAGAGCTCAAGCTTTCTGCTTATACATGGGGAGGAACTAAATTGTATTCCATGTTGATTTGGAAACCCATGTTAGAGCCCTTGAATCTCTTGTTTCTTTTAAACCTCCAAACTTTGCAGTGAAAGTCACCTTCAAGAGCTAAACCCAGTAATGGGTCACTGGCAAAAGGAGCTGATACTGCCTAGCAGAAGTTGCAGCCAATCCTGGAATCTGTGCTGAAGCGTTTCTGTGACTAACAAATCCACTGTTTTTGTTTTTTTTTATAATGGAAGTTGAAAAGCCTTGGTATTTTTGATGTGCCTTAGTTTTAATGCTTGGCATTTCAGCTATTTTCTCCTGTTCTGCTTTTCATGTCGGAGCAGGGGAGATGGGCAAGAGTGTAGGTTAGGGACATTTCTGCCTGCTAACAGCTGGAGGCAGAGGTGACTTGGACACAGTCTGACAGATGTGCACTTTCACCAGCTCCATATGGAAGTACGCTTTGTGTTTGTGAATAGAGAAGTCAGTTGTTGCCCTGAAGCTGTGCATTCAGCCTTTTACCTTTAACTGCTGTTGGTATGAAAGGGAGCATTGAGAGTAGAAGCTTCCTCTGCTGCTGTCTTACTGAATATTTATTGTAACTCTTCTGTAATGGATCTGAGATTCTGCTGGAGATAATTCTTCAGACCAATACGCAGCTCACAAAATATGCATTTTTAAGTGGTTATTTCAGACATCTCTGCCTGCACTTACATTTTCAAATTCCCTACATTAACATTTCACAATGATGAAAATTTTCCTTTTTCAGACTGTTCCTCAAACCTTCGGTTCTGCAGTTCCTGTCATGACTCTTACTTATGCATAAGACGTGATATCAAAGTTCCTGTTGAATTATGTTATAGCTATTCTTCCTGTATTCTCAGAGCTCCTGAAATCACAAGGCACCTGTGAAGCCATAGACTTTCATACCTAATCACTTGCAATGATTTTCTCACATCTTCAGAGTAGCTTAGCTGATCACTCTGAAATACTGATTTCTGTAATCACAGGTTAATATCCTGCCACAGAGTGAGGAGAATAGAGGAGTGGAGGTTGGGCAGAAAAACTGAAACTGAACTGCAGATTCAGAGAAGTCATGCCTCTCTGAAGCCATCGGGTTTATTTTTGTTTTTCAAATAATTTTAGAGGATGTTTTAGCTACTTGGGTTTACCCTCAAGAGGGTAGTGAGGAAAGGTATCTCTCTCTATGTTTTCTCCCTCAAATAATTGTGTGACACAGAGTGATTTGTTGACATGTCATGCTCTGAGAGTGAACTGACATCAAAAGGGAGAAGATTGCGTGGAATTTTGTTAAATTTATATTATCTCACTTCCTGCAATTGTAAATTCTGCTCATTCAGTCTGAGAAAATAGTGTGGTGTGTCATATGCTGTCTTCAGCAGGCACTGGGCCTTCGTAATTGTTTGTTTCTCTTGCTTGTGGTATGACTTTTTCAGTGCGAATGTGTTGTGCTTGCTGGTTTATTGGAAAGGACCACCTAGCTCATAGTGTGTATGTTTTGGTACTGGGGTGCGATCAGACCAGAATATTTTAATTTTGCCTTATCTTTGGCAGGCCCGCATTATGTTTTAGGTGTTTCTAACCTGCACAACATGGCTGACTTATCTCCGGAGATTGAGGAATAAATTGGGACCAAATCGTGATTTATCTTCTAGGTTGGCCCAGACCAGCACCTGGTTGCTGGCACAGTGTGGCCATTCGTGCTCCGCCGCTCTGGCATGGCGGTACTGGCCGGCTGGATCTCTCCACCCCGAAGAGGTGCAGAGCTCGCCTTCTCATTACGCACAGTGGGAAATATCTTCTGCTTAAAAACCAAAACCGTTTCTGACGCATAATGACTGTGGCGACAGCTGAGCACAGGTGAATGCTCTGGAAGCTTGTGGCAGTCTCTTGCTCTGGCCTCGGCTGGCTTTGAGCACAGGTTCAAGTCTTGCCTCCGCTGGAAGCCCCAGGTTATGCCGCCGATTTTGAGTTTGTTTTTCCTGTGGCTTAGGCCTGACTCACGTGAGAGGTCAGCACTGCTGTCCTTGCTTCACAGTGGGGAGATGCAGGGGGGATACCGGGGGTCTCTGTGGTAGTCCGTCGGTGGCCTTGGAGCCTCTCAAGTGAGGGAAGGACAGAAAAATTGTTTGGGCCATATAGGATGATGTGGTGGGTGGAGAAATATGAATCTGATTTGAATAAAAAGGAGGAAAATACTTCAGTAGGATCGATGAATAGTTGTTAATTGGGTATTACACCAGAAAGGTAGAATTTTAGAAGCAATGTCACATCAGGTTTTTCAAAAAGACAGTTGAATAAACTGCAGTTTTTAATTTTTATTTCATCATGTGTATTTGCATAAAACTTGCCTTTTGAGGTGTTTTATCGGTTCTGGGAACTGAAAAACTGATACAATCAGGAATTAAATTACCTAAAGAAAGCACACTTGGCTGTGTTCAACTGGCAACTGAAGTTGTGTGTCAAGGGAGTGTGTTTTCATAAAAGAAAATTACTCTTATGACTCAGCAAGTTCCTCTGAATGTAAGGGGCTTCCAAGCCAAATACAACTCAGGTAGATTTCCTGAAAGACTTGAGTAAAATTAATATAGGATAACATGTTATTTAACTGTGTTTGAAATAAATATTACTTTAAATACAACTGCAGTACTCCAGTTACTTAAAAAAATCATTTAATCCCTAGGCTCTAGAATGATGGTTAAATAGTGGATTACAGTTAAAACGGGGCAATAAATCCTGCTAGGTGCATACTCCAAACAAATCTGCTACGATATGCAAATATCGATATACGTGTGTGTGCGTGTAAGTAGCACGCTGGGTTGCTTCTGTCTGTGGTAGCAGCTTGGCATTGCTGAACTCGTAAAGAGACAAGAAATGCCAATACAAGAACAGGCGTGCAGATCTACAGATAGCAGGCAAAAGAGCCTACCGGGCCTTTTATTTTTCATGGAAAAACATCAGATGCTTGGCGTTTTTTAACATTAGAATTAAGCTTTGAAAATGAGATGCCACTTCAGTTTGTAATGTAAAGAAAGGAAGATTTGGGGGAGGGAGGAAAGAAAATAACTGCAGCATGTATTTCAGAGAATAAAAAACCCAGGACTTACATGTGAGAGAAAAGAACTGGGGCCACTTAATTATTGGAAAAGTACAAAACTTCTGGATGTTTAGTGGTAGTTTTTTATGAGACATTTGTATAAGCAACATGATTTTTTTTTTTAAGGCAGTACAGCTTAAATGTTAAGGCAAAAATTTATTCTATCTAGACTTTAAAATGGTTTAGATTAACTATAGATTACATATATATAAATATGTTTGTAGACAACTACTTGCTTGATATTAATTCTAAAGAGTTTTTGCATATATAAAAATATTATAATGAGAAGAATTTCTGAAGTGCACAATGCTCATGTGAAATAACTGCTTTGTAACATCTGCCATAATATTTTACAAATGTGAGGGTCTGTTGGTCATCCTTTAAAGACAGTAAAATTAGTCTCCTTGTATTCTGCTGGTAGGCCGCTTCATGTCATCAAAATTACATTCTGCAATAATCTTTGTCTCTTGCCCACTCTCTCTGAACATGACACCAGTGTAAATACTAATTTTTGTTTAGTCAAAGGGAACAGAAGAGCTTACATCAGTCTGATCTGTCTCTGTGTAATAGGAAAAGTGATCCAGGTATTTGACACTACCTTACATTACATAATAACTTAGGTATTTTTTCAGTGTTCCAGTCTGAGCTTGCTTTATTACCCCAGTTAAAAGGAAAGAAAAATGCTAAGGGGAAATGAGAGAATTTTATCTGGTTTGGATATCCTTGTATTTTTTTAATCTAAGAAGGCAGACAAAACTTTCCCTTTGATGCATGCTCTGAAATACAACTTGAAAACCTATTTTACCATATAGTTGTTTGTTGTCCAATAAAATGTACATCAGGTGATAGACTCTTGCAAGGAACCACCTTTGTCAGCAAGTGAAACTTCCAGTTGACAGGCCTACAGACTCGCTCTGAGTGTCAAGTTCAATCTTTTTCCCACGCTGGTACAGTAAATTTTCTGCAAGTAATCCCTTTGCTTCAGCTCACTGGAATTTAGTAAATAATTTGGTTATGCCCAAGAAGGAATAGAATTCAACTTAGGCTCTTAGCCGTGTTGGCTCTGCAGTCAGTGCAGGGGTGGGTATCACTGACAATTTATTTGGTATGACCAAACATAGCAGATGCTTATGTTTGCTGGGCGTAAGGCAAGAAGTGTTGCTGGATGCACTAACTGTGGTATGGTTCATGCTGTTACTGCTCCCCAGATAAATGGCCACACCTAAGCTTTAGATTTATTTTTTTTCGGCAATTTTACTTGTTTTAGTTTCTTAAACCAAATGTAGTATACCATTCCAGAACACAGAAGAGTGTTTCCCTGTAGGCTTCCTTTTCAGAGCAGTTGGGAAGGTTAGGGTTTCTCAGGTTTTTTCCTTAGTGATCCCAAAGAGGGAATGTCGAGTCTGTCAGTGATGCATGCATCTTTTTGCTTTCTGTCTTATGTAGCTTTGCAGCTGGAAAACAAAACCTCTTAGTGCTGTTCTTCGTTTAGAAATTTATGTTTGCCCTTCGATATTACATTTTAAGTACACTTGATCAACCTATTTGCATTTTCAGTATAATATGTTAAAGTTAACACTTTAAAGCTTAGTTTAAAATTGTCTAGAATGATGCTGTAGAGAGAACTAGGGTCAATCCTGAAGCTGTAATGTTTAGGTTTGCATAAAAGCAGCTGGAGCATAAACTAAATATACACTGCTTTTATGAAGACAAGCTTTTCAAGCTTCTTAAGAGCTATAGTGATTCTTTTTTTCAGGAGGGACTTTAACATAGCTTCTACAGCTGATTTAGGACAGACAAAGGTGATAGAATAGCCAAAAGCTTAAAGTGGTAGGATTTCTTAATACTACTGTGTTGTCTTCTAGTTATGCAGCCTTTGGGGTCTTTTATCGAGGTAACTTGTAAATCAGTCATTCTTTCCAGTAGGAAAAATCAGCAGTGCTTGGGTAAAATTCCTGCCCAGATGGCTGTCCATGACAAAGATGACCGATACCCGTAAGGGACCAGGGTAGAGGTCAGAGTTACTGTACTAGAGAAGAGCAAAGAGCAGGGGCAGGTAGGGCTCCCGAGCAGTGAGTGTGTGCTGGGCTGTAAATGCCAGTCACCTGGAAGGATGAAATGTCTCTGGCTATCTGTGCCTGCACATGTATTCCTTCCAGCAGACAGTGAAGAAAGGGATGTGGAGCAAACACCGGAGAGACAGCAGGACCACCACAGCCTTCTGATTTTTTCCAGAAGTATTTCTAATGTGCTGTTACCAGGCGTCTGAAGAGAAGGATTAAAGAGGCTCTGAGAAGCTCTCTATAGGGTATCTATAAAGTGACTATCGGTTTTACCAGTTCCATGTTACACAACTCAGATGTTGCCCGTTACAAGAGAGAACCTGGAGGAGTCTGAGAGGTCTCCACAGTGCTCACTGTTGTGATGCCAAATCTTCCCCTGTTTTGCTGACTGTTAAAAGAACTGTGCTTTGCTATTCTTCCTATCCTTAAGAGGCTCCTAAATACGGGCTTGTTTTGGCAAGACCAGTAGGTCTGTCACACTAAGAAGGCCACTCTATTTCCTGGATTTCTACAGTGGATCCAACTTGAGAATTGTCAGTAATAGACTGAAGGAATGGTGTCAAAAAGTATGCAAGTAGGAGACGTAATAAGAACTCTGCTCTCAGAGTAATAGATTTATCAATAACTAGCTTAGTGCAGAGGACCTGCAAGACAAGGATGGGATAGGCTTGCCACAGAAATGGATTCATAAGTAGAAAGATTTTTCTGAACATTGTAAGAAGCCAACACTGCCTCTAAAAATGATCAAGTGATGTGTTGTTGATCCTATTCGTGAGTCTGGCAGTAAATTCTGAATAATGAATGTACCTGAGTCTCTGTCCTCAACAAAATTGGTGTGTCGTCTTCATGAAGTTAGTGGCAGAGCAAGGAGCTGCTGCTAAAATGAGGAATTGCTACTGTTCCTGAATGGTGCTTTTCAACGAGGCCATTTTTAGAAGGGTAGAAGGTGATAAATAAAGTAGAAATAAGAGGCTTTCTGATTTGATGAAATGTAAATAGTTAACGATTGTTTACACTCAAGACCTGTGGAATTGTGGCATGCCTCAGCTAGACTATGCAAAACTGCCTGTACATGCTTGGAACTGGTGTTTTCCTGTTAGATAGGAGGTTGGACAAGGCAGCAAGGATTCCTTTGTTTTGCCAGAAATAGCAGAATAGACTTCCTTTTAATGTTCCTTTTTGAACTGAAATAGGTAGGAATACAGAGCTTGACTAGAAGCTTTCCCTCACAATGGCCTTTTTTCTTCATTGTCTGTCTTTCCAGCCTACAGATTTGCAATGGCACATCATGTTGCTATTCCTTTGCCTCCGTGCACCTGTTAATTAACTCCTGAACAACTTCACTTCCATCTTTTGCTGGTATTTGCCACACTTTGAGCACAGGCTTTTGTGCTGCTGCTCTGTCAGATGCTAATCTGAGTATGTCAAAAGCTGAGCAAAAAGCTGTTTTAAGTCTGAGCACCGCTGTTGCTTTGAACATTTCTTAAGAGTTGCTGGTAGAGTACTCTTCCAGAGATGCTTCTAGCTGTGCTACATGTGGGCTTGGCACCTGAGCATCCCTAAAACACCTACTGGGCCATCTGTTGCTAAATTGTCTTGGATGCTTCTTGTATTGTCTTTTATTGTGTGTGTAATGCCATCATTTCCATGTCTGCTAGTGGGATGACCTTTCAAATATGTGGCTGGTTTTCATCATATGGGGAGAATATGAGAGGCTCTTCCTGCTACCCTTGTGTAGGGGTACCTCCTTTTCTGCTTTGATGTTTCAAGAGCAAGCAAAGACAGACTACTTCGTGACAGAGTTTGGGGATGCACTTGGTCCAGTGACTTACCTAAAATGAAATGGATGAACAGATTAGCAGCACTGACAGTCAAATTTGGGAGCTTTGCAGGAGTCCTCACAGGAGCAAGAAGTGGGATGGCCACTGAAGCAAATCCAGGATTCCATGTTTAGGAATGCTTGTCCCCACTGCAAAATGATACCCAGGCCAATGTGACCACGTTCATACGCTGACGAGTTAACTTGTCAGGATGCCTTTGGAGCTGCAAGGAGAACCCAGAGACAAGGATGAATTCACACAAGTGACAAATAACTTAGCAAGGAAATGCCAATGGGAAGATTGCCAGAAAGGTCAGTAGTCAGGAGTGTGTCTCAATGGCCTGACACACACAAAACTGTAATGGTGTTACTTCTCTTAAAAAAGGATTTGTACCAAAAAAAAAAAAAGTATCTTCATTCAAAGCAAGTTCAGTTTGATAAAACTTCATAGAGCAGTAAGTAGTACAGCACACCACTAGAAAGCCATGTGGATATTTAGGTATTTGTGGCAGGTTGACCCTGGCTGGAGGCCAGGTGCCCACTGAACTGCTCTATCACTGCCCTCCTCAGCTGGGCAGGGGAGAGAAAATATGATAAAAGGCTCACAGCTCAACATAAGGACAGGGAGAGATCACTCACCAATTACCGTCATGGGCAAAATTTGACTTGGGGAGATATAATGTAATCTATTGCCAATTATATCACGAGTAGAAGAGAAATGAAACCAAATCTTAAAACACCTTCCCCCCCTCACCACCCTTCTTCCCAGGTTCCATTTTCTCTACCAACACCCGCCCATACCCCCCTGCCCCGAGCAGCACAGGGTGTGGAGGAGTGGGGGTTGTGGTCAGTTCTGGTGTATCTTTACACCATTTGTTTAACCTGTATCTTTTAACATGATGATTTTGACCACTGGGGAGAATATACTGCATCAGTGTTACAGCACAGTCAATTCCAGCCTGCTTTACATTCTTCCTCTTCATCACCAGCTGAAGTTAGAGACTTGGAACATAACCTAGGTGACAAGACCACTGGATGCCATCTAGTGCCATGCACCTACTCAGAGCAAAACCAACTAGACAGGCTTTCGCGGGACCACATCCAGTTGTGTTCTGGGGGTCTCCAAGGATGGACATTCAGATTCATTGGGGTCTGAGTCCAATGTTTGGCCACCTACGTACCTTTTTTTTTAATTATTTATTTAACCAGTATTTTCTGTGTTGCAATTTAAGGTCATGGCTTCACATGCTATTACCGTGTACTTTTAAGTCTGTCTGTACTCTGTAACTGCCTGTTAGGTAGCGGAAGAGCATTAAGACCACAAGCAGATGTCCCTCTTTAACCATGAGCAAACCCACACTTTGTATCTCCCCTTCTGTACCATTTTGCAGCAGTTTTTGTCTTTTACCGGTGTGTCAGCTCTGGATTCACTCCAAAGGGTGCAGTGATGAACTTTGTTTCCAGCGGGTAATAAGCATTTGTTACAGTCAACAGATAAAATGTTCGAAGTTGGGTAGCTTGGCAAGGGTAAGAAAAGAATACCTGGTAAATGCTAAGTTCTGTTTTTTCCTGAGAGTACCAGAAGCCAGTGTGGTAGTCTTGTTCCTTTCATCATGCCCTGCTGTCCTTATCATTGATGAATTACCTGTTACTCCACAGTCAGAGTGTACAGTCCATCTAAAGACATATAAAAAGTATGGTTCCTCCAGTACAAAACCAGTATTATTATCTCTGATTACTGGTTTGTTTATTTTAAATTATGTTAAAGAGGCATTAATCACAAAAAGTGATGAAAATAAAATCACTGGAAAGAGAAGTTATAATGTGACAGCCAAGTTACAGTTGTAAATGTCATCTTAAAAGTTGTGCTTGTGTGTGTTTTGAAAAGGACAGTCCTTACTAGCTATGCTAAGGAATGTATTCTGATTCACTGTGAGAATGAAAATTGGTTTAGGCATCTGGAATGGAACAAGATCCCTTTAATGTGTGAGACAAACACGTTTCTTAAAAGACCTATTGTCTTTCAGAGCCATTTGACCTCATCTGGCAAATTTTCCTGTTTATTTAGAAAACATAGGCTACAATTGCCAGTTTTGTCATGTGATGACTAACACCATGGTAATATAATGGAATATTGTGTAAACAGATCAAAAAGCGTACACTTCAAAAGATTCAAGAAGGTGCTGAATTTGCTAATAGCAAAGGAGCTGTTTGAGATAACAATATGCAATCCAGTTTGAGGTGTTCACTTACAAAATAGATTAATTTCATGTAAAGTTGCACTTAAAATCAAGCTGGAAGATTTGAAGAAGTCAGCTTCTCTAGCATTTTAGATTCTTTTGTTTTCCCTTTACTTTCATTTTTTTCTAATTACAAATGCAACTGCTAGTTCTTTGCTCCAGAGTTCAGAAAGCAGTCTGCCAAGCGAATTTGCCTAAAGGCTAAATCCAGTATACCTTTGATATCAATGTATTTGATGCTGATTGTAACAGCTTACGTCATTTAAAAACTTGCCTGTTCTCAGTCCTTTGTCTCCATTTCCGAACTCCCCTTTAGCTAGGGAAGTCGGGTAGCATCCTGGATTTTTGGAAAACTTGATGATGTGCTGGAGGCCTGCTGCTTATCTCTGTTGCTTAAAAGCTGGCATGAAAACCTGTGCTGGTTTCATCCTGCTGTTGTTCTCATGAAGCCGGAGTTTGTAAGATCCATAAGCAATCAAGACCCTGTAAGCAATCTGCCAGAAACTGCCTGTGTAAGGGACTGAGAAAAACGCCTTGGTAATGGTAGCAGCTTTGGTGTTTCACAGGTGACGGAGATCACAGCGCTGGTCAGAACATCACCATGCTGGACTTCGATGTCACATGTAACTGCTTTAGAATAAATGTCACTGAAATAGGGTGGTTTGGAGGCAGTGGCTAGCACTTTATCTTTCTTGTTAAGGCATTTGCAACTTAAAGGTCTAGGTCTTCATCCTTGCTGCTTCAGAGAGTACGTGGTCTCCTGCAGTCCAGTATAGTCAGTGTCACTGCATGGTTCAAAAATTAAATTACATGTTAAAACTTTAAATACACGCTAGTGCCACACTGGAATTTTAATGTTACTGTGGATGGCGTCTCTTTAATTTCATCAATTCCATGTGGTACTGGCGGATCGTATGAATGTTGGAATTGGCAGTGTAAGCTCATGGGTTTGAAAAGCTGCGGGAGGGGGTGGGTAGGAAAGGCACTGCAGTGTTCAGGGAGATGTTTGGGTGCGCAGTATGATCAAAAGTATCATGCTGGCTATATGATGTTCTCGTACATCCACCCGTTGGTTTCACAGCACTGGTTTGCTGCGTAATGATCCAGCTGCCAGAGGTGGGAGTGCGTTAGCATTCCAGCTTTATCCGTGCTTTTTGTTGCTTTCAGCATTAATCTCTAGGTTCCTAATTAGGGAGGAAAGTGTGGAGAAATGCATTTTAAGCACACAATGCACAAAAACAAATAGAGAGGACACTTGCTCCTGCAGCCCCTTGATGTAGGGTTTGATGAAAGACACTTTTTAAGACCTTTTCAGGTAATCTTGAGGTGTGACTACGTCACAGCTTGTCTTGAGAGACAGCCAGCCGTCCTGTGCACATCAGACTGTGGTAGAAGCGGAGCAGCATGTGTGTGGGAGGACAGAAGGCCACCTCTGCAGGGTGATACCTCCTGCTCTGAGCGAGTACCTGGCTCTCCCTGGCTGTTAGCGTGGAAGGGGTCAGCGGGGCGACACGGCACAGGGACCCGTTTGCTGCTGGCATTCTTTTCAGAGCGGATATAAACAGTAGGAGAGATCAAGGGAGGAAAACGAAATGAAGGGGGTTTCTCTCTTTGTTTCTCCTGTAACCATCCAAATTTTGAAATGGTTGACAACCTTGTCTTGATTAAATCCTTTCTTTAGATTTCTATCTTAGTTTTATCTTTGGCCTGCACTGCTTTTGGAGCTTCAGCTGAGTTCTTGAATACAAAGCTAGCAAACAGCTCTATTACAGCAGAGGGTTGTAACATTGAAATGTTTAATAGATCACTTTGTCCTCAGGGAAGAGTTGTGAAACCCCTATCTTGATTGGTGATGAAGAGCCCGGAGAGTAAAACAGACTGAAAGTGCTTGCTTTGTGCATTGGGTTAGCCCAAAATTAACACTAAAATGAATGCTAACAGAAGTTCTCCAAAAAAGGTTTGCTATTTGAGGGTTATCTGTGAAAGAAGGCCAAACACAATAGCTGTAAGCCTCCGTATTAATCTGAGAGTTTCTATTAAAAAAAAAAAAAAGGCAAATTGCAGTTACCTGTCACTCTCTAGATAGCGCACCCATACAGTGCTGGATGTGTGAGCAGATTTGCTCCTCATCATCAGAACAAATGCTCTAGGCAGGTACAGAGGAGAACCAGGAGGATGTTCCGTGTTTGCATTTGACCGGTCTGCTCTAAGAACACCAGTCGTGGTGGCTCTGCTGGGATCTTACTGTATTTTAGGAGAGTTTGATGTTTGGATTGTTTTAAGGCAATTGATTAGATGGTGTGGTTAAAAGTTATACTTCATTTTGTTCAAATTACCCTGCTGTTATTTAAAAGTCAAGCTCGCAAAGAGCTATCGTAGAGGGTATTACTGTGGTTGGTGCCATTTCAGTGACTGAACAGTCTGAAAAGCTGACCCTCACGCTGTGGGGACAGCGAAGCTGTGTAACTTTCTAGTGCTTATAAATTCACAGTCGTCTTTCTCCTCTGAAAAGAGCAACATTTTTGGAGGTAATAAATGTAGGTGGCCATTCTCTGACCTCAGAAACTCATTCTGCAAAGCAGCCCTTTACGGTGTCCAGATGGATGGTTCGCTGCTCCCTTCACCAGGGAGTTTCCCAGCAGGGAGTGAGCAAGTAAATTCATTAAGTCTTGAACCAGGCTTCAGGGAGGCGTTAAATGCTCTTGGGTTATCTTCTTGCCAAGAGAGATGAGCCTGTTTTATGGCAGTAATCATTTAAGAAAAGGGAACAACTATTTTTTTGTCTCAGCTACGTTACTGAGCCTGCAAGCCAGCAGTCAGCGCTGCTGACTCGATGCAGGCCATCCTGGCACGTGAGCGGGGCCCACTGAAACCACAAGTGCTGCTGCAATAGGCTATTCTGACCCGGCATACTACGAACACCTTGATTTATGCAATCTGCACCCTGTTTTAAAGAATTAAGTTTTTATAAAAAATAGTCAGACGTTAGAGAAGAGGCTGATAGAAGACTGGAAAATGAACCTCTGGAAGTTGACACTTCTACGCTGCATCAAATGAGGTGCCAGCGCATGGTGTGTTCGGTTGTTTTTCCCTGATGATGTATCAAGGCTGTTTTGAAGTTAAAATACTAAAGATGTTTCTCAGCATTTTATTTAGAAAGGGAGACTATAAAGCACAGGGATCATGCCTCAATAAATGTCACTTCTTAGATTTTCTGCATGTGAGTCTTTGTGACAGGCTTACAAATTTTGTATAGAAATGAGAGAGCAGACAAGATAATATGTCATTAGAAATAACGTAGATGGTCTTGCAGAGTAAGGAGAAATTATGACAAATTTAAATGAAAGTGGTGTCCTCAATAGAAAAGCAACCATATATGTGTAAGTTTTAGAGAAGAATGGTCAAAATGAAGATTTACTACTTGTGACTTAGGAACCAAAGCTTGTCATCCTTCAGGTGAGGTGCAGAGTTCCAGTAAGCCCGGCCACTAATCTGTTGCTCGTGTGGAGGTGGTCTGTTTGTTCCCTGTAGTAGGCTCGCGCTGAGGGCAGTGGGTGTTCTGTTGCCTGGTTTCTTACAGTTACTTGACTGCGATCCTAAGATATAAAAAGCTAGGACAACATACAGCTGGGTTAAGTGCACTTCTGTGTGGGGAAAGAGAGTCGACAGTTTTTCTGGTGTGTAAAGTGGAGATAAATTAAATGGTAGGTGGTAGGAGAAAAGTGCCATATGCAGGAATTTTAATAAAGAAGCATTGTTTTCAGAAACTACATGTTCGCAATATGGCAATAACTTGTCATCCCCTCTGAATTTCTTCAGTTTCCATCATGTATCACTTTATGCTTAGAAAGCACGTTCCTCATCTCCACCCACAGTACCACTTCCATTTGGGGGCTGAGATGGAGCCTTCTGCAGGTCAAATCCACGCAGGCTTTTGTGTTGCGGGGTCCTTTGGAGCGCTGTGTGTCACCTGTATGTCATTGGACTTTGATTTGGGATACATATCTAGCAGCCAGCTCAAAAAATCTGGTGTAGATTTAGCACACCATGCCTTTCTGCCAGAGAAGCAGAAGAGATTTCTTTGCTTTTGATCCATGAATTTGGGATACCTTTGGGTGACATTCCGTTTGACTTCACTTGCGACTTCTGCTTTTATCAGCTTCCAAAAAAATAAGTATCAGACTGCGAGGATCTAAGTGACATCACTCAAATATTTTCTGATATATTTGAGACCATAATTTTCCTCTGCAAGTCTTCTGGTTTTCTTTTTTTGAGAGGGCCTGTCATCAGGGGCAGAGAGGGAAGTGTAACTGTGCAAAGGAGAAAGATTTCCCAAACTTTTCTTTTTTGTATGTACATGTACAGGCAGAGAACTTGTCTAATTCAGAACTGTTGGCATCACTGTGAATTGTCTTGAGCTAGAGAAGCGCAGTCCAGCCTCTGGGTAAAAGTTGAACATGGTCAAAAAGATCAATTCCCCGTGCCACCCAAAAATGGAGGGAAATAAAAAGGAAATTTTTATTTCCTCATGTATATAAATTTCCTTTTATATGTATCTTTTATATATATATATATATACATTTATTTCCTTTTATATAAATCCAGACCCCCTCAGTGGCAATTATTTGTTTAAAGAAAGAAATTACAGTTTTGAAGTTACTGCAACAAGTAGGTTTTGTGAAAACGGTGTTTCAGTAAAATGCTTGTGGCTTTGGTGAAGGGCAGGTTGAATACGTGGTATAATTAGTTTCTTTTTTTTTTTTTTTTTAAACAGAAGTTGAAAACTCTTTATGGAAAGTTTCAAGAAGCTTGCAGGGTTAAAATAGTTTGGGTGATGTAACTGTTGATGGATTCTTGAATTCTGATCTTGTACTTCGAAAGAGATGCTACCTCGTGTGGGTGCAAGGCTTCACTCGCAGGTTAAGAATAGAAGAGACATCAATTCTTTACTTCATTGCTATGGTAACTGAAATGTGATCCGGTTTCATTCCATCTAGTGTAAAGTTTCTGAGATGGGTCCTCATACTGCTTCCATTCCTCTCAAGCATTTAACACATAAACCTGCATCTCTTCTTTTTAAAGATTATTTATCCTTTTCATGGCATAAAAATTACCTGGCGTGTACTTTGCAATCCAAATTTGGCAGATTTTTGTCAAGGGAACAAACTGACTTCCAGGATCCCTTTACAGGTCTTTTTCTCTCATCTCACCTCTGTGCTCCTTGCCACCCCTTCGCCAGTTAGTAAAGTGACTTCACCACCAGGAAGTCTAATCCGTACACTCCAAGATTACGCTGAAGTTAAAACTGAAGCACGGTGAATGGGGACTGGCAAAACCGCTGCAAAAGCATGCTCGTGATCCACGCTAGAACACTAATGCTAATGCCACCCGAGTCCGTCCTGCAGCAAACCCCCAGCGTTTTGCTTTCAGAGTGAACTGCTTTGTGGCATTTAAATACTGTTCCCTTGCTTCAAGGAAATCACATCAGTGGGCACGTGCCAGGGTGTAACTGGCCCACGGCCTCTGCTAAGAAACTCGGGCAAGGAACAGGGTTTGGCGGTTCATTTCAGCTGGTGGTTACTGGCTGACTAGGTGATGGTTAGCGGGGAATCGCTTAGTCTCTTCACAAGATCCAGCACGCTGCTGCCAGTGACCTTAGTAACAGGTAAAGGAGGGAAATAAGTTGAGTTTTTGTTTGCAGAACAAATCGACAAGCAAAAAACTCCGAAAGCTTTGAGATTGTCTGCAATTTCTCTGCATCGAACCCCTGCATTTCAAAACTTTACTAAACCCAAGGACTCATGGATGTATCATTTAGACACATAAATGAATCTGACTCTGGCTGCTTTTTTTTTTAAGGGTGAGAGGGGCAAATCCTGCAGATGTGAAGCGTTGTTTTAATCGGAGCAGTGTGTTTCGTACAGCCCTCCAGAGCTGCTTGCTGTGTCAGTCACAGCATCGTGCAGTACTGTGTTGTGTGAGTACCGCAGTGTGCATTTAAAATAATCGTCGCACCCGGTGGAGATGCTCCTCATCCCGACCACGTCAGTTGAGCAGTTATTATGTGGTGGAAGCATAAACCTGGTGTGGGGTCTCTCCCCCCAAGTTAGACGCATGTGCTTCACTAGCTGATAGCAAGCGCAACTTCAGAAATCGTTTGCTGTAGGTGTGAGCTTGACTTCCAGACTGAAATATTAATGCTCTGGTGGGATGTGGTAATAGATTCTGTTGTGGCTGTTTATGGCTCTGTGAACTCTACTGTTTTCTGTAACTGAGGTATCTTGGTTAATTTCCATAAATGTTTTCTCTGCGAAAACCCTCAGACCGTATGAAGATGTTTGCATAGCTATGATTATTTTATTCGGTTGATCTTGTCAAATTAGCTGGCACTAGGGAATTCCCTAATAGTTTTGGCATAGATTGGGTCATTTTGTTTTGCTGTTTCTGTGGGAATGCTTTATGTGTTTCTCCTCACCCTAGCTATTAATGTGATGCAGTAAGGTTTTGAAACCTACTGAAATCTGGTTTTAGTAGTAAGGAGAAGGTACAGGAAAGGACGTTTTGTACTTTGTGGCTAAACCCCATGGTGGATTCTCATAGCCGTGGGCTCCGATTCATACAGGTATAGCCTGTAGCTCTGCTTCAGCAGCAGCTAGCCCACCCGTGAGGCATGTACCTTCGTGTTTTGAGTCTGGGTGGTCTTACAGTCTCACTGCAGATTAGTAACAGAGATCCCTTTAAGAATGAGACTGAGTGGGCTTTAAGATGGTGGGAAGTTTTGAGCTCAAGTAGTTTTCTTAGCTATTACACTGTATTTGGTGCGACGCACCTTAAATTGAGATAGTCCCAGTGTGCTCCGGTGGCCATTGTTTCATTTCAAGTACGGGATTTGGGTATACGGTGACTGCACGCGGGATGGTTTGCTTTGTGCATGCCCCCTGGCTCTGGCCTAAGAAACAAAGATAGGGTTTTTTCTTCGATTCCATTAGGTGCAATGCTTAGCTGGAGTCGGGCAACCAAATCAGCTTTAATTAGAGGAATTCCGTACTGCCTCCAATTTTCCATTTGCGTGCTACATTAGTAAAAAACGGAGCTATTGCTGAGAAAGGGGAGGCAGAGGTTAAGCAATTCCTGCCTTCTGTCTCGTGGCACAGGAGTCAGCGTCCCTAATCTGGCATCCTGCCTTGTTACTGCACTGCGCCCCTTCAGCTCACACTCTACAACCACGCAGGCTGCAAGTTATCTGAGCGTACGGCGTTCAGTAACGATAGGTCTGTGCCCAGCCCTGATCAAACTCAGCCTTGTGCTGAACAGCACCATCACTGCAGATAGGGACATAAGTTCCCATGGCATGGACATCAGAAATTCTGTAGGTCAGTGGTGTCATAGGCTATACTAATGCTCTTTGATCCTTAATTCTTGCTTTGAATGATGAAACCTCAAATTTGGTATGTCACATTGTGATTTAAGTACAAATACTGGCAGAAGTTACTGTATGAAATTTTGCAAATATTAATAAACATGGGATGTAGTAAGGTTATTTGCAAATGTTTGGTTGCCCTAAATGTGAGGAGTGGTGTCAGTGCTGCTCTAATGATCTGCTGTATATCCTCCAAGTGAAAATGAAGGAGAGTGTTACCAATGTCTTGGTTAACCTGGGAATTTGGACTCTGCTTTTTGACTCTTTGAAAACAACTTGCAGTGTATGAAATATCCTGTGGGCAGTTAACTCCCACATTTATGACACACGTTGTTTTTGCCGTTTCAATGACTCTCAGATGGTTTCTTTACCTTCCTTTCAGAAAAGACGACGGCGGATTGACCGAAGCATGATTGGGGAGCCGACAAACTTTGTTCACACAGCTCATGTAGGATCAGGAGACCTGTTCAGTGGAATGAATTCGGTAAGCGTGAGCGGATGAAGAATGTTTCATCTTACACGTATGCGGTGTTCATGTATTCTGTCTGTGATGGCTGAAGCATTGAGTCTTTCAGCTATAAGAAAGGAACTCTATAAAACTGAAGAACAATGTGCTAGCTTACACATTCCAACATTTGCATGTAAGATTATGGACCATCATTTTAAAAATTTCTGTATTTATTTGACAACACATAGTAGGTGTAATAGTAGATAAATTGTACAGTCTGTGTGTCGAATACTTGAAAGAAATTGTTCTCAGGGCATGTACGAGGTATATTTGAAAACATACTAGAGTATTTTAGAGAAGAAATTTAATTTACTAGATACCTTACCTTAAACGCTTTAAGTTATTTTGATGTAAAACTCTAACTTACCCTGGTTTATCGTGCACACAAATATTTTTGGGTGTCATTGTTGAGGTTTTTCTATATTCTGTAGCCTTGTGAATTATTTCTAGAGCAAGCACTGTTGTCATGGGCAAGGTTTTGTGGTTTCCTGTAGACGACGGCAGCAATACATATTTTTATCTCTCTGAAAGTGAAAAACAGAGGCTAGGACAGATACTGAAAATCAGCTTACGAAGATAAATTTCTTTTGTACAGCTTTGTATTTATGTGAAATGTCAGTCTGTTTTTAAGGTCAATAATAGGCAGTTTGGAAAAGGGTGGTGTGTAGATAATGACGAAACAAACTTCTTGACCTCAATCCTCTTTAAAGAAAAAATATGTTTTGAGATGAAAATGAAAAGTACTTCTTGACAAAGGCGAAGGAAGAGTTCTGTCGTAGGTATCAGAATAGAGAGCAGAGCTGTGAAGGAAAGGGGCAGTTTTAATGTAGGCGAGTGCGGTGATTTGTAGTTTGAAGTAGCTTATTGAGATCAGACAAAAATTTACATAACTCAGTACAAACTGGGGAAGGGCAAAGCTAGAACATCTGACATGACAAACAGTATGCTACATTTTCCCAGGAACAGCATAATGGATTGGATTTAATTTGTACTAAAACATCTGTAGGCAAGTTCAATGGACAAACACAGCTTCAACTTGAAAAAAATCAGTTAACGCTAATTACGTATTTAATGCAACGTATTACATTATTATTTCAAATTATAATGGCTTTGAATATTAAAGTGAGCGGGTTTGTTCTCTTTTTTTTTTTTTTTTTTTTAAGCATGACTTTTTGCTTTTTAAATGTTTGTTGTCGCTCCTGTGAGAACCTTCCTCATTCTCACAGCAGGGCTGCTGCATGTGAGGTTTGTGGTGATCGCCTGAAGCTTTGCTCCGTCACCTCAGACGTAACCCCTGCTTGTCCTCGCCTTCTCCTCCTACCTGAAGACGGATGTTATGCGAAGCAGTCCTTATTGTCTCTCTGCACAGATGTTTTCATTTTGAACGCTCATGACAGACTCTTTCCCTCGCCTTTTATATTTGAATAGTGCGCTGCGTCAGCGGCCAGAGTGATTTTTCTAATTCCAGATAGAAAGGATCTTTATGCAAAAAATAATCCTTGTTTCCCCTCTTCACAAGCACAAATCTCTACTTTTTGACACTTCTTGTTTTCCTGTCTCTTCTGTGATGACTTACTGTGCTAATGTTGCATCCAGTCTCCGTGTCCATTTTTTTTCAGTGTAAATGCCAAGGTTACAGTGTTCACCTCCGTGTTTTTCTGCTGCTTAATTTCCTTTATAGCATAGATGTTACACTCCTTCGTGAGCTTCCTCCTGCTTTCTCTCTTCTGAATACCTGAGGGGGACCTCCTGCAAATTTGTATATATTTGGCTCTTTACCCACTCTCTGCTCTGTGCCCTCTTTCATCAGCATCATTCTTCATTACATATCCTTATGGTTCTGAGGGCGATAGATTTCTGACTACTGAAATATTTTGCTTTTTTGTTGCCTTCTCTGTAGAGTGCCTAGCCTCTCTGTCAAAGCCACGCTTGAGCAGTAGGAGCCCTCTCCGCACTGTTTCTTTCTCATTCCCGTCACTTTCTTATTTCACCTTCATATTGCATGGTCAAATCTCTCATTTCTTCTGCTTCATGTTCCTCAGTTTAGTCTTTGATTTCATGTATTCTGTCCTTTTCCTAGTTTTCCCTTGTTTTCTTTCTTCAAGGACCATCTGTGCTATTTCCAGTTCTAAAAGGGAGGGAAAGAAAAGGGGAGAAGGAATTTAATGAGATAGATGAGCAGCACAACAGTTTGTGTGATCTTTAATTGGTGCAATCCTCTTCCCCTTCCAAAATCTTTAAACCCGTAGCGTATCTAAATTGGGCATAAGCGAGAACAACCTTGCTGTTGCCTATCATCAAAGGCAGGCAACGGCATCTCTGGGAAAGGAAATAATAATAATTGCGTTTCACGGTGCTTGTTCTTGTAGCTCAGACTGCCTCAAAAGGGGGTGCTTCAGAAAGAATACCACCGTATAAGCCTACAGTTGTTAGACCTGCTTTTTGCTCAGTGTTTTTAACATTGTATGCCCACAACAGAAGTCTTCATGTACCAAATAGCCACGGAACGCTTAATGCAGTCTTAGTTCAGTGTGCTGGATTCTCTTTGCTTTAGGTCTCACAGCATTTGAGACTGATACTTCCTTACCCGCTAATACATCTGTATGTGTGACTCAAGTACCAGGGAAATTATTCTGACCTTCAGAAGAAGTACTCACAAAAATTTGCACTTTAGCCTTGCAACCTGTGTTGATTTGCTGTTCTACACCGTTTTGAAGTCATGTAGGCAGCCCTTAGGCTGGAAGGAGACACGGCCTGGGGAGGTTTTTCTAGCTCTTTATCACTAGAGGCAGGGTTCGTTCAGATGAAATTAATGCCATCATCAAGTCATTCTTGTGAATACATTTACATGTAGATTAATTATTTTCTGAGGAAAAAAATACTAAATGCCTCTGATTCCAATGAGCAAGAGGCTTGATGATGATGAAGATGACCAGCTTGGTGAAATGTGAGAGCTATCAAACACCACCCCATGAATGTGGTCGCACTTCTCCACACTTCCTTACTGAGTTTGTCATATCTGATGGCAGACCCACGAGAGTATTGGCTCTGAACACATTTCCCTGAAGAAAAATGTGATTATAACATGGCATTGCTGCAGCTCTATCGCTTATTTGAGTGAAGCACCAAGGCAGAAAACGGTTAAATTTTAAGCACATAAAAATCAGTTCTTCTGCATAGCGCTGCAATATGCCATGCTGTTGGAGACAAGAGATCCTGAAACAGGCTCTTTTTTTTCTGTTTTTCCACACCGGTTTGAGAAACGGTGCGTAAGGAAGAGTTGTTACCAATTCATTTCGTGTGTGCACGCGTGGGTTTGGCTTTGCTGTGGAAGAATGTATTTCTTTTGCCTGAGTAGACAGGGAAAATGTTGTGGATGCTACTTGGAAATAACTCTCCAGCGCTGTTTTAATACAGCTTTCTGGTGGTATTTTGAGGCTGCCATGAAGGAGCATACATGTAAAAACTGCAAGTGGTGCCCTGCAGGCATAGGTTTTTCTGCAAGTTTAATTTCAGAAGCTGTAGCCTTGAGGGAGTGTGTTATTCTGTGCTCCTTGTGTACTTGTTGTGTAAGCTCTGGGCTGCAGAGAGAAAAAAGGGCAACCCTTTAAGGCTGGAGTTGCCTTCCTGCGGGCACGTGGACGTGATTCTTTTGACTGATGCCACACAAGCTGGAAAGGACTATGGACACCTTTCCTTTTTGTTATAAAAGCAATGAAAGCCGCAGAGGGATATGCATGTCTTTGTGTGTGTGTGGTTCTTTATGTGTTTATTTGAATCAGGCTGAAAATAGCTTCAAATAAGCTATTTCCAGGGAAGCTGATGGATTATGATTTAAACAATAAATGACCTGCCACTGAAAGGAATCACAGCAATTAAAGGAAAGCAGTGTATGCTGTTACGTAAATAGCTAGCTATAAAACCTTCCACAAAGCCAAAGCTCCTCTGGTTCAGAAAGTCCTCTTGTTTTTTTTTAATTATCTGAAGTGAGCCGTACGGTATAGATACTATCCAGTTATTTTGGAAGTTGTCTATTATATTTTTAACATGATTGTCTCAACTTCTCTGGTTTATCATACTTGGCAAAGAACGTTTTCCAGATAACAAGGTAAGTTGTAGCTTGTCAGGTGGAGTGGAGTTGGATACCAGTGAGAAGTTTGATTAATTTTTTTTTGAGTAATCAAGCAGGTCAGTGAAAGCCTGAATCAGCCTTTTTTCTCCGGGAGAGAGGAAAAACTTCTGCCTCAGCACCAGTTCCTCCACCTCTCCCGTCGAGCTGCCTGCAGAAGCGAGAACTCCAGCAAGCCTACGCTGTACATGCCCTCGTGCAAAAGTAATGTTGCTTTAGTGGTGCGGGAGAACTTGAAAACCAAAACCTCAACAGGAAGCAAAACTGTAAGCGAGACCAGGCCACAGCTCACTAACTGCCCCCCTTTCCCATCTGCCTGCAGGTCAGCTCCATTCAGAACCAAATGCAGTCCAAGGGAGGCTATGGAGGCGGCATGTCTGCCAGCGTCCAGATGCAGCTCGTAGATACAAAGGCAGGATAACCTTGGGGAAACCTCTCCAGTAAGTACTGCGCTCTGCTTTTCGGGCAGGGTTAGAGCAGTAGGAAGAACAATCGTACAGGGTACTTCATAATTAGCTCCCTACAAATGTCTGTATGATGCCCAATTTTAAAATGCATTTCTGAGTAAAAAATTCAGTATCATGTAAGCATGTTAATTTTTTTACACGATGAAGAAGAGATTGTCCTGACGACATCAGTCTGTCTGTAAGCCAGTTTTATACCCAAGATTGTAGGCAAATCTTTGCAAGTGAAGTTGGTTGCATAACAAATTTCAGAAAGAAAATCTGTGATCTGATTAAGGTAGCATTTTTGCAACAGCTCCATCCTTTTAAGCATAGTATGCATGGTGTTAAATCAACAAACAGCAATTTTACAGTAGGAAAATGGTCACTCAGAATGCTCAAAACTCGGTTTAACGTGTGTTTTCTGTCTTCCAGGTTTATGTGACTTTCCGTCTTCTTCCCTGTGTCCCCTCCTTTGAAGTGATGAGCTCACTGTTCACCCTCTGTGATTACTCCAGTGAAAAGTCGCTGTTCTGCTCTGATGATGCCATTTATCAGATTGGTCCGACCGTGCCTTTCGGTGGCATGCAGACATTGGCCTCTGCCAGTATCACGGGCATAGAACTGTGTTAGGATTGGTTTTAGCTTTTTGTTTGTTTTAAGGCAAATTAAAGTACCAACCTTCTCTACCCTCATCTTATAGGTCTTTTCCAACCATAGTGATTCTGTGATTCACAAATACTAATGGGCAACACTCTATTGCTTTTAATCTTTACATCTTTTCTCCACTCAAGTAATTCAGAAATGAGTGAGTTTCCATTAATGTCTTCAGTCATCTATTGTCCATACCCATTTTTTAAAGGTCTGGGACCTGCAAGCACAAATGATTGTTTCACACAAAATCAGCAGAGTAGATGACCGCATGCTTTGTGAGGTTGCTTTGTATGGTGGCCTGCTTGGTGCTAGAAGAAAAAAATAAATGCTTACTGCAGACTGGTGAAAAATTTTGCTGTGGCACCAAGTCATGCCTGTTCCTGAAAAAGGACTTGTAACTTAGCTGCTTCAAAGTTATGTCTTTATTTTATTTTTTATCTAACTGGTCTTGAAACAAGAAAGAGAGAGCTTGAATTCATGAGGCGTTTGTTGTAAATGTTCAGTATATTTATTTTGAAAGAGCTGACCTTGAGACTGTAAACCAGTGTAGTACCGTACCTAAATGTTGTGGAAGCGCTTTAGTCTATTTAAAAGAGAAAAACATCATGTTTGGCTGCTTCTTTTTCTTTCTACTGTTTTTCTTAATTTTAGGCTGTATGGTCATTTCCAGTAGCAGCATGTCAGACTGCCTGCAATATTAGCTGAAGAGTTTAGTAGCCCTCTCTAAGTAGTTGGCAGTTTCTGTGTACTAAATATTTAGGGGCCATGGAAGTTGCTGAGAGCGACATACTAATCTGGCAGAACAGATGCCAATGAAAACAGCATACAGGGTGACTTTTTACTAAGTCTGTAAAACGCCTTTTGCTCAGGTTCCAAAGCATGTTTCTTTCACACGTTGTGAAATTGTATTTTAATATTGCACTGTTTTCAGATTAGGGCTGTAAATGGTCCCTTTTTTCCTCCTCATTGGTGGTTTGAGAGAAGTCAATGATCTGAGTCGTGGTTCAGCAGAAGAATTTATGCGGGGGAGAAAACAAAAAACCCCGAACAAGTAAGGCATAACTGAGCCTAGTCAGATCCATTTTCAAACGTAAACGTGCATGTGTTCATAAACATAGGTTGCTGTCATAAATGATTCTTTGTTCTTTTTCCATCCCTTCCCTGGTTTCACATTGCAGTATGTTGATTCAAACACGTATGAACCTACCTGCTCTTCTCTCTCAGTTCACAAACAAGGCACAAAACACCGTGGAGGTAGTTTGCCTTCCCTAAGTTGTATCCCACCAGTAAGTGTCAATTATCTGGTTGAATAGTTGGAATTAGGTTGGATAGTCTTCACTGATAAAGGTACTGATTCATGATGACAGAAGATCAAGATGTGCAATTGTCTGGTTGCATAAACACATGGCAGTGGCAGTGATGTGTTTGTTTTAGGGGCAGCATATCCAGTGCCACTTTATCACGAGTCTTAAATATACTGTGATCAAAAAACTATTTGAGCTTTGTCATTGGTAATAGCGGCTTAAATTTACTTGCCAAACCTATCTTGCACTTGTCAAAATGTTTTCAGCTCAATAGCCAGGAAAAAAAAATTGGACATATTTTTATAACAGACATAGTTTTTTTGTACATTGTGTTCATTCTTGAATAAAGTCAGTTCAGTGTTGGCTTGTAGATATTGAAAGGAAAGTATTGACTTTGATTAAATAAATGTTTTCTTTCAGTTGGTGGCCTACCCTTTCCTTTTTTTCTTAAGTTACGTTTGCATTGGAAAACCACTTGCAGCCTACGGACAAATCTGTGGTGAAAATTCCCTGAGGAGTAACCTGTCAGTGTCAATAAGTAATTTTCAGGAGTGAGGTTTTTTGGTGCCACTTGACCTTTTTGTTGCCAAGGGGATATAATTTTACTGGCAGTTCTATTGCATCGGTTTATGGTGTGTACCAAGGCCTTCTCCAAGGGAAGGCTCCTGAAGAAAATACACTGGAAACCTTCATATACAGGACTTATTTCCTTTTGACTGTAACTGGTATGTGTGTTACTTTCTTGATTGTGATGCAGATTACTGTGGTGATCAGTAGAAGACTTGACTGTACAACTAATCATCGTAATATGCACATCTGCATTAAATATACCTGCAAGGCACAATATCGTCTACTCTCTATTTGGCTCAGTTCTTGTATCTGACACTCAAAGTTAATTCCTTCAGCACTAATTTACTGCTTTAAACTTCGTGTTAAATTGTTTTGAAGACTGATAACGAACTCTTTATAGCTCATGGCAAGTTCCTGAAATTGCCAGTTGAGGAAAAGAGATAGTCCTGAAGGGAAAGATCAAGATAAACCCGTGAGATATCAATCAACTAGAGGGTTCTTTAACTGTTGAGGTTATAGAAGCTTAGTACCGTCTACAGAGGTATGTCTTGAAGAGCAGATGTTTTAATATAACCACCTATAAAAATAAAGGGGTTTGACCTTTTAAAGAAGGAGCCCGTTGACACTTAGGCTGCTCAGCTGCCTGGAGCAGCTGTGTGAGTCAATTCACCCCTTTTGTGCCTTCTTTTAAGTGAGACGGTGCTGCCTCAGCAACCAAGTCTCTGGGCACAGTCTCGGTCCCGAGTGGCACTGTGCTCTGCCATGATCTGATATCCCAAAAAGCCCCCACCAGTCAGATCCAGAAAAAAGCTGTTAGGAAATCTTGCCCTGTCTACGTAGTGACGCTTCCCTGCCAAGGACGACACATGCTTCACCACAGCGCAGTTGCTCTGATCTCAGTAACCCTTGTCTCTCTTTTTGGAGGAGGGGGGAGAGTCAATTAAATACAATATTGATTTTCAAATTCCCATTCCTTATTCCATATCCCTTTTTCTACAGTCGGCTAATCACAGAAGACTACGCACGTTACTATTACAGTACGCGCTACGTAACTTATTCTTTAGAAACAGTTGTTAACATGATAGAATGATGGAGTCCAGACTAAATTCCAGATTTAGTGGTATAGTGCAATTCCACGGGCACAGACAGGTACGTGAGGACACAAAACACTTTCAGACTAAAAGATGTTTGTTACAGGCTCAGTGTTTGGGATGAGAGTTTGAGGCTTCTTTTGTCTATTAAGTCTGTCAAAACATGCAGGTTGCAACAGGCTGCAACTTCCCTATAAAACTCTTCTACCAATGCTAAAAAGAGTTAAAAATTATAATCAGCATACCTAGCGCTGCCCGATTTCTGCAAAAGTTCACGTGCCTGAGCCTGACGTCTGCCACAGGCAGGTGAAGGGAGGCAGAGAGGGGATGGCCAAGCAGTGAACGAGATTCCCCAGAACAAGACACAATGAAAACTTAACCGTCGCTGCACGGCAGCAGCCGTAGGTAAATTCCAGATGTTTCGTTCAGTGTTGGCTGTAGGTGATTAGGAGAGGTTACGCACAGTGACCGTGTCAATAAACCCTGCTGAAGATGATGTCCTGGCTCTCCAGTGGCTAGCAGAAGCCGCTAAAGCTTAGCGCGCCATCGAAGCTGGTCGAGACTGGTCCCGTCTACGCTCCCACAGCCGGTGCTGGCACCGACACCGAGCTGACTGCTCCACTGACTGTACTGGGTACTGACCCGTAGTAAAGGTGGTGGTTTTGCACCAGTTGGTTAGTTTTAATTTCGATCAGTTTCTTAACGCTTATCCAAAGTCTGCGTGGGATCAGAAATAATCTGTTACAGGGAACACCGATAGCTTAACCTGGCTGTGGAAAAGCGTGCAGCTTTCTGAATTAAAAAACCCCCACGGAAGGTTCAGCCTAGTGACAAACTTAACCTACTGAAACCCTGCTTCCACTTTGTGGGAGCTCTGTTTCCGTGTATTGGGCTCATCAGCTTTGCCCAGGTTATTCTGCTTGGTTTGGAGGCCAGATGGTCAACTCCATCGTCCCCAAGAGTCGGCCAGCCTCGGGCAATGTGTTTCACGTCTGCCATCAGCGCGAGCTCCGTCCGTCACCACGAGACACGGCCTTCTGCCTTCGCCTGAGCTGGTTGCAGGGACGAGCCCAGGCTTGGGGCGGGTCTCCCAGTCAGCCCAGGAAACACAAGTGCTGGTGGGGCTGGCAGTAACCTGCTGGGCACCAAGCTTGCATACGTAAATACGGTGCGGAAAGCTACAACCACGTTTATGAACGATTGAGCTGTCACGCGAAAGGCACGTTCATTCGTTATGACAGAGCTATTCAAGCGTTTGTGGGAGCTTTCCGTGGCGTGGATTGTCCACAGCCAAGTTTATCCTTCCGAAAAACCTGATGATCTGTTTTTAGACACCAGGTAGTCACGCAGCCTGCTGGCAGAAAAAGGAAGGTGGAGTGTTACGCCTGGTTTAGCAGTTCTTAAAGCGGATCCTTCGCTTTTGGGCTTGGCTTGTAGTAGAAAGCGCTGGTGTGCCGGGACACGGGTGCAGAGGAGGGCTGGGCTCGGGTAAGTGAAGCTGACGTTAGCTTCCTCTGATTTTCCACCCGTTGGAGCAGGTGTTGGTGTACACAAGGGTCGGGGTAAGCTTTGTCCGTCCAACGGCGATTTTGAGGGCGGGAGATGTTTCAGCATCAAACAGTGAGCCACCCGCTCTGGATACGTGTCCTTTTCCTCAAAATGCTGAGCCATAAGAAAGCTTCACATACGGATGCCAGGATGCAGGGAGTCCTGGTCTTCACCGGCGCGCCGCGTGTCGGAGTCGCAGGCGGTTGCCTCCCAGGAACGCGCTTCGTTTCGCCCACGCTGTGCCGTGGAGGAGATCTTGGCTTTTCTAAATCTCCCACCGTCGGCCTTCGATGGTTACGACCGGTTTGAAGCGTCTGCCAGGCAGTGCGCCGCATTCGCCCGTTTCCTGGCGGGAAGCTGAGGTGAGTGACCGCTGCTGATGCAGCAGTGGTGTGAGCAGCCCCCGTGCACCGCGCACGAGACGAGACGGGGTTTCGCTCTTCCGCCTGCTCTCACTCGCCGCGATCCCTCGCCGACCGTGCAAGGTAGGCTGTCGCGCGAGGCCTTTGCACACCACCTCTAGGAGGAAGATGAGTATTACCTGGAATTGATTTTTAAGTCCTTGGATTTCACGAAATGTGGCAACACTATGGAAATGGCCATTTGAAGCAGCTTTCCTCAGGAAATCATCTTTACAGAAGCAATAAAGCACGCACATAATGGTCATCCTCGGAGAAGAGGACGCTTTCCAGGTGGTTGATGCTAATGTGCGTTACTGTGCTAATCTTGGCATTCCACAGCTTGTTCCACCCGTCACAATTTCACCTGCTGGAGCTGTAACAACCATCTCGCGTGTGCACGCGTGTGCAGGAAGCCGCAGAGACGGTGTGTGGGCGCGGGGGTGCTGTGCCGCGTTTCGGTTCAGCGTCGCGAAGGAGAAAAACGTTTCAGAAGGTGGAAATAGGGAATGGGCAATCACGTTTCGGCAAGCAACACTCTGGGTTTGGAAGGATGGAGGGCTGTGGGGGGCAGATGTCAAGGGTAGGTGCGTGAGAAGAAAGGAGGGTAAGCGGGGGAGGAGGGTGAACGGTGACAGGCGCCCAAGCACCGCACCCGGGCCAATTCTCCATGGTGCTCTTTTCAGGAAGGAGCTGTTGGCGACAGCTGCAAAACCAGAGCCCAGTGCAGCAAGGCTTGTTCATTTTTCACTGCTCTAGGTTGTAGTTCCCAAGCCAATTACTCTCGCTGTAAGTTGCAGCAGACGTTTGGTTTCCAGCTGGCACCGGCAGGATCCGTCATAACAGGCAGGGTAGGAGCAGCCCAGGGGAACAGGGCTGTGTGGGGAACAGACCTTGGAAATGAGACTCTTTCTGACAATTTTCAAAGTCTGTATTTAATGCAAAGTATTCTTAACGTGAACATGCATGGGACGGTGCGATGGCTGCCCACGCAGCTCCACATCTCTTCAAAAAACATTCCGATGTCTGTTTCCAAACCCGTTTGTTGGAGCTCGACGACGTTAGGAAGATCCTGCCGCTCCGGGTCCAAGTCCCGGTATTACTTTCTGTTGCCTAGAACCACCCACTTCTGCCTGCGTACGTCTCTGCAATGGCACAGACGCTGTTCTCCTCCGCGACTGCCACAATGCACCCAGCCCGGTCCTGGGGTGGGAACAAAACTGCCACACCATGCTTTGGGTAAGAGCTGCTTCGCTCATCGTCTGAATCACCACCAGAGCACCGCAAATACGTGGCGGAAGGAAACACTCTGGCTAACACGGCAGCTTTGGAGAACCTGAAACTGCGAGTTACATCAAGGTGACTGCTCACTAAAGCAATTTTAAGTAGGATTTTCGGCCTCTGAAAACACACTTGCGTACCCGAGCACGTGGAGCAGCATTAAACCGTGCTGACCTATGTCGCTGCACTGGCCCATACCGTCCCCAGCGTACACGCTACCGTGGGACGTCGCGGTTTCTGCTCTAAGGACGAGTGCCGGACCGTTTCTGGGCACGAGGCTCTTGCCAGCTGCGGTGCAGAGCATCCGCCTGCCTTCCGCACAGCAGCACGTGGAACACCCGTCCGGCAGCCGCCCAGAGGCCAGCGCAGCGCTGGGGGGGTTTGTCCCAGCTCTGGGTGCTGGAGCCATTTGGCACGAGAGACCGGGAACTATTTTTGTCGGCGCCTGCAGGTGTTGCGGCCGCAAGCGCGTTGCCCCCAGCTCAGCTGCGAGCCAGCGGGGTCTGCCACGGCGAGACCCGCTGGAACACGCGGAACCGCAGCAGCTGCCCTGCTCTGGGGGCAGCTGAGACAGCCCAGGCCTCACCCCGGACCAGACGAGGGGTTTGCATCGCATTCCTGGGCAGCACTGATACCCTCCCGAGTGCAAATTCTCATAGCATGGCACCGAGTTAGGAAAACCCTGCCCGAATCAGACTTCCTCAGGAAGGTCACGTAGCTAACTCTGCGCAAAGCCAGGTCCTCCCCCTCCCCGCCCCCTTCAGCAGGGTCATGCCAGCCCACAGAAGGGCAATTGGAGCTGCTTCTTATCAACAGGATAGTCAGCGCTGTCACTGCTTGGAAAACCGTGATGAAGAACGTGCAGCTGCTCGTTTGGACGGCTTTCCTCAGCCGGGAAGCTGTCCACACCCGTGAAGAAAAATCCTCCCTGGGACTAACATGCCTTCTAAATTTAAGCATCTCTGTAAGCAAGAGATTTCCATGAGCCTGTCCAACAAACCGTGCCACAGGGCGCCTAAACCCTCCCCTTCCTCCCCCCGGTATTAGCAATCCCGATGATGTTCTACGTGAGATGTTTAAAAAATGGCAATAAATATTTGGGTAACAGGAAAGCGAGCACGGGCCTCCCTGTATGGCCACTGGCTTTAGAGAGCAAGTTGTCGCAGGGTAAAGCCGGTTTCGCAGCGTGCTGGACCGTTTCCCAGCTGAGAGCCCCGCAGTCCAGTCCTGGCACCGCGGAGGAACTTGTGAATGAGAATGGCCTTTTCTAACCGGGCCAAGACAACCTAGAATCACCCCGTAGAATCTGCAAAGACAAAACTAAGAATGCACTTACAAAATGAAGAACACATTTGCATGGTTCAGGATTTCATCGTCTCGCTTTTTCCTCTGCACGACCTTTTTTTTCCCCCAGATTTCTGGTACACCACGTCATTGGCATCTTTATTCCTTCACTGTGTACGACTTAAGGTTTTGGGCTTCTGAGAACCGTTTCTTAAGACTTCAGGTGCTGCCGAAGTTGCTTGTTTCCCACCTGAGGTCAGTCTTAATCCTCTCATCCCAAATGGCATCACAGCCACTTTCACGTGGATTATCGGGAACAAGCAGCAGGAGCTAATGGATTTAAGTGAGGCTTGAAATAACGAACATAATAAATAGGTGCCCCTAAGCACCTCCTAGAATGCTATTGGAGTAGCAATAGCAGTGCCTTGATACCTGACCGGGGGTTAACATCCTCTAAGGGGTAACAGGCGTGCCACGGCTTGGTTTCGTGGCACTGCGTCGGAAGACTGGCCCCCCAGGTCCCGTCCTCGCTACAGTCAGTAGTGCTGGTTGAGGGGTCACTGCAGAGCTTTGTAGTGACTTGCACAAGCACACAGGGTTTAACAGACTCTCTGAAAAAGGAAAAAAACCCACCCTAATTTATTTTGTTTCATATAAATGAGCTAATTTTTTTTCACAAACTGCGTAATTGCCGTGTCCCTTGCCTGTGTTCTGCACCCTGGAAGATAAGACCGCTTCAGAAGCGGCAGGGTGACAAGAGAGTTCTCTACTGCTTCAAGCAATTACCAAAAGGTAAGAAAGAATAGGTCTCCTGAGGCAAGTAAAAAGGGTCACGGCACCCTTGTCAAACAGCCTCATTTGTTTTAATGAAAAAATTTATTTGAACAAGGACTGTGGGAGCCAAGCCAGGATGGGACAAATTGTGTCTCATCAGAGGTCACTGCAACTCACTTTTCCTTTGCTAATTATGTGAGTAAGAGCGCTTGGGGTCGCCTGGGTGTACAGAGAGAGCGCCTCTCACTTCTAACACAGCTTCAGATACAGCTCTTTTAGTCACTTCTGTCACAAATGTTCATTTGATGGGACACGGGAACAGGCTCTGTCCTCTGCCGAGCTGCTGGAGAGAGACGGTTCTGCTACCGGCAGCTGGGCACGGCGGCAGGAACACCAGACCGCCAGAGGAAAGACTAAGGGACTCGCACAGATCGGCAGGGTAATTCTCTTCCCTCTGGGTCCGATCAGCAACACCTTCAAAGAAAGTGGGGCGGAGAGCGGAAGGGAGAAAGGGAGGTGAAAGTGCACAGAAAGGCGTGTGCTGCAGGATCAGTGGTTCTCTTCAAAGCCAGACCCACAGCGTGCCTGCCCAGCGGCTCCAAGGCCGAGCGCCGTGTAAAAGCACAAATACCAGCAGGCTTTGGCAGCAGTCCCTGGGAGTGAGTAAAGGAAAATTCAGCAGCTTCTGCACCTCCAGGCTCTATGAGCTTTCTTTGGTCACGTGAGCCTGCTTAGATACGTTGCCCAGAGAAGCTGTGGGTGCCCCATCCCTGGCAGTGTCCAAGGCCAGGCTGGATGAGGCTTTGAGCCACCTGGTCTAGTGGAGGGTGTCCCTGCCCACGGCAGGGGGTTGGAACTAGATGGTCTTTAAGGTCCCTTCCAACCCAAACCATTCTGTGATTCTGTGAGACAGAGGAAAAAGGGACAAGTCCCACTGCTGGTCCCTGAAGGAAGGGACACTTCTGGAGCAGACACCTGGTGACAACATGGCAGTGCCAAAGCCTCAGCTGGCAGATGATGATCAGCACCAGACTCAAGGAAGTTGGTAGGCTAAGGGACATGCGCTTGTAGCTCATGGAAAACTGATAACCGGCTTTAAACTCTGCAGCAGCCTCCTTCAGAAGGGACGAAGAGCTGGGTTTTGGCACGGAACTGACTAAGCTGAATGACACAGCGATACCTGCTGATGAACTGGAAGATTTTGTCCATTGCAGCAGCCTTTGTGCAACTCTGATTTCCTCATCAATTTGCCCCTCATCTTGCCAGCTACTTGGAGGATTCATGGTGCTGAAAATCAGCTTTTGAGTCCTGTTGCATTCCCACTGCACTTGACCCGTGTGCCAGCGTGCCAGCTACAGTGGGTCGACACTGGCTGGCTGCCAAGTGCCCTCCAAGCTGCCCACCAAGCTGCCCTACCACCCCCCTGTCACAGTACGGGGAAATGGGGGAAAACGCTGTGAAAAGCCAACAGGCTGAAATAAGGACACGGACATCACTCAGCAGCTATTGTCAGGGGCAAAGCAGACTCAGCTTGGGGAAATCAATTTAATTTATTGTCAGTTAAACAGAGGAGGATCATGAGAAATAAGAACAAATGTACAAACACTTTCCCCCCACCCCTCCCTTCTTCCCGGGCTCAGCTTCACCCCCCATTGCTTGACCTCCTCCCCCCACGCGGTGCAGGGGGATGGCTGTTGCCATCAGTTCATCACACGCTGCCTCTGCCGCTCCTTCCTCCTCGCCCTCTTCCCCTGCTCCAGCTTGGGGTTCCTCCCATGGGTTGCAGTTCCCCAAGAACTGCTCCAGCGTGGCTTCTCTCCACATGTCCTTTCCATGGGCTGCACTCCTTTCAGGAGCAGCCTGCTCCAGCGTGGGTCCCCCATGGGTCACAAGTCCAGCCAGCAGGCTGCTCCAGCCTGGGCTCTCCATGGGGTCACAGCCTCCTCTGAGCACATCCCCCTGCTCCGATGTGGGGTCTCCCCAGGGCTGCAGGTGGGTCTCTGCTCCCCCGTGACCCTCCATGGCTGCAGGGGCACAGCCAGCCTCACCATGGTCTGCACCACGGGCTGCCGGGGAATCTCTGCTCCGGTACCTGGACCACCTCCTCCCCCTCCTCCTCCACCAACCTGGGTGTCTGAAGGGCTGTTCCTATCCCATGTTCTCATTCCTCTCCTCCAGTTGCAGCGTGGGTTTTTTTCTCCTTCTGAAATACTTTATCGCAGCGGCACTACCACTGTTGTTGATGCTCTTGGCCTTGGCCAGCGCTGGCTGCATCTCACATGGCGTGGGGGCAGTTTCTGGCACCTTCTTACAGAAGCCACCCCTGCAGTCCCCCCGATATCAAAACCTGACCAGGCAAACCTAACACACCAGTACACCCCTGCTATTATTAATCTTTCCCTTATTCCTGAGAGCTGTTTTGAAAAATGACCACATTTTTCCCACCAGGGCAGACATCCTTGTTCACACGAGCTCGACTGGTGAGTGCTGAGCCTTATTTCCTTCCAGACACAGCACAGGAGAGGTGCTGTAAGATGGTTGCTGTCCCTGTTCACCCAGGCTAACAGCTCACCTCCCTCTGAGACCGTACCCGGCAAAGCAGCGTGCAAGGGTTCGGAGGCCTGCGCGCATCCTGCGCGTGGTGGTGTGGGTCGCCGCGTGGGGGTCTGTGGGCTGCTGCTGCCCTTGGACCTCTGCGTGCATCTCTGGGCGAAGGCAACGCGAACCAGCGCGCAGCACGCTGACGTGGTGTGTATATAGGTTTCTCATTCCAAGTAAGAGAAAAACAGAAACACGTGGATCTAGATAAAAATAATAAACCCCTGTATGCTTCCCGCACCCCCCGACTTCGCTTTCTGGCTGTTGCAGAACACTCTGCGCCTTCAGTGAGCGTTATCTCAGATGTCCAGCTTAGGGCAACCCTGTTTCTCACTGAGCATATGGCTGTCAGTCCTTAAAAGGTCTAAAGTCCTGGAAAATCATGTATGTGAAGAAAAAAACCCCGCGTAACATTCCTTAACCACTAGATCTTGAACACTCTCTGCTACAAATCGGCTTTAAATGGTTGGCTCGGTGAGCTGCGTGGAGCCGTGACTCCCGCTGTGCTCCCATCTGCAGCGTGAGCCCTTCTCCCTCTGGCTTGTGCCTGTCAGCAGAGCAGTCAGATTTCAGCAGCCTGCTACGGCTAGCTCTGTGATGATGCTCTGGGAGCCCTCAGCTCACAGGAGAGGCCAAAAAGGCAGCATGAAACAACGTCCCCACTGAAGGTTAAAACAGAGCTGCTATTTGACACAGGGCCACGTGCCATGTTACTGTCTGCGGCTTTGGGTTGGGATAAATTCTTTCCACAGTAGCTATTATGAGGCCATGTTTTGGATTTGTGCTGAGAAGAATGTTGACAACACACTAATGTCTCTAGCTGTTGCCAAGCAATGTTTATATCAAGTCAAGGACCTTTTCAGCTTCAATTATTAAGCTGTTCTTGTCTCAACCCACGAGTTTTCTTACCTTTTTCCTCCGATTCTTTCCGCCATCCCACTGGGGGAGAGGGGAAAGCACTGTGCGGTGCTTAGCTGCTGAGTGGGGTTAAACCACGACACAATCTCTGTCACTTCCCTATAAATAAATTCAAAGAGCTGTTGTATGCAACCACCTGTATTCTGGACAGGTGGAAGGAAGGGCACTACTGACCTAGGTAGGAAATACGCTGGTTTTGACATACGCTGCTCAAGGAGAGCGTGCACAGAAGTTTCCTGTCCGGTTTGCGGGGCAGTTGCTGCTGTGACTCTTGATCAAGCCGCCTACATTCTACCCTGGTCAGCTGCAAAGGGAGCGGCCGCCCCGCGCTTTGTGAAGCTCTGCTGCCTTGGCCGTTTCCTGCACGCTGAAGGTGATGGTCGTGCCACCGCTGCCTGCAACTGCTCCGTCAGCCCACACACCGCCCAGTTTGCCACTCCCTGTTACACACGCGTCTGCACAGCTCACACCATCAGAAGGCGCCAGGCGCATTCGTCGCACAGATGGAGCCGCTGCTCCCTCCAGTGAAGAGAAAATAAAGGCAGGGCACTGTAAAATAAGAAGAGCAATGTACGTAGGGCATGAAAAATGTCACACACCCGTTTAATCATGGAATCACCGCATGGTTTGTGTTGGAAGTGACCTTGAAGATCGTCTAGTTCCAACTGCTCCTGATGATTTTCCTTTCCCTCTCTTCGGCACTATTTTAGCCTTGTGTAGTTGCAGCACCCTGTGGTGTGTGTCCTTCTCGGTTCCTCTGTGCGCCACCACAGAACGGCAGTGCAAAACACGCACTTTATTTTCTCAACCTTTGACGCAGAGAAAAAAAAATTAAAAAGGCAGAGTGATGAATAATGAACGAGCGTACGGATAACACACCTGGAATTACAATTAACTGGTAAGCTGCCCCGTACGTGTGAACACCCCTACAGACACAGATTCACACCATAGCTAGCAGCAACTCTGTCCTCTAGGGTTTGATAATTAGACCCTCTGGAAGAGATGGCCGCGACCTTTGCTCATATAACCCACGCTTTTCATGACAGGAATGAAGTACTTGGCAAAAGCTGACCCGCAGAGGTATGGGAGAGAAATATTTTAGCCACTAGCAGACTTTGATCTCTGGTGAAACATGTCCTGACCTCTGATGTTGGAGTGATTTCCATAGCTCGTTACCTCACTTGGACCCCATCTGCTGTAGGGGAGCTTCTTCGGGCTGGGAGGTCTCAGGAAGTGGAACACATCCGGGGTGGAAATTTATGGGTGCCTTGATCACCCGTACTAAGTCCGTGAGCTTTTCTTCAGTGCTTAAGAAGTGGTTAGACACTTGAGGAAAGATGCAAGGAAGATCTAGTGCTAAGAGCTCCCAACGCCACGGCAGAGCACAGACACCAACAAGTTATTGCATTGTAATACTACTTTTGCATTTGAACTTCAAGCGTTTGTGAGGAATACAGCGTTTCCCTCAAACACCGAAGAACGCTTCCACAGGCAGGAGTGGTGGGAATGTGCCTGTTGCAAAACAAACTGCAGTCAATTCTCTTCCTTTATTTTCTTTTGCACTGTTGACTCTTTAGGGAAGAGTTCTACTAGGGATGAGGAAACGGCACGCTAGCAGCACACCCCATAAGAACAAATCAATGAGGCGTAACGCAGCGAGCTCGTAGGGCAGCTGTGAGCTCAGCTCTGAGGTGGTGGGTTCTGTGGGACCTGGTGACAGCTAAGGCAAAACAGGGGCTAAATGCGGCCTGCAGCTCCTAACACCAAAAACTTCCAACGTTTACCATGCTGATACGTATTTGTGGACTCAGACAAAAGGTAATAACCAATATGGAGCAATATTCTAACATCTCTCTGTTCCTCTTGCCATCAAGGGTAGTCAGGCTTCTTGAATTCCTTTTCTGTAGGTCATGCATGGATGAACCATTCATATACAAACAGTTTTGCCAAACTGAGCCAGGACTGAGCGGTTTGGTGAAAAGCGTACAGGCATTGGCCAGTAGCTGGTGAGACACCTCAGGTACCACATGCCTGTACCTAGCATTCCCCCGTTCGGGTTTCTGTTTTCCATGAGGTGTTCACCCTCTGTATCAGACTAAAATGAATCTGCCTACAGGCAGTAACCACAGGCAAGAAAGCAATTACTGCCAACAGGAACCCAGCTGCTGGGGTTTTGGACAACGTGCTGGAGCACCCGTTCATCTCTCTTCCATCAGCCACAGCAGCCAATGCAGTAAGAAACAGCTGTGTGTGTCCCACGTACTCTTAAGCAGTTAGCTGCCAGCGCTGCCTGTACCAGAGGGTCCTAATTGTAGATGCTTCTGAAAGTGTTGCACACCTTTTGTGATGTTTTTGGACAGAGTGGCAAGAATATGCTGACAAAAGTCTTCAACAGTGTCAAAAGAGGAGCCAGGGGGTCAGAAAAATACGCACCTACCAAGAATGAGAGAAGTGTAGCTCTGGTTTGGTTTGCTTTTCTAGTTTCCTTGGTTGTTGTTCTTTTTTCCCTCACACTTTCAATGGCTGTGCTACAAATACCTACAAAGGTCCTTATCAGTCTTGCCGAATTACTAAAATCACTGCCACGTGCAAGCACAAACACTGCAATGTTGGCCCTAAACCGAGAGCAGATGGAGAAGGGACCATTATTTTGAAGCAAAACCTAGAGGTTGTTTCTTGTTGACAGTTTTGGGGACTGTGGAGGAAGAAGAGAAGGACAAAGACTGCGAGAGGAAGAGAGGCTGTATGTGGCCAGCTGAGCACAACTCCAAGCCAGGTCAGGTCATTCTAACCTTTTCTGTGTTTTTCCACTCTTCCTTTCCATTTAAAAGGAAGCCCAAAACACAAGAGCTTACTGTCACAAGCTAATAATGGGGTTGGTTCACTTCTGAAGTCTCTGCTCGTGTATAAAACTTCCTCAACTGCTCAAGCCAACTAAATTTCCCAAGGCTGCCAGAAGAGTAGGCTGTAATCCTGACTTACAAGCATGCACAGCGCATGCATTCCCTCAAGGACAGACTACGCCTGCGACAGAGAAGTGAACCAACAGCAAGCTTCAGAACACTTAGGCAATGTCATGCTTGTTAAATAATTAATATACTTTAAAATTACTCTCAAGGGAGAACAATGGCTTTAGGACGTCTACGGAAGCCATTTGTGTAGCACCCTGGACTATGTTTTGTATTGGAATTACGCCTACAGGCGCCAGCTGAGACTGAGGACCCCATTCAGTCCATAGGGTCTGCACAGTCAGTCACTGTAAGCTCTCCAGAGAAACCTGAACCAACAAAGCAAGATATAAAATATTACTTTCAGATATCAGAGCAAAAGTTAAAAGAAGAAAAACCCAAACCAACTTTCCTCCCTCCCGAAAAAAACCCTTCACTGCCTTCAGGTTGTGGCAGAATCTTCTGTGAAGAATGCAACAGGCCAAACTGAGAAGTATTTCTGCAGAAATAGTTTGTCATTTCCTTTCATCAGCCCTTAAAACGGGTCACGTTTACAGGTTTTGTCCTTCCTTTCTGTTCTAGAACAGAATATAACTGATGCTTACACTGAACAGGAACTGCTAGATAAATTTTACGTCACCATCGTTTTTCCTCTAGGTGAGAAGTGCGCCAGCCCAAGCTCTAAACTGGCATTAATCTAGTTCTTTTCTTCCTTATAAACCAACCCACAGTAACAACATAAATACAAGCCAAAGGAATCAGTACATTGTAGGTGGCATATGATGTAATGAAAAAGCTAATTTAAAGGAAAACCACAATGGTTTTTCTGTCATTCCTTCTAGAAATAGCTCTGGGGGAAATCTTCCAGTGAAAATATATTTCCTAGAAGAACGCTATGAAAAAAGTAGGAATTAGAAGAGAGAATCTCCATTCCAAGGTGCTTTGTCATGTTAAAACAGCCTGCCTTCTCCAGAAGTGAGTGTCTGCTCACACCTGGAAGACCTGGTATACAAAACATGCTTCATGCATCCGTTCCACACAGAATTCCCTTATATTTTCTTTCCTTATGTTGCTACACAATAATATGAGGGTATCTTCATGGTAAAAAAACCCCAAATTTCATTAACCTTCCTCTTCCCTGTCCCCTTACTACATCAAGAGTTCCAGTGCATCACCCTCCTGTTGGTCAGAAGACCCAACAGCAGTTCTGTCCGTCTGATAATAAAAAGTGACTTTTGCCTGTGTCAGTTAGGGCCATCCATGCAGAAATGCTACCAGTAAGGACTTTCTGCTGTAGGGAGACTAGACGAGGGCAACTGGCATTTCATGAGTCAAGTCCAAAGGCTGAAGAAAAGCTCAACAAACAGTCATACGTAGGTTTTAATCAAATAATGGAGAATATGTACAGAAAGTCAGAAGGACATTCACTTAATAAAGGAGGGTTTGACCTTATTTATTTTATTTTGACCTTAACCCAGCTGTCCTGTTGACTGGCAGGTTTGTCACTGGCTGGAGCAAGCCTGTCTAATAATGAACCTCTCAGTCAGCAAAACCACGTTACTGTGAACAGATTTAATTACTCCCATGTATGCAAAGAGATCGTTTCCATGCATGTAAAAAATGCTTGATGAAAGTACATGGAGCAGATTGCTGTAACAGAAGCTCCTCCGTTCGTTCAAATATATGCCTGACTGTGCGCCAATGCATGTGGAAATGTACACATTTCAGACCGGCCAGAGAAATCTTTAGCAACCAGCGGTGGACGAGAGGTCATGAGGGCCATCACAGTTTATTCCAAAGCATTGTGTTAGGTCATTCACAAAGTGTTGCATATTCAACATGCCATTTTTCTTTCAAATCTCTAAGGTCAAAAAGAAGAGAATAGCTTAACAAAAAAAAAAAAAAAAAAAAACAAACCAAACCAAACAAACCCCATCCACCATATTTCTCTCATGTTATTGGACATAATTCAGAAACTCTTGAAATTTTGCATTTTACCAACATCTAGAAAGCTGCTGAAAGTCCTGAGATACATTAAATTCCTAGATTCACTGCATTATTGGCAAGATACAACCCTGTGGCATTTGGTGAAGACAGAATTCCTGAGGAATCAGCTGTCTGGGTGTCTGCTTCCTATGTGGCAGCAGAATAATAAAGGGGACATGGATCAGAGAACCCAAGCAATAATGGAGTTATTTATCTTGATGGATGAAGATATCAACATGCCGGGTTAAAATCATACATGACAGGTGAAGGAACAGTGATGTTTTTCTCCTCCAATGTCTTTTCTTATTGCGAATTCCCTGCAGCACTGTTAAAAATTGAGCATTTATTTTTGAAATGAAAGATAAAACTGGAGTTATTAGATATGTTTTACCCCAACACCAATTAATTCTTGCACCCATCATATACAGTCCTCCAAGAACTGAGAGATGACTTTTGAAGATAAATTTTTTGAGTAGCCCTGAACAGAGGTTTCTGACAGTGAAGGCAGCAGATCCTTTTTTCTGTACACAGAACTTAGCAGAGAAACTCTCATTCAACAGAATTAGACCTGTTTTCCCTTCTGCTAGCCAAATATGACACAACATCTAAGAACTAACAGAAACTGCTGATTTAATGAAAGATTAAGGAGTGGACAGGAAAGGGGTTCACTCCAGGAAAGCTGAAAGCTACAAAGCAAACTCAGGAGGTAGCAAGAATTAGATCTTCTTCCATGTTCAGCTATGGGAAAATAAGGTATGTCACAGCATGGAACGTACGCTGGAAACATTTTCACATGTGGTTACTGCTCTGAAGCACCAAAGTGCTACCCACAGTACATTGGGTAAGGCTTTAAAGCAAGTGTCAATGCAGACTTAAACAGCATCTGACTTAAAGCATCAATTTGACTTTTCATGCACCACAGGACGTTTTTTCCTACTTTGTACTTCTTGATTAAAGATCCCAGCCTAGCGTGGGGCAGGAAGCTTGGTAGCGAAGAGGGGAACTTTGCATCTGAATGTGAATATGTTTAGTCCCCAAACAATTTATGATACCTGCCTCATGGTGCTAAAGACAACCAGAGTTAATGACTCATACAGAATGAGGAAGGTAAATTTAAAGAAAAAGGTTTGTATTTCAAAGTTTCGAAAAAACATCTTTAGAAGCTTGTAAAAGCAATTAAAATCTTTTTCTCTAGTGGAAGAGAGAAAAACTCGGAAGCATTACTGTGTGCTGTGGCATAGCAGGAGTACAACACGTGGACGGGGTATTAGTCGCACACTGTCCTTTTTTTGCCTACAGCTACACCGAGGGACTGCCTGGACCATCACTACAAATACCTTTCCAAAAGCATACATGTTTCAGTCGTCCCCGTAAAGACTGAACCACCAGCAGCACCAGAGGAAGGGCCTTGCCAAGGAACAGCTGGAGAAGGTGTGCCACAAACAACAAATGACGTGCTGTGACAGCCATGGGAGCAGAAATCGCTGCGCTGGAGGAACCTGTTGGTTTGCCCTGGGATGACAGTAGCAGCAGCAGGAGGCAAGCAACAGAAAGAGATCTCTGCACAGGCAAACCCTTTCAGTTCTCTCTTTTGATACAGGTCGCTCTCTTCACGGCTTCTGAGCATCTCTGTAACCCAAATGCCCTGTCCTAAATCATTCTGGGGAAGCAAACCTCCCAGAACTGCAGTTCCGCTGGCTCCAGGCAGAAGAGTGGTAAAAAGTATTGTTATGCCGTTTGGAACTGTACAATCGCAAGCCCCGGGGGTCTTTGCTTTAGAAGTTTCCTGTTGGCAGTAAATCTCAAAACACTAAACAGCACTCTGCTGACACAGGAATTGAAAAAATTTGGGGATGCTTCTCGGAGCCCTTTGACTTACTGACCTCAACATACTTCTGTCTTACAAATACAAACCTATGAGACATCACTCGAGTTCTCCCAGATGTCAAACCAGTCACAAATTTCCAATTAACCTGCTGACCTAGCACTTGCAGATAGGATTGAATTGCTGATCAGATAAAGGCTTTGTCTAGGAGGCAAAAAGTTATCTGGTGGAACCACGTGTAAGTGTTAGTCCTAACACTGCCCTCACTCCCTGTACAGGTAAATCAAAGCTCTGGGCAGCGCTGTGAGTTAGGAAGGCTTGTTATCTAGCTTCTGTATCTTCAAGTGCACATTCCGGATAATTTCTGTGGTGCTGCCAAACAGCAAGATTGCTTGTTTCCCGCCAACGAGTGTGGAGTAACCACTGGTTCTACCCAAAAGGTTCATACACCAGCAAAAGGAACTGACACTATACTGACTTAGCCTTGCAATGGTTTTCTTGGCAGGTGTAAAGTCCACTTCATCTCCTGACTCACCTGCAGTCCATTTTTAGATCATTTAATAGAACTTCACAGATGATGCAGAAACAGAACGTTTTCTGATGAGTAGTTGTATAGGACTTGGCATCTTCATCACCTACACAGTGTGGAGCAGCAAATAAAAAGGGCCATGCATCTACCTGACATATATGCAAAGCCAGTTGTTTGTGTTTATCTTCAATTATATATAAGCACAACATAGTATGCCCTGCTATGGAGGCCAGATAACAGGCCCTAGGAAAAGGGCATCTTTACGTAAGACCACCTCAGCATTTACATGACAAACTTACTTCCCAGATACACAGGTTATAGGAACCTGTGTGTGCAGAGGACTCTGTAACAAAGCTTCACTGTATTAACCATGTTTCAAGGTCTCAAGAGTAAAGTCAAATTGCTTAAGAAGGTTAAAAGTCACCCAGCATTACAGGATTGAAATTCAGACATTTTTGAAAATGGAGTTGCTCATTTTTTTAAATAAAAATTACAATGATGTGATTGGTTTCATTGGTCTTTTTTCATCTGTATTTTTAGCTCAGTGTAGTTTATGTCCTGGTGATGGGGACATTAACATAGAAATCCTAAAAATGGTGCTCAGAAACACCCAGCTTCTGAGCTCAATATAAATGGAAGTTTAACACCTAAGAAGGCACTTGTGAACGAGGCTATGGAGATTAACAGGGCATTCTGCAGGACCGCTGACTAGAGACACAAAACGCTATGTACCGCTGAGCTAGTCCATCCTCGGGAGAAATGACAGCGTTCGCACGCTCCCTAGACATTAGCGACACTTGCAGTGGGCTCAGCTGCAGTCACAGAAGCAGCTCCTGTCCCCCACAACCAACACTGTCCCCTGACCTGCTGCTGGCTACAGTGACACAGACGTTTCCTGGCAAAGCCAACGTGAGCGGTTATTGTCTCTCACCCACTGGCCTCCCCCTGCCATGTTTGCCCCCAGTTTTGGTAGTTGTGAAGTTTTTGAGACTGCTTCTAAAGCCACAAACCATGGTGCTTACTAAGGTTAAAAATAACCATTAATAAGCAAATAAAAAGCGGCAGCTCTGATCTCTGTGGTCAGATATCCGTGGACACACATCTTCTATGGTGAGGACGGGACATTTTTTCAGTCCCACCATTGCTTCCAGCCTGGCATGCATCAATTGCTGATGACCTCAGCTTGTATTAGGAACTGAGGAGCTTGAGGAGCAGACACATGCTCTTGTTGACTGCTCCTGCAGTGCTGGGGACAATAACCTCTGGTGGAGGCTGGAGGGAGGAGGAGAAATCAACCACTGGAGCTGAAGTTCCTTGTGATGGTGAGTCAGCGCTCTTGGGCTTTAAGCAGCAGTATGCGTCTGGTTTAATTTCTCACATATTTATTTTTCCCTTTCACAAACAGCAGTATTAATATGAAATTTCAAATTCTAGCATGCAATTCTGCGGCAAGGACTTGTGCAGAAAGCCAAGGAGACTTGTTCAGTAAATTGGGTAGGAGTCTGTGGTTGGTTGCTTCTGCAAATGTTTTACTTCCTATCACTTTAGTATAATTCCTGCTTGCTGCTGGGTAGCTTTCACCAGACTTTTTAATGCCTTTAGAACATGAGATGAAATTAATCTTAAACCACCCAGTAGTGGTGATTTCTGTTCCAGTTCCTGTACATTCAATAATAGTAATCAAGTAATTATTCTTCCTCACTCTCATGACTAATCAGGTTTTCACCTGATTAGTTTTACATTACAGGCTTCTGTCACTTAAGCATTGCTCAGGCGTCTGAAGCTCCTGTCACTGGCCAACATAGGTAGTTCAGCAGAATCCCCTTATGGAGGTACCATTGGATTGGTCTCTCTTGTTTCTGCAGGATATGACTAATGAAAAAAAAAAAGGCAAAAAAGCTTTTACATTACTATTACCATGAATAGTTCTGTCAGCATAGCTATGCTTATGCTATCATCATTTTCCTGGCACTGTTCCACTCATTACTGTAAAGGACAGAATCATCTGTTAAGCACCAGAAAAGTTTTCATTAAGTAGCATGTATCCCTTTCAGTAAAACCTCATGCTTTTAATATATCCAAGCATACTTTCTTTGGGGTTTTTTTGTGAAGACCTCTTAACTACTTTTTGGAACACATAAAAAATATCTAAAGAAGAAGGGGGGGGAAACCCCACCACCAAATAATATAACTTGCAAACGTTTCAAAAGTTACAAAAACTAAACTAATTTTTATAGAAAAAACAGTGGCACCACTTATGTGTTTAAAGTCCCAGATCTTATTGTTGGGAGTACACCTTAAAAACAAACATCTCCGAAGGCACAATAAGCAAGAATATCAGTTAATCTTTGTCTGCACCCTTGTAATTAAACATAAAGGCCCTCACTGACTAATTCCAGTGTATTTGTGACAAGCTGGTTTTACTTCTGTAAAACTAAACCTGCTTTAACAATGTCTCCAGATTTCCCTCTGCTGGGACAATAGCAACATTGCTTGCCAGAAATGAATCACAACGATCTGTTTGACATTCTTCTGATCATTTGCAGATAGGGTGAAGTGTGGCAATCTGTAAGAGTGTGGTTTGCACTTGCATCCCACTGTCTGTTCTTATAGGCATCAGAAAAGCAGGTACCACTTGGACTTGTATTTAATGCTGCTGAGCAAGACATTATTTTATTGTTGCCTCATGTTCTAGAATGTACTCTGCCATTTGGAAAGGAGAAAATCATTCTTCCTACAGATGGATCTGTAATGCAGAATAAACCTGAGCGTATCTGAGATGCTTAATTAAGTTTTATATTGGCCACATTCACATTTTCTGCGTTGCTGGATGATGCTGAAGGTATAAATAATGAAGTTTCGAGGACAGAATTTGGGAAGATTTCAGATCATATAATTTTATCAATTTCATGTTATTAAATGGTCTTTCCATAAGGGTTTTATCCATCCAGGGATGAGAAAAAAGCAAAATTACCTAATAGTTAACTGCAGAGCACCTATGACATTCATATGAACATTGTAGTGATGTGGAGAGTATCTACTGTCATGGAAGAAACAAATAGACATGAACCACCTTTCTGTCCTCATCAAGTTTAGAGCCACGTAAGGAAATCGTGATAGAACTCCGTGACTTTGAAGCCATACGTGGCACTTACTTATCCCCAAAATAACACTGCCTGCCATTCCCAAAGCAATACTGCCTACCAAGCATCCCTTTTGTGGGGAGCTAGAATTTTGTCCTACAAAGCTCCAGAATCTATAACTTCAAAAAATTAACAGCCCCTTAACAGTCAGTAAAATCAAGTACTAGGAGTTAGGCATCATCCTTCTTTGCAGACCATCTCTCCTTGCGGGGGGGGGGGGGGGGAGTTGGGTAAAGAGAGGCACGTTCTGGCTGGCACAGGGAATACTGAATCGAACAATACGGTGCTGGAAGGAGTGGAAGAAAAGGTTTACAAGGATTACTCCTCTGGTTTTGCTTCCACAAGGACTCCTGCATAGTGTTGTGTTTGGATTAAGGACAAAGGTAGAGGGAGACATCTCACTGAACATCTACAGACACCCATGAGTACCATTCTTTTCCCTCTCTGGCCTCCAAATACACTTCCAAGAAAACATCACACTCAAAAGTCTCTTCAGGTACAACTAGGTGGGAAGATAAATGGCTTGCATTTTCTTTCATTACTCATAGATTATTCAGAAAGAAGAACACATTTTAGTACACTTACTTAAAGCATCATTTTTTTTCATTCTTAAAAATATATCAGCTTGAACTAGCACACCAAATCTTTTCAGATATATCAAAAAAGAGTAGTTTCGTCCAAACAAAAACATCTCAGGTCAAACTTATCTCCATGAGAGTAGCTACAACTTGGGCTTTTGTCTCCCCCAGATTTTTTTACCTTTAATCAAAGAGTGAAAAATAGTAATAGTAGTAGTAGTAGTAACAGGAATAGTAATAATAATAGATAAGTTGTATGTGCAATTGAAAATATACAAGAAAACTTTCTGAAAAAAATATTAAGCCAAGCAATCTGACAAACTAATGTCATTGTATATTTCTCAGTATTATTTTTTGAAAGTGGTTTTCTATGTTGCATTTATCCTTCTGAAACTATTTCAAAGTACTTTTAAGGAAAACAACATAGAAAAGGCAACGCTGAAGATACTATACATAAAGAAATGTTATAGACTAAGATTTATAGATTAGGACCCCAGTTTAGCAGGACACTTACCATCATTTACAGTTTTCGGTAGATCTCTCTATTTAGAGTAACACTACATGGTGTGGGTTTTAGACCTTCTAAAGCTAGATTTTTTAAATCCAAAAGACAACCAGTTGTCTCACTCTATTCTCTACTCACACAGTGCAAAGAAGCTTTCCTTTCCATTTAGAAAGAAGCTTAGCCTCATTTAAGGATGAAAACTTAGATTAATTTTAAATTGGCTGCACTCTACCTTTCTAACTACACCAACCTACTGAAACTATGCCTCTTCTTTGGCTCCTAAAATGCAGTTAAATGTACAGACTCAAGTCTTCAATTTGTAAGAACACACAGAAGGCCAGTAACTGAGCACAAAAATTGAGACTTTTTTAAGTCACAACATAACAGAAAATGAATGTGGTGGTGTGGGGAAGGGTGGGAAATCAAGGCAAATTTGTGCTAACTTTCTCATGTCTTCCAAACTATGATGGAGTTAAATGCGTTACTAATATTCTAATAATGGTGGTTTACCTAAGAAAAATAATCTGGAAAAGATTGTTTCTCTGTGTAAATATCGAATTTCTTAAGCATAATGAATTGAACGGGATGCTAGGGAGAGATGCATTTCAGTGTTAAATAACATTTTCATTTAAAAAGTTCTATTAAGTCATGCAGAGAAGTTGTTTTTTTTTTTCTTTAGACAGTAAGCTCTATTAAATCTACTACAGATTTGTATTGAAAAGTTCAAATGCTGGACATTATCAGTGACAGTGTGACAATTTCCCCATGCAGAGTTTAGAAAAGACTGCTGAGAAAGGAAGTCTGGGCTCTGTAGGGAAGTGCAAGACAACTTTGATTGCTGAGCCCACTGGTAAACAGCCAACTACTAGCTGCAATGAAAGTTCACTAGTAATAAGCCAAGACTTAAAAAGTACTATTGGCTGAGGCTGAAAATCTGAGCCAGCTGAAGCTTTTAAAGTTTAGGTGTTTTCAGTAGTAATTTGAAAAAGACCTACCCCACTTTACAACTCGGGTATAAATTCATGGGTACTCTTGATTTTCAGCTCCCTCATGCTTATCTAAACCCCGTGGCAAGTAAGGCTTTTTTTTCAATAACAGTTTCCAGCTGGCATTGTAATTTAGGGTTTTCAACTCCATTGGTTAAAAAATATTACACTGAATTTTATTAAACTTGGCAGCCAGGGTGAACCCCCTAACCTAATACAGACCATGTGCTTGGAGAAAGTAGCTCCTAAAAAGAAAGGATTTTGTTACTGTTGGTTACAGGCTGGCATTTCAGTAGCATAAAGCTACCTCTGAAAGTTTGCCTAGTTGACTTTTTCCATTTGGCTGACAACTGCCACTTTTTCTACAGGCAGTGAAGAACACGAGTCATGTTGAGGCAGGTTCTTATTACTGAACATGAAAAACTTTAAATTCAGGTGCATCTTCTGTGTAGTTGTTAGATGGTTTCAGAAAACTGGATACAAACAGAAAAGCCTCTGCAAGTGACGTAGTTAATTGGCTATCCAGTCAACTGCTATCCACGTGCAAAATTTAGCACAGGCAACATACGGGGAAAGAAGTTAACCCTCTCATGGGGTGCCTGATTAGGTGACTTACCTGAACCAAGGAGATAGCTACGGCTCTTTAGGTGCCACGAAGGCTTAGTCAAATCTTCAGGAAACATCACAGCCTCACTGTGTTCCTTCTACTCGAAAGTCAACAAACTGGATAAAATGCGACCATTAGCAGTGAATGGTCTTGGTGAAACAAATATATTTTCTCCAGCCTTAACAGTTAAGAAAAAAATAGCAAACAAACCAACCCCATCAAGTAGGAACTTTATGCCCATTATGCATGCTGGAGTCGCTTTCCATGTGTAGTCACCTGCCAGTTTCCATCCTGGCAGTCTATTGCTACTGCTTCAGTCCAGCTGCTGGCGACTTTTACAGCACTTCCAACAGGAATTAACGAATGCATGGAAGCGGTGTACCACACAGCAAGAATGCAGGCAGTAACAGATAATGGTAATTGGCAGTAAAACTGTCCTTGCGGATGAGCACGGACAACAAGAATATTTAACTGCTGGAAAATTGAGGCTGCTGCATGTTACTACAGGGTAAGATACACCTGGGTAAAGAAAGCTGGTATGACCATTTAGGATGGGAAAGACTGGAAAAGGAATTCACCCATATTTCTCACACACACAAAAATAGAGACTTTGATCAAAAACTTCTGTATGAGGAAGTGAAGCAGAAATGGCTCAACTAGCCCTTCTCCAGCCTTCTGGCCTTCAAAGGCAAGTATCAGTAATGCAGAGCAAGGTCCAAGTAAACTTCCCATCAATTGCAGTCAGGAAGAGTAGAAGTTAACTTTCTAGTCAAAGCTCCTTTGTCTGAAAGAAGCAGCAAAACTCTCCAGGCAGCTAATCTCTTACAGCATCTTACACTTCCCAGGTGGTTCAAGCTACGCCTCTTGTTCCAGAAATCAATTTCTTCAAATAACTACCATGAAGTACACTTGGCTTTTTTATTGCTTAGCAAATGGCTGAGGCAAAATCTAGCTCTAGAACTTGCAAAAACTTCTGAGAAGGCAAGCATATGTTAAAAACTGCTTTGTTTATTTAATGACACGTTTACTTTCCTTTATGATAGAATTCACAGATTCACAGATGCACAGCATAGTAGGGGTTGGAAGTGACCTCTAGAGATCATCTAGTCCAACCCCCCTGCCAGAGCAGGATCCCCTAGAGCAGATCACACAGGAACAAGTCCAGGCAGCTTTGGAAAGTCTCCAGGGAAGGAGACTCCCCCACCTCCCTGGGCAGCCTGTTCCAGTGCTCTGTCACCCTCACAGGGAAGAAGGGTTTCCTCATGGAATTCATTTAGCCCAGTCCATAGCTTACTTTGCAACACACCTCAGAGCCAAAGTAAGCAGAAATACATTATTCTATCCAATCAACAAGACAAGGAAAGCCCATCTGAGATATTTTAATTATGAGGAAACTGAAAGCTGTGTCTTTTCTCTCATGATGCTAATGGATAGAGCACTTCCCTGTATGCATTGCCCTGTGATAGCCCAAAAGGAGACCAAATCAGACTGCTCTTCATCTGCCTAGGACTCAGGCTGGTCACATGCCGGTTTTCTCCCCGTGAGGAATCTACGTGGGAACAGCAAGGTTTTAGTATTGGGCCTACATGAAGGATGAATGTCCATGAAAGATCCTACTCCTCTACCTTTACCTCATTCCCCAAAGAAGTTAAATTCATCAGCCCTTTGTGTGTTGGAAGAAGTTACACAGAAGGTAACTTTGGGTTTCTTTGGGTTAGGAGCACTGTTCAGGTATTTTGGAATGGGGTTTTTGTGCTTAAAAATATTCAACACCTATTTTAAAATTAAATCCCACTCAGTCACCAGTACCCTCACTGATTGACAGGTTGGACTAACACCCTACTCTGGGAACAGAGGAGATAGGTCAAAGATATTTGACCAAGAGGTTTAACCGTGCTATAGCTGCAGCTGATGTTTGAGAAGACTAATTGAGGATGTGTGCATTTGCTTGAGTTAAATTAACATAGGATTCACTTAAACAGGAGTGGATGATCCGCAAGAAAATGTATCTGTAGATGCTGGAAGTCTATTTGCTTGGGTGGTATGATCTTTCCTAGCAAGCAGTCTCAAATCTAAACTAAGTTGGTCAGCAATATTTTCAACTCAGTAGTAGTATTCTCACCACTCCAGGCAGGATATTACGGGTCTTCTCTTTTGCGTCTCTTTTTCCAGTGTTTCTCCCCTTTCCAGTGTTTCTCCCCTTTTCTTTATTACATCTTTTGGGGCAGACAGTTCACAGACCACTTGCTTGGTCTGATTTCTATCAATTTGTCTGTTACAGCAGCCATTGAACAAAGCATTCATATATCAGACTCAAGAGCCCAGCTTTTTGATGGCTGGGGATTTCTTTCCTGATTCACAATTCTGCGCTCAGTCTGTCTGAAAAACATACTTACTGCTTCCCAAAAACTAACTCTCTGCAGACAAAAGCTTACTATATTTCAACAGAATTTCTTTAAAATTGTGTTGAAGTGTTTATTGAAAGTAATTTATATTCCAGCAGCAGGCAATTAATCTCTGGCTGTAAGGCCTAAGCTCTTTCAAGGAGGATCCTAAGCTCTGTGCTCCATCACACTAAGTGGATGTGCGTTGCCAAGAGTGGAAATGTTCTACAATTTTGTCATTGTATACCATATACAGTGTGAGAAACAAAATCCTTAGTTTGATTCCCACCCATGTGCTTAAATGCACAATACAGGCACAAGGTGCACAGTTTTTTATTCAGGGAAAAACTATATTTTCCCTTCCAAATGCACATGCAAAGCAACCACCTCTACTGTTTCATCATTCACGTGAGACTGTCTAATTTCTAAGCTATTGCTTATGAGAGTTTGTAGTAACAAATCACTTCTTGTAAAGAATCTTTTTTCTCAAACTGAGGAAGGTACAGAGATATTTTTTTCCCCATACAATGCTAACTGGTTTTCTCCTGTAGTAGAACACCACCCTGTGTAATCCTGAGAGCTAAATCTAAAATAAGAACACTTGGCCAGGACTACAAAAATTCAGCATTATGTTTTAATATTTTACTTTTCTGATTCATTATCCGAAAAATAGATGGCAGTCCAATTCACTGGCATCCGACAGGAACCGTAAGATATTTATTAAAAATGAGGCACATCAGTGTAAGCCACCAGAACATACTTGCCAGTAAAAGTGCTTTACACACAGAATAGTGTCTAAACACAGCTACCAACACATCAGGACTGCCTGGTACTTGATGAAAACTGGATTTCTGGAGAGAGTAGTGAGGGAGGCTGGGGTTTAGGTTTTGTGGGTTTGGTTTTTTTGTGTGTGTGTGCATCTGAAATACACGATTTTCCTACCTATGGGACACGCATCAGTTTCAGCATAAGGTTGGTACTCCCCATCACATGCAGCAGTATGCAGAAAATCAGTAGTGCTGCACAGACACTCTTTGAGGCTTTTAGGATGATACTTCTTAAGAGAAAGAAAGTTGTTTTCTGAGCAGCAATAAGAACAGCATGGGGCACAGGCAGAGGAGCACCACATTCCAGCCAGGGATTCTCTTGACACAGATGGGTTCAGGAAAGAGGCATTTCTTACCTACTTGTGTAACTATTTAGTAACTTGAAAGTGGTTGTGGTTCAAGGGCTTCCTATGTGCTCTTACCCTTTTCTATTCTTTAACCTTCCTTCTGTACTAAGTTCAGTGTGAAGCCACTGAAAAAATCATCTACTTTTGGAGTGCAAGGTATTAAAGTGGTTTCCATACCGAGCAATGCCAGTTTGTAGCGGCTTGCTGTCGAGTAAAGTAAAGGTGAAGGAGACAAATACAGGATTGCATAGAAATATGTAGCTTGTACTGAGAAGTATCTGAAGGTAAGGAATGCACAATTGCACCTCAACTACCGCTATCCCCATAGTTTTCCTTGCAAAAGGGTGTTTTAACAGACACCTGCTGCTGGACTCTGTGACCTGTAAGGAGAAGCACTGTATACTATGAGTAAGGAAGCAGGATGTGAAAGCAGCAATTAAAATTGTCTTTTTTCTCCAGGTTCTCTGTTAACAGAGCTAGAGAAGACAGTGGCAACTGACCTTAGTTATTCTTGGGAAGCCAAGAGACACTTGTAGAAAAAGTAAAGTGAGGTAAAAAGAAACTCTAAGTAAAATCAGCCCACTTAAACCTGCTGCAAAATAGTGAAGGTTGAAGTGCTGAGGGCAAGAAGTTGCAGGACTCCTCAGCTCACGTGAGGCATAGTGCCCTTTGAGGGGAATGGTATGGTGATCGGGATTGTCTCGATGCTCCAAGTATGGCAAATTTAGAGTGAGATGCAGCTTCAAGACAAAAACCACCCTGATCCCAGGGTGGGTTATAAGTCAGCCCCACCTTGGGTCTTAACATCAGTAGGAAGCAAAACATCTCAGTAGTAGCTCTTGAAAAATAGGTAAAACATTTGGGTGTGCATATCTTAAACAATTAACGAAACTGCAGTGAAACTGCATTAAAACTGCCATCTTACTGGCACATATACAAAGCAAAATACATTCTCAACTTCTATAAAGTTACAGGATACCTACATGTGAGCTACAGTTCCTGTCTCTACACAACACTGAGCAAAGTATTCCCTTAATCAATTACTGTTTGAAAGAGTGGCGTTTTCTTTGGTAGAAAGCTAAGCACGTAATCATAGCAAAGATTAGTAATCACAAAAGTTGGAAGGTTTTTCTTATTCAAGGATTTTTTGCAATGTTTTCTTTTAAAATTCTCTCTGATAATCCTTTTAATTTTAAGTAAAAGATGCCAATCAGCCTTTATAAAACATTTGAAATTTCAACACTGTTAACTGTAATTTATATACTTAATGGAAAATATTTAATATGCAAAAAATTACTATGCTAGTTAGAAGCTTCTGTGTTTTCCTCTCAGCTAGAAGTAGACAGTTGAAGGATGGGTTTTGCTTTGCCTGTCCAGCTTACCTCTAGACAGGATTAGGTCAGAAGCAACTATTTCTTGGGAAATAAATTTTATGCCGTAAGGTGGCGTAAGATTCATTTCACCAGGCATTGATTTTGCAAGGTATTGAGAGATACAGAAATGGATTTATCCTTAGAATTAAACATGCAGTTAAGTATTTTGCTGCTCTAAATTGCAGAAAAAAACCCCACCCCATAGGTTCATTGCTTAACAGTGAGTCCGTATCCCATTGAAAAAATCTCATAGTTTACAAGTAAGTTAAAGACTACTTTTTATTCAAGTTACTCGATAAACACAGCATCTTTACCTTGGACCAATGTTACTTACAGAATCATAGACCATCTTGAGTTGGAATGGACTCAAAAGAGTCTGACTCCCTCCTCCTTGCAGGACTGCCTAACACTAAACCATATGACTAAGAGCATCCTCCAGATGCTCCTTCAACTCTGTCAGGCTTGGTGCCATGACCACTCCCTGGGGAGCCTGTTCCAGTGACTGACCACTCCTTCAGCGAAAAACCTTTTCCTAATGTGCAACCTGAACTTCTAAGGGATGAAGTGCCGAGATGGAATCAAATATTGATTGAAGATGAGCAAGTCTGGTAGAACTGAGTTTAGACAAGCACCTAAATAGCTAAACAGTTGCCACAAGCAGTTGTAAGATCTTTTCTTTATAATTTCTGCCTGTAATAGGACCTTCTGGGATGCAAGTTTTGGGATTTTAAAATTTTTTTCTCTTCCCACCTTATTATTAATTGTTATTTTTACTATTTACATTCAAAAACATAGGGGGGGTATTTATTTAGCAATTATTTAATTATCTACTTCAGAAAATAATATCTTTCTAGAATTCATAAGTAGGCATGATGTATGATTCAAAGTCAGGAACAGTAAATTGTATGTCAAGGGAAATTTACTTCTCATCAGGTTCAAGATTGTAACTTTTAAGACTGCATGTATTTTTATGTGACAGTAAAATAAGTCCTGAAATTCGTTTAAACATAGCTTTTAATTAGCATAGGTATATAACAAAGAAATTAAGTCCATTCTCATAGTTCTAGCATACTCCAAGCTCCTCAGTTAATGAAAAGTTTTGCTTGAGACAAACTGCAGGATAACTCTAGTCACATCTTTTGTAGACTCATCCTGAGAAGAGTAATGAATGGCACTGGGAATCCATGTAGCATATTGGCTAAGATCATTTAAATTAACTGGTGATTTTAGAGATTACTTGAGATGTTTTTCAGGAAATGCAACTCATTTCTGAAATAACCATTTCAAAATTTCAGGTAGGATAACCCAAATTGACGCTACTCTACTGTGAAAGTAGTGACCCAATATGAAAATATTATGTTCCATTGTAAGTGAATAGCTTACTAACAATTTTATTGGGGGTGAACAATCTCTTAAAATATGGTTGGAAGACACTATTCAAACTTTCCCTTTTAACTATTCAAACTGTTAACATAGAGGAGAAAATATGCCATATGAATCTTGCAAAACGGCTCGAGCGCTTTCACACCATATTACAGAGGTTAAGTTCAAAGACTTCACATTCTACCATGTTTATGCATTATTTCCTGCATACTATAGTTCTGTCCTGAAATGTATACTTTAAAATGTCAAGAACTATAAATACAGGGTAGTAGAGACACACAACACACGCTTTCTTTGTTGGTGTTAAAAATTGCATGTGAGACAACACTACAGAAATTGTTTTCTTAAGCTATTTCGTAGCGTATTATTAAGAAGAAACCAAAAGCCTTTTACATAATTGGACTATATTTTCCGCAAAGTTCACCAGTGGAAAGAGTTTAGCATCTAGGGTTTTGGGGAGCCACAGGACATGTGGTTCTTATAAACTAGAAATAGTTTTGAATCAAAGTTCTACAGATTTTATTTCAAAATTTGCAGCTGTCAGCTAGGCTTTCTATATTCTTATGTGAAAATTAGACAAAAGAAATAAAAGAGCAGTATGAAAACAGAATGATGCTTTAAGTGCTATTTCTTGGTGAAAGTTGAAAAAGTAACAGTGAAAACACTAAATCCTTAAAATCCTGTGAACATTGAGATTTTTAAAAGCAGAAAACCAACCTGAAAGACCAAAATTTATTATAAATACAACTATTCTGTGTGTAAGTGAAGGGTGGGGGAAGAAATAACCAAAACCTAGCAACTCAATCATGCTTGGATGGAAGAAAGGATAGGACAATGTCCTTCAACTTCCACTAGAAGCTTTTAATTGCAATGTTGTATTGCAAAGTATTTATATGGGGGTGGAGGTTGTTTTGTGTTTGGGGTTTTTTCTTTGGTTGTTCTGTTTTACAAATCACCTGTATAATTGTGCAGTTTGTACTGCAACACTAGAGTCACATTGAAAACACCATATTTGTCATTTGTATGCAAAATTATTCTGCGACCCTACATATAAACTTGATGCATACAAAGAATGTTCATAAAAGCTAAGCACTGAAGTTCAGAACATGCAGTTTCTCATACCATATTCCAGCAATACCTCCAGTTCTATGCAAGTTAAGTCAATGGACCTGGAAGAGAAGCACTTTTAAACCATTGCCTGCATAAGTTATGCAACTAACATGCTGCCAGATTAGTACATTTAGTGAGAAATTCTCCATTGCACTTAAAAAAAGAATTAGATAATTCTGTAATGATGGCAGATTCAGAATCAGAAAAGACCTTTGTAGATGTGTAATCTGACAGCCGGCAAAACACAACCATAGAACTTGCATGCACGAGGTTCTGCACTGAATTTGCTAGATAGTTTAATATACTATTTTTTAAAAAGAAGACACACAATCTTATAGTTAACATTACTACAACTTCTTGAGACAGGCAAATGCCTAGAAAGCCTATGTGAACATGCGTGTATTGAGATTATTTTGTTTTCAGGGAAAGAAAGCAATACATAAATTTAAGGATCAACTAGTTTCATCTGACCCAATGAAGTCCTAAGTGAAACCTCTTTTTAGAAGAAAGTCAGTAATATATTCTGTGATGAATTCTGTCCTTCTGCATCATCCAGCATCACTGAGGTTCTGTAACTAAGCCAAAAAATGGGTCCTGCTACTTTATATAGTCCTTTATATAGTTTCACCATGCGACTAAGGGAACAATTCTGCTAACAAGAATTGTCTCACTCTCTGTTTCCACTTCCCACAAATACTACAGTAAAAAGAAATGGTAAAGAGGCCAGATTCCCATGTATTAAAACATGATTTATCTGGAATGGCTCTATTGTGGCTGACAGAGACCTTCAGGGTTCACAGACTTGTCACCACGCTTAGCAGCTGGCTGTTGGCCTCAGAGGTTTTAAGAAAATGAAGCTGGAAGTCACCAGAGTCAGGTTTGCACACTGGCAACTAAAATACCTAGTGTTTCACTTAACAGAAACATCTTGGGAGATTGGCAAAACCCGAGAAACAAAAACCAGTAAGAAACCTGGGGAAGATGAGTCGTTGCATCACTTCTCTTTCCTTGTACCTCCCACTGTAATTTCTGGGCAATCTATGTAACTTTCTATAGCTAAGTTACAATTTAGGGAATTATTTCACTGTTAAAAATGCTGAGTCATCTTTGCTGAGACAGGGTTATAACATGAGTGACACAATTCGGGAATAACTCGATGTAGCATTTAACCCAGCATTTCATGTGGTTTGGCTGGGATAAATAAGGGACAGACAGACAGCCTTGTTCTTTGCAGTATTTTAGGCTGTGGATTGTGTCTTAAACAGTACTTAGAATACTATGCAGTGCCTGGTGGGAAAGGACATGTGTGGTTTACCTAGTAATCCTGACTTCATTCTGTGTAGGAAAAGAGCTTGACTCATCAGTACAGGCTGAACACAAGATGTGCGAGAGTAAGACAGTTATGTTTTACTAGTCACCGCCCCTGCAGGCTTACTAGGAATGATGAGTTTCTCAGAGATTTCTACCAAAATCCACAGTATGGGGTATTTTTTCCAGCTCCTTGTAGCAATTGTTGGTGAAAACTGAGTTTTTAATCTTAATCTCAGAGGTACAAAGGCTAATTAAATGGTGCTGCAAGACAAGTTGCAGTTTCAGACAAGTATCCTTTCAAAACCAGCATAGGATGGAAGGCTGCCAAACAAAACACATGTATTGGTCACCCAAGGAAGGAGGGGGTCCTCCAGGTTAACAATGCAGTAAAACCGTACTTTTGATAGTTTCTCAAAGGACTAGACTAGAGGATGCAAGGATGATCCTATTTTTTTCTGTAATAGCTGACAAACTACTGAAAAGCAGGATGGCAAGCAAAACTCTATAATCAGTTCTGTTTCTCTTTTTAGCCTTTCAGTACCTGAAGGGGGACGACAAGGAAGCTGGGGGGGACTTCTGACAAGGGTCTGTAGTGACGGGATAAGGGGTAATGGGTTTAAACTGAAAGCAGGGAGATTTAGATTGGATATCAGGAAAACATTTTTCACCATGAGGGTAATGAGGCACTGGACCAGGTTGCCCAGAGAAGCTGTGGATGCCCCATCCCTGGACATGTTCAAGGCCAGGCTGGATGAGGCTTTGAGCAACCTGGTCTAGTGGAGGGTGTCCCTGCCCGTGGCAGGGGGGTTGGATCCAGATGATCTTTAAGGTCCCTTTCAACCTGAACCACTCTCTGAGTCTATGTCTCTATGATTCTATGCTACACATCATGGCTCTAGCATGCTCACTCTGTCCTTCAAGCACAATTTAACACTAAAACCTGATTTTGGACAAGGTATTTCTGAAAACAACAGGGAAAACCCCCCAAAAAATAACAAACCAAAACCAAGCCTGGAAACAGGACCCATAAGTCAGGGCTCCTCACAACCAGTGCTAGAAAACAGACATGATCCTTCTTGTGCTTTCTTTTGGCAATAAAAGAATATTTCCTCTTGCTTAGTGGCAGCACCAGTCAAGGTGGAAGAAGAATATCCTGCATTCAGCTTGCACTGGTTATATTTATCTCCAGGAAAAGCAGACATGGATCTGGTCCTGAATCTCTTACTTTCTGATGACAGCTTTCACCACCTAGTAGCGGCAAGCAAAACCAGCAACCCATAGCAGCTTCACTGCTTTTGGGCTGGCAGAATCCTCTTCCCCACTGACGGCTGAAGTGTACATCCTGGTATACTTCAGGCTGTGCTGCTGTGCTGGGTTTCATGCACTTGCTGTCTGTGCTTAGCACAGGAGGTAAGACAGACCAGGAAGCGTTTTCTTTGACAGTTACAAAGTTCAAGGTGGGGTGTACTCCACTGTCACCAAGGCAGAAGCCACCCTTGCTTTCAGCCGGGCTGACCTTACAGTTTACCATAAACCCCCAGTGCTGCACATTAAATAACCTTGGAGCAGGTATACCACGCCAGGCTTCCCAGTTCACTGCAACACAACCACCTGAGCCACTGGGACTGGTGCGTTTCTTGAATGCGTGTACTAAAGTGCTTAATTGTGAAAGCGTCTAAGTGATGCCATCTTTTCCCTTACACAGCGTCCAGATGGAGGTGGCTCCAGATTTTAGTGCTAGCTCTGTTTAAGTCCTGTTTTAAATGCAATAAAAGGGCTACAGCATATAGTCATGGATTCTCCAAAAAACAAAAACTTTTCAGATCCCTGGTTCAATCGGGCCCAATGCTAAGAGAATAAGGATTTATCTCCTTTTTCCCAGGTTTGTGTAAATGAATCATGATCTTGATTCATTAACACTGCTTCAGTGTAAACCATTTCATTGCTAAAGACATTAACACCCACAGAGGCCTTTTTTTTTTTAACTTTTATTTAGGGGCCTAAGCACAAGTTTATAGTGACCTTTCCAGAACCACCTACGTAGGGACTTGGCCTTCCTCCAAAGGGCTTTTCTGGAATAGGTGGCCTAGGCAAGACAAAGCCAAACTGGCCCTGTGACATGTGGAGGTAAGAGGTATCTAGAAGAAAAAGAAATCTTTCAACATCTAAAGTTAGGAGTGAACCCCAGTAGGCAGAAGGCTTTTTACTTCATGCTGCTACTTCGTTACTACACTTTCAAAAATATAATGCGTTTCTTCAAAAGCACCATTAAACAACACTAAATGCTGTAAATCATTTGTGTTTAACACAGGATAAAAAGAACAGAGAGGTTATATAGACAAATTAAACTGGAATTGTTTGAAAGGAAGTTCACTTCTAAAATATCTTAATGGTTTAAAAATAACTCTTCCATTATCTTCAAAGGAAAAAGAGCATGACATCTGAGAAGTTCATTAGCCCTACACAAAGTACCAAACAACTTTGATACTGTGCGATTGTTTAAGTCTAACATACAGAACAAAACAATGGCCTAGATTCTATTTTCAGCCAAAAATGTGTAACATTTTAAGCTCACATAAACAAGTACAAGGTGAAGTGAATCAAAGTGTGCTAGGAATATGTCTGCTGGTAACGGCAGATAACACTACTTGATTAAGTTTATTTGAAATTGTCCTGGGATGGAAATATCATAGAAATATTGCCTAGAAAGCCTGCTGTAAATCTTTTAAAACAGTAAAGATACACTGTTATGTGAGATAAACAAAATCACAATTTTCTTCTTGTATGCTATGAATACTAAGAGAGTTTGTAGAAAATCTGTCATCTGTGGGGATTTTTCCTCTCACACTTAATATACAAGGCTTATTTTGTTGCATTTAAACAACTATGAGGTAAAGAGAGGATCTTTCTTCTGCAAAGTCTTCTGTGCAGATATTTAACTTGTGCAGTTGATGTTAAATACCTTTCCTGCTTCTTTAGCACTTATGTTCCTCAAAATCATATGATGTATCTCCCCAGAGAAGTAAAATTATCTGCAGTTTTCTAGGAGGTAAATGAGATTGAGACACTTATAAGTATGCAACTCTGCTGATAATCAAACCTCAGTCTTCTGAGTTCCAGGCTAATGTGTTAATTGCTGCACAGCAATTAAAAGCAGTATCACCTACACAACAGACCTTCTTCTATCTAACATCAACACAAAGTTAAAGTCCTCAGTACTGTAATGAGGTATTGTACTGTATCGATATGCTTACCAATATTCACTATGACTGAGGACTGAAGGCCTTCAGAGCAGGACCAGCAAAAAAAGCCCTTTTGATCCTTACTGAAGTCTCTATTGGAGTTCTCCCTGGTTTAAGAAATAAACACAGGTGACAACCTCAACCAACCCAAAGAATCTGCATAAATCATAGCAACTAAAGTTTATCTAGTCTGATTAAATTTGAACATCTCCAATACATGTTCCCTAGTTAACATATTCCAATATATTATGCATTAATATACTGCATTTCCAGGGTACCTTTGCAGTTTGGCATTTTAACAGAAAAAATACCTCAAGATATCTTGGTTTGATTATCTTAACATTAGTTACCGTTTGAAGACACTCTTGAAGACCACTACTCCATGAAGAAAGCCAGGGTTATCATCTTTAATTGTGGTTATTAGGAGGCTTATAACATACAGTTTCACATCAAGTAACCATACATCCTAAAACAGAAGCACAAAGTCAATGCTATGACAATGCCATTCCTAGAAACGTCTTGCACATAGCAAAACCAAGAATATTAGAAAGAATCATAAATCCTTCAGGACTGTTCTCAGCTGGAACCAGGTCACTGAATGATAGCTCTTGATTAACATTCAAAAGTTTAAAATAGCCCCTACTATTTTTCACTGAAGCTCAAAGATCATTCTGAAATAGCAGGGGTAGACACGGCAGGGAAAAAATCACACTTTCATGCAATGAGCAGAAGCTTCCCCACAGTTACAGAACTATTTTTCCAAATTCTGTGGGTGTCTGAGCTCTGCCTTTCCATTCTAAGCTCATTTTGGGACAAAAACTGCAGTAAGGAGGACAGACAGAAATGGCAAATGGAGCAGAAAGAAGAGGAGCAAGAACTCGCTTGCTTCAAAAGTTACTGCACATGCTGGTTCACTTTCCATGGACCACTGCATCTCAGTACTTAGTGTCACTCTCCATAACAACCTACCTTTGTCTGACTTGTAGACATGAGTATCTAGTCAATTAACCTAGGCTGACATTTATTTGTCAAACAGTAGAAGATGCATTCTGACTTCCAGCAGCCTTAAAAAAACCCCAAAACCTATTATGTCACCAGATGTAAATCATAAGACTTAGCATATTAGCTTCTGCAAAGTAGCAAACTGGAAAACTCAGCTGGATAGTGTAAGACAGGAGGAAGTTGTGTTTTGCTTCTTTTTTTCTGTTGTGATATGAGAAATCAGAATTTCCCACTGTATTGATGGCCATAAATAAAATTACAATTACAAAACCTCTAATCAGAGAACAGTGTCCTTCTTGGTCCCACTTTCTTGTGATTAATGTCCAAGTGTGGAAGAAATGGTGTTGCACATACTGCAATTATAACTAAACCCAGTAATATGCTGCCTACTCAGCACCACAGATCTGATTTTATTGCTGCACAAACATCAATTTGTTAAAGAAACATTTTGATTTACACCAAACACACTTTCTACTGTAACAAGTATTTCAGGGTAACAGCTTTTTTCTGATGAGTTGTCTACACTTAGGATCAGCCTTATCAGCTTCGGCACAAGGTTAATGAAAACTACTAGTCCCTTCTGCCATCCTTGTAGTAAGGTTTGTATGCATGGCAAGTATCCCAAGTGATAATACTTACACCACACCATCTACATCCAGTTGATAATCCTAATGTGGTTAAATTAGATATAATGGGCATACATTTTTCTGAAGCTAGTCTCCTTCCATAACGTTTATAATTATACAGTTGCCTTACAGCAATAAGAGCATCTACCACCTGAGCTGCTTCATGGATTCTGCCAGCAGGTGTTAAGGAGGCCAGTTCTCACCCCAGTGAACCTTAGCTGACATCAGCAAGTTGCTGATGTGAGAAGCCAGTGCTGGCTATAGAATAATCAAACCCCAGACACAGGTGAAGAAATCGCTAGGTAAGGACAGTGGCATCAGCTAGCCTATTTCAACCTCGAAGGTCTTTTGCAAAGTCCAGCCAGGGAAACAAACCACATGGAATGACAAAGTGGACATATTGGTTGATGATTTAGGGAGAGAGCAAATGACACATAATTTCATTGCACCTCATGTGACAAGACTGAGCCATATGTGAGAAGTCTTTCTTGCTTCCTTTCTGAACTGCCAAAGAGAACTGATCTCACCACTCTGCTCTGTTACTCGTGGTAACCTTCAACCCTGCTTAAATTGCTATTAGGTTGTCATGTAAACCATGATATTTAAACAGCATTGATATACTTTTTATTTATTGTACAGCAGCCAACAAGCTGTATCTTCCTGGGCAGGAGAGAGAGATGTCCTTTGTTCCCAAGTCACCTCGTTCTTCAGTAGCAAATGGCTTTCACGAAGGCAAGAACAGTGAGAGTATGAATGGGAATATGGATGTGGTGCAGTAGCATGTTACAATATCTGAGTTAAGTAAGCTTTGGAGGTTGAAGTTTTCTGAGGACATGCATTTGAATTCTTTTTTCTAATCATGTTTTACGCAACTCAATTTTATTTGCTTTCCCATGGTAGCTTCCTCCAAAACACGGAACAAGCATACGGGTGAGAATGTACCAGAATATGTTAATCAATTTTTTAGTTTATCAGAGTTAAGCTATATGAATGTTTCTCTCAATCCCCTCATATAACTCACAGATGAATAAATTTTAACTTGAAATTTTTGTGGCGCTTAACTATTCGAGCCACACCTCACAAACAGCTACGTAACTGAAATGTGGCTAGATCCTCTGTGTCCTTCCTAGCATCTGTAAGATAATGCTACCTGAGGTCATGGGAGGTTTAAAACATCCTCTGTCTGTGATACAGATCTTTTTCTCAAATGGTCACAGCTGTAATACTGCCTTTTGTCAGAAGATGTGTGTTTGAGTCCGCAGAACTCAATGAAGAAAATTTAATAGAAGAAAACTTTACTGTTGAAGTTCTCCAAACGTCCTGCAGTGCATGATCACAGGATATTGCAAGTTGTGCTCCTAACCCAGTTAACAACCGCACGTGAAGAGTATGCACTGCATGTGTAGAATAACGTAAGGGCTACATTGCTGTTGGCCCATGAAATCTGGTTGTTACATTGACCATGTCAGTTTGTGACCCTGTTGACATTTTTCCCCATGTTGTGCTATTGAAGCAAGAAAAATACCTGGAAGCTTCTAATGCCACTTCTGATACCTATTAAATGTCCTCAGTTAATTTCCCCTGCAGTAAATTCTGGGATTACACCTATTTTGTCAAGGAATTACCACAAATACTTATTTTAATGGACTCATGATTATAGCCCAAATATTACAGTTTTGTGGTGTATTTGGATTCTGAAGTTCCTTTTTTTCTGGCTTTGCTCAGCCTTTGTTCCTTTCAGATAATCAGGAAGCTTGAAATCGTGCTATGAAAGCCTGCCCCACCCCACTATAAATACTTCGCAATACCTCAATAGCCAAGAGGTGTTTGCAGGTTGCTTCTAAATACAGATTAATGGAATGCCCAAGTAAAGGAAGGTTGATTTAAGGGAGTGAAATATTAAGAATTAGACGTAAAATAATTTAAGCTGATCGGTTTCCATCAGTTCATATAACATTTACCAAGGTAATGTACTTAAAACAGTATGAATGAATGTTCTGTTCTTCCCTGAATTTCAGGTTTAAATGGAGAGAATTATGGAGTTCCACTTAAGTCCTCAAACACACATCACTTTTAACCATTACAGGTACTGAAAGAAGCAATTTATAAGCATCAGGGAAGAGTGAGGAAGAGTATATTACCGGGTGGTTGCAGTTGAAAGATGCTATTCCCAGCCCTTTGACATCTCGTGAGGATACCCTACACTTGATAGTGCAAATCTGCTCTCTAGTGGCAAAAAGTCACCACACCAATTTTACAGAAAAATTCTTATTTAATCATGACGTGACAAAGTCAATTCATTGTTGTGTTGCAAGAGTGGATAATAATAATAAAAATATAATTAGTTAAATAAAAATCTAAGCGACAGAAGCTAAGGGTTTGTAATTCTGTTAAGATCTGATAATTCTTATTAATTTCTCTGGCAGTACCAGATCAATCTTTTGCAATACAGACTTAAAATATATTTGAGGTAGGCTGAGTAATCATAAAAAGAGATCTAAATAAAAAGAGCAAATTTACTGCTGGTGTGAACTTTGCAGGATTTTATCAGGTTTGAATCAGCAAGCTTGAAAGCTTGTAAGACTGGAACGTCAACTCTCGATGCATATGCATGTTATTACTCCTCAGTAACATTTCTTTCCCTTTACGCTAGGAAGTAACCATAGAAATAGGAGATAGAAATGTCATTAGATCATTTTAATAATTTCGCAGTTACATCTTTCCTTGCATAAGTTTTCTAGAGAGACTTCAAGAAAGACTGGGAAGAAATATTGCACAATTGAATTTACAGAGTTGACTCATTTCATTTTGGAGACTAGTAAACCGTATTATTAGCTCCTGAAATCATGGTTGTGCTTAGGACAGGCTGAGTAGCACAACCCTTCCTAGCTTTTCAGCTACTTAATTTCAGAATTCTCAAATAAATGGGTGTTCACTTATGAACACTGGTAGACTGAGCTGCAGTCGAAGAGCTAACTTCACCATGACTCCCACATGTCAGTACTTGGCTGAAATACATGCATTTGTTGAGGAATGAACTGCCAGTTTCCAGTCGAGGAAGGCTACCCCAAACTGGCCATTATAATGTGCAGAAGCTCAGCAGCAGCTAGGTGTGCATTTTCAACCGTGGGCACAGAGAGATGGGTGATGACCTGTTCTGCTATAGCCTCCAACAGGCCCGATACTTGAGAGCTTATTGGCAGGATAAAATTGAGTTTTATGAAGTCTTAAGAAGATTTAAGTGACTTAAGAAATATTTGGAGTTCTCCTTATACCAATGTGTTTGTATGATATTTGGTGGATTTCTCAGATGTTTGGTAAAAGAAAGATTAAGGAGAGTGGAAAAAGAGCAGGTTAACACACAAAACGAGGTTGCACTTGATGGCAAACAGAGCCTTCTCAGAGTACACTGACTTTCCTAATTGCCAGTCCTCAAACCTGGGAAGATAAGGCAGACCAACAGCTTTTGGAAACTCTTTGTAGGTACTGCAGTGAAAGGCTGATACTGATTGAAGTCCCGACTCTGGATTTTCAAGACAGAAACTCATTCAGATGTGCGAATGCACACAGCTGCATAACCTGTGCACCTGTGGGACAAGAACGCCTATAAACAGCTAATCCTCTAGCACTTTCCCCTTGCCATGTTTTTGCACTGCAGCAGTGCATAACAGTTCCTTGTTGTGAATGGGTTCTCCTTGTACTGTAGCCAGGGAACAGCACTATCAAAAAACCAGCTGCTCCTTGCCCCAGACAGCTCACAATCTAAGGGACTGATGCCAATGTGACAACGCCTGATATGATTAACAGAGTGTGGGAGACACACAGACTCATCTCTATAACAGGAGTCTCCTTCTCTGGACACTTTCCAAAGCCGCCTGGACTTGTTCCTGTGTGATCTAACTAGCATAACTAGCAAAATCACTCCGTGCTAGCACCGTGCAGACGATGATCAGCTGGGGGATTTATAGGGGCAACAAGGCTGTTGGGTGTTTGTACGAAGCTCCTTGCTCCTTGCATTCTGCAGTACTTGCAGATTTCTGTTATGACCAGGTTGCTGTACAAAGTCCATCAAAGTTCTGTGCAAAGCAGACACACACATTTTGTTTTGTGTGCAGAAAAAAGTAGTTATGGCAAACTAGTGACTGCAGAAGCAAGCTGTTCCATTCTGTAAGAACAGGACACGTTGATCTGTCCTGGACATACGTGAGACAGGCACCCTACAAGTTTCTGTTGATATTTCCACCCACAGTATTATCCTACAGCACAAAACCAAAACATAGCTTGGCTCAAGATTATGCTACGGTGTCAAGGGATACCAATTTAACTTAATTCAACTTAAATCTGGAAATACTAACATCAGTACTGATGTTAGATTCAAAACCCCAAGTTTTAAGAAAAAATGAAAATTATTTCCTATGGAGTCAGTACTAAAAAAACCAAACAGTTCAGATAACTCGTCCAAATTTTCCAATTGGATTACCCAGGACAGTTAAGGTGGTAAAGAAACAGATGTACCTACTGTTCCCTGGCTGATCTGTGTACACACACATGGTAAGTGCACAAGGGAATCTCATACCCTGCCCTCATAAGGTGACGATCCAGCTCAGTTCCAAATTACAGAACTTCACCTTGTTTTAAAGCAAGGATTGCCACTTCTACTCATGCCCTCTGACAGTGGGATATTACTACATTACAACAGTCCTTTTGCACGATATTGTTTAAAAGCACTTGCATAATCATAAAAGATTTGTATAACCCTAAAAGACTGTCCCTAGCTAAATCAGCCCAAAGTTAAGATATTTTTAAGTCACTGCTTCACGGCTGTGTTTTCCAAAGATTGTGAGATTGGTACTGACATCACCTGGTGCTTTTAGGAAGCATTGGGTCAGACACACTTGCACTGCTTCTAAAAGGCTTGAGCCAATAGAGGCAAAGCAGTGTTGCTCACACGATGACTAACTGCAGAAAAGGCTCAAAAAATCCTTGGCTAAAGTTCTGCAGGAGGTCAAACAGAAAAGTAATTAGTGTGCTGGAAGATATATATGTGCAAGCTAAGCTTTTATCTGAGAAGCAAGCTGCCATAAGCCATTTGTATTAAACCTGGGAGGGTGAAGGGTGATCATCAAAAAGCAGAAACACCGAATACCGGAGAAGGGAGGGAAGGCCTTGTGGTTAAGATAACATGCCTCACAGCAGGAGAGTCAGGAATGAATTACTAGCCACACGAAGAATGTAGGGCAGTATGTCAGATACAGGAATGATATTTTTCCAGTGAAACAGTGTCAGCATTTAATCCTTTCTGGGTTGATCTTCCTCCCTCAATGAGTATTTTTTAATTTTAAAACTATTACAGAAAAATTGCTCTTGACAGTGCAATATAATTGGCAGTTTGATCAAGGATAAAAGATAGTTTGGGGGCATTCATTGCTTTAGGACATTCATGTTTACTGTCTTATAAGAAAATATAAAGCGTGTTTCAACAGGATGCAAAACTGTTCTGTCCGACTAACCCTCAGAATTGGGCCTAAAATTAGATAACTTCGTTTTCAGTCTGGTTCCCACTCATTACCAACACTGAAATCTGGCAACTGCAATTTCCACACACACACATTTTTCCTCACACAAATAAAATTTTTACTAATTCCTTGACTAGAATGTAGATCAACAGTGCTAAAAGGAAAAATATCCCAACCTTCCTGCTCGTGAAAAAAAAAAACAATGAAAACCGAGAAAAGCCTTTAGTTTATTACATTTAAATATATTAAACAGCCAATATGTGTTTGTGGACCAACTGCTGTGACTTGAATAACAAAAAACACACGTGAGTTAATTATTCCTCACGTTAAGCTCCCCCTTCAATGGTCTATTTCCCTACAACCCCAGGATAAAAGCTTTCTGCAACACTGGTGCGTCTTTCCATTTCAGCAAGTTGCAAACCCCTCTGACATCACCTGGAGAAGACCACCTTTCTGCTGCTTGCGTGTTGTCACTCAGCACCTATCCCCATGGTGTCTGAGCTCCTGCCAGGGCTTAAACCAGCATGGCTAACATCTGCCATATGGTGTTCGTACTCTCATCCTGACTCCAGAGAGGAAACGCGCCATAAGGAGTTCTGTTTTCAAGAGGGTTTGCTTTCGTTGTTGGGTTTCTTTGGAGTTTCTTTTGTAGCACTTGTGGAAAACTAAGTTGTCAGAACTTTGGCCCAAAAAAAAGGAAATTAATTCAGACTCAGCCTGACAAACACTGCCGACTCAGCAGTGTTCCCTTTGTGGGAGGCAGAGCACAGCTCACGACCCGCCTGGGTGCAACTGCAGTATTGCCTTCTGGGTGGGAGGTGGTCGTATCCCCACCCATGGGAGTGTCAGCGATCAAACTCCAATACCCCGAGTTTTGGGCGGAATCTGGACACGCACGATTGCCTCAGTATTATAGGTACTTGATGTGAGGCACCAAGCAGTGACATGTTCAATTTCTTAAATTAGGTTTAAAATCTATGTATCGTGTCCATGATTTTGTCATGTATGCAACTTCTTTCTGTCATTAATGACTCACCTAACTTACACAGGAAATACACTTAATCACAGCTCCCATCTAACAAGATCAACATCTAGCAAAGAGCGGGTGTGTGGTGTCTTGAACCTCCTCCTACACTGTTTTGTGTTTTGTGGGGATTTGGGGGGGGGTTGTCTTTAAAAAAAACCTAACAATAGAAAGCCAGCACCGGTATAATTTTCATATTTTTTTCTGATGCCTGTGATTATGAAATTGCTTTCGCTAGCTAAACTTCAGCGGTTCCTGACTGCCATGATCCTGACTGCCATTGGTAGAGCACAGGAAATGCGGTTACAATTGTGGTGGTGAATACACTGACGATGTGTTACACTGGGAAGTCAAAAGGTATTTGAAAAATCCCTATGAAAGATGTGACCAACACAAACCTTTTTGTTGTCTCAGTTTTGACTTTACAGTAACCTGTTTGTCTCTTGGCTTTCAGGTTAAATGCCCTTATTAATACCAATACTGATAGGAAATGCACTTTCTTAGCCTTCCCCCCAAGAATAAGCACCATAAAAAAAGAGAAATTGTGTGTCTGAAAGAAGTTTCAGCAGCTGTCTACTGATAGACACCGTGGTACGGATTTTCTGAATAGAAAACTAACATAACTGTATCATCTGAAAGTTATATAACTACAAATGGACGAGGTGACAGGAATAAACAGTACATCATTTTTCCAGTGGAATATCAGTGTGCCTTGACGTAAAATCCCTCTCTGACAATCACTCTGACAACACCCTTTCCACACTGAATAGACCTCAGGAAAGTTTGTCAGTATTACTGTTGTCTTTTACTCACTGATATATTGGCTAGGGACTGTTTCAAGACTGCTACCCGGCACTACGCAAGTCACATATACTTCGAAAATAATTTAGTAGCCACGGGATCACAGCCAGGTCAGGCGCTAGCTGTTAACTTTTGGTCCTACTGACCACGCGCAGAGCACAACTGTTCCTGTAAGAGCCTTCTAGGGTTACGCTAGCACCTCACTTGGCTGAACAAAAGGGCTTTCAGGATTTTTAGGGACTGCAACAGTTACACCAAAGAACATAACCATCCCTTCACTCAGTTGCTGAAGCATCTGGCTGACCAAGCCTTTCTTACAGCTCTGAGGTGAATGAAGGAAGAAATAAGATCTGGTTTTCCAACTACCCATCTTGCCTTCTTGCTGCCCTTTCCTAACACACACACACACAAAATTCCAAGCACACACACACACACACAAACCCTTAGATCTTTCCCGGAGTCTGGCACAAATGTGTAAGGTAACCTCTGCAACGTAATTTCCTCTGCAACATAATTTCCTGCAACACTACTGCATGGACTCCAGCGTCAAGTGGCTGCGGTTGCATTGCCTCTCGCTGGCGGCAGATGTCCCCTCGTGCCCATCACTTCGCATGCCTAACACCGGCCAGCGTTCCCAAAATTACATGGACGGTGTTCATGCTGCTGCTGAGCAGAAGCATCTTTTGACTTCGCTTACTTCCACAACGGTCTGGGAATGTGCAAAATATGTTGCTCCTACGTTTTCACAATTACAACACTGAAGGATGAAGAGAAAGTATCAAAATTCTGTGAATCTTAATGCAGTTTTTACTTTATGCTTTCAAACAAAGAAAATTAGGATGATTATTCTTAGTTAACTTCGTCAATTTGCCACAAAAATCATGAGTCAATCCATAAAAGAAACTCCACTGGGATTTCTTGGCTGGGTTTTAAATACATTTCCTCTCTAACCCAGAACTTATTTTTTGTAATTGGTCACGTAAATATCCATTCTCCGATCCTGAGTTTGGCAGGTTAGAGATCTAAAACAAAAAGCGAGTAAAGTAATCAGACAATTGTCAATCTGTTGTCTCGTATCTGACCCTGCATTTCTGAGCGTAGCAGAATTCATTTCTCGGTGTGCATCACTTTAAGCAAGCATTAAGTCTACAGCTTTGGATACTAGCACACAAAGCTCTTGTAAGTTAGTGGGAGCAGGGGCAATCCTCTTCAGTCACTTACAGCAGATGGCCACTGTTAGCTGTCAGAGATGTACTGTAACTCAGTGGAGTTACAGAAATCTACACCACTCACCCAGAATTGCTTTGGTGGTGGGATCTCAGGATCTAGCCAATGACGGTGTTCTTTGAAACGCAGTCTTATGGACACCGATCTGAAACAGAAGCTTTGCACAAGTTTTTCTAAGAGGCACAAGTGTGGTTAAGGGCGAATAAAGGCCTTGTCTCTGTAGCTAGCCACACATGTCCAATTTTGGTTAAAATATTTAACAGAAAAAAAAAAACCACTTGGAAAATGTACTGTAATTTTGCAAATGGTTTTTACACATTTGTTTCTCCATATGGAATAAAGAAATGTGTCTGGGAATGCTGGTACCACAACCCTGAATTCTTATTGTCTCGCTCACTTCCTGATGAGATCCATACACAAAAAGCCTTGAAATATGAATTGACTGTAAAAGCTCCTGTTGCACAAGCCACCCATTTCATGATAAGACTGTTGAGCAACTTAACAACGTGTGATTCTTGTTACATCAGCTGTGCTTGGGGCACAAGGAAAAACAGGTAACGTTACAGCATCACAAAACCGAACACAGAAGTCCAAGGAATTACTAAAGAAAAAATGCAGCAGAATCTAATGGTTTCCTTTTCTTTCTACATCAATACGGACATGATCCAAAGAATCAGACCAAGACTTTATACCTCCCAGGTACAGAAGGAACTAAGATTTGCTTAGAAGTACCTCTAAATGTTCTCAATGGCTTTCTTTTTTTGACGAAAAGTAAATGTGTTAATTATTGAAAAACACAGCAAACCTACCAAGACAGGAACAATTTGATTACTTCCTGGTTTTGACAGCAACCATCAGAGATGATAAAGTTGATCAGTTTCTTTGCTGAGAAATTTAGCAGAAAGTATCTTCTTCAAGAATGAAGTATTTATCAGATTTTTCTTCAGTTTTCTACACAGCCCCCCACCCCCCAAAGAATCAAGTAATTGCATTTACAACAATCAGTGGTCTCTGTTATTGATACTACTCAGAGAAAGTAAACTCTCATCTCACATTCTTCTCTATTTGATAACTGCCTGGATGTTTTTTCTTTCCTGGCTCCTGGGAAAAAAAGATGAGAATTTTTGGAGAGTTGTTTCATTTTAAGCAAAGACCAACTGATTTTAAGCTGTTTTATCACCTCACTTGTTGATTAAGATGATGTCATCTTTAAAATAATTAGAATATAGCCCAGGAGAACAGAAATAAACGTCACAAAGAGGAAACAGCAACTGCAAACTGGCTTGCCTGTTTTCCAAAGCAGCAAGGCACAAGCTAGGCAAGGTCCAGTACACTGCACTTCTCAGAAGGCTGTTCTAAGACATCAGCTGTCCTATTTTTATTAGGAATTCTAAAGTGAAACAATGGTATAAATGGGAATTTATATTTAAAATAGCCTACCATTATAGCTGCAAAACTGAGGCCATTTCCTTCAAGAGAAGGGAAAACACTATTAGGATAATCAGGAAGAATTAGGAGAACATTCAGACGGAGCACAAGCCAAGTCGTGCAGTTTTTTTCCCTTGAAACTGCGCACTAGCTTCAGCGACTGGCGTAAACAATTGCGTGCAGCAGACTTGTCTTGCAGCGCAAACATCTCATGGAAGTGAAGCTACAAAAACAGTGTGTTCCACGATGCTGAAAATTCCACTGCAATGCTGAAATTTTCACCGGGAAATTATGAAAACCTTTAAAAGACAAGTTACTCTTTCCTTTTATTCCAGCAGGCTTTCACTTAGATTTTCAGAGGTGTCAGAAATATCAGAATCTGTCTTGTAAAGCCTCCAACATTCACCCATTAACAAGGACTGTGTTGTCATCTCTATTCCCTGTCTAACCATGCCATTTGGGTCCCACTGAAAGATACATTTGAACAATTATTTTGTGTGGGAGAAGTGCGTGCAGGGGTTCTCAGTCACTTTATTTGCTGGCATTATCATTTTATACAGTTTATTTTATCTTTTAGATGTCAACCGCTTACACTTAGTTTTGTGACACATCTGGGGTGACTATGCATGCTTAATAATGGAAAACACAGTTTGTATTCCACTAATTGACTATGAAACAGCAGTTGAATAAGGAACGATGTTTTTACTCAGGCCTTACACAGGTAAAATCATACAGTTTAAAAGCCAGGTAAGAATTTCAGAGCTTGAAAGACCATAGCTTTATCAAGTCAAAAATATTTTCACCCACATGTGTTCTGAATTCGTAGCAGATGTATTCCAACTCTCTGGGTAGCAAATACATGCAAGGTGTTGCCTGTCAGGCTTGACTAGCTCTGCCAACACATGCACACACGTTTTACCTATAACCACAAAGAATTTCAGCTTGTGTTCTGGTATGTGTTACGTGGATCTGTAAACAATACAGTGCCTTGCTGTGCTCCAGTAGACTGGAAAGAATGATGAGTTGGCAAAGGACTACTTCGTGTTTTCCTGACTGAAATTTAGTTGCTTCTTTCACATGCAGTCTTACAAATATACCTTCAAGGGAGCAAACTCCATGGTGAAAATCATGCATTAAAATGCTGATTTTAATAACTTATCAAACTTCTCTCTACTCTGATACACCACCTCAAATCTCTTGTTTGTAAACTCAAGCGTGTTAGTGGAAGTTTTACAATCACATGCTGCAGACTATACTGATACTATTAAAATGCAGAACCACCTAAATAACAAAGGAGCTGAACTGAAGAAAAAACAAACAGAAAAAGCCCCACTAATATCTGTAGAAGGTGTCACAGAGACAATGCATTAGTAATCAATGCTTGCTAGAGTCAGCGCAATGGAGTTACTGAGAGCACTGAATATTCGGCAGGCCTCAGTGAAGAAATCCAGACATTAAGGAGAACAACAAAGATTTTGTTCTCATAGACAGCTCAATTTGCCCTCAAAGCTCCTGGAAATGGCTTGTGAAGATTCACAGCTTGCTTAAAATTTGAAATAAACATTCAGACTGAGGATGTTAAGACAGCATGGGATACTAAAACACTTCAAAGCCCCACGGTGTTACATGCATGTAAGAAGCTACCAGAAATTGAGCCATGTGCACCACAATGGAGGTACCATCAAGAGATGTTTTTGCTTTCACCAAAATCTGCAACTATTTGCTGTCATTCCACCCTTCTTAAGGCCAACAAAAATAGTGACTGCACAGAACACAACTTCATCTCAGTTTTGATCAGAGTTCTGCAATACTGCAGGCTGGGAAAGGTTCAATAGTTCTTTTCTACTTTTCATCAGAAAGATTCAGGTAATTGTGCAAGAATGAGGCGGATAAATCTGTTGTTAATCTTTAAATATGATCTGCTACCTGTATGGATTTAACATGCATTCAAACTGAAGACTAAGAACTGGATTTGTGGTACTTGATCCAAAGCCAAATCATTAAGGCTGGTGCTGAAAGGTAGGTATTTCTTGCATTTCTTTGCATCAAGAGGACAAAATTGCCATTTGAATCTTAAAAATGCGGCTTTAAATCCAGTATACACTGTTCCATAAAGTTCACTGCATCTGTACCACACTCTAAACCTGAAATGTTGTGGAACACTTCCAGTCACAGTCTAGTGCATGGCAGAGCTTATCTCTGATACGGACACAATCTTTCACAGGCTATGTAAGATCTCCTTTGAAACTGAAGTAGGGATGTAGCCACCTACACGTAACATCAGGATCTTGCAATTGCCTACTCATCTGCCTATTCTTTGCAGGCAAATGAACTCTACAGTACAAACTGCTGCGTGGGTTTTTTTTTTGTTTGTTTGTTTTTTTTTAATGGACTGAATTATCTTACTTCAAAAGATTTCAGTATGACTAGAACAAGCAAATTCTCACCTCCATCTAGGACTCAAAGCATACTGATACCCTCACAACTTTAAATGGTCAGCTTCACGCTCATTTACTAGCTTTTAATGGATCCATTTTTGAGGCATCTAGTCAGAAATATGAGAAGGCTGCATACATCACGCTTCTCAGTGCTTGCATTGTCTTGAGGCGTTGCATCAGAATACCCTGCAAGTGATCATTTCACTGTTTGTTGTGGTAAAAGCACTCTGTTGAGATCCCATTTTATTGTTAGACAGCCAGTGGGTAACAGTACAGTGAAAGTAGAGGTGTTTGTGACTTTTATGTAACCACACAGAGGTTAAAGGGTGATTCAAGACAGCCTTTGCCCTAGTCAGAGCATCAGAAGATTAAGTCCTTTAAAACTTCCATGACAAAATTGTGAGCATGGATAACACTGATGACAAGAAAGTTTCTTAGACATTTTGTTAGGCATGATGCCTGTTATGTGTTACCTAAAATTCATGTCCAGTTAGGCCCATTAGACCACTTCTTGAAAATAGTATATAAAACTTACTTTTCAGCCTAGCAAAAGTCTGTCTGATGCAGACACATACCTTTATGATATATCACTCTGCACACATATTTGAATCTGTTCAGTTTGCACAATTTACATGTGAAGATCTGATAGTGCTTTGCAATATAATGCATTATTTATTTTGACTGAATTACTCTCTTCCTGAAGTGATCCTGACTTCATTGTGGTCAACCCGCTGTATGCCCATCAGAATGACTTCGGCTACAACTCTGTCCATCGTGTCTGCCATGTTTCTTATCCAAATATACTATAGGAAATGGCATTTAGGGAATTCAGTGTGAGCAAAGAGTGGGACAAGAAGTTAAGAATACAAATTCCAAGTTGTCCTATTTAACACAGTGCTTGTGTTTCTAAAAGAAGTGAGACCTAAACGGATACAATTTGGATTAAATTGTGTGCTGTTTGGACTAATGTTTTGAAGTAAAAGGTGGATATCAGTGGTGTATTGAGGCAGCAAAGAGAATCAGGTGAGCTATCCACCTATTTACTTCTGCAGTACAGGCAACCAGCCCAACAGACATTTCTGGGCTGCAAATCATAGAATGGTTTAGGTTGGAAGGAACCTTAAAGATCATCTAGTTCCAACCCCCCCTACCCCAACCTAAATACGCCTGAACTCCTGATTCCGAGATATGTGGGATTTAACCACACAGGATACAATATCTCCCTCTGCAACAGCAATGTGCAACACAGCAGACTGGTAACTGGCTATCTGCAAGGGAAATGTTCCCATTTAAACGGTGTCTGTTCCTTCAGTGGTCCCAGCAGCCTGGCTGAGCAGCTCTTACAAGGTTCTAATACAAGTTTTCTCTAGTCACCACAGAACTCGTCCTATCTGTTGTCAATTCCATTTTAAGACACTTTGTTCTGCCACGTATTGGAAACTTAGGTGCTTAGCCCAGTGCTGCGAAGCTCACATGGGGAACAGGCAATGAAAACCAGTGTGAGCAGGAAACAGGCTTCTGTGCCTACACCTATCTCCAGGATAAGTTAGCTTTTTGTTCCAAACATCCACTCTTGACTGAAAATGCTCTAAAAAGAGGACTCTGACCACACTTACTTAGTCATTAACTCGAAACAGCTGATGTCAAATTTGGTCACCACTGCATGCCTGGAAAACATCACGGCATTTCTACTTTATGCCACTTTGTCTCTACAGTTATTGAGGGTGACACGGTACAGTTTGGGATAGCTGGAATGCACCCGTGCTATGAGCAGTTGGTACCCTTACTCCTGCACAAAACTTACGTCAAAGGGTGCGATCTCCAGATGTTTGCCAGGTAATTCTAAGACAGGTTTCTGCTGGCAAAGTTAATCCAGTCTAATTCACTATAGAACTAGTATTAAGCACATTTTCAAGATGCAGTGGTGCATGGGTTGAGATAACACTAAAATTATCCTGCGTTTCGCTTGCCTTGTGAACAATTACTCCTCCGCATATCAGGTAAGTTATCAAACTTGACATTCAAGTTCTTCTTGGCACTTGCACAGTACTCTTGCAACATCTTTCTGCTTCCCACAAGAAGCTGGGACATGATTTTTGGCCTCGATACTAAGCTTCCAACTGACTTTGGACATTTTCTCTGCTTGCTGACAGCATCACCTTCATTAAGCATCAGGTTTCAAGACAACAAAAACTGAAAGAGATTAACTGGTACTGTCCTGCTATTCTCCTTGCCAGTACAGGATTGCTTTCCCAACACTTGATTGATTGATTTGATTTTGTGAAGGCAGCCACACAGCCAGCAACTTAGAAGTAGTCACACTAAAACCACAATAATAAGTTAAGGTTTCACCACCCAGAATGTGTGAGAATGGTTGCAAAGCCTCTCTTATGTCCCTAATCTCCTCAGCCCTCACCCCTCTTCTGTGTGTGTGGTTGGAGGAGGCAGAGGGGAAGTGAATGATTCTCAGGACCTATTCCCACCAGTTGCCACATTTCCCACCATCTCCTCCATGTGCGTATCTCGAACACAGCAATACAAGTAGGATGGCAGCAACCACTGCCATTCCCTCACGGGTATGTATCACTTCCTACCACCATCCTCCCTCCCTCCTAGCTGATGAAGTACCAGGCCGCAAGGAGCTGGGGGTGAGACCCAAGAGTGCAGAAAGAGGGTGGACATCATTCCCTCACACACACTTTCAGCCCCTACTGTCTGTCTCTTACTTGACAGAGTAAGAATGAAGAAGCCAGAGGAAAAACTAATAGAGCAAAGAGGACCAGAGATAAGTGGCATCGGTTAACTCTGTGATATTTAGGAACAGTAAAATTCCTGATAGCAATACCGAGTCCCATTTTTCTGCTTCTGGAGTGATCATATAAAAACTGAAGATAATTGGTACGCCAGTGCTGATTCCTGATTCCCAAGGAAATTGAGCTGGGAATTCAAAGCAGGGTGTGGGAAACAAGGGAGTTGTTTGATGAGGAAGGTCCAGAACAAGAGTTTAGGAATACTGTGCAACTGAAAGATATGACAGGGAAGACAAAATTTGATGCTTCCATGGCGGGAATTTCCATAGCAGGAACTTCCTACCTCAGTGGCTTTCGCCAGGATTTTAAATTCAGCGATAGACTCAAGATGTATTTCCTCTCCCCTTTCTTCCCAGCTGTGAACTGCCATTGCAAAGGACTTCTCCCTTCACCTCCCCCTCTTTTTTGCTGTCAAGTATGTCAAGCATGGCAGCCTTAAGCAATTAGCAGCAGTTGTCTTGTGTTGGAACAATGAAGCTGCTGAACAATAGGGACAGTCTCATTATTATGAGAGACCCAGCCCTATGATAATCCAGACCAGGAACTCTGAATTCACTGCCAGAATTGCTGGTTAGTTAAGTTATTAACTTCACTGCATTTCAAGCTGGAAATAATACATACAGTGTTTCACAAAATCAGTTTCTTCCCAATCATACACATACATGTCAAACACTGAAAGTCTAAATCTGATGTTGAGAGCAGGGGTGTAACTTAATCTGTGTACCACCAAGACAACTAATGTGGCCCACTCTTCTGGGGGCAGTTTGGGACTGGGATGCATACCAGACACATTCTTTGGGGCTGGTAGCAGCAGCCACCTCCCAAGAGAGCAAGACTCCTCTCTAGCATGACGCAATGGCCACAGAAGCACTTAACAGTGAACAGAATAATCTTCATGCAGCTAAAAAACAAAAGGGACATTTATTGTCTCTGTCTTGACTTTTCAGATGATAGCCTCAAACCACATTTTTTCTCTTTCCTATGTAAAGTCTGGAATTTGACAAGTGTATCATTAAATTCAGTAACCCGGGGATTAACTGTTACGCATTTCAGTCAGTGTGAAAGTGAATTCCACTGATTTTAACATCCACCTCAGTGTAACTGTAACTTACTATTTGCCGCCTGTAGTTAGCCACAGCACCCAAGGTTTTCTGTACCATCAGTTTCAACTGCTGCCCCAGGTTCCTCTCCTCTAACCTCTCCTCTAACCATGGTGAAGACTGGTGCGTGAAGCCTCAGGGAGTGCAGTTCCACGGTGCTCTCCCAGAAGACCATCAGAAGCCTTCCTCAGCTGTTTCGCTTTCATGACGCAGCTCCCAAACGTCTCCTTCAGCAGCAATGCCCATTGTTGCCTTTCCATCAAGTGTTACCTCACTTCCTACGCAAACTTCTTTGCAGCTCCCCCTGCTCTCCACTGCCTCTTAGGCCGTGGCTCAGGTCCTGCGCTGCTGTGTGCCGGGACTGAGTCACCTCCCTGCACTCAGGTGCACCCGTGCAAGGTCTTCACCATTACTCTTTATTTTCATGGGGCTTCTGTCTCCCCAGCAACGTTCAGCTTTTACGGCTGCTCGCTTTGGCAAGACTCTTAGAGCTGTAACGTCTCTTCTTCTTTGAATTTACTCATTATTTCCACTACTCATGATTTCCATTATACTCCGGGTTTGCTTTTGCCGTTCAACTCATTAATGAAGCATCTGAGCGCAGTTTCTTACAGCAATGGTGAGGCCAACACAGAGGCATCTATACAAACACAGATGCAGCGAGGCCGCAAGTGTCACGTGTACTGATGCTGTCCCAACGCACGGGCTCTGCCCCTCGGCCGGTTCCAGGTTTCTCTTATTAGGCAAGTTCAACTTGTAGCAGATTCCATTTATTTAACACTCAAGAGCTCACCTTCCCAGCCCGGCCCGGCTCCCTGACCTGAGAACGCAGCAGTTTGTGAGGACGAAGGGCAGCAGTAACTGTAAAGTTACCCGCGGGAAGGCCACGCGCTCTGTCGGGAAAGGCATTTCATTACAAACCACCATCACAGAGTTTAAGAAAGGTGGCCCCGAGCCCCGCGCCCTCCGTGGCGCTGCCAAGGCCGCCACCCAGCATCCTCGGGTGCTGCGGGGGGTGCGGGGCTGCACGGCCCGGCCCGCCCGCCGCCTGTCCTCTGCCCGCCGGGCCGGAGGGGGCGCGCTCTCGAGGCCGTGGGCCCGCCCCTCCGCCCCTGACGTCAGCGGATGACGGCGGGGACGCGCGGTCGGGCCGCGGAGGCGGAAGCGGGCGGGCTGGCCATGGCGGCGGCGGGCATGGGGCAGCAGTGGGTGTTGGTGGAGATGGTGCAGGCCTTTTACGAGGTGCGGTCTGGGGCGCGGGCCCGGGCGGCTGGGGGAGGGCCGGACGGCGGGCACCCGCTGCCGGGAGCGGAGCGGAGCGGTGGGGGTGAGCCTCGCTCGCTCGGTGGCGGGGGGAGGGTGGTGCTGTGTCTGGCCTGCACTGGGTCGGGAGCTGGATGTGGGTCAGTGCCGCGCGGGTGAGACTCCACTCGCAAACTGCTAATGTGTGTACGTTTGCCCGGTCTCTGTGCTGAGAAAAGAGATGCGCGCGCTTAGTTTTTCCTCTGTTTTAAGTTTTCGAAGATACATTTAAGGTGTATGCCAGAGCACTGAATCATGGTAAGGTTTACAGTGTTGAGCTGTACGGTCAGGGTTTGTACCTTCCAAGTGTTACACAAAAGGAGGAACAACGTTTAAATGTATGTGCTTGAGTTCTGTCCTGGAGGGGATCAGCGCAGTATATTTGTATCCAGGCTTTGTTTCATGATATTAAAAAGGATGGCCTGATGGTAGGCGGTGTTCTTGTATCAACAGTTTGTTTCCTTCTCTTACTTTGCCAAAGTTGGTAACTTTTTAAGAATTTGTACTGGGGTTTGCAGTACAGATACAGAAGTACTTAGATACTGAAGGTGGTGGCCCAGTCTGTTACACGGAGTTCAGGATAATTGTAGGCCCTGAAAAATATAGGGGTGTAGTTTGTATGGACCTCTGCTGCTACTATACTATGTGTTCTTTAGATGTCATGGTGTGCCCGTGTATTCTTAGTATGTCTGGTGAGCTGAAAAGTACCCTGCAAATGGTAAATCAGTTATTTGCAGTTTGATATGCCGTAGGACTCCCTGTTGATTTTAAAAACTTGCGTGCAATTTCCTTTAGTTTCTGGATGTGTGGTGCCCTTCCTTTGTTGGCAGGTCAGATCCCATCAGAAAATGTTGATGTGTGGGAGCTCGTCCACTGGGCTGAAGAGAGAGTGCACTAGTACGTGTGCACATTGAGTCTTTTAAAACTAGTAGACATCCACAGTGTTGACAGGAGCCTTTCTGAAATGGAATAACTAAATCCATCATAAACACAAGGTGTCAGGGGGCTGATGCCAGAACTCCACATCTACTTAAACTGGCTGTGCTGTCAGAGGAAACTGTCTTTCCTCCAGGCAGCTAAAGACGCTAACTTTAGCTTGGATCAATTATCTGTTCTGGTTTGCTGTATGTATTCCTAAATATTAAGTCCACACAAGAGAGACACAGGTGACACAAGGACAAAACTGCTTCTGGTGTCTGTGTTGGGTTATACCTGCTCAGAGTGCTTGTGAAACTAACAAAAATAGGCTATGAGGACAGGATTAGGTTTCTTTGTGAATAAAAGTAGCTGTCGCTGCTGGTGGGGTATGAGTTATAAGAAGGTAGGGTTGAAGTGGGTGTGTATAGATGACACAGACCTTCAAGCTTTCAGGAAACTTCTGCCTGTTGTGAAAGCTTTCTGCTTTCAGAGATGGTGGTGCAACCCATATGGTTTATCTGCCTTTACTCATGATAATCAATTTATGCGCATGTGTGGAACTGAAACTGTTTATTAGTTTGGAGTGTGCCTTGTTCATTAACAACAGAGTAAGTCCATTCAAACTCAAGTTAACAGCTACAAGCAGTAGTTGCACATTATTCTACTTTCATATAATTACAATTTTTCATGGAATCATAGACTGGTTTGGATTGGAAGGGACCTTAAAGACCATCTAGTTCCAACCCCCCTGCCATGGGCAGGGACACCCTCCACTAGACCAAGTTGCTCAAAGCCTCATCCAGCCTGGCCTTGAACACTTCCAGGGATGGGGCATCCACAGCTTCTGTGGGCAACTGATTTTACTGATTTAGAGATATGTATTGGCTGATCATCAGCTTGGGTTTTTTTTTTTCTGAGTGCACTCTTAGAGTCAAATCTGTTGCATAATGTCACTCTGGTTCAAATAGAATTCTGTGTAGACTTATTTTTGTGCTTTTGTTTTTAGGCTCCTGCTTACCATCTCATTTTGGAAGGGATTCTAATTCTATGGATAATCAGACTTCTTTTTTCAAAGACGTATAAGCTTCAGGAGCGATCTGATCTAACACCTAAGGTATAGTGGAAAAATATTTTTCTTTAGAGAAACAGTTTATAGCTGTTGATGTCTTTGGCTGTTAGACTACTGCTGCATTACAAATTGTGCTGTTTTTTCCTAGGTTTTCAAAGGGTAAGCTTACTTTGGACTAAGAAACTGCTTGCTGCTTAAACACTTAGGTTTGTCCTTTTAAAGTAACACTGCATTTGAGATTCTGAAAAATACAAAAGAACTGATGTGACCGTGACAGCTAAGCTATGAAAAGCTGGTGTTAGCTCTACTCAATATATGGCTTTGGTTTAAAAATGGAAGCTATATGAAAAAACCCACACCTAATAAAGTGAACTATTAGGTGTGTAGAGAGTAAGAGTATGATCAGTCTGTAGATATGGTATCTGTGAGTAATAACTGAAAGTTTACAGTGCTAAGTGGGTTCTAGAAAACTTTGTAGTTTAGTGACAGTTTTGTTCTTTTGCATTGTATTAGTCTCAAAAAACCCAAAACCAACAGTGACAACAACCAAAAAAAACCCCCAAAACCAAAAACTGTAATTGTTTGTGAAGACTGCAGTTACTCCCTGACTTTTGGCTGGAGACTGTCAGGAACAAGTAGAGTTTGTTTTGGAGATATCCCTGGACTAGTTTGTCTGAGACATGGTCCGTTATTGGGCTTGTTGCATAATATCAGAGGATGCCATTGGATATATTCAAAGGATGATTGGATCCACACTCTGAAAATACTGAGGTGAACAAGGATGCACTCATTTTTGTCAGTCCAAGATGAACTGTAGCGATGGATTGCAATGTGACAACCACCTTGTGTATGAGAGGGGTTGATGTGAAGCCCCATGTAGCAAACAAGCTTAGTTCACTAGTGCTTCAGTGGTATGGTACCCTTTATGTATGGGGTAAAGGACTGGAGTTTCCTCATGGTACTGAGGAAGGTTCGTGAAAGAAATTTATGGGTATTTTAGCTTGTTGTTCCTATCTCTATCATGGGCTTGCATGCTTTTTGATCTTGCTCTTGCTAAGGATACATGTTAAGTATGTGGGCTCAGTGCAGTGCATCAGTGAACGAGATACAGGGACTGTAAGCATGAGACTGTCAATGTGAGCAAATCTGCAGGCAGTGTCCTCTTTTGGGGAGTACTTACTAAACGAGCTTAAAGCATTCTTGGAAACCCTATATTTATTGGAGTCAAGAAGTGAGCTGAGCAGCAGTCAAGAAAGGCCAGTTCAGTTTTGTGCTTGAAAGGGTTTGAATTGATCCTGGGATTCCTGAAGTCTGCCACCTTTGGTAAGAATCAACAGGGGGAGTGAACACAAAGGAAAGTCGTGTGAACCTGAGTGTTCAGATCATCTAGGAGGACATGCTGTAGATTTAAAGTAGCCCTGGTTTGTCCACTCAGAATGTGGACATGAATATTATAGTTCATTTAGTACATTTTTCCTGCATCAGATGGTTTTGATCTCTGGTATTTTGGAAGATAACTTTTTTTTTTTCATTCTTCCTGCAGTAGATGGTGAGAAAAGGCTCTTTGCTACTCTTACATAATTGGTGACCTGAAAAAGCTGGAAACTCTCTTCCTTGCAGAGTAAGGATTGCACTCGGATATTTCTATGTGCATCTGGAATGTTACCCAGTTGCAGGTCATCTCCTTCATTTGCTGACAGACCCTTCTTAGTGAAGCTGAGGTAGTTCAAGAACATGCTCGGACAAATCAGGAACAGTAGTATGGGGGCAAGAAAATTGTTCTGTATCTTTCTAAATGGTGTAATGAGCAGTTGGAAGATTGCTGGTGTAGCTGGTCTGCTGCGGCTCAGTGGAAGCAGGGATTTAGAAGGGGGTCAAAAGGGGAAAAACATTTGGAAATGGCTCATGCTTAATAACAATTGTACTTTTGCAGGATGACAGCAGTAAAGTCAGCTGGCAGTTCAGCAGTAGTAGGCTTTCTGAAAATCAGAAGCATGCAAATATGTTATTGCTGGGATACTTCTGATGAGATTTACACAAACTTTACAGAGCTTGAGTGGTGGAAAGGAATGTAAATACTAGCAAAAATACGGACTGATCAAGAATTGCATTGTATAGCTATTGGATACATTGATTCACAGTTACAAGGTCCAGAAGAAAAAAAAATATTAGAGTGCTGAGAGCTGTGTTACAGCAAAGGATTTGACTTGAGATGTTGAAGACATCAATGTGTCTAGGTTTTTGTTTCCTGTGTCTTGGTGGCAAAAATAATAGTGTGGGGGAATGCTCTTTGGTCTGACCGTATGTTCAGGTTGGCTGACAATGAAGGAGGTTTAAGTTAGTCTAGTTGGCTTTACTATTGGCCTCTGAAGATGGAAGCAGGGTTTTCCATAGGAAGAACTGTACGTGGAAAGGAATGTCTTGTCTACAGATAGTTTACCGAAAGTAATCATAAATACAACAGTGAAGTGAAAGTGTGAATCTACAGCTGGAGGATTTAAGCAGACGTGCATCAGAGGTGTGGAGTGATTTCACCTCTTTCTACAGTGTAGGTCAGTGTAGGTAGTTGCTGTGAAAAGAGCTCATTTATTTTTTGTAGGGGAATAGCTGTGGGGACAAAAAATCCAATGCCTTTATCTTCATCAAACATCCACAGATAGTTGACACTGGTCTGTGTTGCGGGTTAACCCCAGTTGGCAGCTAAGCACTGCACAGCTGCTAGCTCATTTTCTTCTCCACCCCTGTGGGCCAGGGAAAGAGGAAAGGAAGAGTAAAAGCAAGAAGACCTGTGAGTGAAGACAAGATTGTTTAATAAGCAAAGGAACAGTGGAAGAAGAGAGAAACAAGACAAGTGACATGAAGGCAATTGCTCACCACCTCTCGTGGGTGGACTACTACCCAGCTAGTTCCTGAGGAAAATACGTCTACCCTCCTTAAACCCCCTCTTTTCCCTTTTATTGCTGAGTGTGACATTATTTGGTATGGAATACGTTTGGGTCACCTGCCTGGCTTTGCCCCTCCCAGCTTCTTGTGCACCCCCCCAGTCTCTGCACAGGGAAGGCAGAGTGAGAAACAGAAGGGCTTGACGCTGTGGAAACACTGGTCAGCAAGAGCTACATTTGTGTTATCAGCATCGTTTTGGCCACAGGTCTAAGCCACAGCACCATATGAGCTGTTACGAAGAAAATGAGCACCATCCCAACCGGATCCAGTACAGTCTGTTTAATGCAGTATGGGATCCCACACAGCCAGGTTTCTATGCTTGTTGAGCTGCGTGTAGCAACATGCCAGCGTTCAGTAAGGAGGCTGCTGATTTGCCTTCTGATTTGTTCTAGTTTCATGCTGTGGTGCCCGGTCTTTACCGCACCAGGAAGAAATAGTAGGTTGCTCAGGTACAGGCGCTGGAGCTCGGGCTGCCTTTATGTCAGCCACTCACGTGGTGATACTTGGAGTTTCTCTGTGAATTATTGGTGGGGGTGCTGCCAGGGCAGAGCTGGCTCCACGTAATAAATGTGACTGAAGAATACCACTATTGCACAGCTGTCTTAATGTGGTCTGCCAGGACCAGTCTGTCCTGGGGAACCAGAGGTAGGGAAGTGTATTGTGCAACCCAGTGCACTCAGGAGTCGCGCTTCTAAGACAGTGAAGAAATCCACCCCGGAGGTGGCTTCTGGATTGGGTGAAATGTGTAGCAAGAGCACCACGAAATCCAGTGTAGGATTCAGCTTTCATTTAACTGTGCTGTTGTTTAGTAACAGTGTTTGCAGGTGTTCTTACTGGTTCTGTTCCAAAATAATGAAATCTCCCAAATTATTAACTAAAATGGTGGAGTATTTCCCTGTGACACTGTTTCTGACAGTTTGAGATTTTGGGAAGTACAAAGAAGTCTGTGGACAGACAGGGATGTTAGACATAGATTCTTGTGAGCTTTTCACCCAAAATAAAATCCATGGAAAAGCAGCAAAGCGTCACTGAGGACTGGAGCAGGCTGTGGGAGATTGAATGGCATCATTTGGCTACAGGCTCACTCTCCAGCCAACAACCATTTGCGTGGAAGGAAGGTGCCCTCCAGATGTATGTGTCCTTACGCAGTAAATGGTACTGAGCTTTTCTCTCAAAATCTCTGAAGTCCTACTAGGAGCCACGTCTTGCCGTTTGTGGATGGGAGGAACAGTTGGGTTTTTTTGGTTTTAGAATTTTCACTGCAGTAATAGTACTGGAACCAGTTCTATTAGAATGACATTTGCCACTGATATTAGCTGTCAAGTTCCTGTCAGAGACAAATGCTTAATGCATGGCTGAGAAATACTGTAGGCCACAAGAGCTCTCTCTTGGAGGAACAGCTCTGAGTTGGTGAGATGTTGCTCTACAAGGAAGAGCAGATGTAGTTTGTTTTTTTAAAGGTTTTCAGTCACTTTGAGCCAAGGCTCCCTATGTAGGTAAAGATTCTCTTAAGTATTAGCACGGTTTCCAAGAAAGAAACGTCTAACTAGCATGCCCATTGTTTGTGACAATTTATGCTGTGCTGATTTATGATCCTGTACGTCCTGTGAAATTAAAGACCTGCTTTTTGGGGACCAGCAAATAAAAAATATTATTAGTCTTTGGATATTGATGTTGTTTCAAAACACTACTGCTAAGAACTGTCTTCATGAACATAATTGCTACTTTTTCTTAAAAAACAGGGTCAACAAGGCAACTTATTTAAATAACTTGGATTGTGTGTGTTTACGCCCAAGTATTTCTCTTACCCAAGGTATCTGGCATTTAAAAAGTAAAAACCACAACCAACAAACTGCAAACACCCCAAACTATTTTATTTATATATGTGTGTGTATTCAGATAAAAATACTTAACATGTTTATATATATATCCACAAATGTGTAAGTATGCATGTATATTATAATCTATAAAGTACTTAAATTTATCTCATATTTGTGTATTGTATATTACTTGTAAAAATAAAATACGTACCTTTATATTAGTATTTAAAATTTATGCTTACACAAAAAGAATTATAAAAGGGAAAGAGCAAGAGCTGATAGATGAGTTCACTTACATTACAGCCTAAGAGAGAGGAAATCGAAATTTTTGACATCATCTTGTCATCAAGCAGCTATTTTCAGTACAGTGAACTGAGGAGAAATAAGTGAATCAACTGTATGTTGATGATGTTTGTGAATTAAAATCCAGTTTTTCTATATGTTTGAATATTAAAACTTTTATTCTTGATATTGTTCAGAAATTTGGTGCTTATTGAGGAGGTAGAAGATGTATGTGCTGTTCTGAACGTGGGGTCACTGAATGCAAGCCTGCTTCTGCTCTGTCTTCTTGGTCAGAGGGGTATGTTCGCATCTACCCGGAAAAGTCAGCAGAGCAGTGTACTTGGTTAATGGGAGGAGGAAGGGGTATGGACTGTCCCATCCCATTGTGGATGGCTTTTTCAGATTGAGGTGGGTACTCATTTTAATCACCGTTATCTCCAGTCCCCTACCATAATAAAGGAACTTCTATCACAGAAGCTTTTGGTAAACTACAGCCTGTGCTCAGTACGTGTGCAGCAGAAGACAAGACGTGAACATGCAGTTGTTTTACGTTCCTGTGTCCCTCAGAAAGCAAAATGCCGTGTAATGGAAGAGGAGAATGAATGGTTAACTAGAATTAGTGAAATGGTGGTGTTTGAAATGAGGAGCAGTCTTCTGTAGATATTAGTGTTTGGAAAAAATGAGGATATTGCCACGTTTCACCTGTGCTTGTCACCTGTGCTGGTAGTTTTTGTGCTGCAAACATTTCAAAGCAAGAATGGAAACTTCCTACAACTTGGTATGAATGGGGGAGAAAGACACACTAATTAGGAGTTGCTCATTGTCTTTATGTTCACGGATCTCAGCTGCAATTCTACTGTGCTAACTTGCTGTAGTTACAGTGTCCTATATACGGTGTCTGTCTTTCTGCTAGACTCCACAGCAAAAGATTTTAATTGAATTTCTTTATCAGTTGCTAAGCTGCTTGGTGATATTTTGTACCCTTAGTTCAAAAAATTAGACTTCAATGAAAAAGCCAAGTACATGCTTGCCCAGCTTTAATTCTACCCTCTTTGACGAAAAGGCACGTTGTGTGCCTGCTCTGCCTTTCAGCTGTGCTGCACTCTGCATTCAGGTCCTACAGAGAAGAAACACCTCGCTGCCTAAGTCCTTCCCCATTAGACATTTGATGTTATCTATCGCTTTTTATCCTTCCCGAACTGACAGGCTGCACCACTTCTCACCTGATTTATTCTGCTTCATAATTAAAGCAAAAAACAACCACCAAACCAACCAAACAAAACAACCCCACCCTGCACTCTAAAGTGGACACAAAACTGTTGATGCAAGATACGCTGGACAGCAAGGATTTGGAGCCTCTCAGCACCGACTGTGGTAGGAGCAGAGTGTAGGATGCATGAGCGTACATCCCGCTTTCTGATTTTCAGAAGTCTCTTTGAACGCTTGTGGGAAGGTTTAAGGTACTGCTGGTCACCTGTCACTCAGGATATGGTTTCCCGGTAGCATCAGCCAGTCTAGACTGGGACTACTTTGTTGTGGGATCTAGTGTAGCTATATGTCCGTCCTGCTTTTGCTGGGTTAGTGTTCATCTGGATCACTTTCTTTGAACAAGGTTACTGTTCGGTTTTGCACCTGCTTACGCCACACCAGCAACATGAATGTGTTTGTGTCTGGGAGGGGACTGAACTGCAGCCGCTGCTGGCTCGCAGTGCTGTGGGTCAGCATGCTGAGTGTTAAATGATGTCTTTGATATGTCTTTTCAAATATCAGTGCTGTATGGATGTGCACACTAGCACTTGTTCTGAGACGAGGATGGAATTGCCACTCCGTCTTGGATCAGCGGAGTTTAGCAGGGTTACGACTCTGGTTCCACTCTGAGATTAACCTGAATTTGGGTACTACTTTTGCACCATTTTGGTAATTTGCTGCATGTTAATCTTCATAGGGTATATCACCTGCTGATCTTCTCCTGTAGGGTTCTTGAGGTATTTGCTGTGTTGGACATGAAGTTTAATAATAGAATGCACTAATGAATAGAAGTCAACAGTATTTACACAAAACTTATCACTGTTCTGTTCTCTCGTGCTCAGTTATCTCTTTGGATTTTTATAACTGAATCATTAAAATCTGCTATTTGACATGCTCTGTACGGCACTAATGCAGGGTAAATAAATGAAACGCCCTACTTTAATGCATTCCTTGATATGTGGAAACAGCGTTTCAACACATACCCAACTGCATGCAAGGTTCCAGCTGGGGTCTGTCCTATGGTGGCTAAAGAAACTAAGCACTTCTTCTAACATAGCCATAGCTGCTTCAAAATATATGCAGCAGCATCGAATATATTCAATATTAATGACATTTTATTTCCTTTAAGATATGTGCCCCATGAGTTAAATTTCAGTAAGAAATCTGACATGAGAAGGTTAAATAAAATGGTATTTAAAATACATCTGCAAAGTATTAGAAACATAAGTGACTATGCTCACATAAAAAGGACCTTTTCTGAAATACAGGGCTATCGAAATCTCCATTTGTGTTTTTAAAAAAGGCTTTGTGGAGCTCCTGGGATCTTAATTGGAACTCTGGAAATACCTAGAAACAAAGTTAATCATTAGCTTAATAAAAGGAGAGTGATCAAAATACAGGAGACTAATTGTATTGTTGCATATAGTTTCCTTTTGATTTTTTTTTTCAAATCTTAGTTTAGTTTTGTACTTCAAAGGCTTTGAAAAGTATATTTGGAAAAAATAGAAATGGAAAAAGATATTGCTGTGGTGTTTTTAAAAACTGATTGCAGAATTTATAGTTGGGTATTGAAATGAAATAAGTAGCCTTAAATATACTGCTGCCTTTTGAAATAACAGAGAGAAATATGCATCTGCTGTAGTCATGCCATCCAAAGTTAGCGTGTTAATGAATATGTTTTCAGGTGTGTCTTGCTGTGCTAGTAAATAACCCTCTGGGAAAGTTATGTTTTCATGGTTTGCCTATGTGGTTGCTGCTTCATGTGGAAACTAGTCTAACGCACCTGTTAGGCTGTTCCACTGCATGTCCTTTGGAAAATCGTCTAACTGAGGTTTTCCAAGTAAAGCACTTTGAAAATGAATGTGTGTTCAGTATTCCTCCATGCTTAGGTGGGGGGGATATGTGGTTTAGTAGTTATTACCATTTCTTGAGCAATTTGCCGTTGTCTTCCATTGTGTCCTGTATTACTTTGCCAAGTGTTTTAATGCCACGGTTGTTTAAACAGCACTGTTGAAGACTTGAGAATGTGAAGTGAGGAATTTTATATTCAGGTTTTATGTAATTTGATTTAAATTACATAAACTGTAGGGGAGGATTTTAATAATTGATAGAGTGAATGAAACAGTATTGATTAAAACTTGGCAAGGACACCAAGTTAGTATCTCTTCTCTTGATTATTGGTATCATGGCTCTTACGCGTGCACAGGCTCAGCTGGTCTGTCTTTACATTGCCTTCCCTTTGAAGAACTCAGAGCCTTTCAGTTGAACATACCGAGATAATACCAATTCTGTGTGTCAGAAAGGTGGTGTGTATTAGCATACATCATTTCTTGTGCAACTATTACTGCTGTTAGTTAGCACATAATGTCTGTTCCAATGGAAGTCCTTTTTGAGCTGTATTTCTTGTCTCTTTTTCAGGAAAAAGAAGAGTTGATTGAAGAGTGGCAGCCAGAGCCTCTCGTACCTCCTGTACCAAAAGATCACCCAGCCCTCAACTACAACATTGTTTCAGGGTAAATATAACCAAACTAAAATCAGGGAGGTTTTATTTCAACTGAAATACTTGATGTCCATATTTTAAAGTGTATTTCTTACTAAACAGTTCCATATTCTTAAAACATGTTATGAATGAATTGCAGTTTTAGGTAGCAGCGTTGAATTTGCCACTGAAGAGATGGTCTTGGTTTTGCAACATTATCAAGACTATTTTATTAAGAAAATCCTTCTTCAGAAGTTACAATTTTTTCATATGTGGGTGGAGTTATTTTTTAAATAGGACATTTTATCTTTGCCTTCATTGAGGGTCTGTATTGCTTGGTAGTAATTCGTTTCAGTTTTTCTGAATATGTAGATTTACGCCTCCAAAAGTAATTCCTACCTTCTGTGTGGGGGTTGGGGGGGAAGAAAAAACTGATTTTGTGGCTAGTTGCTTGGCGCTTCATGGAACGTTGTTCCTCTTTGGACAGCCAGAAGTGGCGATGCTTGATGGCAAAGTTACTTTGTGATGAAATTATGGTTCAGCATCTCTTTCTTGTGTGTTACAAGGCTTTTAAAATATGTGCTGACTTAGTCAAGAGTCAGTGTTTCAGAAATTGCTGTGAAATTTCTTTCACAAGCTTCAGATTTGTTTTTACAATGTAAGCATTCTTAATACCCTCCTAGTGACACTAATAATTTAAAATAATTTATTGTCAGAGCACAATTTACTGTCATAGGGAGCTCCATTTTGGTGATTATGCTACCACAGGAAAGTCTGCCTTAGAACAGGGATGCCTATTTTATTCAACTTCTGAACAGTCCTTCTGTTACTGTTCAGAATTTTGAAACAAGCAGTACTGTGGAGTTAAAGGAAGTGTTGGATATTAAAAAGAAATAAATATCTGAACAAATATATCTTTTAGATTGATTATGACTTTCCAGTGCTTACAGCTAGCGAATGCATTGCGATAGCTTGTCAATGAGTGAGAGAGAGGAACAGATCCAGGTGTATTTTTGGTGGCAGGCAGTTCCCCAAGGCAGGTTGTGGGGCATTTGTGTAGTGCTACTACTGCGCAGGAGATGCGCTGCAGTAATGCAGGACTGCTGCTCTGAGGGGCCAGGCTCAGCTTGTGTCAGTTAAATGCCATGGAATGACAGTGGTGAAGATGCACAGCACGTGCGCAGTGTTAGTAGAAAGCTTTCCAAAGCTGCTTTGTAAGCTTTGCAATTGCTTGGTGGAAGCAAAACCTGCTTACTTTTTAAAGCAAACAGGTACAAAACAAAATAATGGAGGTTTTTTAAATTGAGGTTGAGGCAGTTCAGTGTTTTTTTTTTTTAACTTTAGTGAATAGCTTGGACTTAAAGTTTATTTGCTTTGCACACCAAATGTAACTATTGAAATACTGTCAGCAACCAGAGTTGGAGCAGCTGTGCACAGACATTTGACATTTGAACAGCCCTGTTCAATTTTGATTGTCAAAATTGCTCAGTGCTAGTTTCCACATGGGAAGAACTATCGTGTTTGAAGAATAGTATAGGATCTCAACTGTAATATTTAATGGCGCGTACAGAAGTAGGCAGACATAAAATTTTGTATTTGGCTTAGTTACTTAAATTTACTTAAATATTGGTAGCTGTAAAGCAAAGAGTGAAAAGATGGAATGTTTAAAAAGCTGTGTGCCTTTTACTGTTCAAAAATAAAACTCTTCTACTATTTGTTTATGAAAATGGCAACTGTTCATGTGTAACAATGGGTCTGTTGGATTTTTTTTCAGTCCTCCCACTCATATAATCACTGTTAATGGCAAGGAATGTATAAACTTTGCATCATTTAACTTTCTTGGACTTTTGGATAATGAAAAGGTTAAGGTGAGTTCTACCAATCACTGTATTTGTGTGATTATTTGTGTTTTACTTTGTATGTTATCCTGAAACCAAGAATGACTCAGAAAGCACAGACTTTGTCAAGGAAGTACACTTCTGAACCAGCAAGGAAGATTATAAATCTTGTAATTTTGTGCTATTTAAGTTTGTCATTTTACTAGAGTTTTATCCGATATATTTACTGCATACTAGCTGATTGTGAAATTAGAGTAGTATTTAATGCCCTTAATCATTGGAATGCAATGAATGACGCTTAGACACTTAATTTGATGTGAAATTCATTCACGAATTCAGCACATTATTGTACTTTCTGTAAAGCAGGTCATATTACATGATGCAAGAAGTGACTTGTGTATGTCTGTATAGAACTGTTCTAGATCTAGTGTAGGAATAAATATTTCATGTAATTTTCTGTTAAAGAGCGCGGCACAGGCATCTCTGAAGAAATACGGCGTTGGCACTTGTGGACCTAGAGGATTCTATGGTACTTTTGGTAAGTAACTTTCTTTGATCTGCCTTTCAGGGTGTTCAGACAGGTTTGTTAAATCAGCCAAAATAGTCCTATGTGGACGCAGCAAATGATTTCTATAACCATGAAGGACAGTTACCCTCTAACGCACTTTTTACTGCAATTGTTAAGGTTTGGTAGTATTTATTGTTCGTAGCTTTGTTTATTATTCATTCTGTGTATGTTCTTACACTTTCTAATGCTGGTCTTGGAGGGTTGTGAAGTTTTAAGTATAATCTGGTTTAGTTCTGGTCACCATAGTAGAAAGAGAAAATAAACATATTAGAATTTAATAATGCATGGTGATTTTAAGTGATTTAAGATAAATTGCAAAGTTTTTAAGTAAACCACACGAGGGCAGTCTGATTTCTATGATAAAGGCTATCAAAGTTTATCTAATGCTATAGTCACAATTAAGTTTTCATTTACTGATAACTTTAATGTTGTAATTAAGAGATTTTATGACACAAGCAGGTGTTACTAGTTGTTTTCTCATCCTCTGGAAATAGTTCTTTAGAGACATTGGTATTCTGAAATACTGCATGGAAACCAGAGAGTAGTACATGAATAGCTGCACAGTTGCACACTAAAACCATGGACTTACCATCTTGTAAACTTTCTGGTCTCCTCCCAGAGGTGATGAAATTCAAAGCGTGTTTGTACTCAAATCATTTTATAGACTTAGCTTCCTATAACCTTGACTCGAATTCAAGACTAACTTGAACTTTTCTCAGTTGACCAAGCTAGTCATTTAAGAGATTAACCAGGTGCTGTACCTGGTTTAGTTTGTTAGAAGTCTGTGTATCAGAATGAAGTTGAGTCTTTGGTATCAATCTTACGGATTGTTCATTAGCCTTGAACCATAGAGCCATAATTCATGGTAGCCCATTGGTTAGTAGGGCTCTTCTAGGAAGCTGGATTCCCTTACTAACAAGAGTTTAGCTAATGCATCCCACCTTTTGAGTCCAGACTGGTTTTAAAGTTTGTAAAATCTTTCACTTTTCTTCTTCCTAGTAATTATTCGAAACAGGCTAGTTAAAAATTGATTTTCTCTGGTGAGTGACATTCTTTGGGTTATTTCCTGTCCTCTTTGGAACTCTGATCCTAAGATCCAAACTATAGCTTTTGCATTTAATTTGGTTGCTGTTTATTAGTTTCTGAAGTTTTGGGGTAAATGCTCCATTTCACAAAGCAGGGGATATAATGTGTGGTATTGTTGCCAGACATCACTAGTGGAGGAATGATGTTACACTTGCCTGTTGGAGATACCGTCTTCTGCAGATAGAGTAATGAAGAGTTGATTTAAATTTTGAGATGTACCCCTGCTGTTCTTGTTGGATTCCAGACTATCTTCCCAGTTTTTAAACATTTGAGTATTACAGGGTTATGAATGTCTGAGAAGCACATCTTGCATCAGTAATGCTGTATGTCTCAAACTTTTCACACAATTTTTTGTGTGCTGATCATTTGGTAAACGCGTCATGTTGTGTCCACAACTACATAATTTCCTCTTATTTAACTGTATAGGACTTGATGGTTGTCAGTTGTTGTCACTCGGAATGATCCCCTCTTGGGGAGTGATAGGTCATATCAATAGTAGAGCTCTTTATTTGGAAATGCAGATATCATGTCATAATGGAGACTTGATTCTTCATATCTCTGCCTGTTTTGAGGGAGCTTTGTAAATTTAGTGAGTCCTTGTGCTATATTCCTGAAAAACGCATCCATGCCATTATCCTATGATAAGCTTGAACTACTAAGTATATTAGCACATAACTGAATCTTTATGGTTATTTTCCCCATAATGACAGATGAGGGTTGTATCACTTTTTTGGTGGTGGTTTTTTTTAAGTCTATTGTTGATTGCCTAGCAGCCACAATTTCAGTACTGCTGTGAAGATCAGGACGGACTGCTCAACAAAATAAATAGAAGGTGATGTAGGATTTGGTCGCAGTTCTGCTGTTGACTTACTTGCATGCGAGCACATGTTAGGCACTAAGCTGGCACTTCATAGCAGTTGTTAACAATAATAGCTCTATTAAGGTTTCATAATTATGTAGGAAGCTGTTCCGACCATATTTTCCTCTGTGAAAGTGTACTGTGTGTAGTTTTTGCAGCGTTTACATAAGCTAGGCTAATCCAAGTGATGTAAAGCAAATTGTTGCAATAAAGAATGGGAGAGTTGGATAGTATTCTGCTTTTATCATGGTGGAATGGTGGTGAAGCCTTAATTAATACTGTCTTAAGCTTTTCAACCTCACTATTATACAAAGCACTCATTCTCTTATGTAATGATCAAGTAAATCTGTGTATGCTGTATGTCATTCTGAACTTAAATGTTCATGCCCTTGGCAAAATTTTCTAGACTTGTAAAATTATTTTCCTTAACAGAAATCTGATAATATTTGTTAGCTCATTATTGGTGACAGCATTTCTTTTGCCCACTGTTTTTCCATAGCCCTTGCTCAGGGTAGTAGTGGTGGTTGCTGACTACAGCTCCATCAGAAGCATGCAAGTTTTCATTTTTACTGGGGTGGTCTTATATTTTCCAGGTTTTTTTATTTAGAGGCTGTAGATGACCTTTTACACTCAAAACATTTTTCCCTATTAGGTATCAATAGCTGGGCACTAGTTCAGTCCTTGTTTCCCCTTATTTGTTTTTCTTTACTGGCAGGGCTTCAAGAAGGAACATTTTTGGCTGAATATTGTTTATATTGTATTTTTTAAGTGCTATGTGGCCAGCCTCTTTTTTTGGTGGTTGCTGCCAGAAAAAAGAGCTTTCTTGGGCATTTTGTTCAATAATTGAATCAAAGTTCATCCATCCTGTTTTAAGGTCTGACTGGAGATTGTTTCAGTGGTCGTGAAGTCCATGGAACAATAAAGAAAAAGATAGGATGATTCTGAGAAAGGACTACTTAAAATCTCTGTCAGAAAGTAGATCAGGTAACTCCAAACAGTATCCTTCCTTCCCAAGACTTTGGAGAAGAAGGGCTGTTCTAGGTTTCTTCAAATGTTTGATATATCTAATACAGCTGGATTGAAGTGATAGGTGGTGAAAGATAACTTCCAAATAAAAAGTCATTTACTTTTTGTTTCCATTTAAAACCAGCGGAAAACCAAATAAAAGAATTCCTTTCCATACCATTTTTTGATGCTCAGGTAAACATTAGGAAGGGATTATTCAAGATTACAGTTTGCAGTCTATGGATAAAATAGCTCTTGACTGATTGAGAGGCTGTTTTTTGCTCTTATTATATAAATATATGCATCAGGTGGATGTGCTCTTTTGGGGAAGGGTTATGCTAGATACTTGTTTGGTATGGCAAGGTTATGGTTTTTTACAAAGCCCTTTCTTCCTACACCATTACAGTTGGTACCTGACTAGAGATGGCAACATCGACATACCATGCCTCACAGGCTATTGAAGACTGTATTTTTAACTGATGCTTGCTCATTTTAGTTTCAATGAACTTTCAGTCGTTGCAAAAAGGTAACATTTGGCCAATGGTAATCTTTCAAGTCACCCACAAGGGACCTCTGTTTGCGCTTTGATCTTGTTTATTTCCATCTGATAAAAGATGTAATTCTGACTGACATTTGCTAGCAGGAGCAGGTAATGGCAGGACGGTTAGACAATTAAAACAGCAGGTTTTCTGATACGCGTTATTTTGCTTAGGCAGAATATTTTAATGCTGTGGTCATCTTTCTGCTGCAACAACGCACTCACCATGTGGTGTTACCCTTCTTTTAACTTAGTTGTGTTTTGTTTCTAACGTGGGTCACTTTGTCTGAATTGGTTTGGGAAATGCCTGTGTATGTAATTGTGTAAATTTATCTTAAGGGTGAGTAATCTGGCAAGGAGATGGTGACCTTTTCAGTGTGCTGAGGTGTGTTCAGGAAATGGTATGTGATTGCAGCATGACAAGAGCAGGTTTCTGGTGTCATGATGGCTGTGCTGTATGCAGTGGAAGCACCAGCTTGGAAGAACTGGCAACTGCCAACAGGACCTCTTCCAGTGCTGTAAATTACATAGCTGTCTGTTGTCTGACTGTAGTAACGGTGCTCCCTAGTCACAGCCCAGGGCTGCTGCATCATTTACTTGTGGTCTAATCACAAGTAGATTTTAATTGCCATTGCAAAAGAACACGAGTGAACCACATTACATAAATACTTTTAAATCTATCAAAACTTCTGATTAAGATTGGGTTACTTGTCACTGTAAGTAAGGCTGTATTGGTTGCAGCTGGTTTTTGGGAACTTACTTGTTGTAACACTCTTCCTACAGATAAACATTCTGTTTGCTGCAATTAGGTGATTGCTAAAAGCAGTGATAGTCTTTCTGATAAGAAAACAAGTAAACTATCTAAGATATTTTTAATTTTTCTCTGAAATAGATGTGCATTTAGAATTAGAAGAACGACTAGCGAAATTCATGAGGACAGAGGAAGCTATTATATACTCATACGGATTTGCAACAATTGCCAGCGCTATTCCTGCGTATGCGAAAAGAGGGGACATTGTGTTTGTGTAAGTATAGTTTTGTACTGGGGAAATTCTGGATTAAAGAGTTGTCCTTTCTGGTTTTCTTTCTCATTATTGTTTAACCACTTGGAATTAATACTGGTTTTGATCAAGTTGGGGTTTTTTTGTTTGGGGTTTTTTTTTTTTTTTTACAAATCTCAGTATCTTTCCTTTATCAAATACTCCAAATCAGTCACTGGTTTTATCACGGAAGAACAGGCGTAGGCACTTTGCTGGAAAATAAACCAACCAAACCTGTGCGTGCAAGAACCAACAGAAGTCTAATAAGTGGTTTTCTTCTTAAGAAACTGTACAGTCATATTTGCTTTTCTCCTGTTTACTACTAGCTTTTCACTTTTCTTGCATGACGGTTGTTCCCCTCATGGATATTTGCAATGGATTAGCTGGATAAATATTGCTACACATTTAAACAACACAGGAAGAGCTACGCAGGATCAAACTAAGGATTCAGGAAGCCCACTATTTGGTCACTGAGAGTGGCCAGTCATATTTTGTCTAGGGAAGAGTAAAAGACAGCATAACAATACTTAAAACTTCCTGAGCCAAAGAAGTGGGTTTGGATTTAGTAGTAGTTGATGGATTTTTCTTGTGTTACTATCCTTTTAGTACCTTTTTAAATCTTTAATATCCACAATGCTTCTATGACATGTAATTTCACAGTTTAACTTGAACATTTTATGAAAAAAATTGAATGAATATCTGTTTTGAATATAACACCTACAAATTTCATTTGCATTTGAATTTTAGACATTAAATTGATGAATCTTCTCCATGGGCAGAGTGAGTGAGTGGCAGTATAGCGCTTAGCTACCTGCTGAGGTTAAGCCACAACACACTGATACCTCTATATCTGTCTGCCAGAATCTTCCTTCAGTGCTCTCTTTTCTAAGCGTGAGAACTTTTACAGAAGTTCTTTCATAACTGTGATTGTGGTTTTTTGGTCATCTTTGAACATTGTCTAGGTCAGCTTTTTTGAGACAAACGACCAGGATTGTGCATACTATTCAAGTTGCCAGTGTATGCTGGATTTATCTATCTTGTACTGTTTCAGCTTCTCACTGACAAAATACCTCACCATATTTGAAAGTAACTTGGTTGAAATTACTGCATTTAGCATGTGCTGCAGAAGGTTTGATTTAGTTGCCACTTTCAAAAAGATTACTTGACATAAGCAGCTGTGAAATTGAACACCCCATCATGCACCGAGATTTGCTTTTCCAACACTTAAAAACTCAGCTAGTTCTTTGAACACTGAGATAGTAATTCCCAAAGGATATTAAAAAGCAGGTTTTGAATACTTGGAGGACCAACATAAATGTTACAGGCACATCTTTGCACCTTTTTTCTAAGACCCAGAGCAAATGGAGTGGGAGGTTTCTGGGATGATTACCATGATATTTTACCCAGTCCGTGGAATGCTGTGTTCAAATAAACTGATGTCACATACAAACAAAAAGTCGAATCCACACTTCAAGAAAAAGAACTGTTGGCTTGCCTTTAGGGCTTATAGTGCATAGGAAAGTTGAGAAGCTTTGGAAATGATTTTTCAAATTGTAAATAAAATATATGGTACTTTAATAAATCTGGTTTTAACTACACCTAAGTATAGATATCTGCTCAAAAGCAGGACAGTCCTAATAGCCAGCTCTCTTTGAATAATTGTTAAACCGAGTGCAAACTTAGAAGGGTTTTCTGTATTTACAGAGATGAAGCTGCCTGCTTTGCTATTCAGAAGGGATTACAAGCATCTCGTAGTAACATCAAGTTATTTAAGCATAATGATATGGCTGACCTTGAACGACTGTTGAAAGAACAAGAGACTGAAGATCAAAAGGTACCATTCCTTTGAAGTAATATTTGTACTCTATTGTGCCACCTCCTCCACATTTTTTTTACTGGATTGTATAATTGAATGGGTGAAATGCTTATAGGCAGTTACTTGGTTTTCATAAATTTCTACTGAGCAGTTGATGTTAAGATAGATTTATTTTTTTAAAATATTTTATATATTATTTGTGTTTGTCTGTGTAACCACTGGGAGTGAGCTCACAGGCATTGGTAGTGGGGGAATATCTTATGCAACTGGACATTATTTTTTTAAATACTGTAACAGAACTTTTTTTTGGTCTTTCAGAAATTTGTATAAATGCATTTACCCACTAAATCATGGGAGTTAGTAATTAGTTCAAATGCCACACCATAAAATCAACACAGAAGCAACTAGTTAGTCCTAACCCTTTGATTTATAGAATCAACATGATTTTTTTTTTTAGACTCTTCCCCTATTTTGCACGCCACTCTTAAGATGTTGTCTTTCTTGAAAAATTTGTGTCAGTTTAATGGCTTGATTGTCATTCTGACAGTAATACAAAATTATTTCCAAAAGCAGCTAGTAAAATCAGGATCAGCAAGTACAGATAACTTGGTTAAATTAATTTTAAAAGAATTAGCTGTACAACTGTCACCATTATATGCCTCATTCACAGAATGCTGGACAGTTACAGGCATTGGGAAGAATGCTGATTCTGTGCTAACACATAGAAAAAGTGAAGTAGGTAAACTGCATGATTATAAGCCAATCAGCTTAACATCAGTCTAAATCAGTAATGGATTTGATTAGTAGCAAACTTATAGGCAACATACTGATTAATTAGATGGGCATCAGGAGGGAGTGCTGGGATCAGATAAGAAGATTTTAACTTGAATGTTATGAATACTTTCGGATTGTGTTGTATGAAGACACTATTTCATACAGAGAGGGTGGTGCTGCATTGAGAATCCTGGTGCACAAACCGCTTGCTGAAAAGCCTTCTAAATGCTCAAGACTAATGATTGATATAATAGAGACCAAGATTTGCAGTATTTGTTCTGTCATTGTATTGTTTCTATTTTATTCATAAAGTTCAAATGGACTGGTTATGATTTGTTGTAAAACAAGGCATCTTAAATCTTGTGTAAGAGTTATTTGTTTTGTAATAATTTTAAAACATTTAAAAACTAGTCCCATGAGACATTTCAACTTTTGTTGCAAATGATAAATAGTGTTCAAACTAAAGTAAAAGCCTATTTGGAAAAGAAACGTTATCTTCCTTCCCTTCCCATTACTGTCCTTGCCGAACACAAAATCCTCAGAGCTTTCTTGTTAGTAACAATTGATATGAACTGAAACCATATCTTTCTCTGAAGAATCCTCGCAAGGCCCGTGTAACTCGAAGGTTTATTGTAGTGGAAGGATTGTATATGAACACAGGAGATGTTTGCCCTCTTCCAGAGTTGGTAAGTGGTTTCAGTTTGCCTTTTAAACTCTGCATATGAAAACATGTGGCTGATGAAATAGTAGTATCACTTAGATAAGCCTACGTAGAAAAGCACTTCATACCATTATTTTGTTTACCTTTTTGCTTTCTCAAACATTCATGAAATGGCAATCCCAAAACTTACATTGTTTTGAAACTTATGATCAAGATAGGATTCTGAAGCTGTATGTAATGAGACTTGCAAATGAGTATATGGTTATGGTCTTAGTTTTTAACCTGTAAAATACACTCTATTTTCATCTATGCCGTATGATACTAAATCGTTAAACTAAGTTATATCTAAAAAAACCCGCAAAGTTTCAGAGAAACTCACACAGCTGTCATAAACAGTGACTCCAAGGAACACATGAGCTATTCAGCATAAACTGGCTTTTTGTGCAGACTGCATTCTAGTACATAATGGAAGCAGTGCAGAGAAAATGCATCATCTTGAAAGTATTTGATAGTCTATTAAAAAAAAACGATACTTTATTTCCTACGTGAATATTTATGAAATTTACTGTAGTCTTACACAATGTAAGAACTTTGAAGGCTCTTAAAATGTCGTAATGACAGAACACCACTCTAGAGATAAGTTTTGCAGTATTCAGGACACTGTACTTGTATATCCTAATCTTCTCAGCCCATTTTGTTACTAAATGCTGATGGACTTGACTTGTATTTTAAACCATTTGCTCTGTTTTAGATAAAATTGAAGTATAAATACAAAGTTAGAATATTCTTGGAAGAGAGTCTTTCCTTTGGAGTCCTTGGAGAACATGGAAGAGGAATTACTGAGCACTTTGGAATAAATGTAAGTGCCTTGTTGTGATTTTTGTTGTGAACAGGGGTCTTAGACAGCAGCTGATTGCACAGCTGGTGTCCTATATGTGTGGCATTGACAATGTTTAGTAGTGTAAGACACAAGCTGATGTAGCTTGATTTTAATATGTGGTAGTTTGTTGGATCTTCTCTAGTATAATACGTAACAAGTTAAATCTTTAATATATTTCTTACAAATAGTCTTGCTGTAATCAAAAGCATCTTTTAATAACTTGTTAATTTAATTGGCAGATTGATGATATAGATCTTATTAGTGCAAACATGGAAAATTCACTGGCTTCTATTGGAGGATTTTGCTGTGGAAGATCTTTTATTATTGACCATCAGGTAAGCCAGGTCTCATTTTTGTATGGTGTGGCAGGTTTTGTTACTTAAAAATGATGGTTAGTTACTAATATCAGTTTGCAAGGTGTGTTATAATATAAATTATTATGTGACGTTTGAGTCCATACAGAAACTGTCCAGTTCTATCAAATATTGTAGATGAATACTTTTAAATCCTTCCTTGAACCTGTAAAGGTGGAGAAGAGGTTTCTTAAACATATGTGGATTAACTTTTAAAATACTGTGTATACTGCTATAAACAAAAAAGTGGGGTTTTTTTTTCTTCTTTTTCTCCCACAGCGATTGTCTGGTCAAGGCTACTGCTTTTCTGCATCCCTACCTCCTTTGTTAGCTGCTGCTGCTATTGAGGCTCTGAATATTATGGAAGATAATCCAGGTACTCAATTCAGGAAGATCTTATTCTTTAGTCTTTCTTCACTCAAAACTAATAATGCATACTTCTCCTTACTTTGATTCCTCACCCTTTTACTCTTTCTTCAGCTAATTAATTTTACATGCATTGTTTCTTCTTCATCTATTTTTTCATCCTGCTTCTCTTCTTCACTGTTTCCTTCCCTTCTTCCAGCTGAACATGAGCGAGTTAGTTGAGGCTAGGAGGGACAGAGATGGTTATCACTAAGCAAATAAGAAATTACTATTCTGCTTTATAGACTAGTGATATGCCTCTTCCTTGAAAACAAATTCCCTCAAGACAAACAGAGGAAACGAAGGTTAAAGAGAAACAAATAAGAGTGTATTTCCTCAGAACTGAGCAACCCTTTCCACTTGCAGTGCTTTTTTTTTTCTCTCCAAGTGAACATCCAGGAGAGAATTTCAGGATTGATCATGGAGCAAACACCTGGGGTTTTGGCAGGACCAAATACAGGACATTCGGATGAAGCTGGCAGGCAGGAGTTTCTGCTCTAGGAGTCAGAGAATTGCCCTTGTTGCTAGAACCTAAGAAAGACTATTTTGTAGGGTGTGAAGGGTGTGAGAGGCATATGAGAAGGACAAAATTGGCCAAATGTGTGTTTATTTGTTTTTAACCTTTATTAGAATCAACAGGTTGGAGAATATCTGCAGAGAGATGCAGTTATTTAATTTGTCACAAGTAAATAAATAAGTCACTAGTACTGGCTAGCCCATGCCTTGTCCTCAGAAGTTAAACAAAAGCAAGAAAAAAATTAGTAAGTTTTGGTATGTTAGCTGTGGTTAACCTTTCCTGAGGAACAGAACCAAGGTTTGCAGATCCAGCAGTCAAAGTTTCCTGTTCAAGAATCTGCAGGGAGCTGGTGAAAAGATCGAGGAGCAGGTTCTGCATGGCTGTAGGTGTTTTATAGATATAAATAAGTTTGACCTGCCATTTCAGTCCCATTCCTAAGTGTTTGTGTCATCCTTTGCCTATGATCGTGAACCAGTGCAGCTGGAGTAAGGAGATAAAGGAAAGTAATGCATTTATCAGATTTTAAAAGCCTGGCATTTCCTGGCAGAAATGGGAATCAGGAACATCATGAAAAGTAGTGAAGAGACTTAGCACTTCAGTGTGGATATGTACATTTTCATTTTCCTTCTGAATGCTTTTCTTGAAATCCTAGAGTTACAGAAATGTAAAGTAGAAATAGGATATCTAAGCCTTTGCCTTTTTTTGCCCCCCTTGTGTGTGTAGACATTTTTCAGACTCTGCGGACTAAATGCGCACGAATTCACAAAGCTTTACAGGGGTAAGTGTGTTTGGGGGGATTTTTTTCTATGGCTGTTGTTGATTTGACTGTGCCTTTATAATGCCAACTTCCTTGCCCAAATCTGTTTCTGCTTTTACAGATGCTTAGTCTGGGATACGTACACTGAATTATGTGTGTATTAAATTTTCCAACTGTCTCTGTTATGCTACCAAAAAAAGAGTCCAAGTTTTTAAAATCCCTTTACAGGTGTTGAAATGCAAATATACTTTAAGGCTAGCAGGAATGTTTGAAGCCTTGTAAGTCTTCAGGAGACTCTGCTAGCTTTCTTGATAGGAAGTATTGGTAAGAGTTTTGAAAAAACTGTCTAAGTAGTAGCATTTGGGTATAGCTTAGCAGATACTCTTTCAGACAGCGCAGTGCACCTTGCAATCACCTTTAATACACTACTGTTCTTACACGTGAGGCTTGAATGTTAAATAGTAAAAGAAGTACTCGTTATTCTGGAGGAACATAGAAAATTTAATATATCTGAAAACTAAGGATTCTTCCTAACACTATCCTGTTTTAAAAGATGGCTCTATGGAGTAATTACTTTCTTCCCTAAACATTTTGATACTAAAAATTATAGAAGTTACTGTGACTATTCAACAAGTGTTCAATATGCAGAATAGATATGTTAGTTGGTACTTTACAATTAATTTCTTTGACAGTTTTCTGTTACATATCACAGAAATGAGTAACATTTAAACACACACTGCATAAGAAAATGCAGTAAGGTGTGGAATGAGTAAGACAAATCATGGATGTGCTTAACCTTGTTCACAATCTTAGATAGATTTCTGTCTTGTATTTAAATATATCTAGTGTCTTAGTAAATAGTAACAAAGAAGCTCTGTTGCAGGGAGACAGGATGGATGGCACTGAATTTTGTGGCGCTTTTTTTTTTTAAAGCATGACAATAGTAGGTAATAACCCCTAAATAGTGCATTACTTACTGCATAACCTACATCTGGCTGAGAATTTTCCAATAAAGCAAATTTTCATTGGGGAAAAACAGATTTAATTTTCAAGATTTTCCCTTCCAGTGAAACTAGAAATTTTTCAGTGATGCCTCGTTCTAGTTTTCTGTTAGTAAAACTGGCGGAGAAGTTTATGATATTCTGGGCAGACCCTCTACACAGGGCTCCCTACCACCTGGTAGGGAGCCAGGTCCTGCCACATGTTTCTGCAGCCCACCCTTGTAGCTGGGGTGCAGACAGCTGTGAGGACGGAGCTCCCCAAGGCCACATCCGTGCTAGCACGTTAACGTCAGGAGACATTCCTGGGCACTGTGTCTCCATTGACTACTCTTGTCAAATCGCTGGAGTGATGTGTGGCAGGGCTTTGGCCCCGGCTAAGCAGTGCTCTTTGAAAGGATTCCTGGATACAGTTCAAGAGTTGGCATGAGCCAGGAGCTGTTCCCAGTAGTCAGTTTGGATGTGGCCACCCTGACGTGAAACTCGAATTTTAAAAGTATGGATATGAGTCATTCCATACCCATTCACCACCGTGCCAGAAAACAGTCCAAGGCATATTTAATTTATTAATACAGAACTAACCTTAAAAGGAGTGTTGGAGTTTAGGAGGCTAGCTTTGTTTCTGTGTTACTTCAGAATCAGATCTTTCAGACTTGTCTGGTTTTTTGTGTGTCTGTATGAAAGTTGTACGTTTGTTTGAAAATGAAACTTTCCCAGCATTTCTTAGGAAAGTGAATTCTTATTTCAGGAAAGTTAACAGTGTGCATGCATTGGATTCTCAAATACTTGTTGAATCTTAATTTGGCAGAGGCTCAGAAACACACAGTTAATACTTCACATGAAAGTTAAAGTATTTGCATCAGAAGACCTCAGTGAAACTCCTGGGTTTCTTCAACTAGTTGGGTAAAATGAATTATGTAGTTCAGTTCACCACAGCTGTGACTGACAGAAAAATTTTTAAGATGAAAATTAAGTTTGCAACTTGTCAGCAAACCTCTGTAAGTGTACAGCAAATACAAAACATGTTGTTCAGGCCAAGACTCAGTTTGAATGGAAGTGATACAAAGCTTGCGTCCTACTCATCTTTCCTCATTTACTCTTGGGAGAGGGACAGTTTATCAGTTTCAGTTAAAGAATTATGTCTATTTTGTAACTGGGAGCTAAATCTATGATTTCTAAACAAAACCTATTTGTTGTAGTAGCTTGTCTTAAACTCTGTTCTCCAGCTAATAGATTTAAATTAGTGAAACTTCATCTGACTTCTACTCTCATCTCTGTACTTGCAGAACACCACTGCTTAGAAGTCAGGTCACTCCCAGGGAACCTAACTAAGAATGGATGTGTTATATGGCTATACACATTCTACCTTGTACCTGGATCTTGGACTGCTTTTCTTTCTTACCAGTTGTCTTTTCTCCAATCCCTAGATACGTGTGCAGTAGTGAGATATACGCAGTGTGTGCTTGTGTATTAAAGAAATCATCTGTCTTTGGTTATTTTGCAAGTGTAGGTGAATGATGCCAGTGTGTTTGCAGTTCTGGGGCTGGAGAAGAGTACCCGTTTGATTTGTCTTTCTGGAATGGACTGCGAATTGAAACAGCGTTGTAGAAATAATGCAAGATGCTTTCCATGCTAGAATATAATTTTAGTTTCTTTAAGGTTAGAATTGATTTGATGTGTATTTAGCACCAATTCTCTCCCCTGTAGGCTACAATTCTGTTTGTGTATTTAAGATATCTTCTGCTCTGACTGGGTCTTGAAGTTCGTTAAAATAGAAAACTCATTTGAAAATGAGAGTATAAACTTAAAATGTGTGTAAGGGAAGCTCATCAAAGTCAGTAAACCACAGTCACAGCTGATGGTGCGCACAACATCTATAGGACCTGTTAATTTTGGAGACCAGAAGTCTTGCTTGGGTATTGGCTACAGGCTTTTTTGAGGGGAATAAGTCAGTCCTGAATATGATGATATGATGTGTCAGGACAGTGCAATCAAATGTCTGTTTGTTTTTGACAATCAGACATCAGTCATTCAATTAAATTCTAAGAACCCCGTTAACAACTGTCCCTGTGTAGAGATGTCAGAGCAATTCTAGTAATACAGCTAGTTTTAGAGGAGCTTCTGACTAGGTGGCAGATAATGTAAAGATTTTCTGTGGGAAATAATTTAAAATCAGAAGTCTTGCCAAAAAAATGAACCTTGTTTCTTGTTACCACATAAATGGGTAAAAATATTTATTCTCATTTTATTATTTAAAAAATATGTATTATTATAATATTTTTAATATAGACTGCAAAGACTCGGCTTAGCTAGCTGTGTTTATATCAACAACATACAGGCCTAATGCTACTGTTTCTCCTACATCTTCATAAGGATATTTTCAAAATTCCTGAATCCTTTTTGCGAAAAGAGAAGTCAGGATTGTTGCACTAACTTGCTGAAACTACGTTTAGTAAACTCCTTAGGAAAGACATCCACTTGTTGAGTGTTGTTATCTTTACCTATCACAAGCTGAAATGCACGTTTTCTCTGCATTAGAGTTATGAAAGTGAAATACCCCTTTCTTCTCACTTGCCACCTACAAAGGGGAAACACTATCTAGAACGTTAACACGTGCGTTCAAGTAGGAGGTTCATTAAAGGCTTCTTGCTCATTTTAGGATTTCTGGCTTGAAAGTAGTGGGAGAAACTTTTTCTCCAGCATTGCACCTACAGTTGGAAGAGAGCTGTGGATCTCGAGAAAATGATGTGAAGTTGCTCAAAAGAGTTGTGGATTATGTAAGTGTCCCCATAGCAATTAAAATCTGCCATTGCCCTTGTGAATAACGAATGGAGTGCATGTGAGTAGGTAGGCTTGTTGGGTAACTTATTGGAATGTCATGCAGGAATGCTGCAAGAAACTGAGTTTCTTCACTGACTGTATGGCTGTATTAAAGGTCATCTTCTAACCATTTCTTGCTACAGATATTTAGGTCTGTAGCACTGGATAAAAATATGTATTAGACCTTTTACATCAGAAAATAATTATTTGCTGTTATGTACTTCAAAACTCAAGTTAAATTTGCATATAAAACTGTAGCTTAGAAAACTTTTGTGATGTTCATAAGAATAAATGCTGACATTTGAACAGAGTTCTGGTGGTGTTTAACCATTTGAGGTCTAACTTTCTGTAATTTTGCTTGTTTGAGTCCATGCATTTGCTTTTTTGTGTGAAGAATCTCGTGTTTTATATGTAGTATTTTTTTCCATCTCCAGTACCCATCAGTTCTCTTAGTCCAACATGAAGGTTGATTTATATTTCAGGTGGCAGGTAAACAAGGCTACAGAAGAAAAAGAAAATGCAAAGTTGATTTCCTTGAAAATGTTCTTAAATATCATTTAATAGTCTGTTTAATACAGCATTTTGTCTGATTACTTGGAGATGAAAGCTAAAGAAGCTACACCCTAACCTGATTTATGTGTTTATGCTGTATTAAAATTAGAGATGATTTTGCACAACCTTCAAGACCTCTGTTTGGGAAAGAACTTAGGGTTATCCTGACACCAAATTCATAGAAGTTAGTTATATGTGTTTTGTGATCAAAAGGACATGCCATCAGAAGTTCTGAGATTGATGACCATTGTATTGTCTTTATTTGTAGTGCATGAATAATGGTATTGCATTAACTCAGGCCTGTTATCTGGAGAAAGAAGAAAAATGTCTTCCTCCACCCAGGTTAGTAGACAGTCCATACATTATTTTGTTTTATTTGCTATCACTATCTCTTTTCATACAGTGATGGGATTTTGTTCAGTAGACCAGATCGAATAGTTGGTCCTGTAAAAAATGGGAAAGGATCCATTTTTGAGGTACATTTTCAGTGATTGTTACAGGATGCTAATACCCTGAAATAGCTTTATCAAATCTACCTGAATCTCAGTGATTAGCATGTTGCCTCTTACCAGCCACATTTCCATGAGCTGCACATCTGCAGGTAAAAAAAGATAGTAATCAAAGTTATGTGGTGTGTATGGAGGGAAAAAAAGTAGTCTTACTTTTTCTGTTTAGTCATATGTCTTGTTTGTGATTGAATCTGAATGCATGATAATTTCCCTGGAGATGGTGATCTTAATGTGTTAAAATTAGTACAATAAAAAGCTGAAGCTGAAGGCAAGGAGTAAAGTTTACTGTCTGTTTTCTGGTTTTCTTTTTCTAGTATTCGAGTAGTGATAACAGTAGAACAAACAGAACAAGAACTGGACAAAGCTGCGTCACTTCTTAAGGAAGCTGCACAGTCTGTATTGAATTAGGATGCTGTTTTGAATTTCTCTCCCCAAATTATCAGGATGAGTGTTTTACGCTGCATAGTGACTTGACTTCAGATATTCAAATTCTTCCACTGGTGGCATTGAAACCTGAATGAGTAACAAGATTGTTCCAGAATGGTACAAATGCAGTGAGGGGGAGAATGCTGAGATTTGGAACTGGTGAATGACAGTCTACTTGCAATTCAAACTCTACCATTTACTGGCATTCTTTAAAAGGGGATATCCCTGTTGCATACAGGACTCTTTCATAAGTTGCATCTTAAGGTTTTAAACTTATTTCTTCAAACCCTTAAAGGTTTTCAGAACTGTATATGAACATTCAGTTTTCCCTCAACACATTTAAAATGTATTGTATTGTCTTCATATTCTTGGGACCTTCAAATGAATTTCAAGGAATTGTATCTTCCTCAGTGCTCCCCCCACTCGTCCCAAAGATAGGCTGTTTCTAATACTGCCAAAAGAAAGAAAATAACACAATAAGAGATAGTTTTGTGCTATATTACGTCATTGATTATTGAATTATAGTATGAACTTCAATTCTTTTTTTGTTTATGTCTTTCTGTAACCATTTTTGGAAGCCAGTTTTTAAGAATGCCTGGCCAGAAACTTCCATTATCTGAATGGCAAATTCATATTAAATACTCTTTTCTTCCTGCATTTCATATGTAATTATATGCATGTTTAATATTATGGGTGAAGTTTTTCACATGATTAACTTTTAAAACATTGAAACTGAAACCTCAGGATTGTGAAACTGGTGTAATTCCGCAATAGTATGTTCAGTCAGGGGGGCTTTGCACTGGTCTTGAAGAGGAGTCATAAGCAACATGAAGAATGAACCAAGGTTTTAAAACAGCAGCTAAATACTAGCTTAGTCCAACTACTTTGAAGCACTGAAAAGTGTGTGCTGTTTTGTCTCTCAACAGCTATGCCTTGAAGGGGAAGACTTGCAGATAGCTTCTGAGAGTTCAGATGTTACAAATACTACTGAAACACAACTCAGTGTATGGGCACAAAATCCCTACATAATGGGATAGTAATATTTGGAGGTTATGCTGTCAGGGTTTTCAGTGAGCATAGATGGACACATTACACTGATCAGAGGAAATTGGTAAGGAAGGATGACAGTAAGCTATACATTTTTTAAAAATAAAACTATAGCTATGTATTTCAGGATTTTGCTTTAAGAATGCCCATTAAAAACTTTTTCTATTCTGCCTGATCTGTATTCTGGGTTGTTTTGTACTTAGGTGCCTTTTTGGTTGCTGCTACAAGTACTACGTGTCTATTTTTGAGAAACATTGTTTAAATGTAATCATGTTTGATTCAGATTCTTACTTATCGTAATTAAATTTTTTATCTTGATCAACCATATTATATAGGATATTCTGCATCGGATGAGCAGTCTGTGTTGCCACCTTCAGTTCAGACTGTTTCTGAGCTGGCTTTCAAAACTTCTCACCTGCATACGTGTAGATAACCCAGCTAAAGTTCTGTTGCACCACATCAGTGATTGTTGCTTGACTATTTGAAATAGTCAAATCATTATCTGTGCGGTGTAGAGAAACCTTCATCCCAGTGTGAAAGGGTATTCCCATTTCACTGACATTCACGTTTAACAACTGTGAGTAAAAGCCTGTGAGGAGCCAACAATTGAAAAGAGTGAAAATGCGGAGAAGGAGGCTGATTCCCATTTTACAGACTGGAACCGATGCAGAACAGTCAGCCTCTCAAGACCCTCAGATTTCGAGAAATGGAAATTAAAACTTATTGCTATACTTTGAGCTTTTGAGCCATTTTGTGTCTGATAATTGAAACCCAAATATTCAGGTAAACTCAAGCCTTTGATGTGTAAGCTGGGAACAAGTGAGGCACTTGGATTCCGGTGCAGCATGATGAATGGGTTTGGAGTTGAAGGTAAACCTGTGAAGGTAAGCAGATCACCAGTTAGCACTGAAATACTAGGTTGCAGAATCTATATTCATTTTTTGCATTGTATTTTAGGTTGTCTGCAAATGGGGGATTTTTTTTTTTTGGTTGCACTTTAGAGAACTATCAATGATCTTCAGTTCTGTGGGTTCGTTTTGTTGGTTTTGGGGGTTTTTTGCTTTAAAATGAAGTGATAACATCTAAATTGGTGAGAAGCAGAGTGGAATTTCTGGCAGCATCAAAGCTGTGACTGCAAGTGGTTCTGATGAAACAAAAAATTCAGGTATATATCAAGAGACGCTATCATCCAATTCATTTAGCAAACACATACTCAGCATTAAAACATGGGTAAAACTACCTTTGTCTGTTTTTGATGTTTACAGTGTATAGAAAAAGAGCACTGAGATCACACTAAAGTGAATAGCAGCTGGAGTACTGTTATGATGTGCGTTTTACTGACAGGTCATGTGCGTGGTCTCTGCGAGAAATTAAGACGCTTGTGGGATGTGGCTAGTGGAGACAGATATCCCTGGACTTTCATTTTGGCTTTTTTTTTTTCTGATAAATGTCTCTGACGTGGCAAGCAGATGAAGGGAAGGATGGCTCTGGGGAAAAAATATTGGTTGGGCTTAGGGAGACAACAGGTGATTCTGGTTAAACTTTTGACGTTAAAAAATCAGAAGCCTGTTGAGGTGCTTAAGTTCTCAGTACTGTAGGCTGACAAATAGATGAACAAGCCTGTTTTAGTTGCTTTGCGGTGATGTTTGCATGAAGCGGGACTTTTTTCATCCATTTCTTCAGATGTGGAAGCGAAGCTGGGATCTTAGTAAATAAATGGAAAGCTATTGAGGATACTGTGAGGTGAATCAAACATGTAAGAGCCTTATCCTGAACCTCAAAGTTTCTGTTGAAAATAAATACCTGGATTTGCAATTTTATTTCAACTAATTTATGTATTTTGCCCTACCAAGTATTCAGAACAGTTTCAGCTAAGTGGAAGCACCAGGATAATAAACAGTGATCAAAAATAAATGTTAACTTTTTTTTTTACTGATTATTAATTTCTGGTAGTTGAGAAGGAATGCATTTTAACTGTAGTAAGGTGGCTGTTTATTGAAATTGTCCTGATGAACTATTGTTTGCAATATGTGGGACTAGGATGGATTGGAAGGAATTTATACTTTGAAGGTATTTTGGCTTGAAGAAACATGCCTACATGATATACATACATTATTTTTTTAAACAAAGATCTACTTTGTATTTAAAAATAATTGACTTTTATTTGTGTTGGTTCACTGTTCTCACAGGAAAACCTAGAGATGCCTTTTCTGTTTATTACAGTAATTGCTATTTTTTGAATTGAGGTAAAATGCATAAGGAGAGTATTAAGAAAGAGGTATGTCTGAATAACTGATTTTATTTTCACCCCCACACTTTTGAAATACGATCCCAGTCACTGCACAGAATGGTGTACTGTCTCCCTTCTGTCACTCCATCTGGACTTTATTATTTTAAACAGGGTTGTGAAGTGTTGGCATTCACTGATCTATGAAGTTGCTACCGCACAAGTGTCTTGCATCTTAAGATGGCATGAGAAATGTACGTGAGCTGTAAATGCTGTTTAAACAGAGCAAATATTTACAACTAACACGAAGCATTTGTACATTAAACTGTTTCAGTGTCCTAATAAAAGTAAGCGTCTGGATAACATTTCTTGTGTTTTTACATTCTTTACCAGTTTTCGTACTAATAACAACTGGCTTGACTTTGTCTTGCTGTTGATGGATTTTTCAGAGTTTAGTTACCTGCCCAGTGTGTGCTAGGTCATTGCAAAATATGCGTAATTAAAGTCACACAAACTAATAAATCAGCTGAGCTGTGAATTGCTGGAAGTATGTGTCAGGGAAGGACAGGTCTCTACATGACCAACTTCTTAATACCTAGGTAGCAGATACTTATGGAAAGCTGATGTTGGAAACTAGATACTGGGCCAGATACAGTTTTGCTGTGACTCAGTATAGAGTTTCTGATGTATTAACGAACGCTTGTGTCCGGATAAAATATGCTCCAGCTTTAAAGGACCTTAACAGAAGAAAATACTGCAATTTTGCCTACCATGTTATATGGATAAGATGTCTCTTGTTTGCCCTTGCTGTTACAGGTGTTACCACCTGCCTTGGCATGCTCTTTGGATGACAGCTGCATTTTCCAGCAGGGGATTAATCCAGTGTAGGCAAAAGTCAGTAAGTATTGGCGTCAAAGGAGAAACTTTACTAGATTTACCCTGTATTTGATGCAGGCCAAAAATAAACATTTTGGGGAATTGCAGATGGGATCATCACACTCCACTCAGCACTTGTCAGACTGTGCTTGGAGTACCGTGTTCAGTTCTGTCCAGAATTCAAGACAGACAAGGACAGATTGCAGAGGGTCCAGAGGAAGGCCACAAGGATGACCAAAGGGCTGGAGAACCTGACCTGTGAGGTAAGACTGAAGGATTCAGGTCTCTTCTCCCTGGATAAGAGAAGGCTCAGGGTGGACCTCATCACAGTTTTCCGGTACTTGTAGGGCATCTACAGAGAGGACAGAGACTCTCTCCTCACAAGGAGCCACATGGAGAAGGGAAGGGGTAATAGGTACAAGTTGCACCAGGAAAGGTTTCATCTTGACATAGAGAAACTTTCTGCAGTGAGAAGAACAGTCAGTCACTGTAAAACAGCTTCTCCAGGGATGTAGTGGAGTCCCCACTGCAGGAGGTTTTCAGGATGCAAGTGGACAGGGTGCTGGGTGATCTCATCTAGGCTCCCTTTCCCATGAAATATTGAGCCAGACGATCTTTTGGGGTGCCTCCCAACCTGGACTGTTCTGTGGTTCTGTAGTTCCAGGACTATAACTCAAGTCAGGAGGTAATGATAGTTTTTGACACTTGCACTGTTCAAAATAGGTGTTTGAGGGGAATGTGAGAGAGAGAGAATGTAAACTCAGTGCAGCATGAAAAGTGGATGTTAGACTGGTGCTAAAGAAAGGATAAAGAAGGGGACCTAACATCAGCACTCATGGTAATCTGGGAGGTGGTTTTCACTTCCTATCATCATTTTTCAGTGGTTAGGACGTTTTCTGTCCTTTCACATAGCAAGATAATGAAATGGCTGTTCTGTAGTTAGTTGCTGAAAGATCAAATGTTAAGTTTTTTGTTTTAATTTTGTCCAGGATAAGATTTTTTATAGGGTAGCTTTAGTCGTGTTTATCATGTTTGTACTGAGTGTTTGGCCATGGTGTCAATGGTGAATGTAACCTTTCGTTACAAACTCTAAACCAGCTATGATGCCCCTTACCTCTCTATGCAGCCTTTAGGTTTAAAATCTGCGAGTATTTAAGCGGTCTTTAAAGCAGCTGATACTATGGAATGCTCAGTGGTAATGAAACTCCTATTTATGACTGTTCAGATAGAATATATTGTTGATGAAAGGCTGCAGATCTAATTTTGATCCATCCTTGGATTTCCATTGCCAAGCTACACACGAAGAATTGCTAACAAACAGTAATCAGCATTTGCAATAATAGATTTTCTGACTTCTTCCTGGATAAAAGAACTACGTGGAAGAAGGTAAGCTGCAGGCATGATCATATGCAGATTGTTTTACTGAAGTATGCTGATTTTAAAATTTTTTTTAGTAAGCACATTTTAAATGCTTTAATTGCCCATAATTAAATTGAATAAGAATGAGAATTTTTATGTGTTCAAGGATTTTAAAAGATCTGAACTTTTAAATAAGTTGGACCTTTTAAATAAGTTGCTCTCTTGTTTCTTGAAGCTTTTGCTATTTCCTGCACCTTTGCTTTCCAGTCATCTTCCTGATTTTTTCCTTAATTTTCCAGGATAGGTGCCAAAACAAAAAAAACCCAAACCATTCCTTAAAAAAAATTACTTAAGCAGTGAAATTGTTTGGCATACAACAGACCTTGTTTTAGTGATTATGTCCACGTTTCCTAAATGCAGAGGCGTGTTGCTGTTGCCTGACTGGTGGGAGGCAAGGGATGCGCAGAAAGTTGCGTTAAAGTGGGTGTTCATACGATGGTAGAAATGAATTTGATTTATTAGGTAACGAGACAGGTTACAGAGTTAATTGTCACCAGGATTGTTGCTTACCCATTGTTGGCCTACCCAGGTCTAGGAGTGGGTAGACAAATGCGCACTGGAGAATGATGCGCTTGGTTTAGAGTACTGGAAATTGTTGCATATTGGAAACTTTGTGTTTGCAAGAAAAAATAATGACAGTGACTTGCCTCACAGCAAGATTAGATACAACTGTGGAATCATTTAGAAACTGGGAAACGAATGAAGTTCTATATACCCTTTGCAACCCGGGGAAGGAGTTTGATGTGTGATAACAAAGGGAATTTATTACGTATCCACACGTTTTTGTGTAAATACGTTTATGCTGGGCTAAGGAAGGAGTTGAAAACAGCTAGGTGGAAACAAAACCACTTAACAGTTTTGAGCAGAGTTAAGAAGTGCTATCAGATGGCAAGGGTCGAACAACTTTTAGGTACTTCAACCATTAAAATTAAAAGAAGCTCAGCATATGTCTGCCACTTTGGCCAGAGAGATTCCTTGTGCAGCCCACAGGACAGAGGAAGGAGAGGTAGGCTGATTCACAGGCAAAGGGGTTCTTGTTATCACAGGTGGCATTTGCCTTTGGGGTGGTTTACTGTGGAACTGTTGATGGGCAGCATGAAACTTGCACAATACCAAATCTGTTCGTTGTCTGGGTGACTGAAGGGAGTGACTTCCACCTGCAGTACTGCGTCCAGCTGTGGAGCCCTCAAAATCAGTAGGATATTGACCGGTTGGAGCGAGTCCAGAGGAGGCCATGAAGATGCTCAGAGGGCTGGAGCACCTCTGCTATGAAGAAAGGCTGAGAGAGTTGGGCTTGTTCAGCCTGAAGAAGAGAAGGCTTCAGGGAGACCTTACTGCAGCCTTCCAGTATCTGAAGGGGCCTACAAGGAAGCTGGGGGGGTGCTTTGTACAAGAGGCTAGTGACAGGACAAGGGGTAATGGGTTTAAACTGAAAGCATGGAGATTCAGATTAGGTATCAGGAAGAAGTTCTTCCTGGGGAGGGTGGTGAGTCACTGGCACAGGTTGCCCAGAGAAGCTGTGGGTGCCCCATCCCTGGCAGTGTTCAAGGCCAGGCTGGATGAGGCTTTGAGCAACCTGGTCTAGTGGAGGGTGTCCCTGCCCATGGCAGGGGGGTTGGAACTGGATGGTCTTTAAGGTCCCTTCCAACCTGAACTATTCTGTGAAGGGACTGACACAGCCTTTACTTCCAGAAAACAGGAGTAGCCTCAGAAGAGTCTTAGGCTGCTAGTACACACCTCTGTGTGTTTATCGTCCCTTAAGGTAGTGCTGATGAATATGGGGAGAAAAGTGGAGGGAGAGCATCTCACTGTGGAAGCAAACTCTGTTCTAGCTGCGGTGACTCTGTTCAGTGGAACATAGCCCCAGAGGCCTCTGGTCAGTCCCACCCTCTTACTCTTCACGGACATCTCAGTGTCGCTTTTGCCAGGCATTAATGGTGAAGAGAGACGTTTGAAACGTCTGTGTTACAGATGACACTGGCACAACAACTTGGATAATTTTAAGTGCTCGTGTTTTACCAAAGGAACCTAGAAATGAAAGGGGATTACTTATCAGGTTTTCTTGGAAGATCCAGTTGTTGGTCCTGTCTTCTTCTTGTCACTTTTCCTGTGAAATTATCCACTGCCTTGACATGATGAAATAATTCCTGAGGTTCGCACAAGAGCAAGCTAGGTTTCTCAGATAGCTTAGGAGCATCACACTGTGTTTCACAGCAGTCTCGGGATGTATGACCTTATTACTTGCAGTTCTCTGCCTATTTATTTTTGTAAAGTGTTTTCAATATGGATTTCTTCCAAGAACTACATGAAACTGTGGGATGTTCCTGAGCAGTAATCAAGGGACATAATACACGCATGAAGACAAGCTACACGAATTCACATTGGATTACTTAAATTAACAAACTCGGTTTCTTGGCTGCTGAATAATTATGCTGATTATGTTTCCCACTTACAGGCATTCATGTCTAGGCAATGTGCTCGGCAGCTAGTATAAATATTTTGGTGTGGACAGCTAAAATTACTCATTTTCATAAATCCTGCATCCACTTGAAATGTCTTAACTCTTTATAGATGACTGAAGTGGAAATACATGTTATTACACTGTGGTGTTTGTTATCCTTCCCTTACTAAAGGTGGTTAGGAAAAGTGCTCTGCATCAGAGAGAATATGTTTCTTTTGTTAAAGGAAAATATTTCACTGCTTCTGATAAGTAAAAACAAACAGAAATGTGGGGATTTTTTTGAGTGTATGGGAGAAAATACACTTTTTTCCCCCCTCACTTGTATCTCAAGTCTTTCTTATACCAGTAAACACATATAATACAAATTGACCCCCCCCAGTGCAAAAACATGTTTGGCATTGAAGAAAGTACAGTTAAAACTTCACCTGCCATTAATAAGTAACTGCTTTCTGAAGACATATATATATATGTATATTTTGTTTGGGGATCTGCAGAAAGAAGCACATAATCTTACATGTCATCAACAGCTGAAATTTCTGATTTTGAAGCACAGCCTCAGGTACGTAGGTGTGCCAGAGAAATCCTCAGCAAGCAATTGCAGAAGTCTAGCAGGCCGTCCGTTCAGTCATATCGGGAAAGAGAAAGCTTTAAAGCTAGTAATGAGGTCACATGCTGTTTTTTTCATATTAAAGAAGAAAATTCTTCACTTAAAATTACAGGGTTTGTGTTTAAATTCTGCAAATAAACCAGTTTAAGCTTTAACACAAATTAAAAGCTAATGTTAAATAAAGTATAATACCGAGTTTTTCATTAGCATGGGAGAATCCTTAAAACACAAGCTTTTTGACATCTTAAAGAAGAATTTGGCTTTTCTTTTAGATATGAGCACTTGAAATGCGATAATGGAAAGCATTTGACTGATACCTGTGTCTTTATCTTTAAAATTCATATCCTGAGCCACTGTTTCCCTCTGGCTTAGGAGTACTGCTCTCCAGAGTTTGCAAAGAGTAATTAGGAAGCTTTGTGGCAGAACTGCATGAAGCTATGGTAATTTGCATGGGTGTTTTTTTATCAAACGGAAGCATTTTAATTGTTTCCAGTGTCACCTCTCTGGCATCAGTACTATAGAGAGCACTTAAATCATGAGGTATCCCAGGCAAGTTTGGTGCGCCACACAATGATAATACCGAGAGTATATAGAATCCCTGCCCCATGGAAGTGAGAGGGTATTGGTTTCCACCAAAGTCATGTTTTGGCATTTATTACTGCCAGTACTCACCCCATAAGGGAAGGAAACTGGTGACCTTGTTGTGTGCATAAATTACTGATTTTGACCTGTTTGTACACCCTTTTAGCCAGGTAAACCATATATGACCCTAATACTCTAGGATTAGGGCATTTTTGTTGACATTCTGATCCTAATCCAGAAGCCTTACCTGAAATTGATTGCGTTGAGTATTAGTGTTGCTTTTTACCATCAGAATACAAGTGTGTCTAATTCTGACTGGGAGACGTGAGCCATCTTGGCCAACTGACCAGCTCTGAATGTCTAAAGGACTAACCAGAATACTCGTTTCCTTTTCCTTGGATTTTGTCTTGTTGCAATTATTTATCAGTCTGAGTTAGAATAGCCTTTCACTCAAGTAAGCAAAACGAGACTCACTTTTATGAAATTCTTCAAAATTTACTGAGGATCTTGAAGGATATGCACAAATTGGTGTTGAGTATTTTGTTGAATCCCGTTGGTATTAACTGCTGCATCACTTGGCTTGAGAACTGTAACATGGGAGACAACTGTAGTATAACAGCTAGATCAAGAAAGCAATACTTTTACCCTCAGGCAGGTGGTTGTGTTTTTGACCCAATATAGCTTCTTTAATCATTTAGCTACACAGCAGATCTGAGAAGGCTCCAGATGGAGGCTGAACCTATGACCCCCTGACATAAAAACATCTATGATACCAATTACACCATCTGTTGGTCATAAAACCACATTCTCTATCTTTCCTTGGCTCTTGTGTTATACAAAAGCTGAAGGGTGATATTTAGAGCTGTTCTAGTTTATCCATGCGATTTAATGCAGAACACATTTTCACAGGGAGGGAGAACAAAGCACAATAGCACTAAAGTTCAATTTACATTCTCAGTCACTGAAAACAAAAACGAAAATAAAAACCAGTTGTCTGAGTCATTATTTATGCCCAAACTATGGCTTCAATTGTAGGGTTTTTTTCCCAGTGCTTGTAATTTTAAAAAACCTAAAGAACAACTTCTACCACCACCACCCCTGCTTCTCGGGGCTCTGAACTGAAAGGAAAACAGTAATGGTAAAAATGAAATTATGGCAGCATTGAGGTATACACAGATCACGTTAGTAGACAATGTGTGCCTGGTGCTTTTACGCTTATTTAGGGACTTGTGTTTGGTGGAGGGTGTTTGGGAATGTGCAGTACCTGTTTAAGCGTGGAGTATTTGTAAGCTGGAGAGTCAGGCAACGCACTGCACGTATCCTCACAATCCCCCTGGATATAGGTCTCTGCTGCCTGAACTCCCTGCTCAGGGTCATCAAACTGGTAGTCTGAAATACGTAATAGACTTTGAAACTGAATCTCGAATTTTGTCCTCCTGTGGGTACAATAGTTATCCCTAGGTGATTTATTGTGGTCATCAGAAATGGCAATGGAATACTGAGGGCTGGGATTAAGGAATGACGTGCTGAAATATGAGGTGTCATGTACTGGGGATAAAACTGAGAGCATAGGTCCATCAAAGGAAGGAAATGAGAGAAAGTGTGTTCCTGGTGCAGAATGGATAACGGATGAGGTAAGTTTTACATCTTTTCGGTCAATAAAAATTTTCTTTGTAGTGTTTGACTGGATTGTAGTTCTAGATAGAAATGGCTGGTTATGGAGGTTCTGTCACTAAATTCAGTGACTGCTTTTGCACACGCTGTCTTACAGCAGGAAGAGTTTGGACACCTTTACCATATGGTGGTGTGTTGATCAGTAGTCAAAAAGACTAGAAAGCTACTGCCAGGAACACACGTGACCTTTGCATTCTGGTGCTGCATTTGATGGTTGGTTCTGTGCTTCCTAATCAATAAAGTCCTTACAACGTTGTTTTCTAAGAAACCTTGTCCTCTGGTACCGCCATTTATCCATCTAATGCAAAGATAAAGGTCTGCTATATTATGTAAAAAGTGGTCTAGATATACAGTAAGTGGGGGAGGTATTTCTTAAGAAGTCCGAAATCCCCACAACTTGCTGGTCCTTCTGTGCTTTGGAAGCTGGCTTCCTAAACTGAGTATGAAGCATTGAGCAAAGCACAGTTGAGTCTACTGTTAATACATTGTTGTTTTCTTATTGCTGCTCCATCATTACTTTTTAATAAACCATCTTTTTGTTTCTTGAAAATAATAAATAATCCATTCAAATGGAAGGGAAAGAGTTGAAAACTCAAATTGAAAAGTTTCTGTAGAGTCTTTGTCATTGCTTAAACTGAGGAAAATAGTTGAGTTTTCTATTTTGATGTATTCCTTTTGTGTACATCTCCATAGGGCTATACCACAGGCTTGGCAAGTATGAGTGGCTATGTTGAATCCAGAATGGCAATCAGTAGCATAAAGTGACGAAAGCACAAGTCATAGAATCACAGACTGTTTTGGGTTGGAAGGGACCTTAAAGACCATCTAGTTCCAACCCCACTGCCATGGGCAGGGACACCCTCCACCAGACCAGGTGGCTCAAAGCCTCATCCAGCCTGGCCTTGAACACTTCCAGGGATGGGGCATCCACAGCTTCGCTGGGCAACCTGTTCCAGTGCTTCACCACCCTCTCTGTGAAGAACTTCTTCCTGATATCCAATCTGAATCTCCATGCTTTCAATTTAAACCCGTTACCCCTTGTGCTGTCACTAGTCTCTTGTAAAAAGCCCCCCCAGCTTTCTTGTAGGCCCCTTCAGGTACTGGAAGTCTTCTATAAGGTCTCCCTGAAGCCTTCTCTTCTCCAGGCTGAACAAGCCCAATTCTCTCAGCCTTTCTTCGTAGCAGAGGTGCTCCAGCCCTCTGAGCATCTTTGTGGCCTCCTCTGGACTCGTTCCAAATGGTGAAGTTGGAATGTTCTGAAGTCAGATACATTTTTCTTCTGCCACCAGAACTATTGAGTGTACTGTCACCAGAACCTTTATCCTTGGTTAATACTAAAGTGTCCCTTAAAAAAGTGATTTTCGTTATTTGTGATAGAATCTGTACTCTGAAAAATAGTACTGACTAACTCATAACAGCAAAAAATTACATCCGTATTTTCTAACTCCTCAGTTCAGTCTCAACTTTGTTGTATTCATCTTCATAAACAAATCAGGGTATTTCAGTGTTTGTTCATGGCAGTGAAAAACGCTTGTCTGTTGCGGTAGAATTTAACATTTCATTGTGGTCACAGGGTTTTTGAATGTATTTTTTTTTTGTATTAACAATAATACTCATTTTGCTGTTTTAAAAAGGAATTACTTTGGAAAGGATTCCAAAAGGCCCTGTAATCTGTTCTGCCTCAGAATCAAGTACATATCAATAGTTGGTGGTACAGTCTAGTCTTGCTGATACTAGAAACATTCTGCTGAACACAGTTAGTAAAAGACTAATCATACTGGATCAAGGTCTGTCTGCTCAGGAGCTTGTTATCAGATTGCTGCCTGCAGCAGGCTAGAACACACCTGTAAAAAAGGCAGCTTTACCTCAGTTAAGAGTATCCTTTCTGTTTCTTTAAGATCATCAAGATCTTAATTTGCAAAAGGACTCAACACCAGACAACTTTTAATACTCAAATCCTGTAGTGCCGATCTCATTTCCTTTACTTAATGTCACTGTAAGTAATGCATTTTATAATCCACAATACCTTTCTTGTAGTTCTTTCTGTGGTGGGAAACATTGTTTGTTGTATATTAAGGTGTGCTTTTATGCTTCCACATCACTTTTTAGCTGTCAGGATGATAGAAGTAGTGCAAGTAAAGTTTGACAGAGAAGACCTCACTGCCTGGGTAGAAAAGGAAGGATTTTCTCATGTAGGTGAAGGCCAGCCTTATGAAGCGTGGGCTGAATGTCAAAATGGTATGAGTTTTCATATCCTGACCTGAGATGCAGGTTTTATTTCTCATGCTGTCACATTTCTATAATAGTTTTGTCAATCTCCCCATGGTTTTAGTTTCTTCAACTCTGAAAAGTTTCTAACACAGCTTCTTTAACTTTGGGTTGCATATATTCATGTTTCTGTAAGACACCGAACACTTCCGAACCAGTAAGTTGCGTAGTACAAGGTATTTATTGTGAGGCAAACCTGTGTTTTCAAGTCTTCTGTCTTCCACCTCTGTGCTGTGTAACTTACAGTGAAGCTCTAGATCTCCTTGGGAAACAACTGCTTCTTCTGAACTCCTTCGTAGCTCCTGACAGACTTGTCTACATACCAGATTGCAGCAACAGTGGTACTAAAACTTTAAATAAGTTTAAGTACGGCAGGTTGTGAAGGTTGTGGTTATCGGTGTATGTACTTTGGACAAAAGAGTCTTTCCTAAGATTTAATAAGACCAAATAAAGCCAGATGGAATAATAAAACTGGTAGAATTATACTGTATAAATGTAACGTAAATACAGTCTTTATGGGGGAAAATAGTGAAAGATGACTTGATAAACGGGTATGTATTGGAAATTATTTTGCTGATTGGCTATGCATCTTACTCTAAGTTCAGTGCCATCAGATTGCACCAAGTATTCCTATATATGGTAGTCCTAAAAAAAATGTTAACTGTGATGTTTAATCCCTTTGTTGGAAGGTATGCATGTTTTTGTTTATATAGAAGTTAGTTATATTACTTTTGCTAGGCATGTCTGATTAAAATTTGCCAAGAAGTTTGTAGAATAGTTCCCATGTGGATACTAAGTTTCTTTTTATAACATTTCAGATTTTATTGTTTCCATAAGTTTTCAGCTTCATTCAATCCTTTGTTTCAAGTCTTCCCAACAAATTTTCGTTATGATTGTTCAAATCTTCTTTGTAATATATTGCATCAGATTTTAAAGCAAATGCTGACAGCAGCAGTCTTATACCCTGCATACCAAGTGGATACCACATGGTTTAAATAACAGGCACCCCTGCTGAGTGTGGATCAAATCAAAATCCGTGCATAGTCATGTAACATGCCCTGATAGAAATCTGTCTTTAAATCTGCTTTTTGATTTAAAAATGTATTCTTTTACAGTTTATCCTGCCGCTGATGCATGTATGTGATTCTCACTAATGGTAATGAAAGCTGAAAAAGCTGTGGGTTCAAGTAGTCCTAGAAGTCCCCTCAACCTTATGTACCACTAAATAAACAAAATGAACCCCACGGAGTTCAGGTAGGTAATAGGTAGGTAATAGGCAATAGGAAGGCTGACTTTAAGGTCATAAACATCACAGTCCTTTGGTGTTGTTATCAGTGCTAAAGGCAAGATATGTTTTTATTAGCCCTTGGCCTGGAATTCTTAGCCCAGTTGCTTGTTTTCTGCTGCTTAAAATGTTAAAGGTCTAAACTAAGAGTATACAGCAAAAGTTGAATTTTCAAGAGTAGTATTAGCATTAACTCAGTCATGTTGTATATGAGGAATATATTTCTGTTTATATTTTTGTTGGAATTTTATTGCCTGAGAACACAATAACAGATAACTTTAGGAAATTGCAAATGTAAACAGAAACCTGGAGTAGAATGAATATATGCAGAACTCTTTCATAAGTGATATTCTCCTTATCGCACTGTGAATTCTGTCATCTCCATTTTACTTTAGTGGCATTGTTTCCAAAGATTGTGAACAAAAAGGAAACAAATGGTGGTTTTGGGGTACTGGCTGTTGGTTGCATTAGAAGATCTTATGAGGTTCTTTTTTTCAGTAACGTACGCCTATCAGGATAAAACCATGTCTGTGGTACGTCATTAATAAAGTACATGTATAACTAGTATACAGTCTCCATGCTCTAGGAACTCAGGCCCTTGTTCACAAAGCAACCTCCTCATGAGTTCAGCATCCATGTCAAGCTGCAGGTTTCACATTCAGCCCCGCTGGCAACAGTTCTGCTAAAAAATACTCCTGTTTTCTCCCCCATTTTACAGTGGAAGAAATTATTTCTCATGGTTCCTTCCAACCCCCCTGCCATGGGTGTTGGTTCCTAGTGCCATGTGTGGCTCAGCAGCAGTCGGCTCCATTGGGGTTGCGAGCAGCCCTGTACACTGTAAGTCACTACATAACAAAAGTCTCCCGATTCCTTTCCTATCCTTTCAAAAATGGTGTCTTTTCCCCCTTCCTGTTGAACTAAAAGCCATCCAAGTGTAGGAATGCAAAGTTTAAATAGACCGCCTTCCGATGTCTTACATGACAGACTAAACAGCAGCTTTTGTGCCAGATCAGTCTGTGCCTTCTAGTCTCACTCAACTGCTATTAGATACTGAGTATTTCAGAACCAACCACACAGAGAAATAGTATTATCTTCCATTGTCTTTGCTTTCCCTATTATCTACAATTTACAGGCAAGAGAAAAAGTGCTGTTCAGACTTTCCACATTTATCTGTGATGTCCCCAGAGGGCTTCAGCTCAGAGCTGGAAACGAGCTGTCCCGATTCTCCACTTCCTATTTTTCCTAGCTGGGCTGATGCCCACGCAGCTCGGTAGTTGCCGAGAACCTGACAGAGGACAGTTGTGCTCAGGCTCTGAGTTTCGCCGGCCTAGCGTTGCGCAACATCAGCTTTTGCACAAGGCGGTCGGCGACTGGCACATGCTTGGGCCTTTCAGATGAACTCTTTTCCACAGAAATTATGCTGGTGTCTCAGAGATACCATCAAGTTTACACAATAGCTCAGAGCATCTGAGTCTAATTTAACTGTGCTATTTAATTACAGATTTGTTGTAAGGAGTTGACTGCCGCTGCTGTGGTTGGCTGGGAGAGAAAGACATCAAGACGTGTTCATTTAAGAGGCTTTCACCTAAGGCAGGTAGACACTTGTGTAGTGCCGCCACTGATGTCATGCAAATGAGATTGGCCTCCGTCAAAACCTGTGGCTCAGCAATTTCTGAACGAGGTACCAAAGTCAGTTTTGTCTCCTGTTTGATCTTGGTCAAATTACAGCTACTGGGCACAGCAGTAGAGACTGATCTGATAATCCATCCTCGCCTGTTTGCTCAAAGTGGGGAATGCTGACTGATGCCAGGCGAGGGGTACTGATCCCTGTAAGTGGAGCCTCAGATTAGGCAGAAGTTCAGTTGCGTAAACGGGACCCAAATCAGGAGGTATATTCTCACGATTCCTGGAGTGAAACAGGACACTGTGCCACCAAAGTAGCTGACCACATACAAAAATGCTGGTTTCCTAATAAAAGGTGAAACAACTTCCTTGTGTTCAGTCCCTTTTCTTCTCCCTGTGTTCTGTGTAAGACCTTTTCATTCAGGAGAGTTACCTAATCTGCTCCTAGGTTGAGGCAATTGCCTATCTCCCTGGGCAGATCAGACTGAGTTTGCGATTTGAACCTAAGGCAAAACATGAATCATTTTTCTAATTATTGCTAGTCTCCAATCTTGTGTGTCTTTTGTGAATGAAAAACATAGAATGTAGAAGGGATTATAATAAGATTTTGAAGAGAAAAATGTATTTAGATAAGGTTTTTCTCTTGTAGAATTCAAAAAAATAACTGCACAGAAGAGATGCAATAATTAGATATTTAAAAAACCACTTGAATTAAAAGAAGTTCTCAAGAGGAACAAAAAGGTGTAGACTCCTTTTTGTAGTTGTGTAGTGAGTAAGTGTTCAGACTGTTCCAATTCCAGCAAAAGGAATGAGAAGAGGTAGACATCTTCAAATGAACAGAAATACCTCACTTTTCTATTTTTTTTGCAAAGCACAATTTATGAGACTGATGCACAGAAAAAGAGAAGGTGGAACAAAGAAGGAAAAAATACTACATAACAGATGGTAGCACTGCAAAATCTTTTGATAGATCGTTCAGACACGGTGCGACCTTGTAGTTGTATATAACAAAAAGTGTAATTTAAAATAATTTTACTTGTTAGCCCTATGCTGCTTTTAATAGAAGAGAAGTCAGTGATCCATGTGGGAGTTGGGTATCCAGTTGTTTTCTTTCCAGCTGACTGGCTTTGCAAATCTCTCTGGGGAGAAAAGTTTCGTGCAGTCTTTAAAGTGTTTCAAAACTAGGATCCAATGCAATCACATCCTCTTCAGTGTACTTCAGTGTGAAGTCTGTTATCTATTCTGTTTACTAGTGTTGTGTGTGTGTGTTAACCAGTTTTATTCATGCTGGTACATCTATTCAAATCCACGTCACACTCTCGGGTTCCCATTCTTTAAGCACAATGGCCTGTGAATGCTGTAGCTCATGTTATCCCAAATATTTTAATATTCATCAATATGCTGAATTTTCATAAGTCTTAAAGTTCAGACTGTGGGTGGGAGAAGGGAAAAATGTGGCAGACCAGTTTTTTCAGTGTTGCAGACCAAAGGGAAAACACTGGGGAATGTATCCTGAGAGCCCGCAGCGCTCATCTGCTCCATGCCGTGGAACACAGCAGCACCAAATGGGCTTTAGTTGCATTCATGTTCCCGTTGCTGTTTGTGTGTGTGTTGTCTTTGAAGTTCTTCCCATGGTTTCTCTTGCTCCCTTATGCGTGTATGCCATATGTACCCCCGAGTCTGGGGGGAAAAGAGGGAAGGAGAGGAATTTCATTATACCACATGGCTGGTGCAGGGTAGCAATGTGTTGCCTCTTTCTTCTAGACGGAGCTTGTTGTCCATTTGGGGGATGCTTTGTGACTGCAAAGACAGAGGAGTTGCAAGAATCTTCATGTCAGTGGTATAAGAAATAATAGTTTGTGCTGACTGCTCCTATTTTTCTCCCAGACTTTACCTCTTTCTCAAGTACATCCATCTTCTCCCGCCCCTCTCCAAATCCAAGGCATGCTTTGATGCACTTTTGACAAGCTTGTAATGAGATGTCTCCCATCTGGAGTACTCTTAAGTGCTTTTGGGAACAGGGCATACAAATTCTCATTCCTCTTTGTGGCCCTGAACCCCCGTGTGCCAATGCTGAAGACTGCCTGTTCTCTAGCTAAGGCTAGCTTTAAAGAAAAAAAAAAACAACAACAACAACAAAACCAAAAGAAATGGAAAAACTGTTCAGTTTCTCTTCTTTTCCCTCATCCAACTTCCCCCACAACTGTCCGCTAGACACTGACATGCACATCAGGGCCCTCAAAAGAGCATTCTCCATAGTCAAGACCCCTTGTGTGCTGACTTTTGGACTCTGGGTCAGTTCAGTGTCTGTCTGACACCTTTATGCCCAGATGATGACCTTTCAAAATAAAAAAAATGCATAATTTTATGGTGACTTGCTAAGAGCTGATGCATTTTGAAACTGAACTGCATTTTTACCCTTTGTTGTGCACCGATCACCAGTGTCTAGACCCACCGGCGTGGTGGGGTCTGCCTCAGTGAGAGAATGTTGTGTTTTGGGTGTAGCCTTGTAAACTCCAGAACTTAACATGGTATCCTCGTACTGCGAGCTTGGCCAATGGATGTACACTTCCACGTGAACTTAGGGTGTTAAGGGCACACAGACACCCTTTTTTTGGAAATCCATCAAATGTCTGAATCTTGGTGCTCCAGCTTGTCAGCTAGGACTGGTTTGGGAGTTTATATAAGTTAAACAGTTACAGTTTTAATTGTTAACATGTTGTTTACAAAACTAGCATTCTAGTGCCATGGTGATGACTGACATAAACAACTAAAATAAACACATGTAAGTGTTTCAGTGCAACTAACGACAAACATTAATGAAAATTGCATGAAAAAAGAACCTGAGTTTTATTTGTTGGAGTATGAGAGACTAAATGCCAAGATGACTCTTACTGTAGTCATAAAAATTTCAAGGATTAGTTGAGGTCTGAATTAAATTATTTCAGAAATTCATGTTCTTGATTAATTTGTATAATGAAAACTTAAATCACAGAATGGTTTGGGTTGGAAGGGACCTTAAAGGCCATCTAGTTCCAACCCCCCTGCCGTGGACAGGGACACCCTCCACCAGACCAGGTTGCTCAAAGCCTCATCCAGCCTGGCCTTGAACACTGCCAGGGATGGGGCATCCACAGCTTCTCTGGGCAACCTGTGCCAGTGCCTCACCACCTTCTCCGGGAAGAATTTCTTCCTGATATCCAATCTGAATCTCCCCGCTTTCAATTTAAACCCATTACGCGTTGTCCTGTCACTAGTCTCTTGTAAAAAGCTCCTCCCAGCTTTCTTGTAGCCCCTTCAGGTACTGGAAGGCTGCAGTAAGGTCTCCCTGAAGCCTTCTCTTCTCCAGGCTGAACAAGCCCAACTCTCTCAGCCTGTCCCCATAGCAGAGGTGCTCCAGCCCTCTGAGCATCTTCGTGGCCTCCTCTGGGCACGCTCCTACTGGTTGATATCCTTCTGATGTTGGGGGCCCCAGAGCTGGACACAGAACTGCAGGTGGGGTCCCACAAGAGCAGAGTAGAGGGGGAGAATCCACTCCGTCGACCTGCTGGCCACACGTTTCTCTGGATACAGCCCAGGATAGGGTTGGCTTTCTGGGCTGCCAGCGCACACTGCCGGCTGATGTCCAGCTTCTCATCCACCAGTGCCCCCAGGTCCTTCTCTGCAGGACTGTTTCCAAGCCATTGAGGTTTGAGAATTGCATTCTCTATTCAGATTCTAATCTTCAGTAATTCCCTAATTGTTTTACCTGTAGTAATAGTGTGTAGAGGAGGGAGATGCCCCTTTATTCCCCTTTCAGTTTTTATGAGGGGGTTGAGAAGGCATCAGTCTGAAGACACTGCGTGTTGTCCAGACCATCAGGTGAGTATAATTTTACAAGTTAAGGGAATCAGATCTGGTTTTGTGAGTGGTGTCTGCATCCTAATGTAAGAAAGAAATCAAAAGCTGTGTCTAATGTTTCCTGTGGTTCTAGCCATCACAAATACCCTTGGTGATCTTCTTTTCAAGAGTGTTGATGATGTGTATACTTGCCTGTTCATTCTGTGGTGGGCTGGCTTCTGTGGCAGTACTGCTTAATATGTTTGTAAGTGTAGAGCTGGAAATGAAAGCAAGAAGGGAGATGACTCCTGAGCTTATTTAGAAATGGGCTTTACCTTCTGAAGGTGAAGTATTTCCTTGAGAATATTTATTGTTTCTATTTTAATATACATACATCAGTATTGTGTATATTTAAAGCATAATAAATAAAGGTCTAAAAGCATGGGTCAAATCCTGATGCTGTTTTGCTTCCAGTAGATGAGAAGGCTTTCTGATGAATGTTTTTAACTTGATTTTTATCTGGATAGTTACAAGTTTCATTTAAAAAAAGAGGAAGTGTGCTGGTAGACTGCGAACACGCAGATCTTTGAGTGGCTGCTCCAAAACTATTTTTCAGTTTTACTCAGTGATTCACTGACTGTAACGTTTATCGGGGTGTCCAGTCTCATAGACTTCCTACACCTTTCTCAGTGCCCGAGACACACAGCTGGGCTTCGCCTGGTGTCTTCTCACTTCCATCCCAAGACTCTCATGTTGTTTACATACAATGGCACAGCTTCAATAAGAGGGGTAGAGTGTGTCCCGCTCTTCTGCATCGTGTCGTGTGGCCAAGTCACACCCTGAGGGCCTACGCATTGAGGAGGGTCAGGAGCCCAGCTCTTAACACTTTAGGCTGGCATTTGTGGGACCGATGCGTAACAGAGTGCCCTCACAGTTTCTTTCCAAGCTGTGCTTTTCAGAAGACAGCGACTAAAACTGTTTGGGTGGTCAGGATCGGGTATGGGTTGTCGAGAGCCTCAAGGAAAGTTTCTGGACGTCAGTGGTGTCTGTTCTGGACTGGTGTGTCTGAAGCCTGACTGAATCCTATTTGAGATGCCTAAATCCTTTCTTTGGGTTTGGCCCATAGCAGAGTTCTGTGGGACGTACTTTACCATTGTAGAAGAAAGCCCAAGAGTTGCCCCTGCAAATGAGAAGCACGTAGGTGATGTCTGCAGTAACGTTTTCTGCTTTTGTCATAGGGATAGAACGATCAGGCGTGGAATTAATTTTTTAAATAAAGAAAGTGCACCAATTCAAACTTATCTGAGCTCGTGGAATGATTACCGGAACGCGAGGACCTTGAGGTTCGAACAACATCTGATTTTACGTTTTCTTTAAAGTTACTTTTGTCATATTTATTATGAAAGCAGACACACATGGCAAAGGGAATCCATCCAAATTCTCTCAGGGATTTCCAGGCAAGTTCAGGCTGAATTCCAGCTTTGCCCGATGCTGTCAACTACTCGTATCAGGCACGTACCATATGGTCATGCAAACAGATACGCGCACAGCTTTTTCTTTGTCAAATAGTGACAAAAACAGTTTGGGGCCATATGCTGCAGAACACGAGCGAGCACTCTAATGGCTTACACGATTCGGGTGAACCAACTCAGAAGAAATGTGCAGTTGTCCATGCTGCTTTGCCTGCTGTACAGATTTTTCTACAATACAGAGCAAGAATTTGTACCGTGGTTTCCTCACTGCAGCGACTTCACCTCGGTCCTGCCAAGTGATTCTCCCTGCGAATGCTAAATATGAAATGGCAGTTTTTGTGGTCAGTGACAGCATCATTTGTGGCTGTAAAGGAGACTTAAATTCTCAATAGCTAACTTGGTCTAGTCATTTAGCCTTCATAACGAAACCGGTTTCCTCTGCTAAGTCAGAAAAATAATTCACAGCCGAAGTTACCAAACGCAAAAACGGTGTGGATCCATATCCTAGTTATTTTGTGAGGTATTTCTGAGAGCACCAGGGACAAAAAGCAAAGTACTATTTCTTGGGAGGATTATGTAAAATGTAGACTAATTTATGCAAGCCGTTTTATTATCTTTGGAAGGTAAGAAACTCAGCTGACCAATCGTAAGCTCCAGAGGAACTCAGAGCTTGTGAGGTTTTAGGCAGTAACTGCTGCAGCTTTCAGCCAATTAAACTTTGTTGTTGAAGTCTCAGCACTGCCTCTGCTTCGGTTCCCTGTGCCCGCTCCTTGGCACTGTGTTCACCTGTAGCCCTGCATTAGAAAGCTCATCCCATCACCTAATAAGATGTGTGCTTATCATCACAACCGAGCAGCAGATATTGCCAGCACTGTGGAATAAGATAAAAACGGGTAAAAGGAGAAGGAATACATTCAACTGCAGGCCTAGTTACATTTTCTTTTCCTTACCTTTCCCCACCCCTCCCATGTAATTTACTGAAGGAGGTGCAGTATTGTGTAACTGGGGAGTGACAAACACGCTGGCTACTTAGAGCCAGCGGCAATAACAGCTTTATTTTGGAGAGGAGCAGAAGAGTGTGCAGTCTTTTTTGTTGTGCTCAGCTCACGTGCTGCACATGCTTCCCATATCATGTTATGTGGCTATGTGATCTTTCCCGTATCCCCGGAGATGAAGGCTCTGTTCAGCTCCGTAGATGATGTTTATGAAGAGTCAGAATACAGTCATCCAGATACCTACGGATCTATTCGGTTGGCTTCAGGAATTCACAAAGCTCTGGAATGGAGTTTGGAATTAAAAATAACATCGTGGAAAGTCAATAGAATAAAACTTATTTACGAAAGAGGGATGTCAGCATAATGGCTCCCTTTCGGTGATTTCAAAACAAAGGACATCCTAGACCTCGTTCACCTGGACTTTGGCTGAACACCTGATGTGCCTCCATACGGGAAGTTACGGGTTAAGGTGGAGCTTATGGGCATCCCTCGCTAGGCTGTAAGGGGGGCGATGAGCTGGCAAAAGAGAGGAAATGAGACGTTTTGAACGCAAACTATTAGGTGGAGGGATGCTCTTCACTATTGATCTCCGATATTTAATAGCGATTTAATGTATTCAGGAGAGCCCTAGGACACCTTACCGTTGTGCAGCCAAAATGTCTTTGCTGATGCAGAGCCAAGAGGTATTCTTGATTAAAGATGGAGCAAGGTATCTTACAGAAAGAACGGGTTTTGACGACTTGAGATACAAAACAAAGGGGGCGGGGGGGGGGGGGGGGGGGGGGGTAGGGCGGGATTTGTGAGGCCAGACCCACCGAACGTTGATGCAGCTCTCCTTTCTAACACCTCATAGAATATCTGTGACTGGAAAGGTGTTGTGATCATCAGGATGTTATCAGTTAGTCTTTTTGGCACAGAAATTAAATTAGAAGTGCTCTGGTAGAGAAAGCATCTGCAACACTGAGCCGAGCTCCAGCCACCCATCTTCAGAAAGATTAAATCAGACCGCCAGAAATACAGGGGAGAGAGAGCGTGGGGACCGTGGGGGTGTGTGTGGTGTGGGCAGAATGGCAAGGAAAAGAATTAGGGTGATCAAGGAACGCAGAGCAGATCGTTTCAGAGGAGAATTTAATACTTTAGGCTTTTAACAGGTAAAAAAATAAAGGTTGAGGTGTGATTCTGGTCATTTTACACCATAGAGAGGGGAAGTGAGAAGCTCCTTATGTCAAAGGATGATCGTGGCAAAAGAGATAAAGAGTATAAAGTCATGAATACATACGGGCTGGAAATTAGGGGTAGGTTTCTAACCGTCAAAGGGGGAAGGTCCGGAGCAGGCTTTGAAGAGTGGAGCTCATAAAAAAGGTCCTCGCTACTTTTACATTAGGTTCCATGTGTTTATGGAATGGATTATAAAATGTGTTGTTGTGATGGCAAGGGACTGAATTCAGTCAGTCCTACATTCCTGCCAAAGAGGGATCAGGACCTCCTTTTGTCATCCTTAGGTGCCAGAAGAATTTTCAAGATGGAGCTGGAGACCTGAGAGGAAAGGACGAATACGTTGTAGCGTTTGCCTTTCTTGACAGAACATTAATTTCACTGGAACAACTGTGAGTTTAGAACTTGATTTGGGAAAGAAAGGGCTTTGCACGTGCTCAGCACTACTCTGCATCAAACCTTTAGAAATGAAGCCTAAACCAATAGGAATGTTGTATTTACAAAGGAGACATCTGATTAAGTTCGCTGTTAAATTATAACTTTAAAAATATGACAAATATTCGGGCGTTGGGAGTTTGTGTGATGTAGATGACAGATGCCCGCTCACAGTTATGCATCGCCTTAGAGTACTGATTTCTTTGACCTGCAAAAAAACAGATAAACTAAAAAAAGGGGTTTGAGAATCACAATGAAATCGTGCTCAGAGTGCCCTGATTCCTGGCTTTGAAATGTTTGGAAGCTTTACTGGGAGCAGAGCAGTTTTCTGCCTGTTAAGGGCAGAAAGATGCCCCTTTTGACACCCCCAGCGAGAGAGAACGGGCCGGGCGCGTCGAGTAAGCTCCCAGCCGCGGTGGTCCTTGTCCAGCTGACGCCCCTGGACCTTTTTTTTCGGGGGGGTGGGGGGGTACGGGGGCAGGAGACGCTGTTTTCGGTCACTTCACGCCGCGCTGGTACAAAAAGGCGTCAACCGCGCATCGAGGGAGGGAGGCGGGGGAGAGCAGCAGCGGTGCTCCCCTGCTTTTGTTTTACTGGGGATTTCCCGAGGGAAGCGCGAAGGCTCCCGAGGCTTCGGGGGGTAGGGATGGCCCTTCAGAGGGGGCTGGAGTCCTGCTAGCTGCTGGGGGGGTCGTCAGGCCCCCCTGCCCCTGCGCCGAGGGAAGGGCGGGTGCGGGCTCCTCGCGGCCGGAGGCGGGGGCTGCCCCCGGCAGAGGGTGCCGGAGCCCAGGGACCGTCCCCATCCCGTCCGCGCCTCCCCCTCCCCTCCGGCGGCTTGTCCCGGGTGACGTTGGGATGCTGGGGAAGGAGGAGGAGGAGGAGGGGAAAGGAGCTTGGCTTCCTCCGCCCCCAGTCGGGGACAGTCCGCTAGCGGGAGCGCAGCGCCGGGGCGGCGGTGCCGAGGAAAAGTTTGCGGCAGCGCCGAGCCCCCGCGGCAGCGGCAACCCGCTCCGCCCGCAGGCGCGGCTTCCCCGCGGGCTCTCTGCGGCGGCGGCCGGCCGGCCGGGCACCATGGTCCCGGCGGCGGGACGGCTGGGGGCGGCGGGCCGCTTCCTGGCCCTGGTGGCGGCCGCCGCGCTCCTCCGCCTCCGCGCGGCAGGTAAGAAGGGGACCCCGGCCGGAGGGGAGGGGGCTGCTCTACGGGAGAGCAGGCACCGCCGCCTGGGAGAGGGGCGCGTATCCGTGCGGGGCCGCCGGCATCCCGGCCGGCGGTTGATGTTGGAGACTTTTTCCTTCTTTCTTCACTCCTGCCTGCCTTTTTTTTTTTTTTCTTTCTTTTCCCTCTCTTTTTTGTTTTTTGGTTCTTCTTGGCAAAATGGAAACCTGATGTCCTGATGTTGCTTTTTTTTTTTTTTTTTTACGATGGGGCGGAGGTTGGCCAGAGCCGAAGGCTGCGCTGGGGGTGGGGGACTCGGGGCGCTGCTCGCCCCGAGCGCATCCAGGCACTCCTGTCCCGCTCCGGCGGACGGCGCTTTGTGCCTCCCCCTCGGTCCGTCCGGCGCACCGAGGCGGCTTGGTGGCGATTTGAGGGGGGGGGGGAGGGGGAAAAGAGGAGAAAACAAAGGAAAAGTTGGGGGTTTTGTTGTTGCCGAGGGTGGGTAGCGATGAGAGGAGCCTCCTCCTTCACTCCGCCCGCCCTCCAGCCCTCCCCCTCGGAGTGGCTGTAATAACGTGTTATTATTTGGGCCGTTGAGTGTTGCCAGAATCGCAGCGGGAACCGGGGAGTGGGGTGGGGGGGAGATTAAAGTTGGGGGGGGGGGGGAGGCAACCGCGGCGCTTGCGGCTGATGGAGGTTCGGCGGGATCTCCTTCCATGTGTTTTTGGGATTCAGAGGGTCGGTCCCATTTCCTCTGTGTACCTGGCCGACCCTCGGGGACTGAGGACTCGGGAAACATTAGGACTCGGTTCAGCGAGCCCCGCTATTGTTTTTTTTTGGGGGTGGGGGTGGGGCGGGAGGGCTGAATCAGCCGCCCCTATTAACATCTGACCTTGCGCCGCGGCAAGCGGCGGCTGAGCGGTTGCCAGTTTGTCCGGCATCTGCGAGGGGAGCGCCGTGATTTATAGGGACCTTGGGGAGCGTGTGAGGTTGGAGAGCCGCGGTGGTGTAAGAGTTACGGTTCCTGTAAAAGAAGCCGCGTAAACTTACACACACACCCCCCACCCCGCACGCCCCAGATGCGTGGTGCTTTCAGAGCAGAGGAGGCTTAACGTTTGCGTTTTCCCCGGGATGTGAAAGGCACCGGGGAGGCAGGAGCTGCCCGGATTCGGGTCCTTTGATCTTTCGTGAAGCCGTTCTCTGGAAAACTGCCCTCTCCCCCTTTTGCAGCAGGTAAACCATGCTCACAGCCTCCTTCCCGGGGCGCTCTGCCCAGGGACGGAGGCGGGGGGTGACAGGCGACACCGTTCCCATGCCCGGTTTGTCACCCTTCCCGGGCCGCGCCCGCCGGGCCGTGCGGCAGTTTGGCGGGCGAGCAGCGCCTCCCCCCCCCGCCCCCCGCCCTTCCTCCTGCCTTTAACTTAATTGCACCGAAGGGCAGGAGGAGACCGATGATGTCTTTAAGGAAAAACAGTGATGCTGCAGATTAGAGGGGACTTGTTAATCAATTGCACGTTTGAAAGGGCTTTTCTTCCCTTTGTTGCTCTCTCTAATCCATTTACCTCTCCCCGGGGGGTGACAGATGCCTATATTTCCTGTTATTCAGCTCCGGGGTCCTGGGTCTTGCCATTTGTTGCGTTACGGTGAAGGGAGAGGGTCAGCAGAAAGCAAGCTGGAGGGCTGGGGGTTTTCCGTGGGGGGTGGGGGGTGAGCGTGTCGCAGCTCGCGGATTTGGGGTCAGTTCCCATCGCGTTTATTTTTCCTAGTGCCTTTATTGCTCGCTTTGAAGGGGGGCCCGCTAACAAATTGCGGGCCCTGCCCCTCCGCCCTGCCCCTGCGGCGGGGTCCCGGGCTCCGGGGGGAGGCTGGGGGGGATAAGGGAGAGGGGGTGTGTGTGCTGCCGTTGAAGGATGGGCCGAGGGGGCGTGCGGGCGGCTGGCGTGGCCAGCGCGGCAGCGCATCTCCCTCTCCCTTCCGTGGGCGAGGATGCTGCCCTCTGCCTGCGTGAGCCATCGGGAGACGTGCCAGGCTGGGGCAGGGCGTTTCAGCCGTCCCGGGGGCAGTACAAAACCACGAACGAGCATTTAAAAACGGATTTGGGGTTCTGTTATGTATTTATTAGTTGGTTTTTAACGCTGCCCCCCGATAATCGCTCCCACCGCCCGGGGATCCGCCGACCGCTTCCCCGCGCACGGGATCTCCCGTTTTCTTCAGTGGGATGTGCAGCGCGGTGGGTGAGAGCCCCTAAATCGCGGCGATAAATACTGGGAAGACGTATTCTTCCGTTCAATTAGATTTGCTTAATGGCCAGCAGAGCCCTTGGTTAACCCTTCTTTCATTTAAACGTTCATTTTTGAAAACGTTGTTTCAGCCTTTTACCGGGTGAGAGGGACCCGGACAGGAAGGATGACGGTCCCTTGGGACCGGCGCCGCACGGTGTGCGCGGCTGTCGGACTTTTGCCCCCTGACCGTGGAGGAGGAAAGGGGAGTTTAGTTTAATCAACCTGAAGTTAATAGGCAACGTGACTTGGGAAGTATGCAGAACACTGCGTTAAAAAAAAAAAAAAGAAATCTATCAACGGAATGTCTGGGAATGAAAACATAATGGTGACTCTGTGCTGTGATTTTTGCAAGCCCTAAAGTTTGTAAACTTCTACCTAATTTTATAAAGGAAAAAGAAAAAAAACCAAACAACCAACCCCACCTAATTTCTTAGCGCACAGTGTTGGTGGAGAAATGAATACAAGTATGGGTCGCGCCCGAACGCCCTTAAATGCCCAACTGCAGAAAGCTGTAAAATGCTGGAATCTCTAAAGTTGCGTGAGATTTAGCTATAGCTCCCTCCTGACTTGAATAAATGAGATTCAGCTCTGGAAATTGTACATAGGTCACCTGGTAAAAGTCGATACAGCTTTGAATACAAGAAATCTTCACATAGCTTCTAATAAATGGCATTGACTGCATGAACTATTTTTAAAACCTTAATTAAACCTTAATCAGACCTTTTTCTGGCGTTAATTAAATCGTTAAGTAGTTTAGTGGCGAAGTTTATCCTTGGGTCAAGGGTTTGCCACTGAATATTTTTCCCCTTGAGTGTCTTGATTATGTTAAGGATTTGTAATGGACTTGCAGTTTTCTCCTTAATCTCTTTTCTGCTGTAAACAGCATAGAAATGCAAGATGCAGGAAGAAAAGGGCCAGCTGACAGACGAGACGAATTAATCCTGTTTAGTGAGCTTCCAGTTGTTCGCAGGAAAGCTGATCTTTTTTTCTAAACTTGCTGCACTTTGTGTAAGGTGTGAACAGCCTTCAGAACTGTCATTGCCATGGAAATATATCTGACTACTAATCAGAAAACTGACAGTCTTACCCACTAGCCATTGAGAATGAAATGTAAAAGGAAAGAATTGCGATAAATACTGAGTTTTGTTTGATATCCAGGAGAATCCACTGTGTAAAAGATGAGTCCTCCTCATGGCTTATCTCCGGAACCTTAATTTAACATTTTATATTTAATAAAAATGTCAGCTAGAAGCAGTCAGCATCTGAAGTTTTTAATCATACTTTAGACTGAGAGAATTTATTTTGAAGAGCCTCTGTGTATTATTTTGAACATTTCAAGCAAAGAAAAAGAACATTAAGCAAACTCTCTTTGCTTTTAGACATAAATCTTGGCTATGGATGCTGTGTGTTGCGTTGTGCGGTTGCTCAGAGGGAAGAAATGCTACTTACAGTATTCCATCTGATTTATAGCATCTGTCACTATGTTCTCTGTGCGAGGGATGGCTTGCTATTTAAGTTTGTTTATTCATTGTGAGGCTGTTGCTTTGTAAAGGAAGTTGTCATTAGGCTCAGCATGTCTGGAAAGTATGCAAGTCCTCAAGTCTTCTAATCCAGTGACTACAAAGTAGTTAAGGCTTCAAAGAAAAGGAACGACAGGATTTTGCTGCACTGAAAGAAGATGCATTGTTTGCTAATCCTGCTTTTAATTGTTACTCATACTAGGGACTGCTGGAGCATGGATAGTAACTGCTCGGGACAAACAACAATTTAGCTTAAATGTGATCGTCTTTCCTCTTGGGTTTTCTCTAAACGTGTAAGTAGTTTGAAGTGAAATGTCCCTTGCCAGCTTTTTGCCTTTACTTTTTCCAAGCCCTTGCCACGCACCAATATTAATTTGCAAACATCCCGCCAGATAGGTTTTTTGGGTTGAGTCACAACCAACCTTTTTCTCTTTACACCTGTGTGTCCTCCTTGGCTAGTCTGGGGAAGGATTTCCACTGTCTTTTGCAAGTGATGATGTTTTTGAAACTAAAAATGGCTGTGACTTTTCTGGTGGCGGTAAAAGATGTTTTCCAAAAAAGAAATCAGTGTGATCCCTGGGCTATAAGGTATGACTTTGCCTTTTTACTGGCAGCACACAAACACTTCCATTTAAGAACACAAACGGACCTGCAGTGTAATTTCAGCGGGAACAAGAAATCCAGCAGCAATGCATTCCACTGTTGTGTGTGGGGTAAGTTAGGGGTGTTCCACCTACCTTAGGCTTAGCTAGCTCACGGAGTGGTAGCACGGGTCTTGAGCAGTTTGCACAGCCTGTGTGGTTATCCTGTAGGCAGTTCCAGCTTCTGAGCTGGTTTAAATTAGCTTGCGTTCTGCAGGACGTTCTGCGGGAGCACTGCTTGCAGGAACAGCCAAGTGTAATCAGTGGGGAATGGTTCCGGACCTCAGTTTGGCCAGTGTCTAGGCTGAAAGTGTGGATCGTCCATTCAGAAAATCCGGTTGGGTCCCCACAGGTATTTTGTCACTGAAGTCTCCATCGATTTCACATGGGAGACATGCTTCTGACCTACCTTTTGGATTTGGTGCTTCTGCCTCGGGTGATGTGAACTTGTAAAGATAAACAACAAACAAGCATTGGCTTTTCTTTCTGGGAAGAAAAATCCCCCCATCGTTGTCCTATCTATGAAACTTAGATTTCTGAGTGCTCTGTTGGGACACTTTTTTATGAGCAGCATAAACATTTAATTCTGTAACTCTGGGTTATTGCCCCTTGTCCTTACAAACCCTGATCTATGCTGTCCATTTAACAGTCCATCCCATAAGCATTGTCTCAGGATGAAGTGGCTTCTACCAGTGACTTTTCCTTGCTTTTGGGAGTTCAATACCCTAACGTTATTTTTTCCCGCGGTGTTGTGTATGTAAGTAGAATGATTTGACTGGTTGTACAAAGAGGATAAATTCTGTTAGAGCTGTAAAATTACCACGTCTCACTTTTTCAGAACAACATGCAAAACTGTCTGGTTGAATCAAACTTTCAAAGGACTAATTCCTTGTCCAAGTAATAATGCGCTCACATACTTAATTACAGAGAGAGAGAGGACAGATACAGCAGAAGACAGGAAGACTCTTACCCCATTTCTTTAGGAAAAAAGAGCGTAGAAACCATGTTTGTAAATAATAAATATAATTTCTACTAGTCAGACACAGTCCTTTCATCTATATTGTAGGAACTGTAAGCAAAACCAAGTTCATCGTATGTAAATCTAAAGGAGTCACAGAACGCTGCCCGGTGCAAACTCATGATACTGGCAGGCTCCTGCACAAGCGGAGGAGCTTTCTTTCCTCCCCATCTACAACAGAATAGGGAGATCTCATACCTCTAACTTGGATGTACAGGAGACACAAAGAAGAAGAACAGCGTTCAGGGATAGAGATAACCAGCACAGAAAAATCTTAGGCGCAACTTAGCTCCGGGAATAGCTCAGGCATTTGAGCTGTGTTTCGCAGCAGGATCTTAAAATTACTCCTTTGGTACATTTCTGTCTGTAAGACATTAATCTTTCCCTTCCAAGGCCCTTAAGAAACTAACCATATTACTACTTTTTTTTTTCCTTGCACATGGCCATGCATCATCCATATCAAAAAGTACTGTTAAAAGAAGTTACTTCCTTCCCCCTTCCCCAGCTCTTCATCATGTCTTTCCTGAGGGGTGTTGCTGCCTTCCAACTTCCCTGTCAGAGCAGTGGGTGGACGTTCAGCAACCTGTCTCAGGCAACATCAGCACAACCCTACAGTTCACTTGGTCTAAGCTAACCCGGTTGATTTTGAGTTTGATGGATCAGAGGTCTGTCACGTGCGCAGCTCTGCCAGTAGGCCAGAAGAGGCTGTAACTTGTGCAGTGCCCATACCAAGCTGGGATTTAGCGGGGAGGTCACCTATCCTGCTAGCTCACTGGGAGCCGGTAGCCTTTGGCGAGACCAGTTTGATGAGCAGGTGGGAGAAGAACGGGCACAGTAGTAGCATCTTCCAACAGCAGAATTAATGAATCTCCATTTCACTCACAGTGTCGGTCTCTGTCACATGCTTTCCTAGGTTCTTTCTTCACGCTTCATAGGAACTTCCCTCAAATACCTGCAAAACTAATTGTTACCCTTCCTTGTTGTGATGATGTCTCTAGAAAGCCCTCATTTAAAGGCTAAAAGGCTAATTGTATGCTGTCTTGCTGGTCACTATTCTCTGTTTCTTTGTATAATTGGTCTTAAATTTGTCTAAATTGAGAGCCGTTTAATACATCATCGACTAACCCTGATCAATGTCTGGACTTCCAGTAAGGTGCAGGTGTATAAAGAAGTAGTAATATGCTACTGGTACAGTAAGTCCATGTGAGAGTGCTGCGTTAAAGGCAGTTGCCTGTGGGATAACCAGTGCTGGCAAAAGGGGCTGCACACCGAGGGACAGGAGGTCTGGGTCACAGCGGTGCCACTTTAGATCAGCTGAAGGTGTGGTGGGACCTCTCTAACTTCTTCTTTGGATGTAGGACAAACCAAGGTCTGATACTAGAAGTGCAAGACATCTCTGAAAGGAAAAAGCCAAGAAGGACGGTTCTGGAAACATCAGTTTTGTCTGGATTTGCATGAGAAATTACTCTTACCAGAAGTTTTGCTGAACAGGCCAAGATCAGAGAATGAGAGGGGAAAAAAAAAGTTTATTACTTGACAGCCCAGGACCATAACAGCTGAGTTACTTTAAAACAGGCTCTGTGAATCTCTTGTATGAACCAATAATAAACAAAACTGCTTGAACGCTGAAGAGGCCCTGACAGTGTATAAAATTTTCTGCAGGCTTTATCATAGTAAAATTTTAGCATGAAGTTACACAAGGTAAAGAGAATGCCAAGATTTAGTAGTGTTTAAAATGAGAGAGCGTGTATTCTGGGAGATAAGTTAACAAAGGGTTTTACTGTGTTTTTTCTAGTTTAGAAAAGTGACGTGGCAGGGTTGTGTTATAGGGAAAAAGCCCCAATACCAGGGCCAGTAACACATCAGCGATGTTTCTGCATATAGTAAACTTTATATCTTCTTAAAAAAAACAAAGCATAAAAAGGCAAAACGAGGCTATGCCAACAGATTTTAGATAGATAACCAAATATGATGTCATATACTCTTTTATTTCAGGCAGTAGCAATCCTGTTCTGCTTCTAAATGTGTGTTGGTTTTCACATTTTGCTGATACATTAAAGAAGCATTTTTCTTTATAAAAGGTTGCCTTGGGGTGTGCCTACCCTGAGGTATAATTGCCAAACAACGCCAAACCACCCAAACTGTGTATCAGTGAGCTGACTGGACAAACACAAACCCTGCACAATCCAACCTGGTGCTGGCCAGGCAGCCTGCGTTGGCTTCCCCCTGGAGCGCTGGCGTGGGGAAGGGGCCGGGCAGGGTGTCTGGAGGGCTGGGAGGGGGAACACATGGCAGCCCCGGCACAGAGCGTCTCAAATTGGCGTTCTCTCGGAGATAGAAAACATGATATTCAGAAGTATTAACAGAATTCTGTGGGCTGGGAATTTTAGAGACACTTTCACAATATTGTTGTAACTGATGGCTGACTAAGATTTGGGTTCTGCAGAGCTGAGCCAAACCCGTGCTGTTTAAATAAGAAAAATCTCACCTGCCTCGAAAGTCTACTCTGCAAGCGAGTGTTTAATTAGTTGTCAGCTAGTTATTCTCACCGCAAATACTCTTCACCATTTCTCTTTGTGTTTGAGCAGTTGAATCTCCAGCCATTGTTGCTCGGGCTGAATTTTAGGATTCCAGTGAGTTTCTGTATTGCATTGTACTAGGCAAGAATGGATGATCTTTTGAAATTAAACGTGTTAAAAAAAAAAGAAAGGGGGGTGGGTGGGTGGATTTTTTTGTACAATAAACAATGAAATCAACAAAATTAGACTTGCAAAGTTTCTAGACATTTTGCAGAGCTTTCGGAGTGCTATTTGAATATTAGAATATTCCAAGTTGAAAATAACCAGGATCTTGTAGCATCTAGCTGTAACTACTCTTTTAAATCTTACAACTTTCTGTTGAGAAATATGAATCATGCTTCTTTAAAACAGACATGAAACCATTTTTTCATAAAGTTGAAAAGAAAAATAAAAAGGAGACTGGCAGAGAAACCACAGAATGATGTTCATATAAAAAATTCCTTTGCTGAGGAATGGGAGATAAAAATTGTTTGTGGTACCCTAGGAACTCATTATCTGAAGGGTGAGCTTAAACATTAAAAATTATTTTAAAAATTATAGTTATAGGGGTGGTTAACGCTGACTCCTTTCATGATAGACCAGAATCCCTTACAAAGGGGAAAGTGGTATTACACAGATAAAATTACAAGCTTGAACAGGATCTGAACCAAACCTACATGAGGAAAATGTATCTGCTGTTGTTTTAATTTTAAAAATAACTGTGCTTCCTAGCTCTGCCTGGAAGCAATTTATGCAACAAACTGATTTTTTTTAAAAAAGTATTTCCAGCCAGACCAGAAGCAGGAGTTAATAAATATCTTGAGAGGGTGAGTCTGTCCTTTATGTTGGTTTTGCAAACTCAGTGAATTTGGATATTAATATCAGAAATTATAGATAGTAATTCAACCTGTTTTTCTAAAGCTGATGTCACATTTATCTGTGTCAGTAGCAAAATAGGATTCAGAAATATGTTCCCTAACAGAAGTAACAGAGAATTTGTTACAAAGTTCGTGATATCGTGGTTTTCAAAGCAACAAGGAAAAAGACCACCTCACTTTTCTTTCAAATTTTATGTCCAGAGATCTTATGGATAACGTTGCTCTTGAGAAAAAAATCCATATTTTTGTCAATGAATTATTTAAGAACATAGCAAGTGTAGCAAATACTTTGAAGAGGTTCTTGCCAGTCAAAGACAAGAGCATAATGATTTGGGGAAGGCAGATTTCAGAGGTTATCCTGGTTTGTAATCCAAACGGCAGGTTTGAAGGTAGAAGCAGTTTTGATTCTGGAAGTTGGGAAGGATGTGTTTACAGAGCAAAGGATTGCAAAAAGCAAAGGTGTTGATGTGCAGCGCACTTTCAGAATTATAAAAAATGGAAAATGCTACCTCATGTTTGCTGAACACTGTCTGAGAGGTAGATAATAGAAAGTACAAGTTCAGTGTGAAACCATGTAGTAAACTAAATGTAGTAGCTTCTTCCTGCAGGCACATCTTTAGTAATCAGTGAAATCCTTGAAACATCTCTTTTTATGCTGACCATCGGCATTATGGTTCATCGTTCCTAGAAATAAATGCAGAGAAATCAATCCTTCAAATGTCTTTCAGTCTGTTACATCTTGTAGGAAGCTCAAGATCCTCTTTAACCACAGTATGATCAGGGGAAGAAAAGATTGGAAAGGACCGTGAGAGGTTGGATAACCTTAACCTTGGTTATCTGTAGCTGGCATTCTCAAGAGGTGACAGGAACAGAGGTTCAGTGACTTCCACAGACCAGCACACAGGCTGAATGCTTACTTACGCTTGGTTGTAGTTTAAATGTATTACTTCCACTAACAGCGTATTCCGCTACCCCTTGTAGGTGTACCCTGTTTTGGTGTGTGCGACTTCTGAAACAGTTCCTCAAACTTTGAAACAAACACTTGTCAGAAAATACCTTGTTTCCTTGTAGAGATCTCTCCTTGCACACCCTCTTCCACCTCCTGTTTTCTCAATCTTTCCTCTTACATCATGTTTTCTGAAGCTCATGGTCGTGCTCATTCCTCCCCGCTGGACTTGCTCCAAAACCTCTTTCTTGAAGTACGGTAACCAAAACTGGTGTATTCCAGCTCAGGCTGCACCAGCACCGGCTCAAGGAAGAGGTTTATTTCTTATATTTACCAGATGACGTTGTTTTTATTTCCCAGAGTGGTGTCTGACTGTTTTGTGGCAGGATGGCATTGCTCAAGTTGTGATCTACTCCAGACCTTTCGCGCAGAATTGTTGCCAAGTCCCAGTTTGATACCGGTACAATGGTTTAAGCACAAAACCTTCTGCCTGTCTTCACTCGATTGTATGCATTTATTACTACCCGCTCCATACCCTTTCTTGCTGATTTGCCAAAATCGGGGTATTGGCAACACCTCACAGCTTGGTGCAGATCAGTGACGGAGGTATCCATAGCACTGAAACAGGTGAAACTCCAGGGAGAGTTGAGACCTGACTATTTTCAAAGATGCAGTTGGGTTTTTTTTCATCCTGGGTTCAGACAAAGTTCATCAAAAACTTTCTGTAAATGATAGTTTCTCCCTTAATATCATGTCTGCATCAGTTTAGTGGATTAAAAGTGTATCCTTTAATCTCACCCTGGTTAATGTTTTCCTGCGTCGTTGGTTTTCAAAATCCCATGTTGTGTGAGTAGTTGCAAGACCAAAGAAAGCAGTTAAGTAAAACTACTTTACGTTTGGGAATGTATGATATAATTTCAATTAATTAATATTTATCTGAAATAAGTTATGATCTTAGAATTATAGAAATAATGTCAGAATGACTATGTGCACTTGTCATTGTCTCTGTAGGGTTGTCCTCCGTTCCTGTAACTCCTGCCATCTCGTCTTCTTCCTTCATTTTACTTTTCTGTTCCTATGCCTTTATATTTTTCATCACTGCATATTTTCGTTCAGACACTTGGGGTTGGTTGGTTGGTTTGTTTTTCTCTCTGACTAATTCTTTGGCCATTACCTAGCACTTCAGGTCTTAAGAATTCATAAATACGCTGTGGTTGCCCACCAATTGTAGGAAATACTTTAGAGTGATCTACGGTGGCCGTTTCTAACTGTCTGGAAAAAAAAAAGACTGAAGAGCAGGTAGGAATAATACCTACAAACAGATGGTTTTCTGTGACTGACTGAGCCATTAGCATGTTCCTTCACAACTGGTGTTGCCTGAGAAATGAAGGCAGTCGTTGCCACTTTGACCATGTACAGGTCCCGTCATGTTGAGAGCCATAATAGCATAGAAACAATAGTGGACTCTGCTTCTTTAGGAAAATACACATGCTGTTTCCCTTCGGGTCAAAACTGTAGTTATGAAAAAATGGGCATTATGAGCTCCTTTACCTTTGCACATGTCTGATGTATGCAACCCCTTTGTGGAGTTTATTTTTTTTTCTCTGTGCTGTTTTACCCAGTGTGTTCGTTTGTTTTTCTTTTTCAATGGTTTCTCTTTTTCTGCTTTGAACTGATGAAACTACTCTCTTTGGTAATTCTGAGTCAGTTAGGTCAGTCCTGGGCTTTTCTGTGCAAGGAGTGCCAAGTTTTTCTAAAATATGTGGTGGTTTAGAGATTTGGATGAATGTCCAAAAGGGACCAAGACTTGAGACCTCTAAATGTTTTTACTTTAAAACCGTAATTTGGAAAGGATTCTTCCTGAGTCCCAAGAGAAAAAAAGCCAACGCTTTCATTTATACTATTAGTTACCATTCTCTCCACCAATCAGGGCTTCCCTCCCTTCTGAAAAGCCTACACTTTGTTTTGCTGCTTTAACGAAAACGAGTTTAGTTGATTTAATGTTCTGTTTTGTGATGAAGTGTCAAACCTAGGTCATAGTTTAGCTGTTAACAAGATATTTATGAAGTGGTAAGAATTCTCTGCTCTCTGTTGAATTTAGTCTCTAGAGTGGGGCAAAATGCTGTTTAACTAGCAAATAAAGTAGTTCAGCTTCAAATTATATGTCGATGTTAAATGCAACAATTTTAATCTTTTAGTAACCCCCTAAATAAGTCGAGTATCTGGAACTGCTCAAAACTTACGTAATTTGACCTCTACTATAGGAAAAGCATTTCAGATAGATTAATATTGCAAGTAGCTATCCAAGGGAGGAAAATTTTTGGTTCAGAAACCAAGTTAAATTCATACTTTTATTCTACATGCAAACTGTAAAATATAGGTGAAGGCTAAGAACCTATTCCTGAGCTCATTTTTTCAGTACTCGAGAGTCATTTGACTGGCTTATCAAATACTGTGCTAAACCCTTGTAACTGTTTGAAGCTGGCATTTGTGATATTTGCTTGGGAGTGTGTTGTCTGTCATGTAACAACCGTGTTATCAGCAGATGTTTCCCTCGTTTTTGCATAGTTTTTACTGGTGTTTCACATGATTATGGCTGTAGTAGGTAAGGCCCAAGAAGTAGATGCCTTCATGTTCGAGATGTTTCCCAGACGTGGAATGCAAATACGGTTATTTTTAAAGGAATTCTGCATGAACCACTGCTTCACTGTCAAAGTTTGTGAGAAAAGCATTGTTTGGGATTCTGGTTGCATCTATGAACCAGTAGTGGTTTGTCTCTCACATATACTAAAAGAAAAATACTATGTGAGCCCTTTCTCTCCCCAGTTGTGTATCAGACTTCATCAGGCTTGATTTGTGATGTACTGAATTCTGTGACAAATAATAGACTACCTCTTACATGATAAGTGAACTATGTCACTAATTCATTGACCATGTTTAATTAGCTCTAAAGTACCACCTCAGCTTTGCAGAAACTTTTTACTGGCACCTCAGAAGCTTCATTTTACTTCAGTTACCTGAACATCCATTTCTCTGGAGTCCTTACATCTGTCTTGGTCCAGACATGCAGACTTTTGTGTAGTGTAGAATAGTTGCTTTGGTCTCCATTCTTATTTTATGATTTCACTGATTTTATAATTTCACTGATTATATCTCCAACTGAAAGGAAATCTTCAGGAAGATTTGTTTTCCTGACTGTCAAGTGTTTTTTTGCATTAAGACAGTTGCTAGTTCAGTGTATGGTTTTAGATCTGGCAAACAATAGGAATGAACCCTAACCATCTAAAGCCAAGACACTTGCCTGTGTCTCCACGAGACTGGACAGTGAAGGAGGTACATGGCTCATGAGTTGTTCAGAGCTAAGACAAAACCCCCCTATTTTTATAAAAATCTATAGTCTGTTCTGCCATTCCCCACCCAGCAGCCATCTGCTGAGATGAACTTTACAAGGCCTGGTTTCATAAACACATTTTGTATTTTATTTTGCTTGTAAACCAGTTCTCCTACATGGTTAACACTCTCTGAAATGTATCTCTCATAATTAGTGCCACAAATAAACCAGGTTTGACAGTGGCATGCAAAGTGCAGGCACACATGCAGATTGTATGACAAACTGGAGGCCTCTTTCTGTACAGGATTTCAGCAACTAATAAAGCAGTGAGTGTAAGACTGGAATAGACTGAGACAGGCATTCATCTGTCATTTGCATTCTGAATGGTATGAGGAACAGTGCTCTACTGCAAGCGGTTCCCTACCTCTTGTTTAAGACAGTGAAAGTTTATTAAGTCAGCATTTATACCTCTTTGATGAAGGTACTAATGAGTTTTTAACTTTGTTAGAAATCAGATTCTCTCAGTGAGTGTGCAATATTCTTTTTTACCCAAATAGATAACATAGGGAGAAAAAAAAAAAAAGGGTCAGACCTGCATGATGATAGTATAACTTTATAAAATTGGAACCGAAAGGCGTTTCACTTGCCGGATATGAATTTCTATGTTACTTCTGCAACCAAGTGTTCAAAATCTAAAACAGAGCAGGGAGTTGCAATTCATTGACATTTGTAGGTGTTGGTGAATCGTGTTTTGTGGAGTCGGTAACACCTCACCTGCAAAGAGAAAGAACTTTGTAAGTGCTAATCAATTTTCAAATTGCACAAGAAAGTGAGATGGTCTTGTTTATCTTGTGTATAAATGAGGAAACTGAGGCAGAAGGAAGGTATGTGAAGTATGTTGAGAGCAGAGAGGTTTGGTGTGAACAAGATTTTCTGTATCGTGTGTCCACAAACGTACGGCAATGGGCGTGATTGTGCATATACATAGTTCTTTTAATGCAGAATTTGGTAAAATTCTAAGAAGAAAAAACCAAAAGATCAAAATGCTGAAATAAAAGCTCTGTATTAGAAATTCCTGTTGTTGACTTGAATTCAAGTAGAATCATAGAATCACAGAATGGTTTGGGTTGGAAGGGACCTTAAAGCCCATCTAGTTCCAACCCCCCTGCCATGGGCAGGGACACCCTCCACTAGACCAGGTTGCTCAAAGCCTCATCCAGCCTGGCCTATACATAAAGCAACTAACTAACTTGCTTGCTTTTCTATCCAAGGGAATATGAAATTTAAGCTCTTCTTCCTGCATTGTGTACTCTACTGCATTTAATTAGCTCTGACCTACTACTGTGGTTCATTCTTAATGATCACTGGTTAAAAAAAGGGGACAGGCAACACAGCATAAACGGCAGGAGCAGTGTCATGAACAAGTTAATACTAACCAGAATTGTAAAGAGACATATAAAAGTCTGTTTGCAGGTTAAAACAGAAAGCATAGGAGAAAAATAGGCATGTAGTAACTGGAAGGAAATTTAAAAATTGTTCTAAAATGGCTGAGTCTAAGATCTTCTCTTGTTAAAATGGATTTATGAGAAAATGAAAAAATGTTCATGAATAGTTGGAGAATAATTAATCATAGAATCATTGTAACTTACAATTGTAGTGCATGTTTGTAGAAAATGAGTGGTTTTCAGATTGATATATCTAGTTGTTAGTAAGTTCCTGAGATTAGTTACTTGAAATAATTTGCACGACAGGAGAAAGCAAATTTGGCAAGATGTTTCTTTTTTTTAAAAGGAAATGCCAGCTTCCGTCTTCACAAAGATGAAGTTAAAATACTTGATCCCATTGGTCATTACTTCCTTATGCCATCATTCACTCAGTAAACAGCAGTCCCCTGTGGAGGACAGACCTTCAGGCTTGGGAAGGAGTTGGAATTTTTATGGGCGCAGAAACAGGGATTTGGTCTGGAAGAGGAGACTGTGTGGTGGAGAGCTTTGTTGGGACCACCAAGCTGGAATATCATCCAGGCACTCATCTGTTGCTGCCAGAAGGAAACAGCACCTGCACCAGAATCTTGGAGAAGTGGCTTTCGTAGATGTGTGGGTTGGCTGTGAAGAGACTGGCTTGCCGCATGATTTTTTTTTTTTAAATTTTTTAAATTTGCAGAAGGAAGTGCATACCAAGAAACATACCCATCTTTAAAGGAAGTAGCAGGACAGTTCTTTTTCTCCATGTAGGATCTTGCATACTTCTGAGTATGGAAAGAGTGCCATACGCTACCAGGGCATCTTCTCTGTGATTCTTTTTTTTTTCCTCTCATCCTTTATTCTGTTTATATGATTGCAGAATGTAAAGGCTGATGATGTCTACAGGGTAATACCACAAAAAAAAGTAATGTGTGTCTTCAGCTGTTGTAAGTTGGCACAATTCTATTACAGTCAATGAAGTCACACTGAGGATGTTAATAAACGTTCAAACAAAGATTAAATTTAGGTTCTCTTAGACTAGGCAGATGATGTTTCTAGTTCCTGGAGATGTTTTAGATTAGAAAGTCTGTATGCAAGCCAACTGGCCTCCCCTTGAAGCAATATAGATGTTGTAAATAACAGTATTCCTCTGGCCACAGATCAAGATACGGGAACTGATTTAATCTTGGACTTCTTTTGCAATTGCTCAGTATTTGATTTCAAAATACCTGGTTTTTGTCTATTAACATTTAGTTAAAAGATGCCTGAATCCTCTTGTTTGGATTACTTGATTACAATTTATCATAGAATCATAGAATGGTTAGGGTTGGAAGGGGCCTTAAAGATTATCTAGTTCCAACCCCCCTGCCATGGGCAGGGACACCCTCCACTAGACCAGGTTGCTCAAAGCCTCATCCAGCCTGGCCTTGAACACTTCCAGGGATGGGGCATCCACAGCTTCGCTGGGCAACCTGTTCCTTTGCTTCACCACCCTCTCCATGAAGATATCTATATATCTTTCTGATACTTAGATTAGATATCTATCCTGATATCTCTATCTCCCTGCTTTCAGTTTAAACCCATTACCCCTTATCCTGTCACTACAGGCCCTTGTAAAAAGTGCCCCCACCAGCTTCCTTGTAGCCCCTTCAGGTACTGGAAGGTGCTGTAAGGTCTCCCCGGAGCCTTCTCTTGTCCAGGCTGAACAAGCCCAACTCCCTCAGCCTTTCTTCATAGGAGAGGTGCTCCAGTCCTCTGAGCATCTTTGTGGCCCTCCTGGATTTGCTCCAACCAGTTTGATACCCTTCTTATGTTGGTGGGGCATTTTAGATTGCTAACAGAATTGATTCTTTTTGATACTAAAGGCAAATTGGTTAAAATGAAAGATAATTTTAAAAATTGGCTTTGTGCCTCTAATTCATGCTGTCCTGGTAGATATGTTAATGGATGCGTATATTTTCACATGTACAGTATGTAGTGCCCTGAAGTTTGATAATTTTCATTTGCCCAAATGGCTATTTTTCTAGTTTAGGTCAGTAGTGTTTTCCTATACCTCTTACTCTTGTGTTCACTCATCAGTACGAAGCTTGTGGAGACAAAGCTAGATCTTGGGTTTGCTTTTTTATCTTATTGGAGCAAGTATCACAGGAAACTTCTGACTTAAATTTGATTTAATTTACAGCAGTTTGCTTATGTTCAGGCTTATCTCTGAGTTTTCACTGAGGGAAAAATTTCTGAGGATGCTGGAACACCCAGGTGCAGAGCCCAGCCAACAACAGCCACGTGTGGTGTGGTGGTTCTTCACTGCTGGATTTACAGCAGTAGTCAAGCTGAAGAGGCAGATGTGCAGTTGTGAGATGAACCAATGACCAAATGTAGTAGTGAAAGAATGACAAAAAGTTAAAACAGTAGAGCACTAGGTTGGCTACACACTGAACAGACAAATTAAGTGGAAAGATGTGCAGTCTGGGATGATTGCGGTTGGAAGGCACCTCAGTTCCTCATGGGGTCTAGGCCCTGCTCAACTCAGGACTAAGAATATTTAATGTTAAATGTTCTTTTGAGCTTTATTTCAGAGATAGACACCCTTTCTTAAGCACAGATTCTTACCAAGTACCCATCCACCATTGTGACTGAGAGCAGAAATAACTTCTGATTTCTGAAGGCTTAAGCCTAATTCTAAACCAGTCTCTTAACCTTGCCTTTTCTCACAACTTCTTGGATTGTTAGAAGAAACTGAAATACTGAAAATATACGTTGTTTCTCACCCATCCTTTGTTTTTTAGAGCGCTGGGATTTTACAGCTTTTGTCTCAGCCTTGGAGATCTTCCCCTACATTCACTCTGCCTTTTAAGTTAAACACCCAAAGAAGAAACAGATCTCACTAAAGCATTACTCATTTCTTTTGGCAGTTCTGCTTTACAGTGTCTTTAATCTTTCCTTTTTTCTGACCTTTCAAGAACCACAATTTCGAATTCAAAAAAGTATGAGTCAAACTTCTGCCTGTAATGGTTGATTTCATGTGGACTGACTTGACAGCCTGAGTTTGCTGCCATCAACACTTTATCTGTCTGCATAATAGGAACGACACTCTGAGTCAGTGGGGAGTTGAGCATCCTCATTGTTTAATGCTTTGAAGGTGAGGTTATATAGCTGTAATTGCTGATAATACCTGACCTAAGCCCTTTCCCTTTAAGAGGCAATCTATCCTTTTGTATTTTCCTTTATTTGCATTGTGTACTTTAACTGCATTTCAGAGAGAGTTGTTAAAGTGTTGTCTAGCCTCGAGAATTTTTTTTTTCTGTTTAAACCACTGTTAATGGTCCTAGGCCTGGAGGATCTGAGCTGTGATTATATTTGCCTGATATAATTTAAGTGAATGTCCTCCTGGCCCTTCTGATTCTTTGAAAGGTTGACAAATACTCTAGTCCTCAACCTCTCATAAGAGGGTTTTTTCCTTCTCTTTTTCTGTTACCAGTGAACAGTGTCTAAAGTTGTGCAGTTCGAGTGTGAGAACGAAAAACTGATTTTTTGCATTCCAGTAAATATGAGCTTTCGTAATTCATGTTGCATTTTGAAGATTTGGGAAACACTGATGTCTGTGTACTGTGCAGTTTGGTTAGAATTTTTCTAACTTGGATGTTTAAAATTGTTTGTTAAATTTGAGTGACTTCATTTTCAGAATCACAGTGTATCTGCAGTTTTCATTGGTAAAAGCATATGCTTTTGGAAATTTTAAGAATTCTTCATGATTTTTTTCTGTCATCATGGCACATCATGTACAAGAAGAAGTCAGCATTCATGTTCTCCCATCAGAAAGACAGCTCAGTTCCAATATACTGTTTTAACTGTGGCAAGCATATAAATTAATCACGAAATATTCCCCCAACCCCCATCCCGGTATGTTTACAGTGCAATTCTTTTGATACTGATTTTTCATCTAGTTTTAGGCCCAGGATTTTAGCCCTGAGTGTTCAGACTCGCTTGGAAACCTGTCTTGCTGATTCTTGGCCAGTTGAGTGTTCCAAGTGGATGCAATTTAATAACCCTCGTGCTGTTTTGATTTCTCTCCCACACCATCTGGTCTACGTCTCTCTCCTGCTCTTCCCCTCCCCCCCCCCCCCCACCTTCTTTCTTAAAGGATAGTATTTTTTTCAATAATTTAAACTTTCAAGCATGTCATCTGAAATTGTAGCTTGCTCTGAAATTTCCCTGTGCAATGTGTCTTTCAAGAAAGCTTTCTTTCTGTATACAGAGGAAAAAGAACATGAACAGGAACCTGTGGAAAGGTTGGAACGGCAGGAATGTAGTGCACAGTAAAGATGTCTGTTTCTTCACACTGAAATATTATTAAGCACATTTCAAGAGTAAAGTTATTTCATGGCTCTGAGGTCTCCTGGATGGCTGGCCGTGTTTCCCTGCTGGACTCCACAACACGTTCAGTTATTGGAGTGTGACAAGAGACGTTTTAGAAATCCAGAATTACTCAGCCTTTGCTGAAATAGAATTTAAGTGCTGCGATCAAGCTTGTGGTCCATTAACTGGCCTTATTTATACTTGATTCAGTGATGATAACCTAGAGCGATGCTGCCTGTGTTTAGCTGTTTGTCATGATGTTTGGAAAATACTGTGTGAAAAGCGTGTTCACCTTGTGTGTTTAAATTTTGAAGGATTGTTTGCCTGCATAACCTGGATGCTTGTCCTTTGGTCTTTCTGTGTGTTTTGAATACTTTGCTTTATCTGGGGTTCTGGTTATTTCAGATTTATGCCCGTTTTTTGCTGGGCTGATGTCTGTGTTACGTAAACCGCAAAGGTTGATGTGACAGGCAGTGAGATGGTTTTGTTCGTCCCCGTACTGAGGGTGTTGCCCTGCTGGAGGAACTGCAGGTGACTTGCACCTACTGTGGTAGTAGGAGGCCCTGGACCCACACCAGCAAGCTGCTGTGAGGAGGGAGAAGGGAGCACGGAAGGTGACCAGGCCAGGTGTGGCTGTGTCTGGCTGGCTGTCCTCACAACGATTCCTCAACACCTTCCGTTGAAAAGGTGATGGTGGTGTCTGGCTCCGGTGTGGTGCGGGGTGCGGGTGGTCAGCCCTGCGGCTGGCCTGCTTCGCCTGGGCCTGTATGGGCGGCTGATCTGGTAGATCCCTGCTCCCTATGAGGTACAGGCTGCTGCCACCACAAGGGTTTCACAAACCTGTTGGCCTGCTTATCCTAGCAGAGGCCTTCCAAACACCCCCTGACGTCATTTTCGGTTCTGTGTTTCAACACTGTGATGCAAACTCCGTTCCTGCAAACCTTGTTCCTCTCCCCTTGGAGAAGGTGGAGCTTGGCTCTTCTGCAGTAATACAGCCCCCCCAGTCCCTCGTCGGACATGCTGATTTCATGAGACAAATTCTCAAGTGTAGTGTAATGTTTTCTTCCCAGGTAACAATTCTCGGTGCTGTACATGTCTCAGATCTAGATAGCAAGATGTATATTTCCCTGCCCCACTGCTGTCCCCCTGTGATGACATTTAGATGACCTTAATGCAGAAAGTCCATGTGTACGTACAGTCTACATTTTGCCTATCATAATTGGTCTGTCTGGTGACATTTTCATGTAAACCTGTCTACATGCCCCCTCCAGCAGCCTGGTTTCCCTCAAGAGCCAACTCTTAAGTTTGCCAGACTAATGCTTCTGTCTCCTCAATCAGCTTGTGCAAGATAACAGCTTGGCTTCCACTTCTGTTTCAGTGAGGTTAGATTATCCCAAAACATGGATCTGTAGATGCCAAAAGGTACACCTGAGCACATGCCATTCTTGTACATTTCACAGGGACTCAGTACAAAGTATTTTGCCATTTGAATAAGTAAGCATTTTATTTTACTTTTTGTATAAGTCATGAGTTTTTTGCATGTGAGTAATATTAAAAAGAATTAACCATGCATGCTTTCACATAAATCTATCCTGTAATTTTCTGAATTCTGTTTTATGTGCAGTTTCTAGTAGCTACCATGCTTTTACCCAAAAGCAAAAAAACCCCCTACGTAGCTAATGGAATTTTTAAAATGCTATTTGTATTACACATTATTTCATACCACTTTCTGCTGTACCAAAGGTGATAATTTTAGGTTGGTTGGGAAAAAATTCCTAGTAAATCTTACCAAAAAGAGACTTTTAAGTTGATTCATCCTGGTAGCTTTCAACATCCTGTCAGTCCTTCCTTAAGAATAGAAGTGTCAGAAGGGTTGTTTTGTTTCATTTTGACAAGTGAGTTAGGATATAGCTCTTTTATCTCTTTTTTTCTTCTGCTGATATTTATACTTTGGCTTTTCTGAACAATGGTTTGATTGACTTTTATTCCATATATGTGACCTTCAGAGAATCTAGGAGATTCTTTCCCCCTACTTATATTAGTGTTTTGTTTCTCTCAAGTGTCTAGTAAATGTTTAACTTGAAGTATAATGGCACAGTGTACCTCTGTAAAACAGTATTTCAGGAGAATCTGTGTTCCAAATTGGCTTCATAGCCTCATCTTAAGTTAAATTTGACATCCCAGTTTTAGCACGGTTAAAATTATCTGAATTTTCAGCAGCGTTAATTACTTTGATGCCTTTTTCTTTTGCATCGATATCTTTGATGAGGACCTGTTGTGCATTGCAGATGAATGCGTTTCAGGAAGGGCCTTCTCATTCCAGTCTCCTGATGTGCATCCCAGCGTGTTTTGAGTCCATGTCAGACTGAGACCAGGTATGCATTGCTCCTGCATACTTTGTTTCCTTTGGGAAAGAGGGTCTCAGGCAGGGAAGAAGTTAAGATGCACATCAAGTTCTGTGCACTGGAGACTCAGGATGCCCACAGCCACAAGGTGTTCTGCAGAGCATTCGTTGCTCATGAAGCAGAAGAGAGACCACATCCCTCCTGTGAATCAGCTTCCTTACATGGGTTGGGGCATTTATGTTGCCACTGGGGCCACACAAACGTTGTAGGGTCTGGCTAAAATAAAGGACTGGTTAAAACAAAGGCGTATAGGATGTCAAAGTTTGACTGTGCCACTGTGTTTATCATGGTATGTGTGGATGGACCTCTTGTAGTAGTGGGCCATCTTCAAGGTTGGGAAGGAAAGGGAAGAAAGTGAGCAAAGGAATTCAGGATATTGTAATCCGATTTAGAAACAGATGTTTTTCTTGGTCCATGAAAGTCTGCTAGAAAAAACTTTACTGGCCATTTATTAGTGCTTCATGTTCTACCACCTTCCCCCATCCCTCATCATCAATGGCTCAATACCTAGAAGATATTTAGCAAGAAGGTTACTGTGAGGTTTTTATCACCTTGATAATCAGGTTGCTGTACTCCTAATGAACTCCCAGTTGCAATTTACAGTTTCAGTGAAGTAAATTACGTAGCAATAGGTCAAGTTACGCACTACCTTGAGTGAAGCGTTTTGGAGGGAAGACTAATTTTTGTGAATTCCGGAGAGATCAGTTTGCTGGGGAATGCAGTGCTCTACAGAAAATAAAATATGTCCCTGTCACTGTTGTGCTGTGAAGCACTGATTCTGCTTCCCAGAGACTGTCAGGCTCTCCTGCTGGTAGTGCAGGAGAGGGAAGGGTGCCCTTCTCTCATTTGACAGGCCATCATTTGAGGCTGGGAGTTTTGCCAACTAGTGACCTAGTGTATCCAGTTTCTAATTTGGGGGAAATGTTATTGAGAAGGTGTTGGCCTGACAACTCTGGCATTTCCTGGGGTTCTCAGATTACTGTGTCACCATCTGATTGGGTTTTCAGGCTGAGTTTTACTTGGATTGAACTAGCTGTATTGCTTTTTCTGCTGAGAGATCACCTGTATCTGGAAACTGATTTTTTTTTTGTGACTGGTCAGTTACTAATTTTGTTGAAGGTTTGGGAATGTGTGAGTGTTTACGTGTAGATTTGACAGCTCAGCATCTTATCTTCTAAAGACAGCCTCAGAGAAAAACATGTAGCACTGGTTCCTTTCTGGGAGTTCAGCTACCAGACGTTTATCAAAACTTTTCTTCTACTGTTTCCACTAATATTATTTTGGTTTGAGTAGTACATATACTGAGCTGGATGCTTTTGATGCATGAGTTTCCTCCACCAGCTTTTGGTTAGAATGTTGTTGATGAGGTTAATGAGGCAGCACGTGTGCTGATATGGCTGTGAGGGAATGAAATGGATTAGTGTTTCTCTTAAAGGTAAGTCTAAACAAAGCCTGTTCTTTTTTCTTTTTTCCTGAGGATCACTTGAAAATGGAAGAAGATAATCTAGGTGGCCATTCATCAAGTAAACTTAATGCATGAATCTGTCATGGGACTTCTCTGGGATCTTGTGAAGGTCTGCCTAAACCTTCAGGTGATGAGCATCACCTTGCTTTCAAAACCTTTGAGCTTGAAGCTTAGCACCTCACGGGTTGCCCCCACAGCTGTGTGCTGCGCTGTGTACAGCAGTGCTTGAGTATCTGACTGCAGTCTGTACCCAGCTAGGAGGGAAAGCTGCCCATGGGCTGTGTGTGACAACAGCCATGTGAGCATTTCCTGTGTCACTAGGTAACACCAAAGTCGATGATAACATGTGGCTCATGGGAACTTCCTGAAAGGCATATTCAGGCTTCACCATTCTGCGATAGATGTATAGATGGGCTTAGGTTCAAAACATAGAAAAGTCAACATTTTTGGTGTGACAAACTTGCGTGCGTGGACTACCAACAGGTGTGAGCTTGCTAGCCATTTCCATTTTCAAACATAACCCAGTACATTTTGCTGACATTTTAGTGATAAATTTGACACTTGATATTCCAAAATGTGGTGTTTTTTTTTTTTTCTTTAATGAAACCCAGTTCCCACAGTGTTACTTGACAGTGTTTGAAAGTAATAACTGCAGTGAGAATGTATTTTCCCTCTTAAGGGAAAGGAAGTCTCCAACTGTGTAAAATCTTTGTGGCAGTCATTGCACCATTCTACCTAGAAAAACTAGCGTTGTCATTAATTTGTAAGGTGCATACCTGTTCAAGCACAGTATGAGCTGTTTCAGTCTTCTTTTTGTTTCTGTTGTGGTGGCTGCAAAACAAGGAAAAAGCTTACTGTCAAAATATGGAAGCAAAGTTTTATCTTCAAGAGGGGTTTGGAGTAGGTGATGATTCGCACTGACTGCTGGAGGCCAGACTCTGCACCTGGTATTTAAATATGTACAGGGAAGACCTGCTTAGGTGCATAACCTGCTTATTGCATTACTGACCATAGTACAAAAGGTATTTAACAGAACAGCAAAACTTTTTTTTTTACTTGATATAGATAGCTTTTCTGTGTTTTTATCCATAATAACGATCTGCTATATTGTAAACTCATGTTTCTTTTAATGCACCTAAATGTAAAATTTATACAATAGTTTTCTTGTTCTGCTTTGAGAGTGTCTTAATCAGAATTTTTAGTGAGTTTTGTGTAGTTCATAGCAGATATAATGAAGCTTTTACTTTTGCCTTTGTTGACATTTGCTTCAATATAAATCCTGTAGAAAAAGTTAACACAAATTGACATAAGAGAATTATACTACTGGGTTCTTTGGCTGGTTGTAATGATTAAGGTCAAACATCAGGCTTGGAATTTTGATAATTTATCTGAACAAGGGCCATAAGGTTTATCTTTAACCCAAGTGAAAAAATGCTGTCTCTGACAACCCAGCGAACAAAGTATTAACATTCTTCTAAACAAAACAATTGAAGTGTGCCGTGATCCGTTTATATAATTTAATGAAAAAAATAATAAATCCCTTTTTTGGTAGGTTCCTACGTATTTACAGTTATTTTACAATATTGACGATAAGATTGTTTTTATTGACTTCCCAGGCAAAAGGCACTTACCATTCTTTCTATTTTCTTAACAAGAACCCATAATGTGTCAGATACTGGTGGAAAGGCTGTGATCAAAACAGCCTTTGAATTGCCTAATTCCCATTAGGCAATAAACTAAAGTTTGGCCTGACAAATAGTTAAGTTACTTTATCTTGGAAAATATTGCAAGTAGTGCTGCCCTTGTAAAGAAAGGTGAGCCCTCTCTTCTACTATTCTTGTGCAAATCTTACTTGTTTTTTAAAAAAAAACACCAAACCCAGGTCCCGGGTAATGAATGTGCCCTGGTCTGACCAGGCTCTCTGACATGCTGACTCAACATCTCGTTGTTTGTTCAGCTAGCTACTGTGTCTCATGTGCAAACGAGGCACCAGCTGTCCAAGACATGTATGGCCAGAACGAACTCCTAGGGAGAGGTGTAGGTGCAGCTCAAACCCAGGAGTTTCTCAGTTTCAGTCCCTGTTGCCTGGAGGGGGTTTCTGTCTCACCTGTCCACAGCTTGTGGTGTCAGTTTTACCTGTCTGTCTGTTGCATCATTCATAAAATGTGCATGATGGTTCCTGCGGCTAACACGTGTTACCTTCTGCTGGGGTAAGGACACACAGCCCTAAGCATGTTAGCCTCGTGCTTTAAGGACTCGGCACTCTGGAGCCTTGGAAAAAGGCTCTTCTGAATTGTGCACTGTTTGGCCAGAAAAACACCACTCAACATGCAGTTGTGTAAGAGACATCTAATCTGTTGATTTCTACAAATTCCGAAGGTAATTATTAAATTTCTTCCCCCAGCTCTGCATCACAGGACAAAACTGTTGTGGTGTTAGCATGAGTATACTCTTGGATGCTACTTTTTTTTGTAAACATAGAACTGCTTCATGACCATCGTCACCCAGGTGGATTAAGACCTTATGAAAATTTAAAGAAATATATATATTGAATTATTGTTATGCAGAAATAGAGTTTTGGGTATATTGTTTGTAAAATTTACACAGGTGTTCTGATTTTTATGCCCGATATAATCATAAAGAGTTGCTGGCGTAGAGATAGAAGTTATTAATAGCACATTTTGTATTCAAGTCTGGGAGCTCCCAGTACCTTTTGCAAGGCCCTGTAAAACTCTCCAGTCCCAAGCAACCCTGCAACTTGTTCTTCTTGAGCTGCCAACGCATGACCTGCTGAAGATATTGGCTGTTCATGTGCTTCAAACTGGAGTGCTTTAGTGGAATAACTCTAGGATCATGTCATATTCTGTTCCTGTGCAAGTTTATAAAGAAATCATAACCTTAATACCTTTGTGGTTGGGTTTGTGTATTGGGTTTTTTTTCTCTGCTCCTGCCATCAAGGCAGTTGTCTCACCTTGTTCTGACTTTGACCAGATATATTTTCAAAACCTCTTCCTTCAAGTCTTCCTCTGATTCTTCTAGCTACTGTGATGTATGTTTACCAACACGACTGTCTAAGCTGAGTATGAAATGTCACAGTAAGATTAAATTAGAACTATTGGATGCTGTCTGTCCTGCAGTGGAACAGCTTTCCAGAAAGAGGGAAGGAGAAGGATGAAGTAGATATTTCTGTTACTTATGAGACCCCTGTATACAAAACAGATGCAAGCGCGATATTCTCCTCAAGAAAAGAGAGTTATAACATGAGGTTAAAGTTTCATCTTTAGCGTTTCAGCATGGTGGATGAAAAACAGAGCCCCAAAATTACATATAATTTAATATATTGCTAATGCTACTGGCACTTCATCTAAAGTAAGAAGCAGAGTAATTCTTCTGAATGGATTTTGGATCAAACCCATTGGCTTAGGAAAGCCATATATAGTTTAAAGTATTCCTATTCTCTGAAATGGGGATTTTTTTTTAAATTATTAGTGGCAGAAGGCTTGCTCTCTGAAAAGATGTGCCTCTGCACATTATTATTAGCATTATTAGAAAAATATATGTGTATCTTTTGCTTTGCCAGGGGTGTGGTGTTGGAAAATTATTTCTGTTCTCTGCCATTGTACTGGTGGTGTTGGGCCGAGTTCCCAAATGGTGATAGTTGTAGCAGAAGTAAAACTTAGACTTGATGTTTTACCTATTTATTTTGTAATATTTTTTGTTAAATACCACAGAAAGCTTTGATGCATCTGAAGAATCATTGATCCTAGAACATACTCTCAAATTTAGGTCTTTTAAAAACCAATGGAGACTGCAAAACCAGGCTATGGCAATTGATGAGGCAGAATAAAACTTAGTTTTGCAGCTGGTTTGGCCAAAATTCAGACTGAATGAGAGCAGTATTTGTAAACTGAACCAGAATTCTGCTTGTGCATCAATTATTCAACTTCTAATTTAACCCTCCAGAAGCCTGGAGTCTTGCTTTGTAGTGGAAGGTATGTTTTGAAATGAAGTATGTTACCCAAAGGAAAAGAGAGGTTATGGAGAGAAATGATGTGTAGTAGAGCACGACAGTGTTTGCTGGGGCTGGGCCAGGTAAAAAGTAGATGTATGTCATGACTGATGAAAGAATTCCATATTGTAAAAGTACAGTATTTTAGGATGATAATGGAAGGATAGGAATATTGTGAAAAGAATGCAGATTTGGACAGACCATTATTTTGTTTTAATCAAGTCTAAGTCTAAAGAAAAATAGAACTGCAGAGCGATTAAAATAACATTTTTTTTAAAAAAAGATATGCATTCAAGCTAGTATAATTTAAACTCAAAGTATCTTAAAATAATATGGTGTAGTATTTCTTTGTCTCTTACATGAAAATAACATGGTAGTGGAGATGATCGGGATGGGTGGAGGAAGTCTGGGGACCATCTGAAAGTAAGTGTTAAATTTTTTGTAATTGTACATTCTCAGTAATAATTACAGACTTCAATATTTCTGTATGCAAAGCGAAAGCAGCTGTCAGAAATAAATTCCTCTTTAAAAGAAGTAGCACTATTCAAAACATGCTTTTCCTAGGAAAATCAGGAGAACTAGCACTGATCTGTGATTGCAGTAGAGGTGTTACCTCTGGTTTGACATCTGCATTCAGATTCTTAACCGTCATGGAGACTCTTTTCCAGCAAATTTGTACTTCTTTTAATATTAGTTCCTCAAATACAAGTAACAGCTGACTTAAAAAAACAGCAACAACAACAACAAACAAACCAACAAACAAAAGACACATGAAAAATTAAAGGGGTTTTATTCACTGCAAATAAAGGTCACATTTGGTGACAGTCATTCAGAAGGGTTGCAGTAAAACTGCAAGTTTGCAGGTTTCAGAAGGAAGCGGTATTGGCAAAGTGAGGGACCTAGCTCTATAAACGCATGTGTTCTTTCATTTTATGGGCGGGTAGTCTCTGGCACCTGGCAGGATCACAGCGACAATCATTTTGAACTCTGCCGCTACGTTGCCACCTTGAGAGAAGATGCTGTGAGCTCCGGAAGCTGTTGCTGACACCTGTGCACCAGGTCACTGGTGGCACTGCTCACTGATGCTGTGTGGCCAAAAGCTTTTGCCCTCCCTTCATGCGCAGCAATTGCTGCGTTTCCAAGAACTGCAGCTCCTGTTGGAGGAGAACCGCGAACACGTTCTCTCTGCAAATACCTTGTAAGCTCCTCACATACCTTTTTCAGCTTGTTTGTGAAGCGATGACACTGAAATACTGAGCTTTCAGTTGTTCTCTGTGTTTATTGGACCGAGCAAACAAAATCTCCCTCTGTCTGCAGCCTGCAGCGAGCAGTATTTAAAGGCGTTTTCTTCCAAAGCCGGTTTACTCAAATACTAGAGGGAGCAAAGCAATGGGAAGACGATTCCAGGAGTAGCTGTGCTTTATTTCAGGAGCAACCTTTCATGTAAAATCAAAAGCAAGTCTGCAGGGGCTGCAACACTGTTAACGTTATTTCTTAGGCACAGTTGAATGTCGCAGTCCGTATTTCTCTGGTAAACAATTTCACATCTCATTTTTAAATTAGCATGTCTACTTTTGTGAGTTTTGGAAGCCTTTAATGAAATTTCCATCGTGCGCTTACATCCTGCTTTCTACTTTGAAATGTTCCTTTGGCAGGATTTTAAATACAACAGGAAACGGACTTAGAAGGTTCATTCCTGGAAAACTCTATTACGGTTTGCAGGCTGTTTCAGAAAGTTAACTGGGCCTGGGAAAACGGGTTTATAAACTTCCTGCAGCTTGCATGCAACCACCAGTATCAACTGAAGAGTGAACAACTTGGCATTCTTGGGATGCAGGAGTAGAAGTCTGATCTCGAGACCTGATAGTATGCAAGTGTTAGTAATGTGTCTTTGTTTTAAATGCTGTCTGAGGTGGAAGTAAAAATGTACACATCTTCCATGTGTACAGTATTTAAAAAAAATGCTGAAAACATTACTTTAAATTCTCTGAACTCACAAAGAACATGAAATAAACATCATGTTCTTTTCTAAAATAAAACTACCTACCTAATTTTGAACACATTTTAGGAAAACAATACAGTCTTTGCTTGCACAGGAATTTTATTTTCAGTTGTGTGAGACTAGTTAGATGTGTTTAAGTATGTAACAGAAAATTGCTTATTTCCATGAAGTTCTAACTTATTTTTGATTTTTAAAGTAGAAATTCTGTCATTGTGAAAGCTTTAATAACATTTTGCACAGACAGGTATTTGCAGTTTTGAAATATTTTTATTTTCCTTCATTTTGCAGATTCAAATTTTCAAAATATCAAAACTATTTTCTTCTAACCATGTGTACCTACCACATTTTTCCGTGTGCACGTGAAAGATCATAAGCACATTTTTACCTCCAATGTTCATATTTGGGAAGACATGCCAATATGGTAAGAAATACAGTGAAGTATGTAATAAAATACTTTTAATCATACTGAACTTACCATTAAAAAAGATTAATTGAAAGATTAAAGATATCAAAAGGTTACAAGACCAAAACATCATGGTAAAGACAGCTATTACAATGCTTTCAGGCAAAAGAAAATACACAGACAAGTAGGGAAAAAAGACCATCACATGGGTATGGTAGAAAAATACAATGCCATTCAAGAAAAAGGTAATTTAAACTCACTTGGTGATACACCTGCACACAGAGAAACTCAAAATGTTGGCAAAGGTTCTAGCACTAGCCTTGACTCTGAATGTACATGTACTGACTGCCTGAGTCAGTCTGACAGTTGAAGCTGTGAAGCCAAGCAGAAGCAGCACAGAAGGACAGAACGATGTTTTAGAAATGGTTGCATGAAGTCAGTTGAAGGAACAGTGAGGCCCTGGTGATTCTGTCGCTTTCAAGTAATACCTTGAAACGTTTAAAAGAATGGTTTATATCCAACCTGTCTTTTCAGGTTTTTGTGTGCAGCTGATATACATTCTGTTTAAGCTGATGATTTTGTGATACCTGGGGTCAGCTTTTGTAACAGTGGATGAATCTGGGAGTATATTCATGTGTGAAGATGTGTACATGATGCTTTTCTTGTTAATAAATGTACACCCCAATATGAATTAATGACACTTCAAAAATAACAGTAGATCAGATTAGTTGCCTTCCAGTTCTTACACTGGGGTGTCTATTTCTTTTATTGTGCCACACCTCTTTTTTTTGGTGAACATTTCTTTTGGAACATCTGTGGACTATGAACTCTCCATACCAAAAGCTTGTTTATCCGATTTTATGGCCATAGAGTTGACATTACTGCATCTAGTGAGAATCATGCAATGTTTTTTTATCGCTTGTGGTGTGTGGTTTGTGTGTGTTGATGTGTCTCCCCCTACCTCCTGCCCCAGAAGAGCAGCTCAGTCTCGGAAGTGCTAAGGGGTCCAAAGAGCTGGAACATACAGCACATACTTCAGACCTGTTTTCCTTTTATGTAGTACAGGAGAAACTTTGAATTGCAGTTGTGAAAGGCTGAATGGCTTGAGTTTGATCAGGAATTACCCTTATGTGTTGGAAAGTATAGAAAATGTTTTTGGAGTCTGGTTGTGAGGGATGGTGCCTTCCTCTGGCTGGAGCACCTCTACTATGGGGACAGGCTGAGAGAGTTGGGCTTGTTCAGCCTGGAGAAGAGAAGGCTCCAGGGAGACCTTATAGCACCTTCCAGTACCTGAAGGGGGCTACAAGGAACTGGGGGGGGGGGGGGGGGGGGGCTTTTACAAGGGCCTGTAGTGACAGGACAAGGGGTAGTGGGTTTAAATTGAAAGTGGGGAGATTTAGATTGGATATCAGGAAGAAGTTCTTCACAAAGAGGGTGATGTGACACTGGCACAGGTTACCCAGAGAAGCTGTGGGTGCCTCATCCCTGGAAGTGTTCAAGGCCAGGCTGGATGAGGCTTTGAGCCACCTGGTCTAGTGGAGGGTGTCCCTGCCCATGGCAGGAGGTTGGAACTAGGTGGTCTTCAAGGTCCCTTCCAACACAAACAAATTTGTGATTCCTATCAGCCTCATCACTTTCTATTCCAAGAATGTGGGCACTTCTGTTGGATGTTGGTTTCCTAGCAAAATTGTAAACACTACTTCTGGCTACAGTTTTTGGGGGGGAAACTGTGTGTCCATCTGGTTGAGCAGGAAGTTGTACAGCTCCCCATGTGTAGCTGGCTCATGTAGGATATTGATGAAATCACAATGGAAAAAACCTTAATGCTCCCAGCCTATGTCATTTGGGGGTTTCTTCTTAGATAATAACTTCAGCTCCTAATTTCACACTTCCTCGCAGCTTTGATAAGATATGGGAAATTGACTTGGTTCATGGTAGTTTCACTGCCCGTGGGGTTGCAAAGAGCAGTTGTTAATTTGCCCAGGGTCCTAATACTGTATTATCCCAGTTGTGAATTTGGGATTAAAATGTTGCGTCTGTGTTTTGGCATATTATCTTTGCAACTGTAAGGGTGTAATTTTTCAAGCAGAAGATGGAGGGAGAAGGAACAGGCAATGCAGTTTAAAATGAAGGTGTATGACTTTAAGGAAAAAAACGCCAACCCACCACATTTTCCAGGCTTGGATGGGATATTGGTAAGTCTTCATTTTTTAACTGATGTAAAGAATTTCCAGGACAGAAGATGTATGTGATTCACTGTTATAAGAAAGTGGGGCCTGTTTTTCTTTCTTGGTTGCTTTTTTTGAATGATGGGTTTATGTTTTCCATTATTGCACTAGAAGTGAGTTTTTTGGTCCAACCACAGATTTCTGAGCATGTTACTCACTGCCAACAATCAAGGCTTCTTTCTTCTGCCAAATGGGTTGTTAAGGCAGTAAAAGAAAAGAAAAAAAAAAAAAAAAGAAAGCTTTGCTTGCTTCTAATCCAACAATTTCTCAACAAGCAAGGATAGTAGCAGATTTAAATGTTACTGTAATCTTTATTATTTCTTCCTCAATTAAGCAAGGAATTGAGAAGGCAGCAGACAGGAATTTATATTAAGAAATAATGAAACAGTTTGTTAATATTGGATCGTTCTTAGCTGATTTTTCAGAAAGAGTTGCAGTAATATGTATCAAGTAGGTTGGGATATTTAAAAACATTAGGGATCTCCGAGGCCATTTTCCTTCCTGACTGTTCTTGAGAATGAATCTTCAGCAACTGTTGGTTCAGGCTTGCCAGTTTCAGCCATTGCTCCTTTTTGCTTTAATTCCGGTATTTCATCTGAGTATTGTAAACAATGTTTTTTATGCATCTGGCTCTGGTGCAGTCATGTTTTAGGTACAAACGTCCGATACCTGGTAAATCTGATCACAGAAAGTGTCTGAATAAACCTGGCCATTATGCCACTGACTTAACTGCCTATCTGGTGCCTAGTCTTTAAGCAAAATTGGGAGGTAAAATGGGGTGGTGAGGAAGTAAAAATCCTGGTCACTCTCACTTTGCAGTTCTCATTCTTTCTGCAGTGTTTCTGTTAAATGTTTTCTACAGCATTCCCATAAAAGGCATAATCGTAACATATGGATGCAATAGGTTCTGCTCCATGGGTGGTGGTAAGAGAGGGTGGAGTCTGCTGAGTTTTCCATGTCTCTGTTGTGTTAGTCTGCAAGCGCTTTTTTAGCCTAGTCAGTTATCAAAGATTTTTCACTGACATCTCTTTTTCACTTCTTTCACTTTGCACTTTTGGACTGTGTAATATCACTTTCATGTAAGTAGCCAACACACTTCCCTCCCAACCCCCGATAGGCTGTGAAATTAACTCCTGCTCTTTAATCTCTCCTTATCTCTAAAAGCTGGTGCTTTGTATTTTGGAGGGAGCACGTCTGGAATACAGTGTGTTCTTTCACATATTCCACAGAAGGATTACAGAGCCTTGGGAGTGGCAGTAAGGGTCTCTGGAGCACTGGTAGTGTTTTCATCAATCCTCGCAGTTTGAAAGGACCAGTCGAATCTGACAAACCTACAAATGGTTACAGGGCTGGTGCCACATCTGGGTATTCTGCTGCTTAGACAATGGGACACACCTTGAGAAACCTGGTCTAGTGGGGGCCGATGGGGTCCATCTGTCAGACAAGGAGAGGAGCATCTTTGGGCAAAGGCTTGATAAGCTGGTGAGGAGGGCTTTAAAGGAGGGTTGTCAAGGGATGGGAACCTCAGCCCATCCCGCTCCTGCCAGTTTAGTGCCAGTGCCAGCAGGAGATGCCCAGAGCCTGGAGGAGGATCACAGGTCAGCAGGAGAGTGCCTGAAGAGCAGCACAAAGGAATTCCAGCCACTCCAGCCAATAAGTGGGCTTCATCAGGCACCCATCTCAAATGACTCTATGCAAACATACGTAGTATGGGGAATAAACAAGAAGAGTCAGAGACATGCACATGTTTGTGGGGCTATGATCTTATTGGCATCACCAGTTGGTGCGATGCCTATGCCTGGCATGTCAGAATGGAAGGATACAGGCTCTTTAGGAAGGACAGGTAGGACAGATGGGGAGTGGGTGTTGCCATCTATGTCAGAGACCAGCCAGAGTGCATTCAGCTCCTCCAGGGGATGGACAAGAAGCCAACCAAGAGTTTACGGGTCAGGATTAAATAGGGGGCAGGAATAGGTGACATTGTAGTGGGAGTCTGCTACAGGCTACCTGACCAGGAACAGTGAGGGGATGATGCCCCCTAATGAGACTCTGATATCTGTGAGAGGGACAACACAGCAGGCCCTAAGCTGTCCAAGAGGCTCCTGGAATGCACTGATGATGACTTCCTTCTACAAGTGATAGAGATTCTGGCGGGGGTGTGCCATGTTGGACCTTGTTCTCACCAACAGGGAGGGAGTGTGACACTCAAGGGGAGCCTGTGCTTCAGTGACCATGAGGCTTGGTGTTCCTCACTTGGGCTTACTTTGGGCTTGTAAAAAGAGCTGTGGCTATAAATAAATGGATAAAATACTTTGAGATATGTTGGTCTAAAAGCCTTTTTATAAATTTGATAATGCTTGCAAATTTTTGTAACTTAGAACTGAAATTTGCAGCAAATGTGCTTGCTTGGAATTTTATATTCTCATTACACAGTGTAATTTCTGGGTATAAAGTTGTGTTTCAGTTAGCAGTATGTAAGATTGTAAAAATAATTTAGGTAGTAAAGTTATAAATTTTTGTAGTTCCTAACATTACATGTTTGGGAAAATTTTATTCTCATTAAGATGATGTCAGAATAGACCTGCTTCTGCATCAAGTTTCCTCAGTATTAATTAGGATTTTTAATCCCTGTAACTTTAGCATGTTTTTCATGGACTTTTGAGTTTGGTTTTTTTTTCAGGAGAGTCGTTCGCTCACCTTTCCAGGTGGCCATTGTAATTTTCCCCTGCCTCAGCTTGGGTTAGCAATGGATGTGAAGTAAACTGCAGGTCCGAAATAGTAAAGAATGGCTTGTATACCGGATTTGGCATAGTCCAGGCACCGTGGTCACTGAGGGACAAGAAATAATCTCTTTAATGTAATTTTAAGTGGTATCTCTGGTCTTCTTACATTAGAAGACAAAATGAAAGTCAATTTGTCAGAGGTAATTTATAGTCTGAGCTCCTTCAAAAAGCAATTACTCCAAGGACCACGTGGCTAAAGATCAGGGCAGTGCTGATGATGTGCTGAGGACGCTTTTTGACATGGCTTGAGGCAGCTGTGTTGCAGCGCGTAAATTTTGGTTCCGTCAACAACTGTGCTTTTACTCTTGTTGAGAAGAAATACTTTTATTTTGATAGGAAAAATGCCCCTGTATGTCAGTGGAAAATTTGTAGATGCCATTCAGAATGCAGAGAGCATTTCTTCAATAAACTCTTTACAGATGTAGTACTTCCTACCTTAGCAGAGTTTAATTATCTCAGGATTGGGAAGGTACCTAAATGCACTTCTGTGACAGAGACGTTCTTTAGTAGGGTGCTTTTACAAAGAAAGCTCTTTTAACGTTTGGGGGAAGGGACAGTGTAAACTGTAATTTAGCTCTGGATGTATTTGAAGTGGCTGTCTTATTTTATTCTAGGAAAGAAAAATAGACAGCGATCTATACTTTAAATGGTTCAGATTTAATTTCCATTAACTAAAACTTCCCCAGTGCCTCAAATAATCTGGTCGTTAGATGCAGGAGCACACTGATATGAACAGGGAGATGTTGGGTCTGCACGGCAGCATAGGAATGTATGTTTGTTTATATATTAAGCTTTCCATATAAATGAAGAATGCTAGTGCTTTAGAATGTCTGCTTTCCTGATAAGGAAGCATTGCTGGTTCCACTCTTGAATCTGTACAGCATCACACACCCTAAAAGTCCAGCATTTGGATGTTGAATTACTGCGAAGCTGGTATGGCATAGCATGAATTCTTGTTCTGGAAAAAACACTGGTGTGAGTGAGTAAGTCTGTATATGACTTTTTAAAAGGGTAGATTTATATAAAAGATATTAAAACCCTAAATATATGTTTACATTTTAGAGTTATTAAATGCCTAATGGGGGAAAACTAATTGCAAGTGTGATGCGTGTAAACCTAAATTGTCATTGTAAAAATCATATTGCAAATGTGTACTATGAGAGTAACAGTGTAGCAAATTTGAGCACATGGTGTGAATATCCCAGTTGCTAATTCAACATGATATTTAATTTCCTAAGTTTTGCTCATAAATTTTAAAGAGAAGAAGCTAGCTTAAAAACAATGTGTCTGCTGGTACTTAAAGGTTCCATTGAATACAATGCAAATGAGTCCTCAGCGTGTTTGGTGGCCACAGATCTGGTTGTCGCTTGGATAAATACTTTCTCCAGGTGCACAAAATATTATGCAGACCAACACCAGTTTTCATTTAAAGTCTGCTCTGTAACTGTAGCCAGAGGCAGTTCCACACTGCCTGAAATAATGCACTCCAGACTGGCCAACCCCCCCCCCCCCCCCCCCCCCAAAAAAAGAACCCCACCCGAAAAAAACCCAAGTGATTTCTCTTCCTTTTGACATCTGTATTTTGAACATTCAACATTTTATTCAGCTTTAAGAAATGTCTTTAACTTAAGCAACCAAATAGATGTCTTTAACCAATTAACCGAACCTATCTTTTTCATGTAATGACATTGTAGTCTCAGAAAGTACTGTCTTGGTGCTAGCTATGCAAAGGAGGTATTAACTACACACCAGACATGACTGGAGAGACTCAGCAGGGAAGCTCAGTGTGATGATTGATGGACCTTGTCATTGGTAGTGGCAGCTACTTCTACTTATGGGAAGAATGAAGCCCTTGTGTACTTTGCTGGATCTGGACACTGTCCTTGTTGCATAAACCTATGCAATCCAGCCGTTCTGCCCACTAAGGTCTTTGTGTGTGATCCTCCCATTCCTCATATTTAGGGGACTCCCTATGACTGAATCCCCTAGGTTGTCTTTAATGCTGAATTTTTGTCCCTGTTGTGTTTCCCTAAAGTCTATCACCTTTTCACTCCAGCAGCTTGGGCTATATTCTTACCATAGGTAAACAGGACCTAGGTTGAAGCTTGGATGCCAGCCTGCAGTTGGCAGTGATTTATTGAGGAGCATGCTTTCTGCCATCATTATAGCCTGTAGGTCTAACTTTGGCAGTGAAGGAGTACAGTGTGTGTGTGGGATATGTGACAAGGCACGTTCCCAGTGTTAGCTTTGATATGACCAGCCTTTTTGGGGATGAGAGGAGAGATTACAGGTATGTGAGCAATGACCCATGCTGTTTCACTTGTTATTGGGGCCAACAAAATGCCTCTGGCCTTTTCTGCTTAGCAAGATGTAGCATCTGCTCATTTAGAATACATTCTGTGTGCCCTATCCGTGTTTCCAGGGACTTCCAAATTTCAGCCCTCAGATTTCTTTCCCTTGCTGTCTCCCCACCGTTTCTAACAACACCTCTTGCTTCCATCCCAAAGATATCTTAAATCCCTAGTCTGTCATACTGGGGTCTCTCCATGTCTTTCTCATAACTCCTGCTCACCTGTCCCTACTTCTGGGCTCCCTCACACGCAAGTCTTGTGGTACATCCTCTCCCTTTGCTCTGCTGAGCCCACATGCTCCCCCTTCTCCCACCATGTCCAGTTCTGGGAGAGATGAGTCATTCGGGATATTGGCATATTCAGCTCCTTGAGAAGATGAGTGGAGGTGGTGTCCTGCCTGAATGTGCTTCATTGGCGTGGGTTAAAATACAGGCAGCCTATTCACGGCTTAAACTGATGGTTGATTCTGTGTGAATAGTGACCAGTTCTGCTGCAGTTTAGCTGGTCAAGGTGAGTTTTGGTTCCAACAGCCAACCCAAGTTAAAACTGCAATTTGCCATGCCGGTTCTTGGAGTTGGCAGTGAGTGAAAATACTGATTGTACTCTGAGGATGTTGATCCTACTATTCCTGTATTACATGTGTCAGCTAGCCCAACTATGAAGGTAGTATCTTTCCGTACTGGTATCGGTCCCAACCCCTTAATTTTTTCCCAGCTTATTTGGCAAAGTGAGGTGCTGATCTCCAGGGTTTCTGAAACAAATAACATATTACATAGAAAATGTTTTTCCCTGGGAGCAGCTGTGCATATGGCTATGCTATTGCAGCAGAAGGCAAGATAATTTTATAACTGAATAGTTGCATTCTAGGTAAAGCATGTTAATCAAAGTAAACATGATTGTGGGTTTGTTTCATTAATTTTTCTAGTGATACTAGGGCACATCTGAGGAATGAACTGTATTTCACTTGTCGGTGCTTTAGTGGTATATTATCTGGAGTTGTAATTCAGAGGTCACATGTCTAACTTTTTGCCTTCAAAGTTAACCCCTTTATTTTCTTATGTTCGCTTGAACAGGATTTATGCCTGATTAAGTTACTGTCTTTTATCATAATTAAAGAAAAATGTTGTGGAGGGAGAAATAAAAACTCTGTTCAATGGAAAACAGATTGTTGTGCCTGTAATGAAACAAAAGGGACCCTGTCACACACAGTGCCTTTTTTTCCTCCCGTCAGAATAATCAGCAGTCAGAAAGATTTATCTGCTGTGAGAATGATTCAACTGTCCAGAGCTAAGGGTGTGTGGGGGGAGGCCACATATTTAAACTTTTCAGAAAGGAAGCAGCATGCTTCAGAGTTTGCCTGAGATCACAGGAATGGCAGCTCTAGCAACAGTGCTTATAACCTGTATTTGTAAACTATCTTGCCTGTATGCAGTTCATTCCAAAAATGGATTAGTAGATTTTAACAACATCTCTCTTCAGTATGCTAAGTGAATTACTGTATACAGTGTGCCCTTGATTTATAAAGGGTTTCTTCTTGTGGTGCCTTAAAGTCTAATTTTAAATAGCATAGCATACTTGCAAAGGTGGTTTTTTTTTTTTTTAATATATACTTCTGGCAGAGAAAACTCCACTGTTGCTGTCAGCTTTCACCTATTTGAAGTTAACTTTCAGGCGGTAACACATGGCGTAGAAATTTTTATAAGAGAACATTAAACTGAAAAGAAAATGTAAGCCAATCACTGTTGGACTATTCAGTCTTTCTGGTAAAGTAGCATATTCACTTTTAATCTGACAAGCTATAATAGAACTTTTGTGGTTGATCATAATTTGTTACGGTAACTTAAAAAAACTCTTGTATCCTGCTGTTCTTTAAAGCTTGAAATAATTTTCTGGTTCTACCCTAGACTGTTTCCAAGTATCAAATCAGAGAATATCTGAATAAATGACATACTCTAAAGTCTTTTTGTATACGGTTTTGGCTACATTCTTTGTAGTTAGAGTACATGGAAATGTAAATAAATGCATCCGATATACATTTTTTCTCTTTAGATAGGTTTACATCCAGTGTTAAGAGAGAGAACCATTCTGGTCCAGCCCATAGAGGATTGTTACTCGGTAACAGGGCTTTATCAGCTAATGCTGTGATGACAGTTACACAGTGTTTCTCAATACAATATGAGCTAATTCATGATCAGAAATTACAGTTTAAGTCTGAGAGCATGATATTCAGACTTACCTTAAAATTACTTTAAGAAATAATAAGCTATGCTTCTACTCAGGAATGTGCCGGTCTGGGTTGTTTTGTGGGCATTCATTTTTAAGCGTTTGAAGTACAAGTAATACACGTCCAATTGTGAGGACCATTGTTTATACTTTTCTCTTGGCTGTTCCCCTTTGTACTCTGTCATAGGTGTTTGGTACATTTACAACAAAGGGACATTCCAGTTCATAATTCATGACAAGGTCAGTAAAGTTTGTCCAAAAAACATGGGTAAGACACATTGTATAATATTTTCTCAAGATTTCTGAAGTTGTATCTTCAGCTTCAGAGGAAAGACTCTTGACACATCTGCTCTTTTCTATATGCAACAGTAGTAGCAAATTATTACGATTTCAAATTCAAATTTTTCCTGAGAAGATGTATGTCTGAGTCTTATTTAGAGGTAAGATGGATTGATCTGATTGTACATGCCAGGATGTAACTGCTGTTGCTCATCTGCCATCTCATCTATCAGAAATCTAACATCAGAGGTGCTTGAGGGAGAGACAGCCATCTCTTCTGACTATGGAAGGGGACAGTCTCATCTTCGTCTTTCATGTGTTAGGAAAGCTCTTTAACTCTGTTTCTGCTTAGGCAGAGAACTCTTTGTTTAGCCATGTAGTTAACTAGGTAGCTAGAGGAAAAAAGGTGCAATATTGACTAGTGATAGCATACTGGTTTTAGACTGGGAAAAATCTGCTGGCTAGTAATAAAAACAGAGTGATGTATTTTATTCAGTATTCTTGTCCTCACTAATATTGAAGTGTTATCGGGCAAGAAAACAGCAACTGGAAAACCATTTTTTTTTTTCAGTTGGCCCAGTTTATTTGGTATTTATGCTGATTGCCAAGCAGATGTTAGACATCAGTTTCCAAGCCAACAACCTGGAATAGCATGAAATGCAGAAATTTCAAAGGTGTCAAGACCTATGTTTTTTTAAATTGTTCATGGCAGCAAGGAAGATGACGATTTTCTTTATTAAGTACAGTGTTTGCTGTATATTTCACATTAAGAAAGAATTTGTGTATCTGCAGCCATCTTCTGACAGGGAAATTCAGAGAACAGAACATGTCAGCATTGCCAACCTGTTTTGTCTGAAGTCAGCCCGTTTATCATATCTTGCTAGTGAAATTGGTGTGAGCAAACCTGTCTGGCGTTGCGCAGTGTCCTACAAGCAATCTGTAATCATGTCAGTGGTTCCAGCTGAGCTATGAAATACAAGTCTTACAGTGGTGAGCTTCAGTGAAGAGCTGGGTGGAGATGGTGGTGTTTCGGCTAAGCTAGGAGACATCTACCACACTAAAACATACACAGTTATAGTGATAAAATGCTAAACTTGTAATTCCATCATCTATCTGAGCTGATTTTATCTTCCTTCCTTATGGTTCATCTTTCACCTGGTTTACTGACAAAGCAGCAATGCAATTTCTGCTATGCTGTTGGAGATTATAGATTTTCAGAGGTGTCACGTATGGCAGAATTTTGCTCATCTTTATTCTTGATTTTTATACAAGGAGGAAGTATCTCAGCTTGGTGGTTGGGTTCCATGTCAAATTTGTAGAGGCAGAATGTAAACTGAGCATATTGCTTTGGAAATCACTGAGGCAAAACCCCTGGAATTCAGTGATGCCTCTTACAAAGCTGTTCAGAGTGGAACCATAATTAATGTAAAAATGGGAAGACTTAAGCACATCCATTCTTAGGTTCCAACTTTTTTGTCTTTAATTGGTCCATTGATTTGTTGCTGCTCTTGTTAACATGCCTTTTTCAAAATTTACAGATCAGAAGTGTCATTAGATTTTTGTAAGAGTTCTATCATTAAATAATAGTTTATTTTCTTTTTTTCCGCCCTTCCCAGCGTATCTACAGTTTTAATTAATGGAAAGTGACAGGTGATAAGTCAACATTACTTCCCAATTTGACTGAAAGTTTTCATGATATAAGTAACTTAAAGCTCATCTGTTCTGCATTTAGCAGAGACTTTATATACTATAGTGAGATTTTAACTTGTGAGTTGCAATGGAAATATGTGTACTTCCCTTACGAATTAATTGAAAAGCAGGTTTGCATCAACATCAAAGGATCTCTGACCCATAGAGGGCTACTGTGGTCATATTGGAGTATAACTGGTAGTAGTTTTTCAGCAATGGAAGATAGTATACTGCTGCTGATGTTCATCTTTACATGTTCGAATTAAGGGTTTGGGGTTTCTTTTTCAGTGTTTTTTCTCAGTCACTGTCATGACCAGATACAATAAAATAAGTCAGTTTGGGGAGGGAAAAAAAAGCTCTTCTGTCTTACCTTCGGCTCATCTATCTGTAAACACAGAAATGTCTTAAAAAAAAAAAAAAAAGAAAATGAAATGAAAAGAAAGAAGGAGCTTGGTTATGTTCTGGGGTGGGTAGGAAGATAGCTGGCTTCTTTCCCCTTACAGTTCAGGATTATTTGACATAGAAACTAGGAAAAAATTAGTAAATCAAAATACCATTTGAACTTTTCATAATAGGCATGAAAAAAAATGCTATCCCATTAAACTGTTTGTCCAGAGGTGAATGAGTTTCTGAAAGGGGGACAGGAAAATGAGTCTGACTCCTTCTTTTCCTCCTCCTGCCTCCCCATTCACTGCCTCCCATTCCCAAGTAGACTGATGTGCTTTTGAACAAAGGGAGAAGAGTTGTCGTCTTCCCCTGGGAGTTTTGCCTAGGTTCTCTGGGACGTGTTTTCCCTCCCATGAGCTGTAGAATTCCACAGTTCCGCATAAAACCACAATTCAGCCATTGACTGCCAGGAGTGGAAAACCTGCCCAGTGTTGTCTTCGCTTCTCTCACTCTTTGTTGAGAAGGGGATCACTTCTGGTGAGACATGGGTGGCTTTAGCCCCTGCCTGTCTTGGAGAGGCTACAGAACGCTTGTCTACAGGCAAGGCAAGCCTGCGCCATAGAGGCGAGGCACAACTTCAGCACCGATGACGGTGCGCTGAAGCATTGCTGCCTAACAGCAGTGTTACACGCGTTTAGGATTAGATAGAGTTTGTCTGAAGAATGTGGGGTTTTAAGGTTGGATTGCTTGTTTCTCCCTGTAGTGGCATCATTCTTTTATAGCATCATACTGTAGTGGAAATGACCTTTTTCATCTTCACAAAATTGGAAGATGAGGAAGCTAAAAATGTATGGGCGGTAGATGTAGAGACAGTGTTAAAGAATTCCAACTCGTTCTGCTTTTTTTGCAATACATAGCCAGTCTGCAGAGTTAATTTCTTTATTAAGAGGATTACTCTTACACACTGTCTAGCAGGGACTCTGTGGTTTGGAACTGGAACTGCATGATACTATCAGCTGTAAGCAGACAAAATGATCAGATAAGTAATGGATTCATCTTGGGCGAGGGAAATGAATGTCTCATCATTTCAGGGTTACCCACACAGCAGAAAGTAATTATTCTGATGTTTATTAAGTGCTCATGGCAGTAAGATAGTTACCCACTTTGACAAATTAGGTGGGGAGAAAATTTGGGCTAAAAGCCAGTAACTTGAAACAAAGCAAATCATAATGATTATTTCCATATAGCAGACACACACCCACATATATTTGCACACCCCTTCTCCCCCTCTGGGTAATAGTATAATTTTCCTGCTGAATTTCTTCCTCATGATAAGCAAGGTCTGTAGTGAGATTCTTCTACTGGCATTAAATTTAAAGGGGATGAAGGGTGGGTATCCCATTGTATGAGAAGAACAAAAAGTTTTCAGGGGGTAAAAAGTTTCCTATCCTCAAATTCATGCAAGTTTTGTGTTTCTTAGAAATAGATATGCTTCCATGAAGTGTTTTCAGATTAAGATTTATGCCCTCTTTAGAAATCTCAGTTATTTCCGAAGAAAACTATTGGAAAGCATTACAAAAGGTATGCTAGCAACCAAGAGAAATAAATTGTATACAAAATAGTGAATGGTAGGGGTCAGGTCACGTCCTCCCTGTTCTGGTTGTCCACCTTCCAGACCATGGTGCAATATGCTATCATGTAGCTGGACCACCCAACGATCAATTAGATGTGCAGACAGACTGCTGTGGGCGCACAAAGAGTGTATGGAATTCTTTATGTTTGGATCACTTAGAAGAAGCTTCTTCATGTTAAGTAACAGCATAGCAAATTTTTAGTGGAGGTTTAGATGAGTTTAATAGTCTTAGCTGAAAATCATCTAAAGCTAGTTTCAGTGCAGAAAAATTGAATTGATTTACCTTCTGTGTGAGTGCTTTTGGGTTTTGTTTGGTAGTGGGTTTTGCCACCCCACCCCCCCAGTTGGTGATGTAATTTGTTAATATGGAAAGTATCAAACTGGGTTGTGGAAGAATCCGTCCTACAAAACAGATAATTTTGGTAGAATAGTACTGATGAAAGAGCGCTTCTGTTAACAGGACGATAGGATAGAATTGAAACAGACTCAAGTCTAACTTTTGTTTTGAGGATAATGCCTGTGTAATGATCACAGAATTTTTGCTGTAGTCAAAGTTAATTTATTCAAGTTATTTAACATTTTTTGGGGAGGGAACCAAAACACCAGCATGACTCTAATTAATGTAAGTGCAGGTTAAGTGTCTTTAGACACCAATAATTGGCTGTGTAATTACATAACCCACATAATGTTGCAAATTTATAACCAATTATAACAAGCATGTTTTCCTTACATATATTTCTGTTTTTCTACTGTTAGTTGCGTTATCTTAGTAAAACATTCATATTTATAAGTGGAAAAATTCTTCTGCAAAATATAAGAGACACTAATGTTTCACCTGTACATTTTCTGATGAGACATACTGCTGTGTTCACTTTGCTCCAGTGTATGCAAGCCTGCAGTTTAAGACTTCTTTTCCTGAAAGTTGGCTCATGCTCTTAGGCCTGTTTTCCAGTATATTCACCATCTTTAAAAGATTTCCAGCTTCACCCCTTTTCCAGTGCAAAGATGAACGGAAACAACTAAGTTCAGGAATTAACACACCCACTTATCTCCTCCCTTCTCCCAGATTAAATCAGCCTCTGGACTGCGATCAGAATTTACTTTCATCTCCTGCCAGTATGACTTCAGGCCTAATCTAGGCTCAGTGGGTGTCTAGAGGCGACAATTGCATATTAGTTTTGCTCTTTTAGGTAGGGAGAGAGAGTGGAAGAGACAACAGACTATTGCTTATTGGAAAAGACACCTCTTGACAACACCTCTTTAACAGCTATTAAAGCCAAATTCAAGCATGTTAAATCAGGAAGGGCTTTAGAAGAAGTTTATTGGCTTTAAACATTAAAAGAATGAATTCCAGGTTCTTCTTACTTGTGCTGCTATAAAGTTTTTTAAAGTGCTTCATGTCTGCTTAGGCCACACAAAGAAACTTTTACTTATTGCTTTGCTTGTGCCCTTCGAATGAAAGCTTAAACTGTGTGAGATTTTCCTCCATGACCTGGACAATGGTACCTCAGACCTGCCAGTACCACAGGTCCCTCAGATTAGACATAACTCACACCTACTCTCTCTGTTGTCTTCGATTTTGCCTTTTCCTTTGGCCATGAGATGGCTACTTTGTGTCCATCAAGTTTTACCTATTCCTTTTCTTCTTCCACTTCCACCTATTTCAAGATAAATGTTGGTAGCTATTTCATTTCTATCAAGCGTGTACCTGGGAAGAGGATGCTGGTATAATAGTTACCTAAGGAAGGAACTTTTAAGATAGTAGGAGCTTAAACACCTTTGAAAATGAAAAAAGGTGTCAGTTGCTTGCAGATATTTCACTTGTAGGATAAAACCCACAATGAAGTAATTAAAAGTTTAGGGAAAAATTTAAGTTTAAAACAAACAAGGGATGATGCTGTTGAGGTTCATGCCTTAAAGCAGGCTGTGTGTACCCCATACCAGCCCTGGCAGATGTTTATCCTGCTCCTTAAAATCTGCAGTGAAGAATATATTGTATGTTCCTTCACTTACCTATCCTCTGTCATACAGATACGCTGTCCTGGCTTCTAACCCAAATCCTCTGGGATGCAAATTAAACTGATTTCTCCTTTTTCGTGGAGCAGAAATTAAAAAAGATGCTCTCTGTCCTCTTTCTAACGACCTTTTATACATCGGAAAATGTTTACCTATGTCTTCTTATGCTTAAACCTGGTTGTGCAATTTTTCTTTGACTTGCATTTCCTGTTGTTTTTGGAGCTGTCTGTTGGTCATTATTTTTTCAGTGGTGCCCAAATTTGGACACATATCTTGGCACTTGATTAGCAGAATAATTATTTCCAGTCTTCATCAACATCTACTGGAGCAAAATTATCCTCCCAAGTATCTCCATACAATAGTTCCAGTAAGATTTCCTTGGGTTTTTAAGTCTTAAGAGCATCCACAGTCCACTTTTTTATTGTCTGCAGCAGCCAGAAGTTTTTTTGCAGTATTGCAACCTGCGTAGTTTTTCCTTATTTTGTACTGTTGTAATTTTTTCCCATCTGTCAGACTTTTTTAAAGTTCATCTTCTGGGACATTAGACTCTCCTGTTTGTGAGTGTTGTTTTAGACTCTGAGCCTGTTCCTCACGATGCTTAGTAGACCTGTGAAATCCTGCTGAATCTCCTCTTCTGTTTGACAGTGAACAATTGCTCTGCAGGCAGGCAGTTTTTCGGTTACTTGTGATCACCTAATATCTTTTTCCCTACGTTGCAGTTCCCTGTTTTGAAGAGAAGGTCAGAAGCTGTAGCTGGTCAGGATACATCGCATGGCTGCCATTCAGACATGCCTCCCCAGCTCTGACAGTCACATAACCCTGCAGGCTGCTGGTCATCTAATCTTGCATGCACACACATGGTCTTGCCTTGAGATGACTTAACCATTGTATGATGTGGGAACCTGGGGACGCTGCCCACATCTGATGGTCCCTTGAGAAAGAGTGTGATGGGAGGGATTTGATGGGACAGGATGGCAGATCAAACCCTGATGATGACCTGAATAATAACTGCAATTTATATAGCATTTGCTTCTTCTACCTCTATTCAAGCTTATGCTCACTTTCCTTTGTTAAAAATAACAATACCAAAATAAACGACAAAAAGAACAGATCACAGTTTTTAAAAACAAGTTTGAGAAAACAACTTCTGCCTCTTTCTTCTTTTGTTTGTTTTCTTCCCCTATTAACTAAGGACCTTACTTTTGATATTTTCTTTGAACATACGGTTTATAGAGAACATGTTTTTACTGTCTTTAGTATCCAGCTAACTGTAACTCATTGCATGCTTTGCCCTGTCTGATTTTACCCATATGTGTTTCTGTAATTCCTCTGCACTATGACTAATCATTTGTCACAGGTCCTTACTTCCAGATTTTTTAAAAAAATTCCTTTTATATTTTCTGATTATAAATAGGCCCTAACACAGCTGAATTGGCCCCTTGCTGTGCTGCTTATTTTTTCTAGGTTGGGACAAATTCTCTCTTCATTTCTTTTTACTCAAGAATTTCATCCCCTCTGCTTTATCCTTAGCATGTTACTGTATCCCTTTCTAAATCCAACTTTCCTTATTGTATCAGGGTGTGGCTTTGTTGTTTTCTTTTTGTTGCTTTTGGCATTTTAGTCTGTCAATCTCGTTTCTTTTTTTCCCACCGAATAAAGAATTTGTCATTTTGGCTAATTTGTCCCTAATTTGGTCTTTGTTTCTTGACCCATCTCTCCTTTACTTAGAGTTAAATAAAATTCAACTTCACCTAAAAAATCTTCTCAAAAATCTTGTTGGACTTGTCTTTTCTCCCCCTTGTCCATGGATTTCTTAAAATTCCCATTACTATCAAGTCTTCTTTTGTCCTCGCTCTTTTCACATTTTATATTTGCTCAGAGGTATTTAAAAGTCTGCTTCTGAACTCTTCCTGAACTTCAGAGCAAGTGTATGCATTCTTGATTTACAACGTAAGACCTTCATCCTTTTTTTTTTCCCATCCTGCTCTATTTTTCATCAGCAAGTTCTTTGCACCCTTCCACGCCAATTCCAGCCCTGCGATTTATCCCCAGTCTTTGTGATGTGGATTCAGTGGGAATTTTGGTTGATTCTAAAGACTTGAAAGTTCTTCCTGTTTACTACCCTTTCTTCTGACATTTCTGTATAGACATCCCAGTTGTTTTGCATGTCGCCATCTTATTCTTTCAGTTGTCTCTTCTGCAGTCCTCAGAAATGGTTTTGACTGAAAAATCTAGTTATTTTCGATACTAAACTACAGACACTTCAAAGGAACTCAGTTTAATGAAATTGCTGAGTGCTCTCTGCTAAAATTCAGGCCTCCTTAGAATGTGTTCTGTTGATTATTCAGAAGTGGAGGTGTGCAACATCAGTAGTATCGAAATTGCCAGCTACAAATGTAGAGTGAATTCCAGTCATTTTTTTTTAATGTTATATTTCCTGCAAAACAATTATGGTTTAAGAATCCAGCGGCATAGTTCAGTGTGAGTCAGCATGGAGGCAAAATCTAGAGCTTTCATAGTAATTTATTTTGGTGATCATTGGCTTTTGAATACCTGCTGTGGTTCAGATTGGATGATTTGTGCTCTATGACAAGTTTTCAATAACCGCACTCCGATTAACAGCTTTCTGGGTTATGATTTTAAATGTACCCATCAAACGCATATGGTGACTTGCCAACCCAGGGTAATCAGCAAAGCCAGAGCAGTGTAGGTAGAACTCCAGTGGGTGTCTGAGCTTCCCTTCTGGGCAGAAGACAGAATGTTTCTAGAGAATAACCAGTAATTTGCCCACTGTTTTCTGCTGACTCAAAGTCCTTTTGTGGCTTGTTTGTTACACAACGTTGGAAAGCAAAATGGATTTTTTTTAACTGCCCTTTTTTTTCTCTCCCCAATGTACTTTTTGGAGGGAGACTTTGGCAGTAGAAGTTAAAGGTCCAGTATCTATACAAGTAGGGATGGGTGGAAGAATAGGTGCCAACAAGGGAAGTGGTAGAAATCCAAAAGTCTAACTACGCAAAAATAAAGCTTCTGCCAAAGGGCATTTTTATCCTTTCTGCTCATAAGAGCAGACCTTAAGACTTACCCATGGGGATGGGTCTGTATGGAACCTGGAAGTGATTACTTAAATGGGAACATAAAAGGACTGTATTTGTGCGCTTTTTTTTTTAAGAGAAAGGAATGGAAACTTTGCAGTATTTATAGTAGCTCATGCCAAGTGGGCTTGTCATCAGCCTAAGCTTTTTTTTTTTTTTAACCCCCCCCCCCCCCCCCCCCTTTTTTTTTTAAACTAGGGAAGATTTATGAAAAATGGGATTTAAGGATAAGTCTCTATGGAATAACTGTTTGAACACAGTCATATCTGTTGCCTGTATATTACTTTGTGATAAATCGAAGTTTTAAGATTTTTCCTCTGGATTTTTGTATTTTTGCAGTTATTTTTCAACATGTTGCTTATTTACACCTTGCTTCATTTTTCACGTGAGTGGTTCTGTCATTGTGTCAGGTTGCATAGGGCATATGTCTTCATGGCTACCAAGGCGACTCAGGATGTCTGACGGTTTCCAGACCTGTGAGGTTTATTGAAATTTGTTTGTATGTGGTTTCCCTATTACCCCTGAGCTTGCATGAGGATCATGCATGCCTGTATTTCTATGCTCAGAAATACCTTTTAAAGTATCACTATAGGTGCCTTCTCTCAAACATCATCCTGTACCATTCTGGGACAAATCCTGGGATGCAGGAGTCCAGAATTGTATGTGCTGGCAGGTCACATAGAGCAATCGGTGAGACATTATTTTTCTTTTCTGTTCTTTACATCTCTAGTGAAAAATGACCCCATTTCTCTTCCTTGATCTCCAAGCTGGATCATTTTACTTCTTTTTAAGGCAGTTTTATGAGCAGTTTAGGGGATTTTACAAAGAGGAAATTAATGCAGAGTAATATAAATAATGTAACGAGAAAAATAAAAATGTGAATGTGAAGCTTTATTAAATGCACATAGCTGCAATGTGAAGTGTGTGGGGTGGATTGAGGCCTCAGTTTACAGAAAAGGTTCTTGGCTCTTGCAGCACAATCTGGAAAGCTTGCTGTAAATATGCTATGCTTGTGGTTCCTTGCTCAACCAGTGGCGCCAGGAATCAGTCCAAAGGGGTGGGGAGTGGGGAGGAAGTTTCGTTTCTTGTTCTGCCCCCCCTCCCCAAATTACTTCATATTTTATTACATTAAAATTTGAAGTGCTATTGTTCCATATTTGAATCATTATAAGCTTTGAGGTATGCCTTGCTCTGTAGAAGTATGGATATCATCAGGATCCTCTACAGTGTATGTTTTCTGTATCTGTATTTTAATGTACTTTTTGACTCTCTGCCCAGGATATAGTTATTAGGTTTTCCTCTCTGCTGAAACAGAAGTTGATCTAGTTTTCACTTCAGAGCACACAAAGACACCTCACCTTCTCTCTAGTTTTAATTAAATGCTGTTGCAGCGCATGTAGCAAGTGTCAACCGTCCCATTACTTTGAGAACCTGGTGTACCATACCAACTTACAGGTATGGTTTCTGTAATTATGGTATCAAAATGGCATTGACCACATATCCACTTTGTTAATTTTAATTTTTCTGCCTGAAAGATGATTGTCTTTGTGTCCACATTTCACTTTTTTAAAGAAACATATGAAGTAGTATATTCATTCCAGACTCTAAGATGCATCAAATCAAGCTGTTAGGAACCAGCTCCTACCAGGCAGGAGATGAATCTTCATTCATCTGGCAATAGAGGTGTGGAACCAGTTGCCAGAAGATGTTGTTTGCCAAAATGTAGTTTCAAAGGGCAGCTCTGGTCAAGGTCATGGAAATGTATTGAGGGTTACTGAGCATATGTCCACCTGAGGAACTTCCTGAGCCCAAAACCAGTTAGAAGCTGGAAGACTGTTAAGGAGAAGTGTCTGTGAATCTGGTTTAGACTATTCTTGGAGACAGGGCTCTGGGCTACATGGCTCTCTGATCTGATGCAATGCCGCCAGTTGTACATTTTCATGTCTTTGTTATCAATTTTCTCTTAAAGATGTTAAGTGGAATAAGTTGTACCTCTTTGTTCCAGGCCTGTACATTAAGGGGTCATCAGAATGTCCAGAAGCTATTAAACACCAAGAAACCACCTTTAGCTCAGGAAGGCCTTCAGCTGTAGGCAGCTAAAAGGTGTGAGAATATACTAGAGATACCTTTATAAACTCCCCTTCGGTTTTTAAATACTCTCTTCAGTATAGCTGCTGTAGACCTCTGTGGGAGAGAGGGTACTCCCTGGAGTGGTACTCCCAAGGAGGTGGATCCTTGTTTTGACACAGCTTGGCCTTTCCTATTAGAGTGCACCTGAGCAGTGCCTCGGTGGTGATAATCACATGGGTTTCTGATGGGTTCAGCAAAAAGTCTTACTTACAGTCCTCAGTGCAAGAATTTGTAGTTTTCCTTTGTGACTGAGAAGCATCTAACGTGCTTTAGGTTCTTCCACAATATAGGGTGTGTCAGGAGCTGCATGATGTGTACCAGCGTGACGAGAAAAAGATTCCTCCTCAACAGTGTCTGGATGTAAAATTTGGTGGAATAAATGTTTTCAGAAAGATAGCAGTATATGTTGTTTAAAAATCTGTCTTACATGTCTAACTTGACCCTTAGTTCCACTTTCTGATGAAAAAGGTTCTGTGCGTGTGCAATTACTACCTGCCTTCCATGTGAAAGGAGCTGCAGTAGTATCTAGTGGTAATCTTTTTGTAGTGGTAAATCTGTTCCTCTCCACTGTAAAGAATTCATCTAGTACACTGATCCTAATTGTTCGTTCATGGGCTGAGGGAGACAGAGCATTCTGACAGGAAGGAAGAGTGGTTCTTTGTATTCCTGTTGAAGTTACCACTGCTTTCCCATCAAGCTTGGGCACCCACCTCAGAAGCAATGCTTGTCAAGGAAAACACAACATTTGTGAAAGAGAGAAACGATGCTTATGTGCCCTTCTTTATTATTGATTAAGAATGCCTGGAATGTTCTTATCTTCTTAACTTTTTTTTTTTTTTTAACCAAAATTGCATTATGGCTATTTCATTGCTTCATTTTCTTGTTCTTCATCAAACAAACCCTTACAAATGCTGTGTCTTAATTAAGAAAACTAATCTTGAGTAAGCATTTGCTCAAAGTCAGGATATCAGATCCATGATCTTCGGTATAAGGCAAAATATAATATGTAAGCAGTATTTACTTTGCAATGCTTGCCACTGCTCAGTAGTGAAAAAAGAAGCAACATGGGAAGAGAATATTGGCTAGCTAGTACCTCTTGGGTCTAGATGGGACATGTATAAAGGAGTGTCCCATTCTTCTGTCTTTATTAGAGAACTGTTGGAGCTTGTGTAGTGTAGTGTGGGGGTTTCACAGTGTCCTGCTTCTGGCAGAGTAGATCGTTTTGCACCTGGAGCTCCTTGAGGTAATGTTATGAAGTAACCCTAGTTGAAGTGGCTACAGGTGCTCTGTGGTAAACATCCTGTCCTTGTCCTTATTACTTAACAGGAACTGCCTGAGAGCTGAAAACATTTAGGGGATAAAACAAACAGGATAAATTTTCTGCATTGTCACTATGGTCAATAATTCCTTGCCCTGTTTGGTTAAAATGTATATATGTTTTGATAGCTCCCAAAGCGATGCAAGTAGAACTAGGTCCTTAGAGTTACAGCATAGTTCCTATGCTCACCTCTCATACCATGCTGAGGGGCTTACAGCCATGTTTTTAGAAACACATCCTCAGTTTCAGATGCTCTGATTTTATTCCCTTTGAAAAATCTTGGCCCTGGGAGCAGTGCTGCCTTTAGTGTTGTCTGTCTCTTCTTCTTGAGTACACAGATAACCTCTTTTGCTAGAAGTCTTGCTTCATACTGTTTCCCTTCTGTACTGAAATATTATAGCTTCTTCCTGAACAGAGAAGGCTTTGGATGGATGATCTTTTAAAATATGATATGTTTAAAGCCTAGAAATGAGGTTTAATTGTAACATCAATTCAATTCAAATCCAGGTATTTCTTTTACTAGAGAGAATACTTAAGAAAACTTTGGCTTAGTTTGGTGTATTTTATAGTAAGGTCTCAGTGACATGATTGATGGCAGTCTAATAGATTGAACTAGAAGGTACAACGTAATAGCTTCTCAGAAGACGGTCCTTCCTTGAACACAGTAATATATTATAAAATGCTGAATTATAAAATAACATTGGTGCTGGAAAATATAGAGGATCCCCTTTCTAGATAAATCCCAGGCTATTGCAGCACACTAAACTAGAGACACCAGGGCTATGAAGTCTCCCAAAGAAATGGACTGCTTACAATTTCCTCATTAAATTAAATAAATAAATGTCACTGGATAATCTGTAAATACTCAGCCTGTACACTAATTGCTTCTCCAAATGCATATTTAATTCCTCAGATTGTGGTAAAGTAAGCATCACAGAAATCACAGCAAACTCTCTGAATTAGCTTTAAGTCAGTATTAAGTTCTGTCAAAAGCGCTTTTTTGAAAATGGACTTCTGCATTGAAAAGTCTATTAAATTCTATTAAACACTGTGTTACATATGGTTGCATTGTTATGTGTGCACACACAAACACACACATACACACCCCTACACTCCTCTCTATAGACATCCATCAGAACAGACAAACACAAACCCCTGTACTTCCCCTCTTGCACACATCTTTACTCCTCCCTGTGACACCCCACACCTATACACACGCATATTTCCTACGTACTGCACAACACACCCTAGTCAGGCACAGAAATAGACCTCTGGACATCCCTGTACACGCCACACATGTTCACCTACACATACTCCTATGCACACCTGTGGACAAACCCCATCACACCCCTGTTTCGCACACATTTCATGCACCTGTACATCCCTCCCCACGCATGCACCTGCACACAGTTAGACATGTACACCCCTATATTCGTGTGCCCCTATACTTGCACATATACATTTGAAAGTGCCCACTCATCTATACCCCCGTGTGCATACCCCTCTACACACAAACCCACCCTACGTGTACACCTACATCCATGCAGAAACACACCCCTCAACGCCCCACGTGTGCACCCCACCATACATGCCTGTGCACACGCACACGCAGACACATCTACCTGCTCTGTAAGTTAGGCCTGGATTTAGATCAGAGCATAGGCTTTACGTTTCATGTTCCATCAAAAATAGTGTATTATGCCACAACTAACTACATCATATATCCCCACTGCCTTTAATGTTTGATCCGGCTTTTACTTACTACTAGGTAGTCAATAAATGTTTGGTGGGCATTAGGGAACAAAATCCAGCATTGGGCTCGGCTTTCTGGGATACCTTGAGCTCAGAACAAGAGTTTTTATGTTCTTCCCCAGTGTGAAGGACAAAGCTATGATTACATGCCTGCAAAGCACAACCTTTGCAGCGGTGCCATGCAGAAACAGCCCAGGCAGCCTTGACGGCCATGGGCAGTGGAGGTCTTCCAGCTGCTTTCCCCCAGTGCCAGCACAAGCAATGCTGTGCTGGCTCATTTGGTTTTTTTATACTGGTCACTGTGCTGTGTTGTTTCATAGGCATGTCTTTGATCACCCTAGGAGCTAAACTTTTGAAATATAATGTCCCCTGAGCTGTGGGGAAGAGCTCTTTTCTGTTAAGGTTTAGAACAGAGCCATGCTTATCATCCTTGCCAATGACAGACTGTAATCAAGAGCGTTCATCGCCATATAGACAGAGTCAGACAACAGTTTTACAACCTACATTGAGAAAAAAAAGAACAGAGTAGAGGGGCATTAGCTATGTCAGCCAAGGAATCCCACCGTAAAATTTTAAGAGTTATAATTAAGTTAATTTTTCTTGTGCTATAGAAAATATAATGTACTTTTCCCGGGGACTGTGTAATTTAAAAGTTAAACATGTATTTCTTCAGTGCAAGTCCAGAAATACTTCGTGCTCCTTCACGGGTGCAAATGAAGAGTGGAGAGCAGTGAGCCTTACCTTTTCTTGCCTCTTTTGCAAGCTGCTCAGAAGAGTTAGTCCCTGGATCCTGGAGATACAGCTGTTGCTTGATTCCCCCCGGTTCTGAGTAGTGCAGCAACCTATTTTAGTTGAGAAAGAGGGATTAGCATGTTTCTTTAGTTCTTCATGGCGATTTACAAAGGATAATCGCCTCTTAGAGGAGAGAAGCCCATAGCTCACCGTAGGCTGTGCATCAAGCGTGGTCTGTTGTTGTGACAGGACAGCCACAGTACCTGGTGAGTCTCCTGTTCACGCTGTACAGATCACCACCGCGGCTGGTGGTGCAAAACCTGGGAGTCACAGGATGATGGCAAAATGATGACAGAAATGAGGTAGCAGGTTCCATCTTAGTTTTTAGGTATTGTGTTTGCCTACTTCAGTTAGTGAGAAGAGGTAGCATGAAGAGACGCTTTAAAAATATCTAAAGTGTGGTCATGTAATGAGCATCCACGAGAAGGAGGATGAAAGGGATTTTCTATTAAGAATTCTACATTTTTCTTGAAGCAAAAAGCTGTTTTTTTAAAAAATAGATTTCATTCAAAAGACAATGCTTCTTGAATACTTTCTGCTCTCTTACGGGTGGCTTGAACACTGATGTCACAGACGCAATTGGTTCGTTATGGATTGCTTGCAGTTTTAATTTTCACTGGTACAAATGGAATTTATCAATAGTTAAATTTAGCAGCTATTGTTATGGTATGCGTATATGACCGTTTTGTGTGCGTTCGTTCTCTTTTGCTGTTGTTTTTTTTTCTTACTACTAGGTTCTGAAGAACTTTATGGTGTAAGGATGTAAACATAAATGTAACTAACAGTACAAAATATTATTGGAAAAATTATGTCCCTGTCCTGCAAACAATTGCTTTTATTAGCTTTGAATGCTGAGCAGGTATTGCAGGAGAAAGGCCTCATTATGGAGGATGCACTGGAAGTTACAATAAGCTATTTATAATGACTCAAGTTTTAAAAATTATTCTCACCTTCAGTTCCTGTCATGTCATGACAATAAAAAGGAGAAGTCTTATAAGTACCAATTTTTCTTCTGAAACTGTAGTGTGACTGAAATTTTTATCTGGGTCCCAAGCTTTTCTTTCTAAAATAATTTCCTTGTTCCCAGATTATGATATTCTTTATGTTTTTGGAAAGAAAGAAAAAAACAAGAAGTGAGACTAGGAAAGAGTAATGGTGTTCTTTTAGTTTGTTTTAAACTAAGAAAATAGATTTACAAGGACTTCTTGTTGAATGTTGGGTTTTTTTTTTATTTTTAGAGACGTGATTGTACATTGAATATCTGTCTTGGGCCAGGAAATGCAGAACAGACACCGAGGGAAAGTTAACGAAAATTTAAAAAAAAAATCATATTTCTGTCTTACATTCTTCCTGTGAGATTTTCTGTCTTCACACAGTTAAAATGATGTTTAAAGATATATATAAATTCATTGCCGTTCAAATAATCTAATGTTGTTATGAACTCATCTTGCACTGGTTCTCATTTTAGATTTGTGAAATGATATCCCATACAAACATCAGTCCCACGGAGAGTTTTTCATTTCTTTTTCTAGGCATCAGCATGCAAAGAATTAGTGTTACCGCAAAACTCTGCAGAAAGAATTCTGCTACTGTAGTACAGTGAATATTCTTGTGTATGAAGATAAAGTGCAGAGGGATTGGTGGGATGGGAATCCTTTTCTGGTTTTGTCCTGTGGTCTTTTACATTAAGAGGTTGCTCACCTGTTATGTAACCCAGGATTTAAGAAATCTAGTTCTGTAAGAAAAGCCGAAGTCGTCTTTTCTTTCGATTCTGCTTTATGGTGTGTTCAGAAGCTTCACTTGTGATTCTGCCTGCTATGAACTTGTCTTGGACATCTCCTAGTGCCAGAGCTTAACAGTGGGACTTTACCACTGGAGACATTATTGGGGAGGATCGGTATCACAAAGGGATCCTCAGGTTGCGTGAGTATGGCTTAAAGCATTGCTGAAGTCAAGAGGCATGCGTCAATTTACACTAACTGGAAATCATGGAATGCACCTCTCTACCTTATGCTTCCCAAATAAGTTCACACATACAAATGCACTATGAAAGAGCCAACTGACATTGTCAACGTATTGCATGCCCAAAAGGTGCCCAGAATGTTTGTATCTAACTCTAGTCCCCCACATGAACTAATGTCAGTAACTTTTAAAAACATTAAACTAAAAGTGCACGTGTCTCCCAAGGCTCTGCTTAAATACTCTTGAAACTTTCACTTATTTTTCTGGTCAAGAACTGTTTTCTAAATATTTCTGTTTGCTGGTATTGTTGTATTGTTAGTGTGGACATCAGACCTGATTGCTTCTGTTTCCAGAACAGAATTTCTGACATCCCTTATGGATAACCTGTTGGCCTTTTCACCTGTCTAAATAAAGCTTCATTTTTCCTTCTTAAATCCTTGTAATTTCTCTTCACAACCCTCTGTCTCTTCCCCTTTCTCTTCCCCCTTCTTTTCAGTTTCGGCTTTAAATCTTTCCTGGTCCTCCTCTGCATCACATTCCAGAGATACTGCTACATTCTCTTTCTAGAAAATGTTTAATTTTTAAGCTCATATAATTTCCACCTTTTCCCGAGTCCATTAAGTGGCTTTTTAACAAAAAATAGATTGAATATTCTGTTTACCTGAAAAGCCCTTCATAATTTGTTATGTTTATGATTATATTTATGTATTTATATTGTTATATGCAGCTGTATTTTTGTCCCTGTGCTTGAGAGAGTCTCATTTAATTTTGCCCTGTTATTCTGTACATAAAGCCCTCTAGAAAAATCCAGTTCATGTATTCATTCCTCTGACAATTGTACTTCCTTTAGGTCTGTACATCCTCCTCTCTCTGAAGATATTTATGTATGTAGTCTGTCTGTTGTCTGGCATTAAATCCTGAGCTCCTTAGGTTAAGACTGTAATATTTCTTCATTCTACAAATAGTCTTTTTACCCAAAGTTAATTTTCCCCTGTTCTTCATTTGCAATAAAAAGATATATGTTACAAACAAAAAATTCTAGTGACAGCTGACACAAGATACTGACAGCAGTGTGTCCAAGAAGAGCTTGATTTAAAAAAGCCCTTCTTCTAAGCCTGTACGAGGGTGGCTTCTGAGGGGTAGTCTGCATTACCAAGTTGAGTAATGCAGATGGACTTGGGAGTAAACTGTTTAAGCTAAGTGAAGGCCTCCAACTATCAATTTAAGAAGGCTGGTGTTGTTTGAGCTGTGTGTTAGACATTCATCTCTGAAATGTCTCTAATGATGTTCTTCGTGTTAATACTTCAAGAATCTAGGTGGTTGTGTTTTTCTGGTGCTATGTCATTGTAAACACAGTTGTTATAAACCTAGAACTTGAGTTGACTTGAAGTCAGTTCTGTAACTTGATAGAGATTTGGCTTAATGGCATTCTGTTCCTTTTTGATTTAACACAACTCTGGGCTACTTTTAATAGTGTTCGCAGTTCCAGATAAATGTTCACGAGGCATGGTTTCACATGTCTTTCTGCAGCTGTATTAAATTGTAGGAAGTGTTTCTTTCCAGGGATAGACTTGCACATCTGCTTCATCTGTGAGTAGTCAAAAGTGTGACCTGAGTGAAGAGTGTGGGGATGGAAGGCTCACTCTGTTCTGCTTTACCCACTGAAGCTATTGGAAACTGTTGAAAGGTCTGTAATTACGCTTGGCTTTTTTGCTCAGGCTGTGAAGGTAAGCCTTGCTACCATGGAATTATTTTAACAACTGAGCCTTGTAAATAAGAGGCTTAGCGATAAAATTCTTTTCCTGATGGCCTAGTAATAGGAACATTTCAGTGCAGATCTTCACATCTTTCTTTTCCTGGAGAAGTTAATTTAAGCTGTTTTCCTGTTCCTCTGCCCTTCTAGCTTAGACATATCCATCTAAATTTTCCATGGCTATGTTGTTGATGACTGTTTCTTTCATCCATCACTGCTCTTGCAACTGTTCTGGCATTTCTTTCTGAAATGGTTCTGCTCCAGAAAGATGTCTAATGAAAATATATCCAGATTGTTATTCTGTTAACTCCTGTAATCTAATGTTAAAAATGGGCTTTGCAGGGGTGGGGGTAGTAGGTTCAATGCACACGTGTTACAGGCTGTAAGTGGGAGGGGGCAACAGTTGTGCAGGACCACTCCTGGGGGTTCAATGAGTGGACCACACTAGAGTGTGACTCTTCCAAAAGACCCCAGCCCATGGTGGCCCGTGCTGGGGCAGGGGCACCAGGGAACAGAAGGGTGGAAACCATCACGTGAAGCTGCAACAAGCAATTAAGCATATGGTGACAGAAATCCTAAGCACAGGCTAACAGGCAAAATCTATGATGTTCACCCCTTCAACCTCCTTTATTGCCTGTCACTTGGACAGGGCCATGAGATGGATTGAGTTTCATCTGTGGTGAAGATTAGCTGAGAGCGGGGAAGGAAGAGGATATTTCTTTATGTAAGAGTTTGCTTAATAGTTTATGTCCTTTTCCTCAATGCTCAAATCAGTGATCAGAAGTTTGTGCTGCATGGCAAGAAGTTAACTGAAGTTCCCCAACTCCAGACACTTTTTGCCTGCAATAGAATTTTATTCTGAAAAAGCATGTAATTTTTCTCCAAGTGAAGAAGTCAGTGTACGGGTAGAACAGTAAGTGGAGTGTGACAGTGTAACACAATTCACTTTATATTCTAGGGTGTTGGATGATTAAAGAAAGTTTCAGGCAGTGAAGTGTAACTCTTTATCTACAGCACTTTGACCTACATGAGATTTTCTTCATAATTCCTCAGGCCTGGGAGATTGCCATGAATGCATGTAGAGTGTGTAGCTTAATGTTGAAGTGCTTTGCTTTTGGGTGCAGGATAAGGGGATAATTTAATTTTTGTTTTCACTCCCTGTGTTAGGAATACTGGCAGCATGTTTCACCACAAGCCTCCCTGGGGAGAGCGCTGCATGATGTCCTGCAGCAGTATTTCTTAAGTAGCTTGAATGTCTTTCTCTTTTGAGAGAAAACGATTACCTTCTCTTGGTTAAAGGGCAGTGCTGTGGTACACTGCAAGATGTTTACCAGTTACAACACTGGTTTTGCGTTTCATTGGTCAGGAAGGTTCTTCTGTAGTAAGGCACAAAGAGTGTTCTTACAAGATATCTCTGAGGATACAGTGACTTTGACAGAAGAGCATGTGAGAGTGTTAACATGCTGTAGGAAGTTAAATAAATCATACCTGTTTGAGGTTTCATTATTGCAGACCTGATTTTGATTTCAATGGAGATTAAGTGAATGAGTATTAGGGGGAGAAAAACAGTAGCTTAGTAAACTGTGGCGTATGTTATAGTACCTTCTTCTTTGTCTGCTCATCCTCACAAACCAGTATGGTAGGTGTGGTAAAATCTAGGACCAAATCTTAATCCTAGCACCATTATCTGAGGCCTAAACTTAGCCTCTGAATCCTCCCTTTTTAGCCCAACCATAAACAGAGAAGTTGTTGCCAGCAGACATAAGGCAGAGCAACATTCTTGGGCTGAACTGGAAAAGCAATCATTTCCTGGCAGAGAGCACACTTGGTCAAGTTATAAAGTGGTTTCACTTGAACAGAGCCCATGCTATCAACTTTTATTAGGGTACTGTTTATCTTGGGCCTTGTGGGAGTAAAGAGAAATGGAAATTTTAGGTAAACCCTCGTGCTGCATCTAAAGGTTTGTGCCTTTATGAAGTATGGGACTGGGAAGAAATGTTTTATTTAATTTTGAAATCACTTTCTTTTCAATTCAGAAATTGCCTCTTGTCAAAACAATGTGTTAAAGAAGTAGAAAAAAAGAAGAGTAATTCCATTTCAGAAGCCCACTGCAGCTTTTGTAGATGGGCTTATGAAAGAAAAAGGGCTGTATATAGCTTTTATTACAGCAGTAAAAGCTGTGATCTATGTGTTCTAGAGCAGTGGTTTTATGCTGCTGTGGCCCAAAAGTCGTCACACCCAGCCAAGGATTTTCCTCTTCAGGTGTGTCTTTGCTGCAGCTAGGTCGGCAGCGGGAGTGCTGGGATCAGCCAGTAAACACAGCTGGACTGGGCTGTGACTTTTCAGAGCAGTGTTTGGATGTATCCGGATAACACTCCCCAGAGCTCCAGTGCTATAAGCACTGGGCAGAGCCACCCAAGCAGGTCTTGCACTGAGTCAGCCCACGTTCAGCACATGTTTAGATCTGATGCAGTTAAGCCAAAGTACCGCTGCTGCTAAAAGGAGCAATCACGTTCTGTTTTCCTCTGGTGCTGTTTTTGGACCAGCATATTTTCCAGAGTCTCACGTGAAGCTTAGTCAAACCAGAACCCTGTGGCTGGGTCAGGAAAGACCCATCTGGGGTATATCCCACTTGGGTCAGTCCACATCTGCAGGATGAAGTGTGAAGCACATTGTTGGCTTCTTATTTCCTCTTCATTCTGGCGTTAATCACTGTGGCTCTTGGTGGTCATATTCTGTACTGTCTCAGGGACTCCTTTTTCACAGCCAATAAGTTGTAACAGGGATCAGCTGGAAGGGAAAGAGTGGAAGTCCAAATTCTTTATGAGCTGTTGAACCCAAGGGGAAAAAAGCAGATTTCCTAGGACTATAAGGAACCTTCTGCATCACTGAGCAGTTTTCTGCTGTTGAAGGCACTGTGCCATATAGCCGCTTTCTTAAACTTATCAAAGTCTATATGAAAAACAGCGAAAGTTTTCTTCCCCCTGCTAGTCACATTGGAAAGGCTGTTCCAGGACTTGATTGCTTTAACAGGTAGGAATCTTCAGTTTTGGGTGTAAGTTTATCCACTACTCATTTATATCTATTTATTTTTGTACAAGCAATTATTTTTCATCCTGGGCTTACTTTTCTTGAACTTTCCATGGTGTGGAGACATGAATTGTCTTTGATTTCATTTTGCTACGGGAAACAACGAATCTTGTTTCCTTGTATCCTGTAAGTACTGTCTCTCAATTCATTTTTCTGCATCTATTCTATTTTCGGTTTCATTCTTTAAGGTATGTGATATTAATTCAAGATTCTATATAAGATATACAACTGCTAGTTGTTTTGTAGTGTTGCAATATCTCACCTGGTATATTTAAGAATTTTATTTTCCTGTTTCACCTCTGTGTTTTACTAGTGCATTCAGATCCATCTTCACCTCAATTAAATGATGGGCTCCAAGTATACTGTGGAATTTTATGTTAGTTCTGAACTCCATGATCTTGTGATTTTGGTATTGATTCATATCATTTTTCTGATCCAGACCTCAAAGTCATTATTCTTAGTCATTTTACAGTGCCATTGCTGTGCGTTGTGACTAAGTCATCTCAGCATAAAACTTCTGATACTTGTTCCAGATTTAACAGTAAAAATATTAAGCAGGATTGGTCTAAGCACCAGTCTGTGTGGGACCTCCCTAATAAACTTCTGCCAATCTTAAACTCATTTTGTCAGTACTTATTACCCTCTCTTTTTTGGCTTGTTCTTGCTGTACATCATTGTTCATCTGATGCTGTGTATAAATTTCCATAGGTCAAATGCTTTACTTAAGCTAAGCTAGAAGACATTTTCTGTAAAATCAGTGCTGTTAGTAGAGAAAGATATTTGGTATAAGAAGGAGAATTATTATAAATCCTATGTTAAAATCTGTTTTGTTTGTAATTTATCTGCATATGAATTATTCTTAACTTAAAAATCTGTTCTAAGGCCTTGCTCACTAATGAAGTCCTGGCCTGGAAATTTCTGGGTCACATTTTGGTTGCTTCTGATTGTTTACGCTCTAAATCCTAGCTGTATAAGGCACAGTCCTATCAGTTACTTCTTTTGCATAGTTTCTTGCTTTTCTCATTCCTATTAGGACTTTCCCCTTGCTTTCCATCCTCCGCTTACCAACTTTTATTTACCCGTGGCTGTACTCTTATCTATATGATTTATCTTCTCTGGTGTATTGGGTATAGAAATTACAGATGTATCTCAACCCCATTGCTCAGTGTAAGACTCCACATATCAGTCACACTGCCCTAACTCAGGGGACTGTTTCCCCAGATGCTCAGTGGAGCTGAGTCTCTTGGTCTGCTTATCTTTACATTGCACCTAGCTTTTCATGGCTGGCTTCCTGTAAACACAAAGGTCGATCCGAAACATGGAAGAAATGCATCTTCCATTCTCATACTATCCAAGGATATATTGCAAGGGTAATTGCAAGGCTTCTCTGTTGTTCCTCCCGTTCAGAAAAGGAAGGGCAGCAGTAGTGATTGCCAAGATAAATTTGATCATAGTAACAGGGGTTTTTTTGCTTTGTGACACTGCCTTTGTTTTGTCTTGTGAGATAGTGTTTCGATGACTCAATCTGCTATTTCTTGAATTGCTGTTTTCCTTTCCCCCTGCCCTTTAGAGAAGGGAAGGAAGGTGCCTGGAGTGTAGGTAACCTTGCCAAAACCACAAAGTGAATTTTCACTTACTGTATTAAGGCAGGTATTATCCTAGAGGAGGCAGAAGTGTGGTGCGCACGTAAGGAGTCACGTGCAATGAGATCTTTAAGGTATTCTTAATAGCATTGTCAAAACATGGAACAAGGAGCACAAAAGAAAGCAGTGAAGCTGCCTCTGTAGGACCAGCAATGAAGCCTTTGCAGACTTTTTTTATCCAAAATTGTCAGCAGTGTGATAAATACTAGGTATTTAACTGGATGATTCATCTGCACAGCATTAGGTTCACAGTGTTTGCTTCCATATAATACAGAAAAGGTTTTGGAACAAGCACAGGCATATTTTTATGACATAATCTACTTTGTACTGAATAATCAAAAACTCTTTCCATAATATTCTTTCATCTTTGGGTGAGTGAGAATGTATTTCATGCCCTTATTACCTGGAGGGTAAGCTGTTGGTATGTGCTGTGCTTCGATCAAAACTGAAGATTGTTTCAGTTGGTGAAAAATGTAGTTCTTTAGTTTGTGGACTTTTCATTCATCTTTTGTATGTATTTCATCGAGCTGATCATCTGTTTTCTTCTACAGGCTGCTAGTTCATGTAGTGTTGCCATTTATCTGAATATTTATTGTTTCTCTGCTTTGGACATCATTGGATTGGATGTCTGACCAAAGGAAAGGTTTGATCCCACTGCAAGATTTTAAATCAGTATTTGTTCAAATTTGCTTTTAATTGCCTATTTGGAATTTCTTGAAATTCTTTTCCTGAGTAGTATATATTTTCAAAGATCCTGTTAAGGAAGTTGAATCTGCTCATGTGAGTATGTAGTAAAGTTCCCTGAATCACAGTGGAAGTTTGGTACTGTTCCCATCTGCAGAAAGTGAAATGAAGTGTCACACCAATTGAATTAATGTAAATATTTACAGTAGCAAAAGTAAAAATAAGTCACTACCTTTTCATGATCTGAAGTGGAGAGAGAAAATTGTCACTGTATAAGTGAAAGAATGCTGACCAATGAAATTCTTACAAATAAAATTGCTAACTGGCATATTATGGAGTAATAAATATTCAGCTTTCTACATAAAGATGATACTTAATATCTTGGTTCTGGTTTTGAGGAATAGAAGTGTGAAGGACAGGCTGTGTTCAATTAAGATGTGAATTGGGATGGTGAAATAGCCTCTGAGCACTGACCTTCATTTTGAAGGCTGTTGAGAAAGGGCCACAGGCAGTGAGAATAAATTCTCGTTAGGGCACTGTAGCCGAGTGACTATGAGAATGTATTGCAAAGAATGATAGCAAAGCAGAAAGAGACCAAAAAAGGGTGAGTGACGTAAAGGGAGAATATAGTGGTGGAGGGCTGTGAGAGGGAAGTCCAGTATAAGCACAAGAAGCTGGGGCGGTGCCGGGGGAGGAGGGGTGCAGCAGGAATGGGGCAGCTGCCTTGCCATCAGAGGAGGACATGGAGTAGAGAAGGGTAATGGCAACTGGTCGTATTCTGAAGGAGAACGTATGTAAGTGACATTTCATTCTGACAGTAAATCTGCTTTTGTGTTTCTCCAGGTTACATTTTTAACTTCACAGTGATGAGAGAAAAGTGAAGAGCTGTAGGTTCTCAGGCCTTTCTCAGTCCAGGTTCTGTTTTATTAACAAAACGTTAATAAAACCAGTGTGATTTGTTATAGTTTTAGTGTCTTGTCACTGGAAAAGTAATTTCCGTCAGAGATTTGCTGTATCCAGTACAATCCATAGACACCTGAATCCCAATTAACATGTATCTATTTTAATGAATCCATGGGAAATATTTTCTTTTTTTTTTCCTCTTGGGGTTTTTGTTTTGCTTTGAAGATTATAGTTAGGGTAAGATTCTAAATTAGGGTAATAGTTAGGGTAAGATTATATAGGGTAAGATTCTAAATTAAGAACTTACTATTTTCTAAAGGCTGGGACATTTCTAGGCCATTTTATCAGTGATCCTATGCTTGCATGAGCGTGGCTGAAGTCACAGAAAAATGTTCTGTGAAGAGGAAGGGTAGAAATCCTTATGCGAACTTCACCAGTGGTGAAAATATACTGCCATGTTCTACTTTTAAAGACATACATTGCTTTATTTGGAATACAGAGTAAAAATAGACCCTCTCACCTGATTTTGCCTGTATCTCACTTACACCAGTGAGTGTTTCTTTACACTTCATCACAGCTCAGGGCGCTCTGGGCAAGCGATGAAGTGCCGTTCCAGGCACCCCCTGGCAAGAGGTGTTTTATGGGAAGGCCAGATAGTTTCATGACCATATCCTTTTCTGGCAGTGCTATTCAGCACAGCAGTCATTGCTTTCTGCTGCTTATTCCAATCTCCAGAGATCCCCTCTATCCACTGGTACAACGGGGTGTGCACCCAGGTAGTGAACTGGATTGGAAAACTGATTTGCACTAAAAATAACCTTTTTCTCTTTTGGTAGGTTATTTCTAGCCTGGTTAGTTGCTTGATCCGAATCACAGCATGGCTGGATAAACAGATACACTGCTACCCTAGACATACTGAAACAAAGGGGTCAGGGCAGGGAAGGTAAAGCCTGTTTAAGACAGCGTGGCTTCTGAAGGAAATGTCTGTGAATGTGCTTGAGGAGGACTGGGCTGGCAAGCAGACTGCATAGGAACAGTTTTGTGTAAAACAATCTTTTCTGGGAGGTGGGAAAATATTTTGCTAGGTGACAGTGGATGTGAATTTACCATTACTAGAGAGATATTAATTAATGGAGAGGAGCTCAGAGACAAGCAACAAAAATAATCAACCCTGTCCGTGTGTGTGCAAGTGCAAGAGGATTGGCTAGGTATGAGCATTTTGAGGAAGTGATGATGGCATAGGAAGGCACAAGCATGGAAATACTTACAAGGTGTCAGGATCACAGATAGTAAGGGGTATGGTAAAATAATGAAGAACAACAGTAAACCTAAGGAAGCTTGTTTTGATATTGCTGTCAGTGTTGCATTCTACCATCAGAAGGTTTCTGTCACTGTCAGGAATAGTTTTTCAAGGGAGGTTCCATTTCTTGGAAATCATAAACCGGAGCTGGATAAATACTAGAAAACATAACTGTGTGCAGTAATTCTCCATTGGCAGAGAGATGAATGACTGATCTGTTACATATTTACATCTCTTAGCAACTGTGAATCGTAGCTGGCAAATGCTGTTGAAGACCACAACTGAATTTTGGATGGGAAATTCAAAATAAAGGCCGAGTATGTTGTGCAATCATATTATTGGCTGTGCCTACTACTTTTAATCTGCTTGCTTGTTCCTTCATATTGCAAGCATGCTTTCAGTATGGTCAACTGTGAATGAGATACTGTGCTGGATTCCAGTGAGGCTAGAGGCTTGTAAAGTCTGGAAAGCAACTGACATCAGAAGTCAGTGTGTTACAACAACGTTAAGCTGCACAATCTGCTTATAAAAGGAACCTCCTTGTCTAAACAGAGGTGCTGGTGCTCAGAAAATTTTGAGACAGGAATTTTCAACTAGTTTCCTGGACAATGGTGAGATGATTTGTAGCCTTTCTCTTGTTCATGATGGAGTGGACACGGGAAAGTATAATGCTGTACTGAACCAGCACTATAGATTTTCACTCCTCTGTAGAGTATATTTACTTGTCATCTTGGTACTCTAGGACCGTAAATAACTGATAGGCTTCGACTGATCTTTTCGAGCAGTGTGCATAAGGTTCTCATTTTGGTTCTCTTTTGTTTTCCTTCATTATGTAATCAAAGCATTTATTTTGTTTTTCATTTGCAATAGTAAATACTGTTTAAAAGTGCAATTTCATTTAATGTACTTATGTTTCTATTCAGGTCTTTTCCTCTGGTGTATTTAATAGTACAAATATTGGAGGTGAACTTGAAGGGCAGATCTGAACGGAATCTCACCTATAATTTGGGCCCATGCTCAAATCCTGGTTCTGATTGTGCCTGGCTTTAATGATGCTGAATTCCTGGAAGCTGCTATCAGACCATTTCATTCCCAAATGGTAAAAGCATCATGAAATCCAATTACCTTGTAAGGTTATGTCTGTATTTGATTCAGTACTGCAAAAATTAGATTGCATTTGGGTTTTGGACCAAACTCCTGTTTCCTTCAAGGCACTGAGGAGGATGAGATGTTAGGCTTGCTTTTTAACCCATCTGTATTAAATATATAATATGGAGATATGGTTTGAATGTAATTGGTTATGGTTTATGTGTAGCTATGGAATTTGAGAATCATCTAATAATTTTCCCTTTAAACAGACTTTTTCAAGTACCAGCATGGTTATGCTGCCTTCCTTGAAGACTGCATAATTTTTAAATTCCTCACTTTCATCCAGCCTTTTTCTCATCCTTCTTGTGTGTTAGCTAATCCTGACATTTTCTTAATTTAAAGCCTAATTCATAACATGAGTTACATTCAGTCAGCGTGAATAATTCTCCTGATTGTAACTCAGTGTGAAAGTCCTTTGCGGAGTCAACTCTCTTGGCTGTGTTCTCTTCTAATCTTCTTCTTTAAAAAGGATATGTATCAGTGGTGCTGTACATGAACAATCCGTTTTATCCTCTTTATGATTACATGTTGCTGGTCTAGTTTGCATATAGAAGGATGGAAGGTGAAATACGTTGGACTTGTCCTGACTTCGATAGCTCTGCACGCGCAGGTTTTCCTAGTCTGATGTATTTTAAATTCCCTTCAATTTCTATAACAAATGAAAACAGCCCATTCTATTATATATTTAAATTGTTCTTGTAACAAACAAAATCACATGAGTTAGCTGCTGCTGCTATTGACTGTGTGCCTGATGCTTCATACTGCCTCAGTTCCCTTTCTCTGTAATGCAGTTGAACAGGCAGACTGTAACAATACGATGACTTGGATGAGAAATGGTGGCTTATGATAGCAGTAGAAGTTAGGTGTATTCTTGCAGTCTTTGGATGCTCTTGGCTGTTGCAGGACATCAGAGTCACCTGGTCAGACTAGATGGCAGAACCCACATTTTATGCTACAGTTGCATCTTTAAGTTCATGAGCCACATAAACCAGAAAGGGTGGTTTGGTTAGTAAGTTAGTAATCCCGTAAGACCTTTCTCTCAGACTCTAGCACTTTATTCTGCACTTTGCTTATTTTTACCTTCAGTATCTAAGGATTTTAAAGTAAGCATCACAATTTTAATTTCACTGAGCAATAGAGGCAGCCTACTGAAATGCAAGCACTGTGTACAAAATTACTTAGTCGTGTTATATTTCTTTATACAGTGCTAGTCTTGAATCCAGCATACACCCCTGTGTTGTAGAGCTGTATTGTGAACAGTCCTTAATGGTGTATCTGGTTGAGGAAATTAGCTATGTACGATTATTCCACTGCTGTTCATAAAACCACCTACTTGTAATGATGGGATATAGGCAGTTAGATTGGTACCTAAGTTACCATCTGGTGTGAAAGAACAAACAGAAATGTGGTATTTTGATGTATGTGTGGTATGTCGCAGCTCATGTTCCTCAAGGTAGTGACTATTTACACCATCAAGATGTAGGTTGCATCTCTGTCATGCACAAAGGAATGTATTTCTTGAGAAGCAACTGATGTTTTCACAGTGCACTACTTAACAGATCTGGAGGTGAATACTTTAACTTAATTTTTTAATTAAACAATTAGGGCATTGAAATTTCTGTTCAGCAGGGGTTGACTCCTTCCCCAGATTCAGTGTGCTCTAAATACTACAGAAGATTTCAGAAACCTTTGCTTTGCAAAGCTTCTGTTGCTTGTCATAGGTTGCTAAAAGCCACGCAGTTGTATTCTGCATCCCTCTAGATCTAAAGCACATCCAGGTTTTGCAAAGGAAGGCAGATAAACTCTTCCATTTAAGGTGTTTTTTGATATGTATGTATGGGAGCCTACTGTTTGGCTGTGTTGTTATTAAACATGCTAAGATTGAGTCTTAGTTGTGCGGGGTGGGGGTGGGGAACCCAACCCACATCTGGAAAACAGCCTTCAATAACCTTTGCTGCCAGAATAGTTAGACCACTAACTAATTGCAAACACATGGGAATATTTATAAAGAACAGTGCATGGGCTCAGAAAGTGACTGATCTCCTGCTCTGGTTCAGCATATATGAATGACAGCCCTGAGTAACCCTGTTCCTTGTCAAAGCAGGTCTGCTTCATCAAACTGTGACAAAGTACAGCTGCTCTGCAGGCAGTGAGCACCCCAAAATATTTCAATGTGAATTGCTTATGCTAAGGGAAAAAGATTTTGAAAAAGCAGTTGCCTTGCTAAGAATTAAAAAGGACAGTTTACTTGTAGTTTCTATCATCTATCAGTGCTTTGTCGGTGTTTGGAAACTTGAGGAGAATTTGAAGATCTTCTGTATTTCTGTTATCTTTCGAGTGTTGCTTGATGCTAAGCAAGAGTAAGTAATGGTTGTAATACAAATGTTGGCCTCTGCACAGCAGGGCCCTGACATCATAGCCTTAAAACATTGAACACAGTTCATTTTCTCTTCCCCTGTGAACCATTCTCCTCCAGAAGGGTCATGTTTAGTATAAACACAACATGGAAAGAAGGAGAATAAGAAGAAGAAAAAAAATAATGTCAGGTTTCTAGTTATTTTCATGTAAATAATACTTTATTGACTGTTCATGGGCTGGTTGTTTTGGTTTTTTTGGGGGGTAGGTTTTTTTTTTGTTAATGTAAAGTAGTAATTGCAATAAAGATGTATAATTATGACTCCTTTGCAACATCACTGTTGAAAAGTGAATGTGACTTCCATTGTCAGTCATGTTAGTTTGTTCTAAGGCCTACTTTCATTCCTTTTTGGGAAAATACCACAAATTATTACACTGAGGTTTTTTAACGAAGTGCCCAGAATTTGGGGTGCTGTCATGAGCAGCCCTCCAGCCTCCTAAGTCTTTTGGTGTCTACTTCTGAAAGCTCATGAGGATTGGAGATTTTGAAACAACTCTTAATGGTATTTGGCATTTGTTCAGCTACCTCTGTCATCGCCAGAAAGTACAAAGTTACTTTCACATGCTTAACAGCAAGAAGGATTTTGAGAGAGAGATTCAAGCTGTTGTTCAGTGAGGGCCATTTTATTTTATCCCTGTGGAAAAATCTAGACTATTTGAACTATTACTGAATTTCCTAACAGTAGTAAGGGAAGTAGTAGGGTAAGTAGTATGTCTCCTATTTGCTGAAGATGTGAGTGTATGCTTTCAGTTGGAAATGTGAGTGGCCTATGCATCAGCTTGTGTTTTGCTTCTTCCTTCTCTTCTCGCTGTTATTTTTATCACGTGTGTGATGCATATGATGCAGCAGAGGCACCATTTCCTACAGGTCTGAGATACTGAAAGAAAAATGGCATGCGAGACTTGAAAAGAAGACAACACAACTGTCTCTAGCTCTCACAATAGCTTCTAGAAGTTCTGGCTTTGTACTGCCAGCTGTCCTAAGAGCTGGATGTTGAAATTTCCGTGTTTTGTGTATGGGTCGAGTTCTGTCATGACTTCAGGCTTGGTTCTTCTGTTATAGGCAAACGGCATCTGTTTGCAGCCTATGCTCTGAATTACTGCTTACGTTGCAAAAACTCTGGAAATTACATCTTTTTAATGCATATAAAAATCTGACATTAGGAATTTAATTTATTCACTGTATGACTAATCTGTGTGTTGTACTTATTCTTCCTGTTTGAAGTAAGTCTGTAGTATCAGGAACTCTAGTGTCCCATATATTACCAAGTCAGTAGCAGTTATTTTAATTTATTTAATTATTGTTGTTGTTAATTATTAATAATTATTTGTTATGTTTATTTTTTACCAGGAAGGTCCTCACTGACTTCAATGCCTTTGTTTCTGATAAAAGTTTGCATTAAAAGGATGCTGGAAGTTGCTGTAGAGTAAAAGACCTTCAGAGCTTTTATAAGTGTGCTGGACTATGTAGCCCTCAAAAAGACACAATTTACTCTCATTTTACTGAGAATTTGGTAAATTTTCTTTCTGTTTATTTTGACTTTTGCGATTGGATATACAGTGACCAAACAAATCAGCCATATAGCAGAGAAAGAGAAATAAATAATCATTACTATTTGAACTTGTAAAAGAGCCAAAGCAATGCGTTTGTGGGAACAGAAGCTTAGGAACACAATTGAATTTCTCAACACACAGCAAACTTTCTAGGCAAATGAATAAGAGAAAATAATAAACAATAATTTTCATTCCATTAATATTTTGGAATTGAACAAAAAAAAAATACTGTCTGAAAAAGATTGGGCATTGCATCAGGCATTGCAAAAGAGAAATTCCCATTTGTCTTCTAGTATGGATACTTTTCCTGTGTTAGAACCACAAAGTGATGCGCTGGTTTCCTCCTCTTCGCACAAGTGCAGTCTGCATCATCAGTCCTCACCTGTGTGAGGATCCCCACCCATACTGAATGAGAGTCATCTAACACTGCTTTAATTTTGGTTGTTCAGAACATATAAGGTTGTCTTTTTCTTCAGAGTATTTATCTATCTGATTTAGCTGCGTTTTTCCACACTGCAGTCCAGTTGACCACTATTGATGGTTTAGTAGAGGTTGTTTCTACAGTGAACACTGTAAACATGCACACAGATGTCAGGCACTACCCAGCAAGAATTTTTTATCACATCATCCATAATTTACCAGTAGTATTCTGTTGCTTTTTTTTCCCATCTGCCTTCCTTTATGCCTGTTACAAATGGCTAATGTTTTTCAAAATTTTTAAATGTAAAAGGTATGAAGTTGGAGATGATAAAGCAGAGTGTCATGAGAAAGCAGAGTGGGAAAATTGCTATCAGTGTGTAATGTACGCGTGCAGAATATAGAAAATCATAAATAGATTAGTCTGGACCTTTAGAAACAAAATGAGCTTTCATAGTTTTAGTGAAATTAATTTTTCTTTTTCCTTCTAACTTTTGTAATTCATATAGTTCAGTAGATGCATAACTCAATTGCAACAGATGAGAAATTTCTTCCTTATAGCAAGGCTTTCTGATCAACACCGTTGCTGGGAAGTAACAGCATTCTCATTTTAACATTTTTAACGCACTTGAGTTTTTGCAAACATTTTTACCACATTCTGATTTTTAAAAGTATTTTTTATCTCTTCATGAGTGCAAGAAATATTTTATTTGGGAGTCCATGTTCCTGAACCCTTTATTCTTCCATGCAGGGCCTCACATACAGGGACTGTGAGGTATATCAAACACCTGTGTAGTCAGAAAACTGGAATGTTCTTTAGAAACCTCATAGATTTCAAGTTATTCGTTAAGGAAAACATTCCCAAATGCAGTTTTAGAGAGTATTTTATAAAATTTGGTAGTATTAATTTACACTGCAAAACAGTATTTGAATTTCAGAATCAACATCTGTATTATCATTACTTGATATTATCTTTGGCAAATTAATTAAAGCAAAAAAAACCCCAACCAACAAACCCATTACAGAACAACCCAACAACAACAAAAAACCCCCTAGAATAAAGAATGCAGAAACACCATTCCAGAAGAAAGGAGTGCTTGTTTTCCTAATTATTAAATGAATTTATTTATATCTGAAATTTTAAGAGATGTAACACTAACTTACTGTTGTCACACACATCTGAACAGGTAAGAAGAATTCATTGTAAAGGGAGAAATTCATATACATTTTTGTTGACATTCTTGGAAAAAAGTCAGACTTCAAGTATGACTGGGAAAATTATGATTTTTTTTTTTTTAAGCTTTTCAAAGACTGGATTCATTTAGTTTGGCAAAAGCTACAAAATGAATATGTATTTAAAAAAGCAAAGACTTAAGTGATCACAGCTTTTGGCTCTTAGGGAGAAGGAAATGCCTTTAAAAATTCCATATTGCACCAAAGTTCATTCTCTGCCTCCCCCCCTCTTTCTAGCCCCTATTTAATGTTGTGTGGAACATCTGTTTAAGAAAAGTAGGGCTAGAAACAACTTTGTTAACCCTTCAGCGGGTAGATGTCCAGGTTTATTGTGAGATGGTTGTTTTCTTGGGGAACCACAGTGTTTTGTGTACTTTTTCAGTGCTTTTGCCTTTCTCTGCCTTTGTCTCATCACCTTTATTTACTTTTAACATTTATTTAATATGGGAAACAAGGGAAATGAGAGAAGAAAACCATGCATTGCACAGTTTTTCCCTGCTTGAGGGAGAACAGACCAGACCATAGAGCTAGTGAGAAAGATGGCTATCGTCTTCATTTTGGATGTGAAGGTCTAGAAGAACTTCCCTGAGTCTCTGAATGACATTTTGTGAAGAGGTCCCTCGTGCCTGCATTACAGACGTGTTCTGGGTTTCAGTTATTGCCTAAGGGCAGAGACACTTGACAGGACTGAAAAATGGGGCTGCAGCTTTGTATATAGACATATTCTAAGATCAGAGCATATCCGGTGGATAAGCATGAGGCATCTCCGTAATCTACCATCTGGGGATTCACAAATACGATCAGTGATCTGCATCTGCAGCCTCTACCTCTGTTTTCCTAAGCCCAGTGTCTTCCCAGCCCTCACATGAGTATTTCCAGCTACATAATGGTTTTAACCACGGCTCTTTGTCCAAGAGCTGGTTTTGGTATTTCTTATTTCTGCTGCCTGGGACCTGGCTACCTTTTCCCAGGAGTCCACAGTGTGTCTCCTGCTGCTGCTAAGGAGGGGGTAAGCGCTGAGCTGGCCATGGCCTCACCTGGTTCGCCCAGAAGGATTTCTTTTTGTCCCTACAAATGCTGGCATCTGAATGCTACTCCTCTCTCCACTGCAGGAACCAAGCTCTGCCTATCAAATATCCCCCTCTGAATTCAGGGGAACCGTAGGTATCTCTGGCGTGCCTGGGTCACCAGCTGAGCTAAAATATCCTCTTCCCTGGAAGGCTTTTTCTTAAAGCACTGTCCCTTTGTTCACTTTATTCAGATAAAGTCCTCACCTACTCATTGTGTAGTACCCTATGTTTTGTTTGTTTGAAGTAATTCTGCTTAACAGAGTCATGGAACAGAACCTAAAGTCATCAATATGAAGATACATGCTTTCCATTAATTGTTCTTTAACTCAAGGTCCCGTTTTTCATCCAAGTCCATAACTGTTGTTGACGGCCAGTGCCAATTTAATTAAATCAGTGTTTCTGAGGCATAACTGAAGAGATAAGGAGAAAGAGCTGGATTAATAGGGTGACAAGTCTATCTTTCCTCATGTGACTCTAGGGATCTGCCTTTGGCTTCTGAAGAAAATTTCTAATGTATGCATGGGAGGGGTTCTCTAGAAATGTTTGCTTAGGAGCATGAGATTTAGCTGATTTGTTTGCCTTCAGCTCACAGAGGTAGTATAGTGCAAGATTCATAATGTTTTGGTAGGTCTTTAGAAAACAGATGAGCAAAGATGTGCTGAAAACTCTCATTAAAATATAAAATAATAATAATAAACATTTAATAATGATGCACTTGTTTAGCTAGATTGATACTTCAAATATATTTATCCATTAAACTATGAGATCATTTCAAAAGATCTCAAATAAATCTTCTAAAATTTTTGGATATCAGCGAAAACACATTGTAACCACCAGGATTCTTTCCTCTGTCCATGGAGATTTCTGAAGATCTTAAGTGTTAAATGTTACAAACATTGTAACTGTCAGATACCTGTGCTAAAGAGAGAGAGTGTAATGATTTCGACAAAGCTTTGTTCAAATTATAAAAACATAAAAGTATAAATGAGAGAGAAAAATCAGTGGCACTGTTGTCTAACATCTCTATGAAACTTGGCCTAGCATCAGTCTGAGCCAATAAATCCATATTACAGATTTGGTCCGCCAGCCCTCATCTTAACCTGGAATATCTAACCTACTCCTCTGCGGTGGATCTCAGACATAGACACTATAAAATTTGTATTTGTTTTAGAAAATGAATTCTTTCACTGTAGATTCATTACATGTAGGCATTATGAACATAAATTGTTCCCTTAGTAAATAGTGCCCTGAAAAGGTTAGATTGAACTAATTCCCTGAAGTTTTTCTTTGCTTTCATAATTGTTGCATTATACAGACACACACAAACACACTCACATACACATATATGTAATTTTACAATTGGAAATAAAGGCCTTATGGTAAGATTCCCATATACCCAATGCACCGGAGCTGTGAAAAGAATGTTCTGTGAAAGAGACTTTAGAGGTGCTGATTTATTTTGAAAATCCAACTTTTAGCTTTTGTAGTATTTACCAAGGGTCGCATTTTCATTTTTGTCTCTTAAGATTATTCCTTTTTATACTGAGAAAGAGTAAATATTTCTGCTTAAGCAGACACTCAAATACATACTGAATATATAGCACTGAGGGTCTTTAAAACCAGTTCTACAGATATCTTCTGGATTTCAATTTCACATTCCACTTGAATGACAGAAGATGATAGATACTGTGTGTTGCATTTAAATTGCTGAATCCTAAATTTACTAATTTGTAATTTACTGATGTTTCTTTGGCATTCCTTTTCTTCCCCAGAACTGTCCCTGTTCAGTCAATACAATTATAATTATATTGTTGCTACTGCATAATTACAGTGCTGCAGGGTGTATGTGCTTAGTACTGACATGCTGGGGAAAACATGGAAAATTGCAGTGTGATGGTTCACTGACTGTTAGACCAGCGTGACATCAGTTGTGGACACTGTCCACAATGGTCAATTTAAGCCATGTGTATTGATGGCTATGCAAGGAAGTAACATGTTTAAAAAAAGACATGATTAAACACATTATTTGGTAGAACATGTCGCAGTCTTTTTAATTTCAGCTCAAGAATTGCTTGATTTGTTGTATCGAAGAATGGTGGAGGAATGCTTATTGCCTCAAAATGTAAGCCCCGTAACCTCCATAAGCTGGCTTTAGCTGCTCTATCTGAGCTACATAGGTTCTGGGATCAAGCAAATATTGCTATGGTTTCTGGTTTGTGTTTAACAAGCATTTAGCTGTATTTCTGAATTGAGTGTGTAGGACTCGTTTCGTTTGAACCAAGCTGGAGGTGGCTTTGCCCTTCCCATCTACTTTCAGATGTCTCAGGATCCACATTCTCAGGTACTTCTGCCACTTATCTCTTTTTTTTATGGCCCAGCTGAAGAGCCTTTCAGTTGTTCTCTGCTGAATGCTGGAGAAAAAGAATCTCTCTTTTACCAGGAAGAGAAATCACCAGGAAGGAAAACTTCTGTTGTTTTACACTTGCACATGCCAGTATTCCAGTCGGTTGTAGCCATGTTTGGTCATTAGGTTTTAGCAGAGATGTCATTTCACCTGCCACTGACTCCTCAGTGCTGTGAGCATTGAGGCTTTCCCAGGAAAGAGTGGACAACCTGCTTCTTCAGCGAGCTGACTAGGGGTTTCCAATTCACTCTAACACATTCCTGCACACCTGCGAAACCCCAGGGTGCACGCAGCCACCTTGCATGGTACTGAAGGTGGATGGGAGAGCTGCTTTGGGTGAGTCGTGCTGGGAGGAAATTACTTGGAAAGATGAAACCCTGCTCAAAAGAATGAATTTTTACTGCTCTCATACTGCATTTATCTTCAGTACAGTGTCGTAAGTCCTCAGTTTCCTCTTTTACTGATCTTGTGAACAGATAGCTGGAGGACAGGGGTGACTACCCACTGACAATCAGAATGTTTATGGGGTCACCTGTACCTGAGGAGATCGTGGATCCAAACATCTTTATAGCAGCACAGTTTTATCCATTTTGTAGCATTTTTACTGCCTAAGCTGGTGTCAGAGCTCAGGCAACTTAAGAGTTATATCAGCATAGCTAAAATGAATCAGCATCATATGTTTCAGGTTACTCCTTCTGGTTTGTGAACAAATTGAGTTTTATAAGATGTTTACTTTTCTCTGAAAAATAAGAGAGTTGTTAAACCTTACGCGTTTATGTTTGTCATAAGCAATTTTACATGATATATATCTATATGTGTGGCTCAACAATATGTCTATATGGTACATTATTCCTTCTGCATTACCAGGTAGCTGTCTGAATGGATTTTCTTCATTTGAATAGCAATAACTTGATCTTTAAAAATATTGAAGGTATTCGGTGAAATTTGTGAGAATAAACTATAATATCACATGCTATTTGCAGTTTTAATATCAAAATTGTGAGGGAAACCTCTTGCTAAATATAAACAGTACAACAGGAAAATACATTTGAATCTAATGCTGAGCAGTATTAGCAAGGAAATCAGTCTTGGCGGAGGAAAGCTTGATTAAATGGGCAACGTAATGGAGAAGAGTATTGTACCTTAATACTGTGGTTTTGCTCTAGAAAGCCTAAGTTGCATCACAAGCTGCCATTTGCATTCTTAAACAATTTATATTTTGCTTAAGTGATGGAACTGCTTGGTTAAAATACAGACCTTTAGAATGGGATGAAATACGCATCCAGTTGGCAGAGCCAGTGGTACGAGTTTTTAGATACTTCCAGAGCTGGCTAAACTAGATGTGCTTCTGTCGGTAAACATGACTGTACCAGTTTGCTTGGTGTTCAAATGGCAAACATACCTCCCCCCCAAAAAACCCAAATGCATTAGCTTATGTCTTTATTTTGCATTAAGTTGTTGGCAGCATGTTTATTAACATTGTTTAATATAAAACTCTTTCAATCCAAGTGCCAGCTGTACTGGGCACCTAGCCCATACTAGGTATTTGAAGTGGTCTGACTTCATCTGTGCAACTTGACTACTGCCGAAAACACCTCATTGTAGCCTAAACAGGCCCTTTCAACTCCCTGCTCGCTTCTCACGGGCAGGAAACTACAGATAAGTTTATAACATCAAATCATACAATCACAGAATGGTTTGGGTTGGAAGGGACCTTAAAGACCATCTAGTTCCATCCCCCTGCCATGGGCAGGGACACCCTCCACTAGACCAGGTTGCTCACAGCCTCATCCAGCCTGGCCTTGAACACTACCAGGGATGGGGCATCCACAGCTTCTCTGGGCAACCTGTGCCCGTGCCTCACCACCCTCTCCAGGAAGAATTTCTTCCTGATATCTAATCTAAATATCCCCACTTTCAATTTAAACCCATTACCCCTTGTCCTGTCACTACAGGCCCTTGTCAAAAGCCCCCATCCCCCCCAGCTTTCTTGTCAGCCCCTTCAGGCACTGGAAGGTGCTATAAGGTCTCCCTGAAGCCTTCTCTTCTCCAGGCTGAACAAGCCCAACTCTCTCAGCCTGTCCCATAGCAGAGGGGCTCCAGCCCTCTGAGCATCTTCGTGGCCTCCTCAGGCCTCGCTCCAACTGGTCTATATCCTGATGTTGCGGGCTCCAGAGCTGGACACAGTATGCCAGGTGGGGTCTTGCAAGAGCAGAGTAGAGGGGGAGAATCCCCTCCCTCTCCCTGCTGGCCACGCTTCTCCTGACACAGCCCAGGATAGGGTTGGCTTTCTGGGCTGCCAGCACACGCTGGCGGTACATGTTCAGGTTCTCATCCACCAGTACCCCCAAGTCCTTCTCCTCAGGGCTGCTCTTGATCCAGCCTGTACTTGTGCTTGGGATTGCCCCAACCCAGGTGCAGGACCTTACACTTGGCCTTCTTGAACCCCATGAGGTTTGCACAGACCCACCTCTCCAGCCTGTCCCGGTCCCTCTGGATGGCATCCCTTCCCTCCAGCGTGTCGACCGCACCACACAGCTTGGTGTCATCAGCAAACTTGCTGAGAGTGCACCCGATCCCATCATCCATGTCACTGATGGAGATATTAAACAGGACTGGTCCCAACACCAACCCCTGAGGAACACCGCTCATTGCTGGTCTCCACTCAGACACTGAGCTGTTGACCACCACTCTCTGGGCACAACCATCCAGCCAGTTCCTTATCCACTGAGTGGTCCATCCGTCAAATCCATGTCTCTCCAGTTTAGAGACAAGGATGCCGTGTTGGGACAGTGTTGAAGGCTTTGCCCAAGTCCAGGTAAATGATATCGGTTGCCCGTCCTCTATCCACCGAGGCCATCACCCCATTGTAGAAGGCCACCGCATTGGTCAATTACTTAATTGAAAGCAACCTGATGAAGTCTTTTCACTGTACAGTCTCAGTATTTATGGAGGCATTGTTATATGTCAAAGCAGTTACTATGCTCCCACCCCAGGACTTTAAAGTGATGGCAGTCTGTGGCCTCGGATGGGGTAGACTAGTATCCGCACCTCCCTCCACCTTGTCCTTTTTACTGATGTATTTTGATTTTGGGGAAGGTCCCTCTGTCATTCCCCACAGAGACCATGCCTTGCTCTTTAAAGGTGAAGGGAAAAGAATTGCTCCTATGCCATAAAAAAGGGAGGAAATTTGTCCTAAACCAGAAATTAGCTCATTTTACTTTTTTTGATGTTAAGATAACAGAGAGGGGTTGTGCCAACAAGCAAATCCCACTGTCAGCTCCATAGCGCCGTATTTTTAGAGCATGTATTTCCAGCACTTTGATTTTGTCTAAAGAAGAAAGTGAAATTTTGTGCTCTTTCTTAACAAAAGTAATCTCAGTTCTGCATCAGGACTCCTTCCTGCTGCTATGAAAGAAACCTGAAATGCATTTAGCAGAGGGGCTAAGTTGTTTCCAAGGGCTGTAACTGATCTCGCTTTTCCTCCAGGTTCTAGGCAAAGAAGAGCAGAGTAGAAAAGAATTAATTTAAGTGCGCCTGATTATAATTTAAATTAGAAAACAGGAAAACTAGTTTTGTTGTTGTTGTTAAGGAAAGCTTGGTTGTTTTTGATTAAAATGATTTGAAGGTTCATAAGTATGTTACTGGTATCCCTTCTTTCTGATGGTGCAAGGCACTTTAGCAGTAGTGTAGTTTAATATACATTTATTATGTTTTCTCATTTTCACAAAATTAAAACAATGTTAGTGTAAGCATTTATTACCCATGGTTGTGCCGCTTGTGCATAAAAGAAGCCTTGGAAAAAAATAGTAAAATAAAATCTCTTTAACATGTGTATGCAAGAGAAAATAACTTTCCAAAAGTATGTTTTTAATTTGAAACATATTGACTTAGTAAATATAATTTTATCTATAGCAGTGAATTGAACTGATTGTTTCTCGTTACCATGGGCTTCAAGATTTTAAAACTGGATCGCAGCCTCTCACCTCATTTTTATTCATGGATTGTAAGACGAAAATAAGGTTTCCTGGCTTTTAAAATCCCAGTTGGTTTTTCAGCTTTGAATGAAGTAGTTGAAATTTGGAACGAATCAAATATTCACTATGCACCTGCGGAATAGTCTGTTTCTGTCAAAAGCTGGTTTAACTTTTCAGCTTGTTCTAGCTCCAGTTGCTTTGTCTTTGGCTTCTACTTCTTCAGAGATCTCATTTTTCTTTAACACTTTAAATACTATTGAATATTTTTGTAGCTTAAATGAATTGTGTTTACTAGATTATTACTTTGCACAGGATAGAATTATTTCATATTTAAATATAAATGGGGAATTTGATCCAAAAGCCAGCTACTAAAAGAATTCTTTCATTTTTATCCGCCCTGCCTAGATACCTGTGGAGATCTGAGAAGCTGGCTCTCTGAAGAAATGAAATTTGATAGAAAGGGTTGATATGTTTTTCGCACTTCACTAAACATTGTTTTGCTCATCACTTCAAAAGCAGACACACGGGGGTGTGTGAGATGTAATTTCATTCTGTTGATCTGTGATTTCTACAAGTTAATTGTTTTGTCCAAGAGTTAGAATGGATGTTTTAGCTGAAATTATTAATGAATGATTTCTGCTGTGGCAAACTTTCATGTTAAAGCACAGAGCAGTACATTCACCACATTTTTGCCCCACAAGCTTGTTTGAAACAGGCACGTTTCATCAAGGGGTATGGGACCTCCACCTTGTACACAAATAAGAAAAGACTTACCATAGAGTGTGGGTGATGCTGTTTCCCTGTCAAACATACAGGGAGTTCACAATTGCAAGGCAGATCTTGTTCCAAATGCCATGCAGAACTCTACCTCTTACAGGTAACAAACTGACATTAATGTTAGGCATCTTTACAGCCTGTTGGAGAGGGGTGACAGGCTTCATTTTCTTTTGCAAAATAATTCCAGCTTCATGTAATCCTTCTTCCTTCCTTCACAGTATATTTATATTTTTGAAAGTATTTTTCTCCCTTGATCTGGAGCATAGAAAACTCTTTCAAGTTCTACATTGCTAGGTAGGCTTTTTGTATGTTTATGACTTCTATCACATAATTTTTCTTTTAAACTGTGTGCTTACACAGAGGCAAGCTGGAAAATTGAGTGTTTCTAGAAGGCTGCCTGACAATCAAGGTAATGTCATATTTTCCAGCAAGAATACCAGATCTATGTCGTATGTGATTTAACCAGCAGTTTCTGCATGAAGAACAGTGTTCACTTTGTTTATTGGAGGATTACTGAAAATCCTATAATTCATCACTGGTCTGTCAGAAGCAAGTTTTGGCTGATTTAGTGCCTCATTCGGAATTGAAATGTACATATTTTACCTTAAATGTTGAGTGTTCTGTTTCAAGTCTTACATTATAGCTTTGTGTAGAACACAAATAGCCTTAGTATGTATTTTTGTAAAATGACAAGCCGTATTAATGAAAGAAGATGCTTTGAGGCATGTTGCTACGAGACTAAGATGTACTACTTACTTATTATAAAGCTGTTTTTCAAAAGAAAATAACTGTTTGGACTGTATGGGTATTATAATGAATGATGAGGGTCTGTAGTACTTTTTCACACATAAACTAGCATGTGTAGCATTGGAGATCTGGACTGGTTGTTTTAAGAAGAGTAAATTCCTATATTTAATATCCTGTTTCTTGCCTCAGTCAGAACTGTTGCATCTACTTGATACCTCAGCATGTTAAGTGCTAAGTATAGGCTGCTAAGAATCAAAGACACGTAAAATTTCCTTAAAATCCCTTTGGCTCTCCTTGGTCTCTGCTGACACTGGTCACGTGGTATAACCAAGACGATAAACAATCATGTACAGCTCTGTGGCTGTTTTATCCAAAGTTATGTTTTCATTTTCCATACCAGCAGAAGCTCCATTATTCTGATTGTGGAACAACGGGGTTGCGTAGGTCTGAGGAACTTGTGGGTTACAGCTAAAACCCTGCTTGAAGCTGAGGCAGATACCTACACAAGCATTTTGACTAGAGCGTAATTTGTTGTATGTGGAGATTACATTTCCTTATGACAAAGGCTAAGAGATCCGTTATAAATCATGTGCACTTTAGTTGTTGCTGCTAATCTCCTCTCAGAAACAGTGACTGGTGAAGTTTTAGGTTGGCTTATGTTTCCTCACATGTGCTTCCAGGAGGTTGAGTGACTTTATAGAATTGGATAGCAAGCTGTTCTTTCAAAAACAGTAGTTAATGAAATGCCTCGGTCTGGTACTTGAGAGCCTCAACAAATGAGCTGCACCTAATAGCTTTTCCCAGATATTAATTAAGAAACTGAAAAGCTCCAGGAAGAGGATTAGCCATCCAACATTTAATTACTCTTGTAGTTAAAAAGTGTTTTACCAAAGATCTCTCATTCTTGCCTGTAAATTAAGCTATTAGTGTATTCTTCTAAAAATAAACTCATGCAGATTCAATCTCTTAAGCCTGGGATTAAAAATAAAACAATGTACCACTTCAAATTATGAATATCCTTGAGCAAAGCAGTTGTGCACTCGATACTGTGTATCTTACACCCATCAAGGGCTTTCTGATTGGGATTGCCAATGTATACTTAAAATGCCATGGATTATTTTCCTTTAACTTTTTTCATAGATCTTCTAAAGAACTTTCCAAGACTTGTCTTACTTTTAACCTTCACTTTTACTGATCTGTGAGAATGAGGTTAGAGGAGTTGAGGCTACACATACCAAAACTGGGTGCTGAGGTGATATGGTTAAACGAGGTTACGGCCATACTAGGCAAGTGGGTAGGTATTCTAAGAACTTCATTCACCAGCTGGCTTCCTTTTTTTCCCCACTGGGACCTCTTTTCCATCCACACATATACCACGACGTCTAAACTTTTCTCCAAGATCCTGTGGTCCCTCCATATCCAACCTCCCTATTCTCTTCTGAAGACTTCTCCAGACTTCCCCAGATCCCCTGCCTCCCCTTTGCCTTCCTGCCTTTCTTTTTATTCATCTCTACGTGGAAGTTCTCCCCTTTGTTGGTTGGTGCTTGGCATGCTACATGGAAAGGGGTGTGGCTCATCAGCCAGATGTGGCCTACAGCTGGAAAATATGCCCTTCCTCATTTTGCCAGCCACTTTCCACTCAGAAGACTGGCATGCTTCGAGAGCCTCAGGCGAAAGACCACAGCCTGCCTTTCAGTTGTGGTAAAGCACAGTTTAAACTCAGTGGCCCACATGTGTTGTAGGTCTGAGATGTGTCTGTTTACTTAAGGAAGAAATAGTGAATGATAGGGGTAAACAAGATGCCTTTAAATATTGTGTGTCATTCTGGTATAATTTGCACCTTGGTTTTACTGTCTTTGCCAGTATTGAATGTTATGATGGGGAAGCCAGGGTAACGTAAGTTGGTGCCATCCCATCAAGCTCGAAATCCAAATGGCTCTGGAAAGAACACTGTGCTCTGTGAACATGAGCCCTTGTTCTGGAGACAGCAAATTGGAAATCAGTATTTTGCAGTGATCAGGGCTGTTGATGGGCTCAGTCTTTGGAACAAAAATGCACGGTGTGCTACTCAGAGCTGGGGAATGCGGGAGTCACCAACAGCTCCTAATGCGGAACTTTACAGTTGTGCTTTCTTCCTCTCCTTTCTGGCCCAAAGATCAGCCACATCACAGTTATCATCATTGTCTTGGTCTAGTTAAGCAGGTCTTTCTCCAAGTCCCCGTCCCCATCTCCCCCTACCCCTTCTCCACACCTACTTTCCTTTGCTTCCGCAGAAACAGACGTATTGTCCCAGGGGTGGCTTCTGTGTAAGCGTTAGTTGAGAGTGCGGGTCTGATGTCTTGGCTCATTAAAGGAAATGGAAATCCCATCTCACCGAGGTCATAAACACTCACCTTTGTGCTGGGTACATGGTCACTACCAGTGTTTTAGTATGAAACCCTTAACTTCTCTCTTAAGTGGCTTTTAAGGTCTGAAATATGGCAACCAGAATGCTGTTTTATTAACTGTTTGAACTAGTTTTCAGAAAATTACTTGAATTTCTACATCGTTGAATATCTCTTAAAAAGTATGTGCTTGAAAGACACTGGAAGAATGAGACTGGGGAGAGTAAAAAATCCAAATTAATATTTACTGTGTGCATATATATGCACGTACAGCATACTCCTACCTATGTTAACACTCTATTTGCAGTGTCATACAGACCGTCTGTCATTCATGCACAGTCCAGGTTTCTAATTGCTTGCAAAGAATGGTCAATTCTGTTGATGCAGTCAATTGTGAAAGGAAACAGGCATTCAAAATACTGGAGATAAGGGATGTAAGAGCTCCTGCTAATTCCGTGTGCACTGTGAATCTCCAACATCAAAAGGCTCCCTATTTGAAGAGGTTCACCCATTTCTGTTTTTGAAGGTCTGCAGAACGCCAGTCTTGGTTTTAAGTTCAGTTAGGAGTCTGTTTAGTATGTAGGTAATAACTCTTCCATAACACATGTCTCCAGAGCTGTTGTTTACACATGAGTAAAGTTACACATTTTTAAAAATGAAAGGAAACTTGAAAATGTGGCAATGTCTGTTTATAGATCTAACAATGTTAAATCCTAACAGTCAAGCAACATGACTAGTAGACGTGAGAAGTAACTTAATCTACATTGTTTGCTTGCAAAAACTATTGCAAAAGATTTTAGGGAAAAATATTTTACTCTTATGATTGTACAAATTTAAGTCAACTTACTTTGGTCAATGAATCTTGATTTTCTTCAGATACATAAAATGCACAGCCCATCTCTGCAGAAATGCACAATTCCTAAAACAACCCAGTTACTGTTTAAACAGCTAGTATAAATAATGAACCACTCCATTACCAAGAATATAAATAAATGTAGACAAGTAAGGGTTCTCTAGAGCTGAAAGTTTAGGTTATGCAAAAACTTCGACAGCTGTAATTTGTAGGTCCTTGTAGACTGAGGGGTGTGAGTGATGTAAACTCTGAAAAGCCAACATTAATGTATGTCTATTTTGTCATTTTGCCAAAAGGCAGGACTTCACTGTTAGGTTTCTTTTGCTGTGTACAAATTTTGAATACGGCAACATCTGGCAGAAGAAGTTCCACAAAAGTGCATTAAGCTTTGCAGTGCTTTAAACAGAGCACAGTCCTCTACTGCATGATGAGTCAACATTTTGGAGAATTCTGGTCATAAACATCTTTCCCCCAGATAAACTGAAGAAAGAAGAAGAATAGGAGAGCAAAACATATTAATTGAGATTTATTTCTTCACATGTTAAGATTTAAAGTTCGTTTAATACTAAAAGCTAGTTGAGTCAGAAGGGTGCTTCTAATTAGATTATAATATAAAAGGTTTTGCTGCCTTATGCTTAGCTAGTTGAAGAGATACCAGATCTTCAGATCTGAGGCTTTAAGTCCCCATGTTTAAGGACATAAATGGAAGCAGCTCAGTTCTCCTCTCTGCCCTCAAGTAACCACACACCTGTAACTTCAGCGAATCACAGCGGAAAATGGCTTAGCCAACAACTCAGAAATTCGGTCAGTTTTGGTGAGAACATAATTTTTAAAGAACCTAACTTTAAGCCAGCAAATCTAAATATTTTCACTGGGGTTAGTGCAAGTCCACTGGCTTAAACTGTTAGAGTGAAAACATGAGGAAAGTTGAGAGCTTTCCTTGTGGTGGAGAGGAAGCAGAGAGAGAGGGAGGGAGGAAAAGAGGGCAAAATGGATGGAAAGAGAGAGAGGGCAGACTGACCATGAGCACACCAAGGTGAAATGTATCCTTGGTCCAGGGAATTTTTTAAGCAAACAGAGTATGGTTCATATTTTATGGCTCTTGTCCAGCATATTTAGAGAAACACTGTAGTCTGTACTGTCAGTTCATCTGAGCATATGACTACACAAGCAGTCATAAACGACCCAGGGGCTGTGCTACATCGCTGACTGAAGCTACAGAATTATAGCAGGGCGCTCTTCTGAGCTGCCTGTTTCAAAATGCTCACAGTGAGAATCTCTGTTAGTTCACAAGGGTATTTTTTTCTCTCCGTGTGTGCCTTTTTTTTTTTTTTTTTACTACCTACTGTGATTAGACTGCTGAACCTTCACTTAATTTATTGCAATACAACAGCAACATGTCTCACAGCAAACAACTCCCCTGTTTCTGAACAGACTGCCCACCCGTGGTTGTCAAGGTAAGGATTGCCAGCCAAGCATTCACCCTTCTAGGAGGGAACAGCTAAGTGGGGAAATGCAAGTGGGAAGAAAACAGTAAGTTTTGTAACAGCTGTATTAGTTCTAGTGGTATCAGAGGTTTTGAAAGTGCTTTTGAACTGTAAGCAGCAAATTCAGAGGTCCTATGCATAAGCAACTCACGTTGCAAAGACTTGTGGGGTTTTTTTGTGTGTGTGTGTGTGTTTTGGGGGTTTTTTTTTGGTTGATTTTTTTTCTTTGGGTTTTTTTTTACATGGTGGCTCATACACTCCCCCAGCTCACTCAAAAGTGTTACCCAATGTGTGTTTTCATGGCACCTTCTAAGGAGCTGATTTGGGGAATCATCTTCACTGACATAATTTCTTAATTATTTCTATGCATAATAAAAATGTCTAATGGCCTCAACCATAGCTAGGGGATCACAGGTGCGAACAGGAGGTAAAGCATTTTTGTCTCTGTTTATCAGGATTGAAATCAAGACTTAAAGGTGAATGCGTGGCAGAGACAAGAATTACTACACCAGGTTTCCTGACAAGCTGCAGCTTGAGGTGAATGAGTGGACACTGATTAATGCCTCTATTCTCCCCGTTAGGAACAGAAAAAAAACCCTAACCTAATATAAAAAGCCTGAACACACTTTCAGGTGTAGCAACTGCTTTCTGCTAATCTAATAAAACCCACATTTTCAAATGCTTGGGATTTGTAGACATTTATGTCAAAATCACTTCTGGCCTACGATGTTTGAGAGGCAACACAAATACAAGTGCTTTCCTTAAATTGTCTTATCTTTGAAAATCCAGGAATCTGGAAGAGCCTTTTTTTTTCCTAATACATCTTTTTTCTAAGTGGATATGAATTTTTTAAACTACTTTGAATTTCAAGGGGCTTCTCACATGCATAGCTAACACAACACGGTATTCTCCCATCCTGACGACATGCTTCTGTAGGCCCAGTAAACAGGGTATGGCAAAGAATTAACACATACATTTTTGGTACAAGCCTATGTGTTTCTATACTTGAGTCATGTAATCATCTTCAAATTGATTATGCATAACTTTTGCTCTTGAAAAGACTTCCCACTACTGAATTACCAGGAACTCTCAGAAAAGTGCAATGTCTAATACTATGAAAAATGCTAAGGTAATGTTGAATTGTATAATTTCATACTTACTGGTACTGAATTACAGTTTAGTAACATTCAGGTATCCTCCAAACAAGTCTAAACTTTGATCACCCTTTCTTATATGCTCGTTGACTGAAGTGGGATGGGTAGTAATTACAGCCTTTACTCCCACTGTTGTCTGCCAACCTGTGCTCAGTCTCTGAGGCCTTTCTCTTGCAAACCGTAGCTAGAAAGTCTGTGGAGGAAAAAGCCAACTTGTCATAAAGGCTTCACCGTACTTTATTATTCTATGTTAAACATTACTGCAGCTAAGCAGCTTCTTTTGTACTCTTTCTCCCTGAAATGTGGGAAAACCACAGAAATTCAATCATGCTTGTATCCTGTAAATATATTTTATTATCCTGTAAATATAACATAAAATTATATATACCTCAATATGCTTCATTAGGGTGCACTTTTGCAGTGAGCTGAAATAACTCGATCTTACACTAACGCAGCTGATATAACACATAGTTGAGGTGCTGGCACTTTGAGGTTGGTGTTGAGTGATAGCTTCTTTATTTGAAATGCGAAATGCATATGAAAGTGTTCATTTATTGACTTGCTTGTCATTGTACTGGAGCTCTATTAGTAGCATTGTTATAAATCTCTTTAAAGAAATAAAATTATAGCAATCGGGATGCAATAAATCAGAATGTGATATAGTCTCTCGTACTAACTAAACCAGCAAGGGGCTGTTGCTCAAGTCAAATTTTACCATAAATTATAAGTCCACTAAGAATTACCATTTTATGACTTAGGCCAGTAAGGTCACTTGAAATCTGCTTAAAAGCCTTGTTACGGTAACATAATACAGTATGTATGTTGCCTCTTTTGTTTATAAAGTAGTTTCACAAAGTCCTGCCAGACCAAATGACTGAAAGTTTGCGGTAGCCTTTGTCTCGTGGGAAGTGATGGCTAGAGGGTGGATTATGGTAAGGGAATTCAGTCCTTCCGTGGCTACTTTAAGTTGAGTCGCTGTGCTTTGGCAAGTATACGTGTTCCTCAAAGCTGACTTTTGCAGGCTATGAATCTCCTTTGTTGTTATAATTTAATTTTACTTTTGTCATTCTGTAGAACTTCTTCTGGAAAGGGGTTTATGCCAATTTAGGACTTCATCTGTTATTACTCTTTTCTCAAACTTCTATTACCAGTTGTAAGCATGCAAGAACTGCAGTGCCAGGTACTCAGATCTGTCTTATATGTCTTTCATTTTCTGCATGAGCTGTGAAATTTAGATTCTTTTTACAGGCTTTGGAGGGAGTGATTGGATTTTTGTACGCTTATTTTTGTGAAGAGGAGAAAAACAGGAGGGGGAAATATGTATATGTACTGCAGCCTGTTTTGTTTACTGTATTTGCAAATTTTTTTTTTTTTCTGTTCATTTATTATATTTAGATCGACTTGTCATGTTTGTGCTCAAGTTTAGCACTGCTTCTCTCTGTTACAGAGACTGGTATATGTTATGTTAGTGAGGCAAGTATGTAGAGAAAACGGGAGTTCATTTACCTTCTGTTATAACTAAGATTTCCTGCGCTAGCAGTTTGATTGGCTTTTAGTTTCATTTGAGATAGATATGTTTATAAACACACAGAGAATTTTCTTTTCCAAGGAATAAAGTAATTAACTGTTCATTTTTTTTCCAAGTTGGAGAAAATGCAAATACATAATTTCATTTAATAAATAAACAAAATGACAATAAATATTCTTAGAATATGTTTCAGGTATGATTTTCTAAGGTCCTAGGAGGCACCATAGTAGGTTTTTCTAGTGATACTTTTCTTGTGGAATCAATGTCTCTGCCATACTGCATAGTCAAGAGATACTTAGGGACAGCCAAGTAACTGAGCAGAGCACTTAATAACCTATTATCTGTACAGTGCTTACTTTATCAAACGAGTGAGGGTAGGTATTTCAGATTAATATATACAAGACGGAATACAGAGACAGAGCAGAGAAAAACAAACTAGTTAAGAATGACAAGGTCGAGGGCAGTATATCAATTGGTTGGCTTTCTGGGTCATAGTGGTTTTAAATATTTGGGAAGCCATTCCAAGAGTAAAACAGAGATCGTTGTTTTGTTTTAGATCTTTGACTAGATCTTATCTACATTCATAGAGCTGGACTGTAAATCACCAAGTCCCTTTCATGTTGGCTGCTTTGTAGAAAACGTAAGAGGCATTAAGTAGTAGACATAGTGGAAGATACAGAGAAGCTTTTTCCCAGTGTATTCTTAATTTATGTCTAGTGATTGAAAATGCAGTACATGCAGATAACCACTCCAGTCTTTTCAAAGATGCATTTCTTCAGTGCCACATCCGACAGCTAATGCTTAGGTTGTGGTTAGCATCTAACTTGGTGCTTTGAACAGAATTCCCTAAGTGTTTTCCTGAAGCATGGGAACATGCATATGTACCAGGAAAAATAACCTCCATATGTTTAGCAGCACAGTAACTCCTACCTAATCCAGGTACTCTGCCAAGATTTAAAAATTTGTGCTGTAGTTGAATTTTGTTACAGGAAGATGTAGATTCTCACATACCCCCAAAGAGTGAGGATGAACAGCTGGATGCTCACAAAAAGAAATGATTTGTAAATAACAAACATTTGAAGTGCTGAGGAGTTCATGCCTGATAGTATTAGGGAAAACAAAGCTCTGTTTTCATGAAACTGGTGACAGTGACAATAAACCTTCTTGGTCTTTGGTACCATGATAGATTACCTCTGACCACTTTAATGATGGCATCTCTGTGACAGCTATCTAGTGGTTGCTATTTTTTATGGTAGTCTTTTGTTATGTAAATGTTATTTACTATAAGTGAGGCTGAGGCCCCAGGCAACCATCAGATAACTATTTCTATTGCTGTGGAGCTTTGTCAGTTTAAACTCTAGCAACTGGTCTTATTTTGTAATGGGAAATCTGTGTTTTTGATGGGAAACAAACTGTTGGCCCTGTATTAATACTGAGTAGCGTGTGCAGCGAAATGTTCAAACAAGTGAGAAGAAATGTACCCTGCTTTGAAGTCAACTTGCCAGCACTGTCTTGTGCTGTTGTGAATTTCCTTCTCCCACCCTGCGTGAGGGGGCATGCTGCTATTCACTCCTACAGCCTGACTCCTTTCGATGGTGACTGAGCCCCTGGTCTGTGCGTGCTGAGCTCAAACTGCCGTCTTCTCCATTTCTGGCAGTTCCCTCTCTGCATCAGCTGCTGTCCCAGATACCACAGATCACAGCCTGTGCAGCAGTGCAAAATGAGCTGGTAATTATCTGACGGGCTCTGTATCAGCCAGGCCTGGGAAATTCTCATACCGCAGGGAAAGTGGTTTGACTACATGTGTGAGCAAGGATGGAAGGGTTTGATTATGCTTCTATTTTAATAGCAGAGGAAACACTGTTAGTGTTTTAGAATATACCCGGTATTGAGAACAGACGAGCATTTGCAGCTAACAAGTTGCTGTTGAACTCACAAGTTTTCTTCCTGTCTTTCCGTTGTGCAGTAAGTGCCAACTCTTCATACGTTACCTCAAACAACATGGGACAGTCCATTGCAGCTTCATTATTAACAAAAGTCTTAGGTTCCTACAAGTACCTAAAATCATGTAATTTCTCAGTGTTGTTCTCTGCTATTATGGCCCTGTTTTGATCACGGTGTGTACGGATGTGTTCTGGTTCTAGCATCCTCATCTGCTTACTAGAGTTAGGAGTCTTTTCCTATACTTTGGAGCTAATTCAGTTTTAAAGCTGTCCATAACTAACATGAAGGAAGGCAACAGCTTATACACTTGAAACAATTTATTTGACAGTTGCTCACACTCTGTTTCAGAAAGTTCATCTGTGAGGACATTTAGATTGGCACGCTTGGCTTTTGCTTGCAAAACTTTATGGTAATGTATAACACAAGTAAGTAATACCTGTGCAAATATTTGCTTAAGGATAATGAAAACCACAGCTGTCCGCTTTGATTAAGTAAACACTGGTTGCAAGGGAATGTATCAAATATAGGAGTAACGTTTGGATCCGAGCAGAATACCTGCTATGTATATTTTGAAATGTTGAAACGTAATAAAATGCATGAAAACGGGATACGAGTATGTTCCGATTTTAATTCTCACCGTGAAGAACATTCTTCGTCCTTAAAACACAATCTTTTTCAGCCCCAAAGCTGAGGGATCTGTGTTGTGGCTCGGAAGTGTGAGGAATGAGGACCAGCGTGTTTGGCAGTTGCTTGGAGTAGCTGTCAGCTTTCCTGCGCTTCGCACTTCAGGGGTGGAACCAACCAATTTTCCAGCAGTAAATGCTTCTGGTTCCACACAGCTTGTTCCACTCCCATCTATGATTATGACTGCAGTAGTTTGCTCACAGATGTCAGCTCTTTGTTGCGTTTGTTAAAAATAAGAGGCTGTCGCTTCAAGTGGGTGCTTTTCTGAAAACACGTCTATGAAATCTCAGCTGTGGTGTGACTTTCAGACGAGATTTGTTCAATATATAAGTAAGAATTTGAGGTCGTGGCTCAGTGCCATGAGTTAACCTTGCAATCTAAAATTAGGCCGTGTGTTGTTTCTCGCTTGCATGTCATGAAAACAGGTGTTTTACAGCCACAGAGTTTTTGATAACGTAGAAGCAAAACTGACCCATGTGACGAGCAAAAAACCATGTCAGCCAGGCCGCCACGGTAAGAAAAAAGTGGGAAGGTGTGCAGTTTGCAGAACAGGAGTACGTACATGGAGGATTCAGAGCTCCTTGGTGGGAAGATGTAACTTGAAAGTGCACTGCACGTTACTCCAGTGTTGCACTCTTTAAAATGGCAGCGTGGCAGCATTGCTGCTGGAAGGATGTTGTAATAAAATGGTTAAGGCTGATCTTGTGATTAGCGTCAGTTGCAATTGTTAAACTGGATAATGAGGAATGATAGTCAGGAAATCCCTGCCTGGCTTAGGGAAATACGTGGAAACTGCCAAGAGCTTTGAGCCTGCCTGCTAGTGAGTACATACCCGGCTGGCCTCTGCACTGCTGGGCTGCAGAAGCCACTCCTTGCTTTGCATGCAGGCAGATAGGGCAGAAAGGGTCTCCTGTGCATCACTGTGTCATTTGGGAATGGCTGGGTTGGCTAGTGTCAGTACGACTGTGACCAGGTTTTCATTTAGTTCTTTCACTGTCCACCCAATGGAAATGGTATGTGTCCACATCTGGAAGCACTCTGCTCGCTCTGTTTTCCACCTCAGGGCTCTACTCTTTTCTTTATTACTGTTTTTGAGAAGAGTATAAGCAAATAATATCCCATCTCTTTTCATGCAGAAAAGTGTTGCTTGGCTCTGTTAATTAAAGACAAATAACAAAGAGCAACAGTATCAAAGTCCACTTCTGCATCTGAGCGATTTTTTTCTCTCCTGTGAAAGTGAAGGTGATTTAAACAACAGGAGAAACTGCTCTGAGTTTCATTCAAAGCAGACAATCATTGTGACTTCACTGTTTGCATTCAGTTCTAATCCCAGAAGTCAAAACAGATTCTGCAGTAGGAAGGCAATTCTTTTTCCTATATAGAAAGATCAACCAGCTCATTAGCAGAAATAACTGTGTTGTTTAGATATTTACTCAAACAAGGAAATATAAATGCTATTTAAACTTTATTATTAATGTTATTTAAGTAAATAACCCTATATAAGGTGGAAAAATGTACTAAAACAAATTAATAACAGGTCTTTTAAACTTTCAGTTGGAATAACTGGTTTGCAGTTTTCAGTGGCTACAGCATAGATCGGGTGTTAGTTTCCTTTACATTCTCACCTTTGTCTTCCGTTTTCTACACAGAGAGGCAAATGTGCACGTGTGCACACACCACACAGTGATGTTTGGCCACCAACAATACTTGATCTGGTGGAAAGTGCTCGGAGTGCTCACGTGTGACTTGCCTGGCCACACCACCCGCACAGTGACTGCCTCCCTCCGTACTTGCTCCATGGCCGTCAGGGCAAGCTGAACTGTTAGTGGGGGAGAGAATTTTTTAATTTATTTTTGCATGTATAGACCATAACTAATTACTCATTATAAAGAGGATTTTCAGTAGAAAATTAAGAATCTTAAGTGCTTGATCTAGAATCCAAGATACTTTGCGTTAAAAAGAAATTGCCCTCTCTAAGAATTGAATCTGATATATTTAACTTTATGCCAACTGGTCATAAGCAAAACCTATAGTAAGAAATAATTTTGGCTAATGAGTATCTGCTTCTCTTTGAACACAGTGTTTGGTGTTACATACTAGCAGTGTAACTTTTTAAAATCATGTTCTATTATGACTCAGTGGAGACAAATCCCCAGTGGATAAGTAGCGCTCTACTTAGCCAGAAGCATACTGTTCTATCTACTTGGGTCTTTTAAAGAAAAATGTGATGCAAGGTGACAAGAAAGAACATGAGCATCTATTTAATTATTTAAGGATAAACAGTGCCCTATCATTAGCTCGCTTGTCAGTCTTTGTTTCCCAGAATATTGATAACCCAGGCCTCCTGCCTGCGTGCCCAGGTTTCCCAAATTAGTGTTTAGTATCAGGCACTGGGGTTTGATAATTAATTATTCATTCATCTCCGCTTTGTCCTTTCTGTCAGGAAGATGGTTATAGTAATTACGCATAAGTCATTCATATCATTCAAAAATTGCTCTGATTAATACAAACATGTTATTTACTCTCAGTATTCTCCAGGGAGCAAAGTGGTTGGCTGTAACCACCCTACCTTCCACACTGGTGCTGCAATTCCTGATTTCGAAATACAGTTAGAGAATGAAAATGAAACAAACTGTAGAATGTTTTTTCACACTTAACCATAGAAGTAACAACTACTGCCTGTAGTTGTCAACCCAGCCAGAATAAGCATTAGGGTAGGTAATAGCATCTTCTACAATATTCTGTTACACTCAGTTGTGACCTGTGCTGGTTTTATATTACCACCTAGAGTGAGGGAGATTAATGTTGGGTTTTGTTTCAAATATAGGAAAGCATTTAAGAGTGTGCTTAGAAGTAAGCCTATTTTCAGGTGTCCGCCTGACTAGGAGTGTTTTTCTGAATTGGAGTCTTAAAGATTTCAGCCTAAGGCTGCAAACAGGACTGGCATTTTTGGATTCTAAATTATTTTTCAGGGAAAAAAAAAAGGCACTGTGAAAATCATTGTTTATCCCACTTGATGGAGTGTTATACTCATAAATCATGATTATTTTCAACCTTTTGGTTGAGACTATTTTGTTTTCACAGCCAGAAGCAGTAAAATAATCAATCATGTAATAATGCCATGGATAATTATCATGTTGCTTGGTGTTCTTTGAGCTACTGCAGGTGTGTTCAGAGTCTCTATTGGTTGTGTTTAAACTGTGATTTTACAGCTGAGGAGGTGAAGAGCTTTGGAATGTACCCACAATTGCTTTGCTTTTTTTTTTTTTTTTTTTTTTTTTTTTTTTTTTTTAAATAATGCATTACCAACAAAGGCCATTTGTTGTGAAATCCAGAGCGGCTTGTGCTTTTTTTCCATGGTTCAAGGCTTTTATATGCTCCTCGGAATATTGACTTGGACTACTCAACATAGAGTTGTACAAAAAAGCTGTGTTTGTGATAGCTGGTAGTCTTAGTTCCATTGTTACTAAATTAGAACTGACACTGAAATGCATTTGTGGTTTAAAAAGCCTCAAGTATTTTATGCTGTAAATACCATGGAATTCATTCTTATTTATTAAACATTCAGAACAGTTTTACTGGCATAATTACATCTTAATTTGTGCCTTAATTTTTGCCTTTCTTTACTAGAAGCGCAGCGCTCTGCAGGGACTGTAAGGTTTCTCTGCCGCAGGGTGCAGGAGTAAGTTTTAAGTCTGGGATTCTGTGATGGGGTGAAACTGGCGTAAATCACCAGAGTCATCAAAAACTCCCTCCCACCTTTACTCTGCCCCAGCTTCTTGATACCATGCTGTTCCCTTCCTTGTGCTGACTCAAACGCTCATGCAGCTGCACTGGGAACCACATCAGGGAGCTAACCTTTTCCCCCCTCATCCCCTGGGCAGCTGAGGTACAAAAGATTAAGGGATATTTACTGCAGATAGGAGATTTGGGTGCCCACATGCTTTTCAAAATCCTGGTAGACATCTGTCTGCATCTTTTGGCATGAAATTCTTTTAGCAATCTATCTGGCCTAAGGTGACTTGGCCAGGACTTTGAAGGAAGTCCTGAGGATTGCAAATAGGATTTGGGTATTCCTTCGTGCAGGCTGGGTTACTGTTTAATGATGTCCACACCGTGTTGTAAAATAAGAGGAGCTGGGCTTTGTTGTAACTTTATCAAAGGAGTGTTTTGGCTGTGAATTAATAGAATAATTTGTAATCCAAAGCTTGTCATCTTCAGAACTTGGTTGTGCACTGGCTTAAAAGTACCATCTTTTCCATGGGTGCTGTTTGTTTTACTGTAATGTTGTGACAGCTGTTAATGAAATTTGAATAAATATTTATCTTTTGTTCGTCTCGCTAACATTTCTGAACTCTCATTTTAAGTGGCAAATACAAGTTGCGGGAAGAAGAATCCAAGTTATTTAATAGCTAAGCTCAGTGATGAGGGTTGTAAAATGAAAGGGTAAAGATTGACAGTGCAATTGAAAATGCAGCTGTGTGGTTAATGTAAAATATGCATTAACAGTATGAGGCATTAAAATAAATCAAAGTATTCATTGAAGTCTGTGTTTGTATCCCTGGTAATAATATTTTAAATGACTTATCTGATTTTGTTCTTTTCACACTGACTTCATAGTACTTGGTGAGGTGCCTGGCTGATGATCAAAAGGATAAACTGCATCTTCAGTATACTTTATTCTGTTTTGGATGTTCATTGCAGCTCTGGGTGGAAATCAAGAATCGCTAATTCACTGAACTTTTGTGTTGATGACCAGCCAGTTTCTTTTACTGTGTTTCAGAACAGTTTGGTGGTATGTTAATACGGATTGTTTTATTAAATGAGGAAGTTCCTGCAGGAACCTTGTGAAATTTGTAAAGCATTCTTTTCATCATGCACTTGACTACTAGTTTTCCAAAACAGACAAGTAGTCTATCTTGGATCAGTCTGTGAACACAACCGTTCACAGTAACAGCGATTAATGCAATATGCAGATTTCCCCTTTATGCATTTGACTGCCAGAAGGATGTCAAAGTACAGGATTTTAAATCTCTGTGAAGCTGTGTTTGAGTAATGAGGTCTCACTGTGCAGAGTGAAGGTGGTTTAACAGTTATGTTTGTTTCTAATTTTATTTGAAATCAATTATAAATTTTCTGTCCAAAATAAATAATAAAACACTTTTGATTGATTGCTGCAGATCATAAACCTCAGATCTGCCTTTGTCCCCTAGTGTAGTTCCCACATTTTCCAGCAGAGTGTTTTTCCTGATAGTGAAATGAAACCATTTCAATACAGCTATTAGGTAAAATAGGAAAAAAAATCTAAAGAGGGTAAAATTCCTCTTTAGAGGAATAAATAAAATGGAACAAGAGATTTGTTTCAATAAGGAATGCTTATAAATTGTGGGAATTTATCCTGTATAACTCAACCCTGGCACTTGTTAAAGGGTTCTTGTCTGTGTTTTCTACCAGCTTTCTGAAAGTTCTGTGACTTGCAGGCTGGTGTTGGTTTTACTTTAAATATAATTATTTAATGATATTTTGATGTAACAGAGCAGGCTTAGAAAAGCTTACTCCCTTTCTAATGGTCTCATAGTGAGAGCTTTTTATTACTATGAATTTAACTGAAAGTAATTTTAATGAATTTTGGATGGGTAAAGAATAAATCTAAATTAACTAAACATACTACCCTGTGAATAGTATGCTTTGCGAGCTGATAGCAAGCTAAGAAGTGCCTGTTCATAAATCTTTATAGTTGTTAGTACAGAGTAACTGTAACAAAAAGTGCAGGTTATTTCCCCCACCTTCAGCTGTTTCTACGTGGATCTGCAGCAGTTAAGCAACGCGTGCTGTGGAGGTCCTAATCTGCCATCACAGTGAAAGGGGTGCACTGATTTTATACTACAAACTGCGTCTTTTGTAGACTATTCACCACCCTTTACAGGTCTGCCAAGCCCACTCTGCAGTTGGTTGCCAGGGGCTGCAGATGTTGGAAAAGAGAAATTTCAATGAAAGGCCCTGATTCAGCAACCGAAGCAGCCTGCCTCCCCCAGCCAAAGTAATCAGATTGGCAGCTGAATCAAAAGGTACAGTGGGCCCTTTGTTTGGGAGCTCCAGGGGTTAGTAATTGACAGAAGGTCAACAAAGTTTTATGAAAAAAAAAAAAAAAAAGAACAAAATATTAGAGGGTATTAGGCTGAAGAGAAGGAGTTTGGGAGTTTTATATTATTGGAAGAAAGTTGGAACCTGAGTCAAAGGTTACAGCCGCAGGAAGCAAAGGTTGCATATTGCTGTTTAAATCTGAAAAGAGTTTCAGCTCCAGAAACAGGATTATTGATGAGTGGAAGGAATGGCTGAATAAAAATCTGCCGTTTCCCTAATTGTAGTTATGTGCAAGTGTTAGTGTTGATGGATTTATTTGTAAGCTTTGGAATTTAACATACCATGGTAGAAGGATGGTTGTTTTCTTCACAGAACCGTGAGACAGGGAAAGATCTTCAGAGGTCCTGTTTCACCCTGGGAGAAGAAACATTAGCTGTATCCGTGCAGATTCATATGCAATAGATGACTGCCCAATCAGTCACCCTGGAAAATTTCATTCATTGAGACCTGTGTGTTTGAAGGATGCTAGCACTCAGTCCGTGCCGAATCTCCTTCAGACTAAGCAGGCATAGCAGTCATTATTTTTTAGTTTTTGTTAGTCATGTTCTGTAGACCATCCTCATGGCACTAGTTCTGTTATAGTTGGACCCATATCTGCCTTGAAATGGAATACAGAAAAATGGAGAAAGCACTTCAGGGCCTTACTAGCGCTGAGTAGACTGGAAGGATTTCTACTGTTTATGTGTCCCAGTGTGATGTTTGCCTTGTTTGCAATAACTCGAGATTGTTGACTTATGTTCAGTTCTAATCCATGTAAGCCAATTCAAAGTTGGCTTCTATGTTGGTTATTACTCATCTCTGCTTTATTGTAAATGCTTAAAAATAACCTCTTTGTTCCATTATTTTTCCAGGAATTGAAGTTAGGCTGATGGGTCTATAATTCCCTGACACTCCTTTTTACCCTTTTTTAATAAATAATAGGAACTATTTGTGCAATTTCCCATCTTTTAAGATCTCATCTGTGCTGTGCAAGAACGGAAAGACGGTTATTAACATTGCATGGCATTGCATCAGCCAGCCCTTAACTGCTTTAAATTAATCAGGCCCACTCTGGTTGAAAATACCTGACTTTGTTATTTTCTTCCTGTGTGAGGCTGAGGCTTGGTTTGTCCCTGGTATCAATTACGGTAACTGCCTCCTTGTGATTCGCTTTTTGATGAAGATTAATGTATTGTTTTGATGTCTGCTTATGGCCATGAGCATTTTGAAATCTGTTTATTGCAATTACCTCTCAAGTAATGAATGATCTGCGAACTCCCGAATCAGAGGGAGAAGTTCAGCTCTTGGTGACGAAGGGTGTATGCCCCTGTGAGCTGGCACTCTGGTAGGTTGTGCAGGTTAGTTTTCGAATGTGTGAAAGGGCATTCCAGCCTCATCAGCATGGGATATTTGCTTGCATATGTTGTTGGTTATTGATCCCTAAAACAGAGCAGTAGGGCTACCTGTGCTGGACCTTGTCAGAAAGCAAATCTTCCTCCTGTTTTCAGGAGAAGGGAGCTGACAAACAGTAATCATTCATATTCAGTTTGGAAAACGATTTTCTGTACTGCTTGTTTTCTTGCCGCAGTTTGCTATAGTAAGTCAAAGGAACAGAATGTGTTTTGTACATCAGAAATATGGAACACTGACTTTAAATATGGTTTCTCTGTTGGAGCTGGAATTTTTCTGAAATTGAATTCGCTTCCTTTATTGCCCTGAAAAGTTAAGAAATCCTTTTTGTGTTCACAGTGTCTGCATTTTACTTGACTGTGTGTTCCCTGAAAAGAGGGGTATTCCTGGGGATCCGACATGTGGCACACCTGGCACATACATGGTCCCATACTGGCAGTTGGTGTTCAGGCTGAGTTCTGGCTATGTGGTCTTGTCTGATCATGCAGTGTACAAGGAGAACAGACAGTGGTGAGCTTTTCTACCTGACACTATCACTGCAAAAGTAAATTGAAGAAGTGGGTGTTCAGAAATAACCCATGATGCGTTTAGTGTCTGAGCGGGAAACATATGCAAGTGAAAAATGTCGGAGTAACTATACTGGAGCAGATGGGAGATCTATGCAACCCTGTGTCTTGGCTGTGATGGGAGCAAAAAGAAGATGCTGCTGAAGTAAAAGTGTAAAAAGAGATCTGGTGTACATAGTACTCCCTTATGCTGGGTATTTACCTAGCCTCCAGTCATTCTGAGCTCAGGGACTTCCTTCCCTGCATAGGATTTCTATGAATTAGTTAGGTCTGAATGGCCTTTTCTCCGTGGACTTGCCCGGTCTCACTTGCAACCCATGTGAATTCTGCCATGGGAACCTAGGAACATTAATTATCCTTACTGCTCTTCTCTGAAACTATTCCAACTCTTCTCTACCCTTTTTCAGATGAAAGAACCTCAACAGCATGCAATGTTCAATGTATGAGAGCAAGCCATAGATTTACCTGGCAGCATAATGATGCTTTCAGTTTTACTCTTCATTCCTTTCCTAGAAATACCCAATACTGGCTTAATTTTCTTTTATTACTGTTTCTGAGAGCTGAGCTCAATTTTGTTGGAGCTAACTAGTCTGAGCCAAAGATCTTGGTCCTCAGTAGTCACATTCAGTTCTGAATAAATCTTGTATTAAGAACAAGCTTCCCTCATGTGGATCTCTTTCCATTTATCTGCATTCTTATCAGCCTGGTCTGCCTTTACTCCCATTCCATGTCGGCTTCACTTTCTTTAGTGGCCTTGAATAAGAGAGTTTGATAGCCTGGATACCCTTTAGCCATGTCTTGTTTTCTCCATTCCAGGAACATCTGAGCCACCCAAAGCCCTCTTCCAGGAGCTTTCTCAGGCCTGGACTGCACATGCCTGTGCAGCTGTTTCCTGTAGTTACCTGCCCAGTTGTTCAGCCTGTTGTGGGGGTTCCTCATTCACCAATGTCGATGTGTTGTTCATTGGTACACTTTCCAGACACCGTCATGATTTGTCTTCAGTTGGCTACCTGTATATGTAGTACCATACTTCTTGCCAGTGGGAGTTGATAGTATCACATGTAACATTCAAATATTGAACATTTCTCCTCAGACCTATTTTTAATAACAACTGTTATGTGGGTTGATGTTGTTCTGCCGGTTTTGTGTTTTACAGGTCTACCTTTTATCAGTGTTGTATGACAATGCTGCATTTGTAATAGATACGAAAAAAGATGTGACTATCTAATGTCTTTGTTGCATCTGAAGTCAGTTTGATAAACAATTAGAACTCTTCTAGCAGTAGCTGCTTACTGATCAAGACAGACAGTGAAAGTTGGACACCTAAAATTACTTTGTGGATTTTCTGCCCTTCAGGCAGTAGAACACATTAAAATGCTATGACAAAAAGCTACAGAAAGTAGGAAGAAGAAAAGCAGAATGGGATACCCTTAATGTGATACTAAATAAACCAACTGGGGAAAGGGACGTGAGTTACAAATCATATGTGGACAGGAGCACAGGTGTGAAGGGGTCTTCAAACAAGAATAAGTCTGCGGAAAGTGGGTGATGGCACATGATCAGGGGTACATCTGCACTACAGTGAGGGGGCAACAAGAATTATTCTGTTGAGGAAAACACCATGGATTTATTCCTAGCAGGAAAAATGTACGAAGTTATTAATGCAAAATCAGAAAGCACTGAGAATAATATTCAAGGGAAAACTGTGTATTCCTGTTGAGGTTCTTAACAGCAGGCTTTTTAAAATTCTGTTTAACTCAAGAGGAAAAGGTTTTATTTGGTTGTAGGGACTTGCTGATCATCTGGTCCAGAAGCATTTATGGTGTAAAAAACTTAACATTTCATACTGATAATACCTTTTCGGTGTTTTAAATTGCAGTATGGAATCTTTAGGGTTAAAGCTTGGAGTACATAATAAATGTGGTTGAAGTGGAGTTTCGCAGATTACAGAAAATGTACGTGTTTCTTTCATAACAGAAAGTAAGTGGCAGATCTGTTTTTCATTTATAATTTACAAAGTATACAAAAGATTTTTAGTTTTATCTTTGCTTCCTTATGGAGGCATAGCTGGTAGGTGGTATCTGTGATTTGCTGTTGTCCTCTGGTGAAGCACATCTGGAGATTAATGTTTTTTTCCCGACATAAACATATCAAGCACAAGAGTCAGTCAAACAAAACCATTACTGAAACATTTTCAAACCAGCAAATACTTTTGTTTCTTTCCATCTTTGTTTTGAAAGGTTTAAAAATATTAAGATATGGGACTGGAAGGAGGCAAAAGAGAGAATGACATTTCTCTGCTCATTTATCTGAGCTTCCAATGTTTTTTCCTGTTGTGAATCTCACTGAATGAGTGAAGAAATGGAAACAACTATTTTAAAGTTGAACACATGCTATTAAACTGGAAGTGCCACGCAGATCTTGGACAGTTTGGAGTCTGGAGGTCTGAGTATTAAGCAACCAAATGTTCCTAAGAATGGGCTTCTACAAATAATGTTTAATCCTGTGAATACCAGTTGATTATGATCACCAGAACAAGTCAAGTGTAGGTGCCTGTGGACTAAAAGAACTGTTGCTTGTCCTACTCTTCTTTTGACTACAACATCTTATCTTGGATTTATCTTTTTTGTGGCCAGTAAATGTTGCTGTCCCATTCTAAACTCCTTGTGGGACACAGAGAAGGTCAAACAGAAGCAAGGGAATAGAGGTGAACCTGCCTTGCTGCCCCTTGGTAAAAATGAGACATCATGTGTGTCTGAAAGTTCCCTGTGATGCATTCGCTAGTTCACACACTGCGTCAAACAAATGAAGACTGTCTATCATTCCCATTGGCCACGGCAGGGGATGGCAGAAAATGATGTCTGCCCAAGCCTTAGCTGTTCCAGTTTGAAAGACAGTGTCTCACCGGGGGGTACAGCACTGTCTGCACCATCACTCTCGTTGAGGTGTCTGGGAATGAGCGCACGACTCAAGTGGAATCGGTAATACTTCCAAGCTAGGAACCTCAAGCAGTGGGAGATGAAGGGAGAGAAGAAGTAGCGGCACAGTGGCAGTACTGTGACTAAACAAGTGCTTTCAGACCCAGCCTGATTTCTGAGTTTCCCCTGGTAAACTTCAAGGCAAGTTGGCTAAATCTTCCGTTCTCAAATAACAGGTAAAAGCATAAAGGAAAACCGAAAAATAATGGCAGTGTCTCGATTGTTTTCTTCTTACATAATGTGATGGAAGATAAGGATGGGTTTACTTGTGTTTCATCACTGTGACTCGCAGTCAGACTGTTGTTGTAGTGTTTAGTCTGAAAGAAAGGGAATGGGGACAAAAGGAGGAGTGAGAACCTTTTCCGTAGTTTCATTTTACCCAAAACATGACCATGTCTACCCCTAACAAACCTACAACAAAAAGCAGATCTTTCACTGTGGATCCTGATGGCCTTAGGTTTGCATGCTGCCTTGGTGCTATGCTGAGGTGATAAAGAATTTGGATGTCTGAATGTAAATTAGGAAATACAAAAATATAGAGGATGCCACTCGAGGAGCTGTTTCAGTAAAAGGACCCCTACAGAGTTATCTGATTGTAAGTTCAGCTCTGTTCCACGCAGCGTGATATTTTCAAAAGGGAGAGCGGCCAGGGGAACCCCTGTTTTATAACGGTTGGGATTTTGTGAGACCTGCAGATGAAGGAACATGGAAGTAGCGTCTGCTGTCTGCAGCAACAGCTGGCTAAATGTTGTTTCTAGCTTGTTCTGATGTATGTTAGACACAGACAAGCAGGGCACACAGGAAGATGTCGCTCCGTTTCATCACCCTGTGTAATACTTGACTAAAGGTTATACGGTTTTCATTTCTGGGAGATACCTTTTAGGGACGTGGCAGAGAATGGGGTAGGAAAGTCAGTAGAGATGATGAGTCTGATCTCCAGAAGTGGAATCTGCATTACTGTAGTGTAACTTCAGAAGCAGATTTGTGCCATTTTGTAACTGAGATTGCCAGTAAAGCTCAGGTACTGCTTAATTTGCTGGGCCAGCACTGCTTGCAGGAAATGTTTACGTTCTTTGTAAAACTGTGTGAATTTTATTCTAGTAAGAACTAGAAAGCATGTTTTAATGCTGCCCATATTTGCCAAGCACAGGGTAAGTCCAGAAGGTAAATTATTGTAAAGTTTTCTAATTTGTAGTGGATAAATCCTGACCTTGTTGATAGGTGTTTCCTGTGTGCTGGTCTGGAACCAGGGTCTGGACTGAATGAGTTTGCTGAATGCACTGTCATAGTGCTTTAAGAGAAAGATTAACTCAGAACCTCAATTCAACATGGTTTTTTTTGTTTCTTTCACCTAGGTGAAATGGAAATTCCAGATTCAAATGATCCCTTAGGTCATGCAGATGGACTTGAGAGACCAATTCCAACACCTAAAGGTAAAATTAATTGTAGTTGCTTTTTCTTCCCCCTGCCCAAATATAAGCATACGTTAGAAAGGACCAGCAAAATCCTTGTATGTGTTCATGTGATTTACCTGCCAATACAAGTCTGTAAGAAAGGCAGCCTTGTGTGACTTCATACTTCCGATTCCAAGCAGGGATAGCAAGGTTACAGTAGTCTATAAAAATAATTTTGAAGTATATTCAGTCCCCCCACACTGAGGCATTAGATGTTTGACCCAGACACAGAGGGCTATTATTGCCTTCCTAGCATACTTTCTGTCACATTGGTGCCATGAAAATGATTAGATTTTGTAAAATTCCACACTTGACGTGTATAGGTAAATCTTAAGTATTGGTATCTCTAAAATGTCTTTGGTTTGAGATAATTAAATCTAGCCCATAGCAACACAAGAATACTTACTTTTAAAGTAGCTCCGAGCATTAGCGGTCCTTCTTTTTAAACAGACAGCTGTGGCAGAATTTCTAGTAACTTGTTACTTAGCATAAATGTTTATGATGCTTTATCACTTGAACTATAGATCCAAATGCTCTTCTTGGTTCTGAAAATGCACATATTTACTGCAAATTTGATTCCAATTACAATTTGGTGCAACTTCCTAAAGCAGAATGTTTTCAGCGTTCTACCTGAGGAAACATGTTTTCTCACTTGTAGTACAGATCTTCTTTGTATGGCTGCACAGTTGTAGTAAAGTTGACCCTTATGCTTAGAAAAAATGCTAGATAATCGTGTTAGCGTGAAGAGCTCGGCTTGCTTTCTGCCTTGTCACTGGCATTCTCAGCAAGATGAGCACATGTGGTAGTCTACAAAGGTCTGAGGTGTTGGTCAGATGTTCTTGTTGCTTCTCTTTCAGAGGAACATAAATTTTGAGGGTACACTGGACTATAGTCTCTGTTCTTACAGATAACCAATGCCATGTAATCCTTAAGTGCTTCACCTGAATGCTAGTTAGATTTCCTACCTTGACTATGCTGATTAGAAGCTTTTTTTCAGAATCTTCCTTTAATTTAAAAACACATGTGTATGTCTGCATACGTCTAACTACTTTCCCACTGATCATCAGTGTGGGACTGTGTCCTTCCCACTTGGGATGAACTTGGTGTACTCCTCAACCTTTTTCTACTTCCTGAAGCTCCCAAATCATTTTAGAGGATTAAACTTTTTCCTCCACTATGGGAGTAAATTTCAGTAACAGTCATTCCTGTCAGCAGCACAGTACACTGCAGTTGTTTTATCCATGCCACACTCATGTACCCACTACTTTTGAAGGGAAAAGGCCCATGTTTAATCTTAAACTGCATCTGACAGCCTTGTTTACTTGGAAAGTTGGTCCCACTTCACTCCTTTGTTATGTCTGAGCTTTTAAGGGTACAGACATAAAAGAAATGTTTTTTCATGACACATTACTTGGTTAAATTCTTGCTGAGAAAAGGAGTTGCAGTTATTTCCTTTTTTTGCAGGGCCACAGGCAATACCTGTCTAAGGAAGTAATTAATCACATCTCAAACGTTTTTACATCATAAGGATTTTGTATTTCCTTCAGAAAAAAAGAGACCCTTGTTCTTACATGACTCACTGGTATAGGGTCAGTTGTTAGCTTCTAGCATGCCTGCTCTGGAAATGGTCTCATTTTGATCCCCTTTTATTTTTGTGGCTACAAAATTCTCTAAATAAGCACAAATCCCTTGATCAAAATTTTTTCTTTTGTTAGAATGTTAACCAATGTGTTTCTGTGTCATAGTGAGGTAGTTATTTTTGTTTCAAAAAATCACTGGACAGTTTGTGCATTCCATTGAGACCATTAGAAAGAGTCCTTCAACTTCTTCCATCACATCAAGCTTCCTTCCTGCCTTGAGAAAGTTTTAGTTATTCTGATTTATTTATGACCTATATTTTTTTTCTTATTGTAGAACAGATGCAAAACAAGTATGAAAATAATAGTAATTTGAACAGTGATTTGGGCTTTAATAATAATGCCCAAAGATAAAGCCACTAAGTTAGCCAAGTGATAGTTGATGGGATAGGACTATGTCTCGGCTAGGACTTTGAGGAGAATTTATCTTCCCCTGTTTCATAGAATCACAGAACCATTTAGTTGGAAAAGAACATTAATATCATTGAGTCCAGCTGTTAACCTAGCACTGCCAAGTCCACCACTAAACCATGCCCTAAGCTCCTCATCTACATGTCTTAAAACTTTCTCTAGGTACGGTGACTCAGCCACTTCCCTGTTCCAGTGCCTGACAACCCTATCGGTGAAGACATTTGTTCCTAATATCCAATCTAAACTCTCCCTCTCACAACTTAGGAACATTTCCTCTTTTCCTATGACTTGTTACTTGGGAGAAGACACCAACCTCTCTGCACTCTCCTTTCAGGTTTTTGTAGAGAGCGATCAGGTCTCCCCTCAGCCTCCTCTTCTCCAGGCTAAACACCCCCAGTTCCCTTAGTTGCCCCTCACAGGACTTGTGCTCCAGACCCTTCCTCAGCCCCATTGCCCTTCTCTGGACACTCTCCAGCACCTCACTGTCCTTCTTGCAGTGAGGGGCCCAACACTGAACACAGGATTCCAGGTGCAGTGTCACCAGTGCCCAGTACAGGGGGCTGATCACTTCCCCAGTCCTGCTGGCCACACTGTTCCTGATGCAGGCCAGGATGCTGTTGGCCTTCTTGACCACCTGGACACACTGCTGGACCATATTCTGCCGACTGTCCAACAGTGTCCTCAGGTTTCCTTTAAGTGAGCACTTGAACCATCAGAAGAGCCCTGCCACTGAGCACTGTTTCACTGAAAACCAGAACGGAACAGTGAGCATTTCCTGTAGACGAACTTAGGTCTGCTTTGGAATAAAAATAAAAGGATTTTAACCCAAATCTCTTTCCTCTCCAGTGAGTTTTTGCAAAGATGATTCTTTCCTCAATCTTGATTTCAATCAAGTGTCTCTTGGTGACTTTGTGTTTTGCAACAACCACTCTAACAAACTCTCTGTGGTTCCTAAAAAGTCTCCTTCTCTAGCTCAAGAGGCAGAACCATGTCAGCTGCATGTTCCTCTCTGGGATCACCCAGGCTCTCTACCTGCTGGGTCTTTCACTGCTCTCTGCCCACCCTTCTGCACTCACCCAGCTTTTCCTGCTGAAGATGCTGGGGAAGGAGGTAATGCTGTGGAAGGAGCAAAGGTTCCTCTCTCTCTCTCATTGCAGCTGAGGGTCAGCCAGGACACGGCCAACAGGGCGTTTTCCTTTCTGAGGCCCAGAGGAGAAAAAGAACATAGCTGTTTATCACAAATAAATGCAAGATTTTCTTTGGTGATTGGCAGTATTGCTGTGTCATCATGGGGGGGCTCACTGCTTGCACTCTTGTACTCGTAAAAGAAGCCTAGGCAGGGTATTAATGGGTAAAATACAAACTCTATATGCATAGATAAGCTAATAAGAGGGCTTAAGCCACTGATTTTGGTAGAGGGGACAAAGGTGAACATTGTGACAGTGTTTCAGTGCTAATTCTGCTTCATTCCTGAATTGGCTTTTAATCTGTTCTAAAATACATTTGAAGTGCATTGAAGTCCAAATCACTTTATTTTACATGCTCCTGGCCACATTTTTGTACATTAAGGTCACAAATAGTATGGAAGATGGGGTGATATAATGGGATTAAAGTGAGCTGTACAGGAATAATTTCATCTGGAAACATTATGTGGCAGTATATAACAGTGTAGTTTCCTTAACTGCTCGTGTGTATTTTGGGAGAGCTGCCAACATACCTTCCATTTCCTAACCTGGCTCCAATGTGTTGTAGATTGCTTCATATTATGGGTAAATAAGCAGAGGAGTGAAGATTGGGAAGACTGCTTTGTATTTAGGAAAATGACCTGTGCAAAAAATCACGAGTCTGAGACTTCTCTCTCCCCTCCTAATTAGGGCAGTGTTTCTTAGTGTGTTTTCTGTCCTGATTTACTTGAGGAAAGAGTCACTTTACGGGACTCCCACCACCTGCTAAGGTGTGACGGTTTGATCCATGTCTTCTGAACTCTTGTACTTACATCAGTGTTGCTATAGACACTTCTGGAAAGAATCGTTGAATTTCATCAACTTTCATTAGCGTTCAGTTCTTTTTTAAGACCAGAACACTCTTGCAAATCTTTGATATCCTTCATAGATTACCTGTCAGTTCTGTGAACACTTTATACTTCTTACTGTATTCGTGACATGGTGAATTTGGGAACTGTGTGGTCTTCCCCAGCCCACATTCCTCCTTAAAGTCATTCCAGAGGCTAAAGTAGGTTTCCTAGGTGAAAACTTCTGTTTTATTCCAGGAAATTATGAATTTGCTTCTAATGGAAATATCAGTAGATTAATTGCTCAAAATGTTTTCCAAACAAATATTTTGTATTGGATATAAGATTATATTAGACTTAAAATGCCATTGCAGAAGGTTGTCATTTGAAAGAGTTGTGGTGAGACAGACCATGCTCTTTATTTAGATCTAATAAAATGAAGAAAGCGTTATTTGAAGACAAAAATGAAAAACAGTGAGGAGAGGGGAAAAAAAGGAAAACCAAGATTCAGAGGGAAAAAAAATTACCCACTGCTTTTTAAACAAATTATAATATGCATATTTTTAGTGGGTTTGTACATTGGAAAGTTTTATGCCATGAATCTGAAAATGCTCTAAATTGTATGCAGTTAGGCAGACAAAAAATATTTGCTTTTTTAAAAAAATCTAATTTTAAATTTTGAGTATCTAAAGCCAACACTGCTGTAAGTTGGATGTGTTCTGTAATACCGAACAGATGGGTTTATGGGCTTTTTGACTGTTGGATTTAAAGTTGTTTAAGTACATACATGTGTATGTCTTACTGAAAAATATGTATTCTAAAAAGTCATATAACACACATGTAATTATTACTACTCATCCTTAAGAGATTGTTGTTATCGTCAGCTATCTAGCAACTTACAAGTAAAATTTTCCTTTTTCTCAGAAATTGGATATTCAGTGTTTGTTTCCCTTGTGAAATGCTGAAAGAAAAGGGAATCAGCTGATCCACAAAAATGGGTTACTATCTCATATCCTTATTATCTCAGGAATACAGAAAAATGTGAAACTCATTTTAGCAGCATACATCTTACCAGTTAATCCATGTGTGAATTTGGGAAATAACTTAAAACTCCCCTTGGCTTAGTTTCTGCATTTGGAAGACAAGGTTGATGAGATCTTCCCACTGCATGAGACTCCAATATTCATAAAAGATTTAAAAGTTATGAGAGAAAAGGGTTGCAAACTTAATACTGGCTATTCATGGAGGCCATCATGAAGCTGGTTTCAAAGTTTTGAATGCATAATTATTTTTAAAATCATATAGGGAAAAAGGAGTAACAAGAACAAAAAAATGAGTAGAAACCAAGACTGGAACTGAAAACAGCTAAGCCATAATTAACTTGATCTAAAGTAACTGTAGAGGTTTAAAAATTTTTTTTTTTTTTTGAATGAACTTCAAAATCACAGCCAAGATCTTAAAATAACAGAAGCAGAGCAATCATTTTGTGCTGTGTTTATGCCAAGCATAGCACATGCAGTTTGAGCCAATAACTTGGACATCTAAGTGCCGGAACAAGAGAAGTAAAACTAAAAAAAATAATATGCAGTGATACTTGCACCTTTTATGTTTTTAGCTTGGTATCTATCCTTGTGCATATCTTGACAATGATCTGACACATGCTGGAAAAGTTTATTTCTTTTTTTTTTTTTATTCTTGCCAAAACACACAAAATAGACCTGTCAATTTTAATTTGCTGTGGGATTTTGTTTGATATGTTTATATCCAATTCATTCAATTGAAAAATATGAAGTACTGGCAATTTAACAAAGCATTTCAAAATATGAAAGAGTTTTGCCAGAATTCATGTCAGTCATTTCCCTAAGCTACTTTATTCATAGGGTACATAGGGTATGATTCTATAACATAATATATAGATTAAGTTACATTATCCTCTCATAGCTTCTTGACAGAACAGTTTTTACTCTGTTCAAGCAAAATAAATACTGCTATTGGTTGTACACTATGTCAAAAACTGTAATAAAAGAGAAATTTAATTCAGAGCATCTTTGCCTACAGCAAATACAGAAATATCCACCAGATGATAGCTTTTCCCTTTGAAGTACTTTAACCCAAGTCAAAGTCCACTGAAGGCAAAGGAAGCATTTTCGTTCATGCCAATGACCTTTGAAACCAAGACAGATTACAGAAAAAAAGTGTATAACAGTAGTATTATAACAGAATATAACAGAAAATTGCTGGCCATTATACTCAGATTTAAAAAAAAAATCTATTTGATATCCATATCCCAAATGAAATATAATTGTTTATAATATAACATTTACAAGTTCAGTAATGCTCTTTATACATAGCAAGCCCAAAATATTTCATAGGGAATATTTATGCTTTGTTTCAAATGTATGTCTGTATTGACACAGATTAACAAATCTGTTCAAGTTTTGAAAAATTTGAGTTGACGGATGCATAACACAAAATACAGGATACAAGTTAGATACAAGTTCTAGTGCCTTTACATTTAATTTTCCTCCATACCTGTGGAAGAAATTTTGAACATTTATTATTAGAGAATGAGAACTACATTGGAAAAAAATCGCTTTGCACATTGTTGAGGTTCCGATTTATCCTGGGAAACAATTTGGTTTTTTCCCCCCAAACCATTGCATCAAACTGGCATCCACACAGTGTTTGCGGTGTGACGTACATCACGAAAAGTAACTAGTGATTATCACCACAGAAATTAAATAAGGAAAACATTCTTAAGAACATAGTTGGTTAAATTTTCCACTTTGTTTGTAGGATTTGCAATTATGGGTTATCTAAAGTGGACACCAAATAACAGAGCAGCACAACAAACGGCCGCCCGCTCTGTTGTACGGTTGCTTGAGACTCAGTAAGTGTATAAACACAGACTTCAGCATCATTTCTCAGAGAGGAAATGAGCCTGTCAAATAAAGAGTGTGCACTTCAGGGTATGGGCAGAGACAGTGGATAGGCAGTGAGTTGCAGAATTCTGCTCTGCAGAACTTTGAAAAAAACCCCACAAATGCTTCAAAGTTCAGTAGGTTAAAATATTTATTACTTGATTTGTAATAACAGGGTAATGTAAAACACTGCAGAAAATGCCTGTAAAATTGGCAGGAGAAATAATGAGCTGCAGCCAAATTCTGACCTGCAGGAAATGGATTCAGTTACACTGACTTCAGGGGAAGAGCATCTAATCACACTGGGTCTGAATTAATCAATGAATCTTTGGCATTGTTTTTGGTGGTAATAGTTTTGTTCTAGTCATTAATAGGATCTGATTCATAAATTCATATGAAATACTTTGGATTGCTTAAAAGCTATGGACTAATTTATTTCCTACTGTAGCTCGAGTTTAACCGGTAAAACAGAAAGGTCTAATATGGATTTAATCTTGAGTTAATAACATTTGTTAGTCCTGATAAGTAAATTTAGTATCTGTTTTCATCCAAATTTATTTGAATATAATATCCATGACTAACCAAAAGCGAAGACTCAACCCAGCTCATTTTAAATCAGGAAAATGAATTAGTGGTGTTTGAGCAAGCTATAAGATGACCGATGGCATAAGACCTGACCAGTGTCACAAGAACAATGTAGACCTTTCATATACTTAGGTGTTAAGAACAAAAAGTATATTGAAGAGGCAGAAGAACCACACTCCCTGGCTGTCAAGTTACAGCGCTTGAATGGGCCCCACCTTTATAGAAAGCATCTTCTCCACCTCTTTCACAGGAATCAGGAACATCTCTGAGCCAGATGATTGTACCTCTGTGCTGGCTGTATGCTGAAAGCAGCCCTATTTCTTCTCAAAAAAGACCTTCAACCATCTCCTTTGCCCCCCTTGTGTGAGCACATTCAGGCTATCCCCAACATTGCTGAATCATAGACCTGTAGAACTGCAGAAGAGTCCAGGTTGGAAGCAACCTCAGGAGATCATCTTGTCCAATGATTTTTGGGAAAGGGAACTTAGACAAGATCATCTAGCACCCTGGCAATTGCATCTTGAAAATCTCCAGTGGTGGGGGCTCCATCACATCTATGAGGTGGTCATTTTCCAGTGAATGATTGTTCTCACTGCAAAAAATTTCTTTCTTCTTTTGAGATGAAACCCTTTCTGATCCAACCTGCACCCATTACCCCTTCCCTTCTCCATGTGGCTCCTTGTGAAGAGAGAGCCTCTGCCATCTTTGTAGATGCCTTTTAAGTACTGGAAAACTGTGATGAGGTCCACCTTGAGCCTTCCCTTCTCCAGGAAGATGTGACCTGAATGCTTCAATCTTACCTCACAGGGCAGGTTGTCCAGCCTTTTCATCATCTTCGTGGCCCCCCTTTGGACACTCTGCAGTCTTTCTGTGTAATTTTTTTTTTTTTTTAATTTTGGCGACCAGAACTGAACACAATACTCCAGGTGTGGCCTGACAAGCACTGAGTAGATAGGGATGACTGGTTCTCCGTCTCTGCTGGTAAGACCCCTGTGGACACAACCCGGGATCTGATTTGCCTTTGTTGCCACAGCAGCACCCTACTGGCTCAGTGTTCAGCTTGGTGTCCTCCAGAAATTCCAGCTCCCTTTCAGCAAGGCTGCTCCGCAGCCACACAGGTCCCAGCCTGTGCTGGGCTCTTTGGTTATTGGGACCGATGGGCAGGATGTTAGACATGTCTGTAAAACTCCATACAGTTCTTTCTTGCTCCCTCTTTCTCCCTGCCTAGGTCTTTCTGTAAGCTGGCTCTCCATTTTGACATGTCCACCGCACCACCCAGTTTGATGTCACCAGCAAACGTGGTGAGGGTGCTTTCAATCCCATCATCCATTGGTGAAGTCGTTGAACAGTGTGGGGCTTGGTGTCAATCCCTGGGGGACCCCACTTGTGAGAGGCTGTTGGCCTGAGTGAAAATCACTGACCACCACCTTCTGAGTGTGGCCTTGTGTCAACTTCTCACCCGTCTTGCAGACCACACATCCAAAGTGTGTCTTCCCAGAACTGTTGCTGGAGTTGATGCTTTCATGGCCCCACGTGGTGGCTCCACTCCTCTTCCACCCAACAGCTCAACACCATTACCATGACTCGTTGTCCTTGCAGTTCCTCAATGTCCCAGTTGTTTTGCTAGAATTAGAAGAATTTTTCATCTTTTCCACTTCTTTTCATGAATAGATTCTTCTGACTCGAGCAATATTATTGAGTATAACAACTCTTTTTTGAACATATTTCAAATAGATGCAAACTTACTTCTCCTCCTGACTGTACACTCTGCCTCAGTGGCGCTGATGAGAATAAACTACTTACAGATTACAAAAAAGTGGCAAAATAAGTTGTGGTACTCCCTAAATAATGAGCTAAGAGTGAAATAGCCATGGAAATTCCTTTCCTAATTTGTGGTAGGATTGATCATGCTTTCTTTCTTGCTGCTAGAAATGCTTATATAAGTAAAATGTTGGCTTAAGTGATAATTTAAATCAAGTGCTTCTTTTGCTATATCAACAAGGTAATTTGCTGTTTTTCTGTTTCCTGCCAGAATGTCATCCTAATAATTCCAATTATGCACTTATGAAATGTCACTGGAAACCACAACAAGTGATATTGTTGAGGCATGACATTGCAAAAAGCATTAATGTAGATTTTCTCCCTTTTTTATCAGGCTTTTGAAAAGAAATATTTTTTGTGTTCTGTCCACATGTTTTAAAGTCTGCTAAAGATTTATAGGCTAATAATAGGGAAAATGAATGTAAATTTATATACAGAATAATGTATTATTTTATAAAGAAAAAGGCTGACAAAATAATCTTCCTACAAATTAGTAATGTCATGTGGAGATTATGTATATAATTTGGGTTTACTTCATTTTCTTTTTAGTAACATACTAAAATCACATTTATCTATGTTCTGTTTTCATGTTATTCATTAAAGCAGGATTTTTTTCGGAAGGTCAGTGGTTTTACTTGGGAAAACACAGTTTTCCAGCACAATCTGTCCTTGCGAATTCAGTATATTCTGATGTTTCTACTGCTCCCCTCTCCAGTGCTATACCTAGCCATTACAGAGGAGCTGATTTTCATGGTCATGTCAAACATAAATCAAAGCAGACCATCAATTTTCTTAAGGTATTTCAGCAATTAGACTGCAAGTGTTGATCATTGCAGTACTGGCGTTAGATTCCTGCAGAGTAATATGCTATTTCCTAATTAAAAAACTGCAAAATAATTTAACAGGTAGGACATGGCATATGTGAACATCCATCAAAGTTAGATGATACTTGGATCTAACATAAAAATGTAATATAATATGAACTATTCCTGATGCCTTATGGTGGTATATATTCATCAAAACAAACATACGGGTATGACAGCTAGATACTTTTCTTACTTATTTTGACAATCACATTATTATTTCAGTGTAATTACATGCTTTCAAGCTTTCAACATGTGATATGCGTCAGTTGTAGGAGTCCTAACTTCAAATTAAATTTAAAAATAATAACCTACAGAAGTTCTGATTGCTGAGTTTTTACAGTGTTCTCCCATCAATTATTTTTTTAATCACTTGAGATCACCTGTGCAGCATATGTGCTCAATTGACAAGCCCTTTGCTTTCAACAAACTACAAATCAGTGCTTTTCATTTCCACTTGTAAAAGTAAACCCATGAAACCCAATTATTCAATATCTATACAGACCTTTCTTTGTCCAGTTTAACACTGTTTTAGGCCTTGATGTAAAAAAATGCATCCTATAATCAATTTAAAAGTGCCCTCTGTATCACAGGTTACTTCTGCAATTGAGACATCCTTTCTTTAAACTGAATGTGAGACAGAATATTTAGATTTTAATTGTAAGATAAACCTATCCACATCAGGCTCATCTTTATAATTTCTTGTCAGATGAGTATCTGGCAAGTCAAATGAATATCTAAAAGTAACTTTTTCGGCTTTAGTTATTTTTGAGACAAATATATTATCAAGGAAGAAGATTAAGTGGTAAAATTTTAATGATATTCTCAGGTGGTTGTAACTGGGATTAATCTTTTATGGAATAAGAGTGTATTTTTTTGTTATAGCACTAACTGTTTCCCAAGAGATGTAGAAACTAAGCAAAAACATTATTGCTTCAGAATAGGTGTCCGCAGAGGGAGTTAGGACTGTAATGGCATCATTTCGTGCTCGACCTTCTAATCTGCATACCTACCTGCAGACAAACGTGAAGGCAATCATGAAAGACAAATTGGAGTGTGATGCTGTGGTGTCCCTAGGACAGCGAGTTGCATTTTTTTTTTTTTTTTGAGTATGTGTTTGAAAGAAAATTGGAATGGTTTCCAAGATCCTCTCTTAAAAATGTGCCTTTGGGCAGTCTTTTATCACAACCCAAGTGAAGTTTGATCTTTTCTGACCTTTTACCCTCCTAGGTTACTTCCTGACCTTTTTGGAACCAGTAAACAATATCACTGTAGTCCAGGGGCAAACAGCAATCCTCCACTGCAAAGTAGCAGGAAATCCATCTCCGAATGTCAGATGGTTAAAAAACGATGCTCCGGTGGTTCAGGAGCCAAGACGGATCATCATCAGAAAAACAGATTATGGTTCGCGTCTGAGAATCCAGGATCTGGATACTACAGACACGGGATACTACCAGTGCGTGGCTTCGAACGGGATGAAGACGATCACTGCTACAGGAGTGTTGTTTGTAAGGCTTGGTGAGTTCCTCACTTTTATAATTACTCAGACTGCTTTATAGACTAGGTATTAGTTTTCACAATAGCATAATGAGAAATGAATTTGATGTTTTAAGAAGAATTCTCAACAGGAAAGGAAATAAATAAAGCCATTGCCTGGGGCCTCTCCCCCAGTGCAGAACCGCACGGTTGAACTCGATACCGCTTTACTGCTAATAAAGGAAAGTAAATACAGATGGAAAGGTCAGTAAATATGTAGTGAATAAAAAAAAAATTTAAAGAAGTGTTAGTATAAAGAACAGAAAGGTAACATTTCACTGCCTGGAGTTTTCACTCTACTGCTGAACTCCGTCTGAAAAAAGACATGAAGAGAAAAATAGAAGCAGTTTTCTATGTGACGTTTATAGTGCTGGGCCCATCCTTGTGAAATGCCATGTCTGTGCTGTTAGGTGAAGCCTAGCCTCAAATTCTGCCCTTTGACAGCTGAAGGTACGCCACACCTTTCAAGAACTACTTAGATTGCATTTTGGAGGCTTAATCACTCAGTCTGGAAGGCAGGCTTTTATTTAGTTGGCTTCTGAAACAACGAGGAAAAACATTCTGGAGACCTTTTCCTGAGATTTCTTCTAATTTTTTAATAAAAATAGCTAACTCCCGTTTGTAGTGCTCCATTAAATGCTGGGTATTGGACCTTATTCTCACTGTGACAAACATTAGGAGCATGCCCTTGTCATACCGTAAACTCTGATAGTAAGGCTCAGAGGGGGCTTACTAAGAGGTAAGTGATGTGTCAAGATAACACGTCGTTTCTTTAACAGCCTGTGTTTTTATGTCAAAAGGTATTTTCTAACAAAAATTAAGTCCACTCAGATTGCTGCCTGAGCAGAGAGAAAATTCATGTGATTTTTATTTGTAGCTTTGAAAACAGCAATATATAATTATGTGCAGGAGCACAGAGGGATTTTTTTTGTTTTGTTTTGTTTTGTTTGAATCCTGAGACAAACCTTCCTTAAAGAGACAGTTCACTTTAGATTGCTATTGACTTTTTTTATGCTCTTGTCCTTGAGCTAAACTTGACAGCAGTGTTTGTTTTATTTTTACAGGTCCAACAAACAGCCCAAATCACAATCTTCAGTAAGTACTTTTTGGAAAATTACTTAATGCACTCTGACCAATTCTGTTCTCTAAGAATTTAGTTTATAAACTCAGTAAACACTGCGTGAAACCACAGTGTGCTTGCTAAAAATACCTAATTTGATTGAAAACTCACAGAATGGATCAAGCTTTTTCAGACAGGGATTTGATTGTGTTACAATAGGTTTTTGTTTGATCAGATTTTCTTGAGCAACTTCTACTTGCTTATTTCATATTTTTGACAAGCAAAATACCACAAAGGCATGATATTTGAACAGTAATTGTTTATGGGGCAAGTATGAGCTGGAAGAGTGGTTAAAATGAATGAGTAAAGTGCTTAGGTTGCTGCAGTTGTAAATTTGCCCATGTTATATTATTATAATTTAGAAAGTCAGATGAAACAAGACTAGAATCCAGTCTTTGAGTAGCTAGGTAAAACCTCTGTTAGTGTCGTTTTGACTTTGGTGGTGATTTGATTTTTTTGTCAGCTGCCTTGGCTTACTTGCTGATCCAGTCATAAGGATGAAAATAGATAAGTTCAGTTTCATCGTTGTTGCTTTATGTGTTTACCATGTATGGTATAATTTCTTGAAATAGATTCTGCAGTTGATAAATTAATGGAGTAAGGAATGCAGTCTGAGGCCTTTTTATGTGTTCATAGCATAAAATTAGTGTTGGTAATGGACTAATTAAAAATGAGACTAAAAGCAAATTTGCAAAGACATGTGGATGCATTTCAGAAGTACATTATTGGTCAGTGATTGTGACCTCTGAACTGCCCATGGCTTGAGTGGAAACTCTTTATATACCTGCAGTGGGCTGAGCTCTAACCCATCCATCTTGCATGCACCTCACTCTGTCATCTTAGATATATAAAAATAATACCACGTTGTACACACTCTTGGTTTTGTATGCACAGAATGTGTAAATGACTTTAAAGGATTTCAGCTTTGTAGGGATTCAACAGCTTTTCATATTTTACTCAAAACTGATTGCTGGCTGTTAAAGATAAAAACCAGCTATTCATGACAAAGTACAAAAAGATGTAATAATTTTTGTAACCACTGAAATCCTACTTCAGATCTTACTGCACTTTAGAAAACTGGCATGCACCTGTTCTACAAAGCAGAAAAAGAGTGAGATACCAGGAAGCTCTCTGTTTCTGAGATCAGGAGGCAGCAACTGGTACAAGACACAGTGAACTGAAATATGCATAGTGAAGCACTGAACTGAAGTTCAAAGAACAGTTCTCAAATGCAACTGAAGAATAGCAAGCCTTGAACACAACTCCAGGTGGCTTTGGAAAGTCTCCAGAGAAGGGAACTCCCCCACCTCCCTTGGCAGTCTGTCCCAGTGTTCTGTCACCCTCACAGTGAAGAAGTGTTTCTTCACATTCAGTTTGAACCTTCTGTTTTCCAGTTTATAGCCATTGCCCTTAGTCCTGTCACGGGACACCACTGAGAAGAGCCTGGCCCCTTCCTCCTGACACCCACCGTTCAAATTAATACTACATCTTTCAGTTCCCATAGTATTTCCCAAACTCTTCTCCTGCACTGAGCATGAACTTAATAATATTTTACAAATATCAACATAAATTAAAAAATTACAAATTATAAAGTAGAAAAAAAATTGCTATGTGACACATATTTCTTAATTACATACACCCCAACGTGGAAGCGAATTAAAATTCCCAAGCCATATTTAATTCTGCTTTGGCCTAGGTTTTGAGTGATTGACTATTTAACCTTTGCTGGTTTTGAACTCTAAGTTTAAATCAATAAAGAAATGACAACAAAACATCCTGTCACTGGGATTACGACACCTCTAAATCAGTCTTGTACTGATGGTATTGGCAATGGACCTGGAAGCAGTGGTGTGCCATCATTGTTTTGGACATGCCAATAGAAGGTGAAGAGTATTCTGCTGGTAGATTTTTTTTTAAGTATTATTATTGTTATTTAGTATCCACTAAATTTAAGAGAAAGCTCAAACCTGGAAACAACAAACTCATGTCGAAGGTCTAGTGAGAAGTTGTGAGGAACTTACCATATCAGGTCCAGGAGCTTTCAAGGATTACAAGTCTTTGCCTCGTTGCCTGCCTGCTCCTGTTTCAATTTTTTTCCTCTGTCTTACTTAACCAGGTTTGGCTCACCTTTCCAAAGTTCCTCTCCTTCCTTTTGATACTGTCTTTTTCCTTCCTTTTGATACTCTTTTACCGCACCAACTCCCTGTCTTCTTATGCTTCAGAATTGTTCCCATGGTCCTCGGCTCCATGCCTCCTACTTAGTCCTTCAAGTGAAATGCCATAATTTGGCGGTATTATTTTTTTCTTTTCAGAAACTGATTATGACTTTTTTCTGAATATTTTATATAAAATCACGCAGGTCAATCTGTAAGCCAGAAAAGAGGAGAGGGGAAAAAGGCGAGAGAAATACCTAAGTTCTTGGAAGGACCCACATGGAACAAAGGGCTCTTTCTGTTTGCTGGCTGCACAACACGGCCTTGTGTTGAGCCACCCGAGAGCTGTTTCTCCTGGCATTAATGCTTCCAAAAAGACATGCTTCAGTGGAAGCGCTGAAACCTAAAACCATTGTAACTTGGTTTAAAACTATACCTAATGAATTATTAAGGGATAAAACCCATTACCTATGTAGATACCATCTAGCAAGGTATTTTTATGCAGTCCATGTGTTCTGCTGTGGATTTCTAGAAATTATCTACAATTAAAGATTGCCAGAGATCAAACGTGCATTATGCAGTCAGACTTGCGAGTGTAAAAAAAGGGCCCTGACCTGACTTCAGGTAGTGAAGTTGATACGTTTCCATAAAAATCTAAAAGTAGACACTTTCAACCAAATACATAGTCTTAAACTGGAGTGCATTTTGTGAGAGGGCAGAGAATTCTTTATTTTCTGTGAAGGTCTGCATCTGTAAAAATTTCTTGGGATTTTTCTGTAGAAATGGAAAACCACAATCTATCCAAATTACTTTATGTATCAAAGATTCTAAAACTGTTGAAAGGATGAATAGCTAGTACAAATTAATTTTAACCAAGGAAATAAAATCAAAACGCAGTCAGAAAACTTTAACTGTGCTACTAGAGGACTGTTCTATGAGAAGACAAGCCAGCAGGTAGAATCCTTCCTCTTACTGCATAATGCTATTACTTTGTGTATCATTAACATTATTAGCTTTTGCTTTTCTAAAGAGAGACATCCTGTCCATTCAGAAAGGTATGAGGGTGTGGAAATAAAATAAACAGGGAGCAAATACTGGAGAATGTTTTTTTTAGCATGATTTAAAATTAAGCAACAGATGTTAATTTCTTGGAATCTAAGAGTAAGAGGGAAGAAACATTCCCTTCCATTCTAGAGGTGTTGCTTTTACAAGAAAACATTCTAAAAGACTGCATGTTCTCCAGTGTAATATATTTTTCTCTTGAATTGAATGGTTAGGTTGATTTTTACCCACTGGGCAAATTCCTGTGCTGATGTTCTTTAGATTTATCATTAAGGCTGTGACTGTAGTGGTGCCACTTTGAAGGGAAATTGGGATGGAAGATACCTGACAGTTGTTTGACTCTAAGGGCTTCTGGAAAATCTGATGAGGCTTTAGCAGAAGTGTGGAAGGCACAACAGAGTACAGGCAGAAAACAGCAGCTGTAAACTCAGCCCTTGCCAAGCGCAGGTGAACAGAACTGGCTGTGTTGTCAGTGTTGGCCATTTCCCCACATGACCCTTCTCCGGTCTGCTCAGGATGCCAGGAGATGGACATCTCCTTCCAGAGCCCTGCTCAGGGGAACTAGGCTTTCTATGAAACTTTGAGAAGTCCCCGTTTTATCGAACTCAGATCAGTTCTGAGTTTGCAGTCAGGGATGCCTGTATGCTGGACCCTCTGAAGGAGAAATAGGTGGGAAGAAACACTGTCATCAGGTAAAAATTGTGATTTATCTGGGGAGGAATTTTTGAGCTATTAATCAGTCAGAAAAAATTTTCACTGTTGTTCCAAACTACCTGAAGAAAATAAGGCATGACAGCCTGCAAATTTAAAGACTCAGTCCATTGAAGAAAAGTGATGGAGCAATTGTAGTTAAGAAAAAACCCAGTTCTTTCAAACAATGGAAGGCAAAATGTCGTTAAAAACTAGTAACGCATCTGAGTTAAAACTCTGGTGAGGAACCCTGTGGTTGGGGTGGGCAATTTATTCTCTACAGGTCTGCATATCCTATGGCTTTTATCATCCAGCCAAAGCACATTACTTCTGTGACCCCAAAGGGGACCTTCTGCATGATGTGATGGGCACTCACACAGCTTTATGATGGGGACAAGTATGTTTCCGTCATGTGACAAATCTCCACACAATTATAAGGTGGAAAAGGGAATGTGGGGTGCTGGGAAAGAGGGTGGAAAGGTCATCAGAGCGCTTCACCTTGAGGCCGCCTTCCGGCCTGTGGAAGGGGCCTTCCAGGTAAAAGACAGTAGCTGTGGGGGCAAGTGGTTTTGTAAACTGAATCTGTTTGGCAAACCACAGGCTTTAACCATCATGTTAAAAAAGAAGAATACTTCCCTTAGCGTCACACAGCAGCACCACGCGTATCTTCCTCCTTTCCTTGGGTGGTGTGGCAAATACACTTTAGTCTCAGTGCAGTTCAGCCACTGGTAACAACATTTTTAATCTTGTAAATTATACAAGATTATCTTTAAATTCTCATGAACAGATGTTTTCATGACTAGCACAAGGTTGTCTCAACTCAGAAGTTAACAGTGTTTATTCAGGCCCATGAGCACCAGGTGTTCAGTGATGGGCCTCCTCCAGAACAACACGCACGCCTTTTGTTTCATCAGAACAGACACTTGGCTGAGATGACCATATTTGAAGTATATATGTATTTCTAAGATATTTGTGGTAACATGTTGAAGTTACAGAATAAGTGCATACTTTGTGTTCTGTTTTCCTGCTTTAATCAAGGAAGAAGGAGGATTTTGTGATTAAAACGCTGGACTGTAATTTTAGAGGTCTGGATTCAATTTCTGTCTGTGCTCCTGTCTCCATGTGTGATTGCAGCAAGTTGTTTAACCTTTGTCTCCCCGTGTTTTGTACATCAAGTCGAGATGGTCAGTCTTGGGAATTTTTTACCTTGCTCTATTGTGAGATCAGATCACTTAAAAATGTTTATGATACATTCTCTTCCCATAAAGCATGGAATGTTATTCATGTTATACGAATGAGGAACCGAGGCACAGATTATCTCGGGCTGGTCTACATTACACAGCATGTGTTTGCCTTGGCAGATTTCCTGGCTCCTTGACAATCCAATTTGGGGATCTGGCTGGAACATGCTGCAATTCCCTCCTAGCCCCTGTTTGTCAGTTTCTTTTTTTTCTTTTGAGGTTGGGGAGGAGGCTGCATTTCACCCTGGTGTGGGGTTGAGGCTCCTTTCAGGGAATTTTGATCCGCAATCTCAGATCTGCTGCTGGGTCCGTCCATTTAAATGTTCTTTGACAGTTGCTCAGGTTGTGACAGGAAGTTTGTAGAGGAAGGAGGGAGCTGAAACCAAGGCTGCACCAAACCATTTTACGTAATCTTTTCTCTCTTACCGATTCTAGAGTGTAATTTTTCAGGACACTGATTGGTTTTACTCTATGTAGGATACAGCCCTGTAGGGCTCATAAGTGTAGCATGTAACAAATAATATGTAACTAGAAGTTACACGCTGATCTGTCCAGAGCCGTAGGGTGCACTGAGAATCATACAATCACAGAAAGGTTTGGGTTGGAAAGGACCTTAAAGCCCATCTAGTTGCAACCCCCCTGCCATGGGCAGGGATACTCTCCCCTAGACCAGGTTGCTCAAAGCCTCATCCAGCCTGGCCTTGAACACTTCCAGTGATGGGGCACCCACAGCTTCTCTGGGCAACCTGTCCCAGTGCCTCACCACCCTCTCTGGGAAGAATCTCTTCCTGATATCTCATCTGAGAAGAATCTGACCATTACAGATTTTGTTCTGTTCTGACCAAACAGAAATTTTCTGTTACATTTTCTTGTAATGGAAATTGTGACACTTTTGTCCTGATGTTAGTTTTGTGTCTCAAAACCATAATTTTTCTCATGAAAAACCTAAACATATGTAATTCAAGTCAGAATTAAAGAGCAGTAGTAGTACTGGTTTGGGTTGCTTTGCACCATACCAGCTTCTTCCCACACGACATTATTTCTTCAGCTTTACCCTTCCACGTAAATAATTTCTAATCACTCATAAATAAGTGACCAATGATCTAATGCATTTTGTAATATTTAGTGATAGAAGTAGAAATTCAGTATGTGCTTACAAAATTGATTTTAAAAGCCAGATGTGTATTTAAACCAATGCACATAGCATCTTGAAGAAGACACCAAATGTCTGTATTTCTGCAACTTTTTGCAACTATTGTTGGGAAACTATTGCAAGTTTTAATTTTATTTTTCTTTTCCTTCAAAGCAAGGGAAGAACAAAGGAAAGAAGCTGACAGGGAATATAGAATAAAGGGTAATAACAGTTTGTTTCAATCTGTTATGCTCACTAATCCATATTGTTCAGAAATCCCCTCCAAAGTCAATGAGAAGCCAAGCGTATGCAAAGGTGATTAAAAGTAGGTCTCCAGGAAAGCTTGACCTTCTGTGTGCCACTGTATAAATTAAATGCCCCAAGACTTACGGTGTAATGCAGGTACTTTGCACTGCCTTGGTGAGAGAACCTGATTGATCAGACAGTGGGACTTGCCCGTTGTTGGGCAAGGTTTCCAACTACCCTTAGGAAGAGGAAATTATTAGTTACACTTCTGTCCACTCTTACATTTAAGCTAATTTAGAGTTAAATGTGAGGAAGCTTCTGATTAATCACTCGTCATTAGCAAGGCTGTCAAGATACTCTTAAGTGGGTTGGATCAAGCAGCATAATGAATGTAATGCTTGCCACTTTGCATTTATATGTGTGGCTACAGCATGCAGTACACCAAAGCACACAAACTCTTTCCTAAGAGTTCTACTTTCCAAAATGTAGAAATTTAGCCTGTAGGTGGATATTAAAGGAAGCTGATTGATAGTTTCTGTAAGAGAGAATTTAACCACAGACTGTGTGCTGGGAGAGCCTGCTTCCTACTCTGCAGAGCGGTGGTTAGCTTTTTGGTAGGCAGCAGGCTGTGATATCAGGCAAGCTGTAAGGTACAGCTCTGAGATGTGCAGTGTACGGCGAAGAGACAGATACAGCTCTGACTTTGTAAATTTGTGATCCAAACATGCTCGTTTTCCAGCAAATTCCAGATCAGCAGCTGGTGCTTAGGTTTGGGAAGCTCAGAGAAACAATTTGTATTAAACTACCAAATACGCTGCAAGTGAAATGAGACATTTCTTAATCCATTTAAGGATGTATGCAAATTGATATTCAAAGTGGTAATGGTTCTTAGATTTTGGCAAGTAGCTATTGCAGCTGGTGGACATCCCTGATATAACCAGTGATCTTTATTTTGTTTTGATTTTACTTCCTCCCTTTCTCCTTTCCCTTCTTCCCTTCGTTCAGTAGCTTAAATGGCTTTCAAAGTATTTATTGTATGTCCTACAAAAGGACAGTTGTATGTCCCTGAGACTTCCTGTCAGCATTTGATGCCACATTGAGTTTAATTAGAGTTCCTTAGGATGCTGAATAGCCTCTAAGTGCGTACACGGAAAGGGTGAATGTTGTAGTTAGACACAAAGATAAAGGAACACTATTCTGATGAAAAGCAGGTAATTTAACAAAATGAGATAATCTTGTAACACTACACCATAAATCATCCTTTCAATTTTTATGGCTTTATGGTTAATTTTCCCCTACTTTTGTATTATTTTGGTCTCCATTTCAGTTAGAAAGAGCCAAAAAACCTATAGATGCAAATAATTTAGTGTACTTGCAATAAGGTGAAACGGATGTTACAAACGAATAAAATTGGAACATTTCCAGTCAAAACTAAATAACATTAAGAATGATAGAAGGCATTGTTTCAAAAAAGGGAGAAAGAAAATGTACTAAGGAAATCTGCTCGTTTAAACTTGTATTGACCTGCTAGTCTAAAATCTGAAGTATTTGAGGCAATACTACTCTAAAAATAACGTTGCAAGAAGCACATCTCATCAGCAGTCTCTCTCATGCTCATCAAAAAGGTCAGTCATAGGTGTTATCAGTCTGATAATAACACAGAAGAGGCAAGGGATTACTTTAGGTGAGGCACAAACAATATTTGATATATTACAGAAACTTTGTTCTTCTACATCTGTGTGCACACACATGCACATACTTATCCCCCCAAAGTTTTTTTAAAAAATTCAATTAGCAGGCCAGAAAACATGTTCACCCTTGCCTCACCGTGCTTTCCTTCACGTTAGAAGATCTGTGTCTTCATTTCAGCGGGACGCTCTCAGCCGGCTGACCTGCATGCAGAAATCCTGATACTTGTATGTGGCTCAGTTTTGCAAAATTACCTTGAAAAAATCCTTTTTTTTTTTTTCACCTGCCTAATGCCAATAAAATAGTTCCAGATTGCAAAATAGTGAGTAGTGGGGTAAAGGAATGGAATTGACTAGAATGGAATAAAACAGTGGACTAGACTAGACTAGACTAGAATTGAATTAGTGTAGTTCCAAGTGGCATGGACGTACAACAGTCATCTAGTCCAACTGCTTGACCACTGCAGATCTGACCAAAAGTTAAAGCACATAATGAAGTACATTGTTCAAATGCCTGTTCTTAAAGGTACTGACAGGCACGGGGCATTGACCACCTCGCTAGGAAGCCTGTTACAGTGTTTCACTGCACTCCTGGTAAAGAAAGGTTTCCTAATGTTCAGTCTGAACGTCCCCTGATGCAGCTTTGAACCCTTCTCCTGTGTCCTGTCGCTGGAGCCCAGGGGGAAGAGCTGAGCACTTCCCACTCCACTTCCCCTCCTGCGGACGCTGTAGGGAGCGATGAGGTCACCCCTTGAGCCTCCTCTTCTCCAAACCCGAGAAGCCCAGTGTCCTCAGCCACTTGGCATCCATCTGCCGAGCATCTGCGGACGATGGGTCCTTTCCAGGGGGAGAAGGTGGCCAGCGCCAAGGCCGGATGTGGGAGAGCGGGAAGAAAGCCCGTGCTCGAGGGCAGCAGCGTGGCCCCCTTTGCCTGGCTGCTTTCCAGCCGCGCAGCCCGCCCCACGTGCTGGTGCCTGGCGCTGTCCCTGCCAGGTGCAGGACTCGGCCCTTCCCCTTGTTGCCCTTCTCGGGGTCCTGCCTTGGCAGGGGCTGGCTCTGGGGTGACGCAGAGAGCAGCACCGAGTCGTGACTCTGTGCAGGAGGAGGATTTGGGGCCCGCCCCAGCGAGGCTGCACCCAGCGGTGGTACAGGCTGGTAGGAGAGCAGAGTCCCGGGACGTGGGGGCAGGAGGGTGCGGTGAGGAGGAGGCTAGGCCTGGGGTGCTGAGCGATGGGGCACAGGCTGGCCCTGGAGATGTTTCCTGTCTGGCAACATCTGCCCCTGGATCAGCTGCAGGGAGGCAGGCCTGGAGCTGGGCAGCACTTGCCGTCGGGGGCAACAGCGCAGTAGCACCGTGCACGTGTGGAAGGAGTGCTCACATCCCAGGCCTGCCAGCAAAAAAGCAAATGAGCGTGAGCATCACAACCCCACCGGCGCTGTTAGTGACACCGAGACTTTTTCTGTAGATTTCATGCAATTATTTTATGGGAATAATGGGATCAGGGGGGCTGGGAGCTCTGGAGGGCTGGCACATGCCCCAGCTGACGGCCCAGTCCTGGTGTGGCCGTCCCCCGAGGCCCTGTGCAGGGCTAACCGACCCAGTGCTGGTCTCTTGCTGGTCGGTGAGCCCTTGGAGCTGCTGTTCCTCCTCTTTGGGCGTCGCCGTGGCCCCCCAGGGGAGCGTTCACTGCCCCAGCTGGAGGTGGAGGGCCTGGGCAGATCCTCTCCTGGCTTCTCCTGGGTCTTTCTTGCTCTGCGGGAATGGCAAAGGGGTGGCTGCTGGGACCCTGACCAACAGTGGGTGTTGGATTGTGAGAGAGGGCATCTCCATGGGATCTCGTTTGGCTGCCAGAGGGGCCTGGGCTGACGGCAAGCGACCCTGCTTGGGAGGCTGCAGGGCTGGGGACACCCACGGGGCTGCCCTCCTGCCCCCTGGTAGCACAGGCGTCCTGCCAGCCTGGCAGATGGTGGGCTTCTCTGCCACTCCATTGTTCAGCGACATGTGCTTGGTTTTGAAGGGATACCCCTAGCATCTGGCCTGGCAGCCCTGTATCCATCCTGTGTAGTGTTTGGATGTCCGTGATGGTGTCCTCCACCATGGGCGCTCCCACCAGGCTGATGCCAAAGGTGTCCTTCAGCTCCTGATAGAACGGGGACTGCAGCATCTGGAGGAGCGGTGGATTGTCACAGAATCACTGAGGTTCAGCCCAACACTACCATACCCACTAGGCCGTGTCCTCAAACACCATGTCCACACGTTCCTTGAACACCTCCAGGGATGGTAACTCCACCACTTCCCTGGGCAGCCTGTGCCAATGCTTGACCACTCTTTCAGTGAAGAAGTTTTTCCCAATATCCAATCTAAACCTCCCATGACATGGCTTGAGGCCCTTTCTTCTTGTCCTGTCACCAGTTCCCCAGGAGAACAGACCAGCTGTAGAGAGCGATCAGGTCTCCCCTCAGCTTCCTCTTCTCCAGGCTAAACAACACGAGCTCCCTCAGCCACTCCTCACAGGATTTGTGCTCCAGACCCTTCCCCAGCTCCGTTGCCCTTCAATGGACACTCTCCAGCACCTCAGTGTCCTTCTTGCAGTGAGGGACCCAACACTGAACACAGTATTCAAGGTGCGGCCTCACCAGTGCCCAGTACAGGGGCGCAATCACTTCCCTGCTCCTGCTGGCCACACTGTTCCTGATACAGGCCAGGATGCTGTTGGCCTTCTTGGCCACCTGGACACGCTGCTGACATACTCAGCCAGCCGTCAACCAACACGCCCAGGTCCTTTTCTGCTGGGCAGCTTTCCAGCCACTCGTCCCCAGGACTGTAGCACTGCCTGGGGTTGTTGTGACCGAAATGCAGGACCCATTTTTCTAGGGGTGGGGGTTTTTTTTGGAATATCTTAAAAAACAATTCCTAGGCCATGTTTATTTAAAAACACTGTTAACCGCTGTCATGTAGAACAGTTGAACTATGGGTGAAGGTGGAGGTGGCTAGACTACATTTAATACAATACTAAAATAGAATACAAATATAAAATGGAAGAATAAAATATTTACAGAAACCATGGCATCTGGCAAATCCCCTCTCCAGGGACAGCGCCTGAGAGGTCTGTGGAAGGTCTTGCCCCTGCGCTGGGATCTTCTGTTTTACAATGTCCTTCAGCCTGAGGTTTCGCTCGAGCTTCTCCTCGTCTCTGGTTAGTTCTCTCCAGATGAATTTCCTCCAGTGTTTTCACACGGATCTCTCCTGGTGGCTTAGCAGCCTTCTCTGCCTCCATACTGGTCTGTTCAGAAGGCAAACGTAGCCACTCTTTCAGAGACCTGGGGACTTCAACTCTCTTTGGTGCTTTCTCAGCCTTCTCCATGATCTCTCTCTTCTTCCCCGGCCTTTCAGCAAGGCTGCGCTTCAGTGGAAGGATGCTTTCACCAGCGCTGAAGGCTTTCCTTTTTCCCAGTCTCTGGGCAAGACTCAGTTGAATCACAGCGTCCTCCCCTTGCTTTGCAGACAGGGTCACAGTTCTCACTACTGTCCGCACGCTTTCCTTTCCTGGCACAGGAATAGTCCGAGATTGGAGCGGGTGAAGAGAAACTCCGGAAGGACCTTCACCTTGTGTTTTCGTTTTTTTCCCTTAGTTTCTTCAATTTGATTTCCTCAAGTGTTTTTATGCCAAAATTTAAACTGTCATCTTGCTTGGTATGAGCACTGGATTTCCTAGTGGAAATTATCCGCAATCGACTATGGGCTTCTGCAGCTGGCTGCTGGGTGGGTGTTTTAGCTTCATCTCCTGCTTCAGGAAGTTGGTCATCATCACCTGCAGCATGGGTTACAACTGGAGGATGTGTAGGAGTTGGGACATTTTCAGAGTTTTCCACTTTCATCTCTCTCCTCGGCTGTGGAGAAGGATTTGACGGGACAGAAAGTTTGTTTTGCTGCAGTGACATCTGAGCCATTCTTACATCGCCTTCTGCAGACTCAGGTGCACTTGGAAGCGTAGTTTTGCTGGGTGGTAGGAAGCGTCCATCAAGATAACGGCCTTTTGCGTGATGAAAAGCACAGTTGGATTTTTGACGGCCTCCTGCCTGATTCTCCCAGTAGCACGGAGTCTCACCGTGTTTTTTATCGATTTCCATGTGTCTGAATCTGCAGATCTTCCTGAAACAACGACCCTTCTGCCAGAGCGTGCAGACTGTTTCATTTCCCAGGGCAGCTTCAGTGGCGGAAGGAACAACTGTCTCCCTTGTTACATGTGGAATAGAAATAGAAGTAGCAGTCGTCCCCTTGGTTAGACATAATGGCCAGCTTCTTAGAGCAAGCTCAGTAGGAAAAGAGACGTAAGATCATCAAGTCCAACTGTAAAATGTAACATAAATGTCACATAAAAATATATTGTTAACTGTAAGATCTGTTGTGGGAAGATTTAAATGAAAAAATGTACCAGATGTTAATTGGTTATACACGGGAACGGAGAGGAGGGGGAAAGAGGGGAGTCTTTGGAAGTGGGGTGTGATAAACAGTAAGTAGTTTTAAGTCCAAATGAGGAAACCTAAGGGGAAGTTGTCTTTTGGGATTACATGAGGACAGGATGGATACCTAGGCCTCCCAGCAGTTTTTGGTGACTCAGGGTGCTGTACCCAACAAAGGGTAACTGCAGAGCCAGAGGTTGTTCATTTCTACCCTCTTCCAGTGGCTGAAGTAGAAGTGTCTGTTTATTTTTAATTCTTGAGAACTCCAGAGGCTTTGATTAAAATTGACGTAGAATTTCCTGTGCAGAAGAAGCTAATTTTCTTAATTTGGAAAAAATAAACAATCCCATTATGTGGAATTATGATGATACACCAGAATTATTTCATGAGTTCTGGATTCCTTAGCCATACCACCCAGACCTCGGTCGCTGGAGCCAGCTGACAAGTGGATAGCACTAATAATAGACTGCTGTCTCCAGTACAGACCAGCCCAGAAGAGGAGACACAGACTTACTCATCTAATGACAGAAAGAAAGGGTGAGACACAAAAGATACTAGGTTTTGCTCCAGATTTTGGAGGACCATGTGCTGTCCTGGTGGTAGCCCCTTTATGCATCCCTGACTTTCCTCCTTCTCCCACTTCTGTAGTCCCTGTCCTCCTGGGCTCTCAGCAAACTCCGCATACCACAGCCTCAATTTACCTTAGTTCCTAGCCCTGACGAGGGTGCCAAGCAGTTTTATTTTCTCACATGTCTGCAAAGCTTGCTGTAGACGGAGTATTTGGAGAATGTATCAGCTACATTCTTGTAGGCTGGGCTCAGCATATGAAGATGGAAATGATGTAAAGGCTGGACAGAGTTGGGTAGTGTTTCATGGGAACAGCAAAAGGTATGTTCCAACAAGCCTCAGGTGGCTGCTCAGTAGCAAGGGGACACGGTAGCATCACAACCAAATGGCTGCTCCTTTTCTTGGTCGTGGTTTTGTTTTGGGTTCTGATTTTTTTTTTCCTTACAGAGGAAAATGGTAATTTTCTAGTGCCTCGTTTTTTGAAACATCCAAACCATTTCTTTTTTATGCTGGTTTCAGGCAGGAATGAGCTCTGTTACTTCACAGTGCTGTCGGCTGGCCCAGAGCGGCCTAGAGAGTTGTCTCATTCCATGGTACCTCAAGGCCACAGCAGATGTGCAGTTCTGAGGCGGGAAGGGGCCTTGGGGGTTCGTTAAGACTCTGGCTGGATTGATAGCTGGGTTGTTAGCTCCTTTGTTAGCTGTTGGTGTGGTTGTTAGTGGTGGGGCTGGTTTGTTTTGTTAGTGGGTTGGAGGGATCAGTGGTGTTTCTCCTCACTCTGGGCTCTCAGGCCGGGACTGTTCATTGCTCTGGGACCTGGCTGTGTGTGCGTCGGCACGTGGTGAGCTACTGTAGCATATGTTCTATCTTCTATTGTTTTAATTACGTAGTAGTAGTAGTGTTGGTAGCATTAGTATCACTGTAATTTTAATTTGTATTATTAAATAGTTCCTATCTCAACTTCATGAGCTTTCCATGTCTTTTCCTCCGACTCTCTTCCTGCACTGGGGGGGTGGGGGGAGTTGAATGAGCAGCTGTGTGGTGCTTAATTGCCAGATAAGGTTAAACCACAACAATTTTGAAATTTAAAAAAAAAAAAAAGCTTTGGACTGTGGAAAATTTCAGCTCAAATAGGATCTGCAAAGTTAAGAGCAGCTATGAAAACAACCTCTTCACATTGGGAAGTATTCACAAACTGTGACTTTCTGCAACATTGCCTAGAATAAATAGGTCATATTGTGTTCATAAAAAGTAAGACAGAAGCTAGCAAGTGTTTCAGATTGTTGCTTAGATGTTTTTAAAGAAGTAATTTAGTTGATGCTGGAGTTTTTCTGATAAATGGAATATGCTAGTTTTTCCTGAAGACTGAAAAAATTACTGTGAAACTGACACTTCAGTATTACATGGGTATAAATAATTGATGTTTCTGTCATTTTAATAAAAATGTTCTGTGAAAGACTTTGAAAATGAACACTTACATACATAGAATTATGTAACCAATTTATAGCTGATGCTGCAATAACTTCTGGCTGCTTTACAAAGCTCTCTGCTATCAGATGTGTCATCAATCTCTGTGTTAGCTGAAACAGAAGACACCTTTGTTATGCTAAAGAAAAAGAAAAACAGTTATTTTCATTTGCTTAGATACTTTCAAAAGTAGCCACATTTTTAATGGCATGGTCAGTTAAAATATTCTTAATTCTGAAAGAATTTTTAATTAATAATGGGTTTTAGCCTTTTTTTTTTTTTTTTTTTTTTTTTAAGTTTTAACTTTTTAACCTCTGCTAAGAAGCTAGGAAGCACTTTTGCAGAAGGGTGGGCTGCCCTTCTCTCACCCGCTCCCAGGCGTGAGAAGGGACCTATATCCCCAGACAAGCCCCCTTGGTAAGGCCTAGTTTCCCTGCCTCCCTGCCTTCCTCCCTCTATGGCATCACAGCCATCAAAGCTGCTCTTTGCTCCCTGTCTCCCCTCTCCCACTCCCTGCGGGCAGCCGGCATGGCTCTTAGCTCAGCCTGCCCAGCCTCAGCCCTCCCTCGGGGTAGTGCAGCAGCCCGGGTTGAACCCTCTGTCCTCTGCGCTGGCCCCGGGCCACTGGCAGCCCCATTGCCAAAGCCCTGCCGGAGGTGCCCCTACCGGTTTGATTGCTGCCTGGCTACGGAAGCAATTATAATGGCATTTTCAGCTGTTGGACACTTCCAAGACCTTTTTGGAACCGAGCTGTGTCTACTTACTCAGGGTGGCATGGCAGGAAGAGGCAGGGTGAAGGCGAGGAAGACTTGGGCTTTCCCCTGGCAGTGGGGGCGAATACGGAGCTGCCTGTTAGAGGCTCTTCAGAGGGCTCGTTGGCCCTGCTGTTTCTCCTTGGGGCTGTCAGAGGGACACAATTCATTAGACAGTCATAACACACTGAGAGGGATAACTTGCCTTAAAAAAGACGTGTGGGGAGGGAGACTCAAAGATTTCTTTGGTGAGCAAGAATCTGGAGTGCTGCATGGCCAGCTCTGTGTTCCCCTATGTTGAAATTAGTTTTCTGAAGGTTTTTTGGTGGTTTGGTTTTTTTTTTTTCCAGTTCTTCAGAAACCCTGGTTGTAACTGAGATATTTCTGATAAAAGTATCTGACGCTCAGCAAAACAGACCTGCAGCCTTCCTTGGTTGCCAGCTGACTCATCTGATTTCAAGATTTCATCTCAACATGCTGATGCCTATGAAAACAGAGGGAGAATTTACAGAAACGTCATTTGAGTAAATTGAAGGAGAGAGTTCTTGGGTAGAAGTAATATTTGATCATCTGAAGTTATATGTGGTAATCAGAGGATTATGGATGGTTGTACCTTCAGGGACAATCCTCTGCTCCTTCCAGGAATTCAGGACATAGGGGGTGGTGTGCAGGTTTGCTTCTTTGGCTGTTTTACCCAGGTTATTGTGAGCCGTCCTGCCACCCATGTCTCTACTTGGGAACAGCAACAGGCCGTTGCTTCACTCAATAAGTGAAGCAACAATAAATACGTGAATGCCTGTGATACCGTCAAACCACAGCAGCACACAGTATTATCTAATGAGCATCCTGCCACAGTCTGGAATGTTCAGTTCTTTCCTACACCTTTGTTAGCGGGGGCTGTGTTTTTCTTGCTGTAGGAGTGATGGAGGATGATTCTGTGAAAGAAAGGAAGGAAATACCATTTTCTGTTGTTTTTATCTACTTAAATAATTGAACGTGGTATCTTTCAGCAGGGGCACAGCTCAGCTAGGAGTGCTGACACCCACCTGAGGCAATGGCTAGTGAGGAGAACAGTTTGGTTCAGAATTTAGTGAAGGCATGTGCTTAGACGCTGGTGATGTCCTCCCTCTTTCTTGAGTTTAAATGCTTTTTAAATACCTTACATTAAAAGCATCCTTCTCATATGGTAACATTTTTTGAAATGTTTAAAACATTATTTGGACTAAGTTTTAGCGACAGACTTTGGAGTTTCATATTTAAAAATGATGATTTTATAATCCATTGTGGAAGTGATTGCAATAAGCTAAAAATCAGGTGGTTGTTTACGAGTTGCAGTTTGACAAACAACTTGTCTCTAGTTTCTCACAAACACTAAATCCATTTGCAGCTGTGTTTTTACTAGTGACATTTCAATGAATTGCGTTATGTATTACCTGGCTTAAAATGGTGTCTCAAATCCTGTGTTTAACATTAACAGATTCACCATTTAGCAGAATCAGTAGTATGAAGATCAACTGTTACTTTTTACTGGTCTTAGACATTGAATTTGTAGTTTCAGTTCACAGTCCTTTTTTAAGAACTAGCAGATAAACATTCAAATCAAACGCAGCATAATTGCTCTGTTCAGTAAATGTGACTTTAAGCACATTTTTGAGGGGTTCTGCTATTTGCTACTTTTTGGATAAAAAGCACAAAAATAGATGCTATTTCTTAATATTTACCTAAGTTGTATTCTGGATGTAAGGGAATCTCACTTTTGGGGTCTGTTGTTACACTCAACGAGCATCTGGTAGCAAAATTCACGGGCCATATCCCCGGTGAGTGTAAATTGTCACAGGTCCATTGACTTCAACTGAGCTATGACTATTTATACAAATTCCCCTGCCTGTTAGTTTTTGACTTTTTAACACTAGACTCCCCTTCTTTTCTCATACTATTTATTACATTCCTTTAGTGCACGGGAGAAGTTTTGACATCCCTCTTGTATTGCAGTGAAGCCTCTCCTTGAGGTGTTAACTACTTGGATGGGTATTTTCTGATACCCTGGGAGCGCTGATCTGTAGACACGGGTGAAGGTGTGCAAACAAATGGTTTTATGTGCCGGAAAGGTGGGTTATTTGCAGATAAACCTTTGGACAGAGAATGCAACTCTTTGTTCAGAGCATGGAAACAGGTAGGGCAGGAAGGCTGTCCGCTTCTCCCAGGACGTGGAGGCAGGGTGTCTCCATCCAGGCAGAAGCCTGATGCAGCAGTGAAGTTGTCCCTGCCATTCTGTCGCTTCTTGGCTTCAGCCGGCAGCACGCAGGTGTGCAGACGTGGGTTTTTTGGTGTTTTATGGTTTGTGGTCGGGGGGGGTTTTTTGAGGTTTTCCTGTACACCTGGGTTTTGGGAACTTTGCTAAAACCTTTGGCTCATTTGTGTGTGTTACTGAATTTCTGCCCTGTACGGGCAGAAGTTGTGAGCGATGTCAGGAGCACCTGGCGTTAGCCCAGCCCTTGTCAGTGGATGAATAGTAACGGTTCAGGCAACACTGGGTTTGAAAAATCCATTCTTTTCCTCCATCAAATATTAATACCCCAGTCCTGTTGCCTTGAATATCAAACTTACGCTGGTCTCCTATGCACAACAGGAGGCCATGAGAAGGAGCAATTTTATAGCCTTTGTAAGTATTACTTTGAAAGACAACACTCTTGACAAATTTTAATTCATGGTGAAACAAGAAATTGTGTAGTTTATTTTATATTTTCCCTGAAAGGTAAATACACAAACCTGACTGGAAATTACCAAGTATTTTTCTACAGCAACTTGACTATAAATTCACTATGCTTTTGACAGGAAGCAAATTTTATAGACGTGATATGGCATATGACAAGGGTACTATGTTTCTCTTCTCTCAGATCTTCTCTGTGACCTGTTTCAGTGGGAGGGAGTGAATACTTGGAGACGTGAACTCGTTTTAGCCCATTGAAAAGTGATCCCCTTGTGAGTTTGAGTTCGCTCCCAGGCGCTGTGATACGATACATGTCAAGAGTAAGGGTAACAAATTCCAAGGGCTGTAGTGCAGATTATAAGAGGTCCAGATTTTGAGATGCAGTATAAACAAACCATGAATACATATGTATATTAAAAAGAGAAATTCCTGATTTTTTTACTGCAGCCCTTTGTACTGCCCTTCCCACAAGTCAGAGTGATTTGCCTCTCTTTGACTAAACATAAACCCTTTATTCCTTCCATTCTTTGTGTTGCAGGTCATTTAACTTGTGTGCTTTATGTTTATGAAGTAGCCACACACTGGGCTAAGTAAACTCATAATCTGAAATATGATGCCTGTCCTTTTCCCTCTAATCTTGCTGCCAGTTACGATCTTCCTCTTTACATGGCTTCTGCCATCAGTTTTCAAGCTGTAGCTGTCAAAAACTCTGAGGCTTTCCCACAAGACAATGGGTGACTGTATACCAAATGTTGTGTTTCCCTACCTGTAGCAAGTAGGGTGTCACACATCATTTCTCCTTTCCTTTGTCTGTCACTTTGTCTAATTGTGGTTATCTGGGCATTTTTTCCGGCTTTGCCACTCCACTTGTAATAGAATATGAGAGGGAGTCCTAGTATCCTCTCTTAGCATTTAACAGTATTAATCCATGGACAATATGAAAGAGGGTCAAAACTTCACATTTGTTATTTGTTGTGGCAGAATTTATTGGAAATTTTAGCTATATTTATTTTGCTTGTGTGAAACCACTGTAACAATGTGTACACTACCTTTTCCTCTGGAATATCCTGTTATATTCTGTGAATTGGCTTACCATTGTTACCAAAGTGTAAGGTGAGGATGTGTCCCTCCAAATATCTTCTTAATTTATTATCTGAATATATTAAAATTAATTGGAATAGCATTTTTCTTCATTTTATTACAAGGGTAGGTTCATAGAGTATTATTAAATTAGGTTGGTTTTGGTTTGTTTTAATTTATTCAATCACAAAGGTTTTTCTTTCCGAGTTTTCTGGAGGATATCTGAGCTTTTTATGGCTGATGCACAGTGTCGTGTTTCTTTTGTTTTCAGGAAAACAGATTTAACTTGCAAGTTTCTGTTTTTGTAATTAGGTTTGTGAGATATAATCAGAAAAAAAGGGCATCTTGCTAGCAAATAAGTGTCTAGTAGCCCTCAGCTCTGCTTTCAGAATTCCCTTCCTGAACCTTGGCTAAAGATTGTTCCGTCTTCATGTGTCTGCTCTGTTTTTCAGCAAAGCTATTAGGTCTGGGCTCCCTTTTCAGGGGCACCAAGTACATACTGAAGGCTCTCATCAGACTTAGGTGCCTCACAAGGTGATTTTAATATTGAACAGAGTTTCCACGGTTGCCTTTTATTTACTGGGACTTTTTTTTGTTTCATCTGCCCTCTGGCCTGTTCATCTGTGACAGTTACATACAATAGATTGTGTTGCAGAGGTAGCACATAGTGTATTGTGCCCAGATGTATTCTTTCAGCATTTCGGATCTTCCCGCAAGAAAAGCCTCTTTGTTTCCTAGGTGTTTTCTTTTGTAGTCTTTTGTGTGGTGTTCTTTCTGGGTCACATGTGAAATTAAAGTAATGCTTAATGGCAAGGTGGGGGTGGCGATGTTCACAATACACCCAGAAATCTCTCCATACACTTCTGGAGGAGATACCTGCTTTGTGGAAGTCGTGCATGACCTCCATCTAGAGAGATTCCTATTCGTGCATAGTGGGGTTTATTGCTGTTCAGAGGCACACAGTTCTTCCAGTGCTCCCTTTATAGATCCTGATGTCCCTGGAAGTTACGGTGTCTGTCAGTGGGATGAGATTCAACTGGTACTGTACCACAGAACCTGCATCTTTCTCCTGCACTGCTTGTTTGGTTAATTCTCCGTTTCATACAGACAACTTCTGCCCACAAACCTGAAGGCAAACTGTGTTTAATCAGGCAGTGATAAGGAACTTGTAAATGTCTTATCAGTGCTTGATTCTTCAAGATGCTTCCAGACCTGTTAAGTCTGGTCAGTCTTAGAGACACTCCACGTTAAACACGAAAGTAGTATCAGTGTTTTGGTTTTATTTCTCCATGCCTGAAATAAAAGGTTCTCCAGCTAGTTCTTAATTTTATTATTCTGGTGGAAGATCACCTAATGGGCCTGTAAAACCTGTGGCATTCATCTGAAGAAAGGAAGTTGGGTTTTTAGGAATAGAGGGTCTGTTTAGTCGGATTCTGTATGAGTTTATTCTTAAATCCAAACTCTGGTCAAACATCTGACAAATAGTTTTGAGGAGAGTTCTTTCAGTGGGACAATGTACCTTACCTCCACTCTAACTGAGCGCTGAGAAAATGCACGTTCCAGGTGCGCCGCCGTTGAGACTGCGCTCCGTCAAAGGTGGAAAAAGAAGGTCAACACATAGGATGTTCCTGACTGTCTTTTGTAAAAAGGTTATTTATATAAAACTGGAAGAAAATCACTAGTGCGAAAAGGTAATGCCATCTTGAAACATTCAGAAAGGAACAAAGAAGAACAAAGGTAGAAAGGCACCTACAGTGGTTAGCTTGTACGATTTCTGCAAGTGGGACAAATTGAACTCTTCTGGATTCCTCTTGTGGAGTCACATTTCTGCTTTTGCCAAGGTTCCTGATCAGAGCAGACTTTACAGCCCGAGCGGCAGGAAATTGAATAGTCAGTATCTCTGCCTATTTTCAGCAGCTTTTAACTCTTGCTCTGATCAGCAACTGAATTGCTGGCATATGGTTTGCAGCACGAATCAAAGCCACACGTGGTTCCAAAGACTCCTGTTTGAACTGAGCGTGACGCTGCTCCTGCGCTGTTTCATCAGATTCCCCCCAGCTTGTTTTTTGCTGCGGGATGTTTTGCCATGTGCCGAGTGTCCACGTAGCGGAGGGAACGAGTAATCTGTAAGGAGACTCCAAGTACTGCCACTTCTGCAGCTTTGTTGAAATCAACTCTTTTCCTAAGAAGACGAACGTAATTTTGTCCCCTCGGTCACTAGTACTAGTCAAATTGTGTTCACTGAGTGGCCTCTCCTGATAAAGATGCACGTAGGAAAACAGCCCAGCTTTTGTCAGGGTGTCTGACATCAGGTTACTGTTTACTTTTGCTTGCATCCATGGTAATGGTCATATCCAGTTTAGTTTGATCAGCAGTTGACTATAACATGGGAGAGGGGAGCATATGTGTGTATATATAGTATCTAAGCTGTATTTAGAAGTTCTTGACAGAAATAAATAAACTGAGCTAAGTAAGAGATCACACTGCTTTTGTCAGCAAAACCATGCTGTTTGGAGTGCTTTTTTTTAATATATTTGTGTGTGTGTGTGCTGGCAAGACAGCCCTGCTCTGAGAGTTGGCGTGTGAGGTACAGTTTCAGTTAGATACATTGCAGATTTTGTTCAGCAGGACAGGGGTATGAATTTACTCTTGAGAAGGAGGTCAAATAGGGGTTTCATATTCATTCAGCTCCTTATGGAAATTGCTGAGTTCCTACTGAGGTGGTCAAGGATCATAAAGCAGGCACAGACAAAACACAATTGGATATTTTTGTCCCTTCAGGCACGATGCAATTGTTGCAAAATTAGAGGTTTTGTATGAGAGAAATAATTTCACTGCAGGAATTAGTTGATCCTGAAAGACTCCTTTACTTCGCCATAACAGAAAATGTACATATCATTGTGGAAACAGAACTTGTTTCAAAGTTTGTAGACAAAATGTGGCTTTATGAATATTTAATAATCTGTTATCAATACTGTGATAGGAAATAAAGGACAACTTCATGAGACACTTCCTATCACCATGGTTTATCCAGCGGCTGTGTGACGGATCAGGTCCTGTTAAGGCATTGTCTTTCTGGGAGGAAAGAGAGATGCTGCTCGAGGGGCAATCAGTGGTTCCAACCTTTGGCTGCACTGTACAGTCCTGCCCAGCCTTCCACTGCCAAAGAGTTAATACTTTAAGAAATAGTGGTAACATTTCCCTCAAGAGATGGGCTTTATCAGGGAGAGACAGCAGAGGGAAAATGAAAAGAGGTTCATAAGACACAGTAAGATGCTGGATATAACGGGCTGCACTCGCACAGCCTAGGTGTCAGCCATGTGCTCATCAGGGCCAGCTGCTGCCGGGCGACAGGTTTTCGTGATGGTTTGGCCCAGCCAAGGTTACGTGGTTTTCTGCTTATTGGCTGATGGTTGTGTCCTGCTCATGTGGCACACTAAGGAAGGGTGAAGGTATCTGTGGGACAAGTGGAAACATGGCTGACCACGACAGGTATTGATATAGTAAAGTACAAAGTGCAGAAGAGTGCTGCAGTAATACTTCAAAAATTGCTGGTATGGGAGAGGTACTTCAGACTTTTGTACTGACTGTTTCAGCTTCTGGGTGTCCTGGGATTACTTAAAGTCACAGTTTTCTAGTTTCAGTTTTATGCCTTTTTTGGTCCATCATGCAGTGAATGACATGGTGTGAATCCATCAGGATAGTGTTTCCTAGCACAGAGACTGTGCCGTGCCAGAAGAAACACAGCACATACTGGATATTAGCTCTGAGAGCACTCTCACCCTGAAGCCCCTTTTCAGTGTTCAGACAGTTATGATCTATAGATCAGCTCTGCATTATTTACTGGGGCTTTGGGGATGTTGTGTTGAACCACTGAGCCTTTAGGCTAGTGCTTTTCTGCCAAAATATTTGTGTTGATGTAAGGGAGTAAAATTTGGCCCCAAACCTCAGTGCGTTGAAAAATGTATTAACATACGTGTTGGAAGAGGAATTTGGCATTGACTGTGACTAGAGAGAAGAGGAAAGAGGTTAAAACCTTAATTACTTTTTATTCTGTTTACCTAATTCAGAGTCCAAAATAATTCCGTGTTTTAATTAAATCTTGGCAAGGTCTCTTCTGCTGTTCACTACAGGAAATGAAGAAAGGGAGAGAGAGGTGGGAGAAGGGAACCAACTGTTTGCCTAATTGTGCTGGGTGCAGCTAGATGCCAAAAATGCATGGGGACATGTAACAAGATCTATGTTGCTGTCTCAGTCTAACAGCTTTTTAATAGATTCATCTGTCAAATCCTATTACTATTAGCATATGATTTTTAAATTAATCTTGGGTTTTTGTTTACTTCTTTCTCTAATGAGCTATTTATGGGGTGCCTCATTAATACTTCTAAGGTAGTGTAGAGAGAATTGGAGGAGAAAGCTGCACCTGGGGAACGGAACAATTTCAGATTTACAGTCTTTTGGAGTTTTCTCCTTTTATAAGAATATATTTTGTAAAAATTCACTGGGGACAGCTAGACTTCTGCTTATAAAATTCTAACCTGTCTTTTGCAGAGAAGATTACCATGAAGACGGGTTCTGTCAGCCGTACAGAGGAATTGCGTGTGCACGAATCATTGGCAACAGGACCATTTATGTGGACTCCCTCCAGATGCAAGGGGAAATTGAAAACCGAATTACTGGTAAGCTTATACGTCTCTGTAGCAGGGAAAAAAAACCCCAAACAAAAACGCTTGTGAAAGCATCCAATTCAGGCATAAATAACGCTATCATTATTTTCAGTTTTATCGGTCAGTGACTAAGACATCCTTATATTAAGGTTTAGAGGAGGTGAGCCAGTTTCCCCACTTGTGTAGTTACCAAAATTTGGAGCAAGGAAGGTGAATATTTGCTGTCATGTGTAGAAGCTTCTTCTGTGTTCTTAAGTGAAATGTCAGAGCACTGACTCTTTAACAGCTTGTAGTTTATACTGGAGTTTTTTTGCAGAGAGGAGTTTTTTTAAAAAGTCAGTTTGTAAGGTAATGGAAAATTACTGGGTTTTTATGTTTTTGAAAAATGTACAGTGGCTCTTCCCTTGGGTTTCCTCCTCTATTGCATAATCTTGTCAGGGTCTGGGTTTCACGCTGATTTATATAAAACAAGAGCGGACCTTCCTGTGCTCTGCCCCTGCTGATTCTTTCTCTGAACATCCTTCTGGTACAGTCACAAACATGCATCCAAAACCTTAATGACTTTTAATGGACCGCACATCAACGCGGATTTTCTTCACTGGGCCTCAGTTAGCTGACATTAGCAGCTGTGACTCTTGACCAACACAAGTAGATCAAGCAAATGAACCTGTGGAATACAGCAAACTGTTTGTCATAGTATGTGGCCCATTAACTCACACCAGCAGGAGCGTATTTGCATCAGGCCAGATACGGCTAACTAATTGAATCTGCAATTTTGCCAAAATGAGTTTGACTTGATTTGTCAGCTCTAACTTCTTAAAGATACTACTTTAAAAGCTTGTTGTCAAGCCAGAAATTGGGGTCAGGGTTTTCTTCTGTTCTTGAGATGTCGATCAGATTGTAGGACTGGCAGAATGTAGGTACTGACCTCTCCTTGAGCTGTTACGATTCACTCCCCTGCCTTCTCCTGTACTCTGCTGTAATTCCAGCCTCTTCAATGATTATGCCATTAATTAATACACAGTATCGACGCCTTTTTTCTATGACATAATCTCTATCCTGTTCGGACATTCTTCAGAAATACAGAAATGTTCAGCTATCTGAAGTGCTTGAATTTGCAACTCCATGAATTAGGTTTATAATATCTATTTGAAAAAAAAAACCAAAAAACTAACAAATAAACAGAACCCCCAAAACCCCAACCAAAACCCGTGATATCCTCCAGAAAATTCTTATTGATCAAGTTATGTGTGTTTCTGGAATATGCAGCACGGATATTCACGACCTGGCTGCTGGGTCACTGATACCACTGATTATGGGTTAGATTTTGGAAGCTGGGGGCTGGGAGTCTGTGTGCTGGAGTTGAGGAGAACATCTGCTGGACCTGTTCGTTTTGAGGAGAGCTCTGTGAACCAGCATGCAGAGCTGCCCCGTGCCTAGCCGGGCAGGGACAACGCATTAACAACACGGCGTTCGCAAACGAGATACACCTGAAGGACATACAGGTGCCTAATCAGAGGATTCCGTGGCATGCTCTGGGCTTACACGCAAGGCACGCCTTGCAGGACTGGCCGTTGTCTGTCCACACCACAGGGTGTTTCTGAAATCGCGGTAACTCGTTAGATTAAACGAAACCAAACAAACAAACTAAAAAAAAAAAAAATCAGTGCGCTGCCCACCCGGCGCTGAGACCCCGCTGCGCTTGGTCCTCCCCCGGCTCTGGGCAGGCTGTGCGGGGGGACGGTGACACCTACCGCCCGCCGCCGGCAGCGCCCCGCGGGATGCTCCCGCGCCGGCACATCGCTCCCGGCCTTCCTTGGCCTGCCGTGCCGGGGTGCGGCATGCGCGGCCTCTGCCTCCGCCGGCCCTCGGTGCCGGCCGTGGGGCTGGGTGGGAACTGCAGCCTCTCTTAAAGGCGCGCGTTTCTGCAGGGAAGCTGGAGAGGTGACTCGTAGCCCAGCACTAAAGAGTGCGTGGAGCTGACCCCTTACCTGTGGCAGTCGGTGGCTAGCAGTGGCTTTACTGTACGGTTTAATATTTGTTTAATCTCTAAAAAAAAGCCAAAAAAGACCCTTGGATGCCACCATGCAGTCCTGCTGGCTTTTGCACCTCCCATCAAAGTAAGGACGTGACTGCGAGTTGGGCACCCTTCGCTCAGGCCAGTCTAAATTCTGTAACACCTCAAAAATCAGTGTGGTGTTCAAACAGCTAACAGCAACGGCTTCGCTCCCTCAGGTTTGTTTTTCCCCGTTACTCTTTGGGATGAGCACGTCACAGCTGTCATTGGCATTGTGCTTGCATGTAATGTTCCCTGCGTGGCCGACCAACGGTTATACTCCTGTGTTAATGTTCCTGTATTAAAATAAACAAAGGTGTAAGGAGTACGCAAGGCTGGTGTCAGGGCTGCCTGCTGCACGTGTGGCGTTTAGGAAGAGACAGGAGACCCTCTGATAGCTGGTGGCAGCAGGAAGTAGGTGGCTGAAAGGACAGAGCTGTACAGGAGGGAAAGAATCGATTTGCAGGTTGTAAATAGGCTGCTGAATGACTCAAACTGCTCATTTCCTCTCTTTTTACAGTGTGCGTGTGTGTGGAACGTGCAGTCCAGCAAGCCTCACTCACACATGATCCTTTCCAGTGTGGGAATGAACCTTCGTTTAGCGCTTGATTCATCCCCAGATACATGATGCACATTTGTCTTTTGTTTTTCAAGAAAACTCTCAGATAAATGTTTGTGTGTCGATGCTGAGAGCTGAAGGGGAGGATTAAGTTCCTAATTCATTATGATTTTCGTCTTAATGTGATCACCACGAGGGGATTGGTTACATTCATTTTTCCCCAAACTACTGCCTGTTAGGCTTCTCATGCCTGTTAATAGCAGTTATTTCCCCAAATACCAATGGCACACTTTCTTTTACCCGTCAAGACTTGGAAAACACTTGTCTTATTTATTGATCAGAATGTCTCCAGGGAGAAGCAGCTAGGTGATCCTTGCTCAGATTTTACCTAATTAGGAATTTTGGAAATTTGTGTCAGCATCCTGGCAGGTGTACCTTGCCTGCACTCTTTATCCTCTCAAGTTAATACTAGTCAAGCGCCAACAGTTTGCTCAATACTAGTCACTTGGGTGGCTTCCGAAGAACTGAGGTCCTGCAAGCTCTGTGGAGACATCAGGGTTGCTGGGTTTGCTTTCTCATTTCCCCTCTGCTCAGTAGGCTTTCAGACCCTCAAGAAGTTGTAAAAGGCAAATTACACGAAAAAATTACATTATGTTGTTTCTCATGCTTTTTGTGAATTAATACTTAATCGGTATTTTTGTTCCTTTCCAGCTGCATTTACCATGATTGGCACTTCCACGCACTTGTCCGATCAGTGCTCACAGTTCGCTATACCGTCCTTCTGCCACTTTGTGTTTCCTCTGTGCGACGAGCGCTCTCGCACCCCGAAGCCGCGGGAGCTGTGCCGGGATGAATGTGAAGTTCTGGAGAACGATCTCTGTAAGCAGGAGTACAACATCGCTAGGTCAAACCCCCTCATCTTGATGCAGCTACAGTTGCCTAAGTGTGAGGATCTCCCACGACCTGACACCTTGGAAGCTGCCAACTGCATAAGGATCGGGATCCCTGTGGAGAGACTCAGCCGATGTAAGTCTGGGTGTTTCATCACTGGGAAAAAAGTAGGGCTTGTTGCTTCCCCAGGGTGGGTCTGAGAGACAATATTTCATCAGTTGCTCTTTTTGTAAAGAAAGTACAGCTATACTGGATGCTACTACTTTTTATCATGGCAATACTGACCATAATCTTGCACGGTTGTAAGGTATAGTTAGGATGGTGAGGAAGTTTAAAGGATGCTGCTTAGTAATGTAAAGGGTTATATCAACCACCCTGGGCTATAGAACTGTGTTCACACAACTGATTTGCCTCGGATTTGCAAGGGGCAGTAATACGTTGCAGGCTTCCCTACCCACATGCCTTGGCTCCCTGATTGTCTTTCTGGATCAGTCCCCCCTTACGGCTATTTGTGAGTTCTGCTTACCTCTCAATAAACTTCAAACAGACTGCGGATCTTCACTGGAAAAGTCTGTTAAATCAAACGTTTAGTGTTCATTCTTTCTGTTTGGAAATCCACAAGAATATTAATCCTGTAAATGGAGCATGGAGTGTGATTGTCTTTCTTCACCCACACAGGATGGGTGAAAACATTGATCTTGCTTCTGTGAATTTATATTTGCATCCAGGAGTAGAAGGGCTGTTCCATTGTCAGTAATTATGTGCTGACAATTTTTCTGCCTACTCCGTTTCCTAGCTATTAATCACCACCCCCTACAGTGTTCGACAAGGTAGCTCTGAAAGACTAAAGATGTTTGAAGTTCAAAGTGGGATAATAAGATTTTTCTGAATATCCCTAGTCTTAACCCACAGTTTGGAGCAAGAGTCATGGCATGTCAGTGGGCAGGGAAGACTAGCTGTGTGCTAGTAAGACAATAATCCAGTGTAGCTGAGAAGCAGAAATAACTGAGGAAGCGATGACAGAGACAAATCAGTCAGGAGAGAGCTATCAAGCATAAGGAATGAGAATAGAAACAACAAAAAATCTGGCAAAAGTCATCCTAGGAGCCAGAAGCCAGAGCCTAGGTGCAGCAGCTGGGGGGTGAGTACCCTGGGGGTTGGAGAAAGGGCCTTGAGAGAGCTGCATTGTGGAGGGCTGCAGAGAAGGACTCAGAAAAATGGAAAAGGTAATGTCCCAAACCTGCAGAAGAACGCGTGATTCAGTTCAGGTGGTACATACGGGAGACAAGCACTCAAGAAGTGTGAAGAGAGGACAGCAGTGAAACAGACAGTAAAAACGGGTGTCCAGCAGATACAAAGGTGGTGTATCTAAAGAGGTGAAAAGCCTGAATCACTTCTCTCTAAAGAAGAAAAGAAGTAAAAATGTGGAGGAGGCGTTAGAAAGTGCGGCGCTGATTTGTCTAGGAAGTGAGCAGTGTGGGGAAGACAGGAAAATTATGAGAAATAAAAATGGTGGGAAGTTTACTCGGTTGGCATCTGAAGACTTCCTAAAGTGAAACTCGTACCTCTACTTCAGTTTAACTTACCTTGTCTTGCATCTAAAGGTCCATACATGCTCCTTAGTATCAGCTTGCATTCAGAGTTACCAAATGTTGGTGTACGGCCATAGAGCTGAGACACTCCAGGGCAGAATCCGGAAATAACTGGGTGTAAGAGTGCAGATACTCATAGAACTGAAATTTCAAAACCCACAGTTTTCATTCCATTCCTGAAAATGAGAGTACTTTTTGCATACCTGGTCTGTGCACTTCAATCCTTTTGGTCTTGCTGGCCCTTGATTGTTCTGTTGTTTACAACGTTTTGTCAAACTGTGTGTTGCAGATCATCAGTGCTACAACGGTTCTGGGGCAGACTACAGAGGGACAGTCAGCGTTACCAAATCTGGCCATACTTGCCAACTCTGGGACTCCCAGAGTCCCCACAGCCACGATCTGACAAGCACACAGTTTCCAGAGCTAGGTGGAGGACATGCGTATTGCCGAAATCCTGGAGGTCAGATGGATGGGCCCTGGTGTTTTACAAAGAACAAAAACGTACGCATGGAACTGTGTGACATACCTTCTTGTAGTATGTATTCTCTTTCTTTTTTCTCCTATTACTGTCCCGAATACCATGTAATTTTGAATGTTCCCTATTTTTACAAGTGCAATTCACTTAAGACGGTTATGCTTTCAAATATTTTACTTGCTGTTATGCAGCGCTGTTGTTTTGTGTTGCAGGTATTTAATATTTTCTGGAGAGCAGAGCTTGCAATTGAGATACTGTGACACTTTTTAATCATGTATTGGGTGCTTAAGCTGAGACAATAATTACGCTGTTGCAGTTTGTATTCTAACTTGGCAAACATCAGGCTTGACATAATTATCCGCTGTGTTTGGTTCGCTTGCACTACTCAGCACTGTACTGTTTTCGCGCTACATGGCACCTTGCAGGCAGCAAGGATTTTCAGATCCTGTAGAGGGAGGTACAGCCCCGTGCTGGTCTGGAAGGAGACAAGTGCAGGAGCAAAGATGTCATAAAGCAGATGATTTTATCAGAAAAGCCCTACGCTGTCTGCTAGTGGCACTGCACTGCATGACTGATAGCGAAAATAAAAAGCACAGCTCTCACAGCTGAATGCTGTCCCACTCACTTCCCTGTGTTGGAACAGCCTTCTCTCTGGAGCTGTCACGGTGGTAAGTCTTTGGACACGACACAGCAACTTAATATTGTGCTTCATAAGGAAGAAGAGCGTGTTTCCTGCAGCAACAGGTGTGTCACAGAAGCCATGAAAGTCATCTGGTATAGATAGCCTGGATATTTAAGAGCGCTCAAAATTGATATGAAATTTCTTAGTTACTTCGCTTTTTTACGGTTAACGTAGTTGACATTTATAATAAATTCTATGTTGCATGTAACACGGTGTAAAGATAACATTGGGATGTGGTTGTGGTGAAAGCAGTAGCCACGAAGAGCAAAACCACGATTGCAGAAAACATCCCAGTCAGTTCCAATGAACATTTTGGACATCACTATGCTTTCCTAGAGTCTCTAAGTATCAAGAAAAAAGCATTTTAAGAAGGTTCCAGAACAGTTTCATTAAGTATATTGATGGCTTTTTCACATCTGTCTCACTGTAACATAAAGGCACTTTAATTCTACGAAATACAGAACAAATAATATCTCTGCCAGTGAGAAGTTAGATTTATTTTATTCTGGGCAGAAGCAGTAGCAGCGGAGGTAAAAAGTGGGCAAAGTGCTAATGGAATGGCTGAATTCGGACAAGAATGCGAGACTGCAGTGCTGTGCTGCAGTTTATCACATTGAGTTCCCTGCTTTATATGCTGTGATGAAGGCTGCTCACTTGTTTTTTATCCCCTGAACAAGATAATGCAATGACACTCTCTCTGGTCTATGGTCTGCAGTTTCCACAGCCAGAAGCCTCAGAAATAAAGTGAAATGAATCATGGACTGTTACAGTCAGCACATTAAATGTGGGGCTCCTGGTTTATCTTCATACTGCTAGTTGCTGTGTCTATTCAAACTTCTTTAAAATATTTAATGGAAAATTATGGAGAAGGAGGAAAGGGTAATGTGACTTACGTTTTCAAGCTATAGGAGTTTACTTTTTGATTAAAATATAGTGTTATCACACCGTAGTTTTTTGGTTTGGGTTTGTTTGGTTGTTTTTTTGTTGGCTTTTGGATATTTTTGGTTTGGTTTGGGGTTTGGTTTTTATTGGTTTGTTTGTTGTTGGGGTTTTTTACTATCAAATGCATTAAAGAACTTATAAACAGTGACCATTTCTGTGCCCGACAGGTCCACGCGACAACAGTAAAATGGGAATCCTCTACATCCTGGTTCCCAGCATAGCCATCCCCCTGGTTATCGCCTGCCTGTTTTTCCTGGTCTGCATGTGCAGAAACAAGCAGAAGGCCTCCGCTGCTACCCCACAGCGCCGCCAGCTGATGGCATCGCCTAGCCAGGACATGGAAATGCCACTCATTAATCAACACAAACAGGTATTCTTTCCAGAATTTGCCTAGGCCACGTATTTCCAAAGTGTCGTGATTTTCCAGTGCCTCTGGCTGTCGGCACTCGAATTGAGCCGTGTTGTAAGGGACCTGATTTTCATACTGTGCTGGCCACCGACTTCAGCGAAAACCCTGTCTGGCGCTCGCTGGCTGTATGAGAAATCCTGTCCTTGGGCAACAGCTTTCAGGACTAGGTATTTTATGGCATTTGCCCTTACCTGACAGCCCCCATTCTGCCTGTTGTCTCAGCCGCTGGAAACATTATTTCTGATCCAGTCTTCAGCCTGCATCTCATTTTCGCTCCTGGTAACGACGCGGCTGGTTTAAAGCAGGATGCGTGGCGGGGTTTCTTGTCTAATCTGTCGGCCTGGTCCGCTGGTATTCTGAACCACCAACAAGCACGGAGCTGAACTGGGGTGCAACATGTTTCTGAGGCTGTGTGTCACAAAGGATGGTGAAATGAAAACGGCTTTGAACTGCTGTCTACAGATCTCAGCTCCTACGTACGATTTTCTGGGTCAGCTAACTGATCTCCGTGCTAAAATCCTGTTCAGAGCTAATGTTGCATTTTTAATCACAGCGTTTACAAGACGGAAGCTCTCAGAAACAATGCTTAATTTGGAACAATTGGCCACATCTGTTGAGGAAACTGTAGAATATTTGTGGGCTATTACCAATTGTAACAAATTGCATTGATTTTGTGTGATAAGGGAGGGGTTTAATGGCTGAGCCTGGGCTGTGGTGGAAACTGGCTGGTCTCATCAACAACCTGTTGGCCACTAAAATCAGAGCTTCTTCCCAAATCACCTGTTAAAGCCCCTTTCCAGCCTGCCCTGCTCCCTCGTGCTGGGGTGCCCTGTGTGTGAAGCTGTGCCAGCTGCATGCGGCTCAGTGGGGGATTCCTCCAGCCCATCCTGGTCAGGATGGTCCCATTAGATCACCGTCACAAACCTCCTTGCTTTCCCTGCCAGCTGCAGGAGGGAGTCTCTGGGGAATTTCTCACTCTTGGCTTTGCCACTTTTCCCTCTATATACAGAGGAAGTCACTTCTTCCTTCTGCTCCTCTTCCACGCCCCTCTTCATCAGAGCTAGTGCAGGGTTTCTCATCAGGGCTACTGTGTACTGTTACCCGCAGGCAAGGGCCATTCTGTAGTGTGATGGAGGAAGAAGGGGGTATCTGTTACTGCAGAACCAAAAGAGAGAGGTTTTGTTCCTTCTTCTGCTGGAAGGGGTGTTTCAGTTCACCTCCTCAGCCCGTGCCCACAGCTTTCCTGACAGATCTCTTGCGGCACCTCCGGGTGGATCTGTGGGGCAAGTGCAGCCGCGCTTAATAGACGTTATCGTTTGCCAGGTTTACTCTGAGCTGATTATTCATTTAGCCTGCAGAAAATACAGTCGCTCCTTTGTAAAAATAATTACTCATCATCTTACAGCATAATTCAGTTTACACTTCTGATAATAATATAACTCATTTCAAGGTCAACTGCAAAATCAGTGTGCTGATGTGGATATACAAAAAGCTGAAAACTCATTTTAGGCCAGTCTATCTTCCTTTTGGAGCATCTAAACACTGGGAACTTTTCTGGTGTTCAGAAAATATTGCGATTTTTTTTACTGACTTACTTTCTTTACTTCATTTCAGGCTAAACTTAAAGAAATCAATCTGTCCACTGTGAGGTTTATGGAGGAACTAGGAGAGGAGAGATTTGGCAAAGTCTACAAAGGGCATCTTTTCGGTACAGCACCAGGTGAACAGACGCAAGCTGTTGCTATCAAGACGCTTAAAGACAAAGCAGAGCTGGCTCTTCGGGAAGAATTCAAACATGAGGCAATGATGAGATCACGGTTACAGCACCCAAACATTGTTTGTTTGCTGGGAATAGTGACAAAGGAACAACCCATAAGCATGATTTTTAGTTACTGTTCCCACAGTGACCTCCATGAGTTCCTGGTGATGAGATCTCCCCATTCGGATGTTGGCAGCACTGACGATGACAAGACAGTAAAATCCACTCTGGAACCGGCAGACTTCTTCCACATCGTGACTCAGATAGCTGCAGGAATGGAATATCTTTCAAGCCACCACGTTGTCCACAAGGACTTGGCCACTAGAAATATACTGGTGTTTGATAAACTGAACGTGAAAATATCTGATTTAGGCCTTTTCAGGGAAGTTTACGCTGCCGATTACTACAAACTGATGGGAAATTCCCTTCTTCCCATCCGGTGGATGTCCCCTGAGGCTATTATGTATGGCAAGTTTTCTATCGATTCGGATATATGGTCATATGGAGTCGTGTTGTGGGAAGTTTTCAGCTATGGCCTGCAGCCTTACTGTGGTTATTCTAACCAGGATGTCATCGAGATGATCAGGAACCGACAGGTTTTGCCATGTCCTGACGACTGCCCCACATGGATATACACTTTGATGTTGGAGTGCTGGAATGAATTTCCCAACAGAAGACCAAGATTTAAAGATATACACAACAGACTAAGAACATGGGGAAACCTTTCTAATTACAACAGCTCCGCACAAACCTCTGGGGCAAGCAACACCACGCAGACAAGTTCTCTCAGCACAAGCCCCGTTAGCAACATCAGCAATGCTAGGTACATTGGACCAAAGCAGAAAACTCCAGCTTTCCCTCAGCCGCAGTTCATCCAAATGAAAGGGCAGATGAGGCCGATGGTCCCACCTCCTCAGCTCTACATTCCAGTCAATGGTTACCAGCCAATGCCTGCCTATGGTGCTTACTTGCCAAATTTTTACCCTGTCCAAATTCCAATGCAAATGGCTCCTCAGCAATTGCCTCCCCAGATCATTCCCAAACCAGGCTCCCACCACAGCGGGAGCGGATCCACCAGCACAGGCTACGTAACAACAGCGCCCTCCAACGCGTCAGTGGCTGACAGGGCTGCTCTGCTCTCGGAGGGCACGGATGACACGCACAATGGAACCGAAGACATCGCCCAGAATGCCGTCCAGGAGGAGGAGGAAGAGGAGGGCTCTGTGCCTGAAACAGAATTGCTGGGCGATAATGACACACTTCAGATGGACGAAGCAGAAATTCAATCAGAAGCCTAAGGAATTTGGCCTCGTTACTAAGAATTTCACGTCACTTCCATGCATGGAGACTGTAGATCCTTAGGCTTAATAGCAGTGATTTTGACCTGACTAAAAGAAACAAAACCTACACCCATGTAAATTGCAGCAGTAATGATATACCAGGCTTATTGACCATTGCCACCATCAGATTTTGCCAATATGATGGTATAGAATTGCTGGGTTTAATCTTTTTTACTGTCCTACAGTTCTTGAGGGAAGCTGCTTTTCAGTTATGTACTGTTGCTGTGCAACGTATTGCAGAGTAGCATTGCACATCATGTATATCATGATATGTGAGTGTAATGTTAGTGAATTATGCTTAAACCAGTAACACAAAACGGAATCCAGCTATGGTTGCAGAATTGCTCTGAGCATAAAGAAGTGCCCTGGATGTGATGGACAGCTTAGTTTATAGTATTTATCTCTTTGATATAATGGACACGAGATCGTTGTTTCCTTTTTGAGTCTGCAAAAATAACAAGTTGAGAATACTGTTCCATGTTTGTATTATGGTAACAAGAAACGTAGAGAAACTGAACATAAAATTGACTGTGCTGAGTCAGACCACGGGTCTGTCCAGCCCAGTAAACATGTCTCAAAAGGCCGTCGATAATGTCTGCCCAGGGAAGACTGCAAGGGCAATTTCCCTTGTAGAATTTCCCCAGGGTATTTACCCAGTCTCCAGCAATTTGTGGCTTAGGGACTTCCCAAGCCAGAAGTGGAATTTTTTTCTGTTTAATAGCCCTCGATGGAGTTTTCTGCCATGAATTTATCCAAATGATTTGAACCCACGTAAACTTATAGCATCCACAACATCCTGTGGAATAACATGAGAGGACAGAGGATGGCTTTCTTTCATCATTCCCAATGAATGACTGTGACAGAAGCTTCCAAATGAGATCATCTGACTGCATTTGTGGATGAAAATATTCCTTCTCTGCTGTGTATTTTCAGCAGCAAGCAGCCTTAATACACTGTTAACCAAAAATGGGGATATTGTAGGGGATATTGTAGGTGTGCACTAACTTAACAATCCAACTTTAATTGCATATTGGTTGTCAAGTAGAGAAAAGGGCTCCACATGTATGTTCCTACATTGCAAAAGTGTCGGCTTTTGTGCGGGGTTACAGACTTACTTGATCTACCGCAATTACTGCTGGATTGCACGTGAAACCATGCTTTTTTCCTGCCTCCTTAGCGAAAATGAATCTTTGAACTTTAGAAGACCAAAATAAGCAATACTGTACAAAGTGCTCATTTTGTGCTTCTGTTTGCAGGATGAATCATGTACAGACCTTTAAATGTAATTTATGTTTTACTACATTTTATATACTTATTTCCATTGAAATATTTGAATTTTTGAATGAATGACTTTATAACTTAACCATTTACAATATTCACACGTGGTGCAGTTTTATTGTATTGCTGTTTCATTTTGTTACACATGCAGACAGGTCCATACATTTCATGACCCTTTCTGTAAGACAAGCAGTACACATTCTCATTGTAGCATTGTAGCCAACGCACACTATAGCTATAAGTTGTACATCCAACATGGAGTATTCAATAAAGTGATGCAAAAAGTATGATTAAGTATGTTATCTTTATAGTTCCTACAGCTGCTGTTTTGTTAACGGTACTTTGTGGAAATAGAAACGACCACAGTTCCTTCGGTTGCAGCTTTCATACCTAAACTACAACTTTTTATTTTACTACATTGGAATCCACTTGTACGTCGTGTGTCATTGTGATCTACACCCTGTGTTCATGGTATGGCAGCATTACTTATTTCCAGCATTTCACTTGGATTTGGAAATGCACTGGTAGGAAAAAAATATGAAAGCTTTATTACTTGTGTTAACATAATGCAGCTTTGGGTGCTATTACTAAATAAAGGATAAATAAATAATAATAAAAAAGGTGTAGTTTATTTATTATTTTAAGTTCTTTGTTTCTTCTAGGTGTCACATACTCAAATTAGTGAACCTCATTAATCGACTACATTGACTTCCTCTGCTAACTTGCTGCCTGAAAAATGGAGAGTAAGCGGTCCAGTTACACCACAGACGCACCCGTGAGGGAAGAGATACAATAAACGAACGCGTGGCGGTCAGTGGAAGCATCTGCACGGCCCATTTCTGACAGTCAAAGAGTGTTACAGCTTTGGGTGTAGTTTGGGAAACCCTTAATTCCTTTCTTCAAGCCTTGTAAATTCAAGCCTGTACATCACTTTAGTCAGAAAAAACAGGACAGGAGCCTTGATTCCATGACTTTCCCATCCTGACTAAGATGTGGATGCGCTCTCGTAAGTGACGGTAGAGGAGTGGTGTACAATTCCCTAGGCCGTCCTCGGTGATACACACGTCACCACAGAAGGGTTTTCTCCTCTCTGTTGTTGTGGATGCACTTCCCCGAGCTGCCACAATTGGAGCCATGCAAACACCTCACCAGGTGAGCACCTCTGCACGCGTGGTTCCCACTACCAACACGTTAGTGGCTACTGTAAGTCCTGTGGTTTGGCAGTAACTTGTTGCTCTGCAACTCCCCAGGCAGAACTCCCTGGGATGTCTGCTGCAAAGACCCAGCCAGGCTCAGAATCTGCCTTTCCTCACCAAGACCTGGAAGCAAGGCCAAGGAAGAGCAGGGAAGGGATGTGTTGGTAAGTGGATGGGACAAGTTTATCAGGTGGGAATAGGGGAGGGAAGGGTTGGATCTGGGCCCCAGCAAAGCCAGCACAATGCTTGTCACTAGAACATGCAAACTTAACTTCTTCCTGCCAGGGCTAGCAAAGCTGGAGTTTGTCCTGGTGGCGTAACAACTTTTACAGGCAACAGATATACGTCTTGGATGGCCAGGAGAGGGCAAGGTCATTTTTGAGAAGACTGTGGGATGTTTCCAAAGTTTTCTCTTGCCCCTTGCTAGTTCCCTACTCTGCTTCAGCCAATACGACCTTCCAAAGAAGACAGGGACTTTGGATAGAGCACTGGTGGTGCCCCCAGCAGCCCACTGATGAGGCTGTGACTGATGGAGACTGCCTCTTCCCCATCCCCAGTGGTATCTGACACTGGACCTGCTGCATGCCCTCCCCCTGCTCATCCCAACTGGTTTAGCCGTCCTCGCTCGAGCCCAGCTCTGTGATACAGTGCAGGTGTCTGATCTCTGCTCAGACTGTTGTGAAGAAAGAGTGTTGGAGAAAGAGGTGGAAGGTGCCCTCGTGGCATCAGCATCTTCTCTGATGTTCAGCCTATGCCTGCAGAGCACGAAAGTGCTCCTGGGGTTCACCTCAGGGCAGGGCAAAGCACCCCTGTGCTGAACAGGTCCCTGGCAGGGCTGGAGATAGCCTGATGTATTCACCAGTCCTGGTGTGATGTATTCACGGTCTGTATTCACGAGTCCTGGTGAACAAGAGGTGAGTGGGGAGAAGATGAATCCCAAGGCAGGTGAGGTTTGGGGGTAGCACAGCTGCCAGTGCCAAGTCTTGGCCCATGACAGGTCTTTCTTAGAGTTTAAGTGTCCCAGAGCATAAAGCACCAAAGGTCTATGGGATCCAACAATGCCTTGGTCAACCAGGCATCTGCCTGTGGCTGAAAACAAGCGTGAGTCTGTTTGCAAAAGCATACGGGATAGACAGGGAACGGATTTGCAATTGCAAGCCAAGGAAGATCGGGGATGGTCTGCAGTCTGAGCAGCAAAACTCACTGTAGTTGTGCACACCTCCTCTGCTGTGCTAGTGCAGCCTGGCAAGAAGACCAGTTTATTGGTATTTTCTGAGTTTTGTGTTACTGCAGCGTGTTTTCATCTGGTTTACCCATTGGGATTATTGGGAAGACAAAACTGTAAGCAGTATATGCAGGTGTGTAAGAACAGAGGATTCACCCACAGTACATACTGGTAAGTACAAATAGGCCCTATTATTACAAGTTTTGATAGGCAGCTTCATTCCTTCTCCTTCATCCAAGTGTCTGTACTCTCAGTTTCATCCATTGATTTCCCTAAAGGCTGATCCAGAAGGACATGCTCCCTGTGGAGATATGAATCCTTTGCTTCCTGTATCTGCCATGGCTACGAACATCATAGTAAGTCAAAGGGAAATTACTTCACAGTAACAGCACCTCACGCTTTCATTAGAGATAAAATTTGAATTTGTTTCTCACTTGTTATCTGAAGAGTTCAGGAGGTGACACTTGCTTCTGTGTTCAGAAAAACGATCTCACTTTGGCCATGTGGGAATGGAGGGGAGAGATGTCTTTTTGATGTCTTTTGGGAGAGACACTGGTTGAGAGTGGACACTGGGAGAGCTCATGGACACTGGTTGAGTTGGAGAACTCTAAAAATATGTCAGACCTTGAGGTGTTTGCCAAAAAAAAGAAAAGTAAGGATGAAACACCCAGCTACAAGCACAGTTGTACCTTTAAATAAAGCCATGCTTTTAAGGCATAGTTTGACCCTACATAGACAGTAACTCTGTTTCTAGATCGGCAGACTCTACTGCAAACTGTACTCAGAAACAGCATTTCTGTTACCCAAAATACGAAGAAAAAAATCCGCTAGCAAAGCCATCCTCCATTTGAGGAAAGGGACTAAATTAATGTAAGGAACAATGTATGTTACTATTACATAAATCAATCTACCAAATGTTAGCAAAATGGCAGCAGTCATGTTTTGGGGATTTTCTCAGACACTGGGAAAGGGGTATTAGGAGATTAGAAGAGCAGTGACATATAGCATGAACAATGACATGGCTCAGTGAACTAGGTTTAGTTCTGTCTTATTAGAAAACTGAATTTTGTTCTCATTTTTTCGAAAAGTGACCTTGGTAATCTTTCAGTTTTGCCCATCTTGCAGCTATGACAGATTGTTGGCTCCTTCAATTAGTAATATGAGGTCTGTGCAATCTAGGGACTATGGAGCAATACTAAATGTGCTCAGTTGGCAAGATAAACCAAATCCTTTATACCCTGGTCAGGCAGAATTTTCTCTAGACCAAAATGTACTCTATCTACTATGATAAAATGTAGGAGAGTTGGTTTGGCAGGGTTTCCTTTCCAGAAAAATGCTGTAAGAACATTTTGCACCTAATATTCCTGTCTTGCCCTATGTTTGATGTTGCAGAGTTAGTTGTAGCGTGTGAACTCTGTAGACCACTGCTCCTCCTTGGTAGTTACATTGAGTGGGGGGCTCCTAACACTGTGTTCCCACTGCAGAAGGCTGGGCCCCCTGGCTTGCTCCATGGCCCCAAGGAGAAGGCAACCCCTGCATGCATGCCTGGTTTTGGAAGAAAGAGTATCCTGCAGTATGAGGTGATAGCTCTGTGTTCAGGGTCAAATGAAACACGTGTGTGCACGTGCAGCTACGTAGGCACCCACGCACACAGACGTGAAACAGCCAGGGGCAGTGCATAGACAGGTGACTCAGTTCATGAGTTTCTCCCTTTGCCCACTCCGCATTGTGCAGGTGCTCCAGGGCTACGTGAGGTGTTTTGCAGCTCCGAATCCAAACCCAGTTCCTCCTAGTGCAAAGGGGAGTTCTCTGCTTCTAGTTGGTTGCAGTACTCTGGACTGCGCCAGGAGGGGACTCATGGGGTGACCCTGGCCCAAGGAACCCCTTAGCAGCCCCCACAGGGTGCTGCCACCATAGAGGGCTTGCAAAGGGGTTGTTGCTGTCACGGTTACGCTCCCGTTCTCCCTCAGACGCCCGTGATGAGGGTCTCCGCGCTCTCCCCGACCCAGGCCCTGTCCAGTTGCTTTAAATGAAAAAATGCGGCTCTAAATCTTAGCTGAATATTGCAAGATTGCACAAGCAGAGGGAAGTAATATAACTGAGGTTATGGCAGGAGCTGGAAATAGTGTGGGGTTCACAGGGCTGTAAATCTCCAGGAGAGTCGGAATTTAAAATAATACAATACTGAGGGAACGCAGAATCTGATGTAGCTACTTCTCATTTCTATTGATCTGAAAGAGGAACTTTGCTTTATCTCAATTACAGTGTACCTGATGGTTTAACTGTCCTTTTTTAAGACCTGTGTCTAAAACTGGAAATAACCCATCTGTTCGGTAGGTTCTTCTGTTAACTCTGAAAGTGGTGGAATGGGGGGTGAGGGGGGTGTATCAGATTAAAATTATCGCATTCATTTAATTGCATTCATTTAATTGAATGTTTGTTTCCATGCACCGAGTGATAAAAAATCATCATGGAGATTTACAGAAAGTGCTTTTGTTGCCCCATATTTTATATTTGTTACTGAAGAAGATCTTTTTTTTTGTAGGAGCCACCCTCCACATGGACTTCTTGCAAATTTCCTTTCAAACTACTAAAGCAGTCACTGGAGATGTTGGGAGGTGGTTCATAACAATCAGTTTTAACAATCTTACTAAGAAATCCAAAGCTAATTCTTTGCCTGCTTGAGAGGTAACTATTTGATATACACCACCATTAACAAATCAAAGGAATTCCTTTCAGAACCACAAAAGGCATTGTAATTAACGGGTGGGATGGTGGGTAGCATAATAGATGGCAAACCAGAGAAGTAATTGACCACATAGGGACTGTCTCTAAGTCATTTAAAACCTGAAACATTTCAGGTGCATAGCATTAATTTAATTTAGATGTAATACAATTTCAGCTGAGGCTGATTATTCCCAAATGTAGTCTGAGGTTTTACAGCTATGGTAAAGGTATTTGTCTTGCTCTGTTGTTAATCCTATGAATATGTTTTTTTGTAACTTGATGTGGTTCACCATTTAATTACTTTCATATCAGATTTAAATTAAATATGTGTTTGAGATGTAACCTGAAATGTTGGGAGAAATATCTTATAAAAGAGCTAATAGCCCTGTGCTTTTCATACCGAGGAGGGGATGTTGTGTTCCAGTTTTTCCCACTGTCTTGTTTCCACATCAAATGCGCCTCTCCTCAGCGTATCTTCTGTTCCCAGCTCAGTTAGGTGATCATTTCGGCACAAATTACTGAGGAAGCATTTCAAATTATACACTGTTAACACTGAGAGAACTGGGAATAAAGAATTTGTTTCTTTATGAAGTGGAGGTATTTCATGCTGTCTTTGCTTCCTCTCTTCCTTGTTCCTTTAATATATTCCTCACCCTTGCCCTCCATTAGGTATTTCTCAGAGGACAACCACAGCATTCACTAATATGTTTCCTCTACCTGAAATACTGTTCTCTAAAGGCAGGCTAAAAGACACAGTTTATATACTTGTAAATAGATATGTTTACAAATGAACTCAGTCTTGACATGCTGAAAAGCATGCCGTGGTAAAAGTGTGAGGACTTTGTTGTTCACTAACTTGCAAACCCAAACATTCCCCAACAAAAGGGTATATGGAAGCAAGGTCTTTGGTTTTCAGTGCAAACTTGCTGCTGGCTTTGCTGTGCCCTGCACTTTTGCATGCTATAAAACACAAGTACTGGCATTTCATCAACATTTTGCAACGTCTTTGCTCATAATTATCTTTCCGTAATTTCTTTATCCACTTGTCTGATGTAAGCAACTCTTAACAGTCCCCTGCTGATGGTCTGTTGAGGCTGCTTTTGTGCAAAGGGGTGTCCCAAATTAAAAGAAGTGAATCCACCCAAACCAGTGCAGAATTAACTTCTGAAACAGGCAGGGTGCTCTAAGCTCCCAGCTCCAGGCTCTGGGACACCCAGCAAAAGCCACAGCAGGGAATGGCATCAATCCCCCTCACCCGCCTCAACCTCAAGCCAGTCATTTCGGCTGATTCCACGCTGGAGGTGCTGAACCACTGACTTAGCGCTAGAGTAGTTCAGGGGATTGGGATCCCTTATGGGGCAGGAGCCTCATCCTGAAAGCTGGTGCTGAACTGATGAGGGTGGCAGTCTTATAAACTGCCCTAACTAGGCTCAAAACGACGTCCCTAATGAGGGTGAATATTTGTCCTAACTGTATTTGTCTGCGGAGTGGGGTTAGTTCTGGATTGAGGATCCACCTCTGTCACGGTGTGAGAGCCTGTGTACGTCGTTGGGGTTTCTGCTGTTGTTTCCCCTGCAAACAACAGAACTGCAGGTGCTTCAACCCTGTATTGTGAGGGGGAACTCACGAGGTACAAGGGAATTCATGCTGCAGACAAGCTTAGCAGCCTGAGGATAGATCATGCTTCACGATAGGTATGTCAGGAAGGCACTACAAAAAGGCATCTTCTGCTCCCCAGATGATTGTACTAGCTGGCTGAGGGGTTCTGGGGTGCGGTGCAGGCTGTCAGACTGTGGACGTGCTGTGTGCAGGTGCAGCGCAGGGATATCGGGCTGAAAGGAGTAGGTGCATCTTACGGTGACAAACAGTCTTGCGGCCTGAACCAAAACCTGTTGAAGTCATTGGGAAAAAACTCTTCAGCTTCAAAGGGTTTTGGATTAAGGCCATAAGAAACGTTCATCTTGTTCTTTCAGATAAACACTCCCCAAGTTGTAATCACGGTGTTATTAAAGCATGGTTTAAAACTATTTCTTTCTTTCTTTAATAGCTTCTGTAGCACAGAGTGAACATTGTATTCTTTTCTGAATAACTTAAAAAGCCTGTGTTTTTTTTTTTTTTTAACATGGCAGTGTGACATCGTAACACCTTAAATTGTTCTGTGCATACCAAAAAGTATTCATGGTACATACTGTAATTTCTTGTAATCATTTTGTGCGCTAGCCTATCCCCTCGGGAAAAATGTTTGCCAAAATAACATGCACGAAAACCTCCTTTTTTTTTTTTTTCTTTGTGGTTTTGCTTGGAAATCAGCATATATATTAGTAATGATCTGCTTTTAATAAATGGGAGTTAAAATATACCTACTTTGTTGATGCACTTTTAAGCGTGCTAACATATGGGGGGCTTTTTTGGGGAGCTGGGATCTTGCGGCTTTGGAAGGGGTCCACCTCCATCCCGAGGTGCAGATCTGACAGAGTGTTCCTGAGCAAGGGAGACAGTGGGGTCACAGCAAGATCTTGCTCTGTGCTGTGGCAGCATTTATTGAAAACAGCCAGCGCTGCAGTGGGAGTCTAAGGGGCAGGGAGCTTGGAGCCAGGGCTGTGGCCACATCCCAGTGGAGTTCCAGCCAGCATGTTTCCTTCTCTGCTGGCCCCTGGCTCTGGGGTCTTTTTTCACTTCTTCCAAGAGATTGATACTTGAGGTCTGTCCCAGGGCTCTGCGAGGCAACTCCAGTGGCTCTGGGGAGGGCAGCAGTAGACGCTAACAGCTGCCCAGGACCACAGAGAGACGTTGTGGGTGGTGGGAGGTACAGCCCCCATCTGGAAGGGTGGTGAGATTTCACCTGGCCCTCTCCGGAAAAAGCACCAACAACGAGGCATCTGGTCTTCATCTTGCCAAGGATCTGGTCCGTCCGTCAGCAGGTCGGTGAAAGCGGGCTTTCAGGAGGGGTTTTTGGTGCTTCCACTGTCCAGGACAGAAGCGCAGCCCTCCAGACCTCCTCCCCCTGCTCCAGCATTTCTGCTTCTGCCCGGCCCCTGGAATCGGGGAGAACTGCCATAGTGAGCGAGGGGAGAAAAAGTTTTCTGGAGGCCCAGAAGGTAATTTCTGCAAGTCCAGTGCATGATTTTTTATAAAAGACAATTTACCTGTTCTTTATGTGGGTTTGGTGCACCAGGTTTATTATACTAGTCCTTAATGTAGCGATGTGGTAAAGTAACTTCCACATTTATCTAGTTGCTTTGCTTTCACTTGCAGGTCTTCCAGACACCGTTAGCAGTATGTGTTCGTGTGTACATACTTTCACCTACCATTTCTCCCTGAGTGATTTTTCTGTGAATACTGCACTGCAAGTCAAGATTTTATATTTCTGCTAAACATTTCAGTGTCATGTCAGAATAATTAAAGTGTGATGCTTTCCTAAGAAAGTCCTTAGTTTGCATTGTTCTGAGAAAGTGCTAGACCTAATTTTTCGAGAGTTTTCACAGAAATTCCACTAAAGCCAGAATAATTTTAAACTTGACCTTGAAGTGAATTGCACGTACTTTAAATACTTATCTGTTTAGATTCCTGCTGTACACACATGCATGTGCCTACCTTTGTACTCTCTTGGAGGCTGAGCAGACCCTGGAACACATATTTGCATTCTGACAGCATACTTGCAAAACTGGTCAGTATTTCCCAGTGTTTTACAAGCTGTATCAAATGAACTGAACCTCCTCCTCACATTACACAGTAAAATGCAATGCTGTTTTGCCAAGGGGTGCAATTTCACCACTTTTTAAACAGCATTTTTAAAATAAATGCTTTTAAAAATGTATTTAAGAATAAAGCAGTGTCCCAAGAAAAGGCTCAAGGAAGGCAGAGTAAGCAGTGAGTCCTACTAGTTCAGGGTTGGAATCTGGAGAGTTACTGGTGAAGTATTTCTTGTGTTTTGGGAAGCAGGGTAACATTTCACCTGGCATTATAAATGTTCATAACTAAAGGAAATTCTGAATATCAAATGTGGTCTTCTGCTTTTATATATCATAACTTCTCTTTCCAGTGTCGTTTTATGCGCTGATGCTGGTTGGAAGGTACAAACTCACCCAGCTCATTTAAGAACCAGCCTCAAGAATATTTTTCTTTCTATTATATTGTTTTGCTTAGGCCATGGCCCCATCCCTGCAAGGACATCCCAGCCCTATTTAAAAGAGCAGGTGAGAAGCAGCCGTGAACCGTGCTGATAAGGTACCTGTGCTAGTTCTGCTGAACTCAGGGAGAGATGCCGCATCACCAGCTCTTTGGAGTGCATCTTGACTGTCACAAGGTTTGGCATTTCTGGTGGATCTAGATATAATTTGAAAATCTTCCACTTTTGAAAGCTGACTTTCCTTTAGAATAAAGCATAGTATCGAGAAACTGGGTTGATTCATTTTATTGCAAATCAGGTTCCAGCTAGCAGTGAAAATCAAATAAAAAAGTCAGCGTAAAACTGGCCTGCTCTTGGCCTCTGAGCTTGGTCTCTTCTTTGTCCTGACTTTTTCACTTATTATAGGGAAAAAAAAGGGGAGGGGTCTGAAGAGCAGTACTTCAAAATGTCTTTTCTAAGGGCCCACAATTGTTAAGACATCTTACATTTCAGGCCTACAGATGTCCAGATTGTATGAAAGTCTTGTTAGGTAACAGAAGTGAGATTTTCAGTTTATGTTAGATGGGAAAAAAAGTTGGCATATCAGAAATAAAGTAACAGTGAAAGAGGTGATAGAAGACTCTTGAAAGAGAGTGGCGTTTTCTGTTTAATGAGTTAACCTTCCTGCACCACCAAACCCATGTGTAGGTCTCACTTTACAAGAAAGAGGACACGGAAGAAGGAGATTCCTTTTTATGTTTGACATTTACTCCTTGCTATTCTTTTCTGTGTAAGCCCAGATCTGGTAAGACTTGTAAGTATATGCTTAACATAAGGCACAAAAATAATTCTTGGGGCTATTGCGACTAAGGCTGAACATAGACCTCAGAAATGAGAGCTGTAATGAGAGAGTACAATGTCCTAAGAGTCGTGCTTAAAAAATTCATTTTCTCCATTACCTCGGAGAATTACTGAATATGCATTACTGAATATTGCTGCCGGTGCAGAAACTGTGTCTCATTAGAGGTAATGGCCCTGCTCTCTTGGACTTCCCTGCTTATCGTGCCGTAGGTGGCAGCACGGACCATTGGCCACATACGCAGTCTGGGGGAATCGGAGACGTGCAGTTAGAGGCAGTGACATCCTCTTTAACAACGTTTTGTTTTTCTGCTGGAGCCACCAGAGGATGTCAACAAGACGTATTTCAGCGATGAGTGTAGCTTTGACCTGTGATTTCTGGGTGGAGAGGGTAGGCATTTTGCCTGTCAGATGAAACGGGCCTGCGGTCGTCTCTCAATAGTTACTTCCGAAACGTGGAGATGCAGCTGAGGGAACAAGGGAAAAGTTTCACTGAAACTGTTTTCCATGGGAACGCGGAGACGTTTTGTTGAATATTGTTACATGTCTGCGATAGGGCGGCGTTAAGCAGCTGTAGAAACAATGCAAATGTGATCATAGAAATCACAGGTCACAGAAAGACTTCTAAGGAACATGCCAGCTCTTGTCACAAGTGTGGGGTGGTGCAGGAGAGGTAAGTAAGGAGAAGTTTCATCGTTGTACTTGTGAAATTGGGTTCACGCACGTGCTTTCATATCACTGAGAATTCACAAACTTGCGCTGTAGTGTGTCCAGTAACAGGATAAACCCCCTGTCACAACTGTGCATCAGCAAGCCTTGGTTTACCAGTAGGCTCTCGATGAGTTTTCTAATAGGCCAAGGCTCATGCGTTTTTCTCAGAAGCACGAGTCCGTTACCAGTAGTCCTGAAACTAGGCACCGTTGTTGATGAATTTCACAATCTTATAAAAGGTTCTCTTGAAACTTGTAGGTTTTAATAAAATGAAGGGCACTGAATGAGGCAGATGATTTTTGGAATATCCCAGAGAGCTGTGATAGTCAGACAGATTTGCCCATATGCTTCATTTCACACTTTCTCAAAGGTTTTTATTGATTCGGTTAAAAGTGTTGCATGAGCGTAGCATTGCCAATAGCAGAGTATTAAGATGTGTTACCCGTGGTGGCACTGCAGCTATGAGTTTATGTGGAATCCTTTGTTATGCAACAAAACATTTTGTGTTGACAACCTTATGGAAAACTAGGTAATTGAGCTGGTCGTTTACTGCCTAGTTCATCTCCTGCAAAATGAAGCTCTGTGCTTGAGTAATACATTTATCTGGGCAGTAATTTTGATTTACCAAGACAGCAGTCTTCCAAGCTTCCACCTTTGCACCTTGTCACTCAGGCTAACAACAGCACTCCTCTTACAGCAGGTGGCACTTTGGTGTATGTTTGCCTTTATTCCTACTCCCACAAATTTCATTTGCAGCTGTGCATCTACTTTGTAATCCACATATAATCCACTACGCTTGATGTTTCTTATGTAGTTTTTTCTTGTGTCTCCAGTAAATTGACTTATAAGGCATTGTTTTTACCATTGACTTCTGTTTAAGTAAATAATTTGCGTTTCTGCATCTTGATGATACATTTTTTCTTTAGTGACAAAAGACCATTCTGTTAAGCGCTTTCAGTACAGATGGCAAGCATAACTAGAAGACAATGGAAACATAATCCAAAAGAATGTACAGGGAAAACAATAGCTATATGCCTATGAAGCTTGTCTGCAGTCTTTATTATTTATAAACTGTAGTGCACTTACAGCATTGTACATCTTGGTTTAGATCTGACTTGTTGCTGAAATACTGTGGAATAAGTGGAATATGCTACTCCTTTTATATACTCCCATCGATTTTAATTTTCAAAAAGGTCACTCATAACTCCATGTTACTGATCTACATTTACATCTGAGGTAGGTGTGTGATGCTCCATTTTTCCAACATAATAATTAAATACCACATAATTACCTTAGTGACACTTCACTGTTGCACAGAAACGTTCCCCTTCGGTATTACCATGGTCAGAAGCAGTGAAGATGTGGTGCTTCTCCACTTGCAGAGACTCAGGCTTTAATAAGTACCTATATTTATATATTGCACCGAGCCAGTCTTCCAAACAAGTAGATATTGACTCATCACTGTTTACTGCAAGTATTTTTTATGCCTACAATCACAAAGCTTTTATTTTTCCCGTTTTCAATGACTGTGTCTTGCATTTAAATGAGATAATTCTCTAGGGAGGGACAAATGTAGGAACTTAACAAACTTTCTTTTCTTTTAGGCTCCATTAAGTCAGTGTTTTCCTTCCCTCCTCCCTCTTTCATTTGAAAAAGCAAGTAAATATTTATTTTGGAGCAAAATAAAGGCAGTCACTCTACCACATTTTTTTTTTCCCCTGGTGTGTAGGGTCGGGGGGAGCTATGTTACCTTTTTTGGTTTTTGGTCCAGGGTCGTAAAATACTGGTTTTGTAGACCTTTGCCTTATCAAGTAAATGTAAACCAACTAAGAAAAACAAACCATTTGAGACTGTGCTGTTTGGACTCTGTACATTAGCATTTCATGCTCTCAGTTGTTGACCACGGAATGTCTGCTCATGTGTAGCAAAATAAGTGCATAGAATAATAAACTCTCCTCTTCCCTAAACATTTTTACAACAAGAATTCATTAGTGAGTCCACTCCAACTAAGAAAGATCATTGGTTTTGTTATAGAAAGACTTTTTCTTTTTTTCTAACGCTTCCCTGAAATTTTGAAAATGAGCTGGGTGAAAATTCTAAACTCTGCTAAAATTTTACCGAAGTCTAAGAATTACCTTGCATATTAAGTCTAAATCTGGTTAGTATGGCTTTAGGTCATTTTCATTTTGCATTCCCTTTCTGTTTGTGCAATAGATGTACAGAAAGTAGCATTCTTTTCCACATTATTATTAACCTTAGCAAACCTTTTTATTAATAAAACACTGTGACTCCATGTAAAAAACGCTTGAATACTATATTCGCAATTATAGCTTTAAACCTGCATATTGTATGTGTGCTTCTAACAGTTGTGAGGGAGTGAGTGATGTCTAAATTTTAAGTTGTGTTGGTTCCTGACGTTTCACTGTAGCATTCCAAACACTTGTTTGTGGTTTTGACAATTTTTTGAAAAATTTTGACAAACTTGACTTTTCGATTTTTATTCTGTGCTGTGAAATTGTAGCAGGTGGTTGAAAAAACGGGTGAGTAGAGCAGAGACAAGTTCCTAAACTACTCACAGCAGTGGTCTCCATAGTTTAATGTAGGCGACTGTGGGAAATAGATAGTACCTCTAAATGGTTGAGCATTTAACAGGACTAACAGTCATTGCACAGAAGGCTTGGAAATATCAATATGTTTGTAGAAAATTGGCAGCTTCCATATTAGTTTGGAGATAGTTTGTTTCTATTTCTTCATCATTGCAAAGGATTGGGTTTTGTCAGGAGACCGAACTGTGGTTAAAATGTGCATCTTCCAATATGTACTTCATATTTTATCTGACAGTGTCTCTTTTAATGTTGTAGTACCTTTTTTTCCACCAAGTGTAGTTTAATGACTACTGGAGGCAAGTTTAATACTTATGTTTTGTGTATTTGGTGTTGTTCCTTCCAGTATGAAGTTGCCATGGCTTTATGGAGCAAGTGTAACGCAGAGTTTCTGTTTGCTTTCCTTTCCTGCATTACTGGCTTTTCTTGTTGTTAAATGTAGTTAGTGAAAGTTCGTTTGTGGGATAAAACTGCAGGTCACTGCTCAGATTTGTAACCCTCTTTTAAATTTTTTTAATTTAATGAAGCTGAAACTAACATGTGTAAAATTTCACAGGGCTTACGAGTTTGTATGCTCTTACCACGTATAAGCTTGGTTCTTCCGTAAATCCGGTATGGGAGTTCCGCACAAAAAATTTCAATACTCACCTCATGTTCTCTCATTTTAATTAATTCTGAAATGCATTTTCTGTTTAAATGAAACATTGAGAATCCTGCTTTGATGCATTAATTTCTTGCAATGCATACTTTTGACTGTCGTGCAAAGATGATGATTTATAATGAAGTTCATTTAATGTGATTCATTTCTTACTAGTCTCAGAGCACTTTATACTGGAGAATTATACTTCAAATTAATTTAAAAATTAAACAGTAAAGTAGTGACAATCATCTGCTATTCATGAAGTGTAAAAAGCTCTCATCTAAGAAACCATTTATAACTGTCTGAGAAAGAGTCACCAAAACACTTTGTAAATATGCGTTACTGTCCTGTCATTGCGCAGACTTACAATAACAAGAATATTTAACACCGAAGCTGACTGTTCCCACTGCAACAGATAATGCCATTGTGGCCAGCATCATATCCGTGGGGGCGTAGGCGGTCACACCTTCTTTAGGCACACAGCTTAGATACGAAGGACCAGAGCGAGTAGCGGTTCCTTGTAGAACTAGAGACACAAAAGTCACCGCCATGTCCTCCCTCTGAGGCAAGTGACGACACTTTGGACACCACTGCTGCTTTACGTACAGGGGGATTAAACAGGAGAAACAAAGCATGTCACGGAGCAGTGCAGCAATGTGTTCAACAGAAAATGACTGACAGCAAGTAAGAGGGTAGAGGAGTTAGGCACTAGCTATACTGCAAAATGTGAATATGGAAGTATGGCCAGGTTTTCCAGTGGCAAAATTGAGTTTGTACTACCTTCCACACCTGTTAACCTTGCAGAGCCAGCACAGCTGGGAGGGCATGACCCAGCTCTCCTCCCTTTCTTCCCCATCAACAAGATAGTTTGGCAATTTCCATTGAGGTCTGTATGTGCGTTCGCTCTGACGGCAGCGGAGTTGCACAGCTATTACTAATGACATAGTCTGAAAACTGTGGGTCCGTTTACATGTTATTAACCATCTAATTTGTCTTGCAGAATCATTATTACTGCTGATTATGTACTTCAGTTCCTTGGAAATGCCTCCATTAACATAGCTACCAAATTGTCCTATGACTTGGGCTGACCTCAGAAATCTTTATTGACTTCTCTGTGACAAGGGTACTTAGATTTAATTTTTACTGGGTTGCAGGAGCTAAGCATTACCAGGTCTCACACATAATACCTGGCAGAATTATGAAACCCTACACCTGAAGGCAGGAACCTGTATCAGTACCTTATCCTTCAAAGACAACCTGGTAAACAAGATTCAACGGAGCTTTGAAGTCTCAAAACCAAGATAAAAGTTCCTTTGACTCAACCTCATTTGCTCGAATCTTGTCATTTTGAGGGGGCAGTGTTTTTGTATGCTTAAGGCTGGCAACACAAGAAACTCCAGATGTTGTCTTACCCAGTCTATAATCTGTCCTCAGCACGTACCGATCTGGGGACTGGGTCTGAGGCAAGGCAGGAAAGTTATTTGAGGTGGTATCAGGGATAAAATTCTGACATCAGTTTATACTGTTGTAATTCAACACTGAGTGGAAATTTTTGACCGGAAAACAGTGCTATTTGCAGCAGATATACAGTAGCAGGGGAAAAAAAAAAAAAAAAGGAAAGTGCACTTACATGAATTCTTGTTACTAAAGAATGTACATTACATGTTCTGAAAGGAAGAGAGAACTGACATTTGTACTCTGTCAGCACTTTAATTTCATGGTCTTGTCAATTTGTGTGTGACTGAAATGTGACTTCAGTTCTGCTTCCATTAAGAAAACATCAACAATAATCAGCTACAACAGGTCTGCTTTTGGGAGCGATGCGAAAGATGGTGCTGGAGCAAATCTTTGCGCAGGCTTACATTACGAAGAACTGTGTATATAAGCTGTGACCCACATTAAGAAGCAAAATATTTGTGTCAGAGTAAAAGTGGCTCATGGCAGCTCTCTCATCAGCGTTACAGGGACTGGGCCTGTACGGAGAGATCGTAATTCAACACCTTGCTATTTGCAACCTTGCCGCTGAGGTTGCAAAGCCTCTGGAAACAAGGGCAGGCAGCAGAGGTGGTGAGGGCCACTACCCAGGAACTTCAGCCCATATACAGCCTCCTCTGTACCGCATGCTGGAAACCAGGGTGATGCTGGGGCCGTTACGTCTTCTCTGAGCCCGCCCACAGCAGTGGGTGAAGAACAGTGACCAAGACAAAGGACAGGCAGAGACTCTCCGACACTGATTCAGAGGTCAGAGCTGTAGCAGAGAGCTGTGTGGAGCTGCAGTTTTTCCACAAGCGGTACATGCTTCTGCTTTCCTTCGCGCTGATTGACTCATGTGTAATGAGATCTTGACACAGGCAAAAGAATAACTGCGCTCCTCCGCAAGCACTGACGTCCCCCTGGCAGGTTCAGCGTGCTTTGTAGCACAGAGGTGTTGCAGCAACAGTGAAGCAGGAAGGGCATTTAGTAGGTCAGGGGAATTTAAATGGTACAATTCGAAGGAGGTCAGTGCAGCAATATGTTAGCACGATAACTTGCCGTGCCAAGTGGCTTTTATTTAAATAATCATTCAGTTTTTTGGTCTTAACATTGTCCGTGGAGGATTCTTGCCCAAATGAAATACATCATGCAGCAGCTTAAGAGATCATCTGCTCTAGAAAGAAGTAAAAGGGCATGTTCATCCTGAGGTGAGAGATGGGGAGGGAGGGATCCGTCCCTGAAATGTTTGCTGCATTAGGCTGCACCCAGGCAATTCTAACTCATTTTAAAATGAGTAAATGCTGCTCAGCTCTGCTGCCATGTTGTTTGGTAGTATTCGTATGCTGAAGCATTATCAGAGGATAACCATAAATAAAAGCAGATAACTCAGTCCCTCACACATGTAGTTTCAAAGCAGCATATAGAGATTATTGACTCACGCTAATGCTCAAAAGAGCTGCACGGTTAAATCCTCAAGCATTGCTGTTATTCCACCACACTCACCGGGGTTTCCTAGAGCTCATCATATATGTTCTTCCGTGAATGTAGTTTAGCAAGTGTCTGCAGATTAAAGATTCGGGATTTAGATAAGCATTTAGGTTTCCTGCAGATGGAATATCATATGGCTGGAGGGGAGAGGACAGAAAGAAGATTTAGTTTGTATTTCAAATTCAGATGGACTGCATGTGCACTTAGAACACAACGATGACCTAAACCCCTGGCTAAATAGTGTTCTATCTTCTGAGCACTGTGTGAGGTAACAGTCCTGTTTAAGTTTCTGTGGCAAAAGCTGTTTTTAGACTCTCTCTGTGCTTGCTCGTTTTCCAATTATACTTAATTGACATTATATTGGATAATGGAATAATTTAAATCTGATCTTTCACCATTTTGGTAATGTGCTCTTTTTAATTATTTTCATTGGTTTGGGATTTTAATTTGCATTTTAATAAGTTTAATTAAGCAATCAGTGAATATTTTATTGTTAGAACAATTAGTCTGCAATTTTCTAAAAAAGTACTAAAAAGAAAAAATTTATTCCAACCAGCAGTCCAGGTGAGAATAAATACTTCTGTTGTGCAATAAATTTTAAAAGCAGCTTATTATCTTTCTGTGTAAACCTGAACACGAAAATCTAAGAATAATTTGTAGCAAGGGAAACAGTACTTTATGATGGAGAACGCATAATCTACGAGGCATACAGAAAGATAAGTCCCTAAAAATATTTGACTTTAAAGTGTTAACAAACCGAGATACTGCTTTGTAGGCAACAGAATTTCCGTGTAGAAAGCAAAGCTGGCTTGAGCCATGTTCCTGGCATTTCTGCTTATACAGGACTGTGTGAAATACTTCGAGATTGTCTTGCAATTAAGAATTTTTCCACGAGATGGCACAAGAAATCAATCATTCTCCTCCCATAAGAGCGGTGCTTACTGTATTATGATTCTGACAGACAGGTATGCCCTAATAGCCTACTAAGCAATTACAATATAATGTTCCCAGCTGAGAGTTTGGAATTTGTTATTGTGCATTAATAACTGAGAGATAAGCGTGTGGCAAAGGGGGCACTTCTTATTTGTTGACTAGGGGACACAGAACAGTATTACTGTAGCTGAATTGTTTTTAACTAATATACATAAATATTCATGGAACTCACATGAATTAAATTACAAAGGCATCTGTTACACCATGAGGGACTTAGTGCTACAATGGGCACTTAATGCTCAATTGGAAAACAGCATCTAAAAAAACCCTCTCATCCCAGTCGCTCTTCATGTGGCTACGATACCAAAATTTATAATAAATCCCTGGTGGAGTCCACGGAAATATTAAGTATAATGAGCTTATGGAAAAAAAGAAAAATAAAGGAAAAGGATTGCCGTGGCACTTTCGATCAGATTGTTTTGCAAGTACCACTGAAAGATACCTTCATAATACCATGAAATGTCACAGTATCTTCCCAGTTAGGAATTCTTTGAAGAATTAATACGGTAAGAATACAGTTTACAGCAGGTAAACATAAGCATGGCCTAAAGGGCATCCATGAGAAATAACGGTGGGTTTTGATCAAGCCTTCTCCAATCCTTCTGAAGTGAAGTAGCCGCTCTGAGGCTTGCCTTTAGAGGAGTATCATCGCTGGGCTCTTCGCAGCCACCCGCACCTGGCATGTCCACCTCTGCGTTTTCCAGATTGTAAAACGACTTTCTTCTCTTACAGCAAACACTGAAACATTAATATTTTTGTTGCAATTGTTCTTCCTATTTAAAATGCCCACACTGGCAACGACGGAAATCAACCTCCCTTTTGTCCTGCGCCTAGATGAGATCAAGTAGCGAGTGATGTCCTTCTCTCCCTGTCCTGCTCGTATTGCTGGTCTGATTGCAGAGCCTGAATGGGACACGAGCCCTTCAGACGTTGTTCACGGTTTGTGATTTAGGGTTCTTGTGCTTTATGGTGGGTTTGTTTCCTTCCGCTCCAGAGCAACGGTAGCAAGACTGGGCAATGGCAGGACAGAGGATTTTATCAGCTTGCTTTGCAGGGCCCAGAGTGTGGCGTAAGCATGGGAACGTAGGCGGGGTGCGACGAACAAGATCTTCTGTTTTTGCAGGAGCCAGATATTCCCGTTTTAAAAGCGTTTTGCATACTGAGCCATCTAGGTGTCATTAACATCATTGATACGACTAGGGCTGACAGAGGTTGTTACAGAAGTAAGTCAGCTCATAGCAGAAGTGTGTCTGTCTCTCTAGGAATTAATTCTGTCTTGGCCTACGTTTGACCACTATGATGTCATATTGTGAAGTGGATGAATGATACAGAGGCTTAGGTCTTGAATGCCATAATTAATTTATTGTCCTTTTTTTTTTTGACGTGAGAAAATTTAGTTTATATACAGCTGTTTTAGTGAGACACATTGCCACATGCATTATTACAAATATGCTCAATTATGCTAGTTTTAGGTAAATTGCCTGTCTAAATAGGATTACTTAGAAAGTAAATGCAGGACATGCCTGGACCACAGCAAATGCAGTGAAGTGTTTCAATTTCTTGAAATCTCTAGATCTTTTGGACACCTGAATTACAGTACATTAATTACAGAGTAATTAGAGAAGTTTTGCTTTATTACAAAACCTGAAATCCTTTGAATTCTTTAGGCACAGTCCTTTTGTTATGATAAATATACAATAAAGTAAATTTCAGCCGTGGACAAAACCAAAGCAAAATCTACTTACCACAAGAATGGCACCCAGTGCTTCATTTTGATTTAAATGATAGTCAGGGTGAACTTCATTCTCAATACAGTGTTATAATATTGTAGAACTTTGGACTTGGATCTCTTCTCCTACTTCCTGAGATCTCAAAGAACTTTGCAAGTAATCCTTCGGCTCAGGAAGTGCAGTGACAGTGGTCACAATAGGTGGGGATGGATTAATTTGTCTTGCTATAAATACAAACAACGGTCTCTTTGCTTTCCCACAATATTTATTGTTTCCTCGTGTGAAGGTAATGACTTGCACCAACCGTATTTTTTCCAGCCATACTCTACAGAGCGTACTAGAACTGCTTAATCCTACAGTATGCCGTCTTGCTCTATAGTTCAGCATTGTGGTGGCTTCCATTTCCAAACCCAGCCGATACATTTTTTAATCAGGATTTTTATATCACGTTTAATACATAAAATTTATTACAGACTACAGCGACTGATGCAGTTTTCTAGCGCTTCAGAGCTTCTAGATACCCAGATACTATTGTCTTAGTGAACCACAGTTCTGTGTTTAAAATACAGATTACCATATGGATACTAGTTGTGTTTAAAACATAAGCAAGTGGTTGAGTACAGCTCAGGCCCACCCCAACTACAATTTTTCCACCAGATTGTCTTTTGCTATTGTACCTCAGTTCATTTAGATTTTCCTGCCTCTTAGCACCTCTCTTCTTCAGTAAGGAAGGTATGTCACTGCCCCTCAGACCCTCCCCGCTACATTTATTACACCAGAGCTGGTTTCCTCCAACTGCCACCTTCTGGCTCTTTTCATTTGAAGACTTGGGGGTTGTTTGCTTTTCCCCTCTCTGTTTACTTTAATAGGCAGTCACGGTGGTGGCTGAGCTTTGGTGCATTCATGCTGAACCCTAGCTATAAATGGTTTACAAGATGGTGTGGTTAAGACTAGAGATGTGAGATATTTTAATGGTGAAGATTGGCCCAGGTTTATGGACGGATTTCACCACATTCTGAGTATCTTTCTTTATTGGAACTTGGCCAAAATTGCCTTTTTTGACAAAAATGAGAGGCAAAACCTGGGTCTGACTTTGTTTGTTGTGACCAAATATTTTTTTTTTCCCTTCACTAAGGAGAAACAAGCCATAGAGAGGAATGAATTTCGGGGAAATGATGTGAAGCGAAAGCAGCAGGTTTTGCATAGCTGGGGCAAGAGCTGTGACTCTCAGGCAAAAAGCAAGAAAGGGGAACTCGGAGTGAGATCGAGCAAGCCTGCTGGAGTGCGAGTTGCACTTTCTGAGAATAACAATATCCTCAAATAAACTGGCTTGGTTTACAGTGGCAGGGGTTTTGTGTGTGTGTATGTAAGCCCACATTCATTTCTTCTCCTCTGTATTCAGAATGTGTAATCAAATACACCTCCTCTGTTTATTTCAGAGATAAGGAGGTTTTCTGAGAGCCGCTTTCAGGGGCACAATAAAGCATGAGGGTACTTCAGAAGTCTCCAAACATTTGAAGACTTTAACCAAGCTTGAACCAGACTGTCTGGAATATGTCCATCACCAGTTAAAGCTGTAATGAAAGAGATTTGAAAAGATATGGCTGCTTTCTTTGTGTTTTCAAATGAAAATACTCCCTGGCTTTTCTTTGCGCAGGAGTGTTTGGCCAGAATCCTTGGGGGAAAACTGAGCAGCCAAACCACATGCTAGTTTACTGAGATACTACTAGGTGAATGAATAAATAATGGGTAGATAAATAATTGAGTCTCAGATTTTTTTTTTTGATGTTGTAAACAAAGATTGAAAGTAGTCATTGGGGAAATCTTATTCGTCTTATCTAGTGCTCAGGATTCATTCCATTAGAAGTATTTTCTTCTGAAGTGACTGTATGAATAAGCACGTACTAGCTGTATTAATTCCATCTGCACTTCACAGTTATAGATCATGCAAGGTGGGTGTTGTTTTGGCCTGGTACAGTCTATCCTGGGCTCAAGGCTGTTCTGAACATTGAACTGTCATCCCGTGCCTCTATCTGACCTTATTAAGGGTTTATAAAAAGTAAGACCGTAACATTCTACTGTGTTCCAATATGGATTAATATGAAACTGGTTACACCTATCATGTTCCAAGGTCTGAGAGCAGAGCTGGCAGAGAGGAAGCACTGGGTGCTCGCACCGATGAGAATGCCCTTGGCAGGATGGAGGGAAGCGAGGGTTTGCTCTGCACAGGCCTTTCCCCTCCGCGCTGCCACAAAAGCGGATTGCCTTGTGCCCTTCCACTTTTTACCAGAAAGGTCAGCAGTACAGAGATCTGCTCTGCCGGAATCAAGTGCCTCCCCTGCCTGCTGTGACCCAGAGACTGACATCCATCTCCCACGGACCAGTGGGGAGCTCAGGCCTGAAGTCTGTTCTGAACTGAATTGTTCTCCATCTGCAACAGGAAAGGTATCAATTGGAAGTTAAATATTCATTGGCTCTTTGTGTGAAAGCACATTCAAGATCTGTTAGGCAAGTCACTTAACACTTCTCGTTTTATCAGCTGGTAAAATGAAGATTAGATCTTTGGGAACCAATCCGGTTTGAGTGCTGGCCCATCCTACGAGAAGGAAGCCGTAATTGCAGCGGTGGCAAATTGTGGGTTGACCTGATTTCTGCCCAGATGACTCTCTAACACCCTCTGCCTTTAATCTCCGTGTCACATCACAGGACTGGAGGTAAATCCGTAGCCCCAGGCACTGTGTGGGAAGAGATTTCACAGGCACGTTAGCCCATAACCTCTGGCACCCATGCCACAGCCTTGGCACCCTGAGCACTGTCTGCGCCGTAGCTCCCCTGCTGCTCCCTGGGCCCTGCGGAGTCGTGCAGTGCCAGGGCAGGAGGGGACAAACAGTAATGCCTCTCCCTCCCAGGCCCTGCTTCTTGTACTTGCACGTGGTCTTCCCTTGGTGAGTCGTTGCACGCTCCCATTTCCAGTCTGCAATTCGGCTTTACAAGGAAGCGTCCAAGGGGAGAGCGTTTGAACGTGGGGGATTGAACTCCTATCCGGGTTCTTTCTAGTCAGTAGATACAGTCATAATAACCTATCCCTTTAATTAATGGCTGGTGTTTTAAGGATGGCAAGAGGAAACAAACTCTTGAGTTTCAGAGTCTAACATGGACTCTGTGCTGCAAAGGCTGTGACTTCTGTTTCTTAAATGGCAATGTGGAAGTAAGAGTGAAAATAAAAATTTTCAAAGCAGTAAACCATAAATTACATCCAGCAGGAAGCGAGTACATATACACTAACATACTGTACCTGTACGTGTGTGTTTACATGTGTGTGTATGACATGCACTTCTATAGTGCTTGTTTCAGGCACATAGTTGCCCACCTTTGGGTGTCCTTTTTAGGCAAAGCATGTTGAAGCAGGTAATTTCTCTCATTATCCAGAAATAAAACAAAATTCCACCTTGGAACAGATCAGACTTATTTTGTCTGTTCCCAAATATTGCTGTCTTTTCCGTGTAGTATTTGCTATTCCTATTTCCACCAAGTATTCCTCATCTCTTCAGAAAGCAATTTGGAACAACTTGGATGAAAGCCACCAAATAGAAATACACTTTAAGGAAAAAAGAATGTTAAAAGTGTTGTAGATAGTTTCATCCTTTTAGAACAAAGTACTTCTAACGATATGTTTGGAAAACCTATTGGGCTTATGGCACTTACTTTCAGGAAAGAAAGACAATGTCTTTTGTGTTACTCACATTTATCTGCCAAGACTCTTTTATGAGAGATCACAGGAGACCTTTCTTTCAAGGCTGTAGATTATACAAACAGACTATTTTGTATAATCTTAGGGATGAACTAAATGGGAGCTCAAGCTGCTGAGTGTCTCTGAAAGTCAGGCCAATTTTGCTCAGGTACTTCACTCGCATTTTCTCACACAATTGAAACTTTTGCTTGAATCTTTTAAATACCTTGTGGGCACCGCTACAAATCTGAATCTGTCTCGGAATATTTTTTTCCTGAGTTTTTTTCAGCTGCAAATCTCAGGATACCTAGTCGTTATTTTAGCATTTCATGGGAATTCAAGCAGGAACCACAAGTAATGTGTGGATTGCGGGACGCTGCTGGTTTTACTTCTATCTTCTAAGTGAGTCAGGCTGTGCACACAATGAATATAATGAGACGAGGTGAGTTTCAGCAACTGCAAAAAGCATTCCTTTCTACTTGTACTCTTCTCCCTTAGTATGCAGGTCATGTACAAGGCATGGTGCAGAGTCATTGATGTAATTGCCAAGTTTCCAGCATCATGTTATGATTCATCTATAAAGAGTCAGTTATCGGAAAACCTACCAAATAACAGTCCTATTTTAGACCAGTCTGACACAGGAGATTCAACATAATTTTGTTGCACCTACAGAACAACAAACCTGCACTGTCCTGGCTTCTCTGAAAATTAGTATCTTCCTTTGCAGAAAGAAAAGGATCATCTCATGAGACTTTAAGGTAGTCCAAAGCATGTGTTTTGTTGTTTCGTTTTTGATTGTTTTGGGTTTTTTTTCCAGGTAGATTGATTTACATCATGAAGCAAGCAAGTAAACTCGATATAAAGGTTTTCTTTTTTTTTTTTTTTTTTTCCCCAATAGTAATTTTAATTTTTTTAAGAACTTTAGATTGTTATTGTTTGGTAAGAACCAAAACATTTTGTTTAGCAAATTAATGAACTTAGCATTGAGGTTTATATGTAAGGCTATCAGAAAGCCTATAATACATCCGTGCATGTTTATTTAAGTGCTTTGTAACTGGTTATGTTAAAAATAGTCAGTGGTCCAAATCTAACTTACTCAGTGATCATTCTTTTCTTTACAGTTAATGTCAAATTGCTTTTGAACGGAGCTGGAATTGAATTAAAATGAGCACAAATGGGGTTTAAAAAGTATATATGTTAACTAGTAGCACCATCATATATGTGTATGGATATGTAATCCATTTTCTAAAGTTAAAATATGTTTCAGACACTAAATGAATGTATAGTCAAGCAAGAAAGCATTATCTACAGAAATGGAAAGGATTGTTTCTGGTCACCACATCCTTCTACAGCTGGTAGATCTCAGGTTCTCAGTCTAGTTTTACAGGAACAGGAAAAGTTCTAGGTTTTGGTGTTGCTTTTTGTTATATCTTGTTCAGACTATCAGTAGTTTCATGCATTGGACTGAATTAGTTGAATAAACTGAAGAAACTGTTTTCACTGTGTTGGCAGAGAGTTTCTCACCATCCCAGTCTGATTAGGGAAGCTGCCTGGTTCCGAAGTTTGGTCTTTAAAACTTTGGCAGCAAACAGGTATTGCTTCTTTTTTGAAAAAGCAAAGGCTTAAAGGCTTTGTGTTTTAATTTACAATTCTCTGTGCAGTCTCCTCGCAATTCTGGTATTCTCTTGATATTGCTTTGATTTCACAATGTATAAAAGCTGCCTGTTGGAATGTAGAGATGCGAGAAATTAATTGTGTTTGGTCTGGTGTAGACTTGAGAGTAATTTGTATTAGATAAAGTTTAAAATTATTTCATATGCTCTCAATTTCATGCATGTATGAATCACCAAAATTAGAGACACTTGAGGAGATCAAGAGGTTACACACATTTTTCAACAAGTGTAAGTACTTTCCCTAGGTGTACTTATCATGTAGGCCAACTTTTAGGTAAATTGGTGAACTTTAGGTAAGATTTAGGCTCTTAAGCAAGTAATTTCTAAGTAATTGTACACAAGTGTGGCCTTAGAAGTTTATCTTGGTAACATTCAGGCTTTAATGAAGTACGTTCTATGTAATTTCATGCAAATGTTAAATTCTGACTTCACATACAAGTAGAGTTCTGCAGATAATGAATGTGTCAATTTTACACCTGGACAATAAAATAAAATTAATTCTTACTCAACTGAAATCTTCTCTTTGACCTGAAATTTTATTTAAAACTAAATAAATTGAAATTATAAAAGCTTTGCTTCAAGATTAAAATACTGAAATAGTGCATTCACTGAAATTTTCAAAATCTTATTCTTGAGGCCATTTGCACCCTCATCTTCAGTCTGAAATGGCATTTTTCAGTGCCTTTCTTTTGAAAAACATTCCCTGCTTCTTCCTGTGAAGTGCACTGTATTATGCTACCTTGATTTGCCTGAACATAATTTACTTTGTGCAAACAATGTGCATAGGATGTTCTTCACATTTATAAATGCACTCTTGACTAGCATCCTTCAAAACAAGGACAAGGTAAGTGTATTTAATTTGGGAAAGTGTGTCATATTAGGTACACAGGAGCAGCATGGGAACTTTCTTGAAAATATAACTTCTTCTATTAAACAGGCAACAAGATACAAACAGGAGGCCTCTGTTTTAGAGCAAATAGGAGGTTGGCCTTTTGAATTTCCCCTTCACCAAGAAAACATATAACCTACTTGGCATCCTTTCCTGATGATTAATTTATAAAGCATTAGTATGAAAGGGCTGTGTGAAGCTGTAGTTAAGGAATTAAATATGTTCTGATGAAAAAATGCTTTTGATGCCTTCTGACCACTTTGTGTGTTTGGCAATTATGAATGTGCTAATTTTTTAAAGGAAATATACATAGCACCTTTTGAGGCAAGACTGCTGAAGAACAACAGAAATTATATAAAAAACAATTAGTATGGAAATAAATAACAAGATAAAATATTCCTTTCTTATAAAACAGCTTATTAAAAGCGATGTTGAAATATGCTGCGGTTTGTTCTCAGCATTTTATGTACCAGGTCCCAGTATAGCAGGAAGACTGGGGCCTCTCTTTCATAGGCTGAGAACTCAGCTTGAAATAATGTAACAATTGTTTTGAGCTTGAAAGTCCCTTTTCCCCCAGCCCTGCTTGCTTGCTACAATTTGGCGTTTGGACAAGGGCAACGGGCTGAATGTTTTCTGTGCTGTAATGAGGAGTGACTACCTGGGTGCGATCTCTTGGGCCTTGACCACAGGGCATGAGAGCAGAGAGGGGACTTCGCTGCTGTGGTAGGGGTCCAGGATGCTTGACAGGCATATGATACTGTACAGACACTTGCCTGAATAAAATCCTTTTTCTCCACCAAACAAACAGAATTATTGGTGGCCAGCAGCAGATACCCAAGATACGAAGGGTTACTTTTCTAGAATGATCTTTTGGCTTCCAGTGATTTGTGGTGTGCAGATCACTGGTGTTTTTGTGTCCCCTTGTCAGTTTGTCTGATAGCATCTTCAAGCTCCTCTGGCAGGAAATTCAACCACTGAACCCACACATGTTATGTGAAGAAGTATCTTCTCCTGCTTGATTTGAAATTGCCACCTGCTAGCTTCATACGATGTTCACCAGTTTTTGAATGGGGAATAATTATTCACTACACCTCCACTGCTTGTGATCATATAAAAATCATGATATGCCCTGTCTGATCTGTTATTTACCTCCTCATAAGCAGGCAGTATACTTATGCCTACCCAGACAAATATCACACACTCAAGCTGAGAATCTGTGCAGTAAGAAAAACAATACAGATGTGTTGTTACAAGGTTGCCATTCAAACATTTTTGTGTGAAATGTGGAGACCAAGACCATATCTGTCTTTTGAAATTTCTGGCAGAATATTTGGGTATGTGACAAATATCATCTAGCATATTGTTTTCCTACCTAAATGTAGAAAACTTGATAGTATAGGCATTCAGATTTGAAAACTGGGTCTCCATGAATTATTTACTTTAATGATGCTTAATTGCCTCAGATGTAATTCTTTTTTAAATGACCAAAAAAGGGCGTTATCCACTTTAAATTCCAAAGGTTATCTGTATTCAGTGAGTTAATGCTGATGGAAATTTATATTATGTGGTAATGACTGTAATTATTACATCTAAGGACTCAGGAATCTGTTTTTAACATGGTTTCCTGAGGAAATTGTGATTATGCAATCTCTACTTGTCTGTCTATCATCCTTTTTGCTTAGGAACTGAATCTGTTGTCCAATTTTTACCAACTTTGGAGGAATAGAAGTCTCAAAGATGTTTTGCCTCAGTGTTTGATGAAAATAGTTTCTAAACAGGAGAGAGGAAGGGTGGGAAGAGAGAGACTTGAGTCACCGTAATAGATGAGTTTTCGCTGCAAAGACACAGTGTGTTTGGCAGAAGTGATCCAGTCAATCAACATGCCTGTGTAGACTGGCTGGTACTGTAGGTGTAACTTAGCTCCAGATAAGCAGTTATGATATGCCCTGTCTCTTGTCTGTTAGAAGAGAGTCAGGAGAGCAGTATGGAAGAAGACGATGTAATGGGTACAAAGTTTAGCTCGTTATGGCAAGCTGAACTTTATTCTTTCTATTGCTTAAAAAGGTTAAAGGCCAAATGGCCTTGCTTGATGGTCTAAAAGTCATGGTGATGCATGGAAAGAAGACGAAGTGGAGAAATGTAAAAAAAAAAGCAAAGCAAAAAATATTTTGAATCTACTCAGGTGATGTCCTAAAACAATGAAATCCTTTTAATAGAGGGATATTCACAGTAGCCTAATTTCTGTATGAATTAGAAGATCTTTTCTTTCTAAATGGACTGCTTTCAATCCATAGAATTGCTTGGAATAGGTACTTTCTACCTCATATACCTGTTTTTAAGGCCTTAGGAGCATCTTTCCATACCTGTATATCTATCTGAAGAGGAACTGGAGCCCAAGGTCACAGGCTGGTCATCCATATGTTCTGGTAAAGCTTGGATTATTCAGAATTGATTTTGAGAGAGCAGATTTAAATATATGATGTAACGTTTTTCCATACGGCAAAATATTTTCCATATTTTAAATATCCAGGATTTCAAAACATGCCACATATTGAAAAGCCTGTTCCCAGCCTGTTCATGGATGGGATCCCATGGCTAAGGCAACCAGGTAAAAGGCAATGGTAGCTACAAGATGATAATCCCCTGCTAAAGCCATCACCAGAGAAGGCTCAGAGCAGAGCAGGCAGTCCTACCCCACTACACACAAGAAAGCTCACCGTACAAATCTGCCACTAACATTAGCAGCCCATCTGCCTTTCTGCTTAAGGGCCATCAGTGGAGGACGTGTAGGAAAGCCTGTAGGAGAGTTCTGGTGGAGGATCGCCACAGAAACATTTGCTCTAGGGAAGATAACAAGCATGTTTTGTGTTCCATATGCTCATGCTATACACTTCATAAGTATTTTTACAAAATCAAAGGTGTGAGTATTGTAAACATCAAACCACATCACACAGATTTCAGTGGCTCAACAAAATAAGTCCACGGAACTGATTTGCAACACTATGCTGAATGTACATGAAATCTCTAATATGTACTTTGCAGACTAATATCCTTAAAACCATCTTTTGCTAGGAAAACTTCTATTTTAATGTAGATACGAATGTTTAATGTAGATACGCTCCCCAGAGCATAAGTGCCAGTGACCCCTTTCCGTGGATAGTGGACTGATGCTATGTGAAAGGTGGGCAGGCTCTAGCCCACAGCATGGCTACAGCTCACCACTGTAGCCAGAGAAATTGTCTGAGAAGCCCAGGATCAGATTAGGAAAGCTAAAGCTCTGCTAGAATTAAAACTGGCCAGGGACATCCAGGGCAACCAGAAGGGCTTCTGTAGGTACATAAAAAGGAAGATCAGCGAAAATGTGGGCCCTCCCCAGCAGGAAATGAGAGCATTGGTTTCCCAGGTCATGAGGTCCCACTTCCTCAAAGTCATTAAGGAAGACATAATGGAGTTGGACAGCAGAAGTTCTCAGGATCACAAGTTAGACACTTAATTTCTTGCTAAATTCCACTGTAGCCCTTCTCTTACTGGATATGGCCTATAACCTCAATAAGCTATTTTGGTGCCTCTTTAAATACAGTGAGGACAAAGATGATCATATTTTTCTACTTTCTATCTTTTCCTTCCCTTTTAGACTTTCTCAAGATTCTCTTGAAAGGGTTTTCAAGGGCAAGTGAAAGTAGACTAAAATTATACATTGAATAGAATGGCATGAATCACACACACAACTATTCAGATAAGATTTTTGTTGTATAAGCAATTTTTTCCAGTCATGTCATCTTCAGCTCAGTAGCCAAATGAGAAAATATTTGTGCATCCTGTGTTTTTGACACATAAAGCAATGTCACTGCTGGTGTAAAATGGGATTAAAATACAGTTTCAAATTATTTTGTACAGTCTGCTTTCTTTACAATATGTTTAACTTTCCCAGACATTACGGGGAAAGTGCATTATGGAAAATGAAGGCAAAAACCTAAAGTATATCTCTTCACAGAAATAATCATTCTACAAAGCCTATCCCCTTCAGAAAAAAGTATCAGCAATTCATGTGCACTGAGTGCTTCAGAAACACAGTCAGGTGCAATTGATAGCAGCGGAAAATGGTTCCACACATCCTCTTACCATTCTAGAGTTAACGTGTCAATTATCTGTTACAGATTTGAATTTCAAGGGAGTGAATATTATTTCATGATAAAAACATTTCTGGACAGGATTATGGAACATAGAATTCCAATCAGGATTGTCTTGATATATAGTGTATATAAAAAAGTAAATCCAATCAGGTCGATCATTTCTTTTCAACATGAATTGTTTAGAAGAGGGAAGAAATATTCTGCTGGTCGAGGCAAAACAGACTGCATTTCAAAAGAGATTTTTCTAGCTTTCATTCTTCAACATGGAATGTTGAAAAATAAAATGTGATTTCATAAAGGAAAAGTTAATATGTGTTATATTCACTGCTTTTGGAACTGCTCAGATAGTTCAGAATATTTGTAACCATCAATGAATTCCATGCCTGTGCATCCCAGTTGTACTTCAGTACATCCAGCTGCATTTTATAGTGCGAATTAGATTTGAGTCTGTCTCATTTTCATCCATGCGCTAAATTGTAGTCTGCAGACCGAAACTAATCCACAAACATTTATTTTGAAAATGAAATTCACACACCAAAACCTAAAGGGTGAAAACCTACACCACGAAATACTAAAACACCTAGGATGCATGTGCTTAGTCGAAGCATCTCTGACGAGAGGCTGGTTTCTCGCTATGTGCCAAGATAGATACAGGGAGCGTAGTATATGCAATCCACACTGCACTTTAATATGTGTGATCTGCTTTGCTACATCTTAGTTATACCTGAGTTTTTAAAAATGTGTTCAGACTTTAATCTGTGTATGAAATACGAATGCTTGGCAGGAACGCAAAACCTTTTCTTATTCATATTTCCTTTGAAGAGCAGCAAGGTCGCTGAGGTAGAATTTAATATAAAGGAAGCAATAATTAACATCAAACTATGAAATGCTGTTTGTCCATGGAGGTATGCTGATTGAGACACTTACTGAGTTTCTGGCAAGCAGCAGATGCTAAGGGTCTGTAAAGATGCTTTTCCTCATTTAGCACCTTCATTGCCTCGTCTCTCTCTAACAGGATGCTGTTCTGCTGTCCTCATGCCTGCAAGTCAAAGAGGTTGCCTAGGGATAGATTTCACTTCTAAGTACTGATCAAAGCCATGGGTTTTGTTTTATATTAAAACTGTTTCGTGCTTCCACCATGTGACTCCTTGAGCAATATTTTTGGTTATATGACATTTTATAAACCTAGACTGTATGCCATGTCTTTGAGAGTTCATTCACTGCAGAAGAACTGTACAAATACCATGTTTAGAGTACTTTGTACAGCATGTCACATGTCAACAGTGACTTTTTCTAAGTTCTCTCTCATGGCCCAGTAATATCATTGGGTTTAAAAACAGCTTTATTTGATGCTAAAAAGTTAATAAGACCAAAGGAAATGAAAAGTCTAAAAAGAGTTTTTAGAAAGTCAGATGAGAACTCCAGGGATTGCTGCTACCCCTGCTCTGGGTTCTTTGTTAATACAGTCACACCAACATCACGGGTCCCAGAGGGCTGGGGACATCCACCAGCCAAAAGTCCCTGCACCAGTGCAACACAGAGATCATGCTTCTGGGAATTGCAGCCTACAACACTGAGCGAGCCTTTCTTGAAAGTCAGCAGTCTGTGGAGAAGAAAGCACCAGTGAGACAATACTGACCAGCGCGGCAGGGACGCAATCACCCTGAATATTTCACCAAGCATCCTTACAGAGGAGGTGACTGCTGCCCCTTCCCTGGGCACTCCTTCCATGCCTCAGAGCAGTGCCTGGAAAAGCTGGATGGTGCTGGCTGGGAAAGTGATGGGGGCTGTAGCCAGCTGCATGGAGGCAGGCATCAGCCCCAGGGATGGATGGGGAGAGGATGGACGGCGGGTGAGATGGAGAGGAAGAAAAGCTGTGACAGATGTGAAGAGCAGTCAGTGAGGAAAATGGGCTGGTCGGAAGGAAAGGCTGTGAATGAACATGGAAGGTGTGTGGTGGCAATGTCAGGGGCCAAGAGGAAGATCTGACAGTGGCTGAGATGTAAGACAAGTCAACATAATTTTTGAAAGTGTGGACGAGCAGAAAGAGATAAGTATGTCTACATAGTAATACTATAATGGGGAGGAAAAAAAAAAAGTGAAGCCAAACTATAGATCTAATTATTTGGAATCAAATTTCTTGCAGGTCAGCTTACTTTGTAATACAAATGTTAGATTGTCTCCACATGAAGCTGGGTGTCTTTGAGTGTGTTTCTGGGCTGAAATGGAATGGAACAATGATTAGGAAAATGAAAGGTGTCTGTAGAATGTGTATTAATGTGTACTGCTGCTGACAAAGCTGTATGGTGGAAAAGCTTGTGAAGCTCAAATATTTTCTTAACAATTTTAATGTGTACTTCAGTATGTTATTTGTGATTTATACCCCATATAACAGTCCCATATTTAAAAAATTGAGAAATTAGTTCTAAGCACTAATTTCTTGCAGTATGGGATGTGCTCCTTTGACCACTCCATTTACAAATTATGTAACACCTACGTAGAGGAATAATTTTATTTTTGCTTTGGTTTATTTTTTGGAGCACAAGAGGAGTCATGCTGGGATCTCTGTGGAACTGATGACAGCGAATGGCATGATTATTTGTTATGGGCAATATCCTAGCATACAGCAGTAATTCTATTTTTTCTCTGTCACTTAGCAGCCTTTGTTTGGATTTGAATCCCAGTGAATTTTTAAAAGGTATAAATTTGTTATGGAGCTTTAATATTGACTTCTGCTGCGTAGTTCTAATTAAGTATTCCCAGAAATGCACTAAAATGGCATGGTGTTTATTGTGTTCCTGAGTTTGGTTGTTATTTTTTTAAAGGGGAAAAAAAACCCCTGGCTGTTATTTCCCACTCACCTAAAAGCTCTTTTGTGATTATAATTTGTATTATTCAGGCTCATACTGACCACACAGCAAATAATGTTCAATTTCCTTTGATTACGAAGAAGAAAAAAAATCTCTTCTGGCAATTATGTATTTTATTAGCACTGCTGTAAAATACAAGAAGAGCACTTGCTAATTCCCTAATGCATTGGGATCCCACAAAATCTAAGATTCTTCACCGTGTTTATCAAATTTAAATATTGCAGTTTTGGACAGGGGGAAGGAGTGGCTTACTGGGAAAATGAATGTTTCAGGCAGGAACAATTGTATTTATTTTTTTCTGTAATGGGGAGTAAAGAATGTGAAGCATCCTAACACATCAATTTTTAAGGGCTGGGAAAAGAATGATGACTGTAGTTTGGAATCATAAGTCTGGAGAAATGTGGGAAGCTAGAAAAAACCTTTGAAAGCTTGAAAACTTATTTTCATTGCGTAGATATTATCACATCTAAATAAATTCCAAGAGTGCCAGGCATCTCTATTCAAATACCCAGAGGAGGGTTTTCTGGACTTTCCTGTGGATATCCAAGGCAGCTTGTGGTTTCAAAGACATTTTAAACTAGACAGGCCATACAAAGTTTTGTAGGAAAAATCCAGCACTTTACATCCAGACTTGTTTGGTTTTTTTTGTGAGACAAACCCCCAAAAGACCTAATGGTGTCCTCTCTTCCCAACCACTGTTACAGCCTTTCTCTAGGTGACGTTCCGCATACAGGTATGGAGAATGTCAATCTGTCCATTTTTCTTTGATGCTCTGCCCTTTTCTTTTGAGACTTTTCATGGTGGGGAAAAGGTGACCAAAGATTCTTTTGATGGAGAGTTCAGCTTTCGTAACCATAGAGTACAAATATTCTGAAAAAGGAAATGTTTTCCCTGATTTCTCTGTTCTCCTACAAGCATCTGTACTGTAAGCTGGAGCGTCCATGGGGCATCTAAATATTTCAATATCTAATCTAGAGAGAAGAGCAATGTTTGTATGGTCTTTTTGTTTCCAGTTTCAGGTGGTAGGCCTTTCCAAATTCAGAGAAAAAATTCTGTGGAGTCAGAAGTTATCAGGCAAAGAACAAAATCTCGAGCTAGGTCTTTATCTATAATAACTATGTGTATCTGGGGAAAAATTAATCCTTAATAAAAACCTCAGCAATGGACATAACGAAGAAAATGAAATCAGTTGGCAGTGAAGACAGACTAAGTGGGCTGGTAAATGTAAGGCTATTGTTTTGACGTTGTTATCTATTTAAACAAGTTCTCCTAATGATATTTATTTAGAAGAGAAGGTCTGAAGTTCTTAATATTTTCAGATCCCCATAAAATAAAAAAGGGGGATGACATAATTGCTTGTATTTTCACTGTTCTAGTCAAACAGAGGAAGACATGCTTATTTATGTTAGTTGATCATCTGAGCCTCAGCTCAAATAGTCCTGTTCCTAGTTCTAGGTCCTGAAAGAATCCTGTACACCCAAAGCAGGGGTAAGGCTAATTGGAGTTACAGCTGGGAAGGGGCTCATACGGGATTCCTCTCAGTGCCAGAGATCAGACATAAATTATGACAAGTTCCTCTTGCGAGAGGCTGAGATCTTGATTTTCTCATCAGTAAAATGGGATGATGACAAAAGTGACAAGAGTACCATTCCCCAACACCTAAGAAGATGCTTTTAAGATTATTTGTTTGCAGTGGCTGGAAATATGAATCACTATATTTTTATTAAGATACAGATCACTTGACTAAACACGTTATTTTCTTCTAATATACTATAAGACTGGATTTATAGGTACCTAGTGGTCTGTGAATTTACATCCTCCATAACAAATATTCATGTTCCCTTTTAGCGGCAATATTTAGAATTGCTGTGCTTGTGTGTATGAAAAACAAACAAATCCCAAGCAGTTGCCAGAGACCTGCTTATTTCAAAACATAAAACCTGAGCATTTCACCTAGATTAGCAGCAGGGTCTCTAACAGCCTGTGCAGGAAGTCATAATTCTGGGAGTAGAAAGACTGTCACCATACTTTCCTGGCCAAGTGCTTGTGGACACTAGGAGCAGGTTCAACTTGCAGGGCTTCTTGCTCCCATTCAGCATTTCAAACATCTCTCCCCAGTGTCAAAAGCTCTGTGCTGGCATCTGTTGACTAGTAGATCATTGGCAGGGCTGTACGTCATGGGTTTAGCTCATCCCACTTTTGATAATCTCTTTATTCCCTGCATGCCTGCCGTGATCTGAGATGTGCTGACACGGTATTTCTGTGGTTCACAGATTCCATCTCAAGACACTGAATGTGGCTTTGGGGCTTGTACTGCTTTGTGCTTTCCTGTTTTCATGTTCATTCCCACCTGATGAGGTTAAAGCTTGACAGTTGTTTTGATATTCAAGCACTTCTTTCTGGCAAAGGTGTATTGTCACTGCTTAATCTACGGTAAATGGAAACAAGTTCTTAAATCTCACTGTGGGTCTGGGACCCAGGAATGCCTAACCTTTAATCCCAGGTGCTGTCCATGGCTTGGGCATGGAAGGTCATGTCATTACATAAATTTGACACCCTTTATTTCTTTCTAAGCAAAATATGCATTGCATCTCATGAGCATTTCCATGAACTGATTTGCCATTTTGGATATGAAACGTTTGTTTCATCTACTGGGCAATAAACATCACTTTTTTGTTAAGATAGCACCAGGCCTCTGAGGGAATACCTGAGCTCCAAATTCACAATCTTGTTAAATGTTCTGATTGTTCTCCTGGGATGGGGTGCCCTGAGGTGCATGAGGACATGTTTTTTAATAAATACTACTATCTTTACAATCCTGTTTAAAGTCTTTGTACATTCTTATCTGTTTTGTAATCTTTATTGCAGTCTTAAGAACCCCTTTTGTCAGGAGATTGGTAATCCTCAGCAAAAGACTCTCATATAAACAGAAATTCTCGTAATTGTCCCCTGGACCAGCTTGCAGCCTTTTCATGTGGCTTAGTTGGGTGGCTTCCACAGTCTGGCCCATTTAAGAGAGGGGATCTTCTGACCTAATATATACACTGTTGTTGGCAGAGGAGGCTTTGTAGTATGCATTCCTGAACAACAAAAAGTGTCACTGCAAGGGTGGGGCACTGATAGTGGTTATCTTACAGGGTGCTTCCAAAGTCAGTACACAGGGGACCCAAATCCACGACTGTGACTCCCAGGTACCAGGATAATGCAAAAAGTAATGGGAATTAATGATGTGGAAGAGATGTGGCTATTATCTACAGTCTGCAAAGACAAGAAATTCAGGCTTACCCTTTAGATGTGCTGAAGCCATATGCTAGGGTTGTGGACTGTCTGAGAAACTGGCACACTGCCGTGTGTTTAAAGACTCACTGTTGCAAAGCCCACAGAGATCTTCACATTCGCCAGTTACCCTGTAAGTGCTCTACAAAAACTAAGTTAAAGAATATAAAATAATTTCTTTGACAGAATCCAAATGTGGGTCATGAGATGCTAATGATTACAGAACCAATGAAAAGAAAATAAAATCTACCTACCTACTAGATTAGCTCCAAAAGTGTCTTTTGCTTATATTGTCCAGCTGATAGCTGTTTATGATGCTTCCCGCCTGCATGACTTAGTTTGTGATTCTGGGATCAGTCCTTTTATATGTTTTCTGTTTACAGACACTCAAAGGGATTTGGGAGGTCATGCTTTTTTTTTTTGGTAATGATCCCAATGTCTGCTATGTGCCTGTAACAATGCCCTAGCCCTTCATCACGTAGAAGTTTCAGACTTCCAAACTATTTTATGCCCCTTCCAGGAAAATGTTAATGATTCTCCTCACAGGTAGGAGTGGCCATCACCTGCCCAGACAGTAAATAGAGTCAGCTAACAACTACTCTGGTGCTGGGGTAATGGTTAACGTATTGCAAGGCAGAAAAACTTTTTCTCTGGGTGTGGCAGTGTTTAAATGCCAGAATAAAACACTTCATGTATCGTATGAATTTACCACTTCCTAAATGTGCTTTATACCATCAACTGATCTCGCTGAGTGTGATTAATATAACATATCCTGTCCTCTCGTACAGTAGTAACCAGTGATGAGTTTAGGAATGAACCAGTTTTTCCCACCTACTTCCAACCTTTTTTTAAGGATATTATGACAATACTTAACTTGACTTAAACTCTGACACTCCTGACTATACAAACTGATCTTTCCAAATGCACAGCTGTTCTGTTTATGTCTTTGCCATGCTAAGGAGTGTCTCCTCTATCTTACACAACCAGCAGAAGTATGGGAGAAATGGGGGAAATGCAGCAAAGATGAAAAGGATCAGCTGGAGGGTGGCACTAGTCATAAGTGCAGGAGAATTAAAAGGAATTTGAAAGCTGGACCTCAGTATAAGTAAGCAGACTAAAGGAAGAGGGAGCAGAATGAACATGAAAGGCAAAAGAAATCAGAAGAACAGGTATGTTTTTGAACAGCTACATAAGAAAGAGGCATGAACAAGGAATATGAGAATGTGGAATAAGGTTGAAGAATAAAACAGGCCTGTACGTAAAGATGACAGTAAAACAAATAGGTGGAAGGAAACGAGCATAACGACACGAAAAGAAGAGGAGAAGAACAGCGGCATCGAGTTTATGTGACTCTAATTTGTTTCTGCAGAATGGTAAGTGCTTTTAGAAGTTTCTGGCAGTGAGGTCAAAGGAGGAACTGGGTTTTGTTTGAACATGTGAAAACTCACATAGGCTACCAACAAGCTCGGTATTTTCATCTGCTGTTGCATTTAAGGGTCTGCCTTCAGAAAACAAAGTGTAGGTCTGAAGATGAAGTACAGCAAGTCCTAAGTAACTGAGATGAGAGAGCAAGTGAAGGTCTTCCCCATACTCTGCTCCCTGTCATCAAGGTAGGAATTGTCATGTAATTTCATTTCTGCTGACTCGCTAGATCTTACAGAAGTGCCAACTTTCCATCAGGAAGAGCTGCAGAAGAGGGGCTGAATAACGTACCTTCCCACCTCATGTTTTTCAGTCAGGAAAGGACATGGCAGAACAGGGGGGAGCCGCTCATGCTGAGAAGTGAGGGGATAAAGCTGCAAGAGTGGGAGAAATCTGTTGGTTCTCTCAGTTCGTGGGAGTGCTGGGCTGTCTTACAGCAACCAGAGAGACACCCTTCCGCCTCCCAGCTCCTGGGTCTTTGGTATTTCATCCAGTAGTCAGACAGCGACCCCCTGGGAACTGGATTTTTGCTCAAATCATTGGTCTTCTGTAGCCACCACGGCATTCACCTACAGCAGCCAAACTTTAATGAGTCCAGTGTTTACGACCTTCCTCACTCGACATGACTCACTAGGCCATGGAAACCTTATGCAGGAGCTGGCCTTTTTCGTTCAGCAAATATTGACCTTTTTTTCACCTATTGTTTCTTCCTGAGCCCACACCAGCAGAGCCTAGGTTTCCAGACAGCACTGAAGGCTGGCTGGTGGAAGAAATCAAGGATGCTGCAGAAAGGATCCTCGTGCTGGTATTGCGACAGTGGGCAGATAAGAAAACAATGCGTAAGCCTGCCCACAGCTAGGAGATACAGGAAATGAAGAAATACTGGTAGGAGAGAGGCTGGAATAGGATCCTGGGCCCAGCCTGGGCAGCTTTTCCCTCTGTTTGCGGCTTCAGCTGGGACAAAGGCATTACAGGGCTGCTGTGGTACATGGATGTGCGCACCTGTCTGGGGGACTTGAAGAGTAGAGGTTACACTGGGAAACTCAAAGGCCTTGCCTGGCCTTGGATCCAGACTTTGGATTAGGTTCTGCTGAAGATAAATCATATTCTGTGTTTAAATACCCTGCTAAAGTAATTCAAGGAAGCAAACATTTTCTAAAGGCAAAATTAACTTGAGTCTGCCCTATAATTGTCTGATGTCTGAGAAGTGTCAAATCATCCTCCGTCTGAGACTAAAATATAACAATCGGTCTCTATTTTTACTGATCATTCCATACCACAAACTATTTAGCAACCGAAGGTGAAAATGACATTGGAAACTCAGATCCAAAGTTGGTAATTTTGTGATTTAGGAGGAGAAGCAGCAGGGATGATTTTATATACACTGGCTTCTCCTCCCCAACACAGCCTCATCAAAGTGCTTTATTATATTATCGCTCATGCTTTTGTACTGTTTCCTAATATTGTACTGACTTGTCTGAATCACTTTGAAAACTAAGGCTTCCTCCTTCTGAGACAAATCCAGGCCTCATTAAAATTCATAAACAGGCAGCCAAAAGCTTTAAGCACTTTTCCATTGACGCTGAGAAATGGAAGTGTCCTTATTTATCCTGATAGCATATTATTTCAAAGGGTGTCCACTTCCATAGGCAACTAGGTTTTGATTGATAACATTTAGGGCTCGCTATGAAAGAAACTGATTTTCATTAAGGAGTTCTCTGACACAAGCTAGTCAATGGTATCTCAAATCAGCATCGTTTCAGTGTTTAATTGCATTCTTTTGGTATGAAAAAACTTCACATTAGCCTTAATTGCAAATCTGTGCTGACACATAGCAGTGGACTGATCTTCTCAGGTAGCATGTATGTACACACTGGACTCTGTTGTGGATTGTCACTGCTAATTGCATGAACTTTCCCTCATTTTGGGGGACTAGTGGAGGAAGGGGAGAGATAATTACTTGTCTCTGCTATTGAGTCCAGCTGAGCTCATGTTACACAATTTAATATGACTCGTGAAGTATATTTGGGCACCGCATTGTTTATGTTTGTCATTCTGCCAAATGCGCACCGGAGAAAACGATATTTCTCCAAAATCATTCTCAGATTTAATTAGAAAAGGAAAAATTTTTATGCTTTAGTCGAAGATGAAAATTGAAAAATTCTGACGCATTATAATACCAGAAATATAAGAATTTACATATGTTAATTGGCAGCCACACCAGTGACAATTAAGGTCTTTGCAGGGTTTCAATATGGAAAGCATTTAAAATTTCAGCAGATAAAATCAACCGGGGTAACACATTTGCTTAGGAGTGCGTGTAAACGTTTGTAGGATATACTTTTAATAAAAAAAGTTGCAGAATCAGACTCCATCGGGCAAAGCTAACACTGCAGATACTCTGTATGAAACATTGGGAATTCATCAGTTGGCCTTAGTTTTACCGAGTGTCTTTGTATGTATCACACTAAGGTGACACATAATACAGGTATCAATATAACCTTCCAATTAAGGACTGACATTTGTCTGTAGCCTAAAGTTGTCCTAGAACTGCCGTCTTAGAACCAAAATAATTCTTGGGTTTAGGCTGAATTAGTTTATCCAGCAAGTTTGGGCTCTATGTCTAACGAGATTTTTTTCTGCTACCCACCCAAACTAGCGCAGATTCTGATGAGAACTGGCATGCTTGTACTTTATCTACAGCAGTGGAATATCTTTCTAGACAGAACTTCTTTAAAAAGATGGTAAAAATTGCCAGATCAGCTGGTTTCCTGAGATAGCCATACTTTCAGGTAATATGATTTACATGATAAAAATCTAATTATGTGTATTTACATTTAGTTTCAGTAGCATAAGTCCAAACCCAGACGCCTAAATGCTACCTCTACACCAGTTCTTCGGACCTCTGGAGTCTGCCCTGTCCTTCTATGTTGTGTGTACATAAGCAAAAGGTTTCTTGGACATCCTCCCTTCCACGAGAATTAAGATGTAACAAGCCAACGTGTTAAACTTCTAAGCACAGCCGTTCAACACACTTTGCTGATGTTCATAGAAACTGCGTTGTTCGTTACCACGCAGAAAATGCAGAGTATAAATGAGGAATATTAGATTTGTTATTAAGAATCTATACATAGGGTAAAGTTACTTTTTTGAGTCTTGTGTTTTATAACAAGGCTCAAAGCAATCCCATTATAGCATCAATTCCCTCATAGATTTGATGGTGTCTTGCTTTTGTAAAAGGGCCTAGCAAACATATGTTAGTGATGACTCTTATTAAATGTGTTCAGAACAGAAGCACGTACATGACAAGAGCACTTTGTATTTGAAATCTGTATGCCTTCTAGATTTGATGTATGCCCTCAAACCCACCCAACAGAATATTTTAACCTTTTGTTTGGCAAATTAACATGAAGATGGTGACAGTTTTCAGTAAGTGGGCTTCCAGCCAGTTTGTCAAACAGGAATGTTTGTACTTACTTATCATAGCTGGTAGCCAAACTTGTTCTGGTTCTCAGTCACAAAGTTGTGATTTCTCAAGGAAATCTTGCTACAGGCTATGCATCATCAGAAATATTAGTGGGTTTGGTTTTTAATATTGTTACATGCATTAAAATTCTCAGCATTTAATCTGAATTTGTCTAGTCCTTTCACTGAAATGGTGAAATGGATTCAGGAGGCAAAATAGAGGCACTCAGTTCAGAAGTTCTGGACCTGATTCAGACCCATTACTCTTAAAAATATATAGCCTAGTAAGGAACGCCCTTTGCAATATTTTTCACTCTGCCTGCCTCGAACAGGCTTGGAGATCTTTTGCCTTGGTATCTGGGATGAATAATACCCAGCTTTGGACCAACCAAGTTGCTCTTTTTCCGTGTAATACAGCCTTGTAAACATAAGTTATTTTAAGTCAAATGTGTATTAGCTCTGTGAAGTCGGTGAATACTTGATGAAATGCTTTTTCCTTACTGAAATATTCATGAAGCTAATTTTCAACAATCAACAAAATCGAGTCATGTTTTTGAAAAAGAAAACAACATCTTTCCATATCTGCATGTTGAATACAAATCAAAAAAAAAAAAAAAAAAAAAGCGCCCTAAAATAGAAATGATCAGATTCACTTTTTGTATTTGCTCCTGATTTGATGAGAATTTGGAGTCCCAATCAGCCAGCAGGTGAATAGCTCCTTTATTATTACTTTGATTTCAGATATCAGCCATCTTCTTTTGGGAATGAGTATACGGTACTGAATTTGATACTGAACCTGGAACACAACCCTGACCATAGCAGTCACTAACATTTTTATGAGGGATTTAGTTTAATCTCCAGTATCTCAAAATCTTGTTGATGTTTCTTATTTCACGCACAGACACAAAAAATTTAGCTGGTTTCCAACAAAATGTTCTGACTAATATTTTCATGCTGTCTAGGGGAAAACCTGAACCCATATTTGCCTGTATTAAGTACGCTGAAGCCCATAAAATCACTGCAATTTGGCCTAATCACTATTTTGGGGGTGGTGTTTTTAGTTGCATGTTGTATCAAATTCAGGCTGTGGAGTTTAATTTGTAAAGGATTCTTTCTGTATGTCGTTTTTGGCTTTGAACTCAGGAACATATTTTGAACTTTCCTGATCATGAGATCCAAAAAAAAAGACCACAAACGCCTTGAGAGTAACTCCTGCAGCACCTTTCATTTTAGCTGGGCAACCAATAGGTTGGCACAACCTCAGTTCTAATGGAGAAGGATGCACAACTGCAATTGCATGGTATGGTTTGAAAAAAACGCACAGTGGCAGTCAGGAAAATGGGTGGAGAGGGAAGAAGCATGGGATGGTGACCTCCTTGTCCACCTGGCAGCAGAGCTTGAGTGGCCTGGGAAAAACAATCCAAGACCTTGCGTGATGCCCCTAAGCTCTCAACATGGTGTTTGCTGAGAAACAGGCATTTGGAAGAGCCACATGGAGAAAATCACAGCCTTAACTGCTTGTTGCTTCCTAGGACTACCAGAAAATTTTGCAAAAAGCAAGATACTGGAAATTCTGCCCATGCAGGGAGCCAAGGCACACTATTCAAGTTCTTCTGTTCCCCTCAGATTCACTGTTTGGGGCTGTCCCCTGAGCCAAGAGACAAATGACTGTTTAGAGAGGACTCAAAACTGGGCTGGAGGAGGAGGAAGATGGTAGCTGGGCTGGCTTTAAGCAAAATAGCGAGCGGTTGGAGTGTTCACCTAGGAAACAGGAGAGAGGAGTTGCTTGCCCTCCTCAGCCTGAGGCTGTCAAAAACCTTTATCTCCTATCTCTCTCCTAGGAAAGTGCTGTCAGCATCAGGCTGGCTGTGAAGCTGACTGGAAGCAATCCACACCCTTCCTGTTCGAGTTTTTCTCCTGCAAAACAAGAAATACAAGAAACATTAGGAACGAGAGAAATACTGTAAGAGGATACTGTAACACCAAAAGTTCAGTGAGCTCCAGGAGTGCCCACTGCAACGTGCCTCTTACAGCAGGCTTGGATGGAAACACAGCTCGTTCTTGGATCTTTGCCACTTCGGTCAGCCGCTAAGTTCGGCACCAAAAAGATGGGCAGTTCCGGCCATCTACAGACTTGATGTTGTAGGTGCCTGGAAATGTGGGAACCAGACGTGGCTCTGGGCAGCTCCAGGCTTGGCTGGCACCCGAGCCTGGGAGGTTCAGAGCTGAAGCCACAAAACCAAACAGCGATGTTTCGGGTGTTCTCCCTAAATCCTGGTGTAGGAATGGCAGTTGTCCAGTGGAGATAGCTGTAACTCTTCTTAAACATTTTTTGATTATAACTGCAGCCAAGTTAACATGTTTTGTTTTGGTTTGTTTTGTTTTTTTTAAGAAGGGGTGTTATGGAAAAGTTTGGGCCTGTAACAAGGGTACTTCACCCCCCTAGATTCAAACCATTTTGCTTGTAGAAAAAGCTGTTAAAATATGAAACACCTCAGGAAATAACAATAAAATGTGCCCACAATACTAAGTGACCTCAGGGGGAATAAAAAACAAAAAAAAACACCAAACAAAAAATCCACAAAAAAACCAAAACCAAACCAAAAACCACAGAAAAAAATCAGCTGTGAAATGGTCAGTTTAAATAAGATCAGGGTAATGCTAGTTTGTCCCTCTTCTGATTTACAGTTCACACATGATAGATCTGAACAGGCCTGGGGGAGGGAGGGGCTACTCGTTCACTGCTTGCTTAAATAGCTGACCTTTTTCTCACTTGGCAGGATTTCTAGGTATCACTTCTTTATGTAGATAAACTGTTCTTTTGGCTAACTTGGCTCTTCTTTAACAGCTGAAATATTTTGGAACTGATACTGAGCACAGCGTAAACCTGAGCATGCCATAAATATAAATGTAATTTAGAAAAAGCACTCCTGGTCAGACTGAGTCAGCTGCATTTGAGTTTGTTGACTCTGTTAGTTCTAGTGGAAACAAACAGGAAACACCGGCACGTTAACAGAGAGTGATGAGAAGAAATAATCTGGGCCTTTCAGAGGCAGTAAAAGTGCAATAAGACAAGAGGCTTTCCACAGGTTCCCTAGAAGGCAACCCTCTTTCTTCCACGGAGAAGACTGGGTGCTCTGGGGTGTCCTTTGTCCATTACAGATCCACGAGCGTTCTCTAATTCTTCAATTGTATTTTACCGAGCTCGTGCCTGCACTGCAAGACGTAACGTGTTCCACAGCCAGACAAACCCGTTTTGGTTCACTAACAGAGCAACGAATTGCTTCTCTCACTCGTTTTGAATATATTTTGGGTTTCGTTTGATCCTGTGTTTTTCTGGCATACTTTTACGATACCATTATTATAAATGAGTACAAATGTCCTTATTTACAGAACTAATGTAGGTAGCATTGTCAGTCTCTGGATACCAGTCTTGTCTGCATGTGGAAATTAAGAAATATATTAATGTGATGAAATACTGCCTTTTAACTATTCCATGTGTCTCTCTATAGCCATACTCCTCCTCCATTAAAAGTGGGAGGGGTTTATTCAGTATCCTTTGGAAGCAGGTTAAACTAAAAAGCAAAAATACACCATTTCTGTTTACGTTGAATGTTAACACAAGTAAAATGTGAATTTAAAATGCAGTATCTTATAAGCATTTAGGCAAGATAATAATAAACATGTCTTATTCAAGTTTAATTTAATTCCCTTTAAAAGTGGCTTTAAAAAATGTCCTCTTTCACTGGTAAGTGTTCCACATTAAGTTATTAAAGAATGAATCTGGAGTATTTATTCCCAATTTAAAGACATTTGTATAAGTTCCTGTGTGATTAAATTTTGGTGTAGAATAAAATATTCTGTTTTATATATTTTAGTCTGCACTACATCTCACATAAAAAAGATTTGACGATTTGGCCCAATCTTGCACCATTTGCCTATAAAAATGGTGTCAGGGAGTCAGATAACTGGTGTAATCCTGATAGATGATGTCAACTGTTAGTCGACTGGTTTCCACAAGGAATGCCTAATCCTGTTCTTGTCATCCTCATTCTGGCAATGTCTCTTGGTATAATCCAGTGTAATTTTGCCTGTGTGAGATGCTGTGTGATTCCCCGCATCTCTGATATGCCTGCCTGAATCCAGTTTGCATTCTATTGGTGGCTTGATGCTGCAGTATACAGAATGCTATAATGCACGGGATTTCAGCCTTTGGTTGATTGTTCTCTGAACCTTTGTTAAAAATCAGCCATTTATGTCCTGATTTAGAGTCTAGTCCATATTCTGCATATCTTCTGCACAACTCATGCAGAGGATGTACTGTAGCGCTGCAAAGAATGACTAATTCTTTCTCTATTATGATGACTCACTATTTGTTGTTCTAAGAAACCGGCTTCTCAAATCATGGCTCTCCCTTAAGTTTTTTTTTTTCCCTTTCTTCTTTTGATTTTGTTTTTTCCTTTTTCCTATTTACTATTTATCAGTCTAGGCAGTTGAGAGACTTTTAAATTTTTCATATAATTTTTCCTCCAGAACCTTCCCTTAAGTATTGTCTGTAGAATTTTTACCTCCTACATGAAGATTTAAGAAAAGATCATTCAAGTATCTAACATGATGAATAATTTAGCATTTGAAAGACATATTCTCTCAATGCTACAATTAAAGCACAGTTGCTCCTTACAATTATATATAAAGAAATTTTCTATCTAATCCTGTTGATTAATCATGTCTTCCTTTTTTCCACTGACTAGCTGTCGAAATTTACATGCCTTTTGCACCTTAAGCACAGACATCCAAACTTCTGCTGTTATAGCTGTCTAATTAATTGTAGAAACAAACAGCTAGGTGTAGGGCCTATGATAAAATTTGGGTAATTTCTTGCTGTATTTAATATTTCATTTGGACTGGTTCATGGCCAAGGCAGGCAGCTGAGATGTTTTAGTCTGCAGATTTTGCTTCTTTCCAAAAATCCTGCAGTCTTTTCCTCCATTTCATGGTACACAGAAAAGTTTACTGTGCATTAAGTCAAAGTAATAAAATTATTCCATCTTTTGGTAATGTCAGCTACTTTGAACAATAGAATACTTTTGAAAACACCATCCAGCAGTACATTCTTGTGGCACACACTTGGGTTTTGTGAAATGATTGTTTTTGTTTGCTTTGGGTTGGATCGGTGGTTGTAAGCACATTTTTAAAATTGCCTTGTCATAACTTATTTTCTTTAAATCATTATATTTTTAATGTTTGTGGGCCTTGTGATGCCCAGATTGGCTGAATCATTAACTCCTGGTGAAAAGAACTACAGATTTAAGACCTCCTCCTCCTGCTAGATCGATGTTGGCATGCCGTCTGAAAAATCTGCCCCCTTGGTAGCTATGACAACTCACGACAGATTCTGGGGTATTACAAGCAGCTATGAAAGGTGGTGAATAGCACAGAGGCTAAGAAGGATTTCTCTTCAAGGTTAGTTGCTGTCTCTTTCCCCCCTGAGTATCATTACAGCCTTGATAGTGAAGGCAATCTACAAGTACCTCAAATTTAGGTCCAAGCTTGTTCACATCCCAGATGCTGTATTTTTATTTGCAAGAGGCTGTAAAGAAACAAAAGAAGCTGCAAAAAAGAAAAGGCACCATGTGAAATGTGGTTTTCTTTTAGGATCCTTTATTTTTATCTGGATATATATCCATATTTTCTGTGTGAGGCTCTCTTTTTAGTAAAGAACCCAAATGCGGACTGCAGGCTATGGTGACTTCATCATCCATATAGATATTTCCATCTGGACGTGTACCTCCTCCTTGCTCAGCTGCCATTTAGGCTGAGGAATTAGGGATGGAGAGGACAGTTTTTGCAGGGTGCCATGGCTGTCAGCGTCCTTCAAGTGATGGAAAGGGGATGGAAGGTGTGTTGACCTCCAGCATGTGAGCCAAAGTCCTGCTGACACTTAGATCATGGAGAGAAACTGCAGAGCTCAAACAAGCTGCTAGAAACCTCCATGAATCAGATCTTCCTAGGGATATATCTGACCTGGAAAAAACCAGATCTCCTGCTGCCTGCACCCATTATCCAGGCTGATTTCAGCTACTTGGGAAGAGACAGCAAGAACCGTAGAGAACAGATCTGCTTGGCCTTCAGATCCCTCCAGGGCAAACAATTTGATTTTTGCTGTTTAGAGACTTATTTGTCCAGCTGTGCTCTTAGAGAGAGCAGAAGCAACTTACCCTTGAAGTACTAAAACACTGTTTCATGTGTTTCTGCTGGACATCTTATGGAAAGCAAGAAGGCAGTGCCTACCACGATGGAATCCACTGTAGAGAGAGGAGCGGAGAGGAGAGGGAGAGGAGAGAAAGAGGAGAGGACTAACTTCATTGAATGACTTGCCAATCTGTAGGTAGTATTTATCAGATAAAGAAAAACAACTTTGTGTGCTAGCTTTCTTGATAAGAAGAGGCCACTATCAAACGTGCCTACGTTTGCTGGAGCTTCTTAGACAAACTGGTAGCAATCCAGAGAAAATAAAATGGGCCAAACAGCCTTAGTCTGTGGAGTCAGCCACAAGCAGGAGTGGTCCTAACCATCGGGAACCACCTGATGAAACCAAACCTGAAATCCCAAAAGCAGCTGGGGCCTGCAGGAGTGTGCAGTGGGCTGGGACTAGGGCTCAAGTAGGTGCAAGGTATCAGTGAGCAGCATGATATGGGGTATTTATCATTACAAGCTGAGGAAGCATGGAGAAGGGAAAGTTTAAGGAGCGGTTTGAGCTAGAATAATAAGGGTCCTTAGCCTATTCTTGTGCTCCAAGGGCTACAGTGACAAAGAATTAGAGCACTTATTTATAAGTTTTAGGGAGTAGCTGGGGTGGCTTGTGTTGCAGTCTGCAAAGTTTATGACTGGCTATGAGCATTTCTGGCATACAGGCAGCAAACCTGATGAAGCATTTGCTGCCTGTATGCAACCGTGCCTGTTTATGCTCCTGTCTTTCCAATCCACTCTTCCTAATGGAACCTACAAACGAGAAAAAGCTACAAAAACTCTTGTACATCACTCTCAAGTCTGATTGGTGCAAAAGGAGGCTTGTGAATCCTGGTTTAATCAAAAGTTAAATGAAAATCTTGATCTGTGAATCACAGGGATGTTTGCTAGCAATTTACTCCATTTCTGAACTTCCTCTGGTAATACATTAGGCTGTAGTGATGACAGAATGGCTGTCAGAAAAATTCCTTCTGATACGCTTCTGCGTTTCATGTTGTCTTCTACCACATTTTAAAATACTTTTTTGAGCTGAAGAGGGTGAAAACATTGAATAAGACCACGGATATGAGCACTTAGAAATATTTCAATGGAGAAAGTTCAAGCGGTAGAGATGCCTGAAATAAACATTATGCCTGATGAATGTGGTGGAATTCTTTAACAGCACACTAAATTGGCAGGCAGAAGTGAAACAAATACAAATAATCTTATTTGGAAGACAAAGATATGTATCACAGAGGGAAAAGTAACTGTCTTACAACACCAATGGATCTTTTAAATAGATGTCTGTTTAGTATTGGACCTTTTTTTTCTTTTTGCTGCATCTTTCTTGTATCTTCAGCTTTCATTAATAGAATCATAAGACAGAAGCAAAAGAACAAAATATTAGTGCTTCTTTACAACACGTATTTATTCTGTTAATGTAAACTAATTCCATATGCCCACAACAAAACTCTGCTTGCTAGTCTCTCATCAAAATATTGGAGGAAGTCTTTATGGCTCTGATCTTTTTCCTTCTATAGAAGAAATCTTTGAAGTTGCCATCTATGTACCCAGGTTTCAAACATGCACAATAACTGACCAGAATTAATAAAATTAGGCTTATTACTCACATTTCAGCCCTAAAGGCATTTCTTTTTATGACATATACTCAGGAGACTTGTTATAGTACTAATGCTGGAAGTGCTAATTTCACCTTTTCTCCATAATGTTAAACATCCAATTAATGACCATATGTTCTGGTTGAGTCTATCATACCTGCACGCAGTTACCTTTCAGCTCACACTCGCTCCAGTAGCCAGTATATACTTCTGTAAATTATCCTGAGAGAAGAAATTGTTGTGGTATTTCTGAATTAATAACTTTTAATTATTTTCTTTTATGACAAGGAAAAAAATCTTGAAGCGAAAGCCACCCTCCTTCAATTTAGGGGAACAAAACACAATGGGAATTTCCTTATCAGAAGCCTTTCCCCTACTTACTCATATAATTAACTTTTGTCTTCTGTATCAGGCTTATTAAGTTCACTGCTGTGTTTTGAAATTATGCCCTTGGACCTTCCATAGAATTAATTATCACCTCTTTGCCTCTGCATGTGGTCTGCAAATTCCACCCTTTATCAGAGGTTTGAAATAACAACTTTTTCAAATTAAATTTATATAAATGCTTTTATAATATCTCAAAGTCCAGTGACTTTCCTCCTTCAGTTAATTCTCTTGTGCCTTGGAGGCTTGGTTTTTTTCTACTTAGAGGGTAAAAGAAGGCTTAGTATTGTTTGGGAACTGGGAGTCTCTGAAGAGGTTGTTGGACCCTGTGGTCAAAGTAAAAAGGAAGAGTTGGAATTACAATCACTTCTGTGTTTGTCTCATGTATCTTGATCTCCAAAAATGAAAAAATACCCAACCCAACACACCATCCAAAAACCCGAAACCAAAAAACCCCAAACTACAATAATAATAATAATAAAAAAAACCCAACCAAGGTAAAAGATTTTACTCTAAGACTTTCCTTATCTTCGATAAAAATGCCTGGATATCTTCATTATATTGGTGCTGATACTTTTCTTTAGAAAAGAATTGAACTGTAGCTAATATAATATTTTTGGTTTAATGCGAAATCTTGTAGAAAATTACATGCTGAAAGAATGACAGTAAAGTTCTTAAACTTCAAGGGGGTTTTCAACTGAAGGGTTTGAAATGCAGTGTAATTTTAAATGAAGCTGGGGAAACAAAGTAATTTTCACCTCTTTGTGCAAATTGCTGGCATTTTTGAGTTTATTTGAATTAGGCAGGAAAGTTTATGGAACCTGGACACTTAGCTCCATTGGGCTTCTCTGAAAATACCAGTCAAAACTTTCTGTTCTACATTAAATACTCTAGGAGGTGCACTATCTGTATTGGCCTGGTATGAGTTCAGAAGTTGGGGTTTCTATAACGGTATGTATTGTGTAAGCTTAGCGGTGAACTGTGTCGCTCATGTCAACTGCAGAGATGTGTTTGAGGTAAGTAGGAGTTGGTATCCCAGCATTTTTGCCCACCTGGTTTGCTCTGGCAGATTCTGGGGACATCTTGAAGATCCCACAGGTGGATTCTGTTGCTTGTTAAAGCAAGGCAATCAAAGAGTCCTTGACATCTTAGCAGATGTTTTGTATTCTCTTTCACCGATACTGCACTTCTAAAAACTATTCTTGTTTCTTAAAAATCTTTGGGAATATGTGCAGGCAAAAGATATGGTCACGGAGACAATACTGGCTGCATCCAGCCAAGATGTACTTTATAGATAATAAGTTAGTCACCAGTACGATTTTGTATCTTGGATAACATCAGCCTCAAACAACAGCCTAACTCTGGAGACGTTTAACCATGTTAGGTGTTAGGGTTATGGGCATACTGATGTCCCATAGTACTCTAAAAAAGGCATCTTGCTTATTCTTCAGTGTTAACCTTTCTGTTAGCTACCTGTAGGTGACTGTCAGTAGATTTTTCAAAACTTTAATTTAATCTGCCTGTTATGCCTGGCTTAGCTACTTATTGCTGTTTCCTCCTTTATTGCTATCTGGATCTGCTATACTTGTCCTTTCCTAACCGGCTGAATAGCAGAGGTGGAAGGGAAAGGTCACCATGGCCTACACATTCCTTCCGAAGTGTACAAATTCTTCCTTCATGCAAAATGGTTGGCTTGTTCTCACTGCTCTAGCTGTTCAGATCTGCTCCTTCTCCATCATCTGTCATGCTCATAATAATTACCCCCATTGACTGTAACAAACTTTTATGGCATTTAATGATGTCACTTTCATTCCTTTCCTGACTCAATCCGCAAGCTGCCAGATGTTATCCACCTGCCAGTACTGAAACCAACCTGATCTCTGCCCATCGAGTTCTTTATGCAGTTTTCCAAACTGTTTGCCAAGTTACTTGAAGGTATTCTTCATATTGAAATGGCCTGTAAAATGGCATCAGGCTTACTGGTTTTTTTCTTCATGAAGGTGACAATATTTCCATCAGACTCATCCGGTTTTAACTGCCCTTGATTTAAAAGAATCACTAAAGATTCTAAACAGCTTAGGAGAAGATATTACTTCCAAAAGATTAAAAATCTCAGTTGGGAATCCATCTGGGCCTGTAGCTTTTTTTCCTGTTGACAAATACTTAATTACCTGGGTAATTCATTGACGCAGAATTTCTGTCTCCTGTCTAAGCTGTTGTTTCTAACTTGGGAGGGATTTTCCCCATCAGGAGTGATGCAGACAGGTATTTCCCTCGGTGGAAAAAATATAATCTTTGTGCAACGTGTAAGTTTAGTCTGATGGCCTCAATATTAGCCAGCTTGGTTCTTATGCTGGTTGTTGTTGCACTGTAGAATTCTTAACTGCAATTGTTTCTTTGTAAACTGTCAAGTCTGCTTTGTTATGTTTCCAAAGAAATCTCTCTCTGTGAATTGCATAAGGGACTTGCTTTCATTATTTTTTGATGTTGCTGAAGAGTTTTGCTCTGCCTTTTTTTTTTTTTTTCTTTAGATTCATTAGTCACTAATCAAATAGTTGAAGAGCCATTTTTTAATGACATCTGGCTGGTGATAGAATACTTGAAGCACGTTGTTGCTTGTTGTAAAAATGACAGTACGGACTTTATTATGAAGGAGAGAGGAGCCCAGCGTGGATAATCTGAGATGGAGTCATGCCTAGTTCTATAGGTCTGTAGTTCAGAACCTGTGTGCAAGTAGTAATTATCAGGAATAGGTTAAAATTAATTCACAGACAAATGAGCATGAGTTCTGGCATCTGGAGCATAGGGTTCTATTGCCATTTTAGGCAATGTTTCTTCACAGACAACATTCCACTGTCCTGGGCTGCAAAATCTGTGCAAATTTTTTACAATTGTGGTGTCTCATCTGCTTCATGAGGAAAGGAAGCATCAGAAAAAGTAAGAGTGAATACTGTTGAGTCAAAGGAGTGTTTTGAGTCCTGGCTATTTCATCAGTGCTTTGCAATGTGGCTTGAAATGTTTGACTAGAAAGTGGCACCAGAATGAAAACTATTCAGACTGAGTTTTGGTTCTGGTGTTTGCAGAGCCCACACTGAAAGAACAGTTGTATTAACTCCTAATGATCCTACTGAAAATAAACCCAACACTGAACACTTTCATTTTAAAACAGGTTAGCCAAAGGCAACATCAGAAATCAACAGTCCAAATGCAGCCTCCCAGGATTTTTGTAGATTGCACCAAACCTTTGGGGATTTGGATTGCGCAAACCACGGTATAGGAAGGCTGGCACTGATCTCATCATTGCTGCTACAGCCTCTGCCAAGAGGACGGAAACTAGTGAAGAGCTTCAAGTATTAATCACGTCTTTCTTCATTTCTCCCATATCTAAGAACTATTCTGTACTACGAGGGTTAGATGAAGAGATGGAAGGCACTGACTCAGAGCTGATGGTAGCCTGCACACCAGTGGATATGGCAGTCTTGCATTCTCATTTTGTGTCCAAAGAAACTGTGGATGCAATTAAGATATTGAATTCAAGGAAACTGTATACTGTAGCTGGGGGAGTTCAGTAAATACTTCACAGATCAGCTAATCCTTCTTTTATTGCTGACTTCAATTAGCTCTTTACATACAGGTACAGTGTGCTTTTTCTTTCAAACAAACACCAGTGTTTTCTATAGCGGATTGAAGTGGCTTTGAGCCGCACTTGGCAACAGCACTCTTGCCTTTTCTAATAGTTCCAGCACTGCTTTCCAGGCTTGTGGCTCAGCCACAGCAAACAGAAAGAGCCCTACGGCAGGAAGGCTGCAGTGTCCGGTCATGCCAGAAGGAGAATGGAGGTCACTGCCCAACCCTCACCCACTGGGACAGCGTGAACTCATTGCAACCCCAAACCCGCCTCTTTCCTTCTCTTGACCTGCACAGATCAGGAGCAGCGCTTGGGTTCTGTGCCTGGGATGCTGCAGCTGGGGTCACAGGTCTGTCAAGCACAGTGCATGCGTGCAGGTGCACACGGATTATAGGTAAATTACATCCTTTCCTCATCCTCATCTTTTACTCAGGTTCCACTTGAGGAAAGGCTGCCACCGCTTTCCAAACAATTATAAACCAAACTTGGGGTTCGACTTCCCTCTTGGACTTTGGTTCAGAACTGTCAATTGGAAAACTTTCATCCAGAGGTGTGCGTGAACCCCTGGCTTCTCATGTTGGTCTGAACATACTGCTGCCACCCTTGCTTTCCAGAAAAAGTCACCAATTGTTTAAAGAAGAAAAAGAAAAGACATTTCCAAAGAAAAGTGTAAACATTCCGAGCGTTGCTCAGCAGAAATACGCTGTGGCCTCTTTCCACAGGGAAGGCAGAGGATATTGGGATTTCACCCTTCTGACCTCTTGCTGGAAAAAAATGTGCCCAACCCATGTAACTATGTTTTGGTGTCAGCCTTCAACAGCCCTCCCAAAACAAAGAGATGAAGGGTCCCTTCCCCTTCCTCCTGAGCACAAGTTTTGATACAGAACAAGAAGGGAAAAAAAAGGTATCACCATATCATCATTGCATGAGAGAGAACTATTCTTAATTTTTTGAACTTCCTTCTTGGAGGATTGTAAATACAACAGCCTCTTTAAGAAGCCCAGCAGGGAATTTTCTGAATCCACACACCACAGGCAGTTCACAGGAAAATATGCATTTCTGCTAGTGCAGCCATAGCTGTATCTCAAAAATGAGATGCTAAGCAGACGTCGTGTTCAACCAGGCATCTTGTCCATGCTGCTTGCTCTTAAGGTGCAAACAGTGCAAGTCACAACTCCGGTCCCAGACGAGCAACTGGGTTCTGCCAAAACAGAAATATGCTGTTAATTTTCCTCTGTGACAGTATTGACACACCGCCATCCCACTTGACATCTGATCATATCCGGACAGACTTAACGCTTTAAAGTACGAGACATCAGTGAAAACAAAGACAGGGGTGGCAGTGGGGGGTGTTTGACAGCAGGATGGCAACACTCCAAGCTTTCAAGGCCAGTCCCTGGCAAGCAGTGAGCGATTCTGTTGTAAGAGCAGCAAGCAGAACTGCCCCAAGACATGTGTTTGCCCTCAGGAGGGGCGCCGCAGCAAGCCGAGTGAGAGGCTGTTTGGGTCAGGAGGAGATGCTGCCCTGGCATGAGGGGAAGACCCCAAATTTCCTTCATATTTAGAAACGGGACAGTGCAGGGACCAGCACCGGTGGGGCAGGGGGCAGGGTAGAGAAATGAGAGGAGGACAGGAAGGGTTTAATGTGCTACAGGTGCTGCTGTGACTTGGAGCGGTCCTGAAGGTAGTCAGGGGCAAGAGACATCCGTGCCAACAGCAGTGTGGTATTGAGGCGGTTTTGATGTCCCAGAGCACTGGGACCTCCTCCAGGCCTTGGGATGTGGCTGCACTAATGGTGTGTGCACACAGCAAGGTGTACATCCAGCCCTTTTCTGGAAGGTGTCCTGCACGATTTGAAAGCAGAGCCCCTATTACGCTGGAGCTGCCAGCCAGCTGTTTCCTAGTGTAAATAAGGTCAAATTTGGAAAGATCAACCAGCCTTTTGTGGCTGAATTGTGCCTTCTGTATTCAGTAATATGCAACTGTAGGTGCTTTATAAGTACATGAGAATTACAGGTACGTGTTCTGCTCTCCATTAGTAAAGGTGTAATTTGCTTCCCGACTGGACCTTAAAGTCCAGAATTGCCTATAAAGGTTGTGGAAAAAACGCAAAACTCAGGATTTTTGCTGAAAATAGAATGCTTATGTCTTTTCAAGATAAGTACATCTAAAAAAAAGCCGGTGGCAAAGCTTACGACTGAATGTCTGTGTCACAAGCACGATGGTACCGCAAACCACAAATAATAATCCCGGAGAATAAGGGAGGATAATAATCCTTTCTATGCATTTCTTTCTGCTTTGCCTTTGTAGGCTGATGTCATCATTATGAATTGTCAGTTCCTGGGATCACAGCTAACGCTCTGGTGGTTTTGTTAGAAAGATAATTCATGTAGTGGCAGAAGCTAATTGTTCTTTGGATTTGTCCTTCACTGTAGAATTTTATGAATAAATTTGTAAGTGAATTTGAACCTTATCTGAGCCACTTGGTCTTGTCCCCTGGTGCTGCTAGCTTTATTCCCAGGTTAAACCATCCATCTAATAAAAGTCCCCGCTTCCAGAATTAGCTAAGGGGCACTAAGAAAAGCATTTGACACCGTAAAATGGAGAAGGAAAAGTACAGTAGTGGCAGCCTTAGGTTTCAGAAACGCTTTCATTGTATTATCGTCAGCTTTTCCAAAAGCTGCAGTAGCCTCTGGTGACCTGTCTGCAAACACTTCCATTACAAAGAATAATAGGTGAGGCCATCCTTTGTCTGTTGTCTTTCAACATGTGCTTAGGAAAATAGCAGAATGTGTCGTCAGACAAAAGAAAAGCAAGGAGAAGTATAAAGGAATGTTACCAATAGGCAACAGTATAATTGTTGGATGGGGATGATACTGCTTATAATTCTGATTTTCCCGCAGTTGTCTTCGATCCCAGCAGCCTCATTTTCGGCAGGATCTGAACCTAGCTCTATTCAACAGTTTTCCCTTTAGTACACGAGGCAATTTACCATTTCAGTTGGCCTTGCAGTGACTGAAATATTTAGGGGATTTGTGTAGTGACAGAAATAGATAAGATGTTTGAGGCAAATGGCTTAGCTCTGTTTAGGAAAATCTCCATGGGATTTAAGAGGATGCACTGATGTAATACAATTGGTGGGTTTATTAAAATTCTTTCTGAATAACATCTATGGTAAAAGTATAGCCTATTCCCATTGCAAAGTCCACCCCATCTCCTAACCCCACCCCCCCACCCCCATAATATCCTTCCTGAATGAGTTAGAAACCCGTCTAGAGATGTAAATAACACAGCAACTAGAATGGATACAGAAATATTTTGGACTTCTATTATTGTCTTTATATACTTGCTTATAGTTGTGAAAATCACCAACAATCAGATCCTCCAGTGTAAGCTAAAGCTTGAAGCAGTTTCATGTCTACGTTTAAAAAAAATAATGTCAGAAGTAGCAGATTATCTGCTTGCTTATATACAATTTCTATCTTGCTTAATCACAGTACTGGAGTGACAGTTAGACTACTGGTAGTCTGTGTACTACCGTGTCCAAGCACATCTATGTCTATGTGCAAATGTAAATATGAACATAGACATACGTTCATATGTTCATAGATATTCACTGATATGGAACTAGGTTGCACACACACACACATCAGTGAAAGATTATTATTAAGGATGCACTCTAAATCACTCAAAAAGCTAAGAAATACCAATAAATGAACGTTGCTGGGGCAACCTTAATTTGGTTTCCTGGTGTGTCTTTGATGCAACTGAAGCTGTTTGGGGATTTATCTATACAATGGTTTTGTCACAAAATGCCAGTCTATCAAACCCATGACACTCGTGTACACATTCCAGTTTTGACAAAACTTTTCTCAAGCCCAGACTGGAATCTTTATGATGAGAGATTCAATTTAGGGCTGGTTCAGACCAGTTGTTGGTTTTGTTTTTTTTTTTTCAGGAGGGAGCCCTAACTAGATGACTTCCAGGTGAGTTCCGGGGCCTGGCCACTATTTTATTTCCCTGTATTTCCTGGTTTTCTGACTTGAGGCTGTAGGACCGTGTTGCAGAAATGCTGAATGCTCACAGCTGCAGCTGTAGTTGGTGGAAGCTGAGCTTTGAAAATACAGTGCTAAATAATCATAAGAAACAGGTTGCAGACATTTGAAATTGCTTACCAACTTCGAATATCTCTGCCTCTCTTCTCAATCTGCGAAATGATTCATTAACATTTGTGTACCACTCCAGCACTATTATGGTAAGCACCACAGAAAAGCCCTTGAGGAAATTTCATATTCTTTTTTCAGAGCGGGCTTGAATGGTGTTCGATGAATAACGCATTAGGCAACAGTGTATTGAACAAGAAAAGAATAAAATATTAAACACCTACAGGGCACTGTCCTTCCTAAGTAGTTGAATGAGGCAGAGGTCTTGTCAGAAGAAACCTCACTGTGACTGTGTCACCATACTTGATGACAATACGTATGTGCGACGGAGGTTGAATTAGGGTTGCACAGGGAGCCTGCATGCTGGGATTTCCTGAACCCTGAATGCTTAACTTTGTTGTCTTTTAGAAGAACAGTATTAAGGTGGGCTCTCTAGGGATAATGCATGTATCATCTACAGAAAAAAGATATGCCAAACGTTTGACAGAAGATTTTATCGGGATGAGTTTGGTTGACCTTGTTATTTCTAAACAGTCAGTAAATGAAATTATATTTAATTAATATGTTTATTAAAGTACGTTGATCCGTGCAAGAGTTGGAGAAGCAATAATTTTTGCCATTAATATGTTTTTAAGGCCTCCGCTCAAAGGTGAGAGAAGATCTTCCTTTTACACAAGCGTAGCCCACCGTTACCCCCAACAGCTCTCCATTGCCCGCTTGCTGGAATTTTGCATCGGCTGCGGCCTCCTTTGAACCAACAGAATTACGGTGGGATTCAGGGTGGAGGCAGGGAAAGATGAGAAAGAAGTAAGGGAAGCTCAGAGGAGGAAGGTGCCTTCTAAATTCGGTTGTCGGTGGCTCAATCCCTGGAGTTTGCCACCTGTCTGAGAACACCAAATCACCGATAGATGAGATATGAGCACACGTGTAGCATCGCTGGGATCTTCTGGATCTGCCACCTGATTTCTCGATGCCTTGTGAAAGTGGGCATTGTCTCTTTTTTTCCAATTAAAAAATCACCCTTCCCGTCAGTAATGAGGAACCATAAATCCAATGCTAAATGCAATTCTTCAGTGCACTGATGGGACAGTGGCCAAAAGAAAAAAAATACAGCAATTCCTCTATTCTGAATAGTAAGATCTACTCAGCACTGCCACAAAAACCTTCCTTTTTTCCAAAGCATACAGCCAGAGTTTCCTTTTAACCTCTTGCAACAGAGCTCCTGTGCAGCCCATACAGCTAATTCTTCTGCAGTGTGCCCAGATCCCTTCACCCAGAGCATCAAAATCCTCAACTACAGTGTTTTTCTCAAAGAACACAGCTTTATGCCAGCCAATCCCAGAGTACTATTCCTTCTTTTATTCATTTAGAAGAAAGACTCACCAGAAGATGGGGAGTTGGTGTTCAGACATTTAGGGGGAACAAAAACAGAAAGAGAGAAATAGTGTTACAAGCAGCATTACCTCCAGTACCACAGGGAAAGCTCTCCTGAGCAAACGGGTATTTATATGAAACAGCTATTACAGGCTATGAAATGCCCCTGTCACCTCCAAGCAAATATGTTTAAGAATGAATTGTCTTTATTCAGCAGAGATCCATTATAGGAAGTGAGCAGGGATTTCTGTGCCTTCTGCAAAAGGATAGGTTATACATTACCCTCCCTGGAATGTCCATGAGAAGGTTACTTAATACTCTGAGCAGTACTTACAGGGAAAGGGAAGGCAACTGTTATCACTTGGGCTCCCCTTGGGGGATGCTGTGATGATAACTTTCCTGTTTAAATTTGGGAAATACATAGCACTCAAATGAATGAACTTCATTGTCTTTGAAGTTTCCTATGTGAGTCATGGTGAAGATTCTACATAATTACATTAAAATTACGGGGACAGGAATCAGCATGCAAACAGGCCATGGGCAAACATATAGTTACGTGATTCTATCAGCTATACAAATGAAAATTAGCTCCCTTTCCATGCTACTTGCCATGCTCTCTCTAAGTGTTACATAAGTTCGTGATAATATCTAAATATGTTTTCAGAATTTAGAAAAATCTTGCCAGGAGAATAAATCAGTGTAAAAGCCTTACAGGAAATCTGCTGAAAGCCAGTATTAGTAATTCATTTAACATCAAACCTGCCAAGCATGCCTATTTTGGGGGCCCAAATACAGAAGCTTAAGCTAAGTGCTCTAGCAAGAGCACATTTCCACCACCGTTGCATTGGCTCACAACCTTGTTTTCACATTTTCAGCGTAGCATGGAGGCACTTTAAAAAGAGAGGGGTGAGAGAGCTTGGCAGAGTGGCTGGGAAGTCAAGAGGTGTTTAGAAAAGGTTTGCTAGAGGAACAGAGCTACGAATATCTCTAATAAACTTCAGAGCTTGTCTAACGCACACCAGGGCTACGAGGAACGTGAGCAAACTCAGAACGCGCCGCGCACTTTTGCTCCTGGCTAACCAGACTGTTAGATGACTATTAAATGTTATTGATGACAAATGAGAGCTTCCTTCAGATCAGCACAGAAGTTTGAAGGGGAATGCAAATTTTTTTGTAACTGTCAGAACATTTCTGAAGCCTGTTGCTCCCTGTCGCCCCGAGCATTTCTCCCCATAGAGGGCAAGGAGGAGGGGGCAGAGGGAAGGAAGTCTTGCAGAACAACCTGAGAACAAGTTTCAACACTGACCACTGCCTGCTAGTCCTTTTATTTATCACTGTTCTCTTTTCTTTGTTATGAAAGGAAGTCCGAGTCTTTCCCCATGGTAAAGTACATTATGTTTTGTGATGGGCAACTGGAACATATACTAAATGAACAGTTTTTCAAAATCAGTGTTCTGCAGCTTCTCTCCATGTGCAAGCAGAACTGCAGATATCAAGGGATGAAGTAGGTGTGCACTCTTATAGATGGTCATCAATAAATAATACACAAATTTCTATTTAATTTCTTAATAATGTCAGCACACCAGACAGATTTTCAAAGTGCAGTTGGGTTCCTTTTCTAAAATGACTTCTAACTCTGCTCACCTTAATTTGGGGTTGTCTCTGCTGCAGAAACAACATGACCAGAATCTGCAAGTTGGAGTGGCTGGAGCCAGCGTCCCCAAGCCCATATTTAGGCATCCAAAGAAATGGTCTGATTTCCAAAACTGCTGAGCAGCCAGCAGCCCTAATTGGAGTCCATGGGAACTGTCGGATGTTCAGTGCGTTTGAAAAATCAGGTCACTTATGTAAGCAACTAATTGTTGCTGTAAGAGCCCAACTTCGGCACCTAGTTTTACAAGGCCTTGATGTCACTTTGCCCAGAAGCCTTTCAAAGCCAGGCATCTGGCTTGAGCTCACTGCTGACCCGAGGGGAGGCCCTGACTCCTGTTTGCATCTGGGGAAACTGCCTCCAGTGGGCTGGGGTTCACCCCATCTCCCTTTTTGAGTTGCTCCAGCGAGGCGCCTGTGCTGGGTTGGTGGGTGTGCAGCTGCCCCCTGTGGTCTGCAGGCAGTGGCCCCACTGGGATGTAATGACTGCACTGAGAGCCGCCCGCCCGCAGGACACCTCCCTGGACTCCGTCGTCTGCCCCTGCGCCAGCCGGGACCACTGGGCTCCATCCCCAGAGGCCCCCCTGAACCTTTCACACGAGAGAGGGGGCGTTTCAAAGCGTTTGCCCCATTTAAACAGCATTCCTGGAAACTCTGATACTTTATTGGCTTTATTCTGTTTCCTTTGGAAAAGAAGAAAAAAAATATGTGGAAAAATCCTGCAGAAAGAGACCCTGCTCTCGGCTCGAAGACCATCCCCTTTACGCCAGCAGGGATCAGCCTCCAGCCCTGTGCGGCGTGCCGCTCGCCGAAGGGTGCGAAGCAAGTATGGGACAAACAGTGCCATGAACTATTTTAGTGCTAAAATGAACTTTGTGTAGTAAGCATGGGGAGGCTTAAGTCCATTTAGTACCTAACAGGGTAAGTTTGCAGAAGTTCTTGTAAATCCCTGTTGCACAACAGTCTCAGCACGACTGTCGTCCTGAAGTAATAGATATTCCTCAACATTGTGAAACATAAATAGGTGTCTTAGTCTGACTTTCCACATCAGCAAGGATCAGTGCAGAGTGTTTTCCTCTTTGTTCTTATGTTTAAAATAGTACACAACAAATGTAAGCAAGTTTCTTAACTCCTGGGTAGGGTCTGGTTTCCTAACTCCTGGTGCCGGGCCAAGCTCTAATCTCGGGCACACAGCATGCATAATCATGTATCTCCGCAGACATTTCCAGGTACACAGTGCTGCTTACAATTCACACAAGATTACAATCTGACCTGCGAAGAACGTTCTGGACGGGGATGGTACAGGACAAACAAGTCGTGCAAAGGAGCAGGAGCAGCAGCGGCATTCCTCAGGCTGCAAGCCCTGAGTGCTGCTCACAATAACAAGCCCCGAGTGATGATCGGCAATTTTCAGAAATAGTGCCTTTATGAAGATGTGCTAGTATGATGAAATATTTGCATCCCTTTCATTACAGCATCCCCACAACCCTTAGAAAGTAGGGCAGGCTGACGGGCAGCATTCAAAGAAAAGCCACACTGGGTGTAACGTCAACACCGTCACTTTAAATTACAAAATTAGCTGTCTTTGTTTAACTTAATTTAGCAGGGGCTGGGAATAGCTCCTTGATTGTCAACCCCACAGATGCAAGTCAGCTCTTTGGCTTTAGGTGAGGTTCAGGGTGACTGCAGCTGTCCCACGGGCCCTCGGCATGCCCTGCTACTGCCTTTCAGCCCGGGGTCGGCACTGTTCTCTGTCGGCATCTAGCTGTTGGTGAGCCTAGGACCCTTTGTGCTGCTTCTGAGAAGGTGAAGGTTCAATTTCATACTCACAACGCTTAGTAGTATTTCCGTTGCTGCACGTATCTTCAAAGCACGTTGTAAGGAGCCAGCTGAGCCATGTGGCTGCCTGGGGTGGAACAGGATTGCAAGGCACTTCATCTGTCAGGTCCCCGAAGTGGAGCCAGAGACGGCTGCAGCTCTGGCACACAGGCAGGCGTAAGGAGCACATCGGATCCAGTGATCTCTCTGCCAAAGGGTGCATTGGATCAGTTCACTGAACCAGCGCAGGGGCTAATCCACCATCTGTCCAATGGCTCAGTGGCCAGCCCTTCAACTCCCGGGAGCGAGACGGGATATGAGCGGGAGCAAGAGAACAAATGGGGGTGGGAGGACAAGGAGCAGAAGCTCCTTTGAACAAACCTCCCAGTTGCATTCAGCTGGCTGCGGTGTGGAACTGCGCACCGGGCAAAGCCTGTGGACGTGTGGAGCCGAGTATCCTCCCTGTTTCTCCTGCACCAACCCCCTCCTTTGGGTGAGGCACACTCCTCTCCATAGGTGGGACACACTGCACCTCTCCCATTCAGCTCCCATGTTTTGATCAGAATATGATTTCTAATAGTATTGAATACAATTTCTATTATTAGGCACTCAAGGAGGCACTGTACTTGCAGTACTCTACTGTAAATCAGCAGACTAATACGTCAGCGTAGAGAGGAAGGGAGGCAATAATTTACGTAGGATTTGTACAGTCAGCCCCACAGGCTGAATCACATTTGTTGATGTTTTGATAGAAAATGCCTTGCAGTTGACAAGCTGCAGTTAAAGCACAAGTTGGTTCCTGCGGCTTATGGGTAGCTGTTGGTATGAAACTATCCTTCTTTAATGTCTTAAAATATTTAAGGTGTAGGAGGCAAAATTTGGTATTTCATCACTGTTCACCTTTTTCCTTTCCCATCTGAAAAAGCCGCCTTCCCCAGCTGATTTTATTGACTGTTTTACAGTGTTGCAGTCTGCTCTTTTCCAGAGAGCCGTGGATGGGTTTTGTTCACAGGAGTGAAGACAGAAATGTGTGTTTGTGCTTTCTGCTAAATACAGACGTAAGCCTACTCCCCCTTCCTTTTCTTCCTTGTGGCACACACTGTCATCGTGAGATGACGCAGAAGTGCATCACCACCGAACATCATGACTTGTCAGGACAGGCACCGCCTCTAGCTTTGTTTCAACGGCTGGCCTGCGACTGAAATGAAACTTCAAAGCTGCCATACTGATGGCAGCTAGTAAATATTACCGGGAGTCAAAGTTACAGATAGAAAGCTGGCAAGAAAAATCACTCACCTACTCAATATCAAAGAGTTATGTCTGTGCCAGCAGCAGGCAGACAGTGCCAGAGAAAACGTGTTGCAGTAACATTACACATTGCCTTTCTGTGCAAAAATACTGGACCGAATTCAGCCTTCGCTGTAAGCAAAGGCAGTTCTGCGAACACTCCTGGTGCTGTACCTACCTGTTTACACCCATGGGGCCCACAACTATATGTTTAAGTTGCATTAAGTGATTAAGAGGAATTTGCTTAAACCGATGCAAACAAAGGAAATCCAGTTCTAGGGCCAACGGCATAACCTCGGCTCACGTCGCTGGGGCTTGGGTGTCAAGGGGTAAAAAATTGCCAGTGTGAACTTGGAAAGAGAGAGAAAGTGCAGAGCGACACGTGCGGGAATGGGGTCATTTTCCAGCCAAGGACTCCTCCGAGTGCCAGGTTATGGGGGAAAGCTCCTGGATCCTTTCAGCTGATGTTTCCTTTCCCAACACGACCCAGAAGGGGTGATCATACGCAACTTCTCAAAGTGTGTTGCCAAGCACGCGTGCCCCCCTGGCCCCTCTCCTCCCCAGGCAGCCGCTCTCACCCTTTCTGCCTGCAGCCAGAGGGGCTACAGGCTCTTCCCCTGTACCTGCATGTGGCTTCATGACACCGAGGCTGGATTTTGCCCTCAGCGTTGTTTATTTCCAGCCTTATTTCGTACCATAGCTTTTTTTTGCCCTTAAAACGCGGTTTTCTTAAAGCAGATAAAAGCATTATCATGGAAAATAATGTGGCAATGCAGCGGGGCTGCAAACTGGTTAAACCTGTATGTAAACTGTTCTGTAACGAATATTGCTGGTATGTGGGCAATAACCCTGAATAATTTCATTAATTAGTAATATGCCAGTAACTGTTTTTAAAGGGCATACTATTACACTGTAGGCAGTTGAATACGCAATTACATGCTAAGGCTACGTGTCATTTTATTGACATGAACTCTGTGAATGCAAGACAAAATACACATTATGAAGCAGGTGACCTGATGATTTATAGCACAGCTAAGACTAAACTTTCTTTGGAGTCTCTTAGCATATGGGTTTTGTTCAAAGCTGCTTGCATGTCCAACACAACAACCATTTTTCCTGTATTTTCCACTCTATTTTCACATACACTGGTAAACAGAACTACATGTATTTACTGTTGATATACAATTTCACTAAAAAGAGACCATATGAGGAGGAAAGAGTTACATTAAACCTCTAGAAATAGTGCATGGTACTGCAGCTGTTGGTGTTATAAGGCTAACTTGCCTCTTTATTGCGGGCTGTCACTACTTTGCGCGGTTGAGGTTGTTTTGATGACCTTACTGTGAATTTCTATTAGTACAGATTGAACTTCAAATCTTAAGAGTTTCTAATATTTGTATTGGGGATAACTGCAATATTATTGTAATGCTTATTTTTCCTACATTTTTAATCTATGCTCTCTGTCTTAACTCTATTGTTAATACAGTCTTGGTGTGGGAATAGCATACAGTAGGTACAATGAAGTAACTGGTTGACAGCTTTGCATTAAGATTATGTATTGCAATTTGATGTCTGCACTGAGAGAGCTAATGGCAGCGCTGGAGCTGGAATTGCTAATACCATGCTGAGTACACCTTGGGCATGTATTTGCACAGCAAGTGCCAAAATATTAGCCTTTTGAATGAAGAGCCAGAAGAAGGGACACAGGGAAAATTAACACAGCAAAGGAAAAAGAGATGACAAGGAGGAACGCTGCCTGCAACCTAGCTTTTGTGTCTTTGGATACTTCCAGAGAGCTCCAAAGCGAGAAACTGAGGCAGCAGTCTCAGCACTAGCTGAAGAAAATCTCTGCTGCATCACTCTTATTTTAGTTTGTTATCCCAGAGAATGAGTTGTATGACATTCAGTTCACGCTGGCTGTAACCATGCATCCTGGGATGTTATCACCACTCTGGTATCCTACCAAACAAGCTCCACATCTAGATCAGATTGTGATACCCTTGCTCACTGAGAAGTATATCAATGCCTGGTCCCTCATGAAAGCTGCTAGGGGCTGTGGGCCCTACATGACCTTCACATTTTACTAGTGTGTCTTAGCTCTTCTGGAAGCAGTACTCAGACATTCACTTTTTTGCTGACAGAGGGCTCTTTCCACACTTTCTGTAACATAAGAAGTGTAATGAGACACAAGCCAAGAAACCAGTTTTAAAGACTACCTCTTGTGTTCCTCAACAGTTTGTGAGTTTGCTGATCAACGGATCCTGCTCCAAACTGGGAAATCAGAAACTGTTCATCTAGTTTACAGTCAAATAACAGAGTTATTTCTCAAACATTGTAAGTTTCCTTCTCCCCTACTTCTCCATGCTGCATCTCAGAGTAAGGAGCGAAGTTCATGATGCAGGACAGGTCTTTATCCTTGCGCTGGTCAGATAATGCATAGCCACTTAAAAGCCTTCACTTTAACGTGCGTGATCTTTTGTTTCAAGCAGTAAGATCTATGGATTGAAAATAATTCTTATTAATTGAGTTTCCTGCGGTCAACTCAAACCCAAAAGCTTCTCTGACCCCTAAATTATAATCTGCTCCTGAAGCAAGAAAAGAACCCCAGAAATCCTGAAACCCAGCCTTTGCACTCCCAAAGGGCGTTGCAGTCGGAGGGCTGCTCTCCAGCAGATAGCAGCATGCCTTTCTCCACCACTTCCTCTGCTGGCAGAATACAGGACTCTGCAACGCCTTCGCAGGCTGTCATTGCAAAGCCACGTCGAAGAAAAATGTGTGTAAATGTCAGCATCCCAACGTATACTCCTGTGATGCAAATATTGCATTGATAGTCTACTGCTGTTGGTATTTGGGGCTGGTGAGACCTGAGACTTTTTAGGAACTGGGTGGGGTAGAGCAACTGAAATAAGGTGTGACTGCAGAGTGGTGGCTCCAAAATCTCAGCCATCACTTGCACAGAGGAACCTTCCCAAGAACCCCTGATACCTCTCTCATGAAGGTTACTAGCATGCTATTAGAAGACTAAATGCCTGGGAGCATTGTTGATTATAATCTTTTGGCTGTAGTTTACCAGCATAAATCTCACCTGGATCTATGGAGTTAAAGGTGCTTACATGCAATGGATGTTTTGTGGCTGCTATAAGGCGCAGGATTTTGGAGCTGGGGACGGGGAGCAGGATGGAAGAGGCAAGGACTCTCAGTTGCAGCCCCTAGACACAAATTCCTTGCCATCATTTTTAGTTACTGGAAGACACAGTACAGGTCTGTGGGTCACAGGGAAGGGACTACAGGAATGTGAGTGGCTATGAAAAGCTCCACTGGTGACTGCTCTGCAGTTAGGCTGAGGGGTTTGTTCAGCAGGGCTGCTTTCCACACCCACAGCAGTAGTGCAGGCTTTCAAAAAGGAAGTTGCTTATATGCAAATTAGATGCAAATACCTAATAAGCTTGTTAAATAATTGGCATAGAATATCACACATGGTGCAGCATCAAACTTGGCAGCTACGATCGTCCCTACTGTACTGCTAGTACTTTGTTGGTGCTAAACTGGTTTATACCAGCTGAGGATCTGGCCCACATAGCATATGGAATTTCCTGGATAAGCTACTACTCCTTGTCATACTTAATCACTGATAAATACAGGCCAGATTTATATTGTGTGTATACACTGAATTTATTAGATGATCTTTCTCATTCTGCCATCAGTTCGAGCAGTCCATTAAAACAGTCATTGCAAATGCACTGTGCGCTGGAGTCAGCGCTGATCACATGCTGGCATTTAGTTTTCTTGATAAAGAATAGAGGAAATAGCGTAAACAAGCATGCTTGATTACTTTCCCACCCCCGTTCATCCATTTCTGAATCATGTTGGATTAACAACACATTTGAGACAAAGATACTGAATTTTATTAGCATTGCTTGCTCACTGGTGTCATTATTAAATGCTACATTATTAGCTACTCGGGTATAGCATACATTCTGCCTGTACCGTTCCTCAGAAAATAAGCAAAAGCCAAATTGTTTTGTGGCATACTGAAACCAGTGCTGACTTTATGCAGCAGATGTTCATCTAGCCACGCATGTAGATGATTTCATAGATGGGGCGAGTGTGCTCGCCAATCACACACATCGCTTTTTTTCCTCCAGCACTGAATCATCATCTCTCCTTAACTGTATTTTTTTAAATGGAGAAAGTAGAGCACTGTGCAAACAGTCGTGACCTTTCCTGTCTTTAACCAACATTTTTTTAATGCCCCAATTCCAGGCTGACCTCCTTTCTCAGAGCTATCTTTGGAACTCAAATAATACTAGGAAAATACATTTGTCAGCTTCACGATTAGTGTTTTAATGGTGATCTTCTTTCACTGCTTATTTTCCCCCTGCTGTTCGTATTACGGCAATATCATTTTTATGAACACAGAAAATGGTAAAGTCCAATTTATTTCTTTAAATCTGAAGACTTTTCTGAGGCTTGCTCTTTATGTGTGTCTTTAAAACTACAGAACTTGCCAGACTACTTGAAGCTTTTGTTTGTTCTAAAGGGGAGAGTAGGTGTTACTTGCTTTGGTGTTACTACCTTGTGCAGCTTTGACAGCTCTGCACATCTAGTCTATCTGCAGTAACTAATAACACAGGGTCCACGGGAAATCACAATCAGCAATATGGCTATGCTTAAGAAACATAAACATGTAGAAATATTAAGCAGCTCGTGGTGCAAAGGTCAAATTTAATAGCACGGTCCTTGCAGTGGACATGGGAGAACACTGTCTGGTATGCTGCGATACTGTGCTATCACGACAAAAAAAGCTTTCTACAAACCTTTTTTAAATTTCAAACCTCACCTCTGTCATCTCATGGTGCTTTCCCCCACTGCAGTTGTCACAACGGTGTATGAAAATGACAGTTTATCATTACAGGGGGTTCCTGAATCATGCATGCCGTTACAGCAGCGTCCTCCCACCGAAACTGGCCCTAGAATATTGCTCACTGGCACAGTGGTTAGGTTTGCAGAAAGCGCGCTCAAGCACGCTATGTGCATTCAAAGCTCCTCTGTGTCGCTATCAACTACTTTGCAAGTTTGCTGCAGGCCAAATGGTGAATAGAACCAGTAGAGTTTGTGTATATATAGGAAAGTATATATACGGTCTGAGCAAGGCATGATTTGGGCAGGGTGTGTCACCTGTTCAGCCAAATCTTGAGATCTCTTTCTACCATCCCAGATGTTTCTTGACTCCACCTTCTTCCCTCTTTTTCTCTTACCATGTTACTGCTCTTCAGTTTTACACCAATCTAAGTAGCCTCTTGTGATTTAGGCACAGCTGGCAGCTCAGCACCACACAGCCGCTTGCAGAGTCATCGCCCTGGTGGGATGGTGAGGAGAAAATACAACAAAAGGCTCATGGGCTGAGACAAGAACAGGGAAGGATCATCCACGTTACAGTCCTGGGGAAAACAGACTTGACCTGGGGAAGAAAAAAATCAATTTAATTAGTTACCACTCAAATCAGAGTAGGATAATGAGAGATACAAACAGATTTTAAAAAACAACCCTTCCCCCCCACCCCTCCCTTCTTCCCGGGCTCAGCTTTGCTCCTCATTTCTCCTCCTCCTCCCCACAGCAGCACAGGGGCAGGGAATGAGGGTTGTGGTCAGTCCATCACATGCTGCCTCTGCTGCTCCTTCCTCCTCAGAAGAGGACTCCTCACACTCTGCTGCTGCTCCAGCGTGGGGTCCCTCCCACAAGACAGACCTCCACAAACTTCTCCAGTGTGAGTCCTTCCCACGGGCTGCAGTTCTTCATGAACTGCTCCACTGTGGGTTCCTTCCACTGTCTGCAGTCCTTCAGGAGCAGCCTGCTCCAGCATGGGCCTCCCATGGTGTCACAAGTCCTGCCAGCAACCCTGCTCCAGGGCGGGCTCTCATGGGGTCACAGTATCCTTCAGGTGCATCCCCCTGCTCCAATATGGGGTCTCCCCAGGGCTGCAAGTAGGTCTCTGCTCCCCCGTGACCCTCCATGGCTGCAGGGGCACAGCCTGCCTCACCATGGGCTGCACCACGGGCTGCCGTGGTAAGCACGGTAAGAGGTAAGCACCATGCGCTGGGTTTTCCTAGCTGAGCATCTCCACGCAGTACTTAATAACACCTGGGATGTTCCTTATTTAAAAACAAAGCCATGCTGAGACTGCTGCTTGGTGGCATCCCATCTCACTGGGGGCTGACACGTCACATCCCAGCTGCAATGTGGCACTGGGAAGGAAGACACCTGACATCAGCCCTGCACAGCAGTAAGGCTCTGTATGTAGCTCAGGCTTCAGAAAATAGGTATCTTCTGGCTGGATCTTCCGGCACGTGCCAAACAGTTTAGGTATTGTTGTAAATTTGTGCCCAGGGCAACACTGAGTTTCATCTGTGCCGTAGCAGCTCTGATAGCTGCTGTGTAACAGCAGCAAGTCGCTTTGAAAGTGAATCCTGTATGATTTTAGGAAACATATGCCAGTCCTTGAGAAAGAGGAACCTGTTTCTTGGAGACTTTTTTGCCCAATGACGTCCAATCGTGTCTATAGCACGTTACTGCAGCTTCAGCAGCAAAGACACCAGGACGGTAATGCTCAGATTTGTTTGAGTGTTTTGCAAAAGGAAATAGAAACTGCTGTCATTTGTGCACGGGTGTTGATCAGATACTTAAACAGAGCTCAGAAATGAAAGTACCCACCTGATATTACCCTAGAGAGCAAATAAAATATTTAAATTCAGGAGTTTAAACTCATGTTATTCAGAGCTATGTGTGTATTGTACAAAGGGACAGGATGTAGAAATATATCAGAGAAGCTGCCAGGGAACCCATGTTGCTGGCCTCAGGTGCTATGGAGGTTTTTCCAGCTGTAAGTTAGAGGCTAATCTGCTTCACTCTTGAAGTCAAGAAGTGATTTGCAGCTTCCAGCCTGTGCAGTTTTCTAGGAAGCCAGATCCTAGTGACTCCCTCCGATCTGGAGCAGCATACAGGTATCTACATGATAACTGGACGAGTTTAATGTCTCTGACAGTCCCTTTCCCCAAAAGAGCTGCTGGTGAGCCATGACAACAACCATAGACAGATCACCTTCAGACATGTTGAAAAGATGCGTAGGTGTCGAATTTGTGGCGAGGGATATCAGAAAGACGGAAACTGACTTCTTAAGAAGAAAGTACAAACCCCAAATTGGCTCAGCTCCAAAGTTCTGCCTGCAGTGAGTAAGAACATCAACAACTTAACCAGCAGCGAGGTAACAGTAATCAAGAACTAGTTTATGGCTGCCCAACCCACAAAGCATCTGCTCTAATAAGCCCATAATAAAAACCTTGGTGCTTCACAATGGGAACATGGAGCTCGCTCTGCTCGGATGTGAACCACCTATCAGCTCAGCCCACAGTCAGCACTGAACACACGACTTTTTTGGCTGGGTGAGATCCGGTCCTATGTGCAGAGCGTGACCATTTTGAACGGTAACACGGAGCACTGCAGCTTGCATCTAGTATAGTTCAGAGGAGCAGAGAACACATCGTACTAATGCAGTGTCCACTCCATCCCTGCAGTGCACTGCATCACTAAATCCTGGTTAGCAGCCAAAGTACGAAGACAGGCCATGTCACATAGACAGGATGGTCACACAGAGAGCAGCTAATACCCCATCTGATCTGCACGAACTTAGCTTTCACGGTGTTTATTTGAACATGACCTACAGAAAGGTGTGCAGATCTCAAAAAGCTTATTTTTGCACTTTCGCCATGAGGTGTCCTTGGAGTCAAACCTTGACATATGCTGCGATGCGGAGGAGCCTCATCTCGTTTATTCCACTGAGGAGATATGGCCATTGCTCTGTAGAGGTCAGGAATTGAACAAAAACTACTGGCAAGTACGAGAGCTATTCTGTCATGTTCAGAGGGTGGTGTGCCCTGAAGAGTAGCAGAACATGTCCCTGGATAACAGGTGATGAGTCAGTCACTGGGGTACCAGGACATACTCTTGTCAAATGATTTTTAACGGCTGTAATAGTGAACTTTTCTCTAATATGTACTCCTGAACCACCAGATTCTGCGAAGAGGAACACGAGACACTCCTGCTTGCTTGCTGCTGCACACTGTACAGCATAAGGCTCATAAAAAAGACTTCATATGAACAGTCGGTTAAATACTGCCTTGGCTGGTGGAGTCATTCAGAGCACAGGTGTTGACATTGGTGGTTTGTTTAGTTTTTTGCAGAAAACTGTTGTGTGACAAACATTTGGTTTTTATTGATAAAAATAGATTCATTTTTATTTGTTGCAAATAGAGAAAGAAGGAAGGAGATGGAACAGAACGGGAGGAAAAAACCCTTTTATGTTGCTGTTAGTCCGTCAATTGAAATAGAATAATACAACAAATGGTATTTCTGCATCCAGTGATATGGTCTATTACTACGGCATTTTTTTTTTTCAGAATGCCTGTGGCTAATTCTTTTCAAATCATAGAAGTATATGGGCAAGTTTTATGATTAGAATAAACTGAGTGAATTTGAGTCATGAAGCACAGTTGTGAGAAGTGAACATGGAGAAGTTCCATACTGAGAAAATTTAACTGAAAACTAGATTATTGTGTCCCATCATCTGAGGTCAGTTCGTACCGTAAACACCCTCAGTGCTGGCTTGCCCACCGTTTGGCAGCATATGGTTCTCCTATACCACATCTTTGATATTTTTACCCCAGGCTCTTCCTGCACTCCAAAGACTGGAATGGTTCTCATGGTCAAGTTCTCTGTCTTCTGCAACTTGCCCAAAGTAGTGGCATTAGTCAGTCTCATTTAGTCCAGCCCCGTTAATCTGTGCATCTAGATTCCTCCTGGCATCGTTACTGACCTCCATAACCCCTGTTTACTCATGCTCCTCCTGTGCCTGTTTCCTTGTTTTACTACCAGCAATTTGCTACTTCCTCTACTTTTTTTTTTTTTTTTTTTTTTTTGCAGATTACCTCTAGGCCAAGTCATCTGTATGGAGGACTTCCTGCCTCCTTTTCCCATTAGATTATTTTGCTGATGTGAGCCATCAACATTCTGGACATAATAGTCTGTAGTGTGATATTTTACTTCACAGAGGTTATGTTTCTGTTTGAGTCACAATCTGCAGATCTACACTTTACTTGAGCATTTACTTGAGACATCTGTCTTTATGGGCTTCATAGCACCTCATACCCCTAGCCACCTTACTGATGCTACCTCTAGCCAATAAAAACTATTTGGTACTTCTCCATTAATGCTAAGCGCAAACCTAATGTGGTCTTCATTCTTTTTCTAAACTAAGCTTATTTTATTGGAGTTATCAGGATCAACTAGTCTCTTGATTTTAACATCCAAGTTGTGTTTCAAGATATTAATTCCACACAGCTCCACCTCTTCCCTCTTGAAGTTGCAGTTACCACTATTTCCATTCTTATGTACTAGAGTCAAGTTTATATTGCCTAAAATGGTTTTTTCCACCAACTTGTGAAAAAGAAAATATGCCTGAAGAAATGCATTAAAAATTTCAAAAATGTACATGCAGATGTGTGATTTTTGAGAGAATGGGTTGCAGAAGGTTTACGCAGCAACACGCAGAAAATTAAATAAAAGCACTAGCAGCACTTGCACATTTTATGATGAGTTAGGATTCTAACCTCTTGCTACAGAAAAAAAACCAACCCAAAGCTAGAGAGAACTAGAGTAATATTAGCCCTACATCAAAAAACAGTCTTTGATGAAGTTGAAATAATCAAATGCTTAAACTGGCGTTAAAAGCTGAGTGGAAAACATAGAAACAACCTGAATGCTAGATTAATTTGATTATGCTGACCTGAGTCAGAGAGAGGATAGGCAGCCATGAGCCCAAACACTATCTTCCATATTGCAGTCACCCATCCAAGAAATGACCACAGTGTGAGTCTCCTGATGGACAGGTTCTGCATGAGCAGAGAGGGATGACTATTTTTTGCACACTGAACTCGGAAGAGGTCATTTGGGGGTCCTTGCATGGTATGCAAATGTAAGGGTCCCCCAGTGTTTTGATTAAGAGACCTGTGTGCCTTTCAGATGAACCTCTTCAGAGTAGTCCTCCTGCCAGATCTCAGCTCACACCACCTGGTCTTTATCCAAATCCTGATTTCTATAAGGAGGTTAATGCTCTACATGTGGTCACGTTTAAATTAGTCAAGAGATTTATAGGCGAGCACTGAGTCCATGATACTCATATGGATATTGTGAGACGGTACGGATCTCTGTAGAACGTCAAAATGAAGGGTGATTCAAGAGGGAAAAGTTACACTTGCTGTTCTCCCAGTCTTGTTGGACTGAAAGCGTTGGAGCAATTCTGGTGTAGGGCTATCTGCTGCCACTGTGTCTCACATTAGTATCAAAATCAGCCCATCTGTGTGCCTCTGGACAAAACTGATCTCAAAGTCTAAGATAAGCACTTGAGAACTAGGGATGAAATGTCCTCTGTTAAATTGCCTCAGTGGAGAAGATGAGAAAGCCTTGAGGCTGACAGTCTTCAGAAACAAAAACAGCTTTCTACATTGAGACAGTCTTTTTGTCACAAATGTTTCTTTTCAGGTGTATCTTTTCATTGTTAAACCTTAATAGCTTGCTCACATCCCAACAAAAGAGATATCTGGCCTGGAAAAGACGAGCCTGAAAATCCTTGGTCATGCAGTCCATCAGGGGTTTTGTCATTGCCGCGGGTGCTACCTGTGAGGCACTCGGGTACTACTGATCAGTCACAGTATCAGTAACTAGTTAGACGTAGATGACTGCATGTGTGGGAAATACTACCAGCATCCAGTGGAAGATTTCTGTTCCTTCTCCTTTCCGCCCACCCCGCCCCCCAGCAGAATGACAATGTAACAGTGATGACTTTTTCATTAATTTTTCCAATCATGGCTAACACAATCAGTGGAATAAAATCCAAAGTGGTAAGAGTGGAAGGGAAAGGAGAGAGAAATGTGTCAAATTACTTAGTTAGGAACTGAATCCTTGTACATTCCTGAGATGGTCCAAACCCAAAACCTCAAGTCTGAACTTCCTCAGACCTTGGAAAAACAAGTATCTGTATGTGAACTTTGTGGCTTGGCCCCTCTCTTAGACCCAGCCTACCTCATGAGTCACAGACGCAAGAGAGCGCAGGAGAATCATTATATGCCCCACAATATCTTAAAAGAAAATAAATGAATCAGTTAAACTAAAAAGAAAAACAAGTGTGACAGGCTTATTCTCTTCTGGGTTTCCTGTGTGTCAAATCCTGCTTTGAAATACAGGGCCTGAGAAGAAGTTCAGTTTGTCAGAGCAAGCGGAACATTGTTGTTATTCTCAAAAAGACAAGGATGAAAACATATAACATTGGCTTTTAAAATGTATATCAGACACATGGGCGGGGGGGAGGGGAGGTGTGTGTGGAGTGTAGCGGTGGGGGTGGCGGTAATGAGAAGCAAGAGCAGAGAAGGAGAAGCAGAGAATGATAGCTTCTTTTCCTTAACCTGCATAATGTTTTCCATGTCCTTATTTTCCTAATTCAGCAGTTCTAGTGCCCGTAATTCATAATATTAAATTGCAAACTGAGAGCAGGTTTGTGTGAGCTGAACTAACTTGAGCAACGCAGCTCATAATTATGAATATTTCTGAGGCACTTTAATGCATGGGAAGGGCTTTTTTCTCTCTGCCTGCCTGCGAAGTATTCCTCTAACATCAAACAGCCCTGGCCTGCAGTCTTTGCCCATGTCGTACCCTGCCCGTATTCATGAGGGGCACGGTGAAGCTTAGCATTCCCGCAGGGTAGCACTCCTTCTCTTGTCGGCGTGAGCATTTGGAGTGGGAAGCACTGAAGGATCACTGGTATGGGGCGTGCTGTAAAAGTGCAGCTTATCGTCAGTGGCGATGGTCAGAAAAGTTCCAGGGGAAGAGATGATACCCACCCTGAAATGCCGGTTAATCAGAATCAGAACGTTCTGTGGGAATGTGTCTGTTTTAACAAATCTTCTGACAAAACACAGGCATATTTCCAAACTTGCCTGCCAGGCAGGTTTCAGTCAAAAGCCTGCCCGGTTTCATGCCAGCCTGCCAACCCAGCTCCTTAGCAGTCTGCCCAGCAGTCTGCTGGGGAGACAAGATGCCAGGCCTTCCGACTTCCCAGTGCTAGGGCAGCCTGTTGAGCAAAGTGCCTTGGCGCTGGGGGACCCTGGGCTTGGAGGCTGTCCACCACAAAGCTAGGCTGGTTGTCAGCCTTACAGGCAGGCAAGACCAGGGCTGCCTGCCCGGACGGGGGCAAGAAAGATCCTTGCCTGGGACCTGTAACAGGAGAGGTGAATGAGGGGTGAGGAGGAGTGAGGCCGCAAGAAGGACAGTAACATATCCATTTCCTTTTGCCCTGGTTGGCCCCGCAGCAGACCCTACTTCGGGGAAGTTCCAGTTCCGATACACACTGAGGGAAGGAGTACTGAATCTGCTCAATTACCTGAAGACTCCTGTCAATCAAAGTGTTGGTGTATGCAGAGAAGTGTTTCAACCTTTCTTTCCTCTAGGCTCTGTTTAAGTTCTTCCTGTGCTGGGGTGAAGAGAGCAGCAGAGCCCCTTTTTTGTCATATGATTGGCTCATTCCAAGCCCGGCTTACTGATGTGTACTGAGAAGTGGCTGCATTGTTTGTGGACAGTAGACCAAGTTCTTCTCAGCAGCAGAGGATCCACCACGTGCCTGCTATGCTGCACGGGTCTGCAATTGCCCCAGGAAACATCTCCAGTGTTAGTGGCAGTACAGCAAACCTGTCTCTACCAGCCTTATATTTTTTCAGTCAAGAATAACTCAGGAACATAAAAGGGAATAGGAGATACACTGGGAGACGCAATCTGGAAGTGATAGTCTACCTTTATTTGTAAATTTATTGCCTCTTACTGTCACCTTCCTTCCCAGGGCTGAGAACCTGTGCCTGAGAAAATGGTCTTGCTAAACACTTCCTTAACCTCTCTTTTTAGTAGATTTTATTGTTTTCTTTCTGTTCTGTGAGGAAACAGATTTTTTTCTAAGAATAATACCTGAACAACAATAGACAAAAAATGGCAAATTGGGCATTTGGATTAAAAGTGTTCTTGACCATTTTACTGCATTCCTGTTACCACCACTGGAACTAAAACCAGTTCATCTCCATGAGAATTGTTGCTGAAAACTAAATCAGCTTTTTACTAGAGAATAATATGTCAGTCTGGAAAGAATTGTCCATGCTTATTCTTCTGAGACTTGACAACATTAATTCACAGCTAATTAGCCCAAGTAGAGTTAAACTTAGGTACACTAGGCAGGACTACAGCTGCACCAACTACCACTTAGCTGACTTTTGTGTCAAAACCATCTTCCTAAGCTCCTATAGCCCAACATGGTGTGTGTCGTGCCTTCTAGACATACACTCAGTTTAAAAGGGAAAGGGCTCATGGTTGAGAAGACTATCCATACCAAGGAAATAACATTTTTCTTTTCACACGTTTTGAGCCAAACACCAGTAAAATCGAATTAAAAACATGGCCTTGTCCTTAGAACTTACAGGAACTATGGAGACAAATTATAGGCTTATTTTTACCAATTGCATGGAGACCATTTGGGATTTGGCCTAGAAAAAGAAACAATCTCTTACTCTTTCCACTCTTTCCCTGTTTATTCACTGTTAAATACCCTCAGGAAGTCTTGCTTCATTGACCCCCTTATTTTCCTCAGATTTTTTTTTCTGGGGACATTTGAGAGAATATTTAGTTTCCAGTTTGTACTCCTCATCACCAGCAGTGGAAGCCTGGGCTTCTTGACCTAATTCTGGGCCATGGTTCTCTCAGAATTTGGTAAGAAGTTCACAGCTAGTAGACCCATGCAGCTACATCAGGTTTTGCCCCTGGGCAAACACCAACCCTCTTCAGCTCTATCCTTTCCCCTGTCTGGTGCCTCCTTCTCTGTTTGAGCGTGAGGAAAGGCACCTCAGATGCTGATGTAAAAAATTCCAAGAAAATTTTCCTACAGGATTTGTCATCACTAGGAGACAAAAAGGACAGATTCTGCCATGTTCTGAAGGGAGGTTGGGTGGCTTGCAAGGGTGTGTGCCATGTGTAGGCAATAACAATGAGATGGCAGGGAGAAAACCTCCATCCCTTTACTCTGTTGCCCCATTCCTTCTTGGCCTGTCACAGCTCAGTTTTTAGGGTTAATTCAAATAATTTCTCTAGTTGATCTAACATAAAAATATTTCACTGGAATACTGGATGGCTAGCAGTACTATGTAAAGCCAGCCTGTCACTTACACTGCAGGCTTTTTAAACCATTACTCGATTTACCACATTATTTCAAACCTTTGCCCTTTGTTTCAGACAGCTCAATGTAAAAGCAGCATTACAGTCAAGCTTAATGTTTTCCTGTGTTGCTATGACTTTTGTTAGCAGCAGCTCTGAAGTCATAAATGAATTAATTTTTCTGGACAGAAGATACTTGTAACTCTTTAAAATGTTGCAACCACATAGGTATATGGAACACTAAATAGGGATTTCCTTTTCTCTAGTTCCAGTTTAATTTCACAATAGATTTTATCCACATCTACCTGTTCTAACATAAGAGATTTGTACTGAGTATTGCTGAGGGATTGGTGTTTATGCATGAAGAACAAGAGTATAGTAGTTGAAACAGATTAAGACAATAGACTTCCATCTCCTATGTAAATTAAAGGAACAGGCATTAACAGATAAGATACCTCTGAGAGAACTTTGTTTACAAGACTGCTGAGCCTTACTGCCTTCATTGGACTACATACTCTTCAACCCCAGTCTCTTACTACATTCAGATCTTTTTTGCATTTGCCATGTTTCTTGCATGAAACACAATGAAGAAAACTATGTATATGTTATTGTGCAAGTCTCCATCATACTTATTTTTAGACAACTATTTTTGAGCGAGTTAATAAGTAGGGTTTGGGTTTGGTTTTGTTTTGCATGTGGTGCTCTATGAGGGAATCAGGGTGGTTCAGGACAGAATGAATACAACATGTTTGCACAAATCCACAGTGACTATGTCAGGATGTTCTTCAGGGTTGGGTCCAGCCCGCTTAATGCATAAATTGTCCTCAAAGTAAGTAGCAAAATACAGATACCCTTCTCCTATGGTGAATGTTCTGATGGCTATGCTATAAAAGGCAAGCTCACTTTTGCTCTTTGTGTCTGCTCTGGTGACTTTTTAACTCTTCATTTTTTTCCTTCCCACTGCATATTAGGCCACTTTCTACCCACCCTCCTGGGTACCAATTTTAGAACTCTGCAGTCCAAGAGTTAGCAAGCCACTAGTGCAACAAGGGTTTATACCAGCACTGGTTGGTAGAGCTTTTCCCACGTGTCTATCAGACAAAGCCCTGCCCTGGACTTGAGGAGAAAAGGTCCAGTTTCCCATATCTCTAGGTCCCAGCTGGACTCATTGGCAAGAGGGCCAACTCCCTGCTGCATGAACAGAAGGAAAAACTTCAGTCATCAGAGAATGTTATGGGTGAAAAGGAATGATGACAATGTTATTTCTAGTCCTCCAGTGTTACCAAGCAGCTGAGCAGAGAATTTCAGGAGCAAAAGTTTGAATCAAGCCATCTGCCTCACTTTAAATGATGAAGTCCATGCAACAATGGCTGTTGAACAACCAGGAGCATGCTTTTCAGTGATCCCTGCTAAGGATGTTTTCCAGATTCTGCAGTCCTTGAGAGCGAGGGTCTAAGACTTGATTCTCCATTCTCTCACAGGGCTATAATTAGCCTGCCCAGTGCTTGCACAGCTTTAACTTAAAACAACCACAAAACATTAGCACAGTGTGCTAGTTTTAGTCAGGAAAGGGTTAACTTTCTTCACAGGGGCTGGTATGAAGCTAGATTTCTAGATTTACCCTGAGAAAAGTACGAATAAGGTGTCTTTTGAGCTGGTGCTGGGGAGTGCTTGCACCAAATCCAAGGTCTTCCTCAGCTTCTGATACTCCAGCTGCGTTCCCAACCCTCGCACTACAGGCAGTGGGGGGGGACACAGTTCAGACAGCTGACCCAAACTGACCGAAGGGGTATTTCATTCCACAGCAGGTCGTGCTCAGTACATAAGCAGGGAGTGGGCTCGGGGGCATAACTCTTTTTGGTCCTTTGCTAACTCCTGTTAGCTCCTTAACTCCTTTGCTAACTCTTTAGCTAATTCCTTTGCTTGCTCGTTCATGAGTTGATGGGTCGGTTGGCTTTCCCGGTCGTGCTGTCTCTGATAGGGTTCACTCGGACTCTGCTGCGATTGCTCTCGGGCTCCAGGTCTCGGGCTGCCGCTCTTGGGCTCTCGGGCTCTGACTCTTAGTACTTGGGACCTGGTTGTGCATCAGTCGGTGGGTGGTGAGCAACTGTATCATAGGTTCTATTTTCTATTATTCTAATTACTTATTATTAAATTGAAAGCAGGGAGATTTAGATTAGATATCAGGAAGAAGTTCTTCCCGGAGAGGGTGGTGAGGCACTGGCACAGGTTGCCCAGAGAAGCTGTGGGTGCCCCATCCCTGGCAGTGTTCAAGGCCAGGCTGGATGAGGCTTTGAGCAACCTGGTCTAGTGGAGGGTGTCCCTGCCTATGGCAGGGGGATGGAACTAGATGGTCTTTAAGGTCCCTTCCAACTCAAACCATTCTATGGTTCTATGATTAGCAGTACTGTTATATATTCATTTTTATATATATTATTCACTTATATTTCATTAGTAGATCGTCCTTATCTTAATTTTATGAGCTTCCTTGTCTTTTTCCTCCAATTCTCTCCCACTGCTAAAGGAGGGGGGAGATGTGAGAGCATCTTTGTGGTATTTTATTGCTGGCCAGAGTTAAACTAAGACACACAGACATCCCCTGCACAGAACAAAGGTTTGTCCTTATCTTTCTGCTAATCATTGCTGTGCGACAAACTTTTTATAGCTCTTGATGTCTTTAAGTTTACTACTACTCAATTTTCACTTCAATAGAACACATTTCCAACTATTTTGCAAAGCACAGTGGCTTCAACAAATGACTCACTGATAATTACTGTCATAGGAGAGCCAACTGCTCAGCATTTTAATACACATTTTACTATTATTAGTTGATACGGTGGCTGTAAAAATCCATCATGCGATGTTTGCTCTCAGCATCATTCCTCAAAGTAGAACATCATAGAAAAATGTCTGCCCTCAGTGTTTGTCTGCCGTCAGTGGTCAAGCATACTAGACTTAACATTTTGGTGAAAATCAGGTGAGATACATTTCTTACACATTCAGTGCTTTCACTTAAGCAAGGATTACTCACAAATGTAAATCATCAAAGCCAGTGGGATGACTAATGTGAACAAAGATTAAATGGCAAGACCACATCTCAAATATATATAAGATATGACTGCAAAAAACCATCCCACTGGTTTCTTTACACATCTCTTACCTTGGAGTATGACAAATGAAGCAGAAGAGTAGATGACTAGAAAAGAAGCAGTGAATAGGGTTAGCTCATATCTAAAAAACTGTGCTTAAGAGTTTTGACTTCCCTTGTCTTGGCTCTGCTGGAGTCCAGGCAGTGAGTTTTTGACTTGTATCATCATTTTTGAGTAATCTCATTTAGATGACTAACTGAATCAGGCTTGTGTTAACTCTGTCATTTGGGTAACTTTTATGCAAGACAATTTTGTTTTGGAGATAAGATTGCTCATATCCATGTGGACAGAAAACTGCCTTAAAGGGAAAATGTGAAAGCGTGGGGTTTTTTGTTTGTTTGCTTGTGTGGCAGGGTTTGGGCTTTTCTTCTTCTGTGTCAGAAAGCTTCATCTGCTGGGGCTTCAGACTAGAACCTGTCAGCTATTTCTTCAGATGCTGTAGACCAGGAAAGCCTCTGGACATGAGGGACTTTTGGACCCTCTCTGGTGGAAATGGTCTTACTTCTTCCCAAGAAATCACCTCTTCACATCAGAAATCCTGCAAATTATTGTCCTGTTTCATTTAATTGGAATGATTCAAATCTCAGCAGCGATGCAGCTTTGAGTAACTACCCTTTCCAAACCTCCCTGGTCCTTGGCAACCTCTGAGCAAGGTACCATGAAGCTGGAACTTAGCATGCTGCCTGGTGAGCCCGTTTCACCACTGGCTGAAAACAGCTGTTCCCAGTGGCATTGCAGCCTCACTTGTCTCCCTCTGGTGCGGTTGGCCATGAGAAAATTGCTCATCTCCCTACCTGTGTGTCATCTTCCCCTTTCTTTCAAACGTGTGTGGGTGTAAGGTGTGCCTTGACTTCTCAGTCACTTTGGGGTGCCTGCTGCTTTCCTTCTCCAGTACTTCTACGTGATGCGCTCCAGATTTCCTACTCACTAAGTCTGCTGCTCAGTCATATGTAGAGGGAAGCTGGGACTCATCCTTTTTATTTTTTTTTTCCCAGGGATATTCATAGCATTTCCCGCTTTCTATATACGTACTATACACTTCATAAAATGGCACATTTTCACATTCTTGAGGGCTTTCCAGTAATTTTTTTTTTCAGTCTAATCTTGAAAATGAATGGCGATACATGTTTCCACTTTCCACAGCACTGGCAGCACTACCTCAGAGCTTCAGTAACAGCAGTGTTATATGTGTTAGCGGCATGCGTATTCGTTAATTAAAATAATCTTTTTGAAAATACTTCTCCTCTTTGTGTTTAAAATATTCAGGTGAAATCAGATACTTCCTTCAGTCCTGAAGATGTTGCAGCTCTCCAGATTGTTTCTGAATCTATGAAGGGTAATGTGCCAGTGCCTCGTTCTGTGGGCAGAATTGCTATCTGTGTCCTATGAACAGGACATTTTTACTTACTTTTAGACTGATCTAAAATATCTGAACACCATAACCTTCTTACTTTTGTGTTTTGTGTTCCAGCCCTGCTTGAGAATACGAAAGCCACTCATCGTCATCGAGTTTGCGTTTGCACTTTCGTGTCATGTTAAGGTTATGAATGACCCATCAATTTTAAGCTGGCTGTTGCAGTGCAAAAGTATCATGTAAATTTTCTTTATTTAGTCCATGCACTTCTTGTGCAATTTTTGGTGTTTCTTCACATTTAACAGCTCCAGTAAACATTGCCTCACTTATGTCTGCCTAAGAACATCTATTTCTCTTGGGTTTGCTTTCAGCAAGAGTACATTACAGCACAAATATTTTTCCAGTACAGTTTCCACAAATGTTCCCAGACACATGGAAATATTTTGATTAATACTTTGAACTGTAGTCAAATGACTTGCCTTTTTCTTTAATGTATTTTATTGCTGCCTTTGATCTTTATAAAATCACAATATCATCTATTTTATGGAACTTTCACTACTCCTCATCTTGAGCAGGAAGCCCTGGAGGACTTGCTTAGTATTAAACATTTCTGAGCACTGATCACATTAAATATATAAAAAGATTGGTGAATATAGTTTTCTGTGATTGCATTGCTATGTAGTAAACCTCCTACAGATATAAAGACAGAAGTAAAAGGAAATCAAGGATTACAGCAGAAATTGCCATCTCTTCAGTTAATTCAAGTGTGTGTGTGTATAGACACACGAGAATATATCAATCATTAAAATATGTTTAATAGATCATAGTATTAAAAATTATTTTAGTCTTATTATGCTCCAAACTATATTTTACTTCAATTATTATGTCATGCTGTATGTGGACTATAATAAAGGTGAGGAATTAAAGCCTTTCCTCCTTGGAAGCACTAGGACTTTTTACTGTCAACTTCAACTGATTCTGAATTTCAGGTTGGGTCATACTCAAAGCTTATACCAGGGAAAGTCCAAGAGGTGTGGACACCAGTGAATCCAAAGAAGTCAGTCGATGTTAGAGATGACAGACATCATTTTCTGCTATATTTTAGCCAATTACTTCTCAAATGCCCCTTTTCTAGACCCTCCATGTAGTATTGTGACTCAGTATATGCTCAACAATTCTCATTAAGCCAAAACCAGAGGCAGTGTTAAAAGGTTTTAAGTCATGTAGTAATAAATGCCAATGAATCTAAAGGAGTTGAAGTTAATGTGCCGTCCAAAAGCAAGTATAAATCCTACCATGCTAGAGTCAGCTGAGAATTAAGCTAAAGATCTTCATGACCTACTTCATCCCTCCAGCAGGAAAATCAACAGAGGTGGATAATCATAGAAAGATTCTCTTTTTAGCGTTTTCCCGAAAGCCTTAGACTCCCTTTGTGCAGAATGCTAGCTATGGCTTTCATCTGTGCTATTTTTTTCTGTACCTCAGGAGAGGAGGAAAAATGATGAATACGTTCCTTCAGCCACATCAGCATTCAGCCCTCTATCTCACCTTAGCCTTGGTTTTACCAAGCACCCACGGTAAGGTTTGGAACATGAGAACGTATTTTGCTGTAGGTTTTGACTCTCCCAACCTCCACAGAGTAGAAGTAACGTGAAATATAGAAACTATCCTTGTTACAAATCTGGGAGAAAGATCAGCTCTGGTTTTATAGCTGGTTATAATTAGTGACAAACATATAAGCAAATAGGCAACCAAACTCCATCTGGAATATTATTTCCAGGACTGTCCACCCACGTAGGAAGGATCTCATTGCCTTGGAGACTTCTTTCTATATTTCAAGAATCCAAGTTATGAAGGCAGATTTGAGTTACTGCATTTATTTTTTCTAGATGCAAGATTTAAAGTTGCTGAAAGTATATGCCCAGGATTCATCACAAATATCTGCTGTGGTGAAAATGGCATGTACGTTTCCATTTAGAAAACTGCCTGGAGTTTTGGGATTGAGTTTGGGTTTTGACAGTCCTGGGAACTCTCAGTGCATTGTGTTAGTATAATATGCCTAGTACGGGACATAATGCGTGCTTGCACGAGTTTCCTCGCTTAGGTGAGGCCTAAGACCACAAGTAGACCACCGATATTTATGAGCAAGCAGGTCTCCCAGCTCACTGCTAGCTGACACGTCCAGTAGCACATCGACTGTCTTTGTATGTACGTGCATCCACTGGCAAGTGGAAGCACAGCAAAACACACTGACCATGCAGCTCCCAGACGGAGGCGACGGTCGATCTCCCAGGCTCGGACTGCTTTTGAGTCCCTTCCTAGTCATGGTGTGCTGCATCGTCTGTTACCATGAACAAGGATCCATATCCTAGGTATCAGAAACAGGGAGGGAAGAGAGGAAAATCAGTGCGAGTAGAGGTTATTAGACCTGCATAATAATCTGGGGAGATATATACTAATGAATTCAAGGCACTTGGATTTATTGTGGAGGGATGTTATCGAGGGCTGAGATAAACTGAAAAGTATTGGGTCAACTCTTCTGGTGTCTGAATTTGCTGTTAGGTTTGCTTGGCTGCAGAGGGCTATCTCTGTTGACATATAAATACAGGATGACAGAGTAATGTAGCAGGGCTATGTTAGTGGGGACTGTGCTATTTTGGTAAGAGTGGCAACAGAATTACATCAGGAATCATTTATGCTCTGGAACTGTGATTTAATAAAGAGAATTTTCTGTTGTCTCCATAGATTTTACCCGTGAAGGAAAAAAAAAAAAGAGAGGGAGTGACAAACCTCCCGTGAGGAAGAAAACACGAGGAAGATACGTATCGTGCACTCGATCAAACGTGTCTATGTTCAAACACATTCTGCGTGGAGAATTGGATTTCTTGCCGGCCATGTGTCATTTCCCACCACGGGGGTTAAACCAGGGTCACACCAGCACCAGGATCTCTCCGTGACTTTCTGCTCGCAGGGACAAACAGGGATGGAAGGCGCGGGCGAGCAGGGGGCGCAGGTTTAGGCGCCGGGGACGGGGACGGGGGGGACGGGGGGGGGGGGCGGGGGGGGGCGGTTCTGCCAAAACGTGTCCCTGTTTCCGAGCGGCGTTTCATCGCTGCCGCCCCAGGGATGAGACAGACGAAGCCGGAGGCTTCGTCTGTCTCATCCCTGGGGCGGCAGCGATGAAACGCCGCTCGGAAACGCTGCCCACATCCCTCGGCCACCAGCGAAGGCAGGCGGCGGCCGTGCGGCGCGGGGCCAGCCCCGCATCCCGCGGTACCCTGCCCTTCTCATTCCCCTCCTCCCTCCCTCCCTCGGTCGTTATTGCTATCATCACCCTCGAGCCGAAGCCGAGGCGCGACCCACCGGCGGGTTCCCCGTACGCGTGTCTAGGCGGCAGGTACGCGCCTCGGCAGCGCGGTTCCCGCCTCTTGCGCAACGGCGCCGAGACGGCGACAACGCTCCCGCCGGGGCTGAGCGGTTTGTTACACGCCGCGTAGATACAACCCGGTGCCGGCCACGCACCGAACTAGAGCTAAAGCTGCCACAGCCTCCTCGGTCGCCGGAGAGCCGCGCCCCGGCGGAGACTTGCGCGGGGCGAGCGCCCCCCTGCGCGCTGCCGCGGGGCGCCGCGGCGGTTACGTAAGTGCCGGCGCCCCCCGCGCCGCTCTCCCCCCTCCACCCGCCCGCGCCGCCCCCCGCCCCGCCGGCGGTTATGCAATCGCCAGCACACAGACCTACTGTACCACACACCGCCCCGCGCCCCGCCCCGCCCCGCCCTCGGCCGCTCCCATTGGTGGATCTCCGGCGGCGCCCGGCGCCGATTGGGGCGGCTCGGCCGCCAGTCACGGCGCGGCGCGGCTGGCATGCGGGCTATGAGCCCCGCGCCGCGCAGCCCTGACCTACTAACACACATCCCTCCGCGCCGCCGCCGCTGCCGCACGCTCCCGCCCGGCTGCTCCGCTGCCGCTTGCACGGCACAGCGCGGCACCGCACGGCACCGCATCGCACCTCTCCACCGCCTCGCCTCGCCCGCGGCCCGGCCCGGCGCGGGGCGGGGGATGCTCGGCGCTCCGCGGTGCGCCGCAGGTAGGAAGGCGCGCAGAAGCTGCGCGGAGCGGTGCGCGGAGATAAAGTTAGGGTATCCGCCCGGGCTGCGGCGACCGCCTCGCCTCGGGGCGGCTATTACATAACGCGAGCCCGGCCGGCTCCGGTTGCCGCCGGGCGGGGAGGGGTCCGCCGGACGGGCGGCTCGGCGGAGGGGTGGCGGCGCGGGCGGCAGCCCGGGGGATGCCCGCCGAAGGCTTCCCTTCGCGGGGGTTGCTCGTTGCCGGCGTGCCGCGCCGCACACACCCCCCCCGGCTTCTCCCCACGGCGAGCCCGCCGGAGCCGCGTTGCGTGATGCGCCGGCGGGGAGCGGGCTGCCAGGGCGACCGCCGTGCGGGGCGGGAGGGCTGGTTCCCCAGCGCCGACCTCTCCTCGGCCCCGGAGCCACCGGGAGCTGCGGATTGCCGGAGCCCTTTCCGGGCGGCGCTTGGGGATGCTGCCAGCGGGATTGATGGCAGCGGCCCGGCCCCCGTCCCCGCGGGGCCGCGCTTGCCTCGGCCCTTGCCGTCACTTTTTTTTTTTTTGTCGCTGTTTTTCAGGCGCTGCGGGACCGATCGCATAGTAGTTCCTGGAAATGTTGCATTATGTAACCACAGAATTTGCTGGCAGCCGGGTTGGGAAGAGGGAGCGAATTAGGCGATTTTATAATCTCGCTAGAAAGAAACTAGGACAGTCTGGCCCTGAGAAAAATCCCCCAAAAGCCCGTAACTGTAACAGATTTTGTTAAAAGTGCGTTTAAATAAGGGAAGTAGGCAACCAGGCGAGCGGGGAGGCAAGGCGCGCTCGCCCGCTGCGTGCCGGCTGCCTTACAACGAGGTTTCGCGTCGGTCTATATTTAGCCCCATCGCATTTTAGCAATTGTGGCTTCATGTGCTATTTCTGGTCTTTTCTCCAGAGCTGTGCGTGTAGACGTTCGAGGGCCATTTGCTCGGATTTCTTAACTCCACGCCTTCGGAGACGTTTTGATAAGGCTGTGTTTTTGGGGAGGCGTTTCGCCCCAGACGCTGAGCCGTCTCTCCGGTACGGGCTTTCACTTGCCGTTTCTTAAGGAGGGAAAAAAAAAAAAAGAGGAAAAAAAAAAAAAGGGAACGCCTAATTTAAGGGAGTGAGGCGTTTAGGAGATGTCAGCCGCGGCGGAGGAGCCTTCCCGCCCGTGCCCTGAGGGCCGCGGCGGGCGGGGGGCCAGGTGCCGGCGGTCCCCGTGGGCAGCGGAGCCGGTCCCCGTGGGCAGCCGTCAGCACCGCAAGTAGGTCAGTGTGACAGGAGCCGGCGGGGGAGCGGAGCCGGTACGCGGAGCCCGATGGCCGCGGCCACCATTCCCCTTCGGGCTTGAACCGAGCGCGGGGGTCGCCCCCTCCCCAACGGCCGTTGGGAGCCGTTGGTGGCCGTTGGGGCGCGGCGGGGCGAGCGAGGGCTGGGGGCGCTGGCGCTCCCCCTCAGCCCTTTGTTCTGGGCTGGGGCGGCGGCAGGCGGTGGGGGGGGGGGGGGGGCGGGCGGGCTGATAGCGCGGGGCCGTGCCGAGGGGGGAGCGGGCCGGGCGCCATGCCGAGCGTAGGGCAGCCTTTGTGGCGGGAGCGGTGCGGGGACGAGCTGCCGGCAGGCCTCACCGCAGCTCGGCTCCGCATCGCGGCCGGCCGAGCGCCCCCCACCCCCCTTGCCCCGCTGTCGCCTGCAGAGCTCCAGACAAAGCCTCCCCCACACACACCCCGGCGTTGCTGCCCGCCTCCCCGCCCGGCGGGCGGGGTTCGGCTCGCAGGTAGGCATGAGATAGCCTAGCGCACCCCCCCCCCCCCCTCCCGCGGCCCGAGTATTTTCGGCTTTCTTGTTACGTAACGATCAACAACAGCAAAAAAAAAAAAAAAAAAAACCAACCACCCAACCCATGACCATTGCCCAATTCTGTTATTTTGCCAAGTCACTTCGGCGTTGCAGTGGCAAAAGCCGTGGCTGGACGTCCCGTACTCTGGGCTCAGCTCTGCCCTCGACCGGAGCATAGCTTGGAAGTCGCTGGTGATAACTTGGCCTGCAAGACGAGGTGATTTTTGTGCGTGACTGAAAACCGGCCTCTTAAGTAGGTGAAACCAACCTCACGGTGCTTGTCACCAAGATCTCCCAAGTCCAAACGGAGTACCCCTGCCACTCTCTACGTTCGGTATACCCGCCATGGCTAGTGGCAGCAAAGTGTTTTAAAAACGTGATATTCCTGATAACATGCATAAACTTCCCAGCTACCTGATTGTTGGGGTCAAGTACGGCTTTGATTGTGAGGCTGTCTTGGGGCTGTTGTGTTAAAAACAACCCTTCTGGTTTTTTTCTTGTCCTTGTAACTTGAATGATTGCACTCAATTTCATTGTGTTCACTGCCGTGTACGTAACCTACTTTGAGTCATCTTTGCCCTCCTCGGTAATTAATTCAATCCAGAGCCTTGCTTAAAATATTGCTGTGTGCATCACTTTTACAGTCCTTACTCAATCAAAACATTGACTTTGATGGAGAACTTGAATGAACTGGGATTCGGGTTTTAGCCCAAAGACCTGATTTAAACCAACAAGTTCAAGGATTACAGAGTAAAGATCTTTAATATCATTGGCACTAACAGTTATTGTTATAAAAGTTCTCACGTTACAGATGTCTGCCTGCTGATGCGCTAACAACACTCTTTAGAATGATTTTCATCTACTTTACATTTTTATTTGCCTTATATTTTTGACTCGTTCTCCAAAGGCCCCTTAACTAGCTTTCAAAATACCTAGCTTCCTGGTTTTGACTTCAAACCCTCCAGTTTCTTCTGTGGTAGGGCTTTATGTTTTGTTTTGTTTTTTAAGGGACTGTTCTGAAAGGTGTCAAAAAGCTTAGAGTCTTCCCATGAGCTATATGAACTTAGGTGACCTCCTCACAGCTTATCTCATCCTAAGAAGGAACAGCATTTGCCATGGTTTAGCCAAAATTTGTAGAACATACAGACATTCTTTCTGTTGCAGTGAAGTCTCAATAGAGCCTGTGAAAAGGTGTCAGTACCATGCTGCTTTTTCCAATCCTTTATCTTGAAATTAAACTCATAAATAAAATAAACCTTTAGCTCATTTTAAATGGACTTGCTTTAACAAATAGTTATGCAAACTATCCTTATGCAATAGTTTTTTCCAGACAGCAATCTCACTGCTGTTATAACATCACTATGATGCAATAATATGAACAATAAAATCCTCTGTTTGAGTCGTATTACACACTGTTAAGCAATGTATCTGACTCATCAGCTTAATTGACTCTTCTAGGTGACCTTGCCATGATTATTACAGCCAGTTATGAGATATAAATGTGCTTAGGATGTGTAATAGAAAAAAAATGCAAATAGATGGTCAATTCCTGCAGTCTGTTCCAAAGGAAAATGACAGTTGATTTCCATGTTGCAGTATTTTACAGTGTTTGAAGAACTTTGTCATTTTTTTTCAAAAGTTATATGTAACTGTCTAACACTGACGCTAAACATTACTGTCAAAAATGCAGTTGTATAGGCAAGGGCATACTTGGACCTGACTCAAAATGTGATAGAAGCAACGATTTTAAAAACTTGTACTAAAAAGTAGATCTGAAATGAATTATTATTCAGACCTCCTTATATATCCCACTTTTTTCTCCTAATTCATGTGTTGAATCGTTCCATGTCCAAATTGCATACTGTGAGACTGAATCTGGTGACAGGTATTACACAAATTATCTTCTATCAGAGACTTATATAAGATAGGTTGGGTGTCTTCCCACCCCCCCTTCCCCCAGAGTTGCTCCATCTTGGTGTAATTTTCAGCCTGTCCTTGAATTATTTGAATAATTAACCAGTTTTTGCCACAGAAGTGGCTGCGCAACAGTTAGCCCTTACAGGTGCCAGTGCTGCAAGACCTCCACTGACGAGTGCAACACAATAGAGAAAATGGTGCTCAGCACGGGCAGTGGTGTTCCTGCCTGGACCATCTTGCAGAATCGGACCTCTAAAGGTTGCTATTTCTCTGTTCTGTTTACTGTGAGTGGTGGATACCAACATTCTACAGGCGTTGTTTGTTTTACAGATCTGCATTTCAGTTGTTATATAACGAGATGCATGTTTAGAGCATCAGCTGGGATTAATTGACATAATTCTGCCACCTTAAAATAGCGCTATATAAATTTAGGTCAGCTGAAGGTCTGGTCCATTCTTGGCATTTTAAGAACACGGTTCAATAATAGAAAGCCATTTGTTGTCAGAATAATACAATTTTTATTTGGGGTGTTTTTTTGTGGTTCTTAACTGGGGGAAAGCTGAGATTGTATTTCCAGAATATTTTTACTATTAAGTTGCAGCTTTGTTCACTATAGTTTTTCCAGCTGTCAAGTAACTATTGAAATGGGGAGAAGCATACTGTCACAGTACTGTAACTTCAGTAACCGTTGTTTCTGTTGGGGTTTTATTAAAAACACTGGGAAGTGATGTGATATTTAAAATGGCATGGTTTACATATTATATATGCGATTAAATATTTATTCAAGTTACATATACATTTCCTTTGCTTCTCAGTTTTAAGGTTTTTCCTGATGCTTTGGTTAACATTCGTAGATTTTGGTCGTGTATCGTGTGTCCCCTACCCCCCCCTTAACTCAGAGCAGTAAATAGCTTGTTTTGGAAAAATTTAACGGACCTGATGGAATCATACTGTTTTCCTAAGGAAATGGAGGAAAATATAGGTCAAATTTGCACCTATTAACCTTGACTGACCTTTCTGAACAACAGCCACCCTTAACATATGTTTCGTGCTCTCCAAATAATAATTTTATTTGCATAATTTGCGTAATTTACCTTTGGGAAGCAGGCTGCACTTTAATGAATTAATTTGTAGTTATTAAGATAAACAGTAACTTAAGTAATTTTCCTAACAATGAAAGCCTTTTATAAAAACTACATATAACATCAACTTTCTGGGTACAGCTTGGAGATGGGTAATAGGAGGTGCAGTAGTGTTCCAAGTTCTGTGACAATCTTACTAATTTTTTTAATATTTGATTGAAAACTGTTGTAATAAATGATTTTTGATGTTCCCAACGGACTGTATGGCATAGACATCTCCTTTTTTATTTTTTCTCCCAATAAGATAATCAACACTTTAGCAAAAATGGGTCATCTTGTACAAAGCTATCATCATCAGTGTTCCACTGACCTAATTACACGTTGATCCTGAAACCGTAAGCACTTAAGATGCCCATGAAGTGTAAGAAAAGGGAACTGTGTACAGGATCAACAGTTCTGCATTGCTCCATGCTGTTGTAATGGATTCATGGTTTCTATGAGTGCCACTATGTAATGGCACTAATTGGTGGTAACATTTGTATTGTAAAGGCTTTTCCCCTTCGTGACCATGGATAACCTGCCCGTCATAGCATGAAGTGCAGTCACCTAGTGTTTTTTTTCCAGAAAGGTTGAACTTGATTTGCTCTGCATTGCCTAGACCCTCTTGCCTGCAAATCTATCCTAGGGATAATGTCACTGTCCCAGTGAAGCCAACATTAAAGCTTTTCTTCAAAAGGAAGATCTTTTTACCAATGATGCTAGATAAAAGGCAAGAGAGTATCTTGAAGGATTTCAGTGGAGGTTGGAATGGGGCCACATCCTCAGTTGGAGACGATACCTGAACGGTGATACATCTGAGAGGTGCAGAGTTCCATGGCATAATTTTTGTCTGAAAAGCAGTAGAGTGGCTCCAAAGTACTTCAGCGGTGTCGAGGCAGGCCGCGTATTCACCACCTATGCTTAAACTCAGCCTCCTGTCCTGCATGTGCAATGAGGCTGCTATTTTTTCTGTACCTCATTGAAGTCTTGAGACAGATAGTAACTGTTTTTAAAACACTTGAAATCCAAGTGCAAGCTATTCTTCAATTTTTCAAAGTTTAGAATGCACACAATATCGGTATCTATGAGCAGGTTCTACACCAGCTCTTCTGGTGTGTAGACAGATTTTCAAAACAAATAACCTGTGACAGAATGCTGGAATGCAAAACATGGACAACAACAACTAAAAATATGCACAGACTGATACCAAAACGAGCTTCTACTGTTTTTTCTGCAGTTTGCCAAGTAGCAGTGATGGTGATAGAGGTGTGGTTCTTTTTGAAACAAGGAGCTGTACTTAGCCAGTATTTTCTTCCATTTTTGGAGGACTGAGAGAAATTTTTTGGACACGTGGTGATACAAAAGTGAACTGTGTTTGAACACCAGACTGCTAGAAATGGGATTTCATTGAGTTTCATAGAATCTCTATCAAAATGTTAGAACAACTGAATCAAACAATTAGTTATCTCATTATAGGATATGTTTGAAAAATTATGCTTGGAGATAGCATGAATTATTTTGCTTAATACAAATAGTAATAGGCAGTTGCTTTGTGAGGACACACATGTACTTGGGGAGGCCCACGTGCATTCTCCAAAGCAGAAATTACATGTGTAATTAAATTACACAGAAGTGAGAGGAAAGATTGTGGCCCTGTCCTTCAACCTTTTCAAATGTTGCAATTATTACAGTGTGAATACACAAATCCCCAGGATCAGATCCTTCATGTACAATTTTGACACAACCAGATCACTTAAGTAGTTTTTGAAGTCCATGGATAAATTAACTTTTCATGATATCTGCATGCATAATTTCTTCCTTCAGTAGCATGAGTTCTGTACAACAGTCTCATTAATACTTGGATCTGGGATTGTATCCTGCTTCTATTGAAGCCAATGGCAAAATTGCAGTGGGAGCAAGACTGGGTCTGTAATTAAGTTAATAGGGTCGAGTGTTATTACATTGTTGAATTGGCACTCAATGCCATTAACATCAACCAACCAACCAAAAAAAAATCTTTAACAATGACTAATGTAAGGCAGTATTAAATGTTGGTTTTATAACACTTTATGAGGGAGTGATAAAGCAATTGAAAAATTAATCATAAGGGAAAATATTGGAATTTGAAATATAGTCAGAGGAATCATTACAGTTCATTAATTTATGTGTAAATACTGATGTTTTCCAGTGGAATTATAAAATGCAAGTGAAGTGAAATGGCTGGTTTTATTGAAGGCATTTTGCCGCTATCATCAGATGGAATTTAATTTGTTTACAGACTCAGTGTTGGGCTGATCCACATGGTGAAATATTAATAAACAAAGGCTTTGACTCCTGTTTGTAAAGCAGCAATTCTAGTTACCATGATGAAAGTGCGCAAGGAAAGAGCTAGAGATCCATTGTTTCGTTAGTTCACTAAAGTAATGGCATTAGAACTAACGACGTAAATAGCAAACCAGTAAGACTGTGTCAGTGGGTTACATGTCTGCCCTGACAGCTTTACTGATGGGCTTTGGCGGAGAGCAAAGTTGAACACTGCATGCAAAAACATGGTCGTTCTGATACGCGCTTAATATTTACTGTAGACTTGTGTGCTACTTATGTTCAGTGTGTTTGTGCCAGGAACAAAGTGTACAGGAGGGAGACTGGCCAAAACAGGAGTTGTCAGTGCTACAGTGAGCAGATTGTATGCTGGAGTGGCCCAGACCACACAAGTCCCGTGGAGCTCTGCAGGTTGCTGGGATGTTGAGTGCAGCTCAGTGCCAGGGTTAGGCTGCAGGAAGTTATGTTTGGACATGCAGCTGAGTTTTTACTGATACATAGACAGTCATACTGATAACTGTGCCATTAGGTTATGTTCACTGGGCAGGAACCACAACAAACCAACACTTCTCAATAATTATTACTATTGGTAGTATTTTTCCTCGGTCACAGTGTTGGACAAACCCCAAATTGGGATCACTTTGCTCTGGGGACCACACAGATTAACTAACCCAAAGTCATAGTTCTTACCCTGAAACAGTCTTATTCAAGACTAAACATATTGCTTGTGTGTCATGTGGAAATGGAAGTTTGAAATATCAGAGGGAAAAAAAGTTGTATTAAATCTGTGTAGGTACAGTTTCAGTCTCCTAAAACACACAGAGCCAGTGCTTGTAATTCCTTGCTGTTGCTACTGTTTCAAGTAAGTGTGGATGTTCCAGAGTGTATGCCGGACAAATACGTAGAAAATAACAATGTACACATGATATTGCCCCTTTTCTAACAGGAAAAAAATTCTATTTGTGTTTGAGTGTAGCTCTCCAGCACTGTTCAATTCAGTAAGGCCTCTGTATCGGTAAGGCCTTAAACTTCACAAAAGTTGTTCTGAACCCTTTTGACGTCAGTGAGTGCTGGCTGAGGTGCGTTCTAAGAGGCAAGTGGTGTTTTCATCGGTGTCCGGTGCATGTTGCACTGCTTCCTGCTGCGCGCCATAGAAGGTGTGTGCGCTTCCTCAGAAATGCAGAGGTTGTTAATGATGCGAGGGAATGCAGTGATTGTAATATATCAAGACAATTACGAATCAATAGCTGTGCGTGTTCCCAATGCTACTAGAGGATAATGAAATAAAATCCCAGTATTTTTCCTCTTTTAATGTTACAGTCATGTTACAAAGACTGAATATGCTAGAAATGCTAGAAAAATGCACGTGGTCTTGTCTATTTTTAAATTCTGTGTGTTCAAAAATGATTTTTTTTAAGTGTTGAGTTGCACTAGATTTTAAATGGTATGCATATTAATTAAACCATTGATTACATGTAGCAGTGAAACGGACAGAATGGCTACATGGCTTCTTCAGCAAATCACATTATACCGAACGTTTGGACAAACCAACGCTGCTTTGTTGTGGGGCTTATTTTTGTTTTTAAACCTGATCCAGCTCCTATTTAACTTGACAGAAAACTCCCTTTGACTCTAGTTTGAATTTTGGATAAGGATCTAACAATGTAATTGCTTGTATATTAGAGATACATTTCTCCTTTTACAAACATGGCAATTTGTGGTGCTGCAGTTGCACTGAAATGTTAGAGGCTGTCTTTGGTGTGGCTGGCTTCTAACTCTACTTTCCGTTAAGGCTGTATTATCGAAGACAAATGGTTACATGTCAGTAATTAACCATGGATTTTAGGAAATTCTACTTAGCTGTTCTATTAAATGTGTTAATTTTTCATGACAGAAGTGTTGGCATGGTTTGATGGAACAGAACCCAGCTTGAAACCTGAGTCTTTATGACCTTGCTTAATTGTTATTACATCATTCACTCCTCTTTGCCTTCTGGAAGAGACAAGAGGAACTGGCAGAATACTATTAATTAATTCTTTTATAACTTTCCCAACTGATAATGTTAAAATTAGTTTCATTAGTCATTGTAAAAACATTCCCAATAAATAGTGACATTAATCTGAAGTGCCTTTTTTTTTTTTTGGTGTTTTGTTATGCAGTCATTGCTGACTCAATAGTCAGTTCTATAAAAGCACTTGGCATACCACATTTATTTTACCAGGAACATGACTGACTGTGGAAGATGAGATACTGAGAAGCTGTGTCTCAGATCAAGACCAAATGATCTTATGAGAACAAAATATTTTTACATTAAGAGGGACTAAATAAAACTGAGGACAATTTAGATGCGAAAGTTCAAATACAGTGATTAAAACGTCTGAAGCTAAAGGTTAAATTAGTTTTCCTTTGTTAATGGTAAGACTTTTAGATCTAAGCTTCCACTTTAATGCAAACACTGTTTTCTAAAGATGCGCATCCCTCAGTGGTATTAAAAATACTTTTGATGTAATAAGACTTTTTCAAATGCAAATTATTAATGAAATATTATTTCTCTGATGTATTTTTCAATACTGATTTTAAAGTTTTCTTTGTAAGACACAAGAAAAAAAAATTACTTTTTTTCCTTATCAATATTTTTGACAGTTAGGTATTTGCCCAAATTACATGTGTGTTTACCAGTTTAAATTGATATCATTGATCAAAAAAAGCATTTTAAAATTCCAAGGGAGTGTGTATAAACATTTTTATACACATACATGTATCTGTATATATATTTTTATAGAATGCAAAACCAATAATTAAATCTTTAATAGCTTTAATGGATAGTGATGTTATTTTAAGACAATAGAAAGCACTCCAGCTTCTCTAAATGAGCTTATGTTATTTTTAATCCATGAAAGACCCAAATATATAGCATTTGTAAGTCATGCACCACAGCTGTTTTCAGAAGAGACGCTTTAATGTGGAAGAACAAGATACTTTCCAGTGCTGCTCATCAACACGCCTGGTGTCCTGCAGCGTTGGGTGTTGAGGTTTAGATTGGTCAGTGATATCATGGAAAGTTCTGTGACACTGCTTTGGATCAAAATTCAGATATTTTAAAATTTATTTTCCCTTGGATCACGTTACGTTTGTTTTGGAAGCAAAGCTGCTACCTAGGTATCATAAAGCTTGGACTATCGGTTGTTTCAGTGTTGAGCTGCCTTCATATTACAGCAGGTTTAATGAACCAAATGCTAGTCTAAGCTTTTTATCAAAAGCTACTTTTGCATGTCCTGAACCAGCAATTCCTAAATAGTAATCAAATTCTCTATTTATTCCAGGTTTTTTAAGAAGATTCCCATTGCCTTTGCCAAGAAAATTGGTTCTAGACCCTTCTGTCTGAGAATATGAAAGAAAAGGAAGAATGTGCGTGGATTTAAAATTACTGTACTTATCAAGTTGTGGAGTGAGAAATACTGGGGAAGTAGCTTGCTCTGTTGCTCGTTGTAGATCTACTACAAATTGTTTCTGATGCAGCTGAGAAAAATGCAGACCCTTAAAAAGGAACACGGACCTGTTGACACAAGTAGCAATGTGGACAAAATCATGGTACTTAAGTCTACTTTAGCAGAAGTGTCTGAAGAACTGTCTACGAATGAAGATATACTACTTACTGAGGCTAGTAGTGGAAAAAGCAAATCTTCAGCTTGTCGGAGAAAGCGAGAGTTCATTCCAGATGAAAAGAAAGATGCTATGTATTGGGAGAAAAGGCGGAAAAATAACGAAGCTGCCAAAAGATCTCGTGAAAAGCGACGACTGAATGACCTTGTCTTAGAGAACAAACTAATTGCACTGGGAGAGGAGAATGCCACTTTGAAGGCGGAGCTGCTTTCGTTGAAGCTAAAGTTTGGTTTAATTAGTTCTGCAGCCTATGCCCAAGAGATACAGAAACTCAGTAGCTCAACAACTGTGTATTTCCAAGACTATCAGAGTTCCAAATCAAATATTAACTCATTTGTAGATGAACATGAACCATCTATGGTTGGTAGCAGTTGCATTTCTGTCATTAAACATTCTCCTCAAAGCTCAATGTCCGATGTGTCTGAAATATCCTCGGTAGAGCATACTCAACCAAGTCGTATACAGAGCAACTGCAGAAGCCCTGAAAATAAGTTCCAGATTATAAAGCAGGAGCCTGTGGAATTGGAGAGAGAGCCAAGGGATGACAGAGGTTCATATAAAGCATCCATATATCCAAACTACATGGGAACTACCTTTAATGTGTACTCACATTCTCCTCCTCTCTTGCAAGTTAATAGGTCCTCCAGTAATTCCCCCAGAACGTCGGAAACTGACGATGGTGTAGTTGGAAAGTCATCTGATGGAGAAGATGAACAGCAGGTTCCGAAGGGTCCAATCCATTCCCCCGTTGAACATAAAAACGTTCATGCAACAGTTAAAGTTCCAGAAGTGAATTCTTCAGCTTTGCCTCACAAGCTTCGAATTAAAGCCAAAGCCATGCAAGTCAAAGTGGAAGCAATGGATAATGACTATGACGCGACACAGAAGTTGTCGTCACCCATTGACATGTCCTCAAAAAGACATTTTGAGCTTGAAAAACACAGTGCGCAAAACCTGGTGCATTCTTCTCACACTCCTTTCTCGGTTCAGGTGACTAACATCCAAGACTGGTCACTTAAACCAGAGCTCTGGCATCAGAAGGAACTCAATGTGAAAATTCAGAGTGGTTGCAAAACTGGAGTTGTTGAAATAAAAGACAATATCTACAATGTCTCTGAGTCAGAGAACCTGTATTTGAAGCAGGGCATAGCAAACTTGTCTGCAGAGGTTGCTTCGCTTAAAAGACTCATAACTACACAACAAATCTCTGCGTCAGACTCTGGTTAAGTTACTACTGAATAAAGGCTTATTGTTTTAACGGATGTCATTTGCAGTAGATCAGTATGTTTTGTATTATGCTGAGTTTTCACTGGACTTGTGATGTCATTTCACTGTAATGTTCACATGATGTCTGATTGGTGTCTTCTTGTGCACAAACTATGATGAGGACTAGGTTGTGTTATGATCACTATGCCTTGTGTATAGTCAAGTAGCCTGTACAAAGGCTGTATATAGTGAACTTTATTTTCTTTTGGTTCTTCTACTATAAAGCGTGTGAGTTACCAGTTACAATAAAATATTGGTGACAAACACAGGACATCTACTCCAGTTCAGTTGATTTTATGAACTTGTAAATAAGTTGTTAATTGAAAACTGGCTTTTTCTTACACTGTGCTCAACTTCACTTAACGTGTTTGGTTTTTACAGCCTAACAACCAAATTACAACGTGTGTAATCCTTCCGGACACCTTTTTCCTTAACATGTTTTGGTTTTGTTTTTTTTTTTTTTTAGAAAATAGTAGAAATAAAGTGAATATTTATAAATTGAACAGTACCAATTTATAGCCTTAGCTTTCTTTAACTTATTTATTAGTAGAAGTTAACCAAAGTTAACGCAGATTCTAACCCAGTAACTAATATCAACAACCTTTTTTGTCCTTCTTTCTTAAATGAGACCGTAACAAGTTTCCGGAATGGTTTATTGTGCCGAACCTTTTTTTTTTTTCTCTCGATATTGTAACTTGGTGTTTTAGATGAAGTTAGTTAAGTTGGATCTGTGCATCTGCAAGGTTTTCAGAGCCTTGCAGTGACGGAGTTGGAGAACATCGTCTTTGGCAAAGGGCAGCTTGTGTGCACAGGGTGCAGGCATGGACACACGTGCACAACAGCAGCGTAAAAGTCTGTCCCTCTTGCCTGCCGTGGTTCTTCCCTTGGCAGACCGTGGGCCACCTGTAGATGAAGGATAGGGCTACTGGATCTGTAAATGCTGAGCTGAGCTAGGCAAATCGCTGCAGAAGGGGCTGGCAGTCATAGCGGCAGAATTAAGAGGAGATGACCTGCTGTTTGAGTTCCCAGGGAGGGACACGGGGGGACTTTTGAGGCAGAAGCAGGTCTTACCAACCATTTGGCCTGGGTTTTAACAGGTCCGGAATACCCTGGCTCACTCGCTCACTGCAGGGCTTCTGGCAAGAACCTCTTAGATGTCAAGTGGAGACTGTGAAGAACTGCATGACCCAGGTACTGCTGCCCCTCAGAACTTAGGCAGGTGAGGAGTTCTTCACTTGATGTGTGGACAGGGCTGCGGTGCTCTTTGTCTTGGAGAAGAGCTGTTGAACCACGGAGACGACAATTACATCACATATCCTTGGTCTGGCTTACCAAAGTCATTTTAAAATGAAAAATTATTTATAAATAGAGCATAGACTTGGCAGAGGTTCTTTTCATGATGCTTCCCCCTTCTTTTAATGTACTGATAAATCAGACTAACGTAAGCTTTTTCTGAGAAGGCTTTTTATTATAATCGCCATACTGTGTAGTGAATGGAACCTTTCCATAGACTTAAAATACTAATTAAGAAAACAATATGTAGGTATTGTTTTTTAAATTAATACTTGACTTGAGTGAGAGGAAGTTTGTCAATTTTTTGGGGATATGAAGAGGAGTCCGAGTCACTCCCGATCGCTCTGAAGCTTGGTCCAGCAGTCAAGGCAATGTCAAAACTCCCTGACGTCAGCAAGGCCAGGATTTGATTCTGTACCTTTTCAGGAGCTGATGATTCGCAGCCGTGTTCTGGGAGGACCTTGGCACAGAAATCACTGGTACTTTCTGAGCTTTTTTGAGCCTTCTAACTGCTGTGCTGTATTTGTGGCATTCAGAGTTAATAAACTGTTATTCTTTTTTCATGCCTTAATAATACAATAGACCCCACGGCTGGGCTCTGTATGTATTTGGTAATTAATATAGATGACATTTCAATGTTACTGAAAATAAGCTCAGGATTATTGCATGAAATGTAAAAATTTGCATTGAATGATGGGGATATGAGACATGAGGCAGTGATTGCGACTGTCTCTCTGCTTGCTAAGTATCTTCTGTAAGCAACAATAAAATTCTTTAAATATTTTGCATATTATTTATCACATGTAATGTGTTCAAGGAGAGGACTTAAAACTCTCAGTGTTGCCATCTGTGTAAGCCTAGATCTATTGGGTTTTTTTGGTTTTTTGGTTTTGGTTTTTTCTTTTTTTTTTTCCATTTCTTGTTACAGTTGTTTGTCATAATGGAAGAATGTTGTCCTCTTTCTAGCTCATGATATATTTTGTGTATCTGTTTTGTGCAATTAATACTTAACAGTAATGATGTAGTTAATTTGTTGAAGGATGTCATTGCCAGAAAGTTATAGCATGGAGCTTAGGAGCACAATCAGATGTTATTTATACTCCCTTTATACCTTAGTGTTATGCTTCATTTGAAGAAAGAAATAAATAATTTGTCTTTTGTTCAAAACCTGATCTAATTACAACATGATTTTCTATTACGTTCATCGTCCTAGTCCAGCGCAGGGGCGTTAGCTGCAGTTGATGACAAATCTTCCTGTGCCAAAGTTAACCGCTTCTGCAGCCGGTGCCGGGAGTCTTCCACGGAGGTGGTGAAGTTAGGAAATGCAGGACTGTGGGTGGTAGCGAGAGGGCCCTATTCTCAGCTACAGCTGCAGAAGTGCGGGCTGAAACAACAGCTGCAAGTGCTGATGCCCTCCTCGCCTGTCTTTATCCTGCTTTCCTTCAGGATGTGGTACTGGGAAGGTCTGGAGAGTCACACTGGGTGGAGGGAAGGAGGGGGGAGGGAGCGGAGTGGGACTCTGTTCCCCTGATCCACACGTCGTTACGTGGGCATACGGCTGGAGGAGCTGGGGAATCGGGCAGCTGTGCCCTTCCAGCCTCCCTCCCCTGTGCTGCAGACAGCACAGTTGGCCCTGGCTGGTCTGCGAGTCACCACTCCAGATGCGAGGGCTGGTTTGAGTGCAAAATGGGCTTTACCAATGTATAAACTGGTATGACATCCTCTTAATTTACAAAAACTCTTGTAAGCTGAGCAATTAACCGAGAAAACAACATAAAACATGCTGAAAGTGAAATCTGTCTCATGGGAAAGAACATGGGTGACTAGAAAGTAACAACAATGGCCGTAGAGTGTGCCTTCCAGTCAGCACGTTGAGGAAGACCATGTACAGAAACCAGGAACTCCAAAGACTTACCCCAAAAATTGTCGTTTTTCATGGGAACACAGGAATTACCATGCCAGACCAGTTTGGCTAGTCCCAAACCTCGCCTGTGATAATCGTTAGTATGAAGGGCTTCATGGAAAGCGTTAAGAAAAGCCCATGGCAAATACTGTTGATTAGCAGGGTAAGCTTCTTCCCAGTGACGTCAGCGGATGGCTAATCAACACTGAAGTGTGAGTATCCAGTCCGCTGTTAAATCTGCCCGACCCTGTTATGTGTAATCACGGTAATACAGCCTCACTCCTATCTACACCTCTGTTTTGGTAGGTACAAAGATGGGATATGGATATGCCCATACATTATGATTTTCTGAATCCCCTCAACTTTCTGCATTCATTAAAACTTACATACTGCATGGCATATAATTGGATATATTTAAATTGTATTAATATTCTGTACAGCCAAACATCCCCTTGTTCATGAACAGGAGACAGGGAACTGGCAATTCCTGGTTAATCTCTTATTTGGAAGTTTTTGTTATGGCCCTCGTCTATATGAGCAGTTTATGAGATTAAAAACATCTATTTTCTGTAGAACTTGACAGAAATGTAAAATTGCACCGTTAACACATTTGTGAAGTTTTATTAAAAAATCTTTCCTACTCGCTAGTACATAAATAGGCTACCGAAAACAGGCAGTGTACAATGAATTTAGCAGAAAACTCACAGGGAATCCGATTAATACGGCCTTTATTAACACCATACTGTTTTAAAAATACTTTTACAGTTTATTGCACAATACGAGCTTGGTAACTACAAGAATACAACAAAACAATTTTTGGTATTTATTGCGTAAGAATGAGTAGCACACATTGTTCCATTACAGTGCCAAATTTAAAGTTAAAAATACTAGGCCAAACCCTAAGGCTTTCAACCCGGTGTGAGAGTCTACTTTCCTTTACGAAGCAGACTTTGTGTGTGCCATAAAGGGCTTACTCCAGATGGGTTACGTTGCCAAGACCTAATCTTTACAGTTCACTCCTGGCACGGGCTCCAACTGATTTTCCTATCTCTAAGGCTAACTCCTTTGTGACACAACAGTGATATATGAGTCACTGTGTTCTTATCACTGGGGTTCTAGGGAAGTTGCTCACGTACGAAAGAAGGCAGCCGGGCACTCAACTCATTTATTCAGTGGCAGCTCTAAAAAAGGGCTCAGCAAATTCTGAGCAAAAGCTCAAGAGTAGAGGCGTAGTGTTCATTTGCTTGAAAGAGCGCCATCAGAAAACATGTTCAGGACTCAAAAAAAAAAAAAAAAATAGCAGGAATGCATCTATGGTTTTTATGATTTGCCCAGCTCTTACCTGCGTGCCCACCTCGGTGGCTGTGACGAGAGTTACGGTAATTCTTCCTCCTCAAACACTGTGGAGCTCCACGGAATTACTATTGGAAGTGGTCGGGAGGACCACAGGCGCGGCCTGCAAATCTGCCATGATTTTATCCGGGTTTTAACCTGCGTGCAAGCATCCTTCCTGCTTGTGCTGCATTTGAGAGATCTGAGAAATCCTGCATCAGTCCAAAGGTTCTGGGGAACCTAAACAGCCATCTAATACTTCTGACATTAAGATAACGTGGTCAGTTTTTCCTTCTCTGTCCCTTGTGCCCCCTACAAATGGATGCACAGCTTAAAGTGTCTGGCAATTGGTACACTTCTCCATGCTGCTGAGGTTCTTGGACATGCAGATGCCTGAACGGATACCTCAGTTAATAACTTACACATGTAAGACGATCAGCCTACCCTACTATCTGTTTGTGCCAGATCTGGCATCCATTATGTCTACATTTCTGAGGCATGATACTAAACATGTTTCTTTCTAACGATTTGGACCTCTAAAAATTCTCTTTTTGTATATAAATATACTGAGGACATATTGCATTGATTTCCATGGGATTTGTGTTATGCAGCCCCGAAAGCTAGGATATTAATGGTCTGTATAACAATCAGAAAATACCAAAGCATAATATTGTATCGTATAAAATAGCTGAAAAGATGATAAAATGCAATGAGGGCCATTGTAGCAGAACACAGTGTTCCTTTCTCTGGGCCTTGTTCCCATTAAGGATTTAGAAATACTAGAGGGAGTTTAGAGGAGAACAAAAGTAAAATAATAAACTCTCAGGGGTTGATCCATGACTTAAAAGTACACGTTAAATTAGGAGTCCACACCATATACATCAATAGCCAATATATGTGCACAAAATATTTAGTTTCCGTTCTCAAAAAAAACCGCCTCGGTGACACATGTATTTTAAAAGCCTGGTAGTTTAAAATATGCACAAGCACATGCCAGAACTATTTATGTAAGAAAAACTACATTGGACACGAGACAGTAACAGTTAGACAACATACATGGCCTATCACTATTGTACGGGGCTGGAAGGAGTTGTTTATATTTGTTCATTTTTCTGTATGAATAATGGCATTAGTCTCAAAGAGAAGATTTGCAGCTTCTTTCTTCAGATAATGCATCTGGCAGTGAAAAATGCAGGTGTCGGAGAACGGCAAACAATGCCAACCTGATGGTATGGAGAGGTAGTAGAACGCATAGTTCCAGCTGGTCCAACTGCCTGAGCACCCTGGGGTGACCAAAAGCTACAGCCTGTTAGGACGGGCAGTGTCCAAACACCTCCTTTTGCAGCACTGACAGGCAGAGGCCATCAACCATCTCTCTCAGATGCCTGTTCCAGTGTCTGACCACTCTGTCAGTGAAGAAAAGCTTCTGAATGTGAAGCCTGAACCTCCCAACACAGCTCTGAAGGATTTCCATGTGTCCCATTGCTAGATCCCAGGGAGGACAGATGAGCACTTCCCACTCCACTTCCCCTCCTGTGGACGCTGTAGGGAGCGATGAGGTCACCCCTTGAGCCTCCTCTTCTCCACACCTGAGAAGCCCAGTGTCCTCAGCCACTTGGCATCCATCTGCCGAGCATCTGCAGACGATGGGTCCTTTCCAGGCGGAGGAGAAGAAAGGCCAGCGCCAAGGCCGGATGTGGGAGAGTGGGAAGAAAGCCCGTGCTCGAGGGCAGCAGCGTGGCCCCCTTTGCCTGGCTGCTTTCCAGCCATGCAGCCCGCCCCACGTGCTGGTGCCTGGCGCTGTCCCTGCCAGGTGCAGGACTCGGCCCTTCCCCTTGTTGCCCTTCTCGGGGTCCTGCCTTGGCAGGGGCTGGCTCTGGGGTGATGCAGAGAGCAGCACCGAGTTGTGACTCCGTGCAGGAGGAGGATTTGGGGCCCGCCCCAGCGAGGCTGCACCCAGCGGTGGTACAGGCTGGTAGGAGAGCAGAGTCCCAGGACGTGGGGGCAGGAGGGTGCGGTGAGGAGGAGGCCAGGCCTGGGGTGCTGAGCGATGGGGCACAGGCTGGCCCTGGAGATGTTTCCTGTCTGGCAACATCTGCCCCGGGACCAGCTGCAGGGAGGCAGGCCTGGAGCTGGGCAGCACTTGCCTTCGGGGGCAACAGCGCAGTAGCACCGTGCACGTGTGGAAGGAGTGCTCACATCCCAGGCCTGCCAGCAAAAAAGCAAACGAGCGTGAGCATCACAACCCCACCGGCGCTGTTAGTGACACCGAGACTTTTTCTGTAGATTTCATGCAATTATTTTATGGGAATAATGGGATCAGGGGGGCTGGGAGCTCTGGAGGGCTGGCACATGCCCCAGCTGACGGCCCAGTCCTGGTGTGGCCATCCCCCGAGGCCCCGTGCAGGGCTCACCGACCCAGTGCTGGTCTCTTGCTGGTCGGTGAGCCCTTGGAGCTGCTGTTCCTCCTCTTGGGGCGTCGCCGTGGCCCCCCAGGGCAGCGTTCACTGCCCCAGCTGGAGGTGGGGGGTCCGGGCAGTGCCTCCCCTGGCTCCTCCCGGGGCCTCTCTTGCTCCATGGGAATGGCAACAGGAGCAGGGGGCCAGCTGCTGCGACCCCCACCAACGGCAGCTGTTGACGTGCTGGGCAGCTCATCTCCGCTGGAGCTTACAGGGCTGCCAGAGGGCCCTGGGCTGGTGGCGAGCGACCCTCCTTGGGACGCAGCGGGACTGGGGGCACCCACAGGGCTGCCCTCTTGCCACCCGGCAGCACGGGCACCCTGACAGCCTGGCAGATGGTGGGCTTCTCTGCCACGTTGTTGCACCGAGACATGTGCGTGTCTTTGGAGGGAGGCACTCAGTGTCCGGCCCAGCAGCTCTATATCCACCTCATGGAGTGTTGGGATGCCCGTGACAGTGTCCTCCTTGGTGGGTTCCCCCACCAGGCTGCTGCCAAAGGTCTCCTCCAGCTCCTGGTAGAACATGGACTGCAGAGTCTGGAAGAGCGGTGTGTTGTCCTGGAGCCTGTTCATCCAGTTTGGGGACTGGACTCCCACAGGATGCCTGGGCACCCCTTCTGCAGCCCACCACTGCTGTTCTGGAGCACCGTGGAGTTCGTGGGCAGCTGGGAGCCTGCGAGCTCCTCCCACCTGGCGGATGATGACCGATCGTTTCACGGGTGGCCTGATGACATGCTCCTTGTAGTCGTCGTCCGCCTGCACTGAGTGTAAGATGGAAAGAATCCTCTGCTTGCAGAGGGGGCACTTGGGATGGTGCTTAGCCCACAACAGGATGCACAGGAAGCAGAACTGGTGGAGGCATGGCATCATGAAGCTGGCGTCCTCCCAGCTGCCCAGACAGATGGGGCAGTGGTCCTCCTGCTCTGTGGCTGTGCTCTTCTGCCCGTGCGGCAGTGGGCTGGGGGGAGCTGGGGATGTCGAGCCACTCCCTTTCCCTGGCGCTGCAGCAGCGGGTGTCGGGCTGGAAGAGGGAGAGAGGCCACGGTTGGTGGCTGGCCCGGGGAGGGGAGGAAGGAATGCCCAGGTCCCTCAGGCAGGAAACCCTGCCAGCTGCCCAGGGTGAGGTGTCCCCTCCCAGCTCACCTCGGCTGCTGCGAGTGCTCCTCCTGGCTGCCCCGGCTGCCCGAACCTGACAGGGCCGGGGAGAATCTCCTGACGATGACTCTGGGGTCAGTCACGGAGAGCTGCAGGGATCAACTCCCCGAGCACAACGCCAGAACCAAAGGCCTCGCTGCACACTCCAAACCTCGCCACCTGCTCAGCTGGGTTGCAGCCACAAGCCTGCCGGGTGGGGCTCGGCACCCCAACATAGGCAGCAAGGGGTGCCAGGTCACGATGTGTCGCTAGGTGACATCACGGTCTGTTGCTAGGTAACGTCGCAGTCCAACGCTTGGAGGGGTCTCAGTCCAACCCTTGGGGACTCAGTGAAATCCGAATTCAATGTCCTCAGCCATTTCTTTTAGGACCTGCTCCTCTCTCTGCTGACCAGCCATAGGACACAAGAGAGGTCTTGCCATAACATCCATTAGCTGATTCAGTACTCCAGGATGAATTCCACCAGATCCCATGTACTTACTTATGAGCATTAGCGTGGCACAGCTGGCCCCTTACAACTTCCGTGTCCACAGACGGCACCACTGCTGCTCCTGCCGTCATGGTCCCCCAGCTCAGAGGGCTGAAGCAGCCCACGGTCTCACATGAGCATGAGAGTCTGTGGCAGAGAAAGCATTCCATACCTCTGCTTCCTCTGCACCCCTCTTTGCCAGGGGACCATCTTCAACAACTATGGGCCCTATATTTTCTCTTGCTGTAAACATACTTTAAAAATCATCTCTTGTTGTCTGGTACAAAAATAGCCAGTTTCCACTCTAGTTCACTTTTGACCTTTCACGTTGTCTCCTGCGTATGCAAACAGCAGCTCTCTGGCCTTCCTGCGAAGCCTGACCTCGCTTCCAGAGATCATCCCATCCCTTTTTCCTCCTGAGTCCCAGGAGGAGTTCCCTGTTCAGCCAAGCTGGGCTTCTGCCCTGCTTGCTTCACTTGCGCCTCAGCGGGAGTGCCTGCTCCTGTGCTTTTAAACGGTGGTTCTTCAGGGCTGACCAGCACCCAGGGACCCCATAACCCTCAAAAGCAGAGTGCCACTTCAAAGTAGCTCCTTGAGTAGCTTAACGTTTGCTCTCTTGAAATACAGGGTAGCAACTGTGGTGAACTTTCTTCTCAGTACACTGAAAATTTTAAACCCAACCATTTCATGATCAGTGTGGCCAACCCTACCAACACAGTGAGAGATATATGGAAATTAGAAAGAATGCCTTGTATATGAGAGTCCACGATGCAACTTTCTGTCTATACTGGGTCCCTGGTTTATGTAATATCTATGCGCCAGTCTCTCCAGGCACAGAAAAAATGAAAGTGTGACCTGTAGATGACATGCAGGGGGAACAATCAGTCAGTCTGCAGTCTGAATTCTTTATGAACCACTCTGTTTTGTCAGCAGTCTCTCAACTTCTTAACAAGTGCAGGATTATGGTTGAGAAGGAAACTGACTTCTCTGCCTTAAAAAATAAATGCTACAAACTCCTCACTTTTATGTATTATGATCATGCTTGGTGTGATAAATAGTTAAGCAACATGGGAGATTGTACAGAAAGTCAGCTGGCTGTCAGGAGATTATAAGTAGGATGTGATATAACACACTTGAGCAGCAAGAAAAGCCCAAGAACCTCCTGGAGCCATTTTATCACGATCTGTTACAATCTGTCCATGTGACACTTGCTAATCTGGTGTTTTCACTCACTAGCTTGCTTCCATGTGAGCCTGGAGTGTTTGTTAATGTTTATTTTTCTTCTGATAGTCCTGCTCACATAAAACTCATGCGATAACGCTCCTTGAGGAAGACACTCACTTTCTTTTCATGTGTGGCCTCAAGAGACTACAGAGAGAATCCAGAGACTCCATCCCAGAGTCTCCTCTCTCTACAACATGTCCTTATAATGTGGCTGGAAGAGGACTATTTTCCTAAAAGTGCATTGGAGGTATCAGGCAACCATGGCCTAAAATACACCGCTGCCGCTCAGGAGCGACGACTGCATGCCCCTCAGTCGTTGGCTAGGATGTTTTTTCCCCTCCTGTTGATTCCCATGGGCAGAGCTCGGAAAGCTTCCCTCGGTACCAGTAGCGATCTAGTCGAAGCTGCTTCATTTTCCCATCCATTGCAGTTAGTTCAGATTCCAGATGCGCAAATTTTCCGTAAGTTGCTGAAGCTATCTCCTAAAATAAGTAAATCACAGGGTCATCAGTTCAGTCCCATGAGCAACCCTTAACTAAAATCTCAAATTAGCAAACCCAGTTCTCTTGACTTCAGCATCCTTGCTCCGTTTGAAATGTTTCCTTCTTCCGTTACCTGCATTTTTATTGCTTTTATCTGTAGCACCACAAAAAGCATTTACGGGTATCTAAGTATAAGTGAGTAATCCTCATTACATTTTAAAAATGAAAATATTTAGAGCTGAGCCTAAAGAAACCTGACCTCATTGTTTACTCCTGACCTCCAGATGACATTTTTCCTGACTCCTGTGTAGTGAGATAATCTCAATTCTACTAATTTACTGTGGCTTTAATTTGGCATAAAATTTCTGGCAACATTGTATTACTCAATTTTTACATCAGATGAAGGAAAGGGGATCCAGCCTTCAACAAGGATTTCATTTGGTTATGGCAGAATCCTTCTGTGCAGTGTAACAGGGGTGCTGGCCACGGGGAGGATGTACAGAGGCAAAGCAACAACAGCACGTTCTTCATCACGTAACCGCGGTTTGATAGCTTGGGCCCTATTTGTTATTTATAACGCATGTCTTTCTTTACAGAACATGGTCTGATAACTAGCTCTCAGTATTATTTTCTTGGTCTGTCTGCCTCAGTTTTGTTGAGTATTTTCTGCGCCATCTCTGAAAATGCTTGGCTCCAAAACCTAGTTAATTACATTGTAGTTACTTCAAAGGAAAAAAACTCTTTTTGTTGACGCTGGAATCCTTTAGAACAGGAACCAAACCGTGGTCCTTAGGTACTCAAAGTTTAGGACACAAGTTTATAATTTTTTTTAAGACTTTTTTTTTTTTTTAAGACACACTTTATTCACTCTCTTTCCAGTATCACAGGTTCAGCTGAAGCTGCAGTCCCACAATATCCACAGGGCAGTTGTCTGCATATGGGAAATGGTGGTTTTCCTGAACTGCAGCAGATACCCTCACTAGAATTTCAATCAGGACCATTCACGGTTATTAAGGCACTTAGGTAAAGGAAAAAAGAAATAAAACTACAGACGCCAATAATTTTTATTGAAATTGAAGGATGACTAAAAGTCCAAGGACAGCCTGCAGTTCAGTAAAAATATTACTAAATCTGAGGTGTAAAAGAGGGACAGGTTACTGGAATATGAACTGTTTTTCTTGGAAATGATATAGCGTATGTGTTTGCCTATCTGTCTATTTATAACATGAAACATGACTCAAGCGCATTTTTCCTGTGCAACATGCTAAAAGTGTTGCATGGGTTTGGAATAAGTGTAAAATGGTGACATACATGCAAAAGCTGCTATTATGAACTGACCCAGTTTTCTTTCACAACCTGTCAAAAACCCTGAGGAAACAATAATGATAATTAATAAACAGGTTTTGAAGCTAAGCTGAAAAGAAAGTGTTTTGCATATGGTGCTGAGTAATTTTTGTAACACTGAAAGTGCATTTCTGTAGCACTCCAAGCTATGTTTTCACAGTTTGGTGAAGAAGACAGTGTCTGTTCAAAACTTCTGCTAAATTTATGCCTTAGTACATTGCTGAAGCATTCACTAGAGAAATGGGAGCTCTTCTGTTCTTGTCTGTGACCATTTTACCACTCAAAGGTTATGGGAAAGAACATTAAAATGGGGTAAAGAGCAACAGAATATGCAATGAAATCAAAAGAATTTCTCTCAGTATAGCTGATTAAGTACAACATCAGGCAGAAAGTTAAGTAAACATACAGTCATAGAAAAAACATCCTACACTGGGGGAAAGACTCCTTTGGTTCTTCTTGTAAGAAGAATTGCTGGATGGCAAGTCTAATTCTCACAAGAACTTTGTTGCAGACTTTGTACTCAACATTTGGAGCTTATCCTGTCAAGCAGAAAGTACAACCACATGCAGAATGAAAACATTTCAGTTTGTATGACAAATGTCACTTGAAAATGGGCTTTGCTTTTAATTTAGAACATTGTAAACACATCGGGAGAAACTAGTTTTGATCATTTGCCAAATATTGCACAAGTATTTAGACTAATAAATAGCCTTCTATAACAGGAAGTGTACTGTATATTTTATGTGTTCCCACAATTTTTAAGAGAAAGTCTCATCCCTTCTGTTTCACAGATGTTTCTAGAGAAAAAGAAAGCTAGATAAAATAGCATATATTATTATCAAAAAAGCATTTCAATCTTTAGCCAAAGATGTAGGGAACATTAAGAGTACATTATAAATAAAAGTATATTTTAATTAGAGGGTTTTGCTCACTGATTAGTCTTTCAGACCCCAGGTTAAAGTCATGACTTTCTGAATAAAATATGATGTCTAGTTAAGAAAATAATCATAGGGTCTACCATGTCATTATTTTCATTGTGTAAATTACAAAGTAAGGCATATTCCAGCTGTTTGGAAACCCAACCCGTTGAGTTTTCTACGACGTTATTAAAGCATGCGGATCAGATCTTCACATGTAGAATGTACCAAATACTCTCCCTCATGCTGCTGTTACCAAGGCTGTGACAGGCTCTGAGATCTAAGGGTTTTGTTTGGTAAACTCTGCGCTGGACTCGCCCTTTTTGTATCCAAAACATCGCAGGAAGGAAGCAAGGCCAAACAACCCCGAAGCCTGTTACGGGCAGCGAAACCTCTCTTACTTACGTTCCCTTACCATCTGGCTTTAAGGGCTGATAGTATGAAGCAAGCAAAACCAGCTCCAAACATGGGAAGAATATTCCTGCTTCTCACCCTCCACGCAAACTGCATGGGGGGTGGTGGTACAAGCCAGATCAAGGAAAGCGTGATTATCTTTATTTGGGTTTTCAGAGGAGAAAGATGTTCTGTGAATAGCAGAGGTAACCCGCTAAATACCACAGAAATCCAGCGCGACTCTGCGGAAGGTACAGGGCAGTATGCAGACTGCTCAGCAAGTTCTCGGAACTTGAGTGAGTTTGAGAATGTTGAGAATGCAAAGTAAAGTGGATCGGAGTGACCACGGCGTGAGAGCTGATCAGTTTTTAAAAGAGATGGAGCAATGCAAAATTAAATCAGCAGGCGGAAAAAAATGCAGAAATCGAGAAGACAAGTCAAAGAAGCAGAAAGTTCAGAAGAACTGGCAAAGAAGTGATACTAAGGACACAAATTAGGAGATGGGGGATGTAGGAAGGGGGCAATTTGCTTAATGACAGCTTTCACTGTCACCAAGCATAAGCAAAACACACAGAAGGTGGAAACTAGTATCGGTTATGTAGGCATCTATGAGGGTCTGAGGTAGAAAATGAGCTAAATACACCAACAGGAACAAGAAGCATATATGCACATCAGCACTGTAAAACTGAGAGGGGAATTGCTCTCCTACAGGACAGAAAGGAGGAACTAATGATAGATAATGCAGACAAAATTTAAAGGTTTCATATTTTTGGATTAGCATTCCTAACAAAGCTAATGCAAGCCTGTGGCCAAGACAATACCTGTCCAAGACAGCATAAGAATACTTCAGTGAGCTGGATGCTTTCAAATTGGCAGACACCAAAAAATTTAAATTCTTACAAATCCAAAGTAAGGATTTGCGAGATTCTTGCTTATACAATCATCTGAAGCTATCTCAGATACTGCAGTAGCTGTTCTTGAGAAATGGGGTGATGCTCCGGGGAAAAAAACAGAAATACATTACTTGTTTCAAAAATGGGAGGCAAACTGAAAAACTATGGATCAATCCTACCTGTAGACACTCGAAAGTTAGTGAGGAAACAGGTGAGAACAAACGAGTTCATCATAAACACACTAAGCTACCTTACTCTACCACAGGGGAACAGGACGTGGGGTAGGGAAGAATAAGGAGATATCTATCTATCTATCTATCTATCTATCTATCTATCTATCTATCTATCTATCTATCTATCTATCTATCTCTTGACTGCTCTGCAGGTCTTCTGTCTCACATGACAGACGCATAGTAGGCTAGGGAAGTGTGATCAAGACAAAATTGCTAAAATGGGGATGCAAAAGCAGTAGTATGACAGTACCTCGTGGTAAGTCAACAGTTTTTAATCGCTAAACAAAAACTAGACTGAGTGGGATTTTGCAGTAGCCCACACCTAGTTTCATCTTTTAAATGCTTCCATTAAAACTGTGAAACTGTAACAACATGTTTATTAAATCTGCAGAGAATCTGGAGTGGAAAGAGACTGTCTGTAAATTGGAACACAGGTTTAAGATTCAAAATGATGTTGGCAAAATTGGAGAAAGGATATGCAAGTGAATGGACAATATTCAACATTAAATGCAAGATATTATATTCAGACAAGGATGTTCAATCGCACAATTGCATGATGAGCAGCAACTGGCTCATGACAGGCGTCCACGGGGGTGACCTGTGACTTGTAATGGACTACAGGTTGATCATGAGTTAACAAGATCATGCTGTCGGAATAAAGCGTATTGGGACACATAAACAGGAGAACAGCTTATAAGGTGCAGAAAGATATTCTGCATTATTAGGGCTTTGAGTGTTTCCAGTTTTGGACACTACCTGCAAGAAGAACATGAAGCAAAATCCAGCCAATGGCAGAGAATCCAGAATAGGGCTATGAGAAGGAGCTCATCAAACTCAGGACCTACAGGAAAGACTGAGAAAATATAGGTGAATTAACCTAAAAAAGAAAAGACAAAGATACAGATAATAATCTTCATGTACATAAAATGTTGCTGTAAAGAATAAGGTAATTGTTTATTGCATATTCAAGAAGGATAAGATGAGAAGTAATAGGCTTCAACAACAGCAAGAAAAATTAGAACTGGACATTGAAGAAAACACACAGAAAGGGTTCAGAAGCACCGGACCAGACCAGTTGTGAAGGCTGTGAAGTCTGCACTGTGGGGAATTGTTAAAAGCACCTTAGATAAGGATCTGTCAGGATGTGATTTTTGTGGGGGAAGGGGATAAATAGGTCTATTCCTTGAAGATCCTTCAGCCCTACCTTTGTGCAGTTCTGTAATCTGTCTTGGCCCTAACTGTTTATCTCCTTAACGACCCTTCTCTGTCTCAGAAATCATTATGTGCAAAGAAATAATCAATATTTGCAATGTACCTGGGAATAGTGCTGGTTGGATTGCTTTCTTGTGAGTACAATCAAAGAATCAACGATAATCATCAAGGAATTCACGCGCTTATGTACAGCTCTACAAACCATGCGTGTCCCTACTGAGGGAAACAGGCTCAGCTGTATGTGGATTTACCATTGCTAGAAATACCGTAGAATCATACAATATCTCAAGTTGGAAGGGACCTGTATGGATCATTGACTCCAACTCCCTGCTTCTTGCAGGACCAGCTAAAACTAAATCGTGTGACTAAAATATATACAGTCGAGGAGATGCTGTAGGAGTCACTGGTACGTAGAATAAGGATTCATACTTCTGTATTATTTCCAGTCTGGCTTTCATTAGATTTAGTGTTTTAGCCTTCTCCCCACCTCCCTTTCATCAAATCTTTTATTTATTGCAGCTTATCACTATTGCTATCAAAAAAAAAAAAAAAAAAAAAGCGCTTATAGAGTGAGCTTTAATATAATTGGATGACATATTTTCCTTTTATAACATGTAAAAATGCATATACAGCCATTATGATTTGTTCTGGGTCTGGCTTCAGCCACTATTGAAAACTTATTGTTCCATAATAACACATGAAAATGACAGGTAGTGTTTTAGCTATCTCTGCTCCCCGAGTGCTTTTTGAATTATGGCTCTGTTGAAGAAATATGTGTCTATTATAATCACACTTTTTGAAGTGATTACTTCACTTATAAATTATTTTCATTACCTTCTAAAGTTGCTATCACATCTTGACCCGTATCTGATTCCTGCCTAATTAAACACTTGATTACCTCATCAATTCCTGTTTGAAATGTCAAATTATTACTAGTAATGTTTTATTGCATAGCAGTAAGAATTATATTGGTAAGAAGACCCAATTCTCTCTTGGAAAAGCTTTAGCTCAGTGGATCAAAATTTCCATATAGATCTAACTAGGAACTTGCCTTAGTTCAAAATTGCAGATAAACAGAAAACTGATATTTCACATTTATAATGTGAAAAAGCTGTACAGTCTGTCAAAGGTTTTGAAACTTCCTAGCTAGACTGTAGTAGAAAAAAAATGTACAAATTACTTCTGGAGAATGTAATTCTTAAGAAAAAAGTGTTCCTTTGACTAGACATTATTTTTTACTGAGCCTTTTCCTTACTTTGTCTTCAGACAATGAATCACAGACACTAGTTGGAAAAATTCAGTTGTGTCACATCTACCATCAATGCAAATGAATATATTGCTCAGTATTTTTCCATGCTAACCCAAAATTTGTCAAATTATTGGATTTTCAGTTCATACTGTAGTGATTCCCTTACTTGTTCTCATTGATATAAATCAGTTGTTTTCCTGATCCAGTTTAAATACAAGTTTTCTTTTTCTAACTGTACCATGTACTGCCATAAACACAGATTTGCCTAGATTCAGTATCTGTACTTTCATTGCCACTTTTATATCTTTCACCCCTTTTAATTTACCTTATCTGTTAAAGAGCATGGCTTTCTCAGAGTGAGGAACTGAAATTTTCTAAAAATATGACCTTTTTGTGTACTTAGATTAAAGTAGCTAAAATCTGCAGTCCCTTTCAAGTTCAGGGGATTGGAATTAAGGTTTATGAGAAAATACATCTAATTTAGCAGAAAGGCAGAGGAGGCAGACAAAATATACAGAATTTGGATTAAAATGATACACAAAAAATTAAGGAAACATCCTTTTCAGGATAAAATAAAGTGAAATCCTGGCTCTAATGTAGTTAAAAGGAATATAACAATTGAGTTCAGTTGTACCAGGATTTTACTGTGTTTATCTTGAAGCAAAATCAATACTTTTGAAGTTAATTTCATCTGAAGACACAGTGGAGGTCTTCTAGTACTTGGTCATAGAGCTGAATGAATAAAAATCTTATCTTGTATGAATTGTACAGCAATAATCCAATTTCAGTTGTCTGCTTTAATTTAAACCACAAAATTAATAAGCTTAATGTTCTGCAGTAAATTTGTATGTAAAAACTGAGTATGTATTTTCTGTCTAGTTGGTTAAAAGATAGCATTTTTTGCCAAAATTGTTTTGTGGTTCATCTGCCAAGTCTTGTAAAAAGAGCTACTTTCTTTGGAAATTTCTGTAAACTCCTAAGTGTATAAAACAAAATAATTCGGTAGCATTATAGCATAACAAAAAAATATACCCAGCACTGTTAAGACATAACTGGGGAATTGAATCTCAGCATGCTAGAAAACCATTTAAGGGAAAAAAGCATTAGCAAATGCATGTCATTTTGCTTGTGTAATTTGTCATTAAGAAGAGAAAAATAAATATGTAGGTCAGAGGTGAAAGTTCAATTTTACAAAAAGTCCTTTCCTGTATTTTTAGGTCTTATTAGAAGGGAAAAATGCAGGTCTTACAATCTACTTTGGAATTTTCTTGGGAAAGGATGAAAAAGTATCCACTCCTTTGTACTAACAGTCTTACAGGGGTATTGGAGTTGTTGAGATCAGACAACATTTCCTTCTTTCCATTTGGCCTCATGGAAACCCCGTTACCCCTGCGTCCTGTGCACAAGGTTTTCTTAGAGAGGCAGACAACCAGGTCATCTACAAATTCCCTGGGAAATTTTACAAGTCATTTATGACTGACAGGTCCAGCATTGCAAAGAATTAATTGATCTTTCACCTTATTGCTGGAAAAGTTTTATGAGGTGGGTTTGGACCAGACCAATCAGGAGTCTGAGGGAGTTTCCTAATGCTCTTCCCTCCATCCTTGATGTCTCTCATAGGGAAGCTATGCCAACTCAAAGCAAAATATTTTTTTGACATTTATCTTTAAGCTCCTGCAAACGTTCCATGTCAGGACATGACCTGAACTGATGCTAGTAAGTCATACCATGTTATTCATATTATTTTTGAGAATCTTGCACCGCTATATGAGTAACGTTACTTTAGAACAGTTCATTCCTCTACCAAGGGGAAAAACCCCAGTAATCTATAAAGACAGTACTTTGCTTTGGTAGTTATACTCGCTCTATACAAAATGTAGCTTTAGAAGTGGTTTCAAACAGAGCAGAAAACCCCCCTCAAACATATGTTTGCATGGATTTAACTCCTGCTATGGCACTGTTTCAATATTACCTTATTGCCCCACTTTTATCCAGAACACACCTGTGTTTTCATAAGGCTCATCTCTAAACTGCGGGCCTTCCATGATGGGAATACTGCAGCTTAGGCAGCTTGTGTGGCTTTTGACAGAAAGGTGAAGCGTTAGCAAAAGGCACATCCCAGGCATTCCAGTGATGTCACCGACAAAGTGTAGTTCTCTGTAACAAGACATGCAGATGACACATTAAGGCGAGCTGGTGTATCTTTCAAGACAGTTATTTTCCTCCAAGGCCAATCTTAGAAATGACTAGGCCATTCTAGTTTAAATTTAGCCAAAGCCTGAGGCAGGCATTCAGCATGGCAAATCCTAGTCTGAATGGCTACATCTACTACAATTGTAAAACGTTTTATGATGTGGGCAGGTGGACAAACGTAGGTGGCATCTGACTGTAACATGAAATAGTTTTCTGCTTCTGCCCTTCACATACAGAAAAAAACCCCAGTGGGTCTGGATGAATAGCGCCATGCCCAAGCCAGCCTCCAAGTGGTTAAATGTCTCTAATCTATTCTGCATCCCACACACAAGTGTGTGTGGGAATGCTTGTAAATTTAATGAAGTGCTGACTGAAAGAAGTTTATGCCTGGCTTCCAATTAGATACTAATAAGCTAACCTTAGGTAGCATAAACTCTTTCTTATTATGAAGATGGAATATGTTAGCTATAAGCAACATCGGAGTGCCCAACTTTGTAACATTGCCAAGAATTTTTTTTCCCTTTTTTTTTTTTTAACGGAGAACAAGCTTTTCCTTTTAACATCTTGGCTCCGTTCACCTCTTTTTTGAAGTCAGTGTGACCTCCCCATCGATTCCAATGGGTTTTGAATTAGGGTCTTAGATGTGCAGTTGTTGCTAATACAGGGTAAGTGTTCAAGTACTGCACAAAATGAGTAACAAAAAGTGGTTTATAAATTTAGCTTGCACGATAATCTCACCCAGAAGATAGAAAAGAGGACAAGAGGACATCTATTCTTTTTTCTTAGATCTCCCACATCCTAAGCAAATGGTCATTCTCCACCTATTCAGGTCCAGTTGCATGTTCCAGCTACCTCCAGTCTCCAATTTTAGGCAAAATTCGGGGATATTTGTCCCTCTATTAGAAATGGGACAGGATAAAAAGGGTTTACAGTGTGCTTCGCCTGCATCTTTCATGAGGTGCACCTGTATGATGCATCTTTAATGTAAGCACTCTGACCTCTGTTACTCTGCACAAGCAATATGTTCAACCGTTTCCTCAGGCATAAAAAGTGAACTTTACTGCTAAATTCTTTAAAAAAGTGAGCTGGGTATACAGAGCATTTCAACACCCAACTTTTAGGACACCTAGTTGCTCTGCTGGATTCTACAGGCTTTGGAACCTACATGCCCAGGAGAAAAGGTGGACACACAAGGTTCCATCAAAAAGCACTGTAAGTGGCAAACAATCTAAGCTAGCCAATGGGGACATACTGAGGAAAGCAACACATTTTACAAATTTTATCCTATTCATAAGGTTTCTCAGTCCTATAATTAGGAAAAAAATTGTTTTGCCACTTACTTGGATTTTTACAAATATATTTGGAAGGTTGTGGCACCAAAAATTGCTCCATCTTCAAATTGTTATTGCTATCCAAATTGTTATCTGTTTTTTACCTTTGCTGCTAGCTTTCTATTAATAACAGTGTAACAGCTGGTCGCATTCTATACTGGGAATGGAAAAGTAGCTCACTTGGTGCACTAAGCGTCTCGTAAGCACATTTTTTCTCCAAGACATACTGTATCTGACAAGTCTGACAGACCACATAATAGAGCCAGTAAGAAGTTTTCAGCCAGTCCATGAAATTGAAGTCTTAGCTACAGTAAAAATGACTAAACAGATGCAAATACGATCTCAGAGAAATGCCACTTTGTGAACATGCACAAATGAATTTTCATAAATCTTAAAATGTTACTTCAATTAATTTTTTTTTCTAGTAATGAATAAGGAATATATGTACTGTCTCTTAATTAAAACTTAGTTATTTTCCTATTCTGGCCATTAAGAAACAACCCCCCCCCCCCCCCCCCCCCCCCCCCTTCAGTTCTTGTTTACAACTGTAGCTATTTTGTGCACTTCTGTTTTGGTATATGCAATAGTTCAAGGTGTAAAAGTTTAGAAAGGTTGGTATTACGATACACTTGTGTATGTTTTTTTATACATAACTCTAAAACCATCACTCTATACTTGAAAAAGAAAATTTTAAAGAAGGATTTTCCTCCAACAGACTTATATAATAAATCGCCTTACTCTCTCTATACCCCTGTGTACTTTTTCCTTTTAGCTTGTTATCTAAGCTTTGCTGTTTGAACAATGGTTTTCTTCTTCTCTAGCCCCATTTTCTTTGTATATTTGATCCTGTCATGAAGTTCTAACTGAATCTGTGACATCAGTCATTCCCATGGCAACAGACTGACGCTTTAAACATAGCATTATGATGAATTCAACACAGGGTCGAGTAAGAGGAAAACAAGACTGAGCAAGATTTTATTAGAGCACAACAGTAATCTGTCAAAAGGGTGGAGAAAGGGACATAAATGCTTACTACACTTCCACTTTTTAACATCACAGTTCTGCCTGACAGTCCATACATTGTGGTTATTTACTTCGGATGTTCACCATATTTGATGCAACATCTGTGGCACTCAGACACTGCCAAAAGTTTCAGACATATCCATTAGTCTTGTTCTTATGTATCTAACATAAGACACGTAAGTAGGTTTTCACGACCACTTGCAATTGTAAATAAGCTCAGTAGAGGTAGTGGGCTCTCGTCAGCTTTTAAAAATCATGCTTAAAACATTCCAGGTCGAACTTTGAAAATCCGGAGCACGGGCAACCACTGGGAAATATGGCTGCACATTAATGTTTCTCAGTAAGTTTATGTTAAGGAATGCCGAAGGTTTAACTCATTAGGAGTCACAAAAACGCTTCTTTTAAAAAGTATTTTTAGTCCTGTAGAATCTAATTTATGTAATGACAAAAATATCCTCTTTTCTGTAAATGACATACCCTTTAGCTGAATTCTGATATTATGCAGTGTCTCAAGTATAATGCAGACCTACACATGGATATGGATTTCTGCCCGGTCAAGTTCCTACTCCACATTTTCCAGGCTAAAGGGCAAATGGTTGTATTAGAAATTTTACTAAAAATCTCATTCTGGGGTCAAAGCAGACAGAGGTAAGAGGTGCCATCTCCTCTGAGGTTCCAACTTGTTCCCTCCTCATCCTACATTGTGTAGCTTAACCGAAGCTATACTGGCAAGGCTCTTATGGTCACCGAGGAACCAGATGCTGTGGTGACAGCATAACTACAGAGGAAACTACAAAAGCTTTATTCTGTAGTTAAAGAAGCTATAGCATTCTGTGTTTCTGTGCAGTGGTGACTGGAAGGATTGTCAGTTTTAGTCCTACCTTACCCAAGATGCATGAATCCAAAGAAGTATGGCACGTCTCCTTTATGGTTCACTGGCAGAGGGTGGAAAGATGACAAGGATTCTGCATAGCTCTGTTGCAAGAAATACCAGTCTTGAGTCTGATCAATACATGGACTAAAAATCACCCCAAGAACTGTCCCAATATACCTAATCGTATTAAATATGCATTCCAGTACTCAGTTTACTAGCTCTTCTCAACACCCTGGTAATTTTTTCACCACGCTGTTTTAAAACACTGTTTCAGAACATGGACACATCCCATTCTTGCGCATATTTTTACTTCTTCCACCTATTGTTAGACTGCATATACCACAGGAAAATGGCACGTTTTTGCTGACTTCAGCAAAGAATGACACCTATTCTTAACTTTTTTTCAGGTATACTGTTGAAACAGCACAAATGCCACAGAATTTCTGAAAGCTGTGGGCCATTTCTGAAGCAGAAGACTGTGGGCAATATCAGCCTAACGTTCTGGCTTAGTCTTGGATACCTGGCTTAGTTATTTTTTATTTTTTTTACCTGCTGCTACCAGGGCTAAGAAGACAGAGTATATTGTGTTCTGCTCAGAAGAAAAAATATACTTCATAGGGCATAAGGCAACTGGCATATAGTTTCACCTTCCAGACATAAAGTAACATACACAAAAAAGGTACTATCTAGAAATAAAATGTTAACTATGACCCTGAAGACAGGTTAATTTTTGTAGACACGTTTTCTTTAATTGACGTTTAATTTTCACAAATTGCAAAAACTGATTCCTAAATGAGATCCTAATTTTCAGGATTTACAAAATCATGTTTTTAAAGAGCGTTAAGAAACCAGAAAACTGAAAATTGCAGCAGTTGGAAACAGCTGTTTACTGTCATTGGTGAATAACTCTGTATTCAGTCTGTGCCTAGCCACATAAAATACTGGCCTGTTAGCATTTATTTTTCTTTTATTTTCACATACCAGTTGCTAGGTTCATTGTTCTTAAGGATCTTGCTTTCTTACACAGACAAATTACTTACACTGGGGTGTTTAAGTAGAAAAAAGGCTATGGTGAAACCATTTTTACAAAAGGTAGAGTCCTTAGCTTATGTAGCTAGCAATTAATCTGTTCCTGTACCCATGTGAGACATACAAGATTGTGATTATTTAACCTCTCGTCCTGTCCTGGAAATTCAGGTCATAAGGTCATTCAGATTCTTTGACATTAGAAGAGTTCTTATATATGACAGAATAAGCCTTCACTGAAAACGCTTATTCAGCTTACCAGACTGTGTTAATTGCATCAGTAGGTAGACAGTAAAGAATTCAGGAAAATACAGTTAAGGTTAGAATGCAAAAGATAACCTAGTCTAATGAAACCGAATAGAAGATCAAAAGAGCCCCCAGTGTTTTTCCCATATGGCGTGAAAATGATGTGTGGAGTTTCTTAGAAAGACTGAAATATATTTAGTAGATCTCTGCACGACATATTCTTAATCATAAAAGACTAAAAAGTAAAAGCAATGAACATGAATACATTTTACATCATAACAGCTTAAAATTTATCTTCAGCGATTTGTGCATAATGTGTCATATTTTTCAAGCAGTAACTATGCAACTGATTTTCTTCAAAAATTATTCCGCTTTTAGCAAAGAGGTAAACATCAACTTCGCATATTACCTACAGTACATCCACTGTAAGCTCAGTTACAGTGTGTCGACATAAACCACCTAAGGAAAAAAAAAAGGCATTAGCTGAACAGAAGGGACACATAATTATGCCATTCGGGAATGTAATATACATCTTAACTCGTGGCTTGCTCATGAGCAGTCATAAAGAACTACATTTGACAAAAACAGTCTATGAAGTGCTGTTGATTTTTCTATGACATTTTATAATGTGAGCATAAAAGACCAGGTTTCTCTTAGATCCTATTAGGGACCTGGATTTCATGACAAATGTATTGTCTCTAAACAGTGGAGAGTTTCTTGATGAGTTCTTTCCATTAGACACCACATTACATCAGGACAGAAGCATTAAAATATTTTTCTTCTCCTAATTTTAATGATGACAGTAATGTGCAATTTTTTTAAAATTTAATTTTGTTTCCTTTCTACTGAAATGTCCTTTATTACTTTAACAGATGAATTGCCCCTCTGTTTTTCTACATGCTTGTTTGGACAGAAACCCCAGAATCTGCTTTTAGATACTGTTTTTATTAAGTGAGTAATTCTTTGTTCCAAAATGCTTCCTTCTCCGGGCTAATGCTTCGTTCTATTTCATTTCTCTAGACAGCATAGATTTGACAGGATTGTTTTACTGCCTCCTTTGCAGCAGGCCAGATAGCTTTTTACCACACATAAAGGCACGCTGATAAAATTGGAAAATCCATTTTCTACTAGAATTTCATATCAACTATCTTAAATCAAATGCCAATTACATCAGTGGTTTTCTACCTGATTTCAGTGCTTCTTGTGCAGCTTTCACTGACCCCTCTTACACTACATGAAAGCTTGCCTTTTCAGTGGCCGAAGGATACAAAGATGGAAGGAGGGTATTGCTTCATACAAAGGCTTGTCTAGAAGCCTGATCATAAAGAAAATAAATGATTTAAACAATATTTATAAATAGCTGAACCAGGTACATTCACTGTAAGAAGAGTACTCAGTGATGTTGCAGTTTGGCTGCAGTTTGGCTGAACGCAGTTATTTAACTGAGCCCATGAAAGTCTGTTCTGCTGAGCTACTTTAATAAGAAAGCTTTTTGAAAGTTTTGGCAACAGGAGACATACCAGCATCCGGAGACTCGGAGTTGTTATTAGATACCAATACCTCAATTTTTAGGAATCTCCACTGTTCATCTATTTTTTATTTCCACTATCTTTGCTTAATCTAACCCCATAGAAATAAATAACCTTTATTTAATTTGCTTTTGGGATAAACTGTGTGCCCTGCCCCAGAAAGAAAACATTCTATATATTTCTATATATTTTCTTTATTAAATGTCTGCTCAATTCCTGCTGGTACCCTTAAGCTTAAGGAGGTACCCTTAGACCCTCCTTAGGCTCTGATCTTCTGATATTACATGGTTGTAGCTCTGTGGCAACTACTGACAATTTACCCGTGCAAGAGGCCTTGCTCAGCACATTTATGGTTCCTGTAATTGTTTTAACATTCTGCCTTGTTTGTGATTTGCAGGGAATAGGCAGACAATTCAGTTGTTTCTACCTTCCATCTCTGGGAAGTCAGATTTTAAGAAGTCCCTTGTGTAATTCACTCACATATGCCAGACGCTTGTCCACTAAATCCATCCAATGCAGTTATCTCCATCTTCAAGATACACGAGTATAAGCACAAATAAATGGGGCTGACATGAATGCAAAACTGAAATCTGCCCTGTGCTCTGAGGCATGAGTGACACATAGGTTCATTTTTCAACAACACATGTTGGAACCAGGTAGCAAGTGTCATGTAAGCAAACTTGTAAGAGCCTCCAGGTAGATGGAGTTTAGCAAAAATAATTATTGAAGAGAAAAAGTAAGCGGTAAAAACATCATGTATCTTAGCATTATAATCTGAAAGCTGCACTGAGCAGAAAGAAAATAGACAATCTAAGGAAACAGCTGCCTGCAAAACATATTGAATAGGCATGGTGCCAGAAAGGGAACATGCTGTGTGTGCTACGTGCTTATTAATAATACATAACAACGAGGGACTTCTCCTGAGCAGTAGCAGTGTATCTTCTTTTAGATCAAAAAGGCTTTAAAAAAAAAGTTAAAAATCAAGATTGGAAACGCAAGTGTTCTAACCAGATAACATAATAATCAGTAAGATTCTGCGGTTAATAAAAAGCAAGTATGTGAAAATTAGAAGAGATAAAAATTCCTGGTGGGTGGTGTGAAATTGAAACAACCTTTATAAACCAACTTACAGAACAGATAGCTAATGGATCTCACTCTCAAATATCAACAGTCACTTTACAGAGACAATCAATTTCCAACTTAGAAGAAAGACAAGTGATTTAGCTCAAAAAGCCAAAACTGGGTGCTATAATGTATACTATAATGTATAACACTATAACATATTCCTCTTTCACTTCAGTCATAAACTGCCACTGATGTGCTCATCCAAGCAAAATGAAACTACTTGTTACCCCTCATCTAGTGCACTGTGCAAGGAAATCAAAGCAGCTTAGAACTAGGTAAGATTCCTCCTCCTCCTTATTCCTGCTACACTGTCCATACCAAAACGTCTGCACCTTTTCAGTTACCTGTAAAGCTGCCTACTAGTATAAATACACATGCAATTATTTTTCTGCCTCATTTCAAACGTTTTCTTAGTATTTTTAATACTACTAGATGCCTAACTGAATATCCACAAGTACTTTCACACTCATTCCTTGAATTTAGGTACCTAATTTGGAACTCAAGTTCAGAGGCCACACTCCTCCAACATACTGCAGTGAGATTGTTCCCCCAGAAGCTCAGTACTGGTGCGTGCCTGGGACCGAGGCCTGTTGCGTAATGTTCTGAAGAAACTTCGCTAACCATGTAGGAAGTCTCCCAGTTTCTGCACCTACACCCTGCGCTGCCCAAATTGCAACAGTACTGCATCAAAACCACGGAAAAAGTAACACGACACACCCTCACCGCCCCAAGCCCCAAATCCCCCTCCTTCAGACTGTACTTTCAAACAAAAGCCACCAGCAAAGCTAGAAAAAGGGTTTCACTTTTCCCTTTTCCGTCTCAGTCCTGTACACTGTGAGAACCTGTAACCTGATGTGAATGGCCTTTCCAAGGTAATTGCAAATGTAAAATTAATGAGGGTGAAGGACCTTCAAGTTTTTTCCCTTGGATTAGATTATGATTGAGTGACCATATTAAAAGTAACAGCTGAGTGCAGAGAATTGCTGAGCTATTCTCCATCTACACTGGTTCTATTTTCATTCACGCTAACGTTGCTTCTCTGCGCATAAGGGAGGCTGAGTCAAGATTTATACAGTTGTGCTAAATCAGTTTATTGTACCCATCACCAAGTATCAATATTTGGATTTCTGTGTGCAGCACCAATCAGGTTACCAAGCAGTGTCGTATGTTATTTAGGTAGTTACTTAACAGTTTTGTTTCAGTTGCTCCATTTTTTTTCTTATTAGGGTACACGTTTAAATAACAATCTGCATGTCAATATACTCTTCCTCTGTAAGTAAATGTGCTTTCCATGTACTACTTTGACTTTAAAGCTGTGTTGTTAGAACTAAGCCACAGTGAAAAAAACCACAGGAACAAGAGAATATGGAAAATTTTGCTTTAATCCAAGAGTCCTGATTCATGCTTAAATGTCAGCGCAATGGGAGGAACTGAATACACAGTATTACAAAATGCACTGTAGTATTAAATTACCAAAATAAACCAGAGTGTCATACAGTTTTAAGCATTGAGATACACAGATCAAAGAACAGAATGGCCCACTATAACAGGCATATGTGTCTCTTGTTGCCAAAAAATCTAATTTCATTTTTTAAAAAATTTATTCTGTAGACTGCAGAAAATCTTCAAGAAATTTGTTATGTTACAATGATAGTTGTATTACCAGTCTTCAAAAACATTGTTTCCAAAGGAGGTCATTGGTGTAATGTAAACATGCCTTAGCAACGCAGATGTGAGAAACTGCAGAAAAAGTAAATATACATTAAATGTTGCTGTCACTTCTTACGATAAGAAAGTAAAATCAAACAGTGATGGTGTAAAAGAAAATTGTGCTTCTAAAATTTTTTCAGCTTTAACCATGACTGTGGCTGTTTGTGTGATATGAGGCTATTGGGCTTGATTCCACAGGCTGACCTCTGCCCAGGAAAGCGTTCATTAGTCCTCAAGTCTGGGAACCATTGCAAATGACAGCTGTACAGAGACAACACATCGGCCTTCAGCTTCAAGGCAACATGATGGTACTGTAGTGAATCTAGTTCTGCTTTTAATGTCTTTCTACCTTATCCTATGTCTTTCATAGTAGTGCTGTCTCTGCTTCTGATGACATAATTGCATATGATCTTTCAAACTTCATTCCCATAAAACATAATGTTAACTGTGAATGAAATTTCCAGGATAGACATTCTTTATTCCCTTTTGCTGGAAAAGTCTTCAGCATACTGCCGACTCTACTGGAACAGGCTGTTAATCACGAGCTACAGTCCTGTTTAAATAGTAAAACATAATAAACGCAAGGTGATACTCTGCCTGTTCCTCCTCCCATCTGCCCTTCATGGTGCTCTACAAGAACAAACAGGACATTATTTTTAGACTCTCCCTTCTCCAGAAGGAAGGCAGCGGAGGAGCTGCTGAGCAACCGCATGAAGGAGAGGAATGCAGTAGCTAATTTTCCCAAACAACCAAAACGCTTCATCTGAGCCTCTGGTCAGAAGCGGTACAGCTTTATCCCTCTGATTAAGTAACACTTGAGTTTGAGAAGGGCAGGGGTGGCTCAAAGTCATGTTTTTAATTCTCAAGACTTACTTCTTTGAAGTAAATAAACTTGAAGAAGACCAACCTCACAGCTTTAGGAGCCTCATTACTGTCTTGGATTAACAGCAGCTGTAGCAACCTTTCCCAAGCCCGTGTAAGGAGTCAAAAGTACTTTTTTATTTATATCTAATATATACATATACTCTGGCTCGACTGTATGTTACGATACACGGATCAGTGAAATTCTACCGTCCTTTTAGATAGGTCTTGTAACACATGAATTTGCAGCTTAAGATTGCAACTGTCTCCTACCTCTACGCTTACCCCTTGTATATGCTGACTCGCTTCATCCCAGTGGGCCTGTCAGCGTGCATGAATTCAGACATCACGGTGGTGTTGCTTACACAAGTAAATCCAGCTCTGAATACCAAGTCGTATTAATTTGATCCTCACTTTTGCAACGCAATGGTAATTTTGAGTGCCCAGAAAGAGAAGGGTGGGTGTAGAGTGACAGGGGAAACCAACGCAAGCGGCCTTTTACCTCAGCGTGCGGAACCGGGCACTACCCGGCTTATGTTACTGACCGCAGTTGCTTTGGTCAGCAGCGATGCCACCACCAGGCCTGGGCATGGTTGCAGTACTCGAAGCAAGAGCAGAAGAGTGATGCGTGTGGATGCTGGCACCCCCTCATGCAGCGCAACGCGGCGTGCAGCCCGAGGATGCGGCCTTTTAAGACGCGATCTAGGTTAAGATCACCACAAATAAACGCGCGAGCTAACTTCCATCACTATCAAGAACCTTCGGTGGCACTATGGTGCAACTTTTACCAACGAGAAACTTTTCCACGCAGCAGTGAGTTTCATGCCGTGCGTGAAAAATCTCAGACCTCTTCTGGCTAGCAAGTCCTTCTCTATAATCGCCATCAGCCAGGGCCTGCGCGCTTGCCGCCGCCAGTGCTGCCAGGCCAGGCCCCAGGCCCCGCCAGGCCCCCGGCCGCCCCCTCCCCGCGGTCTCCCGCTGCTCAGCTTGTGGCCGCCGATGCCCCCACGGCTCCCGGCCGGCCACCGAGCTCGCAGGGGTCCCCCACATCCCGGCGGCGGCGGCGCCGCGGTGTTGGGGGGAGGGGGAAGGGGGCCGGCGGCGCCCCGTGCGTGCCGCAGCCGGTCACGTGGGCGGCGGGAGCGGGGCCGGCGGTCGCGAGAGGCTGAGGCGGCGCTGGCGGCGCAGGCAGCAGCATGGCGGCGGCGCTGGGCGGCCTGGGCCTCCTGCAAGGCCGAGTCAGGCTGGCAGCCGCGGCCGCCGCGACCTCCTCCCTCGGCCGGCCCGGCCGCCGGGCGCTGGTGCGGGGAGGCGCCGCCGCCGCTGTCCCCTCGGCCGGGAGGAGCTACGCATCCGAGGCGAAGGAAGAGGAGGAGCTGCGGATCCGGTACCTGGATGACGAGCACAAAGGTAACGAGGGGAAGGCGGCGGCGGTGGGGAGGCCCCCTACCCCCTCGCTGTCCCGGCCGGGTCGGGGTGACCCCTGCGCGCCACCGTGGGGCGGCCGCCACGGCGGGGCGGGGAGGGGGAGGTCGCGGGGGAAGCGACCCGGCGGCGGGGGGCGGGAGGAGACCCGCGGCTCCTCCTCCTCGTCTCCTCAGGCGGTGGCTTCGTCGCAGGGTGCTGGGAACTGCCGGCATGGCGGCTGCGGGGCTGGGCCCGCTTGGTTTCTCTCGGCTTTTCTTTTTCAGAGCATCACACCGCATGTGCGGGGTACACCTTCCGAGTTGGCATCCCTTGGCCGCTTTAATGGGAGAACACGGAGTTTAGCAGCCAACCGCTACTGTCGTGCTGCTTCCCACACCTCTTACCTGCTCGTGTGCAGGGGCAGACAAGGACGCAGACCTTGTATCGGCGTTTTCTGTTCTGGAAAGTGTGGCTTCAGCACTCTTGCTCATCTCATGCTGCTTTCCTAGTAACCATCTCACCAGCCTTCTTGCTTTTAGTGATGTCAGCTGCTGCTGCTGACCTTGGTCTACTCAGCTATGCAAAGAGTCATGTTTAAGCCCACCTGGGAAAACAAAGCAAATCCGTGCTCCAGAGTGACCTGGAGGCAGTGCATCACAACACGGACACTTTGTATTTCCTCTGCTGGTTTGGTGCTCAACAGATTTTGGAGGTGCTTTTCCTTTGGAGTTGTTTCACCTCCTTTGCTCTTTGACACTTCCTTCCCATTTGGGTGCAGGAGGGCTGGGAATGGTCGAGAAACAGTGAAGAGCAACCTGTGTTCCTGAGGATGTGTTTTTAGAGCCACGATGTTACACCCGCTTTTACGGAGAGGGCCATAATGTGGAGCTCTGTTCATCTGCAGCGCATAAATCTCTTGTCGTGGATAGGATGTCTTGGAGTAACCATATGTGGAGATGCACAGTTCAGTTGACATCTTTCAGCATGTTAACTTAGTTATTTCAGATTTGCTGTAAATTCAGAGAGGTGCCTGTGAGCTGAAGATGCTTATGTATAGATTTGTGTACATATACAGAGAGGTTACTTGAAAGCTTAGAATTTTAGCATGAGTCTCAGAAGAGGGTTCTTTTTCAAAGGAAAACCGAGGTTCTGCTTTCATCTGAGGGCAGGTTTTTCTGTCACTGTTAGTGGTCACTAAAGTTGATGATGTAATCTGATCCTAAAATCCACTTCTGTCTTAGTGATTATTCTGTTCCCAGCTCCAGTTCTTTTAAGACATACTTCCTTAGTCCTGTTTTCTCAACCAACTGTGTAACTCGGAATTAGTTTTAAACATCTATTTTAATTATTTAAGGTTATTTTAAATTGAGGAAGAGGCAAGGCAGGAGCAAAGAAAAGTTTGTAAAATGTTGGAGGCGTGGTTTTGTTTGTTTTGTGCTTTTCCAACAAGTGGTAGTACAGCTTGAGTACCACCCAAAGATCTGTTACACAACAAGTAATAGAATTAGGTACTGTGTTCCAGCTGTTGAATCAGCCAGGAATTACTGCTTTTGTAATGTTATGAAATTGTTTTGTGTTGTGTACCTATCCTGCGTTCATTGCTGAGTGTTTTTATGCGGATACTCTTAGGTTTGGTTGTGCAGAGAGTTGAAGGAGGTTTTTGAAGAAAGGGTGCAGAGGTAGCTGAAGTTTGGCCTGTTGATAGCCCATCTGTTGTGCTTTTTTTTTTTTGTGTTGAAAACATCATTTTGAAGTTGATTTTTCTTTCCTTCTCAGAATACACATTTCTGTTAAATGTGGCATTAAAAATGCCCCCAAACAGGGAGATAGCATTTGGAGTGTTAAATCAACTGTGGCTGTCATAAGGAAGGATTCAGTCAAAGTGTTTTTAATGTATGAATTCTCTTCAGGAGCAGGGATTTTCTTTGGCTTTGCTTTTCAGAAGATCATAGAAAGAAATACTGTTTGTTGTTCAGGGATAAGAACAAGAGTCTAGAAGGAAGCCAAGAAAGAGACATAAACTTTATATGCCTTCCTTCAGCCACACAAAGAGCAGACCATGTTTCTGTGAAAAAAGCACATCTCTGCTTCCTCCCTGCACACCTTCCTTGTCACTTTGGGTGTCAAGTTTATCTGTCTGTATCTGCTCACAGCAGGTGACACCCCTGCTGCATTAGGACAGTGTCTCCATATAGTCCCCTGAGGTCTTTCCTGCTCTCCTTAACCTACAGTTTTTCCTTTTTTTCACCAGTTCATGTTCTAGACCTTCCCAGGTGGGACAGTGGTGCAGTTGCCTCATCATATTCATTACATACTTCTTGAGGGCACACAGGGACAGACCCTCTGACTACCTTTTACAGCACACACACGCTCGTTTATGCTGTGCTTATGCTCTTGTCCGTGCCTTCTCTTTCCATGCTGCTTGGAGAAGGATGTATTGTCCAAGGGTTTTTACAGCTGAGGATGCTGGGGAGGCAGGAAAGCTGCCTCTCTGCTGCCTCATGTAGAGACACATGCCTTGTAGCTTGGGGCTTCTTTTTCCCTGCAGGCTAAATAGCAAACTATCCTGCTTCCTAACACTTTCACGTGATTTGTATATGACAGTTTTTGGGAAGTTGCTAACCATAAACTGAAATGTGCCTATATTTGAAAGGGCTAGTTACTGAAATTTGAATTCAGGATATTTCAGCTTCCAAATTTGAGTCGAAATAGAGTACAAAATATGTGAGATTTTTAAAGAATGTGATTATAAAATGCCTGTGTGTTCTAAACAACATGTTGCTGCTCATGGAGCTTTTAGTATCAGTTTTCTGTGAGTATAGATGCACATCAGTGCACTAGTATTTAATTAAGTACGTATCTTTATTTGAGATTATGTTTGATTAGGGCTGAAATATATTAGAAGTATTGACATTTCAGAACTTTCAGCTAAGTTGCATTAGTGATTCCATTATGAATTTTAATGAATTTACGGCTTTTGTTCTTTAAATTGTAGATGGAATTAGGAGAAGTCTGTCTGTAGTCTTGAGTCAAGTGTTGCCGTGTCACTTGCTGGAATGTATTATAATTATTTGTAAAATCTAGATTTTACACTATAACAACTCTGTGCTTCTCTTTTCCAGCTGGTTTTAGCTCAGTTGGAGTATGTAAGACAGCTTTTTGTCCTCATCAGTTAGAATATTAACATACATAGAGGAGGCAGAACAAAGATGGTCTCAGTTGAAGTTGTTTGTTCCGTGGTTGGAAACTGATACATAGCTGATAAATCAAAAAAGCTTTCCCTTTTGCATTCATTAAATAAAACAGGGCTGAGCAAATGAGGTCCGCTCATTTATGAAGTACTAGGATTTTTTGGTGGTCTTTAAAGATAAAAATGGTGCAGATATGGGATTTTGAAAAGTGGTCTGGTGTTTTTTAAAAATACTGCCTAATACATATCTGTATGATTTTTCACTTAAATACTTCTTGATAAGGCGATCAGTGGGAACCACCGGATTTGTGCATGATACGTTCACCATAGAGTCTTGTTTTGCTTAAGAAACAGTTCTAGAATCTAAGTCAACTTGTCTACCTTGGTTTATCTGAGTAGTTAAGTGAGACAAGCCTAAAAATAACTTAGATGTCTTTGGTCATCCCTCCATTTTTCAGTGCTAATGCAGATTTTTTTTTGTTTTGTTTTAGTTGGGAAAAAGTACATTTGGATAGATCACTTGCGTGAGTGTGTATACTTAATACAAAGAAATGTATTTCGTTAAGTACTTTCTATACAGATATGGAGAATGTTTCTTGCTCAGACAAAATTACTAATGTGAGTGTAAAGACAGGACTTACTTCTAAGTAACAGTTCGAATGTTCTTGTACCCAACGTGGAGGATGTGTATCTTTCGGAAACTAAAAAGTGCAAGATAAAACAGATAAAAATTTTTATTTAAAGTAAGATTTCCTGTGTGCTCATAAAAACTGTAGTTAAACCATGATCTAATCACTTAATTTAGTTCACCCTGTTTTATACAGTATAGAAAGAAATATGATGTTCTCTCTCAGCAGTTTTAGATAAGGATAGCACTGTATATTTTTGCTGTTGCTCTTAAGATAGAAGAACTTTTCAGTATGAACTACTTATATGCAAATCCCAAATTTAGTGTGCATTGTGAAATAAGGATGTTTCTGGGAATTTACAGGTATTTTGAAGCTATCTTTCACATACATTTATATCTACCACACTAAAAGCCATTTTTTGTTTTTATTATATATGACTTTCATGTAGTTTTCTCTTAAACTTTAAGAATTATATCACAGGTGTCTTTCTCTTCTGATGAAAGTAACTTCTAGGCAGAGAACATTACGTTTGTATACGCTTTTCCTCTGACGGTTGGCTAGGCAAGTAGTACATAGGGAGATGGCTGCTTCTATTGCACAGCAATGGGAGTCATCTTAGTACCTTGGAGAGCCTAGCCAACAGGGTGAAAGTTAGTTTTTAATACATGGATGTAGTTTTTAATAGATGCACATTATTTGCTGAAGAGTGTTCTGAAATAATGTGGAGTTGACTCCCAGGAAAAATTAAGAACTTAATATTGAGTTAAGCATCATGTGGATGACTATTCCTTCTTAGTATATCTGCCCCTTCTTGTTTGCCATGCAGATGCTGGAATTTTTTTCTGTTATTATTATTTCTACTAATATTTGTTGATGAATGTGGTCATGACTTTTTAATGGTTGATTTTTTTTTTCTTTTACAAATTGGTTTTTCAAACAATTTTTTTTAAAAAGATTTTGGAAAGCACACTTGTATGTGCGTGCTTTAGGTGTTATGACCCATGATTAAGTGCTTTAGATGACCATCTAACAAGTATTTTAAAATACATGAAAATAATGAGGTTTTCTCTAGGTTCAACGATATTTGTCACAATGGTTACCTGGATTGCATATTGTCTGAACATTTTGCTTTTTTCTTCTTTTTCCCTTCTTTGTAATTACATTGGTGGGCCTCTACAGTATTATATCGAGCCTCATTATTCCTTTTTGCTCTGATTAGGGAAATTTATCCCATCTAAAATTGATACACCCTTGTGACCAGATGTTTAAATCTTGCTGAATGCACAAAACAGGGAAGACTTGCCTTAAACAGGTTTTGCTAGGAGATTCTTGGGATGGTCTGGGACGGAGAAAGGTTAAATTCTCACCTGGAAATCAGGAATTTTAGTTTTCAGTTTCTGTTTTGTGGCTGTGATCAAGTACTTAGTCTGTCTGTAGTTTGGTCACTGATTAATACATTGGGAAAACTTCCCAGATATTAAAGAAACCCGGGGCATTTAAGGATGCTCCATAGTAGTGGCATATTAGAACAAAATTGATTAGAACGAGAATTCAAGGAATGTCTTTTTGTATACATCACTGCAACATATAGTTTTCTCTTGTAAACCTTTTATGCTTTTCCTGTTGCAGTTCATGCTTCATCTTCCCCCCCTCACTCCTCCCCATTTAAGAAATAGAACAGCTGTGTGGGTGTCACCTGTATTTACCTCTTGGTTTTCTGGAGAGGAAGGCAGAAGTGGTAGACTTGATATGACACAGCTGGGAGGAATCAACTGGTATGATTTGTCTTCAAAGATCATCCCTGTCCAGGAAAAAATATCACATGTGCTGTAACGTTAATTGGGACTTCCTTCTGAACGCACTGGTATTGTTGGTGAGCAGCAGTCCTTGGGCTCTGATCGGGAGGAGAAAAATACAGGTGTAATTAAAAGGCATCATTGCCATTAAAAAAAAAGGCTTCTGAAAAGGGCTTTATGTCCTAACTGAAGAAGAGTTTGAGGTGATAGCATCTCTGGTTTATTCAGACCTCGGATTTGCAGTGTGCCGTAGGGTTTAAAATCAGAGCCAGGTCAAGTGTCTTTTTGTAGCTTTAAGATGTGGTGCTGCTTTTGGTTAATCTACTTGCATTGAACATGGGGAGTATTTGAATCTGGAGTAATCCTCCTGAAGAATATGTTGTGACAGTAGACGAAAAGTGCTACAGTCAGAATCACTGTTTGAATGTTGTTCCGTTTGCTTAACAAAACAAACAGCTTCCTGTGTGAGAGCTGAGTGAGGACCCTTGCCGAGGTCCTAGGTGAATACCTCCAGCTGAGGGGATGAACAGGTGGGAATTTAGGCTTAGGGAATGAGGGAGTAAAGAAGGTCATTTGGGTTTGCCAGGCTCCTCTCTCCTTTTAGGAGGTATCTGTACATAGCAGTTGGGTGTACCCTGAAGGAAGCAAGAGGCACGTGTGCTCTGTTACTTGTGTTTAGCCATTTCCATTTGAATCATGAGAGCAGTGGGTGGTGAACGGAGGACTTCGGTTTCCAGTTGGTAGCTGCAGAAGGAGCAGAAGCTCTCTGTACTCCTGTGTGGGTGCGTGTGCGCATACACGTGGGAGGAAGGAGGGGAAGGGGAGTGGGCTCAAGCACTGATAGGTCAGTCCTTTGGGAGGACAGGTTTTCCTGAAATAAAGAGAGCCATAGGGGCTGAGGTGACAAGACAGGCACCCTGTGGAAGAGAGACAGATTACATGCAGATTATAGGTGCAAAGCTGAGTGGTGGAGCAGTAAATACCCAGACAAATGCTGAGTTTCTGGAACTTCTCTTTTTCATCTCGTAGATTGATGGCAATACTGTGGGCATTTTTGTTTGAGATAGAGCGCTCCCTTTTTTTTTGTCTTTCATTCCTGGCCGCTGTCCTAGTCCTTTGCCTTTCTACACTTAGCCCTGCGTTCTCCAAGTTAAAAAAAAAAAAAAAAAAGTGCTGATTCATAAGACCTTACCAGGGCTGTATCAGTTTAATAGGACTGTGTGATGGTATTCAGAATTCAGGGAGTTGTAGTGTGTTCAGGAAGTAATTGTGTAGAAGATTGCTATGGGCTTGGTAAACTTAGACATTACCAAGACAGACTTTTCAGAATTTTCCTGTGTGGTGATCATGCCTGTTAAACTGAGAGGGGTGAAATAAGGACAAACAAATGGTGTTTTGGCTGCAACATTAAACCAATGCACATGTAATCAATGAGACAACAGATCTCTGACAGGACTAAGGGAGTGAATGTGTGATTGGAACTGTGTCTGTGTACCAAGCACTGAATGCAGTTTCTGTGTCTTTGGGGAGAATTTTTGTATGATTTTTTGTTTGTTTTCAACAAAAGTTTAGATTTCCCATCAATAACATTCTTTCTATGTTTGTGACTTGCTTTTACCTCTGTCAGAGTTGTTAGCCTTGGCTGTTGTAGGACTGACTGCTTGCTTGAAGAAGTCTCTGAGGGCAACCTGTCTAAATATGAAAACATACACTTTACAATTAAGTATCTTTCCTGATTGCATGTCAGCACGTCACACACAAACATGAAGTGTCTGCACGCAGTTGTGTAATTACATTCAGCCTTTGTAAGCTCTGTTTCCATGTGAAGGTGTTAGGGCCATATTTTTGTTCTTAAAATAAATGTAATTTCTGTTGAATACTGCAATATTTAACATTGGAAAGTGTAAGTCAATTTATTTTCTTTCAAAACTGAGTGGTTTATTGATTACATTAGCATATTTTTTGACAGTCCTCATTGATGGTTTTTCTGTAATTTCAAAATAATAATTTTCATAGATAATATACATTTTACTATGTTGTAACAATGATACAATTTTTCTTCCCTCCAGGAATTGTGGTGCTTGGATTAAACAGATCTCATGCCAAGAATGCACTTAACAAAAATCTTATAAAAATGGTAAGTGAAAAGAATAGTTTTAGTATAAAGCCAAAGTATTGGAATTAAGCACTTTAAAAAGTGTTTGGTTATTCCCCTTCCTCCTTTTCTCTGTAGATGTCAAAAGCTGTGGATGCTTTGAAATCTGATAAGAAAGTACGAACTGTTATATTCCGGAGTGAAGTCCCGGGGATATTCTGTGCTGGTATGCAAACTTAATTTTCCTGAGAAGCTGGAAATCTGTATCTCATATTGCACAAAAAAAAAAAAAAGCCCAGATTCCAAGGAAACATATCTTTTGCATATATTCATCTCAGTAGCAAACAAAACCTTTTTGTATGACTTTCCTCAATTGCTAACAAGAACCTAATATTGGTTTTATTCTTTCTGTGTCATAAAGTATTTCAAAATATGCAACAGATTATTCTTGGTGGTGGAAAATTATTTAATTCAGCTCCTAGAAGTTTTGCATGTACTTCAGAATGAGGAACAGATAATGCTAGAGGCGATATGAAGAGGCTGTGTAGAAAGCTGTATCAAAACCACATTTTAAACACATTTAAATTAACTTCTAATTAAAGAAGCATACTTAAACTTAAAATTTATTATGACCATGACTGTTAGTGCTGGCTGAATGTATTCTCAAATTAAAAAAAACCCCGAAACAAAACAAAAAGCACACACCACAACCCACGTATCTGGCAGTAAGTGTGCCCTGCCAAAGCGCTCAGGAAAACAAAAGCTCACAACTACCATACACTGGGAAACAGAGTTTGTCAACAAGTCAAAATCAGTTGAAGCAACTGTGTCTTTTGTGGATATCAAGTGAAAAGTGCCATTATTTTCACGTGTCCCATCTAGTTCTTTACTTTGTTCAAATTTCATTACCTTTGAAACTGAAAATGGAAGTCAGTCAGTTTCTTCTTTCTAATATACAAATAGAACTGTCAGGCAAGACGAGATCAGTTTTAAAATCTTTATTTTCTGATCATTTATGCAGTCACTAAGCTTGCTAGCCACACATAATTAATGCAGGTTTAAATGCAAAATAGTTTTTCTGATTTTTACATATGTAACACACATTAGCATTTTTAGTTGAGTTTAAAATTCTTGTTGTTGCTTTATTAAGTCTATTTTCATCCAGACAGGCTTGGTCACTTACATGACCTGTGAAAAGAATTGTCTTGGAAAAAAAGGAGTAAGCAGTTCAGCATTTAGTAATGCATATAAATAGATTAAATAGACATGTATTAATTCAGCATATTTAATTTAAAGGTTGTATCTTGTTTTAAAACAACAGGTTTTAAAGATTATTTACTAGTAATAATCTTCGGGAGAAAAAAGTTTAAAAGCTGTGGTTTTTAAACTGGTGAAGAAAGCAGCATCAGAGCAAGACATGCAAATGGGGTTGCATGTTAAGTGTTAGGTAGTTCATATGAAAAGGTGGCCATTAGTTGAGATTTGTTATCAACTATTTTCTTTTTTGTTTTAATTTAACATTCATTAATTTTATGGTAGTGTTACATGGGAACTATGAGAGCAGAAATACTGATTTTGAGGGAGAAGATCTCAGGTACACCATTATTATTGTAGTTACGAGCTCCAAGTAATTCTCCAGCATTCTTTGTTGGCTAACTTTGCAGAGCTATTTTGGCATTAAATTTTAATGTAGGCATTGTTGCCTCATTGTCTGGATTAAAAAAAAATGCAGCAACTCAGAGTATGTGTACACTTCTGACTGTACACAGGATGCAAGGATGCTGATGTGTGGACATTAGGAAGGGAAATTAGCCCCAGAAATAGGAGTGTGAAAGTCTAAACTGGATAGGTATATATGGATCTTAAACCAGTGAGTAGAGGTAGGGTGTGGACCAGGTGTCTGTAATTTAGAAAAAAAAAAGGGACAGGTAAAAGGAGAGTTGTAAGAAAACAAACTCCTGGAACTGAACCAGTGAAATAAAGGATGTTCCAGCAGTGGTAGCTGAAGTTCAGGGTGAATCAGAAGACTTGGGGCAGAGTTTGCCAGTGAAAAGAGGCAGAAAGAGCGAGTGGCTGGGTGGGTTGCTTCTGTAGGTGATGTAAGGAGTGACTGCAAAGAGAATGAAACTAGAGAAAGCGTAGTGGGACATGGAGAAAACAGTAACAGCGTAGGGAAGTAGGATGAAGAGAGGCACATATTGGATGTAACAGGGCATTTTCTGGAGGTGACTTCCTCAGGAAATTCAGTAGAACAGATAAAGAACAATGTGTTGTTTCAAGGACACTTAATTTCCTTAAAAAAAATGCAAGGATCGTCTTGTGAAATGTTGTCACATTTTCTTACACATTATAACGCAACTCAATTAGGCTAAAATTTGAATGTTTGTTTAATTTTTTTTTATTTCCTCAATTATGTTTTCTTGGTTGCATGTGTGGGAATGTATGTTTTTGAAAATATGTTTTTCATTATGACTTTTTGGACAACCATCTGATGTTTTACAGACCACAGATTGAGAAACTTTGTCCTAGAATGTAATTCCCTTTTATGTGTGGAATGAAATCCAAGATCCTTAAATCTTGTCATTCCTCAGCTATCAACAAAAGTCTGCGAAAGCCCTTCTAAGGGCTTGTCCACAAAACATGACATCCAACTGTTTTTCACAAAATGGCAGTGTGGGTCATTAAAAGATTTAAACTCAGTTGATGGCTGATCTGGATTTGAGTGTGGTTCCAAATTGCATAATTTTCATACAGTGAAAGAGGAGAAGAAAAAGAAAGGAAGTTGTATAAAAGAATACAGAGATATGCCAGCAATCGTAGCCTTTCATGTCTTCATAAAGATTCGCTTTGAATCTTACACTACTGTTTTCTTTGTATCCTATTGCTCATGTTCACATCCATAGGTACAGAAAGTTCCTCATGAATGCTCTAGCGCTGTTTAGAAGGAGACACCTGAAGTCAAAGAAGAGCTTGACTGGGGTTAAGGATGCATTATGTCTACGAGGCCTTCTTGTGCTTACATCAGAAGTACTCTGGCTCCCAGTCACTTCCTGGCCCCTTTCATTCTGTCTAAAACCAGATAAATAAAATGTTGGTCTTTCTGTATCTGTTGTAGTGCTGCATAGGCCAGTGCTGGCATGTGTACACCTACGCTGTGTGCCTGCCCAGTTCTGCAGCCAAGGCAGGTGAGTCTGTGCAGGAATCTTTATTTCCTGGCAGTGCTCCATCCTCGAGGGAGGGACAGTCTGTGCATGGGATATGGCAGGTGTCCTGTGGGTAAAAAGTCTGTGATCAAGTAATTAAGAGCTGTGTTTGGTTCACTCAAGGGACTGAATTACATTTACACTGGCAGTTTGAATTGCTTAATTTTTCATTATTAATATAATTTTAACATAGGTATATTAGTGATATTGCTAAGGTAGTTTTGTGAGCATATTTTCAGGATTTTTCGTCTTCAAAAAATATCTGGAAGTGTGTGTGTTGTGCTCTTGGGAGAGACACCTCCAACAGATATGTACTGTGAGGTAGCGAGGAAGGACTGTCCTCCAGTTGTTGCAAAACCTTATTTTGGTGTGGCAGTGTATTCTGGAGACAATTTGCTTCTTCTGATCTTAACTACATGAGGTCCAAAAGAAAATACAAATAAAATACATTGCCCAAGAGCTGCTTTTTTGGTTTTCAGGTAGTGTTTGATAATGTCTGTGGTCTGAAGAGTTGAACAACCTAATATTGCACCTTAAAGCTTCTATTGTTTAGTTTCCTAAGGTTTTGAATAAAAGGCAAAATAGTATTTGTAGAAGTTTTAGTTATTATAAAATGTTGCTTTGGCAAGCTGAAGCCTGCTGTGTCTTTCCAGGTCTTTTGGAAATCCTTTTTTTTTTTTTTTTGCCCCCTCTCTCCCACTCATCTGTGTGTTTGGTGACATGAAATAGGGATTAATGTTATATTTTGCAATTACAAACCATGGATATTTGACATCAGGTAATACTCTTTTCTTTTTAAACAGTTTTATTTGTTGATGATTACAGTAATTAAAGAAATAGGATAATAAAATTACTGCTTGTGTGTTTGTCTCAAGCAGTAGCTTATTGGCCCATGCTTCCTTGGTTCGTTTGCAGCTCATACTAATAAATAAAACCCCATGCTACTGTTTTTCAGTTCAGAGTAGTTACTGCTTTATTTTCCTTCCTCTGGTGACTGGTCAGCCAGGACAGTTGCTTAACTATGACTGTCCCAGTACAATCAGAGTTCCTAAAAGTCCACATGGAAGTTGTCATCAGTTTCCCTGCCTCCATCTACCCTCTGTTGATACGCAGAAAAATTCTGCCATCTCATAGGGGAGGCTAATGAAATGCTGTGGTTCCCTAGAGGACCAGACCACTCCTCGATTTATTTTTGCATGGGAGAATTAGGAGAGCCTTCAGGGGCGAGATCCTCTAACTTCTTGAGATTTTTTTGGTGAGTACCTAGAGTATAATTGTTAAGGACATGCTTATCAGTATTTCTTCTTCAAAGTGAATTGCACTAATTGAAACAGAGATTGTGAGACTGATGAATTATTTGCTTTGGGTATGCGTGCATCCAAAGAAAGAGAGCTTTGGGGGAAACTTTTGACAGATATGAGAAAATGTTGTTCTTTGGAGATCTTATTTCAAAAATCTTTTGAGGCGTATCAGAATATGGATAGTTAATTGATTTTTTTGTTACAACAGGCTTTCAGGACAATTTGAAAAATTTGCGTATTGGAGCTCTTCAGTCTGACTTGACCTCAAAGCCACTGCAGCTTGGCCAATAAAGCTCTCTCTTGGAAAGGCAGAAGTAATCTTTCTGCCAGCAGAAATTTATTGTTTGGGTCTGTGGGGTGGGTAAAGCCAACACAAATGCTTTTCCTGTTGGCATAACTTGTCTGCATAAGAATTTTGTTTCCAGCACAGACTGAATTGGCTGTATGGTGTGTGGTTCATGGCTGCCATTTCCAGCTGGCGTAGTTTTTCTGGTATAAGCTTGTGAAGTAGACAAGCCTGGTAGAACGTATCCTGGAAGACCTCTTCATTTTGCAGGTTTTGATGCAGAGGAAGAGAGAAGTTCCATAATAGCTGTCAAATGCTTGACCTACTGTTACTTTTGTAGAACTAGCAAGTGTAGTAGGGAAGTATTACTGTGGGTATAGACTCTTTCTTCCCTGCAGTCTCTGTTAAGCAAGCAAGGAGCGGATATATTTTCCCAGAACATATTTTGGACCTCCAGGTTCCAGCTCCTGCATAGGAACTGAGAAAAGAGTAGAGTCCGTGTGTTACTCCACTGTTCCCTTCTGAGGATTCAAATCACACATAAAAATATTTTAGTATCTTCTGCATATTTTTGTTGCTGTACATACATTTCATTGCCCAAAATAAATGCCTTCAGAGGTAGAGTGTAGCTAGGTTCTTTCCTCTTTTTCGTTCCAGACTTTTGCCAAGGTTCAGATTCAAACGGATGCTAGCTGCTTGTAGACCACTAGGCTTAATCACAGTTGAATTTCCCCTAGAGCAACATGAGTCATGTGAAATCCAGCAGGTTGGTCAGCTGTGTGACAGCTGTATCTCATGAGTGTGTGCATAATAATCTGTTGAGTTTTGAGTCTGCAGTGTGTATTTGTCTGACATCAGTTGTGTTTCTGATGATTTTCTGAAAGAACTAATAGCTGTCATGATTTTCTAGAGCACATGCTGGATAACCGAACCGATGAAGAGTATAGTTGGGATTGTGGTTTGATACCCTGGTCTTTCTTTTGGAAGTATCTCAGTCACATATCTCTAAATACACCTCTGAGGAGGTGTACTGAATTTCAAAAGAAATTGGAATGACTGTGGATTTTTGAGAACTAGAAAAATTCATCTTAAACAAAAGTTTGTTTTAAGCTTAAAGTACGGCAGAGCTGCTGTGTTCTTAATTGATCACTTACATGATTCTAGTATTGGAATGTAGTTCAGATGAGTTCAGAATGTGACTTGATAATTTTATTCTGCCCATGTTTACCTTAAACTCGTGACTAACTGTATATCAACATGCTGGGAAATCGGCAAACTAAAATTGCAAGTATTTTATGCAGCACATGGCGGCACAGCAAATGACTGCATGCTTAGTTTGTGCTGCAAAAGTAGATAAATATGCATACACCTTTTAGCTGCAGAAAAAATACAAATGGGAGGTTTCCAGGAAGTTTTTCAATAAGAATATGAGAATATAACCATATTCGTTCCCTTTATCCAAAGGAGTCATCCGTACCTGTTGAGGAGGTAGGCACAAGGAATGGGATAGGAAGTTGGGTGAGACTGTCAACAACAGTGCAGTCTTTAAATCCACTCTAATCAGCTATGAAACTTTCAGCTAAGAATCGTTTGTCTACCTTCTCATTGGTGATTACAATGCCTGACTTGAGAAAACTATAGGAAAAGTTGGGGGGGGGGGGATTTCATATATTCAGCTTTCGTAAGGTTATTCTGTAGCTGCAAATAGACCTTTTGAACCAGTGTGTTGGGATTGCATGGCGAGGCTTTGGTAGCAGGAGGGTAGCTTCTGTGAGAAGACACAGGGAACTGTCCCTGTATTATACACAGGGAGCTCCAGCCAGCTCCAGACTGGACCCGTGGCTGCCCAAAACCGCACCTTGTCAGTGATTCTGGTGGCACCTCTGTGATAACATATTTAAGAAATGGTAAAAAAACACATGCAGCAGCTGTGAGAGAGAGGAGTGAGAAAAGCTGTGAAACACCCCCGCAGTCACCAAGGTCAGTCAGAAGGAAGGGGAGGTCATGCTTCAAGCGCCAGAGCAGATTCCGCTCAGAGAGAAAACCATGGTGGGGCAGGTTGTTCCCCTGCAGCTCAGAGAGGGTCACTCTGGAGCAGATACCCACACTGCAGCCTGTGGAGAACCCCATGCTGAATCAGGTGGACATGCCCTGAAGGAAGCTGCAGCCCATGAGGAGCCCTGTCAGGAGCAGGATTCTGGCAAGAGCTATGGCCTGTGGAGAGTAGCCTATGCAGGAACAGGTTTTCTGGCAGGTGCAGCCCATGGGGGACCCACGCTGGAGCAGTCCGACTCTGAAGGACTATACCCTGTGGAAAGGACCCATGCTGAAGCAGTTCTTCAAGAGCTGTATCCTGAGGGGACCGGATGCTGGAGCAAGAGAAGTGTGACAAGGAAGAAGTGGCAGCGATGAAGTGTTAGGGTCTGATTGCAACCCCCATTCCCCACCCCCCCTGCGCCTCTCAGCAGCGGGGAAAGAGGTATAAGAGTTAGTAATGAAGTTGAGCCAGAAAAGATGGTTGTAGTTTTTTGTTTCACACTTTCTGACTCTAATAGGCAACAAATTAAATTTAATTCTCGTAAGTCGAGTCTGTTTTGCCCATGGTGGTAACTAACGAGTGATCTCTCTGTCCTTACCTTGACTTGTGAGCTTTTCATTGTATTTTCTGCCCCATTCTTACTGAGGAGGGGAAGCGAGAGAGCAGCTTGGTGGGTACCTGGAGGCCAGCTAAAGTTAACCCACCACATCCAGTTTTTATGGATTTTACAGAATAAGACTGAGGCAAGACCTTTATTCTTGAGGAATTATGAAATTGAGGATGGACTGGTCATACAAAGTCTCAGAAGAACTTTTGTAAAAAATGAGTTAAATAAAAGCAGTCGGGAAGCTTTCTCTCCAGTTGATTGAGTAGTGAGCAGTGCTGTGTAATTAGTACTGTACAGAAGCTAAGGTGGATTAACTTCAACAGAAGACACTAAACCTGTAGCAGCTTGGTTCTTTCACCCCTTACTTGAGAAGCAAGATTGTTTTCATTGGGCTTGTTCAGGGCAACTGGTTGGATGCTTCTCCCTTCCTGCAGTGTGTGCTGTAAACACTTGTCTGTGATATATTATGCGTCCCTCTCTAGTTTTTGAGTTCTCTCCTGACAACTTTAGTTACTCCTTCAGCGTGAGGAGTAATTTATCAAAACATTGTATTTCTGTCTAAGAGAGACTCCATTCTTCCACTGATTGAAGACTATTTGAATTGAAAGTGCTTTCAACCACAGTGTACTTTTCTCCTGTATCAAAGTTTTTCATTAGAAAATAAAGAAGTGGAAGTAGAGACAGCTTTATTCGTAGCTCATATTGCCACGGCATAAAACTTAAAAAAAGTTTCTGGTAATTGGTTGTATTCAGCTGGGATGCTAGTTGTGGATGTTTCCTTGCAATTTTTCTTCCTTTTTTGGTCTTAAATGAGCTGTAGACTGTAACTCACTGTGATCTGTGAACACAAAGCTGATGAATAACAAATTTAAGATCAGGCCATTAGTGAAAGATAAATTATGAAAGCCAGCTAGAAAGACATATTTTTTCCCTTGAAAGACAGTATTTTTCCTTTATTGATGTAATTTTGAAATTTGCCTTTCAAACTGATGAAACAGAACATCTGACCATTCCTTCTCTTGTGTGGATTGTGACATCTTTTCAGAAATGGAAATGTAAAAGGTTCATTTGTCCCAGTAATATAAGCATTTTTCTTTCTCCACCCCCATTGGAATTGAAGCCATCCTGTGCTTCAGATCCATTACTTAAGATTTACCTAAAAACCTAAATCTGTCTGAATTGGTCCTCTAGTTGTGTGGTGGTCCTTGCCACACAGAATCAATGTTTTTGTGGACAGTGACTTAATAGGAGTGATCAGGCTAGTGCTTTACTAGTGTAAGACTTAGCTAAGGCTGGACTCTGTAACACAATCACATGGAACTAGAAACCAACACCTACTTCAGTTATTTGGACTAAGAGTTTATTTTATGTGATGGATATCTGTCTTTAGAACTCATTTTGAGTAACAGTGCTGTAGTAGGTGTTACTCATCTGGCTTATGTGTTCTGGAAAGTATAAAAGCATAATTAAAAGTGTATCTTTGGCTATTGCTGAACATAATGAGGTTGTTGTAAGTTTTAATTGCTGATTAAAAAAATCTAATTCTAAAAAGTTTTTCTGTTTGACGAGTTTAGGGAATTGTCTTAGGCTTTTAATCCATTAGAATAAGTGCACACAATGAATGTGGAAATAATTTTTTCTATAAAGACCATATAAAGGTATTAATTATAGGTAGAAGATATATTTCTGAGAGTGTGGAATTTCATTGGTTCTTTAGTTTAACCAGAGGTGTGTAGCAAGAAACAGGAATGATTTTCCCAAAGCCCTTACAAATATTGTAAAAGCATGGGAAAAATTGATCAAATGAAATACCTAAGATTATTAAATTGAAATATTAGGTACAAAATTGTTTTTTATGTTCTGGAGAAGTAGTCACAGGGCATAAATGTACTGGTGGAAAGAGAAATGTGTTTGTTTGGATGGCAGAGCTGTTCTCCAGGATATCCCCTGTTTTGAATAGCTGCATAGAAAACTTAGATAGATGAATGTCTGGTGGATACACTTGGACATTTTGAGTTCCCTTCCTAGTTTATACAAAGTTGAGTGCAGCTTGCTTTTTTAATGGAAAATAGAGGGTTTGAGCCTAACTTAAGAGCTAAGACTTTTGTAACCAAATGACTGAATGTCACTTCATAAATGACATTAGATACAACCATATAGCTCGTAAATAAGTGAATTTAATTTAGGACCCTGAACAATTGGAGAACTTCTGCAGTTTTGTGAGATGCTGGAAACTGACAGGATGCTCAAGATGTTTTTGGGTAGTTACAGAAATGATACGGAAGTAGTGACTCGGTGTGCAAACTTGACACAAGCAAGAGCTGTCGAGAAGCATCTTCACGTGTGTCCCTGAATTTAAATGGAAGTGACATCTTGTCAAGATGAATCTGAAGCACCACACTTGAGTACCTAGAATAGTGAAATGTGCATGCAGACCTTATTTCAAGTGCTGTAATGAATTTTCAAATAAGTACAGTCTTTCCTGGAGTGGATTTTACCAGAATAGACTAAATTTAAATGGCAAAGATGCCAGATGGATGCAGAACATTTTATATTGAGAAGACTGCGTTCTGCAGTGGATGGCTTTGAGAGATGCCTTATGGGGATTGTTATTCTCACTGCTTTACCTGTGCAGTTGTTTTACTGCAGTTTGGAACCACAGCGCCTTAGTGTATTAGGTTACCGTTTTAAGACACATTCCTAAATCACATAAAGCTGCATGGCTGTCTTTCTTTATGGGCCTGCATCAGCAATGTGCTTTTGCTTCAAGTCTTCCATTTCAGATCTTGGGATGGAGAAAAAATTCTCTGCATTTAAAAGTGAAGATATTTAATTTATTTTTTCAGATCTCCTGAAAGCTGGGTTAATATCCTAACCTGCATTAAGAGAATACAGGAACATCGTCTGTTTGTCCAAGCTGCTTGTACATCTCTGTAATAAATACATTTTAGAATCTTAAAACAACTTTCTGTATTTTGAAATGGAATTTTATTTATGGCACAGAAGACACGGAGGATTTGATGAGACACAATGTTGTCTTTTAGTAATATCAAATTACTAAAGATAATTTAGTAATTACAAAGACTAAACATCAAATTGTTCACAGTTTGGTGATGATAACAGGCCAGTAGGGGTGTTGAGCAATTTGATTGACTCCAGCATGACACCCAGACCCATTGTAACATGATGATGACGAAGGGTGGCTGTTTTAGTTCCTGTAATTCTCACTCTTTTCATCATCTTTAGATCCTGGTTAAAAAAAAGAAATCAGATCTTTATTATGTGTAAATTCTGTCATAGACTCTCCTGCTACATCTCAGAAGCTTCAAACTTAGTTTCAGATGTTGGCTAGAATAGCTACAGTTTCAGGGCATTCTGGATCATATGGGTCCGCTTTTTGTCAGAAGTTACATGGAGCATAGATGAGTGAGTGTAAATTGGTTAAAAACTGTGTGGTTTAAAAGTGGCTAAAACCAGGTGAAGATCAATTTAACAAAAGGATACTGATTATTGATTAGCCCTGTTAATGTTGAATTGATAAGGATAACTTTCGGCTAGGCCTCTGTTACCCAGGACACCTGGTAAATAAGCTTGTGCTTCGGTGAGGAACTTAATTCTTCTAACTTCTGTTATGTACCTCTGAACATTTGACTTTCCACTGTGTGTCTGAGGTCGAGATCTCTTCATAAGTATTAAGTCAAAATGAATAGTCACCTCCATTTGAAATACTCGTGTCATGTCTGTGGGTATTTGACATGTTGATTTCTGAAGAAAGCCTGCTGGATTCACGTTTCTCTGAGTTGGGTTGCACAGTGCACTGTATGAGGTAACTAACCTTTTACCCTGCTGTACTAAGTGCCTGTGGCACCTAGTTTTTTTACTGTTGAGGGAACTGAGCCTGCTTTGCCATTTATATCCTTAGCTGAGAAAACCTGCTGGCAAAAATAATCTGATCTCATGTGCTTGGTGGTAATGTGTGCTGGAAATAGAATACATGTGCGCAACACATGGCAAAAATAGTTATTGCATGGTAAAGAATTATTTTCCATTTGCTTTTGAAAAGAATAGAATGATCATGTAGCAGAGGTATCTGAATCTATGGCATTTTCACCTTAAGACAATTTACGACAGTTAGTTTCATATCTGCTTCCTTCTGTAAAGGGCACAGAATAACACACACTGCAACTATGTATATGTGTGCTAATTGCCACAAGCATGAAAAATAACTTGCAATAATTGCAGTTTTTTGCTTTCTCGTCTCTTTGTCCTCCACTTACAATGATTTCCTATAAGAACACCTTTGTTGTAGGTTTACTGTGTTAAAAGCATGTAGACTGAATGTGCAGCTCTTGAAAGCTCGAGGAGAACAAAATAACTGAATCCACATAAATGTAGCATACAGTTGCTTATATATTCACAGTTATAGTATGTTCATGCAGTGACGGAGGAAAAGGTGGAGACATGTCTGCAGCGACAATGCCATGAATTTTGTATGTAGTTTAGCTTTTTTTATATGCAGTCAGTAGGCATTTGTTTTATACCTTTCAAAATGTTTTCCTTTGTAAAAGTAATGTAGGTAATATGAAATTGAAGAAAATCTGAAATTTCTCGTTAGATCATTTTCTCCTTGTAAAAGTTTTACTTTTTTCCTATTGAAGTGCTGATCCTATGCATGTGTTTTAATATATAGAAATATACGTGTGCTTCTGTTTATACAGATCAGACAACTCTTCTATTGTCTTACACCAAAAGAGATTTAAAAGATAAGTAAAAGAATTGCTGTGACTTTTAGTGAGATCCTTCCTGCTTTAAACAAAATACAGTCCCCCCCAAGCTGTTTTATGATACAAAGGTGCAGATACGTTGTTGTCTACCATGTCCCTCAGTATTTCCCAACTTAATGTCAGTAGTTTGTGTTAATAGTGAAGCAGCAGGGTTTTGTAGGATATAAGAAATGTAAGTCTAAAATAGCGTTTTGTTGATATTTTAACATTTCTTTGTGAAGTTCCTGTCACCATCTGGAACTTCCTGGTTGCGTGTGGATGGACACAGTTTTTAAGTTACTGAGCTCTGGGCTCAAATACCACCAATCTGTATAATTTGTTAAGCCCCTCCAGATGGCAGGTAATATTCCAGTGTTGGAACTCCTTTCCTTTACTTCCTTTCTCTGAAGTAATTTGCTGACAAGTTTATTGGATGGTCTTTTAAAAATAGAAGAGGTCAAATATCTCTGAAGTATTTTAAAATAACAAGTCCTTAGAAAGTAGAATTGAGTTTGCAACATTGGTGCTGAAAATGTATTAAATGGAAATTTTTCTATTTGCAAGCATTTTTATTTATTTTTCTGAGTCAGTTTGAAGCCTTTGGGGACATGGGGAATAAGGAAGTACCGCTTGTGAACTGCTTCACTTGGTGCTTATGAGAAATGGAACTGCAGCTGCTGTTTTCCTATCTGACTTTTGTGTGAACAAAGCATAATTAAGAGATGTTCCTGCTCATGGCTCAAATGCTTACTACTCCATACTTTCACACAGTACTGTGTGGAATGGCAAGACTTTGGCCTTGAGTGCTGGCCCAGTAATAATATGAGCCAGAGATGTTTGTGCAGGAATGCCAGCCATTTTAATGCAATTTTTTTTTTTCGAGTTCAAGATTTAAGCTTTCTGAATAGACTTAAAGTGGCCAAAGCTGAGCTCCATATCTTTAAGCTTGAAGGCTTTTCTTCTCCTGTTTGACTTTTACTATGGAAGTCCTTGTTCTTCTCACCTGCCATAGAATGAAAAGGTTCCCAGTCAAACTTGGTAGTCACCTCACCTAAACTTTCTAAGGCCATTACTTCAAATCTTTCCTCAAGTTTGTTTGTGGTCTGTTGTATGCAGAGAATGATCATCTTGTAATTGGGAGGCAGCAAATTGTGGTTTTGTTATAGTTACTCTTCACCAGGTGTGTTTATTTTAATATACATATATTATTTACCTGCTTCTTTAAATGTTCCACTGAAAATATCACGCTGCATAGCTACACAGAATCCAGTGTCACTGAATCACCTGCTGGAAGTTTCCAGCTAGTGTACCAATGTGACTAATGCTGGTCATTGGGGTTAGCGGGGGAGGGAAAGGCAGCTAAAGAGAGACTGGGTGATGCCTTTCAAATCAAGGAATGGGTTGGAGGGTGGTGGAAAAGGCGGCGGCTTTCACCCATGCCTTCATCTACATTCAGGTGATATAAGAGTTCAAATTGTGGTTTTTCTCAGAACTCCATTTTTTAATAGGATTTATGCCTGAATACTGACTTCAGGATTTCTTTAGAAGAGATTCTGACTTTCTCTTTTTATGACCACATAACACACTTCCTCCTTTTCTATTTACAGCTCATAAAACTGGGTGTGTTGCTAGTTGACTCTTTTTGTAATTATTACTAATCAAAATAGATAAACCCGGCAGTATCAATTCCTTTTAACATTAAAAAGAAAGTGTTCATTGGTCAGGTATGCAAAAGATTTGAGTCAGTCATCTGTAGCAGCACAATGGAAGATGTCTGTTTTTTTTCTGATTACTTCATTTACTAGAAATTCAAGTGGAACAAACAGCAAGTTGCTCAAAATTTCATGTGTGTTCACACTTTAGTACTATTTGCTAAGAATGTTCAGTCTGAATGTCACTATTTACTTGAGGTTAAAGAAGAAGGATGAAGAATCTCACCACTAGCAGGTTTTAGGAATGCCTGGTTATTAATCAGAAGGTAAAAAACTGTTCCTTGTCATTATAGTAATCAGATATTAGCAGACTCACAGTGAAGCTATTTTGTTTGATACAGATGAGATGCAGTGCTACGTTACTGCTGGGTTTTTTTCATGAATCCAGTGCTACATAAATGCTATTTCAGCACTAGTAGCGGTGTTACTATATCCATACATTCTTGCTCTCTTGAGTAAATTACTTCTGGTTCTTTGTTTAAAAACCAAGAACTCTAGTGCTGATCTCTTCAGAGGATGTTCTCATGGGAGGTGTAGAATAAATAGAAATCACAGTTAATGATGCCATCGTTAGTTTGGAGCTAAATAGTAGGATAGAAAGTACAGCTTTTACGGTTTTCTAATTTGAACAATGTTATTCTGTATAAGAGTTCAGTTATGTTTCATTACCAGAAAGTAAGTGCACATCATGGTGTAGGCATGATGTAGAAGTTCTCTTAGTGAAGGTTGAATTTGAAAATGGAAAGTGTTTTGAGGAAGTTGGGTGTTCAGACTACCAGAATGACTGGATTAAAGAAGTACTTCTGTAGTGCTTATTGTGGAAATAATACTGAAGTACAAGTGGTGTAGGAAGTAGCTTTACTTTTAAAAGAAAAAAAAAAAGAATATCTGTATTGGCTAATAATTGCAGCATACCTTGCTTTTCATTAAATGCTGATATTTCTCATTACCATGATAATGAGGTGTAAACTCATAGTCTTACCACGTTGAGGTAGCTGGGCTGCTCTATTTGAAGTTTGGGAGAAAGAAGTTTGTCATGAATTGATTGCGCTGTAGGTCTGTATTTGAGGTTCCTAGCAAATTACTGTGTGGCTTTCACACAGTGAAACAGTGCTACCACTCCGTTATCCTCCTGGATCTTCTCACTGATTCTGTATCTGTCTGAGAGTGAGGGATGATGCAGCCTCCATGCCTGTCTTCTGCTAGTCCTGATTTCTTAGCCTGACAGGGGTCACTAGAAATTAGGCATCACACAGAATCAGAGGTAATGTTGTCTTAACTTACCGTTTGGGAACGGGTAACTGTCCTGTTCTTGTACTTTTCCGCCAGTACTGGTCTCTTAAAAATGTGCCACGGAGGCAACTGGAGGAAGCCACGCTGTGATAGTTACATGATTTTGTTTTGTTCCATGAGAGGGGACTAGGGAGTGCTTGAGGCGGTTGTTGCATGATGGAAGTGGCACAAAGAAAACTGGAAAATACTGGCTTTGTTTTTTGTGAGGTGAGATTAGGATCCTTATAATGAGTCTTTTTTTTTTTTCCTCTTTTGAAAGTGAAGATAAATTCAGGAAAGGCATGTAAGGTATAAGTTGCCTTTTTGTGGCAGAAAAGGTTAACAGGAGGAATATTGTAGGGTGCTTCTAAATTTAGAGCTGGACAGACAGGATGGAAAAAGAACCAGCTGACTTTAATCTATATCTGGTCTGAATTTGCATAGGCATTGAAAAGGGATTGTAGAACTTCAGTATATAAAGTTAGGGTAATTTATTTTCAGAATTCCTGGATTTGAGGAGGAAACCTGTCTGAATTAGCACCTTGCTTGGCCTTTAAGAAAGGCTTGTGATTCAAAAGCTTAAAAGAAAAAAAAAAAGTAAAAAACCCACAGAAGTTATACTTTCTGAAATACACCATTTATGAGAACTGATTTAGCAGCTAGTGCTTTAAATACGCTGATCTGGGTGTAAATTACTGCAAGATAGGAGAGAACCTACAGCAGTGGAGCTACAAGACTGCTGTTTTCCCAGAGGGAACAGTGAGGACTGGCATCCTGCCAGAGGCTCAGATATACAGGAATCAGACATCTTGTTTGTTCTTCACAGTTTGATGATTCTGACGAACTTTATCAGGGTAGATGTGCAAAAAGTGCAAAAATTCAAGTCACACTAATAAATTATGACAGCAAATCGTATATGGAAGAATATCTAAATATGTTTTGACTTAAAAATCATATATCTACATTTAGAGCACTTCATAATTATAAAGTCTTTCATAAAAAATAATTTCACTAATTTATATTAATTACTTGTGTAGGAAACATACCTAGCATCCTTCATGCCAAACTGTCTTTCCCTTGACTAAAATAACTGCAGCTATCATCCTTCTCATTTTGTTTTGAGATTTAGAATACACTTTGCTTTTTATCAAAGTTACATGTAAATGCAATTTTCTTTGTACTCAGTTCAGGTGATGTGTGCAAAAATTTGTGTCTCTGCTGTTGTGCAACAGGATTCAGAGTTGCTGTCAATAAAGCAAATGATTACTAGAAAAAAGTACATGGTTGCTCTTAAGTTATGAAAGGTCAATTATGAAGTCTGTTGCTTTAAAAACATTGTGATAGCCATATGCTGTGAACTAGTTTCTTAGACAAAATATTACTTAACAGGCAATGATGAAAAACTTACCATAACCTCCTTAATGTGTTGTTGTAACAGTACCAAAGACTGAGAATCAACCTGATTAGATAGGCATGGGGCTGAGGTCTGGGTTTTTTGCCTGTGGCTGTCCGTAGCTCTCTGAGGCTTCAGAGATAGTTTTTAAGTATGTTACTTTACTCTTAGGGCTGGGTCCCATGGCAACATACTGGATTTACTTTTTTGGTTCCTTATACATTACCTATTAAAATTTCTTCCTGATGATCATGAGAATACATACCCTTGCTTATATTAATTTTAAATCATTCTGGATCTCTGTAGTCTGCTGAATTCTAAGAATTCTGTGCATCTGAAAAAATGGATTCTGAATAGTTACATATAACTTGGAGTTCTCCATTCCCTTTTATATGAGACAATTTCAGTAATTTGCTTAATATTTTGTGATATGTTACTGACTTCTTTACCATTGTAGTTTCTCTTTCCTATGTAATTTGTTTGATCACTAAAGTGCAATTTTTGTATTTATGTATTTATTTTTTAAATTCCAGTAAGAAATGTACTAGAATGTAGAGATCCAAGTCACACTTGCCACATAAAAGTGGTGATAATGTCTGCTTAATTTCAAATTAAAAAATAAATATCAAGTAAAGATCTAAGTATGAGAAGATATGAGAGTTTGGATAAAAGTGTGTGAGAAGACTGAGACTAAATGTCACGGGATTCCTTCCTCATTGAAAAGGTTTGAGATACCCCACAGCACTGGTCAAGTTAAATGTAAATCTTTATCCTTAAAAAATAAGAAAACAACCAAAAAAGGTTATGCAAATCCATGTTTTGCCAACAATACATTATTCTTTTAGAGAGTAATATTAAAGGAGATGATATTTTAATTTAAATTTTACCTGTTACATGCACATGTTTGAAGTTTCAAATACGAAATCTCAGAGAACAGAAAAGGCAGAAAGTAAGTTGTACTGCTTTGTGAGTAAAATTTTCTTTTCAGTACCCATAAAAGAAGCTGATTCTCAGAAGCAAATTGCTAGCATTCTTTATTTAGTAGATATTTCAGTAATATTTTTTCCTTTTCTTTTATGCTTACTTCCTGATCTCTACATCACAACTGAAAACCATGATTCTTGATGAAATAGTGTTTCATTTCTTAATGTTATAAGTTAGTAACTGAGTTGCAAGTATTGATGGAGTCAATGTGAATAAAAAATCTTGAAATTATTTAGGAATACACTGGAGAAACGCGTAATGTACTGAATATTACCTTTTGTGTTCTGTAGTTTTTAAAAATTCGGATTTTAATGTTACTTTTATTCTTTATAATGATAATAACAAAGCTTTATTCCTGTCTTTTAACCTCTTAAATATTCATTATATATTTTTGAGGAGTTGCTTATTCACCTTTCCCTTGAAAAATGGGACAGACTCCTAAGAGTAATACACAAATATTGCTTAGGTATGCAGAGATACATTTAGGATGGAAGAAACTCAGCTGGAGCTTGAACTAACAAAAGGTGTCAAGAATAACAAGAAAAGTTGCTGTAGGTATGTTAGTATCAAGCAGAAGTTCTAGGAAAATGTGGGTCCACTACTGCATGAGACTGGCAGCTTAGTTATGGATGGCACAGAAGCGGCAGATGTACCTTGGTCTGCATAGGGAAGGTCAACTCCCTAGTTTCTGTGCTAAGGAAGTGACAGCAAAGTGAACTGCAAACCACTGGCAGTAGAGGAGGACTGAGTTAAGGTCCACCTGTACCCATGCATCCCATCAGGTCCTGTTCGTGTGTATCTGAGGTGGTGCACTGGAGAGCCAGCCACATTTGGAAGGTCTTTGAAGACCTAAACGCCTGGAAAAGGGCAAATACTAGACCCATCTTCAAAAAGGAGAATTTTGGGAACTACAGACCAGTCAGTCTCACTGCAGTCTCTGGGGAAATTAGGGAAAAAATGTTTGTGGAAGTTCTTTCCAGGCACATGAAAGACAAATTTGCTGGGAAAACTCAACTCAGATTTACCAAGGGTAAATTGTGCTTAACGAACCTGATATGCTTTCTGTGATGAAGCCACTTGCTCAGTGGATGAGAAAGAGCAGAGTTATGGATGCTATCTACCATGACTTTAACAAGGCATTTGACGTGTACTTCCCTAGCGTCCCTTGAGACAAGTTGGTAGGATACAGTCTGGACATACAGACCATGAGAAGTGGCCTGTCTGCCGAGATCAAAGGATGATGAAACGTTAATGGCTCAAAGTCAAACTGTCAGCTGGTCATAAGCAGAGTTCCTCGAGGGTTGATGCTGGGTCTGATAGTACTATTCCTTATCTTTGTAAATATTCTAATGGTAGGATTGAACCCTCATTAAGTTTGCAGGTGACTTCAAAGTGAAAGAAGAAGTAGGTATGTGGGAAGGACTAACCACCAATCAGAGAGACCTTAACAGGCTGGAAAATTGGGCCAACAAGAATTTAATGGGTTTTAACAAAGATAAATGTGAAGTCCTGAAGCTGGAATAGAATAACCTTTAAGGACAGAACAGGCTGGGGACTGACTGGTTGGGGTGTAGCTCTGTTGCAAAGGACCCTAGGGTTGTGGGGCACAGCAAGCTTAACATGAGGTAGCAGTGTACTGTGGCAGTAGGAAGGCAGACAGTGTCCTGGACGGCATCAGGATGACTACCACCAAGGCATGTGCTTATCCTACTCCGCATTTACTAGTCCAGCAGAAGGTGATCAGAGGGTTGGAGATTGCTGTGCAGGGAGAGAGAACTGGTCTTTCTCTTTGTAGTAGGTACAGAGAAGAGTATTTGCAAGGATGTATGCAGTGACAGAAGAAGAGGCAGTGGGCACAAGTTGCTTTAGGAGAATTCTGTCCAGATAAAATAAAATAAATGAGTTCTTCAGTTTGAGAAGATCAGTTAGGAATGAAACATACATGTGGTTTATGTGGAGAAGTGGTGGAATCTCCCTTGCCAGTGCTTTTAAAGACTTGAAAGGACCCTGGATAACCTAATCTAGGGTTGTGCATTTGGCAGGATGTTGGACGAGGTGATCTCCAGAGATTTCTTCCAGTCTAGATGTTTCTGTTATTCTACCAAATAGGTGATAATCTTTTTTGTTACTTTGTGAAAGATGGTTCAGAATAGTTAGTATTTATGAAACATTCTCTCTGTTCTTAATTGATCAGACTGTACTAATTTTTATTCAAGAATATGATCAGTAGTAGCTCTAATGGGTAGAGATTGATGATACGAGTATCCTGGGTCTGGCTGGACTGGGAGGTGCAATGAAATTCTTACTGGAACGCATGCATTGCAAAATATCTCTGTAAAGCATAAAACATCACACAGGGAAGACATTTCAGTAGTGGCTGACTTAGTACTGTGATTTGTCAACCATATAAATTTAAATCAAATAATTTTTTTTTAAAAATCAAATTTATGCTTTTGTGTTTTTTTTTTTTTAAAGGATTTGAAAGTATGTTAACTTGAAGTATATATCTGCTAGTGGAATAGTATTCATAATATTCACGTACTTATTACTTTCATGTATATATTTAACAAACCCTATTTCTATTTAGGCTTGACACTATCTCTAAATATTTCTCTATTTGTTTCATGACATATTGCAGTGTCTGTTCAAAATTGGGTATCGAGTTGTCCTGAATAGATTTCAGGATGTAAAAGCTTTATTTCTGAAATTATTGGAATTTTTGAGAAAAAAGCATTAGTTACTCTTTCCGAGTTTGAACTTAAGTTGGATATAGTGTTGTCCTCAAATATGTATGTACAGCTCTCTTTTGGGGTATTCCTAGCACACAAGTTGATTGAGGTTCTGCTAATGATTTCAGCTAAACCTGTGTTTCTAGCGGTGTCTCCCCTAGTAGATGCACACTTATGCCTGTGAAGAAGATACTTGTATGTACCCTAATGGGTGGGGGTTGTTGTAGTAGTTATAAGTTAATCTATAATGTATGTCAAAGTTAGCCATTTGCCTCAGTATTTTAGTTCAGTATCTTGTGTCTCTTTTGTGTGGAGGAGGAGGAACATTAATTCCATCTGCTTAATTACTTTGGGTAGGAATAAGCAGTGGGTACATAACAGTTCTTAACCTTTCAATTGGCGAGGTAGTATTTTGTACTCCTAGCTGGAAGCATTGTAAGTTTACTTCATAAATTCCTTAACCTGTTTATTAAACATATTATAGGTGGTGCCTCTGTGCTTTGCAGTGTTCCTAGTTCTTGCCAGCAAGACACAGAGGAATTGGACAGAGTATACAAGGGTATCTTCTGATACTCTTGAATGTCACTTCCTTACTGAAATTTCGGTGTGCTGACAGAATTGGTTGATCTGTGTTTAGCAAGATCAAAGGGCAAGCTCAAAATAACACTGTTACGGTAAGAATTTAATACATCATTCTACCTCAAATGTCTTTGCATGTGTCACTTCCATTCGTCTTCTCAGAGAAAAGGCACTTTGGGCAGCTTTTGACACTTGGTAGAATAACTTCACTGTTCAATTTTGTTGTACCAGAATTATTTTTTTAATAAAGATATTTACTGAGTAAAGTTAAAATGTTATAAACCATTAAATTTTGTGCCTTTTCAGTTTACAGGTTTTGTTGTGTGTTTCGTAATTATGTATTAAAGTGTAGTATAGAACAGTACTGTACAAGAACATTTGTAGGCATTTATGGTATTTGGAAAGTGAGGCTTATACAAAGATGTTGGAACAGATTTTTCAAACACAACACTTAGCATTTCAACAGTATATAAAATCTGTTTGGAAAGTGTGTGAAAATATCCAAATAAGGCAGAGACATGGGGTCAGAGTAACTTGGTTTCTTTCGGTGTGTTCTGTAAGTTAAATAGCCATCATTGTCATACAGGCGTGTAGGTGGAAAAATTCTGGTGAATAACAGCAATATGACTGTCTTGCTGGACTGCCCTTGACTTTGTCAGGTAAACATTTTCTCTGGCATCATTTTGAAATGTAAGGCACATGCTGCAAAAACTCTTTAGACTGACAGTGTACAACAGCCAGCTGTTGAGTAGCTGAATGTTTAAAAAGAGAGTTATTTGATTACATAATTCTTTTTGTACTTATGGGAAGTAAGGTAAAAACCCCCAAACCTTTCTGTATTCTTCCAGTATTGAAGGTGAGGGGTGGGAATAGGTAAGTGATGGATCAAAATCAAACAGCGATTTTCTTTTGGATTGACAAACCTCAGTAGGCAGTATTTGAAACAGCACGCATCATCCTCACAGTAGTTTCAAGGGCTGATCTGCAAATACCAGTTTATGTATGTGCTGCTCAGCAGACCTCCTAGAGACTGCTCTTTCTGCTGTATTTTGCAAACACAACTGTTCGTTGGAAGTCTGCAGGGAGGTTCTCTCCTACCAGTTTGCTTCGTGAATTTGGAAGTGATGCTTCTGTGAACTAAGTTGAGTGAAGAAGAGTTTCTTCCTATGTGAGACCTATCTTAATCCTAATGCAGGTGATTGCACTGTCAGTGTAGTCTTTCACAGTTACTCTCTTGTCCTGAAATCTAGTAATTTGAAAATAGTCTTTAAAAGGTAGTTCATAAATGCTGGGAGCAGTGAGGTGAGAACTGGGGAGCATGATCCGTAGAATCTCAGTTAGTTTTGACTAGCTTTTGACTAGATGGGTGAGAACCAATTCCTGGGACAAAGCATCAAGACGCCAGAGAGCATAATAAGGAGAAAACAATGATTCATGCTTCAGTACAAACCGGGTGGATGTGGGGACATAATTACAGTGTACAAATCAAATCTGCAGCAACTAGCCTGCCTCAGCTCACTGGTAGCTCGGGTTCCCCCTTTGTTACATCTTTGGGCAGACGGGCTTAGAGAACCCTGCGTTCAGTGTGGTGTAGTCATGGACCCACAGTAGAGCCCCCGGAGTCTGTTGGGAGTGGATGTGGGGAAGAGGATGGGCCAAACGTGTTTGCAGATTTCAGCTGTGGCCCATGAGAAAGTTGCAGAGGCTCGTTCTGTGACAGTTTTTTGCGGTTGAAAAAGCTTACCTACTTTGCGTTGCTCTCAGCAGTTGAGAACTATTTTCAGATAATTTAAAGTAGGAAACTTGGGGTGAGCGGAGGGATCTTTGATTTCAGTAGTTGAGAGAGCAGAAGTCTATGGTTGAACCTACACTCTCCTTGATGCCTGTCTTCAGAAACTTTCCTACTTCTGTCTTGTGAACAGGTTTCGAAGAAACGTGAATAGTTCTCTGCTATCAGGGTCAAGGGATTCTTTAAGAATTCTTTGATCAGTGTCTGACTCTTATAACAGGAACAAAGTATTAAGTTGGTGACAGTTCCATCCTCTGTGAACTGGAGGATGCCAAGGCGTGCGTTCTGTTGGAGGGCAGTGAATGGTTTCTGCCTAAAAGTCCTCTCTGAAAAAGCTTCACTTACTATTATTATGCTTTGGAGGCCTAAAATAGGAAAGGGTTAGGAAAAGAAATTTTTCCATTTCCTTGACAGTTATAATGGAGAAATACTTAAAAAGGGAAATGTAAGATTGCAGAAGTTGGTTAAGGCACTAAATTCAGCTCTTGAACTAGAAATTTTTTTATAGTACTCAAAATCATTAAATTTAAATTGGCAGCTTACCTTTGAATCAATTCTTACAAAAGTTTTTTGCTGAAAATTTAATAGATTTCTGTTAATATCTTCAAGGAAATGTATATTCTAAATGAACCAAGAAGTCTGCAGTTTGTGTGGTTTCTTGTTTTATAAGGTTTGCGTGTTGTGTTTGGTTTTTTGGGGGGGGGGGGGGGGGGTTGTTGCGTCCCTTTTTATTTAATGAGTCTGAATGAATCAAAACCTAAAAGTTACCTTAGTCTTGACAGTAGATTTTCTTAACAATAATACTAAAGGCATTTTTTAGTTCAAAAGAGAGGTTCAGTGCCTCTCTTCTGAAGTTTCCTTTATATACTTCCCAAGGGTATGCCCAGTGATCAGGATTTTAGTGTGTGGAAGTTTTGAGTTAGGTGGCACAGCCATACAGTTTTCTTGTTCATAAAGTACACGTTTTCTTGTTCTTAGGTAGACAACGATTCGGACAGAGTTGTAGAAGCTAGACCCAAACATGAATAGGTATCAGAGAATTTATATTTTTTCCATTTGCACACTTGCCGATCTAACATTTAAAGCAGGTTTTGTCACGAAGTGTTGTAAAGCTCCTTTTAGCTACAGAACCCTGTACATAAATGCATCTGTGACAGTTGCTTGCGTTTTTACATGATTTAGAGTTCTATCCACATTTATGGATGCAAACTGTTTGCTTTTCAGGTTCTTGGCAAGATTTCTTTATGCCTTGATTGTAAATGACTAAGGTAGCAATTGCAGTTTTGCTGCAGTGCAGGCTTGACTACAGTGATTGCTGTTCCATACAGCCGGCTCAACTGCCCTGTCATACTGTCTTCAGTTGGGACATAGTCTAGGAGGTTGTTCGGAAGCTTTTGGCAAGGTGTCTGATAGTGTAAATTAAACTTGACATTATTGAGCGGGAAACATGCAAATGCAGTCAGGGCTGATGCTTCGTGGTTTTCATATTGACGCGCAGAGGAGAACAAAAGGAACTTTGCTATGATGGAATTAGAAGGGGAGGTGTAGAGCTGCCTTATTGGGCCTGTTACCTTAAAACAACAGCTGGATGAGGTCAGATTGCGACACTGATTTTCACAGAACTAGACTAGAGTTGTGAATTTCGACTAATGCGAGTCTATCTAGAACGGTGTTTGATGAAGAGGATCAAGAGGGTCTAGCATGAGTTAAGTCCAGAGAGGTGAAAGGGCGAACCTATGACTACTTAATTTAAAATTCAGAGTTGCAATCGTAACTTAATCTGAGTCAGATGCATTTTCCTGAATGGATAGTATTTTCATTGTCAGCACAGAGAAACATAAAACGCTGTTTTGCCTTGTTTAGCTTATTCAGACATGTGCCAAGAGACTAATTTAATAGGTTCATTTTCACGTTGGAAAAAATATGCATTAAGTTGCAGGAGGAATGTTGCACTTCCTTGAAGACTAAATGTATATATGCAGATTTTGTCTTTTCCATGTATTCCTTCTTGATAAGGAAGATAGACTTCCTGCCTTACTCTGTACTTAGCTATTATTATTTTTTTTGTCTGTTTCTGCTTTTCTTTACACATTCACAAGAGAAAATGTCACTTTTGCATATCAGTGAATTTTTAAAAACAGATTTTGGTATCCATCTCTAGTTACAGTGTGCTTCGTAAACAGAATTATTTTCGTATATTCAGGAAGGAATAGATTAAAAATTTCAAGTTTTAGCATTTTTTGGAAAAAACAAAAAATACGGTATTTAACTTGTTAAAAAATACATTTCAGTAAAGTGAGTTGAAAAATGGTACTAGGTCCACTGTGGAATTTTTTATTCAGATAAATATAGTCTGTTAATGTAAAAACATACACCCTAGGTGTTTTATAATCTACCAAGGAAAGAATAAGAAATAAACTATGGAAAATACATATTTATCAGACTTTGTGACACAGTTGAGAAATAAAAGTGTACGTCAGATGAAATATTAGCATAAATGCTATTGTTCATAAACTATTTTAATATGAGAAGAAGAATGTATCAGGGAAGAATATACTTTGTGAAAATCTGGTGGTGGGTAGTTTGCTGTTCCCCCCCCCCCTCCCCTTCTGTTTTTGTTTTTCTTATCTATGTTTTCCTTGAAATCTGTGGAAAAATGAATATGACTAATTTGAACTGATCTTCTCTCAAAGTAGACTTAAATTTTTTTGGAATACAGGAATATTTTACTTTTGAAAATAAATATATCTACAGTACTGTATACAACTTGCTAACATGTATGTGAAATGTCACTTACAGGTGCTGACCTTAAAGAAAGAGCAAAAATGCACTCAAGTGAAGTTAGTTCTTTTGTCTCAAAAGCAAGAGCAACTATTAATGAAATGGGTATGTAACCTCTCCCTTGAATAATGTTATTTTAATGGTAACCTGAGAAGGGTTAGATCAGTAGAATGACATAAACGTGCATTGTTAATTCTTGACAGGTAGAAGACTATCCACAACTGTTTATATTGATAAATACGAATCACAGTGCATTACTTCTTTTAAAATGTTCCTAATCAAGTTGGACTTGTAGCTTTTTCTAGCATTATATACAAATCTCAGCTGAAATAGAGGTGATTTGTCCTGCTGTTTTCATAAAGGATGGATTGTTCTGTGACATCCAAGTACTTTAGAATTTAGTTTTTACTATTGCATTCTTCAGGTTGATATAATTAATACAGTCTTTAATACGTTTTAGAAACACGTTAAACATCTGTTGATAGAAAGTTAGCTAAGGCCTTCTGAAATTTTGTTTAATATGTACTTGTTCTGATGTACTAAACCTGTTAATAATTTAGGATTTTAATTGACTTGTACCAGCTTTTAAGGATGGTCGTTTCTCTGTGAATTTTACAATAAATTCAGCATCAAATCATTATGTTTCTACATGTCTGCTTATCGGTTTTAATATAATTGCTTTTCAACAGGGCATCGCCGATATGTTTTGGCAAAAAGAGAAGTCAAGCATACCAAGTTTGAAGCAATTAATTTTACACATTTGATTTATATATGCAACATATTTTGTCACTTGAAATCCTGGCACATAATTCTGAGGAATAAGTGATTTCTCAGAGAATAGTTTTAGATGCATTTCTTTAATAACATTCGGTCAGGTCTTGGTTTGGCAGAATGTTATTATTAGTGGAAACCAGTGTGTTTTTTCAGGGAAATGATAGACTACTGAAGAATGAGTCTTTGATTAGGTACTTCATGGAGATACTTGTGTCCTTGAATTAATGTTTAGTCTTTGAAGTGAAGCAGATCTTCATGGCTCTTTAAATAAATAAAATGAGTATCTGGAGGTGGATAGGCCATTGATTTCCTGCAGCTGATACTGTATTCCATGCTGGCCTTTCTCCTTCTATTTGAATGCCAAGCAAGAGGCAGCAAGTTGTTGCATTTAGTTACTTTGTAAGATTTCTTGGGCGAGACTTCCTTAGCCCTAAGTAATCACTTTTTGCCTTTCTTGGACTGAATTTAGTGGAAATGCTTTCTGAGCTGCTAATAATGTTTAAATAGGGGCAGCTAGTTTTAATATTTTTCTGTGATCAGGAAATATTTTTTAAAAATCTTTTTTTACATGAAAAATTGCTAAGGATTATGATAGTATTTGGATTCGGCAGTCAGCACAAAATGACTGGAAAATACACACAGTGATTTGATGCTTTCCTTTGCTTCAGAGTTGAAAAGGCTTTAAGACAAATGTTTGATTGTCTTCAACTTCATTAAGGTTCCTGTGAGAGTGTTTAACTACTGAATATGTAAGCAAATTTTCAGTGATATCTAAAAGATTTACAGTGGATCATTATGCGAACAGTGAATTACTTCTAGTTAAGGACACCAGTATGAGTGCTTTCATTCATTGATCTCTAGTCTCTTTCTCAAGAAAGAAGTATGAAATAATAAGTGGAATTAATATTTGAGAATCTAGGTCGCTGGAGTACCTAGCTAGGAAGGTTTGTGAGGGCATGTAGTGACAGCAGTTAGATATGCTGCAGGGTGGAAAAGAGAAAGAATTTAAACATAGCTTTGCCCCCTATTGTAAGAAAACTTTTGCTTAGGTTGGCTGAATGTCTCTTTCTGCTCCCCCGTCTTCCCCTCTTTCTCCCCCTTCTCCCTCCTTCACTCACTCCTTCCTCCCTCCCTTCCCCCTTGTTGTCATTTCTGCTTTAAAACACTAAACAATACAACCACTAGAAGGTTTTTTAATGGTTACATATTTGGCCATCTCTCAGTTCACTGTTTTTTAAAGGCTGTTTTACAGGATTATAGGAAAATTGACCAATACATTAGAAGTGATACCTCAACATTATTCTATCATGTACGTTTGGACATGTATACCGTATAAGCAGCTTTTACTTTTCAGTCACATGATATATTCTCACTATATACATATTTGAGGCATTGTTGCTTTTCAGCAAATTATACCAACAGTATCTGTGTTTATGAAAGGGATCTAGAATTTTTTTGAAAGGTCTAAGCAGAGCAATTTAAAATGTGGTTCCCTACATCAGGAACTGGTATAGAATATAAAAAGTGGGCCTAATAAATGAGATTAGATTAGATGGGTGCACAAGGCATCATGTTGTGTGATGCCATTACGAATAGAAGGGACCATTAATTTTGCAGCAAGTCAGGTTCTCAGTTCTTTTTTTTCTTTTTCTGAAGAAGTGATCTGGCATTACAGAAAGTAATTTTTGTAGAACTAGTGGGACATTGTATTTGCATTTGGTTACTGCAATGAATCTCTATATTGAAAATAATGAGATTTTTCCTGCCCAGCAACAACCAGAATGTTGCAAGATGACTAAAGAGGGCAAACAATTTTCACATTATTATTTGCCACTGCAGAATGCTATATAGCTAGCGAACAGTTCCAATCTCCCGCTTTGTTCTCTTTCTATCCAAGTTTAATGCTGTAATCTCATTTAAAATGTGTTCTACTTTTTGCTTTTCAGAAATAGGTCATGTTTTGATAATTGCATTCGTGTTCAGATGTGTGACCTACTAAGGAGATGCTTCTTTTTAACAGTATTTTCAGAATGAAGACCATTAAGTTATCTTCGTAGACAAAATACACAAAAGGTTAATTACATCTTGAACAACTGGATAAACTTAGCTTTTTAGAATTGACATGCTTTGGCTTTCTTTAGTTCCTGTCAATTTCATTACATTTAAAATCCTTATGCTAGTGGTTTTGTAGAAAAGCTGTAGTATCATTTTGGAATACAGCTACAGAAGAGAATTTTCTGGAAATTAGAAGCATACTGCACTTGTTTTTATGGGATTAATTTATAACTTCTTGCTAAATTTGGGTGAAATATTAAGACTGCAGTAAATATCACTTGGTATAAAAATAAGCACTTAAAAAAAGAGCCGAGCCATTAGTTGCAGTGCTTAGAGCTGTAAGTTGAGGCGGGGATGTGTGTGTGTGTGTGTGTAAATTAAAACAGCCTCTATTTTTAACAGTGGTTGCTTTTGCTGAAATAATACCAGAATTATGGGGGTTTTTTGGTTTGTTTGGTGTTTGTGTTGTTTTTCGTTTTTTTTTTTTTTTTAATAGTGGGATTTATAAGGCTACTTGTCCAGCACAACAAAACAGGCCTGACTAAATGAAATCAAATATTACTGACCCGCAGAAACCTGGACGCTTTTTGTCAAAGTTTTTGACACTTTGGGAGTGTAAAAAAACTATCATTGTGGGTCAGATCTTCAGCATGTATTTTATGGTATGACACCCACTAAGTCCATGTTGTTCTTTATACTGGCTGTGGAGTCTGGATTGTAATACCATTGTATATATGTTATCTCTTGGGATTTCAGTTGCATAACAAACTGAGGCTATGTATGCAGTGTAATGCAATCACCACTCTTCTCCAGAAAAACACCTTGTTTAATGGAAAGAAAAAGTGAAGCTGCAGAAGGAATTTGAACTCTGCAAATATTTGTAATTATTCAGCGTGATGTTTGGCCCTAATGTCTACTAAGTGAGAAACACCATTGGTTAGCGAAGTTCTTCCAAAGAACATAGGCAAGTAACTAAATCCCACAAAAGGGGAAAAAGAAAAAAATCTGGATTCTGACTTTCTTGGTTACTTTTTAAAATCAAAGTTAAAGTGATTTTTATGTCACATTTGGAGGGAAAACACCTTGCTTGTGGTCTGGTGGAACCTAGATCTGAACTAAGCTAAGGAAGAAATTGCTAATAAAATACTGATTTTACTTGTCTGTTGGACATGTACCATTATAACAAACTGTACGATGTTGTGAGACATCTGATTAGTTTTGTTGCCTAAGTTGTAATAAGTAGTGATACTTAGCAACTTTGATTAGACATAATTTTCACAGATGTGATTAGTTTTGACATAGTGTAATTTGAATGAGATCATCCTGTATGAAAACACCTTGCGGTTACTTGCATTTTTTTTTATTGTGTACTTTTTATTTTATTCAAAGCAGATAGAAGTATATATTTGCAGATCTGTTTTCTTCCCTCTGTAGCAGTTTAAAAATTATGACTTCTCTCATTCGTCACCGAACTTCTAATTTACCTAAAAGAGTGCTCTTGTTCATCCTTCAGGAGAACAGGCTCCTCTCCAAAAAGTTCCTTTTTTGACTATTGAAGATAATGCTTCCTTGGAAGTTCTTAGGCTGTGCCATATTGTGTGCTACAGTTTGGTTTTGGATGCAAGCTGTCAAAACTTGATTTCAGAGGTCCCTCAAGTGGGATCAGGAGTATAAAAGTTTCACTTGATTTCTGGTCTGCTAACTGCCCCCCACCTTCCCATTGCAAAGTCTCAGAAATGGGCAAGAAGGCTCATTGATGAAGTGACTGCAGGGCCTTATTTTAGTAATTGAGTTTCTGGGGCTTCTGTGGAAATCAAAAGTCCTGGTTTAGTAATGAACACTCCAGACCTGATTACTGCTCCAAGAAGTGACTGCTTATGTAACATTGGCCAAATCCATCTGTCTTTGCTGGAGGTAAATCTGGGCAGTGAAGATGGAGTGCGCTAGTTTGGAAATCCAGGGAGAAGAACTATAGGTTTCTTTCTTAGGGAAGCGCAGACATGGGCCATAATGTGAAAAAGCATTTACTGGGAAGCCAAATGAAGCATCACAGGTAGCTATCAAATTTGAAAAAGGACAAATTGGCATCTAGCACTGGCATGCTTAGCAGCCATCCTTAGGTCTTGCGGGCTCCCTACATCGCTGACACTGTGAAAGGGAGATTTTCGTGCAGTATTTTTCTTGTCGTGTTATGTTGTTGCGTTCTCAGTTAAGTGTAGAGTACAGCTAATACGGTCTAAAACTGCTGGCGTTCTGAACGTGTTGCTGAGCTCTTGGTTGTTTTCCAGTAGTAGATTTACTGCTTCTTGTAATTAATTTAAGATACCCCTTGACTAAGTATTGTCTGTTTCCTAAATAGACAGTACTGTCCTTGCAGAGCTGAAATGATGGGCTTTGTCAAATTGTGTTGGATTGTTTTTAATTAAAAAACACAATGCTAAACTCTGTACCATTATAGAGACAATGAATGCTACACCAAACTTCTATACCATGATGTTTATTAGCTCTTTATATGACAGCATTGCTTCCACAATTGCTAATGCACTGTTTTCCCTATTATAATGACTTTCTGAAAACTACTATCAAAAAGGATGCAGAAATGCAGGACCTGGATATTAGGATTGTCCTTCCCTATAAATCTGAAGATTAGGGATGGAGGTGGCTTTGCATTGAAGTTTCATTGGTTTGATCCCTGGCACTGCTGTACAGCCTTGACAAAAGTTAGTATAACCTCAGCTGTACTTCAGTTTTCCTTCTGTTAGTAATTCCAAATCCTGTTCTCTGAGGAGAAGAGACTACTCTGGACATGGCTCTTTAATTTTGCTCCCACAAAACGTAACTGTACTAAAAGAAGGAGTTTTTTGAGATCAGCATAGCGAGTTTGCACACTGACTGTTAGAACAGGCCTCGGTATGACCTTCTGTCCAAGGTTTGTGTTCCCTCTCTAGGGAGCCACATTGTGTGTGTTTGATGCGTTGGGAGACTCTACTCTTTCCTCGCCCTGTTCAGGTTTGAAATTGCATGTTTCAGTCCCTGAATGAGAAGGAATGGTTTGTGAGCTCTTTTGCTTTGTGTGTCTCAGTCTCTGGCTCTGTTCCTAAACCAACTGATGTTCCAAGGGCAGCGACTCCTGACATGGTACTGGCAGTATTATGCTGCTCTTCTGTCGAAGAAATCCTAAGGTTATTGCGTGGGCCCAGCATTAGGCTTTGACTTCAGAATCTCATATTCAAGTCTTGTACTGAACATGGCTTTTGCCTAGGTATGTGCTGCTTTGGCGATATTACTGAGCTAGTTCATGAATTTTTTTATATATGCTTACTGTGAAACACTAGGGTGTGTTTCCTCTGTAGCATTCAGTGAATGAGCTGACTGAAACTATTACTTAATGTATTAAGCTAATTTAGAAACAGAGCTATTTTAGTACTAGACTGAGGAATGTAGGTATATGGAAGACTGCTGAAAATAGGTAGAGGAGAAAAGTTCTATAAAAGTTCAGCTACAGTGGTCACAGCCTGTGGGATTTTCTTCGTACTATGTAAAACAAGAATGCGACTGGTACTAGAGTATGTGTTATCCATACTGTAAATCAGAAGAGTAGACAAAAGAGTGAAAAACTTGTCACATTGGATTCTCTTAACTATTAAAGTTTATATTTGTGCTGTTGTTTGAATGTTTTATGTGCTCTCTTAGAAAGTAAAGAACTTATGTAGAAGTAGCATGTCAAAGTGTAACTGAAATAATTTATCCTTGGCATTATCCTTTTGTGTGTAAGTTCAGTGCCTGAACATCTGCTGTCATTTGTGCGAGGAGTAGGTTCTTAGTAAGGATAAGAAATTGTATTGGATTTGTGTGGTGGCGTTTTGGTCATGCAGGTGGGGCTGCAGGGATGGTTTCTGTGAGGAGCTGCTGGAAGCTTCCCCAGACCCATCCCTGGCCAAGGCTGAGCCAGTCAGTGATGGTAACGCCCCAGTGGTAACGTATTTCAAGGGGGAAAAAAACCCCTTCTGTAACAATGCCTGCAGCTGAGAGAAGAGTGGGATGAGAGACAGCCATGCAGACACCCAGGTCAGTGCAGAAGGGTGGGAGGAGTTGGGCTGGAGCAGAGGTTTCCCTACAGCCCGTGGTGAGAGGGCAGGCAGTACCCCTGCAGCCATGGAGGGTCACTGGGGAGCAGAGAGCCCCCTGCAGCCCGGGGAGGGCTCCACACCAGAGCAGGGGGATGCACCGAAAGGACCCGTGACTCTGTGGGAAGCCCTCACTGGAGCAGGCTGCTCCTGAAGGATGGCACCCCATCGAAGGGGCCCATGCTGGAGCAGTTGGTGAAGAACTGCAGCCCATGGGAAGGACTCACGTGGGAGCAGTTCATTGAGGGCTGTTTCTCATGGGCTGGACTCCACGCTGAAGCAGGGGCAGAGTGTGAGGATCCTCCCCTGAGGAGGAAAGAGCGGTAATGTCTGATGGACTGACTAGGAAACCTCCGTTCTCCATGTCCTTGTGCCACTGGAGGGGAGGACATAAAAAAATAGGGAACAAAGCTGAGCCCGGGAAGAAGGGAGGGGTAGGGGGAAGGTGTTTTTAAGATTTTGTTTTATTGCTTGTTGCCCTACTGTGATTTGATTGGTTACTGATTAAATGGATTTTTATTCCCCAAGTCAAGTCTGTTTTGCCCATGACCATAAGGGGTGAGTGGTCCCTCCCTGTGCTTGCCTCAGGCCATGAACCCTTGTGAGCGAGCAGCCACATTGTGCGGAGTTGCTGGCTGAGTTTAAACAACAGCATAAATATAAGAAAGAGTTTTCATTTTTCTTCTATCCAAAACTTTTCTTAATTTGCACAGAAAGTAGATTTTGTCATCTAGGGTTTGCTTCGTAATTGTTTTTTTGAGGGCAGAATAAGAAGAAGAAACATTAGCACATACAAAGAAACTGAGGAATCTGTTTATCAAACCAAAGTGTATCACTGAACATGAATGAAATATCCAAACTATTTTCTAAATAATAACAAAAAGAGAATCATGGGAGAGTTGGCTACAGAGTACTGAAGCTAAAGGGTTTGATTAAGGCACCTCTTTCATTCCCATTTATTTCCCAGCTTTTGCTCCTGTTATCAGGAATAGAAAACACACTGTCCCTATTACCTGTCAATAATAAATCACCAAAGAGAAAATTCTAAAATTAAGGACATGATATTCCTGTATTAAGCATTTTTTGTCAATTAAAAATTTATTTTTTCTGGGACATTTCTTAGAGTGATCACTAGAGGAAGCCAAAAAATGAATGGGATTGAGGGAGGTGACTTAAAAAACCCTTCAGCTTCTCTCATGATAGTAGGGAAGGGAAGATAAAATTTACTAGTATCTTTTGCTTAATAATCAACTCTAAGCAATGTACAGTAACTATTTTCATTAAAAAGCAAAATTTCTTTAGAAGTACTAAAACAATTTTTTAATGCAACTCTTTCTTGCTACCAATAGTCTGCCTGAACTTTGAAGGTATTATGGCAAAGATAATAACGTTCAAATAAATCTATCAAAAGTAGCAGTTCATTAAGCTGCTATTCCGAAGCACAGGAATTAGAGGGTAGCCAAAAGCCTTTCGTAGTTGTAACTAGCAAATGTATGGAAAAGAATTGTGTGTATGCACATGTAGACTGTTCAGACTTAAAAGGGTGGTCATGATTTGCAGATGGAGATGTTCTTAAAATATGCGTAAATATATAAGCTACTTTGGGTAACCACGGTTTCATTCTTTTTGCAATTATGGCAGGTAAAGCTTTGTAGCACTTAATTACTTGCCTTGCACAAAAATGGTTTGACCAATCCTCTTTGTCTTCAAGTTCACGTAAGAATATTTGGGAGTCACTTGAAGCCACTTCCATATGTTGCTACATACATTGGTTTTCATAGTGTTGTAGAATGAATAAAAGTGCTTGTTGAAGTATTTGGTTTGTTAGCTTTTTTTTCCCCATAGAAAGTCCTTTTTTTGATGGTGATGCTTGCAAGTGAAAATGCAGGCGAACTGCCGTCACTGACTTGATAACAGATTTTACACGGCGAGGTGAATGGCTGAAACACAGCTGACTTTGCTCTCAAAGTGCAAAGCTTATATGCCATCTTAATGCTATTATTGTTCTTCAGGAAAAGGCCCCAAAAGATGAAATGAAGATACAGTATTGTGTTGTAATTATTTTTCTGATTTCCTATGACATAATTTAACTTGCATGAAAGTGTAATTTTGTGATTGAAGTGTTCCTAATATAAAGAATAGTTCAGTTACCATAATTTTCCAGAGGCTGCCTTGATTTGCCATTCAAGGTGCATAGTTTATGCCCTTTTATTTTTTGAAAGGAAAAATCTTAATTTTACACTAAAGAGCAACATCACCAAGAGATATCAAAAATCTGTGTTGTGAAACATGGAAGAGAAGTCTGTTCTGAGTTGCAATATATGAATGTTTAGTTTTAAACTTTAGTTTAAAAACAAATCAAAGATCCATTCCCAGTTATTACAGCAAGCTAGCATGTAGCTTTAGTCACTAATGCTGACTCAAAATTTCCTGTTTACATCTGTGGCCTTTGAAGACTCTTGCCTAACTTGTAAGCAGAAAACTTGAAGATTTTGGGTTAGTAAAGAAACTCTGTAAAGATCTTGAACCTTGCTTTTAACATTGTTGGTGTAGGAATCAGCCCATAAACTTACAGTATTATGTGGATTTAAGCTATTGTTAGTTGAAATATTCACTGGGGATAAATAGGATGTAAAAGAGTACATTGTTCTGTAATATTAAATTTATAAATTTGTAAGTTTATAAGTTTACAAACTTATAATTTTTATTTAACTTATAAAATTATAAGTTTAAATGTATAATTTTATATAAAACGTATAAATATATAATTCTTCGACATTTTCATTCTATGATGTGACTTCTGTTTCTTCTTTCCTGCTTTCCTAAAGGCTGGCCCATCAATTGTGGAATCTACAAATACGTGTTCAGTTGTGTTTCGATATTTTCGGGGCATTTTTGGACCATTCATGTTATTAATTTGAAGACTCCATTAGTGTTACTACTTTAAAATAAATGTACTTAAGAAACAGAGAGGGAGCTTTCTTATCTGTAATAAAAATTTGTCCTTGGAAGGTGCTGGAACAACTAGCCCTGGAGACTACTTCTGGGCACATGAAGGACAAGAAAGTCATCAGGTGTAGTCAGCATGGATTCACAAAGTGGGAATCATGCACAACAGCCTTATAACTTATGATGAAATTGTTAGTTTGATAGATGAGGGAAGAGTGGTGGGCACTGTCTACCTTGACTTCAGGAAGGCATTTGACATGCTCTTCTATAGGATTCAGGTAGAGTCACTGATGCATATGGACTGGGTGAGCAGACAGCGAAGTGGATTGAAAATTGGCTGAACGAATGGGTCCAAAGGCTGGTCAGAATGAAGTCTACTTGGAAGCCTCTAGCCAGCGGTGTGTACCCCAGGGGACAATACTGGTTTCAGTCCGGTTCAGCTTGATTAATGATCTGGATGATGGGACAGAGTATACCCTCAGCAAGTTTGAAGAAGGGGGAAGGAGTGGCTGATGCACCAGAGGCTCGTGCCATCACTCAGAGGGACATCAGGGAGCTGGAGAAATAGGCTAACAGGAACATCAAAGGAAAGTGTAAAGTCCTGCACTTAGAGGGAAACAAGCCCATGCAGCAGTACGTGCTGGAGGCTAACGATCTGGAAAGCAACTCTGCAGAAAAGGCCCACTGGGTCTTTGTCATTAAGTTGAACGTGAGCCAGCACTATGCCTCTGTGGCAAAGAAGGCTGATGGTGTCCTGGTCTGCATTAGGAGGAGTGGTGCCGATAGGTAGAGGGAAGTGATCCTTCAACTCGCCTCAGTACTCGTGAGATTACTGTTGGAATACTGTGCCCAGTTCTGGGCTCCCCAGTACAAGAAAGAGATGGAGCTACTGGAAGGAGTCCAGAAAAGGACCGTGAAGGTGATGGCTGGGCTGGAGAATCTCTCCTATGGAGAAAGGTTGAGCAAGCTAGGACTGTTCAGCTTGGAAAAGGGTCAGGAGGTGATCTCATCAATACATATAACTGAAGTGTTAAGGAGATGAAACGGGGCTATCTCCAGTGCTGTCCAGTAACAGCACCAGAGGCAGTGGTCACAAAGTGGAACATGGAAGGTTCCTCCTGAACATCGGGAAACACTACCCATGAGGGTGACAGATCACTGGCACAGGTTGCCCAGGGGGGTTGTGGGTCTCCTTCCTTGAGATCTTCAAAAGCCATGTGGACATGAGCGTGAGCAGTCCGCTCCAGGAGATGCTGCTTGAGCAGAGGGCTGGATAAGGTGACCTTCAGAGCTCTCTTTTAACCTCAACCGTTCTGTGGTTTAAAGGTTTCTCATGTGCTCAGGCATACGTAGGCAGATGTTTGCCACACTTTTTTAGTCTGCTTGAGTTAGATAATGAATTGTTGAATTTTTATATATCCCTCAATTTATAGCATACTTTCCTGCAGTAATCCATGTAATACAGTATGCGGGATATTTTTAGACAATTCATTGTCCTTGATTTATGTTTTATGAAATCTGTTATTTAAGGGAAAAATGAGGCATGCTAGACATGCCCCCTGAAGTTGCTTGTCCTAGTAAGCTCTGCACTGATCAACCTTATTTGTCAAATAGTCAGAAACACATATATGGGATATGTACCTTGGCCAATCTATTTCTCTGTTCTGTGGGAACTCAACTGTGCTGTCATGTGAATTTGAATTCTCTTGCTGCTTCTATCTTAGTTGGAGACTCACAGGTGTTGAGGGGAGTACTTTCACTACCCTCACTACTTTCTTTTCAGTCAGTACTGGGAAACAAGAATACTTCTTAAACCATTGGCTGTCCGTCGATAATTAAAGATAAGCCAGGCTTATGAGTCTGGTTCAATAAGTGCTAGAGGTAGTGACTATCTTTGGATATACATCTGAATAACTGTTCTTTCCGAAGATCGATTGCCAGGGGTCATTGAAGTAAGAAGAAAAATGAACAATAAGGACTTTTTTCAACAGTGTCCAGGTATAGAAGGACAAGAGAGGAATTGTGAGGGGAGTTAATGTGACTGTCTTTTACTTTAGTGTTTCACATCAAATGCTTGAAAAGGCATGCTTTAAAGTGGAGCTTCATCTGAATGTTCCTAAATACCAAATTCTGACTGCTGTAATTAGTTGAGTTGAAAATACTTGTCCTAATCTGTAAAAGGATACTTCAAAAATTTAAGTTAATTATATGTAAGGGTCCATATATAATCTGTGCATTGTTAGGGATTGAATGGGCTTCCATGGAGTTTTCTGATTCATGGGAATCATGAACTGCGGTTGTTGCATCAGTAACAGTGCAACCTTTTATTTTAAAAGAAATTGAATTCTAAGCCTGCTGGACTTCCAGTTTTTAACGTTGGCTCCTATATCCTAACTGAAGGTGGAATACCAGAAGTGTTCTTCAGGTTGATGATTTGAAACTGCTGTCAAGCTACAGATGTATGGTTCTCACATAGAAAGCTCATTTGCACAGGAACAGCCTAGATCTCAAAATTTTGTGCCTGGCTTGGCAATGTTTCTTCTTTTTGTGCAAAGAAGTGGTACAGCTGCTAACAGAACATATTACAGGTATAAGTCTATCTACCTAGCAAGCCAGGAAGTCACTCTTAGGAGGTTGGTCTCTTTGGATTTGAAAAATTCTAAATCAGTAACTGTTTTTTCTGGTGTCATGTATTTTAAGTTAATCAGTCTGGACATGCTGATGTAGGTTGACCAGGGACACACATCACAAAGTGTGGTATTCTGGATAACCATATTATTTTTCCTTTGCCCATTTCAGGAGCTCTCAGTAAGGGGCTAGTGGTAGGGATAGGTCTTCTGTTGAGCCCTTGGGCACTGTCTAAAGAGTGTGTTTAGTGCTTCTTTTCTAAAATCTACTGTATATAAAAGTTTTGTAAAGGAAAGACTAATGTCTAAATTGTTGCCATTTTGGTTTTACTGTATTTATTCATTCTTCGTAGTTCTTCCTTCTTTCTTCCTCAGTATCTGCAGAAAGTAGATGTTTCCTAGTTGATCATTTCACTGTGTGTCAGTAGTGAGAAAGTGAGGTTGTGCAAGAACAGAAAAAGGCTGCTTGATAGTTACTAAGAAAGTATCAAGTGTAATTCAGTTTCCTCTCAGATATTATCTTACCTGTCTGTAATTTTATTAGAACTTTTTAAATTAATTAGAAGGCCAAGTAGTAACGTAGAATTCAGGTCAGTAGAACCCAGGCAACTTTATTTTGGGGAATGTCAGTGTCCAGAATATGTGAATCAGCTGTGTGGGCTTTGTGACACACATCTGAGAAAGTATTTCATGGTCAAATCTTCCAGATCTGATGCCTGCATTCATAGGCTGGTCTTTCATTCATCATATAATCATCTGTAAGCAGAAAGGAAGTCTCTTGTTAGTCACAGCAGTGGACATCATGTGGAAAGTCACTTCAAGATTAAGTAATAATTACCTGCTTCAAACAGTTGTGATTCTTTGAGATTGCTTCCCACACATTACATGTGTTTTTATGTTCTTAAATGCTCCTCCTGTGACATTCTGTACTGGTGACAGAATTGTGGGAGAGTTTAGCTTATTCTACTCTCTGTGCCTTTCAGTAATGGGGAGTCACAGGAAACCAGGAGGCCTCACGAGACTACAAGATGCTGCTGGTCAAAAACTGCATGTAACATGTATATTCACCAGGAATGCTTTCCTGAAGTTGAGCTGAAGATCCGCAGTTACTACAGTTACTGTGGAGTAACTACAGTTACAGAGTAGGAAACAGGCCCATTTCTTTATATTGCTGTATATTATCACTCCTAACTTTTGTTTGAGCTTTTTATGGGTTTATTGGACTGCAGTATCATGTTGTTACATTTAGTTTCTCATAATGAAAATTCCTGCACACCATTAATTTCTTAGTTCTTCAGCTTACCTATTGGTCACTCCACCTGTATCATGTCTTGAATGGCCAAAACCCCACCCATTTTTACAGTCTGTATCACTTTCTGTACTAACAGATTTCTTCAAATAATAGTACATAAAAATTTTCATCTGCTTGTTCATGTTTGCCTCCTCTTCAGCTAGTCCGAACTCTGTTTCTGCTCCTGTGATCTCAAATACAGAAATGTGTTTTGTGTGTGGCTCTGTTGCTGACTTGGGGCTAACTTATACTGAAATGGGCCCATGTTTTCCTTTACTGTACTTGGAACCTTCCTTTCCTGTCATATCATTAATCATTGATGTTGTATTAGGACATGAGTGTCAGTTTTGCTTGGGAAAATTGTTCTATATGTAGAATGGCAGCATATCTTCAGAATATGCATCACGTTTTACGATGCAGTAGGTGTGTGTGGGGTAATACTTTTATGAATTCATTGTGTGAACTGGCTTCTTATTTAGTGTACTTCATGTCCCACACTTGGATGTATTACAGTATTGCAGTGCAATTCTCTGACTACAGTTTAATGCTGCTTACTACTTAGTCTTTTTTTAACTACAACATTAATCTGTCTATATACATAGTCTACTTTTGTCTGCATATTGTACACTCTAGTTTAATTATTTTGTTTCTTTTGTATACGTTTCTAATTCCTTTTGTGGACTTCAATATGTAGCTCATGATTGCATATTGAAAAACCTAAATCAGATCTAGAATCTAGCACTGATGATTAGTAACACAACAATTGACTGAAATTCCTGTTACTAACAGCATAAAAATAATGTGGATTGTTAGAGAATAAAACCACTAGGCTTCTTGACAAAGCTTTAAATAGTTCTTTTTCTGTCACTCACTGCAAATGAAACTTGCCATGCAGAACCATTGTGGGGGTTGACCTGTCTATTTACATAATTTATTGTTCTTAAAATTTGCGTGCATACAACTCAGCTAAGTCTACAGGGCATGATTTGTTAAACATGATCTCTGTTTTTGTTATGAGCTGAACAGTTTTGGCAGTTGTGTGTTAAAATTATGCAGATAAACATGAAGAAGTGCCTTTTGTGCTACAAAATATGAATATTCCAAGAAGCTTTACCCTTGGTAATAAGTAGTGACTTAGAAACTCAGTTTACAATCCAGAGCAATTGCTAATTTATTCCTATATTGCTTTTTCTAATGCTTCACAAGAACATGTCAAAAGCATTTTTTTTTTCTTCGGTTCTTTCAAATTTGTATTTTGCCTTTCATTCGTTGTCAGTTTCGACATGTGTTCCGTTAAAATTAATATCTTTGGGAAGTATGATTCTAACTTAAGGTATCAGATGGCTTTTTCTCCCTTTGAATTATGAATTCTAGTATCTCTTGGTTGGAATGCTGGGTGTAATTCTTGAAACCATGCTTAATACTCTTTCTGTAAGTTTCATATGCATGTGTAATAGTCTACTTGAATTGTACTACAGCTAAATCTGGAAGTTCCTTACTGTAGGGAAAGTACTGTGCTTGGGAGAGCTGTTGAAGTTGTGTAAATCGTGCTCCAGATACTATTTGCTAGGGTCTGAGAAATGGAACATACGTGCAGGCAGTAACTGCTGGAAACTACAGTTAGTAATGACCATGCCTTTGTGTTCAGGCAGATTATTTTTCATTGGCTGAAGGCAAAGGCAAATTCCCTTAAGAGGAATGCTGGCTGTATCAGCCTGGAGCTTGGATTGCGAGACTGTTTGGCAAATGGGTTATGGTTGTGGGGTTATGCGTTTTGGTCAGCAGCATGGCCCTGATGAAAGTGAGAGTTGCCTTCTCTTCTTGTCTTCCCATGTAACTAAGAAAAAGTAAATAGAGCAAATTTTAGTCCTATTCTTCTGTCTCCTGTGTTTTCTGTGGTAGATGACACATGTAATGGATACCTTGGGCTCTTCTAAGTGACTGCAAGTGCTTCATGTTGCTGACCGTAATCAGTAGTCTCTTGACATTGGAACTGATTCAAATAATCATTTAATCATGATCTAAACCAGCAACCAAAAGATTTTGATTGGAAGTGTCTGTTACACTCTTGAGAAAACACTGGTAAATTTTAGTTATCTTCTTAAAGACAATTGGATTTTCCGTAGTTGTTAATCATAAAAGGATGTTGGTGTGCCGCTAAAAAAGGCCTTTCATTTAATTGTGTATTTTGTTTCGTTACCTAGTGAGAGACTACCTGTTTGTATACAGATTTACTCATGCTGATTAACATTTAATTGATTGTATCTGTCAGACAAGAAAAAGATATGCTAGGTAGCACAACTTCTAAATTTAGAACTAACTAATTCACTAAAAAAGGCAGTATTACTTGTTAGTTATTAGTTTAAATTAATCATTTTTGATCATATTATCCTACTAGATTTTAGAAGGAGAGAACATTCACCTCTCATTTCCGTTTATATTCTGTCAGTAGGTTTTTTCCTTTTGCAATTTCCAACTAAGACTGAATGAACTGGTCATTGAATTCAAGTAACTGAAACATTAAAACAATGAAAATATTTTCTTAAGATCTGCAGGAAAAACTGTTGCCGTCAGGAGTTGCTTTAACGTTTCAACAACCTGTACACCCAAGTGTTCAGCTAATTAATTGCTTTTGACTGTCTTTGCAACTGCAGGAGCAAAAATGTGCTAGTAAAATATTGAGTATAGTTTAAAGTCATTGATAGGTGAATGTTAAGTATAATTAAAGCTGTAATGTATACGTTTACAAGTGAAAATCACATTTTTCATCAAACTTCGTCGGGTTTGTGGTGAAGAGGGAAGAGGAGAACTTACCTTGTTGGAGGTGAAGAGCAGTACCTTAAGCTCAATGTTTAAATGACTCTCCTGTATCAGAACACTGATGAGAAATTAAATACAAACTATGCCACGGTCACCCAGACCTCTGGAACCTTGCTACCTGCCACATGGACTGGCAGCACGTGCATCTGTTTATCAGATGGAAAACTCTACCTCATTCCATTAAGCTGGTGGCTGCTGCTTTGAAGGTGTAAAGGGGCAATAGTTGGCCATGGCCTGTCTGGGAACACAAAGACACAGAGAGCTTCCAGCTTCGGTGATCACAGATGATTGTGATTAGACATCTGTAATCAACTGGGACTGTTTGTGTGTTTGCCTTTGTTAAGTATTCCTGTTTTATTGTTTGCCTAGCTCCTCTATGTATGTTTTTGGGGCTTACTGTTCAGATTTTTGTCAAAAGTGAACTGAAGCTAGAGAAAAAGGCTTGCAAACCTGTTCAGTCACAGAGCGATTAGAGGAAGTGTCAGTTTTTGCCGAAACGTTGCTGAGCAGTCAATTCTTTTTCTCGCAGCAGTTCAAAGACTGTACTTTGAATAAAACGTAAGGAAATGGTGTTTCAGGGATCTTATTTGTGGTGCTGGTGTTAACTGGTACTTTCTTTTTCAGCTAATCTGCCTGTACCTACTATTGCCGCAATAGATGGAACTGCATTAGGTGGTGGCCTAGAACTTGCATTAGCCTGTGATATCAGAGTGGCAGGTAGGTCTGAATCCTGTTTATAGAACATAGGATTATTGTTGCAGGTGGCTTGACTGAACCTTGTTTTGGCAACAATCTTATAAAACTTATTTTGTATTTGATGTTGTTTAATTATTTTAAAGGGATTTTGCAGAAGCCTGTCTAAAGACTTGTTCATGTTTAATTTCAAACTGCTTAACACTGATAGCTGTTTTGTTTTTTGTTACATGTTTTATTTTATTCTTACGATCTTCATTTTATCAGTATTACCAGGAGTGTTGTGTAGTTGTTTTGGTATTTTATTTAGTAATTATTCTCCTCTTCTGTATTTGAAGTGTTTAAATGGAGATTTGATTTTATCTAAACAGGTTACAGGGTTACAGAACTTGCAAAAGTTCTTAGTGAGAGTATTATTACACAAGCAATTAAGCTGTTATAAAAGAAGAGTGACAACGGGATTGAAAAGAGGAACCTTGACCTATCCAGCTGTCAGAACTGTGAAGCCATTTGTTGGAAAGTATATGGAAACTTGGTCCTAAATGGTTGCCAGTAACTTAGGGTATAGAAAGCTGTTTGACACTTAGAGAATACCCTGTCAGCTAAAGAATTCATAATAATCAGATATGGGGTTCTACCCCATTTATTAAATAATGACAGTCTTTTAGTATTTTATATTTTACAGGTAAGTTTCAGTTACCCACTGTACTTGCTTACTTACTGTGGGAAAATTAATAAGGTACCGAACTTGCCTTGATGGGAGTAATTTGATCTTTTACTAAAGGCAGATCAGTTGAATCTGTTTAAAGATTTTCATAAACAAATGCTTTTTTAAGTGACTTTTGCTCTTTATGAAGGAAATGTAATAAAGTTACAATGTTGTTGGTCATTGTTAGGTATTTTGTGAAGATTTTCTCCTAGAGTTGTAGTAAGCACTCATCTACATTCTTATTTTTTAGCTTCTTCTGCTAAAATGGGCCTAGTTGAAACAAAGTTGGCAATCATTCCAGGTGCAGGTATGAATGTTTTGCTTTTGTTACCATGGATAATTAAATAACACATGCTTTTGATACTTGATTTTGGAGTGTTGTTTATGAATTTCTGCTTGTTCTTGTATTTCTGTTAAGGATCATGGCATGTTTTATAGCTTATTGCTCCTATTACAAAAAGTTAAAACGGTGTTTCTCATTTTTGAGGACTGAGGCTTGTATATTATGTTTTTAACTAAGTCAGTATGGAGTGATTCTGTAAATGACATTCGATGTCTGGATCTGAAGGCTGAATAATTTGGTAAAAATGAGACTGGGAGACAAGTCAGAGTTAACTATCAGTGTACAAAAATGGTAAAATAATGATCCACTTTTACATAGTGTCTGGCACATTAAGAATCAAGTTCTGTTTTCATGCTGCTTGTAAATTGGTTGTAGAGAGTTAAAAAACTGATGGTGTAGTTGTGAGTAGCTCTCTTCAACATTTTTCTGAGATTTTTTGGGTCAAAAACCTCTTTCCTATTTTAATGGCCCGTTGACTGGCTTTTCCTGGATTCAAGGTGAATGACAGTTATATAATGAATAATGTTCAAAGACATCTTGTGTTATGAAACCTTTTGGTTTTATTTTACGGATAAATCATTGTCACTTGAATTAAGTCCAGCTGGACTCGACCGGTTGGAGCGAGTCCAGGGGAGGCCACGAAGATGCTCAGAGGGCTGGAGCACCTCTGCTATGGGGACAGGCTGAGAGAATTGGGCTTGTTCAGCCTGGAGAAGAGAAGGCTCCAGGGAGACCTTACAGCACCTTCCAGTACCTGAAGGGGCCTACAGGGAAGCTTGGGGGATGCTTTTTACAAGGGTCTATAGTGACAGGACAAGGGGTAACGGGTTTAAATTGAAAGTGGGGAGATTTAGATTAGATCTCAGGAAGAAAGTCTTCCCGGAGAGGGTGGTGAAGCACTGGAACAGGTTGCCCAGAGAAGCTGTGGATGTCCCATCCCTGGAAGTGTTCAAGGCCAGGCTGGATGAGGCTTTGAGCAACCTGGTCTAGTGGAGGGTGTCCCTGCCCATGGCAGGGGGTTGGAACTGGATGATCTTTAAGGTCCCTTCCAACCCAAACCATTCTATGATTCTATAAGATACCTGTATTGCTGGGGAAAGGGCAGTATCTTGAAAACAAATGCATCCCTGTGACCTCCACTTAGCTTTGGACTTAATTTCTCAAAGTTCTGGGGAACTTCATACATTTTCTTCGCCAAGATTTTCTCTCTACTGGGTGGAACCCATTTTGAAGTCAATGTATCCAGTTTGATGGATACCATTGCAGCTCATGTAGAGAGGACGGTAAAAACTACCATAATGGGAGTGCAGGTATGAACTTTGTGTAAGAAAGTACCCCATCCTGTCACTAATCTAGACAATTATTGTACAGTTTCGAATGCTGTAGTATTATGGTCATTGTTGAGTTGTGATTTCAGTCAGTGATTTCTCCCTGTCTTTTTCTCAGTGGTCAGAGCTGCATTTTACATGAGGAGGACAAGTTATGATGACTGGTCTCTTTTTAGCAGTGGATAAAGATAACAGTGGAGAATAATTAAAGGATATATTTCGTTCTGGTGGTGGTGTCGTCATGAAATCATGTGCCTTGACATTAAGTCATAGTGAAGAAAAAGAGAGAAAATTGTGTTGTTTATCTTTGTTGGCGATTTTTTCCCCTTTGTCCTCCCACTTCACCCTTTCCTAAGGAATTCTGCAGGACAGTATTGGAGACATACCAGTTCAAGAAATTCAGGTCAAGTTCTCCATATATTCTCAGTATTCAGCTTACTTACATTGTCTCACGTTTTCTTGTCTTCAGTTAATTATAGATGTTTCAAAATTCTAACTCTTTCACCTTAAAATGCGAGGTGACTGAGTCATTTTGAGTTTTGTTCAGGGTATTTTATTGCTGTTCAAAGATGAGGTTTGAAGATTTTTTTTCCACCTTATCCTAAAATAATGATTTGGGCATATGTCTTTAGCTCTTTGAAAATATGTCAGTTTTCACCATGCTACAATAGCTTTTAAACTTAAAATGTTCTGGGGTATGTTCAGTGATGAATTTTTTCCCCTATACCTATCAGCCTTTCTGAGGATGGCTTTGCTGCATGTATTCAAGCTTATCAGAACTTTTTCTTGAGCAGTCTGTACTCCCACCAATCCTATTGAGCAATGACAGTGTTTCAGCCCTTTTTGTCTCTTGCCATGCTTTGTGTCCTCAGCAAGTGAAGAATGAGTGAAAGAATTTTGCGTGTCATTTAGGTAGAGAAGCCAGATGTGCCTACTTGAACCATGGGCTTCTTGGTTAATGGAATACTTTCTTACAGGGCTTGCTTCAAGCTGCTCTGAGCCAAAGCAGGACTGGGCAGTGGAGCTGAAAAGCGAGCGGCAGCCTTTAAGAGGCCTCAGTATGTTGCTGCTACCGTCTAGTACATCTGAAACACGCTGACAAAATGTGTTGTTTCCTCAAAGTAGGTTCCTACAGCATGACAAGCTACTACCGTTTTTATTCTGCTCCATCAGCTGCCAGGAGTATGTCATAGATGTAAGGATTTTAACTTAGGTGATAATTAACGTGGGTGTTTGAGGCTGTATGAAAAACTCCTTTATTTTCTGTTTGCTTTTTTTAAACCCCAGGAAGTTACACTCACAAAGCTGCGTTAGAAGAATGTTGCTAGAATTTAATAGTATTAAAATACAGATTCAGGGCAGATCAGCTATGACATTTTGGAACTTGCATGTTATGTTTTATTCCATCCTATTTTGAAATGTGGTCATCAGAGGACCCAGTCAGCTGCTGTCTAGTGACCAACCAGTTCTAATGTAAATACCTCAGGTGTGAGAAACTTTGCTTTTGAATATGCACAGGAACACTGGAAGCATCTAAAGGCTAGGGTTGAGCAACAGCTGTTAGTTGAACCCCAGTTAATTTATCAACATGGATTATTCCTTCTGAGGCTGCTGTGGATCTCAACCAAGTAGAGTATGTAGAGCAAGCATTATTTATGGTAGCAGGTTGAGTCTCATCTGAAAATTCATCCAGGGCAGATCGCAGGGAAAGGCCAAGTGGGGTGGCAGCAATGCCTCCTTTTAAACAACAGCATTGTGCACAGACCAGCTGCTGAGGTTGTGAGGGAGAAGGGTGGATTCTTCTGCCTTTGGAAGTTTAAATCCAGTTCTCTCCACTACGAAAAAAGCCTTAGCTGCTAGACTGTGATCTGTGGCAAGTAGAACCTTTCCCTTTTCCTCTTCAGTACATCCCACTGTCTAGTAAGGAAGTCAAGATTCAGAGAACTAGAGGAAGTGTGTAACAGAGAGAAAGTGGCTTGGTAACTCGGTGCAGGGGAAGTTACTTAGGAATTAATATTCATTATTTTTGCCAATCACTCTTCATTGCACAAGTGGTCTTAATGTCACCACAATAGGCATATCTAGCAGACCGTCTGTTTGTCTGTTCACCCCCTCTTTTCTCACTGTTCTTCCATATGAACTTGCGGTCTATTGGCCAGTTGGGGTCTCACTTGACTACAGGGCAGTCCCTAGAACCTTAATAAAAGTAGGTGGGCAGATGAAGGCAAAATTTTATTGTCCTCCGTTGAAAAGTTTCAGCATGAACTAGTCTATTCTGAGTCATGAAAGAATGGGCACAGGAGGGAGTTGTTGTGAATGGCCTAGCTGTAAGAAATGTTTCAGTCAGAATACTCCTCACTGGATGGCAATGAGTTCATATGAGACAGGATTTCCTGAGAAGCCCGACTGTTAGCGCTGCAGTTTAAGGAGATGCTTGTTATCAGCCGCAGTGGCTTTTCTCAAAGCTGTTCATTGCTGAAAGGAGTGGATTTTTCGGATCTCTTCGTCAAAAAGCTGTTTAAACAACTTATTTTCTCTGTAATGCTGTAGTCTGTATAGAACTCAGCACAGTGGAGGAAGAGTCCTTTTTCTGCAAAAGCCCTGTTCCTTGTCTTTGTTATTTCCCAAACTGCAGTAAAAAGAATGCAAACCTCTTTCATTAATTGAATGTAGTTTCTGGTGCCTCTCGACTTGCAATGGAAGCGTTTCGCAATGGCAAGTTTCTTAGCTGAAGATTGTCTTTTGGAGCACTTGTATGCAAAGTCCTTTGTTTTCTTTCATAACTCTTTAAAGGTATCTCCATACATGATTTATTTCTGTTGTTTATCTTTAGACTTTCACAATGGATGTTATACTGGGCCTGTGATTGATAGATGATGACTTGCTGTCAGATCTGCTTTTATTTGTTAGTATCTTATTTGTGTACCACTCAGTAATAGATCTGTTATGAGAAGATAAAAGTGCTTGTAAACACCATACATAAACTTTCTTTCTCTGTTAATCTAATAAGATATCATTAGTTGGACAAGGGAGAATAGTCTGTGATAAGTAGAAGGAAAGACGGGTGTATGTATAAAAAATAACTTGGGTTTTCTTTATACAGTTTTTTTTCCTTGAAAGTTTCATGTGTAAAGCTGAGGTACTGGTACACATCAACCATTATGTTTCCACAAAAAAAGACAAAATAAAATAATAGAACTTCATTGAAATTAATACGCTTGTTTCAGCAGGTAATTTAACCCAGCTAGATTAAAACTGTAGCTGCTGGCCTGTGTACTTACAGCTGTCACTCCTGTTTTGTTTATGAAGACAGTTTAATTAGCAAGGCTTCATTCAACTCATCAAAATGAATTTTGCCTTTGTTCTTCTGTGCTGCACCCAAAACCCTCACTACTTTATTACAGAGTTGTCTGCCACTGTTTAAAGGTAAAACAAAAAGCCATCACTAACAAATAGCATCATGCTTTCCTTGACAGCATTCAGTTTAAAAGCATATTTTATGAAAAAGGCTTAAAAAAAAAAAAAATCTCTGTTAAATCTTCAAAAAAGTCTTTGTAAATAAGCTGTATCTTCTTTCTGTATCTTGAAGTTGCTTTGAACCCTTTTTTCCAAAGGTGAAACTGAAGCTTTGTTACATAGCAGGCTGGACTTTTTTTTATCTTGACGGTATAAAGCAAGGAAGAGATTTAATGGCAGTATTTCTGTGTTTTCCTCTTTCCACTTTGGTAGAAGCATTGCTTTGACTGTTCTTCTAAACTTTAAAATGGGTTTGGGGAAGTTACAGTACTCGTAGATCATGAGATTATAAAAGATGATGGAGAAATACACTGAAAACTACGTTCTCTTGCCATGGGAAGAAGACGAGCGTAAGAATGAAAGCTGGATTGAAGTAATCATTGTGAACTTTCTTTATCTCTTAAAGTATTCATCGTTCGCTTTTAAAAACAACATGAACGTCTCTGTTACAGGTTTATTCTAAAGCTGAGAAAAAAAATTCTTTTTTGGATGAGAAAGCTGTCAAGGGAATTTCCAGATTTGAAAAACTCACACAGAATGTGATCTTGCTAACAGCAGTAGTTGTACAATTCAGCCAAGTGTAAAGGTTAAATAAAATGTCAGACATTTTAAGTTGAAATTTGACGCACCTTACAATATATTGTTAGCATAGTCTTCAGATTTCTGTACTTGAGCTTCAGCAGTAATGGGAATGATTGCATTTGACAAAAACTGAAAAAAACGGAAGTGTCACCATTTGGGGTAGTGTCTGAGGTAGGAATTAAAGGCTTCTGCACATCTGTAACTTTTCTGCATGTAGGTGCTCCTTGATAGTAAATCATTTCAGAGATATTTAGAAAGACAAATCTGCTTATTTTGTATAACTTTATACTTCTTACCAGTGTAGTGCTGTACCTCTCTTACATCTTTATTCCTGCCCTCACTAGCCTACTCTTGTCTTCTCCTTTACTTTTTCCATAAGGTCTCCCTAATTCTTGCATATACTTGTTTTCTTATTACATAAGGGCACCAACTGAGTGCTCTTACATTTTTAAAGTGCAGCTCTTAGTTCTGTGATGACTGATAGAGGGAAACCCCAAAGTGAAACAGTTACCTTTGAGCTTGTTTCTCTCTTTATATTTTTCTCCCAGTTAGTCCATAAACTCTCTTGTAACTTCTCTTACATCTCCTGTTTCCTTACCCCACTCTTGTGTCAGAATTGCAGTATTTTAAAGTTCCCAAATTAAATGCTGGTAGAAGACTGTTTTAAATAAGCTGAATCAACATCATCAGCATTTTACCAGTATTATTATTAAAAATTTATTTACTGTGGAGCAACCAAGCAGATGCACTTTTCTTCTTTCCTTACGATTAAGGAAAACTTCTAGTATTTTTTTTAACTGAGGTCTAACAATAACTGCTGAGCATTTACAATCCTGTTATGATTTGATACAGTAAGAACCCTAAATTAGTTACTCTAAGAACATTTATCTACTTTTTCTGCAATCATCTGAAGTCTAGATAGCTTTATTTGCATTTTAATATTTTGTAATGTTTATTTTATGCATTGTGTTAAATAAATGGCCTGAAGTAAAAAATTGCTAATAGTGTGGAAAACAGATGTTTGAACATCCACTCTTTTCTCAAAGTAATTAAACACAATATATAGAATGTTACTAGAGGGAAGTAAATTGGTTCTGCTTCTGTAAGTTAGGGAGAATTGTAGTTCTTAACGTTTTCCTTTTCTTAAATAAAAATAAGCTGATTTTCATCAAATGACTCATTTTCTCCCTGGCTTTATGATCTGCTCTAACGGTGACGATGTTGAGACAAAACTTCAAAATGCCATGCAGTGCTAACACTGCACAAGCACCATAGATACAACTAATTTGTTTGCAAAGTTTGTTTACAGTGGCTCTATAAAACAGGCTACTTTGCAAGCAGTGGCAACGTATAGCAGAAGGGAGGGTGGTCGTCAGAACTATCCCCTGTATCTACATGGAGCGTACAGTACTTACCTTTGCAGAGTGATCCACAGAACAGTCTGTGCTTTTAAAACCTTTGCGTGCTGGCCATGGAACACCTTCCAAAGCTCTATTAAAAACACAGCTAGTACTTCCAACAGGAAAAGGAGGTATCTAGTGCTATCCCCAGTGTCTCAAGTGACTGCAATTGCATAGAATGTTATTTGAAATGTCAGGTTCTGTGTAAGAAATTGACCACTTCTGACATTCTAGTTGTTTCTGCTAGCAGAGATTGCATAAGGTTTCCTCCTGAGCTAAATTTGGAGATGTTTTGTTTACAAATCAGCATTAACAATCAGATGTTTGAAAAATTTTAGTATCATAAGGAGCAGCACTGCATCCCCAACATACTGTGTCTAGTTAAAGTAGTCCTTTTGATGCTGCAGAGGAGGGAGGAAGTAAAACAAGGACAAAAGAAAGCCCTAGAAGCCATGCTGAGGATTAGAGGAAGTGTGTGTAAGAGGAGAGAAAGGGAATTTTCTTGCCTTGGAAAGCAAAGCGTGGAAGGTCTGAGATTAGTGTGATATGCCTATGGAGAAATCAAACCTTAGCAACAAGCAGCGATTGAATGTCCTTTAGAACTTTGTCATGTCTTGAGGGTATAAAAACATTTTTCTTTAGATCAAGATTGAATTTTGGAGTACTGTTTTTATTAAAACTCATTCTTGCAACCTGAGCAATGTTATCAATTGTTTTCCTCATTCTCATACGTATATAAGTATATTTGCTTTCATCAGTTTGAAAATTGTTTTGTGAGATTGATGGATTGCTCATTTTTGAATGACAGCCAGAAAAATGAAAAAATGTAACAAAACGGTTTGGTTTCTTCCATCCTCCTTAAATCGTGTAGCCCCATTCAGGTACTGTTTCAGGGAGCGTGGGTTTTACTATCATATTTGTGTCTTTCCCAGACCATTTATGTGCCATTGGTAACTAGGGAATAAAGGTTTGAGAAGAAAGCAAACCCAAACTGTGCTTTTGCAATTTGATTTTCCCACCGTATGTAGGAGGGTATGACACTGAATAGAAACTACAGTTTAGGCAGACTGTAACAATATGAGTGGAATTTGTAGTTGGTTTCATAGAATAGGTATAGGATATATTCACTTGGGGTACTCATGTGGAAAGGACATGGAGACAATAAAGTAAATGGAGAAAAGAATGATCTAAAATGCTGCTAGGTAAAGAACCTTTTATTCTTCCAAAGCCAGTTACAGTTACCTGTATACACACTTGTGACTAATCTTATAAATGAGTTATATATTCCCTTATAAGGATGCATCAGAATTCATGAATGCCTTTGAAATTACTGTCCTCTTGCACAAAGTTTGGTATGAATTTAAAAAGTCGTACGAAGCGTAATGTACTTTGTACAAGACCACCCTTCATACTTTGTGAAAGACCAGTTTTTTCATCCCCAAATGTCCTGAAACCGTCACCTAGTGTCTGTCTCAAGCTCTCTTGTCCACTCAAAATCATGATGCAGACTTCCAGTTGCACGCTTTACTGTAAAGTTTTTCAATTATTTTCTTTCAACTTGTCATTTTTAAGCTTACGTGGAAGCAAAAGGAAGACTAATAATAATGGATGTGTCTGGGGAGAGATGAGGCTTAAGGAAAATAAAAGTTTGCTTGACACAGAAAATAGAGGTGCATAAAATTTTCTTTTAAAAATTGGCTTGGTGAAGTTTCGGGTTATTTTTAAATATTAAAAAAATGCATTTTTGACATATGTATTAGACAAATTAAACTCAGTATCTACTGACTTGTTTTACCTCTTCTTGTAGGCTAGGAGCTAAAAAAAAGTACTGAGCTTCAAAATTCTAGACTCAGCTTCTTTGATTGCCAGCGTCTCTGAATTTTAAGGTTCTCCACATTCTTGTCTGATTACCTTTCTGCGTTCTTCTGCTGAGGAGACTCACTGCTGCATCAGCTCATTGTCAAAAGTTAGGTATTGTCTCAGTAGTGTCCTTTTGTCCTGTAGCTTCAGTTACACTCCGTATTTGTCAATCTAATATAACTTTTTCTCTTCTTTTCCGATCTCTATGGTAACAGAAGTGGTTAGGAGAGAGAACTCCTTAGGGAGTGTTAGGAAAGGCAGAGAAAACAGGCAGGTGAAAGTAAGAGTCTAGTAGAGAAAATTATTAACCTTAAAGAATCAGTGATAAATTAAGGTGAAAATTCATGAGACAGTCAATCTGGGTTGGGAATTTATTTTCTAATTTCGTGAGGTGGTGAGGGGAAAAATGAAATTTTATCTTTCAGTGACAGAATCAAGAAGAAATGTATCATTAACAACTACCAGTATGTGGTATGAAAAACATACCAAGACAGTGGAAGACAGGAATATAAAAGGAATGAAGAAGATTATTCATACCATATAGGCAATTTTGGAAGTAGTAATTGCTGTGCATCACTCCTGTCTGTGCACTGATAGCCCAAGAAACATAAACTCTGTATTTAGTTCTCAGTTTGTTCTTAAATAAGATGTGTAAAAAGGGTGATGAAAATATTCCTTGTAGTTTTAAGAAGCTTGTTAAGCTGCGTAGTGAAATCCACAATTCAATACGAGGTGATGCTAATGTATGTAGCCAATTAGATTACCTGTCACTTAGTAGTTTTCAGTAGTTCTCTAGAAGCAATGATCAAGTGTGTTTTTCAGTTGCAGAAGCTGAGATAAAAAGTAAGCGTAGAAGACCTGCATGATTCCTACAGGTGGGAAAAGCAGCATTAGGACATAGGAATCAAACAGATCATAAGGCACTCTGCAAGTGGTTTTAAGGGTCTCAGCTTCTGTGGCGTACCCCCCTTCCCTTTATTTTTTTTGTGAGTCTGCAGTATGACAGAACCTAGCAATGGTACTGCCACAGTCCGAAAGGTGTATTTGGGATGGAGTCTGAAAGACACCTTAGACATGTACAAAGACATTGTGCAAAGAAGCAGAAACAGAAGGTGCAAGAGACAAAAGAGGAGAAAAGTTACACACACTGATCAGAAGGTTACTGACAGAGAAGCAGGACGGGTTGGATGTACAAAGCTGAGGACTGAAATTTTTAATAAATGAGGAGAAAGAAATAACATGCTAAAACATCCCCATTGATTCTCTTAAAAATGGTTTATTAGGAAGAAAATGATCATTACGGGTTTTAGAAACATATCCATGCATCTGGTTTTTCGTTCTTTATGTTTTTTTCTCAGATATATCCACTGCATTTTTGAAATTTAAATAATGGGGATGTACTTCCGAAACTTCGTTACAAGTCTTTATGTCATTGTTCGGTCAAGATTTCCATTGCCATCAGTGTTTGCCACAAAAAACTCTACAAATAAACTATGGTGATCCTTTAGGATTTTTTTCAGTAGTAGTGACTCCAGAGGGAATCTGGAGGTAGAAAGGAGCCCCAGAATTTTGAGTCAATTAAATGAGCAGTATGTTTCTGTCTTAAATTCTAGACCTTTTGTGTAAGTCATTGCATTGCACAAGTGACCCTTACTGCGCATAGCACGCGGGGAGGAGTTGCAGTTTAGTCATCGGCATGTGTTGGTAAGGACTTGTGTAAGAAGGGATTGCTGGGTGAAATGAATGCATTGCATTACTCATGTCATGCTCAATCTGGCTTAGAGAAGAATGTTGTGGGATTTTTAGCAGTACAAGAATAGTTTTCTTACAGTATTTCAGTTTACTTTTTGCACTTCACTTGGTTAGTGAATGGAAAGCAATTTGAAGAAAGCCACAGGCTTTGGAAAGGTGAAAAGAAGATGACAAAATACCTTTTACCATGTATTGTTATTAAGATTTCCCTCTTCAATACGTCTCCATCTCCATGTAGATGTTACTGGGGGCGAAGAATTGGGAGTGGGGCTCTGGAGTACCAGCTGGAGTGTATAAAATGGGGGCTAGTATAGACGCAACAATGCTTGGTAAGTTCCTAAAAATTATGTCGACAGCTGTTGAGCTCATCCATACTCAGTGTGTTTTTTGAAGAGAAGCCAAGGAATTTTTAATCAAGGAAGATTACTGAGCAGATTACTGTGTGCTGAATATTTAAAAATAGACTTACTTTTATTAGTAAAAACTCTTTGTTTAAGCCTGAAGTGTTACATTTTTCACTGAAAATGCAAAGGCTGTTTTGATTTAAAACAGTATTAAATTATTATGAATGAGATGGAAAGAGATAATGAGATGGAAAGAAGATAATATTTATTCTGTTTAATCAGAATGTTCTGTAGGAATGTCAGTGTGAATAATGTAAGTGCATTTTAACTTTAAACTTTAATGGATCTCAGACTGTGGCATTTTTGAGGGGAGAGAGGGTTTTCAGTAACTGGTAAGATTGGAAAATTTGGGGATTTAAAGAAAATTCTGTGCAGAACGTTTTTGTGTGAAGCTATTTTGGTAATCTGCTCTCATAGGACCAATTGCTAGTCCTTTTCCCACCCTACTGAAACTAGGTCACTAGTTTTTGGCACTCATCCAAGTTGTGAGATTTATTTGGTGTTCAGGCACACTGTCTAGAAATAGTGATGCAATGTCAGCAAGGCCACTTTTCATTTCATGAACATAATTTCCAGTGCCCTGGAATTAATTTATTCACTGACCTGTTAATAACTGCAATCTGTCACTGGCTTACAGAGGCAGAGGAAGTGTCTGGAAATAGTCATGGTCACCGTACCAGGTGATTCGTTACAGGATTTCTGTTCAACGTAACATTTTTTGGTTTTGATCATGTAGAAGAGTCTTTGACTGTTAATGAAAACAAACCAGCAAGTTAATCAAAAGGAAAATACTACTGATTAGTAAATATTGGAGAGAGATAACTGATTTGAAGTGGTTGTTTTAATGCCACATTCTGATTACCTTTGAAAAAGCATGGGAATTTAGCATGTGTAGGTGGTACATAATTGTTTGGAAAAGCACATCATGGTAGTACTCTTGTAGTCGTTAAATAAAAGGGAAACTAGTAGTATGAATCTACTGGTGTTCCAGGTTTATTCCACTGCTCCCACCCCCTCACCCCCTCTATGTTCTTGTTAAAATCAGGACTGGCTTTTGCCACAGGCGTGGCAGGCGCTCGCTCAGGGCAGTAGATTGCTCTGGATAGCAAAGTAGCTGCTGGGCCTTTTCTGCTTCGCATGTGCCAGAGCCCTGGAGAGTCAAGCTTGCTGCTGCCACTGATAGAGAAGGGGTCAGGGGTCAGGGAACAGTTCTTACTGCGCAGTGTCACAGCTGGCTGTCCCTAGCAATGCTGATGCTATTTTCAGTGTTTCTGCTGTAGAGAAGCAGCAAAGCTGCCTTAAAGGGATCCCTTCCCTGTTCTGCATTCTAGCTTTGAGCCTAGAAGTATCGGGCACCACCACTGCACATAGTTAACCCTTCAAAAAAAGGCTTTTCTAGGCTTGTACAAAGCTGATCTTTGGGCACAGATAAAAGATTAATAATGAGAAAGGTTTGTTTGTTTGTTTGTTTGATGGTTTGGGGTTTTTTTGAGGTCTAACTTAATGCAGTTCAGGGGCGCTGCTGAGTTAGGGTACTTCATGTGATATTAAAGATACTAAAATTTCTCATGGAACTTTCAGCAGAGCTCAGTGCTGAACTACTGTCACTGCCACGCCAGTCATGGAAAGAACTGCCACTTGTTTTGGTGTCACGTTTCATGATCTGCAGTGCTTTTCTTGAAGCTTTAGTTTCAGAAATCAACTTGTGGCCTGGACTTAAGTGGCTCAACAATGTTAGTTGTAAACATGTCCCTTTTTCATAATGTTTCTGAACGTTAGTGTAAGTGAATGGCTAGATTTATTTCTCATCTGATTTTCTGTAAGTCTCCCTTAAAGGTTTTCCAGTATTTAAGGGTGGAAAAACACTAGAAATCTTTTTAGTGGTAACTTATGGGTTGAAACTGAGTATTTTTGGACATTGCAGCTTTATACAGTATTTCTGAACCCTTTGGAGAGGCCTGACACTATTTTGGGGTAAAGTTACGATGTCCATAGAAGTATCATTCTATACATCTTTAGTGGTAGAAGAAAATTTATAAATTCAATTCTAAAGCTTATTGTTTTTTTGCTTTCAAATATAATAGGAAAATGCTTTTTTTTGAATCAAAGAAGTCAAAGTAGGACAGAAAATAGCAACTTTCTGATTGACTTGAGCTAAACACAGTATTTTCTCATGGAGTCTTGCATAAAGGGCAGTAGCTCCTGCATGCTCCTCTTTTGGTGATATCTGTCTTACCAGACTGCTAGCTGTATAATTCCCCTGTATGAAGCAAGAAAAGGTCTGGCTGCATTTTACAATATCCAGTCTTTCAGCGTATGGAATGCTAGCAAATTTTGATGACTTGGCCCATTGTATCTTTTGATGTCTCCTTTGTTTCCAAATTCTTTCAAGTGACACAGTAAATTAAGCTGTTCTCTGTTCACTACATCTGCTGACTGTCCCCCAAAGTCTTTGTAATAAAAAAGAGAATAAAAACAAAGTCAATTCCTGGTGAGTCATTTTCTAATATGCGATAAAACAGAAAACCAAAACTAGGGATGAACAATGTAGAACAATGTTCTGATCTACTAAATTACATGGAAGCAGAACATGCTTGCTTGTTTTTTCGTGCCAGGGAAACCAAATGAAAATTATTTGGATCTAAGTGTTTCAGACATGAGTGGTTTTCTTTAAAACGTACTACTGAAGCCTTTTTAGTTGTATTTATTTCTAAATTACTTACAAGGAAATCCCATTAATATTTTATAGTGTCCTTACGCTATTCTATTATTAGTACGTTTTGTGATCATGATTCAGATGGTTGTTTTGGGGTGGTTTTTTTGGTCCCATTTTTATGTTTCAGCGTGAAATAAAGAAATGGGTTAATGTTTCATGGCTTTCTAAACTCAGAATTGCTTTGGGACACTGAAAGTGACATGTTTGGAAAATCCCTCAGCCTGAATCGCTGGTTCACCTGTATTGTAGGAAGCATAAAATAGAGAAGTGTAGTCATTTAAACTTGTGTGTAAATGTTGTTCTTGAAAATTTCAGTGTTCTAAGGGTTCACTGTTAATTCGTCATTACTGTAGCTTTTTTTTTTTCATTTTGCTGAGCTTAACATCTGTTTTATTGGCTGTTTCAAATTAATTTCTATGACACTTTTGCCAAAAGTTTGCACTTACCAAGATCGTAAGCGAAGTGCAGTTTTCCTCTTCTGTCATTAAGCCACTTCTTTTCCAAAGAACTAGGGAAAGTTCTTTAGAAAAATATCTCTTGGCTCTTGTGTTTTCTTGTAAAGGGTCAGCAGGTGATACTTCTCCCAGCAGAGCTGGAATAAAAGTAAGTCTTGTAGAAAGTAGATGAACGATAACTAGTTAAAGATCTTGAAAGTGTTCATAGATTTGAACGTTTTGTGTTTGGAATTTTCACTGTACACTGTAGAACTTCGTTTTTATAAGTCTTGCCTCCAAAATCATCAAGCCATTCTCAGGTGCTTTAGTGTCAAGTACAGCTAAAATTTCAGTGAACTCGCACAACTGCTAAGCAGAAGGAAAAATCAGAACATCTGTCAAGTCACTTCTGTTAGCATATATGAATGAGTGAGGTGCTAGGTGGATATTCGCTGAGTCAGATGAAAAGTTCTTGCCGTAAATTCAACTTACAGTACAGACTTCCCCACCATTTTACTTGCAGTGGAAGGCTCAGTGTAGCAATAAATGTGGGAAAAGTTGTTGTCCTCTTAGGAAAGATCAGTGCTACCACACCTGGATTCAGACATAGGCACGCTGGTAGGACAGTTCTGAATTCAGACATCCAGGCACTAGGTATTCATCCTAATCATTAAAACAGAGGCACACAGTACCATGAGGACACAAGTATTTGTGAGTTGCTTTCTTATCCTTCAAGAAAGCAGGAGCCAGGTTTTTTTCTTCAGACAGTTCCTAGAAGGCTGGTCTTTCAAGCAGAAGACAGCACATAGGATTCAGTTCCCTAAACATGGTATCCTGTGTTCTGGAGTGTCTGGCCGGGGCTTTGGTTATTTCTGTGTTCTCACTCTGAGTGCAAGAATTGTAGATACACTATGATGTCCAGAATGCTTTTGATACCTACGTGTAGTATGTTGAACTCCTTGCATAATGTCAGTGTTACAAGGCTCCAAAACCAGAAAATTTTACGGGCAATTTTTTGTAAAAAAGTATAGAACTTAATAGCATAGTGCAAGTTGCTATCTTTACTTTCTTTTAGAGGGGTCTGTCTGCTTTTTTGTTTCTCTGTTTTGAACCAGAACTTTATTATTATTTTTTTTAACTTCGAAGAGACAGGCAATTTACAATTGTACGTATATAATTTGTGCTGATAACAAACATGTGCAGATGTAACAACTGTGAACAAGTACAGCAAATGTTTGTCACCATTTGTGTAGGCATTACCAAAACTTCATAGACTGTCCTAACAATATGAAACACTTCAGTATGACTGAACTGTACAGAGGTACAACATAGCTCTATGCATAGCCATCATAAAAACGGCAAAGAAAATCGGAGACAAAAAATTGTGCTTCAGAAGTAAAATTTAGTAAGTTGTGTGGGCTTAGTAATTTGAATTTTGATATATAAAAGCTCACATACAATGTTAGAACAACTCATAAGTCATAGGCCACAACATGAGAATAAATGTTCATACTTTTATTTTTTGAGTATAGTCTCTGCTTTCCAGTGCAGTCTTCATTTTACACACACACAGACACAGACACACACACAAAAATGTCAAAAGAAAAAAGTTTACATAGAATTGACTGCTGTCAGTACAGAAGGGACATGTTATCATTTGAAGACCAAATGGACTTTGCTTAAAACAATTCTGCCTGAATTCATCTTTCATTGAAATTCCTCAAGTTTGACACTATATTTATGTACTAATTGTCATGCGTTTGACAGGGAGCAAGGCAATATATTGCTTGTATGTTAAATTTATTTCAACTGACGGAATTAGTAGACTGTTTTAACCCAGATACACGGGACTGGACCCATAGCAATGAGAGATTTCTTACTGCTTCTCCAGGATTTGCTGTTAGAGGCAGAAACATGGTGATGAAATTTTGGTATTTTAGTTGTTCATGAGGGTGTTTTGCCTAGCCAGCTCTATAACTACTGCAGCTGATCAAAAGTCTCCACGCTGAACACTTAGAAATGCCAGCTATCTTTCTGGATACCATCTCTTCAGCTGAATAGGAGGTCTTCCAGAGAGTAGCACTGTGACCATAAAAGCCTTTACTTTTTTCAGTCCTGAAGTTAGAAATAGAGGAGAGGAAAGTAACACCGGGAGTACAAAAACAATAGTAAATGCAGCATAGGAAGCAACTACTGTTATCCTTGGTTATTGTTCATATGGAAAAAAATAAGCTGTTGTGAATTAAGAACACTTAAGAAGTCTTGGAAGTGTCAGAGGTCAGATAATGCAAAGGCTGGTATGTTGTCTGTTGTGACCTCATCAAACTTTTCCATTTTAAAATGAGTTAAAAGTCAAGTAAATTCTTTCCATGTTCTGTAAAATGTGTCTCCTAAATTGGACTGATATCACCAGGCAACACTCTTTTCTTTTGTTCTGGTGAGGTGACTCTACTCTTTAGTTTGGCCTTTACTCTAAGTTTATCTTTTCAATGCCTTTCTTATTGGAAACTTATATTTAATTCAGTATGCTTCAATATTTGTGAAGACAACATTTTACGTGCTTTTCTGATCCTAGAGAAGTGATCATTATAGGTAATGGAACCAATGATAGTCACAAAAATTTTCAAGTGTTTCCTTTTGAAAAAAAACCCCATCCCGAAACCTCCCCACCTCCCAAGAAAAAGAGTCCCCAAAATGTCATCCCCCAGGAAAAACGTGTATTTGTTTAAAAACAAGAAGAAAGAAAGAAAAATCAGTGAAACCTATGTTTTGCAGTTGAAGAGACATTTCTCTTTTTGGTGGGCAGAGTAAAATAATTGTTAGGCTTCTATGTATTTCAGGTTTGTAAGGTGACATACATGTTAGGAGGTTTGTGTAGCTCTCCATTTGCTCATCCCATCATCCAGAAGCCAGATGCTGCATAAGAAAAATCTGGTCTTCAGGATTCCTGGATCTGGACATGGTCTGGGGCAACCTTTTCTAGGTGACCCTTGAGTAGGGATGTTGGACAAGACGATCTCCAGAGGTCCCTTCCAACTTCCATCATTGAGTGTTTCTCTTATTTTTGGAAGTTGGATGAAGTATCAAAAGACAGTGAAAACCACGTTTCTTTCTTTTTTTTTTTTTCACTTCTCAGAATCAGGGTAAAGTGAGCTTGCACATTGTAGGCAGAAGTACTAGCACAACATAAAGAAACATTTTAAATGTGTGTGTGAGTCTAAATCTGGTTTGTTTTTTTTTCCTCCCCCACTCCCCTGTGTAGAAAAAGGAAGTAGTACTTTCAAAGTAGACCAATAGTATGACAGCTGGTGAAGTATGATGGGTCAATGGAAAAATCGTTGACTTTCCTGAAAACACTGTTTGCAGAACAAAATATTATTGCAGTCTCATGCTATTTTTCTAGCTTGTTATCTTTCTCATTCTCTTGTTTCCTGATGTTGTAGGACCTCGGATTATCACCTCTGCCAAAACCTCTACTTCTCAATTTCATTACATGTATGAGTTGTAGTTTTAGTCTTTTAAAGAAAGGTGATTTAGTCTTTTAAACAAGGGTGTTTTATGACTTCTACCTTCTTTCTTCTTACTTCGTGTGGATATTGAAGTCCCTTTCGTATTCCTTTACTGATGGTAAAAGGCTTGGTTCGGTACTTCATTTGTACTCCTGCTTAACCAAGCGTCAGGTATGTGAGGTGAGCGTGCAGTTACTGCGTTGGTGCCGATGGGAGTTTGCCTTAGGCTGTCACGTCAAGAAGCCAGCTTGACTAACAGCAAGGGAAGTGGCAGTATCCTTAAAAATACGTATAGAGCGATAGTGAAATGACAGTACTGGTGTGGTTAAGGTTGAGCTGAATTTGCCTGTTCAGTTGCGGATTTTTTCCATGCGCTCAAAGCAACATGAGTTCTGAGATTATCTTAAAAGTGTTTCTTATTGAAAACTGGATTATTGTGAACAGTCACATCTAGAGAGCAAGAGATGAGCAAAGTACAGTGATTCTTGGCCCAGAGGATGGCAGGACAGAAGATATGAAAGGAACGGGGAGATGCCCTCATACTGGACCCAGTTCTGCTTTTGGGGTGTGTGAGGATTTACATTTTAGGATCAAATCGTTCCAGTAGTTAATTTCAAAGTGTATCACCAAACTGTAGAGAGACTTAGGTAGTGCTAAGAAGCATTCTGAAGTTGGTGGTGCATTTCTAGAGTCACAGCTTTTGTATGTGGCTGAGAAAGTGTTTTTCTGAGCTTAGCATTAGCATACGCTACCATGTCTGACATCAGTGCTAGGGTTGCGTTGAGGTGTTTGTTCCAGGTTTTGCTGGGTGTATTGTGCTAGCTGGAGTCAAACCATGACAGTGGGTCATATCGGGTTGTTCTAAGTTTTCTTCCTAAATAAGACCGAACATTGAGTAGGAATCTTGCTTGCAGCAGTCTTAAGCATACGACTAGTGTCTCTACAGATGTAAAGAATATGTGGAATGACCTTGACAAAAGGTTATCTTTTGAAAATAGTATTGAGAGAATTGCTTTGTTTGGAGATTCAGAAAAAAAGGGTTTCTTTGTTTTATTTGTTTATTCTTGTAGAGGATGTAGTTTACCTGTTGCAGAGTTTTCATCATCCTCTGAACCAGCCATTGACAGAGGTGAGGTTCTGCATTGGCTGAACAATTATAACTGGAGTCCATCCAAAATGTAAACAGCTATGAAGAAAAAAACAACCAAACAAACAACTGTAATTTTTTTTTTCTTAAAGGAACTGTGTTCTCTTATTTATATGCACACAGTCTAATTCTATCAGGGACAGCGTTACTGTTAGGGGTTTACATAGACAAGTCAATAGGCACATAGCTTAGGGGAAGTGCATTTGCAAAATGATAGATCCATAGTTTCTTTGGTTATGTGGGTCTTTCTCACGGTGAGAAAGGAATGCTTATTATTATAAGAAGCATTTTTAATATTTCTGTAGCATCTTTTATCAGAGGACAGGTTTCTGAAAGGGTAAGTGCAGATAATATTTTGCAGGGAGACTTCAGTGCACGGCTCAGTAGGTTGTAAAGTTGGTATATTTTAATTGATTAGATAATAGAATCATCAAGTAGGGACCAAGTGTAGAGTTAGGTTGGTTGACTGTACGTGACCAAATGTGATTTTTGACTTCTATTGAAAGAGAGATCTGTCAGTTTTATCTGCTATATACATGGTCTTTATGGTACCTTTCATCTGCAAAATGGTGATGTCCACTAAAACTGATTTCTGGGGAAAAGTTGAGATGATGTTGATCTTACTTCCTGGTATTTTTCTGATACTTAGAGATTGAAGTAGGCAACATAATACCTTTGAGGGATTTCAGCTATGAGAAGTCAGCTTCAGCAAAGTGTAGTGACATAGCTATTTTTTGAAATAATTCTAAGTTATGAAAAGTGAGTTGTACTATTAAAGAATTTGAAAATTTGTTTTGCATAAAGGGTGTTACTGGTGGCTTTGTTTCAATCTTGAGGTATGTGTGTAGTATAGTATGAGTGGGGATGGTTTTGCCTATTTTGCAAATTTAAAGGAACTCTGTACCAGTCTGCACTACTGCAGAAGTGGGATATTGGGACATAAACTATCCACACTGTAGCTTATTGATTTTTGAGTGTCTGATTAAAGTAAATTACATCAATCACTGGGGTGGCAATGTAGAAATATGGAAGTGGTGTAATAGTAGTAATCATTTCCATAATGAAAAAGTCAGCTTTAAGAATGTGTGTAGGAGGAAAATGTTTTCCAGGAACTAACTACATTTGAATATCACTTCATCTAAATAGAACACACCTCCATATGACTGATACTTTCATTTTTAGTAATCATTGACATTCTTTGTCAGAAGTTGCTTGTGGTACTGTCCTTTGAACATTGGCCTGCTAAGTTTTATTTCTGTACAAGAAAAATTAATATGCCTTGTTCTGCTTTTCATTATGTCCTATGCGTCGTCAAATATTTTCAGCACTTGTTTGTCAGTTATTTTCATGGTCAGTCTGGCAATTACCTCTACTTTTGTCTTGCCCTATGATTTCTTAAGCTCTTTTAACGGTGAAAAGAGCTGGTTTGCATGTATCTTTCCCTCCCAATCAAGTATGTGGCTGATGTAATACAATAACTAAGTCAAAAAGCAAACCCTTAAAATTTACTATATGTAAACAAATCAGAATTAATCAAGGTACTCATTTCTACAAAATAATTTTCTTAAGGTGTTAGGAAGTTTTTTTTTGTTTGCCTTTTTTTTTGTAATGATTAATTTATTGTATTAGAGACTCTTGTATTAAAGAGTAATTTGGAAAATATACAAACCTCTCTACTTAAGTAAGTATTTTACAATGTATAGCTAAGGAAAATCCAGATTGATTCAATAATTCGTCACACTCTGTGTATCTTTTGTAGGGGAATCAGATGTTGAATATGAAACTAGGTGGAATCTGGCTTGATACAGTCGGTAAACTTAATGTAGGTTTTTTGCAACAGCTATTTCCTAATGCTCTGCCATCATACCTGTAGTTTAACAATATAGAAGCAGAAAGTAACCAATGAAATAGTACATCAGTTTCACAATCCTCCACCTTGGGGAAAATGCAGAAGCTTGTTAGAAGCCCTCTGCTTATTTAATTAGCTGAAGTTCATGTGTACAGTATTAAAAAAGAGGTAACAGAAGTGTACTTTCATTCTTCTACTTTCAGTCTTCTTAGAAAGCAGACATTTTAAGCTTCATTATAATTTGTCAGTAGAACTTTGCAGATAAGATAATCAAGGATAAACTTCCCTAATATAAAGTCCATATTGTTTATCTGTGCTTGGTGTCACTGAAATTTTGGTTACTTAAACTTGCCCTGTGATGGTAAGCAAATATGAATGATTCCAAATAATTAGAATGGAATTTCACATGGCTAAGGATGCTACCATTTACCTGGAACTGAGATTTTAATGAACTCTGTAAATCTTGGTTAAATTCATAGAAGCTGATACTATAGTTGTATTTTCATGAATCCAACTAAATTTAGACATATGAGATAACTTAGTAAAGAAATCATCTAATATTATGGTGAATGTGTATAATTATAATGGTTTGATATTTATGTCTACTATGACTTCAACTGTTCCTTGACTTGGCATCATGCCCTTAGATGCATGGCTCTTTCTACAGACTGTTGCTTACTGAACTTGCTCTCTTGGATTACTTTGAGACCATTAACAGTGTTTCAGTGAATGCTTAGTAAATGCATAGGAGAGAGAGAATTACTGGAATGGTACAAAAGTGCTTTGTGCAGGAAAGAAAATGTACTATATTGTGATTTAGTTAGAGATAATATTCACTTTGAAGCACAGGTACCTGGAGCATGTTGCAAAATCTTAGATAATTTTATTTGATATGTAAAAGTTTAAAGTCATAATGCATGTGGGTACAATTAGGTCTTGGTACTCCCTTGGACTTGGTGTTCTGCAACAGCTCATCTAATATTCTAAATGTGGAAAAAGAATGGGGTTGAAGGGATTGGTACTATACCCAAACCACTTTTATTAATTGTAAACGTAAGGGTTAACAACAACCCATTTTTAAGTGAATGGTAATTCACTAAGTGCTTTAAGAGTGATTTTGTTTTTCTATTTCATTTTTTACCTTTTATTTTTCTGGATGAATTTAGCATAATTCCAGCTTAATAAATTTTTTTTATTATTATTTTAGAAACAGTTTGTGAAACTGTGTTTAGGAAAATCTGAAAGATGATGACACCGAAGTTCTTAAGTCTTTTTGAAAACAGTAAGTTATATGAAGTATGTGGTTGCTAGGAAAGAAAGTAGAATTTAGTCAACAAAGACCAGTAGCTGCCAGAACCAGCTTCTGTTTGATAATGAAGAAGTTGAAATACTGATTTTTTCAGTTCTTGACAAACATTCCAAAAGATTAGCAAAGTGTCTACTTTTTAACTGATGCTGAGTGCAATTTGTATTTCTTTAAATGTTTACCTGTTAAAAATTTCAAAACAAAAGTAGATCCAAAAGTGTTACTGATGTTTGTTAAATGTCCTTTTTTATCTTTTTCCCTTTTCCTTTTTTTAGGATGATCACAGTAAAAAGTATTTGCTGTCATTGCATGCACGATGTTAGTAGTGGTGTTTCCCATTGTATAGCATGCAGTTTGCTAGTTTTCATTTGAGCTGTAAGAAATGTTCATGCTGTTGATCCATACTCTCAGTAACCCAGTGATGTTACTATTTCACACTACTGAACTGAGAAGTTTTATTCAACCTTTGAAGATAGGAGGGAGAAACAGTTGACTGCTCAACAGGTGGCACCACATTTAGCTCACAACAGTTATCACATTGAAAAGATTAAAGAGGAATTTTTGAAGAGCGTCAGTGAAGAAGCTCAAAGGGATGTATGGTCATCTCAGAACAGAAAGTGTTTTCTCACATTCCAGAAGATCTGGCAGGTGAGACCCTTTTTATTGAAATGGAGGAGCTGAAAAATTACTGTAAAGCTTCTGAAAAATGAACCATTGGCAGTGTCCTCAGTGGAACATAGCCAATGCTATTGTGTAACCTGAATAGCTCTTACTTCAAGCCCAGTTTCTTCTGTTTGCATTCAAAAAAAGGGCAAAGGCCTTTTAGTGACTGTGACAGAATAAGAAGTGAAAACACGAAGTGTAGCTGGTAGAAGACTCTTCTTATATGACAGTGAGATGCATAGTCTTCAGCACTGTGGCTGATAAAGCAGTATAAAAATGTGAGTAGTTACTATGCTGGGATGTCCTTCCGGGTACATTGGATTTTGCATATGTAGGCTTATTAGCCCAGAAGTGAAGAGCTGCAGGAAATACCAGGAAAAAAAATTCACCACAGGCAGGGTTGTTTGCAGTTGTCAAGCATTAGAAAATTGAGAAGGATTAACTGTTACTATAATAGAAATAGTTAATAATCAGTATAAATCAGAGACAATATGTCTATATTAAAATATTGTAAAAGTTGCAATTAGTTTTGCATTCACTGTGCACATTGCTCAACCATAGCGTGAGTTTTGTCTGCAGAAAAGGCCTGACTATGTTATCAGAAGCTGTGTGCGCACAAATGTGAAGACAAGAAAGTAAAAGGAACCTTCCTTCTGTTGAGTTTGGTGTCTCCATGCAGGTACGGCCATTCCAGACTGGCAGTCTTCCATCCACTGTCGGGGTTGCACAAAGCAATGAGCAATTTTTAGGTTGTGATGGAATGATGTGTTAATTTTCAACATCTGACACTCCGTAGGGTGACTAGAAGGTTTTTATGAAAGCTGGAGTAGGGTAGAAATTGCCCAATAGGTTTTGTCTTGCGCCATGAAATGTCGAATTTGAAGAGAAATACAGAAGTAAAATGCACTGTGGCTGTAATACAGCTGAATTAATAAATTGACTGGTAAATGACAGTGCATCATACCAATATAATTTATCAAAATAGCACATTTTTTAGGAAACTACTTTGTCACTTAAGCATACAAATAAGGTGGGCCTTTCAGGACTTCTGTTTATGTTACTATTAAATACCTTTTGTATCAAAGGATTTCTTTGACCCTAACATGCCTCTGTATGTCAGGCCTTCTGGCCGGTTAAGGATTTGTATCATACTTTAATCCTTCTTTGATGGAGGAGTTCATGTGGGATAGTTTCTCAGACGTTTACAAAATGTCTATTACATGAATCACATTGTCTCAGTGGGATAAAAACTGTTTGAACTGTGGTCCACATCAGCCTCTTGTTTTATAGCCATATGAATCAGTGTTTGGGTATTATATTATTCATACCATGAAGCTAGTGCAGTAGAATTTCTCCTGTGTTACATGTTGGAAAAAAATGACGTATTTGTACCTGACAATTTTTTTGCAATGATGTAATGGAAGGCAGTCTCTTAATTTGTCATTTACTTTAAAGTTCATTAACCCACTCCAATTTTGAAAGTGATTGTCAAGAAAAACCCCAAAAAACCCACCCTAAACCCAAATTAAGTGACTTAAAGGAAGTTTCCAATTGTTTTCACATTTAAAATAAAGACAGGCTTTCTTCTGGTAACTGTAAAAGTAACAGTCTTAGAACATGTAATTCATTTGTACTGTTGTAGCACATAAACACTTGGGTTGTGGATGAAAATCCTGTTGTTTAAAGCAGGGTGCAGATAGGAGCAAAGTGATTATCCCTGATGCAAAAAGCTTACAGTGTAAGTGTGTAAAGTGTACTTGCCATGTAGGAAGACGCAGATTACGGTATGCTAAAGTTGGATTACAAAAAATTGCAAGGGTAGGTATAAATGTAGAAAAGATGCAATATATAGGAATAAATATAAGGAGATGATGAGACCACACCAAAGTGTGATAGCTTTAGTATACTCAAGGTGTAGTCTCTTCAGTTTTCATTAGGTGTCAGAGTAAAGGAAAATCTAAACTGGATTTGAAGAGGATAGTGAATGTCCCTATGTTTCCAGTGTAAAGTGTATCAGGGAAGAAGGGACAAAGGTGCTTTTTTCACAACAGAAGTGAATGGTGGAGGCTGGCATTGCTGCTATTGTTCAAAGACCAGATTCAATCTTTCAGTAGTGAATGAGACTTCATGGATAGGATGAACCAAAAAACTAAAAGCTGATATTTTTACTTAATAGAAGCAGAGAGAAGTTGACAGAAGATGCACAGACAGATGGCAAGATCAGAGACACAAGAGTAGAGACACTGGCTTTGACATTTAGAGAATGAAGTCTTTGAAGTCTCATCCATATATTCTGATAAACAAAAGTGTGAAGGCTAACCGTGTACACCATGATCTAAACCCATTGCATCTTTCAGCAAGACTGCCATTGGCATTCCCAGCATATTCTAGGTGTGGAAAAAATAACAATTCTTCAAGACTCACTCGTTGCTTCTGACCTTTATGACAAATACTACTTGAAGAGTAGTTGGTTGATGCTCCAAATGAAGCTGAGTGGAGATACACTATGGAAATAAACAAGATTTTGAACTTGCAAAGGAATTGTAGGAAATGCAGCTTGAGTTGTGGACTCTCATGTGTAGTTTCCAGTGGTGAGGTGGTTGTACAAACCATTTTGTGCCCGCCTTGTTTTTTCTCTCTGATCCCTTTATGATTCACTTAAGCCACAGATGGAGGTGTTATTAGAACCCTTTTGTTCCTGACACAGTCTTAGGTTCACAATTATACAGGATGGTCTTACTTTCTCCATATTGAAACAAGAAGGAAATTTTACTACAAACAAAAAATGTATTGCTGTTGATTCTGAAATAGGCTAAACTTTTGTGAGTTTGTTAATTATTTAATCTGCTGATGTTCACACAGTCTGAAACTCTTCGACTGTGGATTGGACCACTGACAAGTTTAAGAATTGGTTGAAGTCTGTAAGATCAAATGTAAACTGCCAAGCAAGAGGGTGAATAGAGGCTATACTTTTCCGGGTATGACTCTCCAGTTTACGGGTGAGACTTATTTGTGCAAGTGAGACTTTAGAACCAAAGAGCTTGTATTGCCTACCCAAAAGTCTGTTTAGCCCTGTGTCTTATCTCCAACAGGGCAAATGTATATATATGATACCTCACTTTATTACTTCCTCAAGTCTCTGTTTTTTTGATTAGGGATTTTCTGTGCTGAATGTTGTTTATATATTTTAATAACTAACTCTTGGTGGATTTTTCCTTACATGAATTTGTCTGATCTTTCCTCCCCTTAAGCCCCAGCTTTGTTGCAAACTTTGTTCAGTACTTGTACCACTGAGTTGATTTGGCTCACAGACCTCTAGATTCTAATGTAACATCTTGACGATAGTTAAGTGATGTTCGCGTGATCTAAGTAACGTTTTTAAAAATTGACCATTACATCATTACCAGTGTCTGCAACTGTGGATTCTCTGCCCAGTAAGGGAATTGGAAGTGCTGACAAAACTCATACATTTTCTTGAGTTTCTGCTCCCTTGGTCCTTGCTCCTGAGCTCACTCACACTAGCTAATTCGAGTCTCTGTGTTACCTGACAAAGAACAGTTGCTTCATTGAATGCAAGTTCTGGTGACCTAGCCATGATGCACTTTTTCCTGATGTGGTTGGTTAAACAATTTAAATAGTTACTTGGAAGGGAGTCAGCATGTTACAAGCAGCTGTGCTGAGAGATGACTGCTTACTATCCTACCCTCAGCTGCCTGTCATGCCCTGCTGCCAGAAGTCAGCACTCATTTAGATCTGCTTGCAGAAAAGCTTGTGCAAATGCCTCTTTATTACAGTCAAAGTAAAAGGGCTAGCAAAAACCTACCATTTAAGCCGTCCAGGCTGATTTTGAGTAAAGCAGACTCAGGGAATCTGATTCTGAGTCCAGGGATCAGTTGTAGAATCTACATAACTGGTGTTTAAAGAGAAGCAATACCTCTTCTGCTGGAACAGCTGGACCTGTCTGATTGACTAAAGCCAGTATCATACAAGATGAATTTCCCGTGTGTATTCTAGAACGACAGGATAACGTAGGTTGAACAGGCGCTTTTGAGGTCATATGCTCCAATCCTCTGTTGAAGTTAGATCAGGTTGCTCAGGGCCTTGCCCTGCCAAGTTCTGTATGTATTCAAGATCAGTTATTCCTTAGCGTCTCTGACCAACCTGTTCTGTGGTTTGACCACCCTCTTTATGAAGATTGTTTCCTTCTACTTCATTAGAATTTCACTTGCTGCATCTTGTGCCTTTTGTTTCTGAGTCTTCTGCTGTACACCTCTGGGATAAGTTGGTGTCTGTCATTTCTGTAGTTGCCCTTTAACTAGTTGAGGATGACAACAAGGACACTGCAGTAGATGTATAAAAACTTCTTATATTTGTGGTAAATTACTGGGTGATGCTGTCCCCTGCTCTGTTGAGTCAGCCATCTCACCATGAGGTTGCTTAGGCACTGCTTTGCAGATGACTTCCAGGAAGGTTTGCAGTGGAGTCTTCACATAGACTTAGGTTAGGCTGAGTGGCTTGTAGTTCCCTGCATCCTTTTTCCTGAAGAAGGTTGTGACATTGTCTTCACATCAGCTATATTACTTGATTGCTGTGGCCTTCCAAAGAAGTGATCTGTATCACAATGACATTAACCAGCTTCTTGTTGACTGCAGGTGCATCCCATCTTGTCCCTTGGGACTGCACAATGTCCACTTTGCTCATCTGGTTCCTGACCCAGTCATCCTCTGTAGTGGGCAGTACTTCAGTCCCTTACTTCAGACACTACAGTAAGGCTCAGGATCCCTGGTGGGCTCAAGAGCAGACCTTGACAATAAAGAGCAAGGCAAAGAAGGCATTGGATAATATTTTGGCCTTTCTGTGTCCTCTGTCATATCTTTTCCAAGTCTTTTGTTGCTTGATCTCCTGCCTTATTCACCAAGGACCCATGCACTTGGTCGATTTTTGGTGCCAACATACTTACAGAAGCTTTTCTTGTTCAACTCCAGCTCCTACTCCATTTGTGTTTCCATGTGATCAGGTGAAGTTTCTGTAATCCTCTTAAGCAGCCTGTCCCCACTTCTATCTTACATACACTTTCTAAGATTCTTGTTTTTTTCCCATTTTCCTGTGAGATGTTGTATTTACTGCCTTCATATTTGCAGAGGGAATTCGTCATGAGGCTTTCTGTGTGCCCAGTTTGATTCCTCGGTGACTGCTGCTGGAATTTCGTCTCTTTCAGTTGGAGAAATACCTGGCTTTAAACAAATAGTTCAGTAACTTGGAGTCTCTGCTCAGGAGTAACTGAGTATGTTCCATAATTCCAGCTCCTGCTGTCTCAACCGGGAATGTGGTACTAGAAATATGTTTTACCTGTCACGTTGTAAAATACTAGAGCTAGAGTGCAGTACAAAACCGTACAGTAATTACCAGTTTATATGGAAGAGTGTGCAGTAAAGTAAGACTAACCTTTTTTTCTGGTTTTAGAGTCATTATTTCTGTTTAGTCTGTTCATAAAATGCACAAAGGCAATTGTTAAGGCAAGTCTCATTGTTCAAACACTGTGAGTGGTATTAAAGTGTTTCAAGTGTGTATTTAAGTTTTCCCTCTCTTTTTTTTGAGATTTGAGACATTCCATTAAAAGTAGGCATCTATGAATACCTGCTTTATAGCTAACCTTTTTTGTTAAACAGTCAATCGTTCTGTGATGAGTAAATTTATTTTTAACAGTAATTCAGAGAATTATAAAGGTTGCATTTAATGTCCTTGTTATAGTGGCTTTATTAGCAAATGTGTATTTAATTTTATTTTATGGAAAGAAATTTATAAAATGTTGCACTGTTCATGAAGAGTTATTTTATGGCAGTAAAATACAGAAAGCTTAATTACAGCAGTCTGTAGATGTAATGGATATGTGTTTAACACAGTTCAGGCCTCACTAACCAGTTTAATGGGCTGATCAAAATTCTCTCATAATGTTATTGTGTTTGCAGCATTTATGATGTACAATAATTCTGTATTTTTCATTTTGTGTGGTGTGTGAGAAAGTACAGAGCTGCTTTTTTTTTGCCAGTGTCTTATCTAGTGGTTTTTAAATGAGGAGTTTAGCTGCATCTAAAGCCATTTAATCATACCCTTCCTCAAAAGAACTCTTTTCCTAATACTGTCTTAGGAGATGATGCCTTGTCTGAAAAGGCAAATTGCTCTCTTGGTGTAAAGCAGTTCAGAAGGCACAGATATTAGCTTTCAAATGATTTTATATAATAGTTTACAGACATGTAGGATGTTCAGTGACAGTTTCAGGCTTTATGTGATGAAGTAAAATGAGTTTTAAACTCTGATGAGTTCATGTTGAACAAAGTGCAATTTTAGCTTTGATCTTCAGGGATGGAACTTAAGACGTGTATGATGACTCAGCTGTGGTTCAGAGTATGAGGGTTTCAGTAACCTCCTGTTGGATGGTGCTACACGTTGAGAAGTCTGTAGCAATATGTGAAACAACTTTAGTGTTGTAGCTACAGTTCAGGTAATTCATGTGTAATTACTTTCCTTACCCTTAAAATCAGCCCCAATTGACAAATACTGTATTTTTTATTAAAAGAAACTGCATTATATGTTGATGCTTTTACAATATATGTTCATTCTATAACCATGTTAAAGCAAATATGTGTTAGACTAATTATTGAAATCCTTTCCCACTGATCTTTAGGTGGTAAAGGAACACAGCATAGTCATGATGTAATTATTATAGCAAATTGCATTTGACACGTAACAAGAAAAAAGGAACAACCTCAGTATGCTGTTGTCATTCTGTGGCTTCTGGTTGAACCTAAAATGTAAATTATTTGTATGCCAGTCAGAACCCTGTTTTACTAGATTTTTTTGAAGTATTGCAACAACCTCGTTCTTTTTGGAAAGTTAACTTTGGAGATGAAATAACAGAAAGACAAGTGGCCAGAATTGTACTGTTCAGTTACACTGACAGTTCTGAATTAGGAGGTAAATGAATGGTAGGATACTGACATCTGTCTCAGTGAAATTCCAGTTGGTGTTTCAGTATTGGCATTCCTGGCACTTTTGAAAACTTAGCAATTTTTAATTCAGGTTCATCTCTGACTTACAATTTTAGAAGTCACATTCAGAGAGATGAAATACACTGCAGCACGGATTGTAATGACCAGGAAAAAAAATCTTGGACAGTTAGAGAATGCAAGTAATGTACAGCTATCTGAAACATCCTCTCACTTGTTGATTTTCTGTAGAAACTGCTTTTAAATCTCTAGTAGATGAATGTGCGTGGTATGTGTGTTATAAATCTTAGAGTTATATGCAGTATCTCTGATGAAACTGATACTGTTGGTATTTAAAAGGTCATTGCAGTTACATAATACAAATTATCGCAAGTTCTTGAATGAGTTTGACTTATTTTAATTAAATTTACCTAATTCAATATGTTGTGAAATAACATTATCAAAAGTAGGAAATGCTGTAATACCAGCTAATAGGAAAACTGATTTCTTAAGTAGCTCAAGTCAAAAGAGTATTTCTTCAGTGAAAGAATTTCAAAATTGGATGATTGTGGGAAGAGTCATGATGTTTCAGAATTAAAATTAGGATTTCACAAGTTATCTATGGGAATGGAAAAAATGCAGCAATTTTATCAGAGAATTGAAAACCGGTACTAGATTGGATGCAGGAAGCTTTCAGACTTCTCAGCACAGCTCTGAGCTCTGTATCCCCAAGGCTCCTGACCCACACATGGGCTCGGACAGGCTTGAACAGCCTGACCCTCGCTGTGCCTCTGGGGGACTCCCTACTGTGCAGCCAGGGCTGAGCTCTGAGGTGAGCAATGACACGGAAGGCTGCTGTGTGTAAAAGTAATGAATTCCTAAGCAGAATTGGATTGAAATGCAGCACACCATCAAAGATGCTGGTCCAGAGGCTGTTTTTTTCTTCTTTCCCCCTGCCCCAGTGAGAGCTAATACCCACCATTACTTGTTTAGATGCTTGACTAAGACTTTTCCTTCTAAAGTCTACATGCTTCTTAAATTCACATGAGACCCCGTAAGACTTCTTTCCGCTGCAGTAGGGGGTTTTGATGAATTTAGCACCTCGTCCGTGACAAGCCTAAAAATCATATGCCAAGGCTTTGCAGAGGAATTGTTTTGCGAGGCCTTAAAGTCCATAGTTCAGCCCTGTCATCAATATATGACTTGACAGGAGACTAGGAAGGCTCCAGGGTGCTCACTGAATTGTCACTGGGGGCTTTTATGTTACTGGGGTGTATGAAACTAGACGTTGAAGACGCAAGATAAACTTGATATCCAAAACCAAGAGAGAATTGTGAAAAGTTTTCCAGAGACTATGTTTCAAAGTGCATATATTTCAAATTGGAGGAATTTTCAAAATGTTCTCTAATGAAGTGTCAACAGAAGCTAAAAGTTTGAAGGGAAGGTGTTTGACATGCAGGAGGGTATTGGAGCGCCTAGAAGCATGCAGATGGATGACATTTTATCATCAAACTGTGTTACTGCAGACTGTACTGAATAGGAAAATGCGCTTTGTATAACTTGTTCTGGAAGATATTTAGTATCTCCTGCTAACATGTATCACTATGCCCAAAGTTATCTTGAGCTTGCCCTTTAAAGTTTCCGTTTCCATTCACTTTAATAAAATAACTGGAAAGCCCCCAGTGCTGACAAATTCTATGAATACATACAGAATTTAAGCATGAAAGGTCATCACAACCAGTAGATACATGTTTTTAACATAAATACATGGCAGGATTGTACTAGTGGCTTGATATATTTAAGTATGACGTTGGTGTGTGTTATTTTTGTCTTGAGTCAGCGTGCAACGGTTTGGAGCATATCGTTACATCTCAGCTTGAGAAATAAAAGGGAAATGCTTGGATGGACCCAAATCTATATACGTTAAAGTGCAAACCTTTCCACATTAAGGGTTTTAGGGAAACTCTGTAACGGACTGCTCTGCTCCAGGGAAGGGATTGCCTATTACAGTCAGGATTTGTGGACATATTTTCAGTTTTCCATTTGGCATCTTCTTGTTTTCCATTTGAAGACTTTTATGTTATTTGTGACTTATAAAGTTCACATCCTGAAGCAGACTGTTTGTATGCTTCGAATAAGACCTGTGGTAACGTCAAAGACAGGACATGACGAAAAGTTGGTTTTTATTGTTGTAATGCAAAGCTCCAATTCAGCAAATTGCTAAGACATGTAATTGTTTGAATATAAGGTACCAACGGATTTCCTTAAGATGTGGATCTCTTATGTCTCATGTCACAGACTGATTGACTTTGCATCAGGATAATAGCCCTTAACAGGTCCAAACATGATGTTACATTTCTCTGTGTAATGTTCACTAATTTGCTTTAAACTTAAGCCATTATTTATGTATGAAATACAACAAAAATGATAATTTCCTCTTGGCACAAGTAACTTCAGAAAGGCGGAAAGAGCTCTGTACAAACCTGATTGTTAATGCTACATTAAGGTTACTCAAATACGTGTCTGTGCATAATGTGTGCATATATTACGTATTTGTTTCAGCTGTGATTTTCTCAGTTTGGAGATACAACCTTGTACTCCAAAGAAGCCAGATGATTGCAAGAAGCAATACTGTGGGTATCAGTATGATAGAGGACCCCTGTATAAGGAAGAAGTACGAAGTGCAGTTTGAATGGATTTTGCCTCTCTCTAGGTGATATTAAGACATTCAGAGGAGGACAAGAGATTCCTTGGGAAGCTTTGCACTGGCTTGCCTTCAACTACAAAGCAATGTTTTTCAGAGCATTCTGTGTCATTTCCTATCCTCTAGAATTTTCCCATCCTGCAAGTTCTTCTCCTAAAGCAGAAGAGGCCTCTGTTAATTTCCCTCCCTGAAAATCTTAAAAGTGAACAAGCATGTTACGGACTGATTACTTGTCAGATTTAATTTTTGAGAAATAAGCTTGAATATCTTTTGTTCCAACGTATATTGAGAAAATTAGCTATCTTAATAAAAAATATGCAGTAGTTTTAGAAATTAGTGTTAAGGTTTTACATCAAAATGTAATAAAAATGAATATTTACTGCTTGTTTCCTATATCCTTGAAACACCAGATTGTAATGGAAATGATGACAAATTTTTTCCAGATAATGTGGCTGATAACGTCACTCTGGAGGCTTTAAATCAGTGTAAACCCAGGTACTGGGAATCAGTGCCATTCTTTTAAATATTTAATACAGCTTCCATTATAAACTAAGCATTTATAGATTAGGGTTTCTGCCTAAGCACTTTAAAAAAAAAAAAAAAAGTCTTATTATAAATCTGTGACCAATACAAATAAAACATAGCCATTTCATTAAAAAGTTCCAGAATAAAGCAGCAGTCAGATAGGTAAAGTGTTTTAAGAAGTTGGGTAGTAAGCCCAAAAGTCTTCAGGCAGGACTTGTTCAAAATGATATCCTACCACACCCTTACATGCAGCAAATGAGATGCTAAAAAAAAAACCAACAAAACACACACACACACAAAAAATAACAAACAAAAAAAAACCCCACAGGAAAAAAAATAATAAAAAAGCAACAATCAAAAAAAGCAGAATAAAATACTGACAAGGATTGCTGTGTTTCAGCAGAGCACTCTGACTTAATAAGCTCCCAGTTCATTTCATCTACATTCCATTGTGTTGTCATTGAAATAAAGTCTCTTTTTGCTATCTGTCTTGAAATGCAGGTTGTAAGAGATGAGGACATCGTTTTACTGGTTACTGTTTAAAAAAGTAATGTGATTACTATCTATTTAGGAATAAAAACATTTGGGAGCTATTTTGAGTCAGAAGGAGCACTGTGTGATCATATTTCACACACCATTTAATGTAAACATTATATTTCTTTTATGTAGTTTGGGGTTTGTGTTCTAACATTTCAAATATGTTTTATTTAAGTAAAAATAAACTCCATCAGAAAATGTGGTTTTCAAGGTAAACTTGCACTGCAGTTCATCCAGTGCAGTAATCAATGATGTAAGTGTAAAGATCTTCACTTTTAAACATCCTCTTTCCATTTTGTTTATGTCAGATCTCTTTTATGTTGTGTTTTGTGTCTCTGTGGCCTTACAGCTTAGCATGTGTAAACTGATTTGAGGGGGAAAAAATAGAGTCCAGGAGAGACAGCGGGGTGTTCAGAATACCTTTTTGACTTAACAGGTGTAGTGAAATTCATCTGGAGGGAGCTCCACTTCAGCACAAATGATGGTGTGAGTGTTTTGGCACTGCTTGAAGCTCTGGAGTGGCTTTCACTGGAGTACAGATAGGATTAACAGGTATTTTCTGTAGATGATGTGGTGTATTAAAGGATGTAGAACCTGACCTTGCACAAAAGCAGATGGAGTGTGGCTTTCCATTTGTTTCTCTGCCCTCTGAATAGTTCAGAGGCCTGATAACTCATGTTGTTCAACTTCTAGAAAAGTGGCTGCTGAGCACATGTGGTAAACTGTAGATGAATATTTGGTCCAGCATCAGCTCTGCTGCACTCATTGGGCATGACCAAACTAACCGTGGTGAAAGTGCACCAGTTCTGAGGCTTTGGCTTTGCTGCACACGTGCAAAACTGTATGTGTATGATTCATCTGATCAGACTGTCACAGATCTCAGCGTTTAAAATATGCCAGGCTACATGTAACGGGGGCTTCATTTAATATGGTGCTTAAAAATGGCTTAAGGGCTTACGTGCAGTTTAATGGGAAAAGAATCTCTGCAGCAGGTCCTTTGCAGTGAGGCAGATTTCACGTTGCCTGCCGAACGGCTAGGTAACTGCTTTTTATTCTTACTGAAAGATGTGCTCTTAGATCTGTGTCTGATTATACCCCTTCTGTTCATCTACAAGTTATACCTGTGTGCTGTGTTTATTATACCTATTGGACAGTATTAAAGCAAGAACTGCACTGAATTCAATATCTTGTCTTCGGTGACTTTAACACTGTTAAACACATGAGGTGGTACTCCCAAGTAGTGTGTGTTGTGCAGGCTGTGATGTGTTCAGGTCTGGAAAGATGTAAATAACATTATGAGAAAACTTGTGATGATTAGTGGTTCCATTGAGTAAACACAGAGGGGCGCAGTCCTCTGGACCAGCTCCAGCAGGTCCATGTCTTTTCTGTGCAGAGGGCCCCAGAGTTGGACGCAGAACTCCAGGTGGGGTCTCACAAGAGCAGACTGGGAGAATCCGTTCCCTCGACCTGCTGGCCATGCTTCTCTGGATACAGCCCAGGATACAATTGGCTTTCTGGGCTGCCAGCGCACACTGCTGGCTCATGTCCAGCTTTTCATCCACCAGTACCCCCAAGTCCTTCTCCTCAGGGCTGCTTTTGTTCCCTTCATCCCCCGGCCTGTATTCATACAAGGTGTTGCCCTGACCCAGGTGCAGGACCTTGCACTTGGCCTTATTGAACCTCATGAAGTTCACATGGGCCCACTTCTGAAGCTTGTCCAGGTCCCTTTGGATGGCATCCCATCCCTTAGGCATGTGAAGTGCACAGCACAGCTTGGTGGTACCTGTGAACTTGATGAGGGTGCACTCAATTGCACTATGTCATTGATGTCCCAGTACAGACCGTTGAGGGACACCACTCATCATTGATCTCCATCTGGACATTGAGCTGTTGATCACTACCCTCTGGATGTGACTATCCAACCAGTTCTTTATCCGCCAAACAGTGCACCCATAAGCCCTTCTCTCCAGTTCAGAAGAGAAGGATGTTGTGAGTGGACTGTGTCAAAGGCCTTACAGAAGTCCAGATAGATGGCATCTGTAGATCTTCCCTTGTCCACTGATGTAGTCACTCCGTCATAGAAGGCTACTGCATTGGTCAGGCAGGACTTGCCCTTGGTGAAGCCATGCTGGCTGTGTCGAATCACTTCCCTGTCTTCCATGTGCCTTAGTAGGAGGATCTGTTCCATGATCTTCCCAGGCACAGAGGTGAGGCTGACAGTTCTGTAGTTCCCAGGGTCCTCCTTACCACCCTTTTTTAAAATGGGTGCAATGTTTCCCTTTTTCCAGTCACCAGGGACCTCACTGACTGCCATGACTTTTCAAATATCATGGGGAGTCGCTGGGCAACTATGTCAGCCAATTCCACCAGGACTCTGGGACCCATTTCATCACGTCCCATAGACTTATGTATGTTCAGGTTCCTCAGGTGGTCACGAACCTGCTGCAGTCCCTGCCTTGAGTTCCATGCACTCGAGAGGTATGGGAAGAGATGTTACGAGTGAAGTCTGGGGCAAAGAAGTTGTTGAGTCTCCTCTATGCTGTTTACAGATTTTCTGGAGCTTCCTAATGACATTTATTTGTTTATCTTCAGGCCTGAGCAGTATTTTCCGTGTATAGAGGGGCTGAAGTCATGCTCCAGGGCAGAAATCTTAGGTCTTTTCTTGTGCTCTTGACGACACTGCTGCAGTGCCCACGGTGTATAGCTGGCTGCGGAACACTCCAGCACCTTGTGGAGATTCACAGCTCGTAGGGAGCGTGAAGAAGGAAGACAACAGCTCAGGAATTGTTTTAGCAGGGAATTGGATTTCAGATGGAAGCAGAACTGGAGAGGAAATGGGGATTTGGGAGGAGTTGCATTAGGTTTTTTTAGGTGTAAAAATGGGATAGGTGATCCTGGAACTGCTTTCAGACACAAGGTGTTAAGGAATCAGTAGCTAAAGAGGAAGCCAGACAAGCTTGCTGGGGAGCCGTTACACTGGGAGGGGACCAGGAGTGACCAGTCAGCAAGAAAATGGGAAAAAGGGCAGGGCACAGTTTGAGTGTCCAAATGGACAGATGGTACAGTAAAAATGATACTTGGATGGAGACATGAGAAATGATGGTGGCCACTAAAACACAGCCCCTTACAGAGTTGATAACGGAGTCAGTGTTTTTGAAAGGCCTGTCTGTGGTGGAAGAGGAGGGTCGTTTTAAAATTTATTTGTTTAAAGTATTACATAAGGTGTGTTAATTCCTGTGTAGACAGAAATGGTTCTAAGTTAAAAAGGGCTTAATTTGATTTATTTTAGTTTGTTTTGAAATTGAACTTTCTTACTTCAATATAAATCAGTCTGATATTTCAGAATGCTCGCTTACAGGCATCCTGCACATCGCATTACTCTTCTGTCGTCAGCAGTCCCAACTGCATCATGCGCTGCACTCCACATGGCAGTCGATACTACTGTGGGAAAATCTTACTGTTACCTTTCAGCAGCAGAGAAATCCGGGACCTTTCAGCTGAAGGTTATACACCTTGCATGGTTCCTCAAAAAGTATACTGTATATGATTCCTTAAATAAAAAGGGGGAGCAGGGCCAACACGTAGCAGATTATGCAGACAGAAGTAAAATGCATTTTGGAAGAATGAGATTGAAAAGTGAAGCACTCAGAAATTAGCTACTATTATATACAGTCTTGTACAAAACTGCACAGTATATCTTGCAGAGTTAGAAGCCAGCTCTTTATGCATTATTCTGTGTCTTTCATTTCATGGGCATGTATACTAGTGCTGTTCATAACGAGGTTTGTTTATTAATTGAAGCTTGCCTTGTTGTGTGGATTGCAAACGACATTCCACAGACATTGCCGTCAGTGTCAAGCCAAGTTTAACTCTCTGTTCCAAAGCGAGATGTGAGAGGGACTCAGAATAAGGTAATTTAAATGTTTTTTAATATAAGCAAAACACATTTTTCCACCAGTTTTATTCTTAGGTGCAGCTGAACTATTTTGTCTGAATTAAATAAGCACTACACGAAGAGCCTAGCAATATGAATTGCTTTCTGGGAATACTTATAAAGGGAAGAGCAATTAAATTTGAGCGATTACGTTCAATTGAAAAATAACACTTTACATATTGGAAATTTTATGTGATACTAATAAAGGTGCTACTACCATCACTGCCTATAGATAGAAATATAAATGCATCATATTGCTAAGATTCTTTAAATTAAGGATTAATTTTTAGACTAATTTTAATATTTTTAGCACTTGATTTAAGAAAAAACAGGCCTGCGGTAATCTGCCTACCCTACTATATCATAGAAAGAAAATTAGCGTGGATGTGAAATGAAAACTGATTTCACAGTACTGTAAAGTACAAGATCATTAGATGGTGCAATAGAAAATGAAAAATGGAACAGTATAATTCATAGAATTCATGAAATACCTTTTTTTTTTTTTAATCCCTAATTTACATTAAAAGGATTATTCTGTTCTTGAAGTAGCTGAATTAGATGGACAGTCCATTTTATCTTCTTGACCAGAGTAGTGTGAGTGGTCAGGTTAACCTGATGGGGATGTGAGGAAGCATGAAAAGAGGAAAAACTATGAAGTATGATCCCAGCAATAATAGTAGGTACTATGGCAATGTGAACAAGATAGTATCATTGCCTGAAATTGAGGAGATGTGTGAAATACTGTCAGAACTCCCTTTAGTATTCTCTTCACACAGAAGCTTAGAAATATTTTATTAAATATTAATAACAACATAAAAGACCTTTGGTCTTATTTTAATTTTAATTAGGCAGGATATATATGCCATTCACTTTGAAGCCAAATGCTACTCCTTTGTATTAACCTGCAGGGGGTACTAGAAAATTGAACCAAGTAGCATTTAGCTATTTCTCCTCCTGCCATGAGATAATTAACATCTACTCTTTTTCAGACTCTTTTAGTGCTACCTGATCCCCGTATACAGGTTTCATACTGACTTCCAGAGTTTGAGCGTTACGGTGTGAAATGCTGCCTCAGCCTGTTTCTTACGAATCGCCAGAACTCAGGGAAGTTATTAACCTTCAATTTAAACTGCTGAACCTACAAGGGAAGCTTAATCTCGTAATGAAATCAGATTGGAGAGACAAAACAGGCAATAATTTCAGTAAGGAAACAAAGCTGTATATAATATACTGAACCCGTTTTGTTTTCTGGTGAATGATAAAGGCAGTTGAAAGACCTAAGAGCTTAACGGTAGCTGGTATGACTAGAAAGAATATGAAGTTTTTTGACATGTAAAGCCAAGGCAGGAATTAGTAAGAAGCAAATGAAGAAAAAATAAATCAATTATATCGTCTCTGGGTTTCCAGGCTCTTGTCCAGCTGTTTACCTGATCTGCCTGCCTATTATATAGGTTTCCCACTCTGTATCTGAAGCCTAAAAATCATCTTGTCGGAGCTTCTGATCTAGAAGCCAGGGATCCCGGGGCCTCTGTTGGGAGAAACTTGAAGAGCTGTCAGGCTCCTTGGCCGGCTTTTTCCTCTGGCTAATGGCCAGATGGGCATCCACTTTGGCCAGAGTTTGGTATACTAAGCCAACTGGCCAGGTAGCCTAGTGCTTCTTAAGTCGTAGACCTAACGTATTTTGCTTGATCAGTCTATCACAGAGCTGTAAGCTTGCCAATGCTGCAGTGTGTGGGACTGGACACTCCTCACAGCTAAGCTTCCTTAGGGTCTGGTGGACTTAAATTACGCACATTAACCAACAGGAAGCAGAGCTGCTTTCAGAGGAAACCCAGCTGTGTTCCAGTCAATGAAAACAAGTATCTTTGCATGTAATACTTCACTTACTGATGAATTCACATTTTTCGAATGATTATCAGAGTGTAACAAGTTTGACTGTCACTATAATGCCGCTTGACTGAAATTGTCTCCTCTGTGCATATGCATTATGAAACATCATCACATTTTTTCATGGATACCTCCTCCATAGAATAGATAGTTCTTCTTTAATTAGCTAGTACTCAACTCAGATTGTAACAGGTGTAATCAGGTTTGTAAATTTAGAAACTTCCACATCTGCTGTAACACATCATCTTACGTTCCACTCCTCTGCTACTCGAAAAGCCAGTTTAGCCTGGTACATAGTGGTTACCATACTTGGGCTAGCAATGACCACAGAACTTGCAAAACAGTTTCTGATGGGTCTCACTTCCCTTGTTCTCAGATACGCATGTAATGTGTTAAGAGCCAACTGAAAATATTAAACCTGTTTCATGCTGCTAGAACAAACACTTGGTTTGAATTTGAAATTCACAGATTCACAGAGTGGACGTGGTTGGAAGGGACCTCTAGAAATCATCTAGTCCAACCCCCCTGCCAGAGCAGGATCACCTAGAGCAGATCACACAGGAACAAGTCCAGGCGGCTTTGGAAAGTCTTCAGGGAAGGAGACTCCCCCACCTCTCTGGGCAGCCTGTTCCAGTGCTCTGTCACCCTCATAGGGAAGAAGTGTTTCCTCATGTTCAGGTTGAACCTTCTGTTTTCCAGTTTATGGCCATTGCCCCCAGTCCTGTCACTGGACACCACTGAGAAGAGCCTGGCCCCATCCTCCTGACACCCACCCTTTAGATATTGATAAGCATTGATAAGATCCCCCTCAGCCTCCTCTTCTCCAAGCTAAACAGACCCAGCTCTCCCAGCCTTTCCTCAGATGGAAGGTGCTCCAGGCCCTTCATCATCTGAGTGGCGCTGCACTGGACTCTCTCCAGTAGCTCCTTGTCCTTCTGGAACTGAGAAGCCCAGAACTGGACACAGCACTCCAGGTGAGGCCTCACCAGCGCAGAGTAGAGGGGGAGGATAACTTCCCTCCACCTGTGGACCACGCTTTTCTTAATGCATCCCAGGATGGCATTGGCCTTCTTGGCTGCGAGGGCACACTGTTGGCTCATGGTCATCCTGTTGTCCACTAGGACTCCAAGGTCCTTTTCCCCAGAGCTGCCCTCCAACAAAACAGCCCCCAACCTGTACTGATCCATGGGGTTGTTCTTTCCCAGATGCAGTACTGGGGGGAACAAACATCAAAATGTTGATGTTTGATCAAGAGAAGTCCCTGCCTTTCCATGTGGGAAGCTGGGAGAGTATTAGGTGTTACTAAGAATGATGAAAAGGAATGCTTTTGTTAGTGCGTACAAGTTTTTTGCCTTTCTTGTGTCAATAAATTAAAATAGCAACCCGCCCTAACTACTCAGTCTTGAGTATTGCTCAAAGGTGGACACTTTCTGCATTTAAGAAGTATTGTTACTCAAGAGTTGAGGCATAGAAACTCAAAATATTAGACTTAGATTGTGTTTCTACTAAATAATTACATTTAATTACTCCAGGGTTTTGATACACAGAAGATCAAAAATATTAGTCTTTTATTTCTACTAAAAAGAATAAGCGAAACCAATTGATTATGCCAAAAAGATAATCAAACCCATTTCTTCCAGATGTTCAGTAACTGAATTTAGGACACTCATGTAAAATACAGTCATGGATCATCTATGCTGTAATGTATGAAAGGCAAACTTCAATATTCGAATTACATTTTATGGCATTATAGAACACTGACGGGTTTCTTGGAAAACACAACTATCCCAACTCCTGAACTCTCTAGTAAGGATAGTGTAAATGATGAATGAAATACCAACACTGCTCTGAAACCGAAGCGAAGCTTTCTAATTTACTGTTGCCGCATTTTCAGCTGCCAGAGGCTTGAAGACCTTGAAGTAAGTAGGATCTCGTCAAGGTAGTACAAAAAACTAAATCCATTCTATGTATGTTGAATATTAAATTTGAAGCAAAGGAAAAATATATCCTACATATGGGTATGAATAGTGTAACTCCATTTTAATTGAATAGTTTACCTGTTTTGAGATCCATCAATACTGAATAATAGTAGAGTCTATTATTTCCGTTTCATTTTCATTTATGACTGTATTATGTAAGAAAAAAAAAATAGCTTCCAAACTCATAATGAATTCATTGTATGTCTGGTACTTCTCTCCAGCTTCCAGAAAATTCAACAAATGAAATGGCAATTGTGTAGTCTGCCTTAAAAGAACAGCTGCACAACTTAGTTCACCACAAAACAAGTTTGACAAAATGATTTATGAAGTACTGTTTCCTTAATTATTTCACAGAACCTCTCTGGCTCTGGAGACTTTTCTGAGCCAACTATTACAAATCTCTGAATTTCAGAAATAGTAGATTCCTCTCCTTACTTCTTTACCTCCATTTTGCTTCATGTATTTTCAGTTTATGACCAGAATGACTTTTTTCCTGTTTCTCAGAAACAATTGAAAACAAGCTTATAGGATGATTGCTCCCCAAGCTGTTAATCCGTTGTAGCTTTATACTAACAACTCTGTATTAATTATATTTTAATACAACTTTGAGATCTGAGGACCCGGTGTTAATCAAATGGCTGAGTTAATCTGAATTTTCTCTTGATGGCTAATCCTTACTGTAGAAGTTTTATGGAATTGTAAAGTAAATCCGAAGACAAGGTGCAATATACTTGACATAAATGTGAGGTTTTTAAGCAATAAAACCCCAGAATTCAGTCTGACAGTGGCCTACCCTGAGACACTTTCTAAACATTTTTTTTGCGTCTGGGCATCAAGAAATACGAACGACCACACTGAAATTTAAATTATCCAAACTAAAAGATGATGAAGGCAATTAGTTTTAATTTTGATCTTTTAGCTCAATATACTGATATCATTAATACCTGCCAGAAGGAATGGCTGTTTGTTAGTTCATTATGAATGGAGTGAAATTCTTCTTTTAACTTTGGACTATGAGGTCCTCATAGTATGCTTCTTGGCTTTCTTGGTTACATGGGATGAATTTTCTTTGGGTATTTCTAGAAAAGAACTAAGCTAAAGGAAGCCCTCATTTGCCCTGTTTCTAGGAAATATGGTGATGACCTTGCCACAAAAATAAGAAATTCAGCAACTTTGCACAGGGTCCCAGGAAATTCTGCTTCCAATTACAGTCATCTCTTCCAGCTCTCTGCCACTGCAGACCTACTCCCTATACTCCATTTCCTAGTGTTTTTGCCTTAAAAGAGTTCTTTCTCCACATACCCTGTTCTCCTTCATGTGTGCCTTGACCATCAGCTATGTGTGGTTTATACTTTCAGACAATGTTTCTTTATTCCTTGAGGGGAAGCAGTTGTCTCTTTCCCATTCAGCATGTTTGCAGGAAGCTGCCATTGCTCTCATATTTAGGGAACTTAAATGGTCTAACACAGAATATTGCGGGGAACCGTGACTGTGTTAAATAAGCAAGGGCAGGTTGTCTCTGGGATTTGAACCTACCAGTTTGAGCTCGCAGGTGTGCACCTAGCCCTCTGCCCCGTTAGCAATCAGTAAGGAGACGATACACGTATTACCAGGGCTAGGGATTATCCGCACGAAACAGTTAAAATTGCTGCTGCTCAAGGATGTACGGTGCGAGTAGCACATAAGATCACCGTCACATTATTGGTCTCATTTTTATTGGTTACATTTTTTTTTTTTTTGGTTCAAACAACAGGGTGTTTCTTTGCCACAAATTCTCACTGATATGCAGTAGTGCATGGCTTGAGTACACACAGCAGACTGAAGAAGAAGGATAAATTATTTTCCTTAGTAAGACATACTTAGATGTAGATAGGACTATTAAAAAAATTAAGGTTCAGTTCAGTGGTAGAACTGAATTATCAATCAAAATCAAGTGGTAAAACCACCCCCCCCCCCCCCCTTTTTTTTTTTTTCCAGATCAAATACAGTGTTTTGTTTCACTGGAAATGGTGTTCTAGTCTGTTAAAAAAAAACCCAGGAAACAGAGGTGCATGAACAATCAACCAGATGAGGGAGACTGAGGCAGTAATGTAGACTGTAGGTTGTATAACATAAGAAACATAAGGGCCATTGCAAACTTATCCTGCCTTTGGTATTCCATTGGATATCTCCTCAACTTGCTGTCTGGCCTTAAATTACACATGAATGGTAAGAAACAGACCTGTTTGGTTAGGGTTAACAACAGAGGTGTGATAAAGTCTTTAAACTTCTAAGCTGCTTCAGTGGTCCGCTTGCAAGAAGAATAAATGTAACAGCTGAGGCTGGCTGGGGAAGAGGGCTGCCAGTTCTTATGGTGAAACACATCTCAAGCTTAAAATGAAAGATGTTGAAAATTTCTGTTAAAAAATACCATTCTTTCTGAGAAAGAAAAAGAGACTGAGGCCAGGAAGGTGATGTGCGTTTATGCTTGCTCATCAAATTCCTAGCCTTGCAGGCAAATGGAGTCTGCAAGGGTTCAGCATGTCTACTCTTTTTCTAAAGATTCCATGATTCTCTTCGGATTTCAAGGGTAAAGTGTCCTTTTTTAAAGAAGTTTGTGGGTTATTTTTGTTTCTTGCTCATACGCCACGTATTCTCTGAAGGACTTAGGCAGAAACAGAAGTCTCCAGTAAAATGTTCCTAAATTGCTATGGAATTGGGAGAGCTCTAGCAATGACTCTTTAATCAAGCAGGTGGACTGCTGCCAGAGAAGGGTCGAAGCATGTGCATATGGGAGCGCCTTGAGAGATCCAGAACTGGGAGCAGCAGCCAGGCTGTAGCCACTCCTAGAAGCACAAAGGGTTTGGCAACTAGGTCTGCTCACATCAGAATGGTCCTGCCTGAAGAGCAGGATGAGGCCAGTTGTGAGAAGTGAGTGGTACTCCCTATCTTGGTGATCCTTAGTGTTTGTTATAAAGTGAATTTTACGGAATTATGGTAATTAAAAGATATTTATAATTTGTTTTTAATAAGTGCAGTGTTTCCAGCAACTATCATAGCTCTTGCTGCTGGTATCGATTCATTTCTTCATTACCTTCTGCATATGTAGCCCCAAATGTCTCTCTTCTTGGAATTTGGATGTAGTATGTAAGGAAAATATAATTAATATCTAATGTCTTTGATCCTTGAATCTGTAAAGGTCCATGAAAGCCAACTCATCTGTGCGTGATTAGGTGACAGAAGAATCTAATTAGCACCAGCTTCTCCATCTATAGGGAAAGACATGCCATTACATACAGCCGTTTGTATTGCATGCGATAAACAGTGACTTCTCTTTTGTATTGCTATGTCACTGCAGCAGGTGAGAGGAATATAAAAGGTGCTTTCTTAATGTAATTACTTTCCTTAGTGTTGTAACGGTCTGACAGCTACAGCCTGGGAATAATCACTTATTTAATATCTATCTTTGTTGATTTCCTGTGAGTTACTGGCTTTGGGGGTTTTTGGAGGAATTGCTAATTGACTGGAAGGTGATGGAAGAGTTACAGTTTCTGTTAAGGAAAAACATCTGAGTAATCCCAAACAATAAAATCTTAAAATAACCAGTTTGCACTTATTCAGGTAGTTCCGCTGTTGCACAGGAACTGCCCTCGTAGAAAATGTGTCCCATATACATACAAGATTGTTGTGTATCCACACAAAATTGCATACATATTAAAATGAAAATTTTTAATGAATTTGGATTGTAATAGCTGATTGTGAAAATGTTCACTGTGTGAACTAAATGAAATAGTATATATCAGAAGAGTAATTTTAAATGTACCATCTGTTGTCTGACTTTTTAATGGTAGTGTAACTCAAAACAAGGTGCTAGACCTACCTACCCTCTCACAGTTGGTTCTGAACAGAAATACATGGAACCAAGGGTCAGGCGAAAGTAGTAAAGAGATAGGATTTTGTGATAAGGGCACGAACAAATAAGCAGTTTGGATCTTCTTCCCATTACTTTTCTGTCTGTTGAATTTGTAATCTGTCTTTGAACACCTGGTCTTTCGTATAGCCTGGGGGTATCTGCTCATCACAGTGTAGCTGAGTAGTGACTGAATGGTGTAGTGAATAAAGAACTTTTCTGTAGAGTCTGCAAATGATGGTCCTGGCTTTAGAAATGTAGCTTCTCTCCCAGCCCTGGGCTTCTAACCTGGTGTTTTCCGTTCACCTAAACTGCAGTTTCTTAGGTGTCAGTTCACTGATTTTAGTATTTTGGTAGCCAGTACAAAGGTATAGAGGATGAAAACTTGCAGGTGAAGTCACCAAGATGACTTGTGTCACTGAAAAAAAAGGGTTAGTCTTTCATTGTTTCAGGCTAGGCATGCAAATATCCATGTGATCAAAATTAGCATACAGAGAATATCCTGTAACACAGACTGAATGCATGTTTATATTTACACTTGTGATGAATTCATTTTAATTGTTAATTGCTAATACAGGTTTTAATTATTCTTGCAGGTAGGTAATAGAAGGAATAGGAAATAATGTAACATGCAGAATACAAATTAACACGCACCAAAAAATAACATTTCAATTATTCGTGTGACTTACAGAATTTTTAATAGCAGCAGTGATTATTTCTTCACAGATCAACTGTTACTGTAAAATAACAAATAGAAGGATCAGTTTGGGAAGTAAAAAGAACAGAATCCTTGTGCTCCTAGATAGTACTACACAATCTAACAGATCATGCTGAAAAAGTTCTGAGTATTTCTGAGTATCTGTCTTGGTGTCTCAAAATTAAGTTCTGATTTACAGAAGAGTTTGCTTTTTGTGTTTCAGGTTGTTAGGTTAACGCATGCCAGCTTTGAATGATTTGGTCTTTTTTAATTTTTTTTTTTGGTAGAGTCTGTTTTCAAAGCACTGTAAAATGTTACAGACGCTGTTACAGCCTAGGTACTAGGCTAGGTGCAGTGTAGCTGTAGTGTATGGCTGCCTCACCTGGGAGGACATCCTACTCAAGATGGAAAAGACGCTTCATCTGTACGAGTTTATTTCAGGTACATTTATCAATATAGAGATTGTTCTGCCTTCTTGGGATTTGACAGCTGAACCAGGCAGGGTCGTGTCCTCCTGCAGTCTCCTGGGCTTTGCTGTTTTCCTTTGGCTCTCACTCTGTTGGCCACTGATTCACCTTTTTTTCAGTGCTGCTCAACACAGAGAATTTTAGAGGTAAATTCTTAAAAACCCATTACTTTGGAACAGTTGAAAGCAGATTAATTTGATAGTAGTCAGGATGGGAGAAGGAATAGGGTTAGGAATAGGAATTGGTCTGGGAGGATTAGCAGAGTGGTGGATTTCTTTGCTGTGTGGAAGAATAAAATGGTAGATTTCCACAAGGAGAGCACTGAAGTGAGGAAACATTCAAGTCACTTGCTCATAAGCAGTGAAGGCTTCAGATTTAATAGTCTGGTTTTTGCTTTGCTTGTTGTTTCTTTATTTCAATTCTGTCCATTACAAACTGAAGTCATTGTCCCAGTTTGGGACTGTGATCTCATTCAAAATGTAAATAAAACTAGGATACTACTGTGGTAATTAATTTTTCCATATTTCACTTGCCCTAAATAACGATGATAGCTTTTCCCGTGTCTGGCTTTTTGGTCCTTATTTTCACATGAATCAAATTTTAGCTGTCATAGTCAATCCAAATCTGTAAGAACATGGACTATAAAATCATTTAAAATACAAGTTAAATAAAAGTTTTTACCTAATATTACTCATAAAGCCCACATGATTTGTAAAGTATGATCATACGGAGCAGCACTGGTCTAAACCTCCTACCTGTTGTTACAGCTGAGTAATGACTTCATAAATGCGTGGGTGTAATTTTGAAACTGGAAAATGCCTTCTCTTGGGCCATTAATTTCTATCTGCAGCAAGATGAGTTATGTTTCAATATACTTTTGAATTTTGTTTAAGTTGAGTTTCCATCATTGCACTCCCGAACAATAGTAAGACTGTGTTCCTGTCTGGACTAGTAGGAAGGCACATGGCCTGACTGAGTATCTGTGTGTGCTCATGTTTGTTGCATTTGTTTACACGTAAGTAAAAGTTAAAAAGTAGATTAATGGCCTTAGGCATTTTTCTTTTCTTCCTCAAATAATGTCAGTTTTTTTAAAAAAAGGCAGATTGGCAGTGTGTGCACTGCTAATACCGCGTCCCTGGGTGTTAATCTGTGCTCATCAAGCGGTGTTTAGTCTAACAGTGGGGTCCATGCTGTTGGTTGTACCATGCTTGTGAGGGAAATGTGGAATAAACTCCTTACACTAGATGCAGGATCCCTTTTAAAGTGGAGTCCATTTTATAAAAGTCCGGTTCCGGATGCATTTTTTTGGTTCCATTCATTTCACGTATGCAGACGTCTGCTGGGAAACCATCTTCTGTCTTTCTCAGTCTACAAGAGGATTGCTTATTTTGAAAATAAATTAGTTTTTCTAAATTACCCAACAATTTCATCTTTCTGTACAAAAGCTGTGATTATTTAACTGCTAGTGAATTCTGGAAGTGTATTTACACTTTCTCCCATGCATCGTAAGTGTTCGTATATCTTCAAGCCAAGTACTACATTCTTCTGATTCAAGCTGCCACCTTCAAGCCACCCACACACGGCAGTTTGGTATAGTCTAGGCATTTTTTAGATAGGTTTTTAAAAAACAACAATCCACAGACACAGATGAATAAAATGGATTGTGAAAGTTCAGGACTGATTTGGAAATTGAGTTGGCAGTTCTGGAGCTGGGGTTTGCCACTGCCAGACTGGTGTAGGTAGCAGGTCACCCTGCCTCTTTGACCTCCGGTAGCATTGTCTCTGATACTCCTGTGGGGCTTTCTTTGTCTTGGCTGGCAAGCCAGACTTCCACGAGCCCCTTTGGCGGCCTGCTTGCTCAAACAACTGCTCTTCTCGGTCATCACAGACCCCAGGGCAACCTCTGAGTGAGCCTCAGGCCACTGCCTCTGGCTTTGCTCAAGTCTCCAGACGACGGTTTACGTGGCCGGACGTGAGAGCGGCCTCGTGTGCTGCCTGCTCTTTGTCAGCTCAGGGCTTTTTTCCCCTTGCAGAGAGAATGTTTTGTTTCTTTTCTTCTCTGTGCCATTTCCATCCCATCACTTGCATCTTTGTCTTTCGCAGTGTTTTTGGTTGTTGGCTGGTTATCCAGTTTGTGCTGGTAAAGGGCTCTTCATGTCTTCATCTTTGAAAGGATTAGGGATGTCTGAGGCCATAAAGATTTACACCTGAATTTAAATTAGCTAAAACATGTATGATTTTGCAGGTTCAAGGCCTAATCTGGGAAATAATCTGTTGGAAATATGGAGTTAAATATTGTTTTGGTAGATGATTTAGGCTTTCAGAGTGTTTAATATTTTGAAAATTACTTAATTATGGATGGCTAAATATGTTTGTTACGCAGACTTCAAAATATGACTTACATGACTGAAAGGGATTATGATAAAGTAATAGTTTTATCCATATAAGTTTATTTATGTGCTCATATTGTTCAGGATTCAGTGTTACAAACAACAGGTTTCTTCATTCCATCTTTCTATGAGTTTTAATGGAAAGGAGAAAAATGTACTGCTGGCTTTCTGCAAAAGAATCACAAGGATACATATGAGCTGTTTCTTGACTGACGTGAATAATTAGAAAGTTTGTGGCAGGCAGACTTCCGTTTCACTATTGATTATTAATAAAACATTAGAAATGCACTGTTGTCTTTAAAAATTGAAATCTAGAAACCTGTCAGTTAAACCAATACAATGCAGGTCAAACAAAGCTCGTGATAGAAAGGCTAGCATGGAAAGGCTCATTTTCACTTGACATAATAAACAGGATTTATTACTGAATTAAAATTTGGTTATTTTTTCAGACCAGGATTTTTTCCAATATGTTTTGACAGAGCCTTCAGCTATGAGAAACTACTGATTGTAGATGTTCCCTGCCAGAATGATGAATCTATTTCCAGTAAGCTAGTTGCTTCATCTTGTTGGATTTACTCTTGGGAATTTATCACGTAATTCCCTTAATCCAAACCAGTTGTGTACATATTTTGTAATTGATGAATTACTGTCAGTAAATAAATATTCATACAAAACCAACTATTTGCTAAAGAAATAAAAATACTGTTTAACAATTTTTGTACAGAACCTAGCAGTCTTGTGTTTACCATGTCTTTTCACATGAACTAGAGTGTCATCTAAAACTGCTGTTTACAATTATCACAACATTGTATATATACCATCTCAGATAAGAATTCATTTACATTGCAACTGTATGTCAAATACTTTTATCAACACAGTGAGTAATACCAGATCACTAGTCCTTGAAATAACATGTCATTAAATTGGTGAAGATGAAACAACTATTCTTCCATCAAATTCAGCTCTACATTTAGATGAAACGCTTTGGTTAAGTAATGTCTTTGAAGACTGGGTGTTACTTCCTTTAGCTCTGATTGTAGTTGGCAGGCATTATATGTTCTTTGTGTATTACCAAAACAGAACATCTATCTGCAGCTTGCTCTCTCTCTTTTCTTCATAAATGGATGTAACTTTGGTGTGTTGGATGTATTTTGGTGTGTTGTTGCATTTGATTAATTGGGTCTTACTACTTGTGTGTGTGCATATATCTTATTCCTACTACTGAATATATATGATGGATACACTGAACTGTTGGCTTCTGTTCTGTGACTATTAATCAAAGAACATGCTCCTCTGCTTAATGGCTTTGCAGTGTAGGAGGCAGCCAAACAACACAGACTATAGTCTCTTTTATTTTTTTTTCCTTTCTCTTTAATCATTATTGTGTAAGACACTGGCAAGAACACTTTTTTCATCTATAAACACTATTTCATGCTTAAACATATCCATTGTTTGGTCAAAGTTATGAAATATTGTTGCTCAATTAAATTTTGTTTTCAACATTTCCTGGTAAAAGCAGTAATAGAAGAGATAAAACAGTAAAGGAAGGGGAGATAATTAAATAGAAAAAAAAATACGTAGCAAGCAAGGCAGAAGCAGAAGATGTGGAGTCAGTAAATTCAGCCTCATATGGTTTCAGGTCTTATGATTTGGACAAATAGTTTTCTTTATTCAGAAGCCAAACCTGATGCTTTTCTAGATTCCATTGCTGTGGTGAAAGGGATAAGTTAGAACTAAGCTTAAAGAGAATCAGTGTAGGTATTTGCTATGTTTTAATGTACACTTAAAATGTGTGTAAGCATAGATGTTAATTGGGGTGTGACAGCTTCTTTGCGTGAGGAATTAGGAGATACATTCAGTATTTAAAATGAAAAAGCCAGTAGACATTTGTTGCTGGTGATGGTGGTACCGCTCAGTACCAGAAGCAGCAAGCTTCTGGAAAACACAGCTCACGTTTTTGTGGTGTGTAGGTCTGATGTTAAGGTCAACCGCCACAGCCCCAGTCATCCTCTGTGAATCTCACTGGTTAGGCACCCCAGGCAAATGGGAAGGCGTAGGCTTCAGGGTTTGCAGTACCTTACCATGGGGTTTTTTTTAGTCTCCCCTGCCCTCCTCCTCCTCTCCCTGGCCCTGTCATACAAATGCCCTAGAGCATGGGCTTTCTCTAAACTATGGCGTTAGCAAAATTTCCCCCCTAGCACCGTCACTGACTTAGCTGTACAACTAGCACAATTTACTGGAGTTCCTCTTGCTATTGCCGGTTGCCCTTGACCATTAGGACAGTCTTGCCAAAATCTTCTCAGGGGTAGGACCATAGAGAATGTCGCGTTACTTATATTTACTAATGTTGTTGTTCTACAAATTTTATTTTAAATGTTACAAGTGTAAGCGTTTTTTAATTCTTCCGATTTCGGCCCAGAAAATATATCTCAGATTTTGTAATATTCTACAGAGGCATAAAGCAGAAATCCCCCAAACCTTCTGCATTTTTACATGATGTAGTACATTCAAAGTCAGGTCTGTTTTTATGGAAGGGCCTACAGTAGTACAGAAGCTTGTGGTTCATTAAAAATAATAGTTGAAAGCTGAATCATTGAGTCACAAAACGTTTTGTTTGTTTCCAGTCAGTTTATTTGTCTCAGAGATATATTTAAAGTATTTTCAGGAAACATCAGTAAGACAACTCATATTCTTCAGTAAAATACTGGCTTACTCCACTAGTATCTACTGGAAATTAATCTATTTTGTATTAGTTGAACACACATTTATCCACTGTTGTACCACCTCCCTTTGAACACCTCCTATGAATATTCCTATTGCATATATACATATGTTTATATTTTAATATATTAGTGTGCTCTTGCTCAGATACCTGTTTGGAAAGAAAGTTTTACTTGCAGGCTGTCTATATCAAATGATTATTTGTTTAAGAGCCATGTCAAAACGACCTTGTATATTTTCGAAATTCTTTCTCCTCGGTGAAGGCCATTTCCACTGTTTTAATTCATACAAACATCTGCTTCTGTGATTTGAGTCTAATTCTTCAGTTTTAGTAATGATTATTCCCACATTCTTGTTGTTTGTCAATTCTCTGAAGTTAATTGTTAGTCCAACTAAGCAATCTTCGTGTGTCTGGTTAATGTAGTTACTGCTTAGTGACCTTCTGAAAATGCTGATCGGATGAAGAATTTTTTAACATAATAAGAAAAGCTGACTGAAGTTATGTGCCTTTCTCTCCTGATCCACAATCCTGACATTGTCCTTCCCTAGTTTTTATTACCAAGCTTTAAGATAACTATAAGATAACAATAACAGTAATATGCAAGTAAGCAAAACCTTTGCCTTTTGAAGACCTTGTCTAGTGGTTTTAGTTTAGTTTATGCGTACATTTTTATTGTCTAACATATGCAAATTTTAGCATGCACTACAGTTTTGTTAGAGTGTATGTTCTTAGTATAGTTCTTCAAAAGTGCTCATATTGTGGTGATTAATATAATAAAAATATACAGATTGCTAAAAAAAAAAACAAAGCGAGAGTTTTTGGATGTGGTAATCACTGGCAAGCAGTTTTCCATCAGCATTTGGCTGATATGAGTATGATAACTTGTCGGTAATCGAACAGAATCTCTAATAATATTACCTCTCTTCAGTTATTTACATGTCTTTCTAAGAAACAGAGCAATTGATTTCACTTTAGGTGTAGTTTCAAAACTGAAGAGGGCACTTTGGAATGCCTTTCTATGATAGTTTAATTTCTGTATGTTCATATAGCTGTTTATGGAATTAAAAATATTTCAACTGGATAAGGCATCTACATGTGTGGTATAAATTGATGTGAAACTAATGCCTGCATTTCCTCTTTTTCCAAACTTTAGGGGGGACACAGAGATTACCTCGCACAATTGGAGTGTCTTTGGCGAAAGAACTAATCTTCTCTGCGCGTGTTGTAGATGGCGAGGAAGCAAAATCAATAGGATTGATTAGCCACGTGGTACAACAGAATGAAGCAGGGGATGCTGCATACAGAAGAGCATTAGCTCTGGCAAAAGAGTTTTTACCTCAGGTAAGACACATTGTTGTGATTTTAGTTTTTACCAAACATTAAAACAGAAAAAGAACCAGCTCTATTAAGAAAACCTGTCATGGAGTTGTGTATTAAAAAGCCATTCTGGTTTTATAGAGAGCAATCATAAGTTTTATCTCTTACGTATTGGGTGGTGTTAATCAGTAATTGTTTCACAGTGAAGCAAAAAATCTCTGTCAATCCTTCTGTTGTCATGATATGGTCTGAGTCTGTATTGTGTATTTCGGCTTTCAGGTTTTAAACAAAAAATAGTGTAAGGTTGGTTTCTTTTTTTTAGTAAAGCAGTTATCTCAATAGGTTATTCTGTTGCTGTTGAGAACTTAAGAAGAGATGCAAAAAGGTCCTTATGAAAATGGATGTTTCTCATTGTAACTCCTGTTTTGAAAACAGAAAGCTAAATGTAATTTAAGTAATAAAGCAAAATCCGCGTACTAGTGGAAAGTTTGCTTTCCGCCCTTTGTGTATAAGCTTGATGAAAGAATCGTGCTCTTCTCATTCATTCTAAGTGACATCCTGTCTCTGTCTTTCATAAAAGGATTGAAATGGAATTTGCTGAATTCTTATACTTTAGAACTTGAAAATTTTACTAAGAAGTTTGAGTATGACCCTTACAGGAGTCTGTGTTGGTGGGTTGCTACCTGTTCCCCTCTTGCCACAGACTGCAGGCTGTTTGTTCACAGTAGGAATGTGAGTTTGGAGCTTTTGATAAACCTTCTTTTCAAGTGAAGGGTCCCAGCTTGCAAATCAGTAGGAAGCAGAAGAGGCAAATAATCAGTAAACCACTTCATTGGATCGCAAGTGTAACAGATAAAATTTTTCATTGAAAATGGAAGATGTTACAGATTAAATATGGCATTCAACATTGCTTATTCGCGTCCTGAACACCCTCATAGAAAGGCAGACATGAAATAGAATAGAAATTTTAACATACAGTGATTCTGGAAGGTTGATTTGTAGTTACAGCTTCACATTGGAACCATCTCAAAAGCATTTGACTTTTCCCAAAACAGCAGGCCACTTCTCTAAAGCAATGTCTGAACATTCAGAAGCTGGTGCTGATGGACAGGCACAGGAGATGCCTTGCTGTTCTGTGGCACATTGGAGAAGGAGGGTGGAAATCCCTCTGCTTGCTGGGGACCTCAGTCTCTCACGAAAGAGTCTCATCACTCGACCAGTGCAGGATTCTCAGTAGCGTATTTTAGGTTTGAAGCTGCATAAGTTCATTTCATTTTATGATCACATCTTTTCATCTGTCTACATTGTGTGATAAGAAGAACATAAGATTGACCATGCAAAGGCCTGTAATGGTGTCTCTTAAGGTGACCATTCTGAGCCTTGTTTTGAAGGGAACTGAGCAGGCTCGGTAAAAGTGGACACGCTCAACACCTTTGAAACATAAACCAAATGCACTGCTTTAGTTAGGTTCTTTCGAAAACAGTATACTTTCACTTTTTCTCAATATTGAAACTATCAGTTTTGAAGCAAATGTAATTTAGGATATTTGACCTATTTACTATAAATCTAATAAAAGTCCGAAGTTTAGAATGTTGCAGTGTAAGAATATTGATGTACAGACTCTTCACTGTGTGATCTCGTAGATTTTGTTGATATACAAATAAGCTTTTTATTTCATTTTAGGGACCAGTAGCAATGAGAGTTGCAAAACTGGCCATCAATCAGGGAATGGAGGTAAGAATCTGTACTTACCATAAGAATAAACAGAAGTCAAGCTGGCAAGAAGTCTGCTGTGGTGATTTTTTTCTAGAACTGTTTTTAGTTTCTCAGTGTATAGTCTCTCAAAATGTATTTGGTCAAAACTTTTTAAAAGATGAAATGCAATTTTTTTTTATGTCTCAAACTCCTCAGACTGATGCCGATTTCTGTAACAAGGCTTAGTAACCTCCTGTCTGTCCAGGAGTAATGCACTCTGCTAATTATTAATGCTACAAAGTAAACATAAGCTACTAAGAGTAAGTTGTATTTCAAATGCTGTGCAGAAAAAACCTCTGTCAAACTCTGTTAGGTCTGTCAGTGCTCTCAGTGTTCAGCAACTAATGAAGTTAAAGGCCAAAAGGCATGTTATTTATTTTAATAGTTTATTAGAGGTTAGTGTTAAAATTATATCTGGAGTCTGATTTCATATTTGATTCTGATTGCCACTCCTCCTTGAACACTACTGACCTAGCTCCTAAGCTCATTAAAATCCAGCCCTGAACACGTCTGGACATGTGTTTTACTTCAGGCTTACGAATCATCATGCTGAGCTCAGCAGGACTGTTCATATTTAAAGTTAAGCACATGCATAAGCTCTGCATCAGGACACCTTATAGCTTAATGTGGGACAAGGGAAAGGGAATCACACCTCATGCAACATCTGAATCCAAGAAGACAAATATAAGAATAGTCCTTTTTGTTCTTAAAGTCTCAAAAGCAACTAGTGATACAGTTGAGTTCAGTGAAGCGTACCACCAGTAAGTTTTGAGCAGAGAGCCAAACTCAGGTGCTGTTGTGCAAAGAGTATGTTTGTTAGGCTTCCACAGCAGGTAATGATGAAATTCAAGGTCTATTTCTTGGGTACTCAAGCTTCAGAATGCTACAAGGTAAATTATCTAGCTATATCAGGTATAGAGGAACTGAAAGGTCAAATTCATGATGGTTATAGAACTGGGGACAGTAGGGTTTAGAAGGACTCTGATCATCTAGTTCAAGCTTGAGGTCCCAAGACAAGATCTGCAGTATCAAAACCAATCAAGCCAACTGTTCATTCAAGCTGTTGTTACAAAACTTCCCTGGAAGAGATTTCTTTCCATGGCTTCCTTTGGTGATCTATCCTCTGGCTTATCTCCCACTGACAAATTGCTTATGGTGCAAAGCCACAGTCCTTTCACTGGCCATGTGAAGAGCTGGTAAGTTCTGCAGCGACCGGTGCTTACGACAGGCAAAGAAGCACTGAGGGGAAAATTCAGCCTTTTCAGCAGTTCAAACGAGCTCATAAAGCAAAGAAGTGTTATTAAACCTAGGTGATGATGCAGGATGGCCATCGACGTCACTTTTATTTATTTTACATCTCTTTAAACTTGAATTTATGTTTATTTTGTGACATGGCATCATGTTCTTACATGACATTTTGAAGATAACTTGTCTCAGAACAATTTTTAAATAGTCATGCAGTACATTAAATCTTTTCTGCTGTAGGAAGTGAAATGATTACAAATGTGCAAGTAGCTAATGGTTTTTAGTCCAGATGATTTGTAGTAAGAACATACATTGTTTTGACATGGTATTACGTACTAATTGTATTGCCAAATAAGGAAACTGTTGCAGAAATACAAACCATTCTCACCACATGGCAGTGTAGCATTTCTGTGTTGAAGTAGTGTAGAAGAACTTTGCAGAAGTGTTTTTAATATGTGGCATACAGAAACACAGTATTTAGGTTAGCTGTCAGGAAATAATATATAATAAATAAACAAAATTAGGTTTTCAAAAAGCATTGTATTCTTTTCCTCAGGTCGACTTAGTAACAGGTTTGGCAATTGAAGAAGCTTGTTATGCTCAGGTATGTGACTGTGATTACATGAAAAAAGAACAGAAAACACGCTTTGTTGGTATCTGTTATGAAACATGCAGAACTAGAAATTGCTCTATGATTTCTTCTACAAATGTTTTGGTATTGCATGTAGACCTTCCTTCTGCTTACTCCATTTAAGGAAAGAAGTTTAGTGTAGGACAGAAACATCTCCCCTGCCATGCATCTAGTCCAAGAACTGCTCTGCTTTTGGTTTGTTTTTAACATGAAATGACACAAAGGGCACATCACTAGCATGTGCCGCTAATGGCATATGTGCTAAACAACAGAACATCAAGTCAGAACTCTTTGCCAGTGAAACGTGGGAATGGTGTATTTGAGTTTGTATGTTCTTGGACTTTGAGGCAAGTTTTTGATCAGAGAAACAGAGACAACATCATTAGAAGCTAATTTAAAACGTGGTGATGTGATTAATAACCTACTCCTCCCCATGCACCCCCCCCAAAAAAAAACCCAAAAGAAACAAGCCAAAAACCCCCAAATAAAAATAAAATTAAAAAAAAAAAACCCGCAAGCAAACCAAACACCAAAAACCCGTAACAAACCCCGAATAGTTTCTCTCAGTCAACTGTTTGGAGAACAGATACTCTCCCAAATTGTTTCTCAGCCTTATATTAGGCCTTTGAAAACTCTGGTACTTTCCTGTATCTGACTAGGCATTTTAGTTTTCGTTTCTGTTGTGTTATATGTTGTATGTTGGATACGCTGAAGAACTAGGATTTGTATGAAAGTATTTTTCTTGGTATAGTTTTTGGTGTCAGTAATGAATTGTTACTCTGTTTATTGCAGACTATTCCAACAAAAGATAGAATTGAAGGTCTTCTTGCATTTAAGGAGAAAAGACCTCCTCGCTACAAGGGAGAATAAAAGAAGCTGATGCCTTTAAAATACATTGGGATAAAAGTACTGCTATGAGGACCATTAAGGTGCACTTTGCATCCGCACCTGGAATATCACAACCACCAAAGTAAAAGCAAATCATGCTGATGTTACATTTTGAATGTGTCCATACTTGTACTGGGCCCAGATAGAAATGTGTGTCAACTCATGCTCATTACAGTTTCTGGAGGTTGATTCGTGTATTGGCAAGGTCACAGGTTCATGCAGCATTTTTAAAATGTCATATGTATTAAACGTACCATTCCACAGTTGGAAAAGCTCTGTAAATTCTTTAAATAGAAAAAGCCTATATGTAATGTTAAGTATAAATCTGCTGTATCGTTCTGTCAAAACAAAAGCAACTACTGAACACCAAAAATAAGAAAGTGTACCAAATACGCATTAAAATGATTCTGTATATCAGTGAAAATTATATTTGAGTATTCTACCTGAATATGTACATTATTAATAAAGTTAAGGGAAATGAAAAGGATTATTTGTTTGGAAAACAGTAAGCTTTATTTATCTGACTTACACTACTCTAAGTAAAATTAAATTAACTTTAGCACATAATGGCATCTTTTTGATTAAGCCATTACATTCATGTCATTGTATTAAATGAAGACATTTTTCGAGGCCAGCCTTTAATTATGCATTCTTGTATGTTAAACCTGGCTTTGTCTTGCATTCTTCCAGCATATCATCTGATCAGCACTGTCTGCTGTGAAGGAAGTTTATTTCATTCGCCCCAGTTATTTTAAATTTTTGGTGATTGTATTAATGATTGTTGTGCAGGGATGTGACTAATGTGCTGTTAAAGAAACCAGAATTCTCTTAATCTCCAGAATATTCCTTTTGCAGGTTCTAATAATGTATATTTATATACAATGGGGATAATATTGAAATGTTCTTTATTCTGTGGCGGCCTCAGGGTTCTTTTCATACATTGAAAGAAATCAGTAGGTTACGAGGTGAGAAAACTGTTGTGATTCATACTGTGTATTTGCTGTGGACACAGCATACATAGCAGATGCCTGGAAATAACCTCTTAGAAAGTATTTTTGTTAACTTGACTGGAAAATAAACATGGCTTAGAAGTCAGAGGCTGTCTTTTTGTATGAAAACAAATTTCTTTGTGTTTGGTCACCATTGGCTCATGAAACTTGTGCGTGCTCTGCTGTTTCCGCAACATTAACTATGGTCACTGTCCATATCTGTGGTGATAAAGCAGCTGATCAACACGAAATGACAAGAACTCATTTAAATTCATATTTAGACATAACATTACATGTAAATTGATTATAACTGGTAGAGCACACACTTTGTTGACTGGTAAACTTGCTGAGTCGATCATTTCATGCACAATAATTTGCAAATAAAGTACCGGTGCTTGTTTTGATAGTCATATAAAGCCTAGAGGGTCATTTTCTCATATTTTTGAAATGCTAACATGTCATTTTCATTTTTACTGAGTAGGAAATAATTATGTTAATAGGAGAAAAATATTAAGTCTATGCTGACGGGTTTCTGTTTCATAACTTTGATACACAGTTTGGTTATTGAGCTGCCTCTGTTTTTCTAACAAGCGCTGATTAAGTAACTTCTCTGAATGTCTGTTTGAAAAATCTAGTAACATTTAGTACTGTGGCAAAAGACTGTGTGCATTTGTGCCTTTAACTGGTAGTTTTGATCTCAGAAAATAATTTTGCTGTCACAGTGGTGTCTCCATTCCTTTTCTCAGGAGATCCTTTTCTTAGGAGAAGATAGTCATACCGTAGCAATTTCAGTCTCTTCTTTGAAGTCAACACTTGAATATTATTATGAAGTGAGTACCAGTAGGACAGTTTTTAAAGGAACTTTCTAGTGATGTTGAAATAGTTCTGAAGGGAAAATATTTTAGCAAAAGATCTGTTAATCACTTACTGTCTCTTTCATTAAAGTGATGTGTTACGATGGCTGCGGTGCTGGTGATTAATAGCAATAGTACAGTTCTGCTTCCACAAGAGAGTGATTCATAACAGAAATGCTCTTATAAAGTCTGACTTTTTCTTATGAAAGTTATCATCTGGCAAATCCTCCTTCAGGTGCTTAGCCTCAACTCTTGCAGTTCCTGGTAAAGCTGTCCTTTCCTCCACAATACCTCATGGGTGAGTGCGCCCCGGTCCTCACTGGTTTCCTGAAAGGTTATCTCCTGGTCCCTAGGCATAAACAGCTTTTTCTCCTCCTCCTGCTGAGCTCAAGTGGGTGGTGAGTTCTTCTGCACTTCTCCACTGAGCTGAATGTTGAAAAGTTGTAATACAGGTAGGTCTGTTACCATCAGCTGGTTACCTCTCAACAGTGGAAGTGCAAATTTGACTTACTAAATTGCCCAGAAATTCTCAATTTCATACAGAAATTGAGTGACTTAATATAACACATATGACTGTAGTCTTTAATCTGTAAAAGCATTTATGTTTTCAGTATTGTTGAAGAACCAACGTTCTTACTGGTTTTACTAAATTTCTGGACAAAATTTTCAGAAAAGGCTTAAGGTCAGTTCCGTGTTTTTGAGTATCTCACCTGCTGTGAAGAGATACGGCGTTCCATTTATTCTAAGGTTGTGTAATGATACAGGCAAGAGCACTTGGAGAATGTTATTCCGTGGAACTTTTCTCTGAGATTTACAGAGCCATTTGTGCCACATTTTGGTTGAAATTCTGTAAGTCTCCACACAATTACTCATAGTCCCACACCAATGTTCATATCAGTGCTATTCTAGAACTGCTTTTAACCATCTGCGTTCAGAATAGTAAACATCAGGATGCACCATTTGCAGCTGCTTCATATTTTCCTCAGTCACTGCTCTTTGATGCATTTAACCATGATCAGTTTTGTTAAATAGATCAAAAAGTGATGTATCTCTCCAGTGCAGGAGTGACTACTGTCATGTGTCATGCTACTTGGAATCTTGTTTTGGGAGATGTTGGACATAAAGTAAGGGGTTTGTACTAGTGTCACTTCATATACCAAAACTAACTCATAGATTCAAAGTGAAAAGAGTAATTGAAAATTTATCACCAACTTAGATTTTGTTTCATTGCTTTTCCATGCAAGCAAATCCCTGAAATGGTGTCTACTGAGATTAGAGAGAGGATATATTTACAATTAAATACTGAAAAACATTAGTATTTTGTGTGTTGTACATTGAACAAGATGTGCTTTCATGTCTCATTTGTGGGATTTTAGACTTGTTCTTGCACCTAATGACACTGCTGAAAAGCCGTAGGGCTTCATTGTCTTGTCAGGATGATACGGTCGGTGTACTCAAGGTGTGATAATGATCATGATGATGTGGTTATTTTAAGATGTTCTTTTTCTGCACACTTTTAGAAAGACATCTACCTCCAAAAATGAGAAAAAGGAGAATAATTGCAAACACATAAACCAAAAGGGGAGATGTGTTCAGCTAAAGGTAATGAAGTTTCTCTTGCGTATTTTGAGGGATTACAAAGGCTAATTTTTCTGTTTCTGCCTTTTTTTTCTGTTTGCTTTTGTTTTCTCTGAATCTGGAGATCGGACACCAGAGTGCAGGGAACACTTCTAAGAATTTGTATGGGTTTTCACTTTATGAACATTGAATTTTTATAAGCAAAGTTAGGAAAGTTTAAAAAATTTGCTTAAAATGTTTGTGTAAGATGTAATCAGAAACAGTCATCACCAGAGTTTGGGTACCTTTTTATTATAGATTTAAATCATGCTCAGTTTCAACCTTGGAACGGAGTTGGATAGAAGTTTCCTTAGTTAGGCAGAAAGCACTGTGTTTATGCAGTGTATTCATTATGCGTTATAATACATATGTGTGTGTACTGACATGTCTTATGCATGCATATGTATGTGTATGTGCCTGTGTGGATGTGTACATATAAATAAAATTCTTCAGGCTGTCAGACAAGACCAAACCAACCCCCTCAGGATATGATAGTTCTGTTCTACTTCCAGGAAGTTTTGAATTTGTTTGTGCAAGAGCACTACCAGCAAAAACGAACCCCACACAGCATGCACCATGACTGCTACAAGTGGCCACACTTGGAACGTGGGAGTTCTGTAACGCAGAAATTCTGCCACAGGAGCAGCAGTCAGGTGGCGAGGGGACACACGTAGGTTACCGTATATCTGGTTATGCACATCTGGTAGTTCAAGGCTAGAACAAACAGAGCAGAAGTCGAGGTGAGTTCTAAGTTTCAACAAAGGTGTGGCGTCCAGATAGCACATTCCTCCCAGTGCTATAGTATCGTTTGCCTCTGCAGTTTGGACAGGCCTACAGCAATCATGAGCAGCTCATTAATCAACAACTGTCGTAGATTATAAGATCAGTCTCCACCCCCCTTAAATAAGTCTAGACTTAGATTTCATCTTCAAATTTTATCTAGTAGATAATTCTTCCAAGGACACTCATTCACATGGGAAGAAATATGAAGTATGTTAAAAGAATTTATTACAGAGGGTGTGAACGTTCTGTGTCAAAGCGAAGTCCCATTGCAATACTTGAGTTCAAAATAGTACATTAACCCTCTAAGGCATAGTCTGTACACGTATGTTTATAAACTCTCCAGAGTTCTGGCTAGTGGCTAGTACTCTTTGGTTATAATTTCTGAAACATCTGTTAATGAAGCTTTTGTAACATTAAAGAGATGAGGATATGTTGCAGTTTTCTTGTTGCATAATATGACCGCTTTCGAAAAACATGAGAAGTTTGTTATTTTTTTTTTTAAGGAACTTCTACATCAAGTCATTGCTTCTTTATTCTAACAACTGCTAATTGATTTAACATTTTCCCTTAAGCATAAGGGACTTTGTGATATCATCTTTGGCTCAGTTCTTTATAGCATGTTAAAAAATCTGATGCCAGTTGTACAAGTTCTTTAAAAATTTGTCTCCTTCATGCAACTTAGAAAGACAAAGTTTAAAATTTTACTTGTAAGGATAGAGTCGGGAAGGTGGTGTTTTCATTACATACAGATGTCAATAATACATCTGTATGCTGCTGTGGAAAGAGTTTGACTCTTCAGCTTCTGTGTAATAGGCCTGTGCTGCCTGGATTGTTGTCTTCAAAAGATGGTCTCTAGATGAACTATTTTTGTGAATTTGTGTAAGTATCCGCAGCTAGTGATCACTCAGGGTTCAAACTGTGGTTCACGTTGTCCTGTAGTTGTCACCTTTTGGCCAGCCTTCTCTTTCGAGTAGTGGTGAAGGGAGGAGGGCGCCAGGGAGCACGCTTCTAGGAAGCAGTGGGTCTAGGAAGGATGGGTGGGAGGGATGGCTCCTGGGGTGTGTTCAGGCTGCATGTTTAAGTCACAGTCCACTTCAGTGTAGTCATTTCTCGTCTCTTCATGAGCAGCTCTACAGGGTGCATTTTTCTGTGTTGGTTTGTTACAGCACCTGCGTTCTATACCCTAATGACTAGTAGAGATCATAACATCCAAGCAGGATTCCTAGACTTTCCGTATAACATACGAAAGGAGGTAGGGGCCACAAAAATGGTGTAATGAGAAGGGTTCTGCCTAAAGTTACCAGTTTGTAAATGACAAATGTAAAGGACATAGTTGGGTTTGTTCTGCTTTGTATGGAATGAAATTCCTTTCTTCATTTTGGGTTCCTGCCCTTTTTTCCAAATCTTAGCGGAAATCAGACCTTTTTTGAAAAAGTGACAAAGATCTGCTGCAGCCCCTTGATTTATCTAGTTTTTCAGTAGCTGAAGGACTTATGAAACACCAGAGCAACTTGATTTCTGCTCTTTCCTTTCACTTAATTGCCCAGAACTGAGCCCACCTACAAGGCTGACCTGGTCACTGGATGCTTTCAGTCACTCTTGATGAAACCTTTCTACTTTAATTACTTATCTGACAAGTTAATTTATTGAGATGTAGAGATAATGACCATTCACCTATTAGTTTAGAGAGTGAAGGCCTTCGTTGCAGTCCCTCATGCAGCAAGTATCATACTTCTTTTAATAGATGCTGTGGCAAGGACAAGAATCCTGCTTGCTTTCCTCTCGTCCTCAGCATCTCCTTTGTACTGTGTGGAGTCCTGTCTGCCAAGTGTGGAGATGCCTACTGAGTCAGACTGCTTAGGTGTGGAAGGTTTAATTCATAAATCCTGAAAGGCCTTAGATACAGCACTGTATAACTGCCATTGCCTAATATCATCACGACTGTGACTCTGAAGGAAAATCTCAGCAGGAATTTTGAGAATCTAAATTCTGGGCTTGGGCACCTAAGTCCCTGTACAGAGGTAGTCTTAGTTGTGTGTGTTTGTGATTGCACTGCACCTGGTCTGCTTTACGCCTTAGGCTTATTAGTTAGGCTTGAAAATACTTTCTTACAGTCGGTGAGAGCTATCAGAAATCACTTTAGCCACTGGTGACATATCGTAGATCCCATGATTGAACCGAGTTGCTGTTAACAGGTGGTAATACTTACGATGTCTGGCTACCCTGTTCTGTACCAGCTCCCAAAGGTAGTCAGGCTGTCATCAGGGAGGTAGAAAGAAACCCTAGCAAGCCAGGGAGGAGGTGGTGTAGGAGCAGCAGTGGCATAGCTGTGCTACCAGGATGGTTGGCTTTGCTAAAGCAGTGTATGAAGCTGGTTTTTCCAGCTCTGCAGCCTGATTCTGCCAACAGAGAATCACAAAGTAGCTGCGTACAGGACAAACTTTAGATCACACTGTGTGTGTGTATATGCATAATGTATAAAATGTATGTCCGTAAGTCCACTCTGCTTCCAGCACATAGTTCTGAGGTTGTTCATAGAGGCTTCTAAAGCATTGTTTCCATTGCTAAAATAGCTCATTAAAACCACATCTCCACAGGTATGTGTGTTTAGAGTTACAAAAACATTTTGTCCTATACATGTTTTTATATTTCATATAATTACAGCATATTTATCTGAAGTATTTCGCAAGTATACTTTTGTGTAATACTGGTAGGAGATTAAGTAATAGCTGCTTACTAGCACTATTGCAAAAGAACATCAAATGTTATTGTGATGTTCTGAGATTTGAGGTACCACGCATGCTTTTGGCTGCTTTGTTCCTGTGACCTTTATGCTCTTCTGGATTATACAGCAGTCCTGAACGATGCGCATGTTTTCCTTTCCACAAATGCCAGTAACCACTTGAGCAGGGCACTTGTTTCCAGTTTGCATGGGTGGTGCCTGTAATGGACAACGGTGGTGTATCCAAGCCAAGTTGGCCATCTTTGTGCTTTAACAGTGCCAAAAACTTCAAAGCTTCTTCCTTTTAGAACTCTAAAGCAATACAAGTTTGTGTTTCTTCATATCATCAAACTTAATTATTGGCAATAAGCAACTGCTGGCAGGAGCGGCGCATCACATGGCTCCATTTCTGCTTTAGAAAAGGTCAGCATATGGCATAAACACTTTGCTGTATTATGCAGCCTTGTACTCTGATCACATAACACATGCTTCAGAAAGCATTATGCAATGTTATACTCACTGATTAATGACTGCTTGCACAAGAAGTTTTTCATTACCCTGAATGCTAGCATCCTGGGAATGATTAACTTTGTGACATAACTCTCATCACATAAATATGGAAGATTCAAATATAGCCTCAAAATAACGTGTTTCAGAAATAACTGAACACTTTCCTGCTTAGTGCTGTGTACAGTACATGATTAACAACTGCTTTAAACCTTCGGAGTCGAACAGAAAAGCCTATTTGTGAGAACTGAAAACAAGATTTATTTTTAGGGTTTAAAGTTTTACCCAAGATGAATTTTTGCACACAGCAGCATCTCATTCGTGATGTTTTTCCTCTGCTTGTGTAAGTTTGAATTTCCTGAGAAAAATCTGTGCCAACTATTTTCAGTGTTCAGCCAGTGAGTTAAACAGAACAAGTCAAATCTAGCCCTTATTTAGACCAGCAACTGCGTGTGTGTAAAAGGACTCGGTCCAGTGTGTTCAGTACTATAGTGCATACGGTTTTGTGCTTAAATCAGCGTGGTTAGCAGAGTAAATTCCCTATAATTGCCGATTCTTCTGCATTCAGAGTAAGAAAGCAAAATGTGGTCCTGAATGAAGCAGCTTGCAAACTTACGGTCGGAACATGGCTACGCATTCACATTTAACGTTTTCATATTCTGTTGATTGATCATTCCATGTTCAAATTTTGCTAAAAGCTTGATGACAGTGCATCACAGATGTTGAAGTCTTAGGGATGTACAAAAGAGGAAAAGCCTATAAAAAGAAATGTTCCTCACCATGTTCCTCCACATACGAAGATTCATCCTTGCGTTTGAAGTAATGTCAATTGCTACCAGTTATCTATGTTTCAACAGCTTTGTTAAGGAGAAAGTTGGTTTGCCTGTTTGGAAATTCAAGATCAGCTTTCACAGGGAAATAACTGTATCAAACTTCCGCTTACTAATTTGCCTTTAAATGTCAGACTAAAAAAAATGACATCTGCTTTTTATAATTCTCTCTTCTGTAAGTAAGCCTGCTCACCAGTAGTCACATTAAATAAATCTGTTTAAAGTCCTTGTAATAAGGGGATGGTTTAGGATGTCACCATGTAAATGCATGTGTGCCGTTTCTTCAGAAATAATCTTCACTGAGAACAACTAGAGAAGGTAAAAATTGACCTTCAGCATGTTCTCTTTAATTTTTGCATTTTCCTGCATTCCAACTCCTACAAGCAGTAGGAAAGGCTAAAGGAAACGGCCTCTGACTAAGCATTAGCTACCAGCATGCCCTCATTATAGCTGAGGGCTCTTATTCTCGCTTAGCCTACGTGCAGAGCCAGCTAGTCTTTCAGCTGTGATGACGAAATGCCATGCATTTCTTCCTGGAATAGTACGCAGATAAGAGGCCACTTGTTATGCTGAGGTTTCAGATGAACTCCGCTAAGGGTTTCAAAACACTCTGTCACAATTATATCAGGTTTCTTTGGCAACCAATTCATTTCAGACACTTTTAAGATAAAAAGGGAAGAGATGTTAGTTTATTTTCCCTTGTGGTTTCACTGTTTAAGCCTTTACAGGACATGACTGGATAGTTTATACATGGCCTGAATTTATTAATTTTAAATAAAACTAGCAGGTCAAAATGGATCTGTTCCTCTCTTGAAATTCACATTATTTGTAGTCCCTTATGTCTACCTGTAACTTGAGAGAAGAAACAAAAATCTCATGGCTGGGATATGCTGCTAGAAAGGTCCTGCTGTGCAAACCCAGTTGCTGGGTGCCTTGAACTCAGTCTGGGTCCAGCAAAAGCTGAGAGTTTTCAGAACCCTGCTGCACAAAAGGTTAATCCTTGATCCTGAGGTTGAGTTCAGGTGCTTGGACATGTGTGCACAGTGTGAGTCCGACTGACCTAACTATCGCTTAGCAGTGGTGGGAGGACCCGTTCGTGAGATCATTTTGCAGATTTAGGGCCTGTTCAGCTGATTCTGTCCACTAGCAAAAGCAGCTTTTAGTGGGACAAACAAATCACAAAAGCATCCGGACTGTAAAAGAAAGAAGAACCTGTGAAGGTTTTGTTTCACACCGAGCAATATCCTTAGTAACAGCAATAACCATACTTTACTGTGAAGAAAGGAATATGTTGTCTGGAATAACCAATGCATCACATGGAGGTTACATAGCTCTCTTTGCTCACCCTTAGACACTAATGACACCTTTAGAATCTGTGATATGCCCCATTTCCATTCATTCATTCATTATGACATTAAGTCAGTTGCAGCTTGCACTGGACCTGCATGCCACTTTAGATTGATGTAGTCAGTAGGATGGAGAGCCTCACAATGATAAATCTGAGTAAATCGCAGCCCAGATAGGTATTCAAAATGAAGAAAAAAAGAAGCAGCCCAAAATGGCATCTCTCCTTGATCACTTGCGCTGCAGTTCTCTACATTTACTCGTATCTCATTAACTGGGAACTAAAAGCTAAATTCAATTGCCTTTTAAGACAACAAAATTTTCTTTTTCCATTTACATAATGGAATTTGGATCAGGTCTTGAGTCTGTAACCGTATTCCTTTAATGCCTTCCAAATAAATGTGTAATTCCCAGTGAGATCACTAGGAATCTTGGCTATTCATAGTCTGCTCTTTCCTTTTTTTCTGTAACTGATCTACAGTGAAGAGGGTCCCCTTTGAAAAGGTCCAGGGAACACTCGAGTTGTCAAACCCACTGCTTCCCTTAATTCCTTTCCTTTTTTTTTTTATTTTCTTTCTTGGGCTGGTTATTGACTGCTGACTCGGGGAGGGGGGGCGGTGGGGGGGAAGACAAAAACCACCCAGAACAAATTTCCCTCATGAACAAATTATTTCATAATTGTTTACTAGAGGTAGACTGCTCTTGCAGATTACTGTGAAGAAATCCTGTTCTTGCCAGAACAGGATCAACCAGCAATCCTATGTTTATCCATGATTTTTCTGCTCTCTTTTTGTCAAAATGGGAAAGTCAGCCTAAATGCTGTTGTGCAGTGGTCACTAGCAGGTGTTTTAAATTTTTCACAAAAAATCCGATCACCACCTATAAGTATGAATTATAGGCATCTCCTTTCTTGAAGTGCTGCTGTTGTGAGCTTTGATTTTATTTAAACACTGTTGTGACGAATTTGTTAGAAATGGCACTTGTTAAATACTGCTACTTCCGGAGCTTCTTCGTTTTGTAAAATCAGTTGTTTATAATCCATCTTACATATTGTTTGAAGCGTCTTGCTGTGGTTTACCGTATTTTCTGTCTTTAGAAAATTTGATCTTAATGTCTGAGAAAGACATTTTATTTTTCATGGAGTATCATGGGGAAAAAAACCCCACCACAGTGCCTTTCTTGAAAATTATGCTAAAAAGGTAACTGCTGTTCTGTGGTTCAAAACCTTGAAATGTTTTAAACTGAAATGACTGCAATTCAACGTTCGTCATCTTCACGGAAATCACTGAAGCAGTGAACACAGCCCTCATATTAGTGAAACCTGTTTTATCCCCCTCTGCGGCCTTTGCCACCTTCTGCCCATCTTTCCATTCAGTCCCTGCTCCTACTGCCCACGGCATCCCCTGCTGAGGAGAGGGGGTGTGTGCCATCAAACCACAGGTGCGGTGCTGTTTGTGGCTGGAGCCCTCGAAGAGAAAATCTGATGACCAAGTTACACAAGTTTTTCTCTAGGAGAGAGGTGGAAGGAGGATGCTAGCTTGAGCCTTTGTCTTCCATCAGGCCACTTAGAGAAAACTAATGGATCATCCTCCTCTGCCTCTTCCGAGTGCAATTTACATTGTGTAAGGGTTCAGAAGATACAAGGGTAAGGACTGTCTGATAGTACTAATATCACTTTGTTTCCTAAGGCTATTGATGCATGGGTAGAGCATAGGGGATGTCTGCAGGGCCAGGTTTTATCGTGCTGTACAGTCAGTTGTTGTAGCTGTCAGAGGCATAAACTCTGCTGAGGATTGAGAAACTGTGGTGACAGGCTTCAGCCAACGAGCAACCGTCCAGGTCCTGGGCCGTCTTGAACTGACATAGTGATTCATTGTTATCAGTATCCGAACTAGCTGGACATGAACCAGCTCACGTTTCTTTACATGCATTTGCAAATCCTAATTGTAGAATGGCAGTAATGGACATTAAAAAAAAAAAAAAATCATTCCCTACAAATCAGAGTTTTTTCCCACCTTAACTAAATCCAAGTTAAAGAAAGGGAGAGAGTCTGCATGGTGCCCTAAATGTTAGCAGCTTTAGGCTATCCAAAGTCTTAAACGCCATAGCCATATCACTTGCCAGTCAGTCATTATGGATGAAATGTAAACAGTTTATGCTGGTGATCTAATAACTGATAAATAGCTATATTTAACACTTGCAGGGACGTTACAAACCTGCGGTATTGTTTTATGAAATAAACAGTGCTTACAAGAAATACATAATTGTGACTTTCGGCCTTTCTATGAAGAATCTAAGAGTTGGGGGTGGGCTTTTTATGCCTATTATCTATTCTTCAGAGAATTATTCCATTGCTAGAAACAGATGGTGATTTTTAAGCCCACTGCTATTTTGGTGTACTTCAAAAAAAAAAAAAAAGTTCTAAAAATAGACCCAAGTTACCATATCCAGCAAAAATATGTTGTCAGCTCTTTACTCTGCTGGGCTGAAAACAAATCTGTCAGCAATTTCTTTGGGTTAAAGTATCTGAACACTTGTGTGGGGGGTTTTTTTGTTGGTTTTTTTTTGTTTTGGTTTGGTTTTTTTTAAGAAAGTATTTTAAGTGGTTTTGTAACAGAGTCCATTTAAAGCTTTAAGTATCAACAAATTACCATCTGTTGTTATAAAGACACTTTATCAAATTGATGAGACCTGTACTCCGGTTAATGTTGTGGATCAACTGCATGAATTAGACTTTAAAGTCTGAATGAGTCTGAAATCAACATCTTCAGCTCTGTTGGAACAGGCATTAAAATCCAGCCCATTTTCTGTAATTATGAAAACGAAAATGAGAGTGAGAGCTATTCATGTGGAAAAAAAGCGCTGGTAATGCATCTTAGTCAAACAGGATTTTTATGTTTGCTTTAAAATAATTTCTTGGATTAAAACTGTGGTTTGACAGAGTTACTGAATGAGAAAGGAAGAAGTCTTTTGGATTCCCAGTGTGCCTACAGGTGATTGACATAATAACAGGCTGACAGTACAGTATTTTCAAAAGTATTTTCGGTATTAGCTCACTTCGGTGTAACTGTTGGCGTAAGGACTAAATGTAAGGGTTTTCAAGTAAAAGAAAGTGGTATTTTTTACTTCTGCATCACGTGGACGTATGCTAGAACGATGGATGCAGAAAGCTGAACCAAAAGCAGATCTCTAAGGTAGGGTTTTCATTTTAATGATCTCAGTGCAATATATTTTGTGTGGCAGCATTTGTGTATCTGAGGTACAGCTCCTTAGGGTCAAATCCTGTGGAGTACTGAAGAATCCTTATTGTTGGTTGGTGCTTTGCTTTGGAATCAGTAATTCCCCAGATTGAGACTTTATTTTACTAAGTAAGTGGAGGGAATACTTGCTTTCTGTCTGGAGGTGCCCAGATAGATTTAACTTTGGTTAAATGTAGGCTTAAGTTTGCCTGCTGCCACATCCACCTCTTTCCACTGACCCAAGGTTTAAGCTCCGCAGTTCAGTCTTTCAGTTCACACGTGAGTTACACGCTTACAGTAAGCAGCGTGGCACTTCTTACCAGAAAGTTCAGCATATGCTCCAGAGCAGACCTTCCTTCAAACCCCCTGAACTTCACTTGCAACGCTGAGCTTGAGAAAGTGTCTCTATAAATACACTGTCAGTAATGTTGGCAGCGAGGTAGAGTCAGTTGTGCTTGAAACCAACTTGACTGAAGTACGCCTGGTGACGAGCACTCGAGCATGCAAGCCATCATGTAAAGGAAAGGTGAGAGAGGAAACTCAGATGCATCTTGTGTTGTGTGTACTGAAGAGTACACTTACCTCCTGTGTGCCGAAGGCTGTGAACTCTGTGCCTAGACCGCCAGCTTTAGCTCAGATCCACCTCATGATAACCAGCACTCAGAGTACAGTGTCGCGCAGGATGCTTCCTCCAGGAGCCTCATGTCGTCTACCAGTCTACAAGCCTCGTGTAGTCTACCTGTCTACAAGGACAGGTAGATTTTTATGTGCATGGTGTGGGTAAGGTGTGCCAGGGTCATGCAAGTGCTGTAGGTTACAGACCGTTCCAAGGAATGGTCTTACCCGGCATGGTATACATGCAGATACTTTGCTGTCAGTTTGTTGTTCCGTGTTTCAAATGTATAGCCGTGCACTGATGGGTGCCAGCCACGTCTGTATGTTTGTTCATGCAGCGGAACCACACTGTGACCTGTTGCAGGTCTGGCCCTGCAGAGGACCCCAGGAGGGGGAGAGCAGTCTGAGTTGGAAGGAAGAAAGGAAACCATGTAGAAACAGTCTAATTTCTGAAACAATTTAAAGTTTTTAGAGTGGTGGGCTAATAACATGTTATTTCAAGAAAACCTCTCTCTTCCTGTACCTTTTAACCATGCACAGGCTTGAGTTTTTTGGACCACAATGCCAGTTATCCCAGTAGTCTAAGTAAGACTGATCCTGAAACTTCTTGTCATCTTCCTTATCCCCAAACGTCGATCTTTCTGTTGTCTTTTTCCTGCAGTAACAGTTACTTCCCGTCTCGCACCAACTTTTTAGTGAGTATTAAAAACCTACCTTTCCTGCATAGTTTTGCTGTCCTGCAATCCTGAGATGAAAGAATCTGTGGGACTCTGGAAAGCGTGAAAGAATGCCTGCTGCTGCCAGGACAGGCGTGTGATTTACCGTGAGGCTTGTGCTGAACTCCACTGATGGTTAACTTCTCTAGGCACAACCACATGGTCCACGGTGATTTTGAGATAAACTTTTGGTTATGCAAAGTCAGCCACTGTCTTTGTTGAAATGAAAGAAAGAGGAAGATGAAGTGAGAAACTGTTTTTCATGCGAATCTTATGTCATTCACATCACCTTAACCCAATGGTGACCTTAATGGAGAAGAAGGAAAGAAGTCACTCAACAAATAAATTCTTATGTTCTTGGCAGTAGGACTTGCTTTGCAAACACAAACGTTGGCAAGTTTCTACGTTTTCCTCACCAATACTAAATTGAAAGCTAAGGAAAAGAATCAAAACCGAAGTTGAGGATATTAAGTTGCACTGCCCCAAAAACACACTGGCTGAAGTCTACAGGGTTTACATGTCTCAGCAAAAGAGAAACCATGGGATCAGATCTACCTCCCTAAAAAGAGGCACAGATGTTCTTTTTTAAGGTTTACAGAGGGATCTTCATTTGAAGGGAGCAGGAAATGAGCAGAAATTAAGCTACCCATACGTTTCTGTACCTAATATTTTTTTGGGAAAGGATGTAGGCAGATGATGCGTATGTCATTTTGTTCGTGTGTGTATGCACATGTGTATATACATGCACAGAGACGTTTAAGTGCTTTTCAACAGCTTCAAGCCTCCAGCGTGTGTCAGTATCTCCAGGTGCATGTAAGCCAGCTGAACCCTACAGCCTTAATTGCATAACACAGACGTATTACAAAATATTACCACACCAAGATCGTTTACATTATTTCATAACAAAAAGAAATAGTATTACAGAACATTTTTACCCTTAAGGGAGAATTACTAATTATTTAAAGCACTGTCTGTGTGTGTGTTTGTATATGGTGTGTAAGGGTATATGAGCCTCATTATGGAAAAATGCAGGGGTGGATTAAAGCAGGATCCGTGGGATACAGCCCCAAGGTCAGAGGAGTTTCAACAGACAAGAATGTTAGCAGCTAAGCATAAAATGCCAGCATGGTTGATTATAATGAGCTTATTGGGGTGATATGGACCACTTAACTGGAGGGGAATGCGTCACTTCTGAAGGGGAAGCAGCTGTGTGAAAGACTGTCATAGGCCTGGTCAGAGGACAGGGCGCATCCAGAAGACGGCTTTGGTAGGCAGCACATGTTTGGATCTCCGAGTGGAATCCAGACACTGGCATTAAACTCCTGCGTTCTCTAGACAGCAAGTGGATTGCTGACTTCTGAGACAAATTAATTGAGTTATCCATCTTCTCTGTTCAAATCCACATTTGTTTCTTGCTGCGAGGCAATAGTACAATTGCTGGGCTACTGCCTACGCTCTTCTGTGTGTTGATATTTTTCAGTGTGTAATGTTTTGTTTTGTTTTGTTTTTCATGACTAGTAAGAAAAAGACCTGGGTTCTTCATACAGTTTGGTCATTTGGTGACCAGAATGGAGGTCTCTCCACTCTTGGGTGAGTGCCGCAGTTTCCTGCCTGTGGAGGCTCACTATATGCATTTATGCGTGCCCTGCACGCACATCATTAATTTGCTGGTCAGTAGTGCAATTCCAGCATGTTTGAAGATGAACCCCTCTAGACTGAGGCACCCTGGATGCTTTCCCATGAAGTGGAGAGTTATATCTCTTCAGGAAAAGAGATGGTGACTTCTGATTGTCCCACATGCAGGGTAAAACCCGTATCAGCTCGGGCTGTGCTGTAAAAGAAAGTGATGGCTATTAACCATCAGCCTGACCCAGTGAGTGAAGCAGATGTACACTGACATGCATGTGTTAGACTTAGCCCCTTCAAGGGTAGATAGGAGAAACACCTGCTTTCTGTGCTATAACCCTTGTGCTGGTTTTGGCTGGGATGGAGTTAATTGTTTTCATAGCAGCTGTATGATGTTTCGGATTTGTCCTGAAAACAGTGTTGATAACACAGAGATGTTTTCATTACTGCTGAGCAGTCGTTGCGCAGAGTCAGGGCCTTTTCTGCCCCTCATCCTAACCCACCAGTGAGTAGGCTGAGGGTGCACAAGAGGTTGGGAGTGGAGACAACCGGGACAGCTGACCCCAGCTGACCAAAGGGATATCCCATACCATATGCTGTCATGCTCAGCATATAAAGGTGGGGGAAGAAGAATTAAAGGGGGGATATTTGGAGTGATGGTGTTTGTCTTCCCAAGTAACTGTTACGCGTGATGGAGCCTTGCTTTCCTGGAGATGGCTGAACCTGCCTGCCCATGGGAAGTGGTGAATGGATTCCTTGGTTTGCTTTGCTTGTGTGCGTGGCTTTTCCTTTACCTGTTAAACTGCCTTTATCTCAACCCACGATTTTTCTAACTTTTGCGCTTCCAGTTCTTTCCCCCCTCCCACATTGGTGGAGTGAGCAGACGCCTGTGTGGTGCTTGGTTGCTGGCTGGGGTTAAACCATGGCAGGCCTGGGCCTGAATGAGGTGTGTAACCAGCTAGACCAAGAGAGTTTTATGTTACTCTGGAGTGCAGTGTTCAACACAATCCTATAAGCCTTCAGATGCCTTCACAGACAGACAAGGACTGAGTGTTTTTTTGTTCTGAAGATTGTAATGCTGGTGCATATTTTTTTTCTCATACTCTGAGAGTCAGAATTTGCTTGACTTTAGGATTTTCAAAATATTGTGTTTGATATGTACTTAGGCCTAATTCTTTTATAGAACAGGGCTTATTCTCAGTATCCTAATGGGTGATGAAATGTAAGATATAAAAGGCAGCCTGCAAAATGCATGGAACTCCACTAAAAGATGATTATGTCTGGTCTCACAGTGGGAGATGTAGCACATTGTGACAATGGGCCATCAGGACAGTTAAAACATGCATCTAGTGTGAAATATAGATTTTGAAAGTGCATTTTAAAGGCTTTTTGTTCATTTCTCCAGAATTCTAGATTATTACAGTGAACTTAAAAAAAAAAAAAAGAAAATCCTAACAAGTGGAACCTGGGACCACACCACCTTCTCTCCCTTCTTCTGGAGCACCACCCAGAGGCAGTGTTCTCAGAGGGCAGAGTAGGCTCCAGGTGATGGATGAGAGGAGGCTGTCCACAATCTTTCTTGTGATTCCACTAAATTCTCGCCTGCTGAGCTGAAATGGGGGTGTTAGCTTGGTGGAGTAGAAACTTCAGTATTAGTCGGAGGAATTCCCCTCACAGGACAGGAAATCCCTTCTTGGGCAGGTGTAGGAAGGGGGCTTGGAAACATATGTGTGCTCTGCTGCCGTCTTCCTCCTCCAGCAGAACCGTGTTGTGAAAGGGGTCTGTGGTACGTAGATGTGGCCTAGAGCCGAGCAAGGACACAATCGGGATACACAAGATGCTTCTGAGCGTGCTTGTGTTGCATATGCAGAGAAGGCTAACACTTCACCCCAGAGGGATGACGGGACTTAACTCCTGTATGTACTCTTGAGGCTTTCTAATGTAAAGGAAAGCAGCAAATACTGCTTTCGCAGGGCAGTGCTGGGAAATAGCCTATGTTTGTGCTCATTTACCTGTTTCCACATAACACAGGCTTCTTGTGAAATACATCAGAAGATACGTTGTTATAGAAGTGCACAACTGAGGTTTCTCCATGATTTTGACAGACTTAAATTGTGTGGCAGCTAACACCACGCAAATATTTCCCATGTCTCTGATCCACCTCCTGCAACCGTTGCTAGCTTTGAGTGCCCACGCTCACTCCTTCTTCCTGCAGTCACTTCCAGGCGCCTTTGTATCTCAGCTACCTGTAAGACAATATATTGTCTGTGTTCTGACCACTCAGAATGCAGTGGCTTCAAGCTGTCTGACCATGCAGGGCATATTTTCATTTGGCACTGGTGCATCGAAACGGTAACTCGGTATATCACGCCTGACGTGTTTGTTTTTCAGGCCTGCTGTACCCTATCTTTCTGTCTTCTCTTCCCTTAAACACAAGCATACCTCTGCAGGTAGGAAAGAAGGCAGAGCGCCAAGGTTGGTCAGGTTGCCCGTAGCTACTAATAGAGAAGTTTTTATGAAGAACTTGCTTGCAATTGCCGCTGACAGTCAGCTGGACTTAATTTGTGAGTAACTGAAGGGAGTTAGAGATGCAGGAGCTGAGAGAGGTCTTGCTTTTACAGCACGTACGATGTGCCAGCATATCCCCCCTTCATTACCATTTCTCTGAGTAGGCTTCTCTTACAGTATTCTTTGAACTGACTCGTAGGGCTGCACTTGTCAATTATTTCAATAGTCAAATAAATGACACCTTCTGCTACCAACTATTTATATTATCAGAGTTTTCATCCTTTAAAATGAGAATAAAAGAGGTGTATATACTAAAAATTGTCATACCAGCACATCGCAGCTATCTGCAGAGGCAATGCACATATGCCTATGTCTATTTAATAACTATGTAAAGTAGAAAATTGCACAGACTGTTGCTGTTCTCTTGTTCTCTGTGTCATTTTATCTTGGAATTATAATGAACTCACAGCTAAAGTTGAATCCAAAGATTATGAAATGGGTCAAATTGTTCATGTGCCAGTTTGTAGCTGTATGCTACTAGATTTCTATTACTGATTTAGGCTAGTGCAGCAAAAAGTAGGCCCATCTGTGCTTATGTTGTATGCTAAAATTAACAAATGCTCGTTCGTGGAGTCCAAGCAAAGCAAACACTTCTATGGAAAAGTTTTATTAAATTACAGATCGGTTCTCTGTTGTCAACGGTGCTCCGGTCGGCACGCAACCTCTCCCCACCAGCAGCGGCTCCACGTGGCGTAGCATTGAGCTGTTAGCAGTGCTCTGAAGATGAGTATCCCTGCAGAGTGCTTGCGCCTCATTTACACCTCTTCCTCATTAGATAAAGGGTCTGTTTAAACAGGAAATATGGGGAGGATGGGGGACAGCATTTGGTAGTTTTAGCGGAAATTGGTGGCTTTAATGGCTGGAATGGCATAATTAACACTAAAAATGCAGTGTACCTTAAATTTAGCACTAAGATTTTTGAAGAATATTTGGAAGAACTGCACGGGTGCTCTTCAAGTAAGCAATACCTGTGTGCGTAGCCGAAGTGATGATTCCAGGAAGGAATGATGTGTTACTCTGTGAACGCACATGAACACGCTACATATATTTATGTATCTTTAATGTGTCCCTATGAAATACAGACATTAATATATTAACATGTGACACGTATATACCAATATGCTTAGCACACCATCATACATGAAGGATATTTTAAGCAATCTTTATGGAAAGAAAACATCCTCTGTTTCTGGCTTTTCAGCTGTCTCCTCAGGAGCAGGAAGTGAATTGGGACATCATGTGTGACTTGTGAGCCTCGCGCCTTCCGTCAGTGCCAAGGCCAGCAGCACAGCAGTCGTTCTGGCTTTCCTGAGCAGCTCTGCCCGTGTGGCACAGCCCGGCCTCTGGGGCTGAAAGAATGGTTTTATTCGCATCATTATCCCCTCGGGCTTGTCTGCTGGAGAAGGGTGCCGAGCAGTGATGCTTTTTTGGTCAGGAGCTGATTTACCTAATCTGTCTGGACGAGAACAGCAGTGTGTTTCATATGGCCAGCACACAGGTTCTTGGTCAGGAATCTTGTGTGTGTGTGTGTGTGTGTTACCAAGTTGCAGCTCTCCGACTTCAGTCAGTCAGGCTGACGTTTCAAAGGGCTAGGGGATCTGTCTTCTGACTTCAGCCAACCGGTCAGCATTTAGCACTTTTAACTACAGCATCAGCCTATGAACTACAGACTCAGCAAAACCTCAGTGTGTAATCTGGCAGATGGACTGTCATTTTCAGAGGAGGTACGCTTTTGTCCACTGTAAGGACATAACACAGAATTTCGTAGTCATTCTCAGTTTCCTTTTTCAGTCACTGTTGCTTCTTTACACACATGTAGTCTCTCAGTGAAAAAAGCAATACCCTTGTTCTTTATCCTGCTCGGAAGGAAGAAGGATCAGGAAGTTGTGGAGAATCTGTGAAGAACACAGAGAAAAAGTCCCTACCTTCGCCTTGAATCAGTGGCATAACTAATCCGTCTTGAATTTGTAGATTCTTGCCTGTGCCTTAAAATAGAAGCTGGGTGTGGCGGTGGTACTTTCTGAAAGTAGAGTCTGTACTTCCTAAAAATAACTTATCAGTGTAAGCACTATGGAGTACCAGCATGTAATCTTCTCCATCTTCTGTGGAATTCAGAGCTCCTTCTTGTTGGTCAGGATGAAGCCGTGCAACCCAAGTTGCCAGCTTTCAGTAAAATGAATTCTTGTGGAGCTGGATTTCGCCCCATCTGACAGGGTGTTTTGTCTTTGTCCTCTGTCAAGATGTTTGAAGGACAGAATGCAGGAAATAAACTGGTTGGTTGGTTTGTTTGGGGCTCTGTTGAATGACAAAAGTCGAATCGAAATCCAAATATACTGAACTGGTATTAATTGTACGTGCACAAAATACTGGCTTGTATTAGTCATTCAAAACAAGTTCTCCTCTGGAAAGGCTGACAAGGAAAAGTTTGTATTATGCAAAGACTTACACGTGATTTGACTTTGTGTGACTTGACTAACTGTAGAAATAAAGTTAGCTACCCACATAAAGCTTGGTGGGACTGGGGCTTTTGTCTGCTTTATTTCGTTCTTCAGAATAAAAAAAGCATCTTCAGATCTTGAAGTTAGTTTGTATGACTCCTAACGGACTGAGTTGACTAGAGTTAAGATTACAGGATAGGTCTTGGATTTGCGTCGCACGGTCTCCTTCAGCTCCTCCAGTGTCTTTCCCAACCATAGTATTGTTCATACCAACCAAACTGAATTTCTCTGTAGTTAGGCATTTAAGTTTCATTAATGCACAGGTATTTTTTTGTTTACTTCAGCCAACGAGGTGGTATCTTTTCTGGACCCAGTCCGTGTGGCACAGTGCAGCACAAATGACCCCCGCACAGCTCTGTGTTGCGGTGCTAGATGTTTCTGCTACCTGCGGCAACATGGTTCTAAAGCACATTAAAGCAGTCCGCCGTACGAACTGTCCTTCGCGGGGGTTTCCCAGCATGGAACATTTTGCAGGGGTTTTGTTACTGAAATTTCTGTTTCATCAGTGTTTCACCGGTAGATCGTTGGCAAAGACGTGGCCTCGGTGTTGCTGCTGTGTAGCGTGCTGTACTTTCCCCAGCTCAACCCGGTCTCTGGCGCTGACCCAGAGTGTCCTGAATTGAAGGGAGAGCCATGCAGGAGTGTGGTACCCGGAGGACTTTTCTGAAACCAAACCCAAGCTAGTTTTCAGTTTTGAAGGATTTTTCACCCTCATACCAGAAGCATCTTAGGAAAACTGGAGACAGTTGTTTGGCATCTATTAGTATAGCTCTTCTTAGCATCATTAGTGTTAACTGAGATTAAATTGGAGTTGGTGGGACTGCTGCTTCCGCCTTGGACTGTCTGCCAGACCAGAACTAGTTCCTGAATGCTGTCCATCTCTGTGTCTGGGGCAGGACTGCAGGAAGATTGTTGGGCCACTGGTGTGCTCTAATCCTGTACTTCAAAGTTGATGTACTGGCAACAGTGTAAAAGTGAAGTCAGGTTATCCCTGAGCGCTCTGAAAATTAGTGCTGCTTTGATTACTCATGTGGCAGAGGGCAAGAATTTGGTTTTTATCTTCTGTAGCACCAACTCTGTAGCTCAAAAATAATTATTCACATAGAAAACATTAATTTACCACAATGCAGAAAATGGCATTTTTCTAAAGGTATCTTACAGAACCATTGAGCTGTGGCTTGTGGACCTAAAGTGTAGGCTTTTATTTCCTCTCGATATACTCTATTCTGTTTTCTGTGTGTCTGTCATGTTGAATATGTAACAGGCAGCAGGCACAGGACCAGGACTCACGTCCCATGTATCGTGTAAAACAAAGGCAGCTCTTCGAATTGTGGGGCTAGAGTGCCATCAGGGGCTGCTTCTGCAGTCACAGAGCTGGAATGAAGGTGCCAGAACCCTGAGATGGCGTTACAGCCTCTTACTCAAAATAAGCTCAGGATTTTCTTTTTTTATAAAACATACTATTCTAGTGCCTTCTTGGTGTAATCTGTAAAACAGCCTCACCTTTCAAATTCCTTGTTGCTCTGCCTCAGGTTCCTTCTGCGCCACCCCCCAGCCTCCCTCCTCTGTTCCCCTCTTCTCTGCCCTGTACCGATGCACCTTTCTCTGCCGTTCCGCTACGCCGTGCCGCGGCCAGGGTCCTGCTGGCCACCCTGCCGCTCTGCTGGGCCTCCGCGATGTGGGCAGGGGCAGCGGTACGCGCAGGTCTGCCGCCTTCCTTCTCGACAAGTAGTGCTTCAGCCCGTGAGCCGTCACGGGGCTTGGCACTCGGGCTCCCATAGGATCCAACTGGTAATCAATCTCATGCCGCTTGCGTGCTGTGAGCGAGGGAGAGAGAACAGGATCCTGTGAGAGGAACTTAGCTGACTCACACGGTTTTCTGGCCTGATACTATCTCATCAGCATTAGATTTGAATAATTCACCAAAGCAATGCTACTACTGCAATTAAAAGAAGGATTATTTGCAAACTCTCTCTTAAATTATTCTGGATCATGCTTCTGAGGATACATTAGAAGGTTCATTTTGTGTTACACCTTCCTTAATTCGGGGCTTAATTTATCTAGATTTTGTGGCCTACCTGTTCAAAGGCATGGTTTGGCAGCTCTCAAGGTCGGTGTGTCAAACCGTTGATGCCTTTTCCAAGGTCAAACAGATGTTGCTGATGGGCTGATCAGAGACGCCTTGCGCCTGGGGCAGGTCATGGCTCTGGGGCTCCCGAACGCTGACACGTGACGTCCCCCGTCTGCTCGTGTCCCACCTCTAGCATACGCGTTGTCAGCTGCTGGCTCTGGCTGATAAGAAATACCCCTGCCCTTTAGCAATGATTAGAAGATGGAATTTGTGCATGTCTGAAGAAACCAACTCCTGTGATGTCATCAGCCAACAATTAATATGTCATGAGCAGCTATTTAAAGGAAATTCTGTTAGATTTTAAAAAAAGATTAAATTCTTTGCAGGCTGCATTACTATAGTTACCTGTCTGTTGAATTGAAGAAGTACAGTTGATTATTTTCTTTCTAGCCCGCTCATGCTAAGTGCCTAGAGGGTAGTATTTCAGAGAGGATTAACTAAATTCCCTTCAAAATGTAGCTGTTGATCTCTCTGTTTTCAGGGTTATTTTGTCTGAAGTGAATTCCACTTCTCTGATGTTTTCTGTTTTGATTCTTAAATACTGTGATAAATGTTAGGGTCTATTAAGTTTCAACTTGCTATTTTTGTCCGTTGGTAAACACAACGCCAGATGTGGGCATGAAGGACCCTGAGAAGCTGAGGGAGTTCTGCTTTTATTCAACAATTTTAACTTTCATAACTGAGAATTTCAGCTCATTTTTTAGGGTTGTGTATGTGCTGTTTTGGGTTTTTTTAAGAGCTGAGAAAAACAGGCTTACGCAACTTAGTTTGCATAAGTGCAGTGAGTCATTCACATTTCTTTTTTGCGTCTGTCTCTGTGTGTGTGTGTGTGTGTGTGTGTGTTATCGCTTTATATAACCATTCTTTGAAAAAGTACCACTGTGAATGCTAAGAATATAATTTCTCTGTAAAACAAAAAAGAAATGTACCAATTAGGCAGATAGCTGCTTCTCAGTGATATCTGCTCATAGGTGCTGTTCTCCAGGAAGGCATTGTGGTGGTTCTTCCTAAGGCTCTGGTTCTCCAGTGGCAGAATTTATGCTGGTGTGTGAACGGGTAAGGGGAAGGCCAGGTAGCTCTATCCTTTGCCCTTTGTGAGCAGAGCTGTGGGTAACTCCACAGGATAATGTTCATTATGCATGTGTATGTATTCATACAGGGGTGTCAGGTGTGTGTAGTCCTTGCAGCACACCGTAGCCTCTGCTTTATCACACTGCTTCCTGCCATCTAGGGAAGAGTGGAGCTTATAGAGCAGAATACCCTGTGCATTGTTGGAATAAATTTGTGGCTTAAGTCCTTCACACTGCAGTCAGACGCAGGTGGCGAGCGCCCTCCATCAGGCACACTTATAAAGAAGACCTCTGGAAGGCCTCATCTTTTTTGACACTGCTTCGTAGCTCTGCGTGACGAAAAGTACCGTGAACATCTGGCTGCTTGGAGTTTATTGTTTTGAGTGCAATTACAGGTATTAAGTGTCAGTGCAGTTTAGGTGCTAGAATTGCTGTTTTCGTTCATGTTTGTATGTTTCAGATGTGTTTCCCTTGAGATCTGACGGATGTAAGTGACTGTGGCAGGGAACACACTGTTGGGTTTCCCAGAAAGAGGTAGTGAGGTTCATGGTGCGCACACGTCTTCTTGCCGCTGTTGCTGTCCTGAGGCTTGTCACTTCATTGCTTTCCAGCTCTCTGCTGTATCATCACGTTTTCTGATCTGATGTACATCCTCTCTGGCCATGCTACAAATCTCTCCCAGCATGGAAAGTTCACCACCACTGTTTCATGCCCATTATTTTCTTGCGCACTCAGAAATCCCTCCACTCTGCTCTACAGCGCTGTGCTTTACCTAATCAGATTCAGGGCCTCTTCCTTTCTATAAATCAACATTTCTATCCGTTAAAGTACATCACAGTTTTCATTTGACTTCAGGGGCATCCTACACTTCATGCAAGTAACGTTGTCCATCCTCTTCCTTGTTCATTCTCGTGACAATCATTTGATGGCTGCGGTACTCACTAAAATAGAGATACTGTGTTTTCTGTCTGATGCAGAGCAGATGTATGCAGTCGCAAGATAAGGCAGTGTTCATCTACTGTCTAATTAGCAGATTAGTAGTATCTGGGGTCTGCAGAAGTGCCGTGTAACATTGAGGTACTGTTTCTAATTGTCTGTAGTAGTGTATTCAAATGAACCTTAGACTTGAGAATAAGACTTTCATTCACTGTTAAGAAATTGGATTCATGTAAGGGATCGTAGTACCTGTCTAGCTTCAAAAATATGAGCAGTTTTCATGAATGTACTTACAGGTGTAAGATGAGGCATACAGATTCCTTGCTGGATTGATGTTCAGAAGAGCAGCTCTACTAGTTTGGGCTCTAAATGCAATTAACATACTCAGAGACAAAAATACTGAGTAGGAGTCACATAGATATAACTCTTTCCTCCAGCAGCTGTTGGCAATAAGGCACCTCCTTCACTCAGCAGATAATAATTGGCGTGACATCTGGAGATAAGAACGATCTCTGAACTTGTAGAACTCTGTACGAATATGAAAAATTTTTTACTCACACAAAAAACCTACACTTGAGTGTAGCTTTTCATATTTAATCTTCTTAAAGAGGTGCTTTCCTTAGCACACCGTTGTGGACAGTATCTGCACAGGCATAGTAGTTATTGTTACCACTGTTGGATTGTGTCAAATGGCCCTTTCTATGAGTGGGCAAATAACTGAGTTGCCTACACTTTTCTGCTAATCATGACCTCAAATGTGGGATGTGAAAAATGGGAGCCTCTTAACAATTAAATCACACAGCAGATTTTTAACATTCATTCTTGTGCTTCAAATATGATGACTTAAATTTGCTGATCCTCAAGTTAGCCCTTGAAGCCTTCTGCTGCTGTTCAGTCCTCTGTCCCTAACGGGCATTGTCCCTGTGCCCATTTTTATGCCCACGCTGCAGAAGTCTGTTACATGTATTGTCCACAGAAGTTGATCATACAAGCCAGCCACCTCCATGTACCACATCCTGTAAGTGCCTCAGGAGTTACAGTCTCAGTGGAAGGTGAATGCCCGCGTGCATAGAAGGACAGCCCTGTAATGGTTCGCTTGCGTGCACTCCAGACACAGAAGTGTGCGTCCAGAGCAGTGGGGTGGAGTGGGCACATAAGAGGTCATGGGGTTTACTCAGAGATACATACCCTCTGTTCTTAAAAGTCATTGCAGCTTGAGTTGAAATGGAAGTTTCTCTTCCAGCTCTTGCCATTGTGCAGATTTTTTTTCACATAATTTAGTGCAGAGTCAAAGGTTTTTTTTACTTACAGAATGAAAGAAGTAAGTAATTGATGGGCAGGGCATTAAAGGAAGAAACAAAAGCTTCACAAGGCTCAAATTAATCTTCCTCTTTCTGTTGCATCCTCATTTGACTGCTGAGCACCACTCACTACAGCTAAATTCTCAGCAACTGGGTTTTAGAAATTTCACAAGAGTTCAGTACAAAGCAAGTTAACTTTCTATAACTGTGATAAAGTAGGAATAATTACACTTTAAGTGACCCTTATGAGATGTTTCCAGCTGCTTGGAGCAGAAATCTGGGTCACTACTCCACTGAGCAGTAATGTAAGACATCAGGACACCGCTGTATTCCAGATAAAGTAAATTGCCCTCTTCCTACTGAAGTCAAAGAAGTGATCCTGCTCATGGCCACGGGTTTGTTCTGAGCTTGTCTGAGCTCTGTCAGTGATGTGTTTTCTATGCATAAACCAAAAGGCTTGTTAAGCTTTACATTTTAATATATTCTTTACTTACTGACTTGGCTTTGCTTCCTGTTCATTTTAATGATTTTTTTTTTTAATTGCCTTCTATATATCAGGAAAACTGACTCAATCAGTTTTGGATATCAGTGATCTGAAATTTATATGAAACACAGTATAACCTTCATCTTACTCAAGTAGCCTCAATGAGTCACTGTCACTAAGAGTGTATGGCCAACAAGTTAGCTCAGTAGCAGAAAAGATAGCATGGGTTTCTGCTCATTTCTAAAGTTTGACTTACAGAGCTGCTTCTGAAAAATTCCAGAGTGCCATGGACAACTACCTAGCAGAAGGAATCAAGGAGAAGAGCATTGTTTTACACCAGGCATATTCTTTGGGTGGATTTTTGGCACTAATTTAGCCTGGGATGTAGAAGCCACCTCATGCCAAGCTCATGCAAGGGTGTAAGAGGACATTAACAACATATAGGAAAACTATTTAGCATTACCAGCCTTGGTCTGGGCCACAGGAACAGGCTTGAACTACCACGTGTGAGAAATCCTTTTTCGAGGTACATGGGAGGGGAAAAAAATCAGCTTCAGCAACCTATTATTGGAGAGCTTTTCTTGAACCATTTTTTATTTGTAAGCCAAATACTGCAGTAATTAAGCTGCAAAATTAAGGGAATGTGCTTTGCTTTTAGTGGAAATTAACATTGGTTTTCTCCAGGCATTCAATCACTTAACTCAGTTGTCTTTTTATATTATTCAAATGTGATACACATTAGTCAAACATAAGTGGTTGAAGAATCATGTTGCAGAATGCCTCTTGAGAGAGAAGTATGTTATAAACATTTCTACTAATGGAATATTTATGTTAATGTAAATTAACTCCATAAGGGTGGCAGATCCTTTGAAAGGTGAGCGTGAAGTTCCTGCTGCACAGCAGATGCCTTTATTACTTCGTTACTTGTACGGCACAACGAGTGGTGCACAGACTTCTGCTGTGGCCAATGCAAATGCAGTTTGGTGACCCTCAAGAATCAAGGCCCGTCACACACTGAATGTGATGCTGAAGACAGGAAGGACGTTTTGCAGAAATAATTGTAAGAACCGTGATCTGAGAAAAAATGCGAAATGAACTGAATCCGTAGAAGAGTGGAACAAAACAAAGGGCTATAGCTAGCAGGTAACCGATTTAATTAGATTGATAGTGGTAATTTTGGAGCGGGTGATCAGTTGCCAAGAATAATAGGGTTAGGGCAAGAAGAACTACAGCCATTGTTGTCTCCATTTGCTGCAAGGCAAGCTATGGACGTTTGCTTAGAGGCATGAGATCTGGCCAATGTTAGAGTGATGCAGGGGACTGGTAGCAGACCTTGCCTGGAAAGCATTTTCATAGTTACAGCTGAATTCAAGACCTGAGCGATTTCCAGAGAGCAGTCTGGTGCAGGCTTCCCCACTGGAAGCAGCTGCTTTGTAATCCTCTACGGATAACCTGTCTGCAAACTCTGAACTTTGGGGTGTGCTTATGTATATATACATACATGTATATACATACTGCACACGCCTGAGTCCTGCCCTATGGGCCAGCAGTTGGGCGCAACAGCTTCAGGGATGGCAGGATGGAAGAGAGGGTTGCACCATCCTTCGGAAGATGGTGCTGTGTCTGTTGTAATGGTCTGCAGATCCGTCCCTGTGCCATTGTGCATAAGGGAAAAAAGAAGCCCTGGAGGATAGGGAAGGGCGAAGTCCAGGGAAGTGGTGCCCAGGTTTCCAAGCAGGTGGTGATTTACTCAGCTGCCTGTTTGGAAGTCCCCTACCAAATGTAAGAACAGCCTGCTAAAAACCTTTGTATCTTCGGAGGGTTGGTTTGTTTGTTTTTGCAGCATGTAAATTTGTTATCAAAATTATTTATATTGCACAAAGCGCTCTTTCAACTGTGTTTTATTAATTCAGGAACATCAAGGATAAGATCTAGTTCTTTCCAAAGAATTTGGTATGCCACATCTCCCAAATGGGATCAGATTACAAAGACAGTTCAGCTCCCAGTTAGGCTCTTCAGTGAAGTGGTTAGATTTTTGACAGCACTCGGCATCCAGTGGGTCTGGTGTTCATTTTCAGGAATGGGAGCTGGGGAGCGCTTCTGAAAATTTAACCTTTTGTACTTAAATATTTGTGTGTCTTCTCCCAACCCCATTTTCTGTGAAGCTATGTGATATTTTTTCTTTGTTATTTTCAGAGTTTGTTTCCTTGCTTAATAAAACAAAGCTAAATAGTTCTGCAAGAGCTCCACTGCATTTCTGTGCAGTGGGGTTTTCATATTTTTGTGATTATTTTTTCATATTTCTGTGATTTTCATGATATTTAAAACCCAAGTGTTCATAAATATGTGCACAAATGAAACCGCAAATACCATGATGAGTTATACAGTAGTGATAACTCCAAGTACAAATACTAAATTCAAAATGTAAGTTGTTATTTGTATAGCCAATTAACATGAATGTCTGATGAATCACAGTAAATCCACAAACACATGCTGAACTGGGATTTTTGCACATGTAAATGCGTTTGCCTTAACGCCTTGTTCCTTGGATAAATATGACAGTTTTGTGTGGCTTATATCTTTCCAAGAACTACAGATGACTTTCTTCCAGTGGAAATCAGTATCGTGGCCTAACCCGCCTCAAATATTCCTCTCTTCCAGATTATTCTTAAATTTTGAGTATACCTCTTGAAAGATCCTCCCGTTTTCAGGCGTTGTGGAAGTTGTTAGGTTCTAGTCCCTGGTAGATGCCTCTGAATACTTAAAAATATATACATCGTATAGCCAGATGGGTGCTGATGATGCCAGATGAGTCCAAGACACATCTAAACAATTGTCTCCAGTGTTACATACAATTTGTTTTTCCTTTCTAGGAACACCTTGCTTATCAAATTGTCTTTGTTCTTGTCTTTCCCCACAACTCAATCTTCACCCTGACAGCTCTGCTTCCAGTCTTCCTGGTACACACCATGCCTTTGTGACACTGACCCTCTGCATCTCTCCCAGCTTCTCCCTACACGTTGATGCTGTTTGTGAGCTTCTCATTCCAGCACTTCCCAAAGACCCGCTGTCACTGCTGTGCCAAAAAGGCACTCATCTCTGCATTAAGTGTCCTCAGGAAGGCAAGCCATCTTCGGTTGTGATTTCTTCTGTTCCATTCTCCTTCCTCTCATCAGCTGTCTGACTTTTATCACATTACCTTTGTCCTCCTTCAGTTTGTCAGGGCAACTTCTGTAGTTTGGATGGGTTCCTGGACAAGCAGCCACTCTTTCTCTTGCCACTGTAGCCTGTCTGACACGTACTGGAGTGTTAGTTCAGCATATTAAGAAGTTTATTTTGATACAGGTAGTGATTAACAGTCACGACAATTCATGAACCGTTCCTGGTCTATGTCAGATGTCTTAGTGGCCTCTATTTCGTTCTTAGAAACCACTACCCAGGCAATAAGCATGGCTAAGCTGCGAGTAAGAGTGAAGGCAGGCAATGAGCTGTGACCTTGGCTTTTCACTAAATTCTAAGTGTTACCTCATCTTCTCATGCCACACCCACAGCCTTGTCTGTTCCCATACCCACTGCCTTCTCCTGCTAGCTGAGCTCAGCGGGTCAGGGACTTTATGCTGGTGCTCATTGCCGCAGCACTTGGCACACTGGTCTGTAGCTTACCTCCTCCCAGAGCTCCCGAATGTGATGTTAATGCTTTGCTGTTTAGGAGATACTAACGGCGAAGGTGGTGTAAGATGGAGGGGCAGGGGCATCACGCTGATCTTTGTTCCTCAGAAGTGTCCTCTGGTGCAGTGGATGGACAGGGGTGGGTGGGATGGGAGTCTTCAGTTCCCGCCACGTCAGCCGAGCTCTGGCTGTTTGGCGTCCGCTGGAAGGGTTTGTTTGCTGGGGACAGTCTGTCTGGCCCCTTTCACCAACACGCTGATCAGTTTCAGCGCAGGAAAAAAGGAAAGGTCTGGTTGCGTGGAGCAGGGGGAGAGGCAGAGAGGTAACCTTGCCTTCCACTGTTCTTCTGCTCTTCCCCCCCTCCTCCCACTGAGCCCTGTGGAGAGAGATTAGCGATCAGACTGTAAATCCCTCAAGTACAGAAAGTAGTAAACCTCCCATCCCCTCCCCAAGAGGACATGTATGCTGACAACAGCCTCATTCAATCTGACACCTGTTTCACTTTAAAACAGGCCCCTATAAATAGAGTGAATGTAACCCTAGGTGGCATCGCAAAATATTATGGAAAATGCGGCTTACAACCCTGTGAAGAAGGGGGAGTAGAGGGAGTGGGGGTGGGCAAAAAGGCACTATCTACCATAAAAACCTGGCAGCTTCATGCAAGGGCTGTTGCTTTTAATTTAAATGCTTATTTCTTATTCTATTTTCAGATCCTCTCTGGGATTTTAGGAATGTTGAGACGTGCTGGTTATAAAGCCCTAAGTACAAAATGGTCACGGATGGCTGGAATGAGGCATGTTCTAATGGAAACAAATCACTTGTCAGTAAGCAGCCTTCAAACTTTTGAACAAAAGCTCAAAAGGGTCAGGGAAAAGACATGTTTGTTGACTTAAAATGGCTGGATGCAGGTCGTTGGAAAGGCATAGGCTTCAATATTCTTGAGGTAACTCTTCATTTCTATGTAAAATCAGGGTTTTAAACGAGGTTAAGTACTTTGATGGCAACCACAAATGGAATGAGCAACTTACATTAAACAGAAAGCTTACACATGTATAAACAGAAGTGTGCATTCTGCCCAAATGTGAAGCGCGTACACCACTGCCAAACAGCCACAGAACGGAGCTCAGCTGTGGGAACTACATTTAGGTGTATAGATGTGAATGTTTCTGAGGAAGGCTATGCTATTTCTACTCAAAATTTAGAAGGTTGACCAGTATTCCTGTAATAGAAAAGTAGGTGTTTGTGATTAATTGGTATTTTACTTAGTTGAAATAGCATAGCTTAGCTTTATAGTGGTTTGAGGATAAATCCAAATCCTGAGTCTATTTATTCAACTTTCTGTAGGTTTGAAGTCTAAGTGAAATTCTGCAGTGCTGTTGTTGGAGGGTTTTTTTAATTTGCTTGCAAGACCTGTAATGAGGTTCATGACCCCTGGACCAAATAAAACAAGGGATCTGCCCTTCTTTTCCTTGTGTAATGTTTTGTGTGGCTGTGTAAATTAATAATGTTGCTCTATAGTAAGCTCTATAGTAAGCTCTATAAGGTGGATGAATTCTAATTTTTGTGGAACATCGTGTTGAATCTCCTAATTCTACATGGTTTGGTTTCACATGAAAATGAACCTTACGCAATCTTTCTTCACTATCAAGAAAGTCTGTCTGCTTGTCTCCCTCACAAGGAGCATTTGAGCTTGTTCAGTCTTCAGCTGGATTTGGAGAGAGATTATGGAAAATTACATTTTAACTAGATTTGTGAAAACTGCTTTCCCTCTAGAGGAAGAGAGGCAGAGGTGGTGCCTCTGCAGAGGGGACGCAGGTCAAGCACAGGTGTCAAGTAAGGGGTCAACACGGGGGTCCTTAGCAAAGGACTGTCTTGTGCGTACAAAACATGCATGCACCAGGGGAGGCAGGTTTGCGGAGAGGTGACTGGGGAAGGAGAGCTGATGGGACAAAGACTTGACCTCTGTAACCCAGGTTTCATTTCAGTGTTCATGGAATAATTTCTTTTTCATATGGAAAACAGCAGCAGAAGAAAAGGGAATGACTCTGTGTGGTGGGAATGACTCTGTGTGGTAAAGTGATACATGTGAACTTCAAAGTGCAGGGCAGGCTTTCGGTGTTTCTGAGGTTTACTCTGCTAAGTAAACATTATTCTGCTTTCAAAGGGAAGAAACAGAGACACTTTCTTCACAGAGATTTGACTTGCTCAGAGCACAGGATGACTCAGCAGCAACCAGGTACAGCATACGGACATGTTTAGGTAGCTAGAGTCATAGAACCATAGAAACGTTCATTGATGTTGGGAAAGACCCTTAAGATCATCAAGTACAACCATAAACCTAACGCTGCCAAGTCCACTGGTGACTCAACCACTTCCCTGGGCAGCCTGTTCCAGTGCCTGGCAATCCTAGCGATGAAGACATTTTTCCTAATATCCAATCTAAACCTCCCTGGTGCAACTTGAGGCTGTCTCCTCTGGTGCCATGGCTTGTTACTTAGGAGAAGAGACCAACCCCACCTCTCTGCACCCTCCTTTCAGGCAGCTGTAGAGAGCGATCAGGCTTTCCCTCAGCCTCCTCTTCTTTAGGCTAAACACCCCCAGCTCCCTCAGCCGCTCCTCACAGGACTTGTGCTCCAGACCCTTCCCCAGCTCCGTTGCCCTTCTCTGGACACGCTCCAGCACCTCGGTGTCCTTCTTGCAGTGAGGGGCCCAGCAGTGAACACGGTACTCAAGGTGCGGCCTCACCAGTGCCCAGTACAGTGATCAGTTCCCTAGCCCTGTGGGCCAGGAGTGGCCAGCAGCTTACACAGCTTCTTTCTGTGTAAACCTTCCCCCGCCACGTGTCCTAGCCAGGCCAAATATTTTCCTTCCTCAGTACTCTGGAGCTCAGCAGTGCTTCCCACTCCTGCCTTTTGGGCTGCTCTTTGGTCCTGCGAGTCTGCACCTGCTAGTACTGCAGGAGTACTAGCACTCTGAAGTACTGCACCACTGAAGCGCTCTGTGGAAGCCCGATGCTCCGTCGTAGACTAACCTGGGTGTGGGGGTAGAGGAGAGGGGAAGCAAGGAGTAAGCATTCCTCCCAGTACCTTGGTTAGTTTGTATGCAGGAGTGCACTGGCACCGGGAAAGTGCTGCAGGTTGCGGGGAGGAGGGTTCAGGCGTACTCCTGCAAATTGCTGCTGCACCTTGCAGTAAGACAAGCTGATTTCTCTTTGCCCAAATGAGCATCAGATGGGGAAAAACACTTTTAGAAAAACCTAAGCCTTGATAGTACATTTATTTCTGGGACAGAATTATGCCTGCTGCTCTTGTGACTTGAATGTAATGCGCTTGCTTGCAGACACACAGAGTTTTTGATTTTTTGTCACGTGGCTGCCAAAAATAACGTTGAAACATATAAGTTAAGCATGCCATTATAACACAATGGCACTTCATTACCGTTCAGGGCAGCTGAGGTTTCCTTCTGAGCGTATCACCAACAGCCAGTAGCGGAGGGCAAGTAAAAGGAACAGTGCAACCTCATGGCATTTTAACCTAAATGTCAGGCATGGTCAGCATCCCCTTTTGAGTTCCCCAGTGTATGGATTTAGCATCTTCAGTAATTGTCTCTCACAGTGTCAAATTTAACATAAATATGGTAATATCAAATTGGCTGCTTCTGGAGTTTTTTCAGAATTACAGCAGTTGGTCTTATGAATAATTTCTCTGTAATCAGCCCAGTCTCTCTTTCCTCTGTAACTCTTCTTCTAATCTTATTTTCATAACTTGCTACTTCTCTGACTTTCAATTAACACTTCATCTACGTTCTTTACTTAGACACAGTAGGTGTAGCCTTTTGAAATTCTTCCCTAATGTGATTTTAGTGCTGTCACTTCAGTTAGGGGCATGGCAGTGACTAACCTCTGCTCCAGTAGCTCTGTTGCTATGTTGCATAATGACTTTTCAGAAGTTCTGGATTAATGCAGGTCAGTTGATAATTTGGGGGCACATGGCAATATGATGCCTGGAAAAAATCCATGAAAGATCTTATGGGAGTGTTGCATAACTTGAGAAACATGATAGCTCATTAGCTAGAATTCTGTAGGGTGAGGGTGGGTAAACAAACCCTGAGTAGTATCATTTCAAACAACAGAAAAGATTATTTCTTTTTTAAAATTATTTTTATTTTATTTATTTTTTCATTTCTTAAGTGCTTATTTCCTAAGTACACTTCTCACAATGCAACATCATGGTAGTTCCAGGTAATGGTGGATGTTGCAAAGACACACTTCTGCTCTGGAGTCCTGTGACTGACCAGCGCTCATCTGCTCCCTGTGTGGGCACAGCGCACCCGCTGCCCAGAGTTTCCTTGCTAAACGTGCCAGCTGTGGTGCTGCCATAGGAAATCTTGCTGCGCCATTTGCTCCATCCTGTCCCCTTCTAGCCTGTGTGCTGCCTGGCAGCTGTCAACAGGCAAACAAAATAAGCAGAAAGGGTAAATCCCGTGGTTTCCTTAGAAAGTAGGTTTTTAGGCAATTGATGGAGGAAAACGTGACAGTTAATGCCTAGAAATTGTGAGTGCTCTTTCTGTCTGTAATATAAAGTTTTTTCACACCCTGATGACAAGATTTTTTTTTTTCTTTATCTCATTCTGTAATGACGATTCAAGATGAGATCATGATAGCAAGACCACAGGCATTGTCAAGGAGTGTCCAGGAGCACTGAGTAGCTGGCATGGTGGAGGGTGTTGTTATGAAATTGTTTTTAAAAATAATCTGGAATCCTGCCCCTCTTTCTGCTTATTTTAAGGTTCCTATGCAATGTGTTGAATGTCTGTGTCCTGAATTATGCTGCTAGTAGATCCTCCCAGCTGGTCTGTCCAGTAACTGTTGACTAGTATGATCATGTTTCCGTGTTAAAACTTTAAAAATAATTTAATGATAGCTATGTTTAGTGACATCATTTTAACACTCATATGACTTAACTCTCCCTTGCACTTTGCCTGAGACCGCACAACAGCTGCAGTGTACCCATATACGTCCCATCACTTCAGGCGCAGTCAGATTTTTAGAAATCTGTCACAGATCACTGCATCTTCCAAGGCTCTAGTTTCACTACAGAGATGCTTGAGCTTTCTTTAGTCTTCATAAATCTTTTGAAATAAAGAAGTTGAAAGTTTCCTAAAGGTAAAGATGAAAAGTTATTTCTTTTTAATAACTTTATATGTTTCAGGGTGGAAAAGCTGCAATTTGGAGACAGGATTAATGGTGCACTGCCTTTATTACCACTTAAGTAACATGGGGTAATATTAAGAGGTTTATTCTATTAATGAAGAATAGTGTTATGGAAATAGTTGAATAGTTGAAAGCTACTGGTCTTCCCATTAGAAAGCTTTTGCACAGAGAACCTCTATTGTTTAGGCACAATTATTTCTGGGAAACCTCCTGCCTACCTAGCTGCTCTGCTATTTTCATGCAGCTGTGGCTGGGTATCAGTTTGCAAGTTAGTAATTCTGTTTATGGTAAGGTAAAATGCACCATAGTTACTGGCCAAAGTTTGCTATGTTGCTGACGATTCGGGGTAAGCTGGCTATATCCTTTCAGATGCAGAGCTGTGAATGGAATTTGTTTGCCTTTTCCTATTGATCAGGGGTTTCTTTTTGTTCATTTAAGAATACATTCTTTTCTTTTACACATGTAGTGGTACAGTGTTTCTCATGACCAACACTGGAGTATTTTTCAACCAAGTAAGAAAAGCTTTTGCTGCAGATAGTGGTGTAATCTCCTGATGTGGGTGGAAGGGCAACCTGTAAAAAATGAACATTGAGTATGAGGTCTTACATGTGTCTCTTACTGACATGCAATAAAAACTCCCCCTGCTATGCCTTATTCCACAGGACAGCTAGTTTAGAGGATTCTGTCAAAAGTTTTACACTATCTTTGCCGCAGGAGAGATGGTAAAACTAGTTTTCCCCGCGCCGCCTCCAGTTCAGGTATAAAGCTGTCATATTTTACCCTTCAAGTCTTTGTAGCAAAGATGTCTGAGCAAAGTCTGCTTAGGGCCATGCATGGATTCAGCCGTCCCTGGTGTCTCTCCGTTTGAAATCCAGGTTGCAGACTGATCCTGTAGGTAAACCTGGCTGTGCTGTCAGTTTCTCCCTGGAGAAGGTGATTTTTTTTAATCTGATTTACATGACAGGCATACTTCAAAACCTGTCCTGAGGTCTCTGGTGACTGGTGACAAAGCTGAGGTATTAACAAAGAGAAGAGGTTGCAGCGCAACCTGTTTAATCAGTCACCTGATCCTCAGAGCTGTGGTCTGCATCCTGCAAGGGAGGAGCAGTCGCCGGGCTGCTCAGAAGAATGTGTGGTCGGCCACAGCTGGCTTCTGGCTACTGTTCCCGCCTGGTTATAACCTTCATTCTGGTTGATAATAAATTGAGTTAAAACCTAGCTAAATGGAACAGCCTGACATGGCTTGTCAGACACAGTCTTGTGTCAGGAAGCCAAAAGATGCTTTTGCTCCCAGTCCTCCCAGTCTTGTTTTGTAACAATAGGCAAATTGCTCCCAGCCCTGACTCAAAACAAATCCGTTGTCAGTCCTGCTTGTGAGACAGACAGATTACTTTGGGAAGAGGCTGTGTTTCAGGATGTGCTTGTATGGTGCCCAGACAGGCCTCGGCCAAGATGGGAACCTGTAACGCCGTAAGAGCATCTGTGCTGGGTATCACGGTTACAGCACAAAATGAACCGGGGTGTCCTTGGATAATGAGTCCCCTGCTCGCCTTCTCTAACCTGCAGTAGGTCTGGGAGGCAGCTCAGTAAAACCAGTTTTCATAGAAGAAATTCAGTCTCCAGGGAAGAGAGAGTGAAATGAGAGGGACAAGAAGACTGACACTGTTGCCTGAGTTTAGAGGATAAAACAGGGCAAGAAGTTTGGGGTGTAAAACTGAGCCCGCTTTGAGAGCAAAGGCACAAGGGTTGCAGCTGACATAACAGGAGATAGCATATCGGTGAAGTGGCTCCAGTTAGGGTCCAACTTTTTCACCTGTGCTCTCTAACCCTGACAGGTCCAAGCACAGTTATCCAGGCTGAGGCTGCAGGGCTGAGGGATCATCATGCACAGGGCCTTTGCGCTCTGCCAAAGTTGTGACCAACCATGAACGCAGAAGTGATTTCTCCTCCTGTGGAATTGAACACTCCCTGCCTTTAGCCTAAGCCCCATGGGAGAAAATTGGAAGGCAGGTAATGAATCAGTTTCTCCTCTTTGCTCAGTTGTAACTGTGAAGTAATTCTGCTGAAACTGGAGTTGGAAGATTGCAAAGCTGGTGTTAGTGAGAACAAAATGAGGCCAGTATGTTTTTCAGTCTAAGCAAGAAGAAAAGCTGGGCAACTTCATGAGGGCATTTGCTCAACCTCTTGTAAAAATGTGAAGAGTCAAGAGTGCAGAAAATGTTTTAATAATATTAACACTTGATTTTATTTCCTCTCTAACTTGTTGTGTTCTTGCCCCTCAACTAAAAGTAAAACACTGGAAACCGACGTAGTCTGGACAGCAGCAATGAAAGTCTTTATTGGGATGCTGTCATTTGGTTTACAAGGAAAGTGTTTGTGGCTGACTGACAGTGCTGTGAAAGGGCCAGTTACCATTATGGATGGAAGCAAAATACAGATTAGCGAGATTGCGATTATTTAATTGCCAGACAATGCAAAAGCTAACATACATTGTATAACAGAAGGTACAGTACAGAGGTGAAGATTTAGCTGTGTTTCTCTCGTCTTTTCTCTAATACAATCACGTAAGTACATACCACAAAATTTAAAGGCAATGTTTCCAAAAGGGAGGGGAAAAAAAATACTTCTAATGCACTGCATAATGATGACATCACAGTTAGCATAAAACACCTTAAAAAAAAAAATAGGCATGTGTCCAAACAAACTGAAGTAGGCACTTGAGTTCCGTAAAGCAAATGGGCACTGCAGGCATTTACCTGCATTTCTGACTTCTGGCCCCCTGAGGGCTGATGGGTGATTTCACGCAATAAGAAGAATCAGGTGCTTAAGTTATTCCACTTGCCTGGTTTGCCTGTGCGACTGCAGCTACCTTGCCGGGTGGCTGGGCTGCAGTTCTAGGCAGGGAACACGCAGAGCAGTAACTCGTAAAAACGTGGCAGCGCGTGTAAAAAGGAGTGAATGAAGGGACAGAGCTTCCATAGCTACACTAACCAAGCAAGCATGGTTTCATAATTTTAGCTGATCACCTACTGAGTTCCTCCGTTGTGTTTGAAGAGCAGTCACTTCATGAAATAGGATACTAGGACTGTGAATGTATCCAAAAGCAACATTGCAGAGTGGTTTTGCTGTTTCAGAAAGCATGGTCACATACACGGTCTCGAAAGAAGGTGGGAGTGAAGCCAGCGTAGAATTAACCACACTGAATAACTTGCACATTTTCAATGAAGTCTTTCATGTATTCTCTGCATTTCAAAAGTGAACAAGGGCCAAAACCAGCCACATCACTTGGACTTGCTATAATGAACTCCTGCTTCTCTGCAGTCTGAATCTCAGCCACTATCCTACACATACCACATCATAAGAAACCACTAACCCTCACCATGAGACCAGCACATTCATGTCTCTACAATATGTTCGTTACACTCACATTAATAAATGAATATAATGTTACAATGGCTGTGCCATTAAACAACACCTGTTCAATACAATGGAAACAAGGCACTCCGTGATTAAATATATTATCGTCTTAACAAAGAACTGCACAACTGTTTGGCTAGAGCTGTGAAGCAAATGGTGTATTTACATATGAAAAGGAATTTGTGTACATTTGATGAATGACAGGGTAATTGCTATATATGGTGAGGAAAAAGGATGTAAAATATTTCATGTACTCACTACTGCTATTGCAAGTGGGAAGGCCTTGATAGAGCTGTGAAATTACCTTTGTTGACCACTGCAGCTAGGTGAAACATATACAGGCTGCTGGCAGCATTACAAGAGTAAGATTAAATCCTAGAAATCTTAGCTGGAAAAGGTATGGTACGATGTATTCACATTCCTGGAAGCACATGCAAAATGGATGTGTTGTCCACTTGCATTTCAGAGGTCTCAAATGTGGGTCTTCCACCATTTCGCTTGGCTGTCTGGTCCAGAATGTAATAAATTCCTGACAGTGATATTTTTTCCTCTTTATTCAATGAATATTTTTTATTTTTCTTGGTTTCATTCACATTAGTCTCACCATACTTTTCTAAACCACTCACAGTTATGGGTCTTGGCCCTGCCCGGCCCAAAGCTCTGCAGAAGCAGTGTGGGGAAAGGGAGAGGGCATGGAGCACACCAAGGTATGGTCTGTACTTTCAGCAACAAGTTGCAGGATAGAAAAGGAGGTGGAATTAGAGTTTTATAGACAAGATACTAGGGAAAGGCAAGGGAAAATTATGTTTTTCTACTTCTGTCACTTCTGCTACATGCACGTCCACGTACATACGCAAACTGCGAAGGACAGACTTTTCATTGCGCAAATTTCCCCTGAAATTGCTGCCCACAGCGGTTGTCTGGAGCTGAAAACCAGACCCAAAAGTAGGGATGCTGTCCTTCCTGTTACCCAAACCTTGCTGCCCTGGCAGGAGAAGGAGGATGGCAGCTTTAGAGCGATGCAGTCACAGAAAGGATGAGAAATAGCAGGTGAAGAGAAGGGTCCTGGATGGGGAAGAACAGTAGGTTCTTGATGTAGCAATATCTGTGTTTAGAGGTGTTGATCTGATTTGCAGAAATGCTAAACCCTCACTGCAGAAACTGAGGGCAGTGAGAACCATATTCAGCAAATACAGAGTGTGGTCAGCTACCGAGAATTTTAGTTGGCATCTCAAACTGGTCCCCCAAGTTATCTTACATTGTGGATAAATTTGACTTTATTCTCACTGAAACACAGCTTCTTATGCATCTAAAAATGGTAATAATGACATCTCACTTTTAGTATATGTATTCAGGTTCATTTAAGGGAAGAAAAAAAAGAACAAACCACCAACAGAAAACCCCAAACCACCCCCCCGAAAACTATGTGACCGTATTATGATGTAAAAGCCAGATAAAAGCCCAAGAAAAAGAACTTCTGCTTTTGCTTGTAGGCTCTGAAAGGCATGCAGCAAATGACACCTGAGATCCCATGCTGAATGAGTAGGATAAACATACATATCAAGTACCTGCCCATTCACTGGAATAAGGCAAGGTTTCAGTAGAAGAATGTCTGACCACGGTTTGTGTTGTGTGCCCACCTGTGGGTATGAGATGTGTAACCTCACGCAGCTTGGAGAGCAGGATGGGGCTTAGGTAAGCAGCAGTGGAAAAACTCAGTCCTGCCTCTTAATTTGCTCATGTTCAAGGGCTTGATTTTGTGAGTCTTACTATTCTTTTGACAGCTTTCTTCTCCAGCACAGCTCGTGGAGAGGGAACAGCAGCGCTTTCCGAAGGACAGCTGGTACGGCTGATTCCTCGGAGCACGTGACCACAAACCAAACCTCGTACTTTCAGCTTACCTTAGTCTTTGCTACGACCTGCTTAGGTTAGTGACCCGTGAAAACGGGAGGGTCTGTAATGACCCTTTCTTCTATAAACACTTGTCCCCCCTTGCAGCTGATCTTTGAATCGAGACAGTGCACTGCACGCTGCGTGAGTAACAAGCTCCTCTCGGTTTGTCAGCATACCCAAGAAACAGTGATTGCCTGGCGAAGGTTTTTAGGCTAGCAAGCAGGGATCTCTGTAATGAGATCTTGCACAACATTTGTTCACTCTTAGAAGATCAGAATATTCCTTGCCAAACCCTCAACCTTTAAGTGGAAATAGGACACATTGCCCTTCCAGGAAGACACGGATAGGGTGGTACAACTATTCTGACACAGACAAGGAGGCCTAAAAGAAGCAGGTCCTGTCGTCTAAGCAGTCAAGTAACCACAGTTTTCCTCTTCTCACTGGCTCTCGTTGGTAGGTTTGTGCATTTGTGTTTTGGAACATAATGCATAGCAACCATGTGTGGGCAAGCAAGATGATACACAGCTACTAGTGCTTTTGTACCTGGTGAACAGGACTAGAACTCATAAAAATGTTACGTGGTCTGTTTCCAATTATTCCTCACTTTATTCAGTAACAAAACATGATTTATCAAAATAACAATGACAAATATCATATTTACTAACACAGCATTTTATCAAAACGAGAAACTATAGATATGCCAAACAAACGTGCTAAATAGTGGGAGGGAAGGGGAAAAGTTATTTCATTTCCCCCTATTAATCACTTACTGGAATAAAAGGAAAAATGACTGCACTGATTTATTTTTGTTTTAATGTGATGATTTTTTTCCCAGTGTTTCATTTCTTTCCCCATTTGGCTTTTCAAGAATATTGAAATTTGACAAAGCTGGTAGCAGCACAAAAGAGAAGGACAGCTATTCTTCCTTCTTTAGATTATCCCCAAATTCTGATCATCACATGGTTTGTTGCATCAAGTGACCGTAAGGAAAAAGAGGGGAAAAGAAAGAAATTTCTGAAACAAAAGATTTCGTGAAGAAAAAGCAGAAAAAACATAATTCTTCAAAGTATCAGATAATAAATTGGCATAGTGGGTTTTTTAAAAGTGCCTCAGATTAGTTCTTGAACAGCCGAAGTTTAGATTATGGTCATGGATTAAGGAAAGTTGCGTTGTATTGAGATGAGTATCAGATTCAGTATAATATGTATCCTGAACTCCCACTGTCAGTTGTGAGTGTCCGTCACCATCAAGGGTAAGCACAGCTGTAAAGAGGGAAATATTCAGTGGTAGGTGTAACTTTAAATTGGGGTCACTGCCAGAAGAAGTGACCGGGATAATACTGTTTCTTCTGCAAATGTTACTCTCCTGAGTTAAACAAACTTTGTGGACCTGGTGAAAACATGTGGCCTTGCTCCGCTGAAAATGCTCTGGGTGTTTTGTTTAGCAATAGAGGGCGTATGTTTGTTTCCTTAGATGGATGCAGAGGTGTAGTGTCACAAAGTAATCAGACTCTTGTTATGTTCTGGCGTCTTTGGCCAGTTTTGCCTTCAGCACACAGTTACTAGTAGGTGATGAGGTAACTGTTAGTAAACAAATGAACAGAAAGGATGTCCCTGCTGAGATGAGGGAAGGAGGGCAGCTAGAGGGCAGAAAAGGCACTTTTATCACGCTGCTTCTTAGGCTGGTCAAAACTGAAATCCCAACGTTTACATGGCGCAGCATCAGATATGCTCAATGCATAGGAAAAAAGCGTGGTCATAGCACAGTAAAACAGCAGATGTTATGACAGACAGCCTTCAGCTGAGGTGGTCAGAAATCTGTGTGGCATCAAAGCATCCCCATCTCGCCAGATGTCCTCCTCCGTGAGCCAGATAGGCACCTACAAGCTGGCTCCCTGGCTGGCTTTTTCTCTGAGGCGCTGAGAAAAAGAGAAAGCTGATTAGCTTGAGATCCAAGCAGAATGCAGTACTAAGCACCACTGATAAATTGAACTCATTTACATTCTGCTCATAAAGATTCTTCCCTGAAAAGAAAAAGTTTCAGATGCCTTGCCTGCTGCAGACGTATTAGGTACTCTCCCCTCCTGCCCCCTTTCAGGCTTTTAATTGAAAAAGAGGTACGTAGCTGGAAAAAGCTAGATCTCGACTTTGAACTGCAGTGCATAATGCTGCTTTCTCGAGTCATAAGGACTGGGCACACCAAATTTGGAACGGAAACGCACAGGGAGTTTCCACCCCTTGCAAAACTTACCCAGCAACAGCCCACTTAGGAGGCTGGCACAAGGGAGCGCAGACTCCGACTGCTGCAGAGCGGCACGCGCGTGTCCGTCGCTCGTGGAAAGTTATGTGTCTTACATGACACTGTCCTGTACTGTATTTTTCAGTCTTTCTCCCCCCGTCATTTTTTGACTTCAAAAGGCAGAGTACTGTTGACTTCATCTTTTCCATTGGGCAGATGTTCTTTCTTTTTCCCTCACGTGTTTCTCAAGATTATTTAAATTAGCTTTTAGCGACTTGAGCAGACATGAGAGATGTCATATTGAAAGCCCTGACAACAAAATCCTGTGCTAGTTTCGTTTACGCAGATGATGACACAGCAGTGTTGTACACAGGCTGCAGCCGGCAGACCTTGGTCATGCTCTTCACCGGGCAGGTTCTGTGCAAATGGACCTAATTTGGGGTTTTGTGTTTGTTTCCTTTTGAGTTCTCCTCCAAGGCTGCTAATGATGGCGCCATTTGTATCACCCTGATGCCATAAGCATGTCTTGGTGGGGCATATATTGTACTCTGCCTGGTGATCATAATGCCAGTCACTAGTGATCTAAGATAGCCTGGTGCACGAGCGAGTACCTTCATGAGTTAATTAGGATAATTATCATAGAATCATCATAGAATGGTTTGGGTTGGAAGGGACCTTAAAGACCATCTAGTTCCACCCCCCCTGCCATGGGCAGGGACACCCTCCACCAGACCAGGTGGCTCAAAGCCTCATCCAGCCTGGCCTTGAACACTTCCAGGGATGGGGCATCCACAGCTTCTCTGGGCAACCTGTCCCAGTGCCACATCACCCTCTCTGGGAAGAATTCCTTCCTGAAATCAGATAAATTCCAAAAATGTACCCACAAATAAAATGATAAATACATAAAAATTGCTATAGCCCCACATGTCCTTCTGCATGGATATGTACTTTCTGTGTTCATGCATTTCCTGGTGGACACAGCAGTGGGATAAGTGCATAGAGGTTCATTTTCAGATCCCATAAGTGACAGTCTGTCTCTCTCAGTATGGTAAGTAAACAGCTTTGTGAGATTTTTATCCACATTTTTAAAAAATCATCTCTTAGGTTTTACAACTTAGGAATTAAAAAAATCTTGGATATTTTAATGTCATTTTTAAAAGGGCTGGGAGAGCTGCAAATAGTGTGTGCAGTAAATCTGTGTCATGGCAGGAACAATCAGAAGACTAAAGAGTAATGATTAAACATTTAATCAGAAGCATTATACTTTGTTGTGTTCTCATTGTAGCTGCAGGAAAAGATGCTGTAACAGATCTTTAAATAGAAAACCTGAGGCTAAATTCTACTTCATCCATCAAAAGCAGCTGCTAGGAGATGACCTAATTTTAGTGGCTTATCAATTCCTTAGTGCTTGTTGGTTGATGTAACTTTGATCCTCTGATGCTAGATGACTTTTGTGCTGAATATAGCTAGAATTTAATGTGAATCTTTTGGATGGCTGCCCAGCCAAGCTGCATAATCCAAACAAAGAGAGCGAGCAGTACATGATTCAAGCTACTCACGTGTACAATAATACAAATATATGTATCCTGATTCCTTTGGGCAATCAGCTCCATGTCACCGAGCACATATTTCAACTACAATGTCCTTGTGGGGTTTTTTGGTGTTGTGTTTTGGGTTTGTTTTTTTTTTCCTCCCAAACAATGCGTTGCTTTTCATTGGAAAAACAACACAAGATGCAGTGAGACTCAGCTGCTGCCAAGAAATAATGATAGAGTCAATAATTGCAGGACGTTTTTAATGAATGTTTTCCAAGCAAATCATTGCCATTTCAAAGGGCTGTTATTTCTATTTATGTAGAGATTAGCCTACACGTTATCAAGGAGAGGGAATGGTTCAATGTTTTTTTATCATTAGTTTTTGTAGAATTTTTCAGGGATTTTTAATTTTTTTTAGTACTAGAAAATATCTTTGTCTCTCTTTCTATCTTACTCTTTATCTGGACTGTAACTTGTTTTCCTTTTCCTTTCTCTCTTTCTCTTTTTGGCTCTTCACTAAAACCATCTGTGACACACATGCAAGTTGCTGGGCGTGTGAGCAATGCTTCACACATATTTACTTGCCCTACTTGGCATTATTTGCTATTCATTAAAGATTATGCAGGAGTTTTTCATGTCCCATTTTTTTTTTTATTCCCTTAGCAAGCTAAGGTAGGAATAAGAGAATGGTCAGGCTGTTGTACAGCTTTTTTTTTTTTTTTTTTTAATGGAAGAGACTGTCTAGAGTTTAGGCTGGGGAGGATTTAGACTGGGAGGATTAGACTGGAAGCATTTCTGGGTTTTCTTCCTGGCACTGACAATCATGCATTGTGTGAGCTTGGGCCAGTCACTTAGGGCCTGTTTTTCACACTCCAGTTGAAATAAATGGGAACTGCATGTGCTCAGCACCTCTGCAAACCAGGTCATTTATCTCTCCTCTTTTCATTTCTGCACTGATAAATATAACAATCTTTGCCTTTGCATATGCAGACTGGGTAGAAGGATACAAATATGGGCAGTTAAACATGCAAATCCCTCATTTTGATGCAAAACCATGTCCATTTCATACAGCCAGGGATTTCTACATTTGTGAGCCTTGAGTTCTTTTTGGAAAAATGGGCCATAAATAACAAAATCTATACAGGCGTGTCAGGGAGGCACAGCTGAAATCAATATGTTTGTGTAGCCTCTTTTCTGTAGTTTCACTTCTGTTAAAAATACTGTTAGTTATAATAATCATTTTAGCTTGCTTTTTACTGGATTAAACCATGTTGTCAACGTGCAGATGCCTTGGGCTTTACATGCTAATTGTAGGTTATTACGAGACCCAGTGCTGGCTGTTTGACACACTTTTGGATTCTTAGGTAGGCTTAATTATCCTTTCATGGTACCTGCATTTCTTCAGTGACAGTAAGGGTGTCCAAAGCGGCTAGCCTGCGGCTCAAGATTGCCCCAGTGAAATGCCTGTACCGTAGGCAGCATAGGCATTTCACTATGCACTGTGGACCCGTCGAAAGGGCCAGATGTGGTATGAAAAACAGGAGAAAGAAAAAGTTTGTAATAAGCAGTCAGATTGATGTCTGTTTTCACTCTGTCTGCCTCTGCTCAAAAAAAAAAACCCACTCGCAAACAGTAGTAAGAACAAATTTCTTCCCTAGAAACAAGGGTGATCACTTAAATGCTATTGTTCTTGATATTAAAATGTCAGTGGCTCCTGGCTCCTCTTGTCCTCTTGTAGGAACTTGCCTAAAGTCAGGAGCACTGAGGTTCTTTCTGGCAGTCACAAGATGTTGTCCACCCGCTTCATTGCTGTTACGCTGCTTTAAAATGATCAAATTTTGGTGAACATCCCGGTTAAACGGAAAAAAAAAAAAAATCTTTTCAGTAGCTTTGTTGTGGAAAAATTTAAATGCTTATGTTTTGCCCAAATTCTCTCAAAAATACCAGAGCATTACAAGGACCTCCTACCTGCGGCTTCAGACAGGGATCCTGCTTGCTGGGACAACTCCTCATGTCTACGCCCCTTCCTTTGCCGCTTTCCCTAGGACTCCACAACATCCCCTTTCTCGTGGGACAGACAGGCCCGTCACATGACTGAAATGCAGAGGGGTGTCCATACATCCTAGGAGAAGCCTTTACTCTCAAGACCGTGCGCTTTCATGTGTCTCCGGCGCATGCGTCCCTCATGGGCTGGGGAAATGCCCCCTCGCATGGGGCACGCACCCCTGGTGATGGCGTGGGAGGGTTTCAGCGTGTGTACAACCTCCAGCTGCCTTTCAGGCTGCAAGAATTGCCCCGGCCAGAAGATCAGCCACTCCTGTGGCAGAACAAAGAGCTGAAGCCACAGCTCTTGTGCTATTGTCCTGACCTTCCCGGTGTGCCAGTCAGCTTCCCAAATCGAACCTGATAATTACAGTGTTGTGTGTAACCATGAGCTTACCAGGAGTCTTCAGTGAAACCAGACCAACTTAAACATTTATGACCCTACTTTGTTCCCATTGGCCTGGACAGATTATTATCTTCAATGGAAATAATCTTAGATGCTCTATAAGTGTCAGAGAACAAACAAACAGCTGCTGCCTCTAGAAAGGAGTGATGTATTTTGAGAATGAGGCTGGCAGCCAGGCATTCCACACTCCTCATGCTAGCCCTGGGCAGATCTTGTATTCTTGCTGCCTCGTAGTCCCCCGTGCAGCACAGACAGAACTGTTTTGCCTTCCTTCATTGTGGGTGTGTGTGGAGATTAAATAAACCACCTGAAAATTATGAGCAGTACAGTTGTTATTCTGTACAATCATTAGGAGTCTCTTGCTTCTGGTCAGTCCCTGGGCTTCTGATGTTTCAGTTAAAAATTCATGTCAGTGGGATGGTTTTTTGCTGCCTTTATGGCTCTGTACTTCATTGAGGGTTTTGTGATCCTTGTTACCAGTGAAGAAAGCTCCTTCCTTATGTGATGTTCTAAAGGTTTATTTCATTCCTCATGGTAGTGAGTCGATACTGCAAAATGCCAGGCTTTACTGCTGTCAAGACTGTACTAAGTCGCTAGGGCTAACAGGAGTGAAAGTGCTCTGCTTGCAGGGTGAGCTGCTAAGCAGCATCACCAACTGGCCCAGTTGCCTGGTTTACAGAGGAAGCTAGCTGAGGCAAGGATGGGCTGGGAACCCAGATGCATCTCATTGACCTGGATGTGGCAGCTGTACTCTTCTACCTGTACTTAACCCACATTTTGGATATCTCTGGATGTGGGTTAACCTAGTTGCTGAATATCCCTGTGTGTTTTTCAACCCACTTGCTGTGTTTGTGAAAGCAATGTAAATGAGGCTGCGGAGCTGTAATGTACGATATTACCTGCGTGAAAGCAGGCTTTTAAATCCAGCAAGGCGTAACAGAGTTACAAGAGCAGATGTGATCAAACATGTGAAATGACCCTGAAATGTATTTGGAGGCCTACTTGTTCTTCCAGCATCCTTGAACTTTTACTTTTCAGCACTGTGAAAACCAGGTTAGACATGGATTGCTTGTTACGGAGACATTAGCACCGAGTGTTGCTAAATGATCACAAATGAGCAGTTAGAAATTTAAAAGCACTCAAATTCTGAAATATTTATTTAATGGAACCAATATTGTACTTAATGTTTGCCACAGGTCAAGTGAAAAGATGTGGATACAAAATCAGATATAATACAATACATACCAAATTCTACCCTGCTTCCTGATTTTTATGCTTATTTGGTCTTTATCCATGAATTGCCATGAATAAAAACTCATCTTCCAAACCACTTACGCTTTGCACCAAATTACATGCCACTGTAGTTACTCTGGATTGGCAGTGCTAAAACTGAAAAATGAGTTTTTCCCTCTCCAAAATACTACTATTTGTTCCTGCAGTCAGACATTTGTGCATGGAAAACCAGAATAAAATACCATTTTTGCCTTTCAATGAGTGAACAGAGACTTTTGGGCATTTTTTGGCACTTTCTAAGGGAAAAATCTCACTAAGTACCAAACAGTGATCACAAGCACACAGTCCCTTTTCTAGTAGTCCAGAAAGATCCACCTGTCTAACTAGACTTTTGAAAGATACTTTGAGTCAAAAAACGTGTTTGTTAGTCAAGAAAGAGGCTCCAAAAGATAATTTACCTTGACATGCATCAACAATGTAATGGTGCTGGAAATACAGCGTCGGCGGCGGTCTTCCTTCATTGACACTTGAGAAGCAAACTGGCTTTTGCTGTAAATTTTATATGCATATGCTGTAAACAGCATAACAGCCACCATCAGCACCGTTTTGGGGCAGAAGCCTGGAAGCCCAAGGTCCTTCCTGGGACGATAGGGTAAAATCAGCGAGTGGCAGCTGTGCCCAGCAAGTGCCAACAGAGCTCTGGAGGCACCTGAGCAAGGCTGCAAGACCTTTGGGCAGGCATGTCGACATTTTGCCTCAGCACATTATTGGAAATAGCTCTGCATGGCATGTCCGTGATCACACGTGGTAACCACGGGTGAGCAGGGAAGGAACCCAGGTCTTCCACAGCCTTGGCAAGGACCGCGGGTCATGCACCATCTTTCTTACCTTCTGGTGTTTTAATTCACAGAAGAAACCTACACTGGAGAAACAGTGCCTCTGCTACCGTCCGTGTGACTCAGACAACTGTGAATGTCTTTGCTTGTTTTGGTGATTTGTTATGTAAAAAAAAAATTAACAGTGCTGCAATTATGACGATTGTAACAGAGTTAGTTACCAGGCCTAGGTTTTCAAAAGCAATTTCCTTAGTTTATGTTTTTTATTTTCTTACAGCCTGAGAAAATTCAGGAAATAACGCTGGTGTTATTTAAGAATGCCCAGTGTCTTTTTTGGAAGGAAGACCCAGGCTGTGCTACATTGCCATTAATGGAAATGAGAGTTAAGAGCCTAATCCTTTTGCAGCAGGGGAGATTAGAGCATATTGTGAATATGATTTCAGTATATATACTGAGTTCCCCAAGGGTATCTCATCAACAGCAACTTCAAAAGTTACTTTTATGCCACTTCCACTCAGCTGACAAGAACACTTGACATTTTGAGAAGGTTTAGAATAGAAAACATTAGCAGTTCGTGTTGATCATGTAACTCATTGGCAAAAACACTACTGTTTAAATATCATGTTCAGTCATCGCTGGATTGCAATCTAATGAGCGTAAAAGATGAGTACTTCTCAAAAGTGCCTTGTTTTGTAACTTTTACGGTTACAAACTTGCAAAATGAAAAACATGGACATTTACTTCCCCCCAAATATCATTTTCAAGGACAGTGCCTTTTTGTGCCTTGGAAACGCACTCCAAACAGCTGTAAATAAATAGTCATGATTCTGTACTTTCTGCTCGGTGAAATCTCAATAGGAAATTTTCATTGTTATGAACAGGATGAGTAATCTTGCTAATGTCATAGTTACCAAGCATGTTCTAGCTTGTCTTTGAACACCTCCGGCTTTATGGATACATTTAGCCATTATCAAGCAGTAGCGTTCCAGGTAATCCTCCAGTAAAAGGAAATGTAATGTCCCCTTTCCTCCAACTGACATAATCACTGTTTGACTTTTCCTCTAATAGAACCGTCCAGCGTTTAGAATTCACTTTGGCATGGATCAAGGAGTGGGATTGCTGATGTCTTTAACTTGCTTGTTTATTTAACTTCCCAGTACATAATCAGTTGAATAAAAATGACCTTCCCCTAAATATATCTGAGTGGCTATACTATATTATACTAATGACTGCAACATGCAGAAAGCCAAAACAAGCGTTTTGCCAGTATCAACAGAAATGATGAAAACAGAGTTTGCAGCAATGTACGAATTATTGCTGCCAGCTTGCAGTTCCCAAGTTAACTCTTGATGAAGTTATAAATTGTGACAATGAATACTGTTTCTATCTTGAGTCACACTGTGGGCCAATTTCTGCTGTCATAAATTGAGACTAAAACCATTACAGTTAGATGGTTCTATTTCTGTCCAACTAAAATCAGAATTTTCCTTCCAAAAATCAAATAATGATGGTGTGAGATGGAAAAAGGCATGCATGGTGATTTCTGTTGCGCAGTTTCAACCATTTCAAGTACAGAGGTGGAAGGTGACTCAGTGACTCAGTCTAGGAGTTAACTTTTGCCAAGATGTGCAGTTCAGAGCTTTGTTTGTGAACAAGGAAGTAAAAGAAATCTAATTTCAAGCTCCATTGGAAACTGAGGGGAAGCAAACAATATCTGAGAGATAAAAAGCAAGGAAGGGATAGGATAAAAATTCATGAGAGATATAAGGGGTGGGGGAAGGAATGGAATTATTTATCTGAATCCTCCCTAAATGTCTTCAGAGACTTCGTTCCAGACCATCCCAGTTTTAGCTTTTTAAAAACAAATCCTCCCTCTTCTTTTAAATAGGGGTATGCTAGAATTAGAAGCACTTATCCAAACCACCCAGGCTTTAACTTTCAGGGTTCAGAAAAAATGGGACCTGGAACCAAAACAGCTTTGGCTTGGCTTTTGCACAACCCAAACCACCTTTTTTTTTTTTTTTTTTCTTCTCTCCCCCTTCCCCCAGGATAGGCTAAAGAGATAGGCTAAAAGAACAACTGCAATTCAGCCACCTCGCTGTATGCAGTGCTGACTTACAGGATACTGGAACGATAGCAGACATGCTTCCACCCAGGAGTAGCTATGGAAGGAAGCAGGATCGTTTTGGGAGCGTGGAGCTGTGTTGATGTCAGAGTGAGGCTGTCTCCACAGACTTTCACTGACGTCACTTCCCGAATCTATCTGTGCTAGATAGCTTGTGTCTTGGCTGAGAACAGCTGAAAGTCTGAAGCCTTTTCAAGTATCGTGTGTGCACCGTTTCACTTCATTGCTTTGCTTCATTACTGTGGTAATCTCCTTCACTGAGAGTGTTTATAGAAAGCTTGTTCTCCAGGTTAGAAAACAAGAATTGCTGTCATTGTTGGGCTTCTTTCAAGCTCCATCGTTAATTATGAACATATTTTCTTCAAATCTTTTTTCACAACCTTTTGTTTGGAAACGTCACTATTTAAAGACCTGGGTAACACTGCAGTTTGCCAAAGGCCATGTTGTCCAAGGGAAAGAATATCCACGACAAAATGCTTATCTTTTATTTCCCCTTGTGCAATAATGCCTCATTACTGTTGTTATTTGCAAAAGGGAGGATTTTCTATTATCAGCATATCTCCTGTACTGCAGTTTCAACATTTAATAGCCATTAGAAGAAATAAATTTTAAACATGTTTTGCCACAGATGAGTCTGGATTAACTCCCCCTCAAACTGTAAAGTCTTGGGGATTTATTTAACAGTAATTTGCCAGGACTTTTTTTAAAGTTTCCAGAGAAGAGCAAGCTTAGCAGTTCTAATCATAATGTAAGCTTTTTCAAATGAGAATATTCTTTCTGAAAATATGTCCACTAACAGACAAATTATGTGGAAAAAATTAAAAATATCTCAGAAAAATTCCAGGCGATCTTGGTGCATTTGTCATGAGATAAATCTCCGTTTTATGAGCACTCCACTGATCCTTTTCAGTTCTTTTAATCTTCTTTTCTGTCATGCTTTGGAACAGAATAGTCGCAAACTATTTTGTCTTTTCCAGGTAGAATATGGAAGGTTTGTTGTGTGTATCCCTGGACTGTCTTGGTCAGGGTTTTTACTAGGGAGAACAGAAGTACTTCAAATACTTTTCCTGCACAGGGTCAGCTGGATGCTCTGGGACAAGTTTTGAAATAAAAGTGTAGCATAAAATCATAAAACCTAAGAGCGATTTTGTCACCATGGAGAACTTCTCTACAGAATGATGATGTGTACTGAATAGTGATCCCCTATCAGTGTAATTTCCTGTAATAGAGAGCCAAATTTTAGGACGTTGCATAGAAGACAAACATCTTCTGCTGACTCACCCGCGTCTTGCTCCATCTTCATATATTACAGTATCTCTGGTCAGTATCAGCCTTGGGTTGATGCTGCTGCTGACACATCTGTCCTGTTCTAATTCCCTCCTGTGGTAGGGGCTTAGGCTCAAATTAAGTGTGATGTGAAAACAGGTGAAATTCCCACCTGCTCTTTTACACTTTTTTTCCTAGGCAGGAAAGGCTGGGGTTTGGGTTGGGTTGGGTTTTTCTGTTACAGCTTGAGTTAACATCATAGGTAGGCTCATGGGTGGGTATATATCCAATACATATATTGCTCTAAGAACAGGTGGGAATAGCTGTAGAGGCTCATTAGTTTTATAGCTCCACTGTTGCTGCCAGAAAATTACACGCTGCTTTTCCCCAGCCCGTTTTGAACTGGAAATACTGCCAGGATCTTACCCACTATTTTCATATAAGCAGTGTATGATCTGAGGGGTGTGAGATTTGGGGTGGCACATCCATTCATTGGCATCTTTGAGGGAGAACTAAAGCCGTTTGATTTAACCTGGAGGGAGAGGCTGTTCAAACTCTCTGGGGAAGGAGTTACTGCGACCAGTAACAAACATGAGTCCTGCTCTTTGCAGATACAGCTGCACATATTGGCTGGAGACTGGTGGAAGCGTCCATCCTTTGGTGGTGGAATCAAGGACAATGCAGGAACTGATGTGCCGACACTTGGAAAATGCTGTGTGAGACTACGCAGTGGCAGTGGTGACAGGAGCCAGACAGTAAGTGCAGGATTGCCTGGTGGCTTGCCTTTTTGAGAAACCAGGATCACCCAGTAGGACTGGAAAGAGTCCAATCTACAACAGAATTGCGAGATTTTTGTTATTCCAAACAGAAACAGAGGAAGAGGCCTCAGATATCTCTACTCTTCTGCCTATCATCTTCTTTTTCTTCTGTAAGTGTAAGAGCATGCTGTCCTTCTAGCTGACAATGAAATTTCCTCTCAAGTGAAGCATCTTAAATCTACAGTGGTCTCAGGGGACAGAATATCTTGTGGGAGCTCAGTGAAAAGAGTGGAGGGTTTAGGGAGAGGTGTTTGGTGCTTCTGCTGTTGCTGATGGGTTTTGGAGACTGAAAAACCTTCAGGCCTGGCCATTGCCAGGGAGTGGGGCAGACTACCCTGCTGGGGTGTCACGCGCCGTCCTCCACCATCCCCTGTTGCCTGCAGAGAGGCTGAGCGTACTGTCAGCACAACAGCCATGGATCCGGTCTGTTCCTAGAGAGGAGAACGCCTCGCCCAGGAAGGAGACAAGAGCTTTTGGAAGGCTTCGTAGTATTTCGGGAGCTGAGACTGTGCATACTAGAGGGCGGGGGAAGGAGGGAGGAAATGCAAGATGCTGTTGAGTGTTGGCCTGAGAGTGGAAGAGTATGTAGCAATGTTAAATGTAGTTTGTCTCTGTGTGTAATCTTCTGCGTTGTGCTTGATAATACAGAGAATTACAAACGGCACTGCTGAATAAACAAACCGGAGCATTGCTGCAGGCGTGCGGAGGGCACGGTATACCCATGTGATGTTACGTAGTAAATAGTACAATGTTGTCTTCGTGGTGTCTTTGCACCGAGGACTTAAACATTCACTAGCAGTAAAATCCATTAGGAAAGGCAATTGTTCCCTCATATTGGCTTCTTCCAAAGCCAGCACGCTGAAAAATAGACTGTTTCCTTCTCCAGACATTCCTTTTAAGATGACAGAAACTCCCCCCACTGCATCCTTAGCACAGGAACATGTTGACTTAATGCTTTCTTTTCACTAATGATTTTGTATTTTGGACTTCGTTGATGTACTTTTGCTATCTGAATGCAGATCCCAGTTTGATCTTGAATTTAGGGAATGGAAAATCCTGATAAACATCCGGGCTGTCGTGAATGCAAAAGACAAAGCCTTTGTAGTAAAATGTCTCTGACATGTGCCCATGAGAAGTGTTTGATGTGTTGTAAAAGGCATCTGTCTAAAAAAAAAATGTTTTTCCTCTTGCTTTGTTGAGCAGACTGTGGAAGTAAATGACACAAAGTAACCCTTCTTTTCCTCTCCTACTGCCCTCTTTTTTGTTTGATGTTGCAGCAATGTGATAATGGTGAGTCTGTAACTTGAAAGTAATTTCTGTAATGACTTATAGCATGAACAGAGGGGGTTTTATTTTCTGCTGCTAAAGGGAGATCAAAGAATGATCTAGAGATTAGACCTGTTTTGAGAGAGAGAACTGAGCAGGCTATTTCTACTTCTGTCACTGAATTGCTGTGTCAAACTGGACAAGTCACTTAACTTCTCTGTGCCTTGGGCCTCTGCTGTGTACTGTAGCATTCAGCTCTTGCGCTACTAGCCAATGTTTTGCATGGCTTAATCATAAATGACTGCCTGCACGCTAATTAGCCTCAACCGGTGCAAAGTTCATTATCCTTGTTTTCGACCTTTACACCAATTGAGGGGACGTGATGGCTGGTTTTGATTTAGGTTTGGTCACAGCCTGCAGGAGGGGAAGGAAGAAAGTGCTGAGGTCTGCAGAGGCGATGCAGGCAATGGCACAGACTGATGTAGGCTGATGGGATTTTCTGGGCTCAGGGATGTAGTGTACGAAGGACGCCGGCATCAGAGGAGCGTTACAGCATTTTGTCTTGGCCTGGATTAGTTTAAACAACCTGCTGAGCTACTAGCAGCAATATACACAGTGCAGGCCAACCTCCCAAATAAGTCCCGTCTCTCACAGTGTCTGCGCTTGACTTTTGGTCACCAGGTTTTCACTGTGCTGCTGCTCAAACTGGTTCAAATAACACCAGCTGAGGTATGCTGGCTGTCTCTCGCAGCTGTAGTTTGGAGGCAGTGCATGCTCGTGAGCTCAGACTGGCAAATGAAAAAGTCAGGCCTGTCGGCGTGCCAGCGTGCTGCATCTGCACGAATGCACAATCCACTGAAAAGCAATCGACTGGCCAAGCCCTCCAAATACCAGGGCAAAGTTGTGCCAACAGTTGTCTCCCTGACAACCGTGTCAGCACTGTTATGTGTGGAAGAAATCGGTTACAGTCAGTCTAGAAGGAAAAAACTTGTGGAAATCCCTCCGCTCTAGACGAGGCTGCAGTTTTGCCATCTGCAAGGAGAGAAGGATGGCAGGAGTGTCCCATTCTGTGGCAATACTGGAAATTTAATCCCAAAGTACGGGCAAAGGCAACATGGTTAAAGCAGAAGTACGGGAGCAATACAATGCTGTGCGCGGAAGTAGGCTCCCATCAGGTCTGCATTTTGTACGCAGCCAGCCTAAGAGAAGAGACGCCCTGATGCAGAATGTCTGCAGTCTGCATCCCCGGAGAATCAGGACTTGAGGAAAACCTCCAAATGTTGCATGCAACTGTGAGGGAAACAAGGAAGATGGCTTCTCCCAAGTTATCAACAGGGAAACTCGGGAATAAAGAGATTAACAGGTTCTCTGTGTGGTGCAATGTGTTGTTTTTTCCTTTTGATGCACCTGAAAAAGCAGCAAATCCTCCAGATTTCCCAGTGTGACATGGCAAATCAGACCCCATGAATCCCTGCAGCAGTTGCAACAGTCTTTTCTTGCCCTCTGTGCTTCTAAGAGGAAATGTTGGGTGGCATACGACACTTAAAAAGTTAATGGTAGGCTAGCTGGCTAAAAGCTTACACTTGTGGCTTTGGGTTCCAGGAGCAGAGGAACAGGAGGGCAGCCGGCTCATACCAAATATCTGAGAGTACCTTACTCACGGGAAGCACTGGCAGACTATAAAGTGCTCTGTTAATTATTGTTGACATTGCATAGAGAGCTTCATGCTGTTCTTTCGCTGCCTGCTTTGACTTAATTTGTTTGAGAAAGTACTTTTTCTGTGCTGCAGATTGCGTAAATTCATATACTCTACTGCACTGACAGATGTGTCTTTGTTTTAGAAGAAGCCATTATTTTTTTCAATGCTGAATGTGAATGGAGCATTTCACATTGGTGGCTTCCAAAAATATTTATAAAGCGAAGCTGAGCAGCTCAAAATATTTTGCCCTCCTACACTGACATTCACAAGTGTTTATAACAGTGTTATCAAAAGCATTTGCAGTGGAACGTGCATGAGTTGGCCACAAAGACTGTGTTACTCAACAAACAACTGAAGGCACACATTTTAGTCAGCTCTACCCTGCACAATGTGTAGCAGAAACCCAGTTTACACTACTGCAGCTAGTGGGACAATTATGCTACATTGTGGGTCAAAGACTACCTTGTAACGATCCTCGGCTCTCATAACACCTGCTTATCTGAGGGTGAAGAGGTAGAAAGGGAATAAAATTCCCCTTTCTCCTTCCTTCTGTCGGTAGGATTGGTTTGGCTCTTCACTGACCGCCACGGGCAGTGCTGGCTGTGGAGCATGCCATGACTTTGGCATTTTGGCTGTGACTGGTGGCATTGTTCGCCGTCTCCGTTTCACTGCTGGTGATTACCTAGGTGTCCTTCAGCTCACTCTCCCGTTCATTGATTCTTTGTGAACACGCTGCTGAGAAGTGAAGCACACCACATCCACTTGAGCAGAGAAAAGCTCCCGATGAACACCTAAATGCATTGAACTTCCTCTTAGGTTTCATTAGAAATTAAAAGTTACCTCTCTGCCAATTAATTGTAATGATGCCCATAACCTTCACCATCATACTGAAACCAGGGCTTCCCATGTATTTCTTCCCACAGGCAGTCATCCAAGTGAACTACATCTGCAATCGGTGCCCTCCAGCTGCAAGTAGAAGAGCATGGCTGACTGACCTCGTTAATACAGTGACGATAATTGACAGTCGATTATTTGAATGATAAAACCATATGTATTCTGTGTCCACTCTCAGATTTGTACATTTCCATCGTTAAAATCTTTAAATGTTGTATAATGAATAGCAGCGAGCCCAAGGAAAACTACTTATAAACCTGCTAAATAATATATGTCTCCGTTGGCTTTGGTCAGCCCATGCCTGCCCCAGGAATCAGGGACAGAGAGGCTGAGCACCACGCTGAAACACTCTGATTCTCCTCCACGGGCAAGTGGTTAGAAATTCACACTTTAAACAGTGGGAAGTCTCCCTTGCTGAATAACACAGCAAGTACCTCAGCAGCAGGAAGAGGCAGGATCTGTCCTTCCGCACTATCCTGCCTTCCTAAATCTGAGTTGGTGATGATGGAAAAAAGGTGGACAGCTTTACTCAGCAATGAGCAGCAGCTTCACCTAAGCCCCCTTCTTCATTATTTGGGAGGTAAAATATCATTCTGTTGTACCCAATGACCGGATCCTGGGTAGGGCACTCTTTCCCTTTAATGGCTGTGGAAGTTTTTTTCCTCATAATCCTTGCATTGTTTGGACAAAATCCTTTTCCATACACTTGCATATTTCCATTGCTAGATGATTTCTGTTTTTAAATTGCTGGTGTGTGACCCTTTTGTCGTCCATATGCAGTGTTATTTCTGTGATATTTAGGCATTCAAAATGAAAAGTGCCCCTGCCGAAGATAATTTTCAGTGGAGATCAGTGATTGACTTCCTTTTTATTAAAAAATAAAAAAGCACCATTTATTTTGTTTTTTGTGCATTTTGGAGGCTTGTGGATTGAAGTTATTTCTGAAACTTTGAAACAGGAAAGAACAGCACCCTTTCAAGCATTTGTTGCAAGGTATTTGCTACCCTCTTGATTATAGCTTACAGTGTGTGAAAAAGCAGTAGTGGGTGACCCAGAATGCAATTAAAGAAAGAAATGTGGAGAAAAGCAACAACAGACACATGCGGTCTTTTGTACCCTATGGAGCGTTAATTCCTCTTAATGAATTTGTAACAATTAAAAAAACCAAACAAACTCAATTTTCCCATTTGGTTAGCGCAAAGTAAGGGAATACTAATCATTTTGATTAAAATATTACTAAAGAAGTTACTCCCCTCGTATTTTGTGGACTGGGCTTGAACAGAAATGAGATACGGACTTTGCCTCTAATGTAACCATGCCAAGGGAAGCGGGAATTGATATGACAGATCATCTCAGACTATCTGAAGAATTGGGTTAAAGGATGAGGGTTGACAGCGATGTTCTTCTGGCACGAGGTAGCCCTCCAGATGAAGGATGACGTGTATCTGTGCAGAAGGCATTTGTTTTCAATGGCCAAGCCACGACTGTGAAGCAGGCTTCCCTTCCTCTGGGAGCTTATCGTGGATTATTATCACCAGCTCCTGCTGCAAGTGAAGAACACCTTTCTTTGACCTTGACGTTGCTGGCATAAATGTTCAGGGGCGTGTAGAATCCCCAAACAAACGCGTCTCTCCTTGGGGAAAGGTTAAATGAACAAACACGTGATAGATGATAGTGACATTACTTAACGCGTGACTGATCTGCACGTTTCTTCTGCTCTCACTGAAGTTGTAAGTGGCCACGGAAAAACAGCGAGGCATGTTGCGACACCAGCGTGCCTGGTGCGTTAGCGCGCAGGTACGTAGGCGCGTGCCTAGACGTAGGCACGCTGCTTGAAGGTGCTTCATTGCCCCAGGAAGCCTTGAACTTGCCTGCAGAAGTCTTGCTAGAGCATTCGAACTTTGTAAAAACACAGTTTCAAAATTCACCTCCTGCCCCAAAAGTACAAACGAGGTGTTGCAACCAGCTCGTGAGACGCTCATCTTCTCGTTGCAACATGGTGTCTCCGTCTCAAGAAAGCTTTTTTTGAAAGGACGTCGGTGAGTTACTTGGGCTGGCACGCTCATGCTTGGTAGGCGTTGCAATGCTGTACCCCTCAGCCGAACCACCTTCTGCTGGGAACAGCAGTGCCACTGTCCCTCGCCGGATGGGGACACCGGATGGGGAGCAGCAGCTGCAGGTGGGTAGCGCTGGCTGCGATGTCCAGCTGCATGGAGAGACGGGAGAAGCAGCAACTGGCCAAACTGGTTGTAGAGCCCCAGTTTAGGGGGCTCCCTGATGGCGGGTCCTGTTCAGACAGGCTGGTGAAACCCCCCTCGGCAGCGTGGCTTTGTTTGGAAAGAGCCTCGCGCTCCCCCTTTTCTTCATCCTCTCCCACTGCCATATTTGTCCTAATTCCTTCTCCCCTTTTTATAGTGTTTTGATTGAAAGAATACACTGGCAACGCCGAGGGCTGCATCGGAGGGAGGCCCCGGTTAAACTGGTTCCAGATGTGCTCGAGCTGGCCTGGCCGCATGCACTGGAGAGGAAAGTGTGCCTCTCCGGCTGGGAGAAGGCACCCATGTGCCAGGCGACGCACGTGGCTGGCTGCCACCGTCACTAACCTAGTATTAACTGTATTAATTGTGGACATAAACAGTGTTCGGTGCCAAGCATGTCACAAGCTGATTATAAAAGCTGTGGTGTAGGCAGAGTTTCAAATCATGCTTCACTTTTAATTTTAAGCGCCTTTCCCTCCCTCCCCAACCCCCCCTCCCCCCCGAAATTCCTTGAACGTGTCTGTGTATTTACCAAAACACGGATGTGCGTCGGGCGGGAGAACCGTTGGGTCGAAAACACCACGAGGGAACCTGCTAAGTTGTCAGCTGGCGCCTGGGCTCGGGTCGAGCCCCCGCCGAGGGAGAGACCCCCCATCCCCATCCCCCTCCCCGTCCGCTCCCGTTACGCCGCAGGGCGCAGCTGACCTACTTTGTTCTGCGTTTCTCCCCACACCGCCCGGCCCCCTCCCACGCTCCGGGGCTGGAAGGTTTTTCACCCTTCGGGGAGCAGCAGCAGGAGGAGGAGCCTGTGCTGGACCCCCCGGGGTGCGTGCCCCCTGCGCAGGGGGGCAGCGGGGCGCCGGCGCACCGGGCTGTACCCGCAGTACCATCTACCGGAGATCTGGTGGCCCAGCTGCAGTGACCTTGACCTGAAGCACGTTTTCTCTTGGTTTGGTTATTGCCCTGAGCTTCCCTGGCACTGTTGTCCGACCCGGCCATTATCTCCCCGTCATTAACCTTTAACAAGGTGAATGATGCCCATAATAAAATATGACGTAACCAAAATCCCCCGCATGTGCAGAAGTGGTGCTGGTGGCATTTCTGTACGGGGCAGCCCCACCTTCTGCAAGGGGACAGGTGAGCAAAGCGACTTGGAAAGGCCCTGCCCATCCGGCACTGCCTCTGGGAAAGGCCGTGCCGTGACGGTGACGAGCCGTGTCCGGCACGACACGCGCCGTCGTGACGTGGAGAGCACGTGTGGGTGCTGCGTAGCTGACCGTGTGCTCAGGATGATTTTTGGCTGATCATTTGTAACTGGCTTTCTGGATTGTGCTGTGCCTTCCCATTTTTCTGCTAAAATTGTGTCTTTTTTTCCCTTTTTAGAAGAATATTTGAGGAGAAGCCCTTTAGTTGCGTGAAAGATTGGAACGGGAGAAGATAATACTCTCTCATTTTTAAATATAAAACTCTTCCTAAACAGGCCACAATTAAAATGTTCTGAAATTAAAAACTTGGCATGGGAACACACCTTCTAGAGTACAATAGTCTTCGCTTGGTTTGAAAAGTTCATGCTGGCTTTTAATAAAGATTACTGGATTATTGGAAAACTGTACAGAACTTGTCAGCAAAGCATTTGCCCAAATATATAAACACCACCAAGTTTACAAACAAAGTGCTCACAAGTACGTGCAGGTCATGAAACGGGGCCTTTGTCCAAAGAAGTTAAAGCTTCCTTGGTACAGCTGGTAAAACTTGGAATAAAAGCAAACCTGCTGGGAAAGGAGTTTCCTGGCAGCACGGATTTCGTAGGTTCAGGGCCAACGGGCGTCCGTGGAGTATCACGCTCTCTGGGCACCGTGATCCCGGAGCAACGTCTGCAGGTCAGTCTTTTGGCCGTTGCGTAGTTGAGGGATGGTGGGGCTGGGCCCTGTTTCTGTTCTAGCGGAAGGCAGGTGCTCCTGTGTTTTGAGAGGACGGGCTGTCTTCTGTGCTTGGCTGCGCCCCATCGCTCTAACACGTTTCCCACTGAGATGTCTTGGCTGCTGGTGGGTGCTGACCTATTTGTAACCTGTGTTTCGCAGAAGTTTTATTTTGAGTGTGGTACGTGGAGAGTTGCAGGGGCATCTGGGCTTGATCTTCCCCCTCCCGTAACGGAGGCACCTTCAGTCAAGCTTTGGGCTATCTAATGGTGTTGGATTATCCTTAGCTAATGTAATAGTGTCCTGTTGTTAAGGGTGATAAACAACCCACCCCCCCACCCCCCCGCCCTGACTGTCAGATCTTTCAGCAGCTTTGATAGGAATAACTGCCAGGTGTCCGTGATAAGGCCATGGTCTTTGGCAGGACTTTAGGGTACTGTCCATGAGACACTGGAGTAGTTCCTGGAAAAGAAAGATTTTAGAGAGAGCTTATAGGTATTTGTTCATCTAAAGGGGTTAGGGTGCTGCTGCTTCCCCCGTCTCTCTCAAAACACAGTGTGAATATTGGGTTGCAGATGGCAGTCACCCAGAAGTATAAATTAGGAGAAGTACTGGGTACAGCCAAGTGCAGCTCTCTTCCTCCCTTGCAGTTGCCGCTTTCTCAGTAGCTATTCTGGTTATCAGATGTTTCAGTCGGGGTTTATTTATTTTTTTTCAAGCAGATGTATGCAAGCTGCAGTAACGTGCAGGGACAAAGAATTTGGACATTATACAGGGAATAAATGGACTAAGTTTTAGGTATGCATCCAAGCAGAAAAGTGAAGATCTGGCAGGATAACTGGTAGGCAAAAACATCTCAGCTCGAACTGAGTGTTCAGTTTGCTATCGTAAAATGATCTTTAGTTGTCTTTTACACAGAACAAATTACTTTTTACTTCATTAATGATTAAATCAAAACTGAGTAGTGACTGCAGGAGTTGGTCTAGTGGCAGAGTTCATGGAATAATCTTACTGAGAGGAATTTTTCACATGTTGAAGTTACACCCCTTAATGTGTGGTATGGGAAGTATAAACGATGTTGAATGAGTGCCACCAAGTGTCCTCCTGCTGTATATGAAAGCCCAGGTCTGAAGTGGGAGAAACACAACATTGCACCACAAAGTTTTGTAACTTTGAGAGGGACATCACAGAGACAGCAAATTCTGTTGGAGTGAGAGGAGTTATAACTAATATCCCATTAGGTTCAGCAGTGATCTCTGGAGGTCTGATAAAAGTGAAGTGACACTGTTAGAGGCAGAAATACAGACATAGGCCTGGTTATCCATCCAGCTCATATATTTGTCCCATTTGGTGTTTCCTCTGAGTGACTGGTACTGCTCAACACTGACACTGCGCTATCTGTGGCTGTACTGCGTTACTCACTATGCGACTTCCCAGGGAGGGTGGCGAGGCACTGGAACAGGTTGCCCAGAGGAGCTGTGGGTGCCCCATCCCTGAGAGTGTTCAAGGCCAGGCTGGATGAGGCTTTGAGCAACCTGGTCTAGTGGAGGGTGTCCCTGCCCATGGCAGAGGGGTTGGAACTAGGTGATCTTTAAGGTCCTTTCCAACCCAAACCATTCTATGATTCTATGATTCTGTCATGGTGTGATACACCTGATCTTCCTTTACGCTGGTACCTGTCACAGGACTTACTAAGAGGTGACACAGATTACAGATTTGGCAATTAACATCTCCGTTTTGGCCCATCTTCTGCTACTATTGATCCCAATGCCAACCTTATCAATAGATGCAGTGGGGGCAAGGCCGAGACCAGGTGTTTATGAACAGCAGGGTTTCAACACACAAAACAAGCTGAGCACTGCAAAATGTCCTCCAAGATGGTTTCGTCACGGCTTCCCTGTAGATTAAAAGGTTCTGATGAATCTTCAGACTTTCAGTTCATACACTTGAGTGTGATTAAAGGAGGAGGATTTATATTAGTATATCTTCAGTCTTACAACTTGCTGAGATTCAGATGGTTCAAGCACACTTGCAGTGTGCCAAAACTCCAGTCGTGTTTCTCTGTGCTGGAACCTGGGGTGAAAGAGAGACGCCAAAATGCCATTTTCTGTTGCACACAGTAATCACTGCCCCTTGTCATGCTGGAGTTCACTGCCTGTGTTTCCACATGGCAACCAGCGACCGTGCCTAAAGCAGCCACACAAAGAATATGAAGGAGGTTTTTCCTGTGGTGAGTGGCAAATGGGTTACCTCTCCTCAGCAATGTGAAGTGCCTTTTATACTGGGGAAACAGCAGAAGGGAAGTGGGCTAGAGCAAGTGTCTGGCCAGAGAGACTGTTTATTGCAAGGTTCTGGTAATGTACTTGGAGATAACAGAAGTATTTTAGGTCTCAAAATGTGCTGAAGTCTGCACGCAAAATTTTAACATTTTTTTACAGGAATGTATTTATATACACATAAACCAATTGATGCGGATGTACATGGCACCCATTAGACCCCCAGGATTGCCGGGGGCAAAAGGGAGTACCGTACATTCCGGGGGCTCTGGGCAGTGAGTGAGTAGCAGCCTTGCTCTGTTTAATCATCAGCCCATTGTGTGTCTCAGGGCCTTTCTGCGAGAGTTAATGGGTGAACAGACACCTGCTGGCACACATTTTCGATTGTAACACTCTGTTCTACTCTTTCACTGTAAATTAACTTAAGAGTCAGGTTTACCGCAGTCTGAGCATGCTGTGAAAAACCTCACTTTTGGAACAGCGTGTAACTCTTCTTTGCATGACGAAGGGAGGAACTGGAAAGTACAGAAACAGCAATTGATCTTGTGGCCTGGGCATAGTTGGAAGGACTTTCATTTTTTGCATGGATGACGTATATTTTGTGGGACAATGCTCAAACCATGTGGTCTCACGAGACGTAAAATACATGCTATTGATTCGGTATTTACCGGTGGGCAGGGCTTTCTAGGCACCGCTGGGTGGTGTGGTAGATAACTAGGCTGCCCTCTGCGTGTGAGTAGGCAAGGCAAGGTGCTGGCAGCACATGAGCAAGGCGAGCAGTACATTTGTAGAGTCACATAAATGTCTGAGCTTTGGTTTAGATGAGATGAACCTTCTACGCAGAACAATAAGAAAGTAGCTGTCCTTTCCCTTTCGTGTCCTTGCAAAGAATAATAGATACAGTTATCAGTATTCTTGCCAGTAATTCACCTAGTATCTCAGTTTTAAAGTATTTCATTGTTTCAAGGACAGTTTTTAATATACTGGAGAATATTCCTATCGGGCTGTGGTATCTAGGCATGATCTCACCATTCATACAAGAGGAAAAATAATAGCTTCTTCTTTGAAATGGCCAACCTTACTACAGCTTTAGAAGCACTCTGGGGAGCTGAATAGAAGGAAATGGCAAACTGAAAAGGGTTGCTAAGAAACAATTTCAGATGCTTCCAGATTTTATGAAAAAAAGGACACACCCACCAAACCAGACTAATCATTTCCAAGAGGAAACTATCAGATAGCTATTATTCTATTAGCCAACAATACTGGTTCACTAAATAAGGAAATAATAAGGAAATAGGAGCTTTGGGACCCAGTATAATTAATAAACATGAGTGGAGAGGCTCTCCTGAGGAAGAGCTTTGCACAGGGCCTGAGCTTCCTTCCAGTAAGCTTCCACTTTAATAGCCATGGTGGAGAACCACTTAAACAAGTTGCATACCTGACTGGACATGTTGCGTCGGTGAACAACAGGTGGAAAACCCACCGGAGTGGTCTAGTGTGATGCAAGGAGGGTTCGTGCTGTCATGTCAGCTGGTGTGTGGTATGCACCCTGCAAGGCAGTCCCACACTCCCAATCAGTTACCCGCAGCAGCAGATGTTCTCACCTTCCACTTTTCAGCCATTAAATAGGTATAAGAGAACAACCTTAGAGCTGTCGCTGGTCCCAGATATATTCTTCTTTAATGCACACAGCTTAAGGTGTTTGGTTTTCTGTGTTCCCTACCAGCAATTCTTCATGTTTCTACTCAGCTTACATGGCTGTTGAGGTTCAGTTTTACTGATAATTTGCTTTCCCTTTGTTTCTTAGACTGTTAACCATGTGGTTTTTCTCATCCAACGTATGGAGGAATATTTATATATATCTTAATATCTGCCTGCAAGAGGTCAGAAATGGCACAAACTGGTTCATGAGTAGCAGATGCCCAACAAAGTTCTTTTTTCTTTTTTTCTCTCTTTTTTTTTTTTTTTAATATAAAGTCTTGCAGTCATCACAACTTGCTACAAGAACCATTACATGTGAACAAGTAAATGAACCAAAAAGCAGATCACTGGGCACAGTTTAGCAGAGCAGAAAGCCATAGAATACCTCTCAGAATTAAATGGCCAGTATGTTTTTGGTCCTGGAATAAATTATGGTTACTTTACTTTTTATTTAACTAAGTAACACAGGAATATATGGATATTATGACTCTATTCTCCCATGTTCTTCTTCATGTAATTATACCTTTATACATCTTGTCTTTGTCAAATATATATTTTTTACAAAAGTAAATACAAAACCAAATAGTCTGTGATTTTTGTTATATATTATTATGTTAAAATAATTTTAAATAATTATGTGACACAGTTTCCCACCTTCAACAATTAAAAAATTTCCATTTTTAACTAATAGCAACAACAGAAAAATTATGTACAATGCTTTATTTGGTTGAGGACATCTTTACTAACACCTTGCTAATTGATGCTTGGACCAACTTCTTTTGATGTATTTCAGTTGGAGGCATTTGGAATGGACTCTGAAATACTAGTTTGCATGTAGGAAGATTGTTATTTTGACTTATTTTATTCTAAGGTTGATTGGACCTCCCTTTGACTGTAGGGTGAGAAAAGTTGGCATTCTTCAAAGAGTAGTTTCCTTTTATTAAAATCTTCTGCAGTCAGAGAAACACAGCTTTCATTGTGCTTTATGCTGAGTCATATGCTCAGTGGATGATTGATCAAAGCTTAGTCAGGCCTGGACATGGTAAACTACAAAAGCAACATGATGAATGGAAGCTAAAATGTGTTTCAATGTAGTTCCTGCTTTATGATCAAAATGAAGGAAAATACTCCACTGGGATCTCAAATTGAGGATAAAATTACAAAGTTAAACCTGACAAAGTTTAATTTAAGGTTATATTCTGACTGCCATATAGACATAGAATAGAAAAGTCAAGCAGAAACAGAAAATTGCCAAGTGGACAATGTTACACTCAAGTAGCAACTGAAACTTTTGAATATGAACATTACTCAGGCATTTTGGGGAATCGAAAGTCAAGCGACATTTTCTGACCGCATTCCTGCACTAAACTGACTCCCCTACCATCTACCTCAGTCCAGATCTTTGGAGACAGCGTCCAACAGGAAGGAGGTCTGTCTCCTTGAATGTCAAGTTCTCAACTGCTGTGATTTCCTCCTATCTTTGGTCTTCTGCTTTAATTATCTTTTCCTTTAATTTGTAAGAATGGCACCTGGGGATACGGCCGTATTCTTCTTCCTGTAGATGCTGGGTTTTTTCCCAGTTACTAACTTCATGTCCCATGCTCCTTCACAAGCTGAATACCTACATTTACATGTAGAAATGGGATCAATTTATAGTGACCACACTTGTGTAATTCGTTACCTTTCCGCTCCTTCAGGCCCATGTGTGTCCTTGTAGTTTTGGGCTATAGGCTCTCTGGGATAATGCCTTTCTCAGAAAGTTAGGCAACATGATTATTGACTAGGTTGTTAAATGTAATGATACAACAAATAATGAACAATTAATAATTTTTTTCTATAGCAACAAAGGTGGAGTTCAGTGACAACAATTACTTTAAGAAGGGAGGACAATATTTACAAAGTTCCTATCAGGCAGCTACCAGTAAGCAGATCCTTGTGATCAATGTCCCCAGGAGATGCTAATTTCAAAGGTACCCACGGCGTAAACCCAATGGTTTCTTTAAAATATTTCTTCTGTTTGATGAATGCTAGTGGCCTAGCACAGAGATGCATGCCTCTTACCGTCCATCGTGGACGACTTGGATGTGCTCGTTGTTAGGTTATGTGATAAATTATGTGATAAATTCTGTGATTAGGTGTGGCTCCTCAGCCTGACAGAGGACCCGAGCATGCTGCTGAAAGGGTGGGCAGCCCCAACGACCCCCTGAGAAAGACCTGAGCCCGTGCCTGGGCTGCTCCAGGAGCCAACTACTGGAGGGATCCATATGGTGCATGCATTTGTATGTATTTCCCAGTAACAGGCCATCATCCTGACCAGCCAGCGAGGGAGCAGGGCGAGACTGTTGGTGGTGTTTGTGTTTGCATGAGGGCTGTTTGTGCCTGTATGTGTGGTTAGCTGTGTGGGCACATGCCTGTGCTTAGACTTGCTACTGGCTGGCCCAGGGAACACGGAGTGGTGGCAGCCTGACCTCTATCAGGCCACCGAGTTGGTCAATCCCTGACTTTCGTAACCCCCTTACACATCACGAGGTTGCTGTTGGCAGGGAAAGTGACATAATATGACAATTCCAAAGTATTTCGGATGTTTCCAAAATAGCATGTCTGAAAGCTTAAAAAGCAGATCACCTTTTTTTATCCATTTGGTCAGAGATTGTATTTTAGTCTGCGTAAGTGCAGGTACTGGAAGTGTACTCTCTTGTATCTTGATTAATAATAGCTTTTTAAATAAGTGTGGGTTTAAATGAATGGCAATTGTTTCCCTCGGTGTGGGCTCATGGGAGATTTTTCAGAGTTTGTATGGGCTAACTTATCTTTCCCATACCCCAAGCAGGTACATTTGCACGCAAGAAAGTCCTTTGGTAGAGTTTGAAATGCACATTATTTTGTTTGGTGGATGCTGTTGCCCCCTGGAGGCCAGTTCTCAATTATCACAATATTAGATTGGAACTTAAATTAAAATTTAGAAATGTTTGCTATTATAAACAAAATATTCCCTTTAGCAATTAAAAATACTGTGATTTTAATTAAAAGGGTTTATGAGCTTATCAGAGAAATAACTGATTTCTTATTATGCTAATTATTTTTCCACATTTGCTGTTTAGATTTGCAAATTACTAGACAGTAAAATTTAATTGCTTTTTAAGGGAGATGAATATTTAATTTGAATACAGTACTTGGGAAAAACGAGGATTTTGTGAATGTGTGTGTTTTTGTGTGTGCACGAGTGTTTTAAGCAGCGTAGATGATCAAACCAGGGACTGTGAGTGTCTCCAACGTGCACTGTAGGCACGTCTCTACGGAGTGCCGCTCTTGCACATGTAAGAGCAAGAAAAAGGGCAGTGCAAAGCTGTGAGCAGAGGCAGCCCTGGACCGCGTTCGCGCTTTGTAGCTGCTGAATTGCTGGTTGGCAACAGTCCTGAAGACAAAGGCAGCTCACGGAGCTGAGGGCTTTGCTTGGCCATTGATAACAAGGGTTAAGCTGATGGCAGCTAAGCTAAGGTTAAGCTAAGGCAGTACTCATCCAGCTCCTTCTCCGCTGCACCGACTGCTGGCGAGGGAGTCCGTCTGGGCTCTGTGCTGGGGACACACAGTAAGGGTCACACACCTGGGTGCCTCACAGGCGTCCTGAAGTAGAAGCTAGGTTTCTGCATTTGTGTAAAAAAACCAAAGCACTCTCTTTTTCCCTTCATTTCTGGGCCTGCTGGAGACTTCGAGCTCATTACAGCAGTTTGGTGGATGATGACTCTCTGCAACTGACATCCAGCCTAGATAGCAGTGACTGTTAGTCCGTGGCCATCGGAGTAAAATCTGAACTACTGAGCCAATTACACTGGTAATAATTAATTGGGCTCCCCATGCAGAAAGGTATTTCTCTATGTGAGTAGGAGTCTATTTCTAAATATTTAGTTCTTACAGGCATTGCTAATCATTATCACTAGTGGTATTATGAATTAAGTATTAATTTATACATGTCTAATTGTTTAGCTTTTGCAATTAGTCCCTTGTCTACACTTGCAATTAGACTGTTTTTTTCTTCATCAATGCTGTACCACCCACCCTTTTTTCTCTGCTTGGCGCTCTGGTTTCTGCTGCTTCCCCAGCCCCATCGTGTGCTGGAGTTAGTTATTCTTTGCTGAGCTTCCTGACCCAGTGAGGGCCAGAGTTGGAAGAGAGAGCCGTGCCAGCAAAAAGCAACACCATACTAGCACAGGAAGGAACAGGGAGTCTGTGAAGAAAACACGGCGACGGCAGCGCTTGGTACTGCTTCTCCTACCTGGTGCCTAACCCCAGGGAGCACAATTCACGTTACGCTTTGTAACCTTCATGCAAAATATGATGCAGTCTGTGGCACTGAGCTTGGTTAGTACTTCAGGTGAGCTGTGTGACAGTCTGCTGAGCTGCTGAAAAGCACAGGAAAGGTGCCTGTTAAGGGGTGCAGCAACTGGGCTTGCACTAGTTATTTTCTGTCAGCAATATCGGTACCATATGCAGTATGCTCAAGTGTTATAATATAGCAGGGCAATACCAGTTCAAATGATTATTGCTTTTTGTGGGCTCAGCTGCAAATAACGATTTCATACAAGCCAAGACGCCAGGAATTTGTAGTTGAAGCTCCCTCGGTATGCACCCTAACTAAATAAAAAGATTAAATTTTCCTCCAGTGGGAATATTCAGTCCATGACATAACTCAGCAGTGTTGAAACACTGACAAATACTTAAATTCTGAGGATGAGCTGGTGGTTTGAGTCTCATCCTATGACATTATGTATATATACCTACACCTTGTTTTTCACATATATCTCCTGCATACATGAATGATAAACTTTAAAGAGTCACATGTAAACCAGCAGGAACAGTCTATTGCTGTTCCATCCACAATTCTAGCTTTAGAAATAAAGACATACAGAGACAGAAAAGCGCTGAGGATGCCCATAACAGTGAATGGAAAAGTCCCTACTCTCCTGCCTCCCTGCAAGTTTCCTCTGTTTCTTCTTGGCAGTTCCCATCCTGCTTCACCACACCTAATCCTCCAGCTGGGCTCCTCCTTATGTTACCTTCAGTAGATTTTTTTTTCCTTATCCGGCAGCTCCTGGGTGACCAAGCTTGTCAAGTAAATGAGGTTACCCCCCCAGCTGCCACCTGCGCTCCCGCTGTGGAGATGCTGGCACAGCCTGGGCAGATGGGGGTCCTGACTGGGCCCCCAGCCTGTGGGCTCTTAGCAGCCTCTTTCCAGGCAGAGGAGGGGGATGGGTGCATCAGGAGGACATAGCAGAGGAGAAAGGAGGGCACTGCAGAGACTTGCACCCCATAAACAAGTCAGTTCAGAGGCAGGCAGGATGTCCAGCTCATCCTTCAGTGAAGATTTAGCACAGCCTTGCCAAAATTGTCAGATGGTAGGTCTGGTTGGTGGACCTCAGATCAGGGTGAAAACGGGTTTTCAGGGCAGGGGAGGTTTTACCATGTTGAAAATGGGTGAAATATCTGTCTGCTGTCCTTTTTGAAAGGACAAAACAAAACAAAACAAACAACAAAAAAATATCTGTGCATTATTCGCAGGTAGGTGGCTTAGAATGGTGAGGGAAAAATCAATATTTTTGCTTTTAAAATGTTATTTATTTCTCTTGGTTTGCTTGAGACTTTAGTCATGACAACACTTGAGAAATAGAGCCTACGCATGAAAAGAGACCTCCTGTAAAAGGGAAGGGTCTCAGGCTTAGGGCTGAAGCTGGCAGAGGGTGACTAAGGTCAAGGAGGGTGAACAGCATCGTCTGAGAGATGCACCTGCTGAGCTCGCTCTGCAGAGAATGCGACTGGAGAGTCTGTACCAGGTTTAACACACAGAGAGTCATGACTGTCGCCTGAAATCCTTCAAGAAAACTGAACAGCCGGTACAGGGAGACTGGGGCACTGAGGAAAAATTAGGTGTTTCCTCCTAAGGCAAAGGTGGTCTCGGAGATAAATAATCCAGGTGTGCTGACTTTTGCTGTGTATTATTTCAGTTAGTTAAAAAGGGGTGTGTGTGTGTGTGTGTGAAGGCAGATCTTAAAACCGTGTTGCTTTGGAGAGGAGAGGAAGTTAAAATATCCACTTCTGTTTGAAATATGCCTCTCTTTCCTGTAAAAACCTCCAGTTTTAGGAATGGGGCTTTAATGGTGACCACAAGGAAGGTTTAGGCTAACCATGGTAGCAGTGACAGCTAATCCCACCTTCTGTTTCTGCTCTGACCACAAAAATACAAACCCCAACAGGCCCAAAGGCGGTGACGAGGTGAGGACTGCCCTGTGCGTGTGCTGGGTGGTATTTACGGTGACAGGAATATGAATAAAGTGTGCTCCAGAAAGGCGTTAATAGCCGTCAGTTACAAATACCGCGGCAGGAAGGAGAACTAAAACCGGCATGCAGTTTCTTGTGTTGATGATGGAGGGCAAGTATAGCCACAAACGGAAGATCTGAGAGAGAAAAAGGTATTTGTAAATAACAGTGAGGAGGAATTCTAAATTGGAGCAACTGCCCGCCAACCACAGCGTGGCCCTGGGGCTATCTGCGCCGCTGGCGGGGCCGGAGCTTGGCTGTGTCTCCTGCTATGGATGGATGGATGGATGGATGGATGGATGGATGGATGGATGGAGGATGTCACTGCTGCATCTGTGTGCACAGAGCAGCTGGCCAAGGCACTGCAAAAATTGGCAGGACTTCCAACACTTTTCTCCTAAGTAAAAGTGAAGGGGGAAAAATTAAAAATCAAAAAGACTTGTGGACACAAAAAGATGTTGTGCATTGCGATGCTTCAATAACCCCATCCTTAAAACCCCTGAGAATCATTAGCTACATTTAGGAGTATTGCTCTTGCCAGGCCTAACTTACTCAGCCCACTAACCCCCAAACCTCTGCTCAGCTGTTCTGGTCTAAGCCAGCATGACTGACTGCGGGCGCAAAACACACAAGGCCTTTGGAAGGTCCCTTCCCATAAATTACTTCCAATGAATTATTTACAGTTTACATTAGCAGCCGCACCCTACACAATATCATTAAACTTTACGAGGGTTTGAATGAGCAGCTGCATCTTACACAATATTTTTTTGTCTTCACATGTAAAGACACCAGTTCTTTCCAGGCTGTTCACTAGGCAAGTAACATGATTGTTTTATTAAACCACAGGGCGAACTGCCATTACTGCTTGAAAAATTGTACCTCTGTTTATAGTAAAGTATTAACAGTATTTCTTAAAAGCTAGCTTACTTTGGACTTACGGGTAAGGTGTGTGTCTGTGTGTGTGGAAACTTACTCTGACAATAATTTAGAAAATGAGTTCATTTCAGAGTTATGATTACAGCCACAGTGCTAATGACTCATGGCATAGGAATCTTTTGGGTGATACCTGTGATGGAGAAAGCTCCCTGCCTTCATTCTCATCCTAACATGAGGACTTCTGCAGCTGTTAGCAAAAAAGCTGAAGGAGCTGACCCTGCTTAGAGATTGGAGATGTTTTAAGCTTGGGCAAGTTTAGTCTGGTGGGGATATGATGTTGGGGCCGGGCTTTGCTTCCATGCAAGCTGACACAACCCAAGGCGAGTTGGTACCTGGGGTCTGATAGGACTTACAGGGTTTCCCATATAGGGTCTAAGGTGGGCAAGGTCTCCTGCAAGGGGCTTGGAAGCAGTCGTGTGTCCCACAGCCACAGCTGGCTGAATGCAAAGACCAGTGGGGACAAATGTGTCTTCGGATTTTCCTGTAATGCAAAGTGTGAGGATGTTAACCTGAATCCATAAGCCATGGTGCCAATGACTGGATGAAGTTGGCATGACAAATGTACCTGGAGCAGCTGTGTCGGAGCCACACTTGGGCATCTGCCAGGCTCTTAACCTCTCCCACCTCTCAAACCCAGAGACAGAGTGTGGCTGTTCCTTCACCCCTCAAAACACCTTCATAGCAGGGGATATAGGCCTGTGCTCCACATTCTGGGTCCTTCCTTTGCCCGGAAGAGACTCGAAGTAAGGATTTCCAAACCAGAGGCTGGATCAAAAAAAGGTAGTGATTCACATGGGAGTGAGCCTGACGGACAGTGAGAGTTGGTGGTACAAGCCACCTGCATGCAACACTGGAGCATTGTCAGCTGGCTTTTCCTAAACAGTCTTGCACATTTGTTTTTTGTTTCTGACTTATACAAAGGAGCAACATCCAAGTGTGTTTTGTAAATTGACGAATGACAAACCAGGTGGTTGCTTTTCTGACTTCTCTTCCTTATAAGCAAGGCCTCCCCTACCCCCTGCGGTTCAGCAGAAGTAAACAGTGTTCCCTGGTCCAAAATTTAGCTTTCCTCTAGCTCCTCATAACATTTAGCTCACAGCAGATAATGCCATTACTCAGAGATCTCCAATTTAAGTGTCATAAAATACTAATTATAATAAGGCGCTTGGTGCCTCTCCCCGGGTGAACCAGCTCTGGGTGCTGCTGAAGTCCTGTTGGGCAGGAGTTACTGGGACAGGCGAGAAAGGTGCCTTGTCATGCGATGGAACAGGTTAATTACAAAACTTGTCATATTATTGGTGAAGCTAATTAATGTCATTAATTTAGTAGAGTCCTGGTTACCTCTGGAAAATAGCTGATAACCCCAATAGCAAATTATGGGTAATTTGGTACAAGACCACTCAGGTTTATGGTTACATGGCAAAGGCGCCTTTTGCTGACTTTCAAGTAAGAGTCCTGAGTAACACCTGGGCAGAAGGAGCAGCACAGAATATCCACGGGGCAGAAAGTGCCTTGTTCTGGTTTCCTGGGACCAAGTCCTGGTGTTTCTGGGGAGTAAAAGAGGATGTTGCCCATGTCCACTAAGGGACTTACGTCTGGAGTTCACCTTCCCAAGGATACTATTTGTCAAAGCTTGCTTGCTTGCCCTGTGTTTAAACTCTACTACACAGTACTAATGGGCTGCATTCTTTATTCTCTCTACGGGTTTGTAAAGAAATAGTTCTTGTCAGAGACGTTATGCACGTAGACTTGCATGAACTCAAAGTTAATGTGGCTTTCAGCCACCCTTCTACACCTGCCCTTTGTGAAGATGTATTTCAAAAGCCATTTTCCCGACAGCTGCTGAGCTGGTGATAGATGGGGTTTCATCAGTAGGGCAGATAGTTACAAGCTGACATCCTGGTTGACTGGGTTATTGGAGCTAGCGGGTTACAGAAAATCCTTAGGGATGCATGTAGAAGCATGTAAAACCACCAAGGAAAAGAGCAACATAAAGTCTTTATCTTTGTTATTGCTCAGAGCTGTGATAATTGTCCCAAAGGCTAGGCTGGCGTTGGAACTGCTGGCTCAGTGTAGCAGAGAAGCCCACTTAAGCTAAACACACACCTTTTATTTTGTTGTATCTCCTCCCTTACAACACATTTATTAATCTGTGAGTGCTGATGTAACAAATACACTATTACATCTGGCTTGCTACAGCCTGTTGCTAGGAGTGACTGGGAGGCTGGCAGAGCTTCCCAGGGATTCACCAATGCTGGGAAGCCCTGCTGCGGTTTTCGGGGCGTTTCTCCCCAAATCTGCCAAGCCCAGTCTGGGTTCTGGTAGCACAGGGTGGGGGAGCAGAGCCTCCGGCACACGCTGCGCCACGCCACTGGGTCATACAGCCGGGCAAAGGGCAGAGGGCCTTCGACTCCCCATGGAAGTGCGAGATTGTATATGAGCTTCTAGCTGCCTCGAATGGTCATACAGGGGGCCTGTAATGAAACGAAGGAAGAGTGAAGATGACATCTTGCCCCCACACTGGGGAGGGTTTGCTAGCACAGATTTCCAGGGGACCGCTGTTAAAACAACAGGAGAGGTTTTTGTGTAAAAGCAGTTCCTCCTGGCTGTGTTGGCAACTGCGACGCTTTTGCCAAATGAATCTTGCATCTAGAGCTCTTGCCATTGTAAGTGTGTCAGGCAGGGGATGAGAAAGAAATCATAGCTGCACTGACAGTACCTTTCAACACCGGTGAGGAATGCCTACGATCACACACAGAGACGGGAGATGAGTAAGAGAGTCGAGGCCACGTTCTGCTCCAGCTATGCAGGGATGTTGAAGAACAATAAAGTGGAGCAGTTTGCTTAGGAAAGTTTCTCAGGGCTGCAGGATGTTGGATATGTGCCCCTATTCTTTTGGAAAGTAATGGCATTAGGTCATGGAGAAGAGAAAGGAAGACTCAGAGTCTTCTGAAAAATGGCCTATTACGTCCCTGTTTTTTCCCTTTTCAGTCCAGGGAAAAAATTGTGCAATGCAGGTGATGGATGTGTTGCATTTACAAAATCAAAAGATGGAGAGTCAGTTCTTGCAAAACTCAAACTCGGGTTGGGTTGCATAAGAGAACAGACCTGGCACTGCACTTGATCTGATGTGAATGGAAAGTTGTACATGTGCTGCTCTGTTTCTATAGATCAGGAGTTTGCAGCAGATTGTGTCCTGCCTGATCAAACTTTCACACTGTGCATAGAGTTAGGTGGTGTGAGACAATTTCTGTCAGGAGGCTTTGGCAAGCAGAGTGCTCAGCTACTCTGGGCCTTGCAGCATCAGTCAGAATTTTGATCTACAGATCCTGAAGCGTTCAGGTTAGCGCACTGACTACATCTACTTGGAGTTTCCTGTGCCCTTTCTCACCAAAACCTGAAAATCCTGTGCTGAAGTACGGTTTGTTACTGCCTTGCTTACAGAAGTGGTTTTGTTTGCTCTGTTGCTGCAGATACCTGAATAAAAAGCCATTTGTCTTTTCGGAAGGGGCTTAAAACTGTTAAGGTGACTTATTTTCATTCAAGCATTTGTAATCACGTTATGTCTGGGCATGATTTTTTTCCTTCCCCATAATTAGACCAGCTTGCAGTCTTTATGCCATAGGTTAAATATTGTGAGTAGAATCTTCATAAAAGACAAATGTCAAACATTTTTATCGGCACTATTACTGGTTTTTTTGGATATGTAATGCAAGTATTAAAGTCTGAAAAGGTTCTGCTCACTATGTTGTCAAACCCATTTCTGTGGCAAAACTTGCAGCACACTATTTGCTTGTAATGACTGGCCCACATAAATTGCAGTAATGCCATCTTAAATCCATTGTTTTCAATGCAGAATTAACAGCATTGTTAAAGCATATTTTTTTCATTCAATTTCTAAAAATCTGGCTGTTCTGTACCTACTAGCAAGTACTGAAGTGTTTACAATCATGGTGAGCTGAAGGTCTGTTTTCACAACCATATTATGTTGGTGAATGCTTCAAAAGGAGCTGACGTCAGCCCGCACATGGAGGGTTGACTTTCCCTTTAATATGTAGCCAGTGTCTGTAAATGGCGAAGGAAACCAAGCATGTAGACGTTTGGGGACAAGGTTCTTAACTTACAGAAATCACCGCGGCCCGGCGGAAATTGGTGAAGCTACGACAGCTCGTTCCCTGCAGTGGATGTGCCCTGTGGCTTCTTCAAATGTCTGTTTGTGTGGGTAATGTGGGACAGGCTGAATGTGGCCATCCACACTGACTAATGTCCTTCCATGGGAATAGGACACCACTCTCAAAAACACTACTTTTGCGAACCGTGCTGCATAGGAACTGTTTTCTTTCTGGCAGTGCAAAGGAATGATTCTGCAACCTGCACTCAGAAAGACTCTGTTTCTTACTAGTTATTAAAAGGTCTCTAAGTACATCAGTGGTAAAAGTCCTGGAACTATGTGGCCAGTTCAGAAAACATCTAAAAACTTCAGGATATATTCTTACAGGTAAGAATATCAAATATGCTTGTTTCTAGGTGTCAGGACTGAAGACCCCAGCAGGTGTCCAGGTATTACTGATTCAGGCCTCTAACAGGGTTGCTATTAAATAGGTCCAGGAAAGATCTCAGTATCCCTGCTCATCTCCACATCTTCACAGGGATTTACTGTCACTGGTGTTTTCTCTGCAGCAGATAATTTTGCCAGCATTGTGCACATGGAAATGAGTTTGGCCCTTAAAATAGAAAAAGAGAAGAAAAAAATATCCATAGTTGTAAGCCAGAACAACTTACAATGAACTTTTAAAGAAAAAGCATTTGCCATCCCTTCTTCAAAACACAGTGTAATTGCTCTAAATTTATTCCTACTCATTTTCTTGTCCCTGGTGGATATGACATGAAGAAACAGACTGAAAGTAAGGGAAGGAAGACTTAGGCAAGGCATTGAAAGCAGAGATAGTGAAGCACTGGGACACATTGCCTGGAGAGGCTGTGGAATCCCCATTACTACTGTTTGATGTTTGTCTTATATAAGGTAAGACAAGTGTTTGTAGGGAATGACAGAGTTAGTGATTTTGCCCTAGGAAAAAGAGTGGATGGCCTCTTCAAGTCTCTTTCAGATTCCTGCCATCCTCTCCTTTCCTTTCCCTGTGATTTATGTTTCCTTGAGGTTTCTGCCTGCCCTGTCCTATTTTCTTAACTGCATATTATGCAGGACTGGCATATAATTGTTGGATGTTTGAGTGTAATAAGCTGTTTTCATTTTCTTTGATTTTCCAACTACATTTTGGTTGTTACATATCTGAAATAGCACATGACCTTGTTAAACCACACTTCGGTAAACCGTAGCTTAAAACAAAGAATGCTGGTTTGGATTTGGAGTTCAGCAAAGAACAAACCAATCTCATGCTACTGTCCTGCCAAAGAAAGATGTGGTACGCTTGAGGTGAAGGTCCTCAGAGGCCACGCAGAGGCCAGTGAGCCATCTCCTCAGCCACAAAGTGTACGGGTTGGATCATAGGGAAGGTATTAACTATAGGATTGCCTGGGTGGTCTTCATCCCTCAGCCTGCCTGATTTGCAGACTCTACAAACCCCCACTCAAGAGATGAGCAAGGAAAAAGACAAAAGAGTGCTTCTTTCCAGGGTAGGTGAACCGCACATTTCACTCTGCCCTTCAGTCATGTTGCTTGAAGCCAAGCTTCTGTTGAGTAATGGAGTCAAAACGGACCACTGTGTCCTCCTGTGATGTTAAAAGCGTAAAACCCATCCTCCAAAAAAATCAACTGCCCTAGGGGTGGAAGCACAGCCCTACCATTTGCCATGGACTGATCCAGACCACACTGGGAAAGGGTGCAGTGCCAGAACACCTGCAATACATTGATGACATCGTCGTATGGGGCGACACAGCAGATGAAGGTTTTGAGAAAGGGAAGAAGATCATCCAAGTCCTTCTGAAAGCTGGTTTTGCCATAAAGCAAAGTAAGGTCAAGAGACCTGCACAAGAGATCTAGTTCTTAGGAATAAAATAGCAAGATGAACGTTGCCAGATCCTGATGGACGTGATCAACAAAACAACATCAGTGTCCCCACCAATGAGCAAAAAGGAAACACAAGCTTTCCTAGGCATCATGGGTTTCTGGCGGATGGATATTCCAAATCACAGTCAGATTTTAAGCCCCCTCTATGCAGTGACCCGGAAGAAAAATTATTTCAAATGGGGCCCTGAGCAGCGGCAAGCCTTTGAACAGATCAAGCAGGAGATCGTGCATGCAGTAGCCCTTGGACCAGTCTGGACAGGGCCAGAGGTAAAGAATGTGCTCTACACCACAGCCGGGGAGAATGGCCCTACCTGGAGTCTCTGGCAGAAAGATCCAGGGGAGACCCAAGGTCGACCCCTTGGATTTTGGAGCTAGGGATATAGAGGATCTGAGGCCCGCTACACTCCAACCAAAAAAGAGATACTGTCAGCTTATGAGGGAATTCAGTCATGCCACAGATTATCCCAATTCCACAAAATGATCCCATGTGCATTGGTCAGGGAATTTGACATTAGGATGCCTTTTTCTGAAGAGTTTTACAAAACCTCCAGAGTAGAATTTGAGGCTTGTTCTGTTTCAGTGCATATATGCATACATACATGAGAATATGCCCACAGGGAAGTAAGCCTACAGGCCAGGGCTGGGTGCTGCAGCTCTTACGTAGGTAGTCCTCTGACTTTGATTTGAATATTTGCCACAGATAATGTAAGAAGGCCTCGGGAGGACTTATAAATCTTGACCCCATGCTACCTTTGCATAGCCCCGAACACCAATACTGCTGAACATTAAACTCCTTCGTGTTTTATCCCAGTGCAGGCACAAGCAACAGACGTCTTTGCTGCAAGCAGCGGAGCGATTAGAGCATGACAAGGTTTTCCTTCTCTCAGCAAAGTTTGGTGGGTCAGTCTAAAAAACCTACCACTTGACTGCCCACCCTTTGTGCCTGGAGCACCCATCGACGTTGACGGATACTGGTTTAACAATATGGGTACCTGGGATTAAGGTAGCAGATGGCCCTAAGTATTGGATTTCACATCACCAAATTACCCTTAAGAATCAGCTATAGAAATAATACAAGGGTTAAAGTGGAGGGGAAAAAAAAAAAAAAAAAAAAGAGACTTTGGGGCCATCAAGGTCTATATTTATATCTTACTGCCATGAAGCAACCAGTGCCTGAAATTAGCGGTTGAACGGTTGTGTTCTCAGAGAGTGGTCATGAATGTTTGTGCATGGGGGATGTTTTTCTAATACAGACCAGGACTCCCCTATAATTAGAGGTGTCAGGTGGTGCGTTCACTTCAGCTCCTCGCTCAAAAATAGGATTTGGGGAAGCGGGGAGGCGTGCAGGGGGATGTCGCAGGTTCTTGGTTTTTGCACAAGGCGTACCTAACATGGTAACGCACAGCATGACTGATATCAGTTTGAAGCTAGCTGGGTTTTATGGTTTTTTCCTGCTCTTAACCAGACCTGAAAAGCACTCCCAGGCTGTGGCTTCAGCAACCGGCAGCGTGAGGCCAGCTGAGTTGTGTAGACTCCCACAAAGGGTGTCTTGCTTCCGGCAGATGTCCCAGATACCAAGCCATTCGATCCCACCACAAAAATAGTTGCGTAAAATATTGTGCATTGACTCTGGCCTGACAGCGATGGGGCTGTTCCGCTTCACTGGGCGGGTGGAAACATCCCGCCGCAGCTGTGGCTTGTGTCCAGCAAGCCTTCTCCCTCCTTGGGCCGTCGAGGTGCCTCTGCATGAGAATGAGAAAGGGAAGAGATGTGGGGGAGTTTTCCCTTCCCGTTCACAGCAGTGCTTTTAAAAACTGACACGCACTTTCCTAGCAGACTGCTGGCACCTAGCTTTGCTGCCCCAAGGGATGGGAGAGGGAACACATCAGGACTTAAGGCTTCTGACACATTTCAGGAGTGTTGCTTTGCCTTCAGGAAAATAAGGACCTACAGCCAAACCCTCAGCTGGTGTCAACTGGCAGTGACTGGTGACGGTAGCACGGGGAAGTTGATTTACACCTGCTAGGGATCTGGCCCTGGAGAATAACCTGAAGGAAGCAGAGTATTTTGATTTGAATGACTCAAGATGGTGAGGACCCCATACACTCCAAAGCATCGTTAGTGTCAAGATGCTCTTGGTCTTAATGCCACTTTCTCTTTTCAGTGTTGTGCACTTCCCACCCGTGACCCTTCCCAGCCTTGCCATGAGCAGGGCTACGCCGTTACAGAATTTGAAGATGGTATCCACTACTGGCCGCTGCATGCATATATTTTTCAGAAAATCATGCCATAAAATCATGCAACAGATTATCCCAATTCCACAGAATGGTCTCATGTACATCGGTCAGTGATCATGCAAGAATGCTGCTTTAAAAAAAAAAAGTTCCTAGCCAGAAGAGCCCTTGTGTTTTGTTCAGTGGGTTTCAGACCTGTCTGAAAACTGCCTCTGCCTCCTGGTTTTACAGGGTGTGGACTGTCCATCTGAGCTGTGAACGAGCGCCAGGCACTACATCTTGAGAAGCAATAACCTGGTACCGTCATCAGCAACCTCGGTACTTCTGCTGGGCCGCTGTGTGGGGCAAAGCCCGCACTGCCCGACTTGCAGGCAGAGAGAACGAAACTAATCCCCCTCGGAAAGTTCAAATGTGCTGCAGCCACCCGTACCACCCCATGCCTCTGCTGCTGTTGGCTTGCACCGCTTGAGGAACGCGGGGCATGCAAACAGGTGCCAGCTCTTCTGACGCAGGCTGTAAATGTCACTGTTGCTCAAGCCTAATGTAAGTTATTTTAAAAGCTGTAAAACAGTGAAAAATGAGCTCTTGCACTCTCTTGCTTTTCATGAGGTGTCCTCTCTCAGTTTCTGGTGTCCAGGACTCTGGTAATCCTCTTCAGTGTCGTTGCAAGCGTGAACTGCTGTGACTCCCAGCTGTAGCAGCACAGGGCTTTTACACCCTTCCCAGTCTCAAAGCAGCAGTATTTTCTGGGGCGCTGGCAGTTTGTTTGGTTGTTTATTTGTTTTAGAAGCGTCTCCAACCACAGTGGATTTTCCCATTTTCTAGGAGAACTACTGTAGGCCAAAATTGGAAGAATGAGATACCATACAATCATGGAATGGTTTGGGTTGGAAGGGACTTTAAAGCCCATCTAGTTCCAACCCCCTTGCCATGGGCAGGGACACCCTCCACTAGACCAGGTTGCTCAAAGCCTCATCCAGCCTGGCCTTGAACACTTCCAGGGATGGGGCATCCACAGCTTCTCTGGGCAACCTGTTCCAGTGCCCCACCACCCTCTCCAGGAGGAATTTCTTCCTGATACCTAATCTAAATCTCCCCACTTTCAATTTAAACTCATTACCCCTTGTCCTATCACTACAGGCCCTTGTAAAAAGCTCCCCTCATGCCCCCTGCCCCCCTCCCCACGCCCCAGCTTCCTTGTAGGCCCCCTTCAGGTACTGGAAGGTGCTATAAGGTCTCCCTGAAGCCTTCTCCTCTCCAGGCTGAACAAGCCCAACTCTCTCAGCCTGTCCCCATAGCAGAGGGGCTCCAGCCCTCAGAGCATCCTCGTGGCCTCCTCTGGACTCGTTCCAACCAGCTGATATCCTTCTGATGCTGAGGGCTCCACAGCTGGATGCAGAACTGCAGGTGGGGTCTCACAAGAGCAGAGTAGAGGGGGAGAATCCCCTGCCTCCATCTGCCGGCCACACTTCTCCTGATACAGCCCAGGATACAATTGGCTTTCTGGGCTGCCAGTGCACACTGCTGGCTCGTGTTCAGCTTCTCATCCACCAGTACTCCCAAATCCTTCTCCTCAGGGCTGCTATAGGAGATATGAGAGAGAAGGTAATAGGTCAACATCTGCCTAGGTCAGGAAAGTGGGAAAACTAAATTGACTGTCAGTATGAAAACCATGTAGAATCAGAAGAAAAGTTCATCTGCTCCCCTGTTCTGTCTCTGGCTTGTGCTTAGACCCGAACAAGTATGTGGTCCTGCAGCATCCTCCAGAATGAGATTTCCTGGCTAGTAATCAGGTTCCAAGACTTACTAGGCTGAAGGTTCTTCCCTCTTTATATTTAGAGGTCCTTTTAAGGACCTTCCCTCTCTGGCTTTTCCTACTTGCTTCTTGAACCTGTTTATATTTCTGTTACACAGAGCATCTCATGGTGGTGAGTTTCACCACTTCACTCGATGGGGACAGAGTGAGGGGCTGTCATTTCTCAGTCTGCTGCAAGAAGCACAGAAAGCACAGGAAAACAGCAACCCCACCGGACTGTGTCAGCGCCCAGCAGTAATGTGAAAATCAGAGATGTCAAGTGGAGTGGGATTTGTCTGTGCCATGGAGCAGCAACATCTAGCATTAAATAAGCATTATTGCTTGCCTTCATCTGGGTTAGAGGGGTACAGAGGGACAGTGCCAGGTCCTGGTCAAGCTAGGTGCTAGGATATCTGTACTGTTGATCAGTCTTGTTGCAGCAGTGCCTAAAGGTCCTACCTTGGATCTGATCTGCATTTTCAAGGTGCTGTAAACATGAAGCAAAAAGACAGCTGAGCTCCAGAGAGATGGCTACTGAAATATTTAATGAACAAGAGCCAGCGGATTCAAGTGGTTGCCCAAGGCTGTAGATAGCCACTACCTTTCTTTTGCCATTTCTAGATTTGCTGGATGCCTGAACTGGTGCTAGAGAGTGGAGGTTTTGGGACCACCTGTCAGACCATAAACAGAAAAATGGGAAGGCCCAGTTGGTTTCTTAGCTCCATGGGATGCTCTGCATGGAGCAGCCTCTGACCCAGGATGGAATGCAGGGCTGTGTCCAACACATCGGCCAAATTTATCTCTGCTCTTGATACTCCTGCAAGGTGTTAGTCCAGTCAAAAATCAAATTCTCTTGTCAACACCAGCCACTCAGAAGGGCAACAGAAGTGTCTATCAGTGGGTGAGCCAGCACAACGCTTCCCTAAGGAGGTGTTTAAAGGGGAGGGTGCCCAGCTCCCTGTCTTTGCCCTTTGCCTTCACCAAGACGTTTGAAGTCTGAACCATTGCCTGACAGTGAAGAAAAGACAGCCTCTTCCTCTGCAAGCTACAGTGTGTTTTGAAATAGGTTTTCATTTTCCTTAGCAGTGATAAAAACATGACCCCTGTTTTATTTTCTTCATTGGTGTATCAGAATAGGAACAGGCCTGTGGCTTTAAAAATCGTGTGTCCTAGGCCATCCTTACATCTGCTCATGGACTTTACAACCTGCTGCTAACAACTTTATTTACTAAGCAGAACGCAGAAAAAAAACAAGCAAGCAAGCAGAAAGCTCTAAAACATAATGTAAATCGTCATGTTGTTAAAGCCAGGTTGTGAGCAGTGCTTTTAGCTGGGGTATGTTGTATAAGTGATTCCTTTGCTGTTGTGGAAGGCAAGGTAGAAGAGAAGGTAAAAGCATAGTGCAAGGACAGTGCAATACTAACAATGCTGTTTGTGAAACTGTCCATTGTATTGCTTAGTATCTCAGTAAAGAAGGTCAAATATGTGCTGTTAAATATGAGCTAAGCCATGGTCTTTATGGTTTGGTATTGAAGAATATTGTTTGATAAGGCACAAAGATAACGCTGGTAATTAGTTATTAATTCTTTTTCTTCCTTTGCTTGAAACTCACCTTGAAAAGCTTGAAATAGCATTCTCTGGTTGAAACAGGCTTGTGTAGCTGGTTGGAAAGGAACAGAAGACTTGACCTATCACAGGAGAATGGTGGGCCAGCATCAGTTATGGTATAGATGAGAATATCTCAAGAAACTCATTGAATTTGTTTGTAAAGTTGTTAAGTGAAGAGGCAGTCTGTCGTATTTGTACTTCATGCAGGCCAGCGTCTGAGTTTTCTGTTGGTCTGAATGACAGCACACAACTGATGGCTTGCAAATACCTTTCTATAAGGATCAAATCCATTTAGGAGCTTAAGTTACAATGTATACATAGAGGTATGTTTCTCACAAGCATCTAAAATGTGATCTGACACTTGTTTTTTAAAAAATAGCATACGATGATACACGTGCTTTTTGTATGCTAGTATATTAGCCCTAAAAAATGCCTTAACTTAGTATTTTTTGTACGCCACTTCCCCCCCCCCCCCCCCCCCAAATGTTTTGACATGTTGTGGAAGAAAAATAAGTAGCAACAACTGTGTTTGTACAGTAAGTAAGGACCTGTAACTTTACAGATAGGATTCTAGATCAGGGTTGAAGAACTGCCAGGAGACTTCTGCGGGCAGAAGGATGTGGCTGGAAGAGTGTGCAAATGGCTCACCTTGTTGAAACAAGCCAAAACCAGATAATTTATTACTAGATAATTGCATCAAATCAAGATTGAGGTAAATGCAATTTTGCCTGTGGAGACAGATAATATAATGTAGCTAATATAGAACAGGAAAACAGACTTCAGCGGTGAAATTGGTTCCTAATATCGCTTCAGGGGAATCAGTAGATGTTACAATGGCAACAAATATGACTCATATTGTCATACAGAAATCATATATATATATATGAACACGGACTTTTTGATATATATGAAAAGGACCTTTTTTAATATGTTAGTAATCACTTTTAATAATGTAATTATTAAATGCCATATTTCTTGGTAAGTTAGCTAGGGTGTTGTAAAAGCCTTTATCTAAGATTTTTTTGGGAAGTATTTGGAGAGGTTCACCGAAGTTACGCTGCTGCTTAGTACTCCAGCATTTTCATGTGATACCATGGGCCGTAGTCTGCTCTCACTTACGCCAAGTAAACCCAGTGTAAAAGAAAGGGTGTTTTCCCACACGGCTTCCAGGCATCAGTGATGTGGGCATCAGTGCCTGTCTTCCATCATCCATCCCATCACTGCTGGGGACATCCAGTTCCTCCGGCACCACTGCAGCCACACAGAGAGCCTGGCTCAGGCAGAACCGGGCATCTCCCATTGCAATGACTGCAAAAGTCACCCGCCCTAGACGAATTCCCTTGATAAGGGCCGTCCCATTGATGTCCCCCTGAAGCATGTGCATGTTGGAGAGATGCAGATTGAGACTGACCACAGTCAAAGAAGACATCGTTAACTCTTCCTTTGCTCGTCCTCCAAAATGAGATAGAGGAAATCTGGGTTTTGGTAATAATCCATTTTTACTAGAGGAGTATGCTCAGTAAGGTTAGTGGTTCACCACTGGGGGAAGGGTGGAAAATTTCTTGACTTATTTCTGTGGGGTCAGTGTGGTGTCTGCGGCTTGTCAGAGACCCCAGGACAACGCAGAAACATAGTTTTCCGCATGTTGATTTTCAAGCAAAGGATGAGACCCCTGAGTTCATGTGGGCTAGACTGAGGTATAGGGAAGGTCACTTCTGTGCACGATTATGAAACTTGTCCTAATTTACTCCTTCGAACAGCAGTTTGATCTACATATCCACAAAAGGTTTCCTGATTGTGTACGTGTGTGTGTGCCTGACATAAATAAAAGATGCACCGAAGAACGGAAGATACAGAAAAGAAATCCCATAAGGTATTTTTAAACAGAGCAGCTGCATGTCTGGTCTCTTTAGCTTTATGTTAATTTTCTGAGAAGTGCAAATTCTTGTTCTTTCAGCTATTCTATAAAACTTCTCTTTTCAGCCCAGGCACCAACATGTTGCTCTCCTTTTTCCCCTTTTCCCCATACATCTGCATCAGGCAGACAGTATTCGTTCAGCAAGACCGCTGAAGTCACTGCCATTCAAACTTATGCTATGATGTATTACATTCTCCTCCTTGACTCTCATAAATAAAACGTCATTCTTCGTCTACTCGGAGACCAGGAAAGGGACAATTTGGCTACAAAAGGACATGCTCTGGGATCAAGCAGATGTGGAAGGGATAAAACTCCACATCTGAGTTTCGATTAACCTTCATCCTCCATCATTTGGGGTTTTCTGGGTCCAGCATTAATCCGAGCAGCTCGTTTTGACAGACTTAGAGTGTTTTGTGTGGTAACTGGAACGTCACTGCTTTAATGTCTTCATTCAGTTTCTCTGATCAGGGCACTGAAAGGCAAGTCTTATGCTATACATAGCTTTATGTAAAAAAAAAAAAAAAATAGGAGGTTTATGTGATTATGGTAATAGTTCATAAAATCTAGCAGACAAAGAATAATTTAGTATTCATTTATTCATAACAGCAGAAGTTAATATTCTTCTTGCCTACAAAAGAGTTTCAGACATTAATCTTTTCTCTTGGATTCCTGCTATTCTGCAGAGTTTGGATTGCTTCTGTATTACAAATGCCCTAACTTCTTTTTTTGTCCTTTTCAGTCTCTTCAAAATACTGTTTTTCCTTAAATAAATAATGCTGATTCCATGAAGGCAGTATCAAAGCTGTCTTCCAACTTTCCTGCAGATTTATGTAAGTATTTGAACAGAACAGTGAATTCTGGTCTCTGTTTTGCAGCTAAGCATTTTACTGGTACAGAGTAAATCACTTCCCTACAACTGAAGATTTAAGTATTTAGCACATCCTTTTGTAATTTGAAAATATCTTGTTAGTAGTGCATTTGTTTCAGAAACAGGGAAATACTGTGTGTGTATGTCTGTTTATGTATGTTATTTATATTATTTCAGTAGGATACTACTTCTTCCTTCTTTAGTGTTTTTTCTTATTTTTTTTCTCTCCCTTTTTTTTTTTTTTTTTTTTTCTGTTGATCCTCCTCTATTTCTTCAGCATCTGTCTTACCTAAGATGCTTCAAACCTCCCTAAACATAATTTTAAACTGAGCTCATAAAAGGCTGGCAACAAGTTCAAATAGTTAACTAGTTACTTGGGACCAAATTGTGTACTCCCTTGGCCTGACTTTGTCAAAAGCCTTGCAGTTGAAAGCAGAAAAAATGTGGCATCTAGGCATGAGGGAATTGAAGATCGAAGACCATAGGCACATTGATTCAGATTAATCTCTGTATTAACTTCACTGAAGCAATACGTCTGGAACATATTAGAATAAATTTGCTGTGTGATCTGTCAGTTACAGGCTATCATTTTAGAGAGCGGCTCTTTAAAGCCCTGTCCTCCAGGTTAAATGAATTTAGTGATGGCAAACTATCAGATTACAGGAGATGCTTTTCCTTGGAGTCTGGGGTGTGTGGAGGGATAATCTGCAGCTTTTGGTGTTAGGCCCAATGCTTTTTCATGTTTTTATCATGGAGCTAAAACTACAGGAAAAATTGCTGCTAAAAAAAAATTGCAGATGACAACAGGAACAGAGATCTGCTAGATAAATTTCAGAACAGCAGTCTGACCATTTGCCTTTTTCTTAAAAGGGCGTGTTGGCTAATGAAGTGCCTTTTTTTTTTTTTTCCCCTCAAGAACTGGAACACAAGGATGAAAATAACATAGTTCTCTCTTTTGTTAAACATTGATGACCCCTGGGAAGTTTCTTGCATGCTCCCTCCAGGTGCGAGGTACGTAGCTGGAGAGGGGTCTTTGTCCCATGGGTTAGGCGAGGGTTGGATGAGACCATCCACATCCACAGGTGCATGCCCCACTTTCCCTGGCAGTCCCTGCAGTTTTGGAGACTCGTCTGGTTTTTGTTTAGAGCTTTGTGGAGTTTATGGCTGGAGAGCATTGCCTCAGAGTTTTAAGGGCAGTGACCTTTTGGTTTATTCATTGTCACATGCAGACTGTGAGGAGCGGAAACAAATAAGCTGTTGGCATCATGGAACCAATCTGAAGTGGTTTTAAGTTACAGGCCAAAAAAAAAAAAAAAAAAAAAGTCAACTCCTGACCTTGAAATTTATGAGCACTTGGCTACTCACACTAAGAGAATATTTCCTTCTTTCTGGGTCCTTCAGCTTCACCTAATCACCTACAGCTAGGTATGCATTGTTTGATTTTTTAAAAAGTCATACGCTCTAACTAAAAAGGGAAAAAAGTTCAGTTCCAAAAATACGTTCTGCCACAGAGAAGAGACACGTTTCTGGAACATAAGAAAAATCCCCACCAACAACATGCGCGTCTTCCCTGAACATCACCATTCCTGTGATGACATCCAGTGCCTCATTGCTTCCCTGCTTTCCTTGCTCAGGGAGGGAGGCTGGCATTCCAGCAGGGACAGCCCCAAAACAGGCTGCCTGCGGGACTTTCTTTACCATTTCACCCTTGCTTGGACCACCCCCCACCCTGCAGAAGCCTCGCGAGGCTGACAGCCATCCCGTGCCCTTGGCACAAGACCTGTCAAGGGGCACGCGAGTTTCTATGGGTGGCAGTGGGATGGGTGCAGAATTATGGTCAGCACAGCAGGGAGACTGAATGCCGTGCGGAAGTGCAGGAGCAATGAGTGTGTAGCAGTCTCTGCAAGGTTTTCCTCCTGGAATGGGTAGAGCTTGGCCAAGCTCACCCCGCTGCTATGGGCTTGCTGCAGCCAACAGCAGGACTGGAAAGTACATGCCTGTTAATTAGTGGCGAGAATAAAATATTCTTGAAATAAGACATATTCATCCTTGGTTTCATGTTGCTAAGCACAGCTTAGGGAAAACAAATAAATCAACCAGCGGAGGCACATTAATTTAATCTTACAGGGGCCACGGAGACGAAATATCTTTTTTAACAGTGCGCTATCACAGTGCTCCCACAAACGCTGTACAGGGTGCAAGCTGAGCCTTATTGCCGGCCCCAATGTCCCAATTTCCAGCTACTTTGTTAGCTTACGAGCAGGAAACACTGTTTCTTGCAGTGTTTTCACGGGGGGTGTGTGCTGTGCCTCCCCCTCTTCCCGCGGTTTGGACTTGCTGATTTCCTGGTGACCCCCAAAGGTGTGTGGTCACATCCCCTCTCCAGGGCACGAGCAGGCTGGCAGCAGGTCAGCTCCTCGAGGAAGGAGGAGCAAGGACTGGCTGCATTTACTGGTTATAGGGTTAAACGTCCCTTCCCTTTGGAGTACATGTCCCAGTATGGGTAACACTTGCAGCGCGTGATGCTGAAGTCAGGTGAAGAGGGTGCGGTATTTGGGGATTTGTCCCACAGTGGGCTGGAGGTCCGTTAACCCACCCCTCCAAGGGGTTTGGACCACCATGTCTCTGGTGGCACTGGGTTGTTGTCCCCTTGGGGGGACAGTGAATTATGAGGGGGTGCTTCAAGTGGTCATGACCTCCAGGACAGGGGGGAAGGTGCCAGTGCCATTTTCACAGCCAGCTTATACAGCTAAGCTGGGTCTGCTCCTCCCAGGGCGGGGAGGGAAGAGTCCTGGGAGGCTCCAGCAAGGCCACCCAGAGGCCCCCGTTGTCCCATCCATGCTCGCAGCACACAGCCCCCCTGGTACAAGCCTTGCCTGGTTTTTGCTCGGTAGTGCAGATCCACACAAGATTTATGTTGAATGGCAGCCTGCAAACCACTTTGAGCCCCTGAGCCCCTGGGTGAAGCACAAGGCGCTAGGAGAGGCTGGGTGTTTCCAAAGGGTTCCGGGGCATCTTGCAGGCAGCAGGGATCAGCTGCTGAAGTCGTGGTGGTGGACTGATTTACAACCCAAGCAATGGCTTTTATGTTCTCAGAGATCCCTGTTACCTGGTTGCCGTGGTCTCAGCTCAACAGTGGTGGAAAATTTACTGGCAGCAGGAGGAGGACACCCGAATTCGGGAAGCAGTTCAGGGGATGAATTGTAATGGGTAAAGATGGGGACAACTCCTTGGTGACTACTTGCAAGAAGGTCTGTGAGATTTAGTGAGTTATATGGGGCCTGGAGAACAAATCTGGATTCTTTATCATCACATAACAGGCACAGCATAGATCAGCTCAGAAATGCAGGCATTTGTTATTCAGCCTCAATGAAACTTGTATTTCAAAAAGGTTCAGAAGCTTTGGATACCATGTTCCTTCACATGCAGCAGTCACTAATTCACCCCATAGCACCACCTCCACCTCTCCTTTGCCTTGCCTTGGGTCCCAAGCCATCCCTGTCCTGATCCTGCCTGGATCTCACGTGTTCTGTGTCAATACCTGTGTGGTTATCATGATTGTCCCACAGTGGAGGGATACCTGAGGGTGGTGTCTCTTCCTCTGCTGGAGACGAGGTGGTGGGATGTGTGTGTCCAGCAGCTGCAGGTGGTCCTCAGCTCCTTCCCTGCTAACGTCTTTTCTCCACAGTGGGATGTCCGAGATAGAAAACCTTTCCGTAAATTTGCCATATATGGTGACAAGTCTGCCTGTGCCAACAACATGAAGGGGAAAAACTTCTCTAAGTTGTGTAAAGAGTGTGGGGTGATGGATGGGAAAGCTGTGACCGGCACTGACATTGACTTTGTGTTCTACAAAGTCTGTTCTAACAGTAGGTTAGGCTCTGGGTAGTCACTCATTATTTTTATTCTCTCTTCTCAATGTGCTGCACTTTTTGCCATGATTTTTGGCTTGTGGAGCAGTGTGTGCATGTTTTTGGGTAGCTACGCTGGGTTATGTTTGAGTTGATGGTTTCTGGTGGCAGACAGCCCACCAGTGGTGCCTGACCACACCTTGTAGGGCATAGGATCTAACATGTACCATGCTGTGGAGAGGGACGAGTACAAGGAACACCAGTTCCTGCTTTCTGCTTTCCCCTTCCCCCAGGTTAAGCCCTCTCATCCACTCCAAACACTTGGCATGGTTACCCGTTATTATTTCCCCAAGCTTCAGCATGCTGGCAGCTGGGGAAGAGTATGTGAGTCTGAGGAAAGCAAATAGAGAGCTTGGTGCAGGGGATTGGGAAGGAGGGAAGGCCTGTGGGGAGCACTGCAGCCCCTCTGTACTCAGGAGGATGGGTTGCAAGCTCTGCCTGCACCCAACACCTTTCCCCAACTCCTCTCCCTTTCCACATCTGCCTCCCAGCCCCACCGCTGTGGTTGCTTATGAGATCTCCAGTGCTGACAAGACCCAAAACCACACGCGCACTTCTTTCCCCCTGGCATTCCAGTAGGCTGGTAGGACTAGCATGTCCCTTGTCCCTGTTGCTGGATCTGCGGCTATGCGGCCAGTTTTGGGGTGCCTAATGTGGTCACCCGTACAGGATGGACTGCTGGGCAGCAGAGGGGGGGTGGTGGGGGTAGATTCTTGGGTGTGTGACCAGCTCTCAGCCCACCAGGGCTGCCTTCCCTGCCAAGTGCTTTCGGTCTCCTGGATTTAGCATGACTGAGCTTTTAGGGATCATAGAAAACAGCACCTTTGGCTCAGTACCCCCTGACTTTACTGCAAATTAGCTGTGCTATTCCAGTCCTGCAAGCCCTCCTCTTGGGCCATGCCATGGGTGCTCGAGGCACAACACTCGCTGAGAGCACACTGCTTGCCCCACAGCACCCATGAGTGTCCTTCTTGCTGCCTTAGCCACAGGTAACATGGCAGTTGGGTGCACTGAGGAACCCTGAAGGGGCTTGGTGACTCCGGGATATGTGTCAGGAAGTCCTACAGAAAAGTGAGCAGGTGCATTGGGCATAGTTGGCAGGGTGTTGGTCTCTGGGGATGGCAGGGGTGACCTGGGAGGTGGTCACAGACCACCCTGTGCTGGCACACAGCCTGAGGAGCAGGGCTGGAGCAAAGAGATGCCACTGGTAAGTGCTGGAGCAAAGAGCCGCCCTGAGCAGGGGCAGGCACACCGAAGACACTGGAGGAGGTATGACTTCAGAGGGACTGCGGCTGGTGGACACGGCTGCACTGGGACAGTGCCGTGAGAAACAAGGACTGGCAAAAGAAGAGGAATCACAGCAGCAGATGCCAACCTCCTGCACTATCTGTGGCCTCCTTGAAGGAAGCTGATGTATTTCCCTTAAGTGTTTCTTTAATTGCTTGTCTTTATTTCTCAGTACCAGAACTGATAAAGTTTATGTTAGTTGGCAGTAAAATAAACTGTGAAATTCAGACTCAAGGCTGGTTCTTTGCCCAAGACACTAGTAATGGGACACAGTAAAATGGAAAGAAGAGCACTGGAACATATGTTGAAAAAAAAATAGACCTTATGTGTGCCTTTAAATGTTTTTGTATAACTCAGATCTTTAAAACACATACTCGAGGAGGCTGCCCTCAGCAATACTGTCTTCTTGGTACATCATGTCCTGTACAACGGTTTAAGCAAAGTACCTGTAAGTGAACAGATAACAGGATGTTGTACGAAAAAGAAAAGCTAATGCACTCAATAAAACAATGACAGAACATTCCCACATAGCTCTGCTTTTAATGGCATGGCATTCCTTATTTAAATACTGTCAGCAAAATATTGCAAAAAGCATTAATATTTCACAGCTACGACTGCCACTTGCGACATTTTCTCTTATTAGTTCCTGAAGTGGCCCCTACTCATCCTGTTACTCTTGAGATGCTCCTGCAAAAACACATCAGAGAGGCTGCAGGACTGTGTGACAGTGCCCTGGGCCTGGACCCAGCTCTTTAACTGTTTCCTGTGCTTTGGTGTGTAAGTTATAGTCCCCTGCTCTAACCAGGTGGAAGGGCCGACTGAATTCTTTGCCAGAGCATTCTTGGGTAAGCATAGCTGGTGCGTGTACAGTGTAATAGAAAATGAGGGTTTGAGGTTCTTCCAGTATTTTCCACACCCCCAAATGCTTATTAACGCGCCATGGGTAGTAATCAGCAGGGTCCTGTTGATGCTCGGTGGCCAAGCAGAAAGACGTACCAGCTTCATGGGCCTAGCCGCGTGCTACCGCCAAATAATGCAGTTTTAAAGCGAAAGATGTTGGTACCAGCGGCTCGTAGCTGTTATCAGTGTCCAGGTTTGGTGTGGCATCCGGTGCCTCCATTCCTTCTAGCTGCACTGCAAACACTCTGGGGCATTTCATTCTGGGGGAAAAGGACTGCCCTCCAGAACAATTCTAGCCTTGGGCGTGGGTCTTTGTTCAGGCTTCAGCTTCCTTGCAATTGCCCACCTACAGTTCTGCAAACAACACAGGAATGTGTTGCATTATTACTTTTAAAAATATTTTTACAGATATATAATGCTGGCCCGGAAAAAGCTATGGGAGCTTTGGGAACAAACTGAGCGCTCTGTGCTTGTGCTTGTGCAGTGTGCGTTCTGGTTTGCATTAACTCGGGTACAATGTGACACTGAAGGGTGAATTTCTGAGACATGATTCAATCCGTACTTCACCATGTAATCTAACTTGTGTAGTACTCCAGCACCAACAAGAATCCCTACTTGTCCTGCCTATTCCTTATAAGTAGAAACCACAAAAAGATGAGGAACGCCATGCTCACTCCCTACGGCAGCTACGGAGTGGACAGATAAAAAGGAAGTCATGGTTGACTGGAGAGTTTAAAAATAGTACCTGATTACTGCATGCCCCTGGGGAAGCAGTAATACCAGTGGATATAAGATTCTGAAACAGCCGAAGACTTGCACGTATCAATGACAGAGTCAACAACACATTTGCAAAAGAGGAAGAAAAAGGACTTTATGCTCTGTGCACTGGGAGCCTGCAAAAATTGAGGTGGCTCCTCAGCGCAAAGTGTTTGCGTGGGGTCCTGTCACACCACTGCCCTCTGACCTCAAATATCTGTGCCGTTCTGTATTTGCGTCCCTAAAGAGGACGTTCTATTGAGAAAATCAGCCATGCAGGGAGAAAGCAGTCAGGGGCCTTCCTTTTGGCGGTGGCTGAAGTTTATTGTGAATCACTTCTCTGCGCTCTCCTCTCACCGTCAGGGAGCATGAGGCCTTTGGGAGGGGGCTGGCTGCTGGGGCTCCTGGTGTAATTTAAGCATATGTTTGCACAGTAGCCAGAAGAATGAGGCCCGTAGAAGCTGCTAGAAAAGAAACGTAGCTGTGTACATATAAATGTATATGTAGTTTGGGGAAGTTACTGGCAACAGTTGAAATCTTGCTGAAGCAAAATGACATTGATCATCCAGGTGTTTATACTCCACTATAGCCAAGATGTGTGGAAGAACAGGGAAGCACTGGCTCCAAATCACACGTCTGTTGGGAGAAGAAACATCAAACCAATCCAAACAGTCAATCTACAACTGCTCCGAAGCAGAGTGGAAAAAATAACCCCAAGTCCTGCTCTTTGGCAAGCTCAGTGAGCTTGCATCCCTGGTGCGTTGCTCAGTCTATCCCTGACTCCTGGCAGCCGTTCCCTTCCATGCAGTTTCCTTGCTATCTTCTAGAAATACAACTAAAGACCAAGATTAGCAATTCTTTGTCCACTGGTGATCGGTTCGGGTACTGGAGGTGGGACCTGATACACCTGTCAGGCGGCAATCGATAACACGGATGAGATCTGCGCACCAACCTGGAGATGATGCTACAGTGGCTGTGTAGCAAGAACTGAAGCAGCAGAACAGGGCATCACTGAACACAGGTAGGAAAGAATGACAAGAAACTATACGCACGTGTGCAACATTTCTAAAGCAAAGAGTTCAAACTGTGCAAGAGAGCTATGAAAGGCCTCTGCTACCTGCTAAGCCACTCAGGCACGCAGTTACAGTCCTGGCACTCTTGCTGAAACAGGCACAATTTCACCTTAATGGAGCAGGAAGAAGAAAGAACAGACGTTGACGTCAACGCAGCCGCTGGCTGGTGGCAACAGAGCAGGACAGACAGGTGAGCATCCATGTGAAGTAACGCCTAGGCCGCAGTGCGGGCTGGTGGCTCACGCTATTTTCTGTGGTGCCGGGCCTTGCAAGGTTGTTTGCAGCTGTAGCTGTACCTGGGTGGCAGGGCATCAAGGGCTGTGACAGTAGACAGATGTGGGGAGTTAATGATCTGTGCACGCTTATACTCGATGGGTCATCCAGGCACTGTTTACATTCTAAGTTGTGGATTTTAATGGACAGCCGTGTATTGTCTCCCCAGCTGCCTCTTGTTTTCTCTGCTTCTCTGGTTGTCGAGAAATGTGCACATCTCCGCTGCCTCACGGCAGCAGTGCTTATCCTCTGTGTTAATTATATGCCAAGGAACCCAGTGGGTATTCACCTCAATTAACACATATATGACAGAAAAGAAACAATACCCAGGTGGAGACTGATGCACAGTACTAGCCTGGCTTCGGAGAGCTCTGGATAGTTGGAGGGCTGTTGTTTTCAGTTGGGGTTTCTGCTACACCACTCTGACATGAATGCACGGTGAAATACAAGGCTGAAGGAAGACGTGTATGCCACAGGCTTGTCCTTTTTTTCAGAACTATTAATCAACCTAATAGGAGATGATTTCTTTCCCTACACACTTTGCTTTTCCGATAGTCGCTGCATGCTGCACCCTCATTCCTCCCCTCCTCTTCCAGCTGTAAACATTCCCAGGTTACCTGGCTGCCCCATTAAAGGTGTTGGCATCTGAGCCCCCACCTACCCATAGTTACAGCAGGAGGCATTCAGCTGTTGAGTTGCTCATCAGCCCTACAACCACCGCACACTGCTCCCGAGCCGGTACGCCGCCCCAACAGGGAGAACGGTGATACTGACTTGTGAAGTGACTCTTTTCGATCCAGGTCTGGGATTGCCTTAAGGCCAACACTGTTTTTCTTCACTGCTGTTTTTCTTCACTGTCAAGAATCAGACAGTGCCTTTTTCGCCTCTTTTTAAAATTCTTCCTTTTTCCGCATCACTTACAGGCTTTCTGTCCTCGCTAAACTTAGGGCTGGTAATTGCAATTGCTGGCTTAATGTTCCCCTGTATATTCAGCCCGGATGCCACCCTCGCTCCCTTCCATGCACGTGTGGGACATGTTCTGTGTCGTTCTGCCTGCGATCCCCCACTGCTGGTATCATTTAAAATCCCGAAGTCTTTGTTACTCACCCACAGCTAACCATTCACGACAGGCATCACTGGCGATTTGTCCTCCCGTGGAACTTTGCTCCACCGCAGGCAGCAGAGTTGTTCCTGGGTCCCGCAGAGGCGCAGCAGCAGGGGTGGAAAGGGAGAGCGCCAGCAACGCTGGGACAAGTGCATCAGCCTGACAGCGCTCCAGCATTGCCACCTCCTGGCAGGGCCAGGCCATCCGGCTGCCTCAGCACACAGCCTGGCTGCACAGGCCCCCCTCAGGCACACTCTTCATCCAACCTGCACTTTCAGGTGTGAAAATCACGGGTATTTTTCATTGTCTGATTAGGAATCCCCTTTTTGCATGATTTTTGAAGCAGGTGAAGGTTGTGCTGGGGTTTTTAAGAAGTTTGGGTGGGTCTTTACAGGTAAAAGCACGTATTCTCCTGTGCTCTGAAAAAACTCCGTGATTTTGTAGATCTGAGCCCTAACCAAAGCTGTAATTACACTGCTTTCCTTCACTGAAAAAACCCATTTAACATGTTCTCACCTGCTGCTTTGTCTCAGAGTTACTCACACCAGCCTCCCTTCCTCCGTGCTGCAGTTTGCTACCCCTCAACTCTGCTGAGACAATTACTTGCGGGGCTGCGCTGCCAAATGGCGTTTCTGACACGACTCAATTTAGGAATAAAGACAACCAAATCCAGGCAGCTGAAACACAAAAGCCCCTTCGGACCAGTTGATGGTGAGGCCCCACCAGTGGGAAGGTGGAACAGTGAGTCCAGATTTGCTACGCAGGGAAACGACCACAGCAGTACAGTCAGTCACTGACTGACCCCCTGCCAAAGGGTAAGTACCTGCTTGAGGACTTGCCTACCTTTCAGCCTGTGTCGTTTAGTATTCAGATTCACATTCAGTCCATTCAGTCTTTGTTTTTCCAAGGACTTGAGCTCGCAGCAAAATCTAAATGAAAGACTAAGATCCCTGTTGTTATTTCAGAATACCTGGAACAGCTGCCTTCACCTCTGGAGGGAGGCTCTACGTCCCATAACATGACTTAAATCCTGCATAGCTGATACCGGTGATGCAGAAATCCTTGGAGAGCTGATATGCTGCATCGACTCCTGACACCTCTGACCTTCCAGGTCTAGCAGGGTCCTGTTGAAAAGCAGTATCTTGGAAAGGCTTAGGTGTAACAACAACACGTGTATTTTGTGAGATCTTCCTGCTAGCCCTGTGTAGCTACAAAAGCAGTCCAGACTTCAGTGGGCTTAACCGTCATGTCAGGTACCCTTCAGTGACTAGAGGGGAATTTCAATCTTCCACAACAATCACCGTACTTCAGTAAATACACGTGCTCTGCACAGCATCAGCATTTTTCAGAAAATTCTTAAAGGATCCTTGTTAAAACAACGTATTTTGTAAAACAGTGTCTTTAATGTCAATTTTAAAACCTAATCCATTTATTTCACAATACTTTATATTCTCATTGTAAACTTTTATTACGTAACAGTGAAGCTAAAATAAGTAACATCAGAAAGTGATATTCCTTCAGAAGAGAGGGGAAGAAATAGTCCTCCACTTCTGTTCTATCAGATAACAACGTTTGTAAGAGATATCTATCTCAGGGAAATTGAGCACTGTCACTCTCTGGCTAGTACAGATTTGTGCAATTTGTTTACAACTAATATCCCCATGAATGTACTAATTGCACATGTACAGCTAACAATTTCTCTGCAACAGGATTAAAGCAAAAAAACACCTACGTACAACTACTGCTACCTTCTACACAAGCTGTTCTTGTAGAAAAATTTTTCTTAAAAACAAAACAAAAAAATAAATCATCTTCAACCTAAGTCATGCTTGGTCACATTTGAAACATGGTCTATTGCACTCAGTATCTTCCAGTAGCATATGCTTTCTGAAGTGTCTTGCATGGGCCATGCAAGATTAAATTACCAAAAATCACCAGGTATTTTTTGAAAAATAGACCATAAACTTAACAAAAAGAAAAAAAAAGTTACAGTAACTCCTACATTTGTTTAGTCACCTCTTATGAGAATTATTTCACACTTTCTCATTGGAATTGCCCACACAGTTTCTTTGCTAGAGAAAAAGTATCACTGCATCTCTAAGAATACCCTGTTCACACAACAATTAAACATGTATGTTCTAACCAGCCATATGCAATAAATACATCTAAATCTTATTCTTTATCTTGTACTACAATCTCTATATCTAGCAGGTACAAGGTAGGCAGACCCCTGAGATACAGGTAAATGCCGATAAAGTAGCTGCTTGTGAGGCTTAAGTGATAGAAATTTTGATACCTATAATATTTAAAATAAGATTGGACAAATAAAGCATAAGGATAAAAACAGAATCAGAAGTTGATTACATTATTTGTTATTACCATTGTTATACTTGCACATTAATGTGCACAGTGCATTACAAGAGAGTAACAAGACAATTACCTTTTCCTGAGATTCTCACAGGGATTAATAATAGGGCAAATACTGACATTTAGGAGCAGACAAAAGTGAACTCGATGTCCACATGCCTGTTTTAAAACATTTGAGCTAGAGGTGAAATTTAGCTTTAGAGGTGGTAAGATGTGGTGAATTCTCACAAATGCTTTTCAAGAAAAAAGACAGAAATCATTGCTTCTCAAAACACAACACAGGGGCTTTCATCTACCCAAAGAGATACATGAAAAAGATATCTCTGGAGAAGGCTGCAACAGCACAAAGAAAGGCGCTGTTCTGTCACCTTTCACTGTACAGCTGTCTTTTCAGGAATGCAGTGGTGGGAATTTACGTTAAAACCCATAATCATTGTCCCAGGTGCTGATACATTTTGTTCCGAGATGAGAGCAAGCCCCCAAGTTCCCAGGTTTCACCAGGAAAAAAATAACTCCCTGAAGGATGGGCTTCCCCATGAGAGAAGCTGGTCACATTTAAAGGAGATGATGGTGTTAGAAATTCACATCTCCCAGTTCCCCTCTGCTTACGTTGCTACTGAGCAGAGTACGATTTGGTTTTAAAGGGGCTTGGGGGTAAAATCATAGCGACGGACACACTTTCACAGTGCATTTCCTTCACAGTGAGAAACATTTATGCTATTCTTCCTTGGGGAGTGGGAAGGCTGGAACAACTCTTAAGACATTTGAGAGCTGAGAGTATTAGTAACAAGAATCTAAATTCCAATCTGCATTTAGCTACAAGAGAGGAAGAGAGCTGAAAGACATTAAATAGTTTTTACATGACCGCAAAATGTAAAGCCATTAAAGCTGTAAATAAAATGAAATGGAATGTGGCAGAAGTATAGGCATCTGCTCTGACGTCCTCGCTACTCACTTTGTGGCCTCTCCACTTTCAACACTCTATTTTGGGGCTGGATATTGTGCAGAAGGCAAGGAAAAGGCAACCCTACAGACACGCGACTTAGCTCTGAACTTTGCAGGGTGAAAGTAGCAGTACAAAAAAATCAAAGTCGCTTGGTTTCAGAAACTGAACTGCTTCTCAGAGGGTGCTGGCTGGAGGCAAGGAAGCTTCTGCTCTTCACGCTGTTACTGGGAAATGTCGTAATAGTAGTTACGTAATCTCAGCTCAACCGCAACAAATCCTGGTCGGTCATCAACACTGTGGAAGGATGACAAATATCACTGTGTAGGAAGGAGAAAGCTGTAAAGGTGCGTGGGCCTTCTAACATTTGGGACTTCACCTCAGTGACAGCTCATTTAAAACTGCTCACAATATTTTAAGGCTGCCAGAATGATGCTACAAAATGAATACCAAGTGGCAAATGTCACTACAGAGCATCCAGTCAGTGGACGTTACACACCCAGTCATGCCTGCTACTCTGTGGATAGTGGAGGTACTACAGGAAAGAAATGGTAAGTCAGCTCTATTTCATTTTCTGCTTCACTTAGTTGAGTAATAATCTAGGTAAAATAATATTTACAGTGCACTATCTGCCTTATAATGGGTACTACAGTCATACAGAGTGGCTTAGCACAACTGAGAGGAGCCTACGCATATGGCTGTACTGTCTTTCTTTCCTCTACATTTTCAACTTTGTTGATTTGGGAAAACACAAACTGGCAAGAAGTTATTTTGATTATTTTTTTTCTTTTCCTCTCCAACATTGAAGAGATTTAGGTACAAACAACAAAAAAAAAAAAGTAGCATGCTTTATGATATGATTATTAATCATAACAAAAAAATGATCCCTTTCACTCTACAACTGTTACAGCACTCTTTGAGTCAAATCAAAAGACTGACATTATTTTATGGCTCCACATTCTTTCTAGAGTAGTAGGTGTAACAAAACTAACAAAGAAGCAAGGTACCCGAAAGTGAAGTATCACAGCTCCTTAAACGGAATCCAGAGACCTTGGTTGGACACATATTCTCCAGACGATGAACTGAAGAATATGTGACATTTCAGTGGACTTGGGTGCTTTATGGACACCTTCCTACAGCTAAAAGTAACTTAAACAAAATAGCTTAAAATGATAACTCATAAAATATTTTAAATAGTTTTTTTGTAATACACTAATTAAAAAAAGAATATCAGGTAGGCTTTCTTTTTTTTTTCTTCTTCTCTCTGTATCATGATTTTGACTTTTGAATTGTTATCGATCAGTAAAAAATTCTGGCATATTAGGTATGATCTGAAAAGATGTCTTGTCTCTCACAAACAGGAAGTCAATGTGAGATATGATCTGAGTATATTCAGAAATGAGGAAAGAGAAAATTAGGTCAAAACAATTAATTATTGAGGAATGGAATGAATAATTTGGCAATATGACTTTGAAATTTCAGTAAAGAAAAAGTCTTGGAAATGAAAATTAAACAAAGTGCTATCCAAAATGAAACAAAAATATTTGCTGAATTTCAAGCTTTCAAAATAAATCAGGCTGATTTTTTTTTATGATACCCTATTTTTTGTACAGAATTGTTCTAGCAAAACCAGCTGTGCAAAATCAGCTTCTTGTACTACACCCAGTAATTCAAATAATTTTCACTTGAAAGTGCAAATGGCTCCTTGGTTTAGAGGTTGGTTGTCAGCTAAACACCAGCAGAAACGATGCATACCCTCCCACCCACTCCACCCATTCTCCCCCTTCTGGCAATTAACTGAATAGATTAAAATATATTTCTGTTGAAAAAAAGAGCATCATATCACACTCACTTGTATGTCCAACACAGTTTCATTAGATCATAGACTTCTGTTGGACAGACTTCAGGACGTTCCATTCGTTCTCCTCTTTCAATCATCTGTGCGACTTCGCCACCTTTCATCCCCTGGGAGAGGGTGAACAGAACAGTCATCTGAGTTGCAAAAGATCACAGCACACGTGCTAGACTAAAACAAATAGAACCCTGTAGCTGATTTTTGGGCTATCCTTTGACTCCTTTGTTGCAAAAGATGGGGCACATAGGTCTGCTTTGGTCTGCAATAACCCTTTTTAGGTAGGAAAAAGAATTGGTTCAAATTTGCTCTGAACTTAAAAAATAAATAAATAGAATTGCCTGATAGAACTACTCACCTTATATGGTTTTTGCCCATAAGAGAAAGCTTCCCACATTAAAACCCCAAAGCTCCAGACATCACTTTTGCTAGAAAACTTGTAGAAATTCATGCATTCTGGAGCATACCACTTGACTGGCCATTTTCCATGACTTTGTGCCTAAAATAAGTCATAACAGAAGGAAAAAGGCAGGCTAAATACAGTAGCAAGTAGTAAACAACACTGGAATTCATATAAGCCAATTTAACTTAGATCTGCACACACCTGTACAAAGTACCATAACATTTCTCATGTAGTTGGCTTTAGAAAGAAAGGCTAGCAGCTTCTTCAAAAGCATCGCAAAATTTTTCCTAACCTTCCACTTTCAAAATAATGCACTGAAATGGAGCCAAGGTAAAGCAAAGCTCAGCTAGACAGCCTGGAGTCGTGTTTTCAGTGGCATTTCAGTTCAAGTTGCTCTTTAAAAGTAAGGTTTTTCATCTAGGCTCTCCACAGAGGGTAAGAGATACACACCCAGCTATGGTGAGTCTCGTTATCACTTGAAGTTGACACTCCATTTCCAAGCACAGCGACTGCCTTGTGGCAAATGGCTCTGTGATTAAATTATGCCGTAACACCGTGTGACGCCAACGCAAGTGTCAAGCTATCCCAGCACAGTGCTAGAGCTAGTGGAGACCCCCACTGCATTTTGTGGAGTTGTGAAGGGAACAGGCCTTTGATATCAATTCTCAAACTTCTGGCAAGCAGCTCTGACTGGGCCAGTGGCAGCAGTTTAAGATGCTACTGCCTTTTCTGGCAGCAGTTACTGTTCCCATAGGAAGGTCATCAGAAGGGAGTATGTGCTTACTCCTCCTCTGCAGCATTTCACGGTCTGGCTTATTAGCTTTAAACATCTGATGAAAGGGAATAGGCAGAAGGAAGAAATAATTTGAACTGCGAAAGCAATATATCAGAAAAAAAGATTAGAGCCTTTGTCTCCTGTGGATTTTTTTACCTTATTAAATGTGGCAGTTATTTTGGTCCCTTTAGCTGTACATAAATCCAGTGAATTTAAAACCAAGCTAAAGAAATTCTGCTTAGACCAAATAATTGTTTACCAATGGTATTCTTTCAAAACTCTCCCCAGATTAAGTTCTGTTATTCCGTAATACAGTCTGCTAGCCTGGACATGGTGAAAAGTGTAATTGCCCAAAAGTTTGTACCTGCAACAAAGACATTCTCCCTCTTTTATATAAGGAGGTATCTCATTTCCACCATGAGTTTCAACCTTCTAATGACAGGGTTACCAAAAGTAAATGAATGAAGTAAGCAAATAAAAGAAGGACTAGCTTTTTCCTCCTTATGCACCTCTTTAAGTTGATCATGCATTTTGAAAATCAGTGACCTACTACCAGGCTATAAAATAATGGATGATACACATTATTTCTAATTTTCAACTTTTAAAAACAACTGCTCTGCAACTGAAAATAACCTTATTAAGTTATGCTTCTATACAGCTTCCGTGTCTTTGGCAAATCTTACCTTATAATAATTTTCATCAGCACTAAGAGCTTTAGAAAGTCCAAAGTCACTAATTTTGGCATAATGTTGGGTGACTAATAGCACGTTCCTTGCAGCCAGATCCCTATGAACAAAGTTATTCTCCTCCAGGTATTTCATTCCCATGGAAACCTGATGTACCAGCTCTGTTATATTCCTCTCCGTGACATGTCTGAAAAGCGTAATTGAATTTTTAAGAGGTCAGGAGTTCATTTTCATGACTTTTCATGGAGTTCAAATATAAATCTTTACTATGAACTTCCCCCCATCATACTAAGAACCTGATCCACTTACGTTTAGCTAAGCTTTAATTGGAGCAGGCAGCGTAGGAATGTCCTGAGCAAGATGATGTGTGATCATATCAATAAATGAGCAGCTGAAGGACATGTGAAAATCCTTTCATTTATTCAAAATGCACCATTTTACCAGAAACATTTGACAGTTCAGAGACATGTACAAGATAATCATGTCTCGGTGAAGAGTAATTACAATAATTAATTATTACATTAACACCATCTCAATTTAAGATTGCCCTTAAAGAGAAAAAAAAAGGACTTGTATCTTTTTTCCCCTTTGGATAATTCCTGTGACATGGAATCAAAGCCTACATACCTATTTTTTTGCAAAAATTTGTTTAATGGCCCAAGTTCAGCCATTTCCATTACTAACATCCAGGCCTCAGCTTCACATATGCCTATCATTCGGACAATATATGGGTTATCCAGTTGCTGCATCACATTTGCTTCTCTCAGTAATTCATCCTTTATGGCTGGATCATTACTCTCATTCTTAAGAATTTTCACAGCCACTGGCTTGGCACCCCTACAAAAAAGAATCCAGTTATGGTATTAGTTGCTGAAATATCTGTGTGCAAAATGCACACAATCTTCATCTCATAATGCTGTGCACATAGTACAAACTGTGATAAAAGACAGAATTGACATTCAGAGGGGAAAACACCTGACTAACAGGAGCATCTCTATCAAACGCTCAGAAGACAGCTAAGCACAAGAGAGAGAATGGAAAGAACCCAAGGCAATTATAAATAGTCCTAAAAAAGTCTTAGCAAGCCTGAAAACAAAGGCACTGGACAAAATTTTCTGTCAAGAAAAGCTATAAAGGCCTTTCTAAGCACTGAGGTGTTTGGGGGGTGAAACTAGAACATGCAGCATTGCAAGTCCTGAAGTCCTGAGAAACTAAGCCTACTCCTCCAACCTCCCGCTCATACAACTAAGTGAAAGAGTGACCGGTGAGACTGACAGAGCTGAAGCATGAAACAAGATTAGCAAATGCACACGCTGGGACCAGAGCCCTTCAAATCTGCTCAGTCTGTACTGGAAAAAGAAAAATCCTTCGTGGCTCTGAAAACCTTGGTTAAAGAAATGCCTCCAGCTTCATACCATTCACTTAAACAACATACTGGTAACGTTTTACTATGAAAGTCACGAACAGCCCGGTGCTCCCACTTCTGCCAGTATAAATAGGGTCTGTCCTACTGTGATTATATGATAAAAGAAGTCACAACATGTGCTGTCTTCTTGAAAATCAACATTCCAGCTTCAGGAAACAGCTATTTATCATACCTTCTTTAGGTGAAATTCTCTTTGCTACAGGTAAGCTGTCCATGGCACCCTACACTACTTCTCAAAGACAGGTTGTGCAGAGGAGAAATACCGAGTGCACATACAAACTATGGAGGAAGGCAGCAGACTTCCCACTCTATTATCCCTGACAGGAGAAAAAGTAGTTTTAAGGGCACTTCCCCACTCTACAGACAAATTAATGGCTAGGAGGTGACTATGCTGCAGGCAAAAAGGTGTCTGCAAGCAGAGGAAAAGAAAATAAGTGTGTAGAAAATGAGTGCATGTATAAAGAGAGAAGCCAGTGAATGTTAGCCCAGATTAGTTAGGTACAGTGCCAAGATCACTGCTGCTCCATAAAATAAAGGCTATACCCTTTACATATTAAACTCCATGAAAACAGAAGGGAACACTTACTTCTTCATCTTATAGAATCCTTTCTTTACAGTACCAAAGTTGCCAGAGCCAAGTTCTCCTTCCTCCAAGGTTAACAATTTCCTGTCAAGAGTGACATTTTTTGGCTTCATTTCATCTGGATCAGCATATGGACTTTCATAGACCTCAGTATCCATGGGTAAGGCCTCTCTCTGATCACCTGAAGTTCAATAAATGAAAAAAAATTAGACATTCTGTGAGACATTTTTGCTGCCACAGCTACTATACTCACCTTTTCCACGTTCAGGATCATCAGTGTGTTTTAACTACAAGGGCATTATAAAGAAACCACATGCAGTCCAGCTACTTGTACTTTAGAACACCCCAAAAGAGAGTGACCCCCACCTGATGGCGTCTCTAAGTACTGAGCATCTGTGTAATACGAAACTGGAAGGTTCCTTGACAAAATGACGGTTAAAGGCTAGCCCTTCTCCTTAGTAAATCTCATTTATTAACTCAGACAATTCTTCACTCAGAATGCTGCCTTATTTGGAGTTCATTCTTAGGCACCCATCCTTAATTGCATTTCATAGAAAGCCTGAGCACCAACTGGTCACTGTATATAGAACAGGGCAAAATTCTTTTTACAAAGTGCAAGGATTCAACTTTTAGAGCCAAGGAAGTAATAATCTTCCTCTCTAACATGGAAAATGGGATTTCTATTAAATTACTTTTATTACAGATGGTGACATCTGGCAGTTTCAGCTACCAGACTTGAGCTATGATAGTGGCTATACCAATACACAACATGGTGTGAAATATATGCAAGAATAAAGAAATACGGGTTGAGGAGAGATCTCTGGCATAAAGGAGGAAACTATTAATGACAAATTACTCTGCCTACCTTTCTCTGCTCCTGTAAGACCTCTCTTCCTCTGCAGCACATAAGGATTAAAAGGTGCTTCATCAGGTAGGTGGCCAATAGTTGACTGAAGCTGTAGCACACAAATAGAGGTTTTTATGTTTAGCAATGACTAGGTAAGTTAAAAGCATTTTTTTTTTCCCCCAAGGATTATGGCATAATGATTGCAAGAGACACACAGGTAAGAATCAGAAAGTAAGAAAGGGATCCAACAAAGTTTATTTCATTCTGGAGGTTATTGCTTGAGTAAATATGCAGGCCAAATGAAACATACACTGCTAAAGCATAAAAAGTTATCGCAAATATTTCAGAGCATTTGATCTGACAGAATTAACTGGAATGGGTCATGCACAAATCTTATTCTGCAGATATTAAATTTACAGGCTCTTTTCAAATCTGCCTTGTAACACAAGTAGTCAAGGATTTCTCTTTAATCTGTCCTTCCTCCCTCTCTCTCTCCATATCTAGGCCATGGAGAAATACAAAGCACAAATGAAAACAAAAAATATTTCCGTTTCCTTGTGGATGCTGTAGAGTGACCCCACTTAGTAAATATGGGGTAAAAAGTAATTATTTTAATAGGCTTGTGTAAGGTCATGGACAAACATCATGGACCAGATACTAGGCCAGTCTGTCTGCTCTGAGGAGGGAGAAAATGACCTAATTCTTACTGCACTTGTACATCTGGTTCAAATATAATCCCTCTGCCCTTATTCTTTGTCAGAGGCATACTATGGAGCACACAAACCACCCCAGCAGAAACATGGTGTGTTCTGGAGCTCCTTGGCTGAAGGATGAGTCTAGCGCAATAAAGTACAGATCAGAGAAATTTATAATCTGCTATTTTCTGTCTGTGAACTGTCAGGAACAGTGAATTACAGAATTAATTTCTGCAGTTTAGTCGCTTTTCTTTCTCAGTGTGGAAATTTTACTCTACTCATGAGTGACTTCACCCTCCTAAGAGAGGGTTTTAAAACCAGAAATTCAAACATCAACTCGGGTTTGCTCAGCTCAAGTAGGAAACAAAGGTACATTGTACTTGCAAAACACTAGATGATAGGGCTATTTTGCAAATACTTGAGTATATAATTTTTCTTTTTAATAACTTCAGCTTTCAGTGGCGTAAGGTCCTGCCTGAAACAGTTGTGGTTTTCAGGTAAAGAGAAGCAGAGCTTGAGAAATGTCCAGGAGTGAATTATTGGGAGCAATATAAGTTTCATCACCTGGAAACTGCATTTTGTAGGGGAAACGGCTGGCTTGGGTGGTACAGACTTTTAAATTGCAACAAAGTCATCTGCCCAGTTGGATGAAGCAGAGAAGGTTTCACTACATAGATTTCACAGCAAACCCTAAGTAGGACGCCAACACTCAGCAAGATTTTAGCCTAGTGGGAAGAGCATGGTGGCATCAGGAGTTGTAAGGGTAATGTTTCCGATTTGAAACGCTCCGTCTTGTGGAACAATGTTGAAAGGCCATTTGCTGTCAGGGCAAGACACAAGAGCCCTGAAACAGTTCTGTGATAGGTCAGGGACCAAACTGACCTGCCAGTGTCAAGAACAAGGAGGTAAATGAATGGTATAAATCAAGATCCTCAGCTCTAGTTTTGTTTTTCTAGCCTGCTACACCTTGCCAGGTCTCGTAAGTTAGGAACTGTATTTCCAAGACCTGTATCACTCTATTACACACACAGGCCATTCACTAACTCAAAAAATCCCGCTAAGATTGGAACTCAGTCCTAAACCTCTCAGGTTGGCAGTTTCAATGTGAATACTTCGGATAGTCTTTCCCTACACCACGTCAGGATGTATAGGGAAATGCTTATGTTCAGTCAAAAATATTTATCATCTTTTGCAAAGCAAAATCAGGTCAGAGGGAGTTATACTTCTGAGACCACAGTGATCTCAGTTTGTGCATTTCATATATCCTATACTGCTTCAGAACACTTCAAAAATATTTAAGGTTTTTTACCTTATTGCTAGTTACTATGACGCATTCACTCAGAAGTGATTATAGTTCCATTGGGTAGCTTCCTGGGTACATTCTTGCTTCTTACATGAACTATATTTATACTTTAAAAGAAGTATCATTTTACATTCCAATACATCATTGGAATCATTTAACTGAGGGGATACAAAGCAATATGGACTGACATTAAAACCTGTTGCTAGACAGACACAAGTGCAAAGGAATCAGGTGCAAATTGCCACACTGCATGGATTTTATGGAAGCCTCTGGTTAATACTTCTTGGCCGAGGGGTCCAAAAGTAGAGAGGGAAAAAAAAAGGAGAAAAATATGGTGGCTACCTGAGAAAGGGACAGAGATGCTGAGTCTTTAGTGGCAGTTTCCAGGTTACTGGAAGGAAAATTCTGTAATACTTCGGAATGACAGAACCATAGTTTCAAAGGATACCTTTTACGTACTTTACCCTTAAAATAATCTTTCTGATAGAAACACAAAATGTTCAGAAAATGACATAAAGAAGACATTTTATCACTCTGGGACTCCTTTGCTTTCTGACAGCTTTGATAGGGCCACCCATTGACGTCTGTTCATTGTGGGGAGTGCCTCAACTGTGAACCTGTAAGTGTGATGGGAATATGCGATCCCAAGCCTTGGAATGTCCCACAGCCCACCCTTTCTTCAAAACACTGAAACCTTTTCTCTAGTCACAGTTGGGTAAAGTCACACAGGTGTGACACATAGCTCCAAGTTAACAAATGAAATGTGGCAGCTCCGTTTTCTTTCTTTCCACAGTCAAGTGCTGGATAGAGTTTGTGCAGTTACATAGCGAGGAATATAAATTCAGCTCACAGAGGGGTACAACTTCAGCAGATCTTCCTTGTTTTTGGGTGAGTAAAAAGATTGTGTACCACTTTTCCTCATCGTAACCCAAGGTTATGAGATACAAGCACTTTGGGAAAGGCCTTTGAAAATTATAAGCTCAAGATTTCAAACAGACTTGAACGTGGCTGTTTGAAGAAGTGATGCTTTTTTTGACAGCAATATAACCCTGCAGGCTGAATCATACTGATTGAAATTACTAATTCCACTGCAACACCTTGTATAGGTCTGATGAGCAAGCTTCATGTGGTTCTGCGGAACAACAGGGCAGAAACACTTAAGTATTCAGTCAGTACTGGCTAACCCCACAAATCTAAAAAAAAACCTCGGAGGGTACAACGTCTCACATGATTAGTATTAGTTGCAGACTAGAGTTGTAGTTAAGTATCTCTGATCCTAGGTCTCAGAGTATGAACCAGCATTCAGACTGGCCAGACAGAATTCATGTACACCAAATTAATACATCTCAACAATCCATTCCCCAGTGCAGAATAGCTGGTAAAAATTCACTTCTGGCTGTGGCATACTTGACTCCTCAAGTGCGATGTATAGAGACAATTTTGGTCTTTGCAATTCAAGAACAAAATAAAAGAATCATAAAGGATTAGATGCTCTTGTGCAGGAAGTGCATTAAAAAAAAAAAAAAGTGCACCACTCCTCTGCTTGTGAATAAAACTGTTGCTGTGAATAAGAAATGACATAGTGACACCAAATCTAAAATCTTTCTCAGATAGCTGCTCATGCTTAAAATGAGTGATAACGTCTCACATATCATTAGTGTTAGCTTAGTTAACTAATATGTACGTGTGTGTGGAATGATATTCCCCATTGTTGCAGTCTGAATAATCAACTTAACAATGGCTTTTTCGTTAGTATTTCTGGTTGAACTGCAATTTGATGTTTTACAGGCACATTTTCAGCTCATATTAGTAACTTGGGAATGCTGTGTAGCACTCATAAAACTACAAACATTTTTCTTTAGTTCTGCCAGTTACGTATTCATGGCATGTAGCAGCCTGCATGCCTTTGAATAGCATTTTGTAGCAGAAAGGTTAGAATTTTTCTCTTAAAGTCAAGCGAGGCTGACTAGAAATGGTGCAGGAGTTATGTATCATTTCAGGTACAGTGGTCTGGGGGCAATAAAATTTCCTTTTTAGTTAACTGTTGCTGAAATCCAGAGTCCTTTCTGCTCTACATTTTAAAAACAGCAAGTTTATTTCTGCAGATCTTTTTCTGACATAGGGAGCTTTGTCTTAATACAGCCAAGATATAGGGTAGGAGATTAATCCTTGTATTCTTACAAGAAGCAGAGAATGGGCAAAATGAACATGGATATGCTTGTTCAGTAAAAAGAAATACAAGAGGAAGAGACCGTTAAAAGTGGCACACACTATGTGACACCCTGTGGTACATACACTTGTAAACTATGGGGCAGCCTGTCATTTCATACTCTCATGCTAGAAAGATGTTGTAAGTCTGTCCTGTTCTCACGTCAATGTTGGGTTTTTTTTAATTCTGCTAGGGTTTAATTTTCACTGGTTAAACTTCAGGTACCCATAGTTAAGCTAATCTAAATGTGCCATTTTTCCCTTTATCAGGGACTGGCTGTACTAGTGTGGTACTTTTATAGTAATATAGACACATCCACAATGAGCCAAAAGCAGGAGGCAGGGAGCTTGCCTTGACTAAGAGGGGTATTTCTAGTAAAAGTAAAACTACTTCCTATGCATAGATAAGGTCTTAGTAGGATAACCTGTAAGCAGGTTTGATAGTATCTAGTTGATGCAATGACAACAAGACCCATTTACTGTTTGCTTTAAAATATGAATGAAACAGCTCTAACTACTCTAAGTCTGATTTTTATAGCAAATATTATAATTTTATAGTAACGAATATACTTACAAAGGCAGTCGGTACAGCAAGTGTGGTTAATTTTCCGGTTAATAATTCTGATTTGCAAGAATGCAAACGTATATGGAGGACTATAAAGTCATCTTTGCTAAACCAGACTGAATAGCAAAACGTTGTATGGCAAAGACCTAATTAGCCAAATCCTTTATGAGCTCTGGCTAAGACACCTTGGTCGCCACTAGGTGGCAGGAATTCATTTCAACTGCCCTCTGAACTGACAGTTTTACGTTATTGAGTAAAACCGCTCAAATAACTTTGATCCAAGTGCCAAAATTGTATACAGATAACCAGTTTGTCAAATTTAAGAAAACACACAATTTCCAAAACTGCATAAATATGTCAATGTAAATCTTCTGGTTAACTGAACGTTTTTGACATAGGAGAACTAACTAACCAAGTCTAAAGTGAACTCTGTGTGTTGGGGTTAATGGATGGCAAATTTTGGAAATGTTCAGAACAGGACTTTTGTTTAGTGTCTACAATTTGGCAGTATGATGAAATTTGTGGGTTTGAGTATTCAGGGTTAGGTATACGTAAATGGTGATCAAATCAGATTTCTGAAGTTATTTTCTGAAATGACTGGTCTTTCTCTGCCTATATGCTTTGGTCTGTACACTGTGCATGTTCCCCGGGAGGCAGAAAATAGGTCTTTGACTGCAGGAAGCAACCAGAGAAGTATGGATTTTACCAGGTGAACAGACAGCAGAGGGACCAAAGTCCGGTCTAGATAATTCAGTCTAGTCTAGACTGCAACACTCACTTTTCTGAACAAACCCAAAATACTTCTCTTGTCTAATGGGTGATAGTATGGTAAGTCTTTTTCAGAGGGCTTTAGAACATGTCCTGACAATCTACATGTATTTCTGTAAGATGAAAGCACAATAAAAATGAGATGTGGCTCCTGTAAGGTTGTACAGAGGACAACAGCTACTGGTAGTTCAGTGTAAAAGTGAACTGAAGATATAAAAAAATATTAATTGTTATTTACCAGGATTATCAAATACAGTATCTGTCAAGCATAGTTTTTTACTCTAAACAGCAGCACACCTCTAGGGCTATTTATGCCTCCACGTTTTTGTTGAAGAGCAATTGGAAATAAATGAATGAATAAACAAAAAGAGAGACTCACGGGTGGAAAAAGGACATGTGTTATTCTCAGCATGCAAACAAAGCTCATAATTACATGCTTCACAATTACATCAATTACTGGACAGCATAATTTTCTGGCCATGCAGCAGCATTTTCATTAGTACAGGGTTGGGTTCCCCTCGACTCCCTGACATCTCACCGTCTTTCCCATGGTGCTTGGTCTTGTGACATCTTACACTTGCCCAAATGTAATTAATGTCAATGCATAACAAGATTTGTGCACACAGGTTCTGTACGAATATATTCTGGGGTTGTTATTAACAAATTGTTGCCTAAATGTGCTCAGTAATAGCACTGTGTAAGCAAGCCAATTTTCTGATTAGGAATGATAGTTCAGAGTAGAAATACCATTTTGTTCTGCTATTGTGACTGTTTTTTGAAAAACATTTTGTCACTGCATTTTATTTGCAGACATACTGACATCTGCCCTAAAACTTTGGAATGTGAGAAATTACTCAAAAATAGTCCCTCAATTTTCTTTAAAACCATTGCTTTAGCTATAAAATCAGGGCCATAATGATACAGATGATTAGGAAAGAAGCAGAAAGCTTAAATCTTCACAATCTGGTTGTTAGTAGCCAAGACACACATTTAGTAACAGCAAGCCAAAAGAGCTGGGGGGGGTGGGGGGGTGGGGGAGTGGAAAGAAGGAAATTAGTCAAGTGTAAGTCCTTTTAACTCAGTCATAAACCTATAAAGACTATATGAGGCACCTTTTTGCTGCCAGCCTTTGGAAAGGTGTACGATTTGAGTCTTGAGATAATTCCACCTCCTGCCCAACTCTAGAAACCACAATGTCAAAGAGGAACAGTAAATGTGTCAGGAAGATAGCTAAAGGTATTTTATAAAAGAGACGTACTATACAAGAACAAAACACACCCAACCTCTCTCTCGTGTGTGCCTGCAAGTACACACATGACGCAACAAACAAATGTAGTACAGGAAATACTATATAGTATACTATAGTATACTATGTATACTAGTGTACTATACTATACTATACTATAGTATACTATGTAGTATAGGAAATACTGTACTATATAGTACTAAGTACTATAGCACTATTTTCCTTAACCACCGTTAATCTGTAAATACACCTTAAGGCAGTTTTTAAATTCAACCGCATTGCCCTTGCCCCATATCTTTTACAAAGTATGTCTCTCCTGCCGCTGTTACTGAAATTTAGGTGTCCCCCCCCCCATATTTAGCAGTGTAAATCAACTTATAAATTTAGTGTCTTGAAGTATGACTAATGTATCAAGGAAGATATGCAGCATGTCTTGGTCTTACAACGTTATTGAAGTAAAAAAGCCCCACACAAACTGATATTAATTCCAGAAAAAAATGAACAGACTTTAGATTTTACATGTGCATTTACCTACTGCATAAAAACAATTTTAGAAGAAATGCAAATATGTTTTACAACAATACATTTAATTAAATGTGACTAATTAGCATTTCTAGGAGTCACTTAAGAGAGCGTACTTGCCTAATTAAAACTGTGATGCAGTACTTACTGACCAAGCATTTAGGCTAATGCTGAAGTTGAAGCAATAATCTGAGCCACACTCTCAGCCACGTTAAACTGCCTCTGAACTGACTTACAGTTAGGTGTTCTGAACTTTTGAGTAACCCGTTTGGCTTTTTTTTTCCCCTGAAAAAAAAAAGGTTTTCTAATGGACAGGATTGGTATTTTTCCTAGCTTTCTTTAAAAAAAAAAGAAAAAAGTTTTATTTTACATAAAGAAGGTATCTTTGGTTTCAAAGCACCAAGGACAGCCATGCAGTCCTACTCCTGCTGGAAGAACAGAAACTTTTTTGATGCCTGACAGACTTCATAGCGGTGATCATAAAAACTCAGCTAGGGCCTATTAAAAAAGCTTACCGAAACCACTATTTCCTTTTACCTTATGAAATTGTCTTTTCCTATTGGGAATAAATGAAACCTGAAGCACTTCTTAGCTATAGTATTGCACCAGGTAAATTCTCTAAGAGGTTAAGTGCTCTTTTGCACATAGCGAGAAAAGTTCATTATACTTTCCTGGTACCAGCAGCTCCCAGCACTTCACCAAGAAGCCGCCTGTACTGCCTCAAATGGTAATATTGTGTAATGCAAATGTTTGTGTTAGACATACACATGCATGCTAAAAGGAATATTTAATCAGGGACATCAATAGTACTAGTCTAAAATTAAGCTGTACTTGTAAGGTTTAGGCCTGTTATTACTACCTGATAAACCATGGCTAAACAAAATAGTGAAAAAGGTTAAGTGGAGAAATTGGAAGTGGCCAGAAGTTGCCAGCTTCACTGAAACTGATTTTAGGCCCATACAGAAGTTACTCCGCAGGTTTAAATACCTTTTGGGATGATGTGCAGGGAGAAAAAAGGTAATTTACAAAGCCAAAGGGGATCAAAATCACTGTAAATCTAATTATGGAGCCTCTGGCTAAAGCCAAGGAAAGTCCAAGTCAATACACGTGCTGAAAGAAGTAGAGGGAATAAGCCTTCGCATTCTGCATGGAGAAATTATCTCCCACACAGACTTTCAGCAGGAAGTCCTTCCTTTTCCAGGAGAAGCATATTAGTATCTCTAAAAATGAGATGCCCAGATTACAGAAAAGGACAAGAAAGAGTAGCATTCTGTTACTCTAAGCTTGTTCTTGGAGCATTAGCAAATACTACACAAATCCCTTCCCTGATGTTGTAAATTCTGCTCCAAGCGTTTACACACCAACAGTTTGCAGTTAAATTAGCTGAATAATCTGTCTTGCATATCATCCAGCAAATCTTTCTACAGTGGTGGTACACTCTTAGCTTCAAATCAACCTCAGTTTTGGGCATGCTTTCCACTAAGGCTTTGGAATCTCACCAGTGTATTTCAGGCATTAATATACATAAAAATAAAGAATTTATTGAAAAATTGGTCTAGATGGGAACAGCAGTAATAGATTGTCTCTGAGCATAGGCCATTCCCCTCCTTCCTTCAGTTGTTAATCCTGTTCTGTCCCTCTGCTCTCTCTCTTTTGCTTCTTATTGCTAATCAGTATTTTCTCACAAGTCATGATCATTCCTGTTACCTTGCTCTGGATTACCTCCTGCAGGACAACCTTATTCAGTGCAATGCCAAAAACTGGTGAAACTATTCCAGCTGAAACCTCACCAGTGTTGAACAAGCTGGAAACACTCCTGATGTTTCCCTTTATTCTACCAGCGTGATGGTTGCTGGTCCTTGTTCCTGTTCTGATCCATTACAGGCATAATATTCTCTGAAAAACTGTTGCTGTTCCCTATCCTGTGTCCTAGAGTTGACTATTAGAAGTGCAACATCTTGCACTGGTTTCTACTGAACTTCACCCTGGGTTTTTTTCCAGGATAGTTCTCCAATTCATCACAATTATTTTGAGTCATAATTCAAACACTAACCATCCCAATTCACATATTTTGGCAATCCATTTTTCAAAATAAAAAAGATGTAGGGCTTCAGAAATGTCAGGAACTCCTAAACTTAAATCTTACTTATGATGGTGTAAATAATGTGAAGATAGATTGCACATCCTCTGCATAAGGCTTCGCGATTGTATGTTTTTTCCAGGATGCATTTTTTGTGTTGCAACCTGAATTTGTCGTATTTCAAGCTCTGCATATGAAAAAGGCTACATGAGTGGTCTTTAGTAAGTTACTGCTTTTTCACAAAGATATTAATGTATGAGAACATGGCAATACTAACTGAAGTCTTTGAGCTCCCTAAATAGTAATATTAATTTAAAATTTTCCACTTTCTTTTTTTATTTTTATACTACAGGAAAGTAACTTAGCAAGTTTGTTTTACAAAACTCCTAAAGAAAACACAAAATTCAGATTTCAGTTTTGAGAAGTTCAGAATGTCAAACATACTGTAGCTTTAAACGGTATTTTAGGAGATTTGCAAAATATGCACTCAATACATCTCACTCATATCTTTGGTGCTTTTCCTTTTATCCATCATAACAAGTCTTAAGTGTAACTACTGCTGATGAATCGTGAAAACATTGACGGTCATATGTAAAATGTGTAAGTGACCAAGTGTATTTAAGTCAGCTACTTGCTAGAGAAATACATATTCCAGGGTGGAATTAACCACACCTAACTATGGCTACCTGAAAGCAAGGCATATAGCCTTGACTAATCACCTAGGCTCCTTCTGAGTGGAAAGACATAGGCACATACTGGTGGAAAGTAATTTCACCGCTTTTAGGCTGATGCGACATGTGGATGGGTATGTGTCTCTCTCTTGCTTCAGAATTCCTCAAAAACCAGCCTTTGTGATTTGCTGAATGGCTTTTCATTCGAGTTCATTAATATTAGGCAAGATTAATCACAACCAGTTAGCATGACCAAGTCTTTCACCTGAAAAGCACAATGAACAACTGGGGCGGTATTATTGCAACGCACCACTTAAAAAAGAAGAGGTTGGGCCATTTTCTTTCATTGCGCAGTCCTAAACATCAGTCAGCTTAGTCAGATATGCTTTTTTTGTTACTATTTCTTTGATAAGTTACATACATAAAGTGAGATTTCTTGAATTTACTATAATTTACACTTAAACTGCAAAATTTTCTATGGATAATCACTATCACTGTGGGTATACCAGATGATGTACATGTGGTCTCACATGCTTAAACTCCATGGTCTTCCTTGTAAATTGAACAGATCTAAACCTCAGGACAACATTTAAAAACAAAGGCACCAATTTTGGTTGTGTAATTCCCAGTTACTTAAAAAGGCATCTGATTTTCAGAAAGTGATGGTATGAGAATGATTGTTCACGGACCCACAGGGATTCAACAGTACTGAAATAAAAGTAATTGACTATTTGAACATAAATATTTTTTTTCCATAATGTGGCACTACATCAAGATAATGACCTAGATGATTAGGCTCTCCAGGGAGTGGTGAAACAACTAAATTAAACTCCCTATTTCAGATGAGATCAACTACAGCTGAATGAGATGGTGTTATGTATCACACCTCAGGTGGCTCCTCTAATCTATGGACTCTAAGAATTTAGGAAATTATAATCACAGATTGCCTTGGTCACTGTTCATAGAGTTGATGAAAGAATTTCTCCTAATTTCACTGTACAAGGAATCAAACCCTTGTGCAAAGTCTGATGTTAACTGCACACACCAAATTTGAAAATAAATTGAACCTCCATTTCTCCTTCAGTCAGCAGATTCTCAACATGGACAATGCAAACAAAGCAGCATCTCTCCTCCTAGTGTCCTGCAGTCACTATAGCACATGACCATCAATGAGACACTTAGCATATGAAAAATACTGATTTCCACATACTTTACAGGTGTAAGAGAAGTCCATAAAATTAAATAATTAATAACTCATGCAAAACACTGACAAAAGCAACAACTGTGCTGGAATACGTTAAGATTATTCTTTTCAACTTACTGCTTACATCCCTAGAAAAATTAATCCACTGCTGCAAGAATATCCAAGCATTAGGATTACTAGAGCACTATGTGATTGTAAGCCTTCTTGAATGCTACTGCCATATCACCACCTACTCTTACCTTAGGAGGTGTTCCAGGAAGAGAAGGACGAGTATTAAAAACAAAAGTATCTGTAAAAGAATTAAATGTAAAATGATACTGAGCAAGGTGAGAAATGTATTGTTAAGAACACAGAATTTTACATAGGGGACCAACTTTCTAGTTTTTAAATCATATTACAGTGTTTCTCCTGGCTCATCTTTGCTTTTGTCCCTAATGTGCAGCAGACTGGTGCTTGCTGCCACAGAGACAAAAGTATGTGCAGTGCCTCCACGATTCGGAAGAGCGGAAAAAGTACAGGCATATCCTCTCACCATGGCACTGGTATCCAGTCAGAATGACAGAAGGTGGCCTTAAAGGGAGAACACTACTTCTGGAATAGCACGAAAGACAAAGATAGGGCAGAAGCATCTTATTTGTGCGAGCAGTCAGGGCAAGAGAGAGAGCAAGGTCCCATTGGTATGTAGCATGACATCAAAGAAGAAACAGGCCAAAGAGCACACTGAACCTCAGGACACCCCCCACCAGCCCTTCCCCTCCCTTGTTCTGCCCTGCTCTCCCCAACACGGGAAGTCACTCATCCACCAGCAACTCATCCGTTCGGTGCACCTCTCACTGCCCCAGCTTGAATGACTATAGCAGTGCTGATGTGCTGGCCTCGGCTTGGAGTAAGGACCATTGGAGGAGTGCTGGGATGACCCCCTGGTTAGTGTGTGTGCGCCAAGTAACACGCACGGCCACTTTGAGCAGAAAAGCACATTTTGGATCTGACATTAATTTAGACCTAGCAATAATTGAAGTCGGTAGTCTCCCTTAAGCTATAGGATTTGTCTCCATCCTGCACGGTCTGGCAGATCTTAATTCATTTAAAGGTTGAAAATTTAATATTTAATTTTTTTTTAACCCAACTTTAATCTACCACAATCTGCACCCACCTATATGGCAAGTGGAAAAAATGCAAACATCTTTATCATCATTAACATTACTACGTATCAAAAAAATAGGAATAACTCACCATTTTCTGAGCCGAGTTTTGGACAGGGAATGGTAAGAACCCTTAATAATCCATCTGGTTTGTATGAATAATGCTCAACTAACTACCAGCATGAGAGAGGGGGAAAAAAAAAACAGAGAGAAGCAAAATATATTAAGAGGTAAGGGAGGTATAATTAAATATATCATGTCTTTAAAGTTGTGTGCATATGTACAATAATTGGTACATATTACAGCAAATAAACTGGGCGTACAACAGATCTTTACTGTTCATGTTCTTACCTCATCTTTACTTCTCTTTAGCAGGGGTGCGTGTCTCTGAAGTAATCTTGTGGATGAATCTGGAACCTGATCCAGGAACTGGATTTATAAGACTACGCATTCCATGCCTGGTACTGCTACTAACCAGTTTCATAACCTTGAGCAAATCACTTCTTTTTATACCTCTGAGTTCCTACTCTCTTGGTTTAGTTTTGTTTTTTGTTTTTTTGTTTTTTTTTTTTTCCCAAGATGGGTATACAGTGCGGGAATTCTCCTAATACACAATGCTTTCTTTGGACCTCAAAGTCACAATGAGATGTAAGCAGGTAATAAATGCATAGCACCAACAGTTGTGACCACTTGTGTTTCTGGATTGTCCTCTCCATGCCATTTTACTACAGGTTCATTACTGTTATTTTGATTTTGGCGCATTTGGGTAGAAAGGAGGGTAAGTGAATGAGTTGCAGACATATTCAGAAAACTTGTGAGGTACCATAGCTGCTTTTAACTTTCCAGTGACTCCAGAAAATAAATATGTAGGACATTTACAGGAAAGGCTAAGAATTAACATATGCAAGTAAAGAGTTGTATTTTAGATTTGTGACTCACTTTACTTGTTTTAATAGAATTTTAAGCAACAGTACATAAGAGATTGCTGCAGGGCTTTCAATTCCCTTAGCATTTTCAATTTATACAGTCATTTCTCCAGTATTCAGCTTTATTATCGACTTGCACAGTCAACTATGCCTTCCTTAATTACTTAATCTTTACCAGGTTTCAGACATATTTTGGTGGTAACCCTCGGCAAACTATGCGTTTTCAGCCTTGAAGGCAGAGAATTTCAAAGCTGAAGAATGCAGTATGTGCACAGCATCCTAAACCATTCCCTTTGTGCTTCCTAGAAATCTGTTTACTGCTGTCATAAAGGATGTTAGCAAGACACTGTATCTAGGACAGCTACTGTTGAATATGGTCACTTGCAAATGCAAACAGTCTTCCATTCTAGAAAATATTCAGCTAACTAATAATTAGGAACTTTGAACTTGGCCAAGCTGCAACATCTTAATCAAAAATTACTACTCTCTACACTTACATAGCTTTCTATATTAACATCTATTTCTTTTCCATGTACAGAAACCAGATAAAGTTGGAAACATACGACAAATAACCTGCCAAAACTTGTTGCTGTTTAGCTAAAGACTGTTGTCACAGACCAAAGTAAAACAAACTGCCTTAGTTATATGGAAACATGATGACAGATATCCAAGTGATTCAAATTTAACAGACCTGCCACAGGGTGTCGAATCTTTTTCCATCCGGTATGGAGAGCTTTCCTGTCTTGTCTCTGTCAATACGGTAATGCAGTACTTTTCCATCATTCAGCAGACACAGGGCATAGGAACCATTACTGTCCCTTTCGCGGATACTGGAGGAATAAGAGAGATTTTCAGGGTTATGCTTCACTAGGAATGAGCATCTGGGTTGAAATTCTTTTCTAAGTCACCCTCTCCTTAAAGCATTTGAATTAAAAATAAAGCAAAATCAGCACTGCAGTTTCTGAAGACATTTTGTTAAGACTTTCATTTATTTCTTAGTGTCACTTGTTTTCAGATAGAATGCCCTAAAGTTTCTTTCCCCTCCCCCCCTCCATCAAAAGGCAACAGATGAAAACAGAAAATCCACAATGTGGAGCTCTTTGCTAGGTAGCTACAGAACACTGTACAGTACACAAAGCGATCTCTGAGCAAGGAGGCATTTGAAGGCTTGTGGCACTGCAGGCCTACAAAGTCCATGGAAGTCTGAGGCCAGGATCCACCATATACAAGCAGCTACACTTCAAATCTCCTCTACAGCTGGCCCAGAATTAAAAACAACAGGTAAGTGCCTTCACTGAAGCAGGATTTCTCTCTTATACCTTTTATTTTGAACTAGAGATGACAAGGGTAGAAGATAAAATATTCAAATAATATAATGTGAAATACAAATATAGTGAAAATCTTTGTGCACTGAAACAGCTTATTGTTTGGCTGGGAATTTAAAATGAATAATACATTTCTGTAATCACCAATTCTTATAATTTCTGTTAAGTCATTAATGCTTTGTTGCAGGTTTCACATAAAATCCACATGAAATTTCACATGGCATTGGGGTATATACCTGGTCTAAACTTCATCAGAGGGAGATCAAGGAATGCAATATAAAAGCATTGTCTAAAATTCATAGGTAGCCAGGATGATCTCCTTCTTCCAGGAGATCTGCAAGCAACATCTGAGAGGCCTGTAAAGTGTTGCAGACCTGTTTTACATGTAGTCAAGGCCAGCTCACACTGAGACCAGCGTCTCATGGTCACTGGACCCAGAGTAGATAGGAATTTGCTACTAGCTCCATCACAGTTGGCTCAGTATTTCTGAGCTTAGAAAGTAGGCTTTTGTTTTCATTTGGTTGCCCAACCAGCACTTGCTGCTGACAGTGAAACAGCAATAGACCTAGATTAAAATTTTCTGGAATAATTTTCATAAGAAAAACCCAGATTCAGCAACACTGAAACATTTCTTGTTTCAGTTTGCACAGAAATCTACTCACTCTCCTTTGAATTATTCAAAAGTCCCAAAAAGAAATATAGCAGGATATGTTCACTTAGGTGTTGGGAATCTTTGCTGTCACACCTCAGAAGATTGCAGAGACAACCATTAAATTCTGGTCCTCAGCTGCCTCACTCAAGGCTGAACTAAATCTTTGTTTTCCTAAACTACTCATACAACTGTTTTTTCCAGGAGAGTGTTTCTTGTTGCCTAAGATGTGAATTGGCTAAAGAAAAAGGGAAGTAGGTTCAGGGTTTTTTTGTGAAACCAAAGTAACTTGCCTAGTGTCTCTAAATTTGAAACACAATGTGGTTTTTCATGACATGCAGGTATTTTATCAGCATGCTGATTTCCTGTGTTGACTGACCAGTGGAGATCAACGGGTGCTGGTAAAATGAAGAATGACTTTTACTTTGTCTTCCTCTAACTCGCTTTTAGCAAATGAGGCTTGGAAAAATATTTTCAGAATAGAAGGCATTGCGTTTACAACACAAATGTATAGCATTTCATTGCACTACTGTTGTGAATACAGCACAAATAAGACTGTAAAAATGCAATGGATTGTTTCCCAGTAACAAAAGTCCTACATGTTTCACATGAGGAAATGGTGGCTCCAACAGAAATAGCTCCACGGAAACTGGTTCTTGTTTGCAAGAGTTGTTACTACTACAAGAGGCACTGTAAACATTTCTTGAGAGCACAGGCACCGATGAGAGAAGACAGTCCTGATTTCTAAGGACCACGGCACAGGTCCAAAAAGCCTTATCAGTATCCAGTGCTGGATTTAGGCAGAGTTCAGGTTTATAAGTTTGTCATCGTATTTCTGAGCTCTTCCTTCCCCCAGCCCAATAGTTACATTACTCCAAAGACATCTGCATTTCAGAGTCATGGCAACCTCTGTCTCTATCACTACACATGCAAAAAATCGCCATTCTAACACTTATGACTGACCAGGGTCCAGAGACACCTTTGTTCTCTGGGGATTATGGGCCAGGTGTTTTTTTAAACTGTAGCCAGTCAACTCCAGCACAAACTGGATCCCTACAAAACACAAGAGGAAGTGGTGCTATCTTTCAACACGTTTGAAGAGCAGAAGTATCAATAGCATTGAAGCCAAATGATAGCCTAAGTCTTATTTCTGGCAACCAGATACCTTACTGGTCCAAAAAGTGCTTTCACAGAACTTGCCATAGCAGTCCAAACCAAGACCTTTTACTGCTTCTGGTGACAGGTATTGTCACAGGCCATGTTTCGACATTTCATTTTGGTTCTGTAGACACTGATAATGGCTGTCCAGGTTAAGTTAAGCCTCCAGAACTGTACCTGGGTATATAGTATCCAGTACCTCACAGTTACCGTATAAAATGGAATAAAAAAAGGCTGCTCAAACTGAAAGGTTATAAACTGAAACCTACTCAAATGGAAATCAAGGTTTTCACAACTTCTTGATGGTGTTGCCTGTACTACTGAGGATCATCACATCAGATCTGGGGGCTCTCTTCATATAAGGACCGTTCCTTCTATAAAAAGTGACAATTTTCGGAATGTTGAGCAAAAATCTAAAAATTCCAAATGCACTATCTGCTTTAACGTGCTCTCTGAAATGACACACAATATTGACTGTGTGTAAATAACAATGTAAACTGATAACAAAAAAACCTTGTTTTTAAAAAGCTGTATTTTTTTAAAAAAAGCATTTTCTCAAGGAAGGAAGCAGTGAAATATCACCCAGTCATCCACTTTATGCCACTGCAGAGAATTATGGATCTACAGAAGAAAAACATAAAGGTAATAAACACCTTTCATCCGCTGAGATTAATCAGAAACATGATCATCTTCACTGAGAGCAAATTTGAATTCACAGATACATTAGAGAAGCACCAAGGTATCTAGATTTTCTATGACACATATTTTAAAACATAATTTTAGAAGGAACTGAGAAACTCAAGTTGTAACATGATCCAGTGCAAAGAAGGTTTTGTTTTTGATTTTAATTTTCATGCACTCTACGATTGAGTATTTTTTATGGTTTTGGGAATGTAACCCAAATAGCAACCAAAAACTATTTGCAGTATCATTACAGACTGCATAAATAGCTATCCACTCTCTCATTTGGTAAAGTCTCTATTTTTCTTGGAAGCAAAAAGAACAATGTCTTTGTGCTTCCAAGTGAAAAGCCAAATGATCCCTTTCTTTCTAAAGGAAAAAATCCCTGGGGGGGCGGAAAAAAAATAACGTTATTACAACATGCCTCATTGACTGTTTAGGGGAAAAAAGAGAAGTCACAGAATTCTACAGTGGAGAATAAGGAAGGAAATAAACTAGTAAAATGCTTGCTTTAGGAATGGTGAGAAATTATTCTCATTCCCGAATCCAATGGTGTGTTAAGTTTGCTCTTGGCCTTGCTTTGCCTTCTCAGCAGTAACAGCTTCCTTGATGCCAGAGATACTGATGTTCCTCACTCCTGATCAAGCTCCAGACATTCCCTGCTTCTCTGCCCTTATGACCATCTCTCTCGTAATGTTATTAACAACATGGCTATTCGTTATCACTTCAAATAGCTGCAGCACACTGCATACATTCCAGGTCTGAGGGCAGTAAGGAAGGAACTTGGTGCCATCTGTAAAAGGATCATACCAAGGGAGAAACGGATTGACTGCAGTCTTCCTTTACATCATTCCTTCTCCCGTGTTCAGCAACACATTCAAAGCTGTTTCAGAAATGCCAGTACACTACAGAATTTAGGAGCTAGCTCAGCCACACTCTACTGCTATCTACAACGGAACCTTAAACTTCACCTCTTGGTGAGGATACTGTGGTGTGCTGCACAGTGACAAAACACCTCTGCGAGAAAGACTGCATCACTGTAGTCTGTTTTGCCAGCATAGCCCTGCCAGCAAAAAGCACTATCTTCCACCAAAGCCCTAACAGATGCACCTGCATCTTCTTGGTACAGCTGTCTCAGTAGTGATCACATCACATCTTCACACCTCTGACCAGCTCCGCTGCTGGAACACACAGCGCACAGCTAGCCCTGAGAAGCCACAGCTCTGCTGCACTGGTCTGCACGTAGCACCTAGCCATGTACATGGCTGAACATCAGCAAACAGTTCTCCCAAAGAGCTGTGGGCATCATCCAGACTGCTGTAGAGGGGAAGAGAGTAGCTCCAGAAACATGTCTCACTGCCTGCATCTTATAATTTATCTTGGACAATTTTTATGTCCGTCTAAGCCTAGCAACAGCTTGGCATTTTGAAGAGGAACTTCATCATTAATTAATATCCCTGAATTAAGGTCATGTTTAGTAGTATCATTTTCATCTTGTCTGGTGTCAACAATGTCTGGTTCCATTTATGGATATAAATATAATACTGATAGATTTATTTAAAGAATACTCTACAAGGTCAGATAAATCACCTAGCTCAGTATGCACTCCAGTAGTGATAAATTCCTAGAGAAAGACAGTAAGATTAATGTAAATATAGACTGCTACATGTATTGCAAACACCAATTAACGGTCTGACAAAAGACAAGAAAACTCTTACGGACAACTGCACTTCACAACTTGTTATTCTGAAATGGTGTTACTGGTGCTAACTATTGTGGCATATAAGAGACAGTTTATTCTCTAGATGTCATGAGATGTCATGATGAGTAGGGCTGTGAGTCATTGTAATAGTCCAAACTAGCTTTTTCCTCTCTAGTGTATCTATCTCACATATTAAAGACATTCTTATGATATTAAAATTGTTTTTTAATTTTCTTTTGCAGAACTGTTCACATTTTATGTGAACTGCATGTGGCTATGAACCCATGTAAAAGGTTTATAGAGACTAAACTGTTAATTTAGCAATGTCTTCACTCACAATTCCCTTGATGTTGAATTTTTAATTTTAACAGTATTTCTGAATATTGTTTATCTCCCTGGAGCTTCAGAACTTCTTGTTAACACATATGCAAGTTTACATGTTCATATAACTGAAGTGGTCACTACTGATAAAAAACCAAGATATGCCAAGAACCATCACACACTTACCACAGTTGTTTCCTATGTGAAACTGAAATTCCTTAAACTGCTGGTCTGTCATGGTTAGCAAAATTTATTTTTCAACAGGTCCACACATACATGCACTGATGCAGATAATACTAACAATATTTTCAATACCAGTATAAACATTACTACAATATCAATAACAATATTAATAGTATTATCTATGATCATCTGGACAATATTGATCATCATATTCAACAATTATGCCCCCTACCAGGCAAAATCAACGAAAAAACGTGTCAGCATCCTACAGATCATGCAAAGTAATGTTAATGAAGCTAACAGGGACTTGAGACTTAAACAAAATTCTCTGTTTTCACTTGCCCTTCAAGCCATTTTAGATATATCGTATTTTCCTTCTACTCCACTGCTATATTTTTATTTCAGATTTTGTGGATAGACTGGCAATCTTTCATGAGTGTTCTTCACAGAGGAGGTGGGCACTGCTTCTTATTCCACGCCACTTCATGATGTTGTTTCTACACTTGGCTTTGAAAGCAAACTCTATAGCACCCACATACATACTTATTTCACTAACTTTTCAGTCATGACAACCTTTCAAGACCTTTCAAAATTCCCTAGTAAAACACTCACAGCTGTCTCAGAATGTTTCCAGCAGCTTGGATGAGTAGCAGTGTTACATTTATGCTGTTATTTGTCATATTTTGAGCTGCAGTCAGAAAGGTTTTCATCTATTTCCATATTTATTATATATAAAAAAAAATCTAGATGTGATAATCTTTGCAGCACTAAAGAAATCTAGGCATTAGATGTGTTCTCAGAGAGACCACTATACCCTATTTTGTTTCAAGGTAGGTAGGTCAGACAGCACATTTCTGGTGTAATTAAGTTTTAGAAACCTTTGTAAAAGAATATACAGAAATATTCTAGCCTTCTAAATATATTTTTTCCCATAATAAACAAGATAACTTTTGTCACGTACCAGGATCTGCTTGTGGATTTGTTCAATAGCTTCAGACTACCTCAACTCACTGAAAATCTAACTTCCCTCTGTGTTTCCAGGCTCCAATTCCTACCTCAACATGCAAACTTCTCTTAGACACTGAATGTTTCGAAGTTTTACCTTTACAGTCAGCTACTACGCTTGAGTGTCTTGACCAGTGTGAGAAAAACAGCCTCTGAGCAGCTACATTCACAAGCACAAATTCACAGCCCCCAGTCTGCAGATGCACAGAAGATTCTGACGCGCGCTGCTGCTGGCTAAGGAAGAAGCCTGCGATGCCTGTGCCTAAAATATGAAACAATGCAGCTCTCTCTAGCACTCAACAGTTTTGCTGCTACTGTTTCAGTTAGCTAACGAGTGGTTTATTTCTCAACACCTGCTGAGCAAGCACATTAGGCAAACCACTGCAGAAAGCAGAAAACCTCTCTGAATTAGACAGTTCTTTTGTTATTTGCTATGAGCCTTTAGGTTTATCGATCTGAGAGCTAGAAAACACTGGAAGGCCAAGTAACCGATTTCTGATACAAATGAAGAACACATTATCTCTCTTGCTGCTCTGGCTGCTAAATTATGGAGCAGATGAAGATCTCACCCTGTTTCTTCACTGAGAGCACAAGAGTAAACGGCAGCTAAGTGGTTACTGATCTCTAAACCTGCCCTGTATGCAGTCCGTGCAAGAACAAGTAATGCACTGGAAAGCACCCTACAGATGTAAACAGCCTTGTCCTTAATAAGAGGGACACAAGCTCAACATACTATCAGTTATATTTTCATACTGTTCAAGCTCCAGTGGCACTTCTCATGGTTTAAACAGTGCCTTAAAGTAAGCATTTCCCCCTCTATGGGTTTATCTACTTGTTGTGAAAGCAGCCGCCTGAGTTCCAGCAGAACTATGTAAGATACGCACCTACTGACATAACCAGTCCCATGGGAGAAGGCGTGACTGTTCCCTCCACAGCTCATCGAGCGCGTCACTGCAAAGAGCATCAGAAATGCCTGCCTTCCAGGCCATCTCTGAGGCAAACAGGAAAATGTTGGGGAAGCACTTCTATTTAAAACTGTAGGAATGCTTACAGAAGATTAAACAGAGACCAGGGTCTAGAATAGAGTCTGAAAATGTCCAAGTCTGCTAAAAAATTACACTCCCTCACTTCACAGTGCAACCCAGTTGTTAAGAAATGTTAGCTAAGGGATCCACTTCTTGGAAGAAACCTAGCTTGCTATTTTTTTCCCTAAAAAGAAGAACTTTAACCACACAGAAACTGATGTGTGCAAGAGGTAAACTGGAAAAACTGCAAGCTTTAATACATGATCAGCAGAAGTACTCAGCTGATGTAACACTGATTTGGTAAGATGTCAATACAGAAAGTAGTAATTTTTGAGAAAAAACAGGACAGTAAAAGCAAAGGCTGCTCTCTTTGTTTCAGAATACATATCCACCTGCTCCTATGTCTAGGAAGTAGGAAAATAAACTAGCAAAATCACAGGGCAATGAAAAGGAGAGGTGGTATGATAATGCTGTGCTGGTAATCTGCGACAGCTACTACGTTCATTATACTGATAAAACTTTTCCTGTGCTATAGGAAGCAGCATTCAGAAAAGATGAATCTGTGATAAGCGGAATCCTTAGTGCCATAAACCTCTGTAACTTTATTTTGTTACAAATATAAAAAAATTTGGAAGTTTTTGTTGTTGTTGTTACAAATAGCAACAAAAGCAACCAGGTAAGTGACCCTCTAGATGTGATTCTAAGAAACAGGGAGTAGGAGGCTGAAAATGTGAAGACACATGGTGACCTGGGTGAGAGTGACCTTGAAACAGAAAAAATTCAAGGACTGCAGGAAGGACAGAGATTTCAATAAATGAGATGTCAGTACACTCCAAGTACTCATAGGTAAGACCTGACAGAAATCAACTCTACGGGAAACAAAGATTTAGAGGAGTCACTGATTCCTGACAATTAAGGTTGAAACATGGAAACATACGAAGGTTACATCTACATCAGCAATTAGTGTGGCACAATTACAGCAAATCAGTAAACTTTCTGAGAGAGCTGGTACTGAAGAGGCATATCCATCCCACACTCACTTGTGGGGTTTTACTCTGGACCAGCTTTAAGAAAGTCTAAGATAGTTGAGTGCTGAAGGAAATTATTTAAGTAGGCGATGAAATTTCTCTCAGGAACTACACAGCTCTAAGTGATCCTTCCTTTGCCACACCCTTTAACCTTCATTTTCTATCATTATATAAATGCTTCAGCTGGGGGATGTGTGTGTGGAATACGACAAAAAATGTCTCAATGAAAACACTGATTTTTTTTCAAGGAGGATTTTCCAAAAGAACTTTCTTGTCAGAAGATTTTGGCTGGCTCTAATCCTCACAAGATGATGGCTGTTAGTCACTCGCCTAAATGACACATCTGCACTCAGATCATGAGGTCAAGAAGACGCAGACAGCGGCAGACATGAAATGGTGTTACCAAGGTAAAAGCAATTCCTTTTGTTGATGAACTGCAAAACCAAGCACCGCCACTGCCCCCAGGAAAACTGACAGTTGTGGATCCCGAGAGTGGTTAACACAGGCAGTTTGTTTGTATTTCTACCACTTAGGTAACCCAGTGTATTTGGCGCAGGTAGACAGGCTTTGGCACAGGCTCTGTGAGGAGGTCAGGGGCTATCCTGGGCTGCTCAGATCGGTTCCAGCTGGCCCCAGTAGGCACCCCTGCTGGGCACCAAGCCCTTCAGTCGTGTAGGTGGTATCTGCCAAAACATCCTTAAGAAAGGGTAGAAAAAAGCCTAGGAGATGGTAGGTGGGTGGAGAGAAGAAAACCAAAGTAGAACCTGCAGCGCAAACACTAAGGCAGAAGTGGAGGAGCTCCAGGCACGGGAGCAGAGACTCCTGCAGACAGTAGGAAAGGCCATGGTGGAGCAGGTGTCCACACTGCAGCCCTCAAGGCAGGTAGATATTTCCTGAAGGATATTTTCTGTGGAGAGCCCATGTTGCAGCAGGAAACAGCGTGAGGAGGAAGGAGCAGCAGAGAGAAGCTGTTATGAACCCACCACAGCCACTGTCCACCCAGCCCATCCTCCCCCACACTGCTTGTTGGGGAGAGAAGTTGGGTGTGAAGGAGTGAAATTCAGCCTGTGAAAATAGGGGGTGGTGAGGGGAAGGTGTTTTTTTAATGTTTTTCTATTTTTGTATTTGTTTCTTACTGTCCAGCTCAATTCACAATAAATTGAATTATTTTTCCCCAAGTGGAGCTGTTTTGCCCGTTAGAGTTAGTGGTACATGATCACCCTGTCTTCATCTTGACCCACGAGCTTTTCCATCCTGTCATCTCCCCTTGTTCTATTTCAGAGGGGAAGTGTGATAGCAGCCTAGTTGGACAAGGTTAACCTACTGCAGTCACTCAGTACCGCTTATCAGTTATAAAACAAATTTCAACGAATTTTTCTTGGTATTGAGTTTCTCTAATGCTCCCTTTAGAATTAAAACTAGTACTTGATTAAAAGCAATGACCCATGCTTTTGCTATAGTTTCCCATCTTTAGTTAACTGGAAACCTAATCTTGGAGTCACTTACTTAGTACAGGAATGATTATGTTATATATAGCATGCTGGACTGGGCTCTCTCAGTGTGAATGAGCCACCTTTTAGGGTATACTCTCATTTGAGATTCACTCAAGGGATTTGTGTAAGTAGCTCTAGTGGCAAACAGCAATACACCCAGAAGAAACCACTCACAGAAATTTTCCATTGCTTCTTGACCCAATGAGGATACGGTGTTCTGACTCCTCCCGAGAGATCCTCCCGTGGAACCATGGCATTTTCTCGTGGGCTGTAGTGGCAATCAACTTCTCCAGCTGAGGCTTTTGACTAATGATAGCTTGTTCAAGAGCATGCCCCTAGAGAGTGGTAAAAACACAGTGGGACAGTCAAACTGCCACTGCAATAAAAACATGACAGGTAGACCCTGAATATCAGACTGCTTTTGGGACATCCAATATCTGCACATATTTCCTGTATGGGAAGAAAAGATCTGGATGCTATAAAGATATTAAACCAGAAAATAGTTTATGATAAAATAAACACCACAAAGCTGGGATTCTTCCTTTACCTCTAAGAAACAAAAGGAATAATAACGAGCAAATTAAGCCCTTAATATATAAGTATTTCAATTGAAAATTATGGCCTATTTTTATGCTAATGAAAAATAGCTAAACATACTTAGTGTCACTCTAAGATGTCATAACATGTCTCCATATTACACATCCTACGGCAGTTTACTGAAATAAACTGAACACGCTTTGCATTGTTTCAGTGTGTCTATGTTGAAGACACCAATGCAAATTACCCATAAGCAGACAGGACAGTCCCAGTTTTAGAGTAAGCTATGTTAATATTTTAGGTATAACCTAGACACCTCTAATCACTTCTAAATTTGGCCCAGACTCTGAGGGGAAAACCCCTTAGTTTCAACCGTTTTCAACTTGAGTTTATCAACCACCTTCTAGATTGGGCTCAGACTCATCAGAAAAAAATGGTAAGCTTCAGCACCTGTAGTAAATGTAGTGAAAGTTTCAGGATATTCCAGTTTGGGCACTGCTCCACATATCTTACAGAGCAGAACACATACGGTTACTTGCTAGCACCGAAAGAGATGAAAAACCTAGCGTAACATTATGAGTTCATAACGGTAACTCATGGCATACCAAGGTGACACCATATTCCTGTGGCAGCCTCCTACACTAGTGTTTCCACGTGAAGTCTGACTTCTTCACAGTCATTCTAATGAAAAAATCTGGCCTGTCTTCCTCAGCATGGAACATTCCTGCTTGACACATGCACTACCGAAGATGTACAGGCAGTGCTCTGCAGTTAAAACACCAAGTTTTGTTTTGGACATAGCCTAAATAAGCATCACAGAAACAAGGCTAGCTAAGACAGGAGGATGTAAAACACGTCACCATGTCAACAAGCCTGCCTGCACATCAACCCATAAAAATTCAGAATCAAATCCAATTAAACAAACCATTTCTATATCTCGCTTATTACATCTATTAATGTTTGGTGCATGTGGAAATCTTGTGACGGAGGTTAGCGCAGCAGTAGATAAGACTATGTTAACCCAAGACACCACAGAACTCCTAAGTTTTGTAAAATTTCAGGTGAACTACACCTGTGATCAACTTACTGCATGTGCTGGAGGGAGAAAACCCCTCACTGTTCAAAACTCATCTGTGATTCCATTATGAAAAAATTCTACACAGCAGCAGCAACAGCTGGAAGCAAACACTGCAAGCTCTTTTTCTCCTAACAAAGACCACTGTACGGCAAAACCACCCTGGATTTACCTGCAAATTCCAAGTTTGTTTGACATACTCTCTGATGAGATTCTCTTTTAAATCTTCAAAGGGTCCTGTTTTGGGTTCAACGCCTGGTGGTCTGTTGAATGGCCTTCGCAGTAGACAGATAAGGCCATCTGCTTCCTCTGAGTGATAGTTAATGAGTTCAGCGGGACTAGCATGCGACTTGCCTCCTGCAATAGCATATGAGCCGCTCAGCTCCCTCTCAATTGTATAATGATGAACCTTCCTTCCATGGGCCAAGGATAAGGCAAAGCCCCCCAGGTAATTCCGGCTTTGGCGGAGCAAGTATAGTCCATCACTCACTCCTCCTTGCATCAGATACTCCTCGGCTTCTTCACGTGTAATATTGCCAAAGAAGTATGGCAAATGGTTAGCAGGGTTCACTGTGTTGGAAGCCATGTTTTTTTTTCTTTTCCAAGTAGCAAACTTAGTATTCTGTATCTGAAAAACAAAGACAGAGACATGAGTATCAGTTGGAAAAAAAGAGGATAAACCAATAACATGGCAGTTCACGTGTTGGTAATGTATTTTTGAAAGATTTTGGGATGAAGGTCATGTTTGTTTTTCTCTTGTGAGACGCTTTCTAACCCCCAATAGAAAGCTTTTCGCTGTTACATAGTAATATAACAGCTTCCTATAACTGCACAAATTCTCCTTTAACTCTTTCCCTCTCTGCGCCTTTGCCTAGCTATATAGAGGTCATGGCATTTTCACTTGCTTGAATGCCTCTATCCATCCTTTTGTAGTGGCCTTGAGGTGTTTCCCAATAAAAGGAAATCACTAGGTAAGAAAGGTTCAATGAGAACAGTTTTTCTTTCCAGTTTTCTGCCATTATAATTTTGTTTATAAGAGTAGCTTATGCCAGTATGTGGGCTGAGTATGGACAAAAGTCCTATATTAAAGTAGTTAACATTCCTCTCCACAGTTTTACCAATGTTTTTTTAATGGGGAAAAAAAAAAGGTGATAGTGTCTTTTTGAACAGTTTTCATTTCCAGCAGCTTACGTTGAAATAATACAAAGGCATACCAACAGCAAAAAGACAGAAGAGAATCTAGTTCAGCATCTCTAAAGAATAATAGTGAATATAACATAAACAATTTAAATGCTTTTATTCTTAAGTTAACAATAAAAATAACTTCCTATACATTTCATATATATCATATATAAAAGAGATTATCATAAATATTAATATATATTTTAAAAAAATACGCACAAGGACTCTATAGTACTCTAGCTGTTCTATATATATTTTATATTCTATGCCATGAATACTGTTCTTCTATGTCCTGTCTTGCTTGAGTTACCACAGCCCTTAACCTACACTGTCAGTAGAGAAATTTATTTTCATTAAACCCCATGGTAGATTTACACTGCCTAGACAGCTAAGTATTATGCTTGAATTACTTTTGTCTCATTCAAGTTATTGAACAGGAGACATCAGAATGCAAAAGCTGAATATGGTTTAATATTTGCAGTAGTGGCAATTACATGACTATCTAATGGATACTGGGAAGAATACCCCAGCTACCTGCTGATAACATGTAAATGGATAGGAAGTGAATATATTGACACCAATGCGACCCGTCTTCTTGCAAGAGTATTTGCAAGCTCTATTTTGTCAGATGAAGTGGTCCACAACAGCAATTAATTATGTAATTGCAGGTTCACCAGTCGAGTCATTAATTGTTTCCTGCAACAGTGTGAGTTTTTCATATACTTTCTTTTCCAAATGCTTCCCCAACCCTGTTTAATCAGGACTGGCCACAGACTGTTACATCTACAGTTTATGTGGCATAATAAGGCAGGAACTCCATGTAGGAACAGTTCAACATCTGCTTTCAGTCTAGAAAGAAAAGAAAAATCCCTCTGATTATTATTGCCTGCACATTTGTAAAATAACTTCATCCGAAAACTTACTTTCAGAGAACACATGAAATGCTGACCAGAACTAGTAGTATGCGCTTATGTTTGTATTATTTGTGTGTGTTAGGTTAAACTTTTCCTTAGGAAATATCTCACAACTTCATTGCTAAAATTTTTATTTCTTGCCTTTTAAGCTCAGTTGTGACAACTTGATATTGTAATACTCTCAAGTATACAAATAGGTGACATCCTCTGTTATCTTTAGTGTATTATGCAGATTTTAGGCTACCTAGGCAACACTACAAGCATATCAAAGGAAAACCAATGTTGTTTCTTTGTATTAGCAAGATCACTGCACAGCTTGTATTCTTTTTCCATAGTGTATATATACTAAATAAAATGTATATATACTGAATATGAAACCCACAAGCATTAACTGACAAAATACTGTTACCTGCATTTTATTCAGGTTATTGCAGCTCTCTTTTCCCACCTTCTATTACCTTGGCTAGAAGTGGACAAAATGATCAGAAGACCAGTTCCTGTTTCTAATGCTGTGTAGGATACAGCACCAAAACAATGTGACCTTCACAGTTACATGAAGGGCATGACTTTAGGGAAGCCATGCAGCGGTCTGTGGAAGCAACATTAAATAATTCAGGATGTATGGGAATGAGGTTAACGGACCTCTCAGCTTGCAGCTGACCAAAGTGTGCAACTGAGTTACCTGTGCACAGATGGTGAGGGCTTTATGGAAAACCATGTGAGAAGGGTTGGTCCTTAGTACAAAGCTGCAACTAAGGAATGAATGTCTTAATGTAGGGCCATTTGGCCCATGCTGCTTCAGGCCGACACCTTCCCTGTGGTATGCCTTCTGCTTAGTTCAGCTATGGCTCATCAGTGGACCGTAGCTGATCTGCTGTGGTTGCGCTCGGGTGAGAGAAATACCTGCGCTGCTCTGAGAATATGTGAAGAAGAGAGGGGAGGAAGGAACACACAGGTCAAACAAACAAGGATCACGCAGTATGGAAAACTAGACAGGACGCAGTCAGGACAAACAACGTGTTGGCAGATCTGCCCTTCTCCCACTTTCCCAAAAAAGGGAGACATCAGTGTTGCAGAGTTACTGCAGTCCTACAAAACAGAGCTGTGTGCAGCACGTTATTTATTACTCTTGTGGTTTGCAACCAAAAGTTACCGGTTTAAGTTCACATACTGACCTACTAATATATGTTTTATTAATTGCAAAAGAAAGTCATAACTGAGGAGACAGGAGTTTCAGTAAGAGAGACAGTTTTCAGTAAGTCACAACCGAGCACGGATTTTGCATAAAATACTATGCAAAATTACTATTTTGACTGAACTAGATGAAGACGACGACAGCTTGCCTTGAACAGAATGCATCATTTCACTAGCATAATGCAAGGTCAGAGGATTGTAATCAACAGTACAAGGTCCAGTTGGAGGTCAGTTAATAGTGTTGTAACCCAGAGTCAGTACTGGCACCCATACTGTTTAATATCTTCATCAAGGAGGTGGACAATGGGGAGAGTGCACTCTCAGCAAGTTCATAGATAATACAAAACAGGGAGTAGCGGCTGAAACACCTTACGGTTGTAATCCTTTTCAAAGGGACCTGGAAAGGCTGAAGGATTGGGCTGAGAGGAATTTAGTGAAATTCAACAAGGGGAAACATCCTGTGGAGCAGCTATATGCCTTTCTGGCTGGGCAGTTGTTGGGGGCAACCTGTGACACCCCTGACCTTGCTGCTTTTCAGCAGCTGTAGTCTCTGTGCCCACGCGCTTTGTCCAGGGCTCCTGCGGGCACACGCACAAGCTGTGCAGGCTCCATTTCGGCTCGCTCTGCCAGTTTTGACATGGAGGGAAGCAGCAGCTCTGGACGCTGCGCAAAGGCAGCACCTTCCAGCATTCCTCTCTCCTCTGCCCAGCTGTTTCATGCTGCAGGTCCCACAGGTGCCTGTCCCAGGGTCACGGGCATGAAAACGGTGCCAGGGATGTCAGCAGCAGTGGCGATCCCCTTGAGTTCCTCATCTCCTTCAGGTACACCTGGTGGTGTTTGGGGGACAGTGCAGGGGTTCGGGGGTCTTGAGTGTACCAGTTCTTTCTATAGGGCCCCCTGACAGTTCACCAGAGTCCACCCCAGGCCTCTCACCTGACCTGCCTTGAGCACTGGTGCAGAGGAGATCAGGCTCTCCCCTCCTGCTCTCCATCCCTCCCTTCCTCCCTGCAGCCCACCTCCAAGGGGGTGCAGAGAGAGCAGTACATCCCAGCCTGGCCCCACCTCTCTCTGCCCTGCCCAAGGGCTGTGGCTGCTGCTTTCCAGCCTGCAAGGAAAGCCTTCAGGACGCCACTGCCTCCCCTGCCCCACAGCTTTCTAGGGCTTCCCTGGCTTTTCCACTCCCAGTGCCAGACAAGCTACAGCACTTCGCACATCTCTCTCGGTAGGACATGGCGTTGGGCGCGGAAGACACCATGGGAGAGAGCAGCTTTGCAGCGAGGAATGGCAGCATGAGCCAGCCGCCCCAGGCAGGACCGGTATCAGTCTCTTCCCAAGTGTGACAGGATGGCCTCAACCTGTGCAAGGGAAATTTAGATTGGATATCAGGAAAAAATTGTTCACTGAAAGGGTTATCAAGCATTGGAACAGGCTGCCCAGGTTAGTAGTTGAATCATCATCCCTGGAAGTATTTAAAAGATATGCAGACATGGCAGTTAAGGACACGGTTTCATGGTGGACTTGGCAGCACTGAGTTAATGGTCGGACTCAATGATCTTAAGGGCCTTTTCCAACCTCAATGTTTCTATGATTCTATGTTTCAATGAATCTGAAAGTCGCTATAAATATGGAGACTTAGAATGCTCTAGTTCTTGTTTCCTTCATTCCTGCTTGTTTCCCTCAGACATCCCAATGTCTCCGTGTCATCCTTTTTAACTCCACTCTGCACCACAGATACTGCTGGCTAGGCGATGAACATCATCTCAACTCTGGCGAAGTGCTCCCTGAAGGCAGGCTCCGAGTCTTCAATCTCATTTTCAGGAAGGGTGGAAGAAAACAGATCTGCTGCTAGGTTTTCAGTAAGAGAAGAGCTTAAGTCATGTTCCACTACAATTAAAGCAAAAGAACAACTGCTGTAATTTCTCTTCTGTTCGAATTTTTGCAGTCCCCAACAGCAGGGGCAGTTGGGACACAGAAGGCACAGCTGCCAAATATTAATTCTGAGACTGCAGGAGGTTTCCACTGGCATATTGGCAGGGAGGTTATCCTGGACACACAGACTGGATGCATGGACGGATGAATGATCCACACTGGCTCTTCACCAGCACTCTACAGCTAATTTGGAGAAAAGGCCAAAATAGTCCCATACAATTCTCACGCCAAGAATGGTATTGCACCGCAGTACCTGTTTAAAACACCTCAGTAATGTTGTAGTGAACAAAATTCAAAGAGAAAAATCCCACCACACTCTTACCTGTGGGAATTTATGTTCATGGAAGTATTTAAGAGAAGTTTCTTTTCTCCGTACTTTTAGTTTCTGACTTAAAAAAATGTTAGGACCTTCATGTCTAAAAAAGATAAAGAACTTTAGAATGAAATTAAGAGCTAATAAAAGAGAACTGGGGTGGGGGGTAGGAGGGGAAACTCTCATTCCCTGGCTACAAAAGACCCTGATGCAATAGTGACTGAAATTAAAATTCACTTTGACTTTGATGTGTTTCAGATCAGGCTACTCCTTATTGTTTAGTCTCAGATTGGTCCCAGTACTTACTAAACAATCTTCAGGATGAGTTGCCCAGACGCAAGTTCTCTTTGGTGGTCTGCTTTTTGTGTATGTAATCTGTAATGGCAAGTTTTCCCACTGCTGACAATTCAGGCAGGACCAAAATGCAGAAACAAATTCCCTATGATATCTGAGAATGGTCCAGAGCGTTAGTTCAAGGAGTCACCATTCTGTAGTAAACTTCACTCACAACAAAACATTAAAATACATCTGCTCTTTAAGGTGCTGGATGTTCCGAGATAAAGGCATCATAAAGAATTCTTATAATTCTGAGATAAAGACTGTGGGCAATAATGCACTTTTGGCACAACAGACCCCCCTATAAGTAACGTTTTCCTGACAGAAGCTTTGACCAACACACTGGATGACAGAGCTTTAACAAGGGCTTTTCCAGGTAGAAAGACTGGTTTCTTCGACTTTGCTTATCCTACCTACAAACCGACCTCCCAGGAGACAAGAAGAAATAAGTATAAGCACAGTCACTCCAACTCCTACAAGCCTATCAACATGTTCTATGTGCTTCACTTGGGCAAAATGTGAGAGAAAAAGTAACACTTCATGTGTTTAATTATGCTGCCTATGCCCTAAATCAGAGTTATTCATATCTCATCGCAACAAAACCAGTGTATGTGACATCCTGGATTCCTCCCTTCACCTGGCTGCTTTAGGCATCTATCTATCTGATGGTAGCAAAGAGGACAGAAACTCTCTCTTAGGCATGCCCCACACCTATTTCAAAGACCTACAATACAGGCAAACATTCTGTTGTCTTAAAAATAGCCAGTAAGAGGCTTGTGTTTTATGACGATCCCGAAATACAGCGTTAACTACAAAACTGCTCTGTTTCACTGGCGGTTGTCCAAGACTCATTTGGAGTTTGAGTTCATACAGGTAAGAAAGTCCATGAATGCAAGCCAGCTCATACGCAGGTGACTTAATCCTTTCACTCCCTATGAAAATTAAACCTAAACCACACAGCCTTCCACAGAGAACAAATATTCATGCGTAAAACTACATAAACAACAAATATAACTTCAAGTTCTTTCCTGAATATCACCACAGGCAAGGCTACAGTCCAGCAGTGACCTCCTTAATAAAAACATGTCATTATATGTCATATACAAAATTTCCATATGCTACTCCTGTAAAACAGTCATTAAAAGTTTGTAATTAAATTATGAAAAACATCAAAGCGGTATTTTGTGAAGAATACTAGAAGCTTCCACTGCCAATGCTCAGTATTGGTCTACTCTAGCTGGGTAAGCACTGCATGGTTTTAGCTGCTCACTGGTCTCACTCTGCTACTTCAACTTAAAGTTTACCTGCAATGGGACAAATTCAGTAGTTTGAATTTATGAAAATTTGCTTCTACAGAAATCTGCATTTCACATACCAGACAGAACAACTCTCACATTTTATTTTCTCATAATCTTAAGAGTTTCTAGTCAAGACGTTGGAGGAAAAGTTCAAGGAAAAAATATATATTTTCTTCATTTTTTTAAAAGGATGTTTCTACACTACACATAATGCCTTCCTGAGATGGGGGCATTTAAATTTTTTCTTCCTTTTTACCAGTTTACAGTTCCTCAGAGAGGAAAAAAATATCCACCGGTTGCAATTTAGATGAAATGGCAGTGGCAGTGATGAAGAATTATCTCAATTCTTCAAAATGTAAAATGCAGAAGTTCAATGCTCAAATAAATAGGAAGACCTGCTGTGAAATGTTTATAAAATAGGGAGAAGATTTTGCAATTATCACAGAAAGAAGAGTGGCAGGATCCTTCTGATCTCTTAGATTTTACAAGTGATCTACTTATAGCTGTTTCAGATAACAAAGGCCTGATTTACTTTTGCAGTACAGATTAATACTGATGGTTTTCAGGCAAGGTCTCTTTGCCATGTCTAATATATGAAGAATATTCAGTGTGTACAATATCAGGAAATGTTTGAACTGACACACTGTCCCACAGACATGCAAGGAGCCAAACATACACAAAAACACTAGATAATGTTTAAAAACTTGTCTATTTTGGAAGAATTTCTGAGTTTGAGACAGCTGTTCTCTTTGGTTGGACTTTCAAAATCTTGCCTTGCTTTTGGGAACTTAATACCCTTCTAGGATCAGTAGAGTAGGAGAAAATGTATTTGGATTCACACTTTTCTCCTCCTTTAAATGCCTTCAAGGGATAAATAATGCTGAGCTTGTCAAGTCAGCACAGTGACAAACGTGAGGCTGTAAAAGGGAGATTAAGACCCCAAAGGATGAATGTAGGGCTTTACCCTTGAGGGGGCTGAAGGAAGTGCAGCTGGTTACCTGACACGTGCACTTGAATGTAACAGTAAAACAGGGTCTAAAGTGCAACCCCACCCCCACCCCCCACCCCCAAGCTATTAAATCTGACTTTTAAGGAAGCTACAAATTCAGGCAAATATCATGGTTATCTTACAGGAAAGAAAAAAACCATGCAAATATGTAGGAAAATAATGTACTCACTTCCCCTCAGGTAGCTTCCTCATCAGTGTTGCAGACAGAGTACTCCAGACATAATGCAAGAGTTTACCATCTCACACACTTCATGCATGCAAGAAGCAGAACATTCTTACAAAACAGGAGCAAAACTCAAGAAAACTCACCTGGAAAGCATCAGAAAGAGTCGGTGCCACCCTTAGCTTGTTCTGTTTCATCTCTTATATTTAGACAAGAATAAAGGTAGAATAACTGTGGTTTTTGAAAGGTTTGATAGCAGTGGGCATAGTGTACTGTACTGATCTACACTCTAACTTAAAAAAAAATATAATCAGGAGTATGAATCTTTCTACAAAGGCCAAACAGGAAAGTGGAAGGAGACTTAGGGACAGCTGATAGATTAGTTTACTTGTCCAACTATTTAACGAGTAAAAGGACTGAAGTGTGACAAAAGATCAAAAGCCATGTAGTGGTGAAACACTGTCCCGAATAAGCTCTTTATTTGAACAGTTATTAGTTTCCCTTCCCTTGTTTTTCAGTGTAGTACTCTCTGAACAATGGATGAAAGTAAAGCAGTCAAGTTTAGAGCAAGCAACTTCTGCATGCAAAAGAAGTAAGAAAAGCTCACTAGACAGCACAGATTGACAAAAACACACTGACTGAAACTATTTGTTCTAGCACAGAGTGATATTTTAAGCACTGACCTTGAACTCCAACAGTTTGTACAGAGAGAAAATAACATTAGAATAATGTGAATGTGGTTTTTTTTCTAAAATTCTAGTTGAATTAGGATTCTTAGAATCAAGATGTGTGCCTCTGTGAACAGCACTACAATAGTTCATGCAAGATTCTTTTCTACATTTCCACCTTACGTAACATACTTAAAAGCTGACGAAAGGAATTAAGCATGCACAGAACCAGAAATATGCATTTGATGGTGACTTCATGTAGCATATTCAGTATTTTAGTACTTTCAGGGTTTAGTATAATAGATATAAATTCTGACATAATTACCATCAAGGTGATATAAATCCATTGTTATTGACTCAGATTTAAAGCAGTTCTTTACATTTGTATAGTCCTTAAAAATTAAAATGGATTGAAACAATTATTCTATTCTCATTTCATCACCTTTAAAATAACCTTCCAGCATGTCTAGGCAGCTAAATGATGGTCTTAATTTGATTCCTCCCAATATCTTTAAATGTCTTCTTTACCTTTCTGCATAAACATGAAGATTTAATATCTACCCAGACCTTAGGATAGGAATTTTATGAGAAAATTATACAGAAATAAAGGAAGAAAGCAGTAAATGCTTAAAGGTAAGTAGTTAGGGAAGGAAATGAAGCAGAATACCATTTTCTCGAGTCATTCAAACAAACTACAGTTTGATTGGGACACCACTAGGGTGAACTTTATGACCCACTGAAAAAAGATCTGAAATCTTAATTCAACTGGTGACAGTGATGATTTCTACAACTTTCGTAGACAGTGACATCTCCAAACAATGACCCAGTCATCACACTGAAAAGAGATGTGTGTAGTATTGTCTGGAAGGGAAAAGTGACGTGCATAGGTTCCCCGATGTTTCTTCCAGCAGGCTGACCTCCCTGAGGGAAATGCCCTGGCCGTGTACTGCTGCCTTGGGCAGTATGTCTCAGCCTCTACCCTCTGTGTCTCTAATCAGCTTGCAGCCTACAGCAGCCTCTCCCTCCCTCCTAGTTGGGCCTCCTTCTCCATGTGTTTTCTCCAACTTCCTCACAAGCAGTTTTGCTCGTGCAATCAAATGCCCGTCTCTGACCTCTGTGCCCTTTTACTGTCGATCCATGCATTGCACTGCACTGTTTCTCTCCCTGCACCTCAGACTCTTAAAACACGCTTTCTTTCACCTCTGAAGGCTTTCCTGTTGTTCCACATACCCTCCTGGGCAATGCTGATGGATACACAAAGCAGATCTGTCAATTTTTAATCAAATTTCACTTTTACTGTTTCTTCAACTTTGGTCTCTGGCCTTAGTATTTTTATCAGACATACCTGTCTTGGGTGCCAAGTTCCACAGTTTGTGTTGCAGTAGTTCAGTTTCAGAAGCATTTTCTTTCTTTCGGATATTTCTGATTTCTTGCAATGCTTTTAGCATAAATACAGTGTTCCTGCTGCAGTTTCTAAACACTGAGAAGTACACTTGAGCAGAACAGTAGCTTAATTAAAGTCTGTCTGTGAGCCAATAGACAATGTGGTAGCTTTGGGCCCAGAAGACTTTTCTGGTAGGGAGTTCCCAGGCTGCATCTAGTAACACCATTAGTGGCCTGTGGGACCGTCCAGCCTGTGGGAGGTCCTGTGTGTTCTCATGATTCTGAAAGTTAGTGGACTTGCTAGCACCTTTCTCAGCTTAAGAGAAAACATTTTTCGCCCTTGTTGGTGTAGATCCTCAGCATTCTGTACATCGTAGAACAAAAAAACTTGCCTGGTGAACAGGTGGTATTGGTGTTTCATCTACTAGGCTTAAGAAAAACATTTATCCATCCAAAGAACAGAAAAAAAAAAAATCACAAACACACCTAAAATGATTATTAGCTTCAAAAAATTGTGGTTTTAGAAATGTGTCTCTTTGGATTTGCTTTCCAGGGTCATTTTTATCTACACTGAAGACAGTTAGATAGATGTTTTTATCTCCACTGAAACATGCCAGAAATGCCCTCATTTATTCTAAATTGCATCTGACATTCTGGTATCATCAGACTACTCCAGGCACTCTAGCTATCGAAATATTTCCTGAGGAAATACTACTTGACTTGGCAACACTATTACTGCCCCATTATAAGGCAAACAGATGCTCAGAAAAAGCACCACAGCGTTCATGTTATTCAGAGGTTTCCAATATACGCATCTGTATTGAGGTCATGGAGAGGCACTCATCACTAAAAAAATACTTTTCCCTGATGCTAGGAATCTGTTTCTCTCCCACAACTCCTTTTTGAGACTCTCCTGTCTTCAGTTACTTTTTCACATGTCATATTTTTCCTCTAAAAAGGTTTTTCTGCTTTGATCTTTCAAAAAGCTCAGCATGCCACTAAAAAAAAAAACACCCAGGCATTTATGGTTTAGAATTATTCTTTCCCTGTAGAAACCCAATGATTTTCACATATATTTAAGAAAAATAGGAAAAAAACAAAAAAGAAAACAAGTTGTAGTTAGGTTTTTTCCCCTTTAGAAAAAGAAAATCAACACCAACACAAAAATAACAACGCTTCTTTCCACATCATCTCCATGATCAACTAGTCATTCCCTTGGCTCCTTTTCCAGGGAACTCTTACATTGTCACAAATGCAATCATTGCCCATGGATAAAGATGCCTCCTGACAAAGCAAGCCTTTCTACCTTAAAACAGATGGCACAGTTTGTATGGAAGCCTGCTCCCTTTTGGGCAAAGTACTTTACTGTGATTCATACCCATTTAAGCACTATTCAAAAACCACTGGCCATGATCTAACATCCGAGGGAAGGCATTCAAGATACTCCAGGCAGACCCTTCTCTCATCTCCCATTTTCCTGGTGTGGCAAGATGTTAACAAACTTCTTTGGGTACAGACAGACCTTCACCAACACCAGCTGTGGGCTCTGAAGTGACTACGTAGAAGTACAGGGATAACTGTTTCTTGCCAGTGCTGACCAAAACGTAGCCTGGATTGGTGTGCAGCTACAAAAGTCTTTCTCAGGGAGCCCCAAACTACCTCTGAATACTTCAGGAACTTCTGAGCTGAGATACACAAGAGATAACAAGGTCCCCTCTGAGTTTCTTTCAAGTTTAGCGACTTTCCAGAAACACACTAAAAAGTAAAATTCCTCTATGTACCACAGAGGCTACTATCTCGGCACAGAGCAAGTTGTGAAATGAACTTACAAAATCAGTGAAAACATGCAAAGAACACAACAAAAATAATATCAGCCTACTTGCAAGGAGAATCATTAAGAAAATGTAACTGCCTATCCAATGGCCTGGATATTTTCAGGTTCAAAGGTACAGTGACACTAAGTACATCAGCATAGCCTGTTTCCACGTGTAATATATCCTTGTTTTTACAGAAGGCTTTTTACAGAAGGCTTTTTACAGAGATGGCTATGACGAAACTGTTATAGACAAGATACCACACTAAACCCAAGACACATCAAACTAAATTTTCACAAAAAAATTATTCCAACATCTTTTTTTCAAGGTTCACTACCATCAGTTGTTTTTCACAACTCAGAATAAAGTTGCTAGAACAAGCAGATCTACCAAAATGTTGTACCCACAAAAATGTTAAACCAAAGTGTTCCTTATTTTCCAGGGAGGCAAAACCTGGAATATCTGCCCAATTTCCAAACTCGTGCAAAAAGAGAAATTGGAGCCCTGAGCACAGAGCTGGTGATACTGTGGATTTTTATTGCCATGAGAACTGAGAAAGGCTGGCTTCATTCGGAAGGATCAGGCCCCAGGTGTGGATACATGCACAGTCCATAACTTTTCCATTCCTTGTGGGATTTTTAGTACAATCTGTCATAAACAAATGAAACTACTCTCTCAGAACTGAAGCATCATCAGTTCTAGAAGGAAGACACTATCAAACTGAAGATGGAATAAAAGTAATACCTCCATCTTGAAAATAAAAGCAGAAATTGAAAGTTATTACAACACTCTTGAAGTCTGAAAGCCACTACAGGACTTAAATGTCACATGTTTAATTCGAAATCTGGGATAAAAACACTCTGATTTTTATGAGGGGGCAGACCCAAAAGATATGTTTGCTTTTTGGTTCCAGTAAGTACCTTCATGTAACTTTTTTTTAAACTAGTTTAGTTGTCCCAGACTGACATTTCCAAAGCTATTATGAGGATATGAACTCCCCTTCTTTGTGCAGCTGTCTCTGTTTCTACTTAGTTCCCCGTCTAAAGGCTACAAAAGTAGATAACGATCTCAGTTTCTCAGCCACAAATTTACCAATCTCAAATTGTTAAATGAACAACAAACCAAGAACATTTGAATCCCATTATACTTCATTCATTTTTCTGAAATATATTGCTCTGTCTCTAGGATCGCTAAAACCTGTTGTTGAATGGAGGCCTCAATGGACTGGGCTCATTGTGAGTCAGAGTAGCAAAATTAAGCAGGTTCCTCTCTCAGACCAAGGTCATCTGAAACAGTCTGCAGTTATCCTGCTTTATATAGAGCAGAGAAATTATTCCAGAAATAAAAATAACACGCTTTTCATACTCCTAGAATAGGCAAGTTTCTACAAAACTGATCAAGACTTGACAGTGCCCCTTTCTAGAGTCTATAAAAAGTGTGCCACGTTACTTTATTGTTTGAAAAGATCCTGGTAAGAGGATACAGAGAGGTTAATGTTCTACTGTAGAGGCACGGTAACTGACTGGCTCATCTCTTGCGGGCAACTGCACTTAGAAGAAGTTCACACCCACAGAAGTATGGAAGAAAGGACAAGCTGCTCTTGGGTTTGTTTTTTCTGAAAGGAAGATATGATACTAGCTCACACAGCCAGACTACCAACATTAAGGATCAGTTGTTTAAAATCTATGTAATAGTTCTCTAATTAGGAGCCAGATCAAAGTAAGGCTTCTCTCCAAAAACAGTATCCTCCAGCAATGGAGCCAGCTCTTCCTGACTATCTTTTGTGAGGACATCAGAAAGGCAGACTACGTAGCAAAAAAGCTCCTCATACCAATTAGCACATCAGTGAATCGACAGTCCAGAAAAGACTAAGTCTGCATCCTCTCCCCATACCACCCTGTATCCTCAGCACAAGCTGCACAAATAGCTTACTTATCATTGCTAAAATGCGTGGATCAGTTTCTCAGCTGGCAGGAATCCCTTTTAGTCAGCAAACGACCACTTGGATAAACTGGATCCTCACCCCTCACGTAAACTACGAGAATGTTCCAGAAATGCTATGCAGAGAGAGGCACGAGCCTTGTCCTCCCCTTCAGCAGAGGAAGCTTATTTGCAGCCCTGGGACCAGTGAAATACTCTTGACAAGGCCCGTTTATCGCTCTGGGCAGAGAGAGGATGCACCTGGCCTCGGTGCGTTCTGGGCCAACAGGCAGTATTTCCCTAGCTCTTGCATGACAAACTGCCAGGCTGGAAAAAAAAAAAATACCAAACAGTTCGCAGTCAGGCTTCTTTCCTCATTTTGAGCCACTCTCCACAGAGCATCAATGGTTACATTGCTAAGTGGTCCACTGTAGCTGTCGCTGCAGGTAGTTGCTACACCAGGATACCAAAGAGCTGTCCCTATTTGCTAAATCTTGTCCCTTGGGAGTCAGAGGCGACTGGATTTCACAGCAGCAACATCACTTCCCCAACACACCACTGCTCCCAGGTGAATACAGCCCTGCATCCTTTGCAGAAGGTAGGCTCCAACGGGATGGAGTTCACTCCTCCCTCACTGGATTTTTTCCTGCGCTTCTGCACGTAGGAGTGCCTGTGGACTGATCCTTGTTACATCCGCTGGAAGAACACTGTCGCACAGTTGTTCAGCTCACCTGAAACAGCATGAGGTTTCTTACCAACTGCACATGATAGCTGCAGGCAGAATAGTCACTCAAAGCCTCCCTCCCTGCCGACTTTGCTTCTGGGAGGGGGTGTCCTGCTGTGTGCATGGCCAGAACTGTTCACAGCAACGCTCTTCCTCCTGACACTCACTGTAACGAAGTCATCTTTCTCAGAAACCTGCAAGATGGCACGCTCATTCAAAAGATAGTTAATCCCATTATCTGATTTACAGAAATAATCCTTACTCAAACATCCTGCTTGCTCTGCCAACTTTTGAGCAATATACTGTGCAATTCATATGTATTCTTTGAAATGCAGCAGTAAAACCTAACACTTTATGTCAAAGATGACTACACTAATGCTGCTTCCTTTACTGAAATAACCGCTGTATTTCAGATATTGGAAATTTTCACCTTGCCGAAATATTAGTTTTGGTTTTTGCATAGAGTGAATCTGTTTTCTTGATTCAAGTTATAAAACTTGGGCTGACTTTCCTAGAATATGAACTTATCCATACACAACTGCTTAGTACTCTTACTAGATTCCTTTTCTATGTTCTCTCTGAACAGCATGCCGAAAATGACTTATCAGTTTAAGTTTTTCTGTAACGTATTTTAAAAGAGTTGGGGGTCAGGGCAGAAACTGTCTTTATAGCAGGTTTCTAACCTTGGTTTTCCAATCTAGTTAAAGAAATCAACTTTTTAGGCAACCTTACAAAAACCAATAAAATTAGTTTCTAAAAAAGTTTAACACATGGTTTTAAACTGAGCTTAATTCCTCTGAAATTTGCAGAGCTGCTTTTGAAATCGACAGTAGAACTTTTAAAAGTAAAACTATGCACTTAGTAGTCAGCAGCGGCACACATTTTAGTGTTTGTAGCATCCCACAGATGCTCTCAGTTATACCAGTTTTACCTAAGAGACAGTACACTGGTTTCTAGATGTCCTAGAGGCTGTGGTCTCAAAAGTTTTGTGGTATTTTTTTCTTTTTCTTTTCTCACTTACTTCTTTATTTTATCCAAATAGGGGGAAAAAAATAAGAGAAAGACTACCCAAGGGGGTTAGGGCTAGGCTGTGGCTGATCTATTTCATGATGATCCCTGATCCTTTTACTCCTTTTACTAAATCTGTTGATTAAGGTAAGGAAAACCCCACCAACCTCTTCTTTTTTTTTTACTTTATGATGTTAAAATACTTCAGCAATGTATGTCCGTTTCCTTGGTACATATTCTAGTCTACCACTTCTGCCTGTGTTTTCTCCAGCTACCTCTATAACCACAATTATGATTCCTGCCAATTTCAGCTCCATTCTCAGCCCTGGGAGTTGCCTCATGGATTTACATGGCTGGATTTACACAATAAACAAGTGACACAAGTCTTACTTCGTTACAATAGCTCTCAGCACCTCAGATTTTACCTCTGTTGAGCATCAGTGCTGAAAGATTCCTTGCACTGCCTCCTTGAATCCTCAAAGGAAGATAAGTTGCTGGACACGTTGCCCATGCAGGACACCTGCCATCCCATCTGTTCTGAAGAAGACTGTCCCAAAGCAAATTAGGACAACGCTCTGGAGAAATGACAGGGTAGTCCTAGCTGTCAAACTAATACATACCAAGATCAGGCAGTTACAAATTGAGTGATAGTGAAACTGCATAAACTATCTGTATCATACCCCTGTCTGCTGGTTATTTAGGTTCTGATACGTGTCCATTTTTTATTCCTTGTTCTGGTACCTGGTACAAAGGGAAGACTCGCAGAATTTGCATATACTGAAGTCTCCTTAGAACATTAGGAGCCTTGTAAGTCTCAAAATATTTTTCCCCTTTCTCTCCTTTTTACAATGACCACGTTTAAAGAAGTGGCCATTTAGTCATTGCACGTACAGGGACAGGATGTTATGACCTAATTTTAACCTTGGAATGTAAAGACCAGGTACAAAATTTGGTTTATTTCTCTGAGGGAGGTGCTACTTTGTGTCAAACGTTGTGAATATTTATCAATTACCCTTTCCTACAGCAAATCCTGGAGTTGTTTCTTTTGACGCAGGAGCACAGAGGATCCTTCCTTCACACTGCTTGCGCTTGCAATGCAGATGTTTCCCCATCACCCCAACAAGTGATGCAGAAGTCAGTGCCAAAAGATTTTCTTCTGCTTAATTGTATGTCTCCACATTACCCTGAGTCCTTGAATGAAAAGCTAGAAAACATCAACTAGGTAACCTTGCTGCTGAAACCTTAAATTAAAGGAGGAAAATGCAAATACTAACCAACAACTTTGTGATAAAATTATTTTTATTATGCCCCAAATAAATATTAATAATTGTGTGTTGCACTATCCTCTGCTGCATACAAAAACAGTGAATGTCCCTGCAAAGCCCAGGGCTTTTTTCTCAGAAGAGTGATCAAATGGCTTAAATTGAACTGCAGAAATTAACAATGTTTCTCTGTAAAAGTGGTGAAAATATCAGGATTGTTTCTCTGTTAAAGCATTTCTAGAAATGCCAGCTGAGACACAAAGTGAGCTACCAACACCTCCTCCCCCAAGATTTTCTTCTTTACCCAAATGCAAGCGAAACTACTGTTAAACTGGATCATTAAACTGTTTCTCTGTAAGAAAATATTGGTTTTTTTTCCTAAATTAGAAATTAAAAAGCTGATACTGAAAATCCTTGCAAGGCAAGAAGCTTCATGTGTATGACTGAACCTTACTACCTACGCTCACAAACACCTGCAAGAACATCTTCTGCTTTTAAACAGGCATCCTGAATGGTACAAGTATTCTCATCCCGCCCAGAGTAACTCACTTACGTGCGTGTTTACCTTTAAGTAAAAATGAAGTAACTTTAAGTAGCTCTCTGGAAGGATCTTTCTGTAATTATTACTCACATCCAAAGGTAAGTGTTGTATTCCTTGTAATTATGATATAAAATCAGATGGGTTCCCCTTTTCAGCTGTGTTATTCTGGAAATAAAGACATGCAACTGAAATCAGATTCTGGCACAGTCTGTCTAATGTGCACATAACAGATCTAGAGGCACTGATCCAAAAGTCTATAAAGCTGGAAGAAGGATGACACTACCTAGTATCTTCAATGGATCCAGACACAAACACAATTTCTTACAGTCACAATATTCAAACCAGCAATGACAACACACTTACTGTTTTCTGATAAATACTGCATATTGCAAAAGCATTAGGAAGGAAAAAAAGAACTGTAATTTGCAAAAAGTAATTATGACTGTGAGACTATGACCTGTGAACACAATGTACATTTCAGAAGTGACTTCTCCCCTTTCCAGAGTCTCTGGCATAACAGATCCGAACGAAAGAATGGAAGATTAAGAAAATGACCCTACATACATTTTATTTTTTTGGTTTTGGTCATTAGTATCTCCAAAGGTGCTTAAATCCACTTTATAATCTTACTGTCAGTCTTCTACACTGTTATTGTGTGCTTAACATAACTTGCTAGCTGCTTCTAAAAATATGTCAGTTTTCGTCTTGCTGCAACTTCAGATCAAATTCTGCTCTTTTATCAGAACTACCACACCATGCAAACGGCAGAGCTGCACAGTTCAGCTTTGCTTTGACAGAATGCTAATATTTTCTAACAGAAGCAAAACCAGAACACTTCAACCGTATTTCTCTAGGGATTTTGCAGTTATTTCAAGTGAATGTGAAAAACGAAGTAACTATTTACTTTTACCTATTTCAGCCATTCTGAGAATCCTAACTGCTTCCAAACCCTTTGGTTCAAATTATTTTGAACCACACTATAATCTCTATCCTCCCCCCAACAGAGTAGCTGTCAGAATATAAAGAACAGTCAAACTTCCTTATTTGTCTGTTTATCGCTCAGTGCTCACCAGAGGGATGAAAAAAAAAAGGTCACAGTTCCCCTAAGTGGACTGCCTCAATGCACTCTACGCTGCTACATTTTTATGGCCCTCAAGCCTGTAAAAATACACAGTTTTGCATGCTGATACTAGCTATGTACCGGATGGCTGTGCCTGTGGATTAGGCTGCAGATTCAACTCAAGGTCTCAGGAGATCTAAGCTTCTGTGGATAAAAAGAGCATGAAAGAAGCCTAACAGAAAAGAGCATGAAAAAAAAAAAAAAGAGCAGTTAATTTCCTTAAAAGGAATAATTTTATCTTAAAATGGAAGTACTTTACATCATGTAATTTGGCAAGACTGGGATGCCACTTGTCACTCTTCCACTGGAGTCAGTGTCACTCAACAAAAGTATTAATCATCTTTGTCCAAAATAACACCACTTCAAAATAATCTGGCCAACAACACCACGAAGCTTATGCCATACAGTGCTAAATAAGAAAGTCGAATAATGCTGACGAAACACGTGAAATGAAGAGCGACGACCCTGGCATTGGCTCAGTATTCGACTACTTGCCACACTTGTAGTATCACGCCACAGTTGTTTTCTTGGAAACAAAATAAGGAAGTTTGATAAAGAAAAAAAAACCCCAACGTTTTAAAGACATTTTGTCGGGTGTCGAATCTCTGACATGTTATGCACCATGCCGACAGAAGCCCCACTTTTGGCCGCACTTTGTTGAAAAGCTACCACTACCACAACTATCAAAATATAACGAAATCTTTTCATGCTGCGTTTAAGTTCTAGATTTAAGTTCCTCAAACGCTGGGCTCGCGGCATTTATTTTCAGAAACGCTGTAACACAGGAAGGTTTCACCAGTATTTCCAAGCCCGTGCGCTTCTGGGCGGCCGCTCCCTGCCCGGCGCGCCGGGCCGCCTTGCCGCCTGCCGCTTCCCCCGACGCTCCCGCTTCCCAGCGACGCCTCACCCGTCCCTCCCGTCACCCGCTGAGCGCTCCGGGATGCCGCTGACCCGCCGGGCCTCCAGCACTCCCCGACGCCCGCGGGAGCCGGCCCGTACCCCGACCCCGGCCCCGGCGGGCGCAGCGCTGCCAGGGGAGAAGCGGCGGCGGGCGAGCCGCCGGCGGGGCCCCGAGGTTGGCGACCCTGCGCCGCTACTCACCGCCTCCCGCGGGTCGCTCGGCCCCGCGCCGCCGTCTCCTGCCGGGAGAGAGCCGTCAAGAAAGCTGCCCTCGGGCGCGTCGCGCCGCTGGGTCGGATCGGGGTACGGCCGGGAGCGGGGCTGGACCCGCGCTTCGCGCCGCCGGGTGCCGCCGCTTCCTCGTTTTCTCTCGCAGCTGCGGCCACTTCCTCATGGGGTGTCGGCGCGCGCTCCCTCCTCCTCAGCGGGCGCAGCCGCCGTGCCCCCGGCCCCCTCTTCAGGGCGGCAGCCCCGGCGGGAGGGCCGCGGCGCGGCAGAGAGCACGGCAGCCTCGGGGCCCAGTGGCGTGGGCGTCCTTGGCACCCCGCTATGTGGGCCTCCTCGGCTGCCCGTGATGTGGGTCCCGGCGGCAGTGGCGTCGCCTGGCAGGCGGCTGGCTTTGTAAGACTGACGTGCTGCTGCTCGGCTCGGGACGGAGGATCAGTGTGTCAAATGCGGGCTTCTCTGCGGGAGAAAAGGGGCATGCACACTTGGGGTGAACACTGAAGTTCCTTGTCTTTCGGTACATGTGTGCTCGGGTGGGACGATGACACTTGGAGTGTTCCTTTTGGAGCAACGCAGGGGCCTACCACAGAACAGGATCTCCCCTTCCTGTGCCGTTCGCCCAGTTCACTCAAAAATGAGTGAATACTTCTGTGGCAACTCCAGGTGTGGAGGAGACTCCAACGTGCCCAGACACTGAGCCGAAGGAAAGTCACTCTTCAAGGTCTCCTCGGCACTCTGAGCGACCGGGAATTCATTCCCTCCGCAGATGCCTTCAACACAGCCAAAAGGTGGCAACTGTCCTCTGGCAGGGACTCGGAACTGCCCCGCTGTGTGTCATGCCAGGCTGACGAGTGGGCAGCTCGCCTTCAGCCGTGACTGCTGCATGACACGGCACCGTGTCTCGTGACGGGCAGGGTGAGTGCCAGCTGAAGTCCGCTCCCTTCTTGCCCGGAATAAATCAGTGTTGGGATACAGGCGTTATTTTCCATGGTGAAACGCTGGCTCTCCTTATTGCACAGTCGACCACGCACCACCTACAGTTAATGGAGCTGCCAAGGTGCAAAACTCGTGCTCATACATGTCTGGTTTTGGCGCATTTCAGTGAGACTTTCGGTAATTGCTGTAGTGGCGATGTTTCTTCTGGGCACCGTTAGAAAAAAAGAGAAGAACTTAGAAAACTTATTTCTTGAACACGTTTGAATTGGACAATTTTTTTCCTCTCAACATGCAAGTGTGAACAAGGAATAAACTGCAAGAAATAGCTTTAGGAAAGACATTATTTGACTATGAACTCTTCTTTTAACAAGTCCCATCTTAAAATGATGAAAAAATCATCAGTACTGCATGACTTTAAATCTTACAGGAGAAATTGTAGTGGACCTGGCTGGGATGGAACTAACGTTCTTCATAGAAGCCAATATGGTGCTGTGTCCTGGATTTTGCCTAAAACAATACTGATAGCACGCTAATAACGTGGCTGTTCCTGGACACTGCTTGCACAGTGCTGAGGCTTTCTCAGTTTCTCACTCTGCTGCTGTCCCCAGCGTGTAAACTACTGGCGGACAGGAAGTTCAGGGAAGGGACAGCTGCCCCCAGCTGACCAAAGGGGTATCCCATACCACAGCTGGCAATCACAGTGGGAGGTAGGTGAAGAGTGGAGGGGTGGGGGTGTCTTCCAAGGTGGCCACTGCTCAGAGACTTGCTGGGCATCACTGTGCTTGTGGAAGGTGGTGAGTGACCACCTATGCATTACTTGGGTTTTTGTTTTGGTTTGGTTTGGGGGTTTTTTCCTCTTTCCTTCATCTGTTAAACTGTCTTTATCTTGACACAGGACTTTTCTTGCTTTTGATCTTTCTATTCTGTCCTCCATCCTGCTGAGCGGGGGTGATTGAGCAATTCACTGCCTAAGTGCTTGGCTGCTGGCCTAGGTCAGCCCATAACAGCGGTAGAGGGGAAGTCCAGTAAAGGAAGTAAATAGGTTTTATGCTGTCCACAGTTTCCTTTTTCTTTCATTTCATGCGAGATTTAATACAAATAATTGTGTTATAGAGTTCTGCTATATAGGGTTTTGGTGAAGGACTCCAACAGTGGAATATATTATTTAATGTGTTACATGTAATGTTACACATAATCGTATCTTACCATATATGTTATCATTCTGAATATTTTCTGTGATGCATGGCTGACTCTACAGGAGGCCAGTAATCAGTAAGGTAAAATAATTCCTCTTTTTGTCAGGCAAAATTTGATCAGAGTATATCTGGGATTTCTGGAGAGATTCTGTAAATATCTGGAATCTCCTGCCCAGTATGAGTGCATACAATAGAAAATAATAGTTTGTACATAGCCTCCCCCTACTTGTGCTGTATAATAACTACAGTGATTAACTTTATAATCCTCCGTACTTTTTGGAGCATCTGAGGGAGTTTCAGTGCTTTTGTTATTGCAACATGATTTGAAAGACCTATGTTTTGAGGAGGTGTGGCAGTTTCCTTAAGGCTAGGGCACATATATCCTGGGGGATAGGCTTTACAACTACATGACCATGTGCCACGCCAATCAAGGCTAGGAGAAGAGGGGAGAGGTGGAGCCTGGGTGAAATGCCATGTCTCTTCATGGTAAAACTTCAACCCTGAAGTTGGACTTAACTTTTACTGTAGACAAAATCCAGGTTTCTCCTGATATAAAAAGCTGAATAATTTCTTACATGCCATGAGACTGTTACCATTATCAGCTGCTATGGTGGCTCCACATGTGATCTGCCAGTTTTTTCTGCATAGTGAAAGCAATTTGGATGACCCCGTGAACTCACAGGACCTAACAGGTGGAAACAGAATTGTATTGCTGTTGGTAGTGATGAAAGTTACACCAATGGTGTGTTTTAAGTTAAATTAAATTTAAAAATTTGTTATCCTTTCATGAATGACACTAGAGCTGATTAAGTGGTTTAAAAGGATATTCCCAAATCAATTTTCTTTACTATACTGACTCTAGGATGAATATAATTTATAAAAAGTAGTTATGTAACCAAGCTTCTCCAAACTCCAGAAATTTGGAGTTCTGAAGTGTCTATTCAGTTGCCTTCCCACCATCTCTCTTTGTTGTTATAGGGAATAGCTGCTTAACAGAAAATACAAATAGGTATGTTGAATCAGACTTTTCTTTAGCTAAGCTCCCATACTGAAACGGTATTATTTATTTCACCCTCCAGCTGGAATTTTTAGGTTGGTTTGTGGCTTGCAGGTGTATTGGAATTTGCAGATGTACCTCTGCAGACATAGTTTGGACTGGTGGAACTCTGCTCCAGCGCAAAGGGTGGTACAGCGGCTTAGTCTCAAGGTAACTACAGGCTGAAGCTGAGCATTTCTTAAAATGCCATCTCTTTTTCTATAATAGGAAATGCTGTAAGCTAAGCTGATGCTTTGTTGTCGGAATGTTAGATTCTCTAAAATACCTAGAATCAAAATATACAACATCACAGACAATCTCATCTGACATTCAAATTCTTGATACTTGACCATACCTACAGCTAAAATTCAAGGGTCTCTGTGACAGAAGCAATTAGTGACAGTAATATGGAATTTTACATCTGTGCAAAGAGAAGAATGCAGAAGTGGCTCATTTTGCCTGAGGAATATAAAATTTCTGCACAATTCATTGAATTCAGTCATGGTTTGAACAAAAATACATGCTGTTTGGGACTTATTTATTGTCTACTTCATTTTAATTTTGACAGAAGCAGTGATTCAGTGTTAGCACAATAGCAGTAAACAACATTTAGAGAAAATCAAAAGCCAATAGCATGACAGCAGTGTTTTGACAGAAAAACAAATGCCCTATATTACAGTCAGAAAGAACTGAGATGCATCAGAAGATTCAAAATATAAGGATTATAATTTCATATCCTTTGGATTCTTTCTGTTACCCAAGGAGTAGCAAAGATTATGTGTGGCCTTTATTTTTTTTTTGTTTTTACTTTATGCTGGTTCTCATCTGAAGCAGAGCTTACCCATTTTTTGTTAATAAATTCTTCTTGAGGGTTTTGCTCAAGACTTCTTCTGAAACTAATTATCAGCTCCTTGTTACCCACTGTCTTGGTTATTTTCTGCAGCATGATTAGGCAATTATTTTAAAGAACAATTTACTTTAAAAAAAGACCTTTTAACTGTCAGAAGATTGAGTAACTATGGGGGAAGATGCTGTTTCAGCACCACTTCGAGAAGCATTTCAGTCTGTAAAATGCTGGATCTGTAGTCTTCTGAGAGCCATCTTGGACTGCCTCAATCAGCAAAACAGAGCCGTGTTGGAAGCAGTATTTCAGAGCCGAGGATTGCATTGGCATAACGTCATACCATCTACAGAAGCCTTTTTTTCATCACTGTTTGTGTACTGACATGCTAGAGCATGGAGTGCACATTTTCTTGGTCCTGTTCCATTTGTGACTCCCCTATGCTTGGGGCATCAGTTAATGGCTGGGTAATCCATCTTGACATGTCTTGTACACTGCAGTGATTAGTGCCTAGATAGGCTTCCTATGTGGTCATCCCAGGAATAGAAGGGCACAGCAATACAGTGTGTGGAAATGTACCGTTAAGGGGGACTGCATTTGGTGAGATATAGGGTATTTTTAACTGTCATGCCTCCTAGTCATATACATTGGTATTTAAACATCTAAAATTTCACTCGAAGACTATTATATATTCATGTGGATAACAAAAGCAGCCACACTTATGCTGAACCTAGGACATCAATGAATACAGACAAATGGACAAAAGCTGCAGGCGCTTAAGAGCATGTAGAAATGGAAATAGAATAAAATATTCCCAGTGTAAGCCTACTAGAGGCACACACTAATATTTTCAGCTGATACATAATGGGACTTAGTATAACTTGTAAATAGTACAAAGTACTTGAATGGTAGTATTTATTTATAGACATACTTACAGATAGTGTGAAGCTAATTCAGTAAAAGCAGAGTTTATTTGACTTCTCTACAGTATTTCTTCCAAATTCTGTGCTCCATAGAGTCTTTTATTAGTTTGTTAATGAGCCCTTCTCTAATGCTTATTGAGGAGTAGACATGAGAGACAGACTGCAACAGTCATCTTGGATCCAGCGGTAGTTTTATTCTGCCTGTAACAGTTGTCAGCTGTTCCTACAGAGCCAGTCGCTGTCTTTGTGCTGTGCTCTAAGGACTCTCTATTGGCTTAGATGCAGTGCTGGCGCAGTCTGCATCTGTGCATTTATGCTTAATCTATTAAACCCTTCTGGAAACTTAATTAGTTGTCTTCCATAGTCCTCAGGGCTAATGATCTAAACTGGACCCACATTTCTTTCTGACAAAGCAGGAAGAGTGCACCCAATAACAAGAAGTACTCCTCTGTGAGAACAGGTTGTGGAGACCCAGCCTGTCTCTTCATGAAGCCAGTTTATAATTATCACAGCTTCTGACTGATGCATGAAAAGCAGATGTATTATTTCTGGATTAGTGCTAGCCTTGGAAGAGGTATGATGCATTTCCACATCACTGCACCTGAACTAATGGGTCCCGTCAGACCTGAGCTGACCTTGCATCCCAGTCATAGAAATTCTTCCAGCCAAACAGCATGGGCACCTCTAGCTCAGGATTCACTGTAAATGAATCAGGCTATAAAATATCAAATACTAACCATCTGTTCTCATAACCTACTTTCCTGTCTTACAGTCAGAATAAACACTTCCTTAATATCAGTGTTGTCATACATGATTTAGTTTTAGCTTGTTTGCTGCTGCACGGTAGTTGAGGGATTCATGCTGGAGCAAGATTCCTGAGAAATTGTAACCCATGGAATATCTGAAAGTCGCACAAACAGCACTTTTCAGTTTTCCATGATATTTTGTCTTCTGAGGCTTGATTTAGCACTGGCTCAAGTTGTCCACAGCCTGTCTCTGAGTAAAAACTACACTAAAGTTAAAAAATCAATAAAAAATCTGAAGTGTTCAGAATGCTTTGAACACCACTGTTTTTTTCGTGGTAGAACTGATTTGAGAATCCCTCCCTCATTAAATTGCAAGAACGTTGACATGCCTTCCAGTCTATAGGAGGAGCAAAAACATGTCTGTTCAAATAAATATGCCATTTTTACTGTTATTCAGTTCCTAATTTTGGACACAGAATACTATTCTACAGAAAGAAACCATACTTCTCACAGCTATAAAAATGTGCGTCAACAAGAAGACAGATTTTTCTGCCAAAAAGCAGAAGGATTTCTCAATCAGAGGTTATTAACCCTGAATTTTTAGGCTGGTTTTCTTCTTTGTCTTTAACCCATACTGTAAGAAAGATACAAAATAACCCCAAAATTTGGTAGGGTCTAATAACATGGTTTTCTCCTTATGTGTACATGTGTATACACATGTGCACATTTTTAAATGTCTTTAAAATGTTCTTTAATGGTCTATCTTGAACTAAATCAGTTTCAGCTAAAACATGCCTTTTAAAACATATTTGCCTTTAGAATTATGCAAAGCCATGAGAAAGAATTAGATCAGTATGCTAACGTTTTTATTCCCCTCTATGACACCACAGTTAAGGTCCAGCTGGTCTGTGCAAGAATGGAAGCAGCACATGCCCATACAAAACCTTTAGAACTCTAGGGGACAGCCCTGGAGCAACATATTAAATTTAAGTTAATATGAAGCTTCAGAACGCAAAATAGTTTCAGAGTGTTTAGAATGAATCATAACTGTGGGACAGCTGAAAGATATGTCTTTTCTTCCGTTTCAGAATGTGAATATGGGAAAAATTGTCTCAACCAAATTTCTGTCAAAGGTGATGCAAGTGCACATATAAAAACATTTGTAGCTTACTGAGAACTGAAACTGCTGGGGATCTCGTAGCTTTAAAACAGAAAGCAGAAGTTGCCTTGATTTTAATCTTATTTACATTTATTTTATACAACAATGACTTCTCTGTGTCTAGTAGACATCTTGATTAATGCTGTCAAAATTATCCTTTATGCCTATAATATATATTGTTTCTAGCTATGTTCATAGTGAAACAAAACTCTTAAGAAGCTTCCGTGAGAAGCTGAATGAACTAGCTTTATATGAAAAAGGAAAATTTATCTATAAATAATCTATAAAAACTATATTAGATGGTTTTTAAAATGTAGACATGATGCTTGAGTCAAAAAGAAAAACAACAGTTAAAGGGAAGAACTGGGGGATCTTAGTCAGACACTGTACTGCAGGCAGCCCTCACTGGGGGTGGAAGCAGAAGACCTTAAGTGTGTCCAGCAACCTTAACCACACATGAATACTGTCCTTTCAGATGTGTCTTGACCACAGCACTTCTAGTAGCATGTGAGTGGCAAAGAACTAAGGCCCACTATATGCTAAATATCTAAAGCTGTTTCTTTTGTTGTTGGCCTCTTTTTTTTTTTTTTTTTTTTTTTTTTTAATTTCTAAATTTGTGAGGCAGCAGATGGAAAATTTAAATCAATTTGAAATTTGGAGTTACTTAAAAGGACCAGGTTCCTTCAGCCTCTCCTGTGTAGCAAGATGGGTTGTTTTTGATGGGGTGTTGAGCAAAAACTACTTTTCTGTATTTAAGGTTTTTCAAGCACAAATCTTGAAGGACCATACGTGAATGCTGTACTTATTATCTCCATGTTATAAAACAGGAAACCAAACTTGGAGTCTGGAGACAGTTACATAACAGAAGAAGTTTGAAGGCAGATGTGTTCCAAAGATTTCTGATGTCTCCAGATAGCCAAATAACACTCAGATCTGGGCTGGGGTTTTGGAATCTCACTGAAACACCTGGAGAGCTGATGCTTGGTCCCTGGTCCCTAGTCTGATTCCTCTCTTGCAAGCCATACAGCAGCACAGAGGCCAGGTTGCCAAAACAGTATGTATCTGACCTCTAAATGTTGTGGTTGCAAGGGTGGAAGACATAGACCATGGAAAGCAGAGATCGTTATATCCCACCATTTTTTTACAATAACATTATAAACAGATACCATTTCCACGGATTGTATTCCATTATTCTTCCCTCTTGCAGTTTTTCAAAGAAATGAAAAGCAGCTCCATGGTGGTTGCTGTTTTTATCATTCTCACCAGCCAGACAAGAAAAGGTTCATAAAGAGATGCTGACAGATGAAGGAGATTGTGATTGCACGATTACAGGTTAGAAAAATATTTGTGCTGTATCGACTGTCCTTGGGCTTTATTTTAAACAGGCAGTATTTCCATTGCCTTTATGAAATGTACTGTATTCTCACTGGGGACTCTACCTTTATTCAGACCTCACTTCTTTGAAATCCAGCTAGAAGAACATTTTCGTTATTTTTTCCCCGACTTTTTTTTGAAAATATCACTTTATTTTATCTTCATGAATTAAGTCTTCTCTCTACGTGCGCTGCAGCAGTTACAGCTAAATGTTTACTGCTTTCCCAACTTAATTCATGCACCTTTTAAAGCTTGAAAAAAGGATGAATAGCAAACTGAGAGATGAGCTCCTAGTTGGCCTATGGAGCTAAGGAGCCATATTAGTTGCTGGGACCAAAGTTGGGTATTTCAGGAGGATAGCAGGAAACTGATCAGGAGAAACGGTGGGACATCAGGATTTGGGACATCCCAAAGATACCTCCAGGTTTCTTCATAAAATGTGTTAAGAGAAACAGCAGACTTCTGCGGTGATTTTGATTGCATGGAGTCAGCATTTTTTATGACTGATTTTAGTCAACTTTGAGGCCAACCCTGCATTAATATGTTTTAAAACTGCAAGTGCCGCAGTTTATGTCATGTATATAGTTGTAATCGTCTTTTTCTAAGTTTCCATTAAGTTGTCTTGGCTCATTCATATTTAGACACTCAGAAATCTGTGATGAGTGTTGTTTTGAACATACTAGAAATTCATCTGTATGTATCTATATTGCTGTGTCAGTGCTAGAGTCCATGCCTCTAGGGACAGCTGATTTACTTGTCATGATTTCCTACATCCACACATGGTCATTTGGCGTTCCCAGCATTGTCCTCTTGCTTCTGCTCTCTCTCTTTCTCTAGACACAATATATATATTCTTCATTTGTTGTATCAGTAACTCTTGTAAGATGAATGAAGGGGCTTTCATCTTTTTCAGTAGAGTAAATGTCAGTGAAAAGACAGCATGGGGTTTTGAACAACTGTGCACGACATTAATACATGCTGCAAGTGTTACTACTTTTGAAGTTCCCCAGAGCCAGCTAAGACCTTATCAGTACTTCTCTCAGCGTAAATTCAGGAACACAGCTTCACAGCAGCCACGGTAAAGAGAGTTAACTCTTTCCTGACTGAAAACAGCACAAAAACCAAACACAAGAAATAATAATGTTGAGGTGTGTGGATAGGAACAACGTGAAAATAAAAACTAAATAGGAAAAAGGCAAGAGACCTTACCTAAGGAAACAGTATGTAAGAAAATCTATCTTGCAAAGTTAGGCTCCCAAACTTAAAACTCAGGACTGAAGTTATTTGTGTGACCATAATATACTCCATTGTGTGTGTGCTGTACAGTACACTATCGCTAATTGCATAAAACACAAACTAATTTTCCCCAAGAGCCCTGCTTCTTTCAGTGTCGTTCAGTCACGCCATATATAAAATCTTTGTTTCACTGTACAGAGGTACTACAATTCATTACTGGATGGCTTAAAGTACTGTTTAATAAAGCCAAAATATTTCCCCCATTTTGAGGGGAAAAGACAAGATCTTTCTGATTAAAAAAGAAAAAAAGGGAAATTATGGGCTTGTTCAGCCTGGAGAAGGGAAGGCTCTGGGGAGACCTTGTAGCACCTTCCAGTACCTGAAGGGGCCTACAAGGAAGGGGGTGGGGGTGGGGGTTGGGCTGGTGCTTTTTACAAGGGCCTGTAGTGACAGGACAAGGGGTAACAGGTTTAAATTGAAAGCGGGGAGATGTAGATTGAATAGCAGGAAGAAATTCTTCCCAGAGAGGGTGGTGAGGCACTGGAACAGGTTGCCCAGAGAAGCTGTGGGTGCCCCATCCCTGGAAGTGTTCAAGGCCAGGCTGGATGAGGCTTTGAGCAACTTGGTCTAGTGGAGGGTGTCCCTGCCCATGGCAGGGGGATGGAACTAGATGGTCTCTAAGGTCCCTTCCAACCCAAACCATTCTGTGATTCTATGAAAGATTCAATTTTGTGCGGACAATGGAGTGCGCAAAAGATCACTCTTAGAGGTCATGGTCTGATGAAGTTATAAGCAACTGACATCAAGGCATTCTGGAAAGCTCATGCACCTCAGCTCTATGTAGTGCTACAACTCAATCTACAGCACTTCCCTTGTTCTGTATTTTTTTATTTTGTATTCCTGTTTCTCAAAGGCTAAAAATATTCAGAGATGATTTCAGGACTAGAAAGTGAGAAAGGTGGAAAGCTACATAAGTGCTTAATATGATTTTCTTTTATTCAAATGTTCTTTCCTGTTTTAGAAATGTTCTTGAAAGGTCTCCTTGTCAATTTAAGTGTTCACAAGAAAACTTGTGAACCATATGATCAGCTGAACTGTTTTAGCCCAGGAGCTGGAACTGAAGAGAGACAATGTCTGCATCAGGTAAAATATAAGTAACTTGAAATGGATCACTGGTGAGTGATGGTTTAAATAGAAGACTTTGTCTACCTGAAAAAAATTAAATAGGTGCATAATAAGAATCATCACTTCCACAAAGGTATTTAACTGAAAGCCCAGTTAGTAGTCTTTGACAAAAGAGAGAATGATGGTCACTGGGATCTACATACACCGAAGACCAAAAGCAATTGAGTTGAGTTTTATCTGAGGCACAGTATTTGACTAGTCTTACCAAGCAGAATCTATGCCTGTTCTGTAAATCAGTTAAAAAGCATCTTTCTCCTGGACTGCCAGTCCAGCACTAGCAATTACCGCCATGTCCGTCCACACTTTCACTCCTTTTGATTTACTTTCTTGATGGATGACAGTGAAAGATTACCTAACAGGGAGTTAGAAGTAGAATGACTAAAGCAGTGGATTAATTAGACCTGAGGGTATAAAATTACTTTTTGAATCCACGCTTCAGTCAATCTGAGATGTCAGTATATCATATTTAGTTATGCAAATATTTGTTAATTTAGAAAAAGCAAATACCGATGAAGAAAAGTCAGCTGCTATGACGCGGAGGACTCCCTGAAGGCCACCCTGACCTCACCATGAATGTTACTCAGTCACAGTAACAGGCAGTAACAGCAAACTGCCTTCTCACTGTACCATGCATTCCTTAACTAAACTCTGGTGTGAGAAAAAGATTGCTTTCAAAATGCCAGTGTGGCAGAGCACTGTGTCACACCACAGTGCAATTCACCGCAGTAAATCTCTGTCTGCTGGTGTTTTATCTTTTAAATGCGGCAGCTAAGGTGAAGAAGTAGTTTGCACAAAATAGAATGTAAAAAGCCGTAGGATGGTCCAAACTTCCCTAACAACAGCATAGAAGTGGAACAACTTACCTCATATGCTCAGAGAGGTGTAGTTGAGTTACACAGCACTGTAGGCTTTTGCTCGAATGACAAGGAGCTCATGGCATTGTAATTTTTCTGCACATAGTACTTCTCCGGTTATGCCTGAACGCAAAGGTTGCTTAATAAAATAGCAGGTGAAATGAAACTGGGAGGCACTGCAGGTTGGAAAGCAGTATTACAGTTCAAAATGGGAAACAAGTTGTACAAATGTTCAGAACTAACCCAAAAATTAATGGAACCGCATGTAGGAAGGAGTATCAATGGCACAAATGAGTGAGAGGAGATAACAGTTCTTCTGACAGTGATCGAGAGTTTGCATTTTATAACAAACACAATGTGAATTAGCAGTATCATGAAACTACAAAACACTCCAACCCTTGTACTGGAATTTATGAGAAAAAACAGCCAGTGAGGCATGTGAAATCCTCCTTCTACTCTGGGCAGCATTACTGAAGCTGTGGTTGGACTGCTAAATTCAGTTGTGGGCATGTACATTTGCAGAAACTTGTAGGGGAACTGTCTAAAGCAGAGAGATCTGGAGGTTGTCCAGTTCAGTCCACAGCACTGGTCAGAGGTCCAGGAATCATGTCCTATGGGCCTGTTAACATGGAGAAGACTGAACAGAAGGCATGATGGTGACCTATATGTAACAAAAGGGTTATGGAAAAAGGAAAGAAATAATCTGTTTTCTCTGTCACTGAAAAGTAGCTAGGACAAGAAATAATGTGCTTAAGCTACAACCAAAGATGTACAGGACAGAAATGAGCAAAGTTGTTCTAATAAGGAGGGCAGTGAGTAACTGAAGTAAATAGTGTGTACAGACTGTGTAATCAGTGTCTCTGAAAGTATTCAGAAACAAATCTCCAGCATATACCTCATATGAACCTGTGTTGGGAGACAATCCTGATAGAAGTCCACTCACTATTCCTTCCAGGTCCAGTTTTCTACAACTATGTACATGGGAATGGATTAAATTTTACTTCTACAGAGAATCTGAAATTAATAGAGATCCATGCTAGTTTGCTTTATATTAACAGCAGCCAGCTTGTGGCACTGTGGGATCTTCTAGCCCCAGCTGTTGGCAAATGTTCACAATCCTTCCATTATTCACAGCATCACCTAATGATTTGAGTTGGCCTTAGTTTATTCGTTACGATGTTTCATCTAGAATGAAAAGACCAAAAATACAGGTAATGGACTTTGATGGTCAATTTTCTTTAAAAGGAACTATGCCAGGATGTTTTTTAAATTATAGAGAAAAAGGAGAGCGCTTAAGGGCCTGACTGCTCAGTTTCAAGTAATTCTGGGAGAATCCACAGGTAATTTCACAGAGAAGGATTTCAAGGGTAATGTTGTACTGTGTGACTCTTTGGCTCTAGGGCTCAGGCTGTCTCCTGTGGGTTTGACTTCTCCCGCAAGCTAGCACAGCTCTTGCTGGCTGCTCTTACAGCCAGAATTTTCGACTGCCTGATCACTGTGATTTCACTGCGTTTTTTGCCTGTGTTCCTTCCAACTTACTCAGTTTAGTAGGCCAAAGATAATGGTTTATGCATGGCTTGTTTGGCCAACATGAATTTAAATGTAAATTCTACCCAGAGTTCCAATAATAATCTCAAGAGACTATACCGACCAGTTTACTTCAGAAAGGAATGACAGGATTACTTTTTTGCCTAACAACATTTCCTTCTTGACCATTTTTGAAGCAGTCAGTGATGCCTGATGTGACAAAAAGTAAAGCACTTCAGACACCTGTCCATTGACAGTCATAATGAAAACACCCCCTCATTTCACATAAGCTATTGATAAGTCAGTAGGAGTTAACAATTTGATGCTGAATGAGGTTGAGGATAGCATGGTGATGGTCTAGTGACCCATTTGTTATGAATTCATGAGGCATTTAGTTTCCCCAAATTTCACCCACAACTCAGGTATTTGCATCACCAGTTATGTACAAGACTGAATTCCACTGCCTGCTAAGTGCCTACACTGAGTTAATGCATGACTCAATCCTTTGAAGTAAAATGCCTGGGTGAAAAGGTGCATCTGTAGGAACACAGCTCTGGGTGACAGAATGAGTGTGTCATGCTTGGAGTTAGCCTGCTTGCAGAAAATAGTTTGTGATGTGTTGGCATGTAAATTTATGCTATACAGTTCATACTCTGCATGAAGACTCTTACGTTAATCCGTGACACACAGAAAGGTTGAGAGTCGTCCTGTCTAATGTCAGACACCTTTCATCATCTCAGCGGTATGTATATTTAGTATAGGTCAGTCATCTAGAATCCAAGACAGTGCTGAAAGATGATTAGTTATATAACAAAGTACGTGTCTAATGTAAGTGGAACAACTCATCCTCTGTGTATCTCAACCTTTCTCACTTTAGATTGTGGAGGCAGTTTAGTCTAGGTGTCCAACTTCTGAATGGCTGAAGTTACATGAGTGGGATGCCACCTGAAAGCTGTGATTCCTTCTTCATTGCAGCTGGTGTAGTGAAAGCCTAACAGAAGGTTTACATGTAGAGTCGTCTCAGTTACAGGGTTAGCACTTTATACCCGTAGATGACACTGCTGTTGGAAGAATACCAAAGTTATTTGTTACTAAAGTTATTGGACGTACATTTTGACACGTGGGTTTGTTTCATAGGTTTCTAAAATCATGTCCTAACTTACTTAGATTTTTATTCATACATGGGTAAGAGACCAAAATAGAGGAACAAAAGATCCAAACTATTTTCTTGCTCCTGGAATAACGTACTGCGGACAAAGGTTTGCTCTGATAAAATAAATGAAGGTCTAAACAACTCAGAATTTATTTTTTCAAATAACCAAGAGTTTTCTCCTTATTTGTTGTTAGAGAAGGACCGTTATTAAGATGAAAAGATTATAGATTACTTGAATTACTGAGCTCAACAGATGTTAGAGTTTCTTTCAGTGAAGTGTAGAGATATTCACCAATAATTAAATAAATCTGCATGTTCTGTTGACTACGTGCATTCTTATAAACGACATGGGACATTTACATATTTAGTTAAAGTTCAGGGTTATCACACTATCGATTTTTCTACAAAGTAAACATAGATATTAAATATTATGCAATGTACTTTCCTTAATGTTGGTATAATTGTGAAGACAAGCATGCAACCTCTTTTTAAAAAAAGAAATTTACTAATCTCTTCAATGCGCAATCTAGTGTGCCTTGTCTAAAAACAAAAGACTAACTTCTGCTTTGGGCTACGTTTTTTGCAAGACAAATGAAGGTCAATGGAATTATATGTAAAGTCAGATGGGTTTTACAGAGTTTATTTTGATACCACATCTTCTGTCTTGATGTTTTAGGAGGGAGGTGTGCCAACAACAAATGTAGGTTCAGTAGATTTTGCAGGTTTCAGCATGACAAGCCTCAACAAGCCTTTCTTTTTTACTTGTTTAATTTTTAACAAGAATAGGCTGATCAGTCAAGAATACTTTCTTCCAGAATATTTGGCAAGAAAGTTATCAGTATATTTTAATACCCTGTTAATTGGAACAAGTAAAAGTGAGTAAAAAACCTCTGCTGTTAAACATCAATAAGTGAAGTACCACTGACCTCAAAAGACAGAAGAATTGATAAAGGGAGAGAGACATCTGTGGCAAGCACATCTTGTGGATTTAGAGCTGGCTTTAGTCAAAGCATCTTTGCAGAGGTGCCCTAACTGAGTGTTCTGGTTTTGAACTGAGATAGTTAGTTTTCTTCACAGTAGCTAGTATGAGGCAGTATTTTGGATTTGGGCTGGAAACTGTGTTGATAGCACAGGGATGTTTTAGTTCCTGCTGAGCAGTGCTTACACAGAGTCCGGGCCTTTTCTGCCCCTCACACCACCCCACCAGTGAGGAGACTGGGGGTACACAAGAAGTTGGGAGAGGACACAGCTGTGACAGCTGCCCCCAACTGACCAATGATGTCATGCTCAGCAAAACTATGGGGGAGGTTGGTAGGGGACAGCTGCTCAGGGACTGGCTGGATATCAGTTTGTTGGTGGTGAGCAGTTGTTTTCATTTGCATTTATAATTATTACCATTACTATTTTCATTGTTATTTTATTTCAAGTAATGAACTTTTTATCTCAATGCATGAGTTTTCTCACTTTCAGCCTTCCAATTCTCTTCCCCAGTCCTGCTGGGGGTGAGGGCGAAAGGGTCAGGGAGTGAGAAAGTGGCTGTGTGGTGCTTTGTTGCTGGCTGGGGTTGACCATGAAATTGAATATTACTGTTTCTGGTTTACAGGGAATGATTCCTATTCAGAGTATCATCATACATGGCATGATAGCCAAGGCCATTTCAAATAATCAGCGAAGTGCCAGGTAAGTGGTAAGCTCAAAAACAGCGTTGTAAATTGCTGCTGTAACATCTCAGTGAGTTCCTAGTGAATAATTGCATGTATTATCCGTAAAGGAGAACTGGGTGAAGAGTCAAAATATCCTTGGTTGTCAGTTCCCAAACGTAACCTTGGTTCTATTTTCACCTCCTGATTTATAAATTCTTTTATGATTCTTATTTCTGCAAGTGTTTTTTTCTCTTAAATTCAGTTCATTCCTCTACTGTTACATGCCACAGCTCCTACTGAGGTCATTACTCCTATTCTGAGAACTGATGCTTTTGATGCTGTGTCTTAACTAGCATTTCACACTTTTTGGAAATTAATACAACATTCAAACTGGCACCTAGAAGGCAGCTTTTGTAGGTACAAGACAACTGTTGTTTCTTAGAGCTTGTATTAGTCCACTGCTACCTGTACTCCATAAATTATCTCCTCTGTGAGCATGAAGCATGGCTGTGTCCATTAGGACACAGCCTTTTATGTAACATCCCTTCTGGGAGATACAGCGTTGGCTGTTATTCTGAAAAGTACCTGAAGCAAGGACTAAAAATTTACCAATTCTAAGGGTTATTTCTTTTTTCAGCTGGCTTCAAAGGTACTTCCACAATCAGAAGTCTGTAACAGTTTCACACATACTATAGCATTTTTAATGCTGTCGTCACTGAAGTACCACTTAATGGTCTTCATGGGGTCTCCATCTTTCCTCACTGTCATTGGGAAGCATCTGCCTGAAGTAATTTTCTTTGGTTCCTTTCTATAATTTGCTTTCAGGGTGAGCATAAGCTAATGTTCAATCAGGGGACATCATGCTGAGATTTCTGTGGAAAAACTTAGATGTATGACTTACAGCATTTTTACTCCGTTACAGTATATTTTAATAACTTGTTATCAATAATGCTAAAAGGTATAACTACTGCAAATACAGTCCATTGACTTAATCCATGTGTTACCACTTTAAGCTGGTCAAAAGGTAAATTGTGTCTATCAAGAACTATATTCAGAGCTTCATAATGCAGGACATAATGTCTGGAAAACTGAAAGTAGTAATTTTAAAAAACCCAACACTTCCTAACACATCGTATTTCAATAGTGAGCAAAACTTAGCAGGGCAGGCCCTTAGTAAGCTTTAGCAAGAGTAAGATGTCATATTGAATATCAATGAGCAAGTTCCCACTCACCTTAAAGGGCACAGGAGCCCATCGAAAGTGCTGCCTTCCTTTTCCTCCTCCATCTGTCTGTACTTTCCTGAGCAGGTTCACAGAGGCAGAATTTTCCTCTGTGTCCTGCGTGTCTGTCTGACGTCAGTTAAGTCATGACAAATCCTTTGATTTTCAGGATGGTTACAGACTTTGTTGCTGCAGTGGACAACTTGCAGGGAAAGCATTTCCCCTTAATGCTTCAGAGGAATTGCCAGAGATCTCAGTAAGCTGCTGCTTTGTGTACATCCATGCTGGAATGAGTGTTAGGTACCGAATTACTGGGTCCCTTTCCTCCCTTCTGCCAGGCCAGATTCATGCACTAGGAGACAGCTCACATCCCAGGCTCACAGGGCTATTGCAATCAGTGCCATGTGAAGTGGTGTCGGAGCTCAGTTCCTCACTTAGCGCTGGAAATAGACAGCATTAAAGGAGTGGTGAGTAGTTTGCAATCTCACTGTAAGCAAGTCTCGGCAGAGAAAACTGGCAGTGCTCCACACCTCACTGCCTCCAAATTGTTCCTGGTGCTGCAGGGCTCAACAGTGATTTTAGATTTTTCTATTCCTTCCCCTTCTCTTCCCAAGTATGACACTTCTGACATATTCTTCTCACCCTCTTGCTTTTGGCTCTGCTGTTGACAACACACAGCACAGAAGGCTCAGCTTAACCTGGCTGAGTGTCTGTCTAGGGATTCCTTGATGGCATTGTCTCCTGCCCTCATGAAATCCTGGTTCCTGGTGTGCTGTGCAATGAGATGAGCTTGGATTCTGTGAAATGTCCTAGTGTACCAGTATTCTGTTGATAAGCTGGGCAGTCTTGTTGTATAACCAATAGCAGAAGTCATGTTTGGTAAACCAGACTGCTAAGTAATCTGTAAAAATTCAATATCCCACATTACCCCGCAGTTGGTCTATCAGCACAATGATTTTGGATTCAGTTCCTGCTTGGTTTTTAGGTTCTGTTCTCCAGCTACATGTCCTATGGTGCCAAGCCTTTCTCATCCATCATCATCTGGTATATGATATGGGGTATAATCTGATCTGAGTGCTAACACATAGGAGAAAATGAGCGTTTCCAACAACCTGGATGATAATCTCTGTAAGGAGTGCACCACAGAGGAGAAGTACAAGTTCCTGTTGAATACATCTGACGGGAAACACTTTGTTTCAGTTTTACAAACTGACACACTTTTAGCCCGGAAAAAAAGAGGGAAAAGGGCTTTTTTTTTTTTTTTTCAGAATTATTTACACGTTGTGGATAGAATTTTTTATTTCATGCTGTCTACATATTGTATCATGTAATTTATGTTCTACATCTGGTCTATAATAGGATTTTTGTAAGGCCTGTAGAGGAAGCTGTGCCTAATATTTTTTCTTGGGCAGTTTGGAGTAATTAATATTTTTTTCTAGGCTTTTCTGTAGAACCTTTAGATTCTTTTTGCATCTCTTTATATTAACTTCATCAAAAATATCTGAGGCATATTTTCACTTAGATGCTTATATATAGGCATATGATCTACTTTTTAGTTGCACTTCTTGATTTTCATTTGCCAGATAGAACATTTCTTTGGAGATTTTGTTTTGTTCACATCAGAAAGGAAATTCACATTCCACATCATTTTGAGAAAATAATCTACTGACAACAGACTCAGTCACAACAGACATTGTTGTAAACAAGTAGTCTAGTATGACCATGAACTTCCGTGTATTTGGAGGAAAAATTGCAAGTCACTTTTTTTCTGCCATAAATGGAGGTAAAATATTGATCAGTGCTTGTTGATTACAAGTGTGTGTTGTGTGGTGTAGGGAGTGGGGCAGGGGACAGCACTAAATTCTAAAGTGGTTGCCCAGGCGTAGTAGTGATGGACAACATGCAAAAACTAGAAGAAATGCCGTGTTTGTTATATCCATAGCTGGAGTTCAGAGGGATCTCTGGCTAAAAAAATGTAATGTAGAAAGAGGCATGAAAAGTAGATTCTGAATCAAATTTATTATGACATTTTCTGTCTCTGGTTAGGTAGGTCAGGTAGAGGGGCAAACACAGACCTTATGGTTTTGTTTATGCATTGCTGTATCACTTAAGGGGAAAAATGCTTTGGCTAAGAATAGTCTTGTGTCATAAGATTGCTGTAGGAAAACCTTCTATATTGCCACTTTACTGTTTTGTGCTGGGTTCTTACCTTTGCATTGAATTTGTACTTTAAATGCAGCTGTTTATGCTCTGATAGCTGCTACAGTGAGGGGTTCTATTATGGAAGTCATGATCGAGAGGAAAACACTAAGCCTCTTCAGCCAGGGAAACAGTCAGACGGGGAAGGTTTTGACAGAGGTCTATGAAAGAATAAGTTTCATAGAGTGCCTGGGTAAGGGCAGCATTAAAACTGAGAGGACATGCTCAAAACAAAGGCACAGTTCTTCACACTGTGTGGTTAAGCTGTGGGAGGCCTTGCTACACGCTGCTGTAGGCTTCAGAGATTTTTTGCTAGATTAAGGGGCAAATGGCTATGCATATAACAGATAAATCCTCTGAAGGGTTGTCACTGCAGTGGTCTTCATATTCTAAGATACTGTATCCCTTTCAGGAGGTCCCTCAAACTCAAGTAGCTGATGGCTGGGAAAATATTCAGCAGATTTGCCCTTGTCATGAGGTCTTCCCTCGTCATTTGCATTTGGCCAGTGTTGGAAACAGGATTTTGACCTAGTTTCTGAGTGGTCTTGTATATTCTTGCTTTGAAAAAATATAAACTGCCATCTAAAATACTATTTTTAATAACAGAGGGAATCCTGGGAGCAGAACTTGTGTATGAATAAGAGAGCTTGTGAGTGAATATATACAGAGTGAGACTCTTGAAAAACAGAGCACAAATGTTGTTTTTACATACATACAAGAAAGTTTTCCTTAAAGAAAGGGTTAAATGTGGACAGTTCTTCTTTAGATATATCTGGCTAGCTCAGTTGAGCTGGTCTGGCACAGACATGTGTGCTACTTTGAGTAGGATGAGTGCATGATACCTTAGGTGCCGATGCTGTCACTGGTGTGCCAATAGAACACCTAGCTACAGACTTCAGGAGGCCTCTCCAAACTCAGTAAGGGATGGAAACAGTGAATAAATGATGGCCATTGCCACTGATATTAAGGAGTCACCTTGTTTTCTTAGACACACATCAAACATTCTTGAAAGCTGAGTTAGGCTAAAGGCTCTTTGAAGCTTGCTTTCAGAAGTCTTCATTTGCAACAGTAGACACAAAGTGAATTTGTATTTTGAAAAAAACTGCTCATAAACCATCTGTCAGCAAATGAATTGCCTATACAACAAAAAGTTGCACGTTGCCTATGCACTGTGACAGAAAGTGTGCGATAGCTTCCTGTCAATAATTAACATTTATAAATTTCCTTCATAAATGATGCATTCTCTCAAGCCTTGCAAGTTTTAGGACTTTACCTTTTCACCAACCTGTTGATTTTCCTTTAGTGCCCTGAGATTTGCTAGGTACTTCCCAAAACAACAGTTGGTAGCAAAAATCTTAGAAAATATGTAGCATAATGTAACAAAAGGGTAAGAAGACAATATGCACAAGGTATGAAAGGAGATTGATATAAGAAAAAACTTATGGCACACCCTGCAAAACATAGCTGGAAGTTGCACTGAGGAAATGTGTTGGGTTTTTTTCACTTTTTGGGTATTGGGATTTTTTCTGTGGGCTGATTTTATACTGCTGTCATTGTAGAAGGGGTTGCAAGGAACGAAAGAGACTTGAGCTTGCCTCTGAGGTGTTTCTTGCACACAGACTGTCATGGAAAGATGGTAATATTAACAGGAAAAGCGAATTAACTATGCATCAAGGAGAACATAGGAACAGGAGGAAAATTTGAGGAGAAAGCATGCCACCCAAGAGTAAGACTTAAGCAAGACTCTGGGAGTCCCTCTCTGTGTTGCTTCTGTGTACGATTCCTTTCCAGTGGGGACTCGTGCAAGATAGTTAAATAATGAACAGAGAAGAAAACACATCATGAAATGTTTTGAAACTGATTTTAACATTTGATGTGGTGAAAAGGCATTTGAAAACTTAGTGATGACCAGATTTTATATAAGAGTATGTTCACACACAGTGCAAGAACCTGAGTTCCTCATTTTTCATAGGTCATAAATTAAAAGACATTTTATTGCTTTGTCCTAGGATATTTTTGTTTCCGTTTTGGATTTTATTTTGGTTTTTTTTTGTGAGTTCTCTCCACATTGCATGCTCCTCTAACAAAGCACCATGATAGATTTTCAGCTCAGGAATCAAGAACTGTGAATAGGGAAGGTGTCATGTGTAGCTTTAAGCAGTTGTGCTAGGGGTAGTTTGGGACTTTTTGTACGCCAGTTTACAGTCTTTGGCTGAAATAAATGTTTTTAGTACCTCATTTTCCTGAACCCCAAATTTCATGTAATATATACAGGAGAGAAGATAATGCTCATCTAAATTATGTTACAAAAATAAAACATAAAATATTCAAGTGTTACACTAAGGAAGTCTATAAATAAATTCTGTTATTATTTTACCAGCTACACAGACTTTTTGTCCTACCAACATTCACAGGAAACTTCTGATTTCTTTCTTTTTTATTGGCTTTTTCGTTCACTGTAATTTCATTGCCGAGCCTGGATATCATCTCTTCCCTTGACACTCATATATTTTTGTCACAGTCTGGATGTTATAAATCAAAGAACTATTTATCTTTTTTTTCCTACACTTTCAGTTTAAAAACTCTGTTTTCTCATCTTGTACTCTACCAATAGTGCCCAATGTGTTTTCACATCCTACTTGTAGTCTGTGAGGCTGATGAAAGTAGTCTTCAGCTAGTTGTCAGACTAGATTAAACTGCAGAACCTACAAAGTAGTTTTTTATGGCATGCTGGTATGGCAATGCAGAAGAAATTTTGCACCTCAACATCAGTACATAGCACTACATGCTCAGAAATCAGTCGTTAAATAAAGCATTGTTATGTTGGATTATTACCTGTTCTGGGGTGCTGTTTTGAATCATCTTTTACTTTTCTCTATACACAGGCCCAGATGCTATTGTCTGTAATGATGATGAGCTCTTGTGCTATTATTTGCCACCATTAAGATAATTTTTAATCTGTTTGACACCAATGTCAACCTCCTTTTTCTCAAATAAGTCAAAAGAATTGCTTTCAAGCTGTGAAGAAATGACTCACCAGAGCTTTGATTATTACTGAATTGGTAAAAACACATGAGCATGAAGAAACTCAAGATGATTCAATATGAATGAACGAGGTATGTCTTTCCCATTTCTACATTATGAAATGACAAATTATTAGCTTTTATCATTGAAGCAATTTAGAAACATTATTAAACCGTCAGCCTGAGACAATTACTGCATACAAATTTTATCTTGTTGATGTCAATCTAAATGGACAAGATGCCAAGCCTTATGAAATTTCCTAACAAAGGAAATTCATGTCTCTCTTGCGTAGCTGTGTGATTATTTCAGAACCAGAGAGTAGCCAATGGATGCTGGAGACATATATCTCCCTGATGCTCACAGCCCTAAAGATCTCCTTTGTAATTAGGTGAAGAAGCAAAGAAGCATGAAGTAGTCATTCTGCAAAATCCTGATAAAACATCATTCTTCACACTGCATCCCTGTGCTGGAGTGTTCTCCTGTAGTTGTGTAAAAATTCACGTGTTGTGGATGTCTGCCTGTCAGTGTGATTTCCTCTTCTGATCAGAGTCAGGATGGGGCTATGATGCAAACCAGCTTTTGTAGCTTGGAAATGCCTTGGTTTCCTTGGGATAAAGGAAGAACTAAATGCCAGGGAGAGCCTCTGCCACCACTGCTGCCCCAGGCCTCTGGCTGCCTGTTCTCAAGGCCAGCTCTTGTATTGTGCGTGCTTCTGCCGTTCTCCTGGGAAGGAGCCGTGTAAGAAAGAGCTGGCAATGGCTTGGTAGAATGTCCCTGCCTTGTGAGCCACAGTGGGGCTCAAGCCCATGCCAGGACTGCACCGCAGCCGCGACTGTGACCATGACCATGATCGTGACCCTGACTGTGCCTGGCCACCCACCCTCCAGGTCCTGGCTGCCAGACCTGATCTTCAGCTTGGCCTTGGACCTGCCTTCACACTGTGATTTGCCCAGCCATCACTGGTCTCTTGACTGACCCTGATTACTGTGGCTAGCCCTGCCTTGCTCTCCCAGAGGCGAGGGGGACCCATGCATGTCTTGCCCCCAACATCCCAGTGATGGGGCATCCCTGCCTGTGCAAAACAGCTGTCCCTTGCTGCTCCATGACATGATTTAAAAAAAAAATTGCATGTGCAAAGTAGTGCACATTGAGTACCAACCTTATTAATAGAGTTATTTTAAACCTTACTGGATGCAACCGTCTTTCAGACAAGGCATTCTTGTCAAAGGAGAAATCTGTTCCCAGGAAATGGCAATAAAAAATGAAAATATTAAAAGAAGAAGCCAAACTCTCTGCTTCATTAATGCCAATTTCCTTGACTTCTAGAAGGTATTATAGCAGAAACCCCTGAACAAAAATTACTCAAAGATGGCACTGATTCACATTGCAGTAACAATGTGTTTTTCATTGTTTTTTTCATTCCAGTTGAGAAAGGAGGAGAAAAAAAAAGGGGGAAAGAAAAAAAAAAAAAAAAGAAACAGTGGAAATTCTAGAAAGCAAGAGAGATATCTGGTATAGAGATATTACAGAAGCTGTAACAGAGGTATGCCAACATTGGTTTCCATGGGTATTTTGAGCAAGAGAAAGAAGTTGTGGAATCTAAATCTTGAGGTTCAACATTGGTAGCACTGAGCATGAAATACCATGTATTGTTCAATGCATATCATGCAAAAAGCAATGCCATTTTAAAACAACGGAGTTTTGTATTTTTATGCCATTTCTATTTACTTTAGAAGTTAGATATTTGCCTAGTGCCAGATACTTTTTTTTTTTTTTTTTTAAGGAAAAAGTCAGAGGTGAATCACTGACCTGCTGTAGATGCTATCAAAAGCCAGTAAGTTTTATTGATTCACTGGTGTGAGAAGAGTTATGGTAGACATACACATCAAGCTTCTTTCTGCTTGTGCCTCTATCCCTAGCTCTTCCCAGGACAGAATTTGCACTGGTATGGGTGAAAAGATGTACAATGCAGCTGCTTTCAGTGCCCTGTCATGAAAATGTGGGAAAATGAAAAAAAAAAAAAGAGATAAAAAAATCCCAAAGGTATTTTGTTAGCAGTGCAAATGAAAATCTGTCAAAGCGTGTTGGGATCAGCTGCTACAATGTGAAGCAAGAAAGACATCTGGTGAAGAATCAGTGCCCAGGCTGTTATACCAAGGGCTAACGAGATGGCTTAAACAAATGCTAAAGGTGGAGGTTGCCAGAGCCCAAAACAGGATTTAGTTCATATATTGCCACAAGGGAAAAGTAAAAGAGGGTGCCAGTGTCTAGCTTGAAGAAGAGCTGTTTCCTTAAACAACATGGAAAGTACTGGTCGCTAAATTTCAGCAATATATAACTCATAAATATGGTTAGATGAGTTCTCAAGAAACAAAGCCACCCTTGTGGTTCTGGAACTCAAAATTCTATGTAACCAAGCACAGCATTAAACCTCTTCAGCTGCCTGAGATAGGGTCAGGTAATAATAATTTCCCCAAACTCTGCTAGGCTCTGCCACAAATCTGTGTGATCCAGAGTAGACTAAAGTAATCTGTGGTCAGATCTGTCGACTGCAGTTTAACTTTCAGGGAGGAAATGTCAATAAATTCTAAGAAATTCATAGGCTTTGGAGAAGAGGCCTTCAGAAGAGAGAACTTTGATCCTACTAAACCATTAAGTGAGGTATAAAAGGGAGTAGGTCCCAAATTATGTTATGTATATGCCCAAAACCAAAGACACATACACATTCATCAGTATTTAAATAGAGAATGTGGAACATCGAGAATGCAAAAGATTTCTTCTGAAGAATGTGGTGGGAGAAACAGCAGGCACCCAGGTTTAGGGAAATGGGGGCTCGGTGTTATTTGTACCACAACCCTGCTCCAGTGGTTTGTTGACAGCAATGAGTACCACTTCTCTGCCTTCTAAATATAACATTTGCTGGGAAGAAAGTTTGGGAGCTGCAATTACTGTTTTATCTGTGTCTGGCAAAAGACTCCTGCAGATATTTTCAGGATGTCAGTGGAGACACTTGTTGCCATGGGCGAGTCATGTTACGATCAGGAAGATAATGGTGACTGCTGCCAACCTGTCTCAATATGCTATGTTTTAGCACTGAATATAGAGTCCTGAGATGTCATCATAACCATTCTAAAGCAGAAACAGATGGAAGAGAAACACTAGCGTTTTCGCAATCTGCAATAACACAGACGTGGCCGCAGACCCAGGTTCTGAGACACAAGGGTGTCTTTGTCACTGAGACACAACTGCTTATCCCAGATGAAGCAAAGGAATTGTTATCATTTCCTTTCTCTGCTGGAAATCAGAGGTGGAAGTGAAAGTTCGGTTTTCTGTAGTCATCTATTTATTGAAGAAAGAGTAAGTTGCGAATTAGTAACAGGCTTGTGTGCTTGGAAGGGGGCAGGAATTCACACCCTCAGGACTCAGCTTCTCTTCTGTGAACAGAATACAGACTGGAATCACAGGATATAACCGTAACAAAGTGATTAAATAACAACAGCAACAGCAACCAAAGCAGTCATGATATGTGGAAGTAAATAAAGTTGGTTCATATCCCTTTGTGGGTTAAGGAACTGTTACTTCAGCTGTTTCCTTTTGGCTGGCTTTCCTCTTCAGTGCTGACTCAGAAACAGGTGAGCCAGGGATGGATTTGTTCCAACATATATTAATGACTCCGCTTTAATATTTTGCTTAGAACAAAAAGACTGTTTTCTTTCTTTTGGATCTTGAGTTCTAGTCAACCTTTTTGAAAAAAAAAAAAAAGAAAGAAAACAGCTGTTTTCAATAATGTCACTAATTCATAAGTAGCACTTTAGCAACTTAATATCTTGCTTAAAGAGTGCTCTTGCAGAAGTGAGAATTTTTCATTTCTTGATCTGGATTTTTTTACTGGGTTTTGTTGTTTTGGGTTTTTTTATTTTTTTAATATGGAGAGAGGATGTCACTTTGCGTATCTTACACCCACTTAAACTCTTTTACATAGACAACTTGCAGATTCCATCAGAGGTCCAGTATAAACTATGACTCATTAAGAGATGATAGGATTGTTTGGAAATAGAAAGTAAATCAATCCATAAAAAATAATCACTTAATTCTATTTTTCAGAGTTAACAAGTTTCCATTTTCCATGCACATAATCCTTTTCTTGTCCTGTAAAATACCAGTAGGACTACTATGTCCAGCCTAATTATACTCAGTGTGACAGAATTAACTTGATATGGGGTGAGAAATGTATTTTAACCCTCATGCCGCTTAAATAAATTGATGTTTGTAATCTATGCATCTTAGAGTCCAAAGCTTTCTTGATTCTTTTATAACCATTTATAATGCTTACTCTGACTCAGTCACACAACAGGAATGGCTATAAACAGAGGCGTGCAAAACAACTGACTCAACTGAAGCACGCCTGTTGCACGTTTGGTTTTGTTTCCCCATTGAAGCTGGATACGTACATTTTTCTCTGGTTACAGAAATGTTGTGATTGAATCAGTCAAATACGGACTGCAGCTGAAGAGGAGTAGGTACCATTAGGTGGTATATAGGAGCCTGAGAATATGGCCAGTAAGTGCAGTTGCAGGTGAGGAGAAAGCATGGTTTCTCAGATTTTTCACAGTTAATTGGAGGGAAATGGACTTTTCACCAGGCCTGACGCACTTTAAGAGTATTCTAACGTACCATCTAACCCTAAAAATGCTCACATCTGTTTCCTGATATACCCTAAACAACTCCAGTGTAGTTGGTGAGATTTATTTGGTTTTATTTGCTGAGCAAATTTCCAAAACTTCAGGAAATATTAGCTTATGTGTGTTGCAGTTCCTAAAAGTGTTCACATGTGATCAGTTTTCAGAAGCACATGGTTGGCAGCAGCCCACTGGTTTCAGATTCAATTACATCAGTGATGTTGCACTGCTTGAAGCAGAAAAAGACTAACACTGCATTTTTTTACTTTGTCATCACCCTCTCAGAGGATAAATAAACTGCAAGATCAGTGCTAATTATATTTTCTGGATTAATTTTAAAAATTACATGAAACATCCTTTCAAAATGTTGGATTTCTTTTTTGGTTGGCCTGTGAAAATTGAATAAATGAGTGCACAGTACACAAATAAAAGTGAGCACTGCGATGTGGTCAGTAATCAGCACAGTTTCAGTGATTAAGATTCGCAAAAATGAGACAGCAGCCTGTGTTTAGTGAATAAGCAAGACACTGGGAATTTTGGCCAGAGTCTTTAATTTAAATATCTCTGTTTACCCTAAATTTTGAAGTGGAGGTAAGGAACCGACAAAGTAGCTACGAATACAAAGAAATGTGTTTTTTTGATACAGTATTTTGAGACTAGTATGTTCTATTTACTACCAGAACATACTGTGGTGCCATACATTGGAAAAACCAGGTAATTATTGGACAAATAGATTAATTTCTGTTATAGGTGCAGTTACCTAAATGAAATATCTCATTTGTCAAGCTTTAAGAGTATATATAAAATATATTTATTTATGTAATTATATGTAAGTACATAAAGATATACACAGAGAGCAAGAAATACATTATTTTAAAATGCAGTCTAATTAAATCCACAAAATTATACAGGTATGGGGAAATGATTGTTACTGGATTTGACCTGTTTAACCATTGCAATACATGGATACAAAAAATAAACCTGTTCTAAAAAATAATTAAATCAATGGAACACACTGTACAATTTATTCCCCCTGGTGACATGCTACAGTCATCTAAAATGGTAATTCAGAGGATTGCAGTAGAAAATCTAGCTGTAGACAGACAGGTGCCAACTGTTTAGCCTGCATGCTTCACTTCAGAGTAACCAAACAGGGCAATTTTTATGCTGTTTTTCATTATTTTTCTGTATCGTCTGTTAACACTGTGGTCATCTCTGATTTTCTATGCTTCTTGTACAGTCTGTTAGAAGCAGAATGCCCTTTATCACAGTATCAGAGTCAAAATTGTTATTTTAACTTTCTTCCTGTACCCTTTGTCCTCCAAAGGGATACAGACACAATAGTATTTATTTACTATTTCTATTCCGTCTTCTGATTGACCTTTATCACATGTCCTCCTGTTTAGTAGTTTAAGCTGTTCTTTGTGGGAGCTGGACCCTCAAACTCTACAATGTTTGAAGCAGCTTAAATGTCTCCAACAGCCCCCTTCCTTTTCCTTTTGTGCAGAAATCTGGTTGCATTTAATAGGCTTCTGACTACAAATTTATGCTTACACGTGGAAACAAAGTGGATGAAGAATTTTCTTGTAAAAAATTATTTTTATGACTAGCATGGAAATACTTTATCCACCAAAGAGTAATAGATGTGATGAATGTTTACTAAATACTTGTTTGTGCTAATCTGTCAATGAAAAGAGCTCTGAAACAGTTGCAGGCGTAACTTGCTCCACTTTAAGGCACTTTGTTGTGTGAAAAGGCAATCAAAAGCTACCTGTAATGAAAATAGAATAATAAATTACAGAGCTAATTAATTTGTTTGGCCTTATTTTGTCTTGATTTGTGAAAAAAAAAATCAAACCCAAACCAAACCAAACCAAACCCAAACAACTCCCAAACCAAAATTACTGCATTAATGTAGACAATACCCTTAATGACAAGAAATCAGTGAGAGGGTTGACAGTTTGTCTTGTTGTAAAAGATGCACCCAGTTTCAGAAGATGAGTTTTAGGGCAACTGTTTTGACATTAGCAAGCAGATGCACCATAAATTATCTGTGCCCTTTTGTATCACTTATTTTTTTCCCTGTTTCTATTCTACATTACCCAAGAAATTACAGAACAGAGTACCGAATACAGAATACTTCCGTTTAAATTTCTAGTGTTTCTGAAATTGTGATCTAATATTGGCTTGAAGCCACATCTCTTGGTCTTTACACAGGACTGCGGTCTTCACATAGGGCATACTTAAAAAGACCAGAAGAAAAATAATGTATTTTGGATAATTATTTTTAATACAATGATGAATGTATACTGCACCACCAGTGGAAGTGTCACACTATTTCTTAATCCATGACAGGCAAATTTTCTGGGAACTGACATAATGGCATGGATTTCACCAGGTAGATACCAATCCTGAGTTTGAATGAATGGGAAATAAATGTAAATCGTGAGACCAGCAAATAGATAAGGAAGTCTTTTTCATATTCCTGGTTTTCACTGGATGGAAGTGATTACCCTCAATACTAGACAAAATGGAAGACAGAAACTAGATAATAGCTAGATAAGAAATATTTTGAAAAAAGCATTAAAATTATCACTAAAGTCTTAGAGCTGTATATTTGGTCTTGATCCACCTCTTCTGTGAACATGTGGTGGGAAGTGACAGCTCTAGTCCCAGCTTAGAGTCTCATAGGCCTGGTGGTAAAAGCATCCCAAGCCGGGCAGCCAAGTGTCCCATCTGAAACCCCAAAGACCCATCACAGGCATCAGAGAGGACCTAAAGCAGGAAAACTGGGTGGATAGATGCTCCAGCCACCCCTGGTGACAAGAAGGGTTGGTTAGAGACAGGCATAACACCGTCATTGCCTGTTTGGAGGTGAGGCACCGCCTGGCAGGGGTTTTGTGTGACTGCCACAGCCACGGGGGCTCCAGGCACAGCCATCTTACTCCTGTGCATCTTGCAGAGATACAGCCTGCTGCTGCGTGATGCTTCACCTGGCATGGGCAGACACTGTCAAATGCATTCTCTACATTTTTGAACTCCACACTGCGAAGACTTTGACCCAAACCAGACAGACTTGTGTTTCCAAACACCAGGCAAGCGGGACCTCTTTCTTCTCACGTGTTAGCTGTATGCATGACAGAACTATTATGAGACATCTTACGCTTCAGCTTTCTACTCAGGCTGCTCAGCTGTGTCAAACAGAAAGTCGCTGAAAGCAGTGTCTGCAGAATCAGGTCCTGTATAGCTTTATTGACGTGAAAGGAGGTATTTGTGAGGTAAGATTCAAACGGATTACTGCGATGTGGAAATCTGCACCTCAGTGCCAAGAAGCTCAGAGACAGAGCAAAGTGCTAGTGATTTCTTGCACATGGACAGAGCTCTGTCTGCTTTCACTTTCTTAGCTGTTGCTTCTGATTAGTTATTGCTGCAGAACATTGCAGGTTGATTTACATGACAATAAAAAAGGCAGAACAAAAGGAGAAAAAATTCTCTACTGACAAAATCCAAGCAAATAAACACAGCACAAGTCCTGGTGATAGCATGGTGGCCTGGTGTTTAGAAATAGCGTCTTGGGGAAAGGTTGAAAGAAGTATTCATAGAGTCACAGAATCACAGAATGCTTTGGGTTGGAAGGGAACTCAAAGACCACCTAGTTCCAACCCCCCTGACATGGGCAGGGACACCCTCCACTAGGCCAGGTGGCTCAAAGCCTCATCCAGCCTGGCCTTGAACACTGCCAGGGATGGGGCATCCACAGCTTCTCTGGGCAACCTGTTCCAGTGCCTCACCACCCTCCTTTGGAAGAATTTCTTCCTGATATCCAATCTAAATCTCCCTGCTTTCAATTTAAACCCAATAGCCCTTGTCCTGTCACTACAGGCCCTTGTAAAAAGCCCCTCCCAGCTTTCCTGTAGGTCCCCTTCAGGTACTGGAAGGCTGCAATAAAGTTTCCTCGAAGCCTTCTCTTCTCCAGGCTGAACAAGCCCAATTCTCTCAGCCTGTCCCCATAGCAGAGGTGCTCCAGCCCTCTGAGCATCTTCATGGCCTCCTCTGGACTCATTCCAACTGGTCTATACCCTTCTTATGTTGAGGGCTCCACAGCTGGACACAGTACTCCAGGTGGGCTCTCACGAGAGCAGAGAAGAGGGGCAGAATCACTTCTCTTGATACTCCAGCTCCTTTCTGGCCTGCCAGCACACACTGCCGGCTCATGTCCAGCTTTTCATCCACCACTACCCCCACATCCTTCTCCTCAGGGCTGCTCTTGATCCATTCCCTTAAGTGTTTTCTATATCTCATTTAACCTGCCTCAGGAATACATTTTTTAAGCATCTCTTAGTTATTTTAATGAGTACATTTTTATTTTATCATTTCTACTGGCTACTTGAATTCCATTTCTCAAACTTCCACAAATATTAAACAGCATATTGCTGTAGTACACCATTACTATGACTTACTATGACACAGTACTGGAATTTTAACTAAACTAACTGACAATTTAACGTCATCAATAGGCAGTGGAGAAATGTTTATACTAATGACAATTGTTTGGTATTCCATTATACCACATAGCACAGTCCAAGGAGATATCAAAAATCTGTAGTACTTCCAGCAATACATTTCTGTGACTTTATGATTCAAAGTAATTTTCTTCAGTGTGCTCCCAGTTAAGCATTCATTTGTCTGACAGATTTCTAAGACAGTGCTTTTGTTTGTGTGTATACAAGGTAGAAATTTTAAAAAATACTTTGTTTTGGTTCGTTTTTTTAAGCCACCTGAAGTTAAAGTTAGTGGTTTTGATACTGAAAGTTTCATAAAAAGATAGATTGTAAAACGATCCACATTTGCCTCTCCAATTCTAATTTCTCCTTTGGATAATGGTATATATTTTAAAAAATCTATTTATGCAATATATCCGATAGGATAAATTAATTGATGGAGTAAATACTTTTAACACCACGGGTTTCAACAGAGCTGTGACTGAACTGCTCTATACATTGCCTTTTTAATCCTTCCTTGGAGAATTAGAACCAAAGTAATATCTTCCCACATATAATTTGACAATTAAAAAAAAAATTTATTCTCCCCCCTGCCTCATTCTGTTTCAAAGTGGGATATTTAGAAACAGGGATGGGGTTTATTTGCACAGCTGCAGCAGCAGGGGACACACTAGATTGCTATTATTAGCTAGTCAGGCACTGAAGAATTGCAGAAAATGGAACAGACAGCACAGTTTCACTCTTTGAACTCCTAAGAAGGTGTGATCTAAAATATGGTATAAATACTCCTTCACAGCCTTCTTTGGGGTCTGATAAGAGGGGAATGTATTCTAGTGACTGTAGCCTCTCTCAGTATAGCTTTCTGTACTAAATTTATCGACAGGCTGATGAACTTCAAGAGATCATCTGGAAAAAAACTTTGGGAATCTCATTTAGAAACTTCCTGTTTCTGATTTCTGAGATAGTTGCCTGGACATGCTGTTTCTGTAAATTCCTTTAACACAAATGTTAAACTAACTTATGTTACAGAAACACAGAATCACAGAATGGTGGGCGTTGGAAGGGACCTTCAGAGATCATCTAGTCCAACCCCTCCGCCACAGTAAGTTCACCTAGAGCACGTTGGACAGGAATCCAGAGACGCATCCAGAGAAGGAGACTCCACCACCTCTCTGGGCAGCCTGTTCCAGTGCTCTGGCTCCCTCGAATTAAAGAAGCTTTTCCTCATGTTGAGAAGGAATTTCCTGTGTTACAGTTTGTGCCTGTTGCCCTTTGTCCTGTCACTGGGCACCACTGAGAAGAGCCTGGCCCCATCCTCCTGGCACCCACCCTTTAGGTATTTATAAGCATTGATGAGTCCCCCCTCAGCCTTCTCTTCTCCAGGCTAAACAGACCCAGCTCTCTCCGCCTCTTCTCATACGGGAGATGTTCCAGTCCCCTAATCCTCTTCATAGCCCTCCTCTGGACTCTCTCCATTAGTTCCCTGTCTGTCTTGAACTGGGAGCCCACACCTGGACACAGCACTCCAGAGGTGGCCTCCTTAGGGCAGAGTAGAGGGGGAGGGTGACCTCCCTCGACCTGCTGGCTATGCTGTTTTTAATGAGGCCCAGGATACCACAGGCCTTCTTGGCCACAGGGCACACTGCTGGCCTCTCAGGACTCCCAGCTCCCTCTCTGCAGAGCTGCTTTCCAGCAGATCAGCCCCCAGCCTGTACTGGTGCCTGGGGTTATTCCTCCCCAGGTGCAGGACTCTACACTTGCCCATGTTGAACTTCATTATGTTCCTCTCCGCCCAGCTCTCCAGCCTGCCCAGGTGAGGTATTTGAGGCTGTCCAGGTGAGATATTGTGCTCAGTGAAACCTGTGTAAAAGATTCAAGTGATCAGCCAAGTCAGGCAGCCGTGACCACCATGTTGAAGACAGCTGTCCTGGAGGGAACGGCACTTCAGTCAGTCGCTGGCGTCAGTTTCTCCCTGTTGTGAAAAGACTGTCATTTTTACATATCCTTAGGGATCATGCGGGCCATTCATACTGTAACATTCATGTTCTGAAAGCAGACCAACAGACTGGGAAGGAAAACCTCCCATCTGCCAAGCCTATGCTACTCTTATACTGAGGATACAAGAAGTTTAGTGGATTTAATTGTAGAAGCTGTGTCTTAAATCTTTGTTTGCAGCTGTTGAAGACAGCTGTGAAGAGCTGAGGCCATTTGTGGTGAAGCTTATCTCCTTTGTAGTGGAACAATGGTCACTACAGACCTCATCAGATCATTAGATCACATAAAGGCTTCACTGAAGTCCTGACAGCAGGGCTTTTGGGAACTGTACATGACATGTGCATGTCTTCCTCAGACTTTGCATGCTAATGAGGTCTGGGGAATGGTGTGGGGTGCACAGACCTATCAAAAAATGAGCAAGGGTAGTGAGCACAGGGTAGCCTGCCACTAGTAATATGAAGCCACGACATGAACACACAGAATATCTTGGTGAAACATGCCAGCTGGTTAAAGGCTGGAATGTAATCTGCATCTTGTTTCGATCAGTGTAAACTCTTCAGTTAATGTAACATCTTATTTTGGTCACTTTATAAAATGACAGATAAAAAAATGTATCTTTGTAATGACTCAGGAGATGGGTATTTGTACCGATGCTTTTTCAGGGTTACTGCCTCATCAGAGGGAGGATGGAAATCCTATGCCTTGCTGACAAGAAATCAAATGTGCACTCCTGATCTGAGCTCTGGACCTCACTGTGTGGAATAAGAGTAACACCAGTGCCTCCTGGCTGTTGACACTGTGACAACAGGGTGCTCCGAATCTGACACTACTGGGCTAATACTTACTAAAAAAAAAAAAAAAAAAAATCATGTAAGATTACTGAAATCATTAGGAAGGGAAACCTCTGACAAAACCCAGATAATCCTTTGTCAATACAGACTTACTGAGGGACTCAGCTGTTGTACTTTGCATTATTTTGTAGTGAGTCAGTATCAGAAGGTCATGCTGATGTTTTGCAAAGTAATAACAATAGACCCGAAACCAACAGGAAAAAAAGCTGGGATACTGTATTTAGTAAAATTCCCCCAAATAAACAGGAATGTAGATGTAAAATTTTGGGTTAATTGAAGTAATAAACTGCATAATGAATGAACCTCCTTTTGCATACCTATATGGTTTACACAAAGGAACCTCCAGCCTCAAACTGGACTTTGCGGCTCAACATGGAGCTTTCTGGTAATTGGAAGCATCAGTCTGTGCCCAGAGGGAATGCCATGGTTGTCACGTTCATCGGTAATGCTTGTAAAGTTCACTGAAATCAAGTTCTTTATAAAGAAACACATGAAGCTCAACACAGAGGCCTCTTGCAATGAAATGTAGGCTATGGAAAGGACTGACCAGCTTAAACATAGGTAAAGGACTCCAATGAAATATTTCAAACCATTCTTCTCCCTCTTGCTCGCTCTGGTAACTCTCTTCCCTAGGGAGGATTGTGTCTAACTGGAACAGTTTAGCAAACCACCTCTCTCCATTGTGTTTCCATCCAAAATTTGATTCAATAAACTGTTTGTCCGTTTCCAATTTGTGTGCATCAACATAGTGCTTCCGGAAATTATATTTATAAAATGAAATATTTAATGTCCACACGGCAATGAATTAAAGTGATCAAGTTTATCTGTGAAATGTCAGCAAATTTAGCAGGGAAAGAACATTTGCTAGATTTAGTGAGATTGTGTTGCTCACAGAATGATGAAGTGGCAGCAGTTAATGCAAGTGTATTCTCTCTGTCTATGCCAGCACAATTGATTTGGGCAGAATATACCTGCATTCATCCTTGTTCCAGGACTGCAGCAGTGTTACGGAATGGAAAGGGCTCATTTATTTAACACCCACTTACACAATTCTTAGCTCTGTAAACTGGCACATCTTGAAGCCTAATTTCAATGAAGCTAGGCTTTCACTCAGTGAGTATTTGGCTTAAGGCTGCTTTCTTACAAAAAAACTCCCCTAGAGAGGGCAACAGCATCAGCAGCCTTCTTTGAGCTAGCCCTGGGATATTTTACAGAAGTGGCAAGAGATAAGACACACATGTTTTGCTATCCTACATAAGAATACTCTCTATAAAATTTCAGTTTATTCTGAGAAATCCTATTTCTTCAGTAGGTGCTATTACAGAACTAACCAAGTTCTATCTTCAACCGAAGTATGCAAAGCCCCATTGTAAAAACAGTAGGAACCTGACCCCACAAGAATTATTATTATGGTCATGTGAGAACAGTCTAACAGTTGGGCTTTTCAGGAAAACTGCATTCTTACGTACACGATTTATATACCTGAATGGCTCCCTCAGCATGAATGCAGTAGCATTAGTGATTGCATTGCTGCACAGAAAGTAAAGCTCTTTAAAGTCCTACCTCTGCCACTGCAAACCTGGAAGCTGTTGGCCACTGTTAGGCTGTTGGATCTTTGGACACATCTACTTGCAGCACACATCTGTTCAGCACAGGATCCAGGTACTAGCAGAGGTCCCAGATGTACAATCCTCATGTCCCTGAGGGCATCGTGCTGCACCTTTCAGTAGAACCAATTACTCGGAGAGAACTGCTGAGCCAAGATTGTTGTGCTGTTCTCAATTTCGGAGCTAGCTTACCTGGCACAGGCTCAGGTATCTCTGTACAGTCTACATTGTGTTCTTTAGACAGACTCCAAATGACCCAGAGCCTATAAACAAAAGTCATACACCTTCTTGCGTCCAGTTCTACCACGTCGCCACCAGAAAAATGTTCAGAGGACTCAAATTTTGATTTAGCTGGTGCCTAGCTGGTTGTCTGCATGGAGAATCTAATGGTCACAGTTATGGTTTAGATCTTCTGAGGCCTGTAATGCTCCAGACAAAGCCATGTTTCTGCATATTAATAAGCCATGGTACAGTAACAGTGACAGAGAAAAGGGTAGAATTAGCTTGTGTATAATTTTAAAAGTTTTTCTTAATTTTTTAAAGTACTAATTTTCTTAAATGAACATGATTATGCTATTCTGCAAATGTTCTAGGCTAGCATTACTTATTTCTTTTAGGGAAAGCAAATACTATTTATTCCTTTTATGTTGCTCAGTATAATAGCACACAGCCCACACAGTGGGTAATTTAAATGAACAGCAGGCCTTCAAATTACACTGAAAGGGCTGTTATATTTCAAGCAGCGAACATTTTTATTATAGTCACATTCCTGACATCCTACAGGATGCACGCACGTTTTTTTCTTCTTTCTTGATGTCAGACCAACAGGCACCCAGCTGGGATAAGTGGGCATCTCTGAGATAACCATGAACAGTTTATGAATACAGGTGCCTCAACTTTTTGATGCTGGAACATTTTGTAGTGAGTGAAAACTGCATTTTGTACTCAGGAACTGTAGCATGAATTGCATGCGGGAAGCCTCATCATATACAATCAGTGATCCACAGTTTCATCCAGAGCAGACAGCTACTATTGGCATTACCCAGCCCAGCAAGCAGAGATTTGTGTAACAGGGCTTCCCAAAAGCACTAATGCAGCAGAGGAGGGAGGCAGCAGCTCGATATTTTCTGTTGTTGTTTGACCTTTTGTCATGCTTTGGACCTTGATACAGCCTCTTGCCTGGCCAGTTTTCCTAGGACTATAGCTGATGGTAGTCCTACCCCACGTCTTTAATCTATTGTTGTTTGCTCACCTCATTAGCTTCCTCCTTCCTCATCCTCACTGTCTCTTTCAATTTCAAGGCTACAGAAGCTGTAGTTCATTATAATGAACTGTAGTTCATTAGCGTTGCTCTCCCAACCATGGAAATTCCTCACCAAAGGGCTGCCACCCAAATAAAGTGAGCTAAAAGACTGGAAATTTTGCAGTGTTCAAATGACAGTTTTGCAAGCTCTCTATCACCTAAAAAGGAAAACAAGCACATCTGGGGAATCATAAAAAGGCATACATTTTAATGCTGCTAAACACAAAGGAGTGTCGATGTCTAGGCATCAGAATGGGAACTTAAATTTATTTCTGTTTATCTTTCCATGTGACTCAGATTGTGTCTTTACTGCCTGCTGATGTGCAGCATACAGACATCCAAGAGTGCTACCCACAACCTGCTGTAATTCTGGAAGCTGTCTAGCCAGAGGGACTCACAATTCTGTGCAAGCAAATTTGCCCTTGCCCATGCCACAGCCTCTGCTTCTATCCCCTTGACTAGCAGTGAAGATGTAACATCAGAATCCAGTGAAAATCAGTGAAATTTATGCCTGCAAATGGTCTAAGTACTTTTAAATACCATGATCCATGAGCCCACAGCCACATTCTCATAGTGAACAAAAGGAACTAGCTGGAGGGGCTAGTGACCAGAACACTCTAAGACTCGGCAGAGTCTATTCTTAGCACTTTTACCAGTAGATTAGATGACCTTGGATGTGTGAATTTACCTCCCTGTATCTCAGCTCTGCACACTGAAGCACAGTAATAACTATTTGCCCTTGGATTCTGATCTGACATGTACTTGGGAAAGGTTTAATACTCCTGTTATTATTCATGTTTAAGGCTAAGTGAAGAACATGCAAATTCTGCCTATAACCTCTTCAGGCATGAGATGGATTCTAGAAACTGAAGCTCTATAGGTTCAGTTACTTGGAATAATGTTCAGAAGGGAAATAACTCTGTTTTTCTCCAAATGAGTAGAATTTCTGCCAAGAAATTTTCCTTACCCAAGACTGTCCTTTGGAAGATCGTACCTGATACCTTGGCTAACGTTGTTTCCAAATTGGCTTTGAATTTTGTAATGTCCCCTAAACAACCTTCCCTTTGCATTCTCTAAGGTAATTGATAGCTAACAGAGAAAAATCAGTAAGGATTTCATTTATTTGTGGGCCTGATCAAGCCATTTAATACGATACTTCGGATGCAAGAAATTAAGTCAATTGTGTTGTTCTTTTTCACTGTGGCAATTCCATTTTTTTGTGTGGCTAAAAAGTTTCATTCAAGATTGTGTGTTTTCAAGGATATGCAGACCCGTTGGGAAGAGAAGCTGCCCTTGTAAGGAGGATAAATACGCCTGACCTACTGGCTTCTGCAGTGAGTCCGCAGTGACAGGATGAACATGAAGCAAGGACAATTGGTGAGAAGGATCAGGTGTCGTTGATGCAATGACATTTTGTATAGCTCTGCAGGTATGAATAAGTGCACAGATGCCAGAAAAGGCCTTTAAAATGTTGACACATTTAATAGATAAATACGTAGCAAGTACTGTAGAGAGAACTGAAAAGTCACCAGAAAGTAAAGGGCATATAGAAATATTCCATTGTTTACATAGAACTCCAATGAAAATTTGGCAAAGTGGTGACAGTGGGGAATCTGACAGTAATGTTATCAACGGGGTGTCTTATTCCCATTATTTACTCAGTTTCCATATCTGAAAATGAATGCAACCCTTTTGCCTGACTTTGGTTGGTTGATGTAGGATATCCTAGAGGGGAGGAGGCACACCGCTGTAAGAGGAGGTGGCATGAGGCGACTGCCATTGCTGACACTAGCCTTCCTGATCAGTGTCAGGAAGTCAGTGTGTGGAAAGGTTAGTCTGCTCAGCTTTCACTCTGACAAGCTGAGTCAGCTAAGCAAGCTGCCCTGCAGAAGCAGAGGAGAACACAACCTGATTTCTGCTCAAGGTGGTCAGAGCTGCCACTCTAGCCTGCGTGTCCCAGTCACCCTGGGGAGGTTATAGCCAGCTCAGCCAGGCTTCCTGGCATGCAGGCAGGTGACTGTGGCATTCAGTGCTCTTCCTTCAACCTTGACAGGCAAAGATGAATTTCAGTGTAAATGAGGTAAAAGAAAGTGGTTCTCCAAGCTGAGAGGGAGAAACCTGATAAATTCTTAGCCACGCTTGGCAAAGTGACGGAACACTGCTTGTTAAAACATTGCCAGAGACACATAAGATCTCTGTAATGACAGAAATGCTGCTGTGAGGATTGAATCAACAAAGTAAAGGGCTGACACAGTGGGACTGGGAAAGTGAAGCAGATCAGTTTATCACTGTATGACATGACAATGAAAAAGAAATAGACATGTTCTTAAACATGCTTTACAGCTTTACACCAGATGTCTTATTCAAGAAGTAGATTCTGATTGATACCGGGACCGAAAGGTGTGTACACCGTGTCAAATACTGCTGTAGTATTTAACATTTCATGACAGGGTTAGGACAGCAAACCAGTTGGTGGTCAGGCACTTAAACACCATAGGGCTCAACTTAGCAGATACCACTGACAGAGAGATGGCTCTACTCCCCGCTGTGAACATCCTCAAGCAAGAGGGGAATGACAGCAGTGCACGCCCTGCATCCAACAGCAGCATGAGGAGTAGTGAAAAGGATTCTTGCTTTGCAAACTCTTTGCTACAAATCTGGCTGGTAGAAGTGAGAGGTAATAATAGACCTAGCCCCGGGTCAAGAGGAAAGAATGAAAAAGTCCTGCTGATATTCTGTGTATACTGCAGAATACAGAGATTGGTTTTGAAGCCAAACACCGTTCTTGTCCTTGGACATTTCTGCAAAGGCACAAAGTTAAATCACTGATACTAGGAAAAATTTCAAATAAATAGAATGCATGTCTAATTAGCAACTGTCTATTGTTTCCCATCTTGTTACCCTGATTCTACTCTTCATATGGAAAAAAGTTCAATAGCCATTGTGAGCAGCAATCTGGCAAACGGTAAAGGACTCTTTTCCCCTCACTCACATACAATTATTGTCGCAATTGGGGCATTTGAGTACCAATTAGATATGTGATGTTAAGAAAACCTATGATGAAAGTTTCCATTTCAAATAGGCAACAATAAGGTCTGAAGAGAATATCGGGAATCATGACAGCATACTAATATGGATTTTCTAAGGGTGTAGTACACTGTCTCTAACTATAAAGGCAAGACCATTCTTTAAATGTTTTATGTACTCCAAATCTTTGGTGTAGAATACTTACAGATAACACTTCAACCAGTTATCCTCGAACACAGAAAGTAATAGCAAGTTTCAGGCAGTTGTTTGTCAACAAATGAGTAGTTCATTAATGGGGATGTTATGTGGTATTGAATGCACAAAAGTATTGGGATAACTGTATGGAATCACAGAATCATAGGGTCATATAAATTGAAAAAGACCCTTAAGATCACCACGTCCAACCATTAACCCAACCTACAAGTTCACCAGTAAACTTTGCCCCTAAGGACCACTCCTACACTTCCTTTGAATACTTTCAGAGGTGGTGACTCCTCCCTGGGCAGCCTGTTCCAATCCTTGACAACCCTTTCAGTGAAGAAATTTCCTAATATCCAATCTAAACCTCCCCCAGAACATCTTGAGGCTGTTTCCTCTTGTCCTGTGGCTTGTCACGTGGGACACTATGCAATCCCCTTTCAGGTAACTGTAGAGAGCAATAAGGTCTCCCCTGAGCCTCCTCCAGGCTAAAGATCCTGTTCCCTTAGTTGCCCCTCACAGGACTTGTGCTCAAGACCCTTCACCCCCTCTGCTGTCCTTCTCTGGACATGCTCCAACACCTCAGAGACTTTCTTGCAGTGAGGGGCCCAAAACTGAACACAGGATTCCAGGTGCAGTGTTACCAGTGCCCCGTACAGGGGCACAATCACTTCCCTGCTCTTGCTGGCCACTGTTCCTGATGCAGGCCAGGATGCCATTGGCCTTCTTGGCCACCTGGGCACACTGCTGGCTCATATTCAGTCAGATGTCGACCAGCACCACCAGGTCCTTTTCTGCCCAGCAGCTTTCCAGCCACTTGTCCCCAAGCCTGTAGCGTTGCAGAGGGTTGTTGTGACCCAGGTGCAGGACCTGGCACTTGGCTTTGTTGAACCTCACACAGTTGAGATCGAGCCCTTTGATCCAGCCTGTCCACATCTTCTCTTAGAATTGATATGAATAATAACAGATTATGTTTCTTATATTTATGTATATGTGTTAGGTACATTTGCCGTGCTGTAAAATTAATGAAGTTAATATATTAATGGAAAATAGTTATATTTTCTTATAAAATGTGAATTAGTTTCTGTCTGGTAATGGTAAATGAAGGGGTTTTTTTGGATGATACTGAGTAAAGTAGTTATAAATCTTTCACCAGTCATTCAATATTTGTGAGCCCCGTAATGGTTTACACCTAAGAACTGCTGTAAAACCTGAGTGGAGTTGTTCTCCTTTTAAGGGGTACAAGATAAATGGGTTCATTAAAAAATGAAGGACTGCACTGTTGGGTTTTTTTTTCACTTTTTAAAAATCTTATTTTCAAATGAAATGCCAGTAGCTCACCTAATGTATGAATTTTTAAGGCATTATGCTCACATGAATTTAAGTCTTTTACTACCTAAAATGTCATTTGTCCTGTGAGTTGTAATTACATTTGCTATAAATGGGCTGTCGTTGCTGATTCTCAGTCTCATGAAAATGTTGAAGAAAAGAGTAATCCCAGTTTTGAAATTCTAGTTCTCCTGCATTTTCACTGGTGTCTAAATGCTTGGTACAAAACCCATTTATGCACAGTAATATATTGGCACCTATGAACAGCAGAGTCAAGATCCATGAATGACTCTTCTGGTTGATGTCATTCACCTATGTTTATGAAGTCACAAGTTTCTTATCTTCCTCTTTAACAGGGGCTTCCTCCAGTGTGCCTGGGTGAATATGGGTCAAACAGTGCAGGGTTTAGTGTCAAGACAGATCATCAAATGGAAAGACTGTTGTTAGTATACTAATTTATATCCAGTATGTTGTGTGATGGTTACTTATACAGCTTAACAAAGACAGAAATACTCTGTTTTGCTATAAATGGTTCTTAACAGGTTAGAAATTTCACAAAGTATTCTTAATACTATTGAATATCGTTTATGGATTTGTAACACAGCATCGTCGCTTTTTCTGTATTTTGCAGTTCTGTGCAATTTATTGATGTGGAATCACTATTTAGTGTGTGCACTACTTTGTTTGTGCATGATTTGGAGAGGTGTATTTCTGGAGAAAAAGAAAGAAAGTCCATGACCAAAAATGTGAGCCTTTTTTTGCTCTTTACAACAAATAAATGTTTTGTGGGGTTTTTTCCTGTTCTTCTTTGGTTATTGTAACGTTATCAGCATATTGTTTTTGGAAATGATCATGCTAAATACTGAGCAGTGCTACACTCTCCTCCCATTTCACAGAAAATCAGGTTAAATGCAGTTATCTCCAAATTTTCAGTGACAATAGCCCTCTCCCATGTGTACCTGGACAGATATTAGGGAATTGAGTCAATACTTGTCTCTTTCAATCACCTTTATGGTATCTGACATCCCAGAAGCCAGGGAGGATGAAGACCTGTCTTGCTTTCCCTGTAAATCAGCAAACCCCTGCTTTCTCTCAAGTGCTCAGAAGCCAGCTCTGGAGTTATGACCCTCACATAGACAATAAGGGAAAAATGTCTTCTTGCACCATTCCTTTGACCAGGAAACCAGGTAAAAACTTGGCAACTTTTGGTTCAGAGTGATACAACCAATAATGGAAATTTCAGGCCAAGAGGCTGTCTAAAGGCAACAGCATTCATCCTGTTGAGGCAACAGCATTCATCCTCTTGCAGGTTTGAGTGAGAAAGCCTGGGCTGAAATCCACTGAAATCTAGAGCAAAATTTCACTCTGTGGGATCTGAAAATATTTTCTCCAAAGTACCAATTCCATCCACAGTCTGTAGGAGTGACATCTTGCAATTTTGCTGGAGTGGCTGCTTTCTTTTACTGCAAGCAAAGGGCTGGTCAGGGTTTTATTACAGTAATAATTATTTTTTGTATTTATTTTCAACTTTTGTGTGCTACACAATGTTACCTTGCAAAGTGATGAACTAAATACCAGTATTGCATGTATCTACCCATGGGACCTGAGAATATTACAGCGTAAGAAGCCCCTCTCCAGAAAAATTGCAGTTTGAGCTTTTCTCCAACATTTCACAGAGCAATTCTGGCTGTCAGATGAGGCTTTACTGTTAAAACGTATTAGATAATGATCCATCTTTCTAACTCCAGTTGAATCAAGAGGTAGTCTGGAGTCACTTCAACATAAATGAGAACCTTAGTTACACCCAGGAAGAATTTGGCCCTGACATCTCATGGCACCTGGTGTAGACCAGCAACTGCTGGATACAGTACATATGAGTTTGAGTCACATTTGCTTTATGCATAAGATGTAATTCTACCAGAGATAGTGACTTTGTAATAGTGCATTGTATACGGGCTATTATGCACTTTAGCCAAATTGTCAAATAATGTGATTTTTATATTTTCAAAATTACATGCAATAGTGACTTGCTAGTTACCTCCTTTTTTTTTGAGATTTTCAGGTCCAAAGCAGTGTGCAGGCACTAAAAAGGCCATCAAAATGTTATGCTTCGTTTATAAAAACATGAAAATCGCCTAAGATTCAAATGCAGTGCACAAATACAAAATCCAGCCTTTCTGATAACCTGTCCTGTAGATACAGTCATACCACATTCCTAGAGTAGGAATCGAATTACTGCACCAAGTACAGGGCGTAACAGGCCTACTGCTGACCATCATCTGTTCTGGAAATACACCCTTAATAGTAATATTTTTCTTAAGATTAGTTTATTCCTATTGGACAAAAGCTCCAGTAAATCTTTCTGAAAAGATGTGCTGGTTTTAGTCGAGACAGAGTTAATTTTCTTCACAGTAGCTGGAATGAGGCTGTGTTTCGGATTTGCCCTGAGAAGAATATTGATAACAATGGTGTTTTCAGTTGTTGCTAAGGAGTGTTTGTAGCAATTCAAGGACTTTTTAAGCTTCTGATACTGAAACCTGTGTTCCCAAATTTCTTGCTACAAGCAGTGCAGTGGGGGACACACGGTTCGGACAGCTGACCCATCCTGACCAAAGGACTATTTCATTCCACAGCAGGTTATGCTCTGTACATAAGCTGGGGGCGGGCATGGGGACCATAGTTGCTAGTTTGCTAGTTTGTTAGTTGGTAGGCCAGTTGGCTCTCTTGGTCGCTCTCTCACTTGTGGGGCTCGCTTGGACTCTGCCGTGATTGCTCTTGGGCTCTGGCTCTTGGGGTCTCTGTCTCTGACTCTTCCTGCTTGGGGCTTGGTTGTATCTCTGCCAGCAGGTGGTGGGTGGTTGTATAAATTGTTTTATTTTCCATTATTTTCATTACATATTAGCATTTTTAATATTATTAGCATCACTATAATATTAATTTATATTCTATTATTAAATTGTTCTTATCTCAACCCAGGAGCCTTCTTGTTTTTCCTCCGATTCTCCTCCGGAGGAGGAGGAGGGGGGAGGTGAGCGAGCGGCTGCGCCGTACGTTATTTATTGGTAGCTGTGGTTAAACCACGACAATAGTATGCTGAGAACTTTTGTAATGTCCTACATACTGCTGATGAAGACAATTCATTGTCCCATTTTTGAGCACAACTTGGAAATACAGTATGGGAAGATAACAAGATATTATTATAGATTTAAGGTATCTATTAGCCATTTTTAAAGGTAGTTATAGGGAAGAACTAGATTTCTTTAAGACATTGCATAGCTAAGACAGTAGCTTTTCAAACACAGAAGAGGGATGTATTTTAGCCAGCATGTGGTTTAATGGAAGCATTAACAGGAGGAAAAAAATCCCAGAAAAGAAAAAACTGAGCCTAGTCCTTGCTCTCTGCTGGCTTCTTTTTGTCAAGGTTATATTCTGCCTTGCAGAGAGCAAATTTTACAAGTGAGCAAATGTTTTAGATCTTAAACTTTTACAGGGAAACTGTTTCCCATTTTTCCATGCTGTATGTAGACCATGGATTGAATTTTGAGTCAGAAGGTGTACTTTCAGTGCATGTGAAGAATTCATGCTAAATGTGCATTCAAGCTTTAGGCAGCTCATATTTTGCTAACTAAGATGGTCTTTTGTTCCTTACATGCCCTCTCTAGCTCAGGATGCAGCACAGAAACCTCACAATCACATAGCTTGCCTAAGACTTTTACATTTACAGTCAGGACACAGTCACTGAGGACTGAATTCTGTTACATTTTAGAATTACTGAGAAGCCACATCGTTGGTAACTACAGAAACACTTTGCAGACTCCTTGGGACAGTACCAAGAAATAGCACAGGCTAAATCCCTGTGTTATTTTGCTGTATTGTGGTTACTGTAACACCTTGGCTTTCTGGGGTACTAATGAACCAATTCTCCAAGCACACAGTTACTGCTGAGAAGTGGTGACAAAACCAAAGGCAGGGCTTTGCTGCCAGGCTGTAGGTGCAGGCCTGCGGCTGGGAGAGGTACGTGGTTTGATCCACGGCTTGCTGCCTGGGAGCCTGTAGAAACAGGGGTCAGGATTAATCTGTACCAGAACTGCACGAGTGCAAATTACTTCCTTGGGGCGTATTGGCCAGGTCATCATGTCTCTAATACGCCTACACTTCTGTAAGACGCACATATGGAGGGGAAACCTTTTCATTTCTGTGTTCAGCAAAAGCGTTAACATGGGGAATGAATCTTTCATAAAACCCAAGAAAAACAGAGCCACCCGTTACGGAAAGTGGCATTTAACAAATCATACCAGCTGTTGGGAGCTAGCTGATCAACCTGTGCTTCTCTCAGCAGTCACAACAGCCTAAAAACTGAACCCCGTCCACGCCGCCGTGCTGGGGTGCTGGGTGCCACTTGTCCTCTGCAGGGCTCCTCGGGATGAGCAGAGAGCCCCTTTGTGTCATGGCTCAACCCAGCTATGTGCTGCACTCTTAGAGAAACCCTGGTGCTGCAGACCCCTGCTACTGGGTTATGAAGGTAGCATCTCCCCACTCCTTCCCTGGGGATTCACTCAGAGACCCTGTGCTTAGGCTTCCTTTCTGCAGCAGGACCACAAACGTCTCTAATGAACCCCACCTCTTGTCTGGAAACAAACCCCATTTCTGAGTATTTCTAGAAGTTGCTTTAAAAATAAACAGTTGAAGGAGATATTAGATCATGCGTTTGGATTTTTCACCGAAAACAATCGCCACTAAAAGTGGAAAAAAACATGTACTTTCTTAATTTATGTTTGGCCATAAAGCTCAAAAATCTTATTTTACACTGCCTTCGGATAAACAAAAAAAGTCTTATCTCTTTCAGATGGGTGAAATTTTGAGGGACTGTTGGACAAAAGCTGTTTTTATGGCTTGCTTTTCATACTTGATATCTACTGTGTTTTTGCAAATAAATATGAGACCTAAGGGATGAATTTCTCAGCTAGCATAAATCAGCACAGCTGCACTGATTTGAATAGGGCTATGCTGGTTTATGCCCAGCAGGGATTAGCCTAACCAGAGGCTCTGTAAGCTTTTTAAAGTTAAAGGAACAGGCTTATTCCATGTTAATGTAAACTAACATCTTTAGATGATAAACGACAGAATATTGGGAGGGCTTAAAAAACTAATTGCAAAAATCTACTACATTTGTGGAGAAAGCCAGAAAATTACAGCCTATATGCGTACGTATATGTATATATATTCCCCAATTATTCAGTAGGTGGCAGTTAAAAGCCTAGATGAGCTTTGCAGTCGCCATTTAGGCAGGAGCACCAGCAGAGGCTGGAGTCAGCCCACCCGTTAAAGCAGAAAGAGGGGGAGAGGCTGCGATCAAGCCAGCAGCAGCATTAGCCGCGGCAGCGGGGGCCAGCGGGAGCGGAGCGGTGCGGCCAGCGCAGCAGCCTCCCGGCGCCGGGCGGCCGGCACGGACGGCGGCGGGGCACGGAGCCCTCGGCTCGGACAGGCTCCTTGCTGGTGGAGGAAACCCGGGACAGCGAGGGTGAGCGGCTGGTGCGATGGCAGGCAGAAACTGAAGAGCGTTTGGAGCTTTCTGTTCCCGCACAGGTACACTGTTGTTCCTTCTTTTTTTCCTTTTCTTTTTTCTTTTTTTTTTTTTTTTTCTACATCGCCTCGTGCAATAAACACAGATATTGCACTGAGGTTAGAGGTCTTTATTTCCTTCGGTCAAAACCCACAGCCCTCACTCGGGCAAAATTTCCACTGAAGTCGATGGAGTTTTGCGTGAGTTAGGACTGCAAGGTTTGATCTGAGCGTGCATCTCATGCAGAGAACATGCTGTAAGCTGGGGCTGGCAGGGGAGGCAGAAGCTGGCCACATGCATGCTGGCCGGTTAAACATCATTTTTCTGTGTGCTGGGATGCTAGCAGTAGCTTCTTAGCCTTGTTTTATTTTTTTTTTTTAACTGTCTTTCACTAAAACTCGATGCGCTGAATTTTGCCCTAGTTTATACCGCTGCCACTGCAGTGGTTTAAGGAGATGCTGATTTTTTTTTTCCTTTAAAATGAAAGCTACATTTTAACTTGCGTGTTGAAAGAATACAAAAATACCGAGTCTTAATAAAATAACACCAGGTCTTGCTTTCTTTGAAACAATTACAACTTTGCAGCATTCCACTGACAGGCAGGCGATATTGTATTTCCTCAGTAGGTTGTGCCTCTCCCGACTGAATGAAGGAAAATAAATTGTGAAAGGCCGTTCTCAAGTGTCTGAGTGACTGAATTCAGATTTGATAATACTACCTCTCTTGCCATCTTCCCCAGGAAATGCGGGATGCTCTGTATGCTGCGGCACACGCTCACAGCTGGGTGAGCCCAGGATGAGCTACAAGACCAGATGCATATTATTTTTAAAGCGTTTTCTGAATGTCTTGTTTTCATGAGCCATACACGAATACGTGCATGCCTGTTTATAAATGCACACATGTATAGGTGTGTAATGCATGCATCCCCATACCTTTCCGTATAAATTAAGCTGTTGCAGCTGATTGCTGTTACACCTTTGCCAGGGTTTACAGTTTAGTGGTGTATCTAGAGTGCTTACAGGTCCCGCAATTTTTAATTCTGGGTCAGAGGGCTATTTTATCTTCTCTCCCCTCCTCCCCTTTTACTTTTCAGACTGATGGACTTCACTCATGTTCAGGAGCTGACTGTCATAGTCCAGCTGTTCTTATTAAATGCAGTAGTGCCCAGTTCTCACAGAATGGCATCTGTGCTATTGTTCAGGGGTTCTGAAATGTGGGATCCCTCCAGATTTCATGCTCTCTCTTATGTTGCACATCTGAGGCTCTTGCATGACGAAGTGTCCAAAGATGGAACAGGTTCAGATACACAGCTGCAAATCAATGGCCCCATGGAACTGGGGGAATGACTGTGGTGTACAGCTATTTATCTTCATCCCTGGGAGTAGGGAAGAACGAATGCGTACAAATGGGCTGTGGATACACTTAAGCTGGAAGGTTTCAAGCCATTAGAGCAGCAAGGTTCTGAAATTACCTTCTCATTGAAGGAATAGAAAGAAAAGGTTCTAAATGCTTTTCAGTTGGAACTTGATAGAAGGGATTATGTGAAACGGTTGCCTGCAATGGCAAAGAATTGGATTTGATAATCCAGAAGGTTTCTTTTAGTACTAAATACCATTCATACTTTTCACTGGATGTTACCTGCCTTAAAAAGCCTCTTTGCAAATGGGTCAAGGTCTGCAGAAGCACAATTTTCCACACATACCACATCAGAGCCAAATGAAAGCATGTTTCTCTTCTAGCTTGTGCTGCATTGTTGTTTACACCAGCAGACATAAACCCTAATGGTCATCAGGCTGAATAATATCCCCTTCTCACAGCACACAGCAGAGCTCTTTGGAAGATAATAGGGCTCAGAGGCATGGCTCCTTCTGGCCAAGTGGTCAAGACTGTATCACAGCGGCACTGCAGTCTGTAGTGCCAGCAAAAATACTGGATAATATATAAACCGATGATGCTATTTCCAAAGTTGTTATTAGTGCTGTTTCTAGTTGCCTTTGAGGATCGCCTGATAAATTTCTTTTGTGCTAACCCACACACCTGCCCATGTAGAGATCCCACCATCATGTGTGAAAAAGCCATGACTCACATTTTCATTGTGACAGGGTGTGTGCTATCGCCTCAAGTTTGGCTTATTTAAAAAACCTGCAATAAGCAGTATTCTGGGTCAAAGATGCTCCTACAGAATGACTGCATTAATTCCCTATTCCCTTTTCCTCTCCTTCTTTCTCTTTGTAACCTGGTCGTTTTCTTGCTTTTTTTACGATTTTGATTTACATACTACATTGGGTTGCTTTCAATTCACAAGGCACCTCAGTACCTGCTCTGTAATACATAATAAGCTGCAGTTCAATGTTCCAGCTCTCACACTACATGGATCAGGCCATTTGTACACTTAAACCGAAACAATACTCACTGTGGGAGATTCCAAATGTTACTTTCCTCTTAATACTTTGTATTACTAGGCCTAATTGAGCAATTATCAGTATTACACAGAGGAAGAAAAATGGCAATTTTGTGCAACATGAATACATAATATTAGTAATATTACTTGCCCTTTTAAATGAACTATTTCCTTAAATGTACCAGGAAAAAAAATTATGGAGCAATTTTTTTACATTTGTTATTTTTACTGTCCACCCAAACAAAAGTTTCTAAGTATCAACGAACAGACATGTTCACTGTATTCTTATTGTTGCACTAAAATTGAAATGTGCATTAAATTATTTTACCTTCCTACTGGAAAGGCAGTGGAAAAGACCCACTGAGTGACCATGCAAGTGTATGTACGGATTGAAATAGAACATTCATTATTGTGCCTTTTTGAGAAAGCAAATATTGGTTTGTTTTCAACCACAAAACATTGGTCACTGTATAATTCCTGAAATGAGTATCAACGGAAGATAAGAGCACTGTGTCAAAAAGGGTGCGTCAAGTCTGTGACAGACACGCTTTTTACCTCTCACACGGAGGTCAGTAGCACATCCTTTCATTTAAAAAAAAAAAAAAAAGAGAGTTGAATGTTAGGCTTCTCAGACTGAGATGAATTTCTCTGACTGCAGGACTGCAGCAAAACGCAGTCACCCTCACCCTGACTGCAGGTGATGGAATTGATTTTAGTTGAATCTGAATCAGTGTCAATGAAGTTATGACAGCCTTTTAGCATCCTCATTTAAGATGTGCTGTAATAAAGCAGCCATATGAAGAGAATGTCCATTCCAGTACTGCACGTTTCCTTCCCAAAATGTCCAGTAGGATATTTAAGTAAGACTTAAAATTAATGCGAAGCTAAGGAAAGGTGACTTACCCTCTTTTATTTACTTATATTTACTTTCATTTATATATTCTTCTCTGAAACTCTAGACTGACAGCTTTTACCTGTTCTGAAAAAGTTAGTGATTTATATAATCAAATATTAACTACCATAAATAGCTAAAATATTGCAGTTAAACCCAACTAAAAAATATTAGTTTTCCCAGTTAATTCTCTCAAACACTAAAATGCTACCATGTGTTTCTGAGAAAGTGTTTTATAAACTTTAGAATATAGTTTTTATAATTTTGATTAGAAACATGAATTGAGAATAAACTAAAGGCTAAAGCTATCTTTCTTACTTCAGAATAGAAAGTACTGACTGTTGTGACAGTGATGAAGACTGCGATGAAATTCCTTTTCTGTTTAAAAATTTAAAAAAATAAAAATATTAAAGAAAGTATTCAGTTTTGTGAAAGTCCCGAGATGCAGATTTGCAAACTAATCCTTAAAGAAAATACACTTCAGGGTAAACCAAAAAATAAATAGTTTCCCCCAAAAAACAGCTTATGATAAATTGCACATCATAGACAGCACACAGCTTATTGTGAACATTTAGAAACAGCTATCAGAAAGCTGTCATTGCTGTATCATACCCCATAGTTATACTTTAATTTCGGGTTTTCACCACTTTTCGATTTGCAGAAAACTTCGTGTGGAAGCACAGGCTTCTTACTAGTGCCTGGAAGCATATTGGCAATGCTATTTCATTGCTTAATTACTTGTCAGGGATCCTTCTGGATCCTGACACTTTTTAATCATGAATTTTTATCATGAATCTCACAATATATGGAATTTAACATGTCAAGCCCCTAGAGTCAAATGATTATTTGGGACATTTTCCTTCTTGGTGGGGTTTTTTTTTTTTTTGTTTGTTTGTTTGTTTGGTTTTTTTCGGTTTGGTGTTTGTGTTTGCCTTTTTATTTTTTTTTTTTTAATTAATGTTCCATATGTTTCTAAATTTCTCTGTTCAGGAAAACTTAAAAGCCACACCTTCTTCCATAAGATGCAAAATAAAAAGTCACCTACTTTGGCTGGTGGACATCTGAAGAAGCAATTCACTACAGCATGTATATCATACCTAATTGCCAAAAAGAGTATTCTGCTATTAAAAGCAGAGTGTCTGAAAGGTCAGGCTGAGTCTCTGATCCTGCATTTATATCCAGTTAATAAGCCTACTGCTCTACCCAATGGTCCTACATGTTGAAAGGTGAACATACTGATCTTTCCATCTTTACTCAGGTAAATTAAATTACTCTGGTAAATTGACAGGACAAGGGGTAGCGGGTTTAAACTGAAAGCAGGGAGATTTAGATTGAATATCAGGAAGTTCTTCACGGAGAGGGTGGTGAGGCAATGGAACAGGTTGCCCAGAGAAGCTGTGGATGCCCCATCCCTGGAAGTGTTCAAGGCCAGGCTGGATGAGGCTTTGAGCAACCTGGTCTAGTGGAGGGTGTTCCTGCCCATGTCAGGGGGGTTGGAACCAGATGAGCTTTAAGGTCCCTTCAAACCCAAACCATTCTATGATTCTAAATTAAATCTATTGAAAACTGAGCAAAAACTACAGTATTTTGTCTCTTAAGCTGGGGAGAAAACTCAAAAAAATCAGCCCCTTAGGGAGTTGAATGCAATGCTGTCATCTTGACATTTTTATTTCTATGTGTGAATTTACAAATACTAGCTACACATACACAAAGGCTTCTGAGTAATTTCTCACTGAGTTTTAACCATAAGCACTTAAAAGTTTAAGATACTGGTTTACCAATATGCTTGAATAGATAAATAAATATAAGAATAGCTCAGTTTAAGTCAATAAATTAGCTGTGATGCCCAAAGTCTGAATTTAAAGAACTGAGTCATGAAATTCTCCTTCTTTTAATTTTAAGATTAGCCACTCCAAATAGACGTAAGAACGAATAGGACTACTGTTCACCTGGGTAAACTTAGCATATTATTGCTGTTCCTGCATGAGAAGGTTTTTTCATTTGGTGCGTATATTCAACGATGCTGAATCTGGTTTTATGGTAATGGGCTCATTAGTACATATCTGTTACACAAGCGTTAGTTCTGAAAGCTCTTGGGCAACAACAGAGCAGTTTTAGTCTAAATGCATCAAATAATTTTAATTACCCTCATTAGTGCTGTCAATCCATGCATAGCTACTCATGTTGATGGGACCTGTGCAGTTGTCCTTCTATTTTATGCAAACAGGAAAAGAAAAAGAGGCGGTATTTTGAAATGATACTTATCTCTGGCCAGGGCTTTGCTCAGATATCAATGACCCAGGCATTAACAGTATGAAATATTATTCTCTGTTAACAAAGATGGCAACACCTGTGTATAAAAAGCCAGAGCTGACACGAATCAAAAGTACTACAGCAATTACACAGGGAAAAAGCAGCAACTTACGGTAGCCTATCACAAAGAACCCAACTTTCAAAGAACATAAGAATAAAAACAGTGCTGTCCACATGGACTAGAACCTCATGTGGAAACAAAAAGCTGTTTTAGCTGTTATCATTTTGTCTTCAAACTTGTCCAGCGTTCCATTAAAGTGAAAAGAGCAAAGCAAGGCAAGAAAAGAAAAAAGAAAGTAAAAGAAAGTCTTGTAATAAAAGACGATGACACCGGAAGTAGGAAAATCCCCATTCTTTAAGCCTATGTTCCTTGGCAGATGTGGTAAAAATATTCCCCAAGAAGTACCTGTTTATATATGTAATGGATAAGTAAGAGGTCCTTGCAGAACTCTCATTCCGTATGAACTCCTTGCAGAGCTCTTTCCATCTTGCGTGTATATAACGTGTACCTTTTCACCTTTGGTACGGTGAAATGGCCATTAACCTTACAAACACGCTGAAATACATCTTATCTGTAACTACATTTGGTATTATTCTTTACCTTGTACCTTGTGTCTTTGCGTAGTGGTGTCATCACTGGTTAGCCCAATGGGCTGTTAATTTAAATGGGTGCAAGCTTTCGAACTAAATGCATTGCTTGTACTATATTGGATTTTCATCATACAATAACAATATAAAAAGAGACGTCTTCTAAGACTTTAAAAAAGAAATAAAAATCAGTGACTGACATGAGATGATTTTACCCGAGGAAAAAGAGCTTTCAGGAAATTAATACACAGCATCTGACAATTGCTGTATCGCCTATCAGACTGACATCTCAGTAGGACATCATAAAACCTCAAGAACAGGATCAGTCAAAACCTCCGACTCCAGGCAGCAAAGGTAGTATCAGGTTGCTCTATAAAACAAAAGTTACCCTAAAAGATACCATTTAGCCAAAAAATTTCAAAGAAATTTGTGTCATTTTGTGGAAGTATAACAATGCCGACGTGGTGAAAATATTTTGCAACAAAACTGTGGGAAGACTGGAGATTGAGCAATTTTTTCTGTACCTACTTGCAAGTACAAAGTGGAAGGTTTCACCAGCTGTCAGATTCCAATCTCATGCTACTCTAAGGGTAAGTATTCAAGGAGATTAATTTTCAGAAGTTATTTTTCAGCCTCCCTGTTCCTTTTGTCCGTTACTGCATGTGTTATTCGTGGTTTAAATACAAACATAAGGGGCAAGTCGTAAACACAATTGACAGAAAGGTTAGACCATAAAAAGCTATTAAAGATAGGAGATAACTATGGTGTTCCAGTGGCTAAATACAGGATCAGCAACATCGATTTGGTAATTGCTAACACACCCACATGTAATTAGTCACACAAGGAACATTAAGAGTTTGAACTGTCAAGTGCATAATCTGTAATGTGAAGTACTTTGTTAAAACATTTTTAAATGCATTATTTTCTTGTCAATATTCAACAAAATAACTCATTATATATCAAAATGACCTTAAACTGTACCCTCCTGTCAGGATAACTCTTCAGTTCTTCCCTAACATCTCAGAAACAGCTAGGGAAAGAAGGTCCATAGCTGCATTTCATTTGGAGGCAGCCTTTTGTCCCAGTGGATAGCCCCTCCAGCTCACCTGCAGCAGCTGAGCTGGAGAAATTCGAACCTCGTGCTAGCGGGGCATCTGCAGAAAACAGATCTAAGTCAGCAGAGGTATATGGAGACACACAAACCTGCTGAACTTTGCAACCAAACAATTAAAAAATGAAGGGTACGGATGTGTGTTAGGAAAAGTTCTTTGCCTTTTTAAGTGAGGATAGTTGTGTTAAACTGATGCTTCAGAGGATGATGGAAAGTAGCAAACTCAGCAAATGGGGCTTTATTACACACAAACTCCAGAATAGGTCGGTTACGAAGTGTAAAAATGCTGTTTATGCTGATTATGAAACAGACAGGTTCTCAAAGTATGAATCAGAGAGGGTGGTTTAGTACTGAAAAGTCAGACTTCTTGCAAGTTAGATTTTCCATACTCACACTGGCCAGAATGTTGAAAGCTGATGAATCAATGTGATACTTTATTTTGTCCTGTTGTGTTTTTTAGTTAATGTATTTTAAGAAAAAGTAAAATCAATACACTAATAGGGCAGTATGGAAAGCATTAACAAATGCACAATTGGGTGCAAGTGCACCACAGTCACACGGAATGATTTTCACTGCAGGAGAATCTCTGACCAGATCCACACAGAAAATACAACCACATGGTTAAAATTATTAGAGAAGCCTTTCTGTGATGTGATGAAAAAGCTTTGCATAGGCTCTTTATTTTGTTTGTTCCTAGCTCCCAAGCAGGACAAAAGAAATAATCTGTATTATTTATCTAGGTAAAACTGTGGATCTTTAGGACTAACAGACCTGCATGTGGGACAGACTAAACAGCGACTAAGGTCGCTGCCCCTCTGCAGCAACCCAGGCTGGGAGCAGCTCTGTGGAGAAGGCTCTGGGGCCATGCTGGGCAGCGAGCTGGGCATGGCCAGCAGTGGCCCTGACTGCAAAGAAGGCCTGCTGTGTCCTGGGCTGTGTGAACAGGAGCACAGCCAGTTGGTTGAGGGAGGTGATAATCCCTCTGCTCAGTGCTCGTGAGAGAAGGGCAGTGTATTTTGTCCTGGTTTGGCATCCCCCAGTAGAGGAAACGCACCGGTAAACTGGAGCGAGTTCAGATGAGGGCACCGAGGTGTCCAGGGCTGCAGCACTGTCTGGTCCTGCAGGCTGGGGGTCCTGGCTCAGCCTGGGGAAGGCATGGTTTGGGGGGCACCAAGCAGCAGCCCCAAAAAACCTACAGTAAAGTCATCGAGAAGATGGAGTTAAACTCTCCAAAGCGATGGACAGTGGGAGGAGGAGAGACAACAGGTATGAGCCGAAATATGGTTCAGAGTAGAGGTAAAGGGGGAAAAAAATCAAGCAGGGGGTAATTTAGCAGTGGAGTAGGTTGCCCAGAGAGTGTGTGGGAAATGTTGGAAGTTTTCAGATCCTGGCAGGACAAAACAAGCTTGTCTGGTCTCCTGGCTGACCCTGCTGTGACCAGCTGGCTGGACCAGAGACCTCCTCAGGTCCTGTCAAGCCTGAATGACCCTGTGATTCTGTGGTCATTTCTAAAAACAGTCTGCAAAATCTCCCTAACTAATAGGGGTGCTCTTGTTACCACGGTAAAGTTTTCCTATTCTCTAACGTGAGTCTCCTCTGCAATGTAGTCTCATTAATTAAATTTTTTCAACTACAGGTGTACACTCTCCCTCATTGCAACAACTCACATGTATTTGAAGACTGTTACCATGCCATTTCAGGTTCCCTTAGAAGATTTTTGCGTGCTTAATACTTCATGCCATTAAGTGCCACATTTCAACTTGTTCTAACTTTTGAGCAACCATACGTGCCAGTTTTCTTGCTGATTTCTGAGTATGCTTAAAGCATGAGGCTTAGTATATTAGGAATACACTCAGCTAACTTTAAAATTTTTCTCTACTCCGAATTTCACTGATTTTCATAGTAAAAATTTTCACAGTGCATTTTTTTCTCATAGTCCCATATTTCCTAGGCTACGTATTATCTGATTGCGCAACACTTAAGCTGCTTCTGGAGTGAAATAGCCATGGTTGGTTTTTTTTTTTTTTTGCCTTTCTGGTCACAAAAAATTATTAAACTATAATTCCTATGGTAGCTCACTCAGTGCAGTTACACATCTCTAAGCTCTATGACTTCTCTGAATTTGTATGTTTGCAGCTCATAGGTACATGTTTATTCTCAGTGGAACAGCACCCTGCTAGCTCATTTCTTGCTAGCTACTTTGGTTTTCTTTGTTTTCTCAACAGCATGAGCTGCACACCCATTTTCCTTGTTCCTCAGAAGGTTTTCCCTCATATAAACACATACACCAGTATTTTCTGAGACCACTCTTCTTTCCATTCCTTGAATTCTGTTGTCAGAGTGAAACAATTTTGCTTCAGTGCCTCAGGGTGCACACTCTTATTTATCAGTCTTTCCTATATTTAAACAGGTGTCTGAAAGTGACAGTGAGTGCAGCGTAGGAGAGATGGAAGGGGTGAAGCTGCCTTCTGCCTGAAGGCAGAGGCAGAGCTGTGACAGCTCTCCTCTTCGCCTCCGGGTCAGCATCCCCAGTTGCACTGGTTATTCTGCCTATGGTGTGGCAGATGAGGAAGCACAACTCTTTCATCCAACACATTATGTAAAGACAGATGTTTCCAGCTTACTTGGGCGTTATAATTAGGACAGAATAGGATGCCCTGGACAAAAAGGATAACAAAATCAGGGTATGCTTGAACAGCAAATTGAAGACATTAGTGCATCATGGGTAGCCGTAGCTTTAATCTGGCTGGCATAGGCAGCAACAACATGAAAGATGAAGTAGCACAAAATTCAGTGTGGGCTGGCAATTGGGATAAGGTCCTGGGGGCTCCACTCACATTCATACCTCTACAGCATCACTCCTATTTTCTCTGTGCTAGACAGGTAAAGGGTAGCTTAAAATCCTGCCCCACAAGGCCATCATTCCTGCTGCTGCGGTGAAGAAACAGCTTGAGGACTTCCCCTTACTTAGTAAGAAATCGCTTGGGGTTATTCTGGATTAGCTGTTAGCCAGGCGACATTGCAACAGGCAGACGCAATCACCTGCCACCATGAGAACACTTGGACAAGGTTCCCTATTAAATCACCCATTTTCTTAAAACCAAATATAGGTGCAGTAAATTTTGCAGTTTGTTCCACGTGTACTTTTTATATACCTAGCTTTGGTCTGAAAAGTGACAATGTCCTAGACTCTCTTCCAATTTTAAGGTTTAATTTTTTAGTGTTTACTTGCTTAAATTTTACTATATATATAAAAAGAGAGTTGGACGTTCTGTGTACCTAATGAGCTGCTACTGATCGGAGGACAAATTCATCTTCACGTTTATTTCAGTGAATTCTAACCAACTGTGTTTGCAGTCCCGTGAAAGCTTTAATATTTCTGTTATTTAATAATGGTGACAATATTTGTGGTCCTACTCTTCACAGACAAGTTTTTTTAGACAAAATAAGCCACTGAAAAATGTTGTGAAGACATCTGCACAACCTTTCTGATCAGTGTAGCATGTCTCCGGTCAAATATCATCTGCTGGGAAATAAAGATTAGAATGAAAAGGCAAACTGAACGTGAACAATCTCAGTTTACCAAAATGTACTCTTTAATCTGAAATGCAAGTGGAAAACCACATTGAAGTGGGGCACATGGTCCCCAGGAGTTAGAAACAGAGCATACCTGCTATTGTTGAATAACCTACTAATATGTTTTAGATGTCACTCAGGAGTGTTGTCCAGTTGTAGTACAGATTACTTCCCTAACTACTGAAGATACGGCATGTTTAGAATAATTGGCTGTCATACACATGAATAGCGCTATGCTTCAATGATGATCTGAGGAGACATTTTTTAGAGACAGAAGAGTAATTCAGTTTCTACAATTTTTTTCAGGCTGAAGTTCCATTTCTTAGCTTTTTATTTCTGGGGATATTAGTCCAGTAAGAAGAATACTGAAACTCACAATGTTAATTTCAAATAAGTCATGAAGTGTTGAAGATGGTCTTTTGTTAGTAGTCCTGGTTGGACTGCAAATCCTAAATTTGCTATTGAAATGAATTATTCTGTAACCCGTTGCAAGCCTTCTCAGATTATTACAACTAGCATGTCATCACTTACGTTACATTAACTTCTTTTGTTGGGAACAGTATCACAAATTAACCTCTTCAGATGTACCTGTAATAATGTCTGTATTGTTCTTCTTGTCATTTTCTTCCCTAGATTTTTCCCTCTAGCTGAGCAACAGACACGCTGAGAAACATGCCTGAGCAAAGCAATGATTACAGGGTGGTTGTGTTTGGAGCTGGAGGAGTGGGCAAAAGTTCTTTGGTCTTGCGATTTGTGAAGGGCACTTTCCGAGAGAGCTACATCCCTACTATTGAAGACACCTATCGGCAAGTGATTAGCTGTGATAAGAGCATATGCACTTTGCAGATTACCGATACTACAGGGAGCCATCAATTTCCAGCCATGCAACGTCTTTCCATTTCTAAAGGACATGCTTTCATTTTGGTCTACTCTATCACCAGCCGGCAGTCCTTGGAGGAACTCAAACCAATCTATGAACAAATATGTCAGATTAAAGGAGATGTAGAAAGCATTCCAATAATGCTGGTGGGGAACAAGAATGATGAGAACCAAAATCGAGAGGTGGACAGCAGCGAAGGAGAAGCCATGGCTAAGAAGTGGAAATGTGCCTTCATGGAGACCTCTGCTAAGCTGAACCACAATGTGAAAGAGTTATTCCAAGAATTGCTAAACCTAGAGAAACGCAGGACTGTGAGTCTACAAATTGATGGCAAAAAAAGCAAGCAGCAAAAAAGGAAAGAGAAGCTGAAAGGCAAATGTGTGGTGATGTGAAATTGCATTGCCAGAAGTCAGTCATGCAGTCTCACCTATCTGACAATACCCATGTGAAAGCTACAGACAGCAAACAACCATGCAAGACCCTATTTATTAACATTTGTTTTAAAAGAAATATTTGGAGTTTAAAAAAAATCAGTTACTGCGTTTACTATGAAAAAAGCCAACATTTAAAAATTGATGTACTCTAGCTATGAGTAAAACAAACAAACAAACAAACAAAAAAAAAACCACAAAAACAAACCAAAACAGAAAATAAAAGGAAGATGGGCCAGGATCTCTAATTTTCTAATGTACAGAAGAAAAGAAATTACATCCTTAGCGTAATGTGAAAGATTTGGAAAGCTAACTTCATATTATCTACATTTGTATATAACTGCAAGAGAAGGCAATGTATAATATTAGAAGAAAAATAAAGAAATGGCAGTGAAGAAACCTAGACGCATACAAGCATACTAAGTGGCGTTACCACGTCCTTTAAGAATGCTGTGGACAAACTGTTCTGTGCAATTTTCATTACTGACTGGTGGGGCAGTGTGCGTAAGGTAGTCTCGGATCTGCCAAATAAACAAACTATTTCACACTAAAAGGAAGTGTGGGGGGTAGCACAGTTAAAAGGAACAGATACTCTACCTCCCAGCATGAGACTTCTTCCTAGTATGATGCAGTGCTTGAACTAAAGGATGAGGAAAAGCCAGACCTACAAGGAGAAATGGAGATCATCTCCTTTTCTGGACCCATTACTTCAAGAATGACCTGTGCTTCTGGCCCCGGTATATTTCTGAAGGGCAGATGTTTGCCTGTGGAGAATGTCAGATTGTATAAAAATGGTGTACATATGCAAACAGAAAGCTTCCCCAGGGAAGGACTAGCTGGGGGGTCACCTACAAGAGCCTCTATGGGAAAAGCTCAGTACAAATGCTGCTGATGGTTAAATGAACACACGGTGTGATAAGTGAATGAATGGAAAGTCTATAGGACCGGTGGTACCCTTGGAGAGGGGTCAGTGTAGTATACGAAGATTTTATTCAAATAACCAGATTAGCTGGAACTTCTTTACATTACTATATTGCAATTAAAATTGTTTTGCATTCATGCACTACTAGATCTATTGCCTTTATATTGTCTGAAAGGGGGTATATTTAGCATTTAAACTCATGTTTGGAACTGCTGTGACTATTTATAGAATGAAATCCTATATCTGGTGTAAGGGGCCACAGGAGTCCCTAAGAGAATATTTGCTGGGATAAGTACTACAAGATTTAGCTTATTAAGAGTTGCAGTGAGTACCGTGTTACAATGCAATACAAAGTTCAGAACAGAAAAAAAAAATGGTTTAAACCACTCTGTCTGGGGAAACTACTCCTCTCAAAACCTTTGGAAGGGGAAAAAAGTATACAAAATATGAGCTTTTCTGGATCTCTCTCCAAAGCTTTTTTAGAAACTAATATGAATGAGTAAAGTATGTATCCTGCTGATAACAGAGACCATCTAAGATTAAAGAAGCACACACATTTTTAAAGGACACATCAAAATTGTATAAACCATAATTTGCACCTTAGGAACTGCTTTGAAATAATAAAAACAAACCACCATATTTTTGGTAAATGTTTATGTCAAAGTCATACTATGGAAAAATGCAGTCAAGTACTAGTATTATTAGTATGCATGCTGTTGCATTATAAGTATCTTCTAGGAGCTGCTCAGATACAGTATTTGCATTAAGAATTGTTACCTTGTTCCCCTTGGAGTTACTGCTTGCTTACCTTCCACCTTTCAACCACCAGTGCAGACATTTCACAGCTGGAGTGATAGCATACATTACTTTGAGCAAGAATTGCTATTAGCACTGTCTAGAAAGGAGCACAACCTTTGTCATTCACTCTGAAGATATTCTAGCACAATTAAAATCAAGCATAAAACTCCTACTGATTTCAAAGAAGACAGAATTTTGTGTGTTTACTTCATTGCATCAGAAGAGAAAATTGGAGAGAGCATGAAAAAAAGCTAAGGCTCTTCTTTAACAATACCTTCCTGGCTCTTACGCAATGTTTTTTCTCCATAAATCTCAAAGCACTTTACAAAAAGGACAACATCATTAGCTTAACTTCTCAGGTGGTGAAACTGAGGCACGAAGGGGTGAAGCAACTGCACATAGGTTACCCAGCAGGCTAGTGGCAGACCCAGGAACAAAAGCAGATCTCCTCGGTCCCAGTCCAGTGCTCGCTCCACGTTGGGCCAGACTGTCTCTTCACATTCGTAAATAGTTTCTAAAACTTGTAAAGAAAACTGGTATGGCTTATACAGCTAAGTGCATCGTTTCCTTGTCACTCTGTCATTAGATCGAACAGTATTTCCAGATCAGGGATGCAAACATATAACAGCATTATGTTTAGTAAGACTTTTATAAATGCTTATACATCTCCTCCGTAAGCAAATGGCTGATGATATTCACCTTCACAGCACTGGATTCCACTAGTGAAACTGGAAAATTAAAAGAATGATCACACCTAAGAAGTAATGGGTCATGTACAGAGATCAGCAGTACAGAGGTCTCCGCTGATGCTAACATGCCGGAGCCAAAGGTCATCATGCATGGCACACGCCTAGGCAGCCAGGATGGAATAATGATAGAAACTCAAAGAAAAAAGGCCAGATAAAAACAAAGCTCCTTTCAACATTATTACTTTAACTGGAGGAATTATTTACACAGTAAAGAACCTTGCAGAAGTAGAATAAAGGGGATATGAATTACTCAAAAATATATGACTGCAAGGTTTTTTCTTAATGTGCCTCATAGCAAGAAAAGAGTATTTGTATAGCAAAGATGGAAATAAAACAAGTAGCTGCCAGTTGGTAGGCTTGAGGACCATTTCCTATAATTCCCAGTTGATTCCTTACCTGTTACATAATAAGCCATGAATTATTTCATGGGCTTGCGTTTATCAAAGCAAGGCCAGTACAGAAGCAATATTACTCATGGACCACAGACGCAAAAGAGAACATATTTTATACCCTTGCATTGTCATCCTAGTTTATACTAATAGATTTTACATACTTGTGAGCTGGTCTAAAACATTTGTTTTGCTATTACTTATAGAATTTTTTTTTTTTTTAAACAGGGAAAATACTGTAAGGTAAATAAAGAAAATATACAGCTTTATTACATTTTGTGTTTTACTTGGAATGTGATGTTAGTATAATAAGCTCTTTAAAATGTACAGAAAAAAAAAAGACATATGTAAACCATGTAAGACCTACAAGTGAATTTTAGCACCCATAGGAGATGACCTAGACAAAATGACTCTTTACAACGCATGAATTTTATATGTATATATGAAATATTAAGATATATAGCTGTCATGAAAATGTGTTGTTGAGATTTCGTTAGCAAATATTTTATTCAAAAACTCTGGATATGAAGTCATTTGTGCCTACAAGTTTCTATGTTTCTGGTGATGTTCTGAACATACGAAATAAAGTTTTAAATGGAAACACAGGTTTGGAAGAAGCCTTGTTGGTGCCTCTATTGTGTTCGTTTCATAAGCATATTAAGTATGTACTTTTTGAACATTGTGAAGGCAATTCTCTATATCAAAATAGATTCATACATATTAGGCAGTGTCCTAAATTCTTCAGCTGTACAAATCAGACTCCTGAAAAGTCCTGAGAGAATTGGGGCAGTATTATCTAACATTTACCTTTCTCTTACTATACTGTGGCAAACACCTACACTTTCAAAGCAATCTACCTTCCTCAAACACAGGTTATCAGTGAGTGTTTCTTTTGGCCATCAAAAGCAAAGTAGTTCTGGAAGCTAGCCTACATTTCATAATTTGCTTTAAAATAGTGACAGATAAAACTTGGTGCTTGTGCAAAATTGAAGCTTACTGTATGGATCCTGCTGTTCCTCCTCAGTTCTACCAAATTCCTGATGTATTTTGCAAAATTTCCTACTGTTGCGTGTTATATTACCACCTGTTGTAAAAGATGACAAATACAATACTTTAACACTTCTTGCGATTCAGAAGATGTGGTAACAGTTGTTCAGTTAAATAACCACCTCTGTGTGCAAGCAATCATTCACGCATAGGAGCGGGAGGGATCCACAAACAAGCTTGAATACTTAAGCACACCAGTAGGCATTTGAACCAGTGATAATGAAATACTGAGTATGGAATGCAAATTTTGTATCACTGTGAAGTCATTAGGGCAGTCCACACAGCTTCTTATTTTTAGTGAACGACACCCCAGAATTCCTAATAACTCCTATTATTCTCTTTCTTCTTCTAATACATCGTCCTTTTCTGTGCTTGGTCCTGATTCTGACACAGCCTACCGTGGAACAGTATTAACCAGGAGAATATGGGGTTCAGAGAAGGCATTAAGCCTCTTATGTTTCACAGAGTTTACCTTGATCGAGCACTACTTATTATAATGAGTCATAGTGCACCTGTTGAAAATCATAATGGAACCAAAGTGCAAAGGAGCATTTGTTGTTCAGCCAGCTGTATTTATTCCCCATTCAGATGCCAAGAAATGGCCCACAATGGATCCTAGGAGTGCATCTCTATCCTGGTGCTCTGAAAGCTGTGGATGACAGTGCCCGTCCCATGGAAGCTGCCATTGTATTTGTATTCATTTCAGTAGAAAGAGCAAAAGAAGCAGTAGAGGTGTTTCTCCATAAAGGGTGTACGGCAAATATTTTTTTTCCATATGCAAGAGGAGAAGGATGATTTTTCATTAGCTTTCAGAGAGAGACGGGGGAAAGCACTGCTGTGTCAACCACTCTAATATATGTCTGCTTTACAGCAACTTTTGCTCAGCACTGTTGCAAAGGTCCTTCTCCTCTGCTACCTCCCTTCCTTATTTGTTTCAGTTCCCCTGCTGGACAGCTTGGCCCTTAAAAACAGGCTCTCAGCCTATTTATTCAAGGTTAGGCACTCTTACAATCACAGTACTGTGGCACAGTATGCTGAAGATACGAATTTGATTCCAGATTTTACCTGAGTGCCACCTACCCCTTGTGCAGTGGGTCATTATAATAAAGAGGTAGGGGGAATATAATTTGTGAACAGAGAGCGAATGGGAGCGTCAGAAGATTTTACACAAACTTACTATTTCTCAGGAAATTCTGAGATCATTGAGGACTCCTGAATGTGTTTTCAAAGGGAAAATCCATGTTCAGTGGTCATGCTGATCTGCATTAATGGACACTGCTGCTATGGACATCACAACAGCAGGTTACACAAGGGAAGCAATTGCTGCCCACTCAGCAATCTAGTCAAATCTGTAACTGCTTATAAAAGTCACTCTACTCTGGGTGGCTAATTCATAAGCCCATGCAGAAACACACACTCCCTAGCCACAGGATTTTAGCTCTCTTTTCTTTCTTCTTTAGTCCAGAGGGTGGTCGCTGTTCTTAAAAGCAGAAACTTTAGGCAGATGTTCAGTAACACCACCCAGTCCTTCCCCGGGTTAAGCAGATAGTCGCCTGCGGAAAGCATCTGCAAAAAGCAGGGAAGTGACTAAGCAGTTGCCTCAACTGAGAAGCAGACAGCAGGGAGGAGGGGGATGCGGTCCTCCTTCCCTCTGTGTGGGAAGGGGCAGAGGTTCTCCTCGACGAGAGGAGATGACCTCTACAGCAATGAGCATCCTGCAGCACAAACACCAGGTCCTTTCCTTCCACAAACCTCACACTGGTCAAGGCCTGTTTTTCACAATGAAATTAAAAACTGATGAGAACAACAATGTCCAATATAGCGGCAAGAGAGAGCAAGGTAGTTTTAGAGAAGCACGTCGGTCAGTGTCTAAATAATAGAATATTTACGTATGGCTCTGTGAAGATCATGTTGACACGCCAACAAACAATGGACTGTGTGAGAAGAGGCAAGATTATGGACAGTGGCTTGTCTGGGGATTCTGAATATGGAAGGAAGGTGAACATCTACAATTTCAGTGGTAAAATTTAGCAAGGATGAAATAAAGTGGGAAAAAGTGAACTGCATATACTTGGGATTATCCTAAGTACAAAATCTATTAGGTCACAGAACAATCGCTCAGAGAAAGTAGCAGTTAATATGAACATTATAACACAGGTTGGGGTAAAAGAAAAATCTTAAATTCTGCTCCCCACCCCCGCCCCGCTTTTGCTGCCAAACCCATATATGCCGATGGTTGCTCTCCTGTTTCTTTCCAAACTCAAATCTGAATTTAAGTTTGGCCTCATTCTGAAAGTTAGAGCAAGACCCAGTTGTTTTGCAGTGTTTTGCTTACCTAGTGTCCAAAGCAGAATACCGTTTTCCAAAAGACAACAAGTAATCCCACTATGGCAGAGAACCATTTTAACTGATTAATTACTTACTAACAAACAGTTCAAAATAATTTGACAGGTCCAGTAATCAGAGGGATACAGTAATTCTGTTAAATCGTTCCCATGCAAAAAATAATGGGAAAAAAAAAGCCTGTCAGTTACGTAACAGTACATAACATGTGCCCAGATTGCAGAACTGGAAAATACCATCAAAGCCAGCTGGATACAAACACAAAATTTTATTACTAGGAGGGGGCTAAGAAGCATCAGCGCCTCTGTTTGGCTGCTTTCCCTGCATCTCCTCTCCCTGGGAAGAGCAGCCAGCCAGGCTGCCTTTGCTGCAACCAAAGCACTCCCTTGTCTGCTGGAAATGGTTTATAGAGCAGAGAAAAAAGCAGGAGCACCACTTGGCCAGAGGTATTGATATGTTTTCTCCCCTCCTCTAGAGGCAGGTGCTGCTACATGGGTAACCTTATTGGAGAAAGGTGGGAAGAGCAGGCCCTGGGGGGCCAGCACTGCCTCGGGGACATGCAGTGAGGCTTTGAGGGTCCCTCTCGTGGAACAGGAAGCAGGGGTGATGTTTTCTGTCCTGGCAGACACTGACCATGCTGCCATGGTCATAGCAGAGGTGGTAACACCAAAAGCCTATGGTTAACACTTACGAGCCAGCTGTAAATTTGAGGAAATGCAGTTTAGCAGGTACCTCAACAGACACGTATGCAAATGCCCCACACAGGAGTAATGAGGCCACTACTAAAAAGAACAGAAATATATCTGATCAACAATTAACAGGTAAAGAATATGTGTTTACTTACAGGATGTATTTCCTAAATACAAAAGGCATTTCAAGTTTTCACTGATCAAACCAGTGGATGCCCAGCTCCACCATTTCTCCCACTGATAAGTCTAGTCCAGATCAGGTCAAAATCTGTAGAGTTGATGATGTGGGGTAGGTATGTATGGTATGATAGTGCAAGGGTATAAATATGTCAGGTTTGTTTATTGTGGGCTAGCATGGTGATATGAGGAGATTCAAAAAGGATGTGAGTCGAAAGTAATACACCTCAACTTTATCGTATCGCCTCTGTTGGCTGTGGTTTTAGCTACAGCTCTGCGTCTCTAGAAGTTGCTATAATCTAAACGTTGTTTGGTCATTTAGGTTACATAGAACCACTTTAAACTTCTTATGGAAGTTAGATTATTCAATTAGAAATGTCAATGTTGCATTGCAGTCAGGAAAACATAATATTCCGTACTATACAGATGTATGAGATAATGTATTTTTAAATGCAATCTAGTAGTTATAAATGTATTCAATTTACTGTTCTGATTTCTTTAGTCTGCCAGTTGTGTTTCCTCAGAAACTTGAATTTAGTGTTCTTCTACTAGGTCTTTTATTTTGAGTTCATTTAGGAAAAGAAACTTTCGTATTAGGACTATTTTCGACAAGAGATTTTTAAGTGCATTCAATGGTAATTAGATTTGAAATTCAACAGAAAAAATTAACAGTCATTTGTAGAGACCATATTAGTCATCCCTTTCCCACACAAATATGTTTTATGGTTTGAAATGTCACTAAAATGGGTATTTTAGAACACAAACCAGAAGCTGAATAGGAACAGCTTTAGCTTCATGTATTTTAACTTTCCAATACATGGGAGTATGTGCGAGTTCAGTTTTTTTCTGAATGTCAAACTCATTCTTGGTTCAGTTTGCAATATATCTGTCCCTGTGCTTTCCAGCTTGTTTTCAAGAACACTGTATTTGGTGTGGTAACAATAGACCTGGTGTGGTAAGTGTTGACTTTGTTCAGTATGGGGAACTACCAAACAAGACAAAGACAAACCTGTAAGTTACAAAGGGAACTTTTAGGAAATGTTTTCCTTTTTCTAACTCAAACTTTGTTTGATCTGGAGCAAAATGGCTAATACCCGTGTGTCCAAATTCCTTATATATAAAACTGGAACAACTTTTTCTTCCCAAGGGTGCAGGAAACTTATGGAACATATGAAGCTGAAATTTCAATTCTCTATGTTCTTTTAATACTGTGTTATACTATAGCTGCCAATTTTTCAAAACATATCTCTTCCAAATTTACAACACAGGGTGAAAATCTATTCCCACTGGACACGTCAGAATGTACCTCCTTGGTTCTCATGCTGTCCTTTCAAAATACTCCATTGCCCAGCAAGGCTACATGCACCAGAGCTCCCACGGAGAGCGTTCCCGACCCCAGCCCTCAGACGTCTTCACCCGGACATCCATCACACACTCACCCTACCACTGTTTTGCAGGCTGTAGACAACTTCCTTTTCACAGGTCTAAGCAGGTGGAATTCATTACTGTGTGTACCTGTGTAGGCACTGACCTGGTGGTTAGAAAACTTATTTTTGGCTGTGGATGTGAAGTTTTGTTTATTCTGTAAGGTATTACATTATTTATGTATTCTTTGCAGGAGATGTTCTTTTTAAAAGAAAATATCTCCCGTGGTTTTATCTTTGAAATGTAAAGAGGAAAGACCATGATAGATGAAAGCTTTATTGAGCATTTATTTAAAGCCAGCTTTCCAGTGAAATAAATTTGGAGTTCTCATCTCAGTCTTGAAAGGAACAATAATTCGGTACATAAAACTATTGACTTTTGCTTTCACTGACATGATCGTCTTTGCTTACTGGGGGCAAGATTAAAATGACAAAAGGCCTTAATTGCATCATGGTGTGAGAAATGGAGCGAGCAGTCGAAGAGGAAAGGTTACCTTCTGGGAGTGATGGTGCGTCTATTGATTTTGCTTTTAATCCCACATCCGTGAGAAAAGAATCATCATTCCCATTAACATCTTTGAATTGTAAAGAATAGATGTTAAAACCTTGGGAGAATTTACGGGGAAAATAAAGCAAATTAAGTGCAGTAATCTCTGTCTTGGATTTGCTCGTTGACTGGATGTGTGCACTGAGCGACCAGTAGCTCATTTGGTCTTTGATGAAGACTGGTGATTTTGAAATAATAAATAAATATTTATATCTCTACTTCTATCCTGTGACCTTGACCTGTATTGGAAATAGAAATCCCCAGAATTAGTGGGAACAGCTCAGCTTATCTGATTTTTGGAATACCATATTTCCAAGTAGCAAAAGTAGAATTTCCAAGATCTACTGGGAAAGCTTTCCACTGTTTTTCGTGCATCAGATAGCTTTCAAAGAGGGATAATGAATGAATCTGAATAAGTGATCTTTCTGAGAATCACAGTGACCAATGACCTTCCATGAAAATTGTATTCTGAACCTCTTCCCTTAATTTTCTTCTTTTTGAATAGTAAGAGGATCAGATATATGCAATTTCTGTTGATATAGCCGAATCAGATATGTATAGCATGATACTTTCATTTGAGTTTTTACATCAACAGACTAACAAGAAACTGTGCTATTTAGCACACAGGGAAATTCTCACACAAAAACTTGGTTAGGGGTTACAAACTAGTAAATGGTCAGATGTAATTCAGGTTTTCTGTCTCAGTCTAGTGTTTTTTATCCAGTGAAGAGAGAAATGGCTTGAAGAACACCTCAGTATGTAATTACTTCCTTGTTAAAAAAACAAAGGTATAGTGTAAATCTGGAGGGATTGCTAATACGTATTATTTGTTCCCAATTTGCATTGCTCAGATTTCTAAGGAAAGTTTTTGTTTGTTTGTTTGTTTGTTTTTTTAAGACTAATTCTCATAAATTACTTTTTAAGTATTTATTTTAAAGAACATCTACTTGTATAAGAAAGAAAGTAGGTTGGCAGGCTGACTGGAAGAAAATATTGCTCTTCATTCTTCCTAAAGTGCCTGACCAAACAAAGAGAGTTTCCAAAACCCATTGCTGCCTGCTCAGATTAGATGAATACCAAAAGGAATGTACCGTTCAGGGTTCCAGTGCCAAATGCTTGCAGTCATGCTCATTCCCTTGAGGTTAAAAGCAATAAGTGCACGGATATGGAATAGCACCAGGAGGCAGGGTTTTGCTTAAAAGGCATATTTAAGTGCTTTAAGAAATACCAGCAAAAGAAAGGCAGAATGCATCATGTGACAAATGGATCTACATCGTCAGGAAAGACACCAACATGCAGAGATTAACAACACAGGGATTCACAAGTGAATCAGAGACACAGACAGAGGATGTGCATCTGTTCTTGCCCAAATCAGTGACATTATTCTGGATGTGCACAGATTAAACTAGAACAAAATCTGACCTAGGAAGTAAAACTGGTGGAGATGTATTTAATATTAAATGAAATTTTTCATATTTGATATAACTTTGGGGAAAAACTTTAAACATTTTGTGAATTTGTGGAATGTGAAATAAAGCAGAGCTGAATATGACATTTAAAATGAGCCTTCTGGAACTGAAGTGCTGGCTGAAGGGACTGGGTTTGAAATTCAGGGAACTTCACCTATAAATCATCTGGATTTGAAGGCTGGAGGTACACGATGTCTTCTGGGTATTAGTAGCCTGTATAGACGGAGTCAAAGAACCCAGCCTAGTTCAAACAGCAAACAGAAGTCTGCATTTCAAGAGCCATGTCATTTTCATTGACTTTTTGACTAGCATGAATTCTCTTCACCAATTAACTCAGTTTTTGAAAATCCTGGAAAATGATATCCCACTTAAAAGTAAATACTGCCTGTACAGGAGTAGGAATTTTACATGTACTAATCTCTCCTCTGATATTCATGTTAATTCATTTTCTCTTTAATAATAATTCAAACAAACTCTATAATCAGAGATGTCTCTGATTTTTGTGCAGATAAGATGCAAAACAAAGATTCAGTTAGTGGAAAAAAGAAACAAAATTGGAGCTTATAGTTTGTGAAATGTTTTCTCTTTGCAGCTGATTATTTTATTTTAAAATCAAACACGTCTAAGATTTATCACACAGCTTTGAGATATGTTGACCAATGGTTGTCTTACCATATGTTAGAATTTTTAAATTTGTATGCATGTTTTTGTTCTCATTTAACTGTGAGTATTAATAATTTATAAATGTGAGAATGTATTTAAACAGATATTACATTAAAACATGACTCCTTTTCAGTCACTTTGAGTGATGTTATATCTTTGCAGTTAAAAATGAGGTGGGAAAATAAGGAAAAAGGTGTTTTTAAAACTTAAAATATTATAATGAGATCCCCCAAAGCAACATGGGAGACCTTAGCAATCCAAAAAATGGCTGAGAAAACAGCAATATACTATAGTCCAGTAAGTCTTGGAAAGGATTGGTGACAAATTCTCCTTTTTGTTTTTTTTTAATAAAGCAGGAAAGAAAGAAAATTACATTGAAGGGAGTATTACCACCTGTAATTATCATGGAATGGTTTGGGTTGGAAGGGACCTTAAAGATCATCTAGTTCCACCCCCCTGCCATGGGCAGGGACACCCTCCACTAGACCAGGTTGCTCAAAGCCTGAACCAGCCTGGCCTTGAACACTTCCAGGAGGAGGCATCTACCACTTCTCTGTTGCCTTCTTTGTTCTAGTGCCACACCATCCTCCCAGTGAACTCCTTCCTGATGTCTAATATAAATATAAATTATAAAATCTAAATAAGAAAAAAAGGCACTTCAACCAACTAGTGGAACCTCGAAGTATTATCTCCAGCTTCAGCTCTAGATTAAGAAATGTGTAGACCATTTGAAGAGATATGGAGAACAGGACATCGAGTAAGTCTGATCTATGTTGAATAGGTGAGCAAGTGGTTAGGGCTAGTACAGAAGACCCATAGGGTAAGAGCCGTAATACACTTCAACAATGCTAGTAAGTGAAGAATAATAGACTCTGTTGCATGTCCTGCCTCTGCAGATTTTTCAGTAGTCTGACCAGGGAAGCACCCAAAAGGAGACTGAGTGTGGAGACTGACTGAGGGATCTGTATCCTTTTAACGGTCATCCTAGGTGTTGGGTGGGGGAGGACACCCACTGTTGGGAGAGACGTGCATGCTAATGACATTGCTGATACGGCACTCAGACACATCCTGAAAGTCCTCACCAGTCTGATTTTCTGTTGCTTCTGCGATCCATCACAGTCACTGAGGATAACTCATGGTCATCCTGGCCCAGATAGAAACACTAATTCGTTGCTTTACAGCAGGCATACTGTTACACTGATACTACTACCAGTAGGAAAAATGGTGGCACTGAAATGCACATGATATGGCAACACATGATATGCAAAGTGGTTGCAGGAGGACACAGTAGCAGCTGTATGGAGGAGCAGAAGACACCACCAGGATGACTGGCAGATTTTAAAACAATGTGATGCAGTGACTAGAGACCACATTAACTCCAACTACTGTGGTCAGTGGTTAACCTTTAGAATTTGTTTCTGAGGATACGTATTTTTCTAGTTAAAATTTGTTACCTTTACATGTTGTATACACTGTTTTGATCCATTTTGATAAGGAGTGTCATTGTCGATACTGACCTTAAGATAGACACTGGGTGTTTTAGCTTCTTTTATTCTTTCAAAAATGCTCAGCTGGACTGCCAGGGGCATTCTTTCACAGTAGGGTTCAGACATTGCTAGTTAAAATAGAGAAAGAAAGGCATCCCTGAGATCAGTATTTTTAATACTTATTCTTCTTTAAAACAGCTTGCATGTTGTTTAGTTTTTGCCCTTTTTTATTCCCCTCAGCTAAAGAGAAAACTTTTCTTACCTGGGAGATCCTCATAACAGTTCTTCATTGTTTTCCATCTTTCTTCACCCATTCCTATGGCTAAACGTTCTGGGAAAAAATAATACAGGCAAGATTGCTTTCTTCAGGCGTTATACTTTCTCTGTTACTATCACTGTGTATGTAGCAGAAAAAGACTCATCATCTATAATTTTCTTACAGGGTTTTGTGTTTTATCAAGTAAGATTAACACTCATTTATTTTACTTATGCTGCTAAAAATATATGATCCAACAAGAAAAATTACAACCAATAATTAATAGTTAATATAACCTATTCTCCCTCATTCTAGCACTTTGATCTGAAAGATAACACAAAAACATGTTCTAGAAAGTCAAAACATTAATATTTGGACACTGTAATATGAAGGTTTGTTCTTTTCTGTGAGGTTCTCTTTAAAAAGAAAAAAACCCCCAGCTTTTTATAAATATTAGGATATGTACTTGAAGTTTCAGTACAGACTGATTATGGACTTCCGGCATTTGGACATAGTTATTGTGATGTAGGAGGAAAATCCCCACCTGGCAACAGAGGTTGCCATGCTGACAGCAGTGTGGGCAAGAAGAATCACGTTTCACTGCATTTTTCATCTTTCAATTCATCATCTGCACAAAGAAGTGTATCTGCATAGGATTAGTTCTCAGGATTTTTTAATCATCTTTGATATTACCAGATATGAGGGAAAATGGACTGGCTTTAGTCATTTTATGAAACACAAATGTGTTTTCCAGAAAAAACAATGGCAGATTTATTTTATGAGAAATCTGAAGCATGGTCGAATAAGAATCTTAGTACTCTATAAATTACTTTAATGTCATATGGACAATGCAATTACTATAGCAAGCGATCTCCAAAGGAGATTAATCATGATAGATCCATTGGAAAAAAAAAATAGAAAAAACCATCAAAATATTCTATCTAGACAGTTGATTATCTGTCAAAATGGTTGATAACTGTGTGACTTAGATATTTCTTCAAGCATTTTTGGTTTATACTTGTGTTTCTTACCACCTTTAAAACATTATGGAAAGGGAAATTATGACTATAGGGAAGATCCCAAAGGAATTTGAAGACATTCAATTTTTTTAATACTGTTTTATTTCTGTCAACCGAAAGGATAAAGATTTGATTTAGCTGGCTTGTTTGACACTGCTTCCTTTTTCCCCTCCTTTAAAAAAATTCTTGGTGAGCTTGAAAAGTGCAAATCTTCAATGCAATGCAATTGGTTCAGTACTATACATGTCTTCCTGTGTTTGAATTTGCATGTGCATTCAAACACATAATGTGATACTTTCAGATGTATACTTAACTATACTAAACAATGCAGCGTATAGTGGGGCAGATTGAAGACTGTCAGTTTTGTGAACAGTATTTTTTTCTTTAGGGAGAGTGATAAAAGCTGGAGTACATAAATTTGTTAACTCTTCCTATCAAAATTTATTTTCTGTGGCCTATATTTAGTTGCAGTGGGCTATTAAATATAATTATATAACATCCTTGAAAATCAGTTTGCCATGAAAAAGTAATGTTTCTACTAGAATGACATTTTTTTATGTTCAGATGTAAATGTACTACCTAAGACTTTAGAAGAAAGCAAGAGCTTTAGCATGATTCCCTCGGTGTATATGGGCAACCTGCTAAGTATTTTACGTGGGATATTATCGGTACATAAAGAGGCAGAAGAATATTTATGTCAAGGTTTTGTTTCATTTCTGTGTGACTTCTTTTCAGAAGAGTTATAGTTGTTTTCTAACATCCACAGTTTTCTTCTGCCTATCTAAAGGACAGATGGTCAGATCATATTCTGAATTCATATGTACAGCTGAGGAGATTTGCAGAACTCAGGGCCAGGAAGATGAATGTGCAGAACCTTCTTTGAGAGTTCAAAGATTCTTGCTTTCTTATTCACTGCTGCATGAATGTCTGAGAAAAAGGAAATTGCTTTTTCCAAGTTTGCTAATATCTGACTTTGCTGAATTAACAACTGTTTGAGATGTCACCTTGAAATATAAATCAAACCTATTGTTTAATTCAGACTTCTTGGTCAATAATTCAGACTGCAAAGCAATATAACAATGAGATACAACTCTTCTAAAAGCAGTATGTTTTTAGTGTTTGGGAAAAAAACCACCCCTGTATAACATTTTAAAGTTAACTAAGGACTTGTTTCATACAATTTTTTCTAAAGGTCTGATAATCAGGAAAAATATTGAAAACCTAGGTGGCAACTTTCTTCCTAGATTAATATGCATTTGATGTTCTGGCTCTGGTGCAGGACAGTAGTATTGCCGTAACTGTTCTCAAGATAATATTAAAAAAAAAATTCTGTCACAAGATCAGAAATAACCCTGTGACACTTAACAGAAAATGAGATTTTTGCACTGATTGGTTAGGGACAAATTATAGATGGGCTGATTTATCTGGCTACATAAATTGTCTTCCTAAATTTAAATTAATCTTTCTGCCCACCAAAGCATGTAGTTGATATGTCCCACCACATGGAAGCCTGTCATTTGTACATAGGATGAATGACCCAAGTCAGCAATATAGTGTTCTGGGATTATTTTTAGTGACTGACTATACACTACTAACCGTTCTGTCACCGCTGTTGGAAGAATGCTACATTGAAATCCTTTAAAATATTAGTTTTAGAACAGATTCACACACAAATCCCAATTTCATGTTAGGTGTGCAGCATGTAGTATCACACCAACCCTGGTAAGAAGGAAGCACTTTCCTTGTTCAGCACCCTGCTTCCACTGGTCAAGGGCATTACTTTATGTTCATTACTTGGCGGACTTCCTTCCCAGCCTGAGATAAAGCCGATTTTCCCCTTGTGAGGGGTCTTGCATGAACTCCTTTGTGTTTCATGGGGATGTATTGAGTAGGAAGTCGAGGCATCACATGGTGGGTGCCAGGTTTCACTTGAGGGCCTAGCAGTTTCTCCACATAAGGACAGCTGCTCTTCAAAATTGAGGAAAAGTACCAAGCCCATGAGTCAATTGCTATCCAGATGTCCTCAGTAATATATAGTTGATCTTGAAAATACCGCCAAAGGAATGTTTAAGGATTTGAGCAACCTGGTCTAGTGGAAGGTGTCCCTGCCCATGGCAGGGGGGTTGGAATTAGATGATCTTTATGGTGACTCCCAACCCAAACCATTCTGTGATTCTGTGATTCGATGAGAAGTTGAGGAATGCCTGTAGCAATTACCAGTACAGCAAGTCCTTGCTGACAGGGAAGTAGCCATGGCTCTGATACAAGAAGCTTTACAGAGACTTCACCTGGGAAACCATAACACGGCCTGAGCTGTGGATGGTGTTGTCTTCAGGAAAGCAGGGGTAAGGAGAGGCAGCTGCACAGAAATAAGACTTAAGTTGTTCACAACATCTGAAAACTTCGTATCTAGTTATTTTCTAAGAGCCCATTTACTGGCGTATAAATAAAAATATTTATAAAAACTTTGGCTGAAAAACACTACCACTTCAAGTCATGTCTTATTCAATTACAGGCCATCAAATCAAGTGGATAGCTGACAACATCTGACATACGCAGAAAGTTGTGGCCAGAGAAGCATAATGCCAAATGTCAGGGAAAAGATACAATAAATCTAAGATCTGTTATGTCACACAGAAAGGCAGTTATTAACACTTAAACCAGTTAGCTGTTCCAAACACATACACATACGTGACACAACACTTGTTGGTATCTGTGGGATCTTTTCACCGATTAGGGGGGATGTGATTAGTATCTTTAACTCTTACTGTGAAATTTCCTCAATTTTCTCACTTTACCTGAGCAGTTAGAAAACTGCTAGCAGCATTTTTCAAGTATCAGGGAAAAAGTTCAGTTTGTTTTCTCAAGAAAGATTACACTGATTTGTTGCTTTTCTGCTAACATCTTGATGATGTCTTCCACTAACTGCAAACTTCAAAATCAAAAGGGAGCATTTATTTTAGACAGTACTTGCAAAAAGTTCATTTTACAATGAATGAATGTATATAGAATCAAGATAATTAGAATGACTAAGGACATCCTAGACATTAATTGCTCTAGTGAAATCAGTAATATTTGTGTCTAAAAATCTGAAAATAAGCCAGCTCATTAAAAGTTCAAGTGTACAGTATTCCTGCTGTTCTTATAGGATCAAACTAAAAGTTTTCAGTCCTTAAACATGAGCAATAGTCCAGTAAAGATAAGCTTAATTTCCATTTTCACAATTTATGTGGTCTCCTTAACAGCATTATTGCAAATGAGAGATAAAAATCTAATAGCAAAATTAATTTCCATACTCAGTTAGCTTGTTGTATAATTCAACATACCTGTAATCCCAGTTTATTGGTGACTGAAAACTGCAGGATTTTACATAAAATGAAGAAAAAAAAAAAAAGGGGAAACATTTGTTTATTAATAATACTATTCTGTGTATGCCAATATATATGTTTAAAAGTTGTTGTGACAGATAAAATATTTTAATTTCATAACCTTTGTTGTTACCACTGCTTCAAGGCCAGCCTAATAAACCTGTCTTACACTTGAAATAGGTGACTTACGGCCTTACTTTACTGATTGCTTTCATAAAAATACTGTAAAACCCACAGTGACAAATCACATGATAATCAGCTTAGTTTAGATTTTTCTTAGATTTTTTTTCCGTGTTTCAGAATAGCATTTCTATATGCTTAATACAGATGATAAGGTTTTATTTTTGAAACCAAATAAATCAGCTACATTTTTAATAAAAATAACTTCTTTTTATCTATTTCAGATTAACTTTTTCCTTTTAAGGGTCTTAGAGATTAAAATATGTTAGCATATGTAACAGTACAATTTTTTCATACTGTTGACTGTTCAGGGACAACCTTGAAACTACAGTAATGTAGGTAAGGATTTTGACATAGAATTTGGTGTCTGTAATGAATTTTGCCGTTAGACTTCTATTGTTGAATCGACACAAGATCATAAGATTTGTGCTAGAGTAAATCAACTGGATTAAAATCCAGACAGTCTAACAAGATAAGAAAACATTTCAGAAACATAATGCTTTTCAGATAAAACCTACTACTTCAGATAGAACCTACGACAGTGCTTGGGGAGAGGGGATAGTGTTAAATCTGTTTCCCACCTTTATTTTTTCATGTTGCATATCATCTTTATCTTTAAATATCTAAAACAGATATCAGAGAATTAAACTGTAGTGAAAAAAAATCAGAGTTTTGATTCAGTTCTGAGTAGATAAAATAAAGCTTTTAAAATAGAACTTGGCATACTTTAAAAAATACAATTTAGTAAGCATCTGTTAGGGAAAAAGCGAGTACATATGTACCAAAAACATACACGCTGCACGTTACTACAGTATCCCTCTCATATTTAGCAATTTTTACTGCATGTAAACAGAATGGAGAAGTCCTATTAACCTTCCTCACAAACAAATATGAAGGGCAGAGGACCAGATAACACAAAATCTGTAAGAGAGGAAAGACTTAGATCGATGCAATGTAGCTACTGTGCTAGTGCTCTCAGCACTGAACTTGATTTTACCAGGCTATAGGAAAAGATAGAAGAAAATGACAGCAATGCTCCAGCTCTGGGTGGACTATGGTACCACAAATATTTCACCTCTCCAAAAACGTGATGCCTGGAGGTAACCCATTTGGGGCTGTGTTTCTGAGGCGCACCCACAGGCTTAACTAGCCAGCACCCTCAGAGCATGTGAATTCTCTGCAAGCTGCCTGGGTCGTGCACAGCTTGCCCTTACACTCCTGTTGACACTCAAGGAAAAGAAGAAGGTTAGAAAAATTAGTGAGGGCTAAGAGAAAAGAGTGAGTAAACTGAAATCACAGTTCAAGGTACAATTTACAGGTAAACAAAGTCTTCTATTTTCAGGGATTTTGTTTTTAAGCTGCAAGGTCACATAGTTTTGTGAGTATCTACTCAGAAATCTCTAATAAGTGAAAAAGAAGGACAATACACTGGGCAGGTAATGGCTATAGCTGTATATGAAACCTGTCAGAAGATGAAATAATATAATTTATGGTTATGTCTGTACGTGAGCAGCTGGCTGCAGTTGCAGTACTGAAGTAGGCAGCAGCATACATGCACATGGACTGTGAAAGTCAGTGAGATGGTGGATGGAGAGGAGGAAATGCTGCTACTTTCAAAATTTTAGTCCCTCCAGGCAGCCACTGACTGTAACATCAAGACAGTAACTTGAGGGTGCTGTGGTGCAAAATCACAGAAAACATAGGTTGGGAGGCACTTCTGGAGGTTACCCAGTCCCACCTGCTGCTAAAAGTAAAGCAAAATTCAAAGGTATATCATGTTGCTCAAAACCTTTTCCAGTCAAATTCCACACATCTCTTATGTTAGAGGTTCCCCAGTGACACCTGCCACAAGGATATTTTGATTTTTTTTTCCTAGTATATGACTGGAAATTCTGTTGCTGTAACCTGAGTGTGCTACCTTTCTGTCTGATACTGTGTTCTGCTGCCTCCTGGCAAGTCTGGCTCTATACCCTCTCATACAGTAGTTGAAGATGGCAAGAAGATCATCTCATTACCATTCTCTTCGTAGATTGAAAAAATCCAACTCTCAGCCTCTCCTAGTAACTCCTGTGCTCCAGTTCCCCAGCCATCTTGGTTCACATCTTACAGTTTGTCAGTGTCTTGTTTTTACTGGGAGACCAGAGTCAGCATTAATAGTCCAGTCGAGGGCTTATGAATACTGAATAGAGGAAAATAATAACTTCCTTAAATCTGTGTCATGGTTTAATTCCAGCCAACAACTAAGTACCACACAGCTGCTTGCTCACCTCCACCCCCACCTCCAGTGGGAGGAGACAAACTTGTGGGTTGATGTAAGAATAATTTATTAATTGAGAGTTAACTAAATAAAACAATGATAACAATAATACTAACAGTATTATTGTAATGAAATATGTAATGAAAATGATGGAAAGGAAAACAAATGATACAACTGCTCACCACTTCCTAATTGTTGGAGAGCCAGAGCCAGAGCGAGACCTCACCCCTGGCCCAACCTGCAACCCGTACACTGAACATGACATTTTATGGAGTGAAATACCCACTTGGCCAGTCCAGGCCAGCCATCCTGACCATGTCCCCTCTTGGCTTCTTGCAGTGAAGAAGGTGGGAACACAGGCACAGCACCAGAAACCAAATAAGTCCTTGACTCAGTACAAACACTCCTCAGCAACAACTGAAAACATCAGTGTTATCAGTACTCATCTCAGCACAAATCCAAAGCACAGCCTCATACCAGCTACTGTGAAGAAAACCGGCTCTGTCACAACCAAAACCTGCATGATTGGCTTCCTACACTTTGCCAAAGCAGCTCAGTATGCACTTAACCTTCATTACCTCAAGGACACATTGCTGACCCACAATGGACTTGTTGTCCACTGGGACCCGCACAACTTTTTCTTCAAAGTCCCTTTCCAGCAACCATCCTAGAGTATTGCGCTCCTCCATCCCATGGAAATTACTGTACATGTGGCTTTGTTGAATTTATTGAGATTCCTGTCAGTCCACTTCTTCAGCTTATTGAGATCCCTTTGACCTCAGTTGGTCCCTTACAGCAGCGATGCTTTCCAGTTTATCAACCACTTCCCAAAGCTTAGTCTTATTTGTGAACTTGCTGAGGAATTAATTAATTAAAAAATATCTGCTGCTCCCTACCCATTGATTAACTCCCCACAGAGGGAAGTCAGATTGGTCAGGCATAATCTGCCCTTTGTAAGTCCAGGTTGGCTCCTTCCAGCCTTGTTCTTTCTGAACACAGACACTTTTTGGGTAGAGGCTCTTGGCTTGTACTTCTGGGGGGCATGCAGTGGAGCATGCCATTAAAATCCAGGTACCTTGATATTTCTTTCTAAATGCCAGCCAAGCTGTGTGTTTGAGTATGCACAAAGATATTCAGCAGCTGGGAAATACAGTGATCTCAAAGGCCTCTGAAGGGCAGTGAAGGTTTACCCACTGGGCCAAGTAGGACCACACTGGTTAATACACCCAGGTGTGTATGACAAAGGAGTACTTACTTTGGTTTAGGATGAAACAGCACTCTTCCAAGTTACTTGGATCATACAAACTGGATTTAGACTACATATCATGGAAGTGGTTGTCTGGGTTTTGAATTTAAAACCTCTCTTTTCAATGCTGGAAAGAACTATACTGTGTTGCTTGTTATTAAAACCTATCAGTAGTTATTTTGGTATTCATATCTTCTGCTATCCCAGTTGCCTCAAAGAGTGCATTATTTTTATGTGCCCATGTGAAGCTTTCATAAGGTAATTGATCTCACATCCTGTAAATGCTACTTTTTTTTTCTTTTTTTAATCTCCTGACTGTTGGATGGTTTATTTTCAGCACAGAATTCAGAGCAAGACATACTATGTAGATGAGAACAACATTTACAAAGCATACAATAATTTTTAGACTTTCGTAAATCACACTTGGAGCCCAGCCCAATGCCTGAAAATACAGAAAGAAAAATTCAATATTAGATTCGATGCACAGCTATTTCATTCTTTCCAAATAATGTTGGTTTTCCCATACTCTCTCTGAATTGGGTATCCTGCCCTAATGCTCTATAATTTTAAACCTGAACTGTCACTGCCCTCAGTTTAATTACAGAATTGTTTACATGGGTTGATTATGCCCAACCAGACTGTGTTGTTGGCATATACATTTCACATTTTGTTAGAATAATTGGGTTAGAATGTTTTGCAATGTTAATGTCTGTCATTGTTAAACAGAGCATTAATTTCCCTATCTGCAGTCTGTAACAGATCACTAGAAAAACAGAAATTTAATTTCATCTAGCAATGGGATAACCCCTCCACCAAATAGTCTTCCTAGAGACAGAATAGGGTGAAATGTGGGGTTTCTAGTTTGCAAGGGATTTATTTCAGTATTTTGCATCTTTGTTTAATTCAGTTTGGCAGAAAATTCTAATTTTCTGTAGTTTATGGAATCCAGTCCAGGGACATAGCCTAGTAAGGAAGCTCTGTCTCAGGAACCCAAGTCTTCTGGCTCTGCAAAAAGGATCCAAGTCACTCAAGACTTGCATATAGCCCACTGTAGCTGCAAGACACAAAATCCTGAAAGGCAGGCAGGGCTTTGAGGATGTCAGGGAATTCCTGCTACGGTCCTTGGCTCCCAGGCACAGCCAAGAGTTCAAAGGCGCTGAGAGATTTCATCCTGCTTGGTCCATGGCTGGAAGTCTTGCATGCAAAATGTCATGGAGCCAGCAGAAAAAACCATGATAGGTTAATTTTCTGCTTTTCAGTAACTGACCCAATGTATTTCTGAGAAGTATCCTATATTTACCCAATAATTTTTTTTAATAAGTCCCTCTAATAGTGGAAAATTCCCCAAGTGGTTCTGTCTGTAGCATGAAGTAAACCTAAGCCTATTTCCCTTTCATCTAGCTGAGTCTTCCAAATTCGTAGTTAATTCTATTCAATGCTGTTGTTAGGTGAGAACTTTGCCACAGTTGTAGATGGTTTGTACTTTCCACATTTTGAGACCGTTTCCCAAATAGTGTCTGTCTTTCCATTCACATCCCTCCTCACATCACCACTGTCAGACCGTTCCTACCTTGACTAATTGACTTATTGCTAAGGAAGCAACTGTGCTTCAAGATTTTATCTAGGTCTCTGTATCAGAAGAACAAAATATCACATAATGAGATTGTGCCTATGATATTTTTATTCTATTTCTAACTTAACTGAAATGAAGTAGCACGAGAAAAAAAAAAAAAAAAATCAGGACTATCTGACAGTTTCCCAATTAATTTCCAGAAGAACAAGGTTTGTATCTTAGAGGGAAACTTTAAGTAAAGGCCTAGCACTTGGGTTTGTTTTATTTTCTTTCTTTTTCTTTAAAGATTATTGATATGTCAATATGCAAGAGAATAGTACTGAAGTTTTTCTTGTAGGGCATCCACTGGACAGATACTATTCCAGCACTGAAAAAGTGTGTGCTTTATTTAGATTGAGATGTTCTGAATGACAGGTGCCACTTAGATACTCACAGGTGGGCAAAGACTGGGCTAACTTCAAGTGATCTAAATCATACTATTCTTCTCACAAGCTGCAGACACTCCAGTTAACAGCAATAGATTAATAACTGCCCCCATAGGTCTTCTATGAGGCAGCACCAGAATCTGGGTTCTGAGAGCTTGAAATCTTCCAGTTTCTAAACTAAATATTATCTACCCTGTTTCTAACCTGTCTTGCCCTTCTTCTGGTTTGAATTCATCTTTCTAAAACAAGCATTGTCAGAACTGTACATAATACCAAAGAGTCTCACCAACATCTAATGCAACAGCTTTGATTTCTTTTTATTTGCCAAACCCCAAAGTTTTACACATACTAGGGTCTAAATTTTCCACCGACTGTCTGTCACAATCATCCATTGATTGACTATTACAGACAGAATTTTGCTTACTCCATCATTTCCCAAAGAAGAGCCCTTACCTAACAGAACTACTTGTTATTAGAACTTGCACATTGTGTAACTGAATGCTAAAAGCCTAAAACATGTATCCAAATCTCACAGATTTAGGCCAACAGAACACATCACGCATGCAAATGGAAACAGGATCTTTTTAGCTAATCCTATGGTTCTAGTCATGTACTCATCTCAGTATTGACTGACTACACACTCTTAATGCATGCATCAAATTTTAACTATTCTTACACTGTTGGGGTTTTTTTTTGGGGGGGGGGGGGGGGGGGAGGGAAAGGATAGGCGTCATAAAATACTGCCTCAAAGAAACTCCAGCCAACTACCCAATTAAGTTTTGAGACTCATGAAAAGATATCCTCTACTAAACATCTGAATCTAAATATTTAGGCTTTGTATTAAGGTCCCTATCAACAGCCATGAAAATTATCTACCCATGTTCCCATTAATATTGTGTTGTCTACATCCACCAATAAAATTTTACTGGAGACGAGTCCAAAAAGATAATAGTGATTTTACTGAGGCAGCAATGTTAGGGAAAAATAGCAACTCAATGAATAACATGATAAGCTTTGGTATATGCACCATGCCTTTCACAAATGAGTCATCCAAACCAGCCAGCTCTAAAGTAGGAAGAGGCTAAAAAAGAAAAAGAGTGTAGCCAAATACAACAATCACACAATCTTCAGCCAAATTACTATTGAAGTCCTCTGCCAATAAGCAAAGGAATACTATTTTTAAAGATTCTATTTTCTTCATGAGACTGTGTGCTGAAATGTAGAGAGGTATTTCCGTTCCATGGAGAAAGCAATTAGCATAATGAAGTGTGAGTGAAGCACTGTAAAACTCTGTTTAAGTAAACCAAAGAAATAGTGAATAAGTGAATGTCACAGTGCAGGATATTAGAATGGTATGATACCATATCATGTAATTTCTAAATACAGCTTCCCTTATTATTTTTCTAGCTTTTACAATTGTTTTTGTAGAAGTCAAGAGTTTTCAGAAGGAAGCAAAACCAACAACAACAAAAAAGAGAGTTGAAGAGCACAGTATCAATTCCCACTGGATTTTCACTTGCCCCTTAGAATTAACAGCAGTTTATCTAGGATAAACAGGAGGAGGTCATAAATTCACTGTCTTTAGTCTAATCCAGAGTAGAAAGAAGAATCAGACAAGCTTATGGTCATGCAAGACAAACAACCTGGTTTTGGGTCTGACTTCAAATTGAAGAGACATTTTATGTGCCCAAAATCTTATATGTTTTAAAGGACTTCTGATCCTCCGAAGAAAATGAAAGAGAGAAATTATCAAGGCAAAGGTTTCCATTCATTATCTTTAAGAATACCTGACTATATAATACTTTCGTGATATTCAATAACAAATTTTTAGATTTAGATTGCATATCAGGAAGATGTTCTTCCTGGAGAGGGTGGTGAGGCACTGGAACAGGTTGCCCAGAGAAGCTGTGGGTGCCCCATCCCTGGCAGTGTTCAAGGCCAGGCTGGATGAGGCTTTGAGCAACCTGGTCTAGTGGAGGGTGTCCCTGCCCATGGCAGGGGGGTTGGAACTACATGGTCTTTAAGGTCCCTTCCAATCCAAACCATTCTGTGATTCTCTGATTCTCTGATGATTTTAAAATTGTATTCTGAGCATCAATCTGTAGCTGAAGTGAACCCTGTTCTACATCAGGACATTTATGCAAAATATGTGACAAGAAACATTAAAATTTTTCTGGCTGCATCGTAGAACTTACCCAGGTGTATGTATTGAACTCAGGTGAACTTAAGGGTTAGGAACACAAAGATTCTGAACAGCAGAAACAGACAGGACAATCCCTTTGACACATGTCAGGTCGGTAGACTTTCTCTATGTAGCGTGGCCTCATCTCCTGTGCACCTGATTTTTTTAATATGACTGAGAACCTGCCCTGTTCTTTTCTGTCCATCGTTGCTCATTCTGTCGTGCTGTTCTGAAACACCATGGAGTTATTCCTCCTGGGGCAGGGAGCATAAAAGCTCTACTTTTGGTAGCAGAGCTGATGGGGTAACCCTGCAATGTGTCATTAGGCAGCCATTCACTTTAAACTTGAAAAAAAGCAAATAGCTCCAGCTAATCTTCTGTGGTAACATAATGTAGACCTGCTTCACCATCTAGAGAACAAATAATTTCCCTGATCTGTAAATACATGCCACCTTGTACACTTGCTATGCTGGCTCTGTTAGGAGCACTGAACATTTTGCTGCCATAAAATGAAATAAGTCCTTAAAGTGATAAGGAAAGAATAAATTACTGAGTGGAACGATCAACATATTCTAGTAACAAAATAGTTCAACTGTATTTAAACCTACATTATTTTATCCCATATGAAATTCTTTACTTTCAGATTTATTTTTGTTTGCTGTTGATTTTACATCCTTTTCTAAGCTAAATGTTGCCTTCGGGTTTGATAAGCATTTTGATTTCGCATACATTAGAAATCTGTCAGAGGGCTCCGTTTTAGGTAAAATGAATAAAAACATCCTGTTCTCATGCATTAGGCTACATTTCTTTATCAAAAACCTTTCACTGCATTATGGGGCGGGGGGAGGAAGTGGGGGATAGTTGGTGAGTCTAAACATACAATTCCCTTTCTTCTTTTAAGAAGTGCTGCTATATTCTCTGCGGATATTAAGTCTGTGAAACAGAGATGTTTTATGTAGTTGCTACTCTGCCAGGGAACAGTATTTCTACTGTTCTGCTACACTGGGTGCAATACCAAGGAATGACATTTTAAGCAGCCCAAGTGGTGAAACAGCTGCTATCTTTAACTTGAGTGGCTGGGAAATCTTGCAACCATAGTGATACAAGATCACCAGCTAATGAACTGCTTCTCCTTTGACAAAAAACAAGACATTTTTTACTAATCCTTAGCTTATTAAATAATTGCCTGAAACATCAATTTTGTTTTATTCTGGATATCTTCCAAAGCCAGTGTGAGCTTGAGAAGATCTGTCCCATTTTTATGGTTTGACTTCATTATCAGTTCAGAATTATGTTGCTGGTGTCCGTTGTGCTAAAAGAGATATCTAGATTTCAGAAGTTCTATAAAGATACGTATTATAAAAAAAAGAACATTGGCCTCAATGTTTTGGCATAATTTTCATTCACAAAATGGCATATTTTTCTGCTTGATTCAATTGCATCGGATGACTGAGAGCTTTTCTGCAGCTTAGCAATTATTTTACAAAAAAATGTTTCTGAGCTTTTACAAAGAACAAAAGCAGAAAATTCTGCAGTTCTGAAGTTAATGTACAGCACTGCAATTAAAGGTTTCTACAGAGCTCTTTCTGCTCAGGCTGGGGCAGCGCACAGTGCCCTTTTTTGAAGGGACACCCACTCTCACTGCAAGATCCTCCCAGATCTTGGGGCAATGCCTCAGCTGTTGACACCTGGAGCTTCCTTCCCGTGGCACTGGTAGGAAAAATGCTGGGTGGGCTGTGCTGCAAGACCTTCTCCTGAACTCAGCTACTGACTTTATCTGCTTCTGCTTTTTTCCCATTCATTCCCTAATCTTTCTCTTCCCCTTTTGTAGAGCAGCAATTATAAACGCATGCCCCCTGACCTGAGGCCGCAGGTTTAACAAAATGTCCCTGTGCTTCCTTGCAGCACCTAAGGCCGTGGTGCTCTGCACTTCAGAAAACAAGGAACAGTTACTTTTCTTCTCGGAGTGCTATCAATTAATTAATTGGGGGAAAAATGTTCAACTTCTAACTCAGTTACAAGAAAAAAAATTTTAAAAATGCGAAATGTGAAAAGAAAGCAGAAGAGAAAACCTAGAAATGTCAGTAAGTAGGAAGGATTTTTTAAAGAAATATTTTGGATAGAAATTCACATTAAAATACTGTATAAAACCAGTGAAAATTGCCTAAAATAAAATAAAAAGTTAATAATTTCTCTCCTTATGGTTCCTTCTGCTCTCAAACTCCACAGTACCATGTTTCAGTGTCAATCATCTCAATCAATTTTCATCTACAAACATGAGTCTTAATGATTTTTTTTTTTGTTTTTCAGAAAGAACAGAAAGTGTAGACATATGGCACCCTCATAGAAATGCTAGCTTTAAGGTAGAGTACTTGGGGCTCTTTCATGCACCTTTTCGTTTTAATTTGAGTAGCACCGATGCTTTATGTCTATAATAAAAGCAATATAAGTGTGATTGTTATAGCAGGATTCAATGTATACTGCTGACAATTTTTTCTGTTTTGAGTTAATGAGAACAAGTATAATTTTCCCATAAAATGGAATTTCTCATGTTGTATTTTTGAGATACAGACATTCGCTAGCTGTTGGTGGCAATTTATACAAAATTTATGCAAAATTACCTTACGAAAGTAAAGAAATACTGTGATTAAACCAATATTTACTTATGAGCTACCACATACAGTTGATTTACTATTACAGTTTAATTATATGATATAGTAGAATAATATTGTAGTATTGAAATATACATTTTATTTTGATTTCTTTATGGCTTTAATAAAATGAAATTAAAACTATTACCGCTGGCTTTGAATACCTCTTCTATTTGCATTTAGAGTTGGGCTAAACTGCGACTGATTTGCAAGAGGAAAAAGCAATAGGAAAAGAAATGTTCTCTTGCATCATATTTTTCTTTCAAGATTGGATAATTTAATAACAAAGTGTTCTGAGACTATTAGATATGTATCGCCACCCACTACTACACTTCAGCATAGTCTTTTCAACTTGATGTCCATTTTTCATTGCAAAGTATGCTCAGAAATTACATTTGCATGTATAAGAAGATTTTTATTTGTGGATATTAAATTTTATTTCTTAAATACAGTGGTCTGAACTGGAAAATGCTTAGAAATTGGGCTTCCCATCAACTCTGACTATTACTCTTGTTTTTAAATAACTGAAAGAAGCACTTCAGAGGAATTTGTGGGGATTCTTTTGTTTAACTTACTAATGAAATACCTTAGAATGAGATGGGTGAGCAGTGGGGAACTACAAGAATTTCCACAAAAGACAAACCGCATTTTTATCTGTAAATGCCATGGCCCTCACTTTCTGGAGGTCTCACTCCTGTCAAGGGAGTAAATTTATGTCTGTCTGCATGTTTAGGAAAGGGATCTTTCCATATGCTCCTGGCATAAAAGAGCACCAGCACGCTGTTCTGCAAGAAGATGACACGTCCAGCTCCATGGCGGCAGAGAGGATGGATTGAGATTGAACGCCTTAGGGTATGTGATGAGGCAGCCTAAACAGATGAAGAGGGCAAAAATGCTGCTGTCACACAAGGTGCCCCTGTCAGGCCACTCCAACAGCTCTGATGGGTCCTGAGCAGAGGGAGCATATTCAAACACTGGGCTGTCACTGAAGGGTTGGACTCATAGCCTAAAACCGCACACTGGGTTGAGTTTGAGCACAACCTAAATGCCATCTTCACTTTGGCTTTCTGGTCATATCTGGTCATATCACTTCTTTGTCACACTGGTCATATCACTTCTTTGTCTCACTTATGGTGACATTTCAGAACTGCTGTGACTCTGGATTCCCCCCAGAATTTACAATTACTTAATTCATGCTTAACAGCCTGGGAACCACTTTATGTGAAGCTCCCATGTCCTAGCCTTTGCCTCTCTTCTTTCCTCACTCTAACAACTCTTTTAGATTTGGTCATACCAGTTCCTCCAGGGTTCTCATGACCCCTCTCTTCTCCAAAACCTTCTGTCCTTCCAACAACTGCCTCTTAGAGACTCCAAGTTACCAAAATGCCTTTCCAGGTAAGCTGCTGCCAGGACTCCTGGCAGAATCATCCTTCTCAGCTTAGTGAATTTCTTTAAACATATGCTCATAGAGTGCCTTTCAGAGAACAGCCGTTGAGAGAACAATCCCAGCATGAACACAAGCACAGCATCCAATGCTGTATGACTGCCTGCTGGACATAGTGTCCACTTTCCTATTGTATACTGGTAATGACTGAAGCAGCTGAAGGTGAATTAAAATTTCTAAGCTGTAACATTATTCAGAAAGAAGGGGTGGGGGGTGGGGGGTGGAAATTGGCTTATTGAGAGGATTCCTCTCAGAAATTAGGTTATTTTGCATATGGGCAATGCCAATTTAAATCATTGTCTATTGAGCTAATTTGATTAACAGTATTTTCAAATGATAAATGGTTTGAGGGTGGGAATGAAAATGCAAGGCATCTTTAAGGCAAATCCTCTCCCTGTGAATAAATAAGCTTTTTGGGTTGGTGGGACCAAAGAATCCTTTCCATAGTTAGGTTGCAAAGAAACACTGTGAAATGTAAAACAGGAGAAATGAACAGGCTTTTTTGTCTCCTATTTTCCTGTAAATCCTTTTTGTATGGGAAGCAGCACTCTGAAAGGAGACTGTTCCTCAGGCTTTTATATTTAGTGACAGTGTGTATACCCTTGTCATCTAACACTTCGAACAAGTCGTAAGCTCTGCCTTTGGGTTGACACAGTTAATTAGGCTTTCTCAGTTAAACAGTGCAAGTCTGTCCGCCTGAACTGTTAAGATCCAAAAATATGATAAGGGATAAGCCAGAACACAAAATCTGAAAAGGCCATGTCAGAGAATACTGTCACATGAAGTCACATCTCAGCTACAGATTCAAGCAGGATTAATTCATTGAAATCACAGCAGCCATGCAGCCAAGTCATTATTGGAAGCCCAGTTCTACTCAACCTTATTTTTCATATAGATTGACATTATGATTTTTTTTTCTAAGTGCAACACAGCTCTGGCGAAAAAAAACCCCAACAAACAACAAGCTTAAAAAATCTGATCATGCAGAGGGCTTTGGAAATCCAAAAGATGAACCACAGGCCTTTTGCTGTGTAAGACGTAGTGAAGATACCTTTTTAGCACAAGAAAGAGGCCTGACTGTTCTTTCTCACACAAGTTTTCATTTGAAGCAATGTCACTGAAGTCAGCCAGAGTCACATCTATGTAGTAATAATTTATATGGTGGAGTGAAATGTCTGGACAGGTTTTAAAATACAGAAAAGAGCTACAGATGGGGAACTAGTATTCTGTTAGAGAAGAAGAGAAAGGAAGGCAAAGAAGAGAAAAGAAATATTAAAATATTATCACACTGTTACAGGATATAGCTCTATAAATCTAGGTACAGTTCTGTTAAAGGATAGGCAACCTTGGATAGAATAATTCTCTTACCCTGTGACTCAGATTCAAAATTAATATGTGACACCTGAAACAGCGTGGTTAACTTTTATTCCCTCTTAATTTTCCTTTTCTAAGGATCTCCAGTTCTGGAATTTGTCCAGGCCCAGTAAAGAAATGGTGAAGTATCTCAATAGGCTTTTTCTCATAACTTCTCCAGAGTAAACAACTGGACAAACAAAACCAATAAAAATGTCTTTGCTTTTGTCTTACATGATACCCAGTTTTTATGGGTCTGTGTATCTCTGCTGAATCCATGAACTCTTGAGAAGATGGGAGATGTGCCCTAACCCAGCTCTGAGTACTGCTGTTTTACAATCAATTTAGGTAAAAGTCAATGCAAGCATCCTTGCTTGTTCCTTTGAAACTCATGACCTGAGCTAGCCCTGCAGCTAGTATCCGAAACCAATTGCAAATGAATGACTGAACCTTCTCCTCTGCCCACTGTTTGAAACACAGATCACACGTAGCAGCAGCATTTTCAAACACTCAAGTTTCTTCTTAAAAGGTAACAATGACTTCTGAAATCATAGCAAGATAAAGGCTTTTCACCATTAGCTTTATTTCAATAAAAGCACCTAGAACACTCAGAAATCCTAGCTGACTGGACAACCCTATATAAACCCCCTGTTTTACAGGACTGTGGTTAGACATATTTTGTCAGTGCTTTAAGATTTTGGCATATCTTCAGAGTACAACCAGCAACACCTTGAACACAGGACACACACTCAGTTAGTGGGGGACTTTCCAAAGTCAATGAACCTAGCTCTGGTCCCATGGCAGGGAACAGACCTGGGGCTCTCATGAGGTTGTAGCATTAGTATTTGCTAGGAGAAATACAAAATAAATGCATAGACACCGTGCTTCTACAGTGCAAAAACTCAGAAACTGAAGACTTGACAAGTTTCAACTTGTACAGCACATTAGCATGAGAGGAAGCCTTGCAAGGTGCCGTAAAACATCAGTAGAAATAAATGGTTTTTAAAGAGTGTCTCTGAAAAACGAGGAAGTCAAGAAAGGAGACTACTAGCCATTTGTTCTTGTTCTAATGAATTACACTGCAGCATCAGTTAAAGTGTCACTGAAGAGGAGTGACTGAATGAAGTTCAGTTTACAGTTACACTCATGCATAGAGGGAAACCAAAGTTTTCCCTCATATTCACAATGTTTTAGAAGTCTGATCCTTTCTCCCAAGGATGTCTACTTTATCTATGGAATAAACAATATTTTCAGTACCTGTAACAATGCTGATAAATTATCATAAATTGGACAGAATTGACAAGATTTTACTATCACTATTGTATCATTATTGTATTGTGCTGCTATGTCTAATTTAGTGTTTAACACATTTTGTAAGTAATGGTTAAATGTACATAGATATTAGTCTTTGCAAAAATACAGCCATTTTTTTCACATAATAGAAAATCCTTTGCCATATTTTCATTATGAAGGATGTCATTGTGTTTCTATAATGCCAGGTAGTCTTTTTTTTCCCAGTCTTTCACAAAGTCCTGCCTCTTAAAAATGAAAGCCAGTTTTGCCATTGAATCTGATCTACTTGAAGTCAAACCTTGTATAAAGATTCAGCCATACATTAATTTTTTCATTCTTGTCTCCTAAATAACAGAATATTTTTTTTAATCCTACATTTACTAAATTGATGTTTATAATAAGAGAACCACAAAATGCAAATCAAGGTTTTTATTTTGTTAAAAGTATTTGCTGACTCATTAAAGCAGATCAGCACTAAAAGTATCAATTAATGACAAATATCATAAGACAAAATATGTATCATGACAGCAAACGTTTTAGTAGATGGTGTACCTCACCACTTCTATTTGTGATACTTGGTTATATCCTCTCAGAAGCAAGATCAGTTAGACAAATTGAACCAAAGCTCTTGCTAAATCCTCCCTGAGAAGGGTCATCTTCCTCTCACCACATCTCAGATTTCACACTGGAAAAAAACCAAGATCTCAAGAGATAATGGGATGGGTTCAGATCACCTCTGATCCTACTGAATAGTTCCATGTATCCATCTTTTCACTTTCCATAGGTCTGTCATTTCTGGTATGACCTTGATTCTGCTATTGTCAGCTTACTGCCAGCCACTCTATAACTTGAGGATGACTATTGACAGACAAAAGAAGACAGTGACCTTAAACTGGATGTTTTACTAAGAGCTTCCACTTCATCATTCCTGTTTAATTCCCTCTGTCGTGTGTGTCCGTTGTTCCCACCCCCCGCCTGAACCTCCAGTGCCTTAGGATTAACTGATTAGTGAAAATCCATACATAAAGGCATATCTGTGGCTCAGACCTTTCTTTGAATTTTGCATTGTGTATAAGAAAAATCAAAAACACAGACAAAAATCACCCAAACTTTAAACAAGATGGCACGACACAGCACTTTCCAAATGTTCTTTTCCATAGAAAATGTCATTACAAATATTCCAGATACAGATGTAACTGTTTTCCTAAATGAAATAAAAGAAAGTTCCAGAAAGATTAAGGTAGATATACACAAAGACATGGCTCTCTTTAAAGGTAACATGGAAAAAAAGTCCTTTTCCATAAAAATCTGTTTACTTTAGCCTGTGCTAAAACCAGTAAATAATTTATTTCTGGATGTGTTGTCCTTCAGTGGCCTTTGAATGCAGTTATATACTTCTTTCCCTGCTTTAGGGCTGAAGCTCAGGCCCAACCTGTGGAACCCCAAGTGTCACAGGATGTGTCACCTACAGTAGTACACCACCACTTCCACACTCCATCCACTTCTGTTACGCTGTACAACCACTGTATTCTTGTCTGAGCATGACAATAAAAATTCAACATGAAATGCCAGACAGTCCTTGAGTTTAATGAAAATAATACAAAAGAAGTATGTGAAATGACAACATAAAGTACACTTTTAATTTAATTTTGCCTTTATTCCGAAATGACCTTCAGCATAGTATCTACTGATGTATGGCTGTTAAGGTACACAGAACTAAAGGGAAACGAATAAACAATGTGTGCATGTCACGTGTCACTAAGCAGCCGTGGCATTTGACAAAGGTTCATGGCCAAATCAAGTGGCACCTTCTGTGTGAGAGGCTGGACAGATGCCACTGAATTTTTATACTTCCTTTTATTTATACAGAAGACATAATGCCTTCCTGAGACTTCACAGGACTGAATGGTTAAATCCTAGGATTAGGCTGTTATCCCTGAAGCTGTTATTTGGGTGGACTATACAGCAGCATCCCCAGAAACAACTTGTGAGCAATGTTATTTTCTTTTGTTAGCATAATCTGAAGTGCAGGCTTTCACTAAAACCTTATACACTATGGTATTGTAGATGGTAGAAATGTAAGCTTTTCTTTGTCAGACATTGCCACTACCATCTGAAAGGTACAGTCTCTCATTTGAAAGAGAAAGGCCCTTGTGTCACCTCTTACAATAGAATAACGGCCAGCATTTTTTATAGGGTGCCAACATCAGCTTCTTGAGGTTGCATATTCAAATCAATCCTTTTCAGTTTAAACTCTCTTCATTGGCAAAGTTCCCCTGAGTAAGCCTTAAATAATTGGATTCTACAGGGATTATTCATTCTGTTATTAAATTAAAAAGAGGAAGTAGATGTTTGTTGTGTTCCTTAGAAATATAGGTGAGGACATTGTCAGTTGTGGAAAATAGTGCCAAGAAAAATGTAAAGAAGCCATTAACAAAACAAGATAGGATGTTATTCCAAGTGCAGCCCAAAAGCAGCATCATTTCAATTTTATGAAGTTTTTAAAACTGAGAGCTCAGATTTTTTACACAAGTGCAGTGCACAGTAAAATTGTTCTTGATATTGCAACAATCTCTACAGTCCTTGCATTAATAAATGACTAAATAAGAGGTATATTCCTTATTTCCTGTATATTCTGATATTCCTGTATATTCCTGTAGCTGAGATATTAGTAAGCAGGAAATGTAGTAATTTGTCCAGCATCATTCAGAAACTCAGAAAAGGGAATTTAACCTCTTTAAGCTCTTTAGCCTCAGCCTGACTATCAGGACACAAAACCATTGCACCCTTATAAACACCTAATATGCTGAAATGAATTACTTAGGTAACAGAAAGCCATGAATTTTACTGGGAAAAAAACCCACCCAAAAAAAGACCCCACAATATTTTCTTGAAATATGTAACATTTTGAAAACGCATCTGATAACATCCAGTCTTACACCTTACATTTTTTGAAAGCAAGTCCGAGAGGGCTTTGCTAAAAAATAAACAAAGCAAACTGCTACACAAATCTACTTTACAAATTGTACACTTAAAGAAAAATCTCTGCAGGAATATAGCACTAACATGGTTATGCTTGCAGAAGCACTAAATGGTATATGCAATCTACTCATATCCACATATTCTGTTTCTATTCTGCAGTTTTCAAGCAAAACATACTTCTCATGCTTGGAAATCTCACAGTTCTTGCTGCTCAGAATTTAACAAAAGCTATTCTCTGCTGCTTGAATACAAATAAATGAGACATTAGATAAGATGCTTAAATAACAACTGGAACAAAGGCTGGAAATTAGGTCTCCTGTCTTCCGAGTCCGTCCCTCATCACTAGGCAAGATAATTATGTTCACTCCTATTTTTGTTCTCTGACTATGGACTATTTAGCAGTTATATGCAATATGAAGGGGATACCAGCACAAGAACAACTTTTAGCTTGTTGATACAGACATTCTCTGGAGAGGAAGACAATGCCCAAGTCCCCTCAGGCTGAAAGGCAGGCTGAGTGTAGGACTCCTACACCCTGGGTGAGCCTTGCAGTTAGTTACTGAATTTTTGAAGAAAAGAGGAACAACGCATGGAATGGTGTGGGAGGAGTAAGTATTGGCACCTTCTCCTGTCACATTCTCTGTCGTGCTCGGTTTATGAAATACGTTTGCATTGGACAGGGTTAAAAAGCAAGGCAGGAGCTTAGGCATTCAGAAGTATCAGAACTGGGATGCTCTGGGCAGTCTCAGAAACAAAACTTCATTCTAAATAGCAGAGGAATGTGTTTACAACCCTAGGATATTGAAGTCCTGGTTCTGACCATGCCCAGAATGGTGCCATCTGTGTTTCCACATTCCTTATTCTGTAGCGACTTTAGTGCCAGGAAGAATAAAGCAGTCACGGGAGCGGCATCTAGGGAAGAGGACAGATTCACAGGGTGGTAGGGGTTGGAAGGGACAGTGACACTAATTGGTTTTAAGACCTCTAGTTCTTACGGTCTTAATTCAAGCTCCTTGGCTATTAAGTAAATTCTCAAGGGAATGATTCATATTATCCAGGTTAGCTGCTTACAGCAAGATATTGTGAATATCTAGCCTAAAGTGAGAAGTAGGCAGGAATTAGGAGCCTAGTTATTTATAAGTTTGTAATCTTCAGCTGCCATTGAAATAAAATTAGGTGTCTCAATAGCTATATATTTCTTTTCCTTGACCTTTTCAAGAAAAGCCCCAATATTACAAAACAGAGAAAGGAGAAATAATTGCATTTCACTGTTATTTAAAACATTACTATGAAGTTGGTGCTACAGAAGGACATAAAAAACTTAACTCTTGCTAAAACTGCTTCTCCTGGGATGCTTATTGTTACAGCCTATTAGAGCAGAGTTGTTTCTCGCTCAGCCTTTCCTGTCATAGCTCAGGGCTGAAATGCAGAATAGAATTTTGTAGAAAATTGCAAGACTGCTTTCATGGTACTTGGAAAAAAGATTAAGCCATTTGAACTCCAGAAGATAACTGAAGAATTTACTGTTATGAAAATTGTACTGGGGTTTCTTCAGCTGTCAAATGAAAATCATCTATCAATACCAGGGATATTTATGTCATGGGAAGCTACAATAATTTAATCAGAATACATTCCACTCATAATGGAATAGTATATTGGATAACTTTTATCACCTTTACTAAAGTAAAATATTTTTTTAAGGCTGTTGTTAGGAAAAAAAAAAACCCAGAAACACACACTCAAAAAACAATACCCAAACCCATATTTTAATTTTTTTACTGATGCAGAATGGATGTTTGTACAATAAGGGAAATATATCCAAATCATGTCTACATTTACCTCTCCAGAACTTTTCCTTAGTTCTAGTTTAAAAAGGCAGATTAAATGTTTCTGTCTAAACCGTAATCATAGTTTCCTGTTCATACACAAGTTCAGTACAAGTAGAAAACTAGTATCCATATCTAGTACTTTAAGACAAAATTCAAGACTCAGTCAACTGGGATGCAGTTTGGTGCTTAAATAAGTGACGTATTTTTGAAATGAGCTGTATGCATGCAATATCCATAAAGTTTAATGTTTTTATGAATAAGCCTTCTATAAAGAATATTTATTGTTATTAAGCATGCTTACATTCTTTCTGAAATAGATTCAGTACACTAGAGTAAGCATAAAAACATTATGGACAGACAAAAATGGCAGTTTCAGGAAAATTAGCAGCTCTGGAAGTGGCATCAGGCCAATGCTGGGAAACCACTAGAGCCATTAAGGAGAAAAACTGGTGTATAGGTCCCCTCAGTTGTCAGCAGTTGCGTGAAAGCCTGAAACCCAGATACGCCCCTCCATCTTTTCTGATTCATCATGCATCATCCTGGCCAGTTTTAGCTCAATAAAACCCCCTTAAAGGGTACTACCAATCTCTTTAAATGGCCAGCTGACCAGGACTATAAAGGTATAGCAATTTACAATTTTTTCTCAGCTGTGCACAAATGTCTATCAGAAGCCAACACGTATGTCATATAGGCCTATTGCCATAGCCCTTGAGAGCCTGATGACATGTTACAAACTCCAGTTTCCAGAACAGACACCAATCTATGTCCTGTGATTGCAGACACAAGCAGGCAAATGTAATTTTCAGTGCTACAGTGAGGCCACCTAGGTTGCAACGTGGCTTGTAAATACGCCTTTTTTTGAAAGAAATTTTCTGCCCCCACACACCGTTATCTCCAGCATTGCAGATAGGGTTACCACACCAACAGAATATTCTGTGGACTGGATTTATCCCAGTCATAGACACACACATATATGAGAATGTGTATAGTACCGGATTTTTAGAGATCTTTCCTTCTGCATGCTTATTCAGTGAGAAGAAAGGAGTATCTGTTGCAACTCCTGAAATCCCTGTGAGAAGGAGGATCCCTTTGTTTCTTTTGTTCTGGGTAACAAGAGAATCGTAAAACATCTCATCCCATTCTTGTCCTGAAAAATGCCTGTTCAGAAGCATTGATCCACAGAATGTTAAATGAGAAGTGCAACTAAGAAGATCACCTCAGAAAATGGTGTATATAGAGTTCTACTCATTACATGGGAACAGCTTCAAGAATTGTTTCTTTGAAAGTAGTGGTATTAAACAGAAAGGGAAGGTAAGGGAACTGTCAACAATAATAATGAGGATCACAGTCTTTCCTCAACTCTTTTTCAGAGAAACCTGCTCCTGGGAAAAAAGAACCATCTATCCTAAATTTTTGTTAAAGCAAAAGAAAATTATTTTATCTATTACCTTTGCTGGACTGTTGCTTATCTGCAACTCAACCTAATGGTTACACAGCTCAATTCTGAAGCTTTTCTACAAATATCCAGAATAGTATTGGCAACATTTGAAGGCATATAAAATCTATAACGTGCTGTACTCCATGACCTGTCCATGGGGAGGTCAGGCCGACACGATGAGGGTCATATGGGCAGCCAACATCCTTTGCGATTCTAGGGGTACCAGTTTCCCAGAGACCTATTACTGCTGCCAATGAAGTCTTAATAAAAGGGTTCTCACATTTACCCTGAGTGGAACCAGGGCCCTGACCATTCCCTGCTCCAACCCTGGGCTGACGATTATCAGTGTTTCTGGAGGATGACAGAAGTGTGCAGTAATAGCTGAAGTTTGAGGTATGGGACTAGGAAAACTGAAGGAAAAGAAGTGTCACAGAGGAAGTGACGTAAAGTACAATCATTGAATTACATCCAGGAACATAAAAGAGAAAGAAAAGCAAAAGGTTCAGAAGAAATACACTTCTGCATCCTTCAACCTGTGGAAGAGAGCATGCTGCATAAATATCCTTACAAAACTACTTTGTGTCACAACATCACGTCTACTTAAGTGCTACAGGCTGATGCTTTACAGCTGCCAGTTATAGACAGAAAACCTATCCATGCATAGTTTACGAACATTTCATAGGAATGTTACATACAAACATTTCATAGGAATGTTACATACAAACAAACAGTTCGTACAAATGGGAGCAAGATCTGATCTGCAGAGCTGTGGCAAAACCGGTTTGTTGAAAAAAAAATTCTCACTTCTGTGACTGCTCCCATCTCACCCCTCCCTGTACCCAAGAAGAAAAGAAGTTTTTTCTGAGCTAGCCACAGTGAATTCAGTTTAATCTAGGCATCTAGAAAATAACCATAATGACCTTGCGCTCCACATGTGGGTGTTTTAAAGCAGCCAAATGACAGCACCAATAACATTAATCCCCCTGGTAATTACAGTGATCAAAGAAAGAGAGAAAAATTGCAGGTTTCAATGGGGGAAACTGCTGGTTAATTTGTTTACTCCCTGGGATGTGTTGGGGGACTGATTAGCTAAATCATGGTGGTTTTTAAAGGTCTGTCTTTCTTAGGAAAATAATTAGTTGTTTCATTAAAAAAATAATGGAGCACTAGGTAGATGGATGTGGAACAACAGAAATGTACAGACACGATGACTTCAAGCTCTTGGTTTACTTATTACTTTATTTTTAAATTATGTGACTTCCTGCAGCTACATTCACATGATGATCATGAACAGCAGAGTGAAGTCTGCAGCGCTGCTCACTTCACTTGTTGTCTCCCACTACAATCTATTCCATATCCAAAGGGCGCCAACACATCTGGCATTGCATTGACTCTTGCCTACACACTACTGTGGATTTCTTCTCAATGACCATCTTTGCTCCTAGCTAATACCAGCATCCCAATCATGTGGCCATTTCCCACTGCTAATTCTTAAATCCCACCTGGCTGTTGTTTTGGAGAATTTCAGAAGGCACAAGCCAAAAGCACATCATCGTTTCTCCAATGATTTATCTCTATAAGCAAGCTCACTGCCCAAGTCCGGTTTTAACAAATGTGCTCAGAACTGGTCAATTTACTAGTCTAGGTGCATGGAGTTTCTTCTGTAGGACATAGATATGGTTTTGTACTACCTACTAAGTGTCTGGCTACCAGAAGGTGTTGTTGCTGGTTAATGTTGGCATTGTTTTTATATATTGCATTTAGAAATGAACAGTGTTTTAGAAAATAGAAACACAATTTTAGTGATGTGCTGTTAATGTAATGTCTAGAGATCAATCTGCAACTGCTGGACCTTTGTTCTCACAGGGGCATGTCTAGTCCTGGTGAGGAACATAAAAAAACAGCTGTGAGGAACACACATACAATGTACGTAAATAAAATATCAGTGCAAGATTGTTGTGGAATGGTGATAACCATAAATAAAAGTGGTGGATGAGGTGAATGGGATGGAGAAAGCTAGCAGCCAGCTAGCCAAAGGAATAAAAAGGCTTAATAAGTTGTGTGTAACTCAAACACGGGACATAAAATGCAGATATTAACATACCTCCCAAAAACTAAAGAAGGCTTGCATGAGTCTCTGAAGAAGACACAAATAGCCTGATGCCAACAGTGCGAATTTTTTTCTTGTAGCTGTTGATTTCATTTAGACTTGTTTCTTACTGAAAACAGTTTCTGACTGGGCAGTGTTTAAAGATAACTGTGCTGCTTCTGTATCTGTGAAATGTTTGCTATATATGCAAAAAGAAACTTTGTGAAAAGGATCCATCATCATATAAAATATGGTGAAATTTCTATCAAGACCCACAGTGAGAACAATTATGTTCCTAAATTTGGACAGTAAGAGCAATAGTAAAGAACTCAGACGTCATTCTACTTTGCGTTAAATATCTAAAAGGTAGAAGAAAAGAAAGTGGAAGTCCTAAACTGGTTTCTTTTACATGGAAAACAATGACCCAGAATAAAAGGAAATCTGGAGTCTGGGTGGCTGAAAGGCCCCAATTCCTCAAGATCAACTTTAATAGGCTAGGGAACTACTGTCTGACACCCCAAGATGTGAACAAAAAAAAATATGTGAAGAGCGGTCAACTGGAAGATACAAACAACACAGGGAAATAAAGTGGAGGAATGTAATAAAAAAAAACCCCAAAAAAACCCAAAAAACCCAAACTCTCAAGGGAAGCATTCAAGACATGCATATATCTATTTTAGTGTACCTCCTCAACTCTTCACTAACTAAACAGGTGTAGATGATTGGCAGAAATACCAGGGTACCCTGGGACAGGATGAGTGTTCATGGTTATTCCAACTGATGTAACTTTGGTAAGTATTTCTGCTTCAGCTATCACATACAATATACTTCAAACATTTCAGGCTATTCAGCTCAGAATATACAATGCAGTTTTTCACAGAAAAGAAAGTAGTTCATAGAGTTATTAATAGAATAATCATCTTCTAAAAAAGCACCCACTACTTCCCAAAATTAGTTTTACCAAGATTAGATATAGATTGGTACTAGACCTACCAATTAAATGCATCATTGCTCTGTACTTCTTCACTCAAAAGTCATCAACCTGTTGCTTTCGTCTTCTTCTCTTTCATATTCAATTTTTTCCCTTTTTTTGACTCCTGCAAGTGCATTGTTGGGGTTTTTTTTCTAAGTCCCTAGTCTCATTAGGGAACTTACCTTAGACATTATGAAATGTATGTACATTCCTCCGAAAATCTGGCCTGGTACCCTTAAACCTTTGTGAGATACTATCCACACAATTTTGGGTGTTTAGTGATTTCTTTCCCACCATGACTTTTGTCCACCCTGCCATCAAGAGGTGTAACTCACAATGCCAAAATATCAAGGAAGGTTTGTTAATTCCTTGGTGATAATGTATGTAGAGAAAAACAAATGGGTGCCGACAGCTTTAGTGGACTATTCATTACATCAGGAATCTCATGCTGCATTACAGAGCCGACGGCAGGGACTGCAAAACTCCATTTGGGGAAGAGTGTCTAGGGAATAGAAACTTGCTCAGAACAAAGTGAATGCAAAAACTTAAAAAAAAAAAAAAAAAAAAAAAAAAGGAAAAGATGGGGAAGCTCAATTGCATCTTGGTCTATGTGAAGATTTAAAGTCGTTTATTAGGAGCTGGTCCTACAAAATGAGTAATGCTGTCATTTGCCAATGAAATGCTGACAATGTCAGTTGATGTAGAATGTGGTTTAAAGGATACAGCTGCTACAAATCCTGAAACAGGTGTCCAAATCAAGCAGTGGAGAATTTGTACTTGGGGGTACCGGAAAAGCTCTGTTTAGGATTCAGCAACTTCTAAGGCAAAAAGAGCGGTGGTCTAATTTCCTAGCACAGGCTGGCAATGCAGGTGCCCATAATTCCGTCTCTGGGGCGTGCTGGAGGGCCTCGTTGCAGTTTGCCCACAATGGTGCAGGAAGACCTGAGGAGCAGTGGATCATTGCATATGTCCCATGACTTATCCCAACATGGATCTAAGAGTTGGATGGATCTGAACTATTTCTGATTCCCAACAATAGCTCATATTGCGATGAACAGAACCTCTGAACAAATTAATTTAATTTTCCTGTTCGCTTGTGCAAAAAATGACTTTAAACACTTAAAATCAGTAGCCAGGCAAGTATTCTTTCGCTTTCAAATACAGGGCTGTTTACTCAGTTTGTAAGACCACAATACAGAACAGTATGTCGTGAAAAACAACAGGGATGACACCAAAAATGTTTATGAGGGAAACTGCGAGGGTGTAACAAACTTGAAGTACTCATGGTGCATTGAAGCTGCTGCTTTACACCTATTCCAGACAACTGATAGTTCTTCCCTTCTGTGAGTCTTGTGCTCATTAAAGTATAAAAGCAACTGATACTTAGCACTTATATAAAGCCTGCCTATAACTTGCTGGCTCTGTTGGAGTTGCCTTATGCTGTGCTGCAGGATCAGACCTATCTGAATGGTACCTATTAATTAAGCTGCCTACCAGGAAAGCAGGAGGTACACACAGCTGACTTAACAGGTTTTATCCACCATGAGCTACTTATGGCAGGGCAGTATTGACTTCAGGAGGATATTTTTAGATAATCTACATCCCCACACCAACACGGTAAAAGGTTGTTGCAGTGGATACTGACTAAATTTGTTGCTACAAATGAGCAGATGATACAATTTTTAGAAGCTCAGGGTAAATATTATTTTCTTGTCCAACTAAGGTAAAGCTCTGGTTTCATTAGCTGGAAAAAAACCCAGAACAGATGCTGTTTTTTTCCAGTGAAAAGCCAAATGAGCTTTATAGCAGTTAACGAGAAGCAAGGAAGGAGCTGGCTCCAAAAGCCATACTAGGAGTGCAGCATTATACACACTTTGGCAGGGTTGTCCATAGTTTACTGATCTTCTGCTTTATATGCTCACACATAAAGAAAGAACGATGCTGCTGCAAGGAACTTTTTCTCAGAACTTGGTCTCTAACATGCATGCAAGACGATAGCAGCTGGACAGACATCCACAGTCCTCCAGGGATGATTCATAGCCCCAGGCAATTGCCCTAATTTTGCAAGCTGAAATCTGGCGATATAGCAGGCTGCTGCTGCTAAAATAATTACTGGAGCTGAATAGAGAAGATGTGTTTTCAAGCCAAAGCATTTGGACACGTTAACACTTGAAGAGAAAACCCAGACATTTAACATCATTGATTTTAAAATTGGTTTGTAATTCATTTAAAATGCATATGTTTGTTAAGTTATTTATGTGTTGCAGACAAGAATTGAATGCTTGTAAACACTTCAGCTTTTTATGTTCAAAATTAAGACTTTTCAGAAAATATTCGAAGGCCTTTTCTCCGAGGCTACCAATTTAAGCAAATGGCTGGATTCACACAGTGTGCCATGAACTTTAGTGAAGTAGTAGATGAACATGAGAGATTCACTCTGTAGTTTATACTACCAAATTAGAGCTTCAGCAAGTGCTAGGGAGTCCACTAAAGATCCAGGCTTCATAAAAACACAGTTCATGCCGACGTGGAATACTACTGTGTTTACCTGTAATATGTGCACCATGTTGCACAACTGGCAATGGTTGGAGGCAATGTGAAAGGTCTACTACAATGACATTCCTTTATAAAGGATGAGTATGATACAAACCTGAGTAGGTTTTTAGGTTTAGAGGAATGATAGTGGTTCCAAAAATATTATTATTTTTGCGCTATTGAGCTGTACCTACATTCTTTGTTTGAGGTGGGAAAGGGGGTTTGCTGTTTGTTACATATCTTTATTCATTCATTCATCTTTGGCAAACCATGACACTTGTAGGAAAACAACAGGAGGTGACTGTAGCAAGAATAGAGCTGTGCTGCTCTCCTACATTGGAAGGCTGGTGACTTGCAGGGGAAGAAAGTCATCGCTACCTACTCAAAGGGAGGCTTCTGCCTGTACCCGCTGTCTTACCCCAACATGGTAGAGAGAGTACTTCCCCTGATTACACCTTCCCACACACCTTCTGGAGTTTGGCTTTAGAGACTTTAAAGGGCTCATCGTGATACCCTGTTTTTCAGCTCCTCTGTAGTTCAAGCAATAGCCTATGCTTTTACTCTAATCTACCATTCACAGCATGCTGACCACTACAGAATGGCAGCTACCTGAAAAAAAGAATATTGGAAAATACTTGTTACTGGGTTTTGCTCTCCTCACCCTTTTCCCCTTAAAAATAAATATTACTGTGATATTAAATGTAGTGGAGCCTGCTCTCAATTGCCAAAAGCCAAAAAAGTTACAGTTAGTGCTGAGATGTTCTTGCTTTTCATAGCTTGCTTTGCAGGACATAAATAGTCCATATTGCTATAGTTGCACTATCCATCAAAGTTGTATCATCAGAAGCAAACTCCATTCATCCCTTCAGCTTAACCCTGAGTTGTGCTCTACTTCTTTCGGAGTCAAGCCCATACTTTATGTATGGAGGTTTGCCTCAGTCCACTGATTTTTACTGCAGTGTCCAGAGGTCCAAACTATGATTTATGGCTTTAAAAGGCATGTAGTCCATGAAAACCACAATTTAGCCTTTTCCCTGGACTTAGAAAAGAAATAATTTGTTTTGTTTTGTTTTGTAATTCTGTGTGAGTCCTTTCTTCTGTTGGAACTCTGACTTTCGCAAAGGGGTATTTGAAGATAATGGCCTACTATACTATAAACAACATGACATCATTACCATCATAAAATTACTTCAAATACCACAGATACTTTCAGAGTTGCCTCGTCTGGATACAACGGGTATATACGCTCAACAGGGAAACAATCCAGGATTTTTTTTCTCATATGACTCACAAAATCAAGACAGAGATGGGAAAAAAAAAAAAAAGGGAGTGGTGGGCAACTCCAAACTACACTTCAGCATTTAAATTAGACAAAGTTAGTTAAATAGCCAAAACCAAGAAAGGCTCACTTACTGATGAGCATCTGCCTGTTTTGTACAAGAAGTAATAGACCTGGAAAAAATAGCACAGAAGTTGTCAAGAATAATGTGCAAATACCTCAATGATTCTTTTCAGTGTTTTATGTTGAAAGCTGCAATTATTCAAGAATGTAATTGCCCAGTGTCATTCCCCTGGTGGCAATGAACTGAGCGCTATGCCAACAGTTTCAAACCTTGCTTAGATACTCCCTGGGAGGAAGCATGCAGATGCCAGCCCTGTGTGTATGTTAGGTTTATTTTCATTTTTTGACAAGGCATTAGCAATTATATAACAGGTCAGTTTCAGGGCTGGGATTGTTTTTCATCACTAAAAATTTAAGCCCTAGTAGGACTACTGCCTTTTCTATTTCATAATCAGAAAGCAGAGTAAGCAGTACAGCGATACAGAGAATTTTTAGATAAGCTCCAGTTAATCTTACTCTGTCTTCTAACTAATCTATTGCAGAACACGGAAACTGAAAACAGAGTGGTTACCAACATTCAGAGAACTTCTTGCACAAGAGCCAAATATTCACTCATCTGCATCCTTCTGGCACTACTTTCCCCACTATCTTTAGAATCTGAAAATCCAAGTGGAACGTATCCAAAGATGAAACTGTTCATTCCACTTAGAGATGTATCTGTCTCCACAACAGCAGCCTGTCTGACTGCTGCTGGACGTATTTGGTAAAACTTGCCCAGGAACTTTTAGAAAGAAGTCCCTTGTGTTAAACAGCACTTTTATGTACAGCTGAAAGATTAATTAAATAAACTTCGCAGAGAAAATTATGAAAGAAGAAAAATGGTAAATGTAGAATAAAACTGAAAGAGGGTGAAAGGAAATGAGATAAAAATGGTCACCCTCAAGCTTCTTCATCCCTTCATTTTACTACCAGAAGGGATTAAGACCTGAAAGCCAGGTAGCCATTTGCATGAGACAATGCTATCCCACAGAAACTCACAGCAAATAATCAGGCCTGTTCTGTTTCCACAGCTTACCTGGCAGGTAAGGCAATGCCTTACAGAGAAATGCTGTGCATTTTTTTACTGGTGCAAATCAAGATTCACTGTCAAAAAAAGTAGCTCTATATGCTTACACAAAAAATATATGCAGCAAAAAATGTATCTTGGGAGGCTGGAGGAAGGGGAGGCACCTTCTGCTTGATCCACAAGGTCTGTAGGAAGGCAGCAATGTGAACGAGTGCTGCAGAGCTGTTCTGCATCCTTCACAACTCAGGAGGAAAGAGAATGTAAAATCTGTCCTCGAGTGTGACATGTCCTGCAGCAGCTGTTCCAGTGTTGACAGGCTTACAAGTTCCAACATTTATATTCTAGTAACTGATAACTTGTAGAATGGCAAGTAGACACATATCCACAGTGAAGATATCACAGTGATGTAAATAGAAAGCACATTACAGAACACAAGTTTCTTGGTTCCAACATTTATCTGTCAAGCATGTAAAATGTCATCACAATTGTTTTGTATTTGCAGGAACAAAAAAGGGATCTGGATTGATTCACCTTTCTTTTTAAAATAATATGGTGATTGTGTTTTCCATTTAGCTACAGCTGGCAAAATATGTTGCAACTTACTGGAACATCCAATTGAGTTCTTTCCCAGGCTTAGAAGTTAACTTAATTAATTTTGGTCATTTTTGAATCAGCCAGAGAGATCATTCTAAATAAAAACGTCTTGCCTGTGAAAGTTCAGTGTTAGAAAATTAGAAATTACTGAATTAGTGAAGCTAGTGTTGCTGTTGCTAACAGAAATGCCAACGGTTTTCTAACAGGTTCAATGAGTTCCAAAATCATGAAATGGCATTCGTAAATCTGTAGTAATTAACAGTAGGTTATCCAGTCTCAGGGTTAAATGGGCCATTCTGCCAACCCTGACAGGCATAAGAGGCAAAAAGGCAGAGCCTAGAGTTCTCACCAATGTAAAAGAAATGTTACCTCTGAAAAGACTTCCCGACCTTCAGACTTTATTTATTTTTTTATTTATTTAGCTGACTTCGATTTACATTCCAGTATTAAAACATGACAACATCTTATGAACAGCTGACTGCTTAACCTTGTAAAATTCTGCTCCAGCAAAGTGAAAGAAGCTAAATGACCTACCAATGTCAGAAAGAAAGAAAGCAGACACATTAGCAGCAGCACCCTATCATCCTAAATCTCACCCTGGTATCTGCAGAAAAGGGAAAGGCGACACCTTTCCTTATTTTATTAGACAGAAGCATCTTTTTTCCTGCTCGGTCATTTATACTAACAAACGGCTGCATTATCAACTTCATTTCCAAAACCAAGGAGGGTTTAAAAATATGGGTTTATTTTATTCAAGTCCTCAAAGTCCAGCATGAATCTGAGTGATGGATTTCAGATTAATTTTCTTCCAAGTTTCTGGCCTGGTACCTGCAGGCTTCCAGTAAAACGGTTCAAAGAGAAAACATTTGGTAAAGTGTTAATATTTGGTATGAGAAAGAGAAATGAAAGATAATCATCTTACACAGAGGTACCACTCAGGGGTATGCTATAAAATAGTATTTTTAAATATCAGCCATGAGATTTTGTTTACAACAGGCTTCCTCCCCAGTGCCTCACAATCTGTTTGAAATACTATAAAAGCCGAAGTTCTTTTGGTAAGTGGATAATTCATGGAATGTATTAAAGGTCTCCTAAGAGGATGAAAATCCCTTTAAATAAATACATGCTTTTGTTAAATATAGAATTATTTTTTAAGGGAATCTCTCCAAGGGCCAGACACATCTTCTGAGTATTTTTTCAGTAGTGATACAGGGAAGAGCTGATAATGAATAAGCATGAATATGGACAATACATTCATAATGGTTTTAGAAGAGGTTGTGGATATTTTCTATGTCAGACTGCCCTGAACTGCCTATGACCTGCAATTTACTTGCTATTCTTCCTTAGACAAAGTTTTCTAACCAAGAAGAAGTAATCATTATTAGACTGAATATGATGAAAGTAGAAAAAACAATAAACCACTATTGATGAATTTGTTATTCACTGCAGTTGCTTTCCTTTAAATGAAAAAAAACCACACACACACACACACACACCCACACCCACACCCCAAAAAAAACCCTCAACCAAGGAAACACCTAACTTTTACGGTATTTAGGTTGAGAAGCCCTTTTGGAACTGGTCCTAACCATGTCACAGCCTTCATTTAGAGACCCAGTTCTCCCATTTTGCATGTAGACATTTATACAGTGTAAATGAAAAGCGGAAATAAAATATTAACACTGACACCACAGCATACCTGCTTTTTGCTCATTTGACCTAATTACAAACACTGGAGAATTAGGAGGGATCAGCTACATTGGCAAGGCTGACTGTGATGCTGCTGTAGGGCCCAGGAAGTTTCTTTTCAGATTCTCTCTTGTAATGTGCTTACACCCTAACATAGAATTCTCTGCAAAAGGTCTTACTCCTCCCTCTGATATTGAATTAATACCTTCTGAAAACAAGACCAGATGAAATCCAGGAGCACAGGGCTTCTTACATGAGTAGAAGGGTATGACTAAATCAAGAGTAAAAGAAAAGCAATCATCTCCTACATGGACATGCGCTCTGGTCTGTCATCAAAAAGTCCTAAAAAAACCATTTCTACAGAATTTCCTGGATTCTCTTGTCCCAGGTCCCAGGCTATTATTCTGAGGTTGTCTGGAAGATAAGCCAAGGCAGCAGAATTTTGGAAGAGCCTTCATCCTGATTTTTAGTCTGAAAATTTGAGCATAACTTCTAACTGCAGAAGTTAATTTCTCAGGGCTCCAATTACTGGCACATACAGGCCTCCTGGCCTGCAACCTAATCAATCCATCCTACATGCATTCCCTTTTGTGAAATGATAAAGAAATGAGGAAAAATAAAGAATGCCTTGAAGGCACAGGTGAAAGCTGAATTTTTCAAAACGTAAAGCACTATTTTCTAATTCTTGCTTCTTGGGTTTTCCTTGACAAAATCTATCCCCCCCATATTCCTGCTGCCTGTATTTGCTGATGAAATGTAGACTGCAGAGCAATGCTGAAAATTATAGCAGAGAACAACTTCAAACAAATGCTTTCAGAAAAGTATAATAGAAATAATTCCTCTACTAGTTAAAAGCAATTGTTCCAAGGGCTAGGTTTTGCCTCCTGTCATCCTATTTGATATTCTATGAACAGAATTACTAAATTACCCTTTATAAATTAACTAAATCTGTGACATTAATAAGAAATCACTTACTGTGAGGAAGTGGGGCAGCATCTAGTCCTACATTTGCCGTACTAATCTAGTGGTTTTGGATACATGTTAAACCACGCAGCAACAGAAATGGGATTTTTTATTTGTTTCTGGAAAACTAAGGTAATTAAATTGCAGCTAAGTTTTTTCTTTTCAGACTATTTCATTCGGTGCCGTTTGTTTTTAAATGCTGATAACATCAGCCTGAGTGCGTTTCACGGTGCTTAAGGGAGCACGTGTCTCTCATATGAGAACACTACGCATCGTATTCAAACAAATATCCATGTGGAAGGAAATTGGAGCTCAGGAATCATTTGAAGTCTGACATGTTTTTAGCATGATTGCTGTGAGGACAGAGGCAGGACCAGGGGCCACCATTCTTCCAGTGTCAGGGAAGAAACCCATTAATCTGGACAGAACTAATGGGTTGCTATCCCTCCACGCTGCTCTGCAGCCTTCCCTCATCCCAGAGGTACAGCTTTCCTGGCTCTGGTGGGACATCTGCACAGCAGGAATCCATCCTGCTCTCTACATCATTATCTGCTGAGGGGAAAATCCACTACAAGTAACAAGTGTGCCTTAAGGAGAAACAGTCTCTAGTAGCTCCTGCAAAAGTCTGGCCACTCTACCTGGTCCTCTCCCACAGCTCGCTGCTGCTGGAGTATCTCCTGAGTGGTTTCTGTATAAGGGAGTTTCTCTAGTACAAAATTATCTGCAACCCTTCCTCGCCTTTGCTTATTTGCTATGTCAATTTTTCAGCACTTCACCAATCTCTTTCCAATGCTGGGGTTTGTTTTTGGTTGGTTGGTTTTGGTTTAGTGTTTCCTGGCTGAAAATCTATTTCTGGCTGTACATCAGAGTTAATGAAAATACTGCTAAAACCTACAGAAGGTGAAGATCCCTTACACCCATGGCCAGCTCCTCTGTCTTGCCAGCCAAAGTGTATCAGTCTGCTTTCTTCTGGAGGGAAAACGTGTGGCAGGAAAGAGAAAAGGGGTTCTGCCTAGCAGAGGAAATAAACTGACAGAGGAACTCTGAAGGCTAGGAGCTACCAATGACAGATAAATCCTGAGACAAAGGAAGTGTCATGTGAGCCGTAACACTGAAGTGGCAAGTGCCACCCACCCATAATAAATATCACATTTTGCTCCTTCATTCACACTGTTTTGCTCAACATATCCTGTGTATCAAACCAAGGGAGAAAAACATAAACGTATTTACAGTTCAGCATGATACTAACATTGTGGTTTCTGCAACAGTATCTCACTGTCTGAGAGCCCATGAGGAAGTTTACTTCAGGTATACTTTGAAATTCCCATGTTTGTTATCTTATAATGCTTGTATTATATTAAAAATTTTATCAGTGTTATTCAACTGATTATGGTTACATTATTGAGTTGCAAAGTGACTGAACTCTCAGATATAACCTAATAAATACAGGAATTAATTTTCCAGAAGAGAAAAATATTTGAACATGTGGCTAATCAGAAACATTGGATGCTAACCTAACCTATCTCACTTCAGTGTAAGGAAAATTAACACTTCAGACAACTTCTCCTGAAGTATACTGTACATATTCATGACACTAAAACCCAAAGGGCTTAAACACAGAAGAAATGCAAACATAGAGAAACCTAATTTCATGCACAGCGTCACACTGTGTTTTTTATTATTCTGCAAATTTCTTCACACCCTTTGTCATGAAGGATGTAAATGTGCCCTATTCATTATAACTCCCCCCATGAAATCACTGACCAGCCTATGTCTCTGATCCAAATGTAGACACCTGCTAGAAAGTCCAGTTTCATATACCAGGGTGAGGAGGAGACAGGCAGCAGGAGAGTGGTGTCATCAACAGAATCACACAGCAAGTAGATTTCTTCTTCCCTCCTCCTCTTGCTCATATTATCCCCTTGTCCTGCAGTGGTCAGGTCACCAACTCCAAACCCAGACTTCTGCCGCACCACCAGGAAATACCAGCTGCGGTTCCTGGGTTAGGCTATCGGAAATTTCTGTCATAGTGGTGCTCCTGGACATGGGCTGCAGAAGGATAAGTATGGATATGGAGAGGAATTGCTGCAAACTGTGGTCTTGCCTGGCAAGGGTTGCAGCAGAGCCGCCTGAAGACCCTATGGTATTGTATTTGCAGTTCTGTGGATGAATGGTGTGTTTTACTTTCTTAACAGACACACTTGAGGACAGGGCAATTCTTGCTTCCTGCAGCTTTCCCATGTGCTCAAGCCATACAGGCTCCATCTGGGTCCAGGAGAGGCAGATCTCTTTTACATAAGCTCCCCTAGACCCAGAATGGTTTCTCCACATTCCAAGAAGGAATGTGAAGAAAGGCACTGCAGGAAAGCTCCTGGTCCAGTTCAGCTACAAGATGCTAAAGCTGAGGAGAGGAGGTACAACAAGGCAGTACCACCATCTGCCTCTGCCAAAATCATAGTGGGTCTGCTGCAGCTGAGTGGGCACTCAAGGGCGAGTTTGGAGGGAGAGGACCATGCTTCTTCATGGTTGCTTCACCAGAGGGCCAAACCATTTGCACTCCTCTGTGCATTCTCAGCCTCCTGCAGCTGGGTACCCTATCTCGTCTGCAAGAGCACTTCACTTGGGCTACCTTTGAAAGTAACTCATGGGATGCCTATGTGAGATTTTTCACCTTCTCTCTAAATACGAGCATATGTATGTGTATTTTAACCTGGGGAAATCTCCTGTGGTCTTTCACACTGTCCCAGGTGTGGTGGAGCCAGCCGGGCTGGTGAGACAGGGAGCAGAGAAGCTCTTGGCAGGGACTGCTAGGGGTAGAAAACCTTTGTAGTGCAAATTGCTACTCTTCTTCATGTACAACAGCTTGCTGAGATGGAGGGATGAAATGAAACGCGTGTTTGGAAAGGGCAGAGAGGTGTACTGCAAGGAGTGCCCAGGAGGGACAGCATGAAGCAATGGAGACGATCATGGTACATTGGAGAACTATGGGGTGCAGCTGGCCTGAAATGGACAAGGTACAGACTGGGAGGTGGCATTTGTTGTGCTGCTACTGCGTGCTGGGTTTGGCTGGGATAGAGTTAATTTTCTTCACAGTAGCTAGTATGAGGCTATGCTTTAGATTTATGCTCAGAAGAATGCTGATAATACACTGATATTTCTAGTTGTTGCCAAGCAATGTTTACATTAATCCAAGGAGTTTTTCAGTTTCTCATACTGCACCTGTGTTCCCAGCTTCTTCTCTACAAGAAGTTGGGAAGGGACACAGCCAGGACACCTGGCCCAAGCTGATCAAAGGGACATTTCGTGCCATAAGATATCATGCTCCATATATATGTTGGAGGAGTTAAATGGGAGGGTCTGACACTGAGGGCTTGAGTGTCCGGCTCCCTCTCCCTCTCCCTCTCTGTCTCTGGCTGTCACTGCTCAGGAACAGGCTGGGCATCACTTGGTGAGTGGTGAGCTGTTGTTTTTTCCCTGTTATTTTCATTATGTAGTAGTAGTATACATAGTAGTGGTAGTAGCAGTTTTATTAGCATTGTTAGTATCATTACTATTATTAGTGTAATTATTTTATTTAACTTATTTTCAGTTATTAAACTGTTCTTATCTCAACCCATGGGTTTTCTTACTTTTTCCACCAATTCTCTTCCTTATCCCACTGGGGAGGGAGGGAGATGAGCAAGCGGTTGTGTGGTGCTCAGTTGCTGGGGCTAGACGTCGACTCACAGCATGGCAAGGTGACCAGACTCCTGAGATGCCTTAAAGCCCCTGAGCGGTTGTGGCTTCCTGAGAAAGGGATGAGCTGATGCAAGCAAGGCAAAGAGACGTAGGGCTGTTTGAAACAGCAGGATCAGGGCTTCACATCCTGTAGGTACCACTGAGAGCTGCACACATGCTGGCAGGGGATGAATTTCTCCCTCAGCATAAAGCAAAGTAATCATGTATCTGCTCTGATTTATGTCAAGATACCTGCATTCCTACAGATTCTCCCTGATAGCTGGAAACAACCAGCACCATGATGCATGTTAGTGAGTACAAGGGTCATTACCTTCTGCTTTCCTCCAGCAGTAAAACATTCGCAAATGCTACATTTTGATTTACAGAAGTGAACAGGATTGTTTTTTAACCGCTGTACCAGAGACATTCTACACTACAACAACAACAGAAAACAGGCACTATACTTACCTAAAAGAGCTTTCTAAATGACATGTATTATTTGGCTTTTGTATTATAATTGTTATTCATAATTAATGGAAATGCAGCGTTTTCCACTAATGGAAAACAACCACTGCAAAGAGCACTTTGATTGCATTATATTTATTACCCATCTTAGGAACTAAAAACGCACTTAACCTGTAATTAAGGTTACACAATAAAAGCTTTGTAAATATTGCAATTGGAAAGTGTCCTCTCCACATCACATAATACCATTAGGCAAAATTATTTGCTTTAAGGAATGTCTCTTTGAAATGAGTTTTTTGGGGTTTTTTTCTCTGAAGGAAATGAAGGGAAAAAAAACCTTAAATACAGCAATGCCTTGTTTGTCCACAGCCTTCACACTTACTTGGCAAACACCGCATGCTTAATCAATGTTGCATGTGAGCAGTAGTACAAAACAACATGTGGTGGTCTGAAACTTCTCTCACTGTTGAAGAGATGAGGAATGGAAGGAAATGGGGAAAAAAATCTGATGGGCATACACTATTTTTAAAGAAAAATCTAAACATTTTTGCCTGAGGAGTGCCCCACTGTACGGTAGTATACAACAAAGTGGGAAAGGGTGCCTGCTCCATGCTGTATGAAGGGGTAGTCACTCTTGATTTTGCCCAATTTCTGTTCACCTTTACTGCCCTTGGGCATAACGCAGTCACTTAATCCTGTTTTTCAGGCTTTATACGGAATATATGGATGCTAGTACTCTATAGAGCAGAGAGGATGAGTGCAAACATCATACTCTTTTCTCACAGTGCCCTCTGAATAAGGCCTCACCTGACCCCACCACACATAGCTGATACCCTGCCAGTAACACTGAAACAGTCGTATTCCACAAGAAGTGCCATGACTTACTATCTTGCTACCTGCCTAAACAAGTGCTTAGAGTGTTTCTTATTTTTGTGATATTTGGTAACACAGTTTGAGCTTAGAAAAGCTTCATATTTCGGTTTCAAAAAGAGGAAGGAGACCAAGTGACATGAATAAATCTCAGTTCTTTGCATTGTTTAAAAAAAATAAAATTCTCAATCTCAAAAGCAGTATCATTTTTCTTAGGAGTAATGAATATCAAAGCCTTAAGCTCAAATATTTAATCAGTGTACTCCAAAGAGTCTTCTAGTGATGATTCGTCTTCCAGGTATAAGGAATTATTTATAATATACATAATAACCTAAAAAATAATCTTTTTAAAATTAATTTTTGCCCTTTTGTTTTTAGGATTTTGGCCTGACCTCCCAGTGGCTTGATTCAGTAAATAAGTTTGAAAATCATAAACAACCTAGAACCAGAGTTCAAAGGAAAACAACACTGACTGTAATGTTTCTGGTGTACTTTGGAGAATGCATATTACCATGTTGATGAACTGCACATGCCATGTGCTTATGGAAGCAATTTCATTCCTAGTAATCTTGAGGGAGAGAGGAATTTTGTATTACAAAGCCATGCCCTGATATTATATGAACAAGTAACAAGGAAGGGTTGGGTGTACCCAGGAAGCCAGACTTTGGTGACATTAACATTTATCTTTGTTACTCAGCTGTCCCAGTGTTAACAGGAATGGTGGCACCAGTCTAGGTAAATGCTCCTTTTAGGTTATCTAAATTTGCTCTGAGCTGAGTTACAAACTATTATTGCAGATTACTGCTTCTGCATTAACGTCTTACACCTTTTTCTGGTGGAGCTTCACCACTGGACATCAGGGTTGGGAGGGATGAACAACCATGTTGCTGTAGCTGCAAGCAAGACTTTTTAAATTATTTGAGACCTTTGAAGGTCTGATAATAAGATTGATTACATGGTCCAGACTGCAGATCTCTCATGGCCACTGTTTAATACATTTTTTTTAGAAGTCTGCACCACCCTTTAACTGGAATAATTTGTGACTGAACCTACATTGATGGCTCAGTGAAAATGCGGCAGGACAGAAGATGCTACAGCAGGAATTTGGGCAAATTTGTCCAGAAATTCCTCGGTGTTTCCTGCCATAGCACTGCTTCCAGTTAACTTTTTTTTTTCCTTCTTAAATGCAAACTTTCCTTTTAATACAACCACCTTGTACAGCAGATTTAGTTGTTTGTTAACAAAGCAACAGCAAAAAAACCCACATTCACTCCATTTCAGGCATCCCTGCTAGGTGTCAGAATATCTTTTGCTCTCCAGGCTGTGCATTTATTGAAAAATAATGGCAGGCAAATTGTCTTAATTTTCTGACCTTCTTTGTAAAGTTCTACCCATGTAGATATGTTATGAAAATTTAAAAGAAAAACCAAAGGTGTTTGACATTCAAATTTAAAAAAACCCCCTCATTTTAAAAAGTTGATGTAGAAATATCTCAGCTAAATCCAACTGGCTTCACCTGATGTGCCTCAAACTCTCCCTTTCCACAGTAATCTGGCTGCCATATCTTGTTCTCATTGCTGTTCTCCTTTTGCCTCAACAGGGACATGTTCTCCACTGAGCAAAACCGCAGAATAAACAGGTGATATTTTAATAAAAATATCTGCTAAGCAGTAAAACAAATATTTTCACTAGTCACTGTCCATCACAGCTGTCAGAATTGACCACAGCAGCCAGCCCCTCAGTTTGTCTTCAGTCCTACCGCTCCCCACGTAGTGGTAACAATCCTGCAGTGTGATGATGCAAAATTCAAACTCTTTAGAGATTAGTCATAGGTCGTATCACACTAACAGTCATTCTGGCTCCAGTTTAATCTAAGTATTGGTCTAATATTTTTCTTTTAAAGTCCCCAGTGGATATGAGGGCTCCATCATGCTGTACACAAAAGTAGGACCTACTTGAAAGAGTTTATATTTATACAAGGAAGAACACTGAAAAGTAGTAAAGTGACATGTAGATGGCGTGACCTGATCCAAAACTTTACAGCATATCAGAAAATGCATGTCAGGATACAGACTTTTTCACTCACCATTTTCAGCCCAATCTGAAGATGACACCATATCTCTAGACTGAATGATAAGTAAAGGTAGATAAAGTTCTCTGCAGGAATTAAAAAAAAAAAAAGGGGGAAAAAAGGAATCATTTAGGCCACCTATATTGTAAAAATAATAGGATTCAGACTGATCATTCTGCAAGTATCATATGCTGGGTGTTAAAGTATTAGTAATTATGGAAAAACAAAGGCCATAAAACTGCAGGGAATTTAAAATTTACATTTCACTCAATTTTAAAAAATTACCTGAACAATTTTTATTTAAAGATGAGACTGCAAATGATCATCATTAAATGTTTTTTGAGAACAGAAACCTGGATGACATAACAGATGTAATTGCACTTCATACTAATTAACTGAGAATTTTTGTCAAAATTAATTAGCATCCTATTGGGCACATGAAGTTAGATAAAGCATGGTTATAAAAACAGATTTTAATGGTAATGAACAGTGAGGAATTTTAATGCTCTGCACTGTCATTAGTGGTCTGTCCCCAAAGACAAGAGTTTTGCTAGATTATCCTAGATTCACAAAACTGGGAGTGTAATATGCATTTCTCTTGTCATTTTTGTAGCAACTAAAAGGAAAAAAACCAACCAACCAACCAAGCTAACGAACCAGTAAGGTATTGTTTGTACTTAGTTCTACTATGTAGTTTAATTATTGAGTTCTTTCACCTTTTATACCAAGAATTCTTTTGGGGATGAGCAGCCAGTCCACTGCAGTATGTCCAGTGAGCTAAGTTGGAGAGCAGGACAAGTCATCAGATGACAGTAGTGAATGCAAAGGCCTTCAATTTTGCCTTGGTCTTCATCTGTTCTCATCCCTTGATCTTCAGTGCCCTTCTGGTTTCACCTGGATACCCTAAGACTCTGTCATAAAGATGAATCTCATAAAAGCCACCATTTGAGGCTTATCAGCCCGCCATCCTGAGCAGTGCAAATGCAAATTTTTGGCATGCACCCAAGGTTCATTTTGCATACATTATTTGGTAGAGTCAAAGAGACACGGTGTAAAAATGACATTGTGACAACTCCAGATTATTTGTCACACAGGTGGGTGAATCAGTATTGGATACCCTTTGACAGCATGGCCACAGAAAGTTACAGTTACCCGTCCAGTTGATCAATGGAAGCCAGAAGCTGTGAGGGTTTTGTGCTTTAGAAAAGCTGTTGATACTGTCTCTCACAGTGGCCTTCTGGTCAAAATGTCCAGCACAGAGCTAGACAAGTCCATCATATGTAGAGTGAGCAATTGACTGATGTGCCAGGCTCAAAGGGCTTACACCAGGCTGGCACTCAGTCACCAGTGGGGTTTTCCAGGACTCGATTTTAGGGCCAGTGCTCTTCCATGTGTTTTGTAAATCATCTGGAAGCATGAGTTGAATGTACATTATGTAAGTTTGCCAATGATACTAAATTAGGAGGAGCTGTGGACTCCCTTGAGGTTAGAGGTGTTACAGAGAGATGTAGACAGACTGGAGAGCTGGGCCATCACCAGCACTGGACCATTTCACAGGAGGAAGTACAGGATTCTTCACCTGGGACAAGCAAATCCTGAGTATACATACCAACTGAGGGACGAGAGGCTGGAGAGCAGCCCCACAGAAAGAGGTCTGGGGTTTAGGGTTGATAGTAAGTTGAATATGAGCCAACCGCATGCCCTGGCACCCCAAATGGCCAACCCTGTCCTGGGGTGCTACAGGCACAGCATCGCTAGCTGGGTGAGGGGGTGTTTATCCCACTCTACGCTGCACGGCTGTGGCCCCCCGGCATACTCTGTGCAGTTTTGGGTGCCGGTGTGACAAGGCAGACGATATGGACTCCAAGACAACTCTATTAGAGTTATAAAGTGAAGCCGTTTATTGCCTCGTTGTCTGCGCTTATATACAGTATTTTTATCTGTCCACGTGCACATACGCAAGTTGATTGGTTACATCTGTTTTGCCATAAGCTGTCCATGCGCTCTAAGCTAATACATGATTGGCTATCCCATACTCCGCTTTTCTCTGCCAAGAATTTGCTGATCCCCTTTATCTTTGTTTCTTCCTTTATCATTCTCAAGTATGCTTCAAGGCCGTGCAGGCAGTTTGCAGCCTACTCCAGCTCTGTGTAGCTTTGTTCGCCAACATATCTGTTCTCCTGTAAGAAATCTCCCACACCAGTGTATCAGAAGGCCATCAGGCTATTACTGTCCAGAGGAGGGTGACCAAGGTGGTGAAAGGTCTGGAGGCAGGACGTATGAGAGTGTCTGAGGCCAGTTGGTTTGTTCAGCATGGAGAAGAGAAGGCTGAGGGGTGACCTTGTCGCAGTCTGCAACTGGGCAGCAGCAGAGGGAGAGGTGCTGGTCTCCTCTCTCTGGTGACCAGTGACAGGATGAGCAGCAACGGAATGAAGATGTGTCAGGGCAAGTTCAGATCGGATATTAGGAACAGGTTCTTCACGGTGGGGTTGGTCGGTCACTGGAACAGTCTCCTCAGGGAAGTAGTCATGGCATCAATCCTGGATGACACATTTAGTCATATGGTTTAGTTTCAGGTAGTACTGCAAGGAGCAGGGAGTTGGACTTGATGATCCATATGGGTCCCTTATGTGACCTTATGAGCCACAACGAGAGATACCACTCTTCCGGGACAGAGTATTGCCAATGTTGCTACAAACCCATATCCATTCCGGTCTGGGTGTGGACTCTGATCACCTGTTACCACTCTTGAATTTGTCCTCTAATTTTTGTTGGTATCTCTAAATCTTTCCATTGCAGAAATAACTTGGAATGACTGTAGGCCATTACGAAGAAATTTCAAAATTACAAAAAAAAAAGAAAATTGTGAGCCACAAATGAAACTGACCTATTCAGCTACATTGCATTTTCTTTTCTGTCATTGTCTGGTTGATTATGCCCATGTTGTCAGTCATCACAAGGTTTTGAAAGCATAATACTTTTTCTTAAGTAGGTTTTCTTTTTCTTAATTCAAATAAAGGGGAGGGAGAAAGTTTGAACAAAATTTCATATATTTGCTAGTATGATAGTGCATGCACATGATATTTTAAAAATTATAGACAGATTGAATGTACAGGTTACTGTTTCTTTCATGTTCTGACAGATTTTTAAATATAAAATGGGACTGTGTTCTTTAAAATATCATTTTCTTAGCCATGAAGAAATACATAGAGTAATATAAAAAGAGAGGACATAATATTTCTATCTGTAGTCTTTATTGTGGCCTGTCAGTTACAATCCATGATCTTCATGACATATTAGTGGCAAATATGCTCTCTTTGAATGAAATTCTGTCATCTCTTGAGTAGACAGAGATATCCATATTGCAGTCACTCAATACAACTGTAGGTGGGTTAAAATGTTTTACATCCCTACATGTCATAAACATTGGGAAACTTTCCTAGTGGGAATACCAGTGAAGATTCTGGGGCCTGGGGGGAGGGGGAGAAAAGACAAAGAACAGTGAATTTCTGCAGATTTGATTCCCAGTCCCAGTATCTGTTAGCTACAGATACCATTTGAACGATGGGATCCCTCCCACAAATATTTCTTTCAAAGAAATGAATTTGAAAGCTGTGACTTTAAAAATCCCTCCTTAAAATTCACAGGCAGGGCGTGTGGTCATTCGAGCGAAGAATTTTCGACTACTATTGTAAAACAGTTTCTAGTGGTTTCTAAGAAAAGTGTGAACTGGAAGTACAACAAATCACAAACCATGTGTGTGTGCTGGGCACTGGGGATGTTCAACACATTCATCCACAGTCATGTACTGGAGTAACAATAATTCACAGTGCAAAGAGAAAGTCACAAGAAGTTGAGGGAACAGGAGATCTACAAAAATTCCAGTCAGAGTGTCTAGTCTGCATCCTGGAATTCAGTAGGATGGATATCCTCTGGAGACATCAGCCTTGCAGAGTAACTTCACAGAGCTATTGAAAAGGGGAGGCAGGGAGTCTCTATTGAAAGGTTCGCATCTCCTAACTGTAACTTCAACAGTGATTTTCACTAGCTCTGTCCCATTCAGCAGCTGAGGTGGTTCATGTACAGCAGAATGGAGGTGGGCATCTCTGTTCATCTCCTCCTTGCAGTAGTGTCCTGGTACCTTCACTCACATACCCGCTTAGGCCGAAACAGATGGAGACGATGTTCTCTCCTTAACACCCCTGAACAGGAATACTTACTGGTTCAAGGGCCACAATAACATTTTCCTTTCTCACCAAGTCCTGACTATGTAACAGTGAATGCCTTCTGCAGTTCTATAAGCAGGCTGAGAAGAAGGTTGATGCCCCTGCAATGGATTAATATGGTTATTATTAGAAGAATAAATGTACCATGTCATGGTTTAGACCTTGTCAGCAAGTAAGCACCACACAGCCACTCACTCACCTTCCCCTTCCCTCAGTGGGATAGGGGAGAGAATCGTAGGAAAAAGATAAGAAAACTTGTGGGTTGAGATAAGAACAGTTTAATAATTAAAAATAAATGAAATAAAGTAATGATACCAATATTAATACTAATACTATGTAATGAAAATACTATTACTACTACTAATATAGTGAAAAAAGAAAAGAGGCAAGGAAAAGAATAAATGGTACAGCTGCTCACCACCAGCCAACTGACATTCAGTCAGTTCCTGAGTAGTGATTGCCCCTCCTGGCTAACTCCCCCAACTTATATACCAAGCATATTTGATGGCATGAAAAGTGCCTTTGGTCAGTTTGGTCAGCTGCCTGTCTGTGTCTCCATTGATCTGCATGGTTCCCTTCAAGCAGTCAAAACAAAATTACTATGAGTGAAAGTACCACAGTCCAGCCCTGAACAGTCTGATTGGTCAAATCTGGGTTTTTTTGTGATTTTTTTGTTATTTATTTCTGTCAAAATGGAATAAAAATGTCCCTGTCATAGTACTTAATATACACATAACTGTAGGTACTTAGCTTGTTCACATCCATATTACTAATTCTATGTTTAAAGCTAAGAAACTGTAAAAATTGTTTTTGAAATACTATTTTCCGAGGAAAAGGAAACTTCAACAGACACAGTAATTCAGTTTTTCCCTAGAAATCCTACAATGTCTCAAAGTCCATATAGCAGCAAAATGGTGTCTGCTGGATCAGCAATAACTGTATGAGAATATGCATAACATTTTATGTGGATGTCATTTACAGAAATGCCAAGGAAGATTTCTGGTAAACTCCATCTTTGTAAAGATTTACAGTGAAAACTTACAATCAAATAAATGCTATTGCAGAATTACAGACAGAAAGAGAAATTAAGAATCTGGAGTGAAACACTTTACATCTCTGTAGGTATCTTAACCTTAAACTCCAGAAAGTGTTAGACTATTTTGCTTCCATGTGTGAAGATGTCTTGCTCTTTTAAAGGTTCAGTTCACCTCTTAATCTCTGGCCTTCCAGGAAAGTAAGGTTAACTCTGAAGGCTGGAGTCCTGGCACTTCAAATTATATTGTCTGAGTAAAACAGTAATTGAGATAAGCCCTTAGCAGGAATAATTTTTCATTAAGTGAGGTTTACAGAATCGACAATTCAGGAAAGAAACTCTTGTTTCATTCACACTTCCCTTACCTACCTTCTCCAATCTTGGGGTATAAAAACACAGAAATACTATAAGGAACACACACACAAATGTAGGTGTGGTGTAGGCTAATGTAGGCTAAAGAGATAATGTAGGATGCTATAAAAAGTTTTTAACAATGCTGTCTGCACAGAAAGATTGGGCTTTTTAAGTTCATATTGGAAAATTTACATTGCACTCCATTATGTTATATAATGTATGATAACAGGATTCTGGTATTACCACTCCACTAATCCTGTCACTTTGGATTCTCATTTCTGGATTTATGATGTATTTATTGGAGCACAATCAAATCCATTTATTTTGAGAAACTGTCTTCATGCAGGAGGAACACTTCTCATATTATATGCGGGAGCATGAAATTTTGTTACAGAACTGCTCATTGCATCTTTGCACATTCAGTAAATCAGAATGCTCTGATTTAGCCTGCAAAGATTAAACAAGATACATTTCTCGCATCCTTTCAGTTTTCGTGACACTTAAGCTCTGCTGTTAGATTAATTTTAAGAACAGAACCTCACTGCAGCTCCAATAGGTGATGGAGAATAAAACACAGCAGATGGGTTCTTGCCAGGTGGTGTCATCTCCATGGTCCATATTTCAAATGTGTCGAACTTGCGAGTAGGTACAGGTCACATGTGAAGACTCTACAGGCTATCTTCAGCTTCCTAGTTACTTTTGTTAAGATCTCCTCCCCAGATGGAAGAGATAATGTTTTATGGATATACACCGTATGCCAGATGGAGGAATAATTCTGACTTTGCTGTTGTTGGGCCGGGGAGGTGGGAAATCTTCAGAAAGGCTGTGTCCAGGAAGCCCAGGGCTGCAAACTGACTGCTGAGGAGCCTGTCTCCCCACTGCTTCCACAGGAAACCTGACTCACCTACATCTAAAGTTAACCGTTGTTAACATCTCATTTAAGCACACTGGTAGATTCTATTATAAACTACAAAAATAATATTCAAAAGCCTTCAAAATAGAAGCAATAGTGGGGCCAAGGTCCTGTTTCAGACTGTTGCTATTTAGAGTAGACAATTTTATTTTATTTTAGTAGACAATGTTTTCAGGATTAATACCGGTGGTAAATCCTGCCATGGGCCAGCCCACACATATTTGAAACTGTAGTGTTCGTTTCTCTTCCATATTAGTCCCACACATGTTCTATAAATAATTGGTGTGAAAGTGTAAGTTTATACTTTTAAACTAGATGTAACTATTTGCATTTGAGGCACTAAATTTCCTTAAGGTACACACCATTACAGCTTCATGAGTGACTAACTCCAGACAGCAGTGTGAAATTGTGTGTGGAGGGATTCTATAACGAGTGGTGTATAAAAGGAATCACTGAGCATAAGGAAACAGTAGACTACAATGCTAATGCAACATAAAATGAGACATCCTTGTAAAAATCCCAAGGCCCATGTAAATTCTGCTAATTTGTCCCAAACCAGAAGTTTTCCGGTTAAGTCTTGACTAAGTTCAGCAAATCCCAGAGAGAAGAGTATAAGTTTGTACCCTGTACAAACTCTCTCCTGTTATAACCTGGTCTCTCTAAGATTTTTGATGGATTGTAAAAGTCTTCTACTACATCATAAGCTAACTTTTGTTAATATATCTTTTTTTTTTTTTTTTTGTGGAATTGCATGAATCCTTCTTCTTCAGCAAATCCGTCACTAGCAGAGGTGAGCACCCATGACCAGGTAGGATGTCTGGTTACTAGCAGATTAAATAACACTGGATTTAAAATCAATCCAGAACGTGAAAGTCGTTGTAAAAAGGGAACCAACAATTTGTGAGGTTCATGCTGATAACTCAAAAATGTGAACCAGCTTTTGCTTAAGTATGTTTACATGCAAGTAGATCTTGACATAAAGAAATATCTGTGATTAAAATTTTTCATTTACTTTACAAACCAATGACTTAGGCCTCGGGGAGTGGTGCTAACTTAAAAAGCAGTTTAGTAAGGTATTTGTATTTTTTGTTATTGTTTTCCAATTTGGGGGTGGAGGGGTTTTTTTAATTGCTTTTATTTTTTTAAGGAACAAAAAGTTTTCCTGATTTGGGTTTTTAATAGGGAAACTATTTCATGCTTTCAATTGGCATTGCCAAAAAAAAAAAAAAAAAAAAAAATTAAAACCCCGTGTCAGACAGAATCGGTGTTGGTTTATGCTATGGATCTGCTCTCTGATTCCTTGTTAGAATCAGAAAGTACTTTAGCATGTGTAAGGCCCTTCTTTCCTCTAAGTTCCATCAAACATTAATTGCATTTTGGTGCACTGTATTCGTAATTCAATTGGATTAACTTGAAACACCTGAATTTATGTTTGAGTGTCAAAACAGAACTTCAGGGATACCGAGGCAATGCCTGGCTGGATGTCTGCACTGAGAGAAGCTGTCACGACAGAGAAGACAGGTGGTATTGCCAGGTAGAGGCACCTGTTCTTGGAAGCTGCTGAGGTAGTGTATCCAACAAAGAGGTTCTCTGCTCTCCTGGTAGGTAGTGTTCACATTGATGTTACATAATCCTACAAATACAGAGCACTGCTTCTGAAGCAGAAACATAGAGGTATGTTTCTTTCACCTAGCATTTTTATAACCAGCACCCTCATCAATCTGGTGCTGTGTGTCTCAGCAGAGACGTGGTCCTTCCGCTCGAAACAGACAGAACATTCACAATACTCCTCACTGAAAAAATCAGTCTTAACGCTCAAGCTCAGTTTAGTTCAGAGCAATAAAAACCAATTCATTTTATAAATACAATAAGAAATTATCCAAATCAGATTCTTAGTTGCAAACAATGAGGCAGTGTTGATTAAAAAGTATTTATATGAATTCTTTGATCACAGCAATCAGTAAAAGCAAAACTGGCACTAATCACTTCACATGCCAGTGGTTTTCCAAGGTCACCTTAAAGTAAAACTACAGAAGGTATTTGAGGATTTAACACAGTGACATTTGGCATTTTTAAAAGCAATACTTGATAGGATTATCTATATATCTTTGCCTTAAACTCACTCACTGCCTTGGTAAGAGCAAAATCAGTTGCTCTATTATAATCTCCAGGGTGTTAGAAACACACATTCTGGACTCCCTGTAATAGTCTCTGAAGTACATAAAAAGAACAATGTTTGCTCACCATTTTAGTTCTGCATGGGTAAATAGGTTGCAGATGTTATATGCTGTTTTCACACTTTTCAAAAAGCAAACTCAAAATACAAGGTCTCTTACTTGGCCAAGTACCTGTATTAAAAATATTATAAAAAACCAGTCCTACAGTTTTTCATATATGTATTCAAAAGTTTTAATAACAGTGAGCACACAAAATGACCGAGACAAAACTGCTTGCATCATATGTGTCTGTTCTTTACTGCCCTGATAGTACAGAGCAATAGTAACACCCTACATAACCAGCCTATGACCTGGGCTCATTGCTGCTTTTCAGGCTTGAGGCAGTGAAAAATTATGAAAATTAGCCATAAGACTAGATGCATTGGTTTGGAATTTTTGGGTTTTTTCTGCTCACAGTTCCACAAAACTTGCCTATGAAGACAGTGATTTCAGTGGGTCTGTCTGTATAGGGGCAGGACAGAGTGAAGTCTCCCGTAGACACTTGGATGTTCAGGTCCTGTTTTCCTCTAAAGCAGGCTGCTTCTGCACAAACTTGATGAGCAAATAATTGAAAGTAACCAAGTGACCACAGCTTAATGACATGCCACTTGCCAAGTGAGCCAAAATAACTCACCATGTCTATGGCCCTACCTATCTGCAAGTAAGAAATAAAGTGTGTTTGCTCACACTGTTGTTTTCTTCATTAGCCTAATCCATCATCAGTGTCTGGCAGGATTGTTTCACAATCACAGCCATGGCTTTATAAATAATAATCTGAATTCAAAATCTCATAAAATGGATTCTTCTTTTAAAAAACAGAGAGGCAGCTGTATCCATTTAATCTCATATACTGGTTCCTAATATTTGTGTGTGGGTTATGGATATCTTGGGACAGTATGTTTTTCCCCATTCTCACAGGTGCTAAAATAACTTGGCTGTGCACTCAACAACACCATCTGTTGCGAGAATACATGTTATGAGATCTAACAAGTATATAAAAGACACTTAGAAAAGGAGAATACACTAATGTAAAAATTCGAAGAAGAGTCTGTAAAAATAAGTTGTATTTTATTTACAATGTGTGAAATGAATAATATCAGTGTTGGAGAATGTATTCCTTAACAGTTTAAAAGCAGCAGTTTCACTTTTCAGTAGTCTGCTTTATTTCAACCAGCCTAATAAGTTAGAATCAGTACCCTCTGAATTAGTAATAATAATTATTACTACTATTATTGTTAATTACATATAACAACCCAAGCAGCCTTAATGAATCATTAAATGGCTTGGGTTGGAAGGGACCTTAAAGACCATCTAGTTCCAACTCCCCTGCCATGGGCAGGGACACCCTCCACTAGACCAGGTTGCTCAAAGCCTCATCCAGCCTGGCCTTGAACACTTCCAGGGATGGGGCATCCACAGCTTCTCTGGGCAACCTGTTCCATTGCCTCACCACCCTCTTTGTGAAGAATTCCTTCCTGATGCCTAATCTGAATCTCCCTGCTTTCAATTTAAACCCGTTACCCCTTGTCCTGTCACTACAGACCCTTGTAGAAAGCCCTCCCTCAGCTTCCATGTTGGCCCCCTTCAGGTACTGGAAGGTGCTATAAGGTCTCCCCGAAGCCTTCTCCTCTCCAGGCTGAACAAGCCCAACTCTCTCAGCCTGTCCCCATAGCAGAGGTGCTCCAGCCCTCAGAGCATCTTCGTGGCCTCCTCTGGACTCGCTCCAACTCATCAATATCCTTCTTACACTGGGAGCCCCTGAGCTGAATGCAGTACTCCAGGTGGGGTCTCACAAGAGCAGAGTAGAGGGGGAGAATACCCTCCCTTGACCTGCTGGCCATGCTTCTCTGGATACAGCCCAGGATACGGTTGGCTTTCTGGGCTGCCAGCGCACACTGCCGGCTCATGTCCAGCTTCTCATCCACCAGTACCCCCAGGTCCTTCCCCTCAGGGCTGCTCTCCATCCGTTCTCCACTCAGCCTGTACTTGTACTTGGGATTGTTCTGACCCAGGTGCAGGACCTCACACTTGGCCTTCTTGAACCCCATGAGGTTGGGAGTGGCGCACCTCTCCAGCCTGTCCAGGTCACTCTGGATGGCAGAATATAACAGAATATTTCACAGTTCTACCAACAGAATAGAAACAATGATTTTGTAGAGCTGGATAAAGGTTTACAAGCCCCAGAACCTGTTTGCCTTTCTTTGTCCAAGTGTATCATTGGCTTAATGCAAGTGATTAACTCTCCCTACAAATGTTTTGTAATGATAAGAGATCTGCAGGACTCAGTCCTCTACCATGAAAATTCATAACTAATGATGAATATTAGAATTCGCAGTAATGTTTTTGAGATATGAGTCAGTGACGCACTAGAGCCTACTTAACCTCACGAAGTTATTGTATTAGTCTTTCATTGTGACAATGAAAGAACACCTCAGGCAGGGATGAGTGCTATGCTATACAAAAGAGATGAAAAGACAGGACATGGTCCAAAGACGTATTAATTTGGAAGTTTGTCTAGTGGAAAACAACCTCAAAAATATTACACAGTGGTTGGGCAAGACAGGGAACCGGGGAAAAAAAGAAGTCATAGTAGTCTGGTATAGGTAGAAGAGAGTGGTCTGCCATAGATGAAGTACAGCTGCTTGATAAAGATCAGATGCTGACAGCAGTTTTCTAGCTATTTCACTCTTTTTTATTGTAGCATTCAATGATCCCATGTATTCCCATGAGTAAACTGTATCTAGTGAATCCCCACGTGATAAGCATAACAGAAATGCAACATGAGTGCATCTTTTATCTTCCTGTGGCTTGAGAATTGTCAGTCTGGGTGCACTTTGTGGGAGACTAAGGCTTCATGGCTTGAGGCATTAAAGAAGACAGGAATAAAGACAAGTAACACCTTCATTCTAGCTGCCACAAAAAAATAAAAAAAAAAAAAACACAAAAAAACCCCACAACACCAACCCCACCAAAACCCAACAACAGTGTATTGGCTGTTCTTTCTATGCCCAGTTCGAGTTAACTGCACTAGCAGAGAAATACTGATTTGTGCAGGCAGGTGGTGTTTGTTTTTTTAATCTGTTGACACCACCACAGTGAGTACTGCTGTCTGAAGAAAAGGAGGCTTGGTCTCCATAGCGCACAAAAGGACCGCTGCCCCTTGTGCAATTGTATGCTAGCTAAGTCTCAGCAGCGGGGTTATCAAATTCATTGCTGGTGGTAGGACCGGGTGTGGCATTTGTCTGAGTGGACAGCCTACCCCACACTGCATGTGATCCCAGCTGTGTGCTCGTTGGCATCTGAGCTCACTGGCTTGAGCCTGCAGTGACACCTTTCCCTGCAGAGCAGACATCCTCAGTCAGATGTGGAGGTTTACTGGTTCAGTGATGGTTTCTGCATGTATTTCAACCTACCCAAGATTTTGTTAGGAGGTTTACCACTGTGGAGGACAAGGATGAATGCATGGTAGCAGACACCAAACTGCAGTTTTCTTGTCCCTGATTTTGGACAGCCTGTTCTTAGTCAAACCGATCAAGTCACCATGCAGGCAAAGGCTCAGCTGTGGAAAGAACCAACGAGGATTACTTATTGTTTTTCAGATGCTCTACTAACAGACTAAAGACAACAAGAAATTTTGAATAAACAGGATATTTGCTCAAAAGGAGCTATTACAGTAGCTGATTCAAGAGCTCTACCCTCCCCCTGCCTCTGCCAGTACAGTGGGGCACAGTAAATACAAATGAGAAATCGTTAACACAGAGTAACTAACCAGTGAAAACAAATCAGTCATGTTTTCTGGAGAGATTAGTTCTCAGGTAGTAAAATGCCATCCAAAATTACATTTTGCATAAACCTAGAGGATGACCTTGGTCATTTCTTTTGCAAGCTGAGAACAACTGACACACGCAACACAACACCCTTGTCACTTCTATTGGCACAATATAGTCAATATCAGCTGCACTAGGAGGATATTAAGGAGGTACTGTGTATTTTAATTAGAGTTCAGTTTAGCTACATGCATTTGAACAAGTTCACGATGTTTTATTATTTTGCTGAATTAGAGTGATGAATTATTTTTGAAAATATTTTCTCCTTAAATTATTTTTTAGTTATTTAAGGGAAATTAAGAAAATGAAAGGAAATATTATGCATAGATTGCTCATCTTCATGTGGCCATCCAGCAAAAAAAACGTTGCCACTAATGTGTCTAAGAAGCTTTGTTGTTTTCATATGCATTTAAGCCAACCATTTTCACAATGATATTTTTAAATCTCAAATTCCTAAAGAACCATGTCCTCTAATAATCCATAACTAGCATGTTTTTAACTTTCAGTCTAGGTGAAAACCAAATTAAAAGTGTAACACATTTCTAGTTTTATGGCTTTTTAAATTAAAAGGTTAACAATAATTTCTGCAGCTTTAAGTATAAAAATGCAAAGAAAGCAGCAGAAGTGCTTTTCAGTGAATCAAACCCTATGAGTGAGCTGGAAGCATCTCACACCCGGTACCCATGGTACCACAAACCACAGCTACAAATGTTTTGAGGAGCCCCAGGACAACATGGAGGGAGCCAGAGTTGCCAATGTGCCACCAGCTGCTGCCAAACCACAGGGCATTGGGCACCCACCGTGGAGCGACCACTGCCACTGTGCAGTGCTCAGATGATACTAGTTCAGGGGACCCAGAGCCCTGCACAGGTGGCTACTGCCCACTAATGTGCGTGAAATCACTCAATAAGCCACCCGTGTACCAGGCCACTAAGGGTAGCCTTTGCCACGATACATTATCTCTTGTTTTCTTCCCTTCGGAAGTAATAAGAAAAATTCTGAAAATGGGGACAGTAATACAGACCTCCTTGCCATGCACTAATCATGCCGGGGAGCACTGGGTTGTGGTTGAGAGCACTGTGAGATGTACAGCAGTGCCAGTATCAAAGACTGATACCAATTTCAAAGAGTTCTCCAAATCTGCTGACTGTAGTGGTGACTCTGGTAATTCATACTTTTTCAACAAAACTTTCAAAGTCTAGAAAACATACACAGTGTCTGACACAGAGTGGGACTGCATGTGATCCAGGGCATGAAGATTCAAGCTTTTTCCTCCTTTCTTTCTGTCACAAAGTCCCTAATGCTAAGCTGGGCTCCAAATGCTCCAATTAGACCAACAGAGAGGGCACTTGTCACTTCAGTCACAATCCAAAGATCACCAAACATGTGAGACAATTTCCATCAGCTTCAAAGATCATTGGATAATCCCCTACACTGATTTTTAAAACGTTATTGTAAGACCATTGACTTCAGCTGTACAAAGTGTACACACAAGGAAAAGCAAGCATAAATTACCTATATTCTGGCAAAACTGGAAGAAAAATTTCTGGGAGCACACCCAAAACAATAATAAAAATTTTGGACAAATGTAAAGGTGATTCTGTCTGTGAAGTTCCGAGCTGAGATTAGGTTTCATGAGCCTTTACAGAAGGAAAGTCAAAAACAAACTGTGTTTTTCTGGTGTTGGGGTTTTTTAAATTCACTAATAACCTGGTGATTTTGTGGTTGTTTAGTTCTGCTTTGATTACATGCCAGAAGTTAAGAATCCTCACCTTTTTTACGTCGTAATTGTTATATGTGGGAGGCTTACATCTAAATCCCAGATGCACATAATGTCAAATGGACTAAGAAAAGGTAGAAAGTGCCTGCAGGGCTCAGAAAGTTTGCTACACTGCACTTTCCAAGATAATTGAGGTTATACTGCTTGTGAAGCAAAATAAAAACACATCCCCAGATGCGACATGTTAGAGCTGTAGATAGTAGATTATTAACATATCCTCCTACTAATTCAGTGGGCAGCATGGCAAAATCATAGAATCAGAGAATGGTTTGGGTTGGAAGGGACCTTAAAGATCATCTAGTTCCACCCCCCCTGACATGGGCAGGGACACCCTCCACCAGGCCAGGTGTCTCAAAGCCTCATCCAGCCTGGCCTTGAACACTTCCAGGGATGGGGCATCCACAGCTTCTCTGGGCAACCTGTGCCAGTGCCTCACCACCCTCTCCGGGAAGAATTTCTTCCTGATATCTAATCTAAATCTCCCCACTTTCAATTTAAACTCATTACCCCTTGTCCTATCACTACAGACCCTTGTAAAAAGCCCCCCCACCCCCACCCCGGCTTTCTTGTAGCCCCCTTCAGGCACTGGAAGGCTGCCATAAGGTCTCCCCGGAGCCTTCTCTCCTCCAGGCTGAACAAGCCCAACTCTCTCAGCCTGTCCCCATAGCAGAGGTGCTCCAGCCCTCTGAGCGTCCTCGTGGCTCCTCTGGACTCGTTCCAACAGGTCGATACCCTTCTGATGCTGAGGGCCCCACAGCTGGACGCAGTATTCCAGGTGGGGGTCTCAGTGTTAAAAATGTTAAAAAAAAAAAACTGCAACAGGTTTAGATTCAGCACCTTAAAACAACATGCATTTCTCCTGTATTGCGGGTAACTCAGTCGCAGTTTCGGTCAGCAATCTCAGTTGCTTGTATCCAATATCTCTTCCAAAGCCTGCCACAGCTCTTCTATTCATTCCAGCTCTGCAGTCATCCAGCCACCTCTTCCTTACCCAAAATAATGCACATTTTTAAATAAAAAATCATGCTAATCCAAAAGAGGAGTGCTATTTAGGATAGGCATCTGTTTGACTATTTTTCACTTCCCTAGGACTGAGCAATAGTTTAAGATTACTTTTGAAAAACTACAGATACAACATATCAAGGAAAATACAAAGCCCCAAGTTGTACAGAGCTGTGGGTATTATAGATGACTGAAATTCCAACCATATTAGTCCGTCTCCGGTCCACAAAACCTTGCTATGCTTGTTTTTAAGGAATCAATGAAATTATCGTTTAGTCCTGAACTGCTAATACTTTCCAGAGCTTAGTCATCTGAACCAGACTGGTACAAAGGCACCTACGTCCTCTGCAGAACAATCGTTTAGGATTAACAAAATGGGTGAAGGGTGTGGGGGAGTTGTGGTGGTTGTTTTTTTAATACATTTTTTTTTTAATGTTAGAAAAGAAATCTTTTGACAGACAGAATGAAGCTTAAGCCTTTGAAAAATAAAAACCTGCTGGTGATTGTACATGCCTCTTTCCCAATAAATTAATTATAAAAGATATCTGAAAAAGATAGACATTGTTCTCTGCCTCCTTAGTTTGAGGGGATTTAAATTACGTCACCCCCTGCCTACAACACTGAGATTTCCAGGGTTTGGGATAGTCAAAACCCACAGGGATTCCCATCCCTTCTTGTTGAATCTGTGGCATAGAACAAGACAAAAGTTAAAATTCATGAGGCTAAAATTAAGATAAGCAAGAGTGAGTAATACTGAAATCTGTCATCTGGGGCAGGCAGCTGGGAATGAAAAGTCCTCTGTTTTGAATCCTCCCTTCAGGTCTATGTATTATTTATAATAAATAGTCAGATTTTATTGAAATAATTATATGGGGGGGGGGAAGGGGGGGGAAGGGAACACAACCACCTTTCTTTGCTAACTTATCTCTTCCTCTAACGATCACACTTCTGCATGCAGATGAAATTATTCATCAAAACAGAGCTGCAGCCATGCTGGATCGTTCTGAAGTTTGATGGATTTGATTGTCAAGATACAACCCACAGCATCAGCCAAATGCAGACACCCAGGAAAGAGCAGAGGAGCTGAGCCAGCAGAGATGATACTTCTCTGTGTACCCTCCCAGCCATGAACAGTCAGTGACAGGGTATGGTTTCTATGTCTTCATTAATCCTGAAAATAGGTCCTAAAATTCACCCCAGTTATGTTTAGGTATCTAAATTCTTCTGTTGCTCTGGCCCTAGATACTCAGCTGTATTACCAAATCAGTGCACGAGAGGGTGTGAAATGAATCAGTGCATTCTTTTTGGTGTGAAATGTCTGTACTTGGAGTCTCAGTGGGATGCCCTGGAGTGCTCCCTGGAGTGGTCTGAGCGTCAAGAGGTTTCACTCTGGGTGGAAGCAGACTGCATCTGTGCACCTGGGATGATACCAACAGGGACATGCCACATGGAGTGTGGATGTGCTGAGTGCGCTGCACATCCACAGCACACATCTAGGATTGAGAAACAGCATCAGCATCACTGCAGGCAAAGATGGCATGAATGTGTCCTTTCTTCTGGGCCCCACTCCAAATGCATGTGCACTTACTGAAGCCTGAGTAGTCTAATTATATACACCTCTTTAAAAAACTCACCTGTAAAATGTATTCCATCTGTATAATCCCCGCAGACTGTGACCTTCTAACAGAGGAATTACAGAAGGGTAGGGAAAAGAGGCAGAAGTGCAATGAATCATGATAAGAGCTGTAACTGCAGAAAAGCCTAAGCATGTTAAAAAAAAAGTAATTAATCAGAACATTACTTTCAATTAAAATTTAAATATTGGACTACTTAGACAGAAAGTGTTCTCAGAAAGGCAATTTTAGAGATATGTACAGACTAACTCATCTGCAGATTCAAACAATTCGTTAATAACTTGAGCTTTCTTATTTTAGAAAATATTAAATGTATGCTAAATAAAAAAAGACATCCAACCTCTGTATGGATCAGGAAGTATTAAGGGACCATTCACTTTTGGGTCCACAGTGGTTAAATGCTGATCAATGTAAACAGATGCTTTAGTTAGTAAGGGTAGAAATAAACACGTGGTTGTGGCCTGAGTCATAAACATGTATGTCAGTGAGAACTTGTTTTGCTTTCAGCTGATCTCGGGTAACCCACTCAGCACTAATCCCAGCACAAATTGAACCCAGCTATCTCAAACTTCCCTCAGGATAGTAAGATATAATATTCACAGAACACCACATTAGCAGCATTTACTTCTGACACGCTTTGAGAAGAATCTGGTATAACTCAGTTCTCATTGTCCCTTGGCATTTGCAATAGGTTATGCTAATGGAATAAACTGAATTAACATTTGTCCAGCAATTATCTAACATGTGCTGAAAACTTTTCTATTCCAGGGTCTCTTATTGTTTCAGCCTCCAGCCTTAATACCCCAGTCAGGATGAATACACTCCTTAAGAACAGTGGCTTCCCATCAGATACCAAATAAATGCTAACCATCAGTATTTCATAAATTCGAGTCTGCAGTAGTGACCTTTGTCAGTATAGTAACCTGCACAACTTGTTCTCCAATATTTTTTTTTATATTCTTGACAGTTATTTTGAGATCACAAGAATCAAGGCTTAACAAGTAATCTTTGTCAATTAAAGACATTGAGGAATCACCTTTTAAGGACTCATAATGACACTTCAATTTACCTGCAGGCTATGTTTAATAGAGTAAGTCTCAGGGAGTAAGCTGGAGAACATCAACCAGGCAATCATAGAACTGGAGAAAAGACATGTAAGTCATTAAGACAGAAAAGTAAGAGTAGTTAATTTCGCACTTTGGAAAGCAGGGGAAAAAAAAGCATATATATTCACTTATGTATATATACTCACATTATTATTTTATGTGAATTATTAAACTGTTCATATCTCAACCCACAAGTTTTCTTACATTGTTCCTCTGATTCTCTCTACCATCGCAGCGGGGAGGTGGGAGGTGAGGAAGCGGCTGTGTGGTATGAGCTATTACTCCGATCTCTCAGCAGCATCATGGATTGCTTGTATGTACAGAAGTGAGAGCTATTAAACAGGCCCAAACATATTCAGTGAGTGCTGAAAATATTAACCATTACAGGGGGTCATCCTACATTCCATTTTGCCAATTCACAGGGTCAACGGAAAAGAAAAAGACATCAAGTTTAAAAGAAATAAGCCTATTTTACTTCAGTTTAAAGCAGCAGGAAGAATAAGCAAGGTAATGCACCTAATCATTACTACATTGAGTTAGTGACAGTGATTAAGAAGAATACATCACCAATTGCCTTAATACTTTACCATCATCTGGATTCATGCATCAGCTGGGGAGCCCCATCACAGCGAAGGATCGGAGAGCTGTCCCAGCAATTGGGAAGTCCTACGTAGTACATCCACTCATAGGCGAGGCTCCATTTGGGCTGTGAGGGGGTCCTGCTTTTATACAGTTTAATGAACAATCTACGTGACTATGAGCACGGAAATATCTGGTCAGCTGACAGTTGGTGTATCTATTTCTTTCGGATGCGCCTGCGCCTGGCCAGGGCCCAGCAGATGGGAGGAGCACAATTCTTCACTTCTTTACCTATCTATTCTTTTGGGAAAGAATGCTAACAGTTACAATCTTCAGTCTTCCCATAAGACTCTATATAACATGGATTGGATGAATTCACTTGGAAGTCAACTATGTAGGAGTAAATCTACACATCCTTTATAGCTGGGCATAATAACCTGCTTTCATGCCTTCGTCTGACTGACACAGCTCACACAGTACCTTAAGAGCAATACTTCATGTGCAGGCACAGGTCTGCATGCACAGTAGGTCTCCGATCACCCGAATAGGCCCAGACAATAGGCTGCAGAGGTCCTGTCAGATAGTCTACGTATCATGTAAAGATGTAGTTCTCCTTCTGCATCCACCTAGTGCAGCATGCGTACTCCAGTCAACACTTGTCCAATAAATGTAGACTGGCCTACAAGCCCAGTTCATGACAAAGTGTATTAGATGTCTGGCCCAGGGATCTCTTCTTCACAGATTCACCTCCAGAATCCATGTTTCCAGTTTCAATTGGTTATATGTCAATGACAGGGATACAGTGTATGTTGATAAGGATTTCCATTTTCACAAAACTTGTAGGAGGTTGGTTTAAAAAGACAGTGTTAAAAAATCAAAGTATTTTGAAATTTTTTAAGTAGGTGATGAAATTATATAAATCCAACAATTTCCACACATCCATCAGTCTAAATTCTGAGTTTTCCAGATCCTTTACAATTGTGCTTTCAGTAATGATCTTTTTCCAGGTTAGCCACAGCTGTACACTGCAATTTCCATCTGTGACTCTGAAATGGTCTTTGAAGGTCCACTGAAATGATTTCCACTTTTCTCACAGCTATTAATTGTTCCTTGTTTTACCTTTTCATGATGGCAACCCAGAAAACTGCTACCTACATCTGTAGTCTAACCCACATCTGGTTGCTTTCAGCCATGAATCAAGCCTGTGGCTCTGGCTGGTTTCCACTGTGTTGATGCTAGGCATCCCAGACAAGCTACCTCACTACTAGGTCATCATCTTTGATGATAAATGATGTTCTAATATGTGAGACAGTGATTCTATGTATTTACCTTTATACACTCACCTCTCACTATAACCCTATTCTTCACTCATTGCATTCATAAACCCATGTAGAGGATGCAATGGCTTTTTCAGCAAATTAACTTTCCGTTTGCTAGCTTCCCTTATCTTCTGAAACAGCCCATGGTCATTCAGACCATGCCTTATCTGGAGAACACATATCCAGTTACTTACAGACAGATGATTTATCTCCCTTTTAGGTCTTCAATTTATTACTGTTCTCCCGTGGCTGCTTTCCTGCAAGTCATTGTCACCAAAGGAATTTTAGCTCTGAATTTATTGTTCTGGGTTGTACCGTTCTTCAAGTCTAAGGAAATAATTCAAGAGAGTTCTGACTCCATGCAACCCACCCCCGCTGCCAATGACTCTGCTCCAGCTTACCTCAGTGGACTTGGGGAAAGTATAAAGCCTCAGAAACTTCCCTGTGGAGTGTTTGCTACACACCAGGTTTTGTTTTTCTGTTGTCCTTTTCCAAATAATTCAGCAGACATTCACAGAGGAATTTTGATGACTTTTTTTTTTTTTTTCTAATAAACTAGAAAGGATATCTACATGCAGTGCAACATGTTTGCCTTTCTAAGACACATCAGACTTTGGTTAGGGTAGAAAACCATTCAAATTCTGATTACTTCTACCAGGCACAAAGGTTTTGACTGAAAGAAGAAGTCATAAAAGCAAGACTCTTACAACTCAAAACACTTTTTCTACACAGTGGTATGGACTGTAGAAAGACTTGCCTGGGAATATTTTCAGTCCTATGGACCTCTGCATATGTGGCTTCAGCCAATCACAAAGTTGAAGACTGAAAACAGATTTCTTTTCCTGTTCAAAGAGTCCTGTAAATGCATTTAAATATGGAGTTTAGAGATAATGAAGGCAGAAAACAAAAAGAATCTGAAACCCTATCTTGATCTTAATTTTATAGCCAATTCTCAATTTCACACCAAATTCATATAGGAAAATGTCATAGTTTAATTCCAGACAGCAACTAGATGCCACACAGCTGCCCACTCATTCACAGATTTCAGAGTGGTAGGAGTTGGAAGGGACCTCTAGAGATCATCTAGTCCAACCCCCCTGTCGGAGTGGGATGACCTAGAACAGATCACACAGGAACAAGTCCAGGCGGCTTTGGAAAGTCTCCAGAGGAGACTCCCCCACCTCTCTGGGCAGCCTGTTCCAGTGCTCTGTCACCCTCACAGGAAAGAAGGGTTTCCTCACGTTCAGTTTGAACCTTCTGTTTTCCAGTTTATGGCCATATAATATATATGGCCTCCAGTGGAGGAGGAGAATCAGATGAAAAGTCAAATTTGTGGGTTAAGAACAATTTAATAATTTAATGTAGATGAAATAAAACAACAATACCAATAATACTAACAATATTAATAGTATATAATGAAAAGGATGGAAAAGAAAGCAAATGTTACAACCACTCACAACCTGCTGACCGATCGAGAGCCAGAGAGAGAGCGCACACCTGGACCAACCCCCCACTTATATACCGATCACGACATTTTATGGAATGAAATATCCTGTTGGCCAGTCTGGGCCAGCCATCCTGACAGTGCCCCCTCCAGCTTCTTGAAGCAAAGAAGCTGGGAACACAGGCATAGAACCAGGAACTGGAAAAAATCCTTGACTTGATATGAACATTCCTTAGAAAAACTAAAACCACCAGCATTATCGATACTTTTCTCCACACAAACCCAAAACACAGCCTTATACTAGCTTCTGTGAAGAAAATTAACTCTGTCATAACTAAAACCATCACACAAAACATTTAACCTTCAGGAAGGCAGAATCTGGTTTTGGCTATGAGACTATAATTCAGGCCAAGGGAAAATAAAACTCAAATATAGTCAACCCTATGCAAGGTAAAGTACACAAAAAATTATCTTGTTTACAATCCAAACCATTGTAAGACAAATCAGGAATTTTTTTTAAAAGGTGGTTATTATATAATATATCTGCTAATGGACCCTCTGAATCCCGAAACCATTGTCACAAAGGAAAATTCTGTGACTACTATTTATGATAGCACTCCTTCCTATTAATTTCACATTTTGTCATTTCCATGAACAGACTGTATCGTCTAGGTGCATGGGCTAAACACAGTCAATTTTTGTTACCCTCCTTTCAGGCTGGACCAAACCAAAAGCTAACTTAACACTGAGAAAGCCTGGACTCATTCCACACATTGTCAGTGGAAATAAATATTTCAAGTCATGCAAATTAAGTTAAGATAGTGCTAAGTTAATAATAGACTACAGTTAAGGGACATTTTTTTCAGAAATGGAGTTGATGCAAAAGATAAAAGGCAAACACTAGGATAAATATTTATTCTTAACTGAATTCCAGAATACGTTTACCCCTAGAGCTTAATAGTGTTTGAGATATTTATTGAACTGTAATCCCCACTATCACCCGTTTAGTGTACCTGCCTCTGGGAAAACCCATTAGCATATGCGCGTTTAAATACAGAACTATAGCTTTTCATTCATTCTTTGCTTCTGTCAAAATACTAATAGGTGTATATATATACATAACTTATGTTTCAGTGGGGCTTAAACTATTTATTTTCACATGCCTTTTCCTCCTTGCCCCAAAGGCTGAGAGAAAACACAGGTTTAATGAAGCAGCGTGCAAACATTCTGACCACAGGCCAGTGGTGCCTCTTGGATGGATCTCGCAATTGTTATCAAAGGTCATGTCAAAACGGATCACTCTGTTCTCTGGTGTCTTGGTGCTGCCTTTTCCTGCTTGTATATTTCTATACACCACAGACAGAGGTAGAGATCAAAAACCCTGGAAGATATAAAGAAGGACAAAATATTTCCACTGCTAGAAACACTATGCAAGCTCAGGACAAAAGTTTGAAACAAAACCAAACCACGTGATTCATAATGCATTATGTAAGTTAGAAAGATAAATTGGAGACCTAAGGCTGAATAAACATGCAGTTCTCTCACATCTAAATACGGAATTTTGCACTTTCTCTTCTAGATCATCTAGCATTGACGTCTGTTGGGGCAGAATACTGAACAGATGTGATGCTGCATGGCTAGGCATGTGTTAACGTGGTGAGAGAGCAGAAGAAAACAACTTCTTTCTAAAATTTGTTAATGAGCTCATCAGTAAACCAACTTATGGAATTCTGTCTTTAAAATGGGACTTGGAATAAGCATGCTGTTTTTAAAAACTGAAATCTAGGGCAAAGTGCTAGGCTTCATTTCATTTCATTTCATTTCATTTCATTTCATTTCATTTCATTTCATTTCACTCATACATTTCATTGTATCCTTACAGCATTCTGAATCCCTGACCTAACTAGTGAGTTCTCCATGTTTGCAAACAGATGTGTACCCATATTGACCCAGAAATGCTGGCACAAGCCTGTATGTCCTCAGGCTGTTCAGCTTAGTGCTGTTTCTCTCCATGTCATTACATGTTTCCGCCAGTCGCGTGTTTCAGAACTTGCACTTTGTAGTCCAAGATGATGTGAAAAGCAAACTTTAAAGATGTGTTTTTGAGGCAGAGTTTGATCTTGTGTCTCCCTTGCTATCAATTCATATGCTGCCTACTATTCAGAAAATAACAAGTCACCTCCTAGTTTGTTTACAGCCAGTAGTAGTCCCCTGTGGAACCAAGATAAAGGAGTTATTTATAATTCTTCAAGAAAAGTATTTCAGAACAAAAGAAAATCACTTATGGTTAAACTGGTATTTGAAGAGCTTACGGAGAAATGTTTTCTGGCATCTGTTCCATTAGAAGCTTAAACAACTGTTCAAAACCACCCACATCTTTGTACAAAAGATTGTTTTTGCAGCAAGTTTGCTTGTAAATCGTGATCAAAATTCCTCTCTGCTCTCTCTATCATACACACAATTTTGTAGCATGTACCCACATACGGCATTTCTTAGAAAGGAGAGCCCATGGAGAGGAGACTGTTGCTATAGCAACAGTTTTGTATTCTGAAATGCTATCATACTACATTTTTTTCATCTTAAGCTTTTGTAGACTGCAAATGCCATCTTTCTTCATTCAAGCTGTCAGTTAATCTCACAAGATTCGTTCAGGATTACTTTCATTTTGTGATGGAATCCCTTAGCATTAAATTATGGGCTGCTCCGCTGCTATTCTAACTCCAACAATGGTTGCAAGTGTCAGGCGCTCAGAAGTTGGCTTCAGCTTCATTATAAGGTCATTTGCCTTCAAATACTCGTATTTTCTTCCATTACTGATAAGGGTTCAGAAACACCTCTACTGCTACTGACATATACTTCCAAATAAACTTAAGTACATCTCTGAACTATCCTACCCCAGCACATCAATAACATGAACAGTGGAGGGGAGTCTTGAGAGATTTTAGAGTATTTTAGGAAGTTGCTATTTTAATCTTCACATACTAATCTGCATTACCATTATGACTGTACTGAGTTATTATGTTGATCAATAAAGTTGTTTTCAGCAACTGTAATAAGCCTGGATTCTGTATTAAGTTGCTTTTCTGACTGCCCTCTGTCCCAGTGGCAGCGAAGCCTCCAGGCAGTAACACAGGCTGTGTTAGCACTCACCATAAGCAAATCCTCAGCAGAAATGAGGAGCAATACGAGAATATTAGCAGAATGATTGAGCAGTAACGTGGTTGAGGTCTGTTCTCTGCACAGGCTTGCTTTCTTTCATGACTGTTTTGTCTGAGGTCCAAAAACTGCACAAAATCGTGTGCTGCATGACCTTTCCTGCTGGAACTTCATGTTCTCCTGGCTCTGGCTTCTTTGCCCATTACAGATGCAGCTGGCAATTAACAGAGGAGTAAGAATGGTGACCTTGGCCTCAGTATATCTAAGCAGGGAGACAACGTACCAGCTGGGACCGTAGGCATAGTATTGTATCGCTGAGGTCACTGAATACAGAAGCCAGGAACTCGTGTTTTCTTCCAAACTTCTGCAGAATGACTTCATGACACTAGCGAGGCTGAGCTCGGATCAATATCCCAGGGTCAGACTCTCAGTCATGGGAATGATGGGAAGAGCTGAGCATACAACTGGTCATCCAGCAGGAAGAACATAGAGGGCAGATGCTTGGAAATCATGCACAAATCTACCTTCTACTCATGTAAAGTGATATGGGAAGCCACCCCCAGCCGCAGGTTCAGACTGCGGTATCCACAGTGTGTTCCAGCCAGCTTAAGGTTGGTTCTGAGCTCAAGCTTGCAAGGCTTAAATATCATTGTGTTATGGACTTGTGCACACTCACGTTGTTCAACCGCAGGGAAGCCACACGTTGGTCCACTTCTGGCTCACATCAATTTGTCCCTGTTCATACTATCTGATACATCCTGCAGGCCCAAGTACTGCTCCCTCAGGAGTAAGAAGCCAGGTATTTGTAAGCTTGGCTAGGAATTTTTTTGGTTCAGTTCTTGTTTTATAGCTAATAAGTCCATTCAATAGCCCTTCCCTTATCCAGCTGAAGTCCACTGAAGAGCTCTCATCTAGAGCTCACAGGAGATTTGTACTTAACCAAGAAACAGCAGAACAGGTCCCAGAGGCCACTGTTTGCTGCACCATTCCAGAATGATATTTCGCTGGAAAAAATCTCATGGTCTTGTGTGGAAGATAACCATTGCTGCCTAAGGATATCCATGTTTCATGCACATATGTAGGATACTCTTATGATAAGGAAGTCTACATTTTTGGGGTTTCTCCCAATTTTAGTCAGAGGGCTTATGGATATAATGGATGGCAGCACAGTACTGCCTTTAGCCACTGTATTATAACCACAGGCAGCTGACTAGGTTGTTCCCTACCCCCAGACAGTGGTACAGCTAATCTGTGTTCCATTTTGCACCAGACACCTTCTCCATCCATGGATGCGTGTTCCTTGATAAGATGTTTCTGCATATGAAGAAGATGAAATGTTCCTTCCTCACAAAACTGAATTTACTCACAGCTCTCACAACAGTTTATTATCATAAACACACCATATTGTATCATTTTATGTGATCATCATTACTTGCTTTCAAGGAATAAGTACAAGTAAAACTGTACTGTTTCTGCTGCCTAAGACCAACTTTTTTTTAAATTAACCATAGTACAGAAATTTTTGTTTGTTTGAACACTAGAAAGATAAAAGAGGAAGGTCTTACAGATGTTGTGGTTTAAATAAAAGGATTAAAAATCAGTGGTCTTCTAACTCAACTCAGTGCTATACAGCTCAACCAGTACATACATAAAAAGTACAGAGCTCTCACCAAGACATTTAATTTTCACATACTAGTGGCTTGCTGAATGCTTAGCAGTTCTTCTGAACTGCTGTCCAATTGAGATCTTCAAACTTCTCCGCCACAGAACTCATGCACTATTAATGCGGCATATCCCTAGACTTTGTACCGTCTACCCAGATAGCCTGAGGCTTTGGGAATATCACTTTCTTATAGCACTTGTTAAAGAACGGCTGAAAAGACTCTACATTTGAGGGTGCAAGGGGAGTTCACAAAACTTGAGTGAACTCTTCAGTGTCCTCAAAACACAGTTATTTCACTTGCTGGGATGAAGAGCAGTGAAAGTTATTTTTGCTTATTCAGTCTTTTGATCATTTGCCACTTTTAAAACACTACCATGTCTTATGTCAGTAGTAATGGAAGTGGAAGGGCTTGCAAGAACAGGGTTATGTTTTACTGATCTTGCTGCTGTCTCATACATTTGTCAGCAGAAGTTAACCATGCTGCTGCTATGAAAGTCATGAAAGCCTAAAAAAAATTAGTACTATTTTACAGGGAATTTCATCTGGAAAAAAATCTCACAGTTAAGACCTCTGTAAATAGCAGTCTTGAGGACCTGACTTGCTATCTATTTATGCACAGTTTTAATGTTTTCTTCATGGTCCTCTTGTGTCAGCTCCTGTTGACTTGAGAGGATTGACACTGAAGCTTGCAGTTCAGTTTATGGAATACAAACCCATTCTAAACAACATTGTGTTAAATAGAACTTCACCCACATGGAGACTCAACCCAACAATGCTTCTCAATTGTGTATTTGTTTGGAATATTCTCTTATAAAATGTTGCAATCATTTTTCCTGACATCAAACAGAACAGAACCTGAAAGCACTTCTGACTGGAAAGAGAGAAAGAATGAGAGATCCCTTTGGCTGTACACCTAAGAGATCACACAGATTTTTGCAAGCATCAGATGGGATTTAACTAAGAAATTGCAGGTTATTAGATATGTAACAAAAATTTAGCATCTCACCTTTTTCTGAAAGCAAGCAAATAGATCTTTTCCACATTGTTTTACTATCCATAGGGAGAAATTGTAGAGAAATTAAGCAATATAAAAATCTCTCCATTAACATACCATGTTGAATAGATTCCACTTTCAGCAGAATTAAGAAAATGCACACATCTCTACTTTTTGAAAGATATTAAATGGGAAACTGAATTATTTACAGTTATAAATGAACCTTCAACTAATTTCCTGTTTTTCATCATATGGAAGGACCATGAGAACAATTCTTGAGCATGGTGGGATATATAAACAGACATTTTATCATGTAAGACAGAGCTACTTACCTAAATGCATCTGACATTATAACGAGTCATGCCCAGAAATACACATCAAAGGTAGTACAGGAATGTTGAAAATCTTCAGAATAGTCCACATAAAGGTTCTTTCAAGTTTATTGATTTAGCTGAGGAAGACTTCCAGTAACACATCCCATACGTCTAAGAGAATATGACATTAACTACAGTACAACTGTGATTTACAGCGAAGCATCAGAAGGATCTGTCTTTCAATAGAACAGAGGAAATTGAACAAGACAGTGAAAAATGGTGTGTTTTTTACTGTCCAGATAGAGAATTCATGGTTAACTGAAAAATAATGCAAGTCTTTGTTAGCAGAGCAAGGAAAAGTTATAGTTTATACAATATTTACAATAGATTGATCAGAGATGTGCATACAGATGCTACAGGACACAATTGTATTGTAGTGACAGATACATGCTCTGCTGGACAAACCCATTAGTAAGGAGTCCTTGGACATACATAAATAGGCAACGCAAAATCAGGGTAGAGGAGGAAAGAATAAAGTGATTTGTCTGCATTCACACATGATGACATGAACTTTTATTGTTGTTTATTTTTAATTACAACTTTTCTAACTTGTCGTCTGAACTTAGTTCACATTTTCAACTTTTCTGCCAAGTATCAATGTCTGAATTTTAATTTTTAAATGTCAGCTAACAGTCTGGCTATTGCAAGATAAAGCTTTCATTTTAAGAAGTATTTCTCTATATATTGCAAAAGATCTATTAAGAATATATGACTGGTAAGCTGACAGTTATTTTCGCTGTTGTGATTTGACAATTCAAGTAGGTAGCAGGGGCTGTGTGCAGGAGACATTCCTGGAAACTTACAGTAAAAGTAAAATTAAGTAAGGTTAAATTAATATTCTTTTCAAGAAATCCCTGGGCATTCTCAGCAATAAAGTCTTTACCATTTTCAAACAAAAAAAATGTATTTCCATACTACCTCATATGTCTTTTATGCAACATATATTCATATATTACATAACGCATACACATTACATAATGCATATTTATATATTACGTAAGTTTACATGAAAGAGATTAAGGAAACATATTCAATAGCCTCCTGGCAGTTGAGAATAGACATTTCTCTGGACATATCAATGGCCAGAATAGACATATCAGTGGCTAGTAATTATCATCTAGGATATTCAAAATGCAAAGTGCAGAAAAGCTTTAACTAGCAGCTGAAGGCAGAGCATAATATACAACATCTCACAAAAGAGAAAAAATCATGCCTCAGCTTGCTCACCATTCACTCTGCTATATGTCAAGCAAATACCTTGAAAACTTATTGTTTGTTCATAATAATGTTGCACCCCATTGTTTCAGACCAGAGTCTTCATTTAAATAACAAAAGTACTTTCTAGCTTAATCTTAAATTTGCTTTCCATGTAGCTTGCTTATTTGCTCCTACACAATCTATCATCAGAAAAGTCTGCTCAATGATAATTTTTTTCGTCTAGGAAGGTTTGAAATTTATCAGCTTGGAAGAACCCAGCGTCCCAACTGCAAAGGATGTAGTACCCAAGCAGACATCAATGATGTTCTTCTGTTTATACCTGTATACAGTAGGCAAGCTCTCTTACATCACTAAAAACATTGTTATTATCTCAGGCTGACAAAAATCTTACAAGGAAGGTCAGAATTTAGGGAAGTGATCAAGATGACTACTGAATATGATATAAAGGTTTAGGCAGAAAGAAAGTTTCCTTCTGAAATTCCTCTTTCCAAATTCCTCCCTTGCTGACGGTAACCAATAAGGATTTTTTAAAATAATTTTGCATAATGCTTTTACTTGATACCTTTTTTCCTAATGAAAACAGAATGCTGTTAGCCTTTTCTTACTTACTATAATTTTATTTAAAAAATAGATCTCATCTGTGTGCATTTGTGTTGGTAGACAGTGACTCTATAACAGAGAACTGATTCCCCCAAAATCAATGGGTAGGATCATACTGGCAGCAGATTTCTGTAATCAAGAGCCATATGCCTAGCTATACAGCCAAAAATGTAGCTAAGAATTGCTATTTTATGCTGAGTATCTAATACAGAATTACCTAAAAGGTAAACCAGCAAACCCACATGCTACATTTACAGAAGGTAAAAATAACAAGTAGGAAAAAAATCTTCAAACTTTCCATCACAATAAATATATATAAACTTGCTGGAAAATATTTTAGAGAATATTTTATATAACTATTGGACAGTTCAGTGAAAGCACAAGTCTACGATTCTCATTTAATTTAAAAATTATTTCTTCACATTTTTAAGCATTATTTGGTACCAGGTTTTTTAATACCAGTTGTGAGGTTGCTCTGAACATTGAAAAAATATTGAATAGAAAAATATGCAAGGGGAGTGCTGCAGAAGAGGAAAACAAAAATATTGCTGGACATACAGAAGAAAACCCCAAACCCAATGCAAAACAGAGACACAAAAAAAGCCCTGTTGTAAAAAGCAGATTCAGAACTACACATGCTGTATGTCAGTAAAACATAAAAAAAGGAAATTATACGTGTGACATATATAGTACACCCTAAGAACTGCTCACTAAATACTCGTTTTTTCCCATATGGCATGTTTGCAGTCACCAGATGAAATCCTAGTTGATAACTCTGAAGGCTTATTGCATAACAGGAACTGATTTGTTGATGAAAGCCAAGAAAAGATTAAGCACAGATTTTCAGGGTCAACCCATTTCTCATCCATTCAAATTTGTTGTAATTTCAAGTGCTTTCTTTGCAGATCTGCAGCAGATAGCTATGGCTAAGCTTTAAATATGGTAAGGGATTAGACAAGCCAGTATCCTGTTGCTGTTGCTATATCCAGATCTTTGCCTGAAGTACTCTCATACTTTCATTGAAATTGCAGGATCAAGAATTGCTATTTTTGTAGTCAGTAGGTGAGTCTAATCAATTTAAAAGGAGATTTTTGTCAGTTAGAGCTAATCCATGAACACTCAACTTTCTAGCTAGCAATTTATGTGAAATACCCTTTGCTCCAAGGGAAATGATCATATTTTTATGGAAAAATTTGCAGTAGATTAAATATAAATGTCTTCCTGACTCTTATACTAAAATACAAGAAACATTTTAATATCTCAGAAGTAAAAACTCACATGTATATAAACAAAACATGGATCTGCCGCCATTGATGTAGTCTTTGTGCAAAAGTAATATCTGCTTTTACATGTGAAGCTGGGCAAAAATGCCTCTTAGTGAGTATTAAAGCCTAAAAAACCCGTCGGTTTCAAAACAACCAAAAGCAACTGTAGGTTTTTCTGAATAGTTTCAGCTGTAAAAAAGCTACTGAAACACTTGGTAAATGTTGAAGCTATTCATATAATCATTTTGCTTCTTTTGAGCTGACAAAAAAACAGGGGGCAAAGCACTGGTGCTAAGATAACCTAAAATCTACATACAAAATGTATGTAAAATAAAAGTATAAATGTATATATTATATATATATTTATATTTTTGGATATATTAAAAAACAGGTTTTCAAGGTTGGAGTTCTGACTATATATGCATATGACATATGTATTTACCCTATATATATATGAATGAAACATCACAAAAATGCTAAATATTGTAAATGCCATGTGCATATATATTCAAAACCCTAACTTTGAAAACCTGCTATTTAGCCCTTTAAAATATATTTCTTGGCTTATTATCCCCATTCTCTGTTAGTTTACAAGACAGCAGTAAAGTATCTATTCACTATACACTTCAACGACAAGGTATGAGAAATGAATAATTCTGACCCTACGGAGAGTGCAGATTCTGGCCTTTGCTGTAACTGTCAGAGGGTGAAAGGTGTGCCTGTGGGGGTTTGAACCGTGGCTGAAGTTACTTACAACCATTTCTTCAGAAAGGAAAAAAATCTAAAGAGTCCTGGACCGGACCACATCCATGCAAGCACCTGAAAGGCCAAAGGATCCAAGTTTATTAGCTATGCCTCAGGATTTTGTCTCTTCAGGTACGCTAGATTCATACTGGGCTTTCTGGAAAGCATATCTGAAATTCTGAGTTGAAGATGGGCCCTCCATTAGGTGGGATCTCCACCCGGCCAACACGCTTTTCACAGTCTCCTCCCAAATATTTTATTAAGAGCTTTCATTAGACAAGATTCGCACTGCAAATACAAAAAGCTAAGCAACTGCCATATTATTTGAACCACAATCTTCACAAGGTGTGCTTTTAATTTCAGCTACGAGAGCAATTTGCAGAAAAAGTAGTTTATAATCCTCCTTTGATATCAGCTTCTTCAGGGAGATCATAAGACAGAGCTAACTTGCTAATGTAAGGTTTTCTGTATTCTGCTCCTGCCTCCGGTGCCTAAGTGCACTGTACTCTTTATCAACCTCTCTGAAAATTATCTACACTTTAGGCACCTCTGGTGAAGTTTCCAAATCACTAGGCAGAGATGAAAAACCTGATGTTATTGAACTTACTTGTTTTGTGCAAAGAGAAATAATGCAATGAAAGTGTTGAAATATATCACCCAGAAGAGCTATCAGCATAATTCTTTATTGAAAAGTGGAAGAGTTCATTAAAATAAATATTCTACTTTCTATACACAGTCATTCATTTTGTTTTCAAGATTACTTATCTTCTTGGATAATTTTTAATCCTCCAAAATATTACATGTGGGAGAAGCAATCCACTGTCTATGTGATGACATTAAAGCTTTACAGCTTTAATACTGAAACAAATTCCCATGGCCCAACTTTCATTTTATAGCATTGATTTGCTATGAAGGCATTTTTGTATCAAGACTCACTTGCACTGAGGGGTGAGGTGTACACCACACTGAAAACAGGCCAATAACATTTTTTTCTCCTTGCTCTCTACAGTCATTGTAGATATAAAATTTAAGTTATGTAATACCATATTTTCACACATGTAAACTTCTAGGCAAAATCAATGAAGTCATACTTGAATTCAAGAAAAACCGCGGAACACAACAATTGTGAAACATGTGTTACCCCAAATCAGTTTAAAACAATTTTCTTTTCTAGATGTACCAAAGTGTGTGTTTTAAAATGTCCTCACTAGATTTTTATGAACAAAAACCAAGATATCTTGTCTCATTGCAAAGCAGAATAAAATCTTGACCCACTGCAGCCTGGAAGCAGAAGAGAGCTGCAAATGGAAATGATAAAGCTCTGGGCTTCAATTTTAAAGTCTAATGGGAACAAGAGTAGACAAAACAGAATAACCTATTATGAATGTTTTAAGTATTTGTAGTCAAAATAACCCAAACCACTTACCACTACCCATCTGGAGATATTCTAGAGACCTCAGCTATTCAGAAATAACTGAGCAACTGCTCAGTAAATGAATAAAGTGACTTATATCTTCTATCATGCATTGAAGAAAAGTGCTCTTAACCATCCATTACTCTGAATTTTTCCTACCAATGTATCACTGAAATTAGGAGTTAACCTTAGAGAAACTAAAAGCCATTCACCTGAATGGTGTTGTCATACCAGCTTATGTTTTCTGAAAACAGATGCTGTTGTTTCATCTTATATTTTTTATTGAAGGTTAGTTCTGCTGTACAGGGATTAGGGAAAAGCTGGAAAAATGGACTGCATATTGTTTTCTGAACCATGTTTAGCTTTCTCCCTAACGCATCTTCTGTTTAAAGTTAGATTTTTTAAATTCTTCCTTGTTAGCCAAATAGTAGCACTACAAAACTCATCGTCCTTTTACACCAAAATTGCTATGCTGCATCATACAATAATTTTATCTAGCTCAGTATACAATCCACCACTGGCTTAGGATGCTTGCAGGAGGCATATAAGAGCATTGCAAGCACCCAGGAACACTTTCTCAGGGTTACTCTACTACTGATATCCAACTACTGGCAGATTCAGGTTTTCCTGAATTAGAAGAATTCACATCTTTGTGCTAAATAATATTTGCTAGACTGCCATTAATTTGTCCAGTGTATTTTTGTTACCTACAATATCCTATAGTATTGAGTTTCACCTTTTAACTATGTCTCATGAGAATTCAGTTTCCTTCTTTTATTCCTCTTACTGGATGATTTTGTTGTAGTGGCTTCTAGTTTCTGCATTAAAAAAAACAGTAGTTAATTATTTCTTGTTTTCTTTCTGAATGATAGTAATAACTCTGTATCTCTTTACTGTACCTGTCCCAAAATAACCTTTTTTTCAAGAGAATTTTTAATCCTTTGAGAAACTTTCTGAACAGCAGCCATTACATCATTTTTTTCAATGCTGTCGCCTTGGTGTGGATTTTGTGGGAATATTAGATTTTCAGATAGTGGCAGGGAAAGTTCCACACGGTGTTCAGGATGGGAGATGGACCAGGGTCACACCGCAGGCAGAATCCTACACTGCTTTTTTGATCATCTGTTGGAATTGCAACAGAATGATTCATAAACACTAAAAAAAAGTTAGCTACTATTTAGTTACCAGCATCTCAAAGATTAAAATGAAAGGGTATAGTGTAAAAATGGTATGCAAGATTTTAATGAAGTAGTTTCAGCCAAAAATACTATTGTGGAGTACGGAACTTGTAACTTTAAACTATCTCTTGTGGTCTTACATCTAAATACAAGGTTTAGGGCTTTTTCCAGGACTTAGGATGCTTTGGAGGCTGATTATTATACAGCTATGAGTTATTTGGGTCCTGACCATCTGCTGATGATGCAGGATGTGTCAAAAATTGCAGCATTCCGTAGTCCATCAGTGCAAAATGATCTGTCCCTTCATTCTTTCTCACTCCTGATGCTGTTTTGTTGAGGGTGGATTGTCCCTAAGGAGACGAATAAGTGAAGAAGACTGGAATAAGGAAAAGAAACAAAATTTAACAACTTCTCCAAACAGAAATTGCTACTATAGAACTATGTTTTATGGTCCATGAGACAGTAAAAGCATTAAAATCAGTGGCTGCAGCAAGGCATAACAGATGCTAACCTAAAGGGGTGGTCTGGTCTGACTGGCATATACTGTTTCTGTTCTAGGTTCTTTTGTCTTGCCCAGGAAGTTAAATGAGATCATAATAGAAAAGAAAGAGGCAAGTGAGTTAGCACAAGTCCGAGTCAATTCAGTACAGCACCACACAAATCCAGCAAACTCTCTTCCAGGTCCCAGCTATCTTGAATACACAGCTGAAGTATCATTCCTCATAACAAAATCGATCTACAACTTGGATACTCAGGAATAACTGAGATTTGATCAATCTTATTCTTGGAAAGTGAACATGCTTTAACAGCAAAAGTTAGCTCCTGAAGGTAGATATTTTGGAAGATTAAAAAAAATCCAAACAAACCCAACTTTCTTCTGAGATGATTTCTCATGCCTGTACTTTTTGTCCATAGAGATTGAACCCAGCTATAGAAAAATAGAAAGTAATACAAAGAATTTACTTCTTGTCTTTCATGACAGGGCTGCTTTTTCTAGGATCTTACAGTCAAGAAAGCACTTTCTATTGTGATGTAAGTTTCATCTCACAAACCAAGGAATGAAGCATTCTTCTCAAAATCCAAAATCATCTATTTTTAATTGTTTTTTTAAAAACAGAAACCTTGTTTCTCAGAGTTGAATCACTGGAGAGAAGCTGCTGTCTCAGTCTATGGAGATAAGAAGAAGAGTGTCAAAATGACGATATTTAAGTCAGATGTGAGGTATGATTAAAACAGGAGGTGGTATCTTGGAAGTCACGTACAAAATCCTCAGTAGCTGTTCTGACTGTGCAAAGATATGCCAAGACCTACAAAAGCTCTGTTGGGATAACCTGTCCCTAGAGCTTTTGTGTGATATTGTTATACTCCAGTTCATCTCTGCATAACTTGTGATTGTTTACCCTCCAGAGCAGAAAGGTTTAAATGTTATTGTTTATGAAATATGGTTTAGTTCACAGATTTTATGGTTTTTTTTTCATTACATCAACCCCTTTTCTACAAAACCCCTTACGTAAAAGAATTTTGGAAGACCACAGTAAAGTTAATGATGCTTCGTATAGTGGCCAAGAGAAAATCATGCATGAAAAGGACTGAAAAATATGACTAGTATGAAACCACTAACACCTATTATATAACAACAACAAAAAAAAATTAAACTAAATATGAAGGTTGCATGCTGTAGTTCAACCTGCTGTTGATATCACCAGTGTGCCTTAATATGACTTTTAAAACAATTATTTTTTCATCCCTGCCTTTTTCTCACAATGTGTTCTTTATTGGACAGAAAATATCCTTATGGAAAATATCCCACGACCTGATGAGAGGCAGAGCTACAAATTATATACTCAGGAGGTGTTTTACATGGAACATTTTCTGAATAATTCTACATAAAATAAGATTAAACAGCTGGATTACGTGGTCATTGAATTTAAGAGAATTAAATTTTTTCATATAGTTTAAAAAAAGTAATCTATGCAAGATATTAAAGGAACCTTACTTACTCCTCTGCACATGCTTTGTGCTAGTGAGTCCTTTGCTGCTCACAGTCTGCTCACACAGACTGTATGCATGTGTGTACATGTCTATCTGCACGTGCACCTTTGCAGAAATGTGTTTTCAACACCTCAGAGATGATCAGAAAGAATATAATTCTCATATATAACTAACAGTCTGCTGCTAAGAAATTTGAATCTCGAAGTCAGGCACAAGAACAGAGACAGACCTGCAATTTCTGTAGGGTCGTCAGTTCTGAATTTCCTGTCTTATGCAGTGTCATAATGCATACTTGCTTACATGTACCCGTAACTATGTATATTCACTACAAAAATCAGGCAGATTTTCATTTTCTGTCTGAGTGTAAAATGACTGACAATTTCTTGACTTTATTTAAAAATGATAAGTTTATATTGCTATTCATAGCAAAGCTACATAAATCACATGCAATTTTCAACATTTTTCCCTACAAGATATGCATACTTCAAAATAAGTATGCATATTTGCATTATTTTATTTTATTTTATTTTATTTTATTTTATTTTATTTTATTGCATTGCATTGCATTGCATTGCATTGCTTTGCATTTTGCATTTTGCATGTCTGCCTCATTTTCTCTTGGAAACTACCTGCTATAGCTATTTGAATTTATTTTGCTGAGGCAGGACGGAAGTAACAATAAATCCTTTTTCTCCAGTGCAGTTCATAGACAACTACTCACTAAAGAGTCAGTGAGTGGCAATTTCTGCGTTGTGAGCCATCACTGTAGCCATATTGCTGTTTTGTGTGATGATCATCTGCAAAGTCACTGTAGCAGCGCACAGTAATATAGCCTGAGGCAAAACCAGTTGATTGAGGCATTTTACACCAAGCAACACTTTCAGGAAATCTGTCTTCTCCACATGGTATTGGCCAACTCAGCCATTGTCATCCTCCAAGGTTTCTTGTATTTTATACACACACCCCCCCACCCACCCATGCGTGCACGCCGTCAGTAAGGCAGGGAAAAATAAACTGCCAAGAGGGGTGATGCTCCTGACAGAAGTTTAACAATTTGTCCAGAGGTCACAGAGCTGGCTGTGATTTAATATTCCAGGTTCCAAAAGATAAGGAATACATCACTGCATACAGCTAGTTGTATCTTGCTGTATTTAGAACAGTTGCCTGTTTTCTGTGTTTCTTTTGACATGAACTATAAAGGCTTCAGTTAGGTAGAAAAGCATGGTTAGTTCTTTGCTCAGTTCAAAGAACATCTGGAGACTGAAGAATAAAAAAGGGAAGTTGTACTGGATGACCTTCGATAGCTTTCTTATAACGTTTCTTAGCACTTCGTACCTAGCAATACGAATGTTTCTCAAATGTATAAGCTGCTCATATAGCTAATATACTGTCTAATAGTAAGGAAGCACCAAGAAAAATTTAAGACTTGCATATGTTCATTGAGTGAGGTAAGATATGGACTGAACTGGGAGGAATTTTATAACAACATAACGTGTGCATGCGCACACACACACAGATTGCTCTGCTGCCGTTGCTGCTTCATATTTTTTAAGTTACACTACTCATCTCCCACAGCACATATTTTAAACCAGTTTACACGAATTTTGTCCATATTCTCAGATGTAACTAAATCATCACCCTTTGAATCCTTCTAGAATTTGAGTTTTTTCAGCACTCCCTGTTCTTCCAATCAAGGGACACAGGTCTTACAAAACCTGACCTGCTTGCTTGTATTTCAAAATTAGAATAACAAATAACTTGCTGCGATAGGACATAGTGGCAACGTGCTGTTGATAATCTATAGGAAGGTGGAGAATTTAAAGAGCCACAGAAAGAGTTTTGTTTAGAAAACTCAGTACATCTGAGGAAATTGAAATTGGTTCATGGATTCTTGATGAGACAAGAAGAGGGTCTGACACAAACCGTGTACACCCAAGAGTGTGTTAAGCTCAGGCTGATTTGATATGGAGGTCAGACATTGCCAATAAACATTTGGCTCCAGCACATCCCTTGTGAATATTTTTCTAACTTTGCTAATGTTATCTCGAAGGGGAAGGTCAAATCTCTGCTGTAGGTGTCACATTATAGCCGTATAAACTTTTGCATTATTTCCCTAGGTGTTTGCATAGAGAAACCAGGACACACATGGATACCAGGAGACATGTATTAGAAAGGGTGTGCAGTCTGCAGCAACACATCAGCTACTCAGAGTTAATAATAAATACTCAAGAAAGACATTTCCGCAGGAAAATTGAGGGTGTTTAGTGCTGAAATTGCAGTGATAGGTTTATCAGCACTGCAATGATATCTTCACAGGGAGATTTCTTACAAATACAGTTGACATTCTCCAACACTATCAGTAGAATAAACATATCAAATAATGGAAAACAATAATATATGTGGTAGTTTACCAGAGTGAACAATAAATAGGCATTCTGAAATGACATAATGAAACAAATCAAGAACAGCTGCAAGCCAAAATTGTACACAGTCTTTTGCATTTGTAGGAAATGTAATTGTCTTTTCCTATGGCTAGTTCTAGGACAGCAAGCAAAACTCCTGACAACACTCATTTTTCTACTTCAAATAGAACAAGAACTAGAGTATCTAATGGCTCTTTCTGCACCCTTGGCATAGCTAGCAATGCCTTAGTTATTTAAATTTGGACAGATTGAAAGAGGAACTTCAGGGGACATCTCAGTTGACGGAAAACCCATTAAATGCATCCATTTCTTTTTGGTTAGCTTGTAACAGAAAACCGTGTATCGGGTCTGCAAGCACTTAGACGGAGGTATGTAAGGTTGGGTCCCTCACACCTGAGCTTATACTGCAGTCAACTGTACAGCAGAACTGTATGCTCCTGTTTGACATGGTCACTTGCCTTTGCCCTGGCCAGCTGGCTCCAGAAACGATTCCGGGCTCAGTAGTGGCTCCCTCTAAACTTTTCCTAAACACCAGGGACCGAGATTTGAAAATTTTCCAGTGTGTTTTGTGGAACAATGTTTATCATGCACAGGCAGTGTACATATCCTGTCTGGTACGAGCTGGTGTGGAAGTGGAGGGAGAGGACAGGCAGAGATGCAGAAATGATAATGAAGTATCTCTATTAAAGGTGAACCGATAATGAATACTGGAAGTGACTGAAGAAGTGAAAGCTGGAAAAATTACATGGATTTATGTCAACTTTGCCCTCCAAAGAATCATCTAAATAGTTCAGGAGATGTGCTGGCCTTCAACTGACATTGGCTATGCTGACACAAGAGAAACTAGTGTGTCAGAGTAAATATGACGGATAGATAGCTCTGATGACTCTTTACCTTTAAAACAAATTTACCTAATAAACAATATATAAAATAAAATGAAGTAATTCTTAAAGCAAATTAAACACATTTCTTATTTTAGAAGGAATGTCAGGCAGTTACGTAGATAACAAGTACAATCTAACAAACACTGTTTCAGAAGCATGAAAGGTGTTAAATTAGCATATGTAGCACTTTAGATGTATTACGTCTATTTAAAGGGAAGAAGAAAGCCCTTTACTAGATATTTAAACATTTCAGGGTTGTTGTGTTTTTCCTACTGCTAACAGCATAACACACCACATTGTAACACAAAAGTACACATTATATCACATGTTAGGTACAAATTAATAAATACAGAAATAATTTAAAGTGCCAAAGGTGGGGTGAGAACAGATGTACACTAAGAGTTAACCTATTTATATCATAGACCAAAGCAGAGACGGGCAAGGTGTTTTTTTTTCCTGTGATACTTCTATAAAAAAATGCCAGTCTGGTAAACTGAAAAAAAAAACAACCAACCCCAAAACCAAAAAAAACCCAAATAACAGCCCAAAATCAGAATCACAAGAAAAGAACCTGAACAAGCAGAGCTCTGCTCTGGTATATTTCTTCAGTCCAAGAAAAATTAATGGTCAAATTCAGAAGGATATGAACTCTAATTCTGAGGAAGCAGAGGTATAAATCTACCTACCCTTCCTCTCAGACAAACTTTCATGTTTATCTACCTATATAATAGGGAGCAAGAAATAAAATAATAAAAAAAAAAAGGAAAACTTCAAAAACATTTCAACTCTGTTGAGTAACTGACTCACTGTTTGAACAATGTCTGGCAAAGATGGAGTTTCCCTCTACTGCCTGTTCAGCATAGATGGAGTATACTCCTTTGGGGCACATAAAAATCCTTTTGTTCTGTTCTACATCCTTAGACCTGTCTTTCTATATATAAACTTGATTTATTTAAAGTAAAACTAGCAGCTATGAGGATTTTGCATTTCATTATATACAACGGCTCTGAAGAGGCTCAGATCGTTATCTACCCAGTTGTTCTGAAGCCTCTGATTCTCAAGCCTTGGAAGACCAAGTCTGAATGCAGAAATCCTCACTGCTGCTTGGCTGTTTCTGAATGACAGTCACACTTTGGTTCTCATTTCCTTCTTTCACAAGAAAGCCTGATTAGGTACCTAAAAATTTCTTATTCAAATGGAAATGTTGGTAACTTGAAAAAAAAAAAAAATCAGCACTAAAACCTTTGACAGAGAACCATTTTCACAGCGTGAAGTGCTGGAAAATGGTCCCAAAGCAACATTACCATTCATAGTGACTTTGCTGATTACTCAGTGGAGATTAGTTGAAGGCTTTTATCCTGCACCTTTCCTGCTAGCAATATCTGGTTGTATTTCATTGTTCTGCCACCATGACAGTCAGTCCTATGACTAACTAAAAGCTTCCCCTCATAACTTGATGCTGAGATAAAACGACCCCTAATTCAGCAGAAATATGCAACCTAAAAGTGGTTGGTTTATTTTTTTTCACCAGATCTGTATTACTAATTCAGAAGCTCTACTTCCACCCTATCCACTCACAGGAGAAGTCCAAATTATGGAATCTGATTGCTTTGTGAGCAATTTTAGGCAAGAAAAATTCATTATGCTTCCAGCAAACCATTAGTGCACAGCTAAATGTGGTTTTTATAATATCTTTAAAAATTGCAAATATTTTGTTACCCTACCATTTTTTGCAAACTATTGATCTGTCCTCCTTTGTGAAAAGTGATTTTAAAAAATATATATAAATATTTTGAGGTATTTCTTTAGATAAACAATATTATCTCATGGTTCCAAGGGCTAGCACAGTATACTCTATGAGGGTGGTATGCAAAGAAGTCTTGGTTTGTAAACAATGTTAGCAAATTCACCGTTATAATATCATGATCAACCACAAGTTCTTCTCTTGGCAAAGATTGCAGACCTAGTATTGGATATTCCAGGAAGGGTCACAAACATGAAAATATCTGTGTAGAACTGAGGAATACAGACTATCCCTGTCTCCAACTGGTGCTTCAAGTGTAATCACAGTGACGTACAAGTTACTGAAGTACACCATCCGCTTTTTGGAATCTTTTCCTCTATTAATGTTCCCGGTTAATATTATTTTATTGCATTTTCTAACACTTCAATAAATGCCTATTCCTTAAAACTTATTATGCTTTAATTGCAAGAGACTAATTATTTCCCTGGGTTTACTTTCTCTTTACTTGATTTAGAATCTTAGTTAAGCATGCAGTTGTCCAGTCCAGCACCCCGTGCATGGCAAATCTTTCCAAAAGAATGTCATTCTCTTGGACATAAACAGCTATCTGACTGAAGTTGTGCTTCTGAGCATCTTCACAAAATGCTGTGTGGGCTGATTCATCACTGAAATCCTAATGTTTGAAGACAAATATTGCTGGTTCAGTGTCCAAACAATTCTAACTCTCCCAGCAATAAAATGGCTTCAGAATACTGTATAACATGTTCGTCACATTTGAATATTGTTTCAAGCAACATGTATTTAAGAGACTTAAGTGTAAGCCGAATCCACAAACAAGGAAAAAACATAATCAGACACAGAGACATGTATAAAAAACACCCTCTACAAAAGATTAAGAAAGGATATACTAGTATTTTATAACCTACAGACTCAGAAAGGCAATATCAGAAAGTTGATGCATCTTAACATTTCTATTAACCCCCTGCTTTTCTCCTAAGAGATTCAGGTATAGTCACATTTGATAAAATGAAGATTTGTTCCTGTAATTAAAGCACCGGACTGGAAGAGCTCTCTCTACCACAGCATCAGTGTATAGCCTTGGGCAAGACTGTGCATTTCAGTCCCACTTGTATAACTAGGATAGCATTTATTTTCTCCAGTCTTTTCAGTCAGCAACAGTTAATGCACACTTGTTTGTTGCTTAATACATAAAGAGTGTTTCTAAAGTGCCATTACTCCACAAGTTCATAAAATTTAATGGTAGCTTCTCTGAAAGGCCCCAAACTCCATTCTCACAATAAAGGCAGAGGCAAGGGTTCCTTTTTTATGCAGTCATTACAGTTAATTACAGTATACCACTGCATTGCTAAAGAACTAGTTCCACTGAATAGCAACTCTGCCAGGAGGAAAAACACATCTAGATCTGATGTTTCCACCAGCTTAACTATTAAACCACAAGTGCTAGTTTTTGTCTCAGAAACCTACAGATGCACAGAGACCTTCCAGTGGCGCAAAGCACCAGGGTGTGATCTAGCAGATATTGGCTGGCTGGAGGGTCAACAGGACATGTCTAAACCGTAAAACTTGGCTAAGTGCATGTCCATTTCAGTGAAAGTACATGCTGAACTGATCGAGATTGTTTCAACACCATGGAATCTATTTCCCTGATGTTTTCATTTCACAAAATGAAACATTTCAGCTTGTTGGTAAGCTCTGGATGAAAAGGTCAGAATACTAAGATTCATGATCTGGAAGTAACAGGTTGTGACATGTGCTGTTCTACACAAAGCTGCAACTCTTTTCTTCCACCATAATGTACATACTTCCATTCCATCCCATTTCCCAGAACTGAAGGTAAACAAAAACACATTAGAACAATACTTTCATAGAGAGAGATGTTTTCAGCAGCACTGAACATGAAGCTTTTGTGCAGCACAATTTTCCAAACCATGCATTGTTTTTTAATCTTATTAATCTCAAAAAGGTGTCTTCTTCCTTCCCCTTTTATCACAAAAAGAAACTTCCTCAGGGTCTGAGGACTGAGGTTCTCAGTTCTCTAATTACAGGGTTAGCTCCGTGATTTCACAGGTGTTTAAGCACTTCTGATTTTGTTCTCATAACTGAGTAGTATGGACATCTATGAAAAGAATAATAATGGAAAAAATAGAACAGAAGATTCAAATCTTAGCAAGATGCAATTCAGCTGAAATACAGCCAAAGCTTGGGAAAGCCATGCATCATTCTATGTTTATCGGTGTCGTGATATCTAACATTCAGTTTTCATTTGTTGCATTTCCCTTTCCCTTCTTGTTATATCCGCTATATAATTAATTCAAGAAAAATCACTATATTTTCTTGAATTAATTTATGAGCATTAACCCCCAAGTTACTTTATTGTTTTGATCAGTCCATCAGGCTTTGGAATACATTTTTGCATAATTTAACATGAAGAGTTCGTATTAAAAAAAAAAAATAAACTCCAGTCTAACCATAAAAATAATTAGCTGTAAGAAAGCATAAGGACAAGGTTCATTTAGACGATAGTGGATATAAGATTTCCATTGCATATATTTATCTACCCTCCAGCCTGCTAAATCTTCCAAGAACTTCCACATATGACTTTCTTGAGTAAAAAGAAGCAGCGAAGTGATGCACATGCTTAACTATTGACAGCGTTGTTATACTTTTTATATTCAGATTTTGTTTCCTTTGATTTATGATAGGCTGCAAATACTAACTACAAAGGCAGAATTCCCACCCTACATGGATCATAAAACCTAAAGCAATGCTAAATATTTAGTTTGTAAGCTTCACTGAACATACATAATTTCTTTTTCCAGCCAGAGATCATTAATAAGAAAAAACCTTCATTATCAAATAACTTCCTTCAGTATCAGTTTCAAAAAGGCATTGCAGAACTGATTTACCTGTCTATGTCCAGAGTTAAAGGGAAGATTTTGTTATTCATCTGCCATTTCTGTTCCCAATCCCTCAATTTTGTCTAGTCAAAAAGACCCATAGCAGCTCAGACTAAAAGTCCACCCCCAGTCTCCAGCACGTGGCAAGGGCAGATGGTGGACAACAGGATACGCTGATAGTGCCCCTGTGTACACTCGCATCTGCCAGTGACCTACAGCCCAGGGGTGTGGTGACCTATGGATGCTGTCTTTGTGTTCAACAGCTCTGAACACAACTTTCTTCTGTGTGTAAGAACATCTTGATGTACGTGGATAATTTTGTGAATCTAGTAGATTCATGCACATCAACAGGCTGAAATATCAGAGGTCAGATCATGTCCCCAGTGTGAGGCAGATAAGGGGGGAAAAAAGCATTCCTGCTTTTCAGGTTTGAATTTAAGTGTCATTAACATTCTTTTGGAGATCAACCTCTTGAATGTGACTACTGTGAGAAGGTGTATGGGTATTCTAGAATTTAAGATCACTTTTTACAAATCCTTTAAGTACTAAATGTGAAAATTGTATTGATGTTCAGCTTTTGGAAAGTGAAAGTAGTGCAGATAAAGGCATCTATAATAAATATTTTTCATAAATATTTTGATTAAATAGATCCAGAGAGTGGATTGATGAAGAAAATCTTACGAGAATCACTGCATGTGTAAAGAAAATACAGAAAATAAGAAAAACTAAAGCCCTAAAACACCCCTTAGTCCCAGATAAATAAGAGCCTGCCATGTAAAGAGGGAAAAAAAGCCAAGTGATGATATTTCCATCTGATGCTGAATTGAAAAACAACAAGACTACGGATTGCTACTTCAACCCTGTAGAGCTGTCATTCATTTTGTGGACAATTGTAAATCCCTAGCAGTCTGTTCAAGACACAAACCTTGAGCCTGTACAAAAACAAAGGCTGTTTATGAAACATTTTTAAACATATCCATGAGAGATGATTTGGTCAGGACAAGGGGTAACAGGTTTAAATTGAAAACATGTAGATTTATATTATATATGAGGAAGAAATTCTTCCTGAGGAGGGTGGTGAGGCACTGGAACAGGTTGCCCAGAGAAGCTGTGGGTGCCCCATCCCTGGAAGTGTTCAAGGCCAGGCTGGATGAGGCTTTGAGCCACCCGGTCTAGTGGAGGGTGTCCCTGCCCATGGCAGGGGGAGGGAACTAGGTGATCTTTAAAGTGGCTTCTGTCCTAAACTGTTCTACGATTCTATGACAAACATAAAGTTTGTCTCTTTGTACTAATTTAGGTCATGACACAGTACTTTTAAAAACTGCATTAATCTGGGTGTTTACTGTGAGGTCCTTCTACCTGTAAGTGTATGTATAGATGTGGCAAACTTCTTCTGCCACTACTATGCTCTTGGTTTGCATTCTCAACTACTGTGACACATAATCATCAAGACTAGAAGGTTAAAAGTCAGCAAAATGAGGATGAGGAAATGTCTGTATACCCTGTGCCCTTACCCTGGCAAAGGTAGAGTTCTCTTCTTCCACCTGTTAGTAAAAAAACCAAAAACTCAGCCATGAATCAACCCTGCCTGCATGCTCATCTACAGATGTGTTTGGGAAGACAAAAACCTCCTAATATTTGCAGTGAGACTGTTTCTGAAGGTTTTTCATGCCCTCAGTCCCCCCTTCCTGAGGAAGCTCCCACTGAGTGGAAGGGTAGCCCACAGCAAAAGGGATGGGCTAACCCTGGTGATGGCCCTCATCTCTCAGCAGTAATTGCCACACTGGGTTTTGGAATCTTGTGACAGGAGTAAGCACTGCTTCGATCACAGGTATGAGCTATGAGAAGAGGTGACTAGACACTGTGTACCTAGATAAGGGCCTCTGCCGTGTCAGGAGGGACAGATTTTGCTATAATCCATGTCATGGAGAAAACTAACACGAGCCACAGTCATCACTCACGGTGATGAGTCTCGTAAGTCCCGTTGATTTTCAAATTGTTTTCCAACACAGTGAAGATAACATTAAAAAGGATTCTGTTGATTTATTTTTAACAATAAATATTGCCTGTTATCCTAGGGTCTTATTTATTCCTTACTCTGCACTCTTATACATATATCCATCCTCAAAATGCAAGAATGCCTACACTTATTTTCCTCCTTAAGTATTGATTACACAAAAGCAACACACCCAGTCTCCCAGAAATTAGTGGGAATTTGGTTGTTCCAGGCCAGTTTGAGCATCACTTTGTAGTTTGCAACTGCCGTGTCATCCCGGAGAGGACATCAAGGGTTTCCTTGGCCTGAGTCCATCTTCCAAACGTCCTGTTTGCTGCCACAAATATTTTTGTTCTGCAAATTGTGTTTACTTTTTATGACTATCGTCATCTTCTACAAGACCAAATGTGCTCAAGTTTACTTCAGGGAGGAGGAAACAGTCAAGAGGAGGTAATGTGAAACATCTTGTGCTGTTGATCCCACAATTTCTATTTCCTTACACACTGAAGTCAATGCATGTGTTAAGAGTGCTTCAAGGCACTGTCCTTTACCAATCTATTTTAAGATGTTCAAAACACAAACATGCATGGAGAATCAGCAAGTTCAGATAAAGCCTAAAACACCTTCTTGACTATGAAAGTTAAAATGGCAAACAGTTACAAATTTCTAAGATTTAGAAGAGATACTACCCACTCATTTAAAGTATTAGTCCTTTATAGCCTTCATTCTTTGCATGTTTTCTACAAATTGTTGATATTTCTTCTCTTGCCTCCAATTGACAGTGGTGTTTTTGGTTATAACCCTCAAGCTTGCTGTTTTCTTGCGCAACTCTATCTTTACCAAGTGCCTCACTGAATCTTACTTTCTATTTAAAAATGTTTAGGTTGCTCTTCCCTTTCAATCTCTTCTCCATTTTCTTGTCACCTCTTCATGTTTTTCCAGGTTATTAAAATGCTTCTCCTGTATTTTGACCTTATGTGTTTCCCATACTCGTGTCTTCTTTCAGCTCCTTTCAAGTGCTGCTCATTTGTTCATCTTGCAATTTGTTTGTCTTTGAACACTTTCTTTCTCCTTTCTATCATTCATACTTCTGTACAACACAGCCTTGTTCAAAATTGAATACTTTATGAAGTGCAAAGCAGATGGTCCCCCGTCAGTAGCTTTTAACCTTTGCCAAGTTTTCACTTTTTTGACAATAGTCAAAAGTTTTAATCTTCCTCTCATAAGTCAGAGACAAAATTATCAACCATATATTCCACTAGATTCTCCAGCTACAGAGTTCCAAGCACTTTTTCTCATCTTTCTCCATAATTTATTGTTAATTTTCCCCTGAAATTTCAGCATGCAGTTTCTAATGAGTTTCCATTCCATTATAGAAGAGTTACATAAATTGAAGTACTAGTAATAAATGTACGAGAAATAAGAAACAAGATTGCTATAGTAGGATACTATTTAGCACTCTGGGTAAGGGAGAAGACCATAACAATTAGGCAAATACGAGACTCACTACTATTATATAAGTGCTGTTTTTCTTTTTAATAAGCACAACTGCATGTTTTGACTTCACTACCTAGAATATGAACTATGTTTTGGTGGTCTGTTCTTTGCCCAGTCCACTTTGGCCTTACTGCTAAAGTTTGGTACACTTGACTTGCCATAAAACCATTCAGTCATTTCTGAAAAGATCAGGAAAGGATCATTATATGGTTGGAGCTTGGGCTCAGCTTGAGCTGATCTCATGGCCAAAAGTGTCTACAAACCTCTATTACTTTTAGGCATGTTAAAATCCTACAAATTAATATATATTTGTATAACATGATATTTAGTGGTGTCTTGTTTTGTCAACCAAATCACAGCTAAAATGCAAAATCCTTTTAAACTGTTATGCTATGTATTGTTTTGCTAAGGCAATCTCTGCAACAACAGCCCGTAGATTAACAATTTCTTAAAATGTATGTTTATAAGGAAGCTCAGATGACCACAACTTGAAGCATGCGCAATTAACATTTGTGTAGAGGTTCTGCATAATTTGTGCAGTATGTAGCATTCCAGTGGCGTTTAAGTGGCCAGCAGAGAGCCTGTGAACCTTCAGTTCAGAGCTGAATTGCCCCTAAAAAAATGGTTTTATAAAAGATGCCATGAATACATGAAAGCTCACTTTGTAATGGGTAAAGTGGCTGGATGGCCAATTTCTTCCATTTTTAGAAGAACAGAGCCTACATAACAGGCACATGAAGGTTTATTTCTAGCCAAGTTTGAACATACGTAATTGAGCATTATAAGAGCTTTCCAAGTCAGCTAACAGCAGGAGTTTCTTTCCATGCCAAAAATGGCTTTTCCTTAATGAAAGCTGTATGCTGCAGTGCACAGAAAGCATGGAAACTAATCAAAGTAGGGTAGTTTGAAAGATGTCAGATAAAAAGACACGGCAGCACTTTGAAACTGAGGAAGCACTGTAAATAGATATTCAGCTGTTGAACAGACAGTTCAAATGGGATGACTAAGAAAGGCATCATAACTCCTTATTTTGCCAGCAGGACCCAAATGTATAATTGTTAACATTGTTCACGATCTGTTTACTTAAGAAAGACAATAAGCTTCATGTATGAAACATTAACTGACAAAAACATGATGAAACCACCCGTATGCTGAACTATTCATCAAGACATTTGACTAACTGCCAGCAACATGAAAGCATACACACTTTAGACTGCAGGGTTTTTTGTTTTTTCCTTTTTCTGGACCATTTTTAGAACCACTTTGAAAGGATGAGAGAACAATTCATTCATCGATCTGAACATTTTAACCGGGAATATTTGCTGAAGTTTAGCTGAAGAAATTTCATACTGTGAATGGACAAGACTTTATATCTGACCTTTGAAAATCCATTGTCAGTGAACAGGAGGCAACTTTCCCTGTTATGATGTAAATCAAGCTGATAACAAAGATTTACCTGTTAGTATGCTATTTAAATTACAGCCAGACCCAGAGGCAACAACTGTACCAGACTTCGTACAAATTTATGTAAGAACATGATGTTTGTCCAGAGACTGAATTAAGTAGGAAAAATGTTGATTTTTGCCTCAGATCTCAGATTCAATCAGGTTAAAATATAAATACTTCATTACCTTCATCACTTAACCAAAAATTATTCTGTATATCTTAGAGATAAGAATATTTAAGTCTATCTAAATAATTCTATTTCAGGTCAAGTAGTAAAAGATCCTCACCCTGAGACATCACCACTTCACACCTGTCCTTGATCATAGAATCATAAAATTTTTTAGGTTGGTGAAGATTTTTAAGATCATCAAGTCCAACCAATACTCAACCAAGATAGAGCCAGTTAATTTAGGGAAGAATTGTTTACCTGCCAGGTTCTGTAGAGCGTAAATTTAGTTGTTTGAGACCTAATGGTACAAACACCAACTAGAGACAACAATTCTATTTGCATTTATTTGTTTTATATTAATCTATATTCTTCATGGGTCAATTTAGAGGTCTGAAAACACCCACTAATTCTAGGAAGGAAATCAGTTCTGAGGATCTTGAATCCTACTTGATAACCGCAGTGTTTAAGAACACTTATACCACTCTTAGGGTGGCTGCTGGAAACAAAATGAGATTTGACAGGTAGGACAAATATTATGGTGTCTATATGACATTTAGTTTGATTACAAAATGACTGAGAATTGATGGTTAGCACTATCATGCCTCTATGCAAATGCACTTAGCATGTGGAATAAGGACGAGGTAGAGGTGTATGCATACCTGCAGAACTATGGTCTTGTTGGCATCATGGACACATAATGGGATGACTCCTATAGCTGGAGCATTGGATTGGCAGGATAGAGGCTCTTTAGGAAGGACAGGCAGAGGAGATGAGGAGGGTGTGTTGCTTTCTATATTAATGACCAACTGGAGTGCATAGAAGTTTGCCTGGGAATGGATAAGGAGTCGGCTGAGAGCTTATGGGTCAGGATTAAAGGGAGGGCAAGGACAGGTGACATTGTAGTGGGAGTCTGCCACAGACCACCCAATCAGGAAGACCAAGCAAATAAGGCCCTCTAAGACAGACAGGAACAGTCTCCTGCTAAGAAGCCCTGGTCATCCTGGGGGACTTGAACCACCCTGATATCTGTTGGAGGGACAACAGGGCAGGGCATAAGCAATTCAGGAGGTTCCTGGAATGCATTCATGATAACTTCCTTCTCCAAGTGATAGAGGAGCCGGCAAGGAGGGGTGCCATGCTGGATCTTGTTTTCACCGACAGGGAGGAGCTGGTGCAGAATGTGATGCTCAAGGGTAGCCTTGGCTGCAGTGACCAGGGAATGGTGGAGTTTGAGATCCTTAAGGCAAGGAGGGTGCTTAGCAAGCTTGCTAGCCTGGACTTCAGGAGAGCAGACTTTAGCCTCTTCAGGGAACTGATTGGCAGAGTTCCATGGGATGAAGCCCTGGAAAGAAGTGGGGCCCAAGAAAGCTGGTGAGTATTCAAGGATCTTCTCTAAACTCAGGAGTGATGCATCCCAGTGAAGAGGAAATAGGGTAAAAACACCAGGAGGCCTGAATGGACGAACAAGGAGGTCTTGGACAAACTCAAAACACAAAAAGGAAGCCTACAGAGAGTAGAAGCAAGGACATGTAGCCTGAGAGGAATACAGAGAAGTTATCCAAACATCCAGGGTTCAGGTTAGGAAAGCTAAAGCCCTGATAGAATTAAATCTGGCCAGAGACATCAAGGGCAACATAAAGGGCTTCTTTAAGTATGTTAGTGACAAAAGCGGGGAGATTTAGATTAGATAACAGGAAAAAAGTCTTCACAGAGAGGGTGGTGAGGCACTGGAACAGGTTGCCCAGAGAAGCTGTGGGTGCCCCATCCCTGGAAGTGTTCAAGGCCAGGCTGGATGAGGCTTTGAGCCACCTGGTCTAGTGGAGGGTGTCCCTGCCCATGGCAGGGGGTTGGAACTAGATGATGTTTAAGGTCCCTTCCAACCCAAACCATTCTGTGATTCTATGATTCTATGAAATCTATTGTAATAATTCTGTGGGCTGCAATGCTCTCAAATGGTATCAGCTAGATAGGAAATATCACAGTGACAATTTAAGTGGCTACGTGGGTGCAGGGTTCTCTATAAGAAAATGCTGGGGACAGGGGAGAAACTGCTATGTTTTAATATCAGTAATCTGGCATCTGATCTGACTTAACAAAATAATAAACAAACCTTTAAGATGGAACTACTGGACCAATTTAAAAACAGTCGTATTCTTACCAACAAAAATTTTAAAAGTCAGGAAGCCTGCTGGTTTATGAATTCATGTTCATTTCAGTTTGTATTTTACATTGTTTGTCCTCAAAATAAGAGGCTTATGCTAAACCAGAAATGAATTTGCGTAACTACTGCCTTTACTGCGTACAGGAATACTTACACATATTGCCATGAAAAACTCAGAATTCACGAGCTGGAAAGGCGCGTGCTTCTGATTCAGAACATTTTTCTCCATGCAACAGCTTTGGGAAGTTTCTGCTGTGGAATCTACCACCTGGTGCTGGCATCACACAGAGCTGGGACGACAAAAGCTATCTAGTCCTTTAGCAAAAATGAGAATTTCACTGATGGTAATGTCACACTAAGCAGCAGCTTTTCAGATACCCCTGTACGAAGGAGTATCATGTCAACCACGATTTCTTACATCTATCAGATGCCCAGAATCTGTTTTTGTATATACTTTCACTTGACCATAAGGCAGCAAATGAGACCAGACATCATCCATATTTGCAGGAGAACACCATGTTATTAGCAAAAGAAAAGAAACAAAATTGAGTCATTAGGCTCAGGAGGGATGGATGTTACCCTGCCAAAGGCCGTGCCAAACTCCTTGCCAGTGCCAGATGGTTTCCTTAGGAGGCTGTTCCGTAGTCTCAGAAATCTCATTTTCAGATGTTTGCTGTCAATCAGCCCAAATTTTATTTTACATTTTCATTCCATTGTTTCTATATATAGCTTTATGCTCATGTACTACGTGAAAGTTTAAAAAAAAAAAAATCCCTTCTGAGCATCTAATTTCATTCATTAGTAATCGTCTGGTTTCAATATCCAACCTGATTCTAAACCTGATTCCCATCGCACTGGACAATTTGCATAAGGGACACATTTACATCACGCATTCAGTCAAGGTCTTCAGCTACTTTGGGCTAAGTAAAGTTAACCTATTTCTTCCAATAGTACTCAGAATCAGCAAGTGAGCCTGCAAACCCATAAATGACCTCTGACATCCCCGTGTTTCGTATTTGGGAAATGGACTGAGAATGAGATTGAGCACTGATCTTGCAGTGTAATAACTGTGTAAAATCATACCTCTCACATTTATGTAATGGATTGGAAAGTCTAGTGCACTTACTTCATCAGAACTGCTAATAAACCCCAGCCGTATATCAAGAAGCTAGAATATTGATCAGTGGCAGGATTTAAAACTAAATCACAATTTTCTTTGACATAACTCTTTGTGACCAATTTTTTTTCCAAGATGTGCATGAAAAATCTGTCATTTACCACATGTATTAGCCACATACGTTGGTTTTTTCCTGAGGCGCTCCTTGTTTTAAGTTTTCTGCATATTCTTTATTTTTTCCAGACACCATACAGTCTTCTTACACTAAATGTTACAGCAAGTATAGTAGTGTGAATATCATTTAGTGTATTCAGTGGTGCTCAACATGTAAGAACAATGCAAAGGAAGCAGTTTTCAAGGACATAACCCAGAAATGAAAAATGAAGGACTGTGGAGTGGGGAGTTAGTCTGTTAGATAAATTAGGAGTAAGTTAGTAACCCTTATGGCTGCAACACCTAGACTGAACTGTCCCACCAACTCTCTCCTGTATTAAAAAAATGGAACAAGAATTCATTTATATGTCCAAAACTTGAAGAAGACTAGGCAGAACCAGTTTAAATATCAAACCAAATCTTGGTTTTTTCTCCACTTCATATGTTCTGTCAAACTTTGATTCATCTCACCAGATACCTGAATCTCTCTCCCAGCTATTGCTGCTCCACTGCCAGCATGAAGCAGCATTGTGTCATGACTCACGTCATGCTGCCATAGCCCTCCATGCACTTCCATACATGCCGGTTGTTAAGTAAGTACTCCATACTTCCACAAAATCTGGGGAGGAAAAAAAAATAGTTTAAAATTAGGTTGGATGTTCTGTTACTGATATGCTGTTTGGCAAGGGTAAAGAAATTAAAATGCTTGAGAAACAGGGATTAACTTTTCCATTGGGCCAGGCAGGAAATTTAAGGAAGTGAAGAAGGTGGTCCCTTGAGATTTCCTTTGACACAATACAAATGGAATATGACCATGCACAGCAAATACTGTGAGTTTAAGAGACATCATTTCTATGTGTCATCTTCTGGTACATAATCAACAGTTCTGATTCCCAAAACTTTTGTAAAATGTCAGATAGAGTCACCATTTCCTTGCTTGCATCCCAGTACGCATTATCTGGACATTTCCTGTATGTCACACAGGAGCTCTTGTCAATTCAAAATGCACATCTCTTCTCTAGGTACATAACACCTTCGTTTGTTGAAACCCATAGCTCAGAATGGTTGATATTAATGAAAATTTCAGATCAGTGGCACTTTTGATTCATAGTTATGACATAGTTAAAATTGGGTACAAACTCATTATGATACTACTTGTACAGGCAGACACAAACCCATACTTGCATTAGAAAAGGAGCAACCACTCTTATGAAGTACACCTGGCATCAGTGAGGGTGATTGTGACTGCACACATACATCACCTTATGTTGAAGTAGAGGTAACATAAGACAAATTGATTCAAACAATCCCCTGGAAGGCAGAAAGTTAACTGCTTTGTGAAAGAGCATCCCACTAACAAAATTACAGTTTTGCCTTAGTGAGAAGAAAAGAATTAAGAAGAAAGACACTGTAAAAGGACTGAATTTGCCAAATATTTTTGGCATAGAATGGGAACATAAATCACGAGGAAATCTTTAAACAAGTTTTTGGACTCTTTCCTCATGTTTTAATACATAATTTTCTAGTTGATAGCATAAATAGCAGCTTTTATTTCACAAAGCAGTAAAGCTATGTCAGAGATAGATTTTAAACACACGAACTGTTAAGGCAAGTTCTGTTATTTGTGGTTGAAATTGTACAACAGTAAAGTCACAGGATGCAATAGCTAAGAGGTTTCTGCAAGCTTCCTTCAGGTGAGAAAACCCTGGATCTATTACTTGCTTCCCAAGCAGTAACTTCACTTTTCTGAATAATTCATGTTGCATAATTTTCTTCCAGGTTTCTGTCAGAAATACTAATCACGATGTTATTATAGTGCCAAAAGGGTAATTAAAAATTGATTACTGTAACAGTCAAATTTTCTCCAAAGCAATGGCAAAAAAGACCAAATCAAATTCTTGATTTCTTGTTCGTGCATTTGAACTGCAGAAATATAAACCAGAGATTGGTATGCATCTACAGCAAGTCTTTTAATATGCTGCATATATCTTTGTTTTCAGTAGAACTGCTGTGCTTAGTAAGATGGTTAAACAAGGTATTATTTTGTCATTGAAACCAAGGGACAAGGTAGCATTTCATTCAAAAAGGCAATAACAGAGTCTATGCTGCCAGAGGCATGTGCAGCATTTAAAATCTCTGGTGAGGCAATTACACAATCCTTTCCATGCTTACAGAAATATCACTCAGCCATTTGATTAATTGTCAGACACAGTAACCCATTCCTTAACAGTTTATAAAGACTAAACTAAATCACTAGCACCATTCTATGTTAATTTAGCAACTTTCTCTACTCCTTATTACTGGAGCACCGAGAAAACCAAAATGAAACAAATCAAAAAACCCCAAAACAAAACAGGATAGGGGAGATCTCAGGTGCAGTACAAGGACCCTTCAAGTTGTACATTTGCTTGTTCTAAGGGTTATAGCAATAAAGAACATGCATCAGATAAGATATGGATTCAGGACGTTTATTTCAACCACAAGACCCCATCAATTCGGGTCCAGTAGCTATGGGGCAGAACTTGGAGCATGCTTCAGTAATTGCAAAAAATTTGAAAATAAATAACCTTTAAGTCTGCAATTATTTCTTAGTCGACCACAATGAATTTCTGTAAAATTGCATCAAGACTTAATTTTATAAAGCTAGACCTAAAGCTAGATCTTAAGTAGAAAAAAAGAAAAGAAAAAAAAAAAAAAAAAAAAAGAGAAGACAAAGAAGAAAAAACCCAAACCAGTGTAGTTCTTTTTCTCAACAAGGAGTTTTTGATATCTGCAGGAAAAGATCTATTAAGAAACTTTCTTACTATACAGAAGGTCACTTTATGGAGACTATTAAATCACAAAAGTAACATCATTCTGACACAGATTCATCAATTCATATAGAATTGTATTTTATTCTATTAACTCTATTTATAGTTATGTTGTCTCTCAGAGTTCTAAAGCCAGATACTTGGGATCACAACAGAAAATATTTTTCAGTATTACTTCTTCAATTCTGCATCCACTCTGACTGACCTCAGTAATACTGATATTCTTGAAACCATTAAAAACCAAATTGATCAGCTTAAGAATTTGATTGGGTTTGGGCTGACACAGTATTTTAGGTGTCTAAGACAGAAACAAAATTAAAATCCTGTAACAGAAAATTCTGGTCAGCAAGACAAACAAGACCAATACTACCAGCTCAGAACCCTGGAATAAAAACTGACAGATGAAAGACAACTAAATATAATTTATTGATGTGCTGCCAAGTACATTATTAGCACAAAGACATTTTTAGAAAATAGACATTATTAGCACATAGACATTGAAATCCCTTCAATGACTTGTCCAAATAATGTTCCTGGGAGAGAGTGTCTCACTGGGATGAGGAATACATGATTAAGAAAAAACATTACATTACTATTTATTCTCAGAAGGATGATTATAGTCGGAGGCCTTGCTGTCAACGGTAATTTTAGCATCTGTTACTCAGCAGGGCTCTGCGTGGTTTGCCATGGCACTGCAGGAAGGTGACGCCAATGCCTTGCCTTCTTGACCCTTTATGTATGCAGTTTTCAAGAATACACCAGAACTGTCTCCTGTGTGAGAGGAGACATTCCATGTTATTTCCAGCCAGGTGACTAGCTTTACAGCCCGTAAGCCAAGTTCACACCACCAGTTTATACCAGTCCCACCACTTTCTAAGTCCTAACTTTTTCCAGGTTAGGAAAGCCAAAGCCCTGACAGAATTAAACCTGGCCAGGGACATCAAGGCCAACAAGAAGGGCTTCTGTAGGTACCCTGGGGATAAAAAGAAGTTCAGGGAAAATGTGGGCCCTCTGCGGAAGGAAACAGGAGAGCTGGTTTCCCAGGATACGGAGAAGGCTGAGGTACTCAATGCTTTTTTTGCCTGGGTCTTCACTGTCAAGGGCACAAGCTGTACTCCTAGCGTCTTGGAAGACAAGGGCAAGAACTGGGAGAATGGAGAGCCACCCATGGTCAGTGAGGATCAGCTTCGGGAACACCTCAGGAACCTGAAGGTGCACAAGTCCATGGGACCTGATGGAATACATCCACGGGTCCTGAAAGAACTTGTGGATGAGGCTGCGAAACCTCTACCATCATATTCGAAAAGTTGTGACAGACTGGTGAAGTTCCCACTGACTGGAAAAGGAGAAACATAACCCCCATCTTTAAAAAGGGAAAAAAGGAGGATCTGGGGAACTACAGGCCAGTCAGTCTCACCTCTGTGCCTGGCAAGCTCATGGAGCAGATCCTCAGGAAATCATGCTGCTATGGAGAATGAGGAGGTGATTGGTGACAGCCAACATGGCTTCACCAAGGGCAGATCGTGCCTGACAAATCTGGTGGCCTTCTATGATGGGGTCACGACCTTGATGAATAGAGGACAGCCAACTGACGTCATCTACCTGGACTTGTGCAAAGTCTTCGATACCATCCCACATGACATCCTTGTCTCTAAACTGGAGAGGCATGGATTTGATGGATGGACCGCTTGATGGATAAATAACTGGCTGGCTGGTCGCAGTCAGAGAGTTGTGGTTAATGGGTCAATGTCTGAGTGGACACCAGTAATGAGTGGCGTTCCACAGGGGTCAATGTTGGGACTGGTCCTGTTTAATATCTTCATCAGTGACATGGACGATGGCATCGAGTGCACCCTCAGCAAGTTTGCTGATGACACCAAGCTGTGTGGTGTGGTCGACACACTGGAGGGAAGGGATGCCATCCAGAGGGACCTGGACAGGCTGGAGAGGTGGGCCACTGCCAACCTCATGAAGTTCAACAAGGCCAAGTGCAAGGTCCTGCACCTGGGTCAGGGCAATCCCAAGCACAAGTCCAGGCTGGGTGGAGAATGGATCGAGAGCAGCCCTGACGAGAAGGACCTGGGGGTACTGGTGGATGAAAAGCTGAACATGAGCTGGCAGTGTGCGCTGGCAGCCCAGAAAGCTAACCATATCCTGGACTGTATCAGGAGAAGCGTGGCCAGCAGGCCGAGGTAGGGGATCCTCCCCCTCTACTCTGCTCTCGTGAGACTCCACCTGGAGTACTGTGTCCAGCTGTGGAGGCCTCAGCATCAGAAGTATATCGACCAGTTGGAGCGAGTCCAGAGGAGGCCACGAAGATGCTCAAAGGGCTCGAGCACCTCTGCTATGGGGACAGGCTGAGAGAATTGGGCTTTTTCAGCCTCAAGGAGAGAAGGCTCTGGGGAGGCCTTATTGCAGCCTTCCAGTACCTGAAGGGACCTACAAGAAAGCTTGGGGGGGGGGCGGGGGGATGGGGGGAGCTTTTTACAAGGGCCTGTAGTGACATGGCAAGGGGTAATGGTTTTAAACTGAAAGCGGGGAGATTTAGATTAGATATCAGGAAGGAATTCTTCACAAAGAGGGTGGTGAAGCACTGGAACAGGTTGCCCAGGGAAGTGGTGGATGCCCCGTCCTTGAAAGTGTTCAAGGCCAGGCTGGATGAGGCTTTGAGCAACCTGGTCTAGTGGAGGGTGTCGCTGCCCATGGCAGGGGGTTTGAAACTAGGTGGTCTTTAAAGTCGCTTCCAACCCTAACCATTCTATGACTCCTTGCTGCAGGTTAGTGATAGCCATTCTGAAAGAGCTAATCAAGTAAGTCGGTGGCTAAGAAATAGAAACCATACTTGGAATGAGGAAGGGGCACTGAATTTCCATTTTAAGATCTGCATTTGCTATTAGATGTGAACTATTTTAATCTAATAAACGACATCATTTCTCACAGTTGAATACCGAGGAAGGAAATTGCTTCATTGCTAACTCAGACACATCAGGGTGTGAATGAGCCTTTCACAAAAAGGATAGAATCACTCCAGTTTTGTTACAAAAAAAAAAAAAAAACCAAACAAAAAACTTACTTAGTCTTTACCTTAAAATTTCTCCCTTTGTTTCAGTCTAAAGATTTTGTTCTTTGTTGTTCTCTTTATTTAGAAAGTAGGATTTTTTCTCTCCTACAACAGCACTGTGTCATTAGCTTACTGCTACATGAACAACAGTGCCAGTTTGCTTGTCAAGAACAGTCATGTCTGCTCCATGATAAACCACACAATAGACGCATAAGAAACATAATAAAACACCTTGGTAAATCCAGATGTTTGGGTTGGACATGCATGCTTAAGTGCTTTAAGTACTTCTGCTTTGGTAATGGCATTGAAGCCATGAAGGACTAGGAAAGATAAAGCTCGTGGATGTAGACAGAAGTTATTTCTAAGCTGTATACATTCAACATCCCATGCCTGTGTTTTCCAGACTTACTGTCTCTACTTTCGAGCTGTGATTCCTTTTACCTGGAAATCATCTGCACTGCATCTGCATTCTTTATTGCAGAAGCAATGATAACCTCCTCCTCGTGGCTGGGACCACTTCAGCCTCCAGTTAGGAGGAGGTTATAATGTCTATTATTCTCCCACCCTTCCCTTCTTTTTTTTAAACCCTAACTAAGCATTGCACCAGTTTCCTCCTCATCTCTTCCATGGTATTTTGTTGCCAGTTTTATGCTCTTACCATTCACACTTTTTTGTCAAACACGTGCATTCGTGTAATGTTTATCCAAATCCTGAAAGAATATACGGTTGAGTCACTCCAGCTTTCCCTTTCACAGGCTGAACACTAATACCATTAAGGTAGCAGGAGCTGTAAAGAATCAAAACCAGGAGGAAGATACAGGCAAGACAAGGAACAGAAAGAATTTGGCATGCTTGATGCTTAATGTTACCATCCTCTCCTTCATTAATCTTTGTTGGGCAGGCCCAAAGAGATACAGTATAAAATGTACAAGTGATGATACAGACAGGCAGAAAATAAGCGAAACCAGAACCCATGGAACATGCCAGGAAGGATGAATGATGAGGGATGAATCATATTTAAACATCGATTTTTTTAACCTTTTCTGTAGCGTGACAGCCAGAAGCCTGACCCAAACATCTCAAACCTAGTCACATGCTGCATGAGAAATGTCTGAACAGAACCCTCAGGTTTCTGTAAGAAAAACTTTCTCATACCTATTTTTTGCCCTGAATAAAACCCACTATATCCCTCTTCCTTCAACAGTATGCCCTGAAGCAGATCAGTAGGTAAACACCTAAAGCCACAGAGGGAGAGGAGAGGAGAGGAGAGGAGAGGAGAGGAGAGGAGAGGAGAGGAGAGGAGAGGAGAGGAGAGGAGAGGAGAGGAGAGGAGAGGAGAGGAGAGGAGAGGAGAGGAGAGGAGAGGAGAGGAGAGGAGAGGAGAGGAGAGGAGAAAACTGTAACTGTCCTCATTATTTTTTCACATATTTGCAAGTCAGTGGCTTTGTCAGCCAAGTCCATTCAAATGTCCATTATGTTGTGTCAGCTTTAGGAAAGTGCTGTTGGTCATCACAAGAAGAAAGTCCATTTCACAGATACCAGTCCTTGAAAGGACTCTGTCCTTGAAATACAGGCTTTCAGACATGCATATATCAAAAGCTGCCGGCATACAATCTTTGATGTCCAAAGAGAGATCACTTTTGTGCTTGCAATGATTTAGCTTATTTACAGCTACATATAGTGTAAGTATGCACAATTTCTAGAAAGCTTCCTGGCTTTTTGTGTCAGCCTTTGTTCTGCTGAGTTACTTGAATAAACCCTGTAACACAGGGAAAAAACTTTCATGTTGTTAAACCAAATCAGGATCAAAGCAGTTTATTGATTTATTAATGACATGTAATTAACTGGCAATCAGTGAGCTACACATTCAAGATCAGTGTCAGTGATGCAAGATACGAACCACATCAGGAGCCCTGTAGAAAATGCTGACAAACACCCCCAGTTCTCTGAGCATCTCTCTGTAACTAATCGCAAGAAATGTAGCCCTCTCTGGCGAAGCCCCTGACTGACGGGAACTCACCCTTCCTGAGATCGCCGGCTGCACCCTCCTGGGGTGAAGCCACTACATGAGCTCCCAGACAGCACTCTGGCATGGGTCGCTCTTGGTCCCCAGCACTCGGATCCGGCAGGCAGTATAAGAGGCTACTCATAGCACCCCATGGGGGAGGACAGAGGCCATGAGACCCCCCCGGTTGCCTTGGGTGGTATCACGCTGAGCTTTGACTGAGACTGTTGTCACTCCAAGGTCCCTTCCACGAGTGCAACCTCTTGTTTCTCCTAGGCTTCTTTTTATGCTGACTCTTTCTTTGCTTCAGGGGTCTCTTTGTAATTCCCCAGGCACTGTTTAATCCAGCCAACAGTCATCAACTCCAACATGATCACTTTTGGGCAACACTCCCATCAGTGTGTGTGAATTAAATACATCCCACTGTCTGTTTACTCTCATACTCCTATCTGAGTTGCTGTTGTATAGAAGTTAGTTTGCCAAATGTAGACCCTGTGAACACTCCACAAGTCTGCAATAAAATTCCCATTCATTTCAGAGAAACAAAAATTCATAGAGTCTTTCTGGATATTGGATCTCAGCCTGTGCTTTTTTAAGATACTACATGACATAATCCTTTCTGTAAAGATATTTGAATCCTATTTTCAACAGAAGCTTTGGTGGAATAAGGAGCTGCAGACTCTATCCTTTTCACTAATTTGTACAACACTATATGCAAGTTTGCTCTTTTTCTTAATGAAAACACGGTTGTCCTTTATAGATTAAAAAGTGACATGAAACCATTTTGCTTCACTTGAGCACACTTCATACATTTCTAAAATAGGCTGGGGGGAGATAGAAGATTAAATTTGCCTTCTGTTTGATCAGTGATGATGTTCTCATGAGAAAAATCAGGGCTGAAAAACGGGAGAGAAGAGCTGCCATCTAAGATTGGGTGTCTAGATATTTCTTTCATTCAATGTTTTAGTTCATGTACACAGAAAAAGGCCAAAATACAAACTATATATAGTAAGCAAAACAGAATGGAAGTTCATATTTTGAAGGTCCTTCAGGAACTTACAGGTTATTGAACTAGTCGCACACTGCCAAGTAAAGAAAAGAGCTCTCTGGGACAAAGACATTGTGAGTGTTGTATTCATTATTTTAAGACATTACCTTTCAACCCTCTGTAAAGCAATGGATAAGAACAGCAGAACTATTCAGAACTTATTATTGAAAAGCCATGCTGTACCAAATTGTAAGACATGGAATACGGGACACTAAGTCTTCTCTTGACTGAAAAACAGATTAAACAGATAACTGAATCCTTACCAGGTGGGAACTACAAGCCACTGCAGGAGGCCAGGCTGGTCTTAGTGAAAGGAGCTTGGGCTGAAGTAGGTGCTAGAAACAGATAAAACTTTAATTGGAGTCTTCATGTAAAAATGGTTCTTGGTCAAAGAGATGTTTCAACCATAAATCTTCTTAAGCTGTCAACCACCACACAGAATATGAACAATCAAGGTATGCATTTGGAACACTTGCCTCCCTTTCCTCCTTGTATTACAAAATTAGTTTAGGCTTAGACCAGATTCTGAGTAGTCAGAGAATTAACTGGGAAGGTAAACAACAGGGGTTTTACTGTAAGCCTTTTTTTCTCAATTGTTTCACACTCCTCAGCACAGTATCCTCTCTTGTCCATGTGACGGTATTGCATGGACAGCTGTCCCGTTCTTCTAACCCATGTCACAATCGGAACAGCCCTTTCTCAAAGCTGTCACTCAAAAGAAAGCTCCAATCTTGCTTTGTCAAAAATATACTATGATTTCATTAGAGTGAAATATTTTATAATTGCATGTGGGTCAAAACCCCTGAAAACCAACCACTCAATAAGTATTAGTCTCTCACTCTACTCTTCTGACTTAGAAAAGTTATAAAGTTTCAGCTGCATTATTAATTTATCTTTTGTGTGATTCAGATCTGTTAGGTTTTGTCTGGGGAATAGAACATATTCTAAATACTGAAGAGCATAAATCCTTCTTGCTGTCTACTCGCTCTACAATTAATGCAGGATGGTTGTCAAAGAAGATTAAAAGAAGTACGTGCATAAAAAGCCTCCAAGGTAAAGTCACCTATGGTGACCCAGCTGGTAAAAGATCTTAAACTAGAGACATGGAAGCTGTACACAAAAATACCCTTCTCCCTGATGCTAGCTTTAATCACTGTTGGATTAACAGGAAGGTATTGGTGGCATTTTAAAGGATGGCATCACAATAAAAATCTAATATATACTGGAATCAGGTTCTTACTAGTGACATTCATCATGAAGCAGAGGAGGCAAGGTTTGTGGTGTGCAACTAGGAGCCATTTCTTGCTGTAACTGCAGGTCTGGACTGCATTTGCACAGGGCTGATGGAACCTTTGTCTTGTAAATTTGCAGACTGTCTGAAGTAAGCAGACGTTTTGAAGACTTCAAAACTCACTACACTGTACCAGAAAAAGTGCATAAAAGAGGGTTGCATGGAAGAAACCAGAGCTCAGGAGAAATGGGTATATTCTTGAGGGAACAAGCTCTTAAAACTGCTGAATTTCGTTCAAATATCTCTGACTTAAGGGACCTGAGAGAAATCTGCACATCACAGAGCCTGGCAAAGCAGGATTAGCTTTTCCTCAGTATAAAAACTCTTCTACAGGTCTACAGTTTTCTCTTTTCTTCACTCTGTCCCCACAAAAAAATAAGGAAGTTTTCTATGTTTACTGGAGAAAAGTTGTGCAGAGCTCCTGAGATTTCAGTTAACCTTGTACAGTCAGGTCCTGTGACCTGGGTTAAGGCTGCAAAAATTTCAACACAGATTTTTGAGCGTAAATGAGAGAAGTCAGGTACTCCTCCATTTTGGTTTGGTTAAACACACTAGGGGAAAACAACCTTCCTTTTTCCTTCAGCCCACGTAGCCCAATATGTCAGCCAATACAGACATCAGACAGTGAAAACATGAAAAGCAAACAACACTCTAACCGGGCTGCAGTTTGTATTTTTTTGCATTTAAACTGATAAAAAGAATGGAGCTGGTGTCTGTAGTGCACATAATATCTCCCTTTGATCAGTGGATCAAAACTTCTTCCTGGAACAATTACATTAAACACATCAGGACAGGGAAGCAACGGCCATCCGGCAGAGAAAACACATGATCGGCATGCATGAGGAGTGCTGGTCCCACTACACTTATATAAGTCTTAGTTTTCCTCCGAGAGGCCAAGTAAAAGTATCAAGGATGTAATTTGGTTTTCTACATTGTGTTTGGAGTGTTGAAGAGATTTAAATTTTCTCACTTTATTGCTCCTGATTGTCCATGAACTGCAGTGTATTTCTCAGCCAATTTTGCTTCGAGTTGTCACTGTGAGCGAATATTGGCAATCTGGTGCATACAGGCTGACGTGAGGAACTAAATCAGATATAAGTTGGGAGACTAAGTTCAAAAGAAGCAAAGCTTTCCCTGGAATCGGGCCAGAGCACTCGAACTAGGATCCCATTAAGAGTTATTTTCTAGTAGACCATCCTTCTCTGCAGACAAGGGAATCAAACCTACTACCCACATGTGTATGGCTGCAACTCACTGCCAGTTTATTTGATTTATTTTATTTATTAAATAAAAGTTGTCTGTTGCTAAAACCAAAAGAGCAAAAGAAAAGTAATAATCTCTTTTATGTGGTATGTTTTTCTAAACTGATAGTTCTATCTTCAGTTATTTTACCTCACTGTTAACCAAACCATATATTCTCTACAGTGCTTTTTCAGGAGGAGAACTTCACCATTAAACAGATCCAGTTTGATAATGCTGATGTCATGAAAAGAAATCTAAGAGCTATCTGTGTGAAAGGATCTCTGTTCCCCAGAGAGCAGCACCCCACCTCCCTCCCAACGACAACAATAACCTCTCCCAGCACCCCCCAAGTTACAAACATTTATACCATGATGGGGAGGAACACTTGCAGGCAGGCAGCCGGCCTGAAAGATCCCACTGCCTTGAGCAGAAAATGCAAAAAGACTCATTGTCAGAAAAAATACAATGGAAAACATTGAATAAATTCCAATTAAATGATTATCCCAAAGAGTTGAAAGGGTCTCAGGGCTATAAGGATCCTGATATGGTGAGAGGAGTAAAAGACACCTACAGCTTTGATTTGTGCCTCTCTACACTCAAATGATCCATCCGTGACCATGGCGTTGCAGGACAGCCACAGTACACAGCCTTGTGCAGGATTAATGCTGAGGGATGTGAATCTGACCACACTGGAACAATGCAAAAGCTCAAAAGCTCTGGTTTCCTGTGAATGTGTTGACTCCATGCAAGACATACTGCAACGAAGACCAAGAATGATTAGTAGGTGGCATGTAACACTTCAATCTGCCTATAGGGCACAATTACTGCAGCAAATACAGTTTTTTCTCTTCATGTTGAATGCTTCATTTTCCCTTTATTTCCCTTTATTTCTCCAGAAGAAAGAAGGCGGGGCGGGGCGGGGGGGGAACAACACACAGAAAAGCCAGTAGTGTATAGATGAAATAAACAACTCCACCATGCTTGCAGAAAAGAGTTCACAGTAATGAAAGTCAATCAAGCCTGCATTGCAACAGTATTGTTGACCTCGCAGACTGAAGTTCAGCAACACCCCTGGGACACCAAACTTGCAGGAACCACACTTTCACTTATGCAAAGTGTCTCAATCATTGAACTGAATCTGCTTATTTTTGTCGAAGGACAGCCATGATTTATGGCACAGTCTTACTAGTATGAAATCCAAATGGCTGCACACATCATGAAATGCTAAATCACACAAGTCAGATTTTATCTTCTCTGAGGAAGATTCCAGTCCTTTTCAGTGCTCCAGATAAATAAGTGCTATTGCAAACAGGAGGAAAAATAAAAACCAGCTAGCACACTTTTTCAGAGATTGTTGCCTTTGAACTTGTAGATAATGGAAAGAATAACTTAAAGCACAAAAAATACTGCAAATCTAACCTGAAATTTGCTACCCAGAACTGCTGGTGTTCCTTAGCTTTATGGCCATCTCTATAAATAAACTACAATCTGACTGGATAAATTCCAACTTTGAGCCTTTTTGTTTACCTTGGAATAGACATTGATACCCATGTTGCTGAGATTAGAGAGGATACCGACAGGGAGATATCTAGGGAGTGGGGACCAGCCTCTTGGTTTTCAAACTAGGATGGGTAACTGGATGTTATTTTTGAAATTCAGAACACTTGTCTATCAATAAAGGATGCTACTTTAGCTGACAGAAGGAAACCCATCATAGCCTGTTCAAAGGAACAAGTACACAGTTGTATCAGAGGGGAGTAACACTCAAGCCAGCATCTTCCTTATGCCCTTTTCTGCCCACTGTCACCAGACACCCCACAATTTTGAGGTACCCAGGACTGCCCCCAAATACCTAATGTGAGAACAGCAATAAGCAAGTTTGCAGTGCTGCAGTAGCCTGCACTGCTACACTGGCTAGCGGTACAAATATTGACATTTTAATAGCACCTTTTTCAGAGTACAAAGACATTATTATTGCATACTCTAACAGATGGATATTCAAGCATATGAATTTAAATTCCTGCGACTGTTCTAATATTTCAAAGGAGACAGTACATTTTTAGCAATGTCTTGTCACTGAAGTTTAGCCCAAAGGAAAAATAAATATGCAAATACACACTAGCTAACTGGCTTCACTGGAACTCTTGGGAACTCCCCATTAAATTCATATTCTGATCATAAAATGAGCTAAAATAAAGAGACAGCTGTATAGGATTGAGTTTTCAGTTTCAGCTGAAGGTTGTCTGTGGAGAACTGCAGGAGTGGGAAACAAAGGAAGCAGGAACGTAAGGAAAAAAAAAACCAACCCAAACCCAACCAACCAACCAAAAAAAAAAAAAAAAAACCACTAGAGAGAGAGATTTACATGCAGGACCAGATTTAAAAGAAAACAAATAGTTACTTATTTTGGGTGAGCTGGGTTTTTTTGTTACAGTATTAGTGCATCAAGTTAATATGTCAGACCCAAGCAGTTGTTATTGTTAGAGGGGGTCCTCTTTTGGTTTAAGCATTTGTGCTATAAATCCTGTTGTGACTTGAAATCTAAGGTGTTTTCTGATTGCTTAAAAACAGTCAGTCTCACATTTCTTCAAAGGACTTGATGTACCTATGTGAGAATTCCTTTTAACCTTTTTTTTTATAGGAACATCAGCCATAAGGGAAAGGCTATAAGCCTCAAGGCTTCTGTAGAACAAGTTTTAAGAAACAGGAGAAAATTAAAACAAAATGAAGCTGCAGTGCAGTGCTCCCATTCTATTCTTGGCCAAGCCACTCAAAGAGCCATATCTAAGAAGTAAATACCTTCAGAGCAAACTTCTCTACTGATTGTAAACAAGGTGATTTGTAAAGAAAAATTTCTTTTGAGTCCCTTCATACAAATTTCTTCACAGGTATCCCCAAACTGCCAACTGTCCTAAATGGGTACAGGAAAAATAATAAAAAGTGTCGCATTCTGTGCTTTCTGTGAGATCAGATTAGGGGAGTTCGTATTTAACCACATGGAAAACTATAGAAAGATCTGGAGTCAAGCACGAAGTTTGGAAATGGCAGGCTTAGGGGAGGCATGGAGAGTCCGTGCCTCATTGGTGGCACACAGTGGAAGAGCTGGAGCATTACAAGGAATTATGGAAAGGAATCATCCTCTGGGGAAGGGAGGTGTGCCCACCCTGAAGAACCAAGCTAGTGAATGTATTAATGTTCGCAAGGCATTTAGATTTTCTAGCAGCAAGAACCACAGAAATCAGCTAGGGAAATGACAAAGTGTTCAGAGAAACGTTTGGAGAGCAATCAAAGCCCCTGGCAACTCTAGCAAAGCAAACAATAAACAAAACCAAATACTCACTAGCTGGGGGTACAAGCAATTCCTCTATAAAGGCAGCGGTCCTCTGGAAAATGAGCTTATGATTGAAGATATAATCACAACATAATTATACATGGTAACAAATATTTGAGTTCATAAGTGAAGAACCTTGATTCTAGCAGCTCAGGATTTTCAGCAGCATCGCACAATATTAGGGGATGCAATAAGGAGAAATAAAAATGTCGCAGCCTTTGCTATAGAGGGCCATATATTTTCAGGTCATCTGTTAAGACAAGAGTTGTGCTGCATCCCACCAAAGATCTCAGCTTCATCAAAACTTTCCCATCTTCAAGTATTCCTATCAACATTGCTGTAGCTTCTCTGCCAGTGTTTCAGAAAGCTCAAACTGCAAATTGAATTGATTACTATTTGTGCATTTTCCATTCTCTGATACTACCTCTCTTACTGTAAGTACAGCTACTGCTTTCCTGCAGATTCCAAGATATCCAGAGTATTCTCAAGTTTCTTAAGAGACCTTTAGGGCACTCATTAATACTCATTGACTCATTAATATCTGAGAGTGCAGGATCATTTTATATCTACAAGGCAAAGTCCTCCCATCTCTCAATTTATTAGGGTTCCTCATCCATTACTAAGTCTAAAAAAACCCAGTAGGAAAATAGAATAAATTTAAGAACAATTTTACAAGTCATAGATTATCACCGGTGAAATGGAATAGACTAGACTAGACCAGACCAGACTAGAATAATTCCAGTTGGAAGAGACCTGCAACGAACATCTAGTCCACCTGTCTGACCGCTCCTAGGACTGACCAAAATTTAAAGCACATTATTAAGGGCATTGTTCAAATGCATTTTTTTTAAGGCACTGACAGGCACGGGGCACTCACCACGTCTCCAGGAGGCCTGTTCCAGTGTTTGACAACACTCCTGGTAAAGGAAGGTTTCATCATGTCAGGTCCTAACCTCCCCTGGTGCAGCAGTGAATCCTTCCCATGCATCATATCACTGGATCCCAGAGAGAAGAGATGAGCACTTCCCACTCCATTTCCCCTCCTCAGGAAGCTGTAGAGAGCGATGAGGTCACCCCTCAGCCTCCTTTTCTCCAAACGAGACAAACCCACAGCCCTCAGCTGTTCCTCACAAGACAGACCTTCCCACCCTCCATCAGCTTTTTTTGCCCTCCTCTGGGTGCATTCATGGGCCTTAACATCCTTCTTAGTTGAGAGCCCAGAACTGGAAGCAGCACTCCAGATAGGCCACAGCAATGCTGAATACAGCAGGATAATCACCTCCTTTGACTGGCTGGTTATGCTGTGCGTCATGCACCCCAGGATGGGGTTTGCCCCCCTGCCTGCCAGGGCACGCTGCTGGCTCACACTGAGCCTGCTGTCAGCCAGGACCCCCAGATCCCTTTCTGCAGGGCTGCCACTCTCCAACCACTTCAACCACTTAAGTTAGGCAAAAAAATGACAAACTGAATTGAGACTCAGGATAAAGGACAATTTTATGACCTAAGTCACAGCCATCACTGCATTACATTTTAGATGTCTATGTGTAGATAAACCCTAAAGCTGGAACAGAGACCTATCATTCAAACAAGTCTCCCACTTGCTGCATTAGGAATATCTGAAGGTAATCTTTAATAACTGAGCTTTTTTTCATCTCCATTCTTTCCTCAACAAAGCATGCTTCCAACATTGACAGGTCTGGATTTTCTTGACGAACACCAAGTGTTCTAAGAAAAAAGATCCCCAAAAGATGATGTTTATTACTGATTTATTTACTTAATTAGGATTTCAGCATATTTTAAATGTTTCCATAAAGATTAATCTCTTTTTTCAAAGACAAAAACAAAAATTTATGAAGTAGTACGTAATTAAAACCACAAACATGATTTTCCTTTACACTTGTTCTTTATAAACCACAACACCGAGACAATTCACTGGTAGCCCCGTTGGGACGGTTCCTTGGCTAATGAGGAATCTGTGCTTTAGTGCTCTCTTCAGTTCCCTGAAATCAAAGGCAAAGCTCAAAATGATCTCTTTCATGCAAAGGCTACTCCTTGCTCTCCATTAAAAAGAACTACTAAAAATAAAGTGGAGTTTCACATTTGTCCCGTTACCCACTATATTTTAAAATGTATTCAGAGAGATAGCAAACTTTGGTAGCAATTTTGATCCTAGATTCTGCAAAAATTCATTCTCAGCTATCCAGCACCAGAGTTTCTATGAAATCTGTAATTTTCTTCCACTTAGTCTGAGCATGAAAATAGGCATAGGCAATTGTTAAATACATTTCTGAAATTCAAAACTCCCCTGTTCTGGAAGAATTATGTTTCTAAAACAGATGAGGAAACAGTCATTCCTGTATTTTTATTCCTTACCTTTAGCTAATTCATTTAGACTTTTCAGATTGCATTAAGTCCTGGCTTCTACAGGTGAACAGGATGTCATTTGCTTTTCTTGTGAGCTTGTACTGATTTCTTGGGGTTTTTTAAGTTTTGTGTAACTAAAAGAAGGCAGAAGCAGTATCCAGATTGCCTTGTTCTCAGTTGTAGTCATTGCCCAAGCTTGTCAGGTGTTTTTTGGAAGTAGGTCAGGCAATTAGAAAAATGTCTTAACATCATGTCCCTTGTACTTCTTTCCTTAGACAACAGGTCTGTGCATTATTTAGGAAACCTAAGAAGTAGTTAGCGTGGGCATTGTGCCTGGTGCTGGCAGATGAAGTTAGCAAGCTGGACAATCCATTAGGCAACCCTGGTTAATGCAGGATCTTGTTTACCTACACATAAATACCCTGTAGCTTCCTGTAACTGAAGATAGAGTAATTAAACCATAACAACTTAACCCACTCAATAAAATTGTGTTAATAAGACAAATCTTTTCAGGTAAGAACTGTGTCATTATAGGAACTCATACATTAAATAAAACCCAAATTCATGTCACATGAAAGACATTTGTGACCTTGGTGTTTATTATAGATGCTTGTTATGTTTCTTCTTTGAGTATTCCACTCTCTCCTCCATTTCTCTCCCTTTTCTACTCCTCAAATATAACATTCCTAGTTTTTCTCTCGGTAGATCCTGTGACCAACGGTGTAACAGATTAACAACACTAACAGCCAGATCAGGTGCACTTCTACCTTTGCTGCTTTATTCCAGTACATTTACTCTGTTTCTTATCTTGCATTCACTGCAACAAAGAAACAGATCAGTCTGAAGAACAGCGAGCCTTTAATACATTAGGCTTATCCACTACTTTCCTGTCCTTTTCCGTTTTAAATTTCTTTCTCTGTCCTTTAGAAATAACTTTGAAGCAACCACCTTTGATGCAGATCAAAGAGAAGACCGATGCATAAGTCTCAGAACTATTTGGTCCCCAGTGTTCCTTCTCCATTTTTGCAGATTCTTACAGAGCTTCAGTCAATTACGATTTTGCTGAAGCAAGAAGGACTTCATGTTCACAGGTACATCGAGAAGAAACAAGCATGTTGCACATGGTAATTGGCACACACCATTGTTTCAGAAGTCTCATTTCATACTACAGGGTTTCAACTAATCATCACCATTCAAGCATTCACTGTAACTGTCTTCTGCTCTTTTCCAGGGACCTGTGCACATACTTCCCTCCTGTTATCATCACAGATTTGTTTCCTGAATGATGAAGTTTGTGCAAGCTTCTGGAAGTCTACATTCTCCTTTACATTACCACATATTAATGAAGTGGTTGTCAAAGTTCGGAGGCTTCTGCTGCTTTAAAGGAATTGGTAGATTGCACAGTGATTTTATGCAGAATTTAAAGAAGGAAGACAAACCATGACCAGCTAATCCAGTACACTTCATGGAGAACATGGTACACACAACGTAAGTGTTAAGGGAAACAATATAATGTGAGATTTGTTTGGAGATTCTCAAGAGTATAGGGAGACCTCAGGTCAAGGAAGAGACTGAGACTGTGTCGTGATGTCCTTATCAAACGGTCACCCAGAAATAAAGACCTGGGAGGTACCACAGCAGCATTGCTTGCTGTTATGCTGGTGTAGGATGTGCAATACTTAAGCAGCTGTTGACACTGAAGCAACATTTTACAGTTATTAGCAAACTCCTGTTTCTCATTACACTCACACAACTCTCTATGTTTATTTCTTCCCACAACAAGGGGAAGGCTTTCATTTTCGTTACACTCAGAATGCATTCTGAAGCCTCTTCTCATGTTGCAGGGTTATCTGAAACCATAGCTCCTGTAAGGTGGTCTTCACTTCAGAGGACGCTAACTCAGATGCCAATACATTTATTTGCAGAAGCATTAGCTGTTAGCATTTTATGACTTACAGCATATACAGCAAGCAGGCCAGAACAAAATACTTCTTTTTAAAGACAAGGGATGGTGGAAGTACATCCAGATATGCTCCTTTAATATAAAACTCCTCCATCTCAGGGCAATCCTGAACTAGTCCAGCTCGCAAATGAGCCTCTTCTAGAGTCCTAATTCTACCCAGGGACATGAAACTTAGCCTAAGGCAGGCCACTCTCTTTCCTCTTCCCCTAATTGTGCAAGGCTTTCACCTTCACAAGCTGCCATCCTAATATTGTAGCCTCAGAGCTCATTAACTCATTAATTGTGTTTAATAGGTTGTATCTAGTCCACTTCCTGCACCATTTGATACAACAAAAAATAAAAAGCCACCAAGTCTTTCCATGAATTTAAAGGGTGATTTTAAAAATGTGAAAATAAGATGACCTCTCAACTTTTTACCCCTCATACGTTTTGCAATTTCAGCAAAGCATTCACTTTATTTAGAACAGAATGTTAGAGTTCTTGATTTTAACCCATGTTTTGTTGTTGCTGTTAGAAAACAAGGTGGGGTTTTTTCTGGTAAATTTTATTCCAGGCAGTGTTGGGCTGTCTGTTGAAGCACACAACAGACACTGCCTACACAGTACCTCTTCGGCAAGAAAATGAAGGCAATAGCTTATAATAACTTGCCTGACTACAAAAATACATGGCATGTCTGGATTAAAATCAAGTTTCTTTTAAACACTTGACAAATTATAGCTAAATCTCAGTTTGATAGCTTCATTAAAAGGGAGATCAGGCTTTAAGAATGTATGACATCAAAAGTTAAAAAGAAAAGTAGTACACAGATAGCTAAATGATACAAACACGGACAAGCAGCCAGGTCTGTTCCTTTACTGCAAAAACACCTCACAGCATCAGAATCAACTGAAATTGTGACCTGAAAGCCACATTTAAAGCCACATTAACTACAGCTGTTCAATCCACTTTTAAAACTGGTACCTGTCATAAGTAGGTAAATTGTAAAACCAATCCCTTTTAATGCAACAGGTACTAAATGCTCTCAGAGTTGCTCAGTCTTGTGAAAACACATGGTCCTACAAGGGTACAGCCTGTTTCTTGGCTAGCAGCATGAAGACACAGCATTACAAAGGCATAACTGAGCTTCTTCAGAATTTTGGGGTATGATACAAGTTCAGATCTCACCTGAGTTGTCATTTACAGTTGTATCTATTTCTCTGAAAGGGGTTTCACTGTCCTCAATTTCATGCAGCTCTAGTTATAGAATGATTTTTTCCCTATAATTCTGAGCAGGATACTTGTAAAGATAATATATGTTAGTAAAGGAGAGTTTGGGGATTTTAGGAAGGAAGGGCTGGCTGTTAATTTAATTGATTAGTTTCATTGCTAGGGCATTTTTCTCTTTCACTTTGCACTAGAGTGTTTTATTTCCTAGGGCAGTATTGAGATGTAAGCCCATGTTTAAGTGCCCTTTGAAATAAAGACACTGGTTTATGGGGCTTTAGTTTGGTTGCCAGTATTTTCTGTGGTGTTTTCATAATAGGAAAATTCTAGAAAACATTTAATCTGTCTTTCCAGAATGGCTGGAGTAAACAAAACCCACTGGATATGTGGATAGCACCAAGGTAAACAAGTTATGCACAGAAGCACACCTCCTAGGAGCACAAGAAATGCCATGCTGGAACAGGGGGAGACCCATTCTAGTCAGGTGAGACCAGTAGTTTTATAAAACAAGAAGTGTACTCGACTAACACAGGTTATGCCACTGTCCAGAGTTCAGAAAGAGAGGAATCCTCCTGAAGTTTTTCCTCAGCTCACATTAGTGAATGTGGTTTGAAACTCAAGACAGTACGACCTGTCCTTTCACCTCAAATAATGAATAGAGGAATACTCACTGTGTTCTGTTTTTGCTCCCTTTTGCACACTCAAGGCTTTACACTAAAAAGTAGCGATTTTTCATCTCTCCACAAGCTACAGAGAATTAAAATATAAAGTTTCACCCGGTTAGTTTCTGGATTTACTGGTTACTCTCTATTTCAGTATTCTGTTCCACTTCAAAGTTCACTTATTAGGAAGTTTTCTTCAGCAGCAACCTGTGGAATTCAGTACCCTGCAGCAGTCATTTACCAGGTACAGGTTTTTCATGTAATGACTTCTAAAAGTGGAATGACTAAAGGTCAGGCTCACTGGCCAGGTGTTAATGACAGAGCAGCTCCAGGGAGCCTAGCGAGTTTGAATATGACAACATCTGTTTACGTGCCTCATTAGAACACAAGGGGCTAATAGCCTTAGGCATTCTGTTCAAAACACAGAAGTTAAAATACATGATTATTTTTCAGTGTTTTCATTTTAATTTTACTGAAAATTCCCAGGTTTGAATAAAAATCAGAAGGTACAAAAGGGTGTTTCCAAAAATTAATATCTCCTCCTTGTTCTTTGCTAGTCTGCATGGAAAATACTTGTATCTTTTTTTTTCTTGGTGTTAAAGTCTCCCAAGCCTTCTTCTTGCTTTTAATTTCTTACATAAGCTGAGCTGGTTCCTGATAAATAGACAGTCAGGAGTCCAGGACAAGCACCATGCTGCCCTTGATCCTTTTATCTGATAATAGGTGTAAAGAGTTAAAAAAAGGGTGGTAAGAGTTTTTGATCTTCGTGCTTTTGATACTACTATAGTGACACCTGCTGTCCTGTCTTTTAAAATTAGAAAAGGCTAAAAACGATGAAAGTGGCAGCATCAGGCCATAATAACCTTCATATAATAATTCTAGTTAATCGTAATATTTCCCCTGAAGTACGTTATGCGGTCTGCCTCACATAGACTGCCACATTTTCAGGTTTCCTATCCAGACCGAGAAATTGTTGGTGGTTACAATAGCAGAGTTCTTTCCCTGCCTGCCTGTCTGTCCCGTGTATTGCTGAAAGGGGAACCCATGTTTACTGCAAGGCAAATGATACAGCAGATGCTATGGTTATCATATACAACTGCTATGATTATGGAAGATACCTACACCGAGATAGGATTAAAAAGAAAAATGCAGTTTCACACAGATGAAATAAATGGTTCAGTTCCACATCATGTTTGCTATGACATTAGCTACAACATCCTCAAGTTTGCATCTTCTGCCTCTTAAACTGAGTTAATATGCCTTTAAAAGCCACTTTTATTGCAAAGCCACTTTTATTGCAAAGCCCCTATAGCACTGAATGGTAAAAAACATGTATATAAATGTATATATAAAACGTAAACTCAGACTGTAGTCCAGGGAAGAGTGACGCAGTTTGTTTAAAAAAACAAACAAAAACCAAACAAAAAACCACAAACAAAACAAAACCAAAAACCAAAAACAAAACCAACCAACCAAATGAAAAAACACAACTGAAAAAGACAAGTGCTGCAGCTGGTATGAAGCCCAATGAGCCTATATAGCTAAATAAGTAACCAAAGCCCAAGGTCTCTACCAGTTAGACAAAATGAGTAGGTTTTGGCTCCCACTCAAGCAACACAATATTGTGTGCTATCTGCATTTTCAAAGCCTTCATGGCCTGATGACCACTTTTCTACATCCCTAAATAGGACCTGCTGAGATGGCAGTTCAGGCTATAATGCCGATTCAATTCATCTGCACTTTCCACATACCAATGGCAATATACAGCCACCTTCTACACTTCAGTACGTTAAGAACCACTTTAATTATTTTTACAGAGCAGGAGATAAAAGCCAGCGGTTCCCAAGGGCAAGATAAATCCTCACCTACTTCTCTCATTTAATAAGAACTTCACTTCCAGCCATAGTGTGAGCGGGGAAAGGAGCAGAGCATTCCCCAGCACAGCAGCATATAAGGGGCACATACGCTGTGAGCAGACTGGCAGTCCAATAGAAGTGGAAATGCGCAGGCACACAAACACATAGTTATGCTGTCAGTCACCTGAAATAAGAAAAACACCTCATCTCCTTGAGCCAAGAAGAGCATCCCTGTAAGATCCTTCCCAGAACTCTGGAGAACTGAAGTTCTATCAAAAAAAATCACAAAAACAATCAGCAAATGATGCTGAGTTTGGGACTGTCATTTTAAGGGACTCTGTTCTTGAAGTCAGGCAGTTTCAGCAGCATTTATCAAAGAAACTATGCAAAATTAGTCACGAAACGCCTGCTGTAGACACCTCCATACCATGCAGAAGTATACCCCTCCATATAGCTGGGTCCTATGCTGACACCCGGTGGCTCTAGGCAAAATAACATCAAGTTCATAACGCAGTGATGGACACCTCACCAGCCTAGCTGCTAAAGAAACCTATCCTCGGGGGACCCTACCTCAGCACCCAGTGCCCACTCACTCCATCCGGCACCACTCACTGCTTCTCTGCCCAGGGTCAGCCCCAAAATTAGCACAACCCAGCTGCAGCAAGACCACTTGTCCCACCCGTATCCCCAGGCTGAGGCAGAAATCCCCTCTGTGGCCTCAGGAGATGGAGAGGTCTCCCAGGAAGCTGGAGAGGGCATGTCCCACCAAGGGCCACTCCATGTGGCTGGGGCCTTGCCCATGGGTCTGAGCAGGGGGCAGAGCCGTTAGGGCTGATGAGTTCCCCCAGGGTCCTGACACAGACTAGGTGTCAAGGAGGTCCTGCCTCAACACTTAGCTTCAAACTCATTCACTTCCATGCCACCACCATTAAATCTCTTGATTGGGTGTATATCGCATTCATGCACAGAGGACAGTTTTCATGTGCAATTAAGCTGTCCTTGCCCACTCAGCAAAGGACATGTTGCAGACACAAGTGTGGACATACAAAGTTGAGGTCACTCAGCCTAGCTTGTAATGTGAGATTTTGAACAAGTCAGTGCTTCAAGTTGAAAAATGGGTGGTTGTTCAGTATTTCATAGAATTTGATAAAGCTGTTCAGATAGATATTTGATTCACACAAAGCTCAACACATCATTGTTTCATAACTTTGATGAAGTGAGTTCACCATTCTTAGCACAATATTGTGGCAGTATGAACAGCAACAGCTAATATGCTAAATAATGTCCTGGGTTAGAATCCAACACTGAAAGGAGTAAGTCTTAAAATTTGGTTATTTCAGATATTACTGAAGGTTCACTAACGAAAAGCAAAAGAAAGTTTGTGCTTTACTTTCCCTGAAAATTAATAAATTCAATAAGTTGAAATTCTAGTTTAGTATCTTTTTTGAATGCAGAATAGAGAGTGGTATGTCCTCATCTGAACTGAAGTTTCAGTGGAAGAGAGTAAGAAATCAATCACGAAAGGAAAACATCAACAGGACTCTAGAAATAGGTAAATAATAATTAAAAAAAGAAAAAAAACCCCAACACACCAAAAAGGTCACTGAAAGAATTATAATAGTAAAGCTGGAATTACTAATGCTGCCTCAATATAAAATCTGAAGATCAGACATTATACTTTGTAAATTTCACTTTGAAACTTGTTTAATAAATACCCGGCTATACAAATATATCAGCATTAACCAATAAACAATTGAGATATTTTCAAAAATCTCACACAACGCATTTATATCTCATTAAGATATTTTAAAATTAAAAGAGATTTGAAAAAAAATCCAGAGAAACAAAGTCTAGGGACACACATAGGGCACCCAGATCCTGAGAGTGACAGTAATAATACCGCAAGATAGATGTGTACCCAACGCCATTTAAAAGGTACCTTCTGAAGCATCTTTACAGCACGTGCAGTAGTAATCAAATTTCGACAGGAAGTATAAATGTTCTTTGAATGAGATCACAGCTACCTTAGAGATCCATCTTCAGAAGGATGTGCTTTTTTCAGTAGTGCAGAGCATTTATTCCCCAGAGGAGAATGTCCTTTGCCTGCAGAATGCTGTCCATATGCAAAAAGATATACTCTCCCTTTGCAAGGGAATAATAAATGCTGAAAAACGAGGCTAATGAAAGTCTTTTCTTTGTGAGGTGTTGCATTCACTGTGTCTGAACTCTCTCAGAAAATAAATTGCTTGGCTCTTTGAACTGCTTTTAATTAAGTAGAATTCCCTGTGGTTTGGCACATCCTGAGATAAGCAGAACTCTCATTTATATATTCTGCTGAATCTCTGAATAGACTGTAAAACCACAAAATGTTTCTGAGACAACAGTACATTCTACAGCTAGACCTTAAATTTTCAGGGAATCACATGACACTGATGGTTTTATTCACAGTAAGTGGGAAAATAATATTTATTCTCGTTGTACAGATATGTATTTTTAAAAGTGCCTCTAGCTGTACCCAAAATATGAGTGACATGCTGAGGCACAAAACCTCATATCAAGTTAGAGACAGAGGAGACTTGTTCTCATGGATATATGTCACCAAGACATTTGCTACCAAATCCATCATCTGCACTAACGTGTTACACGTGATCCCTATAGAAAGTTGGCAATAGAGAGATCATGGACTTAATAGAACCTATATATGTGGTGTCATGTGCAGAGGTAAACATAAACATATTAGCAGTTTTGTATCAATGGAGAAGGCTAGACTGTGCAAAGACATAATTTGTTAAAAGAAAATATCTTAAAAACCCAGGGACCCATGTGAAACGGTGCTATTAACATTGTTTGTATAGCTCGCATCTGCTGACTAATTCTGAAGTGAAACAAGAGACACAACTAGCTCCCAAACCATTCACTTATAGCAGAACCAGCAAATCATGTGTGTCTGTGTCCAAACACTAAAGCGTTAGGAAGAGGTAAGTGGAAACGGTGACTGTTCAGAACCTGGGGCAATGTTTGTGGGTACTGCTGCAAACTCCCAGTCTTCTATCAGGTGTAGGCTAACTTTATGGTAGTGCTGGGGTATTTTCCAATTATTTAAGTAAAAAGATCTCAGAAGGCCTTGAGAACCGTTACATGAATTTTTTCCCCCAGTAGTGTTCAAATCTGTCAGGAGCTGGGGGATGAGGTGGAACAATCGAAGCTGAAAATGCACTCTCCCACTCTTTGCATCTCCACAGAAGCAGCAGATTCAACCATTGTGTGCAGTGATCTCACAGCAACTTGTCCTTCTGGGCTTAGGGAACACCCTTGCTAAATCCATACCCTCAAACTAGCAATGTGGGGGGTCTTCATACCCACAGCTTCTTTGTTTTGATAAATTAAATGGTTAGCAAAACAAGATCATTGATACATTAAAATGACCTTAACAACAGAAAGAGGCAATGAACAAAAACCCACGCACATTCTCTACTGCCAAAGTCATAGTCAGAGCAACTCCACTGAGCACTGCATAGTACTGCAGGTCAATTTCTCTCTTTTTGACTCATCAGAAATATAATGTTATCAGTTTTTTATCAAAGTGCTTCAGTCTTTAGCAAAACACAGAAGTGCTGGTGAACATCAAAATATTGAATTGCTCATTTTGATTGTTTTCCCCTACATAGACCTTCCGACTAGTATCTCCTGCAGAAATGTCCATTTCAGCTAATTTCCTAGGAACTTGCCAGAAAAAAATGTGAGCAGAGAAGTTTTTAAACAAGTTATAATGAACTGCTTAGGACTTCAAGCTGTTTCCTATATAAGCTGAAACTTGTACATGACTGTCAAACTCTTTCTTTCCGCATTCCACAGAGCCCTCTGTGCTTCTCCAGTCTTGGTGGCAATTAGTATTTTCCTATCCAGACACTTCACAGAAGCTCTGTATTACTTCTGGATTCCTCCCACACAGCCAGAGTATCTGGCAGAGCAGAGATCAACCCTTTTTTCACCTTACTCTGATGAACTTCCACTACAAAGTATAGGGTAGATGGCCAGAAAGGGCCTTTGATCCCCTGCTCTATCAGCTGCTTACCACAGAGCCTTACTTTGGCAGTAGGGCACCAAGTGATTTGTCAAGTATCAGTTTACTATTGGGTCTACATGAATAACAAAGGAATGTACAAAGCTAACCACTGGTTCTTTTACAGTGGGGCTTCTGTGCCTTAGGAGAGAAAAATATTTAAAACACTTTTCAGCTAGAAAAAAAAATCATTTCCATAATACAAAGAATAAAGCAGAATTCATGCCATCTTTCCAGCCTAAAATGAAGATCTGACCAGAACAAAGATAATTGTTAAGCATTCTTTGTTTTTGTAAGGCTGCAAAAGGAATTCATGCCTACTCTAAGAAGGGGGGTAGACAAGATCTTTCAGAACATTCAACCGAATGATCAGCACATCAACACAATGTATATGTTTTCAGTCAGTTGAAACAAGGGCATTTTGTAGGCTTTAAAAGGCAGGTCTGGTAGTATGGATGGAGATGTCAAATAACTAAGCTGCAGTGGAGGCTGAGAATAAAGAGATCTGAAAGCAAGGTGGTTGGAAAATGCTGTGCTGAGCGGACACTGACTTCATGTTCTCACAATAGTTCTGGAGTGCCTGGCAGTATCTAGAAATGTAATTGCTGCTGGGAAGACACATTTTTTTCTGGGAACCTGAATCACACACTGTTCAGTCAGCAATATTTCAGAGAATAGCCTGAGAAAAAAAAAAATCACTGCTGAGATGTTATCAGCCGAGAAAGAGTGATCCTCCTACAGCACTGATGCAGTTATTACAGCTTCTCAAAACAGGGAAAGAGAATGGATGCTTTCTGGAAGCCATCTGAGACTGACACCAGCTTTCCTGATAGCACTATTACTAGGAAAGATTTTGTGTAAACAACAATGCATTCAGATTAACAAGGAAGTTCTAACCAACAAAATGAAAAATAATGTACCATATATGGTTTTGGTTTGGTAGAAGGGACCAAATATTGCCAGGAATTTGTCATTGTTGATGAGACCCTCCATACTATGCACTGCCTCATTTTTATCCAGCCCTTACAAAAATGTTTCCTATGGCCTCCTAAAATGTGTGTGACATGAATGACTTCACTGCAGCTTATAGCCTAAATACCAGGCAACTGTAGCATGAGGTGCACTATAACAAATAACACCATTATTTTGTGGGACAAGTGTCCTTACCTTTCCCTAAAAACATTTTTCAGGCACACAAGCATCTTGGTAATGGTCTCATCTTTTCCACATACTTAGCATCAGCTTTTTTTTCCATGGGATTGAAACCTCAAAGCAATGGCAACAGAAATTGTAAGAACAAAATGCACCAAGATGCTATATTACCAATTACATGCCAAGATACTTGACTTCCCTCTGGCTATCCACTTTTCCTTATCATTTGTCATTCCTCAAACTAAATATCTCAGTTTATGACCTTGGAAAGCATTTGCCTCCAACTGCAACAGGTAACCAGAAACAAAGGGTAGCAACAGGGTTCAGTCCTTAAAGATGTTGACACAGCCATCATGGAAAGCAAGACTGATCATCAGAGGCCTGAATTTCTTATGATATGATGGGGATAAGGAAAGGCCAAGTGCAAGGTCCTGCACATGGGTCAGAGCAATCCCAAGCAGAAGTACAGGCTGGATGGAGGATGGCTTGAGAGCAGCCCCAAGGACAAGGACATGAGGGTGTTGGTTGATGAGAAGCTGAACATGATCCAGCAATATGTGCTGGCAGCACAGAAGTCAGCTGTATCGTGGGCTGCATCAAAAGATGCACGACCAGCAGATTGAGGGAGTTGATTCTCACCCTCTACTCTGTTCAAGAAATCCCACTGCATCCGACTCTGGAGCCCCCAACATAAGAAGAATGTGGAACTGCTGGAGAGAGTCCAGAGGAGGACCACAAAGATGCTCAGAGGTCTGGAGCACCTCTTCTATGAAGAAAGGCTGAGACAGTTGGGCTTGTTCAGCCTGGAGAAGAGAAGGCTCAAGGGAGACCTTATTGCAGCCTTCCAGTACCTGACGGACTTTTTACAAGGGCATGTAGTGACAGGACAAAGGGTAATGGCTTTAAACTGAAAGAGGGCAGATTTAGATTGGACACGAGGAAGAAATTCTTTACAGAAAAGATGGTGAGGCACTGGAACAGGTTGTCTAGAGAACCTGTAGGTGCCCCATCCCTGGAAGTATTCAAGGCCAAGCTGGATGAGGCTTTGAGCAACCTGGTCTAGTAGAGGGTGTCCCTGGCCATAGCAGGGGGTTGGAACTAGATGATCTTTAAGGTCCCTTCCAACCCAAACCATTCTGTGATTCTATGAATAACAGACATATGGTCATGTCATGTGTGCTGGTTTTAACTGGGATATAGTTTTTCTCATAGTAGCTAGTATGAGGCTATGTTTTGGCTATGCTGAGAAGAATACTGATAGCATACTAATTTTTTTAGTTGTTGCTAAGCAATGTTTAAGTCAACTCTAAGACTTTTTTCAGTTTCTGATACTGCACCTGTGTTTCCAGCTTCTTTTCTGCAAGAAACTGTGAGGGGACACAGGTAGGACAGCTGACCCAGACTGACCAAAGGGTTATCTCATGCCATATAACATCATGTTCAGTATGTAAATTGGGGTTTGGGCCAGGGGAGAGGCTCTCTTCCTCTCTTGGGCTCTGGCTCTTGGGCTTTCCAGCTCTGGCTCTTGCTACCTGGGGACTGGCTGGGCATCCTATCTTTCTCTACCTGTTAGTCAAGACTATACGTAGAGTTCACCTTCTAGTTTCGTGCATATATTTTCATACTTCTGTTTAATAAGGCTATTAGAAGGCAAAGGGAAAGTCCCTTTTGGTCTGTAAGACATGAGACATATCATGGCATAACTGATGAAGCCTATACCAGGAGCAGGATACAAGGCCTAAGTGGAACAGGACAGATTTTTTTTCTTTATTCACTCACCACCTTCCCAAATTTGTAATACTAAAGGAAACAGTCTAGGATTGCTGTGTAACAGTAGTTAGAGAACTAACAGCACCTCATGTTCAGGGGTCCCTACTCATTTGGCTGTCTCTCTTGAGATAGATAAAGTTTGGGTTTTCAGATGCACTTGTATGTATTGTCCTTCAAGTTTCCAGTTTTGAGAGTTTTTCAAAGGTAACTTTACATATATCAAGTGAGGCCCTGGAAAGTCTAAATATACCCATGGGACACAATCTGAGAAGTGCTGAGGACTACCAACAGATACTCAGTACTTCAGAGACTTGCAACCCCTCCTTCCTCACCTCCTTTCTCTTCATCAGGGTGGTAACCCCTCCTTGCACACAACTTAGTTCCTCAGCATAAAACCAGAATTGCATACAGGCTGGGAAAAACTATCAAAGAAACAGGGTGAGAAAAATTGTTGAAGAAATATAATGTTGACTGTCTCATTCTCTTTAGATCAAATATTCAAAGAAAGTCGGTGCCAGAGTACTCCTTAACCACAAAGACCTCCACAGAAGAAATTTACCTTAATCCCAATTAAATAAACCCGCGGCCATGGCTCCCAAAACCAACCTTTTGCCACTAGATGGCAGGAAAGCTCAACTTTTAACCCACATTTTGTTCTCGCGCAGTAATACAGGCAGAAAATACAGATAATAAAAGCCAATATTCTGTTAAAATGCATTTTCCTCCGTGTGCATACTAAATGGATGCTGATTTCTCCCACACTGTCTGCTCCCCATTAAGGCAGATGAGAGAAAAATATTCACTTACGGTGACACCTCATTTAAATTTCTGAAATAGTGCCTGTCAGTGGTGGAGAGACGAAGGAAGCTGACAGGAACGAACAGCAGTGAGACACAGTGGGCTGTTTCACTGAATAGCTAGGACACTGCAGTAGCCACCAGATTGTTTTAAATCTGGATGAAGGTACTGTTTTCACTGTTAAGTTTCTTAGGGAAGGACTGTCCTATTATGATTGTGTACCAGTATCGTGACAGAGTTTAAAAGCAATACAAAGTCCCAGTGTCCTTGTCCAACATCACAGAAATGGTTCCACATCTTCCAAGATCTGTGCATAAGATGAGATTCAGAAAGTAGGGTGGCACTGAATTCACCACAGGTAATGCCTACAACTACACCATAAAAACCCGAAAATCTCACCTCAAAACCTTATGCGGCTCTCCTGCAGGGCAGCTGCGGGTTGACTGCAGGGGGTGGCAGGGCTTTGGCCAGGCACAGCAGCATGCTTGGGAGGGGAGTGAAGAGCAAGGGAAGACCTGTAATACTTAGAAATTTGGGAACAAGTAGAAGTCAATAAAACACACTTGACCAGTTGTCAGTACAGGATAGAACTGAGAAAGTTGCTTGAGTGGTCAATCTGTTCTGCAGTTTTCACTGCCTTTCTGTTTGTGAAAAAACTTGAGAGCATCATTTACAGTTACATCCTTCATGACTGAATGGCGATGAATACTTAAAGAATTCACATGAAGTGGTGGATTTTATTTGTTTTTATTAATGGATTAAATAAGTTCTATAAACTACAGTCTGACATTTGTATTGCCAACTCTACAACTAACCAGCAAACTGATATTTGCTTAATTTTGAGTTTGCTTTGAAATCTGCTTGTGGTGACTTTAAGTTTAATTTTGCATCAACATGTCTTTTAAAAAAAGCATCTTTGCTTCAATGTATACATTGCAAATGAACCTAGAGATGAGCAAACATATTATGATAAAGGCTCCATCTCATACATTTTCCTTCCAACTTGAGCATAAAGGATGTCTGAGTCACTGATCAATAAAGTGGACATACCTGTGCACACTAATCTTCAAGGGCAATCTTAAAGAGCAGTACAAAACTTTTTCTCTCTGCAGACTTTCAGTAAGTTTCAGGTAAAATTAATTTTTCTGTAGCAATATATTTTGCTTCTGCCAAGCTTATTCCTCTAAGTTCATCTCACAAAGCACGGTCTTTAGTACCTGTGATATACTGCAGAAGCAGTGGGCATCATAAGGTGTGCAAGAGGAGCGCTAATGAGGGACACTACCAGGGTAGTCTGACAACATCCAAGGGCCGGAAAGCGGTGGAATTCACCAAAGGAAGGTGCCCCAAGTACCAAAACCCTGCGCTGCAGCCATGTCAGACAGACAGGTCTGTCTGTCGTGGTTCAGAGGTGAGAGCACTGACAGGGCAGTGCAGTCCCTTTGTGCCCACCAGCACAAAGCTCAGCTCGCGGCCACTCTGCACTCGCAGGACAGCAGCTGGTAGATCTTAGTGGCACCAGGAACAGGCACCTCCTTTTGCTGTTGCATGCACCTTGAAAAATGATCCTGCCTTTCACTGCCAGCAGATTGCCTTCAGGCACTGTCATCACCAGTTTGCCTTCTGCTGTGGAAAGCCCTTAGACAAGGTTTTGAAGAGGGAACTGGAGTCCTGGATTATAGTCTGTCGCTCTCTGTTAAAAAGGCCAAACTGCCCTCCCTATCTGAAAACTATTCCCAGTGAATAACTGGGGGGAGGGGTGGAAATTGCTTTTATAATATTTTTTTATTAAATGCTGCCTTATAATATGTGGGTATAGAGAATCTGTCAAGCTGTCAGTAGCCTGCAATACAAATCCTAACGTAAACCATCATGCAGTGTCCCCTGAAACATTTTCCACTAGGTGTTCTTTTACAGTTGTTTACCTTTCTCTACTTCAGTATTATTTCTCTGCATTGTGATCATGCTGTTCAGTTACATATTGTATCTGATGGACTTAAAAGAAGGTGGAGGAGAAGACAGCATCTCAGATGGAAGAGCCAAGTCCATTAAGAGCATTTTTCTAAGACATCTGAATAATACTGATGTGAGGGCTTATCTGGACAAAAAAGGTACTTCTCCTGAGCCATTTCAATACTCATTAAAAAAAAACAACAAACAAACAAAACGAAACAACCAAGCAATGAGATGTGTGGAACAGAAAGATAATTGCCTGGGAACTTCAGCATTTCTCCCCAGCAATAACTGAAATAGATAGAAAATTATGTTAACAACATGTACAGTTCATCAGGAGATATCTGTGCATGAGTCAAATGCTTACAGCTCCTTGTCAAAAGAACTGACATCACTTGTTTGCAGAAAGACAAAGCTATGCAGAAGTCAAAAGGTTAACTTTCTTTTCATATTAGGCAAATTGTTGCTGCCAATTATACTAGTGTGAATGAAAGTAAAATCACTGCCCTTTTAGAAGTTATACCACATTTGTCATGGTGAAACTCCTATGTCTCTTCTTACTGACTTTTTAGCACAGTTGATTCCATAATGAACCAAAGTTATGTGATTCAACTAATACTTGTAGCTGAGGCATATTCAATGCCTGTGTGTTTTGTAAAATGAAAGTCCAAAACAGAGGAAATAGAGAAGAATTTTCTTTAGGGAAGCAAAGTGCAGCTGGCAGACATGGGGAAGAGGCCCTGAATTATTCCTGTTCATTTTGAGATTGGTTTCCTTGGCTACTTAAAAGAATGCAACAACTTTCCTGGGCATATGCAAGCAGCAAAGTGTCACTCCTCTTAGGAACCAAGCTCTTCCACCAACTGAAAACAAAATAGTGTCCTTATGACACTGAACAATGAAAATACTGCTGTTTGTTTGAAATACCAAACTTTCCTAAATGTTAAACCAGAGCATACAGTGATGTAATCCTCCTGCAGCCCCCAAAGGCATCTAAGGTGGTTGGTGTGCACATGAACTCTTCAAAAATGTCTAATACTATTTGTCAACACTTTCACCAAATAGGTGATCCGCTTGGTTTAGGTGCTATGGATTTGTCATGCCCCTCCATGCTGTTACCAGCAGTTACTTGATGGTGTTCAAAACAAAGTTTTCAAATGTTCATTGTTCAACACACTGCCTCCTGCCTTTTCCAGACCATCCTGCACCTTTTTTTAATTCAGTACAGCTTACAGAAGGCAAAAAGGCACAACCATTTAACAGACATGAGGAAGGGAGGGAGAACTGTAGTCCAAGGCCGTACACATGTGACTTCTACTGGCGTCAATCTGATTGCAAGATCCACTGGTGCTGGCTGCAGAACAACAGCCCCAGCTTTTATCTTTCTACAGAAGCCGCGAATCAGGCATGGGATGTTGCTTAATCTCAGACCAGAACAAGCACACTGCTCTTGCCCCGTGGATTAATACAGCAGAAAGGTGGAAATAGCACTGCTATTTCCCAGGTGCAACCTGGGACAGGTACCTTGTACCCAGGTACAACCCTGCCTGTAGCCACAGGTCCTGACTCCAAGGCACACCCTTCCCTTGCTATCACATGTGCTTTTTAGGCCCCAGTTGTTTGGCCGTTTCTGAACAATATAATTAGGTTCACTACCCCAGGCTTCTGCACCAACCCCATGTCAGACATGTACCTGTTTGACTGCACAGAAGTAAAGCCTATTTATGCAAAATGAGGGCATGGGGATTGTTCTATCGATTTTGCTTTGAAGCATACCACAGGTACTCTATCCATGTCCACACAGAAGAAAAGCAATGCAACTTGCCGCCCAGATTCATGTTTTTTCGCTGGCTTAGCTATCTCCATTTAGAAATAAACCCAGCTGAGCCTATGCAGATGTCAGGTTTGTCTTGCCATTACACCAGTACATAAAACAGTTACGTACCAGGAAAACATATGTCCAGGATTAAGCCTTTCAGAATTTGTCAAGAGGACAATGGTGGTCTCTCCGACATAAGATGATACACAAATATTCCAGAGACCAGCACTTATGTAGCAAACATCTCTCTGTGGAAAGGAATTTCAAGCATAAATGGGCCGACCATCTTGCAGCCTGAAGCACACACTAATTTTGCCTGTTCATACTCACTCATTCTGTAGTTTGTGCAATGAGAGGAGACAGAGAAACACCCACTGGGAGGAAAGAGCATTAAAGCTAGAGGGAAGGTCTGCTACAACTCCAGCACATGGACATTTCACCTTTTCAGAAGGTACCTGGTGGTTCAGCATCATAAACAAGTGGTTCCCGAGCCAGGTCCAAGCTAGCAAAGACAGCAGAGCCTGCTTTCCTCAGACGCCTGCTTTCTGCATTCCCTCGGGACAGCCTGATGTGCAAACCTGTCTGGGTATTATTGTTGTGAGTCAGTCAAGCAGTCACTGCATGTCATTCAGTGCACCAGCTGTCGCTGAACAATAGCATTCATTCCACCGAACAATAAATTAAATCTCCCCCGAGTGCTAGCTGTAGTCTGCTCTGAGGCTTACTATCACTTAACACGTGTTACTCCACACACCGCACGCAGGAATTTAGGGCTGGCGATGCAGACACATGAATTATCACTTGAAATCCCTCATGAAGTGCAGGTTTCCCTTTATTTTTTCCCTTTAAATGCCAAATTTGTAAGACTCTACTAAAGGATGAGAGTGCAGGCAGGTGGACAGAGAGGTGCAGAGCAGAGGTAGCTCAGTTGACAGGTCTTGTTGAAACTGCTCCGCAGGAGGTGGTGACTGGCTGCTGCCTCTGCCTCCTGGGGTCCGGTTAAGGAGACAGCCACATTTTCTGGGAGAAGCAACAGAGGCGTATTTTCACCTTGTCCTTTGTCCTGCAGGGAAAACTGCTTTCTTGCATCAAGGGCTGTGAGATGTCTCACTTAAAACTTCCACTGCATCAGAGAATTTTAAGTATCAGAGATGGAGCTTGAAAGCACACATCTGGAGTGGCCAAACATCACTTAGAGCATATTCTTGATGCTCACTGCCCCCTTCTCCATTCCTTCCTTCCTGCCAGGCTGTTCCTTACCACTTCTCTTTGGCTTGCATAAGACAGCCACAGCTACACTCCGTTCCCTTAAGCCAAAGCTCTCAGCTCTTCAGCCTTAGGCATTACTTTGGTCTCCTGAACTACCGCTGGCTGGCCCACGATTAGCATCTTCATCCCTAGCTGCTTCACAATTTCTCTTCTTTTATTCATATTTAGCATGGCTTGAAGATCCCTGTGATTAGAAATTTGTTACGAGGCATCATCTAGTATTGAGAAACAGAAGAGAACCTTCAGGTAGCAACAGTCCTCTTGAGACATCAAAAAGAGCTTGAGAACTTTACATTTGAGGAGAAAAAAAACCCAAACAAACTACTGTTTTCAACATTTTCTTGTCTCAAAACAACAGGGATTGAAATAGCCAACAAACCTCTGAGATTGAACTGCCCTTTCTTGTCAGCACTGCAAGCCAGCAACCAGCAGGAGCCGCTACGCAAACTGTAACAGGCCTTGGAAGAACAGGTCTCTGTTCAGTTTCCTGCAAATTGTTTGGCTTTTGGAGGCATTGCTCAACTTCTTGTGTCTATTAGTTTGAATTCAGACTCCTAAAGAGCCACAAAACCATTCTCCTTTGTTCAGCACTTAACACTGCTTATTGGCTACTGTCCCAAACAATAACCAGAATGTTGAAATAATTAAGATCATGGCTAAGGACTTGCAAAATTACCACAGGCCACAGTGCAAGTGATCACTGGCTGAAATATGAGCTTTCCATACATGCTTGCCTATCTGATTCAAGACAAAACATGTTCAAGTAGGGCATGTTGTGGTCTTGCAAAAACACAACTCTCTGAGTTTGTGAAAAACAGAAACAAAACAAAAATAAACTAAGCTGGGAATGTTCATCTCTCCATTTCTTTTTATCCAAAATGTTATACCTCAGTTTTGGGGATTGGTTATTTCGAATTGCAAACAACATTTGGAAGAGCAAGGATGATAAACTATTAATCCTATTAGACAGATCTGTTATCTAATTGTCTGCAGGCATTCTGCTAGCTCTGCTGGTTAATAAAATATTTAACATGAAGCAATCCCTAACAAGAGATAGAAACATACAATAAATGAACCTCTTATTTCCAGCTGGGTTGAACTGTGAGAGGGGAATAGTGAGCAATTTTTCAAAGACTCCATATTTTATATTTAAATTAACAGTTTTGTGTAGGTCAGATCAATTTATTTTGCTGTAGTGGAAAGCTAGCCTCCAGCACCAGAAGAGGAACTGCTTCTGGGCTTTGAATTTGTAAATCTGTTAAATCTTTTCAACACGGTATCTTGTATTATTCAATCCTTTTGAATTACTCCATCCCAACCTCCCGTATGTCCTGTTCTGCTGACTATCACCAGAAAAATAAACCAGTACAATCCAACAAGTTCAGGGTCAGAGATTTTAGGCCCTTTTCCCCCCTTCCCATTATAAATGTTCCATATTGACACGTTACCAGACATGATGCTGCATGCAAATCTGGGGTCTGGTTTGAAATTTATACTTCTCATCTTCAGTACACCTAAGTTAACTTTTATGATTACTTTTCATGACTCATCTGATGGGCACAGCTAAGTTGCCAGGCTCACAGCCATGGAGAGCTTTGGAGAAGGAGATCTTTGCCCAAGGCAAGAGCAATGGGGTGCAGTGACAGCCAGGCAAAGGTCCCCAGGCCTGTGGCACAATGCAGGCAGAGGTGCTGGAGTCACAGACAGCAACTGCTGCCAGTGGAAGAAAGACAGGTGGTGCTGCCAGTGACAGATGAGGTGACACAGAACAAAGACAATTTCGGCAGTCCGAGCACCCCACCTCCAGGCAGCCGTCTCATTCCTCGAAGCTGCATGCTCTGCATCAGCCTGAGCTGTGTGCTGTTCGGTTACGCTCCTATCAGCAAGTACATGGAGGGATGTTTGCAGGGGAGTAAGGACAATAAACAGGATGAAAGGGAACATGTTGAAAACTCACTATAAGTTGTGTCTTGGTATGATCAACACAATCAGTGCTGGATCAGTTTTCCTGGCTTGCCAAAAATGTTTTGTTGTGCTCCTGCTGCACGTGCAGGCCCACAGAAGTGTCCGGAAAGCCAAACCCTGCTGCAGCAGTGATGGGGGCTTCTGGGGCACAGTGATATGGAGGGCAAGCAGAGGCCAACTGGGGAGCCTGACATCCTTCCAGGGCCTATTCCCTTTTCCCACCGGCTGACAGGCCCCTCTCTGCAGCTCCAAGCTCAGCCCTGACCCCAAGGCTTGGCAGTCTCCTTGCACCCTTTGGACCTTTGAGAGACCTGGCCCTCCCCATGCACAAGTGCAGCTGGATCCTTTCTTCCAACCAGGCACCGAAGCTGTAGCTAGGAATGCACACACAGAGGCTTTCCTGGTGGGCAACCTCTGCTTCTCGAGATGGATTTGTAAACGGCCTTGGAGAAGGACTTCAAAACACTGTTCAGAAGAAGTGATGAAAGCAACACAAACACGGACAGTTTAATCTACCAGTATGACTCGGATCACAGTCATCTTTTGTCAATGTATTGATAAGCAATTACCCAGCTTAGGACAGCTAATTGTCCAAAAGCTCATTTTTAGAATGCCTCTTAGAACAGGCAATGAGAGGAACACTACAGCCAGGGTGGTAGAAATATGTCAGGTTAGTGCTAAGAAGACTTTTCACATTGGTGGAATCCATCAATAGGTTGGAAAAGAAGTGGGAAGTTTCAGAATTTACCAATATAGAAGTTATTTTGTTTAAACAGAATTACAGAAAATAGGCCAGAACTTCAGAGTGTTGCATCAAGGTTAGACATACAGACAACATAATGGCAGATGACATTTAGCACTGATGAATGTGAATTAATGTGCATTGCAGGAAAGACTTTGCCCAGAGTACTGATTTGTAAGCTATTTGTAATGATTCAGAAAAAAATATTCTTTCTGTGGTCACTGCAACAGAGATTGTTAAAAAGATGGTAAAAAGGAAAAATAAAAATTAAAGTTTCATTATACTTAAATCAGTGCACCAAATTTTCACCTGAAGCAAAGTTTTGTTCAGTCCATTAGGAATGTAACAAGACCAAAAGCTTCCAAGATACAAAACCAGACTGAGATGCTCAGGATGATTTAGCTGTAAAAGAGATGAACTGGAGGTCATATCAAGTGCATACAGTTGAGAAATGTTTTCAAGGAGGTAATCCACATACTTTTCCTATTTCTACATTTCTAGGTAAAGGTGGAACTTAAGTGGTTTACCTATTTTGCAAAAGAATGCCGTGTTTGGGTTTTTTTCTTCTAATGTTTCCTTTCTTCATGGGATGAAGTCAAAACTTTCCGGAAAGCAAAAGTAACCAACGTCAAAATATCCAATCCTCTCATTGGTTGGTACAAGGACAGAGAAGACCTATGTGCAGACAGACAATCTGTCTAGCTGAAACCACAGGCCCTGGGCAAACACATTTTTATAGCAGTCCAACGGTGCCGAGGCAAAGTAGATCTTCCAAGACCAAAAGCTAAGGAGAAAGATGGAGTCCCTACTGACATGACTTGTACTGGTTCCAAGATACCAGAAATTAATATAACTTCTTGTCTACTCTCATGTACTCAAGAGCTGCAGGCCTAGCATAGCTTTATTCAGCAGTTTGGCATCAGAGGTTTGTAACTGCAGCATCTCTCCGTGTCAAAAAGCAAATTTTTACACTTATTTAGAATTAGCTTCTTCCCTTGATATGTTCTTCTTGCTTAACACTTATATGAGACAGCTTGCACTGAGTTGCAGCAGGGCACCACAGGCAAAGCTAGATAATTAATACACTAGAAAATTAATTAACCTAGTGCTCAGTGAAGAGATTTGTTCTCGGTAACATGATTCTGAATAATCACTTATCTCTTGCTTTCATTGACTGAACAGTTTGCAAGCATCAGCAGCTATTGCAGGCAGTTACATCACTGATCTGTCATTCTTTCACGGCCATACCATATGGACAATAATAACTTAAATGGAGCCTAGCAGATGTTTAGGACACAGTGTATGGCTGGGAATGCAGAGACAGGCCCAGTGTGTTTGCATTAATTGAGATGTTTTGTGCTAAAACTTTTATCCAATAATAAAATATTATTTGTATATACCGACGTATATGTAGTTAAAATCTCCATTTATGTCTAGTTAGAGTGGTGAAGAAAGCAGATGGCACTACAAAGCAATATTTCCAAGGAGTTAATTGATTTTCTGAGACTGACTGCCTTTCTAAAAAGCAGGGAGAAAAATGATAAAAAGATCGTTTTTTGAATCAGTTAGATTAGCAAGAGGTTTTGTGTGTAGACACTCAAAATTGGGAATAGATCCTGTTTAAACTCCTAGTACATGAAATTAGAATCTATTTTTCTGACCTTTGCAAAATACATTCCATCATTTATTTAGGGAACAGAAGTGACACTGCTCCACTGCTCAATAAATATACACTGAGTAAAACAAGAAACTAACAACATTTTTTCATCACTCTCTTTTTTCAGTACTAGCTTACACAAGGAAGGGTGCCTGTGCACCTCCTTCAACCACCAGCACTATCTCCAGATAGCACCCTCTTCTCCTTCCAGGGTCCTGAGAACACGGGTAGCGCCACAGGAAAGCCTGGGTCCACAGACCACCTCTTCATAACAGTACAAACACCTCTGACCCTCTCTTTTCCCCTTGCTTACTCCATGAAATGTGAAAAAAATGTAATGGTGGCTGGGTGCTTTGCAGAAGTGAAGAGTGTCAAAAGCAAACAGGAGACCTCATGCTGTAATGAAGCCAGAACAATTTTACATGTATGCACACCCCCCACACAAGCACTTTTCACAGCTCCCAGGGATAGTGCCTGTCCAACCTGACCTTTGGGCTGCCCCAGTACCTCCATTACTGTGATTAAGGCAAGTTCAGGAGCAGTCTCTGAATTTTGAGAAAATTCCTATCCCTGTGAACTTTTCCTACTGGGCTGAAGTACATTGCACAGTTCATAGCTTCAGGGTTATGACGGTTATTCTATTTCCTCATAAAGTTTAAAGGAGTTAGGGTAATTGCTCTATTTTCCACCTGCAAGCTCATGTTTATACTAGTTTCTTCTGTTTCTCTTCATATTAAGAGCAGTGGGAAAAAGCTTTTTCCTACTGAAGTTGAACTTACTCATACAACCTGAAGTCAGTATAATAAAGTTAAAACACAGAATCAGAAATTGCATCTATTAACCAAAATGGAAAAAAAAAAAATCTTTTGTTGAACCAGCGAAACTTTCACAATAAAATAAAATGCTGGACCGTTCCTCATATGAAAACATCAGGCTGAGTTGTGTGAAGGGACTCAGAATTCAAGAACTCCACAAAGAAAGGTGAAAGAGGAAGGAAGGAGGGAAGGAGATACTGCAGTAAAATTGGTCCAAGATAATGGAAGTAGGAGGGAAAGCAAAAGTTTTCCCTGTACTGCCAAGGTTACAGAGGTGCATAGAAGGACTGCTAGCCACTCTGTTCATTTGAGTGCATTCTGCATATTTTTGTGTTGGGTAATAAGGTTCACCAGTGGACTCTAAATACTGAAAACAAAGAAGTGGATCATTTCAGAAAGTGCTGGGGGGGTGGGCTGGGTGGAATTCAATGACCTTGTATTTTAAGAGAAAGAACGACTGAAACCTGTTGAATGTGTATTTTTAGTGAAATTTTGTATGTATTCTAAAATCCTAAAATCCCAAAATACCCTGCTGCCTTGTGACACAGGGAACATTCAGTACTTTTAAGAAGAATGTCTTGCACTTGAGGACAGAACTGGAGAACACAAATGATTTCCCAGCACCAGAATAAAAGCTAACTGGGACTCAAGGCATTTATGTCTTTAACAGTTTTGCTGTATCCTAAAGGTTGCATATTACCCTTCCCTCAAGTATAGTCAAAATACCACTTCTTCCCAGGAAACCCACCACTCTTTGGAAGAAAACCTCATTCTAGGAGCCTGAAGTCATGTTGTGCACATGAGGTCAGCAGTACAGTAATGTGTGCTTTCCATCATAGATGCAGCTTTGAGCTAAACTCAACAAATGCATATACACCGTAACACAACTTTATCATTCCATCTCCACGGAGGCCAAAATAAACAGAAGGATATACTGCTGAAACCCCAAGCACTGTCAATACACAAATACATTGCAGTCACACACAAATGTACATACACAAGCAGTCAATGTGTTGCCTAAACATAGCAGAAATGGTGCACAGAAGCTTTCTGCCAATCAAGCCGGTCAGTATTTCTTGTGGAAAAAATTCACAAACATTCATTGCTCCTGCCCCACCTTGTGAAAAAACATGTAACAAACCACTTCGTGATTCACAAGTCAGGGAGAAAGACTGATTATGCACCGACCTAGAACCTGTAAGAGTTTGGTGCTGAGCAGTATTACCTCTGAAAATAGGCAGAGCACCCACTTCCCACATCCCCAGTCTCTAACCTAACCATTCAGGCTGAGCTTCAGCAGCATTTTTCTCACAGAAAGGTCTAGTTGCTTAGTGCCGCTATCAGCCTGCTACAGCTCTCTAAGGAATTGCAATACAAATGTCATTTGAGCAGAAATGAAGAGACTCTTCTCCCCATTTTTCTGCTTCCCCCACGGACTACAGTAGGCATGTTCAGACCAGATCTATCCCTTCTCTTCATATCTGTGCCCTTTTCCACCGATTAAAAAGATAGGGATGCTCAGGCTCACAGCTGAAGTCAGTAAGAGCACAGCATGGTTAATTGTTTCACAGGGGAGGACAAGAAGAGTAATGGAAGGAGGGATGCCCCCTTACGTCTCTGTCACACCAGAGCAGCATGACTAAGGGCCTGTGGGGGAGAACAGCACAGTGATGCTGCTGGATTCACCCCTGGCTTATTCATGTTGTCTTCTTCCTCTTCCACCCGGTGACTTGCAACCTGTAATTTTGTGAGCAATCCGGGTGTTCCCAGCTCTTCCCTCCGTGTACTTTCAGGGTAATTAGTCAGCTGTTCCAGCCTTCCCTCTTCCCGGAGGATCAGTGCTACCTAATGAGCTAAGAAGGAGGCAGAATGTTGCACTAATGACATTTGCTGAGGATTTTAAGCAGCGAGGAGTTAAGGAGGAGAAAGCAGAGTATGAAAGTACTTAGAGTGGCCCAGTGTAAGTCATGATGACTTATCAGTATGCAGCTGAAAGAACAGTGGCAAACAAACACACCAAAACATTAGTATTTTCAGGTCAGAATCTGCTTCCCAGTTGCAGCAAACAAACAGATGAGAAGGCAAGAGGCTATCATTGATTTTAATTAGTGGTTCAATTATAACCAAAACATCAGGTCTGTATTAAATGAAACAGAAAGGCTGCTGCCCACCTGAGCAGATCTGTTTTCCTCTGTGCATCAAGAACACAGTTCAATGCTTTCAGAAGAATGCAGCTTATAAAGGACTGAGCTATTTTTTAAGGAAAAAAAACCCAACAGCTGTAGCTAGTGCTGCTGAAGTCACTGCATGCTTTAGAAAATGTCCTACAACCCATCAGAGTTGTGCAAGTGTTAAGAGAGAGCAGGGGCGATGCCATCCCCAGCCTTTGATTCTATCAAAGGAGGCTGCTGCCTCCCCGTGAAATTCCAGCTACATGGAAGCAGGCCACAGACCTACCCACCCTGTTTCCGGAAAGCTGCTTTGTTCCATGGCTTTTAAAGTCTGAAAGCTGAACTGTTGTTAAAGGTCTGAGTCCTTCACACACACACCAAAAAAAGCATGTTCTGCTCCCCAGTATTACTCGGAACCACATTTCTGCACGATTGGCTCAAACAGTAGGTAACGTAAAAAGAAGCAAGCAAAAGGCCACAAAAATTCTCACACTGCCTATGGCAAAATTTGTGTGTGGCTGAAGATACATGTGCTATATATTGGGTTTCTCTCTTTTACTTTTTACTTCCTCTGAATCACATGAATTACTAGTTATCAGTTTGCCAAAACAGCCTTTTTTAAATTGAGACTATTTTTATAACTAGTTACGATTTTTCAAATGTCATAATTGGCATTTTTCAGTGCAGCTCACATTGAGAGACTCTGCCTGACTCTATATAGTTGTTTCAACCACCAAATGTACTCAGATTATCTGAGTAGGATGAAACATCCCAAGAAGCCTTGATTAGAGCTATCAACTTCAGAGGATTCAAGAAAGATTTTGGGAGTAGGAAATGGATTCGTCCTTACTTCCCCTGCTGTACAGGACAGGGACATCAAAGTAAGTAAACAAAAAAAGCCTTCTTACGTGGCAGGTTCTTTATGAAGCTAACTTTTCCCACATGTTTGAAGATCAATCAAGTAGCACAGACTGATTTAGAAGATGTAATCTTAGGTCTCCAAATCCCTTAAAAACATTGCATTCAAAGCTTAAGTATACAGGAAACATAATTATTTTGCAGCTATAACACAATAGCAAAATGTGGGCCTCTTGGTTCAGGGTGCCAGCATGTTAAAACTTGTGCATGCAGCCAGGAGACAAACTTTTTCCCAATATAAATTCAATCCAAGAATTTTGTGATTGATGCAAGAAAGACTGTGAGGCCACAGTCAGGGGAAAAACCAGCATGTGTGCAAATGATGCGGAGCATGGGGAAAGCCATAGTGCCTAGCAGGGTATATGGGCAACAGCTAAAGATGTCGCTGCCATCAGGACTTGCACAATCTAGAAGAGAGCTCGAAAGCAAACCTGCAAATCCACAAGCTTCAATTTACTGAACAGAAGGTTTGAAAATGCACTTCCAAAGAGTAAAACTAAATCACAGCTGAGGAGTTCTCAGCCAAAACTGAAGCACCAAACTATAAAGGGTTTTACAGTCATCATCCAAAAGTGGAAATTATGCACAGCAGTCCACAAGAAAATCACGTGGTTGATGTTAGAAGGAAAGTCTCTCTTTTCTCTGTAGCTCTTTTCCTGTGAGCTCCTTCCTTTTAACTTTCCTAGAAAGATTCAGTCAGCAGCATCGCACAGCATATCCCACTGATTTCTCATAGAAGGCCAAATTATGCTAATTTGGAAAAATTCTTTACTCAAGGCACTTACCCCGTGGTCTTTCTTCAAAACTAGAGAAGAGTCCTCAACCCTTCCTTGCCATGAACTGGCTATTATGCTCCAGTGCCAGGTACACATTGGGCCGACAGTGGAATGTTTCTATCATTTGAGCTCAACAGCTCCAGCCCCACACTGTGTGCTCAAGGGGTGGAATGTCAGACCAGCGGTTCTTGCCATGGTTTGATGCCAGATGGCTTTGCCTTCCCCTCTGTTTATTTTCAAGTAGTGTTTTTTGGGTTTTTTTATTCATTTGCAGGAGGGAACAATGAGATTTTATGGCTACTGAAGGTCATTTCACAAGCTGTCTGCCTTCACTGACAGGGAAGTTACAAGCACTGGGTTAGCTGTCTGAAGGAGGCAACAAGCACAACACATGCTGGCTTAAAATACTGGATGCCCAGTTTCCATACAGATAGCACAAAAGTGTCTATTGCTAGGTGACAGCCATGAGGACAATGTCACTGACAAGCTCACACAGCAGTACAGGCAGCCTCAGTCACTAACTACACATCTTGGCTAGTTAAGACAGTGTGAATTGTTAGCAAACCTTAGCATCCCCAATGGGAGAAGGAAGAGGGGGGAGCTATCCTATGCAGTGCTGGTGGCTGAAGGCAAGGCTCCTTCCCAAGGCACCGACCACTGTTACAAGTCATAGAATCATAGAACCACAGAATCATCAAATCATAGAATGGTTTGGGTTGGAAGGGACCTTAAAGATCATCTGGTTCCAACCCCCCTGCCATGGGCAGGGACACCCTCCACTAGACCAGGTTGCTCAAAACCTCATCCAGTCTGGCCTCGAAGACTTCCAGGGATGGGGCACCCACAGCTTCTCCGGGCAACCTGTTCCAGTGCCTCACCACCCTCTCCAGGAAGAACTTCCTGATATCCAATCTAAATCTCCCCACTTTCAATTTAAACCCATTACCCCTTGTCCTGTCACTACAGGCCCTTGTAAAACGTCCCCCTCCAGCTTCCTTGTAGTCCCCTTCAGGTACTGGAAGGTGCTATAAGGTTTCTCTGGAGTCTTTTCTTCTCCAGGCTCAACAAATCCAATTCTCTCAGCCTTTCTTCATAGGAGAGGTGTTCCAGTGCTCTGAACATCTTCATGGCTCTCCTCTGGACTCGTTCCAACCAGTCGATATCCTGATGCTGAGGGCTCCACAGCTGGACACAGTACTGCAGGTGGGGTCTCACGAGAGCAGAGCAGAGTGGGAGAATCCCGTCCCTCCACCTGCTGGCCACACTTCTGATACAGTCCAGGATACGGTTGGCTTTCTGGGCTGCCAGCGCACACTGCTGGCTCATGTCCAGCTTCTCATCCACCAGTACCCCCAAGTCCTTCTCCTCAGGGCTGCCCTCGATCCATTCTCTACCCAGCCTGTACTTGGGATTGCTCTGACCCCGGTGCAGGACCTTGTACTTGGCCGTGAAGTCCATGAGGTTGGCACAGCCCCACCTCTCCAGCCTGTCCAGGTCCCTCTGGATGGCATCCCTTCCCTCCAGTGTGTCGACCACACCACACAGCTTGGTGTCATCAGCAAACTTGCTGAGGGTGCACTCGATGCCATCGCCCATGTCACTGATGAAGATATTAAACAGGACCAGTCCCAAACCCAAGTTACACATTCCCTGAATGCCTCAACTTGGATGCTTAACAAGGGTATCCCCTGCTACAGCCCCTGATCCTGTGACTGTTGAGAAAGCTGCCCAGAGTAATGGCCCTCCAGCTCTGCTCTGTTGCTGAATCCAGGCATCAGCCACCCATTACCCTTCACAGGTGGCTAGAGTCTTCTCCAGCTACCACACATGGGTCTGACCCTGCTGCAGTCACACCTTTTGCTCTGCACAATGGGCATGGGCAATGTCACTTCCAGCACAAGCAGAAGGCAGTTTTTAAGAATTCTGGGGGGGTCTTCAAGTCTTAGGGATTTTTTAAGAGCAATATATTTGACTTTCATAGTGTTTATTTGTTACTTGCCTTAATTTCTACCAAAAAAACCCCAAACCCCAAGATACTCTGAATTTATTGAGTTAATTTTTATATTAAAATTAATATTGGAATTTTCATCCAGTTAAATTTCTGGCATTAAAGTCAAAGTGGCAAAGTAAAGTGCTTACCCTTTCCCTTATCCCTGTAACTATTCATTGTGCTTTAGTAAGTGTCAAGCCTGAAAAAAGGAGTGAGATCATGAGGCTTTGATTTCAAACCTGTTTTAAGAGCTACTGATTCCCCATTCGTTCTAAAATCTCACTCTTTAGCAATTGTATTTGGACCCTGCTTCTGCAAATACTTAAGGACAACTGTAATACTGTGCAAACAAGGAGCTCCATTGCATCCATCAGTACAGTCATCCGTCCCACTGCCTGCCGGACTGCAGCCTTACTTTGCAAGTCAACAGCACCACTTTAGAGACCTATTTTTGCTGAAGATTTCTCATGGGCACATCACACATGGGTTCCTTGTGTATGCCACATGTGCACCCTATTAAAAGGGCAAATCCTACTTCTTTTTGTTTTTCCAGGCTGACCGAGTATGACCTAATTCTCACAGGTAACAGGCAGTCTGGATAATGTGCCAGATTTTTTTTAATGAGGTAGATGCACTAAAAGAGGACATCAGCTAATGCTTAAAAAGTGCTTTCAAGATACTGATACATAAATCCTAACTAGTATTTACGTGAAATGCAAATAAAAAGGATGCTATAGTACTCAGGCTCCTTTTTTCCAGGTAAACACAAATTTGGCTCTACATAATGCTGCTGAGTTGTATTTTCACTGGGAATAGACAGCTCCAAAATCTTGCCAGAGCTGGCCTTTCAGCAGCTAGTCTGAATTACACAGGATTGTTCTGTTGGTTGAGCCTTAAAAATGTCTGAGGTGCTGTTGAGATAAGCATCTGAATTTTCTGGTGAATCTTTAAAACCTATTCAAACTTCTGGAGATTATGAAACTAGGTTGGAAACAGCGTAGCTACGCACTGTTTTGTGTGTTGTTTCTGTTTCTTCCTGCTTCAGGCTAGACCAGAAAAAACATGAAAACAACAATTATCTCAGGCAAGCCTGCCAACTTTTCTGTTTTTCCCAGGAGCTTGCTGCTTTTCGCCCCTTTATATGGGTCTAGTGGGAACCCCAGCTACATGCTGCTGCTTCTAATGACAGGCTTTACAATTGGCATGGGAGAGCGGATGCAGCTGTGATGCCACTCGTGATCAGATAATGACTTCTGTGCGCTGGAAAACAGCAATACCTCACTACAACAACCAAAGAGTTGCTGTTGGGTTCAAATTGGTCAAATCAATAGGAAATAGAACTATTTCATGGATGTGAACCTGATTACACTGTAAGCCTGCAAATACTAAGCCTTTCTAAGCAAATTTTCTTGTTTGAATGGTTTCTTAGTACTTCTGACTCCTGTGTCTCTGTGGGAAAGATCCACACAGATTATTTATTAAAATAGGAAAATAGAAAGATTAATTTTTCTCCATATGAGGATAAAAAATTCCACGCCAGGAAAGACAAAGATGAAGAGAAAAGCAACACAGAGCATCTGGAGACAAAGTCCTTCTGATTTTAAATAAGTAAATAAATAAGCATCCTCTCTTCTCAATGCTCCTTTCACTTCCAACCACAGATGAGGCAAAACAAGAGGCAGATAATTGTTGTTTGGTTTTGCTACTTCTTTTTCATCTTGAGCAACTCTCTGAAATGGTCTGCTGACCAAACCAGTGTTAATGTTTTACCTCTGGTCAGTCTGGGAAAACCAAAGGACTGAAATTTTAATGTTGTCTGCTTGCTTTTAACTAGTGCTTGACTGAGGTTGAGAAGCCTAAATATGTGTCAAATACTGTGTTTCTGTATTTGTGCGCCATGTGTCCTGAGAACATGTGTCCTTTTGAAAATCAGTGGGTTTTGACCTGACTGTTGCCAAGCCTTTGCAGAAACTAGGATTTCACTCTCCCCAACCAGCTATTTTATCTCTGACGGCAAGGACTGTGCTTATGGCCAGGTGTGTGGAAAGACCTGGGATAATGCTCTAGGCACTTCATCTTCTTTGGATGAGTATTTAAGGGTAGCCTCGTTCTAGTTCAACTAAATTGCCCATTTTGCTAAATTCTTGATTCTTACTTGAGCTTTACTGCCCTAACATCACATCCATACCCAACATTGTTACAATGTCAACCCTTGCTGCGGCAGTGACAACCGCTGTGTAGGCAGATCTCTGGATGTTCGCTGCTGTGCCGATGTCTTACTCATAAAAGTAAGAATGACCAAAACCAGACTATGCTGCAACAATCTGGAGAACAACAGCTAATGAAAATATCTGGTATAGATGCGGCCTGTCAAGGAAGCACTCAGGAGCCAACTTTCCTAGGTAATAAATTAGGAATATGTTTGCTAGCTTGTGGGTGTACAAGCAAATGTAGTTTAGCTGATGACTTAGTAATTGAGGAGGTTGGTTACAGAGTAATTGCTTCAATCTCCCTCCTTAAAACCAAGGTGAAAGTGTTTTGATTCACAGCTGGTGTGTACATGATGATGGCAACAAGCAGTAAGTCATTAAGCTACAGATACTTGGCTGTATTGATTGACTGCATCCTACTGCTCAGAGTCTGCACAGAGAAGCTGTGAGCTAAGGGAATGGATTTGCAGCACTCCTGGTGGTTGCTCTCTGCTGTTTTCCAGTTGCATATATATATAGTGACTATCATGCCTGAAATGTTAAAAAGTGGAGAGAACTGCTTCACACAAAGGCAGATTTACAGTGCCTTAATAGTGTCTGTGAGTGGTATCAGAAGAGAATTGCTAAAAATATTCATAGCCTAGCATGCTTACATTTCTTCACTAAAGAAAGGCTTCATACACTAGAGACAGCCTGTTGTTTGGAAAGCAGCGTAGATAAATACCATGTGCATTTAAACAATCTGAAAAAAAACCCATGATCCAGCTAATATTAAGCATCATCCATAGGCAGTGTCTCAGTGACAAGCATACAACTGCATTAATACTGATTCTTTTCTTGTGTTATGAGCAAAGTATATCATGTACACGTACTCAGACCTCTCTTCCAGTCAGGTTATTATCCTTATGGTTTGACTGTGGATAAGAATGGCCAGACTCTTACCATTTCAGTTTGTACTATGTATTCTCCTCTGTTCGTCCCACATAGTGTGAAAATAGCTATGCAAAGTATTGAATTTGAATAATATACATTTGTACCAACTCTCCCAGAAATTACTGAGCTTTCGTTCAAGATTAGCCTGTCACTAATACACACAAAATTGCACTGGGACATGGGCTTTTCACAGGCATAGCTCCAGGTAGCATAGAAAGGTGTGGCTTTGAAAGGACACAATATAATCCTCCTTCAGGAAAATGATCTGAGCAGGGAACCATATGTATGCTTCAGCCACCCTGCTTCTGCCTCTTTGGAGTTTTTCCCTCCTCACTTAACCTTGGACTGATTCTGCACTCCCTCAGTGCAAGGACTGCATTTTTATCCAGTCATACCTTCAGGCTAAGGAAAGGGAATATTTATTCTATATGTTCACATCCATTTTAATATTTGTATAGAATAATAACAATCTTTTTCTGAACAAATATTTTTAAAGATACCAGAGTAAAGCCTATACATTAGCTTCCCACAAATGAGGACGGGCAGGGTTATTCCAGAAGAGGCTTGTCCTCAGTGTTATCAACATCCCTAGAAAAGAACCCCCATAGAGTAACAGCTCTAGATCACCTGCCTTTGCTCACCAAGATCAACACAATGAGTAGGAACTGCTACATTTAAACACATAACCTATAACTCTTATAGGCAACCCAAACGTGGGCTTGGGAGACCCAGTTTTAGCAACAACAACAACAAGTTTTAAAAACCCCTTCTCATTTCTGCATTTAGGAGGCCCACATTCAGGAGCATGATCTGCTCACTGCTCTGTGTAGCAGTATTCACTTTAGCACATATGTTATACTGCTGATTTTGCTGAATACCCACCTGAACCTGGTGAAATTACCAGAGGCAATTACCACATCCCGATAGCTGCCTGCACAGTGTGGTGGTTACAGAGACCATTCAGTCTCTATAGGAGACTGAATATAGGAGACTGTCAAGGAGCAGTGACAAGGCAAGATGCAACATCAATGAGTGTCAACTTGTTGTGCATCTTCTGTGGGTGAACAGAGAGATTCCGGTCTCCTCCATATTCAGTCCAGGGATTTTCAAGCACATTCAATGTACATTTGTATGAGTATGGAATTTAAAAGTTACCATGAAGTTATGCCCTTTAGAACTTCGTTTGAACAGTCTTTTTCTTTTCCAAAAGGAAATCAAAGTCTATCATTCAACATAAAGTCTCTGAAAAAGCATTCAGAGGGGTTTCTCACAGAATATGTTGTCTACTAACACACACTGTGCCCCGTTGCACTGAAGTATCAGATGTTTGCTGTTTGGGCATCAACTGAGTATGTCAAAGTCATATTGTTCTCCAAATGTATTTTTCCTTTATTGAGTACATCTGTATTATTGATGCTTTTATATATTTTGATAATACTGCCTCTGTGGTCAAGGGAGGTATTTAGGTACTCCCACAGCATACTGAGCAGCTTTCCAATGAATCATTTTCCTCCCCTGCTTTGAAACACCAGAGAATGATTATGACAGCACCAGGAAGGTGGTGAATTCAATTTATCCTTCTTGTTCAAGGCTGCACAGTAAATCGTGGTACAGTTTGTCACCATCGTGGGGAGCTGGCAAGCACGTGAGGATTTTATGCAATTACTACCTCTGTTTCATTGTGCTTCATATCCTCTGAATGTCAGTTCACTGTCTTTTCAAAAGAATTCACTCATTTTTTAATTACTTCCATCACTTCCATGTTTTTTCACCCTGACAAAATGCTATTGCATTGATTGTTTGTGTTTAGCATAGATTACACAGGCCCAGCATTGTGAGAGGAAGGATTTGTGATTAACCATGCTGTTACGTTGTACAGCTTCATGTTTCTTCAAAAGATCCTTTTATGCAGCATCATTACCTGTAAATCTCTGCAAAATAATAATGAAATATTTTAGTCTGCCATATCAGGGAAAAGGAACTGTTAAATTTTTAACAATCATGCTGGTAGTTAACCTAAATACAAAGTAGTCAGGTCAAGCAGCTAACACTTGCTAGAAATTGTTTCGAGTACAAGTGATTCCTACATCACTTTTCAGTGACTTGCTTTTAGTCCAGCCTACCCCTTTCTTTAGTACTGTAACAATATCAGAGAATAACTCTTTCAAAGTGATGGTGCTTAGGGTGCAAGCTCCAACCTGTATTTTCCAGAACAACCAAGAAACCATAGTAGGTGACAGCATTTGTGAATAAATGTGACCCAGCTGACACTGGCTACTGTGGCCAAGACTGAGACAAGGGCAATTACCTCAACTCATATGGGGTAAAAATATTAATGATGAAGATGGTGATGGTGATGATGACGATCACGTATAGTTCCTCTAAAAGAGTAAATTCCCAAGAAAAATCCAAACCCATTCATGGCAACAGGCTGATAAATAATATCATACTGCAGAAAAATGCATGTCAGCCACATAGCACAACTCAGTGCAGATAAACAGGAAGGACTGACCATTGATAGATATACCGCAGGGCTTCCTACGTGAATTTTCTACTTTTGCAGCTGTGCTACAAATTAAAGTTCAGCAGAGGAGAAGATACAGCATGGTGACCTTTTGCAGGTGTGAAACGCACAGTGCCTGGGAATAATGACTGAGGAGAATAGTTCGTTATGGCAAGCGGCTGAATTGGATGGCACTGTATCACATTCCTAATCCATATTGTGGATTCATAATCTATATTGTGGAGTCCGAATACTGGAGGAAGTTACTAGCCCAAACCAGAAAACTCAGTTCTGTAGTAATCAGGTAAAAGATCTAAAAAGGAACTGTAGAAGTCTATCACTTATTAGTGAACCCTTGAGGCAGACAAAGTTACATTACTGAAAACTAGGTAGTATGTGCATGCTATTAATGACCAGTATAAATTCCAGGTGAGAAAAGAAGGTCTCAGTGAACCAAAGTTAGTTGCTGAATCAAGTTCACCTTGCAACATGCAGACATACTAATGTGGTCACTCAGACTCACATTTCTAGCTCAGTGTTTTCCCTTAGTATTGAAATCTTGCTTAGGTGCTGAAATCACTCCTTTAAGTTTACGTTCCATTTAAAGACTGGAATCACACAACTTTTGTGACGTGTGCCTATATGTAATCTGGCTATCTATGGAATGTATGTGTTCAAAGTACATTAGAGAAGCTGTGCAATGAGGATGGGTTCTGTTTTATTTGATTTTTACTTTTGAGATACTAAAATTGCAGTCTCATACATGGTGAAAATCTACCGTCTTAACCAGTGCATAACACTGGTATGCTTTTTTGTTGGGTTGGTTGGTTGGTTTTGTGGGTTGTTTTTTTGTTGGGTTTTTTTTTTTTTTTTTGGTTGTTCTTTATGATAGAAATTCATTGAAGTTTCTGAGCAATTAGGGCAAGTTTAAGTACTTCCTGATGTTATGTTAATTCTTGCTTAACTGTAAGGATGGTGATACAGACATCTGTTTGTAATGTAAGTGGCTCAGCTAGCATTCTCAGTGAAGCAGAAGTGTTGACTTTCTCTCTTTCCCTGTCACAGAACGGGGTGGGAAGTTCTGCTTAGAAAAGAAGGTATACCTTGCCTAAAGTGACACTGTCTTCTGAAGTGACTTTGTTTATTTGAATCACAAGAGAATCTGAAGATGGGAACAAGGAATAGTATGCTAGTGTCTCAGCAGGCAGGACCACCACACAAAGAACTTATTGCCTAGATTTTGCCAAGGGCAGCAAGGAAGCGAGGCTCACTGTTGTCTGAGGTGCAGTGAAATTCTGACCAAGTGCGTTCCCAGAGAGCCTACCCCAGGCTTGCAGTGCTTTGTAGACATCTGCAAAAGTGAATTTACAGGTGGGAGTGAATGGAAAGGTAGGTTACAACTCCACCATCATCTATGGTTTCTCTTATTTTTACAGCAGCCTAGAACAAAGCCAGGGAAGGTGTTTGTGTGCCAGGTCTCTCGGATGCCATGGTATTGCAGCCTGTCCATTTCATTCCCGCAAGGAGTTTTCTCTAGTTTTTTTGTTGTGATGATAACTGATGAGGGACTGTGGCAGTGAACATATAGATTGGCTCCTTAAAAGATGAATTCTTTCAGATCTGAGGGTCTCTCTCAGGCACAAAATCGCTACAGAACAGTTTGCACGTTAGAAAAACCTCACTGGAAACTAAGCCTTACTCTATCTCCTAATTGATTTGCTTGGGAGCTCAAGCAGTCATCAGTCAGATAAAACACCATGCTAGATGTCTTCCAACTCACTCTGGAAATCCTAGTATGATAAGTTAATTCCAAAATAAAGCACTTCAGATTGACCTTTGGATGTTTTTGAAAATAAATATATTCCTACCTGGAATCATAGGTCTCATGATAAGTGATTTTCTAAGGCTTAATACATTGTCCTATGTTTTCTGGCTTCACAGATAAACTTCACATGTGTACAACTGGGAGACAGAAACTGGTATATATATATATTTAGGTATGTTTAATGTCTGAAGTATTCTAGATGTTGTACACACATTGTATTTTCTAAGATCCTATTTGTCAAATAGTGATGATCAGAAAAATGTTGTATAAATCCACAGTATTTTGTAATGGACAATAAATTCCTAGGGATTAAAGTGTGAGGTTTTGATTTGTGTGTGGAAACGTGGCTGTAAATTCCTTTCAAGAAAGCATAATAGATGTTTTCATCTTTATCTTTTTTTCTCTTTTTAGATAAATTTCAATAAAATTGCAGGACAAGAACAGCAAGGAAATCAAACGACTATGAGGGAGGGTTCAAAAAGTACTTATAAGGAATATATATTGAGTCCAGTGGGAGAAGAGTAGGTGAGATCATTAACTGAGTTCAGGTGCTAGCTTTCATTAATGCTAAAGGCGGTTGCAATTGTGACACAGACACAATGACTGCACTTCACAGATAGCATCAGCAACCCTATGTATATTCTCAAAACACTGCCACACTGAAGACACTCAAATATCAATTTTTAAAAAGTCTGCTTTTCACGTTGACATAATTCCTGAAAATATTTACACATTGATGGTTTGAATGTGTACAAATCACAGAGAACCGGTTCTGCCCCACCTCACTTTCAGATCCCATCGAGGGCCACCTCTGCTGAAGAGAATGAACATATTCTCAAGTTTAAAGACCCACCACATTGGCAGTAACATATTTCACAGCCACCAATGAGCCATATGAAATAGTAAGTAAAACTTAGTTGCTTAGGGGAGGAGGTTTAAGTCTCTGTAGATATTGGTACTCACTGGTCTCAGCTCGGCACCAGATTTAACACACTATGCAGCAAAACCTTCTTCCAGTATTGCAGAGTTGAATCTTAAAAGGGGCAAACTCTGTGATGCTCAGTAGTGAAAGCCATGGCCCTGCGTTAAGCGTATGGCTGTATAAACCTAGAGAAACAGGTTTACAGTGCTCCTGGATTTTTCATGCTCTGATCCAACAGCTACCTAAAGGAGGGTTTGTGTGGCCCTGTATGGAGCATGGAGCCCATGGTGCGATCTGTGGAAGGACATTCACACACTGCTGTGCGGTGAAAATGTTGGGAAATTAATCTCCTGGTTCTCAATGTTATGCTTAGGCATTTTTTGAAGTCGAGGTTACTGAAGAGAGGGCCCAGATCATTTCTGGGAAGGCAGACAGGCATGGAAAATTGAAGCAGGTCCCATTTCACTCCAGGGATGGGGCCTGCAGTGAAGAGCAGCAGCAGTATTGCAGGTCACCCACTTGGTTCTGGGCTCAGTCTTCAGGAAAGAGCCTGGGACAGTTCTCCCTACAACTTCCCAACAAGTTCTCCCTATATTTTCTCTCATAAGCAGAAGCAATATCCTATTGCTATTTTCCCAAATTATTTTTTTAACTATTACACTGCTTCCTGCTCATCTTTACAATCATAACATGCATGAAAATAACTGGGAGGACCCAGGAAAAAGTATGTTTTGGAAACTCTTCCAAATGGTGTAATATGAGCTTAGCATTTTTATGTTTGAAGAATTAAGATAGACACGAAGTTCTTCCATAAAGAAGATGCTGAGTTTGGGAAGGTGTAACTTTTGTCTTTGGTCACCACAAGAGAAGCTAAATGCCTTAAACAAATGATAGGACAGCATGTCATTGTATAGCCTGAGGAATGCTGATATGCTGCTACCACGAAGGCCCCACAGATCTGGGAATACATCGGGCCATTTAAGGACCAGTGTCATTTCCATGGCCTTGGCAATGTGGCAAGAGGCTGATAGGAGTTGACTTTGGTAGAAAATCACAAAAGCATCCTCCAAAACCGATGCTTAGAAAATGTGTTGGATTTCTCAGTATGGTAAACAGGGATCTGGGTGGGACTGATCATCTAGGAAGGGAGCAGATGGCACTGGGGAATCCTGGCAGAGACAAGATCACATGCTAATGAGTCTTTTAAAAACAAGAAGGGGACTGGGAACGGGCAGATGGAGCAGTGTAAAGGCTGGGAGTAATATGGGCAAAGGGGGCTTCATTTTAATTACTAATTTTTTAATTGAGAGTATTATAAACATGAATCAGGTGGGACTGGGCAGCTGTGAAAGGACATCTGGGACAGGATAAAGGATGGCAGAGATCTGGGGAGAGAAAGAGGGGCACTGCATTGTGAGGGCACCTGACAGCACCGCGTCATATCTGCCCAGGCCTGGAAGCCAGCTGGGGACTTCTCTGTCTCGAAGATGCTTCGTCTGTCCCCTGGGTGAGTATTCTGGGCCAAGTGCAGACAGTGCCACTCAGACAATGCTTCTCTTCTGCATGTGTCTTGGAGCAGTCAGTGCCATCCTCCGTCCAAACGCTGCACGCCTGTGCGAAAAATAGCCACGAGAGAAAAGGTGAAGTTAGGATCATCTTCTCTTTATGCTTCTCAACTGCTTGTGTTATTCTAACATTGCATTCCAAATGCTATTTAAACACGTGAAAATGTTCTATTTTAACAACTTGTTTAATACTCGGCAGAAATAACCTGTTATTATTTATGTAGTACCTTTACTTCCCATGTTTATGGAGAGTTTTAAGCTTTCTAAATCAAACATTGTGATCTGCTGTGCCAGCCACACTGACAGACGTTAAAACTAAAACTTGTCATGCACTTAAAAAAGCTGTAGGTTTTTTTACTTGTGACTAGAGAATAATCTTCTTAAAAGATAGTGAGTGAATCAAGTCAAACTACTTTGGCTGTCAGGGACAAGAAGAAACTTTAATGGGACCTTTCATGAGTTCTTAGCTGAAATGTAGAGGGCTTTTAAAATCAAGAAGCTTGTTAATATGTAGCATATTTCTGTACAGTTACACATTGCTGCTCATTTTAAGAGTGTAAAACACACCACAAAGGTAGTAAATAATGGTAAGGTTTCGGTTTCTTTGGTTTTGGGGTTTTTTTAACCATATTATTTTTCTCACTGCTCATTGTAAGTTTAAATTCAGAATAAGGTGATTTTTGGAATATCATTCTACCACGATTTACATAAAGCAGCATGTAGGCAGATAGTTCAGAACTCTGCAGTTACCAGCAGTCATGCTGCCGATGGGTACTGCACACAGGCTGATGCATCTGTAGATTTTTATAGACATACATAAATATACACATACAGGAGGTGAGCCATCAGTTTCTGTTACTGCTACTTTCTGAAGGGAGCCTTACACATCAGTTAAGACCACCTAAGCTGAAATTTTGATACAAGCAATTCCTTTTGCACCCACACAGCCATGATAAGCATTTTGAGCCAGGAAGAGTAAAATTATGCTGACTCTTTGAATGTCAATAGATTCATAACAGTTTATTTCAGCCAGGAACCACACCTGTTGTTGATGCTATCACCTTCGGCATTAACATGGTTTCTCTTTATTTAAAAATATTTGCATTTATAACATAAGCAGAAAGAAGTAGCAATTACACAGAGATTGTGTCCTCAGATAAAACTCCTTTATAAAATATTTAAGCAGTCGCATTTAAGAGGGATAAATTTTGGGCCTCATTAATGAGAGGTTTGCAAATTGCTCCAGTGAGGTCAAGATTTGCCCTGAGCCTGCCACCTGAACCATGTGGTCAAATGGATGCAGTAAGTTCTCTGCTCTTCGAATTTCACTGAGTGTTGACATCTTGCTGTTCCATCACTTGCCACCCATTTAACCCAGGATGTAACAACAAGGACTGAGAGAAGAAAGAGCAAGAGGTATGAAGTTGCTGTCCAGTTTTCTCTGGATTTTATAGTATATTTTGTGAAAAGGATAATGGAAACAACGTTTTCTAATAATTCCTGTTCCATCTTGACCCCCAAAGCACACATTTGGAAAGCTAACCATCCAACAGCTGAGGACAGTTTTATTCACATACATGCAGAGTACATGTGGTCCTGGAAGAACTGACACACAGACAGGAGCTCACGTGGCCTCTAATCTCTTCTAGCTGGCTGTGGCATCCTGCCTGCATCCTTTGTCTTACGCACACACACAGGGCATGGCTGTCAGCCCAGAAGGATTCATGCCCAGTTAGGTCCTATGGTTTAACTACAGTTTTCAGAAGAGGCCATAAAAATTAAAATGGCAACCATAATACCATTGCATGAGATGGGAGTGCATCAGCTGTTTGGACCTGATGCTACAGGACAAACCACTGACTGCAATGGAAGTCAGGTTTAGGTATACGTCCTTCACCAATTGCTCATAGTATTTAGGAATCTATGAATTTCTGTGGAGTCAAATCCCAGTTACTGCAAACAAATATGCAAGTGTGGCTACAATATGAAAAAAAAAAAACAACCCTTCTTTCCTTCCCTAATGTCACTCTTCATCAAAATGTTTTTTAAAAATCATTGTTTTCAAAAAGTCATAAAAATGGAAGTATCAGAAGTCTTCTGCTTACAGCAGCATCGGCTATACTAACTGTATTCCTGATCAGTGTTTATCTGTCATGTTGTTTAAAGACCTACAGTGACACAGGTTTCATATCCTTAATATTCTAACTTTCCACTCGAAAGTTTTTCTTCTAACCTAAATATTGCTAGTGCATTTGAAGTTTAAGAACAATCTCCTCTCCAGACTACACTAATCCAAACGTGCCATTCATTTTCTGGTTTTCATATTTTTGAGATGATTCATGTTTCTCTCCATTACATTCTTGTATTAGTACAGACATTTCCTGAAATTCAGCATACAAAGGTAGAGAGTATGCTTGTCAGGACCTCCCATATTGCAGTCCCAGAAAATTTACTGAATGAATACCCCGTTAAGATTATGCATGAAACTCTTAACAGTAGCAGAGCCAACACTGAGCTCTGAAATCCCACTTGATCCTTCCTTTCGTTTAGCAATTATTTTCTCTCCCCAGAAACATCATTTTGGTTATGATTGTACTTCTGCATTTACCTGTCATTCTGTGCAGATCATGACTCTCTAGCTTCCCTTTGGGATATTGTGTGAGACACAGTGAACACCTGTATTTAACGTCTTTCATGGCTATCAGTTCTCACACATGCACAGGCCCGGTTACAAGTGATAATTTCGAAAATGTCATGCTATCTATCATTTATGAGTTTGTTACATTCTAGGTATTCCTGCACTATTATTTGTTTCACTGCTTTGCAGAAGAAAAATTCTCTGGAAGTCTAGCCCTCAGTTTGTACAGCACACTTTCAACTTGCCTCTTACAGTTACAAGTATTAAATATGCAAAACCTTCAAGACAATTGGTGGAAAGCTAATGGAAAACTAATAGCAAATCCTGGTTTTACAGTGTTAGACTGTTCGACAATATGGGATGCTCATAACTCTTGCCAAGGATAAATTTATTCAAAGCAGTCTTTGTTTATATTACAGAATATTGGCTTAACTGTTAACTCTTCTTTTTCAGGCACAGACCAAGTTTACTTTTGCAATTCCACAGCTGACAATATAAGGTTCCTTTGGTTAGAAAACCTTTTTTAGAACTGGATTTTATATGAAGCTGGGTTTTGGGTTTTGTGTTGGTTTTTTTTGTTGTTGTTTGGGTTTGTTTGGTTTGGGGTTTTTTTTAATGGTAATAGCTCTGTGTTCCTATTTTAAGCCAAATTTACTTGCTAACCAAAGAAAGACCTCATCCATATGAATTAAGAGTCGCCTCAGAGATGTTATAAGGATAAATAACATTAACTTTTATTGACAGGGAACAGCAAAATACTCAGAGCGGCAGCTATAGCAGGTAAATATGGTCTTTGGACTGTTTTTACAAAAAATTCTTTCTCTAAACAGGTGACAATGCAAGGACTATACACACCCTATCTAGGTCACACAAGGTGAAGGGTTTGCTAGTCGAGCTTCATATCCTGAGTGAAGCAATAAAGTGGAAATTCAATAACCCTCTTTTTGACAAGACTGAGTTAATGTTGCCCTGACCAAACACCAGTGTCCCACACACTCTGCATTTTGGGGCAAAAGAATTCCAGTCTTGGCAACATTAAGCAAAAATGGATTGGGAATTCAAAACCTGCCAGGGCAACATGAAAAGTTGCCTTTTATAGACAAAAAGGAAAAATGCAGGACTTCTTATTTTATGTGCTTAAATTTCACTGGGCGACCTTCCTTTTTACTTCACTGCTCTCTGCCATTTACCTACTTTCTAGACAAGGAGAGGTTGATTCCAGTGAGAGTCTTTGTCTGATTTAAGGCTCCTAAGGGCTTTACAGTGTATTTGTCTGTTTTTTCCATCTTCTTCTCCCTTCCATTCCCTGTTATATTTCTTCTACAGTATAATGCCATGCCCCATAGCAATACAATAATCCAACTGCACAGTTCAGACCCCTCTTTTTACTGAAGCAGAGCTGTGTTTGGATGAGGACTACAGCAAGCCCTGAATCCTGACTGTTTCTCAGTAGTAAATTTGCAGTGGGCTTTTTTAAGACAGCGGTTACTTTAGTCCTGTTCTTCTCTGGCTTCTCTCCCAGATGCTTAACTTTCAGGCAGAACTGAGTTCATTCTCTGGCTGTGTGGTCTTTTTGCAGGGTGCAGAGGGGAGCCCTGTCAGGGGTGGTAGCATCTGCCCCAAGGGGATAGGCTGTGCTTGTGGGCACTTTGCAGAAATGCCACAGTGGACTCAGCGGAGAGCACTGCGCCTCCTCCCCTACCAGAAACTGAGATCCTCTTTCACGAGAAGAGTACTGAGTGTGTTCCCCCACTTCCTGGCCCAGACACACAGCAGAACCAAACAGGAGGTTATGCTGCAGTCAACAGTCTAGTGGCATAGCTGTTTAATGCTAAGCCAAGTTTTTCTTCCTTTGCATTTTCAGCACAGCTCATGCAGAAAGTTCTCAGTTGTGTCCTGGGACCTGTTTACCTTCTCATATAACAGATGCATGAAATTGCATGGATTAACGTGACTGATTAATGCTCTGGTTTTCCATATCTGTAATGTTTGGTACATGCAGTACAATTCTGCAGACTGTGAAAGAGAAAAATGAGAGTACTAAGTGGGAACACCATGCTCCAGGAGAGAAAGGGAGCAAAAAAAGGCAGTAGAAAGGAAAACTTGACTACCAGTATTTATCTGGTAACAAGTGCTAAATTCTTGCTGATAGTTAGCATCTTTAATGACTGCTGTCTTTAACTGTTGCGGACTAACACGGTATCTTCATATCGTCTCAAACAGCAAAATGAGTGAAAAGAACTGAACTGAGAAGCTTGTTGGTATCTTATTTAACCAAAAACATTAGCATTGCTTGAATTATTGAACATATTTTTAGATCCCATATAATATTAGTGAAATCAAATGCATGAAACTTGGGACTCCAAATAAGACTTTAAAAACCAAAAAAGTTTAGTAGCAGTAAGAAAAGTTTGTGTTTATGGTTAAATGATAATAGTTGGCACATGGCTCTTCTGCTATTCACACTTGCCTGTCTTAAATCATCTCCCCATGATGGCTCCAAAAGCATTAGTAATACATGAGTGAAAACAGCCCTTTGGAAACCTTATGCTGGGCCCTGATACACTATAGATTGTTGTCAAGTACGCACTAGTGATCAAACACCTAAACTCTCTCTCTTCCTTTCAAGTACGATTGTAATATATTTAAGTAATTCAAAGAACCTAAAAATCAGAGCAGGTAAGTTACAAAGTCCTACCAAAGCCTCCCTTTCAGAAACCCAGAGTGCAATACACAGCTATCTGCATGAGTTCGGCTAACACCTTAGCCACGCTCATGCCAGGTTCGACAGGAACGCCCCTGCACATTAACAGGGACGTACTGTGACTTATCATATAACTTGTGTGAAGGGATAAACCGCTTACACAGTGCTAAGCAGTTACACAGGAAGCTGATTTATACCAGACAGAAAACAATGAAGATCTTTACTTACCGCAAACCAAAGGCCATCATCTGTATCAGATAAAAGTGTAGTGAGATTTTCTAAGCACTGAAATAAAAGTGCATCTTAAGTCCCTCTAAACCAGGTGAAAGAGAGGACATCTAGTTACTCAGATCAAAAAGGAAAGGCCTATGAACCAGCCAAATATTATCACAGCACAAATAGTATCACACCAAGTAGAGAATGGTCCCAATGCACACGGGAGCGTGCCACCTCCCCCTCCTGGCTCAGAACCCATCGTAGCATACTCCTGACACACACCATGGCCTTTTTTGGGGTCACAAGTTTGTGAAGTGCTAAATTCCTGCTACTCTAACTTGGCTTTGACACTGCCAGGCTGTTGATATACAATACCTGATCTAGTGCACTAGCTAGTCAGCATGGCACCATCCTTATCATTGCTTGTTTACTATAACCCCAGGGCAGGTTTTAGCTGGTTGCAAACATTTGTTTTCATAAAACATTGGACAGATATGTCTGTCTCTCCAATTCCTTCCCTCTTTTAGTTCTTGGAAGTAAATGCTCCCTCCCTGGAAATTCAATTTATGAGTGACTAAGAGTTTTTCTTGCTTGATCTGCCCAACTGGGCAGTTTCAGTTTCTCTTTCTTTTGGACTTTACATCTCATAAGACTTAAATGTAGGTGATTAAAGTTTATCTCTGCAAGAAAAGTGTCCTGGAATATATCAGCTGACCTGAATGAACTCATTCTCAGACACATGGGGGGAAAATCTTGCTTCCGATAATATTATATAGAGGAATGCATGGAAATATGACGACACGACTTTAATTTTAGTATGAAAGATTACTTTATTGCATTGCTAATGCCCAGGTACTGAAAGCAGTAGCATCACACATAGTCATATATTTGACTAAGGAGACTGTAATTTATAAAATAATAATGGTACTGTGCCTTTAAGGTTTCTTCAAGTCCCCTGGTTTTGCTGCCAGCACTCAAATACTCCTGAAATGTCTGTGGTGGGATGATTTGCTGTGATTTGCCAGAGCAGGAAAAGAATTTGAAGAAGGCTTTTTGGCAGAGATTCAAGATAAAAGCATGTTTCTTATATGCAGTGTCTCAATTCCCTGAATGATTAACAAACCACATTTAGCATATGCTTCTGATACTTCGAATAGCTTTCCAAAGATGTGGTCATCGCATTTTTATGATAAATAATGAAGGAATTAAATCTAGTGAAAACTGCTGTTTTAGAGTCCTTAACTTTCAGCAAGATTGGACCTGCTCACTTGCAATTTTGGATGGCTGGAAAACTGTAATTATGTCATTATATCTGAGAAGAAGGAAAGAAATTCTAAGGAGAATACTATGCATAATATTGTGTAAAACTTGCACCTTTATTTTCAGTCACATTATGTATTGTAATAAAGGGAACAATACATAATACACCAGGATTTTTACTTTTAAAAAACAGTGTGACTTCAGATCCAGCTAAGTATAAACATAAAAGACGGGAAAAAAAATAAAACTCGGCATATATATATCCCAAAGCTGGTTTTTTGGTTTTCTTCTTCTTCCTGTAAACTCCCCTTGGTAGGTATTAAATAGAATCAAGCATGTGCAAAGCTTAAATTTAGCTCATCAGCTATCACAACAGCTGAACCGCTCCATAGAGGGGCAGGTGCCGTTGATGGTATACACATTTCTGTGCTCAGAGGAAAGTGTATACTGTACATTCCAGCCTCATGATGACACAGCTGTACCCCAGGATAAGCATTTCTGCACTGCGGATCTCCCTCATCTTCCAGAACTGCTGATGCTTGCGAGCCCTGGTTAGAGATGGCATTGTCACCGGCAGAAATGGAAGATGGGCCGCTACGTTCCCTTACAGGGGACTGGTGTTTCTAAGCCTCACCATTCCTGACAAACAGCTGGTCATAACATCTATAAATGAATGGATGAAGTTCATAGACATGGCCAGAAATTTCTTCCATTGCCCTGGCATGGATTGTGACAACTTTTCACGGGCAGTTAGCTAAGCCTGCTGCTCTCCACTGCTTAGGCTTGTTTTGCCTAAACAGGAGACAAGAACATCAGTCATTTTATACAGGAAGAAGTATACAGAGGAACAAGGATAACTTTAGAGGGGAGTCAGTATGACAGCAGGAGGAAAAGGCACACCAGTTCTGACATAACCGAGCAAAAGTGACACACATCAGCCAGGCACCTCTGCAGGAGCTGCACTTCCAAACTGGTGAGTGTCATCAGCATATCATCACCATCGTGACTGCTGCTCCACAGACATCTGGATGAATCTAATCCAAGGTCTTCCAGACCTTCAGGGACCGAGTCATCTACGTAAAGGGTACACCCTCTCACAATGAGTCATCTCACATGCTCTTTCCTAGCCCTCAGCTTCTCAATTCGTCTTTTGACTTAGAACTGAACATGTGTTTTGAGTTGTATGAGCACTTGATCAAGGTTAATTTTGCCTCATCGCATTCCAAAGGAAGAGGACGCCATTGTACAGGAGTCTCTATCAGGAATTTAGGTCATCATGTCTCTACTAGGACTGGTTTCCTGCTAGAGTGCTCCTCTTGAGCTTGCTGCTCCACACAGAACCACAGATTCACAGTGTCAGGGGTTGGAAGGGACTTCTAGAGATCATCTAGAGCAGGATTACCTAGAGTAGATCATACAGGAACAAGTCTAGGTGGCTTTTGAAAGTCTGCAGGGAAGGAGACTCCACCACCTCCCTGGGCAGCCCGTTCTGGTGCTCTGGTACCCTCACAACTCATCGCCACAGTAGTCATTTCATCTTCCAGTAACCAGAGGGAAGGGAAAATCCCACCCTAGAAGTGTTGCATGATATGTGTCAAGGCTGGTCATGAGTTCCTTCCCATGTAGGCTAAGTAAGGAGTCTTCTCCACTTAGCACTTCAAAATGGTATCAGAGGAACATGTTTGGTGGACAAAAACAACAGCAGAATGTTTTGAAGATGCAGTGGGAAACATGGCTCATGGTGAAAGGAAAAGGCCCTTTGGGCTGTTTATTGCTCAGCCCTTCAGCTGGGTGAGCAGTAAGGAATGCTGCTTTTTTTTTTTGTTTGTTGTATGTTTGGAGTAGATGAAGAGTGTCTGGTACTGAATGACCTCCATAAACCACTTAAACCGTCCAAGGTCTCTTCCAACTGTCAGTTTTGTGCTTCGTCGCTTTGGCTTGATATCTCCCAAGTTTAGGGTGCTTTTTCTTCCCTTACAGCTTCTGGCAATACCACACTCATCTGACAAAAGGGAAATGAGTTCAGGACAGTGTACCAGGATTTATTTACATGTTTGATATCCAACACTGAAGTGGAAGAGAATAGTCCTGAACTGAGAAACTGACTCTCAAGAATGCAAATGTATTTGAAGGCTCCAGTTTGCACATGCACCTGAGCCTGGTGCTGGAAATTTAAACATCAAAGTAATTCTTTATTATAGAATTCACATTCAATCTCTAAATTTCTCCTGTAAAAATATATCTCACAATCTAATATTTAAGGCAATACATCCAAACTGCAGGTAGTTTATCTTCCTGGCAGGTGAAATGAATAAATCATAGAAATGTCTGTAGCAAATTACCTGGGGGAAAAAAAATTAACTTTTCAAATAAGACAGGTTTATTCTTTTTTTAGTAATAAAAAAAAAAAATTCCTGACCACAAATTCATTGAATTCAATGGCACATTGAGATGGTGACTCTGCTATTGAATGCAAAATGTCATGGAGACTGGAGCGAGTAAAGGTAGCACCATTTTACTGCTGAGACAACTCTGTGCAACTGTAATCCAAAAGTATTATACAGATGAACTACATAAGGGAATCAAAGGGAAGGTATTTCAGACTGATTTTTTCTTTTCTGTGACTTCTTTCTTGCAGAAAGCACAGCTACAGCTTTTATCTTGATATTAAGATGAAGGTCCTTAAAATACCTGTGAAGGAATTTTTCAGGCAAAAGTATAGACTTTTCAGAATCTGAACTCTACTCTGCTCTACATGGGTCATAATCTTAACGTATCTTCACACTGCTAACCCAAGTAGCAGTGCAATTGTGCCCTGTATTAACATCCAAAACAGACACTTGCTAGACTTGAGGGGATTTTAAGGCCATTTATTAGCTTTTATTGGAGGAAATTTTTAAATTCTTATTTTTCACCAATTCCACCCTTTTGTCAGTTTTGATTTCATTCAACTCAAGCTCTTTCCTAGATCAGTCCTAGCACTGAGGTTGAACAAAGTCTCCGCACTGCTGTTAATGGGCACCGCACCTGACTCTGACAGTTGAGCAGGCACCCTAAGGCGTGAGGTCAGCCAAGGCAAGGGGAAGTCTTTCCTCCTTTGGTAGCCCTGGGACACATGGTGAGGTTCATATGCTGCAGCATAGCCCCTTGCAAAGGCTGCTGGGGCTCTGTGGGAGAACTGGGCAGCCCAAGCAGGGCAGAGGCTGATGAGCTCAGGCTATTCAGGAGGACGAGGTCAGAAAAGAATGAGGGTTGCTGCCTCTCTGCCTCCCAGGTGGAGCTACGTGGCAGCAGGGTGCAACTCCCCTTTGAGACAGAGTTTTGGGAACAGACTGAGTATGCAATCAAACACAACTACAGTTTTACTTAACAAAATGTCAAGTAGTCTTTCTCTGATGTGTATTACGTTCTATTTCTTTTCTAAATGCAATTCCTTTTACCAGTACCTCTTACCAAGTCTTCCTCTTACTATTGTCATATAATTTCACAAAAATATTAATTATTTTTAAATTGCCAAAATATAGGTAATCCACAGTATGCTTTTTTTAAAATATAGGCACAAATACATCTGCCCATACTTACATAAATAGCCCAAACAACTTATCATAGAATCATAGAACCACAGAATGGTTTTGATCGGAAGGGATCTTAAAGATCATCCAGTTCCAAACCCCCTGCAATGGCCAGGGACACCTTCCACTAGACCAGGTTGCTCAAAGCCTCATCCAGCCTGGCCTTGAACCCTTCCAGGAATGGGACATCCACAGCTTCTCTGGGCAACCTGTTCTAGTGCCTCACCACCCTCTCCAGGAAGAACTTCTTCCTGATATCCAATCTAAATCTGCCCTCTTTCAGTTTAAGCATTAGTCCTTGTCCTGTCACTACAGGCCCTTGTAAAAAGTGCCCCACCAGCTTTCTTGTAGGCCCCTTCAGGTACTGAAAGCTGCTATAAGTTCTCCCCAGAGCCTTCTCTTCTCCAGGCTCAACAAGCCCAGCTCTCTCAGCCTTTCTTCATAGGAGAGGTGCTCCAGCGCCCGATCATCTTTGTGGCCTCCTCTGGACTCGTTCCAACTGGTCTATATCCTTCTGATGCTGAGGGCTCCACAGCTGGACACTACTCCAGGTGGACTCTCACAAGAGCAGCGTAGAGGGGGAGAATCTCCTCCCTCAACCTGCTAGCCACACTTCTCCTGATACAGCCCAGGGTACGGTTGGCTTTCTGGGCTGCCAGCGCACATCTTAACTATATCCAAAGATCTTTGAACCCATTAGAATTAATCTATTCAGGATTTTGGGCAAGAACTGTGATAGAAATTGCAATACCAGTCTGTTCGCAGTAAGGTCCATAACCATTTTCAAGAAAGTTGTACATGTGTTTTATATGTACGTCATGTGTTTTAAATTTTAGGGGAATTAAAAATGGAATAGAGAATAACCTGGGCAATTGCTGATTTTTCTTGCATGTGTTCTCTGAGTAAGTTGCACTGGAAGATCTAATAGGAAAGTGTTTGGTTCTACAGGGCTTAGTGGCATACTGTTCTTTGGGAGAAAAAGGTGTTTAAGTGAGATCAATGTATCAGAATACTCTTTGCAGATTTATTTTATCTTCTAGTCTGAGACTGCAGAAAAAGAAGACTGTTACTGGTGTGCTTTGGAAGATGCTGTTTCAGAGGATCAGTTTTGGCAAAAGCAGTAGTACCTGACACATTAAAACAACTAACCACTAGGCAGCTGGCTCTTCTGTGAATTTAGTTATTGATCCCTCAGTCTTAACAAACAAGAACATCTGTTGCAATAGTGGAATTGCAACATAAGTACTGCTGTGGTATGTGCTACCAAAGCTGCTTAGTTCCACACTTAATTTTTATTAAGTAAACTGATGCTTAGGCAAGTTGTTGTCAATTTGAAAATATTGGAAAATTATTTTTACCTGCACCTACCTTCAGAATAACACTTAGGCATATGCCTAAGAATGAACATGTGAATAGTTTCACTGATTCCAATGCACAGGGTTGCTCAGTGGAGGAACTCTGTGGACCTGCTTGTGATAGGTATAACACCCCAGTGTGCCCTATGCTGCTGACAGTCTATCACCCATCAGAAATGGTCTGCATGCAAGAGGAAAAGGGTCTCTTACTTCTGTGTCAGGTAGGCATGGCAGCTCCTATACGATCTCTGCCATTTCACTGCACACTGGATAGAAGCTTCAAATGCACATGCACACACATCTCTATATGATGTTGGTGCCACAGGACCTGCATTTGCTCTCCTCCAAACAACCAGATCCAGAGGACAAGACTAGGACAGACTGAGAGAGACCGTGCCCTTCAAGCTTTCCCTGCAGACTGACTTAAGACAGAATTACTTTCCTTAGGAACAAGTCATGCAATATATGCAGTGTAGTCCAGAAATCATTTTAAACAGCTCCCTGATATTTTGAGAGAGTTTTGGTGTTCAGAAGACACCTGCCCAAATTTTACTCCCATTATTGCAATAAAGCGCAAAGGTCCCACTCAGCATAAACATCCCTGATGCACAGACCTTGCACAAAGGCAAGGCACTTCTGAGAGTGTAGCAAGGGAAAGACAAACAAGAACAGCAGCACAGTAGTAACATCACAGTATCAGAGAAAAACAGTGCTGGAAATGTGCTTAGGAGGTCATTCTTCCACTCCCTCTGTCCCAAAGCTGTCGCAAACATATGTAAACTATGCCTCGCTGCTGTTTGTCCAGCTTGTTCTGTAAAATCTCCAAGGATGAAGACACCACAGTCTCCACAGCAAGTTAGCCCAGCACTGCACTGTCCTGGACAGGGAAGACACACTGTTCTCCTGGTTTCTGACAGCAGCCTTTTACGTATTTCAAGACCAGTTACATGTATTAGATCAGCCAAGAGCCTTGATTCTGACTGAACTAATTGTTGGTTTATTTTTCAGGCTGTTATTGATTGCTGGCTCATGTCCTATTTATTTTCAAACACTCTCCTATCTTCTTTTAACTTGATGTGCTCCCTGAGTGTAGCCAGGTGCTCAAGACTCACACATATGACTCACTTAATTGCTAACACCCTCCTCTTCTCCCAAGTACAGACATTCAGGTGGGAGCAGTGGCATGCGTGGAGACTGCAAGATGTTGGCACAGAGGATCCACAGGCATTCTTATCACTCTGCGGAGGCTCCATGCAGCTTAATTGCAGACACCCATGCATATACCTTGATGTCTTTTATTTTTTCCTAAGCAAACTCACTGCCACAGGAGTCTTGGGTAACAGTTATTCTCTTTCTCACAAGCCTGCAGAAAAATTGACCATCACTTGGGTGGACACCCACGTCCACATGAAGTTGCTGGGATATGGGAAGAGCACTGCCACTCAGACACCATTGGCAGGATGCCATAGCACCAAGACACTGGGACAGGAATAGAGAAAACTGGACAAATTGGGAGACCCAGCTGTGGCTCAGACTTGGGGCCCAGCCTTCCACATGCAGCTGCGGGGTTTACTGTTGAAGAGAAAAAGGGAAAAAATATATTGTCTTAAAACATCTCAGGAAACAGTGGGTTTGTGCTACATTCAGTAAAATGTAGAGTACCCCAGAGTTATGGAATGTTATTGTTAAGATGAGGCACACAAGCACATTCAAGGCCCTGGTCACTTGAGGGTATGACGCAATCGATCACTTAAGCAAATAATTCTTTTTTGTCCAGGGAAATGAACAGGGGAAAAATAAAACAAAACGTTAAAATAACATTGGGTAAGATTCCCCAATAGACTTACATTTCCTTACCTTCAAACATTCAAGTGAAGAACCCTACCTAGTAGTCTCTGAAGTTGTTTTTTAAGGCCGTTTAGGTATGTATTACATTTCAAAAAGCTGCATTATATAGGTTGCACACTTACAAAGTCTACCACTGCATAACATTTCCTAACAGAAGTTCTCCAGACTTCGCTGGAACAAGCTTTCACTTTTCAGATGACTGTTTTTAATATCATCAAAAATTTTTCAGTGAAGGTTGATAACCTTTAGCTACATCGCTGTCCAAAAACTGGGTCCTCAGGCAGAATATGATTAATGGGGAATTTTCTAGTGGTCTCATCAAAACCCATCTCTTGACTTTCAGGCTCCAGACGAGGAGAGTGCACCTTCCGTGGTGTAGCCACATGCCAAACCTCAGCTGATCCTCCTCTGACTCCTGCTTCCTTTCCACCAAGGGCAACACATTCCACAGGTCACTCCACTTCTGCTCTCTCCTGCCTTCCTCATTTCCCAGGATTCATACCCCACCTATCTCATCAGAAAATTTCCTCCTCTTCCTCAAAGGCAGCACCAGCAGAGGGAGCATTTAGAGCATGCAGAGACAAGCCTTCCCTGTTCCATCCATGCTCCTTCCACAACACACTGATGCTTCAGGACAGAGCCTAGCCAGTGCAATCCTTCCAAATATTCATCAGCCAATCTAATCTTCACCATGTGGCTAAACTTGGGAAAAAATTAGAGGAGATGCATCCCTGACACAAAGTGCGGCCTCACTTCCATGTAGCAAATCTCTCCTCCAAAGCATGGTTTTGTCTACACTGCTAAGGTTTTGATTCTAATTTCTATGTGGAAAAATATATCTTCCCCATCTTATTCTTCGGAGCTCAACATTTTCAGATGGAAATTATCTGACAACTAAGCCAAACTCAGCAAGGCATCTGCTTTGAAAAAGTCACTCCTTTCAATCAAGAATTGCATAGACCCTAAAATTTCAATCCAAGTTTTGGCAAAACTGTGGGGAACAGAGATGCATGAAAGGAGCATGGGCAGCCTCCCATATGGATGAATACTGGATTGTAATGGTACTCATTATCTCAAACAAAAGCCAGAAGAGAAGCCTGTTATTCTGCAAAACCCTGGTTTCAGCACTCGGGGGGTTTTTATATGTATCTATTACACCTGCAGAAGATCTTCAAAAGGTTTAAAGAGTTGTTTTGCCCATCACGTATTCTGAAATGCACTGCATATATGTTGGCCTGAGTGACCAACCAGGTGGTAGTGATTTGCCACAAAAACCAGCATGTTCAAACCAGGTAATTATTCAGTGTGATCCTTCACGTACTTGGAGTGTAGAAACAAATAGCAGCTATTTCCTTGCTCACAGCTTCCACGTTCAGCACCTGAGCAGCTCAAAGCTGGCACAACTCTCTGCTTACACTCACCATCAGCTGCTGGTTTTGCCGTCTGGTTTCTACCCCTCGCTCTTGTGCATCCAACAAGTTTGCTGCTTTCAGCGTGTCTCTGCTATGACACAGTCAGTCAGTGCTCTGACCTTTCCATTGCGATTAAGAAGCTATTGAGTAAAAATGGTGGCTTCCAGAGTGTTTGCTTATTATTGCAAAAAGGGGTATCGTTTGTTGCTTTCGTTTAGCCTCTTCAACAGCGTACTCTGTTCTAAATTGATCTGTATCTGTCAAACCAGTGAAAACCATCTGGGTCTTACAGGATGATAATATTATAGAATTACTAAATACAAAATATAAAGGTCTATAATATGAATATAAGAAAATGATCAGTGTTCAGAAAACCTGAATTATTGTATTTGGAAATTAAAAAAAAAACCAAACATGACAGGGACTAAAATGTTGTATGCAGTTGTTTTGGTCCTACCAAGTATGTATGAGCATGCCTTCTACATGCAGTTGTCCCATATTTATGCTCAGCAAATAGAGAACACAGGAATAGACAAATTCCTATTTTTGTGCACAAATTAGTCTGAAAAATTAATAAAGGCATTAGTTGTTCTAAACTGAATATACATCCCTTAGATTTATACAGCTGTCTTTCTCAAGGTATAAAAATGGATTTTAATGTAGCCGTTGGCTGAAGTCAGTGGTATTTTGGTGCATTCAGGAAATTAAATACCCACGTCCTTAAATTTCTGTATGTTTACCCAACTGTATAGCTATCTCCTCAGGCTCTTTTCCAAACCACGTATTCTTTTTCTTTCTCTCTTTTACTGAATTATTTCAAGAGTGATGCATTGTGAAGTGCACAAACCAAGGAGGACATCGTCCTCCCTCATATTCTGGAGCTGGTAGGAGCTAAGATTTTTCCAATGCCAGTTCTTTGACTGGACGTGTTACAGCTGCCTTTCTTTCTGTTGTGGTCTCTGACCATTACTGGTAGAAAGAACTGTGAGCTGAGTTCTTTGCGGTGAAGTTTGCATCAAGACTAGCTGTCCACATGCAGAACAACTCCAGGCTTGGCTGAAGCGTTTCTCTTTCTTCTGTATTGTTTTTTATAGGCGTGTTCCATGATGTATATTACTTTGCTTTGTGAGCCAAACATCACCTAACCTGGTACAACTCTGGGTCAAGTTTGCTATGCCATCTGGCTTTTGATTCCAAAGCTTGAATTAATGGTTCTTTAAGTATTGACTGAGAGACTAGTGCAAGAAAGAATATTTAACTCTATGGAGCAACACATGATTATCTTATGGGCATGACAAGCTCAGTTCATCTGTGCATAGCATAAGTCTGTATAATGCAGCTAGCATTGATACACTTTCAAAGGCAAACCCTAAATCTGTTCATCACAATGAACTAAAAATAAATCTAGTGAATAAATGATAAACCACTTTAAGAAGCCACCCTCCTGAAATGTGCAGATAAACCTAAAACTTACAGATGAAGAATACTTGAGTCAACGTAAATTAGACAAGTGGTGAATGTGTGTAATATTAATTGCATATGATTACAATGATGCACTTCCCCAAAAAGCCTGTAAGCCAGGCATATGTAACAAGACACAAGAAAATAAGGGTGGGGACAGAAAATATAAACCCAGGAAATTAGGTCTGGTAATTCATATACATATGTGGTCTTACGTTGTTATGAAACAACTGATTCCTTAAAGAACTCCAAGTTTCAGGAGCACTCTGACATGCCATCATTGTCAGCTCTCAGGAAAACCTGGTCTCAATAAAGTCTGAGGTGGATGGCTGAGGCAGGCTGGACATCAGAGTAACTACAAGAGCCTAGATGTAGTATGTGGCTTATTCACCAGTGCCTTTAGTTTGACTGAAGAGTACATTTTTAATAGATGTGCAGGAACATAGCAATTTATCCTTGTAGGCCATCTGGACGAACAGAGCTACGTTGTCATTCGAAATGTTCTTTAAAATTGATTAGTATACCAGTAAGTTACATCAGTACAAGGGGATATTGTACTAGAACTGGTGATTATCTGCAGCTTCGGTGGAGCAAGAGAAAGCCGCCCAGTTCTTCCCTACTGAAAATTGGTTTACAGCAGCAATAACCCATCAAAACGAAGGGTTTTGTAGGGGTGTAAAAGTGGTGTAAATAATATGTAAGAACGTGCAGTCACTGCAATCAGCACAAAGGAAATCCATTTTGCTTAGGACTGTCATTCAAGGCCAGGAAAAACAGAGCAGAACGGAACATTGTAAGCAAAACAGTTAGGATAATCACTCTGCTTCAAACTGAGCTCTGGCAAAGGGCAAAAAATCAAAATACTGCAGCTCAAAGGTGCTGTAACATCTTGGCAACTTGAGACCCTCCATTTTGGGGGTTGGGGGGAGCATGCCGGGACTCTCCAGGATGGCTTTACTGGAAGGAGAGCCCGCAGCGGGGGGAGGGCATGTGTGTTTCTGCGCAGAGGTGGCCAGGCTTCTCCGAAGGGCGCATCCCATTCGGGGCAGAAGGCCACCTAGGCTACGAGGAAATGGGGGAGAGGAAATCTGTCATCTCAGTGGGCTCAGCGGAGATGTCGGAGACCCACCTCCCACAAGCATGGGAAGCCCCGGTGCCCTGGGTACAGGGAGAGAGGGCTGCTGCCAGCGCAGAAGGGCACTGCAGGAAGCCAAGTGCTACGAAGGCACAATGTGGTCCCTGATGCACAAGGGAGATTTGATGGTGAGGGCCGGTTAGCTTTAAGCAAACACAACCTTGAAAGAGGTCGCATAAAGAGAGTGTTTCAATATTAAAGAAAAAATTAAACAGTGCCAGGTTAAGTTTCCCAGCATTGAAGCCGGAGGCAGTGAAAGCTGAGGAAGGGATACGCACGCTTCAAAGGTGCACGTGCTGTTCAGGGGGACCCTGTTGCTGTCAGCTGCAGTGGGGACCACCGGCACCCAAGATGCCTGGCAGCCCCATGGCAAAGCTGGAAGCATAGGGAACATGACGTGCGTGACATATGCCTAAAAACAAAACAGTGACACGGTCACTCGTACCTTCTCCAGTCCTGCGAGACTGGAGAAGTACTGGAAGCACAAAACTAGTCCTAGGAGATGGGATTTCCAAGCAAGTATGTTGTGAAGCAATATGCAATTACAGCATTTCCAATGTGGAATTAGGACAGTACATGCTTGCTCTTAGTTTTTCTAGTTTTCAGTTGCTTTAATTTCATAACTACTTTCTGCTTTTTGAAGTATTGCTAAAATACCTTAAAGAGTATATCTGCTTTTAGCATTTGCGTTTCTACGGTTCTGTGCACTTCACACTAACACAGAGTTATCACCATGTACTTGGGCATGCACTGTGACCACAAAACCACCCTGTTCTGTTCCCTATGCAGATGGACAGAGTGCCTGTCCAGCCAGCGCGCGCTCCTCTGTCTTCCAGAGGGGCATCAGGACATGAAAGGCAAGAAACCACCCAGAAACAAACACAGAAGTACTTCCCAGCGCCTGAGCGGGAGCATTTGAGTGTGTGCTGGGCATCCTTCCATGACTCTGAAGGGATTGTGCCACTGGCATAGAGAGCAGACTTCAGACGGCAGCCCACGTTAAGCTTAGACTACACCACAGGCATCCATTTACTGTACAGTAGAGTGAAAAGCTGGCATAAGGGCATACTGTGACTTACTGTTTTCTTAACAGGGTTACACTAACACTGCTAAAAATATCAATCCATTTATTTGAACAGGCAAAAGAGCAAATCATCAGAAGAGGGAATCCAGCCTAATTCCTCCTCATGGAGACAAGCTCCGTCCTCTCCCAGCCCTTCACATGCCTCACAGAGTGGGGACAAAAATTTTCAAAATAATAATGACAAAAGAATTTCAAGTCCTGTATCTGTTTTTATTTAGCAAATGCTTATTGAGCTATTTCAGATATTCTGAAGAGGCTTTTTTTTTTCCTTTTTAGCAGACAACTTGCAGAACCTACTAGTATTAATGTAGTGATCAGTAACGTGATACACCAGAAAACAGTCAGTGTAGTTTAAATTTAAATGCAAGCATAGAACTGATGCAATTGTCTTAAGAAAAGCTGTGTAAGCATCTGTACTAGGCTTCTGCTTAATCTGAAGAAATGGAACTGGCACCCACAGAAAAGATGAAACGTCTAATTTACACAAAACAGCATTCCAAGATTTCTATTCTGACTGCTAGCCAGAAGCACTATTTGTTATGACATGCTGTGGGCCCATAGTTCCTAAAAAACAATTCCAGAGAATATCACTATTTATACCAAAACCATTTCTGACAGCTGAGCTGATAGTTGCAGACAACGATGCCATGGTGTGCCTATGAAGGGTTTTTATCAGAGATATCCTCTGAGAAACTGAGTAACAGAAATTGCAAGAAAGCACTTAACTTTCTCTGCATATTCTGGACTCATTCTGTAACACAGGGAGAAATAATGTTGGCTTGTGCTGACACAGATAGATTCAGAACTCTCTTCCCAAGACGGTTTTCCTCTACTGAACATATCAGTCCTAACTTTGAATTACAGAGGACAGAATAATTTATTATAATTAGCTTTTTCTTTTCCAAGCCTGTAGTTAGCCAGTTTCTGATTTTTTAAATTAATTCTTTTTCCAGAACTCTTCTGGAGTGGAGCCACGATTCTACATAGATAATTCTTGGCAAGCTGCACCTGCCACTACACAGTGGCTTCCCTGCTGTACAATCTATATTCTTAATACAAAATTTGTTAGCTTTCAGTGGACAAAAGCCATGATGTTGTTTTCATATCCCGGTGAACATAACTCTGAAGAGATTATTTCGGATGTTGCACATAGGCACGTTGCTAAAATAAGACTGGATTCAGACACATGGCAAAAATACACGTTTACACATCCAAAATGTGTTACGTGTGAGTATTCTCAAATCTGTTTAAAATGCATTCTTCCTGTCAGCACTGCTGCCAGCAAACTTGTGTGTTAGAATATTTGCAATGACGTTACACAAAGGGAAGGCAAACACAGCCAAAACAAGTCTATTTTTATGTGATCGAATATTCAAGGAAATTTTCACCATGTTAATGAAATCCACTTTCTTCTGTTGTGAGAGGATTTTCTAGATCTACACATATAATTTCTCCCAAGTCATGTTGTGTGTCCCTGTAATACAGCAGTATGGAAGAAGCAGAAGAAAAGTCACGTTTATTCACACTTTTGATGTGACTCGGTCAGGTCTCCAAGGTAAGGTACCACTCCTCTGCAGAGCAGCTCTGCACAACGCATGTTTACTGTTGACACATTATGACAGACCTGACATGTATTTTGATAAATGTTTAGATTTTCTGGTCAAAAAATGTGTTGCAAAATCTATTACAGGTATCAGCAGTACTCAGGATAGATCTGTGCAGGAAAGCGTTGAAGCTTGAGATGATGTAAATTAACAAGTTGCTATAAAGAAATTAACAAAATTGCTATCAAGTTGCAAAAGCAGCTGGTTTTAGAAGACATGGCAATGGGGAAGGTTTGCAGGAGAACGACAATGCTAGAATTCCTTAAGGATCTTGGAACCACTCTTGTTTGAAACTTTCAAGAATGATCATTTACAAAATTCAGGACTTTGTAGGAAACCCAGTGATGACATAAGTTGAAGCAACGAGGTATTTTGTGGTGACAACAGAGCCAGAAGGCATTGCCAAGGCAGGTGAGAGCCAGGGTATCATGCAGAAAGAGCTCCGAGAAGAAATAGTTATAAAAGCAGGATGAAATGCAATAGCTGAAAATGGGAATTCATGCCCAGGGGATCAATGACAGCATTCAGCTACAAGGTAAAGACCTTTCATTGGAAGTGATTCAGAAGGAGAAGGAGGTGGGTACGTCTTAGCCCACCGGAAGATTGCTGTGAGTCACAGGTGTAGCAGTCACACGCCAACTGAAGGTGACACCAGGATGTGCTACATGTACCTTTCCCAACAAAAATAGGGAAGGTTATGCCAGTTTACAATGGGTGTACAATGCATATCTGAGTCACCCATGCTCAGTGGGAGTGAAATGGGATAATGAAGGAAATCAGGAGTCTCCGTTATCAGCTGACCCTAGAAAAGATTAGCTTTGCACAAGTGCAACGGAAATTGAAGGGGGTTCTCTGCACTGCTCTCTGCAAATTCATCAGACAGAATACACGCAAGAAGGGGACCATGTCACGAACCATCAGACCCACTGGATTCTGGAACTAGCAGCTCTAACAGGGCTGGGGACTGTGATCCAGAGGATTTCTATCTTCCTATTTACATAGCGGCCAGCATCATTCTTCTGTCAGTGTTCACAGGGAGTGTTTTTGACAGAAGCAGAAGCAAAGCTGGCGTGCCGTTACATGGCAGGGTGGCAGAGACGCACCAGCCTCATCCCCAGTGTCCCTTTCTGAACAGTATTAACAATGTCTCTCCAGCAGCTTGCCAAGCTCCAGAGCCTATCACTCTTCCCAGGAAACAGTGAAACAGAGAAGCCAGGAGAGCAGTTTTCCTGTGAAGTGTGTCTGTGCCTCCTGGCCATGAAGCCAGGCAGGAGGGTCCCTCAGCAGCAGGCCTGGGACAGGGTCTCAGGAGGACAGGGGACAGTGGTGCATGGGAAGCACTGCACACCTATGCTCTGTACCGCTGTGTGGCTCACTCTTGCCGTATTGCTTTTATTTTACCAGGACAGGCATTTTACCAGAGCTGCTTAATTCTTCAAGAGGCCATGCTCTGTAAGCATCCTGCACTGAAGAGAAAAAAGTCTGGGAAGAACAAGTTACCTTCTCCTTTGCCATCTATTTAAAGTTGTCCAAAACATGGCGATGGGATTCTAAAAATCCACAATCAGGACACGGCCAAAATGTTAGATATATTTTGGAAAGACAGACATGTGGCCTGTCCTTCATGCCTGGGATGTTACTGTGCCAGTGGAGATGCAGCTGGCTAATATGGGACAAATTATCACGTTATAGTTCCAAAAGGTGGCATCCTGCACTGATCCTATCTCCACAGTGTTTTTTTAAGATGACAGCTCATGCACTCCATGTTGTCACAAAGCCCTCAGGTTGCAAAAATAATACAAGAATCAGGTAACTGGCAGCAGGTTTGTCCCTCAGAGGTAGGAAAGTGAGAAATTACTATGACTATGGACTGTTAGTGGTTTCAAAAGGCAAGACATTGCTAACAGCCTTTGTGTGCTGGCAGCGGGAGAGGTAAGCATTCATACTTCCAGTCAGTAACTGCACCCAGTCCTTGCACATGAAGAAGAAGCCACAGCCAGCCCAGATCTCACAACATAAACCAAAATGTGCTTTCAAAAGTGTTCAGAAGCAGTGATTAGCAACCTTATTTCTCTAAGATGTCTTACCTTCCACATTAGCTCTACCCACCTGTTGAGGATGGTGCTGCCTGTATTTTTGGATTTGCCTTCTTAGCCTTACGAGGCCCTTAAGTGTTGTGCTATTCATAGGAGCACCTCTCCTATGAAGAAAGGCTGAGAGAGTTGGGCTTGTTCAGCCTGGAGAGGAGAAGGCTCCAGGGAAACCTTATAGCACCTTTCAGTACCTGAAGGGGGACTACAAGGAAGCTGGGGAGGGGGGTTGTTTTTACAAGGGCTTGTAACGACAGCACAAGGGGTAATGGGTTTAAACTGAAAGCGGGGAAATTTAGATTGGACATCAGGAAGAAATTCTTCCCAGAGAGGGTGGTGAGGCACTGGAACAGGTTGCCCAGAGAAGCTGTGGGTGCCCCATCCCCGGCTGTCTTCAGGACCAGACTGGATGAGGCTTTGATCAACCTGGTCTAGTGAAGGGTGTCCCTGCCCCTGGCAGGGGGGTTGGAACTAGATTATCTTTAAAATCCCTTCCAACCCAAACCATTTGATGATTCTATGATTCATACAACACAGTCCATAGAGCTGTTGCTGAACAGCTATGCTGAAGCTTTTTCCAGTCAATTTTCAAATCTTGTTTGGAATAAGGGAGAAGTCCCTAAGGGAAAATTTTCAAATTTCCCTCAACACTTGAAAATCCCTCCACATTTATAAACACCAGCATAGGGATAATAAACATTTCACTTTCCAGGCACACATCACACCAATGTAGGTATTCCTGCCAGCATTTACACTGTTGCCATTTACAAACCAGTTTAGGCATTAGCCACACAACACCTCCAGGTAGGATATAATTTTAGGGAGATTTTTTTTCACCCTTGGCCTAAAAAAAGAGCTGATGAATGTGTAAAAGCTTTACAGAAAGCAGTACTAAACAGAAGCTTTCTCCAAACTCTTAAAAGCCATCCATGATAGGGAATTCTGTCACAGATTTCTCTAAACTGGCTTCCTAAAGGTTCCTTGGAAAACCTACTTTCTTTCCTTGGAAAACCTTTTTTCACATTTCTCAGTTACTCATCTATGTTTTATTCAAATGTATTTTTCTTGAAGATATGCCATTTTATTAACACAAAGAGGTTTTGCAAGCTTGTATCACTATTGATGATCAGCAAAACACCTTTCCAACTCCAGGATGTAGTTTCCATGGTGGAGAGGGGAGCGCATATGCCTGAACTGTTTTATCAAAAACTAGAAAAAAAGCTAATGTAAAAATCTCAGAAACCATTCCAAACTGCTCTTCTCAGGTAAGCTTCAGCAATTTCTCCATCTCCCATCGCCACAGCATTCACAAAAAACACTCCACAGGGATTCGGCTCTGCAAACAGACAAAAGAAGCTGAACTAGGTCACATTTAGCAGCTCACCACCTTGGCAGTGTCTCTTTATATTTAATCATACAAGTCCCACATCTAACTTCTCACAACTACAAGGGTTTATTTACATAAAGCCAACAAACGGTGTCTCCATCAGCGGTACACAGGAGGCTGTGCCACTCATAAATGACTATGAGATGAAGAAGTTGGCATGTTTGTTGGAGAATAAGGATCACATTAATTAAAGATGTTCTCAGGGAAAAAAAATATAAGCCACAGCAATCGAATTGAGCAGCCTCTGCCCCTATATTTCAGGAATCTCTGGGGCAAAGCCAAATAAAGTATAATTAATATTCCTGGGAACCCATAAACAAGCAAGAGGGGCAGGGTGGGAAGTGGCATTTCTGTGTCCTTTGCATGTAGGTTTATCAGAGTTGATAGCTAATAAATACTTTGGGGAGTTCTTATCTGTTGAAAATGACATTACTTCTGGAGCAATGTTTCTCTAGAGACAAATTGTGCCATGCAAGAAACTGAAGGATCTTTTTTCTTCTTTCTTAAAGTATAAAAATATACCACTACAGATATTTTTTAAGCTAAAGCCAGGGAAGTTTATTGACTAAAGACTGAAAATGTCTGAAATGGAGATGTCCTTTGTACTGAAGTCCCAATGGTGGTTATAGCATCTGTCAGTGCCTGGATCATGGGGAGATAGGAAGTAGCATAGCACTCTATAGGTACATATTATAAGGACTAGTTCACAGCACTCAGATTTACAAGCCAATAAAACATTTATGAAGATTAATCCACAGCCGAACTGGAGCCTAACCAAGCCGAACTGTAACCATTTCTTAACCCCAACACAGCATACAACGCTAGAAATAAGTAGATGATAATTAGGAGTGGCTTCCTGCTTAAAAGTCATTTAGCCCAGGAAATACTGTCCTTCCCGCCAGGTGAATAGGAAGTATCTTGAGTTATTAGCATGTGACAGGAATCTCCTTAGTTTCTCCTCTCCAATTCCTTTCTCAAACCCTGCTGTTCTCCATGTTCTTGGAATAAGATTGCTATAAATTCAGTATGCACTGTGAATGGGATAAGGAGCTTGAATCTGTAAGGAACTAGGTCTGTAAATCCCATTCAGTAAAGCCATACTATTGAGCCCTGGAACAGTCCCTGTAGAAGAAGGGAGAGTATTAAATGCGTACAATTCTTCACATATTGTTTTCAAGACCAAGCAGGTAGGCAAAGGGATAGAGATGAGCAAGTTTTTCCTATCTCACTTTGCATTTCAAAACAAATCACACTAGCCCTTTCAACAATGTAAAAACTAGCAGGTGAAAAAGTAGCTGTCTCATTTCAACCCTGATGTGCAGGCCTTTAAATCAAAACATTTAGATAGCAGATTGATAATTAATATTATTGTCATGCTAGTAACATTTTACTAAAGACACTAACTGAATATGAGGAAAGTAATACTGCAACCTGTATTGACAGAAAGTAATTTGATCAATTAAATAATTTACCTAGCAGAAGACTTGCTTTTACAATCCAAGTTAGGATCAAATTCAAAACGAAAATGCATTCACATTGAATGACAAACATTGGTGGTAGAAGAGCAAAGAAGAACTGTGGGAATAAAAGACAGCTGAATGTGTTCTCCATTTTTAGGGTACAGGAATTGTTCCAAATATTCCTTTGAAGTTTGACATTGGGTGTTGCTTGGCATAAAAGATTCTCACCACAACTGAAACATAAAAGAATTTTATCTTTCAGTTTTACTTATTCCAAGTTTAATCAAAGTTCATTCAGCTGCGGTATGGCTTAACTTCCCTGTGTCTCAGCTCTGACAGCAGTATGACAAATATGCCATTGTATCACTATCAAGGAGAAGACAGTGTATCAGCATCAAAATTAGAGGTGCCTAGTTTGTTTTATTTAACCTGAAAAGTACTAGGCCTGCTCCTGCATCTACTGAGGCCTGCATTATCATTGCTTTGATGTCAGGGACAAGAGTAAAACAAGTTGATGCAGGATTGAAAACCACTATGGGACCCTAACTATATTGCAGGTCTAGATTGCAAAACTGAAAGCACGAAACTATTCCAGGGACTGTGAGTACAGGATGGCTAACATGCATGCTAGAAAACTCCACCAAGAACTGCCCAAACCTCCTGACAGGGTAGGCCATATCAAATTTTCCACCCCAAGGCTGAGGCCAAAGTACATTTTCTTTACAGTAGCAATATCTAGATTTGCCAGAGTAGCAGATCTGCAGGTTCTAAAAGGAAAGAAACGGGTTTCGAGGGGTTTTGGAGACCGGTGGGTGGAAGGAGTCCGTAATGCTTTAAGGACTGAAGATGGGAACACAGTAGTCAGTGCAGGTTTGGGGGCTTTGACGAATGAGGAGCTGTATATAGAGTAAGAAACTGGAAAAGACCAGTGGGATGCAAAGAGCCTGGGAATGGGTTTCTCTCTGTGCTTCTTTTATGAGCTGCCCCCTTCTTCAATCCCATCTTCCCCCACCCTAGCTCTAGCTGCTCCTTTCAGGCCCCCAAAAATGTTGTTTTGTCCTGTGCTCCCACCACCTCTAAGACGTGTGCCCTTCCCTCTGCAGCAGCTCCTGTTCAGCCACTGTAGGCCACGGCCACATGAAGAACTCAGCAGGGTGACATAAGATGCTAAATACAAAGCCCTTAAACACTGCCAGCAAGGGACTCCTTATGAAGACGATCCTTTCTCTGTCATGGAAGTGAGCTACAAATTCAAGGCCTCAGGAAGCAGCTTGGCTGATTCCCAGCAAATCCATGTCTATTTGGAGTAAAAGTGATGGTGAAAATCACAAGGAAGGAGAAGCAGCTGCCCTGTTGCTTCACACATGCATGGAGCAATACAGCAGCCTCAGCTTGTCTGATTGATGCCGATGCCAAACCCTACACAATTTCTTCTGTGTCTCAAAATGCAGCAGGGAAGTGAAGCTTTACCTGGGCCAGACATCACCCTCCAGAGCTCAGACAAGCAGAGGCTGAAGAATAGAAAGAAAGCAGACTTAAAGAAAACAGCTGCAAGCATTTTTACCAGTAGCCCGAGTGATGCAGAAAGAATACAGCAAGGAGACAGTGAAGAGCAGGGAGAAGGATCTTCCTCAAAGGCAGGGTGAAAAAGTGGACTCCCAACTTCTGCCCTGCGTATGCACACACACAACAGGGACCAGCTGGAGCAGCCTTTCAGCCTACACAGCCTGGTATGGAAAGATGGTTAAAGAGACCCTCCAAGTATGCTGAATAGGCCTGCATGCAGAAACGAGGTATTTCATTGCATAAGGCCAGCAGGTATTTATTTTCAGTGCTTTGTTTTCTGCTACATAACCTAAATCAGGTATGGTCTCCCTGTGCTGGGCAAGACTTCATCGGGCAGCACCACTTTGTGCGTGCTGGTACTGAGTCCAGCCTTAGACTGACACAGGGATTTAGGCTACTAACAGAGTGTGACTGCATTTCTGCTTCAGCAAGTTCCTCCTGAAGAGTAAAGTCTTCAGGATTCACACGTCAAATCACCACGGTCTTTGTCTCTTAGATGCATAGCTGTGCGAGACTGAGGGCTACTGTTAGAAAATTATGGGGGAAATGTTATATATCTGCACCTCTCCTTTTTAACCTAAACAATGGTTCTTTTCATGCATGCAAAGAGTATTCATGTATGTTTAAAGAACAGAAAGGAATTCAGAAAAGTATGTGCAAAAGCAAAGAAAATAGAATAAAAATTCTGGAGCAATAAACAACACTTTCACAGATTACCAGTGGCAAATAGCCAATTTGCATTTACAGTGTCTGTGCATAAAGAGGTGAAACAGTAGCAAAGGCAGAATAAATAAATAACAGAACACTGCAGAGGAATAAGAACCACCTTTTTTTGTTCAAGCAGCTTGCCAAGGCCAGTCCCACATTATGCATTCTGGAAGACATGCTCAACTGTTTAAAGCAGCAGTTTTTCCTGAGAAAATACCTGAATCAATTACTTTTTGATCATAAGCTAAAACTTCTGGCTGGATGTTCCAGTTGGAGGAGAAAGAGCAGTGTCCTTCATGCTACAAGGCATGATGCTATTGTGTATGGGGTGGTACCATATGCTTATGACACCTGTGGCCTGCAAATCGAAGGCCTACTTCAGACGAACAGGTTATTTCCTATGTACTCTGCCAACAGGAATGATAAGAAGAGAGCTTTGTTGTCATCAAAATTTCAGTTGTATCCTGCAGGGTCTTGCACCTACTTTCTTAGTAAGTTCCACAGAAACCTATTTAGTTTTAAATGGTGATGTATTGTTCAAAGAAAGGGTATTGTACATTCCTTCCCTTGACCTTAATACCCTCAGTAGAAGAGAATAGATACTTCATCAAAAATTTGCTTCTCATGAAATTGAACTAATAAATCAATTATTTGTAAATGTACCCCACAATCTCCTTGCAATGAGTAATCTAACTGTCATGTATTTTGCAGTACCAAGCTACCTCGTGTGCTATTTGCTCAAGTGCACTTCAGGGGAGTGTGACCATGCTGTTTAAGAAGGATTAATGATCATCTGTTGTCTTTTTATTCTGGTACTATACTCCTATAATGTACATATTCTGTACCAGTAAATGGTTCAAGGTCTATATTTCTTATTAGACATATTTTCCTATTTCTGGCCTTTTGAAGAATACAAGATGTTAGTTCTCTCACCCAAGAGTAGCTACCTCAGTATTCGAAGAGTTTTTAAAGGAAGTTCAGGAAAGATGGGACAGGTCCTTGAGTTTGTTTCATTCATTCTATTTCATTTGCTTTTCTGATAAATACTACAATATTCCTAGAGTTACTGCATGCACTGATTTCCTGGTCCGCTATGCTTTCTGCAGGCTTTTTGTCCCACTTGAGTACACAGTGGCACTTACTAGAGTAATACATATGTTGTTTTCAGTAGTCGTTAGGCACCTAAACACCTTTGGAAACTCAAACTAATAACTAAATCCGACACAAGTCTTTAACTGTGCCTATCCTGCACAGTGAAAGTGGTGCAGAGATCTCGCCCATTTACCTCACCAATAAACACAGGCTGTGCACGTGTAGCCATGTAAGCCTGCCAGCACAGGTCCAGATGCAAAGAAGCCATGCTTAGGAGACGTGGTGCCCAAGTCAACAGGCTCTGCCGAGAGGACTGAGTGAACACAGCTATCCTGTTTCTAGGTCTCAGCTCGCTCTGTACAACCACAAGACCCTTTTCATCCTATCGATGGCTCTCATATCATGAAAGGAATCAGACCTGCTTGTAAAACCAGCTGCAGGGCATTTGCTTTTCCTGTGTTGATACCCTAGTGCAGACAGGGAGGAACATATGTCCTGAGAGCTGAAATTTTGATCCTGAAAACCTAGCCTCTACTGTTGGGCACGTTTATCTGTTTGACTCAAAGCTACTCAGGCACCAAGTGCATCTGAGGATGAAAACTGCTCTGAGCAGCAATTTGCCTCTCTCCTGTTCAACTCCGAGAAGAACCAAACTCTCAAGCAGCCATCCTTTAAGGCTCCAACGTAAGCCTTAATCACACCTCCCATATGCCCATCAAGCTGGACTACTCATGAAACAGAGTGAGACTTCACAGAAAAGGCAGAGATTATGTGATTCTGATATTTAATGGTCCAACATTTAGATTACATGCCAAATTCCCTTGCCCCAGATGAATTGCCTAACCATTGGGTTAAATAATCATGCTTTCAGTATGCCAGCCCAGGTAATCTTGCTGCAGAGGACATTATTTCAGCAGGAAGGATCTCTCCAGACAAAAATGTCCCATCAGCTGATAGTTCGAACGCTACCCTCGCTGGAGAGATCAGTGTGTTTTTGAAATGCTTTTATTGGAAAGAGGAAATGAACTCAGGTTTCCCACTTTTAGATGGAATGCTTTAACTATAAGGCTATTCTATAAATATTGAGCAATGCTTTTCCACTTGGTTCCACAAAGAAACAGTGACCTCTGCTCAGATGATTAAAATCCTGATCAAGAGCAACTACCCATAGGAGGAGGGTCATGTCTGTGAATCCCAAGATGACATGAAAACCCCAAGGTGATGTGAAACAACTTCAGGGATCTTCAAGTTATCCTTCCTTCATTAGCTTTAGTAAATCCCTAATGAGCTTGCTGGATTTTGAGAACCCCTTTCTGAGGTATCCAGCTCTGCACAAGAGTGACCTGCTTCAGAACCAAGCTCTTTCACCATTTTTTGTTTCATACTCTCAAGTAGCCCTGTACCACACTGATTATTCAGTAAAGAAGAAAATCAAAGTGTCTGTTAATTTAAGGGTGCAAAGTGTGCAGGTGCGGTCAGAGCAGACAGCATCTGCTCTTCCTCAACGGTGATAAGAAGGTTCCTGCAGGGAAAGAAGGAGCAGACAAAGTGTATGGGGCTTCCATATGTTATATATTAATTTAATATATATTATTATATTATATGGATGCCATATAATATAAACCAAAGTGCTATATGGCTAGTGAAGTACATTCACATGCAGAGAACCCTGGTCTTCAAGTCTGGTGGATGACGTGCTCACTCCAAGGCACAACAGTCCAGTCTCCTAACTCTGGGTCAAACAAAATCTATGAAATCTGAGCTAAACTTCTTATACATTCATTATAGTTTTTGCATAAAATGCTTGAGCTGTGGAAGTCTGACACATGTTATAAAACAGAAGTGTGTAAGTGCTGGAGATGGTTTTACAAAGCCCCAAAATGAGAGCACATCTGTTGCTCTCTTCATCTGAAAGCTGTGCACTTCCAAACCCATTTCTTGCCTTTGGTGGCGTATTTGCTCCCTTTAGCCTGCAGTAGTCTAGGGAATTAGCTGCGGATAAAACATGTAAAGTCTAGAATGTATTATGACTGGCTTGACATGTTGGTCTATATTCCCTGACAAAAGCCATCACCTTTGACCTTCTCTTGGATTTTCCTAAACTTTTTTCCTTCACATTAGAGCTTGAGTAAAGCTCAGCTGAAGATGTCCACCCTTTCAGAGTGAACTATGCATATACCATTTCAACAACAAGATTTGTAAAAATAAAAACAAGCCTTAAACCACTTCAGCGAATCCACTCTGATGTATAGTATGGACACAAAATTCTACAGCTTAAAAAAATGCTGTAGTGTCTGAAGTTATCACTGCAGATCGAGTATCAGAGCAGGTACTTGTTTAAGAGAAATGTTGCTATCTTTGACTTTCTTCTGGAACAAACCTTCACACAGAGCACATGACATTGCCCCTGTTTGTAAAACATCACTGGGGTGCCGAAGTAAAGAAGAATGAAGTGTGCTCTTAAAAATTAGCTGACTGGCTCTGGAAAATATATATATTAAATTCTCTAAATCAAATCATAGTAACTTTCATGCATTGAGGAGTTTTCCCCATCAAAATTAAACCTTAGAATTCCACAGTCTTTTAAATGATGCTTTCTTAGCAAACCAGCAGCATAACACAATAGCATCATTCATACGAGTCTGGTACGTTTAGCTTAAGGCTCATATGCAATTGCCTTATTAAATTACCTGGTGCTCTCTGGTATTTTGCTTAGCTTTGCCATAGTAGAGAACCAATGCAGCTGTTCCTTCAGTCTCAAAATTCATCCTTCTTTCCACACACACACCCCCCTCCCTTTTTTAAGCTTTGCTGACAGCAAGCCCAGTGAGTGATACAAAACAGTCCAAACATTCAGCCTAAGATTTTAAAAACCGAGTTCCTGAAAATTAGGCCTACAGTTTCGTCTACATGCTAGGCCTCGCTTTTCAAATGTTCAGCAGCAAAGGCCTTTGTAATTTTTCTTTTTTTTTTTTTTAGACAACAAAATAAATCTAGGAAACCAATGGCTACAGTGAAAATATATTGTTTCCTTAAAAATTAAATAAAAATAAAATGAAATAATAAATAAATATTTTAATATATAATAATAATAAATAAAAATTACAAGTCTGGGTTTTTTCCTAAATCATAAAAAGGGTTGAAGAATTATTACATAAAAATAGTTGCTATACTTTAGAAAACACTATCTACACTAATAAGGACTGGAATATATTGTCTGCTTTATTTAGATTAATACACAAATCAACTTTAAGCAGGCGTGTAACAGAAGCCATGAAATCATCCAGCAACATCCATGCATTTGACTAGCAGGGGCAGGGTATAGGTAAAAGAATGACCTGTTACCATGTAAGCAAATTTATAGATGAACATCATCTCAATTACTAAAGAAAACCTTCCTGATGCTTGCCCTATCACACTACCACTCAATTTGTAGCCCCCTATGAACATGAACACTGGGGATGCCTGGTGCTGCTGTTCATGTTTTCCTGGCTGCACTAAACTTGGACTGTAAGGATACTGTTATCCATTTGCAATTCCACTGTTAGCCCAATAATTGTTCTCACAAGAAGAAAGGGGACCCTTCTGACACACCTTCTGTAAAATCAGTGCTTTGTTCACCCTAGAGTGGCAAGACTTAAGTATTGTTTTCCATTTTGGTCTGTACTAGCAGGAACAAATTACAAGTTTATCTGAATTCCTGGGTGACCAGAGCACATGGCTATCAGCCGCATGGCTCTTTCTGTGACTCAAGTTTGTTCCTATGCTACATGCCTCACACGCTGCCAGATTTGTAGGCAGTATTTTACTACAGCATGTATTTTGGCACACTGAGATGCTGCTAAAACAACCACTGTTGTTGGCAGCCAGACACGTGTGCGAACTTCCCTCTTCCCTGATGCGGTGGCTAAAATGAACAAAGCCGTACGCTAGACCCAAAGGACCTCTTGGAGAACAGATGTCCCATGCGGAGCTATCCTGGCTGCCCATGAAAGGCACCCCTTGGCCTGGTGTTTGCCCCCTGCGTGGAGGAGCACAATGTGTTTGGGTTTTATCCAAACACACAGAAAGTGAGTTAATGCCACTATTATCCCAACAGATGGGCATAACTCCGAGCTGATCAGAGGCTGAGTTTGGACTTGGCTGCTGGCAGTAGGAAGCTCAACTGGGAGACGCAAAAGGGTCTGTCCGTTTTGAGCTTTCATGCTTCTAGTTAAAGTCATGCCCTGCTGCTAATCTTGCTTTTTCCAAACTAGATTAGATTTCAGACATTCACATGCCTTTCCCATGGCTTCACAAAACCATTCCTTATCTCAGGCCTAAAACATCAGGCACAACAGTGCCAGGCCAATGTGTGATCGCAGCCCCTGGCCCATCTTTTTATTCTTTTCTCCACCCATCAGATCAGCTGAACATACAGCTGAGATGCAGCCCAGCTAGGCTAACACTATGTGGATGTGTAAGGCAGTGTAGACCTCTTGCTGTCAATCTAATTCCAAGGATGTGCCTCCACATCTACCTCCACAGCTGGCTAGAAGGTGGGATGTGGCATCATGACAGCAAAATGACAGACCTCCCCACTGATTGCTTTGGTGCTGCACAATGGACTGATGAGATACCTGTGATTCAAACTTCTGCAGTGTCTAGTCAGCCACCTGCTTTTCTTGAGGTCTCATGCTGCAGCCGTAACGCTGCTACATATCGACCTCTGACTTCCTACATCCGTGGCTGGCCCAGGCAGTCATTTCTGACAGCCTTGGTGCTGCTGTCTTAGAAAGGTTGCAGCTCCCTGCAGAAAGAAAACTGATGGCACTAAACTGTACAAAGGGCTGTGTGACATAACTTTTCCTTTCTCCCTTAGGGGTTTTGTCCACTACTGCTATTTTTATGCATCTTTGGATTTTACCTTTGTTCTTTTACCAGCAACAACTGCCCTTAGAGATGATTCATTAATGAAAGTCTCTCTGAAATAGATGTCGCTCCTGCTCCTAATGCATGATAAAAAAGCACTGACTCAGTCACAGAGGCCCCAGCCTACCCACAGGACCCAATGACTCGATCCCAAATGACAAATCTAGGAGTCTGTCATCAGGCAGAAAAGGACCTGGGGGTGTTGGTCGACGGCTGGCTGAATATGAGCCAGGGGTATGCCCAGGTGGCCAAGAAGGCCAACAGTATCCTGGCCTGCATCAGGAACACTGTGGCCAGCAGGAGCAGGGAGTCATTGTGCTCCTGTACTGGGCACTGGTGAGGCCGCACCTCAAGTGCTGCATTCAGTGCTGGGCACCTCACTTCAAGAAGGACACTGAGGTGCTGGAGCGTGTCCAGAGAAGGGCAACGGAGCTGGGGAAGGGTCTGGAGCACAAGTCCTGTGAGGAGCAGCTGAGGGAGCTGGGGCTGTTTAGCCTGGAGGAGGTTGAGGGGAGACCTGATCACTCTTTACAGCTGCCTGAAAGGAGGTTGTAGGGAGGCGGGTGCTGGTCTTTTCTCCCGGGGAACTGGTGACAGGACAAGAGGAAAGGGCCTCAAGCCATGTCAGGGGAGATTCAGGTGAGATATTAGGAAAAACTTCACTGACAGAGTGGTCAGGCATTGGCACAGGATGCCCAGGGAAGTGGTGGAGTCACCATCCCTGGAGGTGTTCAAGGAACATGTAGACACGCTGCTTGAGGACACGGCCTAGTGGGTATGGTAGTGTTGGGTTGATGGTTGGACTAGATGATCTTATAGGTCTTTTCCAACCTCAGTGATTCTGTGATTCCAGCTGTTTCCTGCTGTTTATTCCAAAATGGCTATTTTCCCTGAAATGTTTGTCATCTTTTCTATGAAAGTCATCTCCTTTATAATAGTGTATTCCTTTGATTTGAAAGAAATTCTTTGAAATATGTTACAGTACAAAATTAAGACTATACATGTACTTGGAAACACCTCATAGTGACATTAGACTTTTTTTTTTCCAGAAAGCTCTAGGCTGATCACATTCACTGCAATTAAAATTGCAGCTCAAATGTTTCATGCATTAAATTGACGTGAAACAAGCCTTCTTTATTTTAAGCAGAGTTTCTCTCTAATTTTACATTAACCACATGTACATTAGACAATTTTATTGCTTTCAAAATATACTAGATGTGTTTCAAATTCATTCCCACTACCACAAACCATTAAGTACTTTCCAAATAAAATCAGCAACAGCTGAATTTAACAATTCTCTCTAGCAAAAACAGTCAAAAAAGCAATAAAAGTCTCATGTCTGGATATAAGAAATACATGTATCTTACACCTATTTGTGTTCACTCCTGTCTTGAATTTTTGTAACATCCTCATATTACTCAATATGGAAACCGAATACGGCCATTTCTAAAAACAGGGTTTTGATTTGTGAGTGCAGATCATAAAAGGAAGTTGTTAAAAGGGTAACGCAGAGTATACACAGGATTTGAGATAAAAACTTACAGAAACTGATAGCAAAAGGGAAGTTAAAATTATAAGGTACAAGAATTACGATGTTAAAGTTGCTGGTAAAGGAAATGGTTTCCAAACACTCCTAATCACAACAAAATAACTTCTAAGGTGGGTGAATAAAACCCAAACCAAGCAAACAGCCATGGAAACAGGCTTACACCCTTTCTAAGTGTCAATAAGCAAATACTAGGGCCTAGTTTTTGCAGGATTTAGTGCTTGCTCTGCATGACAAACATCAGGCGCCCTGTCTGTGCCTGTGTCCATGAATGCCCAATATTGATTCATTTCATTCCAGAAAGAGAAGGAAAAATTGAATTTAGATCCCTGACAGCTGCATGCAAAGCATTTTAGCAGATAGTGAAAGCGCCTAGGAAACTGGAGGGTGGAAGAAACAGCTTCAGAGGGTCACAAAGGCTGTTTGCTGACACTGCTGTAGCACGATGCCTCACCATCAACCAGACATGGGGCACTTTGGTGTGTCCTGAGCCTCCCAGTCAGTCCACATGCCCAGTCATCATGGCAGAGGCATCAGGGGATGGCAGCAGCAGCAGCTGATGCATAAGCAAGTCTCAAAAAACTGACATAGAACCCAGTTATGACAACGTAGGGTTACCCTCTTTCCAATGGTAATGGAATTGCTCAGTTATTCTCCTCAGAGAACATTTAGCTAATGCATTAGTTTATTTTGAAGAGCAATTATGCACATAATCACAGAAATAATAGTGATGGGGTTGGTTTTTTGCAGACTTGAAAACTGGAGCTATAGATAATAAACCATCAAAACATCACAGTGCAAAAGTCTGAGTACTCAATAAGTATTTTTAAAACAATTCTCATATACTTGCTATGTATATGCATATTTCTATTTTGCAATTATAGTGTGTATATACATAAAAGTAAGCATGATCCTTTCCAACACTGTTTCAGATCACACTCACCCAAAATTTTACTAAAAATTATAAAAAACCACAATCATCTGTATTCATTTAGATATCGAGCCTCAATAATATTCCCCGAATTCTAGAAAGGAGAATTAAATGCTGTGAAGTTAATGCTGAGAGCAGAGTGTTGTTAGATTTACACATGCAGAAAATCTGTTTCTGACAAAAGGTCTGCAAATGAATACCTACTAGGAAAGGCCTGCCGTTAAATTTTCCGCAAGGGTGGGGAGAGGACCTGGCAGCTAGCTGAGTTAATCAGTAGCTAAGTAGTTTCCAGTTAATAAAAATTTTCCCTTGCTTCTCCTCACTGTTAACACCAACACCCAAGAGATCCGTCACTTCCATTCAACCACAGGTCCCATCCCTGCTCTTCTCTCCCTCTTGCAGGAGTAAATACAGCCTGCTCTATCCCCTCCCTGCTAAATAGACTTTGAAATAGATCACTTATGCCCATTTTTGTTAAATAAAAAATCAGTTATAGAGGTCATACCCTTTTTCCGCAAATGCTAATCCCCCAGGCTCTTATCACCTTGTTAAAAGCTTAATGTTGTGAGCATGCCCTGGTGAAAGCTCGGTCAGGTCATCGACCTCCCTGGCAGGGGAAGAGGCTGGTTTTGGAGATGTAATGTACATCCCCTGCGGGCTGCGGGAGAGAAGGAGGAGGAGGTAAAACAACTGCTAATATGCCATAGCAGGGTGTCAGCACATTCTCCTGGCACATATTCATCTTCATTTTTGCAATTCCTTTCACTTTGTTTTCTCGTGTGTATGTACATCATTTTCTGACTCTGTGTAGCCCATGAAAACAAAATGGACAGCTTCACAGTAAATAATGTGTCTGCCTTTGGCTATACAGTCATTTACAAGTATGGTTAAGACTTTCAGCTAATAAATAGGCAAAACCTCAGAGACACTGTCAGCACAACCCTGGTTATGATGCTGAAAGGGACAGAGGATCCTTCAAAGAGCTGGACTTTCACCAGTTTACATGTTTGATTTTGGGGTTTTTTTGCCCTGAAGGAGAGAAACACAGGGAAGCTCAGGACAATCTCGAAAAAATTGCCATTATCTCAGAGAAATCTCCTTGTCACCAGACAATAATCCAGTTTCATTAGAGAAACAGGTTCACCCAATAAAACTGTTTTCAACATTCCTTATTGTATAGGTACATAGGGATGAGGTGAAACTAGTTTTTACTGTACTTAAAATTATTCTGCCACTTCACATTCGTTCCTGGCAGACTTGAGAAAGTATTAATTGTGTGAGTTGAAAACTGAGGACTGTCATGCATTAGCGTTTAAGGGTATCTACATTTAAATGATTCACAAACTTCCCAGACATGATACAAAAAGTCAGTGTGAAGGTCCTAGTTCATAAACCTTAAAATTGCTTTATTCTGACAAAAAACATCATGAGAAAAATTTGTCCTCTCCTAACAAATTCACTTCCGTCCCTGCCCCCCAGTCCTGAGCAATCACGGGAACAAGGATGTTGGTTGGTTGGTTCCATCAGTGTGGTTGGTGGAAGGGAAAAATCTCTGTTTGTGACCATGTATCTCACCCAAACATATTCCCTGTCTTTCACTTCTGATTTTTCCCAGATTTCATCCTCAAAATCCCATCAGAATTTGTTTCCTTTCCTCATGCCCCATGCCCATTAATGTTCTTTCTGTGCCAGGAAGGTGGGACATCACCTCTACAACACACAGAGAATCAGAGAGTAAGTCAGACTGGGATTTTTAGAGGTGACCTGTTCAGATCCCTGCTCAGACCAACACAAACTTACCTCAAGTTGCTGTTCAGTTTTCTGAGTAACCCCACAGATGCAGAGTTCACAGACACCCTGGGCAAACTCTGCCAGTGATTGACCACCTTCATGGTGGGGAGGAAAACCCCAACACCTGATCAGAATCGTCTTTGTTGCAACTTTGTGCCTGTCATCCCTTGTCCTAACCCTGCACCCCTCATCTGACGTGAGAGAAAGCAAAAAGCCCAGACCCACACTGTGAGTGACACTGAAATGGGGCAGCCAACGAAGTTAGTGCTACAGAAGAAATTCTCCCATGAGGAATTTCCAGTCTGGGAAAACCTACAGTGCCTCTTGTGAGGCTCATCTGAAGGTTAAAGATTCATATGCCTTCTCCTACTAGTTTCCCAGGGAGTTGTTTGCTTTTCTTTTTAAATAGTTCAACTGCACCTCCTTCCCTGACCTACTGAGAACAAATTATATGTAACTTTCGTGACACAATGAAAAATGAAGCTACGTTAACTAGAGGCAGTCACCATGTGATGATCACAATATTTACATTGGATTCTTTCACTGACCCTAGTGTTCGCTTTGTCAAAGGTACATTAATTACTTGAAATTTGCATCATATAAGTCAACAGGAACACGCAGGTCAAGATAAAACCTTGAGAATGTTGTACTTCTTTCGTGTTGCAATGCACTTCCATTCTTTGGAATTACTCTACAACACACGGCAGGGCAAAAAGCTAAACTGCAGATATACAGAAGGCCAGTAGTAGAGTATTCTATGAGTAGGCAAGCAGAGTACCTTGGAGACAAAGAACTCCGTAACACTACTGACCAAACAGCCTTCAGGGAAGCAACAAAACTGGTAATCGAGATTAATTTTGTGAAACAGTAACCAATTTAAGCACTGATTAGAAAAGAATGAAACATTTTTGTCAGAAAAAGTTGTACAGATTTCTTGCTGGGTCTTTCTTTCACATTTCAGAGACAGGTAAGGAAGAGCATGTTTGATGCAACAGCTTCTTAACGCAGTCTGGCATTCAGCCAGCTAGAGGAAATGTAGCCAAATGTACCTTCACCAGGGCAGGGTAACACCAGTGGCAAAGCTGATCTCATGTTATTAACCTGTTACATGTAGCTGCCACTGAAAGAGGCTGGGGAAGCTCAGCGGTCTGTTTGGCTCTGACCACCAGTGCAGGCCGGTAACACACGCACTGACCCGTCGGTCTGGACGTGGCTTATTTGAGAAACTTCAGCTCCAGTGAGCCAACCCCAGTTGAGAGGAGGCCGATGCCGCAACCCCTGTGCCAGCCTGACCCTCTGGAAGGCTACTGCTGTCACACTGAACTCACCAAGGCGATAAGCCTGGCGCAGGCTGCAAGCCGGGGGAGAGTGGCCATGGCTCCAACCCGGCAGAAGGCCGAGGGCCGCCCACCAGCGGAGAGTGGCTGACAAGAACCGGGCGGGGAGAGGAGCAATGGCAGGAGACTTGGAGGTGTCTTAACGGCCACCGGAAGAGAAGGCTCTGAAGAGACCGTACAGCAGCCTTCCAGCACCTGGAGGGGCCTGCAGGAAAGATGGGGATGGACTCTATGAGGGTGTGTAGTGATAGCATGTGGGGTAATGGTTTTAAACTGAAAGAGGGCAAATTTAGATTAGATGTTAGGAAGAAATTCTTCACTGTGAGTGTGGTGAGGCACCTCCCCAGTTTTACAGGCCCTTCCCTTCAATTTGAAGCTAGATGGCTACTGGCTATGCAGGCCAGCAGGGAAACGCAGGACACTCCCTTAGCTGTGTATTTAATCTGCAGTGCCGACAGTGGTGAGAAAGAAGGCTGTATCATCTCCAGACATGGCCAGGCTCCCCTATAATGTCCCAGGAGACCTGCAATGCAACAGGCTTATCTTCAGCACAATTTACTTCCAACCAGAAAAGGAGTCTGACAGACAGATAATTCAATTCCAAAGTTACTACTGTGTGAAGTCCGTTGTCACCAAATCTCTTTATTGCCTTTTGCTTAAGCATACTGAGCACCGTGCCCTAATACGTTATCAAAGTGAAGGGAAGATGAGCTCAGCCTGGCATCACATAGGCAAGAACTACTTTGGAATGCAGAAAAGAGGTCATCACTGTGCTGAAGGCATGCCAAAGATAAATGCCAAGAACAGAAAGAAGTATTTAAACTGAAGGAAGTAGTAAGGAGAAAGAAAAGGAGAATACAAATGTGATAAAGTTGAGGTTGAGAACCCAGAGAAGGTGGCTAACCACAACAGCAATCACAGCCTGAGGTGTAACGGGGCAAAAACAGTAATGATTTTACATATGGACCCAAATCAGTTCAGGGGAGTGGTATATATCACAAAGTTGCCTATGACAGAGGGACTGAACTTGATGGCCAGGGAGAATTTCTTCCAGCTCCCTATTCCTATGCAGTATCCCTGGCATTAAAAACAAAACAAAACAAAACAAAACAAAACAAAACAAAACAAAACAAAACAAAACAAAACAAAACAAAACAAAACAAAACAAAACAAAACAAAACAAAACAAAACAAAAACAAAACAAAACAAAACAAAAACAGAAAAATCCCCAGTCAAACAAACCTACAAACGCACATATGAAAAGTTATCCTCTACTTGTGGAATGCTGCACGGTAAAAGAATGTTCTGCATGTGTCCTTTAATCACGGCTGTTAAATACCATTACAGTGGATGTGACCCTTTAATATGAAGGCTTACTGGAACCTAGCTTCTGGACTGTTTCCCTTCAAGCCACCTCCTACCAGGTCCTTCTTGGAAGTACTAGCTTATGTATTCAAACACCTGCCAGTCATCATAACCTGACTTCCAATCTCTAAAAAGAAAACTGTGGTTATCAAAGGCTTTCTGATAAACTGCAGCACAAGAGGGCAATGTGACAAGAAAAGCAAATTGCAACAGGGGCAGAACACGCACTTGTTGCGAGTGACCTGCACTGCTACTGCTAACATGACAACATTTTGTACTAGCACATTACTGAAACCGGTCCAAGTTCCCCAGTTGTTCTGAGGGCAATTTGTTTAAGTAGGAAAGCAGTACGTTAGGAATACTGTGGAGAAGGAAAATGTTACACACTTAAGCTTACAGCAGGAGAGGTGGACCAGTCTTTTGAGACTTGACAGGACATATTGTCTATATAAAGGGCATAAAACTACAGTATATTATAGCTTACCAATGGGAAGGAGAGGAAGCCTGTTTCCTGGCTGGAAACATCTGTCCTCAGACCATCTGCGGAGATGCAGGCCTGGAGCTGGGCAGCACTTGCCTTCAGGGGCAACAACGAAGTAGCACCCAGCACGTGTGGAAGGAGCGTGCACATCCCAGCCCTTTTGGCAAAAAAGGGTGAGGATTGCAATGCCACCCGCGGTGTTCGAGACGCTGAAAATTTTTCTGTAATTTTCATGCAATTATTTTATTGGGATAATGGGATCAGGGATCTGGGAGCTCTGGAGGGCTGGTGCATGTCCCAGCTGATGACCCAGTCCTGGTGTGTCCATCCCCTGAGGTCCTGTGCAGGGCTCACTGACCCTGTGCTGGTGTCTTGTTGGTTGGTGAGCCCTCAGAGCTGCTGGATCTCCTCTTTGGGGGTCACTGTGGTCCCCCAGGGGAGCATTCACTGCCCTATCTGGAAGTGGAAGGCCTGGGCAGTGGCTCCCATGGCTCCTCCTGGGGCTCCTCTTGCTCCGTGGAAATGGCAAAAGGAGCAGAGGAGTGGCTGTGGGACTTCCATCAACACCCGGTGTTGATGTGTGGGGAGGCTCGTCTTCACTGGATCTAACAGAGCTGCCAGAGGGGCCTGGGCTGGCAGCGAGTGACCCTTCTTGGGAGGCAGAGGGGCTGGGGGAATCCAGGGGACTGCCCTCCCACCTCCCCACAGCATGGGTGTCCTGCCAGCGTGGCAGTTGATGGTCTTCCCTGCCATGCTCTTGCTGTGTCCTTCTGTGGTTCTGCATCTCCAAGAATGGAGACTACAGGATCTCTGGGCAACCTGTTCCAGTGCTCAGTCACCCCCACAGTAAACAAGTATTTCCTGATGTTGTGGAGGAACCTCCCTCCCATGTTTCAGTTTGTGTCCATTACCCCTGGACCTGTCACTGACCACCCCTGGAAACAGCCTGACCCCACTGTTTTTGCACCCTCCCTTCAGATAGCTGTACACCTTGAGGGGATGTACCCAGAGCCTTCTCTTCTCCAGGCTACACAGCCTGAGCTCTCTCCATCTTTCCTCCTATGGCAGATGTTCTTAATGCAGCCCTTGGCTGCACTGTCTCCAGTAGCTCTATCTCTCTCTTGCATTAGGGAGCCCAAAACTGGGCACAGTACTCCAACAGTGGCCTTACTGAACAGAGGGGAAGGATCATCTTCACATTTTGTGCATGGCTCCGTTTGCTTAACTTGTCGTTTCCCTGCGAAAGTTTAAAAGTTTATCAAAGACTTACATAAACCAAAGATTCTCATGATTTTCAATAGCCCTCTGTTTTTCATAGAAGCTGAGCTGTCACAAGCCTTAAGAATACTAAGCCCTAAGCACAGACTAGTATTTACACCCCAAAATGCATGGAAACAATGTCTTTCACAAAAGGCCTTTGGTCAAATTACCTGTTACTCTAAGTGGTGTAAATGGGTGCAAATTCTGCCAGAAATGGTAGCATCTATGCATATTTTTCCTTTAGGAGAAGGAAAGAGGGAATGAAAAAGAGGAACACAACAAATTTCCAAGATTTTTTTTCAAATGTTTATTCTAGACTGCATACATTCTTCCCTGCTGAATGCCTCCTTCTAGTCATAATTAAGCACAAAGGTCTTCAGGGAGAAAACAGTTGGCAATTAAATATTCTGTTTCATTCCAAGTGGCCGTTGACTGCAATGGAAACCATCCTCACTGTCATCCCCTAATTCTCTCTAGCAAAAACCATGTCACAAATGCACCATTGCTTGGAAAATTGTTGGTCCTCCTCCCTTCCTCCCTCTCTCCCTCTTGTTGCCCAGCAAATCTGGAAAGTTCTAAGTGGAACTGCCAGTGTCAGTTTACCTAAAGCATAGATGGCAGGGAATACTTTGTGTAATTCCCTCAGGGGAAGAAAAATGAGATTGCACAGATCATCTGCCCAGTGACTGTGCTCTACTAGGGGAGAGCAGCTCGGCAACAGTCTCCTACTACAGTTATTACAACAATGAGAAACTAGCCTGATGTCAGCGAAAACACTCTGAACAATCCACAAACTTGGGAACTGCCAGAAGGATTCTTCCAGTTCCTTAGACTATGGAGTAGCCACAGAACATCTTTTAAAATAAATAATAAACTTTAAAATTTGCTCTAGTCACAGTAGGTTTTCATATGTTCTGAAAGTCTGATTAGAGCATGCAGAATTTTAGCATGAAATCCTCTCTGTTAAGAAACCCAGATAAACAAAAGTGGTGCTAGTACAGCATTATTGAAAAGGTAGAAGTCACCATTCTGTCTTTGGAGACAGTTAGAGGAATCCACAAGAGAGAAAGGTATAAATAGGACCCAATAGGCAGAATTTAGATTATGTACACAATCTAGAAGACAGAAATACATTATACTTAAATATTGTCAACCTCAGTGACAAAATTTTTTTAAGGATGGGGATACTGTCAGACAATAATGACAAGTGCATGTAACATATGCCAATGTCTCTTGATAGGAGTTTAAAAAGACAGAGTTGTCAATGAGGAAAAAAACCCCAAACCCCCAAATTTTCAGAAACTGTTTTTAGGTTTGGTTGCAATACATTTGAATTTTATTGTCTATAAATTAGCTGCACAGTAAGGATACAACAATGACAAGCATTATTATCTAAAAGCTGGTCTTCATGCATTAGAATTCCTGCACTTCTATTTTACTGGCTTTACATAGTTTCAAAGCTATTAGATTTTAATTTGCTTTTATGTTGATAGACTACAGTACTGGAATACCAGAAGAAAATACATAATATTCTAATCCTCATACAGAGTTAATCTCTGAGACAAACTTTATAAGTAATCAACTATCCACTCCAAACCCACAATATTTCTGCTGAAATGGCCTCTTGGCCTACTTACACCCTATGAAATAGTTATGAGACCTGTTATCTGGTGATGTATTATTTTAAAATATCATCATGATAGTTTTCAGGCAAAACTTTTCAAAAGTCTTGTTCTCTGGTTATTCATGAAGCTTGTTAGAATGATTAGTCTATCCATCCAAGATATGGTTAGAATAAGTCCACTCTCTGCTCCTTGAACCCAGCTCAGCGTGTTGGCAGGGTGTAAGCATTGCCCCTGGGGTTGTGCCTCAGGTCATGATGCAGGAAGGAGGTCTGGCAGGGTGAGACAGAGCCAGGCACACAGCTCCCATGGGAGACGTGACATGGCCCAGTGCTGGGGAAGGTCACTGTGTGCACTACCTAAGAACCTCCTCTTCCATTTGAGACCTTTCCTCTGTCAAACGCGGCCTCAGACTTACTGTGACACTTGGCAGCATTATCTGGGTTGTACGAGCCTGAAAAATTTGGGAGAAGGACACGGTCTGTCTTGTGTCCAACAGCCTGCAGAAAATTAAATTCAAGTAGGGGGGAAAATCACTTTTGTGTTCACTACAAAGAAGTCCTGTGTGTTCGGTTCTCCAAGAGGCATTGCACATATTCAGAAACCAGCTGTCTTTCACAAAAGAAAAAATCATAATGATCACTATAGTGACCATTTATCTAAGATACTTCCACATATAGATCAAAATGTTTGCAAGACCTTCCTGCCTTTTGTGCCATTGAGAATTATCCTGCAGCACATTTCCCTCACTCCTCAACTTTTGCAGTGTCTGACCTCCCAGACTGCTGCTTATCCTCTCCGTTACGTTTGCACACTAATCCTCGTGTTTCGAAGGTGATCCTTTTTCCTAACTACCCTCTCTCTTTGAGTTTTCTCCTGAGAAAGCCCCTCAGCAGGGCCAGGTGAATGAAATACAGGCAGAGCAGGCAGATGCCTCAGGCTGCAAGCTGCCTATTTTGGCCACCTGGGCAGGAGTGGGGAGCACCCACCGGCACAGTGTGGGGCAGTGTGTGGCACTGGGGAGCCCAGCTCTGATGACTACCCCCACAACTCCAAGAGCTCTGCTCCATAGCCAAGGAAGGGTGCAGGGGTGCAGGATGGCAGGGTACACATGAAATCCAGCTATTGCCCTGCATTTTATTTCCCCTCTCTTCTAGCATGGGTGCCACGTCCCACGCCAGCCCAGCATTGCTTCTTTCCTTTCCCAGTGCAAACAGCTTCTCTGGGAAACCTGTTCCAGTGCCTCACCACCCTCTCAGGGAAGAATTTCTTCCTGATATCCAATCTAAATCTCCCCACTTTCAGTTTAAACCCATTACCCCTTGTCCTGTCACTACAGGCCCTTGCAAACTCCGTCCCCCCAGCTTCCTTGTAGGCCCCCTCAGGTACTGGAAGGTGCTACAAGGTCTCCCCAGAGCCTTCTCTTCTCCTGGCTGAACAAGCCCAACTCTCTCAGCCTGTCCCCATAGCAGAGGTGCTCCAGCCCGCTGATTGTCTTTGCGACCTCCTTTGGACTCTCTCCTTCCAGTCGATACTCTTCTTAAGCTGAGGGCTCCACAGCTGGACACAGTACTGCAGGTGGGGTCCCACAAGAGCAGAGGAGAGGGGGAGAATCCCGTCCCTCCACCTGCTGGCCACACTTCTCTGGATACAGCCCAGGATACGGTTGGCTTTCTGGGCTGCCAGCAAACATTGCTGGCTCATGTTCAGCTTCTCATGAAGAACTCCCAAGTCCTTCTCCTCAGAGCAGCTAGGAAGGCAGCCCTGTCCCAGGACCCACTGTGTGGCTGCTTCCCCTGACATCTCTTGGCATCCCACCCAGCACCTTTTGTACCTGACATGAAGTTGAGCTCTAAGATCACGATTTTTATATTCGTTATGCTCATTTCACGTTTCTCTCCCTGCTCACAAACAGGCTGCCCTTTCAGTCATGAAAGTGGAATAATTTCCACCAACATTTCATTTTGCCTCTTCCTTTCCAGTGGCAGAGCCACCAGTCCCCCTCAATGGGTTGCCAGGTTTCTGTTCCTTCTTTAGGCTACAGAGATACTGCAACTCATGGAAGGCCTGTGAGCCACCAGTGGTACAGCCAGACCTGCTCCAGGGATGTCTGGCTGACCTGCTGGACCTCACGGACACATCGAGATGTTTGCAGTGGACTTTGGGATGGCACAGACATCCCTGGCACCCTTCTCTTGCATGCTTTAGTCAGCAGCCAGATCTGGAATGGAAGAATTTGTCATATTCCCATCCCTTTGGTAGCAACTGCATTATCACAAAGAAAAGGTGCTTTGGTTTTTTTCCTTTAGTCACCTTCTTTTATAAGGGCTTCTAATCTGAGTGCCCTATTGCAGTGAAGGTGATTTGTTGCAACCCAAACCTTACAGAGAGAGGGAGGGAGAAAAAACGTGGTCCAGTTTACCCCACATTCTCAAAGACATTTTTTCTGTGTTCTTTGCATTTATCTAAAATAAAGTAAATCTAAGAAAAATAGCTGCCTGCCAGCACAATGATAATGGACACTCGAGGCAGCACTGCTGCATTAACAGGTAGCTAGCCTGCTTCCTTTCCCATAATACCCTGCAGATTTCCTTCAATGTTCTTAGGTATTTGCCTGAGATACAGAGCATATGTTTTATCTTGTTTTGTTGCTCTGCACACACGATTGTGTTCATCCTCCCATCTTTTCATTTCCAGCTTTATGGATAAACACAGTCTGCTAAATATTTGCAAGAATGAAACATTGACATAGTTAAAAGCTAAGTGCTTGTGACCTTTCTACTTTGTTTTCTCAAGTACTGTCAAGTGCTGTCACGTTTTCAACATTGCACTTTCTTAAAGGCCTTTTTAAAAATAGGACAAAACTCGGTTGGTGAGGTGTGCCTTTCTAGGACACTCCGGAAGATGTTATTGTTTCATACCTGATGTATAACACTGCCTCTAGTTTTTCTATAACATCCTTTCAGGTTGTTCCTAACACATCCTAAGGGATACCCCACATTCTACCAAAACACTTACAATTAAAGCTAATTGGACGATTAATTTGCTCTACACCATTTTCATTTTAACTCTATACAGGAATCCTCTCCTATAATTTTTGGACCAGGTTTGTTAAATATTGGTTAAAAGCAGAATCATTACTTCGGAAAAACACTCTCAGGCACCTATTTTTCTCTAACAGCGTATGTTTTAAAGCCAAATTAGAGTATTAAAGCAGATCCTTTTTGTGTACACTTTCACCAAGTAGATCTAAGACTGAGATGCCAAGAAGCACACATATTGTCTTGATTAGATCCTCAGAGTGATGGGGAGGTAGACATTGAAAGGCATTTGAGGCTGTTGGTTAAAGTGCCTTCTTCGGTAGATAATACAGGCAGCTTCAATAGGCTGAGGACAGTATTACACTTTTCATCTGAAACTGTTTCCCATTTCATGTTATACCAGATTTTATTGATCATAAATTCATGGAGTTTACTCTGCACAGAGATTTCTAACCTTGCTAGAGAGAGATGAGAAAGTGAAGTAACAGAATCAATGTCCTCAGGGCCCAAACACAGGTCAGTTCACTGGGCATGTAAGCAACCCCATCGTGGGGCAAAAGGTTGGATATTTCCTCCTTCGTTTTGCCTCAGTGATGTATTATCTACTCTATAATCAGGATCCTGGATTCACCAGAGAATGGTGCAGCACTATTCATTTCCCAGCAATATACACCCAAAAAGGACATTTTATTCTGTTGAGTATTGTTGGAATATTCATATGACTGATGAGGAACAGCAAGACGCATGCTTCCCCTGGGGATGCTCAAGGCAAATTCCTCATGTATCTGGCAAAATTGGCCAAAGTCTTTAAGTTTTCTGTGATGAAGAGAGACAGTCACTAACAATTCATCACCAAGTAGGATATTTTATACTACAGTATGTTTTTCTGAGCTTTGCGTTGCTCTTTCACGTAATCCTGTCATGAACACACATGCCATTCTGGGGGAATGCAATGCCCCTTCTGAGGGAACAAGGATTAGCTTCCTGCCTCAGGAAGTGATGTGGAGTGCTAATTATGGCATGAAACAGCAAGTTCTTAATTTAGACAGTAGAGAAGTTGATCTGACAAAAATATTCTGAACTGATCTTGCATTTACCTTCACACATGTTATATCTTCAGTTTGTTAAATACCAAAAATGTTAATAGCTTTGGGTAAAAAGGCAATAAAAAGTATACAGTTACTGTAAATCAAAATGCAAATACAACACAAACTCAGATATCCTTCATCTTGTTCAGCTGAATGTGATGCAGTATTTTGCATGTCTATGCGTATCTGTTTTAGATAGGGTAACCTGCTCTCTGTCCTTGTATATACAGTCATATTTTCAGCTCTGATGCATATTCAAAGCACTGGTCTGCCTTCAATATAGTTGGCTTTAACTTTTTCTGAAGCATGTTTTTTCCCTGTTAACGCTTTGCAATTCCCTACTGAATTTCAACCTAGCCGCTAGCAGGAAGACACTAGAGGTGAGACTAGGTCTCAATTTTTGTTTGGACTTCTTGGGTTTTTTTTGGTTTTAAGAATGTTTTGTACAAATAACCCAAACGTGGAAGGAAAAATCCTAAGTAGGGCAGGTTTGGGTCCTGGGAGCATCTTGCTCCCTCCCCTTCCCTCATACACTTACAGAACAGCAGAGATGTGGTGTACAGAGATAGAGGAGAAAAACATGCACTATATAAATTAAATTGGGCTTGTGTTTATACATTCTACCCTACTGAACGACTCCCAGCCCTGGTAACTCATTTCCTTTTTGCAGGGTGGAAATTGCCCGGTAACAGCAAGAGTGAAAAAGTGGATCATTTTTTTACTGCCTCACAACAAGAAACCTGAATGATTTGAAATTACTAGGTCACAGTCTCTAGACTGAAACACTCCAAGAATCTTGTCCTTTTATTTGAAACAGGCATTAAAATCTCAGACAATGATTAAATCGCGGGAACCCTGATCCCTCAGACAGTAGCTAAGCCACAGCATGCTAACTGCAGAAAGCTGGATACAACCAACATGGACATGAAACACTAGGGCTGACTAGTGCTGCATCTAGAGGTGTCTGTGTGGAGTCTGTTTCTAGCTTTCTTCTACAGAGTTTTATTTATTAACATTTTGCCTGAAAGAACTATGTACTCAGGGAGTACATAGGGACACCAACCTTTTCCTTGCAGTTACAATGCAAACAAAAGAACACGAGCAACGATCCTGGTCTAATAATAATCAAAATCAGGAGCCAGTAATGTGTTGATATTTCAAGTTTGCAGATTCAATATATTCTGTTTTGTCATTTGGTGAATGGGCTTTTTAACCGATACAATTTGTTGCTCAAATAAGAGCCGCTTGTTATATACAGTTTTGGCCTAAACAGATTTGAGAGAAAAGAAATCAAGATTATTCATGTAATGAATTACCATTTCTTTTTGTCTTAGTTGTACAGTATATTGCAGGAAGTGACTGAAATATCTAATCTTTGTTATCAGAGCCAATAAGGTTATCTGGGCTCCAGAGTTAATCTCTTCTTTGCAGACCTCTCCCCAGTCACCATTGTCATGCTACAGACACCAGTCCTGATCCACCCCCAGGCTATTTACTATAGCCTGTGCAGAAGGCTCTGCTGTCATTTAGCCTGTACTTATCTCCTTGTTCCCCCTATCACCCCCTCCTTGGCAGTCCAGATGTCCTTTAAGTCTTTAATAAGCTAAGAATGGTCTAAAATGCAATAGGGGAATTATTCCAAAAGCAGGGGCAGATTTCTTCCTGGCTCCAAGTGGCCTTGAAACTTAAGTTATGCATCCCCCAAAAAGGGGGGCGGGAGGGAAGAAAGAAAAAAAATCAAGCAATTAGATTTACAAATAATCCCACATGGCACTTTTTGACTGTTTTTTCTCATGAGCAGGACTATGTGGCAAGGCTCCTGTGACCAAAGCTGTGCAGGGCAACATTCTCTTTTCAGATGTTCCCAAACGCACAGTTGAGAGAGCTTTCCCATGTGCAGATCTCCCGTGGATACTGAGAGGGATGCTTCACATGCAAGAGGTGTAAAAACACACTGTCAGAGTCACCTTATATCTCGGATGCGAGTGTCCTCGCGATTAACAGAAATACTTGCAGCAGCTGTACCTGAGTGCCTCTTGGGATCCTCAGCAATTACAGCATGCCCAGCCCATGGCATGGTTAACAGAGATCATGGATAAAGAGGAAATCAATCCTTGTTCTAAGTTAATGGGAAAACAGCTGGAGAGTTCAGCATCAAATCATTTCTGCTCTACACATGTGCACCCAATCATTTCTACTCTACAGATGTGTGCTCTGGGCCTGTTGGTCCTACAGCAGCACCAACACCCTGTAGCAGCTCACAATTGACTGAGCAAGATATACTGACGATGGTGGCAGGAGGAGGCTAAAGCTATCTCAGTTTTTCCCTGCACCTGTTGCACAGTGCATGTGAAATCAGTGTAAGGAAACTAGAGGAGGTGACCTACTTCTCCTGCAGGTAACACAAGCAACAGTCTTATATTTGACCTGTAAAACTGGGATTTAAACTCAGTGAGAAATACAGCAATGCACTATTCCCCGAAATGGTTAAAGATTGTCTTGAACTTCCTCTACCCACCAAGGTTGTGACCCCATCATAGAAGGCCACCATATTCATCAGGCACGATCTGCCCTTGGTGAAGCCATGTGGCTGTCACCAATCAGCTCCTCATTTTCCATGTGCCTTAGCATGGTTTCCAAGAGGATCTGCTCCACCATCTTGCCAGGCACAGAGGTGAGACTGGCCTGTAGTTCCCTGGATTCTCCTTTTTTCCCTTTTTAAACATGGGGGTTATGTTTCCCCTTTGCCAATCAGTGGGAACTTCACCAGACTGCCACAACTTCTCAGATATGATGGATAGAGGTTTTGCAACCCCATCCACCAGTTCTTTCAGGACCTCCAGATGTATTCCATCAGGTCCCAGGGACTTGTGCACCTTCAGCTTCCTGAGGTGTTCCCGAAGCTGATCCTCACTACCCATGGGTGGCTCTTCATTCTCCCAGTTTTTGCCCTTGTCTTCCGTGACTCTGGGGGTATGGCTTGGAAACTTGCCAGTGAAGACCCAGGCAAAAAAAGCATTGAGTATCTCCTCCTTCTCCATATGCTGGGAAACCAGCTCTCTCATTTCCTTTGGCAGAGGGCCCACATTTTCCCTGATCTTCCTTTTACCCTATATGTACCTATAGAAGCCCTTCTTGTTGCCCTGGATGTCCCTGGCCAGGTTTAATTCTGTCAAGGCCAGGTTTAATTCTGTCAAGGCTTTAGCTTTCCTAACCTGACCCCTGAGTTCTTGGACAGCTTCCCTGTACTCCTCCCAGGCTCCCTGTTCCTGCTTACACCCTCTGTAGGCTTCCTTTTTATGCCCCAGTTTTTCCAGGAGCTGCGTGTTCATCCACACAGGACCCCTGGTGTTTTTACCCTAATTCCTCTTCATTGGGATGCATCACTCCTGAGCTTGGAGGAGAAGGTCCTTGAATACTTGCCAGCTTTCTTGGTCCCCTCTTCCCTCCAGGGCTTCATCCCATGGAACTCTGCCAATCAGTTCCCTGAAGAGGCCAAAGTCTGCTCTCCTGAAGTCCAGGGTATTGAACTTGCTGCACCGTCTCCTCGCCTCCTTAAGGATCTCAAGCTCCACCATTCCCTGGTCACTGCAGCCAAGGCTGCCCTTGAGCACCACATTCCCCACCAGCCCCTCCTGGTTGGTGAGAACAAGGTCCAGTATGGCACCCCTCCTTGTCGGCTCCTCTATCACTTGGAGAAGGAAGTTGTCATTGACACATTCCAGGAACCTCCTGGCTTGCTTGTGCCCTGCGGTCTTGTCCTTCCAACAGATATCGGGGTGGTTGAAGTCCCCCATGAGGACCAGGGTTTGTGACCGTGAGGCTTCTGCTATCTGTCTGTAGAGGGCCTCATCCACTTGCTCGTCCTGGCCAGGTGGCCTGTGGCAAACTGCCACTGCAGTATCGCCTCTCCCTGCCCTCCCTTTAATCCTGACGCATAAACTCTGGGTCAGATCCTCATCCATTCCTGGAATAAGGTCTTGGTCAGCTCCTCATCCATCCCCAGGTGGAGTTCCACAAACTCCAGCTGATCTCTGACACAGAGAACAACACCCCTTCCACATCTCCCCTGCCTGTCCTTCCTAAAGACCCTGTATCCTTCCATTCTGACACTCCAGTCATAGAAGTCGTCCCACTGCTTCTGCACAATGCCAATGAGGTCACAGCCCCTCACGTGTACACATGCCTCTAGCTCCTCTTGTTTATTTCCCATGCTCCGTAAGTTCACACAGAGGCATTTAGGACAGGCCCCTGGTGAAGCTGGCTTGCTGACTGGTGCAGCTGAAACTCCCTTGTTCTGTTCCCTAGGTGCCCTGCTAGTGCCCTGCAATTCCTCTCCAGACTCTGGGCATCTGTTGGCACTGCTGGTTTTGTCCCTTTACCCCTTCCAACCTAGTTTAAAGCCCTCTCGATGAGCCCAGCCAATTCACAGGTGAGAATCCCTTTTCCCCTCTGAGACAGCCGCACACCATCTGTCGTCAGCAGGGACAGTGCCGTATAAACCTCCCCAGGATCAAAAACCCAAAATTCCACCGTTGGCATCAGCCTCTGAGCCGCGTGTCGATCAGGTGTGCCTTCCTGTTCCTTCCAGTGTCCTTCCCTGCCACTGAAGGGATTGAGGAAAACACGGCCTGTGCTCCTGATCCTGCAACCTTTCGACCCAGTGCCCTGAAGTCCCTTTTGAGGGCTCTTAGATTCCTCTCCACAACCTCATCACTGCCCACCTATGTGACCAGTAATGGGTAACAATCCGAGGGTCGTACCAGACCAGGGAGTTTCCTGGTGATGTCCCTAAGCTGGGCCCCAGGGAGGCAGCAGACTTCCCTGGGCGATGGGTCTGGGTGGCACTTTGGGCCCCCAGTTCCCCTCAGAATGGAATCATGTACGATGATGACCCTCCTTTTTAACAGAGCAGTTGTAACGTGTGGGGCTGGCTGAGCCATCCTGGGCAAATCCCTGGATGGGCCTTTCTCTGCCCAACAAGGGCAATTGCCTGGCCCTTGAGTTCCAGAGCCCCATATCTGTTCTGCAGGGGCAACTGGGAAGGGAAGGGAGGGCAGGAGGGGATGCACCTATCTCCCTGAGCCAGGACCTGTTTCCATTCCCCTCCATCTCTTAGGTCCCTTCCGTCTGCCTGGTGGTGAGACAATATAGGACCCACTGCTGGCTGTGGGGCCTCCATCTGCTGCCTTTGCCTCAGGGATGGCAGGTTGGTGGAGCCAAAACCTCTTTCACACTCCCTGAACACTCCTCAGCCTTTCCTCTTCCCGCTTCAGCCCTGCCACTAACTGAGGAGATCATCCTCCCCGGTCACCCCTCACACAGGGGCTGTCTCTGCTGCCCTTGGGTATGAGTGACAGGCTCAGGCACTCCCTGCAGCCAGAGACCTGGGCAGCTGCATCCCTGAGCGGAAGCACCATTTGGGTTGCCATATCCTTCCTGATGATGGCTTTCAGCCCAGTGGACACCGTTGCTGGGCCTTGCCCGCGTGAACCGCCGTCCCACACCCTGGTCCCTCCCGAGTCCCAGGGGCTGCTTCTATCCATGAGGTGGTTGGCTGCCATCACTCCTGTCCCCATCCCCACTGAGGCAGAGCTGCCTCTCCCCAGCTGCTGGCCAGCAGGTCACCCTTCCTGCTCTGGGGCGGGGGCTTCCTCCCTCACCCTCCCTCTCCCTCCACCGCCCCTTTTTTTTTTTTTTTTTTTTAATATTTTCTACTTCCGCCTAGTGAAAGGACAGCTGCAACATCTTAAGCATCTACATCACTTCCAATACATTTGTGTCACAGTAGCAGACGTATTTATCCTAAATTTGAAAGCAAAAGAAAGCACACAATAAGCCTAATCAGTTTTAGAAACCAGTAAAATGCTGTGACTCCAGTATGAAGAGCAGGAACAAGTGCACAATCAAGTACGTGTGTAATGTATGGATAGTCTGTATATACTGTAATAGCAGCAGTAACTATACATAAAGCCCATAATTAAGAGATTTCTATCTTGTAACTGTTCCAAAATGGGTCTCTATAACGGGCTGGAGCACTTCTGCATGGTCACTGCATAGAAGGAAATTGTGTTAAGAAGCCTTCAGTGGAAAAATAACTTAAATAAAATTGCCAGAATTTTAGAAAAAAAAATGATTTGCCTAATCAGTGAGATGTCCTGAAAACATGATATCTCAGAACTGAAAATCTACATAACCATTACTCCATCTTCACCAACATGCTACATTTTGAAGTGAAAACAAAGTTAAATAACTGAAGATATATGGAAAATGGGGAAAAAATGAGATGTTATTAGGCCAAAGTTTCACCATGGGGCACTAACTTGTTGTGTCTAATAAGATAAATGAGAACAGAGCAAGTCTAAAGCACCTGCATAAATTTTTTTGCTATAACACGAGAATGTAGTTAAACTGAAGAAGACAGAGACAAGAAAAACTTGCAGACTAAGAGATATTGAACTGAGCAATCACAGCTAGTAGTTCTGAACATGCCAAGTTAGGGGTTGCAATTTCAGCTTCCAGATGATGACTGAACCATCATATCTCATTTGTACTCTCAATGAATTAATGCCTATGAAAGAAATTACGCTGTTTGCACACCCATCTCAAACACTTCTGCGCCCTCTTTCCCTCACCTCTGCTGCTTGCGTTCACATTCAAACACCGCAAGTGTCCTCAGAGACCTAGTACATACTCAAAGTTCAGGGCAAAGGATGGCTGAAGTGGCTCCTGGCTAATCCTTTTGTTTCTGATGCTGTATAAGTTTCTGTCTCAACATAATTGTCCATAGATCAGTCTTTGGCAGCCATTCTATGGGCCACACTAATGCCCAGAACCTCCACTGAATAGTATGCCTTGTAGAACCCCCCTTCCATACTTCATTGCCATATCATTGCCATGATACTCCATATCACTCACAGCTTCAGCAGTGGTCACAACATTACTAGACAAAATAGCTGGAGAAAGATTATAAGTGAATAGTCCTTCAGCTGTCTGCTAGCAGTGCCCAAGTCCAGACTATGGAAGTAAGGCTTAAGACCTACTCACGTGCACTACAGCCATAGCATCTGCATGAATGGGATGAATTTTCATTGGGACTGAAGATCTTATTCTTAGCAACCCTTTTGTTTAAAGTCAAAGTAAATGGACTCTTGTATCTTCTTTCCGTTTCGAGTGTTGCAGGATGTGTGCTATGGTCAAGAACAACCCCTTCGTTTTGGTAATGCCTAACTCAAAGCATGAAAGTAAATTCAAGTAAATACCCAAACCTTGAAAAGGAAATTCAGAACTCAAGTTTGTTTTCCATGTTCCTTCTACCTACTGCAATAAAAAAATAAGGTCATTATTTAGGCAGAAATACATGTCTTTCCACTCCTGAAATACAATTTTCACCTGCTAAGGACTAAAATTTTTATCATCTTTCATTGAAATGCCAGTAATGCAACAGTAGTTGATGGATGATGCTGATACAAATAAAGATGGACATTCTTTGAAACTTTCAGGTTGTGAATGGGAACTCACACATTGTAGATTAGGGGCTGAATGAAGACCCAAAAATATTGGTAGGCTGGTTATTATTTCCATTACAAAAAAACAGCTGATTAAATATATGTATTATAAGAACTTATCTTGGCATTTACATAATAAAGTGAGAAAGGAAATATGGAGTGTATTGCTTAGGAACACAGAAAAATACTCCAGATAAATATAAATGCAGAAAGGTTGATCACTCACAGCAGACAAAGTTTATTTTGTCATTTCAGCACTGTCTTGTACAACATTCACCCAAGAAGTGAGCAGATGTTGTACAGATTGTAATGACAGCAACACACCCAGAAATGGAAGGAAGCCAATAATAAGATAAGGCCTCTGCATGTTTCATTCACTGACACTCTGCTATAAAATATTCTTTTAAAACAATTTCAAAACAGTACTAAGGCATTTCTAAAAGCTGGTGTGGAAAGAGGCATACGATCAACAGAGAAATAGGATAGGAGCATCTGTTCCTATGTCTTCTACAACTGAAGCTTTTCTGTGTTCTCCATCCAAGAGTTTGCCTTTCATCTAAGAAAAGCCCTCGCTGCCACAGATTCTGTAAGTGTTTTGCCAGTGAGTGAAATGAGGCGTGGATGCTAAAATACTTCTCTTGAATAAGCCTGCGGAGCACCCGTTCCTAATCCCACCAGGCCTGACCCTCCCCCCACCCTGCAAGGTCTTCTGGAACCACTACTGAGGAAAGGTGTTTGAGGAGCCATTAGAGCAACACACTATCACGATAGATGTTCAGATGTGAGTCACATCAGAACACGCATCTGAACATCTACATGAGTAGGCATCCTAGTGACTTCAGATGGTGACACGGAGCAGACATGTACATTCCTCTCCTTTCATGCTACAGTTTGCCTCAGTATCCACCAGTCAGCAGACTTGCACATGGTGTGTCAGTAGTGTACACATACGTGTCATTCGTGTACAGAGGAGAGCCTGTCTGATGTATGACAGGCAAGGGTACATGAATCATCAGAGCTGCACTTGCAATGTAAAATACCTAAATTCTGCTCAGACTCCACCCTGGATTGTGGCACCTCACCTGAGGTTCCTTCTGTATACAGTCCTGTGCTGTCACTTTTACAGCAAAACTGTCTTACATAAAGTGTGAGAAATGGGCTGTAAGGCAGTTGTTTAGTAAGCTTAATTTATATTATGTACAGCTTGACAGGACATAGAAGAATCAAGATGCAATTGTCCAGCTTCATTCTTAAAAGCAGGTAACAAAAGAGAAAACTAAAAAGAGTCTTAGGTGAAACTAGACAATTTTGTACATCAAAAGGAGCAGGAGTTTGCTCCACTTATTTTTGTGAGTGGCTGATTCTGAAGAGTGTAATAACCCTAGCCCTTTCACCTCCAGCAATGTTAAAGCTTGAGATGCTGTCAGGCTTACTAGCTGGCACTGTCAAATATTGTAAGCATTCAAGGACACACTCATGAGAAATTGCTGTGGAGAGACAGCAGCATACACATTCCAGCAGCAGCCAGGCTAGACAGCTCTGCGTTGGTTTACCCTGTGTATGGGTGACTCACACACCCCAGGAAACCATAGAAGTGAAAATACAACAAAGAGCACACATGCCTGTGTAAAGGTGGGTCACAGCACAACAGCATGTGTTTGGAGAGGTCAGAGTCACCCAAAGGGTAAGAGAGATTACTGCAGGAGGAAAAGAAGGGGTTATTAAGCAACAGACCTGCCAAGGATTTGGAGGAAGTGGTCTTTTGGGCTAGCTAAAGGATAAGCAGCAAAGGCCAGGAATTAAAGGTAACGTAAAGGAGGAGACATGTGAGGAGCAGGATCCCACCAGGGACCAGCTTATTCAACACTTTCAGTGAAGACCTAGAAAAGGCAGTAGAGAGGGTGACCTCTAAGCAGGCTACTGAACTCTTTGAAGTAGCAAAATGCATCCCACTGGCAAGGAACTCAGGAAAGACTGTACAAAACTCTACAAAAGTAAGGTCAAATGAGCTTTAGTCTGAATAAACATAAAGAACCTAGGCAAAACTAACCTAAGTCATGTTGACCCCAAACTCACATTGAACGCTGAGCTAGCAGTCAGGGCAGGGAAAGTAGATGACGAGGTCACTGCTGATAGTGTCCTGAAACGATAAGCTCTGCATGCAGCAAAGTCAAAACAGACAATAAAATATTAGGCATCAATAGGAACAGTAATGTGGAAAGACTGAGAGTGCCATTTCTCTCTTATATAAAATGCTGGTTTGCCAAAATAGCAAGTTTTTGTCAATGCAAAGAGGTAGGGCGTCTGCCCTATGAGGAGAGACTCCAAAGGCCAGGGCTTTGCAGGCTGGAGATGAGAAGGCTAGAGACGGTAAGCTAAGGCTTTGAAAGTCTACAAACGCACTGCAAAAGCTGAATGCAAAACTGAACCCTGTGCTCTAAGGAGGGCATTCAATGTCTTTTGTGATCTCTCAAGGTCACTTCTGGCCTGAGTGACTTGGCGACTCCGTGCCTCCACAGGCAGGCCTCCTCCACACCTACCCTTCTCCAGGGATCTCCAACCTTTGTCCTCCTCTCCAGCACATGAACACTTACAACCCCATATATGTCACCTCATTTCTGCATGATTGTTGCCTTGGAAACTAGTACACATTCCATAAATACATGCAAATAATAAAAATTTCACATTAACAAGCATGAAAAGTCTCTTCTAATCAATTTAACAAAGTATGTACCTGTGGTTTCTGTTCTATAACTTATTTTTCATAAATATTCGAGGTCTATACTTAGTCTTGCCATATGCAGTTTCCTAATAGATATAGATTTTTTTTTTTATATATACTCATCATGCTTCAGTGTTCAACCAACCAAATTCCTAATTAAAGTACAAAGAAATCCATAGCGGAACACCCATTATATTGCAAAAGACTTGTCTGGACATTATTACAGTGCTAGATTTTGCAAGTTCCTTTGTAAAAGAACAGGAAACATTCCCTTTAAAATACTGCATTCAGTGGTTTTGGCTTTGCAAAATGGATGTGATAAACAAGTTCGAAGACATGTCAGTCAGATGCAAAGTGCTGTACCCTGGTGGGCAAGAAAAGAAGCAACCTGGACAACAGCAATGCTCAATCCTTTTTTTTTTTTTTTTCAGTAAGCTTAATTCCATTTGAAAGAGCTTTTTTCCACTCATTAGCCAAGGCCATCTTCACAAGTATCCTTTGTCCTCGGTGTCTGTATTATTTCCTCTGAACTGATGAGGGCCTACTTGTTAAAGGGTCTTTTTTATTTTTCACATAACATCTTGTTATTAACTCAACCCAGGGGATGATGGATGAGCAATAGCTGTTTCCTATTTAGGGTTCCAGCACCGATGGACTTCTTTAAATTTCAACTGACCAGTTAGCAAAGCACAGACAACTCTTTATGCCTTCAAAATTATCAGAAGCCAAATCTTTAAGAATAAAAATCCACAGTGCTCTTTAAGGTTTTAGGAGATATCAGAGCAGTCCCAGCAATGTCACAGGCAAGTGTCAACTGAACTACCCTGACTGGGACATGCATAAAGTACACCACTCCTTTCTCATCATGCCTCTGTGCCTACATCTGTTGTCATTTGGAGGAGTTTAAATAGCTGATTCTGATTATTTGTGATTATTTTATTCTGCTTATTCATCTTCACATCATAGCATTCTTTTACTATACTATTCCATTCTCTATAAAAGGCCTGCATTTTTAAAGTTAGGGTAATAACTATTTTTGGATAGGCCTATTAGATTTAGGGTTTTTGAGAAAGGAGCACTGGTTTCCCATCTGAACAGGTAAGTTGCAGATGTTTAAGTTGCTCTCAGCTGAGCGGAAGTGAGTACGTCCCGTGATGCACCAGGTAATGGTCCTAGCTGAGCTACAGTGCACTTCGCTCCACCTCCCAGTAAATCCTTTCAATATTTGCGAAGTCTGTGGCACAGCAGCCTTAATTTCGTTCCATATTTGTCCAGCACGAAGTGTGAGAAGTTCATGTGCTACGCCAAGGTTCACAGATATTACCGTAAAGCAAACAGGCTACCTGCTGTCACCATCAATAAAAGAGGCAGTTTCTTTTTCTTACGACTTTCTACAAGCCCGATTGATCCCCTGCAAGTCCCCTTTAAGAACACAAATATGATTTATCTATTTTTCCTCAACTCTCTTGCTCAACCTTGAGTGCCTTCTGCTTTGCCTGGTAACAAATCACCATTCCTGACCCGCAGGAAGATCCCTATCTTTTTTTGACGACAGCAAGCTATGGTTTGTGTTTCCTTTTTTTTTTTTTTTGAGTTCAAGACCCTCAAAAGAAGCAACCTGCAGTATGTGGGAAGTGAGAAAAGAAGGGGCAAGTACGCTAAGAACAATGGTTTTCCTCCTACTTTCTGCTAATCTTACCTGATATGATCTGGAGTTTCTGAACACCTGCTGCACCATAGGTTTCAGCCCATGGAAAAGTGTGGGTTCTGTTGACATAAATTTCATGTAACTATGTACTAGGAGAAGCTCGTTATAGGGACATAACAGCTTAACATCTTCACTGAATTGCTAATCTGACATCTGTCCTACATTCAGTATGACCCTATATATCTGGTTATTCAATCTTAATTGGGGACAAAGTTGTTCCGTTTTTTCGAAAGGCATTATAAATACCAGTAGCCTAATTATAGTTACAGCTGAGACCCCCACCAAGATCACAGCGAGTTGCCCATTTTGCTGCCCTCAGAGCCCTCCACACCACCTCTCAGCTCATCACTGCCCTTCCTGGCACCCTCAGTTCCTGCTAGCCCCTCTCAGCCATCCTCCTTCTAGCACTTAATGGGTCATTTTTCTTCAATTGCTGGGAAACTTGAGCTGGTTCATGTTGCTTTCAAAAGACTTTGAAAGTGGCCAAGCATCCATGCTGATGTGAACAAGGGAAATATTTTAATCGTTCAGGGAGTTTGAACCCCATGTGAAATGTCACCACAGAAATTCCTATTATGTTTAATCAGCAGTGTAGTTCTTCAGTCTACTTTCACAAATATTTTAGTATTCTAATTCAACAGGGGTTTGCTTTACTTCTTTGGTTCGCTTCATACTTATACTTTATACGTATGTGTATACAAAATTAAGGCATTCTGTACTGGATATTCCCTATATTTGGATTTTCTGTATTTTAGCTGCCTTCTACACATTCAAACAAACCAATCACATTGACCTAGAGAAACAAATATGGTTTGGTTTGCTTTTCTCTCCTTTTTTCTGGCATTAGGGTACACATCCTGGCACACAGAGCCTATAAAAAAGAATGGTAAGTCAATATCATCACATGGACTGATGATATTTTGCAAAACCACCAAGTTTGCAATGAGTTTTAAATTAGGAAGTTCATCATCATTTATTTCCCTGTGAAAAGTCAGTTCACTATGCCTCATTTTCATCTCCTTAATACTCCAACAAGTATTAAGAAGTACTAACAGCACTGACAGTATTAACAAGTCCAGAAGTCCAGGAGCTCCTAGCCAACCTTTCCAACAGATGTGTTAAGCAGTTTAAGGAAAAACTGTTTACAACATATAATAAATATAAAGTTCCCTTGCAGACAGTGAATGAAAATATTATGCTTCAACTTCACACTGTCTGCAGATCATGTTGCCTTGAGAGCTTATTCATTCACTACAGCATATTTCATGTAAAAGCATGTGCTGCTGTTATCGCAGCATTGACTAAGGCTGAGGTGAGGGTTTCAAATTATGACCCTGACATCATGCTTGGCTCACAATGCTAACACGTGCCTCAGTGAGATTACTGGTGCACTTACAAAGCACACTTTGGTGTTCAGCAGGCTCTTAATTAAGCTCTCTGCTCAGAAGCACACCAACACAGGGAGGAAGTTCACTTCAGACCATGGGAACATTGTGTTTTATCCAGGTTGGGACTGCGTTCTGGAGCATGGCTTCAACCAGCCTTCACCCAGCACTCACAGGCATCAGGGAACATTAACCTTTTGTGGACTGTAAACCCAAACGGTGTACACATGTCTTCCAAAGTATTCATCTGGCTGGCAGGCTGGAAAATGCCATTATGTTTAGATCATTGGCACTGATCTCATACAATCTAGGTATTTACTGTCAGTTTGGGTTAATTCTTCTCCTGACTGATTTGTGGATTTCACCTTCACAACATTTTGCCTACAGCCATGCTGTTAGTTATGAAATACCTCTTTTCTGGGTAGTTGGTCCAGTTCACAAAGGCTCTCAGAGAAGGGAAAACAGAATCATAAGAAATGAAGAGTAATTAACTCTGAAGACAGTTTTATATCTTAATATTTGTCTTGGAGGTTCTCCTTCTGAAATTATTTTCCAATTTATTATTTGATTAGCATGAAACACTTCATGGAAGCACAGAACATAACTGTTCTTGTACATAAACAAGAACCAAGAGTAACATAAGAGATGACAAAATAATAATTGAAAGAAGACTGAAGTACTATCCTTCAGCCAAAGAGCCAAAAATGAGAACAGAAGACCTAGTGGATGCCCAGTTAATCGGCATGCACCTCTATGGTGACCTTCTAGTTGCAAAACAGGGACGTAGGAATCAAACTTGTAGGAGCATCATGAAGTCTGTAAGTGATAACATGTAGTCAGATGGAAAATGTTACGTAATTATTAATTGTTACTGGTAGCATTACATATAGCTCAGAACAATACTTCAGCAAGCCAGTGGCATTTAACAGCATGCCCTGAAAAATATGCCTATTGAAATGTTTCCCTCTCTTTAAAAAATATCGCTGGTGCCTGCAAAACGGAACACCACGTTGGAATATGTTACCCACATCTCTGAGGACAACCTGAGCTGTATGAAGTAAGAATGAACAAAATAATTACAAGAAAAAAAGAAGCAACGAAACTTACAAGGCCCTCAAAACATAATGATGGGGTTTTTAGGAGTGAAGGAAGGCAAGATCAGAAAAGAGAAAATTTAAAACGATATATATTTTTGCCTTATGTAATTTTATTGTCTCTGATAATAAAAAACTAGCAAGTTTCAAAATACAAAGCCATGAAAAAGGTTGTATGTAAAGTCCTTGTAAACAGACGTAATACTTATGAGCAATTGCACACGACAACTTGTCCCATGAGATTTGCAATCAACTTTCTCAATTAAATTAGTCCAGCCTTTGAATTTTCACTATTTTATCACTAGATGCATTCAAAACTTTCATCCATGTTCGCATACATGACCCAGGCTCTTGATGTTCAAGATCTTGCAAATTCATTCCTCCAGGAGGAGAACTGGATGATGAACTAGGTATAGTTGTAATCTTATTTATTTGAAAAGAAGTTGTACAATGTAGATCTTCCTGCAGGGCCCTAGAAATCCAAAACTAGAAAGCGATTTCTTTATGCAGAGTCTCAAGTGTTTTTCTGGCTGGTACCATGCCCAAAACTCTCAGCTTTTACTCACTGGCTTCTGCTCTCTGCACTTTTGTGGTGTTTCCACATCTTTTGACTGTGCCTGCCTCTCCCAGACACACATAAACATGTACCTATGTGTACCTCCATATAAGCTTTCTGTGACGGTGCCGAACATATGCGTTCAGACCCAAAACCTTGCAGATGCCCGGATGATTTTCCTTCCCAGTCTCCACACAATCTGTGTGCAAGACAGTTGCTTCACCTGCTGCAGCTGTTTACTTCAGACAGGAGCTTGGTTTTCCTTTCACCTGGATTCAGAAGCAGGGTAAGTACTGTAAGGTGCCACAGCGATGTGTGAGAAGCGGAGTGGGAGTACCAGGAAGGTGAGAAAAAGGCATATCTGGGCAATGCTCGCTGCAGCATGGCGAGGAGCAGGGGTGGGGATGCAGACGAGACCTGCTCCTGCTCTACACGCCAGCTGGGCTGCAACACAGACATGCACAGAAGTAGGTGACACACGTGCATATTGCAGGCACACACATTCATCTAAGTTTTCTTCTACTGGCTATTTATGAATTACACAGCCCTCTGGAAAAAATTCCGGTGCATGATTTATATGCAAAGTGTTTTTATCATACAGCAGTCTCATTTGCAACCTGTCTGTTGTGTCACCTCTACTTCCTCTTGTTCTCTGCATTATTGGAGTGTGTGGGGTGCATGCTTTATTGGGTGTATAAACCTGGTGCGATTAGATGGTAGAACATGTAAACACAGGATAACAACAGTTTGCACGAAGCTGGCATAGCAAATACCTGTTGGAAATCAATGAGGGTGCTAGACAGCTCTCATATGCTTTGAGCTATTCTGATTTTGTACATCATTAAGATGCTTGCCTGACCAATGGAGCAATTCTGAATCCAGACAAGTCCCTAAGCATAATTAAATAGTTATGCGGAACTCCTGTTTGTTAACAAAACTTTGTTATAGCAACTAGATTAACTGAAGCAGCACTTCAAGGCCAGATGTATTGCACTGGATTTCTTGTAACTAATCTTACCTTTAACTGACTGTCAGTTATACTCAGCATTGCTTATAAAGTTATGTAGTTTCTCCTCAAAACATTACAAAAATTAAAAAAAAAAAAAAAAAGAAAAAAAAAAAGAAAGATGAGGTATTATTTGGCTTATCTAACAAAGCAACAAAGCTGCTGTAACCTGAGCAACAATCAAACTACATGGACCTTATCTGAAGTGAAAGGAAGAACAAAATCCACCAAGTACAGCCAATTTCTTTTAAAGAAAAAAATTACCTCAGTGTATTACTATTCTCATCCTGTGATACAGCCTTAGTTTTATGAATATGGCAGAAGCTGGTTAGCAAAGCCAAAAGAAAAATACCTTAACACTTAATAGGATCGATTTCCTAAGGGAGCTGAGGAAAACAGGATATAGCCCCTCCATTGGCACTTCCTTATTCCCATGCACATTGCAAATCTGCAGGACAAGACAGGAGGAAGGCTGAATTGCTGCAAAACCCCTGTCAACAATGCAGTTGCATTCCCATCACTCCTAGCCTTGACCACATCCCCTCGGCTGCCAGGGCACCACGCAGTGTGTTATACAGCTCGCTGAACTACATGCGTTAAAAATTCTACTCAAGAGGTAGAATGGCAAACAAACGAATGCAAAGACTGATTTTTCACATGCAGTCCCACAAACACGTAGTAGCTGCATTATTCATACAACTACTTAGCATCAAAAGTGGTTAAAACTGGGCAATGATGCTATCCTCAGAAAACAAAGAACGGACCACTTTCAGTGATGAGAAAACCATGCTGCACCTGGTGACTCTTTACCTGTGTTGCTCTAGAGAGCTGGATTTCATCTGTTATGAATCTTCAGATTCCTTATTTCACTTCATATTACCTTGGCATCAACTGAGCTACCTTTCCTGACATTACAAACCACAACATTCAGAAAAAGGTGGTTTTACTTAATGCATTTATTGCTACCTTCAGTAGTAGGAAATTTTCACATTACTACCCATGAGTCATTAGTAATCAGATGAGTTTAACACCTACACAAAACATTGATTACCTCCCCTGAGTTTATTCTCTCCCCCTGCTGATCTTGCTAGCACTGGCTGTACTTATTATACTCTCTCTAACAGATCTCCCCAGTGGTTGCTTCCACCCCATCAAGCTATCCGAGTCGATAGAGACAACACCTTTTGCAAACCCAGACACCCCCAGACCTTAGGAGGAATTAGTCTGCATTGCAAAATGACATGCATTTCAAAGCAGACAAAAGGAGGGAGGTGGGACAAGGTGAGGAGAGACGAGAAGACTCCTCTAGCTCTTTCATAGCCCTCCTTCTTCCTCTCTCCAAACAGAACCAGAAATCCTGGAGTACATGGGGAACAGAGATTATGCCTTGGCAATGGTAGAAGTTATGCACTGAGGTCTATGGGGGCATGATTCCATGCCATCATTCACCTGGATGAATCCTATTACCTAGGATCAGACATCAGTCCTGTGCCTAAAAGGACCACCTGTCCATAAGCCAGCAATATTTGCTGAACACAGTGTGTTCACGAGTACTTCAGACAGAAACACACTCACGGAGGGCAGGACCCCTCAGTTCTTTCTTGGTATTGATATGAAGAATGGTACCGCGACACTTTTGGCATGTGTCCGCATATTTCTGTCCCACACGGCACACGGCACCTCACTGTGTTGTGGCATGGGTGGTCAATGACATTAGTTTACTCTTAGTTCCTCCCTGGGGTAAATTAACTAGCTTTTTTCTAATATGAAGTCCACACATTGCTGTGAAATGTGACCAGGACAGTGACCTGCTTAAGTGGATACATTTTGCATTTTACAAAGATAAGGTATCAGGAAAGCAGTGAAGGAAGGCAGCCTAGTCAGCATACTCGACAGTAGTGACAGCCCATGGACACAGTCCAGAAAACCATGCATACAGGGTGGTTTCAGGTCCAGCAAAAATACAAAAATGAGGAAACAGAATGCAGCTGAAGTAGCATCCCCCAATCATCCCAAAAGATTTTTTGAAACGTCCACAGGACCCCATGCAGGTATCGTGTCTGAGCTACATGCAATATTATTAATGCACCCAGTTCATTCCCCTCCTCCCACTGTGGATATGCTCCTTAAGGGACAAATACCACTGACTGGCCCTTAGGAAAAAGTAAGTTTTCCTGCAAGGAAAGTGGAATGGTATAGCTTTAGGTTGTCAGTCGCTTGATGGTACGGCTTACATAGTGCTTCAGTATATTTACCAGGGCTATAGCCCCCACTGGATAACATAGGAATGGTAAAAATGAGAGATAACCTTCAATGGGCAAATGCAGTCAAAATAAAACCTTGGAATCTGGGTTTTCATCATGCTTTACCTATGCACTTTTGTATCCACAAATAACTACGATGTAATTCCTATAATTTAAATGTCTGAGTACTTTGCCTGCAGGCACAATCACATATTTAGATGTCTAGCTGATGTCAAGCTCCTACAGTTCCTGATGCCCACATTTGCTGCTGTAAAAATAGAAACCATTGTTTTAATCTGTCTCTTTAAGTGTGCTTCCTCAATGAAAGGTAACATCTGTTTGTAGTATGTGCCACTGTCAGACAAATAGAGAGGTCACAGACAGATCTGCACCCATTTCTGCAGATTGAGACAGAACATGAACCCTTGAAAGACTCTATTGCCTTCACAATTAATTTCTTCTCTTTCCTTGGTAAGAACAGTTTTAGCTACAGACTGTCTGCACAAATTTCAAAGGATTTGAGACAGTATTCAGAGGAGATTTGAAGCAGGAAAGGACATAGTCTTCATTTCTTAGCCTATGCCCAGGGCTCACTGGCGTCGTGAAACAGTTCACTGAGCATTTCCCTCATCTCCTAAATAAGTATTAATTGGCCCAACCGTTCACTAAATATGTTTTAATTGAACAACAGCTAAGCAAGAGCACAGGAGATGGACTTGATGATCCTCTTGGGTCCCTTCCAAATCAGAATATTCTAACTGCTCAGTGAACAGAAAACTGTGTTATTATGTCAGGAACAGGTCATGAGGAGTCCTTTAAAGAGAAGCTGGCTTAATTATTTGTCTCAGAAGAAAATATTTTTTCTGTCGCATGCTGTCCTTCATTGACTTCATGGTTTCCTATTGATCTTCCATTTCAACCTATTTTTGATCTGCTTTTTCTTGAACATCCTCATTTCAGGTCCTTTTCTTCCATTAAACATAGGGTGGACTAGAAAAGAAATGAAAGGGAGGTAGGACATGGGTGTTTGAGGTGGCGAGACAGTAGTCCCCAGCAGGAACATGAGGAGCAAGAGGAAACCAAGTTCCCATCAGGAAGTTCATTTAGCTGTGGCTGAAGAATATGCAAAGCCTGGGACAGCAACTTCACTAACTCAGTTCAGCTCAGTTTTCCCAATCTGAAAGCTGGAACAGCAGAAGTTGCAACTGGGAAAAGTCAGTGTCAGTTTGAGAGAGAGAGCCTTGCTGTCTACAGCAGCCCAGGGGGCATGATCTCACAGCTGACGAAGAAGAACCAGAGAAGGTTCTGCAGGGAAACCTGTGCTAGAAAACTGTGCCGTCATAAAGAGGATAGGCTGTAAAATGTTCAGGTGCCAAGTCTTGTAAGGGTCATGGTTCTGCACAGAAAGAGCAGCATGAGGCCCAACATAAAAACAAGCCAGGGTCCAGAAGAGCAGCAGCCCCAAGTGTTATCTCAAGAAGGATTCTAAGAGCTGCAGTAACATTGGGGGGGGGGGCCCAAGGATGCAGCTACCACAGGTGGAAAAGCTGGGAAGCATCTCTCGGCAGGGGATGCAGGACAGCGGCAGCTCAGTCAGAACAGCTGCTGTTTCAAACATCCCAGGTTAGCCCAGTGAGCACCAGCTGAGGGAGAGAAGTCACCCAGCTCTGCAACACACACTGCGCAGTCCAATGAACTTAAACTTCATACAAATGTGCCCACACTAGGCTGCATTCACATGGCCACCTGATTTTCTGTGGGCTTTTGTGGAGAAGCCTGCCAGCAGCAGCTCCAGGAGCTTCCAAACCACCATTGGATTGCACACAGATGTAACCAAATTCCATAAGGGATTACACGTCTGGGCGAAAACTACAGACATTGTCATCTACACTGCCTACACAGCAACTTTTGGTATCGACACAGTAAGGCCAAGGCCACTGGAGGTTTGGAAAACGGTGGCAGATGTACTACTTGATGTATCACTTGAAAATGACTCTTTAATTATAATTAATTACATTAATGAACAGGGTGAAAGAGTAATAAGCCCAGACAGATAGGTGCGAGAATGCAGTTAGAATGGACACCTAGAATGGAATTTATTTCTAATTACTTCAGGGTGGAGTTCTTAATTAAGTTATGAATTGGATGTGAATATCAAATGTTGGCAAAAATAGAATCTTCAAAATAACTTTCAGGGAAGCTGCGAGTAATTAAAAGCAGCTGTGAGAATTTCAGACACAGCTATTGAAACAGTGCCCATACATTTCTGAGAGCTGGAAAAGGGGAGAAAACAAGAAATCTGTAAACTCTAACTCACATCAGGGAAGTGACAGGAGCAGAAATAATAGCTTCATCAGCATGTCCTAAACAGATGTGATTGCAGAGAATACCATTAATCGGGGTTTCCCAGTCTGACCTTGTGTTGCGGTAGGTGACGTGCAAACCACGCTTGGGTCCTGCTGTGTGGTGCAGTTCCTGGCTGCAAGCCCCACAGCAAAGCTAGCACATCAGGAGGGAAAGGAAGTCTGTACCCCAACCTAAGCTGTGAAATTAACAGCACGCAGTGCAGACTTGCCAGCTGGCAAGATACAAAGAGCAGCAACCCTTTTGCCACCTTCAGGCAACCCTGATTTCAGCCTCCTGTAACAGCTCCTGCCTACCACAGGCTGATCGCACAGCGACTTGTCCTTGGGCTTTGCAGGGCACCTCTGCAAGTCCTTCTATGGAGAGACCGACCCTGTGCAAGGATGTGGCAATGCTAAAGAGCCAGACCCCAAAGAGGAGCATCCTTCCCCAAAGATGACCAGGAAAGCCGGGTGCATGTGGCTGAGTGCCTGGAGTGCAGGGCACTGAGCCTGTATCACCCTGCTGTTTAGTGACTGAGAGCTACTGCTCCACCACCCTGTCCCTCAGGAAAGCTGACTTGCTCAGCCTCTGAATTGGCCATGTAGGTTTTCAGGCAGTGGGGAACTACTGGGGAATTGGATGCTTGCTCCTGAGCTCTCCAATGCACCTGGGCAGGCCTAACTCCTTTTCACAGTCTCTTACAGGTTTATCATATAGTGAAAATGAGATGCAGAAAAAAAAAATAATCAAACTGAGGTGTAAAGATTTGTGGAAGGGAAGGGGAGACTCAAACCTTGTGGAAATATTATTTCTTATGCCTGTAATGTATTCACCTTCAGTCCTCAAAGACACCCACTGCACTTTTCCTGAATTAAGAAAGAGGCAGACAAAAGAATTCAGGCATAGTAGTGAAATATCGGATGTGGGTAACATCCCATAACATGCAGCACCCAGTAACAACAAGAAGAATGACGTGATTTCCTCCTTCAGGACAGCCGGTACCATGGGTGCTTATGAAGACATGGCCCCTGTGGAAAACCAAACCCTGCACAGGATTAAGAGGCAGCAAGAGAGAAGGGGAAGAAAGAGACTGCGGGGAAAGACTCTGAAAGTGCTTGAAGGGGTGACTAATAGACATGGCCAGGGATAATAAAACACAGTTTTCAGAAAATCAAATATTTTCATAAACATCGACCACAGTGAGAGAGAAGGTAATTTTGTGCCTGGGGAAATGCAGATTTGCAGGCAATCCAATTCACGTGAGAAAAAAGGGCACAAAAGATGCGAATGGCAACTGCTGAGAGAAAACAATTCCTCTTAGGAGGTGTCATTTAATTTTTGAATTTACTTGAATGTGTTGGTCCACTTTCAACAGACTAAACTGAAGCATTTTAATTATGAATCATTTTTTTCAGAACTTTTTGTTCCACAACAAACATTTTTTCCTTTGTTTGGTATGGAAATGCATTTCTGCTTCATACAGGACAGAAATTTTGACTTTAACTGTTTTATGCAGACTTCAAAGTCAGATTTTCAACAGCAACTTCACAGGGGACCCTAAGGGTATGGGTTAATATGAGCATATGTGCCAGCAGAAAGAAAAGAGCAGCACCGGGTCTTGGAGGTGGGGCACACACTAAGCAGCCAGGCATTGGAATGCTGGGGTACAGCAGGGCTCCCTTATCCAGAGAAGCATTATTGGGACTTTGGCATTATTCTTAGAGAATTTTTAGTGATATTTGAGCTCCTGAACATTTATGTTCTGTTAAGTGGATGAGGAGGGCTGGAAGCAGCTCACAGGGCAGCACAGCGGGAGAAGGGGCCACAGTCCTCCCACACCCTGGGATGCTCCCTGTTTTGAGGCTCTTGGCATTTATGAGATGGATACCTGGTCCCGGATGTGAAGCAGAAAGAGCCGTTGGGGTAGATAGGTACCCACGCATCCTTCAGGGATGTGGATACAGCAGAGATTTTACAGGAGCAAGGTAAGGACATGCACACCTTCGTTACACTGAGAGGGGAAAACGACATACATGTTCCTAATACCTCTGTTTACAGCTATTTGATGCAAGCTCATGAACAGTGGTATTCCCACATTATTACATCAAAGGCTGGCCTAAAAATAGGCTGCCTGAACTTTGTACAGCATGAGGAAGTCCTGTGACTCCCTGTCTGAAGTCAGTCCCAGCAGCTGTATGCACCAGTCTGATCCTGAAATGCCCAGCCCTGAAATGGATCTTCGTGGGAAACCTTCTGCATATTATATACGACCCATCTCTTGAAATTTGGTTAAGCAACTTGTTATGTCCATGTACATATTTGAGAATATCCAGAAACCCACGTGTCTGAAAATGTCGGGCTACAATGTACCCTTTCAAAGAAAGGTATGCAACTCTGTCACTCCTGGGGCTTCACATCACAAACCACCCAGCACAATGTTAATTTAGCCTTTGGCAAGCTCCATGCTCCCTTCCCCAGCTGGATAAGTGTACCCCAAAATAGGCCTTGCTAGAAAGAACACTGAAATTAGCTTTCATCACTATTTATATAAAGTACCTGGGTCATTGACATTGCAAACTGTGAGTAATGGCACCTCACGTGATGTGTGACTGAATACCTTCTCCAGTAATTACTCAGGCTCCTTTTTTGATTGATGTCCTGTATTTCACTCGGCCTCTTGAATGAGCAGATCATACATCTTTTGCCACATTTCTTTTCTACTGGAACAAGCATCCATGTCTATCAGGGCTAAAGAGAGGATATGAAGAAGAAAAAATTATAGAGCAGTTTGCTGCTGCTGCAAGAAAATAACATCGCTTCTAACATCAGCAGTTCTGTTCAGTACAAAAAAAGCACAAAGCCAGAAGCACTCATTATCTGGCTACCTGGAGAAAGCCAGAAGTGAGCAAGAATGAATGACAGTCAGGGTAACGGCGGGTGGTAAAAAGCTCATCGAGTAGGACAGATATACTTCAACAAGTAAAGAGTGGTTTCATCCACAGAAACGTCATGAACATTGTAATTAACTGATTCTTGAGCTTTTACGATGCCTGGTCTTAAGATCTGTCCCTGAGACAAGCATAGGCACTGAAGTCCTACCTAGCAAGCAGGTCTCCATTTTTTCTTGGTGAGACATGGGAAGGCAGCAGCAGTCTCAGTGATACTGATCTTTCGATGCTACAGGGCAAAGCATCTCCCCGCTTCAGGCCAGCCATGACAGCATAATTGCCCAGTCACTCCAATGTCATCACCTCCCCCGTCTTACAGCTTTGTCATCACAAAGTCTAGATCTTTGCTCTCTGCCAACCAACACAACCACACAAAAAAAAAAAAAAAAAAAAAAAAAAAAAAAGCAGCAGCAGCATTTCTACTGTAATATCTTACCATTCAGAAACATGTGTTTCCTCTTGTTTGACTTTCAGCATATGCCAGCACAATTACATCAGGCTGCATCAGCTGTATAAACTGACATGAAGTTGTGTAAGACAAAATGCCTCATGCAATTTGCTGCATCATCCAGGGAATCAGAAGACAAAAAAAAAAAACCCACTGCTAGGTCATTCTTGGGGGGAGGGTTTTGGTTTGGTTTGGGTTTGGTTTTTTCATCTTGTGTTAAAGCTACTTTCAGATCTTTAGTCAGGAAAGCAAATAACTCTTAAGCAGCCCTTTTAAGCCACCATAGCCTATGTGTCATCTTTATTAAAGCTGTCACTGTCTCTTCAGGTGGTCCATTCCTGCAAAACAGCAACCCTTCTGTAACAAGTTGCATTTTTCACCACTCATAATCTGGACTCCACTCTGGGGCTGATTCTGTCACTCTTATTCACACTGAGTAATATTCCTGACTCAAGAGGCAACACCCCCAAATCTGACTGTACAATTCCATTACAGTATTGGATGACTGGATCTCAGCAGTACAGTAGTAACGTGTTATGGGTTATGTCACATACACATCTATCCCATATGCTCTTCCCACCTTACTTCAGGACCATATACAGCCATTGTATAAACAAGTGAGCCACCCAGCTTCTCTTAGATCCTGGGGGCTCATGCCCTTGCTAATATTTAAGGCAGAGCCAAGATTTTATTTTATATTGCTACTCTGCAAAAATTATTAATTTCGTTGTATGCAATTTGCCAGAACCCAACAAAGTATATTTCCCAAACCAGCAGAAGCAGAATGCAGGCACATTTTCACATGAAATGCTGTTTATCAGATGTACAGTTATTTTTTCTCCTTGAGAACTAGGTATTCAAAACCAATTTCAGAACTAAAATGATCATAACCATCTTTGCATTCATTACTTATTTTCTAAACTAAAATCTAACAAGTTCCAGCAAGACAATATGAAATTATTAACATTTCATCATGTGTTTTATTCAAGAGCAGCAGAGAAATTTCCATTCTTCTTCGCGTAGCAAAGACCATAGCTGGCACATCCCACCCAGGCTGATTTTACTTCCAAGGAGAATGCAATCCTTTTCCCTGCCAAGGTGAAGTCTCTTTTGCACCATGCCAGAAATGGATGGAAAACATCTTCACATGAACATTTCACTCTCTTCTCACTGTTATTAGCACATAAATGTGGCTTTCTATTTGTCAGAGAGAACCACCATACCAGTTTTTCTTCAAGGCAGGTTATTCTGCTTATAGCCAAAAAAAGGTGTCTGCCAATGGGATGGCAAAATGGGCTGTCATGTAGCCTCCATGAAATGATTTAGAACATTCCATCCAGGTCCAGCAGAAAGCTACCTATCTTAAAAAGTTTGCTCACTTTTCAACAGCAGTGGCAAGAGTGCTGAAGGCAATATGCCCGGAAATTATTCTTCTGGGAACAAACTTCAAAATACTTCAGAATGGTTCTGTGGGCCATGTGCCTGTCTATGTCTTATCTACCTTGAAAAATACTCTGAAAACTTTGGCTTTTCCAGATTGCTGTTCACTAGCTTCTGTTCTGTGACAGCACTTGTGCTCAGTGACTTTCTCAAGCTGCTGTCACTCCTTGGAGCAACCTTTGAGCCATGACTTGGATTTCTAATTCTGGAGTTCAAGTTTCCTCCTTAGAGCCTCCCCTCTCCAAGGCCAAGCCAATCTTTCAGTTCTGGCTATGTGTCTGGTGGGCAGCCTCTCCCAGGAGGAAGGAGGGTGCTGGTATAATTTGTCAGACAGGGGATGTAGAGCTCTTGCTTAGAGGTAGACGCTGCTTCTGCTTATTGATGTATCTGATCCTTGCAGGAGTCTTAATTTCTTTGACTCCTGTTCCTCACTGGTGTCTCTGCTTCAGCTGAATGTATGGCCATTGCTAACTCAGGGTTTGAGCTTCTCTGTAGTGGTCTCTCTGCTTCCTGATCCTGAGCTAGTGACTGCTGGCCTTCATAAAGGCTACAGAATGTTAAAATATTAAAATACACATGAAAGCCAGAGTTAATAAGCTGTTCTGTAGCAGGCGAACAAGCAAAGTCTGCTTTGCAGTGCATTTTGTGACATCACTGGGGTCTTAAGGGTCTAACTGGTGACAGGTCAGACTCAAGCTTTTGCCATGGCTGCAGTGCTTGCTGTCATCTGTCATTGCCTGCTAAGGGTTAATTAAGCTCACTCTGACGTATTCCTCTCAGTTTGAGTAACAGTATGGTCTTCTCTCCTTCGTCCACTGCCACCTTTCACCAAACACTCATATTTTCTAATTTCTCCAACAGCACTACCAATCTTTCACATCATTAGCTGACTTACAGGTAGGTGACCAAGTGATTAACAGGGGATGGATGGCACGCACAGGTTGCAACCACAAAAGCCTCATTTCCTTATGAGAGCAGGATAAAAAACACTAGACACACTCATGGTAGAATCCTGTGAAACAGGCAGAAAAGAACAAACCCACTTCACCAATGTCATAAAACAGTAATAAAATCATTACATGGCTCCTACAGAGATCATATGTGAAAAATGCTTTCCTTCCCAAACAAGGCCTAGGTTCACCATTGGAAGATAAAGTATGGCAGGACTATTTCTAGTGCCCTTTTTTATCGAATGATTAAATTCATAATCTTACTACAGCCATTTATAAAACCTTAGCACAGGCACAAATTCAGTGAATGTGTGTGTAAAATGAAAATATGAGTGCGAAGTCTATGAGAACGTGGGGGTTTTGCACATCAGAAGCAGCATCTTCAGACAATTTAAAAATACACCTTTTTTCCCTGTGAAAAATGAGATTTTTGGTTATGTACTTGGGCACTTTGACTCTCCAGGTTGAACTGCACCACTTCAGAATGGCACTCCACTTACTGAGCATGCAATTATTTGGAAACCATTTTCCAAGCAGAAAACTTTATGCTTGTTTTATTAATCTGTCACCTTTTTTCTACTTAAAATTCAAGCTCTTCCAGCCTATGAGCATTGGTTTTTTAGTGTCTGCACAATGCTTGACACAAAAGGGCTCAGGTTGCAGCAATCTGTATGGTACAAGTGTGAAAAGAGCAATTGAGTGTAATGAGAAATAATAACTGTAGCAGAACTGGTATTTTATAGGAAAATAACATGGCTGAACATTCAAACTACTAATATCACCAGAAAGGAGGGCAGGTCAGCCACAGTGGTGGATCCTGCATCTTTCCAGTTCAAAACTTTCCCTAATAACTTGCGTGTCACCGTCCTACTCGGTGTTTGAGTTGCCAAAACCACAAGCATGGCAGCAATCAATCACAGGCTTTTTCAAGGACAGGATCAGAGCTCAAAATGATCCTATGAAACAGGTGACGTAGTTTGATATCAACATGATAAAATTCAACAAAGAGAACTGCAAAGGGCTGCAGTTGAAGCAAAATGAAATGTACAAGTTTGAGAGAGGAAATACCTGGCTGGGCAGCAGTACACTGATAAAGGGACAGGAGTTACAGAGGTTTGAGTTTAAACACGCAAAGTTAGTCATCAGCTAGCATACCTACAGTGAGAACTACCAGGAAAAAATATAGGTTTGAGTTAGAGCAAGAAAAACTAGAAAAAGGGTCTTTTAATCTGTAATAGTAATGAAACACAGTGACTAAGACAGCTCCAGTAAAGGGTTGAACAAGTTAGACATCTGTCAGGTTAGAGATCAACCTGGATGAACTCTGGTTTTTTTTCCTAGCCCTGTGCTTTTATGATTCAATAGAGTTCTTCCAGCTAGGGAAATTTATTGCTGTGTGAGCTGCAATTTGGAGGGCACGGCCTGGCAAAACCACTGTTTTTTATTCCTTGCTTCACAAGTGAGCCCAAGACACAGTGAGGAGGCTACACCATAGAACCCTGCCGCTTATATCTCCTCACTTGGCATGGCTAGGAACTTCCACTTTCCCACATTTGGAAACTGAACTCTTTCCAGCTGGTACTTCTTTTGTACTAATAGGACCTGACCTAAGAAGAAAGCAGAGCATTACTAAAAATTGCGCTGTTCAGCCATGAAAGTAAGACTTCAAAGCAAACGAGCAGTCTACATTAATGGTGGTGGTGGTTCTCAGTGGCTTTGCTATCCTGCTGTGAGTGCTTGGTACATGCTCCTGCCTGGCGACACTATTCACTGGACATAAGGTCCTTCACCCACACCTCTGAGCCACATGGTCCCTGACATTTACTGTGCAGTACGAACATGTACAGTGGCAGTTACCAAGGAGTAGCTGGCTCACTGTAAATGCAAACCTTAATTTACTTTGCAGTAGCATGCTTGCTCACACCTTTAATCCCATGGCATATGTATTTTTTAAAAGGGACAAGTAAAGGTCAAACACTTTTGAAATGCACTTGTGGGTTATGATGTTCTATAAGAACAAGTAAATTATGCAGTGATGTCAAATAAACTTGTATAGAGAGTTATTAATGGAATTTGCTTCTTTCAAAGTGCTGAACTTTGAAAGAAGCCAAAGTGTTCAGGTGTAAATAGACACCCAGAGACTCAATACCTTACTGCTGAAGTCAATAACCAAAGGAACTATAGTTTTCAAATACATTTGAAGACATAAAGATCAGGAAAGATAAAATCCTCTGACAGGTCAAAGAATCCCGGTTCTGACATAGAACTTAAAATATGTTTCTATTTCCACACCTTTTTCTCATCACATAAACAGCATTCTCATGGACGAAACACTGAAGTGTCAATCTAAGCACTAGCCTGTGTTGAAGTCTTTCCTCTTGTTCCACCATGCACCCACCAATTGTTTTCTTTCCACTACTGAAATGTAACATTTCTTAGAGCAGAAGGTTTCTGCAAGAAAGAAGCGTCACAGTCCAGCTGTGGTGTAGGTCCACATGGCACAGACCCAGGTACCACTTACTGATGCATCCAAGTCCTCAGCCAGAGAGTTATATACTGGTTCTCCTTCCAGAGAAGGTTTGTAAGGAAGCCCTTGGCACCTGCCTGGGCACCAGGAGGTCCCCAGTCACTTGCCACAGACGCACTGAGGTATCTCGGTGCTTGGAGGCAGGACTGTCTCTTCCCACGGCCCACCAGGGGATGCACATGGTTTCTGCCTTGCAGACCTCCCCTAGTTTCAGAAGTGACTGGAAGGGGGAGGAACTGACATATCCATGAAACACTCTTGTGCCACCAGGAATAAAAGCACTACATGGATCTAAGTCACAGCCATATGACACAGCCACTCATAGCTGTGAACCACTTCACCTGTCTCCCTTTTATACAGCCTTCTTTCATTGCTCAAGGCCCAAGAAAAGGAGACAAAACACTTTTTGCAAATGACAAACTCTTATCTGTTTCAGAAATCTTCAGATAAATTCAGAGGGACATGAATACTAATACATCAGACACCTGTAGGCCCTCCCGCACATCACTCCCCTGAGTAACATGATGCAGTTACACATCATGGCATCATATTGGACAGACACAGCTTTGAGCTTACTCATTTGAATCTCAGTATCCCACAGAAGAAGGAGAAAACCAAATGTAAAGTGAAATAAGTTCCAAGAAGTAAAAGCTGCAAAACAGGATAGTTCATTATTTATGGAAAAGTCATGACTGTTGCTTTACACAACGTTTCCTAGGATTATCTTCTCTGCAGACTCCTTTGAAAATGTATTGCTGTTCATGTAGGCTGGGACAAAGAAACTAAAAATAATGGCATAATGGACCATTCAGAAATCTGAAGGTGTGCACATGTTCGTAGCATTCAGCAAGATGCAGGATAATATAGACAACAGATAATTTGGGTCAGATAATATTCTCTGCAAGAAAACAGAAGACAAACATTCATTTTCCCTCATTTCTACTGTGAAGTGGAGGGAACATTGCTTTCTGCTGTCTGTAGCATCCATTGCCTAGGAAACGTGGCTCCCTAACACCCTCAGGGGTTTTAAAGGCCATGAAGCAGCACTGTGGCTTTCAAAAGGCCAAAGTAAAAGATTAATATAGCTACACACAGGCACAACCCTATGTTCTGACTCGATCCCTCTGCCTACTGGCCACGTGATTGTCTTAGGAATCATTCTCTCTGCATCGCCTTCTGCATCAAAAACAGATTATTTGTGAAAAGAACCAAAGCCTCTTCTGTGGGCACCTTCACAAAAGGCAGAGCAGTTTAACATGCTGAACACCAAAATGTTTGGGATGAGCCTTTCACAAGAATCTCATCTCCTGAAGCTGCCAAGAAGAGCTGGGAAAAAATAAAAACCCAACCAATATTTCTGAACCATAAACACACTTGCATGCTCAAGCCACGTGCATCCAGCAATACGACCGGTAGCGCAGAGCACTCAACACTCCCCTGACACCAAGAAATCCCTAATACAAGCTCTGGCTGTACCACAGATGGACCATCCAACTGTGGGCACATCTCTGGCCCTTTCAGCCTCCTTCTCCTCGTTTGTGGAATGAAACCATTGCTCATGGTTTTGTAATGCGAGAAGGATTAGACGAAACTTTGTTCACGCCGTAAGCCTGCAAATTGCTATCTCTATTAATTCACAGATTATTATTCATGTTATAAAAAATCATCTTAGTTATTTAAAGAATCAAATTCATCAAGGAATTAATTAATTTCCTTCATTCATGGAGGCAGAGAGGTCTGTGCTCAGCTGCACTAGTAGATGGTTTTGCCCTATTGGTTTTGAATTAATTCACAAGTAATGGGTGTTTCAGTAAAACAAAGCTGGATGTTTTATGAAGTCATCATACACAAACTTATAAGGAGATTCTTAGAAAACCCTAGTTTCTTTCTGTCATGGGCTATTCAGTTTCTCCTCTCTTCAGGAGATGTTTACAGGCTTATTGTTATGACATGTCAGAAAGCAACAGGCGTACCAGCAAAGACAAGGAAGAGTCATTGCCCTCAGGAGGGATGAGACATCAGGGCAGGAGAGGAAGCAGTTTACCCATGTAGTTCTTTTTACACATTTAAGGCAAAGTAGCAAAAGGCAAATTAAAATTTTGTTGACTTCAGTTTAGTTCTTTGCCTTGAAAATGACCAGGAGAAACCAAATAAAATCTTTTAGGTCATTTTGAGCCCCATCCCACCTTTATCTTTCCAGGAAAATATTGAGGGAGGGTGGGGTGGGAATTAAATCAGTCTTGGTGTAATTTGAATGATACAATCCAAATTACTGGATTTACGCTGTTCGTCTAACTTGGGCTCTACGACCGTCAAAGGTGAGCAATTCAGTAGCCTGTAATTCAGAAATCGGAATCTGCTTATCCTCACAATACTTGAACAAGGTAATGGCAATGCTATGACTCCTACTTGACACATGAGAAACAGAGGCACATAAAACTAAGCTTTTTACTTACTGCAACCTTTAACTTTGCAATGCCAAACTGCAAAACAGAAGCCATAAAATCACAGTTAATTCAACACTGACTGTAGCAAATCCTTCTGAAAGCACAGGCCCAGGAATGTTGCCTGTTTATGGCTGTCTTGGAGGGTGCAGAGGACCCCCACATCTGCTAGGGCAGGGGAAGAGTGACCTCACATCTCCTCAAGAACAGCCATGTAGGCATTTGTGGTTTTGCAAGCCTTCTTGCACTGGATGAAGACAGCAGAGAATACATACTTCATGGAACACTGCAAGACCAAGGATGCCAAGTTACCCAGGTAGGCTGAGACTTTGTCCTGCTTACACCTGTCAGAGGAAATGCAAGCAGCTACAGAGTGTGGCAGCAGCTGAACAGGGATTCTGGGACTGGCAGAGGTTTTGGAGACATCTGAAGGATGCCTCCAACGTTTTGTGAGCTAAGGCAGATGGGATTTGTCCACAGTTAACTACAATATCGGTGAGAGGGAAAGGGTATGAAGAGATCTCTGAAGCTCCAGGTCAGTGCCTACTCATTGTACCATCCACACTTTCACAAGTCTATCTGAAATTACTTCCATCCCAAGTAATTTCTTTTTCCCAAATCTCTAACATACTGTACTGTATGTTCCTGACATACAGAAAGTTCTTTTATATTCATAAACCCTGTATTATTTAATACCTTTGCCTCCATGCAGTGTCTTGCAGTTCCAGTGCTTACTAAGGAAGAAAAGAATATCATGGTTTGGGAGGTGAATTTTCCTGTAGCTTTTGGTCATGTCTTGGCCCTTGGCATAAGAAACTGTTTAGCCAGTCCTCAGGTGGCCTGAGTCTACTTTCAGTTCCATGGCCAACTTTAAATCCAAAAACCTCCCTCTCTTGGACAGACATGAATTACCTACTGTGGCCACTGTAAATGGTGGGCAGATACAGGTGCAGGCTTACAACATGCTTCCACATCTCACCAAAACCCACTGACAGCACAACTTCAATCATAAGAAAGCAAGCTTCTTTCTGTAGAGGAGTTGAAGATAATACCAACTTTTACAATCTAGAAACTAGTCCTTAAATTCAGCACTATAGTTTGCACTGAACATAGGAGAAAGCTATTACAGCACTTTGATTTCCTTCCACTTGACAGTAAAACTGGCTAAAACACCCAGTAGAACAACCAGTGAAAACAGAACATCTTCATGATCATTCCAATATGCTTTAACTTTTTGTCTTGTTCCTTCTGAGTCAGAGTTGGAGAGGACACTTTGGGAATCTTGACCTAGAGCTTTTGCACTAGAGCCAGGTAGCCATGGGGGGTGCAGAGAGGGACGGAGATGGTAAGCAAGCATGCTTGAGCACGTGGGTGTGGAAGAATGTATGTAGACAAGAGAACAAAGAAGTTGGAAATGTATGAAAGCCAGTTTCAAGGGTAGGTAAGATAATAGAATTGGATTTGGAAGGAAAAACATAAATCGTGAACATGCAATAGGCAATGGGAACACTTTGTCTCAGAGTTCCACGTCATTCTGCAATTAATGTTTTTGCCAAACTTACAGTCCTACTGTGTTTGTTTTCAGTAGATGTAAGAGGAGGTTTCTAGAAAATGTATGTACAGTTCACAGAAGTAAATATTGACCATACACTTAGAAAATGCAATTTTACATTTCGGGACATGAATGCTGTCTAGGAGCATCTGAAGCACAGTGTGTCGTGACAGCTATCTCATCTGGTACTGCTAACCAGTCATCTCTTGAATTTCCAATAAGTTAGCAATATTTTCAAGAAATTGTAATTCGACAGAGAGAGAGGAAAGGGTGCACAAAAGAGCAACCTAATTGAACATCAGAATCCTCCGTTACCCATTCACCACTACAGGTAACATGTTCTGACTCCCTTCCTAACCTTTTAGTGTGAACTGGGCACTTTAGCAAATAAACCTATGTTGTACTCAGTTTTGACCTCTTCTCAAAAAACTGCTGGAAACTGCATTAAATTTTAACACTGTGAAGTCCTTACTTTCTGGGAAAGGCAGGTGACCAGGTGGTTGCTTTTCTTCTCGGTTTGTAAAGTGATGACACAGGAACAATTCTGAAGACAGCAGAACCCACGACTGTTCCAGGCAGTGCTCTTACCCTCCCTGGCAGCATCTCTGGGGTCTTAACCAACAGAGCTCATGGAAACCACTGCGTCACTGGTGAAGAGTTCATACAGACCGAAATGCAGAGCCCACTTCCTCCCTCACCACACACATGCACAGCTGGAACCCCACTGGCTGCGCAGAGTCATACTGCTTTGAAAAGAAACCCCATTCACTTTCTTGATGAGCCTCCAGGCTATATTCAAACAGGGCCTTTCTTCCCACAGCTTGCAAAATAGGAGCACAATCATTTTCTTTAGTGAGATCAGTAGTTAAGAATATTTGCAGTCCCTTTTTCATTATCTGAAATGCATAATACTGTTGTAAAAAAAAAACCCAAAACCAAAAACAACCCACTAGTAAAACTTCTTGCAAAAAATTATGAGGAAAAAATGCATTAATATTTTGGAACACATCATTTAGTATTTTTCTAAAATACTAAATAACTGACTTTTTAAGCTTCATTTCTCCCCTTCCTCAATGAAACTCCAGTAAATGAATGGGGATAATCCCCTTGTCATAAATAACATCATATTATAACTACAGTCTCACCATACGAGTTCTGCTTGCTTGAATATCAAAGACATCAGTGTGAAACTCGTAACCAAGGCATTTGAACTATGATTTTTCTTACAGATGTTGGAGAAAGTCACATTTTGCTTTATGGAGGGCATTTGCATGTCTCTCAGATGAGCTCCACACAGCAAACAATGCTTGTGCTACTGCTGCATTTGTTAACTTTGTTGATAAGATGAACATCCATATTTATTCATGATATACACAACTACAAACAGAAGTTGTAGATTATAATATACAAATTCCCAAGCCTGTGTAGACAGGCTGCAGTACATGACAGGTGAGTGAAATCCTAGCAACATTTCTTATGAGTGTGTAGGAGTGGGAGAAAGGATCAGTTTAATAAACCTGTTCATAATTTATAAATACTGATGCGACACAAAAATGCCTTGAAAAAGCCCGAGAGGAATTTTTTCTAAGATGAAGAAAAATTCTGGTGTCACTAGGCGTGGAAATGGTGAAAGCCACTGATTTTCTTTTGAATTCATAGAACCAGTTTAGCTGTTGGTGTATGTACAATTTTAAAAAAAGGGATTTTAAGGCCTCAGCCAATCACCACCAGTTGGAAACTCAGGCAAGGTCAGTAGTGTCTGAAGGAGAGAGAGACAACTGGATGACACAGAAACATGGGTTCTCCTACCCTAGGTTAAAGTCACCGCCAGGGCAAGACGGAAAAACACAAAGTGCAGCTGCTTTTACTGCACCTGGTAAGGAGATTAAAAGAAAGAACCCTTTGCGTTCCAGTGCTGCATGCAGCATTGGCTCTGATTGTTTTTAAAACAACCCATGAAACCCTTCACCCTGCAGCAAAGCAAATTACCTGCCTATTTTCCACCGTTACCACAATCTGCTTTCCTTTACTGCGTACAGGCAGCACAAATCTAAGTTACTATGAATAATAAAACAGCTGTATCCACAAACACTCGGAACATCACTCTTTTTAGTACTACCCTTTCAATTTTACACAGAATAGTGGCATGACCTGTTTTCTCCATGGACCCACCCAACTTGCCACCTGATTGATCCTGCAGGGCAGCTGAGCCCATGGAAATAACACGCCCCAGAGTATAATCCCATCTAAAGGACCAGATGGCCTGGCTTGTCATACAATAATGTTGCTACTCTTCCCTACTGAACACCCTCTCATCCTATGCCAAAAGCATGTGAGTCTGAAAGCCCCAATTCTCTTTTCAGGGAGCTTGTGTCACTTTAGCTGAAGCTGTTGGGGTTTATATGTTTAAAGTGCTGCTTAAAACAAAGTCAGTCTTGTGGCCAAGGGCAGAGTTGTTTATAATAAATTAAGCATAGGTTTTTGTTTCTGCCACTCATCATGCAGACCTTTACAAAGTGTAATACTCTAATAATAAAGAGCTGAACCCAAAAAAATGAGCTTGCTGTATTGCTAGAGCTCAACCAATAACTATGTGCTTCATGCAGATGCAATGGGGGAAGTCAGAGGCAAACCTCCTCTCTAGCTCATTTATGCTCTTCAGAAGGGTAGGTCCTCTGCTGACTGTTCTTCTTGGGCTAAAATCAACTCTTTTGAACTATTTTCATACCTACATCCCACTGTAGGTATTCTCCAGTATTGCTTGCTTCATAAGACCCTCATAAAACCAGCGAGGCTCCCCCTTAGGAAACCACTGTCTTCCTGCACAGAATTGATCCCATTTGCAAAGACACAAGCATAAAAAATTTCATTATTATTACTTGGAATTAATGATGATGCATCTTTTCCAAGGCACTTTTAATCTTAAGTTGTTCTGTTATGTAACTAAAATCTCACTTAAGGACCTTGTCATAGTTACTTACGTGCTTCCTGTATAGATACTGAACATGACATAAAGGGTGTGCTGAAGGCTATGAGGAAGGCAGTGAATGGCCACATTAAGGATTTTTAAACTAAGCACTCTGTGTAGTCTGAACGTACTAATATTTTTATTTTTAATGCAGGCAAAGCAATATATCTCATCCCTAAACATCCGTAAGTTTAAAAATTGTCACTGACTTCATTTATTCACTGGTCTTGTCAGAGCACTTTATTACTGTGAGTTCAATACACACTTCAGGCACATCAGTTTTCCTGGGAGACAGCATGTGTCACAGATGTTGAAACTCAGAAAGATGGACGGTTGCCTGCTACTGTGGAGATGCATAAGATTTCCCACATGCCTTTTCCTGTGTTATCTAGGGAAAACTGTAAAACATCATTTGTTGTGGAGTTCATGTGTTTGCAAGTTAGCTTAGCTCCTGAATTTGGTCTTATCTTAGCTATAGTATGACATTATTTCTATTCATCCTGTGCTAATACAATACATCCTTCCTGGAACGTCTTTATTTCCTTTTCGTAATTAATTGTAAGGCACTGAAGAGCTTCTAACTGCAAGGATGCATCTATATTGAAATATTCTTTCCATGGAAATCCAATTATACCACTTTCAATAGAAAGACTAGCATGACATTAGAAAAATGAGTCTCACAGAATTTCAATTTAAAAATACATTCCTAGGTAATGATGAATTTTCCCCTTCCATTTTTTATTTATCTAATTCTAAATCCCAGGGTGCAATTGAGAAGCTGAAGAAAACAACAAAATGGCAGGAGATGATCAAATCAAAGAAGCCGTGCTTAAAAAACACCTTGATTGTACCATGTGAAAGCTTTTTAATTAAGCGTAGAGGGAAAAACAAACAAGCAAACAAACAAAAAAACCCCAACACATCAGGGAAAATATCAAGTCATGTTAAAATACCTGAAAAAAGGGACATCTCACTGACTTGTGCCAACAGAGAGAGATCACACTGATGTCTACCACTGGGCACATCTTCTCAGCATGACCCCAAGCTGTGGGAAGGGTGACAGGGATTCACCAAATGGGAGACCCGGTGCTGAGGCGGCGCTCCTGATGCTCACTGCAGATTTAGGGAATCCCATGGCCCCGCTGCAGACAGCACGCAGACACCAGCGCCTGCACCGATCGGGACCAGCCATTGTCCTTCCTGGCTGTGACCACCATGGGTGTGAGGGCTGGGAGGTGGAAAGCAAGCTTCCTGAGGGGTCAGCACCCCCAGAGCAGCCCTTGCACACGAGCATGAGACAGTGCAGCGCTCTTCCCTTGCTGCTGTTTAGTGTTGTTTCTAATAACAGATAATTGAGCCCATAAAAAGACCAGTTCAGCCAGCAATATGTATTTTACCAACAAAGCCCGTATTTTACCAGTAACTTTCTGCTACACAGCACTATCCTAGAAATCCTAAAGGGATATCAACACAGCAAAAATAGCAAGCAAAGCAGAGTATAAAATTAATTAGGACAAGAAAACCAAAGCTGAAGCCCTTGATGTCCAGCTGCAATACCACTGGGGGAGGCAAAAATCACAGGAAGGTATGAGCCAACGCAGAAGGAAATGACATTAAGTATTAGACGAGTTTCCACCGTATTCACTAAACCTAATGACAAGCAGAAATAAAAGCAAATACAGTGCCAGAATAAAAGTGAGAATTTTCTTTCCAAACACATCTTGGAGATACAACTGCAAGAGCTGGAAGTCGGCCAGTACATTGGACAGGAAACAAGGTGTCTCATGAAACAACTGCCTCCAAAGGTCCTGGGCGGTGGCCAGAAAGCCTGTTATCCATGAGGAAAGAGAGCGAGCTTGCCCATGCAGACCAGAGTGTGAAAAAATGTTGTGAATATTTAGGCTCTGCATGTGTGATAAGTACCCAGGTACTGCCACGGACCCACCCAGCAGAGACCATCCTGGATGAGGAAATGAGAGGAGGTGGGAGCAGATCCTTCTCCCTGTTTTTAATATTCTTTGTACTCTAAAGGAAGACTTTAAAAATCAAGAATCTGTAAACCTTGCTGTTGATTTAAGCACTCAGTCACTTGCAAATCTTGCTACTCTGAGGAGCATTAACACCTTTTTTCTTAACTATTGCTAATGATAGCCTATATCTCAGGTAAAGAACTGAGTTTGAAAGCAATAGATCTACTTAGTTTTCCTTTACTTTCTTCACCCAATTTAGAGTACATTATTTGTACAAAATTTGAACAGTTCTAATACCAAAAAAATAAAAATAAACCAAACAGTAAAGAGCAACCAAAATCAGGGTAACCTCTATAAACTGCAATGCAGGAAGCTGTTCTGAAGCAAGGTAGGTCCATATTTTTCCCAGGAAAATAAATAGTAAAAGGCCCCACTTTCCCCCAACTATGAAACAGAAAGAAAATGTCAAAAAAAAAAAAAAAAGAAAGAAAGTAAGAAACAATCTGTATATGGGAGGAGACTTACATGAGTGTGGATTATCGAGTTACATTTACAGCAACAGGCAAAATAGCCAGAGCAGTATGAAACTGTTAAATTACTGGATTTTAATGCACTGGGGAAAAAGGCATCTTCAAAGATGCTGCAGGGAAACAGCAAGAAACAGTGTGCATTTAAATAGGTGTACGAGCACATCTTCCTCTTAGGTCCTGTGTTTACCTGCTAGAGTCTATTTTCATTAAGAAAACTCAGTGCATCAGACAGAGTTACTTCAAACACTAGTCTTCCTTTTCCAGCAGGATGCTGCAATAGCTAAATCGTGAACGTGCTGTATAGGTTCAGCAAAACTGACACAGTGCACAGCAATGTAGATGTACACTTAACATTTCTGGGTTAAGGATTTCTTATCCTGCTGTCCCTCCCACAGCTCGGAACACACTGGACAACAGCAAGGCTCGCTCCCCATTTGGGGAGAAATGAGGTACAGGAGAGGTAAAAGAGACCTACGTGGGAATCTGTGGGGAACCCAGTTAGGATGTTTGTCATTTCCCACAGAAGGGAGTTTGTTCTAAAGGTCTGGAGGTGACACTGTGCTTTTAAATGCAAAGAGAATTTGCATTAAGGAGAAAAGAAAATAAATGTACCTGTAGATGGATGCAACAGCTGCTGGAGCTGTGGCTCTCTAGAGGAAAGGACAAAACCAGTTCAACCAGAGGAGCTTAAGACCTTCTACCAATTCATAAAACAGAAGGAAGGTTTCAGAGATAAGCTTGTACACAGAACACTGTAATGGTGAAAGGACTGTACATCACCTGGACTGTCCCTGTGTCCTGGAGCTCCCTGGCTCTGTGGAGGACAGTTTCTGGCTAAAGAGAGGCCAAGACCTGGGGGGCTGTACAAGGTTGGATTCATTTCCACCTCTTTTCTTTCAGCTCTGAAACTGGATTTTGGAGATATCTCAAAACAACTTCCTCCACAGTTGTAGCTCTTTGGTCTTATTTTTCATTTGCTCATAGATCACAGATTGTTTTCCTTTAACTATATGTGTTATCTCCCTTCCTAGAACAACTTAGGGTCTGAGAACTGACTTGAGTGCATGAGCTGCCTAAAAATCCTACTGTCTGCCCAGGTAAGAAGTTTCCAAGCAACATACAGGCAGGTTTAGGTAGGCTATGCTGGAGCTGTGCAAAATTATCCATCTCAGTTGGCATAGACTTTACCTTTAGGCTACCTGGCTGCATTTATGAAATGAGGGCAAAGAGCCCCTCAGACAACACCTCCAATAATCACTTGCACGCTGACTCTCAACACACCAAGCCACTTCTTCTTATGGTCTCTGCACAACGGTCTCTGCATCCCGGTGCAGAGCGTTCAACAAAGCCATCAGCCTTTCCCAGTCCTATTAGCTCCTAAGAAAAGGCTTAAAAAAATTAGCACGAAAGCCTCTAGCTTTCTCAGAGCTCTTACAAAAGGCACTAGAATCAAAAGAGATCGAGATGAGAGGCAATTACACGCATGGCTCCCCCAAACCAGTACAAAGGGATCGTAACAGAAACCCTTTTGCACTCCGTTTTGCTGCTGCCTGCCAGACCTACGGGCACACTCCCACTGTGCCGCTCCAGCACGCCGCGCTCCCAGAACCACTGTCTTGTCCAGAAGGACAAGGACACCTATATAACACTCACTGAGTACACTTGAATGAAATAAATTCAAACATTTGTCATGCCGGGTACAGTATTTCCAAATATTCACAGCCACCAGGGTGTTCAGAGGAGCTCCACAACCTGTGTGATGAATTGAAGCAACCCCAGAAGCAGCAGAGACACCCTGCCTGGGCTGCCTGTGGGTGCCCACTTGTGTTTTCTGTGCAGAGAGAGCTCGGGAGATTGCTTCAGGAAAGAAAATAGCAAGCAAATTATGTGATCCCATCTATAATAATTCCCATATCAGCGTTTCCATGATTTAGCCCTAAAATGTCTGTTGTGTTACATGTTTGCAGGAGTCTAGACTTGAAAATATATTTTAGAGCAGACATGTATATGCCTAGGACAATTCCTGGGCATGTTTCAGGACTCTGAAGACAATATAGACAGCTCATGCAATTACATGGTTATATTTAATATATATTTAATATATTTATAGTACTGTTTATATATATTTAATATATGGGTCCCATCTTAAATGCGAACGCATGGAGCATGGGAAAAAAAGCAAGAGGACTTAGAGGCATGCACATGCATGAGGGCTGTGACCTCGTTGGCATCACAGAGACATGGTGGGACAGCTCCTATGACTGGAGTGTTGGAATGGAATGTACAGGTACTTTAGGAAGGACAGGCAGGGGAGATGTGGAAGGGGTGGTGTTCTCAGCTCTGATGAGGAGCTGACCAAGACCTTATTCGAGGAATGGATGAGGAGCTGACCCAGAGTTTATGGGTCAGGATTAAAGGGAGGGCAGGGAGAGGGGATACTGCAGTGGCAGTTTGCTACAGGCCACCTGGCCAGGACGAGCAAGTGGATGAAGCCCTCTACAGACAAAGAGCAGAAGCCTCACGATCACAAACCCTGGTCCTTATGGGGGACTTCAACCACCCCGATATCTGTTGGAGGGACAACAGGGCAGGGCACAAGCAAGCCAGGAGGTTCCTGGAATGTGTCAATGACAACTTCCTTCTCCAAGTGATAGAGGAGCCGACAAGGAGGGGTGCCATGCTGGACCTTGTTCTCACCAACAGGGAGGGGCTGGAGAGGAATGTGATGCTCAAGGGCCGCCTTGGCTGCAGTGACCAGGGAATGGTGGAGTTTGAGATGCAAGGAGGCTGTGCAGCAAGCTCACTATCCTGGACTTCAGGAGAGCAGACTTTGGCCTCTTCAGGGAACTGATTGGCAGAGTTCCATGGGACGAAGCCCTGGAGGGAAGAGGGGCCCAAGAAAGCTGGCAAGTATTCAAGGATCTTCTCCTCCAAGCTCAGGAGTGATGCATCCCAATGAAGAGGAAGTCAGGTAAAAATGCCCAGAGGTCTGTGTGGATGAACAAGCAGCTCTTGGAAAAACTGGGGCATAAAAAGGAAGCCTATAGAGCATGCAAGCAGGAACAGGGAGCCTGGGAGGAGTACAGGGAAGCTGTCCAAGAACTCAGGGGTCAGGTTAAGAAAGCTAAAGCCTTGACAGAATTAAACCTGGCCAGGAACATCCAGGGCAACAAGAAGGGCTTCTATAGGTACATATAGGGTAAAAGGAAGATCAGGGAAAATGTGGGCCCTCTGCCAAAGGAAATGAGAGAGCTGGTTTCCCAGCATATGGAGAAGGAGGAGATACTCAATGCTTTCTTTGCCTGGGTCTTCACTGGCAAGTTTCCAAGCCATAGCCCCAGAGTCACGGAAGACAAGGGCAAAAACTGGGAGAATGAAGAGCCACCCATGGTTAGTGAGGATCAGGTTCGGTAGCACCTGAGAAACCTGAAGGTGCACAAGTCCCTAGGACCTGATGGAATACATCTGCAGGTCCTGAAAGAACTGGTGGATGGGGTTGCGAAACCTCTATCCATCATATCTGAGAAGCTGTGGTAATCTGGTGAAGTTCCCACTGATTGGCAAAGAGGAAACATAACTCCCATGTTTAAAAAGGGAAAAAGGAGAATCCAGGGAACTACAGGCCAGTCAGTCTCACCTCTGTGCCTGGCAAGATGGTGGAGCAGATCCTCCTGGAAACCATGCTAAGGCACATGGAAAACGAGGAGCTGATTGGTGACAGCCACATGGCTTCACCAAGAGCAGATCGTGCCTGACAAATACGGTGGCCTTCTATGATGGGGTCACGACCTTGGTGGATAAAGGACAGGCAGCTGATGTCATCTACCTGGACTTGTGAAAAGCATTCGACACCATCCTGAACATATTTGTCTCTAAATTGGAGAAACATGGATTTGATGGGTGGACCGCTTGATGGATAAGGAACTGTGTGGATGGTCACGCTCAGAAAGTTTTGGTCAATGGCTCGATGTCTGAGTGGAGACCAGTGATGAGCAGCGCTTCTCAGGTGTCGGTTTTGGGACCAGCACTGCTCAACATCTTCATCAGTGACATGGACAGTGGGATCAATTGCACTCTTGCAAGTCCGCCGATGACACCAAGCTGTGTGGTGCAGTCGACACACTGGAGGTAAGGGATGCCTTCCAGGGGACCTGGACAGGCTGGAGAGGTGGGCCTGTGCTAAACTTATGAAGTTCAACACATTGAAGCACAAGGTCCTGCCCCTGGGTCGGGGCAATCCCAAGCACAAGTACAGGCTGGGCAGAGAATGGATGGAGATCAGCCCTGAGGAGAAGGACCTAGGGGTACTGGTGGATGAGAAGCTGGACATGAGCCAGCAGTGTTTGCTGGCAGCCCAGAAAGCCAACCGTGTCCTGGGCTGTATCCCGAGAAGTGTGGCCAGCAGGCCAAGTGAGGTGATTCTCCCCCTCTACTCTGCTCTCTTGAGACCCCACCTGCAGTGCTGCATCCAGCTGTGGAGCCCTCAGCTTAAGAAGGATATTGAGTGAGTTGGAGCGAGCCCAGAGGAGGCCACGAAGATGCTCAGAGGGCTGGAACACCTCTGCTATGGGGACAGGCTGAGCGAGTTGGGCTTCTTCAGCCTGGAGAAGGCTCCGGGCAAACCTTATAGCACCTTCCAGTAGCTGAAGGGGGCCTACAGGAATGCTGGAGGAGGGCTTTTTACAAGGGCCTGTAGTGACAGAACAGGGAGTAAGATGTTTAAATCAAAAGAGGGTAGGTTTAGATTGGACATCAGGAAGGAATTTTTCCTGGAGAGGGTGGTGAAGCACTGGAACAGGTTGCCCAGAGAAGCTGTGGATGCCCCATCCCTGGAAGTGTTCAAGGCCAGGCTGGATGAGGCTTTGAGCAATCTGATCTAGTGGAGGGTGTCCCTGCGCATGGCAGGGGCTTGAAACTAGATGATCTTCCAGATCCTTTCCAACCCAAACCATTCTATGATTCTATGATTTACATATTTGTATCTGTCATCTCAAATAAAGAGTCAAATCTGAGTTTCCGTCACCGCTCACAAGACCTTGGTATAATGTTAAGAGTCTGGTTCTTTAGCAAGCTTTCAGAATGAAATGTTTTGCACAAGTTTATTAACTTCTGTGAGGAAGAATATTTCTGTCAGCCAGAACGTAATGTAAAATTTGACTGAAGAAATTACAGGAGGAAATGACTCTTTAGAAGATCCAGCCTCTTCTACTTTGGTAATAGACAGATGCAATCTTCATGAAGGCATGAACACTGTTGTAGAAGGTCCAAGCTCACCTGTTTTATGCTTGGCAGCCTAGCTGACTAAACAGAGTTACCTCTGCAAAATTCATAGGAAAGGACCAAATAGTGAGTTTTGGTCCAGGGTTTCAGTTCAGCAGTAGCAATGAATGACTAGGTTTATGTCATCAACGCTTGTCTCTTAAAACTTACACGTTCCCTGCATGAGTACTGTCTCTTACTTAATATTGTAAAGTGAAAAATTTCTAATCTTTTTCTCTCTTAAAATTGTAGGGGATTGAATGTTTTTATTTAACAAGAAATATTAAAGAGCGCAGACAAATGTATTATGTCACCAGCTTGAATGTAATGCCTTTTTTGTGAACTATACCACAGTATTTAAAAAATGAAGCTTCTGAAGTGTACTTATAGTCACAATAAATACAGAAGTATATGTATGTAGAAACGCAGTCAGGGACTTTTATCTCTTTTTACAGGAGTTATTCAAGCCCTACTAAAATGTATTATCTAATTACAGCAAAGAAAAAAATGTATAATTATTTAGAATATCTTTCTGTTTCATACCCCAGACCATTAATATTTTTCTTAAACTTCGCTGCAGATAATCTGTTCCCATCACTACATGCAGATAGCATTACTGTTAGCAAAACTTTAACAACACTCACTTGCCCTTCTTCCTTTTGCATACCTAACTAAAAAAGCAGCATCATCTAGGCAATAGATTGATTTTAAAAATTATTAAATCCAACAAAATGTTTGCAGGCTTTGACAGTTGAGTCAGCCCATCCATTAAGGGTCTGCAGCATCTTTCCAGGAACTGCTATTCATTTGCCACACAGCAATATCCTGTTCTCAAAAACCACCTGGGCAAGCATTGTGAACATCAAGCACTATCACAGTTACTAGGAATTTAAGGGGAAGATTTTCATTAGTTAGTGCGGATGATAGCAGTTGAAAGCATGTTCTCCTCTATTTTACATACAGAAGAAAAACAAAATCAATTTGTCATGTGAAATTCACAGAAGCTTGACACAGGAGAGGAAAAAATAATTGACTCACAAGTGAAGGAAAAGGGATATAGCTGAAAAGACCAAAAAACCAGCCAGGCAGCAGAAGTTGCTTTCCTCCTGAAGCAGGCAGGAGAAGGTATCCTGTACTTCAACAGAGGAGAAAGGTTTCCCAGACAGGGTTAAGCTCCCCGGCACAGCAGACTCTTTTTCCCTTCCATAAACCCATACCGCTCCCTCCCTAGCCCCACTCCCACTACTCAGGGTCTGCATGACTCCCCCTTGCACCCAAAACAGCCCTTCCAGTCCAGTATGTCGATTCAGCCACAAAACAAACACTGAAGGACAAATCTCTAGTTCATCAATGCGAGTAAAAAAGGCCATTAAATTCACCAGACATCTTTCCTATGTGTGCATCTTGTCAGTTCTCCCCTGCAACTGTCAAACCCCTAACTCCTCTTTGACTGACAGAAATACAGCTGATTTCTCCCAAGGTCCACACCCAGGAAAGGGACCTATGGTTAGATCCCCATATTTCAGTGACCCTCTGAGGTCAGCGACATTTTGTGGAAGTGTCAGCACCAGATGAACGCCCAGTGAACCTGTGGATTTTCACAGGCAAGATTTGCTTCTTCCCCATGGGTGTGCGGTATGTACGAGACACCCTCCAGGCTGAACAGCACCTTGTCAATCTGAGGGTGTTGACTTCATTCCAGAAGCAGGGGGAATTGAGTTGCAGCATCTGGATTTTTAGGAGTTGGTTGGTGCCAGAAAAACAAAGACAACGTGCACTGAAAACATTGCTTGGCTCTTGCAGCCTAGAGCTTGTGATAGAGCAGGGATTTATTTTACATTTTTAGTTCAACTGCAGCTGATTCATACAACCGTGTTATTTCCCTCAGCTGCTGCAACGGGACGAACAATTCCAGCAAAGTCAATGAATCCATGCAGATTCATTCCCTCTGAAAAAGCAAGTTGATTAGGCTCCATCTTCCCTAGTTATGCATTCCTTAAGACGTAGACAACTGTACTAATGGTAACATTTTAAGGAGACTAAAAGTCCTAACTAAAGCTGTGACAACCCACCATTAGTGCAGGTGCCCAGCCCTTCAGTCACCAAGGATCGTTCCACGCAGCTGCTGCCAGCAGTGACGTCTGAACCGGGAATGCTGCTACGGATCCAGCCTCCAACACTCAGGAGGGAGACGACAGAGTTTTTATACATTGCAGACCCACCTCTCCCTTGCTGCCACACAGTAAGTTAATGTCATGGGTTGCATACAGCAGAAAGTGAAGCAGGGGCAGCCAGGTGAGGAATACTGTGCCCCGTGTGCTCGCAGGGTACCTCCAGGGCCGAAGCAGTGGGCAGGGGTAGGTTAGGAATAAGCATCATCCTGCAGCAGCTTTCTTTTCCAAAGCTCAGGCAGCAACAACAAAGATAAAAGCTGCTTTTCCCACCACTTACACAGAAACAAAATCTGAAACACTGCATTTCTATCGTATTTCACTGTGTCACCAGCTCTTATGCAAACTAGTAGGAGTCTGACTGTCATACAGTAGTCACTGATGTATAGCAAAGCCTGGCAACATGGAAAATGTTTAAGACACGACCCCTTAAACACTACTGAATCATTATGTGTAATCTTTGCCATTAATTCAGATAGTAGTGACTGAAAGTCCTTGGTAAAATACACTACAGAGTTAATGAATGTCAAGAAAATTTTGCAACAGCAGAAACCACAAGTCTCATTTCACTTTCACATACATTTGACAAGAAGCTCACTGGAATTACTCTTAATTTACAGTTGAAATGAGAATCAAAGCCAGCAATATCACAATCTTGCATAAAGCTTTTGCAAAAAATCTGTTTTAAAGATCGTCTTCTCAGACACAGGAATTAATAAAAACCATTTCAGTGTGTTGTGTGTCCATCTGTCTTAGGAGGGAAATTTCAGAGACCCTCTCTGTTTCAACAGCTTCTTTCTTTTCTTTTATTCATTTGTTATGTTTCAGATCTCTTTATTGAGTCCTTTTGACCCCCTGCCATCCTTTTCTGCAGCTCGCTCTCTGGCTGTCTTCAACCCTGGGTGTCTTCAAGGTCAGGCTGGATGAGACTTTGAGCAACCTGGTCTAGTGGAGGGTGTCCTTGCCCATGGCGGGGGGTTTGGAAGCAGATGGTCTTTAAGGTCCCTTCCAACCCTAACCATTCTGTGATTCTCTATCTTAACAAGAGGACAGTTATAAGAGTTAATATTTCAGAATTTTTAATTAAGTACTTATTCTAAAATTTTTGCTTTCATTAAAGGAACCATTCCCGTTGAAGTAAATGGCAAAATTCCAGACAAAGTAGCATCATGCCCAAATTGATGTTCTGATGTCATTTTCTATTTTTAAATGTTAATAATGGAAAGATTTTGTACACCCCAAATATGAAAGCAATACCTTCATTATCTATGTTTAGCTTAATTTAGCTGTGAAAACTATTAAAAAGCAAACACCACCTTTTTTCATGTTGCGTCCCTTTCAACAATGTCTACTGAAAATAAATCCAATTACTTCTTCCCCCTCGCTCTCCATTCAGTACAACGTAGTGTCATTATTTCAACCTACACGAAGAATATTTTTAATCAGTGTCTAAGATACAACTTTGGCAACTGCTGAGGCAACTCCTACATTCCTAGAATTGTTATTCTGCTGGGCTCTGCTTACCATTTCTGCGAGCCCTCAGGAGCATGGCCAAGGCTTTTGGCTCTGGGCTGCAGACTCACCTCACCACACAGGAGCCTGAGACCAGCGATGTGGCCATTAACTCCCACCTGCCTGTAAATGAAGAGGTCTCAAAGAAGGATTAAGTGAAAAATACCATGTTCATAACATAGAATACCTCTTGGGGAGGCACACAGGAAAGAAGCTCTGGTTTAGATGGTCTTCTAACAGACATCCAGCATATTTATATCTCCTTCCTCTCTTAGATGGTAATAAAACATAGCTTCTCCAGACATTGTGTGAGCAATCACCTTCAAACAGTGCTTAGGAAATAGAGTGGGGAGGGGAAGCCTTGGAAAAGCTGTAAATCCCAACTCATGTTTCATTAAGGAAAGAGAAATATTGCTCATCTTGAAGTGCTGAACCACCTGAACTTCAACCAGGTATCAGAGATCGTGTTTTCCCTAACTGGGTCACAGCACCTTGGTAATACTGTCAGTTGCAAAGCCTAAACATGCTGCAAATTATGACCTGCTTGCGCTGCTCGACAGGCGTAGATAATTCACCCAAGCCTTTGCACAATAGACCACTTACAGTCTTAATAGAAATCATGCCTCTGAAAACCGTAATATTTTCAGTTGCTCTTATTTCCTGCAGTCGGTGACCCAGTTTTGCAGTAGAACAGCACTTTTCTGAACCTGATTGGGTTTTTTGAACCAGGATTGTGAGTGCTTGGGAAGACACCAACAGCAACTGCAAGACAGCATCTGAGAAGGGTTGTACCTGCTCCAGAGCAGGAAGCAGCATCCCAACTGGTGAGCCCGGTTCCCATGCCAGCCCATCCAGCAGCCACATCTCACCAGCCTCAGTGACAGCCCCAGAAGCTCACCTCGAGGAGGGCAATCCTGCTTTCCAAAGCATGCAGAACTCAGCCCGCCTACCCCTGGAAAACACCAGCAAGGGGTCTGCTGCAAAGGGATACCGGACCCTGCAGTCACAATCATTACACCAGGGATGGCTTTGGGAGAGGAGTACTGGAGATGTCATAATATCAGCTAAGGGAGAGCCATACCTATATTTTACACAACCAGCACACACGCTCACCACAAAACCCTTCTGAGATCAGGGATAGCTCTCGACCATGTGGCAGACTTTCCTTTCCTGTGAAGTGGTGGCATGCCACTGGTTTGAGAGATGGTTCGCCAGTGACACAAGGTGAAGGTCTGGCCTTACACATCTGCAGCAGCTTTTTTTTTTTTTTTTTTTTTCCTGATGCCAGTGACAGTAGGAGCCTTTATATGTGGTATACACACAGGAAAAAATTGAAAACAAGAAGCAAATGTTCCTCTGGAAAAAAAAATTCATGGTTGCCGGAACACAGCGATTGTCTCCTAGTTTTCTGAGCCATTTCACTGATCTCCCTGCATTGTTTTTCATAAAAGGTATTTACTAATTTTCCACACATTTCCAAATTGGTAACTCTATCCATTACCCATATGCCAAGCATCAGACTGTGGCAGCTGGTTGGAAAACAGTTTAATCTCTTTCAGACAGCTTAAAATCCATGGCTTATAATTGTATAAAGGTACAGCCAGGCAAGATGTCATCAAAATGTTAACTTCAAGGCAAATGGGATGTCAGATGCCATCAAGGACTCCTTAAGTTTCCAGGACACACTCCAAGGAAATCCCTTGTTTGTTTGATGTCATTCCATGCTAGAGCATATTGGCACCAGGGCACCTCGCATGAAATGCGAGCCCCCTCCAAAGTGCCTCCTGGAAAAAGCTGTGCTTCTTCTCAAGCTGATGTGCATATCGTGCAGCATATGTGGTGATTAATGGATTGATCACATAAAGTCGATGCAGTCAGCCAGCAAACAGTGAGAGACCACCCAAAGGCAGAAGGGGGACTGCTGCTCTTGCAGGAGGCCCAGACTGAAGGGCTGAATTACCACCATAACACTTGTTCTTCTTGCTGCTAAAGTAATCACTCCATTTCAAAGGCAGTGACCAGGGTGGGACTGGCCTTTGTTTATCTACTTTCTCTATCCTTTATATGCAACACTTGCCCTTCTAGAGAAGAGTCCGTTCCAGCTTCTCCTTTTGGTGGCAGCTATTAGCAAGAGATTCAGAAGGATGTGCAAGGATTTCCACAGCCCGCAGTCTGTTAGCAACTTGCTTATAGGAATACTTATTCTTCAGTATCAAGCACTTAGAAATTGCCTTATTATAGAATTTCTTTTTTGACAACCCCAAAAAACCTCAGCCAAGATCCTCCTTGTTGTCTGTCTTATTTATGACTAGTGTCCCCCAGTTTGTACTCTTCACATGCAAACATTCTCTTCATCCGGAGCTAAACTGATAAAATATTTTTCCTTCATCTTTGAATCTTGGGGTTCTCCCTTTGGGTTCCCTTTCCCTAATGGAAATCTAAAATGTTGTATTGTGTAACTCTCCTGTTCCTGCTTACAGTATTTCGTGCCCTATATGTTATTAAAGTCGTGAACAACTAGATTTTCCAGTAGCATCAATGCATGCCAATAGCACTAAGATTCTGAAACCTCAAAAAAAATGCTCTGGCCAGGAACAGAAGCAGAAGTTAAAAACTTGAAAAATTCATGAACTGATGGAATTGTGGAAAACACAACAAAACAGAGCAGTTAAAAAATATCTTCATTTTTTTGCTTACAAACCATATTCTATTTTGAAGGTTCTCATTCTTCAATTAAATCTTAACAAAATTTTCAAAATATGTGATATTAAAAGTGTAAAAACTATATTCTTGAAAAGGTTCTTAGCTTAAAATAAATAAATAAATAAGCATACATCACCAGAACAAATCTGTCCTTGAAAGCAATTTAGTGTTCCTAAAAGAGCCCTCTCTAGTGAAAAAAAAAGATCAGCATTTCTCTTTTTCAAGTTTATTGGATTTGGCTCTCCCTCCTCCAGCTTGGAAAGATACTAATGGCTTCAGAAATATTTTTTTTTTCCTGTTTACAAATGTTATCTATCATTTCAGGGTTTCCCAAGCTTCTATGGCTTAACCTTGCCCAGGTGAATGATGTCTATGAATATGTTGTTGAAAAGTGCAGTCTCCATCCCTGCCTTATGATTTATCTCCAGTTGCTATGGCTGAAATTTAGGTTGGAAGCTCTTGGCAGCGAGACTGAGCCTCCCCGTCCATCACTGACCCAGTCTCAGTGAGGGAGCTGCACAGACCCGCTGTGGCCGCCACCTCCTCATGCACATGCCAGTGTTAATGGGGACACAGACCAACCCGTTTGTGGCCTTAGCAAATGTGTGTGTGTCAGACACTGTGTGTGAAGTGTTGATACTTCCTCTCAGAGCTATGACATATCAAAATATTGCTCTTACTGTTCTTACAGTTAATAACAAAGGTAACACGCTTCAGATGATTCTTGGTGCTTTATTGTTATACTCCACTGGATAACTTCCAAAATAATCGTGGAATTGTGATTTTCTTTCCATCTGAAGATTTTACACTTCCTTATTTCCCCTTTAAAAATCTCTTTCAGGGCACATGTTTGCCATTCCTCCTTTCAGCCTGCATTCAGCCTATTACTTCCACAGCTTGAAGTCCTTCAAGCTCTTGATTCTCTCCATGGACTTCCCCAAGCTCCTACAAGAACAATGATGCAAACTAACATGAAGAGGAAAACAGGAGATTAACCATGGCAGCCTGGAGCTGCCACCATGCCAGATGCTGGGAAAGGTAGGTGTGAGCTTGGTGATGTTTAGGGAGGATGACTGGGAGCTGCAGGAGGGCCAGACCTGGGGCTGACACGCAGCTCTGTCAGCCCCACGCAGAAGATACTGCACAGCATGACTCAGCCCAGGCCTGCTTTCCTTGAGTGTGTGCCTCTGTCACATCTTCAGGCTCATATGATCGTGATGCAATTCCAGTTACATCACCCACATCATGCAACAGCTCAGCAAAATGACCGAAGATATCAGTAAATAGACCTAAAGTGAAAAAACAGATTTCCATTTTTAGTCACCCATAAGGAACTTCTGAACTTAAAACTTACTGGCGCAAGTCTCTTGTGCAAGGCAGGCTATGGGATTGCTTTGTGATAGTAAGGATACACAACTATTAACCTCCACTCCTACTTACATGTTCTTTGGCTTGTATTCTTCGGTTTTCAGTTTAAACTTATCTGAGGGGAGGCTCTGGAGATAAGAGTGCTTCAGGATTAACCCAACTGCTGCAGCCCCCATGCTGCAGCAGAACTGACTCCCTCCACAATCCATTCAGAACTATAATGTCCCAGAATGGGAAGCATATCAGGTTAGGGGTCTCCCTAGATTATGAAACCAAATTACTTCATAAAATGTCCTCGCAGTATAGATTAATTCTCTTCAAGAATGTGCATATTCTTCTCTGCATACCCTTTTTTTTTAGTTTTTTGGTTGTAAGCCACAAGCTGACACCATAAATGAACCTATTTCCATCACTGGGTTTTGGACCAAGACTGATGACAAATTAAAATCAGGAAGGGCAAACTTGCTGAATGTTTTAAACTCAACTCAGAATCACAAGATCTAGATGTCCTAGATCAAATATTGCTCATTTTACTTATAACAGCAAGGCCACAAATATCAAAGCAAATAATTGCACCAATAAAATTCGCAGGCTTTGACCAGAAAAGTTGTTCAATGAATGACAACTTGAACCAAACTCCCTCAGTTTGCTGCATCTCATGCTGCAATTGCAACCAAGATAAAATGTCTCACTTAGCTAATACACATATTTCATTACTATGAGATGGAAACAGAAACTTTACACATGCCCTATGCCACACCTACTTCAAGCACCCATATGACCACATGGTATTTAATAGCTTGCAAATAAAACTGTTGCCATCTTCAAGACATTAAACTCGCTTATTAGTTGACAGGAAATGCATTTTTAGAACAACTTCACTTGACAATACTCTTCAAGGGGTTAATTAACTATTCTTTACACTAGAAGTAACAATTCCCTTGAAAATTTTCTAATTAAATCTGCAGCTGCTTGGAAGAGTATTAGCACAGCAAAGATTTCCTCTAAGCAAGCCTACTGGGAGCCTGCCAGTGACCTTACCTTAGCTGTCATCTGAACTGAGGACTATGTAACGTATTATGCAACTCATGCGAAATCACCCTCGTGCCTGCTCACAGGGAAGCACAAGACCTGATAAGGGTACAAGTCAGGGAGAAAACACCTGTAGTTCCTTACTGGCTAATAGATCCTTTTCTATCCTTTTCCTAAGGAAGGAGAGCAGTGCAGGAAAAAAGTCAGACTTGGAAGAGAAGGAACTTGTTGTTTTTACACGCAGAAGTTAGCTGAGATTTAAATTCAGCACAAATAAACGTGGCCTTGCTCACACTGATCTCTTGGCTCCTCAGCAAGAGCCAGAGGTGAGGGGACCCATTGCAGGTGTAGCACATCTTGGAAAACAGGATGAGTCAGTCTCAACGTTTTGTCCACTAATAAAGAAGAAAAAATAAATGCATCCAGCTGTTTCAGCGTAGTGCAAGTCCTCCAGAGTAACACAGCCAAAACTGTGCAAACTGGATAGGATAAGCAACTGGTCTAGTTTCAGAAGGAATGCACCGATAGCCTGTGAAGGATTGACCCCTGCTTTTATCTAGGGCTTTTGATCACTAGACCTGCAAACCCTCCAGATAACTTGGGGAAAAACACACCACCTTTTCAGAAGATGTTACCGCAAATTTTGCATCTTTTCTATATAGGCTTTTTGCTGAAACTTAGGGATAATGAGCAAAGAAAGTAGGCATAGTGAAATTTCTGGTTCATCCTGAAGATGAGGTACACTGAAAACATATTAATGAGGAAATTCACTGTTCACAGCTCTCAGCACACATTAAGGCATGCATATTATCCATGTGTTTCTATAGGGATACATAAAGCAGTAGACTGTTCTACTGTACATTGCACTCAGTAGGGAACCTCAAGCAGACCACTGATGAGATGGCAGAGTGAAAATAGTCATACTTGAGTGGCATCTATATAGTCCTCAAGGAAAGAACGACCATTAGATAGGTAAATAAAAGACCTCTGAATAAGCCACTATCTGTTATATTTTTCTTAGGAGCCACAGGGTAATAAAATTCTGAGCACAGGAAAACGCACTGCAAGGAATGTGAGAAAAGGTTGCTAGTGAGGGCGTCATCAACAATGCAGGAAGTGTGTGTATTGATCTAGGAATCCACAGTTGTCATCTCCATTACGTAGTTTTGTTTCTTTTGTTTCAAAGGTATTAATTCTATGCCAGTGGATCCTCCAGGCCATCTCCTCTTTTCTTCCAGGGTTAAAGATATTGTAACATTCTTAAATACCCCGAGTGATGCCTCAGCCTGCCTAAGATGTTAGTAGGCTCAGTTAATTATCTTGTACTGGAAGTAAGACTTTTCTAGTAGTAAGGTTTCTCTAGCATTTGCTGATTTCAAGTACCTACTAAAACTTCAGCTCATTTTCTAGCAAAAGTAGGCCTGTAAAACAGATTTTTTTCTTCTTTTCTGAATTAACCTTCTATGTGCTTGAGGATCATGATCAGGTCTGTCCAGTCTTTTTTTCCCCTCTCGACTAAGCCACTCTAGTTCTTCAAATTTGTCCTCACAGGTGGTTATTTTCTAGACCTTTGGCCCTTCTCATTGCTTTACTTTGGATTTTATACGGACAGCTATCTATTGCTGGGAGTCCAGTGTCCACCCAAACTGGGACACAGCAACCCAGCTGTGGGTTCAACACAGCTGTCATGCGTCTTGCAGATGACAGACCTGGTCAGATATCTCCATGTGATGTTTACCTTTTACACAACAGAATGACACTGCTGGCTCATCTTCAATGTGTGATCTGGTATGGTGGCTTGGATCTTTCCCACAGAATCGCTTTTAACTTTGGCTTTGCCCATCTGAGATTTATTCCATGTGACCGCTCCCCCATCCTCACTGACTGCAGTGCCCTTGCTGAATTGCAGCTTATTTTTAAAATCTCTACTCAGTTTGCCATGATCGTGTCAAGCTCTCATCCTGTCCTTCAGCGCAACTCTGCCTGTTCTCCGTGGAGTGCTACCTGAACGTATCCAGCATACTCTCCACTCCACTTCACAAGTAATTCAGAGACACGTTGAATAGGGCAGGAAACAGGATGGGCTGCCACAAAATCATACCCTTCTGGCTTGACACAAAGCAGCTAATCAGTACACTCTGAACCTGGTTTCCCATCAGCTGAGCAGTCACTTTTGAGCACTCTTGCCAAAGCACCCCGTCCCCTCAGCTTGTCTGTTGGGATGTCCCCTGGGTGTCAAGCAGTGCTATTAAGACAAAGCAAGCTGACTGCTGTGCACAAGGCCTGTCACGCTGTCAGGGCAGAAAGTTAGACAGATTTGGAATCGTTTGTCCTGAGCAAATTCATTTTGGCTGTTACTCATCCCCTTATTTATCTTCTTGGTATTTTCAAACAGTTTGAGTATTTGTTCCAGTACTTTTCTGGGAATTGAAATTATAGTCAGAGCCAATAATGCCAGTACCCTCCTCTCACTTTTTTAAAGCTATGCGCTATCGTTACCTGTTACAGTCCCCAGCCTTCCAAGGGCAAGGACAGGCATTCCCAAAAGTGACAGCTCTGTGCTGGCCTCAGCCAGTCCTCCAGGTTCAGGTCAGGTGCAGATAAACTGGAAATCTCTGCCTTAGCTAAATATTCTCTATTTCAGTTTGTACTCAACTCTTCCCTACTGCTGAGTCAGCTGGCCTTTCTGGTAAAGAGTGAACCACAACAAGCATCAAACGTTTGGGCTTTCTCAGCCCTGTCTAGCTTTTCCTTCCCACCCGGTGACAGATTACAGCTTCTCTCACTCCGCCTCTTACTAGCACTGTCCTTACAGTGGGCTCCTCAGTACTCCCTCCGATCTCAGTCCACAGCTTGACCACCTTTAATTCATCCCTACCTCTTCATGCTTTTACTTCATACCCGTTCTTAGTAGCCTAAACAAGTTTTCACCTCTTATATCTCCCCTTTTAAAATAAAGGTTTCGATGATCTACTTGCTGTACTTTCCAAGCACCCACACTGGCATCGGTTGGACCTGCACCTGCAACGTATTTCCCATACAGGGGTAGCAGATCTCCTGAATGCTTCCATTTTTCCACTTTAAACACATTTCCTATGGGGTCTTTTCTGTATCTATTCCAAGCTCACTATCATCTGCTTTTCTAAAAGAGTGGTCATTTTGCCTTCTTGTTCTGCCTCTCCCACAAATCAGACTTTTGCTGATCATTCTCACCCAAAATGCTGTTGTGTTCCTATTCTCCAATAGAGGAGATCTTCCCTCTCAATCGCAATCGCATCTAAAGGAGTTGTCTTTTTTGGTGCTTTTTCTATCTATCTTTCACATTAAGGAGTGCCCAGACACAGAACATAGTTAATGATGTTGTAACCTATACCTCACTGTACTTCAGGGAATTGGTTCTTATCCCTCTTGCGTCAGCCCCCACTCACCCTAAAACCCACACTGCACGAAAGTAATTTCAGCATCTCAAATGCAAAAATCTCCCCATTAATTTCAGGATAGTTCCAAAGACGTATTAGCCTGAGATATGCCAAGTTAGCCAAATTAGCTTTGTAACCGTTTTGTTCTTTATATATACTTACTGACCCAAATTAGGCTGTTTTTCACACCAACACAGACAATGCCTTCAAAGACATTGGGCTATGGGTGTCAACAACGCCAGCAGAGAATGGAGCGATATTTGGCGCACCTGTACCCCTTTGTCACATCCTCTACCTCTGTTGGTCACAAAAAGCTACAAAAATGAGGTGTCTATGGGACTGCAGTTCTCAAGGTTATTTTTTCCATGTATTTGTGGGATACAGTAGTGAACCGGCGTGTAAAACTGAAGCAAAGCTGACCTAATGGACGGTGTCCCTGCCCATGGCAGGGGGGTTGGAACTAGACGATCTTTAAGGTGCCTTCCAACCCAAACCATTCTGTGATTCTATGATTCTAACCAAGACTATCACAAGCGTGTGTACCCCACATAAGGGTTAGAGCCTGTGTGCATGTATTTCCTCTCCTTCTGATGTGGTTAAGGGCTTTAAAGCTGTGCCTTCTGACTGAGTGTCTTTAAAGCATTAGTCAATTGGAAACAGGCCTGATGCTGCAAAGCGAGTTCTCATTTGCAAACCTCAGCCCAATTGAAGTGGATTGTGCTTTCTTAGGAGAGTGGTAAATAAGCAGACATTGAGCACAGCCTGAGAACAGCTCTGGCGTGCTTCTGAAAAGAAGCAAATTGAGATCTCCTACCTCCCCGCAAATGGGCAAGTAAAAGTTGCAGGAAGAGAAATCGCAGATTTCTATGCTGTGGTAAGACTTCAAGGAATATGTTCATATAGTCATTTTTCTTCAGTCTAAAAAGTGGTGGGGTTTGGACTAACAATAACAAAACATCAAATTATTCCAGTTTGTATGTTTTCCTACCAAAAAAAAAAAAAAGATTTCAAAAACAGCCTGTCATTTCTATTATTTATTAGTACTTGTCGGCACATGGGCTAAAATTTACCCTCTAGCTCAAACATCCCAGTGGGCCTCATGAGAGAAACCAGCGTAGTCACCAAGGGCGGGTGAGGGGTGAGCTTTGTGTGATTCTTCTAAACTCCAAATGGAGTAAATCGATTTTTTTGTCACCTTTTTCAGATTTACAGGAGGACCTATTTATAATGACTCACTCATGCACCACAAACTGTGATTTTATAGATAAGTGCTTTCATGTCTTTTTGTCAGTTATATTTATTTCTCATGCATTCATTTCCCGAATAATCTTAAACAAAGGCCATTTGGTTTGTAGCCATTTCTCTTTGGGCTATAGAAAAATCAATAGGCTGAGCAAAATATCGAGGCCCTGCAATACGTCATTTTGTCTAAATAACTGCTCCTTTTCTCTGAATACTGAAGCAACAGTTTGCCAGTACCCCTGAAGAAGGGTAGAAAATTGCACCTCTAAAGGTGCCAGGAACCGTAGCAGGTTGTGCCCAGGAAGCAGGTGGTCCAGCGTCCTTGTAAACTGAATGGAAACTGCACGTCCACACCTCAGAAACTCCATCTGGCATCGCACAGCAGCAGGGGAATTAAGACAATTAATAAATGAAAACTTCCTTTAAAGTTTCCTGTAGAGCTTTTTTCTTCTCCAGCCAAAGTAAGTTTATTAACTCCAGCGACCTGGCCGGATGCCAGTTTGGAAACTACGCTGTCGTCTGCCTGGTGTTCTCCCTGCAGAGTCAAATTCCTGCAGAACACTTCTTCGTCTCGTGCTCTGGGCTCTGACCCCAAGAAGATATCTGCCTGTGCAGATGCTGACATTGCACCAGGGGCTAATGAGGTAAGTGGAGCATGGCAGAGCTGCAAGGACCCCCAGGAGCTCGTCTGCTTTCAGAGGTGGGGTGCACCTATGTCATGTTCCCTTTCATGGCCATTGTGGTCAGCCTTTGTCCTCAAAAGTACTGTATTTTGTTGCTGGATAAATTGATTCCGTTGCAATAATCCTGAAAAACATCAAATCGGGGGCAGCATCACCTTTCTCTTTGGCAATGGTAGAACTAAATACACTGTGCTGTACTTACACTGAGTACACATTCCTCAAGACAAATGCCAAAAATTGATGTATTATCTTCTGTTACTACAACAGCCCTAATTCCTGCACACTGGGACTCATGTCAGTTTAGAGAGCTGTTACCTTTTGACACTGTCAGTTTAATTCTACACTTGAAGCTTGTTGGCACTGCCATAATTTTGCTATTCATTATTTACGTGGCTTCAAAGATTACATTCAACAAAACCCATCTGATGTGTTTTTACTGACTGTTCAGAGCAGCAAGACAATACTTTTTGTTGACATTTCAAGTGCAAACAAACACTCCAAACTGTCTAGCACTAGACATGATAGTTTGCAGAAAACATGCATGCATCTCTTTCCCGCAATGCAGTTTGCACTCTGAATTCCGCAAGTACCAACCAAAACACCTACACATCACTGTTGACAATCACTTTCCCTTAGGAGTGGGGCTATTCAAATTGTGCCTTAGTAATGAAACTCTGGATTCAGGTCCCAGTGTTGTACTTGAGACTGTCAGGATATGCCAACTGCCCTGCCACACACCCACCCACGGTACAGTGCCAACAGCAGGGAGCAACCCCTTCCCTCTCCACGGCACGTGGACATGGGGAATGCTTTACTGCTCAGATAAAATACACACATGGAGAGCAAAGCCTCAGTGCAGGTTGCAGAAATAAGTAAAACACCATTTTGATTTGAGGTTGTTTATTTTCTAAAGCCTGCTGCTCCTGAAAGTGAGCTCCAGGACGGGTATGGAAAGTGCTGCTCCGGCTGGCCTGGACACTCTGCTGGTGCACTCCCCTCGGAAGGGCATGTTGTCACCATGTCCTGATGTCACTCTGTTCCTTCACGCCTCCTACTCATGGAGTACCAGCAATGCATGTGCAAATGTGGGGCACGAAGACATGCCAGTTGAACACTAGCCAAAATCACCAAGCTCCTTCAAACGCTCAAGTATAAGATATAAACCTATCTGGCTGCAGATCACAGTGCTTACTGAATAGAAAACCTTTTGGGTGAGCATCACTTGGTCACGAAGGGAAGTCAGTGGTCTGTAAATGATGCTTCATATTGGAGTGGATTATACGCCTGAGAGATAGCATATTTATATTTTAAGTGCTTAAAACTGTATGTTTACTTGACATAAAAATTAGTATTCCACATCAAAGGAAAACAAATACTATAATCCTGTAGTCATCCATCTCACTGCAGAGAGGAAGATTTACTTTTGCAAAGCAACAGCATATGGCATAGTCCCAGTTCAAAAAAGCATTTGGTAGCAGTCAGTGCAGCTTACTACAAGGAGCTGCAGTTCATCACGTGCCAACGACCGTCATGTGCAGGGAGTGCACGAATATGTGTGTGCAACGATACTGGGTTACGCTACCATGCCCAAAACACGGGTAGCAACCGGGCATCCCGGGAGCGATGTTGTGGACTCAGTGCTCTCCCCCACCTCTCTATGGCTCCGGGTCCTGGGCAGCCCCGCGGACTAGCATGGACATTCCCAAGTTTGCAGCATAACAAGCCAGGAGCCAGCATGGGGAGTGTAGTTTTAGAGGCACCTTAGCTGAGATGCTCCTGTGGGTTCTCTGATCATTGACCATCAGAGTATATCACTGGTGAAATCAGTGTTGCAGAACATGGGTGACTCGCAGGCAAAAAAGAATGCACACACAGGCATTTTTTATAAACCCAGTAAGCTAAGAAAATGTTCCTGCTACCCAGACTTAAACTTCACAGCACAATATCCCAGCTTTTGACAAAAAATCTAGTATTATTCTTTTTCCCAAGTTGGGACTCCACAAGATTTTGACAGCTGCAGATTTCACACATGTCAAAGGCACAAGCCCTGCTCTTGAGATGGATTGTGCAGAAAGATGCCTCTTGTTAAAAGACAGAAAATTAAAGAGCATTTAATCACATAGAAACTCTGACAGGCTTCTTAGCCCAGGGCTAATGCTTTGAGTCCATGTCCTGTAATAATTCCTACACTCACACATTGGCTTATAGCAGGTGACCACAGAGATCTCAGGCAGAAGAAGGGCATTAGCATGGTGGGGCCAACTACCCAGTTTAATAATAAGAAGCACATTAATACTTTTCCTTGCTGTAGAAGACTTACAGGAGTAATGCAAGCACACACTCATAACTATTTTCAGTTACTGCATATATAATCCCTTTGCAGCTCTATCTGAAATAGTATTTTGAAAAATTTCTTTTCATTTTAAGTGCTAAACCATCAGTTACTTTTCATCTTCACAAAATAAATCAGCCCAACAAATCTTTTTTGAACATTGATGAACATTTATTGGCAGCAACTTCCAACTACAAAGATCAATCACCTAGAGATGATCAAAGACTTTTGTATAATTTTGTAAAAGCTGCCCTTCACAAATTGATGGATCGACTAGATGTTGAATGTTTTTTTAAAATGTGAATCCTAGTCTGACTTTAGACATCATGAGCAGGAGTAAATATATCTTGGCCTCCTCCTTGCAAATTTGTCCCTTACAACTCTGTAAATTAGCTTTTATTCTCAGAGGTTGTTTTGGAAATTCATATAATTGTATTAATTTATATAATTGTAAGAACCACAAAATCCCCATTCAAAAGAAAAGAAAACAAAATACTGAAAGTGGAAAGAAACCTCTTGCATGGGTTAAGCAAGTACTCATGAACATTAAAAAAAAAAAAAAAAAAAAAAAGAGGAAATAATGAGGCCTCACTTCTTTTTATCTAAAACCTAAAAATACCACTGCTTCCATTTGCAAAGAGTTATTAAGAAATATATCACAACATATAATCTCATGCAAGTGCCTGTCTCTTTTTACAGGCGTAAATGAAGGCACACCTGCAGAATCAGAATCAAAACCTTCGGGTTTGGTTCATATTCCTCTGCACAGTACATCAGTGGTGCTTTTAGGCATGGAAAAGAAACCCTATACCCTAAATTTCATGACCTAGAGTCAAATCAATCACAAGTGTGCAGGCTCCAAGCTGCCAGAGTTTTGATTTCAAATTAGCACACGCACACACTCCGAGTACAAGCCTTGTTTACAGCAGCAGATGTCAACTAGTAGCCGTGTCATGTTTGCATTTCGGGGGAAGGGGGGTGAGACGGACACTTCTCTATCACCTGTTTGGCAGAAGTTCTTGCTGATATCAGCGCAACAGGTTAGTTTGGGGGTTTGCCTTTCCTAAAAGCACATGCAACCAGAGACAGTGTTTGTCAGGTCAGAGATTTCCCCTTCTTTCCTTCAGCCCTACACAGATTTTTTTCAGCACCCCCTTTGAATCAGAAAAAAAAACCTCTCTGGAAATCCACCCCCCTAAGCCATAAATTCTCAAACAGCCCTTCATGCAGAGGCTTCAGTGGCAATTTCTGCCGAAATGGGACGGGGCTCAGCAGGCAGCTGCCGGTCCCTGTACCTGCAGGTCTGCAGGCGTTGGGCTGCAGCCCTTGCCAGTCACACCACACTTTCCCCCGCTTCCTGACACTTCAAACAGGGCCATCGTGTGTTTGACAAGCAACATCAAACGTGACAGGTGAGTTTCCCGGAGCCACTCTCTTTGATAACCTCCTCTGAATGCTTTCTGGCTCTGTATCCCCATGAACACTCCTTTCCACTAGCGTGCGAAAAAAAATTTTGCCTTCAAATTTGGAGTCTAAATATTCCTTTTTTCTTTTTTCTTTTTCCTCCTTTGTTTGTTTTTTTAAGGCTCAAAGGTCCAAGGCCAAAAGGAAATTGAGATAACTGTAATAATTTTTTCCTGGTGCTACTCAAGGGGTTGATGTCTGAGAGACTGAGTGCTCCCAGAAAAATCAGTACAAGCATTAGGACTGGGAACTTCACTGAGAACAAGTCCAGGCTCATCACTAATGGGCTGGTCTGTAACCACTTGCTTCCCTCACTTCACTGACCATTAGAGGAAAAATTTGTCCACCAAAAGACAGGGGGAAGATGCTAGGTGATTTTAAAGCAATTGCGACAGCGTGTGTGCTCAATCCAGGTGCTCTCCTGGAGTTACACAAGTACTCGTAGCAATCTGACCCTCTGCGTCCTGCAGGAAGCCAGAAAGTTTTGCTCAGGAGGCCAAACTGGAATGGCAAGGTGCCCAGACGGCCGTGTTTGTAGAAGCCCTGGAGAGCTGTTGAACTCGTGCACGTGACTCCAAAAGCTTCCCTGCTGACTGTCATGCCTCCTCCATGGAGGAAACGGCGTGCAGCGTAACAGGCTCGTGAAAAACGAGATGGCGTCCACATTCTGTACACAGAACCTGACTGTGGAAACGACATTTTCCATGACTGTCTTGTCATCTGCTGGGGGAGCCATGCAGCTAACAAGGCAAAAGATCCGACCTCGTTCAGGGCCAAGAAGGTGAATGCAAAGACCCTGTCAGGTTTGTATTTCTCATGCCTTGGCACAACTAAAATGAACACTGTCGCCACTGTACAAGGAAATTTTGAAGCTATTCCTCACCCCACACCCAAGCTAGTGATAAAAACACAGTCTCACTGAGTGACAGCCGCCAAATCACTGCTGCTCCCAACATGCCATGAGCAAGGAAGCAGGCGGCAGAGCCTGAGCTGGTGCGACAGCTCCTATGGCTGGCACAGACCGTGGCTCTCACCACTGTCCTCGTCCTGGCTTGGCAAAGCTCTGCGTCTGCCTCACCCATATGCACATCTCTGGCTGACATGAACTGCTCCCTTCTTGCCAGAGTAAATCGTCTGAGACAAGCTATCATTCACCATGCAGGTGATAACCAGTGAAATCCCTTCAGAAATACCCGCTGGCACTTTGACAACAGAGTTCAAGCTGATCAGAAGGAAGAAATGCATTTCCATCTTAAACTAAATTTTTCAGATCAGGTCCTCATTAAGGTACCTGCATAAACAAGGGGAATCTAGCCCTGATAGTTTATTACAGGTAAACCTTACAGGCAGCAAAGCCCCCTTTCAGGAAAATTGAGGCAAGGGCTGAAAGTAGCAGGATGTTTTCATGTGACCCCTAGAAGCTGTTATTTTTATCTTTCCCAATGCTTCTTCAAAAGCCTCGGAAGTCTGGGGGTTATCCTGCATTTCAGTGAACACACCGCATATGCGCAGCTCATTTTATACAGGCATTAATCAAGCAAGAAATGGCAGGTGAAACATATCTAACTTTTAAATAAAAGTATCTCATTTAAGTAAAGGTAATTCATTACCTAATGTAACAGCTATCTTAATGAGAAATCTGTGTGTTTTGAATCATTCCCCTGTTTAATCTCATAGAATCAAATAGATCATAACATGCTAAGGGCAAAAATACACTATGACTTGCTTTGTTTTGCTAATTAAAGGCAGCAGCATAATTCCCAGATCAAACACCAGCACGAACCAGCCGTGTGTTGCTCACAAGGCACCACTGAGTACCCACAGAAGTCAGCAGTGGGACTAATTTAAGCACAGCAGCACCAGAAGAGAGCATCGTGTTCCATCAGCCCCATCACAAGGACCCTTGGGTGTGGGGAGAGGGAGGAGGTGACAGACCCCCTCCAGTGCACCTTGCCAATCCCCAGGCCTGAGGAGAGGACCCAGGTATCTCCTGGGCAGTCCCTGGGCTTTGCAATGTGGGTGCATGCTGGACACTGTAGACAGAGCCCCTCTCCTGCAGCAGATCCTGCCCAGCGGCAGCCATCCTGGCTGGCAGCTGCACAGCAGCAAGGCTGAGTGAGCAGATTTCCCCTCTGCTCACACCCTGCGGTGATGCCCTGGTACGCTGGATCCAGCGGCAGCACATTGGACCACGGCACACAAAGAGGAGAGCTGCTTCTCCCGGCTGCAATCAAATCAAAGCAACTGTAGTAGTTGTGGGAAGCACCTGGACACACCTCCCTGCCACCTGTTTATCTGGAAGTACCAAATGTGAGAGGTAGTGTAAATGATAAAAAAACCTGCTCGCTACTTTTCTGGGACATATATATTATAATTTAGAAGCAAAAATGCGCATGTTTAGAGGAATCACAAGTCAATGAATATTCAAAAGCTTGCATGTCATATGCTGCCTTCTGTCTCCCTATACTTGTTCTATCTCCTAGGAGCAATACACCCGTTATATTCACAGCATCTCAAAAACTGACCTCAGAGTCTTGTAGCACATGGCTTCCTACATCCTCTTGTAATTCCCTAACCAAAGATATCAGGATCTTTCTTTTACCCCCATCATTTAAACAGAACTCATCACCTCTATTTTTTGACTGCTTATGACAAATAAAAGATGATGTATATAAAATCTTTATTTTCTACATGCTACTGAGAACCAACAATATCTACTTAGCCACTGCTTTACTATGAGGGAGAAAATTAATTATTCCTTCAACATTCGATTTAGGGACTGAAAATTCCTTAAGGGTTACAGAGCCATGGGGCCAAGGGTGCTCCCAGTGCCACAGCACCAAGTCAGGCCCTGCCAGTGGGAATGCGTGTGATAAGTCAGGCTTAGATCCAGTGACAGTGAGCCCGGGCTTCTTTTCTTCCTCTTTTCATCCCTCCTCCAGTGTGAATTTCTTCCCTTTTTCCCTAAGGAGATGATCATCATGGAGCATCCTGCAAATGGCTGAGCGGTTCTCATCACTCGTCTGGCACAAGGAGGGTGAAGTCACCTCTCTGTTTGGCAAAGCTGGGATGCACCTGAGAGCGCAAAGATTTCTTCCCAGGGACAGAAGAGCTGGTAACTCTTCGGATGCATTCTTTACTTTGACACCCACACACTTCTTAAAAAAAGAAATTCCTCTAAGCTGTCTTTGTCACATCAATAATGTTTAACTTTAACCTGACTAAAAAATCCATGGTGATTAGTTATCTACCTGCTACTCTCCAACTGTCCCATTTTCACCGCTTTTAAAATCAAATATGAAATGCCTGGTCATAACACCAGGACATTTGTGAGATAAAGAAAATAATTATGTCAATGTTATTTTCGGATGTGTGCTAAGGAAATAATTTCCCAGTTGTGTCTCTACAGCACTACTCAGCATTTACTTGCACAGTAGCTGATGAAGCAGAAACGCAGCCCTTTTGGAACAATGGGGGCCATTGATAGTAGTTGCACCAAAGGAAAATGCCTGGCTCTTCTAACAGGTGGCTAAGAAGCAATACCATTAGCATGGTGAAATATTAGCAGCATTTGAAACTGGAACAAATGGCTTGATTAGTAAAGGGTAGTCACTTCAGACTTCTTTGTGTTCTTCACTGAAATCAGAGATTTTGATCCCTTGGAAAGCCAAGCACACTGCTGGAAATTAAATGGTCATTATAACTCCATACGCAAGCCTTAAACACCAACTCACCCCTGCTGTTAACACAGATCATTTTGCCACGAGAGAAGAGGGTGTAGTTATGCCTGAGGATAGGTCATAGTCTGCAGACCTTCTTCCACAACACTTGTGCCCCTGCCTTCTTGTAAACTTGAAAGGAGAAGTTTGGCACATTAAATCAGCTGAACCATTCCAATTACCCAGCTATAAAGGGGATGAAATACTTCATACGCTATTTGTATATGAAGGTATGACAGACGACATTGGCCAACTCTAGTAAATCCTGTAATTCAGTGCAACCAACGGAGAAAGTATCCATTTTTCCGTTTATTGTCCTGGTAGTTCACTGTTTGTCTCCTCCTTCAAAAGTGTAACGAACCCCCACTCTGCAGTGCTCTAGCCTTCCTTACAAAAAACAATGTACTTTTGTACCAAATCATTTCCATATTCATAACCAGCACTGAGTTCTTTAGGGCAGGATGGCCATTTTCTTCAGAAGCCTCTTAATCGTAAATTCATAGCAACAATCCGATTTCTAGACTTTCAAAGACTAAAAAAAAGCAGGACCCATTTTCAGCTCTTTCCACTCACGTACTCCCTCAGGAACGAAAAGAGCAGAGATTCGCATGTGACAGAGTGGCAGAAAACTCTGGAGGAACATAAAGGCTGCCATAAGCATTCACACCAGACGCAACAAAACATGCTGTGTCAGCACCTTGGCCAGGACAGGTAACTGAAGCGTTATCTACTGTACGCATTGAGGAACACAGGATCCCTGAGATATGGGAGCAAGCCTTATTTTTATCGAGATTACCTGGGTGATGTACATTTAGCAATTAACATCTTAAATGGATTCCCACTTGTTTTTGCATTCCGTAGTCTTTACGTGTTTCCTGCAGGCACAGACACAAACAAGCAACTGTTGCATAGCGTCACTGGCACAGCGTGACTAATGCCTTTTCATCCCAGCAATAGGGTGTCATAAGCTACAGTCTAAAGGCAGGTGGGATTTACCACCGTAGCTAGATACGTCATGTACTGGGAGGAAAATAATTGTGAATATCACACTACATTTGTGAAGTTCTCATTCTGTCAGCTTTTCTTTTGTGATAATTAAAAGGTAAGAAGAAAAGTGTTGGTGAGGAGTGATGCAGACTGTAGAAGAAAAACCCGCCGAAGATCTCACAGAGAAAGTTTCTCGGCTTTGCTTCAAAGGAAGCCATTCACTTGACATTTAGGGCTCATGCACAGTACCTGGGAAGTGATTGATCACTGAGCGAGTGACCTTCCATTTTTTTTAATTACAATCCATTTTAAGTGAATAATTTTTTGCATATCCTCATCAAATTTCTCATGTTTTCGTGCATTCGTTAACATACAGCAGAAAACACTGCTGCCAGGTGTTTTCTCCCATCATTCTTCCCAAAAACATTGTGTTGGATTTTGTGATATTCAGTTTTGGTGCGACTTCTCTGAGAAGAACAAAAGTGATTTTAGAGGTACTTACGGGTTGTAAGGACTTTCATAACTCCATTCCTAGCACTGCGCTACAGGCATCCTGCAAAGGAGTCTCCTCGTTTAGTTGACCTCAATAAGATACATCATTTTTTCTGCTCCTAGGAAACACACATTACAAATGTTCATTATCATAGAAGGAAAAAAAAAGAAAAGAGAATAGCTGGATTTCAAAGGTCAAAATTTCCTCAGCTGTGGAGGTAAAAATGGTGATTCATGTGTATTTGAAAGTATTCTATTGTTTTGAAGTATTTTATTATGTGTTTTACAGGAAGTATTTTGTAGCTTTGAAAGTATTTTATTGTTGCAAACAGTTTTTAAGTGTCAAAATTAACTTCACCTGTGGCAAGTCCACATTCATTATGTGCTTGCCTTAACAGGGCCTGTGAGCATGTGCATGTGCAACGACTTTGCATTTGTGCATAAAGAGACACAGCACAAACATTGTCTGAGTTCAAGTGCATACACAGTAAATCACTCATTTCTTGTGGCTCTGTGTGCAAGGGCATGTGGGCTCCCTTGCACACCCCAGGAAGCACCTTATGCACGCTGGGTGGGATACTGTTGGCGAAACACAGTCACCTAATATTTTTTCAGAGTTTGGGGGGGGTGTCTGAGACATGTGAATAGACCTGACAGATGGTGTAGGACCTCTGTGCCCTCCTGGAGAAGCAACCAGTGGGTCCTCCAGGCAAGGCTCATTAACACCTCTCAGATAGCACAGGATGCCTGCATGGGGGGAATGAAAACCCAATCCCCATGTCCACCCATCAAAACCCAGCTTACTTGCAACTGGGCTTCTCCTTTTTGACCTCTGGTGCTCCAGAAACATTGAACCAGAGCTGAAGGACAGAGTACTGGCGCTCCACATCGCGGCCCATGGGCTTGGAAAGTAGCCATTCGCGAGCTGGAAAGCTTTCTGATCACACTGTACTTACAGTGAAGTTAGTCCTGGAAGCCCAGACTCTGCTAGCAAGATAATACATCCCTCTGTGCAGTAACAGACAAGACTGTAAGATGTCATTTGTTGCATGCACGTATCAAGGAATAAAAGGGAAGAGGTCACTTGACTTAAATACGGCAAAGCCCCAAGATACACTTGCTTGAATCAGTCAGGGAAGCTGATAGAGTTTAAAAGCCACCTTTTTTTCTTCTCCAGTATGTCTGTATAGTATGGCATGGAAGCATACTTAGCTCTGTGAAAAACAGGAGGAGAGTCTGTGAACTGTATGTCATAAGGTAGAGATGGCTGAGTGTCTTCCACTGAAAATTTTAACTGCCAACACATTACTGAGAGTTCCCGGAGAAACCCTGTTACTACTGTTAGTGTTGTAGCATTAAGGACTGGATCCACTAGAACTGGACCAGAATACCACTGTACTACAGACACTAAAGTAGACCCCCTGTTCAATAAGGGGTGTGATATAATAACCACGCACACTCAGATCCAGCCTGTTGGGAAGCAGACATACGCAAGAGCGAAGCCGCGGTCCTGCTTGATGCCCCCTGAAATGTCAGCAACCTTTGACACAGGATATAGAGCAAGCAACAGCAGGCGAGGAGGTTCCCATTTCATTGTTGCAGGCAGCTAGCCTGCTATGATTCCCCTAAACACGCTCATCGGGATGAACCTCGCCACCATACATAATCAGGAGTACCATGTACAGTAAGCTTATTGGAACAACCTCTAACCCAGAGGAACTATATACTGAATTAACACCACTCTACTTGCATAAACAAGTTAGGGTCAGCCTTCGGGAGAGTTAAAGTAGCCAATGCAAGTTTACAAACCTTAGGTTTGTAATTAATTACAATGGCTCAACGCTGAAGTCCTGTCTACCACGGTAACAGTTTCTGACTTTCTGCTTGGCAGGGGTTTTGATGATATCAGGACGGCGATGGCACATCGAGCCAAGAGCAGATGCAGCGGGCACCTTGGAGGGCCAAACAAAACGTAGGTTCAGGGTTCAGCCCCACCATGCAACATCGAATGTGCTCCCCAGATAAGGACAAGGTGACCCTCAACCGTCGCTTGTCCTTGGAGCGCTCTGGCTACAAGAAATGTTAGCACCATTTTGCCCTTAAGTGTCTGAACAGGCATTTCTGGCTTTGCCCAGGGTGTGCACACCGAACTCCTTAGGGGACAAACGAGCCAGATGCATTAGTCATCTCACTCATTAGTTAGCAGGGCTGGAAAGGCTTTCCATAACTGCGACAGGACAGGACTGTGGTGTTCATCATGGCACAGCACACTAGTCCATGAACTGCAAAACACAATTTATCCTGACTGTCACACGTCTCGTGTGTGTGCATGTGCAGGAGGGCACAGGAGAAAGGAAAACAAGACAGATAGCCGTTAGGTAGGTTCACAGTAACAAACCCATCCTCATATTCCCCTTCTCAGATTTTCAGCTATCAAATTTCCTGCTGGCAGGCCCTGACTGCTGTGCCAGCTGCAATTTTATGCAAATCTTGCATCAGTGCTTGGTAGGGTATACTTTTTTTTGGTGCACTCTGCTATAGTTAATCACTGTGTCTGAAATTCAGTTCTTCCTCTTCTGCCTCCTGCTGGGAGGTGTTGCAGAAATCCATCTTTTATGCAAACAGCCCTCATTTGAAATCTGATGAAACACTAGTAGAGAAAATGTTGCTCTCTGATTGAGTCATTTGGATGTAATAGCTATTTATTCACATTTTATTAAAGCAGTTAAGTAATGAAATCCATGGCAATGTTACAGGAGCTGGGGAAAAAAATAAAAAGATGACTGTTGTTGCTGTTCAGATTCAGAATTTCTTTGTGTGAGGGCACAGTGGATTCAACTGTGCTAAATTACCAAGAGCTGGCAAAGGCTCATGAAAATTTCACTTTCCTGCACTTCCAGTATCTCACTACTTATTTCATGGCAAGCTTACCAAGGGATCAGGCAACCAGTATTTCCAGTGCCAGCCTCACTCAAATTCACAGAGGAAGGATTGAGGGATTTGAAAGGGCCATACGTTGCTGATACATTTGCATGACCACATCCACTCTGGAGTCATCCTGGCTTTCTAGCACACATAAGAGGGCAGCAACACTGCTTCAGTGTAACCCTACCTATAGCTGAAACTACAGCCTGGGGCTCTCTGCCAACAAGCAGGACCTAACAACCTTTCCTGGAAGCCCTTTTCAGTTAGAAGGATAGCACCCAGCCAATCCTTTCCTTTGCCTCAATCACATTCGATCAGAAGTGTACTTTAAGAAACAAGTATCTTTTGTAATAGTACTTGTTTCAACAAAAATTTTGCTCAGAAGCAGAAAACAGGTACAGCTCAGCTAGATGTTTTGAAAGTACTTTAACATAGGCACAAAGCAGTAATGTGCAGAGACCTGGCACGAGCACAAGTCTCGAAATTACTCTTTGTTTTCTTGAGACTCAAAGAGATTTTTAATCATATGAAGCTTCTCAGTTAATGAAAATCCAACCCAAAAGAAGACATAATAAAATAACATATTTCTTTTTCCCCAGCATCACTTTAATCTCTCTCACGGTGATGTTGCTTGTACACTATCTGGTTTCTATGGTGCTTTCTAGAGGCAGAAGCCATGCAGGACAGGAACATATTAATTGTCAGTAAGCTGTCTCTTGTTACAATTTTCTGAACACTGGACTCGCTTGTGCCAACGCACAGCAGCCCAATAAACCAGCACTCATACAGGCAGGTGCAATGACTCCCACACTCAACGTGACAAGTGAAAGATACCTTCCCTGACCTCACTATCACACAGAAGTTTGAAATTATTTATTATGTCAGAACATAAACAGATATAATGACGTCCCTCTCTCCCCCTGGTCTCACAACAGCTACGTGAGGTCCTTAGCCTGCAGAGAGGGAGAAAAGCAGAGTCTCGGGCCAAGCCAGAAGCCCAGGGATGCCCTGGACCAGCGCTGCAAGCTGGAGAGGCACTGCAGTCACTTTTGGGTGCTGGGATTGCCATAAAGAGCATCACCTATACATAGGCTAGCCTCTCCTGACAGCCACATCTCGTGGACACAGTGTTGTTGCAGTTGCATCAGTGTAAATAGGGAACCATGCTACCCAACGCTGCGTATTTGCTGTCACTTGCCCCCCTCGTTTTTCACATTAATATTACCTGGAGGAATGGGGGAAATCTGGCAGTAGGGACAGAGTTCTGCTAAATAATTTTCTTGTACTTAACTACACAGATACAATACATCAGGCTAAGGTGATTTTGCTACTATTCCCATAGGAAGGTTAGCAAAGGCAGGGTATTTGTCTGTATTTTAGCCACTCCAGTTTCCAGCACAGCATGTCAGTTTAAGCTGTTGATCTAGGGATGTTGTGAGGCTACATCACCCTTGAAATGTGAAACAGCCGCACACCCTACCCAGCACCACTGCAGAGGAGATGGTGAATGCTGCTGGAAGGATGCGGACAACAGCTAAGAGCAGTTGTGCTTCGGTCAGTGAGACCTGCTCGGCTTCTCTGCCAAAAAGACTGCAGAGACATCTGAAAACTAGCCTACTGCATTTAAACGCCTAGTTTGAGACTGTCTGGTTTGCGAAGTTGAGCCTAAAATCAAAATATTGTTGAAGCAGGTTTGATTAATTTACCATTCAATCACAGAAAGAGTGAACTCAACAGAGCCACACAGAAGAAAGTACATTTGCAAATGTCTACTTGGAACTACTAAACTACAGTCAACCGGAGGCAGGCAAGATCGATCTGTGATGTAGACTAAATATTCTATGATCTCATTAGTGAGAGTGGAGAAATATATGGTATGAAATACATATTGCATAACATTTTCCCATTTAAGCAGCCGAGCTGTTTATCAGGATGTCAGTTAAGGTGATCTTTCTGTCTTCTCCGTACATGTGCTCACATATTCGTCTGACTCCACGCTGGAAACTACATTTTACATCCCAGATGCAATAAATAAATAAGTCATAGCAGAAAGGATGAATGTAAAGTAAATTCCAGCTACACTACCAACTCTGAGTAATTTGGTGAAAATTGTTCTCAAGGACTGACGATTTTTCGCCCTTCTTTTCATGGCTTTTTGCCATCCTCCTTTCTTCAGGTTTGCACCTTCTCACTGGTACAAACAACTCTCTCTGCCAAGCAATTCCCATAATTATGTCACTACTAAATCATTCTGCCCCATGAACTCCTGAGGCTGCTGCTTAGTGACTCACAGTAATATCATACCTCAAAGTAATTTAGCTTCCTCCAGTCAAACCTACTAAGAATTTTTGGGAAGGTGAATCAGAAGACAACCTCTCCATTAATTAAGCTGCACAATATTTATTTCCCTCATAGAAAGAGTTTTATTGTCATCCTAATGGGTGAAATGAATGCCAAATGAGTATCAAAGATCAGCGTCGGTCATTTGTACGGCAGCAACTAGCAACCACTGAAATGAAGTCTAAAAACCTACTTCTTGACTGTTTGTTGTCATTATTTTTGAAGACCTATCCAACAACCTGGCAGTGTCTTTCTGCTACAGAACACTGCAAAGACCATCCTTAGACCAGTGGGCTTCAGCTAGATCCTCGTGCTTTTTAGATTTTGCATGATTTGAGTGGTGGCTGCAAACTTCAGGAGGACTCAGGTTTTTAAAGGTTTTTAAAGTTCTGAGCCTCTTGAACTAAATAAAAGAGAGAGAGAGATTTGCAGTAGAGGAGAGTAAACATTGCAATTGTTTTTTCAACTAAAGAAGCCATGCACAGGCACTGAAAGTGGGATGTTCAGAAGTGGTCGGCATTGACATAAACATTCAACAAAATGATGTCAGAAGTACCATTTTGTTTCAATGGTCCTCGAATTAGAGTAGTACGGGGAATATTTCAGAAGTCAGTTACATCCTTGTGAAATAGTCTGTGGCAGAAAAATGAACTGAACCTAGAGCTCAGAGGAATGGAAATATCAGTGGACTGGTAAAGCACTTTTACTAAGGTTCACTGTGGGTTTTTTTCTTTTGGTTGTTTTCAATCTATCCCTAAAGTTTTGCTTTTTCATTTCTCAATTTCAAGCCTACTGACTTCATTACTGAAATGAGAATATCACTATATGGTTTATGCAATAATTGCAAAGTTGCTTGGCACCCTCAAAATTTCCTGGGACTCTTGAAAGGAAAGTTGTTTCGTTTTCTTTCCATCAGGTAGTATTGTTGTTCGATCAATACATTCCCCTTTTATTTGAAACAACTCCTCACAGTTTTGAACGACTTCACAAAACTGTACATTTTTAACTGGAATAGTCTTTGCAAGGGATGCCCTTTGTAGATCTTTGCATGAAAAAGTCCCAAGTGTGAATCACAAGTGATCGGTGCATCCTCCCCTTGCAAAGCGTAAGAGAGGTGTTTTCAGTCATCATGATGGGCTGAACAGAGACCACTCAGTTATTAACATCTGTCTCATTCAACCTTCTGTTAAGAAGCTCTGCAATTCTCCTTGTGCTGGAGACACAGTAAAGCCCATTAACCATATTCCACTACAAATACCTTGGATATTAATCAAGTTGGAGACCATTATTTATATAAATAAAGCTTCTGTAGGAAAATGTATGACTGCTATTCAGCTTATTCATGCCCTGCGTTACTGACAGAAAACCAGAGTGTATCCATTGTGGTTGTCACATGTCACCTGTAAGCAATAGCTTATCCAATGAGGACTTTGTTGCAATATTATTATTTGTGGCTCTGAAGGGAGAGTTTCTTTCATTATGTGATTTACTTCTAATGCAGAACCTGCTTTAAACATGGCTAGAATTTTGTAAATATCATTGCCACTGTTATGTAATTGTGTGTGATTTAATTTCTATGCACGAGCACAAAAAACCAACAGAGGAGATTATGCTTTCAGTTCCACCAACACCTTTGTTGCATTATAGTAGCCAACAGTCTTCTTTCAGCTCTTTCATGATTCAACTTAAAATTGCTAGTGTTATTCACCCTCTTCATATCCCATATCATCACTAGTATTATGTGAGAAAACAAAACAAACTAGTTACTGTGTTCTCCCTTGGAGACTTTTGGGCCTGATTTTCCTCCAGTCAGATAAAACCTTGAATCTCTTAAAATCTATTCATAAAAGATATCTAGGAGTTAGATACTCCAGAAGCTAAAAACCTCGCTGAAGAATCACTGTGTACTTTCATCACAGAGAGATTCATCTCGGTTTGCAAAACTAGCGTAATAATGAAACTGGTCATCAAAATGCTGCAAGAATCATCAGCATCACCAAAAAGCACCACAACTGTATTTTGATAATGCACCCATGATAAAGATCAGGAAGGTAATAGAGTAGTTGCAAAATTAACGTCACCTCTGGAATGAAAGGTCCTGAAGAAATGTGAAGCACTCACTGAAGACTGGGATACTGGGTCAGCTGTTGGCACTTTCCCCAAACCAGCCCCTTGCCGACCAGCTACATTCCAACCTCATCCCATACCCCAGCTCTGACCTTCCTCTGGGTGAATTGCACTTGCTTTGTACAACGACACACCTGACCACATCAGAAGAACCTTGCCTTTGCAAATGACTTACACCCTCCCTCCATGCAGAGGCTGATGCCGTCGCAATGCCGGAGCAGCAGAGGACGACTCACCACCCTGCTTCACACCAGGCTTATGCTGAGCCACATCTCTACCCTCACCGAGAGATGGACGAGCCAACACTGCTCTTGGCTCAGATGTCCTAGGGCACTTCTGTTTGCCCAAGTCTTCTTGGGATCCCGTGCAGTGCCTGTAAGCTCAGAAACAGCTTTTCTGTAGCTCTCTGTTCAAAATGTTCAAAATAAATAACAAGCAATTACATCACAGTCCAGCAAAGCATTTTTTACAGCTTGATGCCAGGACTTCCCACGATGAGCCTGTACTTTCCATCTGGAGGGATCCCACAGCAAACTATCCCACCAGCAAAAACTAGAGAGCAGAACCATAAACTTTGAATCAAACAAAGAGCAAGTCAAACTGACATTGCCGACACGTGGGATGAGTCAAGTAGATTCCTTGGCACAAAACCAGAAGTTTAGCTAACAAAGTCCCCACGGGAAAGCACTGTGATTGGCACCATATGGGTATGAGCCAGTCTGCACTATTAAACCCAAGGGACACAGGGAACTTTCTAATGCAGAGTACAAACCTCATACATACCCCAACTGGTCATTCCCTCTTCCTCCGGCTTCATGTCCCATTTAATTGTCCACTCATAAAGTCTTTTGTTACCAATTAATGTAAAACTACACAGCATTCATATGTATACAGTAACCTAAAATTACTCCCCCTGACTGCTGAAGAAAAGGTGTGATATACACTGACACCAGGAGCCTGTAGAGAGAGTGTCTCTCCATTTCACTCTTGGGTACATGTTTTGGTGACCCATAGATGAAGGGATAGCTGCACCACTCATCCTAGGAAAACATTTACGCAGAGATTCAAGGAGCCTTTTTAAGGAGCAGGACAGTCCACTGTTTAATGCATCCAACATTCAGAAGTTTATACTGAGAAGCTTAGTGGAAGTTTGTAACATCTGTTCTTCAGACATCTCATTTAGACACCTATCTCAGCAGTTAAAACTCCTTGGAGATGCAGTAGAGAAGTGCTGCCTCCTAACCTACCATAGTAGAAGCAGCAGTACTAAGTCAGGTCAGAATCCCATGTAGCAGAATACTCATTTGTGGTCATTATTTTATTAAGGATGGTCAGGAGTACCATAGAACACGGACATCCCAGATCCTAGCATAGACTGTCGAGGAGCTCCATTGCTGTTCCTGCTCTGACATGAAAGCTGACCATTCCCACACCCAGTTTCTACCTTTCAGCTGTTTATTTATCTATGCCTTCCTTCCCCTGTACACCTAGACTACCTAGTGTATTTGAAAGCCTTTGGTGAAGGAACCTTGCCAAAAGCCGTTTAGGAATCCAGGTAGTCCATATCACATTGTGTCTCATAGCTGACATGTTTTGGCAAACCACTTCAAAGAACAAATAAGTTAATGACGTAGGACTTCCCTTTACACTGGCTACTATTAACTCTCTCCAAGCAAACCATATTTAGCTCCATGTTCACTATTTCCAATTTTTCTTACCATTTCTACCAGCTTTCCTGCTATGGACATTATTCTCACATGCCTGTAGCTCTCCAGGACCTCAGCTGGAATCCATTCTGAAGTCTGGTGTCACCTTTATCAGCTGTATCACCTTTACAAAGTAGTGTAAAGCAAGGGCTTACACACCAAAGTTAATCATTGGGACATTTCACCCCTGAATTCCTCTAAAACTCTTAAATCTGCTTCTAGCGCTGTGTTACTGTTCATTTATTGCTCTATAATTTTTAAGCCAGTTCCATTTTGGGCCAATCTTCTGATGATCCCCACACAAAGAAAAGCTCTAAGATGGGAATCTCCCTGGCTCCTTCTACTCTGAAAAGATGTTATTTACTTGCTCCGCAAAAGCTTTATCTTACCTAATTGATCCTTTGATACCTGTATCATCTATTGGCCCGACAAACTCTCTGGCAGGCTTCCTGTTCTTTAGGCATTTGAAGAAAGATTTATTACTTTTGTTAGCTGTTCCTCAAACTCTGTTTTGGACAGTTAATTTATATTTATACACTTAATCTCCCAGGGTTTACGATCCTTTTCATTTCCGTCATTTGGATAGCACTTCAGCCTTTTGAAGGATTACCTTGAATATGGGGTAAGTTTTCTCTCCCGGCTCTACAAAACTTGGCTTCCTTTTGCCCTCAGTCTTTTCTTAGTAGGTGGTAACCTCAGCTCTGTGCCTTCAATATGGGTCTGCAGCAAGCCTCTATGCAGCCTGAAAAAATTTAAATTTTAAAAGCTCAGGTTCTTCGGAAGCCCCACTAACATATGGATTTAAGCTAACTTCTAATGCCTCAAGTTTGACAGCATCAACTTTCTCTGAAAGCATAAGGAAGAAGAACCAACCAAATCCTTTAAGAGAAAGGCTATAAGAAACTGTGGCAGGATTTACAATTGAAAGACTTGGATGATCTTAACCACATATTCACTAATACTTTATTACTTAATTAATGGATTAATAATGAATGAAGGCACACTTTGTGAATTATGTTAGCTCAACTTCTACCATCTTCTTCTGAAGGCACAAAGCGGACAGGATCCCTTTCTCTCTGATACAGATGTTCTTCTGTGTGGACAGGCCAGATCCAGCAACTTAAATTCACTTCTTGAAAGGGTAAGTTTTGACTCCCTGCAATTAAAGGTAGTGAGCTGGCCCCTGGAATGAAGAACATGGTAGCAAGAATTGCATTATGCTTCAAACTTTCAGTAGCAGATTCATTCAAGAACAGAGTCAGTCATAACCTTTGAATTTCTTGTCTTTGAAGATGCTGATCAATGGAACTTTTTTCTAACAAACAGCTTTGAGATTTTATTAATACAGGTCACTGAAATGTTTACTATCCTTCTAACTACAGAGAAGGGAAATTCCTTCTAGCCGTACATCTGCAAATATATAGCACCCCCAAGGCAGCTTCCAAAAGACCCGGACTTCCTTTATTTTTCAGGTAGAATTACCTTTTTCTTCCAGTGATCTATGAAACCAAGAAATCCAACTTTCTTGTCCTTGCACATTGAATTAAGGACAGGTCAAATTTCATGACCATGGCAAAATGCCAGCAAACGTCTCAGAGCCCTACAGAGTATGAAAGCAAAAGGCTGCAATAAGAATCCCGCCAGAAAATACTTTTTCAGCTAATTTTCAGTAAAAAGGACAAGTGCTTCATCTCTTTGACATTATTCTAATACTTGAAAGAGCAGTGTACATTTATTAATGCAGCTGCTTTCTTTTATAGGCGTCTTACATATGCCTGGAGGCATATTAATCTGACACAGCAGCAAGCTGCTGATGGGCATCTGCCATCACTAAGCACAGCTAATATAAACCTGGAGCAAGGTGCCAGTACTCCAGATCTTCTAAATGACACTTAGAGGGAGGGAAGATGCGGCGTACAAGGAAAAATGCCATATTTTAGCATAGTTCGGCAGAAAAAAAACTACATGACCGAGCCCAGTGTTTGCAACTCATGGGGATTCACTGCTTGGAGTCATCCAGGCTCCACAGATGTCACCCATGCTTAATGCAGCATGTACTATTGATTTTATTTGACCCCTGCAACATCTCCCACTGTTTCAAAAGTTACTGGCCCGCAGTCCTGCAAACAGCTGTGGCACGAGGATGTCTGCAATGGGACCAGGGCAACCCTCACCTTCCAACAGGCAAAAGTTGCACAGGAGAGTGCAGGACTTCCCACAGCTCTGGGCCAGCGGCGGACATCCATAGTCCTGATCTGCTCCTGCTGCACCCCAGACACCACTTTCTAGCTAAGGAAGGAGTAAACCTTAAACAGAGCTACAGAGGAGGGCAGGGCAGGAAGACCAGCCAAGCGGGACACGATACTTGCACAGATCAGTGAGCCCTGAAATCTTCTAACCTCACTTCCTCTTCTCCTCCACATGGGAGGTGCCAAAGCGATGTCACCCTGAAACCCAGTCCCCTTCTGAGTGCTTGGGGTGGAAGACAGAGGTCCTGGGAAAGCTAAGGACTGTCCTGTCTAAACAACCTTGTCAGATTATCATGCCTTGACCACAGCCGGGTCTCCGAGCAGGTCACTTCACTTTGCTCCTGGGATGAGGCTCCAGCAAAGGCATCTCATACTCCTCAGCCTTGCAGCCTCTGAGAGAGTGAAGTACCAGGGACACAGGTTATAGGGATGGCTCTGCTGCCTGGGACCAGTGTCTCACAAAAGAAACCGATCCGCTCTCTTAAAAAAAAAAAAAAAGAAGAAAACAAATCTCTGAATTACATGACGCTGACCACTTCACACTAACAGGTAATGTACAAATCCATGTAGCCCATACTGAGTAAGAGAAAGAACATACAGAAATCCTGACCAGTCTGCAAATCACTATTTTTAAAGAAATTATGTTTGCAGGGAATAACCTGTCTCCGTCTGACAGCACACAGCAATTCACAGTTTGGGAGTGGGAATGCAGTCCTAGCTCTATCAAAGTTTGGGTGTGTTTGTCAGCAATTTTCCTCTGCAAAGAAGCAGAGGAATATAAATAATTTTATATGCTAAGAAGCATATCTTAAGTATGAATGAAAGTCAGATAAATCTCCAGGGTGCACAAAAATGCAAGTGCATGTATGCAGACACTGAGCAGCCCAGTAAACAAGTCAACATGGCATCACAGCAGTTTCTGTGGAGCCGTAGAAGGTTTAATGTGCTTTCTCTGGCTTTCTTCCCAAAATACACTTTTTTTTTTTTGTAGCATGATTAAATAAATAAATCCCAGGATCTGCAGATCACTTGACCCCTATGCTCAAATGAACTTCCGCAGACTGCAATTTTAAGGGCAGTTGAACATCACAACACGTTCCAGAGCTCAAGTAGTTTCATTTTATTTATTTTAAGGAAATTAGGGGAAAATGAAACTATTTTCAACTGGTAGCGTAGTCTGGAATTTCCACATTTAAGACAATCTGCCAATGATGCACCTGAGTTAGCTTCCTCTTGCCTTTGATGTTCTTTATTTCTCACACAAGCCTCATCTTAGTTACAAGAAAGCTAGTTAGAAAAGATTCTAGAGTCTCTTTTATCACAGACCAGAAAAAGAAAGTTAAAAGCAGAGCACTGTGTTTTGCAAACCACCTGCAAGCTCATGAAAAAGCCTGACTTAAAAGAAAAAACTTACAGAGGTGCTTAACCAAAACAGGCTGAGTATCTATTGAAAAACCACAAGAAAAATTCCCCTCTTATGTGGGAAGATTATTCAGAAGGGCTCAATATTAGTGGAGTTTTGTGGGTTTTATTACACATATCAAAGAGGAGCTTGCTACAATAAAAAAAAAAAAAAGAAAAAAACCAAGATGACTCAGTGAGAAGCCAAGGTTTGCAGGATGTTATTCATTTGTGAAGCTTGATCACATTTTACATTTTGAACTAGTATTGAACTATGCATGCAAACATTTCACCAGAGAAACAGTAGCACAACAGCTTCATAGCAGAAGTATTTTTGACAGTGAACATTGTGCAAAGTATGTATTAATCTGCCCAAAAACTAGCCTACACACACACTTTATTCAAAACCTTGAGTTTCAGCAGGTAAGTCCTAATCACAGATGTATCTGCATACGATTTGCCCCATCAGAAACATTTTTGATTGAGACACTCGGAAAGGCTGCATTTTAAAACAGGAGCAGTGTTCCCAGAAATACGCAGCTGGCCCTTGCAGTCAAAACGGTTGCACGTTTCCTCGGATCCTGGACAAGCACAGCAAATCGCCAAGTGCGGCCAGCTTGCTAAGCACCGCTCTACCTGTTCGGGCATGCACAGGATCAATAGGCAGAGAGAGGAGAATGCAGGGTTCTGGTTTTGTTTCATCCCTCAATATTGTTTAACAAAAGCACATCTGAGATAAAGGTTACCCTGTATAGAGGGCAGGACAGTGATTTATGCTGCCAGCAATGCTTGGATAACCTGTGAGGACACTGCTAAGATTTCACGCTGTCTGCTGCACCTTGATCCCCTAAAAACAATGCCATTTTCTCTGGATTGGACCTCCAGCCTTCTGTAGGTTTCGAATCCATCTTGCAACAAAAGAAATTAGCTACGTATTTCCCACTGGTACTAACACCAGTGCAGGTCTTCTGACACCGACCGCGACACGAGCCATTGTTTGGGCAGGCACCCGGCTTTCGCAATGCCACATCAATTAGATCTGCCGCTTGCGTCCTCCAAGCTCTAGCTTCCCAGCTGGTTCCCTTTTGTCTCATTTAAGCAGCAAGCTCCTTCTTTGATATTTGCAGTAACCCCCTCCTTCTCATCTTTGTAAACTTGCCAGCTCTTTGAATGATTTTCCCGGACGAGAGGGAAATAGATGTATTGTGGTGGTTTTTCGACACACAACGGCCCTTCTCCTTTCCCCCACAGATGCTGGCAATCTACGTGCACAGCAGCTCCTGAAATTAACACTTAGATGAAATTAAACTCAGAACCAAGAGGGAAACCTTGGGAAATACTTACCTTACTTCATACGGTGCCTGGATAGTTTGATTTTGATCTTCTCTGGTTTTTGACGTCTCATGAATAACATTTACTTATTTGTATATTTAAAACTGCTACATAAGAAGATAATCAGACCAAAGACGATAAGTAAGAAGTGGAGGAGGAAATTACAAATAGGCAAAGAGGAAAATTATTAAGAAAGTGAAAAAAAGCAAAGTAGAAACTATAAAGCTTTTTCTTTTTCCTCAAAAAGATGTTCTAAGGTGTGAAGTTCCCACACAGTTTTGTGATCAAAAATGTCATCTAATTTTGTCGCTCTTGAGACAATTTGTCTGATTGCATCACTCCACATTCGTGCAACACCAGAGAAAAGTTAGCTGCAGTGGAACAGCTAACTCAGATCTCAGCAGAGCAATGGACAGAAAATTTTAGGCAATTCAGCTGCAAAAAACCAGCACCTGCTAAAGACTTACAGGCTGCAAGGTGGAAAAACTATGCTGGTTCCTGCTATTGCCTGACAACAGTCTTGGAACAACCCCTGGCTTCAATAGAAGGAAGCTGCTGCTGCTGCTAGTGTCCTTCTTATGCAATGTTGTTTGCCAGATCTGCAGCTGCTCTCTCATATACCTGGGATAAAAATCCTGACATTCCCGAAAATACAAACCCCAGCATTTGCATTGCTATTTCCAGGGAGGATGCTAAGGTACCAGGGTGAGCAGGGGCTGCCCAGGGGATACTGACTCCAGCAGGTCCTCCCCTCCCAGGGGCAGAGCCTCATCCTCGAAGGATTTGCCGTGATGTGAGGCCACCTGGTTGCGGTCCCAGCTCCTTTCCACCACCCAACCACTTCTAAGGAAGCAGAAGGGATGTTGTAGCATACTGCCTTTAAAACATTTTGGCAACGAGAAAGCTTTTCACATGCCCTTACTCTACCAGTCAAGGCCACCACACAGCTCTAAAGGCTGTTTTTCTTCATCTTACCCCCAAAACCGCATAAAGGTGTGTGGGTGAAAGGGGAGGGCAGTGTTCAGTGTCCTGGCAGCTTGCAGTGATATACATCAGGCCTGTCCTTGATCTGCAAAATTTAAGACATAACAGGGCTGGAAGGTGGCACATGGACCCCAACCTAGCAGCTGAACAAACTTTGCAGCCGTAAATTATGAAAACACACAAAGAGAAAGGTCAGGAGGAAGTGCTTCCTCATCATGGCCAAGTGACAGATTCTCACTCCCAAAGCGAACGCTGCCCATATGAGCTGCACGGGCTGGGCAGTTAAAGAAAAGCAGCTGGGGAGAGAGAGAGGATGTGGTTATTGCTTGCGGGACTTAGAATTCAAACACAGACTTTTTCTCTGGTTTTTGTCCTTTTTTTTTTTTTTTAGTGTTTCCTTCAAAGCCTTTTCCAGTCCATAAAATATGTCCTCTAAGTGGGTCTTGTGTGCTGCCATCCCTTCTGGCGGGAACTCCTACCTTTTAAACTTACCTTTCCTTTTCAGATTTTCTCCCAGCTGATGCCTTTTTTCTTTTTCCTGTATTTGCCACATATCCTGTTTGGGTTTTTGCTATCACAGCACCTGGAGCAGAGGTTTTCAGGGTCTCACCATTATCTCTCCCTCAACCAATCCTGGATTGGTGACCAATAGCTCAAAATCTGCACACTGAGAGAAAATGCTCCCTTTCACCATCTTTCCTCTTCCTCTGCTCAAGGGTAAGTCCTTAGAGCACTATTCTCTGTCCCCATGTTTACAGTGGAGACAGATAAGGCAAAACCTCAGACCCACTGTGTCCCAGCCTGGAGCACCCATGGGACACCAGCCTGCACGTCGTGATGCTTAAAAGAGAGGGAAAGGCAGCATGTCTTTGAGGGAACACCTCCAGGAGTGCTCCCTCAGGGGTGACAGAGTCCAGCACAGCCAAAACAAGGAGCAGCGATGCCCCTTCATGAGCCAGTCTCTCAAGGGTGGTAAGGAGGTAGTGTGTAGGGAATTTCCTTGAAAAACCTGCTGTGCTGCAGTGAGAAAAAAAAGAGACATGGGAAAATATTACCAAGAAAAATGCCACCGAAGCATTCTGAAAAGTCATTAGTACCTTATTACGGTTTCATCCAAAAAGCTTTTAGTGAGCTATGAATGAATACCCTCTGGATTAGCAGTCTGATATATTTACCATATTTTTCAAAAGCCTTCAAACAGTTTTACTTAGAATGTAGCTGTCAACAAACAAATGAAAGCAAGTTTGTTTTCAGAAAAGAAAAACCAAACAAACATATTGCTCTGGTTATTTGTACCGTGACACCCTCAGTGAGCTTCCTGCTTGCGTCTGTCCTTGGTCATACTGTTTCATTGGCTGGTGCAGGTGGATGGTACAGCACCTGGGTTCCCAGAACAGGCAGACAGACTAACACTCCATCTGCACTAGATGACCTCAAAAGCTCAGTGCTATAAAGACTAAACAGTAAGTGGGTACACCCTGAGCCAATGTTTGGATGATGTGTTTGTCAGTGAACGATGGAGCAGTGCCCACATCAGGAAGAACACTGATCAACAGGGGACACTCAGGTCTATGATGATGAAATGGGGGGTGGGGGACCACTGGCATCCATAGTTCCCCTACTAGTAACTTCTGTAAAACAACCACTGAAGACCAAAGTTTGGTGTTTGGCCTGGCAATAAATGCACATGAAAGAAAAAAAATCTGGTTTTAAATTTGTTTGAAGACTGAAAATGAAAAAGAAATCAGAAAAAAAGAAAAAAGAAAAAAAAAAAAAAAAAAGGAAAAAAAGGAAAGAGGAAAGGGAAAGGGAGAGGGAGAGGAAGAGGGAGAGGGAGAGGGAAGATTAGGTCCAATAAAACCTTTTATGAAAAATCAGACTGTAATAAATGAGTGAGTTGGAAGGTACCCTCCCTCAATCCCTATTGGGGAAGATTCACATTCCCTTCCTTCCTAAGAAGGAATCTGTTCACAGGTTATTGTTTCTAACAGATTCTATTTGTAATGTTGTCTTACTTGCAGGAGACTGAGTATGTCTATACGTAGGAAAATTCAGGTAACGGTGGCAAAAGAGAAAAAACAATCAGTCATTATGAAAAGACTATTAGCATATTAAGTAAATTGTTCTAACAGTGGTGGGGTTTTTTCTTTTAATCAAGTTCTGTCAAAACTTACTGATGCTTTACCCCATTTATAAGCACACTGAAACACTACCACAAACCATAAGTAACCAATTAATTATGATGAAGGTGTTCTTCTGTGAGGAATGCATTCCTGGAACAAAGTATTACAGAAAAACAAGGTTTTACACTTATGTTGAAGTTCACATGAGATAAAAAGTCATGATGTGTTAAATATATCTCTCTAATTATAATAGGATGTATGTACTGGAGAACAAACAGCTGACAACTCCAAGAGCTTTGCAGCTCAAACCATTACTTGTGTTTACAAACTTTATAAAAGCAAATTCAACTCCAGATATTTTTTTTCCTGCCATTTATATGCATACCTATGATACTGCCAAAAGCAATTCATCTTAAATAGCTTATACTCCAAAAAGTAGGACTGGCACAAACGTGCGTCTCACAGACAAGGTCTTCACGTTTCACAGGTATTTTGTTTGTTTGTTTTGGGTAGGAAGTGAGAAGGCTGTTTATTTTCCAAGTTTTAATAGAAAACCCAAAGCAGTCTTCTGCTTCTTTTTTCATAGCCTCTCAAACAAAATGCAAATATTACAAATTGAATTCTAACCACGACACATATCATTGCTGCGTTACTCTTGATGTCACTCATCATTACTGCAGTTATACACTCCATAATGGACAGGACACAAACAAAACCCATCCAAACCAAAGGACTGTTCTCCAGCACTTTCACATATTTTTCCCTGTATAATAAACTTCTACAAGGCAGAGCGTTTTCACGAAGGCTTACGTTTCATTTGGAAACTAAAGGGAATACAATGGCATGCGTGGATCCTCCTGTCCCTGCTAAGCAAGAGAAAGCCCAGTGGAAAGCCGTTTCTCCAGCGGGAAACAGTTTGATCATCGTGTTCAGAAGAGGGCACGGGAAGATGGTCTGCAGACATGTTAATTAAAGCAGATAGGCTGACCAGACCTGCACTGGGTAGTGCACCCAGCAGGGACTGCTGCCAACAGATGCGCAGCGGAAGAGCACAAGGAGGAAAAGACGGTGCGTATCCCCGCACTCGGGGAGCCAGGTAGCACACCTGCGGCAAACACTGGTGATGGCCATGATGCAATCAAAGCTCTCTGACATTCCCATTTTCCGTGCTGACAGTTCATCACCGTAATAGTTGACTGTCTCACCAGTCTCATCCCTGTGTCTGTGCACTGACATGGTGCTCTGATGGGCCGACACACTGAGACCTGTGGCAAGGTCACCACCACGGACACAGGGCCCATGGGGCTGACCCACACAGGGCATCGCCTCCTGTGTCTGCCAAGGGTGGTCTGCTGGGCCCCACTGCACCCCGTGTCAACCAGTGGCTGTGGTGACTAAAAAGGGTAACAAACACTGCCCTGTTCCTGCCTGCTGTTTATGCATAAAGATTCTTTTGGGATTTTATGAGGAAGTTAAGCTGCTTTCCCTTAATCTCACTGACTAATTAGAGAGCTGTGGTGCATGCATTCCTGCTAAGGAATATGCGACGGGAGAAGGCGTTGGACCTCCTGACTTGCTCTGCCAGCTCGTCTGGCTTCCCCATCCGTCAGGAAAGGGCAAAAGACAGTAGCCGCAGCTACGCAAGTAGGTCGAGCATGTGAATGAGTGTTTTTGGCACGGAGGTCAGCTGGCACAGAATACCCTGGATCCATACTCTGAAACCTCCCTTCTTTCCAGAAGAGGATGGCTGGATGTGGGCCCTGGCCCATGCTAACTTCCAAATAAGTGCTTGGCAACTGTCTAGGAGACCACTTGTGCTGGCAGGGGCTGAAACTGCAAGTGGGACTGTTTTAACGATTTAAGAGCATAGATAGTGGGGTTCCAGCGCCTGGGAACATTCCTTGCACTGTATAGCTTACAAATATAGGCACAGCCAGCGTGCATAGCTATGCACTGCCCTCACCCCCACGTAAGCACGGCTTGGCAGCTAGGGAAAGGACTAGCTACAGCACTGGGCTACACTCCACAAGGCACAGGGCATCACAGCTGAATCACAGTTGATTCATTGCTGACCTTAATTACACATATTTTATTTTAAAGTGCCTCCTCTGGAAGATAAAAACTATATTTTTTCCCTTAATACAGGAACAAGGAGCACAGCATGACCATTGGGATCCTTCCGTTCTGCTTGGATGGGAAGTAGCAACAGATCCGTTTTTACTTCAGTGCCACCAGGACGTACCCTGGCCAATGTATTGAGGAGTATGCAGGTATTTCTGGAAGAGACCTGAAATACACAAGTACAGGTGCCTTGATGAATCAGTGTAAAAAAGAAGAAGGGAACTAAAATTGAAAATGCAATCATTAGAAATGGTTTACTGTGTATCAGCATGAACACTAGAAACCACACAGTAACAGCACCAAGAGCAATAAGCATCAAAACACTAGTAATTTCCAAAAAAGCAGAGAATGAACTCAAATAATGAGACATAATAATATTGCAAGTGAAAGATTGGGAGGGTGAGGGATACTATTATTATTGTTGTTGTTGTTGTTACTATTTTTGAAGCTTCCCTTCTGCTTCCCTTTCCTCATACCAAATCTCACAGCAACAAGACAGTACTAGGAAGACAACATCTCTACTTTCTTCAGAGGGCTGTATGCAAGGTGGAGAGGAGCCTCAGCCCCTGTCCTTTTTGAGATGTCACAGCAAGGAGCAGTCTCCCTCACATCTTTCCACAGGCAAGGGTGGAGAAGGTCCTTCTGAACCCAAGCCAGGTCATAGCTGCCCACCTCCAAAGCAGCAGAGCTCCTGGACATGAAACCTATCAAATACTGACAGATCCTAACAGAAATGGTTCTCAGGAAGAGATCCTATTTCACTCTGTTCCTGTAGGGCGTGAGACTTTCAACCAACCTCTGATAAGAGAAAATGTCGTGTATTGAACTCCATGTCAGGGTTCAGAAAACAAAGGAGGCATCAGGAAGCTACTTGGAACTGGTATTCCAAAACAACGGCAAGAGCACAAACTGTCTGGGACCACCACAGCCATCTATTCCTACAGTAAGGTTCATTGCCATGCTCGTTACCTCTACCCAGTGGGCAGCAGGATTCAACTGATGCCTCAAAGCATATGGATTACATTTCAGGTGTTAGAAAAAAAGTTTGAGCTCTAACCCCATCCAGAGCAAAAGCTCCTTCTTAAATGCAGATGGATGCTTTACAAAGAAGGAAAGCAGTTACCTTCAAGCAGAAGCAGCAGACAACTTCAAATGCAATGTCATCTCCAAGGGGAAGATTTTATACAATCCCCAAGTATTCAGCTAGCTGCCATACACAACTGGAGACCTCTGTTCATCATTTTTCACCTTTCTGGGAAGTCCCCGTAAAAGGTGCTTGAATTCTATTACACTTGCTGTCCCAGATCCAGCAATGGGCTGGGAGATCTTGTCCCCCAGGTATTTTCTCAAAAGACTACACTTTTCATATTCAAGACATGTTTCAGACATAGTTTTCTATGTCTACATCAGAAAATAGCAAATAATCTAAGACACTTAACTTCTTTCTCCAAGGACATGATGTCATCAGTAAGGATTCCCTAAGATCACTGCATGTGATGCCCTAAGATCATTGCATCACCAGTACTGTGGCAAATACACAGCACAGCAGCGCTTCCCAGTCCCAGATTTGTGTATGGTGTCCAGAAAAAAAAAATTAATTATTTTTCTGAAACATAAAACTTCATACAGCAGGTGGGACAAACGACTACAGTTGTCATTTAACCACTTAAGAATAATTAATTACCTGTATCTGACAGCTGGATCCAGTAAAACTAGAAGAAACCTGACAGCTGCCAGAGCTAGGGTCTGACTGGCTTCGCTGTGATATGAGCTGACCCACTGCATCACGCAGACAGCGGGGCAGAGAAACAAAGGCCAGGTCTACACTGTGCAGCAAAACTTTTGCCAGTGCCATTCTGTCAGCAAGAGGAGTGATTTGTGGTGACGATCCTGTAATAGGAAAAGATCTGGTTTGTTACAGTTGGATGCTGCCAGAAAAGTGCTTGGCTACCTTAGAGGTTTTTTCCCCATTTAAGCTATACAAGTAACGTACCTTTAAACATACACTCAAAAAAGGGAATCTCCAAATATAGTTATCCAGGTCAATCTTTTCAATATAAACCACAACAAAAGAAAACAAGCCACACTTTCAGCAACTCTACAAATTTCATTCCAGATACCTTCAATAAATGCCAGTCAACATCACTCCAGGGATTTTCATGCAACTGCAGTTTACACCACTGAGAAATGGCATTTTCCAGATCAGAAGACAGAAGGTAAAATAGTCAAAGAGGACTTGATAGGTTCCAAGTGAAACGCCACACCTAAATAGGCATTTATTCCCATAAAACATCTGTTCTGATCTCTGTATACAGCTGCAAAATTAATCTTTAGAGTTTAAGGAACAAGGTATTTTCTACCAAGGTTAAAAATTGCTTCCTCATGTCACAAGAAGAACAAGAGCCTTCTTCCCTGTTTCTATTTAAAAGAAATGTCAATTAGAACAGAGGTGGGTATGTTAGTAAGGAAACCTAGCCCCAGCCAAAACAGGCCTGAAACCCTGTGTGTCACCAGAACGTACTCGGCTCAGGTCCCAGCCCTGCTGCTGGAAAAGTAACATGTTCCTTAACACACAGATGTCATCTCTGCTTGGCTGACCTCACCTGGGTTTGCAGAGGCCAAATTCACACAGAGCCAGCTGACACTGGCTTTGTAACCTTGAGCAAGTCACTTCACCTCACCATCAGTTTCTTCTGCTGCAATATTACTGAAGGACAGGATGAGAGGATTTACTAATCATGGTTTATGAAACTTCCAGACAGTCAAGACAAATCAATTAAAACCAGGACAAACCCCTAGAAAGCTCTTAGGAGAGAAAGAGTCATAGAAAATGATGTCACAGCAGCAGGTCTTGTTTCTCAGTCTGAAGGACTTTGTACCACAGCTCTGCACTAGCTTTTCCCAGCACACTGGAAGCACAAAAGGGTAAGAAGGGTGCCTGAAGCTTTGAGAATGGCACGAAGTGTGGATTGCTTCCCAAGGGCAGGGCACACAGTGGGATGACAAGCTGCTGGCTGAGCAGGACAGTGGGCTGGCACAGCACCTGGAGGACGAAGGAGGTGTGTGAGCTCCCAGCCATACTGCTGGCCGCACCACCTGCCCCATGGTCCTCTCTCAGTTAAGGGAGGGAGCCCACACTACCTACCCATGCAGAAAGATGTCATCTCGGCATGTTCCCCTGCAGACCCCTAAAACCTCTTGCCAGCTACTCTGCACTGACTGGATGGTTTGTGTCAACATGATGAGGGAAAGAGAAGGTGAGTTACAATGCAGCATGAGAAGGCATTTGAAAATGCTCTCAGCCCCATACAAAATCAGTATTTTAACTGATGAGAAAAGCACTATGCAGGTACTTCTTTTTTTTTTTTTCAGATGCAAATATCCACAACCCATTTACATGCAAAATATGCAGCCTCAAACCCTACTCTAAATATAGACAGGGCTACCATCAAGCTTTAAACATCTCATCTGCAAGTGCAAATGCATATTAATGAATGCCAAAGGCACTGCATGTCCTGAAAGAAGATCATCTTCATAGTGGGTAGGACTTGCACCAGTTATGTTTTGAAAATGTCATTAGGGTAACCATTACACCCTAGTGGGATTCCCAATCAAAGTATTACTTGAACTACATTCTACCAGGGATCATAATAAGTGACTTTGCCAAAACTGCTTCACCCCCGAATCAGTTACATCATTTTTTCCCAGATTTTAATTTTTCAAACCAGAAGGAAAGGTGGAGAGGGGAATCAGAAGAAATGTTGCCTTGTTGATTTACACAATGCAGCAGGTTATGATGAAAAGGAACCTATTTGAGAAAAACAAATGCAGCCACCCATTAGTTATGCAAAGTCAAGTATGATAACTATGAGTGTAATGAAGAAAATGAGAAAATAACATAGTGTGCTGAAACTGTCTGTGTGCTTGTTTATATAATCTCTGAATTTTACTAGGGAGTTTGGTCTTGTTTTGCTCATTTGTACAAAAATCTGTTTTTTCTGTCCTTCAGACAACATTGCTGGGTCTATAACATTTTTTTATTTGTATGTGCTAGTTAAAGTACTGTTTGTTAACTGATGAACACCTCTGCCCAGATATTCCACTGTGATTAGATTATTATTGTTTGGTATGTTCTGAGTGATTTTGCAACCTCCACTACAGTGTTTGTGCCTGGAATAGCAAAAATACAAGGAAAAATGGAATAGAGAAGTTGTTTGCCTCTAACACTGTGTTTCTCTTAACTTTTTGGGGTTTGAAAACAATTCAGTTGAGCTCAAACTCATATGTCATATGAACAGAAACTATCAATCTATACTAAATACTTCAGGGTTCACAGACATTATATATAGAAAATTAATTCTGCTTTGGATTTCCAGTCTCTGTGTCTCCAACAACTTTTTTTAAGGTTTTGTTTCTGTGTCTGAGCTCAGATGCTCATCCATCTTTGGATGGGTTTGGGGCACATCCCTGATTTTTATGAAGAAATCTGGGTGAACACCAGTGTTTGTTAGTAAGAAAAAACCCAGAAAACCTGTTCCCAATGAGTTATATTCAGAGCCTGTGCCATGTCCCATGCTACAGTATTTTAAACTGTCTGTTAGCAATGCAAAGCCTGTACTGCAAGGCTGTCAGCCTGAAACTACAGGGCCATTTGGTCCTGCCCTCTGGGGATGTTAGGTCCCTGCAGGAAGGCCACTTCTGGAAACCATGCATCTTAGCTCCTCTCTTCTGTCCTCCTCTGCAGCTTTCACGGCCAGTAAAGCACTACTTTGAATGCCTGTGTCCTGCCCGGCTGGTTTATTCAAGCAAACCAGTAAATCCATGGCAAAGAGTGCCTTCCTAACAGCTGTGGATATACGAGCCAAAGGAATCGATTTTTACAGAACAGAGAAATCTGAGAAAGTTTACACAGCCCTAATATAGCCACAACTATTTTCAGCTGGAGGGGAGGGGAGGCGATCCCCTGGCTAAATGCACTTCACAAGTCAGTGATTAACACAAAACACAACTGTCAATCTGCTCTGCATAAGTTGTGCCCAGCATGGAAACAGCTGTAGAGTACAGCACAGTCCATTGCAGTGGCACTATGGAGTTTACACCAATCCCCCCACCCGGGCAAGTAACTCCGGAAAGCTTTAACGTGCTTCTTTCCTTTCACATTCAGTCAACAATAATAAACGTACCATGACTCTCCTTTCCACAGCGGGACTCTCCCAAGCCCACAGAAAGGGCAAAGCGAAGCACAGAGATGCCAGAGATGAGCGCAGCGGGAGAAGCGCACCAGTGAGATGCTGTTCCGCTCAGTGAGATGGTAAAACCATCGTTCCCCTGCACACGCCTACAGAAGGCTCTCTGTTCTCCGGCTGTTATCTCCCATCAGGTTTCAAGCAACACCACTTCCTGCTCTTCCCCAGTCGTCAGACCAGAAGGTTCTTCATTTCATGCATTTCCTTTTGTGTGGGAAACCAGCACTTACACAAGGGCAAAGTTTACAGCTGAGGAAACTTAAGTCCTTTTTCCCTAGAAGAGGTACCCTCGGGAGAGCTGCTACTTTGACCAGAGGCAGCGTGCCACACTCCCTCGCAGCACAGTTCAGCACCAGCACCAGTCTCTTTGTCAGCGGCACTTGCCCATTTCTTGGCATGAACAAGACGTATAGAGAGAGCAACTCGCTTGGGGAGAAAATGCCAAGCAAGCTCCTCAGCTATCATCAAAAGACCACAGCTCACGTGAACCAAGGGCACTGTGCTGATTCACCCCAGCTGAGGGTCAGCACCTCCCTCTGTTCATGCTACAAAAAATCCCGAGATGCCTATAGGTATTTTTTCAGGCATATCTAAAAGGCCGGTTACAGAAGAAGTTGAAAGTCTGCCTGGCTGGTGAAACAGTTGAGAAACGTCTTGGCAGCAGAGTTAACCAGCAAAGGCACAGAAAAAAAAGTCGTATCAGGCAAGCAGGGACCTTGGCAAATGCAGAAACAGAAACCCTCTGGGCCTGTGCTCGGGGGTATGCACATGACTTGTTGCAGGGAATCTCACCCAGGCTTCCTATAGCAAGAGGTGGCCAAAATCTGCAAAATGCTGGAAGTACCTTCCAGCAGGCGAGTCCTGGGAAAGCACCCTCGCACCGATCACACCAATGCCTCCACGGGGAACGTGCTGTCATCTGCAGCCATTCTCTGCTGTCACCTGCCCTCGAGGTCAGTTCAGATCCCTCCAACCCCTACGCCAGGACAATCTGTCAGACTAACCTCTGCAACCTCTTTAACAGCAAAGCAAAGGACAAGAACAGATTATCGGTCCCCTTCATCACAGGTTTTAATGCTGAGGTAGGATACAGTGGTGTTACATCAATGCTACTACTTTGGCTCTCTTTCTTGCACCAAAACTCAAGGATGCCCTAGAGAAGAGCTGAGCACGTTTGCTTTTGCAAGCTTAAGTTTGCTCACCAGCAAGCTTTTGCAAGCTTAAGTTTGCTTACCAGCAGGAAACTATTCCCAGACAGACCACTCAAGGAGAGGGAATAGGCATGACCAAGCTGTCTGTTGGCAGGAGTTAAACGATGCTCTATATGATGCACCTCTTATTGTCTCATTGGTGTTATTTAAAATTCCTAATGAGTACATCAAATTAAGAGCTGATTATTTTGTTCTTACCCTTACAAGAGACATTATTTTTAAATTGTTGCCTTTTTTCTTTCCCTTAATGATTGGAAACCTTTGCCCTTCACATAAGGGTTTGTAATACTTCTCTCTAGTGAAATCTGAGTTAAAGGTGCCACACTTTTGGCCTTTGAAAACACTGTACTTTAATAAATGAAGATGTCACCAGGCTCTCTCACAGTGCAGCTGGAAAGCATAAATTAAGAGGAACCCTCGGCAGGCACAAGCAATCACAGGTACTTCTTTTCTTCAGGACATTAAAGAAACAATTAATATATTAAGCAAGGCACCATGTTCCAGGCCCTGCAGATCTTATCCAAGGTCAGATGCTGCCGCCCCTATACACCACATGCTGGTTTTGTAAGCAGGCAGCGACTGTTTTGCAACAAGCAAACAACAAAAAATTCTGTCTGTAGGGAGATACTTCACTGAAAGTTCTTCTCTTTTGCAGGGACATTGGCTGTCAGCAGCACACTGCTGCTACTTGTATCAGCTTCTCCACTACTTACCCTGGAAACTGGGGGTCACAGCAAAGCATCCCAGTGCCTGAGCATCCCAAGGATGATGGCCCTACCACTGAAACACCTCCCGGGAGTCCCTGTGACCTCCAGCTGCAGCCAGGGAGGCTGCACCAGGGACACACATCCACTTTGCACGCAAACGTGCTTCTGGAATGGCCCGATCTTGGGCTTAATATGCACTAAAATTAAGCTATGCAGCAATATATTGCATGCGATTTAAATTCTCTTGGATGAAGAAAAAGCACAAAGAATCTTTTGTAAAGGTGATTATTGAGCACTGCTTTCCTATTTCTTGAAATGCAAGTAGAAATGGGCTGCAAATAAATAAGAAAGACCAACCTGTACCACTTTCAGCTCCAAGAGAAAAACTTAACACAAAGAAAATGGAATCTCCTGGGGAACCAGCAGGTGCTGGAACACAGCAGTGCTTCTGCTGTGTCCCGAATCTGGAGCAACACAGACGAACCAACAGGAAAGAGCGGACAGACACTTGCTCAAAGATAAAACGACATTTTAAAAAAATTGAGATTTTACAGGGCTGCAGAGTGGTTAACACACTTTGTTCCCATGCTTCTCTAAAGCTGTGTAAAATGTCAAGCACAGAAAAATGGTATTTATAGAACTACAAGTGAGAGAATCACATGAATGAATGATAGAGTATATCAGAATTTCAACAGACCATTGAGAAGAGGAAAGTGGGATTAAAGTACTGCTCCCACACTACTCCAGAAGCAGACTGATAACTGGCAGAGAGGTCAGCAAAGCATAATACCTCTGACCCAACTCCACAACACTGCGGGGAAGAAACTACCCTCCAGTCTGTATCTAGAAGTGGGATCAAGAGCACAGTTGTTGATAAAACAGCAGTTTAACTCATGATCACAAAATTAATTAGGTTTTCATTTGTACCGTTATGCAGCAAATCCCAGTACACCAGGTCTGTGGGCATTTAAGCTGTCAGTATCACAGCCAAAATCTGAATTCAAAGATGGAGTGTAACCAGAAAGCCAGGCAGATTTTCTTCATAAACTATCACCTCATTGATAATCAACTATTACAATCTATCTATTGTATTAAAACTGTAATTGTGCATTTATTGAAAATCAACTACTCAATCATTTGGGGTATCTGTGGCATTCTTTTGAATACATCCAGAAAAGAGCCATGGAACCGGTTCCCATGGCTTCCCATAGTGTCAGACAACCCCTAACAATATCTCTATATCATATTATTGAGGCGTTTGAACAGAGTTGAAGGCCAAGTATGGTATGACCCACCTCAGATGGGAAGTAATGCAGGTACCACTGTACAAAGCCTATAAAACAAAGTGAAAGAGAGTTGCATGGAAAAATATGTAAGTGAGGAAGAGAATAAAAAGCTTAGTGCAGCATGCTACTTCGAGCCTGACTTGGATCACGAATTTTCACAAGAGTTTAGTAATACCACGTTTGCAACACAGATCTATGTTTTGCGAGAGTTTAAAAACAAAAAAAAATGAAAACAGGATTAATACCTCTTCCATTTACTCTGCTGCTATGAATTTTGGAATGTTTTTGCAGAAAGAGAGGCTGGTCATGATGCCCTTGTTGGTCAAAACAAAGGCACACGTGAATTTTGCTTCCATGTATCTGCACATTCCTAAGGCCTGCAGTAAGCTAATTCACTAGAGAAACCCTGGTGATGACTTTGTAATAGACAACAGATTCTACTCCGGAAGCTAAACTTTCACCTAAATAAAGCTAATTCCTCAATCTCTGGACTGTACAGACAACTTTAAGGGAAGAAGAGGGTGCAAATCACTACTGCAGCCATAGCCAAGTCTGTAAACAACGTCTAACACCAGCGTGAGAGACGTGCGCACCTTTGATGTATGCAAGTGAACCCCTACCTCAAACCATAAGCAGGTGTTCAAAGAGAAGTGGGAACCCTGTAATGGATGTTTTTTCGATTTTCTCTGAAATGAATAATTTAAAACCTTATGCAAGGATGCACCTGGTAGCTTTTGAGATCCCTTAAAATATATGTATTATTATATATATATATATATATATGATCCCAGTACTACCACACAGAATGTTTCTTTTTTTATGGGTGAAGACTGCAGCCTCCACAAAATATTGGACTCTGCATTGATGGCCTGCTACTCCACCACTGCAAGGGGGGGGGGAGGGAAAGTGTCCTTCTAAAGAAATATTAATTAACCTCTTCAAATCATCACTCAGCTGGCCTCCTAGGAATTTTTATTGGTTTTGCTCTGAGTTATAGTTAAGCCTCCTGGGTAGGTACATTTTAAGGTAAGCCTGAATCTTGAACAAAGCAGATTGAATTGACCTTTAGCACATCTGGAATATTTTGCATCACTGAACTGAGTGCCTTTTAATACTGAAGACAATACTCCAGTGTTGTCTAGTGCGGATAAAAGCTTAGCCTTCAGCTGGAACCCATAGTTTCCTCTTATTAACGTAATTACCTAAGAAACTATGTCTTAAAATCAGTTCTTTGACTGACATATCTTTGCACAGAACATTCAGTTCCCTCCTAAATGTTTCATCAAGCCATAGTTTGCATAACAGTAGAAGTTTATTTGTGTTAGTCTATACTGACTTCATAAAATATTGGCTACAGTCAAGCATACCTATGTGTGCAGCATTTGTTTATTTTTACAGCTTTATTATATGGAAACAAGGAAGATGAAAACATACTAACTTTGAAAAAGGTAGGAATCTGCTGATGGAAAATAATCTTTCACCCAGGTATTCTGGAGAAAATTACAGTGCATTTTAGAATTTGATCACAGGGACCTTTATTTATTATTAAATCACTAGTGATTCCAGCTACAACTTATAGTAGCACCTCAGGGTAAACCTGGATGATGAATGCCTGGCTGTTGGAGTTCTGACTCGAATTAGTATTTTGCTTTAAAATGTTCTTGATGTACTAACATTTTGGCACACAAAGCAGAGGAGGCTGCCTGTTTTATTAATGTCTTCCTCAGCTTGTACCGGGGCTGGTGAATTGGTAAGATGAGGACGTCACCAAACTGGGGGCATTCCTTGTCAATCATGCTCTCTATCTTGAGGCTAATTTATGATTAATATACCAGCTAACAGAGGGCTGTGCCCGACACTGAAGTCACCCTGCTGCCTCGAAGCACACGACAGCTGGCAGTCTATACACCGGAGATTAAGGAAGTCTGTCCTCATTCGCCTTAAAAAAATTACGATTGCATTAACTCACGAACAGCCATAAACTGTACAGAAAACTTTACAAAGTTTCTGCTGCCAATGAAGTTGTTTTCAGCATATCTGACCTGTCCCCGTTACATTATACTATGCACAACCCGCATTTTTTTATTTCCACAGGAATTTGCAGAGCCCAAGGCTGGTGTGGAGGATGCCTTCAAGTTATCAAATGGCCTCGCTGGTGCAAAGCAGATCTCTCCTGAAGGATAAACTGTAGACTACACCACCCTACCATTCAAATTAACTGCTTGATAGAATTATAACCTGAAAGAAAAAGAAAGAGAACACCTGTACTTTGACACACAGAGGCGAGGGCAGAGGCTGGGGCTCTCTGGCTGTCCATGGCCCCAGTCCAGCCCCAGTGCAGCACATCGACACTGCGCATTCAACCTCCTCACGCCATGGAAGCGAGTGCGAGACACTTCGGGGTAGGCAGACAGGTGGTGAAGGGTTTCCTTCCCCCATTCGGCCCCAGGCGCACAGACACCCTCCAGGAGGGAAAGCACCCACGGCACCAGCTCCCCACAGCCGTGGGGCAGCCCTGGTTGGGAAGGGAGATACCAAGGTCATGGCAAATGCTGTGTGTGGGGGATTAGGAAAGCTTTGCTGATCATCACTGTGATGATGACTCACTCACCTGCCTCACCCTTCCTTTCCAAGCCTCTCTCTAATATCTTCCCTGAGGGGTCTGGTTACCACTCTAACCTTAACTGGTAAATGCAAGGACCTCTCCATTGCTGCTGCTAAGCCTGTCATCCAGACCCTCCTTCTTCCCCATCTCCATCACGGGCCTCTCTGGCCAGTCTGATGTCCACATCGCCTATGCCTACATCTATGGAAGATGACAGATGCTGCCATCATTTTCCTTACCCACCACCTAACAGCATGACACCCTTCTGTCTTATGCAACTCCTTTTATCCACCCACGGCCTCCACCTTTCTACTATTCAGGTTCAGAGTTTGTGTCTCTCCCTGGAGTCTGTGGGTAGTTCTGTACCTTCTCCATCTTCTGCTGTGATCCCCCTCATGGGGACAGTTCTGGCTACCCCCCTCACACTGGTTTTGAGTTTGCTGCAGAAATGGGAAGGCTCAGGAGCAGTAAATGAGCAGTGAAAAGAGGGAAATGTCTACATTGTCCAAATTAGACATGAAGAAGTCTCTTCGTGCATGCCTACAGCTGCTCCACTGCTACTCCATGCATTTGCTTTTTGACTAATGCCTTTGCTCTTGCCCTGTTAGGATAAACCCAGCATTCCTTTGGCAGTCCCTCCCCTCAAGCTTCTCTTCAGTTTTCTAGTCAGTACACCATAGTTAAACATAAGATGTTTGGGAATAGTATCCTTACACCTGATACAAGCTGCTTTAAAACACGCACCAAGTTCGTAGTTCTCTGACTCACAGCTCTGAGCATCTTTCCAGAAACAAATTTAACCCAGACCAAGCCATCGCTTTTTGGGTCCTGCTGCCCTCACTCACGACACCTGCAAAAAGGAACTACGAGCTGTCCGTGCCCACCCCACACGGCAGATGCACTCCTCACTGTGTTCTGCTGGCCCTGTCCCAGGGCTTATCCTGTGGCCAGCAGAAGCTTCTTGGCATCCCCAGTTTTCCTCACAACTAGTCCTTCTCGTCAGGGGACTAGCAAGGTGGCTAAAAACTCCTCTCTTGTCTACCTGGGGCAGGATTCAGGTATGCCATGTGCCAGTAAATCCAAGTGCACCCAAGATCCTGCCTGATAACTTGTCGGCATGCAATGCAGATGTCTTGGCGGCAGGCAACGCACAGACGCTGGGATGACTCACCCACACTGACACCGCGAGAGAGGAGCTCTAGCCACAGGGGTTTGGTCCAAACGTGAACCTTCACCCACTTGCAATCCTGTCTCCTGAAAGTGACTAAGAAAAACTGCGCTAGAAGATCTTCCCCCACCCACCCTGGAAAATGGCACCCCCTGAGAAAAGCATTAACACTGGTCTGGAAATCCCAGCAGAGCCCAGTGATCACCGGCATTCCTCATGTTTAAAGAGGTCTACAACTGAGCTAAAAAAATAGCAGATTTTCCAGTTGTAGAAAATGGTCAGGAACAGAAGCATCAACATGCTGACCCCCAGCAACGGGGCAGACTTTCCCCCCACTGCCTCGCGACAGCCCAAGCTGCAATTTCTGATACGCACAAACTGATGGGACACCACTTGTGCCCTGAGTAACACAGCGGCCGCTGCAGTGCCGGCAGCTGCTGTTGAGGGACCCCGCGCTGCCCATCCCCACTGGGCTGGACGGGGTGAGCGTGCCGCTGAAGCGGCCAGCTCGTCCCACCACAGAACGCACCGCCCAGCAAACCGCAAGCCCCTACCACCGCAGGGCCTGAGGCTCTGGAGAGCTACCTTGCCCAACCAGACACGGCCACCGCCAAGCCAGACTTTCAGGTTCATGGAAAAGTACCTGTAGCAGCTAGAGGAAGGACACGCTGAGCTGCTGAAGGGAATGTCGGTACAGCTCTGGAGAAAAGAGGGAATTCCCAGACACGTAGAGTCATTTGTCCTTAAGGCAAAGATCGCTGACAAGGTTGGCTAAGTGGTCTGCAATGGCAATCAATGATAAATCATTACTCATCCTGTTTTAAGGCACAATGCATCTGTGCAGTTGTATTCAGGTCATGTTGCAGCTTCTGTACCTGGCATTCCCCAGGCGCTTTACCACGTGTATGCAAGCAATCTTCTGTCCCTACCACTTCTATTTCTCCAGAGTTTCTGCTCTTCCACTCCTCCAAGGTGTGGAAGGCATCGTGCCTCAGAGTACGCACCCTCATTCTCACAACAGCCTGTGTTACCCTTGCTCTAGCTGGGACAGCCACCACAGCGCCGGGGGCAGCAAGGCGACTCCCCCATAGGTGCTCCAGACTCGTTAACTCCAGTTCTCGCCGAACTAAACCCAGCAGCAGGCCGCAGCCTTTCTGCAGAGCAGAGGTGTAAGCCGGCACACGCCGTAGGCGAAGGGCTAAGCACTCTGCTGAGCGAGAGGCAGCAGGCCATGCAGGGTCGAGCAGAGTGAGATAGGGCTCTTGCCCTGAGTGTCGGCGAAGTGCCGTGACCACAAAAGCTTCCTCCATCCTTCCTCCGCTCTGCTACAGGCACCACCTCGCTGAAGAAACGTGCGCTGCCTGCACGCGTGCATGTGTCTGCCGCGTTAGGAACAAAGTGCTAGCATCTGGAGCCCAGCTGCTCCAGGGTAACGTGCAAGAACAGGGAAGGGACAAAACTGTTGCCGACCCATAAAACGTGAAATGCAGCCGACTTGCTTGGTCACAGGGGCCCGCTGCAAGTGACGGGACGGCCAGTGGTGGGCCCAAACTGCCCAGGACAGGGTTTGTGTCTTCTGCACTTTCCCCACCTTCCCTTTTTCTGTCCTTCACTCCCCCTCAGTTCATGCAGTGATGTACACTTTCTCCCAGCTGTGCTTAAGCTTCTTCAGGACAAAAAACTAAAAAAGACAAAAGTCAAAAGCACAACAGTTGCAGCAGGGCTGGGATGATGAAGACAGAAGTTTCGGCTTCTGACAAAACCATCAAGGAGACAAATTTCCTTCCAAGCATTGCATAGATTGGGTGAGCTATGTATTGGTTTGGGGTTTGGGTTTTTTTTTTTTTTTTTCTTTGTTTTACTCTGGTTTCTGGAGAAATGAGAGCAAGTTTACAGGAAAAGAAACTTTAATTTCGATGCTTACAAAGACTTCGTCAGTATTTCCCTCTAAAAAGCCTTGACACTGATCCAGGGGCGAGTGGAAGGTGGGAAATCAGGATATGGACATGTGTATGTATTTATTAGGACATATACTCACAGAAAACAAACCTAGAAAATCCTAGTCAAGCCTCCAGCCAGGCAGGGGTTTGTCCCTTCCCATAGGAAGTCCCTTGAGCCTACATCAAGAAATCAGGCTCATTCAAGGAGTCAGACTTAACTCAGGATAGAAATCTAGATTTCCCAGGAGCTCTGTGTGGAACTAACTTGAGTCGCCAGCCACAGCATACACAATTCAGCTGAGGTCTCACGTTGGCAAGACTCACAAGAGAAAGAATCTCAATGCTCTTCAAAGGACGCAGGGGACGTGTCAAGCCAACTCCCTTCTCCAGCACAGGGGATTAATGAGAACCAGTTGCTTGATGTTTCCTGGTACACTTGGTCCACATTTGAGAACTGTGGATTACAGCTGTTTTCTTTATCACAACTGTAAACTGCTTTTTCTCCTACCTCCTCTTTAACTCCCTTATCGAAACCTCTAGCAGTGCAGCCCAGCGTGTCTCACATACAACTTTTTGTATATGTAAATGCCACAGTAAATTTTGGACACATGAATTTCCTAAAGGTTCTGGTAAAACTTGTTATCTGAGTCAGTATTAGAATTCTGTCACCAAAGACTCTTAATGTTTCAAATCAGTTTCACTGAGCCCACCACATTATCTGGCTGTAATACAGTAAGCACAGGGTACAATATCGCTATCCCTAAATACACAGGGACAGGAGGTTAGGCATGACTAGAAAAATATATCTGTTCTTACAAGAAACTAGCTCATGGTTTAGTTCAGGCTGAAATAAAATCAAACTCACAGCTCTAAATGGATGCATATGGACTGTCATGTATTAGCGATACTCTTAGAGATGGGACAACGTATTTTCAATATTTAGATTCAAATATTGTCACCATCTTCTATTAAACAGTAAGTCCCTTATTTATGGGAACTGCCACAGATAAGACTTTTTGAAAGGTGACATTCTCCCACACATCTTTCTATCAGCTTTCGAGTTTCTAGAGCTCTCTTTAAATACTTTCGCTTTTGCTATCTCCAGGATTGGTATTGTGGGCAGATCATTTCCCGTTACAGCCCGGGAGTTCCTCCTCACACTGACAAAATTAAGGCGTCTTGCAGATCAACACGATGCTGGGGGCATCCCCAAGGTGCCTTTAAGTTCACACTGTAAACCATCCTACCAGGGGCATCCCCAGGCAGTGACTCAGCCTAAGTATGCAATGGGAGGTCTGAGACTAAGATAATTACCAAGAAATCTATTTCCTCACTCCAGTAGCATTTCTCCCAGACAGAGAGCACAGTTTTCCTCCCTTCCAGAGTGTCTCCAGAGCTCAGAAATAATCATGCCTGCAACTACTCAAAGCAGTTAACCTCTCCTCATTGAAAATGTAAGGAATTTCAACACAGTATTTGCGCATTTCCAGTCTGTGACAAAAGCATGTCACAAATGTCACTGGGGGAATAGTTGCCAACAAAAGCCAGTGCCCTCAAGTAACGTGTTTGTTTTGTTAAGGAACAAAGAAATAAGGCAATCCAGTGCCTGCTTTTTTCCTGAAAGGCAGAGTTTCCAGAGATTATTCTCACATTGCCAATAGACATATAAACCTATGCTATATGACCCAGAAGTAGAAAACTTACTTCTTTAGACCTCGGTATTTAATACAGGCGCTTTTTTTTCCCCCACCATGATCATATAGTGACTGTGGTTTTTTATGGGGAAACTCACGCACAGCTTAATGCATGCCTCACCCAGAATGATTGATCGCTTCCACGCACAGTAGTTCTGCATATGTTACAACTGGCTTTTGTTTTTTTACAGGCTGACTGCTGTTCACTACCTTTTCTCTCTGAGGGGTGGTTGAGTAGGGTTGAGTAGTTCTACCTGTGGCAAGTTCAAGCAGATGTTACACATACAACAACGTTTATCATAGTCACAACAGTTAGTTAGCTCATTTCCACTGAAACTGAGTCACCAGAGCTCCTCTGGAGTCACTGAAACAGTATTACTGGCAGCGGGCGTTCAAAGCACAGGATACCATCCACACTGCATCATCAGAAGTGCTTGAGTAAGTTTGCAGTTCAGAGGCATGCACTGCAGCGGCACGGCAGGGGTCTGGCAGGCAGCTGCAGGACGGGGGCTGTCCTGTGCCAGCCGTGCCCTCTGCTGCCCCAGGGTACCAAGCTCTGGTAGGCAGCATTGTACCCTCAGGGCTGGTTTGCTCTGGCCCCAGAGCCAGCCCTGGCTTCCAGGCATTTAAAGGAAGAAGCTACTGGTGTAGCACAGCAACATTAGATGCCAAGTAACATGCACCTCAGCATCCAGTAGACTCAGCATGGGGGAAATGTGCTCACCTGCTCCCAGGGTCCCCATTCACCATCTGTTCCCTCCCCATGGAAGAATGGACACCAGTCTGATGCCATTCATCACACATGGCCAGGCATGTGTAATTAATATGGCAGATAAGAAGACTTGCCACCTACACTTGCAGGCTCTTCCCTGTTGCCTGTGCTGGACAATGTAACACCAGGCTAGATTTGCTGTAAGGTCCAGACTTTCTGTTCTGCACAGACTGATTTCAACATTCACTGCTATCTTGTCATGAGTACAACATGCCATCCCAAACGTGTACAAATCCAGATGGAGAACAGAATAATTTTCACTGCCAATAATGCACACGTAGCAACTTGCATTCCTTCTGCAGTCCGCCTTTCTGACTTTTTGTGTTATCCTCATGCTGGAAAGACCAGGGGGAGTATGCAAGGTCCTTTGTAGATATGGCCAACGTACCTACCCACACAGTACCAGGGGGAGTCCACATAATGATGCACACTGTCACGCTATGTGATGTCTACTAAGACGCAAAAGCCAGGGAAGACCACCCATTAAGTAATTCCCACTGCCTTGTCAGTGGCAGCCACCATTGAAGGACACAGTGTTTAAGACCCTAGCCCTAACAAAGCCCAGGGCTGCAAACACATGCAAGTATGCATAATGTGAATCAATGGGACTCCCCTGGAAGGTCTGTACCTGTGCGTGAAATTATTTTCCCACAGCTCTCCAGACCTTGGAGCTAAACCGCAGGTGAGGAGTGATGCTCATTGGGCTAAGCTTGCCCAAATCAGCAAGGCAAGAAAGTGCATTTGCTGCTCAACCCCGTGAGCCCTGTGCCTCCCAGAAGACCAGCCCCAGAGGTCGAGCAGATTGAGCCAGCTGATATTCACCTGCTCCCCAAAAGAGACAGCGAGAGGCAGAGAGAAAACAAATGGGACCCCATGGCTGCTGAACTGATGTTATCTACAGGCAGCTGTGCCTTTTGTGCAAGGAGCACACAGTGCCACAATTTGCAAATGTCACTGATGAATTGCTGCTGTCTCTGCAGCGTATTGGAAAGAACTATCTGCTCTTAATTACCAGGACTTTCGCTTCTTGCAGCAGTGAGGCAGCAATGTCATCTAGTAATGAGTAAACCTAGTCCACAGGAAAATTAACTTCACATTTAAACAGACTTCCCTACCTTTTCCACATACTATCATATGGAGGAAAAACTGTATGGTGATTGCAGTTTTCACCTCAGACTCCTTAAATCTGAAGCTGATATGCAGAGTGCATGAGTGTCATTAGAAATGGAAAATAAAGGCTAAGGATTCAACACTGCATTTGAACAAATCAGAACAGAGGTTCTGTTACAGATCATCACAGGATGATGGTCAGCCCTGGGCACAAAGCAAAGAAATGATCTCGGGACCTTACACTCGTATTTCAAAGAGAGTTAAGTAGCTGAACTGCAGACGGGCCACAAAAGCTACTGCTCAGTGTGTATATTGGCTCCAGTCCCCAACTTGAAATCTCTCATCTTGGACACTGTTCATCTTCCAGAAAGACCATTTAGTAGTCGGCCATTCTAAAGCATTCATGAATTAGTTTTTCACTTCTCACCTTCTTTCCCTGATGAATACAGGATTCCGGTACTGAGCGTGTAAGTGGATCTGACGCATACAGCCAGCCAGTAAGATCATCAGTCCCCCACGTTCCCATTTCAAAAACAAATTGTTCCAAAAGTTTTGGCTTTGGGCTTGCATTTCATGCCTCTCCACATTGTACAAGGGAAGGGTTTCAAGTTGTGCAGTGTGAATTATAACGTGTCATAAAATCCAGTAAGTGAGCAGTGAAAAGATACTGCCTTATGAACGGGTGTCACTACTTACTCTTCTTGTTTAGAAACAGTTGCATTAGCACTTTTTCCCCTCTAAATGGCAAGAGAGAGACCCCATAAATACCAGGGATGTTTGTTATTCTACACGCAACTCTCAGCAAATTCTTCACTTAGGTTTTGGGTTTTTTTTTTCTGTGACCAAGTAGAGCTGATGTGGCTGAGACACAACGAGCCAGACAGGAGGCCCTATTCAGATCAGAGGATGCTAGGTGCACTGCATTTTTTTGAAGTTCACCACCAGACCAGGTTGTTTTCACTCAGTCCCCTGTCCTTTCTGCAGCTGGTGCTGTTTATGCAGGGTTTTTTTGCTTTTTGTAATGCTTTGCAGACAACTGGCCACTGCTCCAATCTTCTGAGAGGTTTCCTGCCTGTACTTTGAACAGGCTAGCACACAAACACTGTGTAAACACCCGGGAGAGCACAGCACCACCTCAGCCCTTGCTGGCTAGGGAGGACACTGAGACAATAGTAAGCTCAGTGTTTTCCTAGGTTAACATCATGAAGATTAACCTCATAATGTCTTGAACTATTGAAACTTCTTTAACTACTTTTCTTTGTTGCTGTTTGAAACTATAGATTATGCCCCTTATTCCCTGTGACAACAATATGACATACTTGTGATTTTGGCAAGCTACCAAGGATTAATTTGACACCTGTGTTGTATGCTCAAGAGTGATTCAAGTTGTACTGCACAGTGACTATGGTTGAGACTATCATTTTACACCTGTTTCACATTGGATTGTTTCCACTGCCATCACTGGTGTCTCACCAGCTGTAACTTTTTGGCCAAAGAGAAGCCTGTGCTATATAATTATCAAAGGACGTTCTTACATCTCTAGTTCAAACAAGATCACAGTGTATATCCTTACATTAACAGTGTTTCACAGTGCATAATTTTTTTCATCCTTAGCACATTTCATCTGTGCCCTGTATTACATTTATCAGACATGGTCCCATGTTGTTTTATCATCCAGATTTCTGTCTCTGTTTCCTGGGAAGATGATCATAATGCTTAGGTAGAATATGGTTCCTCTGATATTTTAGTACCTATCCAACATTTTACTTTTGGACGTGTTCAAAGTCATTCAGAAGAAAACGGCATAATCCTAGTAAAAACAAATGTACGTGTTTTCATTGAGTTGACCCATAATGAATCTTTTCACAGAAAACTGCAAACAACTTCCACACTCCTTCCTGTTGCCTGTGCTGGACAAAAAAGCAACTACAGTGACTTGAATGTATGCTGCAAATAAAACTAATGCTTCTATTTAACTAAAAAAAAACGTGCCAGTAATCCCATGAAACAAAAAAAAAAAATCCGTGTTGATCCTGATACATAGGATTTTTTGGCATGATATACAGGATTCTTAACCTTATGCCAGTACTTCCTATACATTCCAGGCAGGGCTGGAATCATGTTCTAAATAGTAATTGCAAAAACGTCTGCCTTGGAAGTCTCACACTGTATCACACTGATGATCATCCAACATCCACTGTCAAAAGGGGCATTTTATATCAGCCTGGTCCAACCAGTTCAAAGCAGCCTGCATCCCACCCAGTATCCTCCTCCCCAAAGAGTGTGAAAAATGACTGTTGGGGCAGGGTGGGCTGTCGAGGGAGCCAACCCTTCCTCTGTGCATGGCACAACCCAGAGCAAGCAGCTGCCCCTGCCAGCAGCCAGCCCGTGAACGTGAGCCATGACCTGGGATCCCACCCCAGTTCAGCCAATCTTTCATACTCAGAGCTCCACAGACTTCTTCAAGCAAATTGCCTCTGCTAGTGAAGCTGTGTCAATTACCGAAGGGCCATCCTCAGCCACTTCTATGCTGTCTTTCTTCCTACTGCTCTTGTCAATTTACAGAATCATCTTAAGAGTGTAAAGCACTCATAAATTCCCTACCATTTTTATCCTTTTGCTGTTTGCCCCACATTTTTCAAATTCCCCTCTCTCAGATGCAGCATAATCTGCTTTAGTTACTTCCTTCTTTGACCGTACCACGATCCATCACAAAGTCAACCACGGAACAGTTTTGCCACTGAATTGTGCAAACACGGCTACCTCTGTGGCAGAAAGCTTTAGTGTCACTGCAGAGATTTAGCTTAAAAAAGGATCTGCACCAGTCCCCAAAAATTCACTAAGCACACACTCACAGATTTCAAAGTGGTATGCAAGCACCCTTCTGTCCAAAAGCAGCGTGAGGGAGGAGGGTGATGGTAAACCTCACTGTACAGGTATCTGCCAATTTTTACTGACTGGCTGAGACCTCCTGGAGGACCACACTCCCATCTATTTGTCATTCATCAACGTCAGTGTCTAACACAGAGTGTCTCGACTCCAACCTTGGGGGTGATGCTTTAAGAGGCCTTTCCTACGTGAACTCATCTCCGCTCCCTGTGCGACCCTTTCTTTTTTTTACGACAGAAGCATTAATAAAATCTTTGAGAAGCTCTCCCTGGTGGGCATTTTCGCAAGCAGTATCTGGGGCAGTGATTTCACAGGGAGGCAGCTCACCAGCATGCTCAGCACAGCTCTGCCGACTTCTGATGTGAGCGGTCTTGTCATTTCTCAAGCAGGTGCAACTCGCCGCAGTGTCAAACAAACTGCTCCAACTGTACCAACAAACTCGATTTCGGCTCCAGGCCGGCAGCCTGGCAGAACGCCACAGGAGATACATGCACACACGCATACGTGCGTGGATGCTTTCTTCTGTGTCGCTGACTGGGGAGAATAGCTGTTGCATAAACTTTTAATAGCAGTGCAGGGATTTACTTCCCCCTCTGGTCCGTGGCACACTTTTCTCCTGTTCAGTGATGTACTTTGACTAATCATTTCTTAGTCCTCTAGGTGCAGGCCTTTAAAAACACAAGGAGCCCTCAGTCCCCCCTTTTCAATTGCAAACGATTCATTTTTGGTGAAGTGTGGCCTCCCTATTCTTCTGCCAGCCGTTGTGTTTGTGAAAGGACCGTCTCAAATGTCTTGTGCGGGAGCAGCTGTTGCTGGACCGAGGCGGCCTTTTCAGAGCCCCGCCGCAGCCGCTTTTCACTTCTCCTCCTCCTCCTCTCCTTCCTCCCTCCTTTTGTCTCCCCCAAAGCAAGAGCCCCTCTGACCCTTCGCCTCCCTCCAGCCTAGCTCCTTTGTCGGCCGCTGCAGACAAGTTCCACCCTAAATCAAGCATTGTCTCCATCTCCAGAAGCCAGCACGTGCCCACATCCCCCTAATCTTTTAATTTCCCCCCAGGAGAAGGCAGCTGTTACCGATACACGCAACGCACAGCTGTCAGCTGGGGCCTGCCGCCTGCCCACACCGAACAATGAAGAAGGCAGTGCCTGGGCTGAGGAGAAGTAATATCTACATATATGTGCCTTTGGCAACAGTTGGCAGCACGTGCTCCGAAATGCGGCATTGTCAAAAAGCCCACCCCTGCCTCCCCCCACCCCACCCACCCCCCCGCCGTGGCTCCGCACACGTATGAGCTTGAACTCTGGCTGATTTCAGAACAAAACGCCCGGCTTCAAAGGGCAGGGCTCCCCGGAAAGCTGCATTATACCTTCGCTGCTCTGCAAAATTACAGGGTATGAAAGGGACAGGCCTCCAGTAGCCCGGCACGTGGTTCGGGCATTCCCCTCTTTTGCACACCAGCTGTTTGAAAGTTTTGTCCTGGGGGAAGAACAGCGTAAACAATCTGGTGTGGGAGAAAAAGACCTATACATCACGATTTTAACTTTTTCTCTGGGGTGGTGAGGGTGGCCGGCATCTTAAAGCAAAGCAGGGATGGACACAAGTACGTGACCCCGCTACGCTAATGTCCAAGGGACAATCGCTTCACATCAAGATGAAGAAAAATGTGCTTATTTAGGACCAGAAAGACGCAAGGCATAATTGCATCTGCACAAACGTATGCACATTTGCATGCCAAATTTGTACCTGCAACAATGGCAAATGTGCTCAGAAATGGTAAATTGTGCAACACGGGAGACACTCGCCAGTGCGGTTGCTGCAAATGGGTTTGCAAATGTAGTAGCTGTAGACCCCAGTGAGTCTTGCAAGTGTGCCTCCTTCTCATGTACCGCGGTGCCTGTAACTTTACAAACGTGGTACGTCTTGGCTACACGTTAGCGCCTGCTGAAACACGGAAGCATTTCTTAAGGAAACTGACTTTGCAAACTCATGTCTTGTGGTGAGGATATGTGAAAACCTCATATAGTTAAAACTGTTTCATTTCCTTTTCCCATGTAGGTTATTTTAAAGTATGCATGTATCCCTCTCAGCAGACTCCTGGCTGATCATTAAATAGGAATTTGATTGATTTCTACATGCAGTGGTTCCCAAAGACTAAGCATTTAAAAAGCGGCTGTCTCATCTGTTGCTTTTGCAGAGGTCTGTTGCATAGTTTCCTCTCTAAGCAATGGAACAAACAAGCCTTCCTCCCAAACCTTTCCTCACCATAACCTTTTGCAGTCAAGCGGACAATTCTGGGTTTACTTCACTGTTCTCAGTCATTTTACACGATAAGGAACAACTTCTGTGTTACTGGTGTATATTCCCCAGCTTGCCCCGTACACGTGTTTTTACTTGCTTTATCTCACCTGGCCTGTAATTTAAAGGGCTTAAAAGATATACTACGCTAAGTGGACCATATGGCATATGGCACACCTGCCCCGTGCTTAGCACCTGCTGAGCGCGCGGTGGGTGTCAGGCTGCTTGATACGGCACTCCTGGCCAGAGGGCAAAAATGATTCCACGCATTTGCATGCTGGACGGAGGCCACATGCCTGGGCTGTGAGCGTGTCTGACACAGCAGCGTGTCACTGATGTCAAGACTAGCAAATCTGTAGAAAGCAATGGATTTAACTGACAAAGGAGACACCACATCGCAGAGACCTACACACATAGAGGCACCTCAGGGATCCTAGTAACCCTGTAGTGATGAACCAGATTCTTCAATAAACTGTAGCTGGCTTTGAGTGCGGAATGTCAGCGTTAATCTTTTGGATTCAGTCAGAGTTTTCCTAAAGTACTCAGAGAATTCACAAGGAGATGTGTTTTGCTATCAGTCAGGCAAATACAAGCACCTGACATACTTACTTACCCCCGTGCAGAGCCACCAAGGGTAGGAGGCTATGCAGCAGGAAGCAGCGTGCAGCTAAAAGAGGTATCTCAAAATAAAAATGGTAGGCATCAAGTGGAAAGAAATTGGATAAAACTTTTAAGTTTCATAAGGGTTTAGCAAACGTGCTTCAAGAATGACCTGCAAGACCTGCCCTTTCTTTTGCTGGTTCTGCTGGCCTGTGACTCACCTTCCCCATATGCAATTTGGGCCAGGAAGCCTGCGTTTTTGGTGCAAAGTTCTGTAAGTTTTATGGAGAGGGAATAGCATGGAGCAGCATTGAGAGAGGCTATCGTTAGGTGTTTTGTTAGCCCTCCTGGTAGTAGCAACAGCCTTCATGGAACCTGTCCAGGTGTCCAGCAAAGGTGGGGAGTCATCTTAGCAGACCATGTGGCCTCTACCACTGGGCAGCTGGACAAACACAAAAAATGGGGCAGCCAAAAGGATTTGTTCCTCTCACATGGCTCAGGGAGGAAAATTTATCATGCATGTGATCAGCAAAGGGACACTCAGGACAGACAGGGTGGCAAAGCCCCGGTGCTGTCCCAAGCAGTGGCTGGCAGGCTGCAGGGCAGCTCGGTTTTGCACCAAGGACAGACTGGACCTTGTGCAGGGGTAGCACTAGCTGCAATGCCACCGCCACGGGAGGCGCTTCTCTTTTTCAGGCATTCTCTGACACAGATTTTGGAATTGCCCAGTTTAGAAGATTTCCATTTTCTGATGTGCCACCACTCAACAGCATGCCTTGATTAACCTATCTGAAATAAATTTGGCAGTGATCTTTCTGTCCTCCTGCTGGAACGTTACCAAGCAAAGCACAAAGCTATTCTCTTCTTTCATTTGTAGCTGTCTCTCTGTTACTGGAAAGAAAAATTCCCTGGCTGGAAGGAGGTTGTCAGGCTGGCACTGCCTTTATCTCCATTGCTAGAATTATCCTAGGATTCCTTAAGCCTGGGGACACCTGTGACCTCGTGTTTCTCCTGGGGTATCTGCAGACCTACCAAGCGCGTCAGAGGCAAACCTCAGCTCCGGTGGACAGCAATGCTGAGGCTCACTGTCAGGGAAAAGATTGCCTTCCCAAGGCTTTTAGCCAGGTTGAGGGGCAAAGCAGAGCTCATCCCACTGCTAAGCCATCGGCATCCCCTCCGTGCGCAGGGCTGGGATACAGGTGGGCTCCCCTGCCCGCTGCAGGGGCAGCTCTGCACAGAGCCCAGCTGGGGGGTCCTGCTCCAACCTTGCTCCTCCGTATGGTAATCCGTGGTGAACCGAGCTATCAGCCAGTGCCCCAGGCCCCAGTCTAGCCTCAAACTACCCCGGCCCCATCTGTCACCCTATCTGGGGCATCTTTGCCGCATGATTGGCACAGGGCTTGAAAAGGCAGCACAAGACGGGCCATGTGGCAACCCTGCCGGCGGGGAGGGGGCGGCGGGGGAGCGGGATGAAATATTGTGACAGGACACTTCAAGCCCCAGCTAATCACAGCTGCTGAGGGCTGAAGAGTGCTATACATCCCCTCGTATCAGGCAGTGCATTCCTGGCAGCATTATTAATTCAGAGGAGTCCCTTTAATTTGAAGCAGAGATTAAGGCTTTCCCCGGTTGGCCTCACTGCGGCTGTAAAGGCAACAGGCAGGGCTATTGTAAGGCCATTAGGGAAGAACAATAGGACGCTGAAAGGGGGATGCGGGTGAATAGGGGAACGAGAGCTGGCTTGTGCCAGAGGCCGGCTCGGCTCATTACGGGAGCGGCAGATGGAGCGTGGCCGGGTTGCTGGGCAGAGTCGGGGCTGGCAGCTGGCGGCGGCTCCCCGGCACCGCACCGCATCCTCCTCCTCCCGCACCGCATCCTCCTCCCGCACCGCACCCTCATTCCCCCACCTCAGCCTCCGCCCCGCCCGAGGAACCACCGCTGGACGGATACTGCCGTCCCTACCAGCAAACGCAAAAAACCGAAAAGGATGGCTTTCCCTTTCCCCCGTCCTCCCTGCGGCGCTTTCTCAGGCACCCCTGAACTCTGCCGAGCAGAAACGCCCCGGGGCATCAGGACGGTGTGGAAAGCTCACTCCCCTTCCCTACTCGTGGTCGTAGCCACTCTGCGCAGGCATCGCATCCTGCGCAACAGGGATGAGTGACTGCAGAAATCTGGTGCCTGTGCAGGTGATGGCGTTTTGGAGTTAGGCACACATAGGCACCTGGCTGACTCACCAAACTCCTCACTGGATTTTTTTAAAAGTGCCCAGCTTTACCAGCTTCAGAGGAAATGCCCTGTCTTACACTAACCAAGGATTTTCTTTCCCTCCGTATGCTTGAACTCAAACACATGTCACGCCTGAGAGGAGTGGCGACCACACAGGTGAAAGTCCAGCCTTGCACTCCACCAGGTGCTGTGGTATGTGCCATCCCCCAGCAAACCCACCTCTGCAGCTCCCCAGCAGCCTCTGTCATCCAGCTCCCCCTCCTCCTGGGGAGCAGGAGGGCAGTGTGGACAAGAGTCCTGCCAAAAAAGAAGCACTGGAGAGCATCACAGAGCAGTATTTTCTTTTTTCTTAACTGAATTGGTGAAAAAGTAATTTTCTTCTTCCAGTTTTGTCATTACTTCAACTCCCGGAGCTTGTGAAGTAATGGCTTTGGCAATCAGGGCTGGGACACTGACAGCTGCCAGGAGAGGTACGTGCCGTTCCCTCTCCCCAGATGTGGCACGGGGGCAGCTGGATGGAGAAACCTGTTTGGATTTGACAGTTGTTCCCCTGACACGCTGGAGAAGGTCAGCCAGAAGATGTTGCTGAACATCCCAACTGAAGTCAGATTTTTTTTTACGCAGGTGTAATGTCGTGATTGGGTTTCTCACAGTCATCTACAATGCTTTTGTGCAGTTCTAAGTTGTTCCATGTGCACAAACACTCCATGACCTGAAGTGAGCTTGTAGCTGAGCACCCTGGCATGGTCCCAAGGGAGTGCAAGGCACCCAGACCAGGCATTCTGCCTTTAACAAGCTGACATCCCCTTGTCTTTATTGTCTGTGTTCCCTTCCAGTTCATGGTAATGCATGTAATTGCTGATCAAACAGCAACTGCAATTTCTTCCATGGAAAAATAATTTTAGGAAACTATGGAGAGTATTTTTAGTGACAGAGGTGGAAACAAGGAGAAGGAGCCAACATGCTGTGATCAGGTCACTTTGTGCACACCATCATCAGGCACTCTTTGGACCACTCACTCTCCAAAATGCATTTTGAGAGCGGTCGGGTTATTAAAGGTAACAGCTGCAACACAGCATGCAGGAAAAGGTCTCAATATTCAAAGCAACACTGTTGAGGCTTCCTTCTTCAAACAGCTTTTGCTTCTCTGCACCATAGTGCTTGCACCTTATTTTCTTTCATCCTACATGAATTTTTTATTCATACCTTATTTTAAATTATATATTTATTTCTGTTAAGGTATGTAATCTTAAGTTTATTCAGGGTGCAACTCTATTTTCCACACAAACACTGCATTGGAAGTGATTATGGAAATTAATTGGATTCCTTTCATTTTTGCCAGTGCCGAGCTATTGTTTTTATTTTAATTTCTTGTGGGTCCAACAAAGACCTGTCCAGTCCTCTAGCACAGAGTGCTCGCTCGCAAGTAGCTGCAGCTGCACAACCGGCAGTGAGCATGGCACGAGGTGAGTAGTGTGGCAAAACAGTGAGGGCAGGGCTGATGTCTGCTTATACTGGCCTTGCTGTTGTAGTGACCGTGGCTGAATGAGGCTCACTGGCAGGCTAAGTCACGGACACCTCCTGGAGTCAGGACCCACACACCAGTCATCAAGCACATCTCTGAGTCAGGTGCGTTTGCACAGGTACAGGGATGGTCAGCTCTAACCTTCTACTTGCAAACATAAATATTCTTCACCTACAGAGGTAGACAATGGGGACACTCAGTGTTCAAATACAAACTTCTGAGAGCTGAGCGACCTGATCGTGTATGAAGTTGTTCACAGCTGTGGTACCTCTTCCAAGGGAAGACAAAAAATCCTTTCTAGTTACCTAGGCAGAAGCAGCTGATCGTTCAGCTCATCCTCAGGTACCACAGTAATTAAAAAAGTGTAAATACCAGTGCAAACAGGCAGATTTATTTCCAGAATCAGATGCAGTGTGGGAAAGTATAGTAAAGCTTTCATACATGGATCTGCAGAGGGTTTGCCCTGTGCCAAGATCAGTGACACTCACCTGTCCTAGTGGTTTTGAAATACGCTGCTTACTGTTTGCAAAGCCCATCAGAGAATCAAGTGGAAAATAAGGTAAAAGCTGCGAGAAATCTTGCTCTGCAACCAGCTGAGACTCCAGACACGGGGACTGCCATTTTCTGCATGAAACAGAGTCTGTGCAAGGAAGGGTCTAGCTGTGAAAGGGAGTTAAGCCTGCTCCAGAAAACTCGGTAATTTAAGCAGCGAGTCAGAAATTGTTGCCCATCTTCCCCAGGAGACTTTGCAGCAATCTGCTTGGTTGGTTTCAAGCACTTTTGAGACAGGTCCCTGAAGGTCTTCCCATCTTTTTCCTGTGAAACCAGGATGTTTATTGCTGCCCATAGTAACTTGGGGGTTCAAACCATAGCTTCCAGGAGCTGCAGGCTCCTTAAACCAGCCATTTAGTAAGAGCCTTGTACCCGCATTTCCTCATCTTATCATCTCATGTCAACATTAATTCCCTGAACAGTGCGATTGGAAGGCCCGAAGGGCAAACACTTCAATTGCCAGTGGAAACTCGCAGGGCAGGGGTAACGGTGAAAAAATAACCGTCTGGCTCTGACACCGTGTTCCCGGTAAGGGGCTTGCTGTCCTTCACTGCAGGCGAGTTCGTGACTCCGATGACAGCAGCTTTGTTCTCTGACCCCGCAGCAGATTCTCAAATGCCAACAAACGCAAGAGGCAAACGCCAAATCAAAGCGCATGCAGGTGGTGTCAATAGAAAGCCTCTCTTCAAGGAGGAGACATGGGCCATACGTTACACTGCTCTTTCGCTGAGCAAATTTTAGTCTATGAACTCAGACAGAGGTGCTGGCTGCCAGGGGTGCAGTAATATGGGTGTACCGATATACTGTACGTCACCTCTGTGGAAAGCAAAGGGCAAAAAAATAAAAGGCTCCTCTCCTGGCAAAGTAAGAGAGGAGCCACAGCTCTGCTATTGCTTGTTAAAAGTATGGAATAAGGTCAATGACCACATGCACATGTGCTTGTGTGCAGATGCACACAACACACCTTAAAACCCCCGAGGTCATACTGTTCTCACACCCTGAAAAGTTTCTATCAAGCTTTTATGGTTTGATTCACAGAAATTAAATGCTACAGAGAACTGCCCACCAAAGTAGTGAAGGTGCTGTGTGCCAATTCAGTGTTCCTACAGACAAATCCCTCTTTTCAGCCTTCATTTGTGCAAATAAATGATTTGCACTTGTAACTCAGGGGCTGCAAATGAAGGCACACCTTTCACATGTCCTCTTGTTTATGGGACGTGGTGTTCGTTTTTGAAAATACAGTCCTAGGTCACTGCACCAAAGCAGATCAGCCACTGCACACAGCTTTAAAATGTGTTTTGGCAAAAAGGTTACCTTGACCCAGTGTGGTCGCTAATAAGGCAATAAGATCAGCATAAGCATCAGTCCTGCAGTGCTTATTCATGAGACTGTTCACAGGGGAAATAACGTCCACTTCATTTCTACCTGTGGTAATTAGACCATAGAGTCAGAAATACAACCTCTCTGTGCAAAACCTCTTTTGAGACAGTTGTTGCCATGTTCTTGTTTTTCATCCACTTTAAGATAAAAGAAAAGGAGGCATATATATCCTGACCCTAGTTTCCAAATGACAAGTAGTTCTCGTACCATCTTCTTGGAGCAAAAGTCACATGTACCCTGAAGCCATTTTCAGGATGAATACACTACCCATTTCCAAGAAAAAAGTTCATATTAATCTACACAGTTTGCAGCAATCAAGACATTTTTTTTAAAGAATATGTACTTAGACTTGTGTAGGACCACCTGCGGGTCTCAACAGGACTGTATCATGCATTTATTCTTCCATAGTGGAGAGCACAGTCTGGTCCATAATCCTAGTGTGATTTGCATGCAGCAGTACATTCTCAAAAAAGTTTCCGCGTGTCCATGTGAAAAGAATCACTGCACGCACACTTGTGCCTTTTTGCAACACATGCCAATACCTGTAGGTGATCTTTAAATAATCTGACATCTGTAAATGTGCGTGTGCAGCCGTAAAATCGGCTTGTGCACCTGGGCCCTACTGAACGTCACAGTGCAGCTCATGAAGGTTCCTCACAAAAGGCAGCTCGTGCAGGCGCAGGAGTTTTGCTGGTAAGGCCCTAAATCGATGGATCGCCTATCCAGATTTGTTAGAGAACACTGACTAAACTGAGCGTCAGGTTATAATCCGTATCTTTTCTTTTACTATGAGAGCACATTTGGTAAATTCAAGGGCTATTGAGCGTACTCAAGCATAAGAGTTCTTCGCCTGCTCAAGCTCCTTGAAAATGGTTCTGCTTCCCTCTCTGCCTTCGTTCACACCTGCTTTCCCCAAGCAGGGGTAAGCCAGGAGGACGGCAGGTGCCCGCCTCTCCAGCGACCTGGTTTGCTAAGCCTCGGGTGGGCACACGGTTGACCTGCAAACAAGGGCGCTTCAGCGCCGAGCTGAATGGACCTTCGCGATGGGCAATGCGGCAGCTTTACAGTTAACTGCAACAGGGTATTACTGTAGCTAGTGAGGGATTAACTGCCTAATTTCTGCTTACACACAGCTCCCCAGCACAGGGTAATCATGCAACTTACCCAGTCGGTTCAGCACCTACTGCACAATGCCAGGGTGCTAAACTGAGAAGGCTTTACAGCAGAAAACAAACACTCAGAGACAGTCCTTTGTATGATGGGTTCCGGCTCTTGCAACGCGTTTTGTGCCTGACAAATCAGCACTGGAAACAAGTATTGGGAAGTGAATAATAATGGCCCTACTGCCACAGCAGCCCGAGCTGCAGAGCTTCTGTGTTCTGCAGTTGCAGAGGGTTGTTTTGCACAGAGCATGTTACAAAACGAAGGCAGCTTCCTTGGATGCCTGCAGAAAGGGAAACCAAGATTTATTTTCTTCCTCTCATGATCATCAGCAGACACTGTTTTCATAGGGATCTCAAGCAAGGAGACAAACAACGGTGCAAATTGTGCAATTTTCACAGTATTCCTTCTGTCGTTCCCCTCAGCTGCCCAAAACCCCTTTTGCTCTAAAGAGAAAGCAACAACACAGGACAGTTTGTACATAAACAGGGCTGTGCAGCATTAGATGAGCAAAAGCCAAGCTGAATTTCATAACTAGATGCCGTCCTAGTCATCACTTAGTGTGGAGGTGGGAAGCTGTTTTCTCTCTGCAAGCGTTCCTGCTGTTGGGGGGTTATTTATAAGCACTTTGTACCAAGGATTAAGAAGCAGCTCTTGGAAAGAACTGTTACTGTCCTCTAGCTATCAGGACACTGTCCTAACTTAGCTTCCCCACCCCCGCCCCAGCCCCTGCCACCAGCACACCACCCTCCTCCCTTTACCACTGCATTTTGCTGGGAGAGGATTTTTGGCACTGACCCAGCCAGAGCCTGTTTAAGACTTCACTGGAGTAAAAGAGAATGGTGTAACTTTCTACGCACCACCAGGTAAATTCGGCTCCAAACCTTTTCCAAATAAGTGGAGATTAATAAATGTAAATGTGATTTCTCAGGGCTCTTCTCAAACGCTGAATGCACTCAATATGATCAACAGATAAACAACAGTGTTGGAGAGTTTGCATTTGGTCTGCTGGAGCAATAACATGATGTCCTGCCAGCAGCAGCACAGAATGCAATGCTGGGAGAGCAGGAAGCTAGTGGGAAAGGGGGGAAAAAAAAAATGCAAGCCTTGTCCTTTACGCTTTGCTGATAGGGAAAAATAAATAAAGAGCATAACCTTTCACGAAGGGCTGACTCTGGGATCACTCTGAAGGGCTGGGCCATGAACAAGGCAGTAAAGCAATAGGAGACAGCACAAGAGCCGTTTTTCTCAAGTGCTGCACAGAAAATAGACCCCTCAGCAAAATGGTCACCGATGCCTTAGCTTTTCCTTACTAATCCTGCCACATAGAACTGGTTCATAATCCCTTCACTTCTTTTCTCTCTTAATCCTTTCCCCACCCTCCTATCTATAATAAAAGTATATTAGCCAAAAGAAAGAGAAAGTGGATTTGGCCTAAAGAACCTACTAGAAGTATAAGCAGGCTCTGATTTCCTAGAAGGTGTAGCGTCCTTCCCCTTTGTAAAGTTGTTTCTGCTTCATGTCACTAAAAGCAAGAGTGGAAGCAAGCACAACAAATCAGTGCTGAGTCTGGGCTTTTCTATTTTTAAACGATTGCTCTTGAGTGACCAACTGGTTTGTGGCTAATTCCCAGCTATACCGAAGCTGCACAACTCTTGTCAAGGACAAGTGAAAAAAAAGTCGCTACATGGCTTGCGTGAAGCCACACGACTGTGGGAAAAGGAGGGTGGAGAGGGAGGGAGGAAGGCAGTGCACGGCAGGAGAGGAGCTGGGATGCAGGTGCGCAAAGCAGAGCATCTCCGTGGTGCTCCTGCAGGCACCCCGGGCAGCCTCACAGGGCACACGGGGATCCTGGGGAGGAGAGATGCCAGCATGAGTTTCACACTTCCCTGCAGGCCAACTGTGCAATGCCTGAATCAGTCATTTTTTACGCTGTGGCAGGAGAAAATGTTCTCCCTGGGGTCACACCGAAGCAGCAGTGCCGTTTCTCAGCACCGCTCTCAAGACATTGGGAAATTTGTCCTGTGAACTTGCATAGTCATGCCCTCGCTGCATGTGGGTAAACATTGTTCTTTTCTTACTTGGATTAGCTTTACTCACTGAAACCACATCCACTTTTTATGCTGGCTGCTTACTCAGTAAACTAACTCGGAGATGTTTAAAAAAAGCTTTGAGGCCCTTCATTCAGTAGACTGCTCGTTATTGTCTCCTTCCACATTCCTATATGAATAGCTTATAATGTCACGTAAGGAACTAATACAGAACTTTTTTTCCTTTTTGCCTTTCTTCTCTGACCCTCTTTAGCTCATGGCATCTCTGCTTATCATTCCTACCACCTATGTTACTGTAGCATCCAGCTCTCTCCCCCTCTCAAAATGGCCATAAAACCTCTCCCTGCCTTTACTGCTATCAGTCGCCTTTCAACTTCACTCCAGCACTGCTGGGGTAGCGTGCACCTCTTGCTGTGTGTGGTGAACTCATCTGAACATGCAGAAGGTGTCACCACCTCCCCTGCTCACGGTTGTGAACAGGCCGTCGAGGCTTTCTGTGGTGACAGGGCTGCACAGGAACAGTGATGCCTCCTCGCAACCTGGCAGCCAGATGTTCCGTCGCCATACTCTCTGAGTGCCGGTCACACGCATTCAAAGTGAATTAGACATCAGGGACACCCTCAGCTCCTGATACAGTCCCAGATTTGCACACCATAAGCAATCATACCAAGTCCAGCCCCCAGAGGTGGCAGCCAGGTGGGAACAGACAGTGAGACTGGCACTAGAAGTGCCGTAAAATTTGTTCTCTTCTGTTGTAAAGAAGTATTAATCTAATTTTGCTGCCCAACAGGGTTTTCATGAATACGTGGCTCATGTTCTTGCATCTCTTCAGGTGTGTATGGCTACGTGAGTCTTTCTTGGCCAAAGGGCAGGTGATCTGGCTTGCTTTCCTGTCACTTAAGTGAACAAAATGTAAGTTATAACGTTGATCTTTTCCTCAGTAACAACCTAAAAGGCCTTAAGAGAAAACTCCTGCCAGCAAAAGTCGGCACATTGCTATTTACCAGACTTCTCAAAGAACAAGCTGTACACATAACAAATGCTACACTGCCTCCATAAATAGTCAGGTAACAGCTGTGGAGACCATAGGAATGGCTGCATGAGGGAAAAATCAGCCTTTGTCCCAAGCCTCGCAGAGGAGAGCTTGCTAGTGTTTTTTCACATGTACCAGTGCAGCCCGTGTATGGGAAAGAGTTGTGCAGCTTCGATATAGCTGGGAATGTGGCAAAAACCGTGTTAGCAATCTTTGCACTGGGTCATTTGTAAAAGCAGGTCTCTGGGGTAATAGTCACCTACTGTATGTCCTGCAAGTAGGTGGCAGAGTGCACAGCCATAAAGAAAAGGATCTCTTTTGCCCTTGGTCTAATTAATGGGCTTATATATACAGGTTAAAGGAAGAATTGCACTTGCAAACAACTGCATATGAGGTGAGGGCTAATACGAATGAGACAGAAGTCTGTCTTGTTACCTACCCTGCAAGTATCATCATCCAGTCTGCACCAGGAGAAGACGCACCAGACTCCAGTGCCATAACATTCTCTTTGCCCCAGTAGTTTGTTTGCTGTACAGTAATGAGATCACAGAAAAATCACTAACTCCCAAGGCAGTTGTAAGATCCCTTTTCAAAGGCCCTTTGCTTTCTCCTCCAAGTGTTTTTACATGCTTTCACATTGCTCAAAGCTTGCATGACATTGACAGGGTCAGTTCATTAATGGCACTGAATCAAAGGAGTTCAATGCTCCTTCTGCAGCACTAAGATAACCAGAAATCCTGAAAATGAAATCCAGGAAGCAGGCATTGTTTCCACATTGCTTCCCTCAAATATGTACTGAAATTTTTCAGCTTCTACCTCTCCTAACAGTTTTTTTTCTTGCCATGATTTCTGGGGAGCATCAGCAGTTGCCCTGAAACTCAGCAAAACAAACTTAAGGGCAACGCAGTCCTTGCAGTGCTGTGGCCTCTTTCAGGCTGACAGACTCCTGCAGAACTCATGTCCCCATGCTGTACAGACCTATCACATCTCACGTACTAACATATCAGCTTCTGTCAGGTAGCTATTTCACTAAAACCTCAATGAAAACTACATACTATCCACAAAATGATCGTCCCTATGCAAGCAGCAAACTGCATGGTAGCTACAGGCTCCGTGGAGTAAAAGTGTATGGGTAAGGAAAGAATACATGTATGGATATCCCTCAGATAAAAAAAAAGTTATATATTTTGTGTCTATTGTGTTTGTTTAAATATGTATATATATATATATAGCATACAATACTTGTAACCCAACTATAGATATAAACACTGCTTAGTCACCTAAGCGCTCATCACATGGCTCCAGACAACTTGGGGGATTTAAAATACCTGACAAAGACTATTTTTGTAATCAATGATGCCATGGATCTCAGGTGATACTAGATATTAAATTAGTTGTGTAGATACATTCTTTAGAGCTCACAAGTATTTTAGTTAGCCTTTACCACCTTCCACTTCAGACCATAAAATCACAAAAGCAGCAAGTATAGTGTCAGGAGGAACGAAGGGTAATAGAGCTAATAAATCTTTACTCAGAATAATCAAATGATTGTCAGACACATGCAACTGAAACCTCTTCACTTTGGAGTTGTGAAGAATCATCTCTACAGAGCAAAGTTACAGCTACTGCTAGACTGTACTTACGCTGGTCCGCAAAAGTGTGCTTCTAGGGGAGCGCTAGTTCCATGTGTTTGGGTTTCCTTCTGATGAAACATACTTTGGCAAATCCCCTTGTATAGTGGTGAACTTTATCAAATCGGGTGTTGGCTGCTCAGAGAGTATCTCACATTAAATCAGCCTGACTTCCATATATGTTAGATAAAAACCACGACAGCAGTACACTAATTGAAGGCACTGCCTGATGCTGGTAATTGAGATGTGAGAGGAAAGAAAGATCTGTTAGTTTCGACCAAAGCCAGATATGAGGAAATGAATGAATGTTACTGTGCATTATCTGGCTGACCCGTAAAGAGCTTGTTTTGCCTGGAGCTAGGTAAGCAAAAAACTTCGTATATCTTAGATGGTGTAAGTCTTACCCCATCGATGACTGCCCCAGTGTAGTCGTCTACCTCTAAACTGAACAGAAAAAGGCAACTTGTGACAGGTATTCAGTTCTGACCTGAATCGCACTGTGGAGGTGTGTTTCCCTTTTGCCAGCAGCTAAAGAAGGAGCCCAGAGTACCTGACATAAGGCACCCTCACTCATCAAGTGAGGTGATAGGTGTCAAGCTCTGGTGGCAGACAATGAACCAAACAGACCTTGCAGCAAGGCCAGAGCGCAGAACGTTTAACGATCCAGCCCTTGTTTTGTCACCAAAGAGACCAGAAAATCTGAATGGGGATGCTGGTATCAGAAAAGTGAAGCTGGTAACACCAGTTTCTGGCAGTAGCTGGGCAAGGACTTGCAGCAGTACCCACACCACCCACTCGAGCAAGGGAGTGAATTCCCTCTTCTTTGCACCTTGTTTCTCACGATCATGCCAGCAGACAACGTGGGTCAAAGGGGCATTTTCAGAATCTGTGAATTTTAGGGGGTCATATTAGCAAAACATGCAATCAGTGTCTAAAGATAACCATTTGCAGTTGAAACCAAATGGTAAATTACAGCAGCTCTCTTGGCAGAAAGTGGTGGTGGTGTTATCCCTAACAAAAGCAGACAACACTGCTTGTACTCCAAAAGAAATGAGCATAGTAGGTACCACTCTTTGTGAAATACAGGGTATGACACACCCCTCACCTCGAGCAGTTTACAAAGAAAGGCTTTTACCCATCAAATAAGTGAGCACACGTTTAGCCTCTCACTTTGAGCAAGGGAGCCGGTGGGGGTTGTGAACATGCTGGATGCAGCAGGCATGTACTGTACTAAGATGGGGAATTAAAGTCCTAATCCTGCAAATACACCCCTGTGCATGAAGACACAGTGAAACCAGTGACACTCTTAGTACTGTTGGAGCTGAAGACCTCAACAAAATATACATCTTTGCTGCATGCCAGGGAGGAATAAAGTGCTGTGTAGGTTAATTGCATGTAGCTGCTGCTGAACAGTTTGCTGTCCTGATTGAGCTCACTTAATGAAAGTTTGGGTATCTTCACTTAACGCATTTCTCAGCTTTGCAGACTGACCTGTTGATCTGCCTTTTCTGCCAGCAAGTGGCTGTAATAATGTCAACCTTTCACTGCAGTACCTTTCTAAGCCCGTATTTGGTTTTGCTTGACCTAAAATAGACATGGTTTGGGGGTTTTCACTTCTGCAACAAAATTAAAATGCAATTTCTCTTTGGGTCAGCCTTAAATTTCTCCAGCAGTTTGATAATCAAACCAAAAAGTCAAATATTGAGATACAGATACACCTTCTGCTAGAAAACTGTTGGTCTCCAGTAGACAGAAAACAAGTGATAAAAATAGCGACTTTAAGAAAGTTTACCTAATATTTACTTAGATGTCATTGTGTTCTCATAAAGTATGTGATACATTTCTGGTTTATGTTCCTGCAGAATATGTGGAATTGGGATGCTTGCTGTTCCCACTGGCACAAAGTCTCAAGTCCAGGAAGCAAACAGTTAAGCTTCTGCAAAATGAAAGTCCAAGCAGCCGTGTATGCACCATACTGACTTACAAAGCGTCTCACTTACCCTCTGTGCTCATTCTTCATACCATAATGAAAAGAAGACTCACTGTATCCCCCCTTTTTTTCCCCTTTGTTGTCTTTACTTACTTAAACCTGACTTCTGAAGATCACCCTCACCTCCCCTGGGCCAAGCTGACCTTCTGCAAGAGGGCCAACCTGCAGGGACCAATGGGCACACTGCTGGAGTTGTTTCCACTCCATGTTACACCCACAGACAAAATGCAGGAGAGTAAACCTGAGCAGTTAACCCGCTGCTAGCTCCAGTGACAGGCCAGGGTCCTGTCCTTGTGATTGGTTTTTGTGGCCACTTGAACAGATGCAGAAGGCTCCCAGTCCGTGCTCCCTTAAGACAATGTGCAGCATGGGCAGGATGCCTGGAAGAGGAGGTGACTGTAGGTATGACTCAATGCCTGCTAGAGTCACTGGGAGCTCTTCCAGGTTGACTTTAGTGGGGATTATGGTTGAAGACACTTGCTGAGACAGTATATCCCTAGTAAGCCACCTCAAGTGAATCTAGAGGGGCACACAGGCTCCAAAACCAGCTGGTAGGCAAGCTTCCATCGACACTGAAGGCTAAAACCCATGGACAGCCAGCACGAACGGCCAGGCTCCCCTCAGTCCCTCGCCGGATCCCCTCAAGGCAAGGGTCTTAATGAGGCCTTTTGTCTGTGTCACCTGCAACTGCTCCTGTGCGGGCAGCACGTGGACAATGGGGCTGCGTCCTCCACTCGTTCATCCGGTGAGCAGCTGCTTTGCTGTCCCTCACCCGCGTGTCCAGCTGCCGGGCTGGCAGGTAGAAAGGACAGCCTTCACCCACTCGTCCAGCAGTGTGCCCCAGCCCCTCCGCTGGAGTTGCGCAGAGCTGCAAAGAGGTCAGATGTGTCATGCTCTGAGGGTTACACATAAAGGTAGTAATTACTGCTTGGGATATGTATAAGATCTTGAATTTAGCAGAAGGCACACTTGGAACAGATCTACTGCCACGGCAAACAGACTCTAAAGAGTAGAAATGAGGTGTCTGCTGAAGTCCTTGGTGGACATCCAGTTGGCCTCAGCCCCAAGCTACTTCACTAACACTGTGCCATCCTTTGCACAAATGGAAGTCCTGCCCTTGCGTGTGCTGGAAAGGTCAGTACTGAGCATTCATGCGGGATGCTGAGAGTTTTTCTAAGCTACCAAGGAGGACCAGGACAATGTGAGGAGCTGAAGGAGGAAAACAGAAACACACAAATGGCCCTGAAGCTTCCTTGGTACACCCTCACGCACAGCTGCAGTGCCCTAGCAGCCTCAGGCTGGCCCAGCAGTGGCTCAGGGATGGAGGAAGGGTCATGTGGGGGCTGCCCCAACCCCAGCTGCTGCACAGGGAGCCGGGACCTTCTGCAAAATAGGGCTCTATTGCCACTGCGTTAGGTCCTTGCTTGCTTTGTTTTGTGTCCTCACATGACACGAACCCTTTACAGCCACTTGCCAAAACCTGCTGTGAAGATATTATTAGAAACAAGTAGACTTGGAGCTCTTTAAGGAGTGTGCAATGTAGGGCTGGACAAGCCTGAGGGGCCTGCAGTGGCTGGCACCAGCTAGGGACCCTGGGGAGGTCACCATGCAAGGGACGCTGCCCTCTCAGTGGGGCTGACACTGGCCTCACTAGGCGGGCCCCAGCTCAGCTCCATGCCACCCACAGCCTTTGGGCCAGTGGTCTCACCTGCGTGCATGGGTCCCCAGGCCAGACCACCACCCATCCCCAGCTCCACCAGATGCTGGAGACTGCACCCAAAGACTGTTTGCACCAGCATCCTATTAAGCAATGTTTCACAGCCATGAGTCTAGCTACAGTGTGCTACTCCTGGTGACACATCCCCCTGAATACATTTCAAGACCGGGGAGAGGTTGAGTTGGGACTTTTCAAGTCAACTTTAAAAAAAAAAAAAAATTGCTGCCTGCAAAGTAAGATGATCTCACTGACATCTAGGCACCAAATGTATCTCTCCTGGAAATCTCAGGTTACACTCTGGGTTCTGGTGGATGCTTTTTGAAACCTAAGTTTTTGAAATACAAGCTATGGGAGATACTGTTTATAACCAAGGAAATCACAAGGCAAGATAAAACTGATAGGAGATTTATTTACCTGCAAAAAAGCAAATTTGACAAGGAGAGGAGGAAAATTTGTGTTCTGACACTTCAAATACAAACAGAAAAAGGTTGGAAAGTATTTACTACACATCTCTGGCTCAAACACCCTCTGGACATCAGTGAGTGTGAACCTGTATACGTGCTTTACTGCTGAGGCATTTGGCCACCACGTTTCAGACACCCATTTGAAGGGAAAGTTCCTCAGGAAAAGCAGCCAGGGCTGAAATAACAACATCAAGGAGGAGAAACTGGCAGCTCTCCATAAACCTTGCTTCAGCTTACCACTTGTTCCAAGACGCCAGGCCGTTGACTGATTGCGGGAATGCTGAGGACATGTGGCCCAAACGGAGCCACCACCGACTCGTGGCCGAGGGATGGAAAAAAATAACCGAGCTACCAGTCTGACTTTGCTCTAATATGTATTTATGCTCAACTTTGGGGATGGGAGTCAGCTAAATAATTGCAGACCTTGTTTACACATTGTTCTGTTCATGTGACTGCCTGGATCCAGCTCTTTTATCCCTGAATATATACCAGCACACGGCGGTGCCTGCCACTGAAGTGCATGCCTGCTTCTGCAAGAGGTTCTGCTGCTGCTGCAGCTGCTGTTGCAGCTGCTGCTGCTGCTGCAGCTGCTGCATGGAGAGGACCTCTGCAAGGCTGGCTTTGGGGAAGCTCCCCGGGACAAAGGGGCAGGTCTGCACGCCCCAGCAGTCCGTGCGCTCAGAGAAGTCAGCCCGCATGTGGAAACATGCTCTTACTTGTCCCGCAGAAAATCCCATCAGGAAGCAGGAAAAAGGAGGGAGCCTCCTCCAGAGTATCGCTTTCCACATCCCTCACTTTTTCACCTCTGACCCAAAGATGGGTCAGCGCTGACACAACAGTGAGACAGAAAAGCCAGTTCAGTGTTGCACCAGAAGTCCTTCCTTTGGCCGCTGTTTCTGCATGCTTATGACTTGGCAGAGAGAGGATCAGCTTTATGTCTGTGGCATATGGCAATTAAACAGCATTTTAAACAGTTGGAGCAGAATGCAAATCGCAAATAGACTTCTCCTGGCCACCTGACAGAGTAAATCTCACTCTTAAGACACAATCCTTTATTTTCTTATAAGCCCCACAGCCTCAGCATTACTGTATTACTCATATCCCTGCATAGGCCCACGCTGTAGGCCAAGAACTGCACAGAAATCTGTTTTCTGACGCTCCTGCCAGCAGGGATTTTCTGGCGTGCCTGCCAGCATGCAAGCGCCGTCACGTCATGCTTCTGGATGTGCCATTCTCGCTCGTAGCGTTATGAACAGGGAGAGTAAGAAGACACTGAACAGTGCTGTAGAACTGGAAATCAAAGCCGCGGAGCTTCCAGCGTGGCATGCTACTCTAGATACCAGAAAGGCTTTTTGATAACAAGGAAATGGGGGGCATATTTGGAAATATGGGAGTGAGGGGTCAAACAAGGATATAGCCTGAACTCCCATAGCTTACTATAAACCAAACAGCAGACAAATCCATGGACATGCAGCAACAGTGAGCAAAATGAAGTAACCTGTCACAGAGGAAAAACATTAAATCTGTGATTTTGCTGTGTTTTTGTGCTGGCCTAGAGATTTGGTCTTCACAGAGCCGGGCAGCTTGCATTTTACTGTCAGTAAAGTGTGTTCTACATTCAGCAGTTTGTGCTATTCATGAATCGGTCTTAGCTTCTTCCAACAACTTAGTAATTCCAAAGTATTTGGTAAAGGGTTCCTGTGACCAAGCCCTAGCCTTTCATTGGTCCTCAGATTATTTACATCAACTATTTATTGTAGTAAATACTTGCCTCAAACGTGTGGGCTGCCTTAGTTCCATGATTATGTGATGGCTAATTTTTAAAGAAGAGGAACACAGACATAGAGAATAATACAGCACCAGACCAAGGAATCACGGACTTAGGGAGAGCACTGCAAGACATGTATCCATCTGGCTGACATTTGAGACCTACAGATATCTTTGTGAACTATGTCAAAATACTTATAGACAAACAATACTACTGTGAGTTTATTCATACAAACATTTACAAACCACTTTTTGTGATTTTGCCAGTTCTATCACAGCTGGGTATGTCTTGCTGCTGATAAAAAAAAAAAACAACCAAACCAAACCAAAACCAAAACTAATAATCTGAGCTCATTTGTCAACAATTAGCTATAAATAAGTGCAGATTGGTACAATTGAGTCTAGTGTGGTAATGAGCCAATGAAAAACTGCTGTATGGTTCAAGGAGGCAATGTGTGTTTTCTCACAAAAGGCAATATACGGAGCAGCTTTTTGAGCACATCTGGGTAACACCCAGCATGTAACATGTACATCACTGCACTGTCTGGGGCTGACAGCATCCATGAAAATTTAGAAGCTTTCAGGAGTAAGGTATGCCTTTCTGCATTGTGCAAGAGGGGAAGCAGAAAGAAAGGTGAAATTGGGGCGTTGCCAAAGCTCTGTGTCTGCATTTGCAGGGGCTCTGCCAAGTAAAGTGGGTCCCGGAGCCAGACAGCCATTGGCAGGAGCTGGCATCAGGCGACAATGGCGAGGCAGGGGAGAGAAAGCCCTGACCAAGAAACAGAGCCGAGTGAATATGGGTTGCATGTGAGGCCAAGATGTCTTTAATCAGGCGGGAGTGCTGAGAGCATGAATGGCTTTTGCACACGCAGTCGCACACACTGGTGGCAGCGGGAGGCAGGAGTGGGCTGGAGGATTCTCTGCACATCTGCAGAGCAGGCACTGCAGGCTCCTCACCAGCAACACAGTTGCCCAGCAGGTGGGAGCGGCATAAGCCAGCAGAAGCGGACCCTTCACAGGGTACGTGCCTGAAATCATTTTTCAAATGTTTGGCCAGCTACCCCTACCAGTAGGCTCACCTTAACATACTTAAGGTCACTGAGGGCTGATCTGTGTGTCTCTGGCCTTAAATATGTTCTCATGAGCCAGCTGGGAACTAAGATGTGAAAGGGTGAATTGGCTCGTGGATGCCCCAGAAGACAGGTAAAGTGTGACCTATTTATGCTTTCCTCCTCTAGCCCTTCCAAGTGGTGATCGGGCAGGTGGGTCTGCCTTGAAGATCAAGGTTCAGAACTAAGTGTGGCCTGAGAGCACCCACAGAATAGCAAGGAATCACGGGATGATTTATGTTGGAAAAGATGGCTGGAAGCCATTCAGTCCACCCTCCTGCTCAAAACAGGGCTAACTAACTCCAAAGTGAGACCCAGGACCTTTTTCTGTCAAGATTTGAGTATCTCCAGGGATAGGGAGGGCCAACCTACCCCAGTGTTTGACCCCCTCAGGACAATACCGTTTTTCTTTATATCTTGTTCCAAATTCCCTAGCTGAAAATTTCCGGCAGTTTGCCTCTTATCCTCCTGCTGTGCAAGGCCCAGCAGATCTTGGCCCACATCTTTACTGCAGTCATCCATTAGACAGTTGACAACAGCAGTAGGTGAAGCGCTCCAGCCCCCTCAACGCCTGGGCTCGCTCCAGTATCTTTTATGTGCTGGATGCAGGACTCCAGCTGCAGCCTCACCAATGCCGAGGAGGGAGAAAAAAAAAATCACGTCCCTCAACCCAGAACAAGCTGCATTTTGCTTGCTGGCTGGCACCCTCAACATGCCAGCCACCAGGACCCTCCCCACCTTTTCTTCACAGGTGCTGCTTTGGCCAGGCAGCCTCCAGCCCATACTGTTGCATGGGGCTATTCCATCCTAAATGACAGATTTTACATTTGTTGTTACTGGGGGGTTCTCGTTAGCTACAGCTTGCTGAGGGGATCCTGAGTGGCAGCATAAGGGTCGTCCTACGTAAAGATCACTCCTCAACAGTCCATCGTGAGACTCAGCCAGGATGCTTTCATCACAGCATTCCGTGTGTTGCCAAGACTGGGACAAACGGCAAAATCATTACATGGTGAAAATCAGATCAGCTACACTTATCCCTTGGCTTCATATGTCACTTAAATGGATAGTAACTGGACCAGCCCCTCCTTCAAAGGCAAAGGAGAGGGGAATTTTTGCATAATAAATTTCCTTTTCTCACTTACAAGAAATGCTTTACGGAGTCTTTTCCTATATGAGAGGTGGGGGCTGTCCCAAGTGAACATTTTCAGACCCATTTCTGGTAAGTTCACAATGCTTTCAACTTTCATTGTTAGTGGTATTATTGTTTAGCATTTTTTACTAGTAAAACATTCCTAGAAAATACTTGTTGCTAGTTTTATAAATTGACTTCATACTCTCTGAGGGTTTTCCCTACACATAGAATTAAAATCTTCCGTTAAAAGTTCTCCCTTGTAAAATGCAAACTGATTGTTCACTGCTTCTCTCCTTTGAGGCACAGCATCCCCAGAGCACAAGTGGTTTTCTGTTGGCTGATTTCCTCTGGTGTTGCACAGCTAGTTTTATCATCTCTCATTTTTTAGCAATTAGTTTCTCTTTAGCTGTGTCCTCATGATTTCAATTTATGTTTACGATGAAATTTTAAAGAAATTATAGATACTGTAGGCCTGCAACATTAGGAACAAGCATTATGGATCTAAACTGGGCTTGCTTTATAAGGTGAAGTGAACCCATAAAAAAACACCAGATATCTTCTTTTTTCCCCTACAAAAGGGAACCTTTAAAACCTTAAGATGTCATGCACCTAAACATGCCCAAATACAGAAGAAGAAGTTATTTTCCTCACTTCTCCTTCCTTAAGATGAAATATTGAATCAAGTCCATCCTTAAAATAACTGCAGACCCACCACTCTTTTTTAAGGTAAAAGTTTTCATTCTTTTTCACAGAGTGTAGTTACAGAAGGGTGTCAGGCTCTGCAAGCATGCTTTTGCTCTGAAATGCTGTCTCCAGTTTAGCTGATGCCCAGCTTCAGATCCAGAGATGAACAAATAACAATGAGCTCCAGACCTCGACCTGCAGGCAACATCCATTCAGCAGCCAGTTTTGTAAGAAAGGTCACGTCGCCTTTGGCTTCAGCTTAGCCTAAAGGGAATATGGCCAGGGTTTTTGGCCCACAGAACTCTGTTTCTGCAGAAAAGGTTGTGGTGACCCCAGGTTTTCTCAGGAATACTCAGAAAGCCAAAGTCGACCAGGGCACAGAAGCCCTCTTCACAGTGTCCACACTTTTTGGGCAAGTCAGATACAAGTGTCATTCACTACAGTTCTCTTCCAAGGCTCTAGACAAAGATATCATATCCAGTGTTTCAAAGGAAAAAAAAAATAAAACCACCCAGAAATATCCTTAGGAAAACACAATGGTGGAATTTAAATTATCTATGTTTTACTGAGTCTTGCCAGGACATTGCCCCCTTGCCAGGTCCTGTAAAACCTTTGGAGAACAAAGTCCTTTCTGTGTGGGTAAAATATCCCTCTGTACACAGCTAATAAGTAACACAAGGGACAGATTGCAGGCAGGGGACAAACAATAATAATAAACTCCGCAAGCCTTTCCAGCGTGCCCCAACTTAGAGAGAGCCGAGCAAAGGAGCATCACCTCACAGCCAAGTGGCTCACCCTTGGCATCCATCACAGTCTGCGCCCATTCCTCAGTCCTCAGACCTCGCACTGCATGCAGCGCACGCGGCAGGTCTGCACAGGACTTCTGTGTAGAGTGAATAGTCCCCAAGTTTATGGATAAACAGCTTCCCACACTCGGTCGTTGCTTTAGCGGTACTGAATCTTGCCGGGGTCACATCTGTGAAAGAGCTTGCAAGCCTTTGAAGAAAGCTGTGACCTGCAATCACATACACAGTGTCTAGGTTTCAGTTTTATGCCTCTTGCCTCCTTCATTTTTTATTTTGGCTGCATTACTGCCATGCCAGCAAACATGCCTTTATCTTTTTCAGCCTGCATGACTCTGTGTGTGGGTGAGCGTGCATAGTTGGAGCAACAACCCACATGCTTACAAGATAGATACACTTGTTGGCTAATCACCCTTGCTGAGGAGATAGAGAGAGGACAGCGGCTGAGGTAACCGTGCAGGAATGCAGAGTGCCCAGCACGGGTGCCATGCTGAGTTTCAGTCCTCCACGCATGCTCGGAGAACTGTCACAGTGCAATCCTCATTAAGGCAGACCGTACGTCTGGGAAGAGTGTTATTGCTTTTCCTACAAAAGGTGTGTGCAGGTCCAGCTGTAGAATCAGAAACCCACTTCCGTATTTTCTCTTGCACACATCGTGTAGAAAAATAAGCAGGTGCCAATGAAGGTGGGTTTTCTTGTTCTGCTTCATTATTTGAAGTGAGCTGCACACAATGTTTCCAAAAGGGAATCTGATATTTCAACATTAAGACCTAGGTGTTGTCTCTAATTAAAAGTACATAGCAAAAGTAAACACCGCATCGGTTTTCAGGAGGAGCGGAAGCTGCGTAAAGCTGAAGACAACTAAACCATGAGGTAACATGCTCTGAGATTTTTTATCCTACCCAATATACAGGGACATATCTTGCCTACACCTTGCAAAAGCATACCCAGCTAAGCATAGGTACTGGGTGTTTCAGAGCCTTCAGTGACATGGACTGCACTGGCATGATGTTTATAAAGCAGCCTGGAGATTGCAGTTCTCATTATCATACTAATAGCAGGGAAAGTCAAGGATGGGATAAATCTCTCAGGACTCGGAAGCATCCGTTCAGCCTCCCAAGGGAGGCAGTCGCAAGATGCCGAATTTAGCTCTCATCTCATCCCATTGAATTGGGCAGAGCTACCACCAAGACAGTTTGGCCCAATGTTTACAGCTTCCTACTAAAGTTAAGCACAGCATTGCTCCTTTTTCAGCAGTAGCACACTCTCTGTGAATGACATAAGGGTAGCAGTTTGCAAAAACATTTTCAGTCGCTGCTCTTTCTGACTTTTCACTTCAAAACAATATCCTGCTATATAAATACATCTGTAAGCAGTGGCCTCATGATTCCTTCAGCTTCTACAAAATCAATAGTTCTCCAGTGTCATTGCATGCTCCTGATAATGAGCAGCACCATATGCAGCAGGAAGGTTCTTCTGATCTGTGGTGGATTTTCTGCTCCTCTCAGGGGGATGCGAAAGTCAGTGGTTTCGATGTCCAGACCTGGTTATGCCTGAAAAATAATGGTCAAGGAATGAAATCTCCCTGGAGAAAGGGCAAGACTGTTTCTGTTTGGGGGAATTCGAGACAACAAAAAGACTGACAGAAAAAGCCAACTTAGATTTAATTCTTGTACAGTTTCATCCACATCTCTCTCCCAGCCACAAGGCGATGATTAATATGACTAGTGTTCACGTACGTGTAAAGTGATAGGTCCTAAATTAACCTTGTCTCTGTTGTATGATTTGGGTGGGAGAAAAAAACCCTTCAGGTTTACTCAGCTTTATTTGACATAATTTTGTCGGCTCTTAGCTCCTCGGGTTGGGACTCCTGAACACCCAGGACTCCCTGCTTACTTAACAACACCCAGGCTGTACAAAATAATACTGTTTTAGCCAAACACCTAAAGATGAAAGCATTTCTTGGGAACTAATAGAGATTGGCACTTTGCTGCAGGTAACCCTTAATTTTGGTTTCAGACAATGGCTGCCTGCCTGCGTCTTTACTCGGGTCCACAGGTTCAGTTCAGAATTCAGGAAGCAAGTTGCAGCCTTGGCCCTTAAAGTCTGCCCTGACCTCCATCCTACCACTGTCAGAGGTCCTAAGGCTTGTCTGGATACAGCCACGGTAAGACAGGTCACCAGGCTGAGAGCCAGCTCGGTTGGCCACCTTGCCAATGTGACTTTTAGGTAGTGTAAAGCCTGCATCTCTGAGGCTCTTCAGCCCATGGAAGTTACAACAAGCATCCAGCCAATGAAATTAGACGACACTGGAAAGTATCTAGACTGGATTATCACTGCGTTAGACATGAGGGAGAGCACAGGGGAGCACTCCTGTGGGAAGGGAGGGAAATGTTGCCCCCCCACGAACCGACATCTCTTATTTTTGTTCAGTTTTCAAGTTGCAAGGAATGTATACCTCTTCTCTGAACATGCCCACATCCTGGTCACGGTGTACAGCTTTTCACCTCTCCCTGCCCAGTCATACCATAAGGTTCAGTGGTGGACTTGGCAGTGTTAGGTTAACAGTTGGACATGGTGACCTTTAGGGTCTTTTGCAACCTAAATGATTCTATGATTCTGTCAATAGCCTCTTTCTGACCCACACGTAGTACTTCACTTCCAGTGCCTGTGAAGAGTAGCTGGTTATAATTTCTACTTTCATGGAAGATAAATAAAGTTATTTTGTCTCTTTTCCTGTATTTTAAGTATCCAACAATGTGTTCCTGCATTAGTCAGATGCTGCCAAACCTTATCACTCATCTGTGGCAGTAATGAGGCTGTTACGTTGCCTTTTTTTTACTTCAGTGGAAATAACAGGCATTAAATAATTATCAAACTACAGTTATCAAACTTCTCTACATCAAACTACAAGCATTTTTCCCTAGTGAGTAGTGTAGCCCTCCTTGAGTTCTAAAATATGATTTAATCAGAATAAAAGGCCTTCCTTCCAGACAACATTAACAGTGAAGGCTTGAGCTCTCCTCATGGAAAAAGCATACTCACAGGCATGATCACTGGACCCCTGCAACAATATCTCTGCCTTCAAAAATAAACAAATATGTAGCTTCCTCTTCCACTTTTCTAATGAAGAAGGGATCTATGGAAGCAGACTGCAGGCAGCTGATGCTTCTTCTTGGACATTTGTATACACCTGACCCCTAAACTTCTGGGAACTCTTTTTCTATGTATCTGGGGTCACAGGCCTCCTTTAGGGACTTTTTTGTTATGCTTTTGACCTGCCTGAGCACTTGCCATGTACCTACTGCCAGTACCTGAAATTTAAGTCTTTGTCCTCTAAGCACTGCATATTGAAAATATATCTTGGTGCCATGGTACTAGGCACAGAAAGTCCCAGGATTGCAAGTTTCTTAAGAGGAAACTTGATAGAGGGGAGAGAGAGAGAGAGGAAGGATCCTTGCCCTTTTCTGCTGCTCTTCTTTAGACATCTGCTCTTGGCTACTGACAGAAATAAAGATATTAGGCTGGATGCACCTTTGTTCCGAACCTGTATGGTTATGTACTTTGCTGGACTTTTTGTCGAAAAAATCAGGCAACATTGCTCATTCTTCACATATGTGAATACTGTAAAAAATATTTTTGAATGGTAATGTAGTACTACAACACTATCTGCTAGGAAGAAACTGATAACATCTACATGAAACCACGAAAGTCAGTAGTGACAAAGGTCTGTTATATTATCTAATCCGTCCTGCCAATGACATTTTTATGATTTTTCCAATTTACTTTTAAAAGTTGTTGTAACGCAGCACAGCAAAATCTAGTGTTGGTACCTCTAGCTGGCATCTTAGATCAAGAATAAATACAAAGAATTGTGAAGAAACAGAAATACACCACAAACAACCATAAGTAACTGTAAGGACAATGAATCTTTTAGGAATAGATCACATTTCAGAAACAACATCATCTTTTTTTTCTCTTTTTTTAAATTATTTAAAAAAACCAAACCCAGCTTAGGCACCAATAGACATCAATGAAGGGCTTCAGATAATAAAATCCTACTTTCTTCAACATTACTTGTGTCTTCTAAACATGTGGACCCTGTCTCTGGTACTTGGAAACAGAAAGTTGGTAAGGAGACACTCTGCAAAAAGAAGGGCTGGCATTAGCAGTCTTTTAACAGGGATGATTATTACAGGCAATTAGGCTACATAATTGCCCTAGGAGAGGAAATCATCTGCTGCTAAGAAACAAAGAAACCTTAGTTTCTAGCAGCAGCTTCTACCAGCTGATGTGCTGTTGCTCTGAAAGGCTTTATATAAGTGTATTTGGTAACCTCAATTGTGGGCTATATTCAGTTTTCATTTCAGTAAACAATATGCCCGTGGCAGATTAGAATATTACTGCGAAAGCTGAGTCAGGTGGCTGCTTCCTTCTGCACTTAGCAGAAAAAAGAAATGTTATCTCCAGCTTTTGGAAACAACTGCAACTTCTTAGTTTTCCCCTGGTCTTCTGATTTTCCCTGTAGCTTCAGTTGCGGGGAACCTGTCCACGTTGTGCTTTCAGCGGAAAAACGGCTGGCTTAGTGCAGATACATCATCTGGGTGAGAGGGCGCTCCGTGGGGCAGGGGCAGGAGAGCAGCTGGGCTGGGTGGCTTGGCCACCTTGAGCACCTCAGAGAGTGACAGGGATTTGCTACCTTGTTCTGCTCTTACTTCAGCCCCTGTCAAAGACTCACCACCTTTGTTCCTGCAGAAACCTAAAGAGGGTGACCAAACCTTTCGGACAGGTCCCCGGAAAGCCTGGAGCAGCCCGCTCCTGCACAGGGAAGCTGCACGGATACGTCTGCATCTGCGGGCTCTGCAGAGGTAGCAATACAGGATGTGGGCCTAAAGGGGAGAAATGCAGGTTTGGGAGGTGGGGAACCAGTTCTTGCAAAATGCCTTTAACCAGCCGAGGCGTGAGAGGTAACGTCAGCACTTCTGGGAGCAGAGCGTGCTCCAGCATCTTCTCCGCAGGGTCCTCCTGGACCTGGCCGGCATGGGATTATTATCATAATTAACGCTGCAATTTGCTTTAAACGACGCACCGCAGTAAGTTATTAGTAATTCAGGTGGAGGTACAGCGAGGCCAGTCAAATATTTACTTTGTAAACAAAGCACCGTATTAGCCTTCAGTTGCACGCGGATGGCCACCTGCAACTTACGTGGTGCTGCCGGGGGTACGGCTGAGCGAGCATGCTGCCCGACACCGTTTCTACAACTAAACCATTAAGAAATCCTTCCTCCAAAGAGGATTTTCGGGAGTCTGTAATAAGTTATGAGCACACAGAGCAGGCTTGGCGTCAGTTAGAGCAATGAGATGCTCTGACTTATCTGGTGACCAATTTTTACAGACATTGGAGGGCTCAGTTGTTTTCAAGAGGTCTGGTCTTGTAGCCAGCTGGTTCAATAATCAGCACGGACCTCTGTATAAGGGGTTCAGTGCTGCAATCGTAGGTATAGGACACCTCCTCCTGCCACCAAACTCCAGTGACCATTTCCACACCTGATACCTTCCACGCAGCCGTAATGTTGTGCTTCCTCAAGAGGCAGTTCCACCTGCTTCCCCATTTAGGCTAGGTAAAGCACCCCTTGTTTCCGCTGGCAAACCACGTACAGAGCAGCACGTATTTCTTATTGGTTAGATATGGAATAATTAGGATGTCAAAATTATCTTATACCATTGCTTTGAAATGCACCACGCTGCAGCCTTTAGCTGCTTTGCAAGACAAGCCCTTGCACAACTCTCTCCCTTCTTGCTTGAATAAATTCACTGCTACCTGATCTGCTCCTGCACCTCAGACACCAAGTCATGAGCCCTTGATACCACTGAATTGACAGTTATTGAGAAGCGTAGCACGAGACAAATATTTCTTTGAAAATGCAGCCCAGACTCCGTGGGAGAAGTAGGGGTAGAGGAGGTACAAGAGTTCCGAAACCCTTTGCATAGTTTTCCGAGTGCTGCTGTTGTTTTTCCACCAAGTGACCTGCCCCATAGGAAGTGTGTAACACAGCCAGACCTTCATAGCACAATATCGAGTTTGTTTGTTGGTTTGTTTTTTACTATTAAAAAAGCAAGCTTGCAGAAAGCGGCAAGCCAGGGAATTCCATTCTGCAGCAGTGTTCCAGCGGTAATTTACCTTCTGAGAAAAGATGGAGCAGAGACAAAACACAACCCTATTTATATAGTGTCAGGTTTGAATCATTCTGCATCTCCTTCCTGTGTATGTATGCAGCAATGCTTAAGGGTGAGATGCTCTTTTGTATACACACCATGAGGATACGCGCACTCCGTTTAGGTAAATGCATTGCATCCCTTCTGGAAATATGTCTGTATTATTTTAGGAGTACAACTATCATGATGCATTGCTACCATTATTTGTCTGTTTACTTAATTTAGCCACCCAGCTCTTACAGTGCTTCTCAGGACTTGGGTCTAAATGAGGAGTTTTTTTACATATTGCACATATCTTGAACTGCAGAAAACCTTACAAGATTCAAAAGGTGCCTGAGCATAGGGATAAAAACATTACATCCTTCCCACTTAAACAGTATTTTCACAAGTGTTACAGGCCATGCAGAATGGCTACATGTCTGAAAGCTGGTTTAGATATAAAAGCAAACAAACAGCACTTTTAAATATTTATATAAATCAAGAAACTGGATTCTGGATTGGAAAATGCCTCTTTCCAGAGAGCCACGCAGTTCACCTCTGCTTTAAATCAGACTTGCTAGCCAGGTGGTAAGGAGACCTGGAACAATTTTTTTCATCACGTTTAATGAGCAGAGAGCATGCTTCTATTACCCATGGCCCCCAAGCACAACAAAGCACCTGTTTTTAGGCCTGTGTGATTCAGCCCAACCCAGTGAGGCAGTGACTTATGTGAGGGTGAGCCTGGCATCAGTGGGGAATGAGCAGATCCCACCCCAGACAGGACAGGCTGTGCACAGCCCACCTATTGCTCCTCTGCAGCACTCCAGGAGGGGTGGCATCCCAATAGCATGGTCCATTAGTACAAACCGTGCAGCACTCGTTATTGTTTCTACTTCAGCAGTTTATTTCAAGGACTTTACAGTGCTACAGAAGCAGAGCAGTATGGAAGACAGAGAACATCTATATTAGTGAAGAATGCAACTGGGAAAAGTGAAGCGCTCTACCATCCTTCTATTTTTAACTGCATCCAACTAGCATGCATTTCACTGCTCCATTTCTATAGACGTGCCTTCAACAGCATGAAAACACCTGTAATGACAGCATGCATTTTTTTTATGCAGTAACTCTTACATGCAGGAAACCAGCCTACAGTAAGGAGTTTGCTTTTAACACAGACAAACTTAAACCACAGGAAAGTTGTACAACAGCAATAGACTTGGGCACTGGTGTAAAATTTCACAGTCTCCAGTTCAGTAGCTATCATCTTCTACCATGCAGGAAGATGCATCACCTTACGCTTATCTATATTAAAAAAAAACGCTTTGTGACATCATAACAATGTAATCTAGTGATTCAGATCATGATGTAATATTTTCTTTTCGGGTACAGTCCTATTCATCCTTATGTCATCTGGAAATCGCCTGCAATTATCGTGTGCCACTGTATCTATGAAGAAGGTCCAGACACGTAGTGAGTGGCAACTGCAGAGGACCAGTTCCATGTTGGGGACAGCCCCTGCTTTGGCCAGCACAGGACTCACACAGTGCCTCAGCTGCCCTACGAGGTGACACGGCAGTGGGGCAGGATCACCACGCATGGCCCGTGGAACCACCTGCTCCTCAGGCACAAAGGCAATGGGCCAGGCAAAGCTGCCCCGATGCTGCCAGTTGGGCAGTCCTGGTCTATTACCAAAAAAAATCTTTGGCAACCACTTCTAGAAATAGTCCCATTCATCGTTCTTGCCTCAGAAACAATTAAGTTCAGCAAGCTGCTGCCAAAGCAGATTTTTAACCCTGTTAATTCAAGAGCATGCAATTGTTTAAAACAATTTGGTGTGTGTATTACACTAAGATCTCTTCTTTTGTGAAAAGTAGGCCAACGTATTTCTCTTCTTTTATTGCCAAGGCTTGCCTATTTATTCTTAATCAGCAAATAATTGTACTGTATCTACCTCAAGTGTGGTCCGGTGAACTGAATCCCTGACAGCAGCTGGAAAGCATTAGCCGGTTCCTCAGAGAATGTCTCCTGTCTTGGTTTCTTCCAAAAGAAATCCTGTTTGCATGCTCCAGCTCTGTTCTGCCATGTGAACCAAAGCAGGTTAGCAGGCGAAGATCCACAGATTAATTTCAGTCAGTCAACCAATCCAAGCTAAAACACTTACACAGCTGTGCCCTACACTACACGCTCAGAAGCAGAAGAGTAAAGCCTGAAGTTGGGTATGTAAATTTGAGGCTATACAGCTAAACGAGGTGACTGGTTGGAGAGTTTTGACTCTGGGCTCCCACCTGGGCGTGTAGGTATTTGAATGTACCTGCTAGGTATCTAACTGAGGTGCCTCGTCTCTGGAAGCCAAATTTGAAACTTTGGGCCTTACTTACTTGTTTAGGCTTTTAAATAAAAAGTGATAAGCACCATTGCTTCCTACTGACTTCAACAGGATATGAAAGCTGGGCTGCTATAGCCCCAAAACCGGGAGCTTCCTAGCTAACCTTACATTCACCGCTCTGAAAATGCTTACCTTCACGGTGTGGTGGGACAGTAAAAATTGATTCTGGTAGTGACATTCATCTTGGGTGTTCTTTGTTAAATTTTGTCACTATTCTGCAGTGGATTACAGTATGTGGGACTTTCTACAGGGAGTTACAACAGCTCTTCTTGAAAAAAGGGTGCCTTTTTTCTCATCAGTTGTAGCACACAGGAAATATTAAATCAGTCAGTAATCCTCTTCTTATACCTCTATAGCTATCTCCCCAACACGGGGGGGGGGAAAAAGCCAACAAACAGTTGCACAAACTAGTTTTGAATCAGCAGTGTGCAGTCATACTAACTTTTCAACGCCATGATTTCAAAGTAAAGTCAGCTCTACAGACAGGATTAGACACACAGAAGAAAATAATATGGTGTTATTTCCATACATAAAAATCAGAAAATAAGCATGGAAAAATAATCACATGTCAGTGCAGTGGGAGACTGGAGGAGACTTTATAGCCCATACAACTGCCATGTCTGGGATCTGATTATACTTTTAAAGATACCGATACATTCAAATTAATACTTCACATACACTCCAATATTCTGAATGCTGTATATAATGACATCTTACTGCAGGACAAGGAAGAATAATAGGAGTATTCACTCATTCAGTATGAAATAATTGCACAGAAAGCATTAACTCAGCTTTTCCAATATCCTATCGTTGCATGTTCAGACTTCACAGAGTGAGCAAATCACACCTGCCATGATGAAATGGATAAGGAATGAGCAGGAATGAGAAGCAGATTTCATAAAAACCTGTAGAAAGTATGGCTCTGGTGAGGAGCACGTACTGCCTGTACTGCTCCATCCCTCTGCCAAACTGGGTTTCTGCCACCGCTGCTTTACAATGAATGAGGTCCTGCGGAAGCATGGTCACGAGCACAGCTGCCCACAGTGTGTGTCCCTACAAGGAGTACAGTATTCGCACATCCTGCTCCACACATCTCTCTTGCTCACACATGTGATGACGTTTGCTTCCACTGGTAATACACCGCCTGTGTACTTGCCGGGGTTTAACCTGAGCACACACTGCTCGTTCCTCCTGATGACGGGGAATCTGAGGCTGGAGTTCATAGGTTTGTTGACACGAGCCAGGTCTCCAGTATGTCAGCCAGCGGTGCTATGGCATGCTTCTGCCACTAGCATTTTTGCAAAGATTTGTCTCCTTGCAGAATGTACTTTAGTTCAAACAGCCTCCACCTACAACTAATCCTCCCCCAGTCTGCAGAACTGTGAGGCTGCAAAGAGGGCATGTTACCGCTTCTTCACTGAGCTTCCAGTGCTACAAACGCCCTTCGAGCAGGTTGTCTGGCATAGGCACAGAGGTTATGCAAAGATTATTCGGTGCAGCAGTTTGCCTGCCTCTTTCTAATATACTTTTTATTATTTTCCTTTTTGCATTTCCTACTCAAGAGCAAAGAGAACCCATTCTTTTCAACAACTGTGTCCTGTGTGCCAGTATGCACATATAAATATCCTGATACGATACAGAGGCAGTTGACTCAGTATAGCATATACTGAAAGAATCAGGCATCTAAAGAGAAGCTTGCCACCTATAACCACAAGAGAGAGAAAAGTGATGCACAGATGAGTAATAGGAAGAAAACAGTTAGGAGAAAGAAACAGCATACGAGGGGAAATTCCTGTCACTCAGCACTATTAGATGGTGAAATAGATACCTGGGCAGAGAAACGTAAACGCATTGCTCAAAAAATCTTAAATGAAACTTTATACATCACTTCATTAAAAAATGTACTTAGGAGACAGACAGCACCACAGACATGTCTGCGACCACAATATTTAAATGCACAGTTTTGATCACCTAGGGGCACACAAGCGAAGGGCTTGATGGAAAGCAGACCTCCAAAGCAGAGCCAGAAGCACCATCGCCCCATGACTCCGCTCCATGTCCCGCACCTCCTGCTGTGTCACTCTGCTGGCTCATGTCCTGGAGAACCACCTTTATTATTAATAACTGTTAACCTCAACCTCCTCCCCAGAGCCCCCTGATGTGGCCCACCGTGGCAGAAAGCAAGCCCTCCTGCAAAGGCCACGCAGCACAGCTGGGACGCGGGCACTGGGGCAGAGCTCCTGCCCAGTCCTTGCCAGCCCTGCAAACCCATAGTACCCCTGTCCTGAGCATTTCTTTGTCCTGGGAAGGCAAGGTACGCAGGGCACACTCCCCACAGACACAAGAGGTTACTCTCTCCTCCCTCCATGCCTCCCCCAGCTACCTGACGGAACGCCCCAGGCATCTGGTGAGCCTACCAGCATCTCCCGACCAGCTGTCTCCACCACAGCCGGTAATACCCACATCTACCGTCTATCTTTAACAACTGGAGAGTGGCTCCTTGCACAGTTGAATATCTGAGCACGTAAAGACCAAGTCCACTTGTATCAGGAGATACCAGCTGCTGAATTTTTGCTACATTAAGCAGTGTTGAACATCACAGATATTTGCAGCAGCACATAACTTGCAAGTTACAGCTGCCTTTAGTTGCAAGGCCGTATTAATAACATTTGCAGGATAACTCAGCTTAATACCATCGGCCTTACAGTGTATCTGCATTGAGCCAGAAGGGCTTTCAGGAGAATAAGAAAACAGTGAAGTAAGAAACTGTGTACCCTCGTGAGGCGTGGCTTACAGCTCGACAAGACTGGGGAGATGGAGGTCAGCCTCCCGTCTTCTAAGGGACTAGAGGCAACCAGGGTATTTTTGTGTTGCTTCATTAATTTCATTGTTTGCTGCATAATATATTTCTTCCACAAAAGCCGGAAAGTTAACACTCCGACCAGGTACAACTAAGTACACCTACTCCCTCAGCCACGAAATTTGTCGAACTCCGTCTCTGCTACCCTTGAACTGTATACGTAACTGTACACGTAACCGTACACGTAACCGTACATACGTCCTCGAGAACTTTCTGTGATCTTCTCAGGCTTTTGTTTAAACCACTCAAAGCTGCAAAGTACTGCTTACGCTTTACATAAAAGTTGATTTCAGGACAGTTCACTTTAATCTGTTCTTGGCTCCAAGTGGTAATTAGGCCCGGGGCAAAGAACAGAAATACGTTTCTCAGCTGTAAAACCATTGAAGAAACCTTCATTTGCTAAAAGACAAAATGTATAATAAGGCATCCAGACGATATTTTCTATGCACCAAGGCAATCGCCTTACAGGCAGTTTCTGTTATCGCAGCTGCCAAAGCTGTTCACTCTCTTGGCTCCTCCCTATGACTTTTCTCAAAGTCCTAGACCAGACACCAGTTGATGAATGCAGGTTAAGTAGAAAAACAGGCTGTGCAGCAACTCCTGCACCCCGAGCACAAGGAGTACTTGCAGAGGTCTGAGGCCTCTAGGCTTTTTGCTTCAGCCTAAACTCAGGTTATGTTGCCATCCTACAGCCCCTCATGACACGGTAACAAAGGCCAATCAGTGCTGGATGCCTCCTGCACAAAGCAGCGTATTCCAGGAATGCTGGAGCTGAATTTGAACCTCCCTTACCAGTAACAATGAAGCCAGCTTCCCAGAAACCACAACTGTGCAAGATAACCCGTGTAGAAATGACCACTTTTCGGCAAGTGCTACTGTCAATCACTGCAAGCCAGCCTAGAGGAAATGTAATTGTGAGAACTGAGTATTTTTAGTGTCTGTAGAGGAAGTGAGCAGTTCAGCTTTCTCCTCTCTGGAGAAGGGACCATTACTGTCCCCATTTTAATGTTAAAAGTCCTGCAGCACCCACATAGATTCCGCAGAGATGGGTGATATTTTCCCTTTTAACCTCAGGCCAAAGCAGCCCACCCATATTAACTTTCCATGACAGGATCTCTAAAAAAGGCCACACTATCCTTAAATTGTTCTGGACTTAATTTGGTGCTGTCATGCAATTAGGTTTTGCAAAATTGGCTTCTGGAGTGACAGCTTCTATTGTTACAGCATATGGCAATCAGAGAGCAGCTTGTGGCAGATGTGATGTTTATTCACTATTAGCTAGTTTTAGATTTAAGGATGTCATTCCAATCAAAGCAAATGTTAGATGCAGTTGACATCTAAGGAGTTTTGCAGCCCCCCACCCCAGTCATGTTTAAGCTGCTTCTGTCAAGTGGGAAGACTGCAGCTCTGAATGAGTTTTGCTCAGACATATTTAAAGACTAATGATGCAAATTACCGGAGGTCTGTATTCCAAAAATCCATGTTTCTAACATGCATTGTGTTCCTTCAGCAGACTACAAAGACCACCTCTTACAATAAGTGAGCTCATTAAGCATGCAGCTCCTTAGTCCTGCAAGCTGTTGCGATAAGCAGCTGTTGCGAGAGGGTGAGAGGTTGAATTATCAACTTGGACAGCACAGCTCTCCCTTCAGCTAGTGCAGGAGAGAAAGTATTTGAGCAACCGCTCCATTACTGTGGAGCATACCTCTGCCTACAGCCCACGAGCAAAACATCAGTGGTATTTCAGTGACATGCTTCCCCACCCAGTAAGCAAGACACTCCCAGACATTAATTGTCAAAAATTTATTATGAAAGCTTCAATAGCAGCAAATATTTCAATAAAAATTATTGCATTATTAAACCAGTTCTGCAGAGTGACCCAAGAGGCCTGTTGAAGTCTGTCTGCTTTGGAGTCTCTGTATTTGTCCTAGTAACCAGTCCCTAGCAGTCCATCAAATACTGAAACTTCCTTCTCTGTTTTGTAGACAGCACCAACAGTTCCTAGTTTCAGCACTCTGTCCAGTCCTTCCGGAAAGTTTTGGCCCACTTCCCCCAACTTTCTCTGCCTTCTGAAACAGCTCCACTTGACCAGGAAACTTGCAATACTTCTTTCAGTTCCATGGTATGCCAGCCTTTCCATGGTTGCAGCCTCCTCAGGCTCACTGGTGAGGTGAGCTGTTCTCTTTCTCCTCTGTAAGAGCCCACTGCATGCCAGTCTGAGTGACTTTAATCCAGTCTCTTGACCAGGCTAATCCACGGAATCAGCAGCTTGTTGCACACTTCAGTGAACCCACGCCACAGTGAGAATGCAACAAAGGTTTCAGCCTCCCCGGTGCCCTGGGTCACCATCACTCGGGCAAGGTGATAGTTGGCACCCAGTCATTGACACTGCGGCTCTCTTCACAAAACGAGTTCAGCTTCTCTAGGGCAGGGTCCTTCCAGCCGTCTTCATTCGGGTTCTGCCAGGAAGAAAAAAAAAGTTGCACACCATGAGTGCTGCCCGCCAGCTGAAGTCACCACAATATTTACGGAAGCATTAGCTTAGGAAGCAAGGCATTTTCACATGGTTTCTGTCCTGACACAGGCAGAGCAGGAAGCTGAGACTTTACCCCTGTCCTCAAAGAGAGGAAATCCTCAGTTACGAGAAACACGGCGCGTTACTACTGCTCCTCCCCAGCTGACTTGCCTTACAGTATGCGCCAAGCCCCCTTCCGCTACCCACAAGCTGCAACGACGAGTGGCCCCCAAAGGGCTCTACCCACCCCGTGCAGAGATCGGCACCGCAAGCCCAGCCCCGGAGGGCATCGCCCCGAGCAGCGCTCGCCTCCTGCGGGACACCCACCGTGATGAGGATGCAGTGGAGGTCCCGCGGCTCCCCGGACTCCTCGCTGGGCCCCACGATGGCAGCCAGCTTGGCCACATCGTTCACCCGCACGATGTCAATGTCGTTCTCGCAGCAGAAGGCCTGGATCAGGGTGAAGTGGATCTGCAGGGCGATGTCCCCCTCGTCCTCCTCGTCCGCGGCCAGCACGCAGAAAGCGACGTTGTCGGGGTCGCTGCAAGAAGAGAGCGGCGCGTTGAGTCCCGTGCCCGGCGCCAGCCGACCCCGGAGCAACCCCTCCCCGCGCCCGGGGGCCCCCTGTCTCGCCCTCCCGTACTTACACATTCATCAGCTTGGCCGACTCGTAGACGCCGGCGGTGAGGCAGCCGCGCCGCTGCGCCGACACCAGCAGCTCGTGGAGGGCCTTGCCCGCACCCTGCATCCTGCAAGCGGGGAGAAGGCAGAGAGTCAGCCCGGCGCCGCAACCGCCCCGCCGGCCAACCTCCTTCCCTCGCTCCCCATCACACGCCACACAGCCCACCCGCCGCCCAGACGTACCAGTCGTGGCCCGCAGGCACAGGTTCCTGTCCGTGGATCTCCTCCAGAGTCATAGCAGCGCGTCACCCACAGCACGGCGACTCCCAGCACCTCCTCGCCACGCACTCCCCGAGCGCTCTGAGCAGACAGTCCGCCGCCCGCCCTATTTATAGCCCACGCGGGCGCGGCGCCGGCAGCTGGCGGCGCCTCCCGGGCGCCCATTGGCCGGCGGGGGAGAAGGGGGGGTGGGCATTATTATGCTAATAGCCGCGCGCCGGAGAGGAAGGGAGGCGGGGGAGGAGGAGCGGGCGGCTCGTGCCTGGCCACCACGTGGGGAGGGGGCGGGGGCGGGGCTCAGGCACACGCCGCTCGGCTCGGCCCCGCCCCGCCCCGCCGGGGGCGGTGCTGCCGGGGTCCAGGGGGGCAGCAGCCGGGGAGGGCACGGCTCGGGGGGCGCCGCGCAGAGGGGCGGTAGGGGAAAGGCGACTGCCGCTGCGGACGGCCAAGCAGCGGAGCTCCGGGGGCTGCCCAGGGAGGCTGCAGGGCTGCACGCCGCCCGGGGACAGAGGCGCGGGAGGCCTGGTCTGAGCTCCCTGTGACCCTGCTGCAAGCGCAGGCGGCCCGAGGCCTGTGCTGCCCCATGGTCCTATCACGTTAAACTTTTTTCCAGCAAATAGGGATTTTTTTCAGTTGAGCTTTATGAAAAGTCGATCTGATTGGGACAGTAAGGTGAGCTGGAGCGTATCCTTCGCAGGTAACTCAGAGTGAAACGTGCTGTGTCGCCGAACCTAGATCTGAACCCGTTGGTCAGCAGAGCGAGCAACACTAAAACACGCCTTCCCCCTGTGCACGAGCACGGCCTAAGCCTTAAAGGATCAATTGCTCCCTTCGACCCCCGACGTGTCAGCTCAGGTGGCCAGTCAGTGCTCGTCCGCCCAGCAACCGCTCCAGAGCACCAGCGGGTCCTTCCGCAGAGCCACCCGCGGGCAGACCTACGTCTGGGGCAAACCTGCGCTGGGCACAGCAGGTTGCAGCCAGCCAGAGCTCTGCAACCCGCGGCTGCTCCCTCCACTCCTGTCACACCGTCCCCTTGCAAACCCAGACCCCGGGCACGCCACTTCCAGCGCTTTGCTGGGAGTCCTAGAGCAAGCCCGGCCTGCCCGTGGCCCTGTGCACGGTATAGTCCGCTCAGTAGCGTCGGCCTCTTCGAGCACCGTAATTTCAGAAGTGCTCCTCAGGCTGAGCCGCTTCAGTGCCTTGCTGTGTTTCTGCTGCCAGTTGTTTCTAGACGGTGTCCCGAGCGTTACCGCCGGTGACAGCATTGGACCCTGCAGTCATCTCTTGGTGAGCTTCCATTTTAAGCTGATGACAACAGCAGGGTTTGCCAGACGCATTCGACCTCTCCGAGATCATTTTTCGGATGGTATCAACGCAGCTCTCGGGGCCGGGGAGACAAGTCTTTGCTGTAACCACCGATTCTCAAGCCTAATAATCTTTTTCACTCTACTGACACACAAAGGCACCCTTGCCTTGTGAACCCACGACAGTGACCTGGCACCCTGAACTCGCCTGAGCACGGTATTAATTCTTAGTTTGTTTTCTTCAAAAAACATGTGAGAAGAAAATTATTAAAAAATGATCTCCTGGTCTGTATTCATGAGAGGGCGATTGTCTCCCCTTGCTGGAATGAGCGTAGTGTTACGTACTGTTCATTCTCGGGAAGGTAAAAAATCCTTCAGACGTCCGCCTCTGGGGTTTTTTTATCTAATATATGCATGGGTACAAATGCAGAAGAATAGTTTGAGTTGTAAATGGCAGCTTTAGGTTTTCTCATGAACGTGGGTTAGACACACTGAATGGTACATCTCCTGCAGGGCCTGGTTCTGAGGTACTATAGTTTTGGTGCATGATGAAATAGGTGGAAAATCCAGGACTGACTCAGAGCTTTGAAAGATGCTGATACTAACTATGACTTCAGTGAGTTTCTCATTACGGTGGAAATGAAAGTTACTTAAAATGGATTGAAATTAGTAGGCCAAAGTAACTCGTAGTGGATAACTGCACACATAATGTTATAAGGCGTGTGAGTACCTAAATAATAAATTGATGTGTGGAACCAAATTAACACATTAGTCCTTTCACATGCAAGCTTCCAGTTTTGACTTAATGACACAGCACCCCGGAGTTAGGGCTTCTTGTCATCATACTTTTCAGTTTGCCCCGTTACTCCTGGATTTCCTAGCACAGATGGGCCTGAGGGCCACGAAGCATTAGCGGACACTTGATCCAGCTTATTTGGAGCCACGGTATCAACACCAGACCTCCAATGCAGAAAAGGAGGTGCAGGAAGGAAAGCTGCGCCTGCCCCAGGTCCTGCCCCTGTTTCGAAGGTGTCGCCACCGCAGACGTGATACCTTTGGTATCTGATAAGCAAACTGACCACCGCTTGCTTTCTTGGCCTTTGCCTCCCGTCTTTTTAATACATCCATGAAAGAAAAGGGAAGGAAAGATTTAAAGTAAAAGATACATCCTCTATCTTTTTCAGCATTCCTGGGCCATGAGCACCAGAGTAAGGGCGCTGAGTGTTCCCACCTGAACGTGGCAGGTACATCCCCTGTGGCCACGGGACACAAGCGCCAGGCTGGCGGGCGGCGGGCGCGGCCGACCGGCTCTCCCGGCCCGCTGCTGCGTGCGCGGGGATGCGCTGACCTCTGGTGGGCACCGGGAATATTACCGCCGCGGGAAGCCGTGCGACCCCCGCCGGCAAACTCCGCACCCCGGCCCTGTTCCCGTACCCGTCACGGTTTTAGTGAAAAATTACCAGGGACGGGGGAAAAAAACCCAGAAAAGTAAATGTTGGTGTTTCCTATAGGAGAAAACGCATAAAACAGCCCCCTAGCCCTATGGAAAGTCAAATGCACAGTAACAGGGAAATAATATTCAATCACAACGAGGGGAAGTAACCTAGCAGAACGTGACAGATAAAACTGCAGATAGATTACACCCCCATACAGCGGGTAACAAACATGATTCTGTCATCTGATGAGGAAAATAACGTGTCTCCAGCTGAAAAGCAGCAGCCACAGACATCACGGGTTGGCGTGAGAGGAGAGAGCCGTCCCCGTCGGAAGAGGCATGCAAGCTGTGGTAACAGCCAGCCTGGCCATGGGCCTCTGCATTGCCCCAGCCTGTCTGGGGCTTTCCTGGGTCATGCTGCGTTCCTGGGGGACTTCCCATCAGAAAGACCCTTTTTATCAAGACACACCAGTTCTTTCAGTTTAGGTGCAGTAACCCCAACCTCAAGACTTTCCAAATCTGTCAAAACTTCTCCTCATCCCATTCCAGTCCTCCATCCAGTCCTCCACACTGGCAGCCCTGTTGACCTCACCTGCCGAGCTTCCTTCTCCAGGTACGGCATCTCACACGGTAAAAAACAAACCAAAAACCTGCCTACAAAACCTAGAAGTTTTAGGAAGCAGAGCTGCTGTCCCAGCTTCCTCTACAAATCCTCGGCCTATTATCAAGCTGGTGTGTTTCCCCCAGACCAACAGGTCACCTGGTCCTTGTATTATTTCCTTTCACTGCACCTGACACAGATGCTGCTGACCCCAATGCCTGCTAAACCAGACTGCTCCCTCTGTTCATACACTTTGTCCTGTGGCACTTTTGCCACATAAATGCCACCTGTCAAGACAAAACATCCAAAATCTATAGGCAGCAGGGTCATTTATCTTAGAGAGAAAGCAGTGAAGTAAGACTTTCTGCAGCATCTTCTTTTTCTAAAAGAATAAACCTGCATATTACAAGTCCCAGTTGTAAAACGATGTTGTGGGAATAGAAGCCGTATTCATCTGAATCAAGTGCTTTACTGTTTTCTTTTCAAAATTGAGTATTCCCACAAGTATGACAGGATGGACACCACTTAATTGGCTGCATAGACCTGATTATTACAGAACGTGGTGCAGACAAGCACGGAGCCCTCATTTCTGTCATATTTTCAGGTTTTGTGCTCAAAAGGGCAAAAGCAATTTTTTCATTCATTTTGTTTGTTTGAGCTCTTGTACACACAACGACACACTGCATCAAGTAGTCAAAAGAGTGTTTATAAGTGTGGCTGAATTCGCACTGCTAGTGCATTTTTCCTCCTGCAGGTCCTGTTCTTAAAATAAAGCAAGAAAGCGTAAGTGTTGATCTAATAATACAGAAGCGTCTTTCTAATAATATGTTTATATTATTTAAAAAAATAGTTTCTCACTTGTTCTGAGAAAAGAAAGGATTGCTTTAGAAGTTTCACGGGGTTGGCTATTTTAAGTCAACTCTCTCCTTTTATACAGGTGGGAGGTTGAATGTGGTAGTTTTGACAACATGTACATGGAGGGGGTAACAGCTGTAATAGAGGAAGAGCCAAGGGAAGGCGAGAAATACTGCACCCAGCATCTTGGACTGGAGCAACTCTGCATATTCTGCCTTACGTTGTTTCAATAGGTAGCAGTCCCTACCTGATAACGTAAATGGATAGCACTATCTATGACACCTTATAATCTGGCATCGGATAAAAGAATCAGCCAGACAATGCAACTGAGCGTTTGGGATCAGAACATAACTGACTATCCTTGAAACCACTTGTTTGAAAAGGCTCCTTTATCCCTTTCTCAGCTCAAAACACAACTCTTTTTACCCCAGCAGGTTGACACTTAAATGGAAGTATTCAGCAAGCACTTTTTCTTCTGCACAAATGATTCATTGACACAGCTGCTTAGATTCATGTATTGCATTGATCATAGAAACATAGAACCATAGAATGGTTTGGGTTGGAAGGGACCTTAAAGCCCATCTAGTTCCAACCCCCCTGCCATGGGCAGGGACACCCTCCACTAGACCAGGTTGCTCACAGCCTCATCCAGCCTGGCCTTGAACACTTCCAGGGATGGGGCATCCACAGCTTCTGTGGGCAACCTGTCCCAGTGCTTCACCACCCTTTCTGGGAAGAACTTTTTCCTGATACCTAATCTAAGTGTCCCCGCTTTCAATTTAAACCCGTTACCCCTTGTCCTGTCACTACAGAACCTTCTAAAAAGACCCCTCCCAGCTTTCTTGTCAGCCCCTTCAGGCACTGGAAGGTGCTATAAGGTCTCCCTGGAGCCTTCTCCTCTCCAGGCTGAACAAGCCCAACTCTCTCAGCCTGTCCCCATAGCAGAGGTGCTGCAGCCCTCAGAGCATCCTTGTGGATTCCTCTGGGCTCACTTCAACCAGTTGATATCCTTCTTATACTGAGGGCCCCAGAGCTGGACACAGTACTGCAGGTGGGGTCCCACAAGAGCAGAGCAGAGGGGGAGAATCCCCTCCCTCTCCCTGCTGGCCACACTTCTCCTGACATAGCCCAGGATACAGTTGGCTTTCTGGGCTGCCAGCTCACACTGCCAGCTCATGTCCAGCTTCTCATCCACCAGTACCCCCAGGTCCTTCTCCTCAGGGCTGCTCTCAATCCATCCTCCACCCAGCCTGGACTTGTGTTTGAGTTTACCGTGACCCAGGTGCAGGACCTTGCACTTGGCCTTATTGAACTTCGTGAGGTTAGCACAGGCCCACCTCTCCAGCCTGTCCAGGTCCCTCTGGATGGCATCCCTTCCCTCCAGCATGTTGACCAACACCTCACAGCTTGGTGTCATCAGCAAACTTGCTGAGGGTGCACTCAATCCCACTGTCCATGTCACTGATGAAGATGATAAACACTACTGGTCCCAGTACAGATCCCTCAGGAAGACCGCTTGCCACTGCTCTCCACTCAGAGTGGAGAGTATACTCTCCTATATACATATCACCTACGTACCTATGGAAGCCCTTCTTGTTGCCCTGGATGTCTCTGGCCAGGTTAAATTCTGTCAAGCTTTCCTAACCTGATCCCTGACTTGTTGGACAGCTTTCCTGTGCTCCTGCCCAGCTCTCTGTTCCTGTTTCCACCCACTGTAGGCTTCTTTTTGTGCCTCAGTTTTTCCAGGAGCTGCGTGTTCATCCACGAAGGTCCCCCGGCGTTTTTACCCTAATTCCTCTTCATTGGGATGCATCACTCCTGAGCTTGGAGGAGAAGGTCCTTGAATACTTGCCAGCTTTCTTGGTCCCCTCTTCCCTCCAGGGCTTCATCCCATGGAACTCTGCCAATCGGTTCCCTGAAGAGGCCAAAGTCTGCTCTCCTGAAGTCCAGGATAGTGAGCTTGCTAAGCACTCTCCTTAAGAATCTCGAACTCCACCATTCCCTGGTCACTGCAGCCAAGGCGGCCCTTGAGCATCACATTCCCCACCAGCCCCTCCCTGTTGGTGAGAACAAGGTCCAGCATGGCACCCCTCCTTGTCGGCTCCTCTATCACTTGGAGAAGGAAGTTGTCATTGACATATTCCAGGACCCTCCTGGCTTGCTTGTGCCCTGCCCTGTTGTCCCTCCAACAGATATCGGGGTGGTTGAAGTCCCCCATAAGGACCAGGGTTTGTGATCGTGAGGCTTCTGCTATCTGTCTGTAGAGGGCCTCATCCACTTGCTCATCCTGGCCAGGTGGCCTGTAGCAAACTGCTACTGCAGTATCCTCTCTCCCTGCCCTCCCTTTAATCCTGACCCATAAACTCTGGGTCAGCTCCTCATCCATTCCTGGAATAAGGTCTTGGTCAGCTCCTCATCCATCCCCAGGTGGAGTTCCACAAACTCCAGCTGATCTCTGACACAGAGAACAACACCCCTTCCACATCTCCCCTGCCTGTCCTTCCTAAAGTACCTGTACATTCCATTCTGACACTCCAGTCACAGGAGCCATCCCACCATGTCTCTGTGATGACAATGAGGTCACAGCCCCTCAGGCATCCACACAGCTCTAACTCCCCTTGTTTATTTCCCATGCTCCGTGCGTTCACACGGAGGCATTTAGGACGGGCCCCTGATGAAGCTGGCTTGCTGACTGGAGCAGTTGGAATTCTCCTGGGTTTTTTGCCATGTTCTCTCCTGGTGACCTGTGATTCCTCTCCAGGCTCTGGGCATCTGTTGGCACTGCTGGTTTTGTCCCTTTACCCCTTCCAACCTAGTTTAAAGCCCTCTCGACGAGCCCAGCCAATTCACAGGTGAGAATCCCTTTTCCCCTCTGAGACAGCCGCACACCATCTGTCGTCAGCAGGGACAGTGCCGTATAAACCTCCCCAGGATCAAAAACCCAAAATTCCACCGTTGGCATCAGCCTCTGAGCCGCGTGTCGATCAAGTGTGCCTTCCTGTTCCTTCCAGTGTCCTTCCCTGCCACTGAAGGGATTGAGGAAAACACGGCCTGTGCTCCTGATCCTGCAACCGTTCGACCCAGTGCCCTGAAGTACCTTTTGAGGGCTCTTGGATTCCTCTACACAACCTCGTCACTGCCCACCTACGTGACCAGTAATGGGTAACAATCCGAGGGTCGTACCAGACCAGGGAGTTTCCTGGTGATGTCCCTAAGCTGGGCCCCAGGGAGGCAGCAGACTTCTCTGAGCCATGGGCTTGGGTGGCATATTAGACCCCCTGTTCCCCTCAGAAGGGATTTGCCAACAATGACGACCATCCTTTCTTATTTAATGGAGGCAAGGCAATTCCTTATCTACCCACGCAATGCCTCAATTAACGATAATCACATACAATGGCTCCAAAATTTAATTGCATCTTTGGTTTTTACATTTTAAACAGAACATACATCTCCTGCCCATCTCTGTCCACCAAGAGTAGCTGATAGAGTTACAGAGAGAAAAAGTTTTTCTTTTCATGCTTACCTTCGACATGACAGTATTACATACACCAAGTTACACTCCTGAGAGACCCCACCTAGTATGCACCACCAAAAAAAAAATGGCAAAAATATCGATAAACCTGCACTGCCCATTCTGTATTTAGACTGTGGTGAGCTTCAAGTGTGCAGAGAACACATGACTGGGATCACCAGCTATCCCACTGCCCCCAGCTCCATGCCAAAATCTGCCTAATTCACATCCTACTGGGAGCTGGGAAGGGCAGTCTGAAGCAGGTTATGTGGGGTAGCTCATATGTCAGGGAACCTTCTGCTACACCCCAGCTCAGGAGTCCTTCAGAAACACTGGGAGGCATGATGATTTTTTTCCCTTTTTTTTTTTTTTTTTTTTTTTTGTTTGTTTTTGTTTTTGATTTTAATTAAGAACTGCCGACAGCCAGGTTTTCTTGGTAAGGCTTTCTTTCTTTCAGACCAGAATTTTATCAGGGCAAATTTTTCAGGATCCTCTCCTGGGATTTCTCTGTGTCTGCACATCCAGCAACCGAAACCTTATTGTGCATTCACAGCAGCTCTGGCTGGCTGCTGTATGACTGGAAATCCTAGACACATTCACAGCCCCTTATGCACCACGACTGCGTAACACCCAGCTCAGTAAATCCTTGTGTTTTCAGGCCAAATTGGACAGATTGTGCGTGCACGTTCAATTGAAGCCTGTGTGCCTCTGCAGTGTCAGATTTACTATCCCTGAGTGCACACCTTTGTCCAGGAATGCCTGGAAACCTTACTTGGGCGTGTGACTTCAGACACTCAAGGTTAGAAAATTACACAAGTTACACTAAAAATTATATTTGCTAATAATTCAAGCCAGAAGAACAGGGGCAAATCCAAACATCAATAATCCCAGATTCTGACTCTCCATCCACTCAGCACGGTAGCCCTCCAGCTGCTGCCAGTAATAGTCCCAAGTGAGGCCTGGTTACAAAGAAAACTGGCAATTTCTTGTGATATAGCTGGTTTTCATCCCTACTTACCTTAGTTCCTTCACATATTTCTTCTGTCATAGCTGTTAATGCCCTGCACAGAGGCCCTGCTCCTCCAGCAGAAGAGAACTACTGAAAAACAGCCTTGTTTTGCTGGCTCTCCAGTCCAACCAGCTGACACTAAAGACTGCTCTGAATGCGTATGTTGGCTTTCCCGGTGTCGGTAGCCCCATACAATGTCAGTGAGAATTTTTGAACAGCTGAACATAACTCGATTACCATAACATTAAAGAATCTGATTTTTTTTTCTTTTGTAGCGTACAGAACTTTCTTAGAGATGTCATAGAAATCTAAAAATCAAGTGTTTGAAATCACTGAACAGCTGCCTGTATGTTATAATGAAAGAAGAACACAGTCTTTCCTTAGCCCAGATGCTGCCAGAATTATTGATTTCACTGGGTAATTCTGCAGCATGAAGAAATGCAATTCATATAGAAGGCAGATGTGTTGCCCTGTGTCAAGTGCCTCTCTTATCTCAGCATAAGACCACCTAATGGAACTTTTATTGCAGCGATGTGCCCCACTGAGCAAAATAACCTGATCATTATTTCTTCGGTGTCTTCTGCCGTAGGTGTAACACAATAGATGACCTGAGAATGAAAACTCGGAGGGTCAGCCTAGGCTTTAAATGTGTAACTCTGAGTTTTTCCATGTCATTTTCCTGCCTTTAAAAAAAATTATGAGACTGGGCTATGCATAAACAGGTTACACATGAGATCTGATGGGGATGGGATTACTTTATCTGGACCCTTTTCTTTACAACAAACTGAAAGGTAAGAATACAAAAAATCTTTACCAACCTCAGATATTTGCCAAGACACTCCTGCATATGCCAGTTTTCCCTGATTAGGAGCAACACCAATTGCTCCTAATGATTAGATGCATTTGTATCATCCCATCTTGGTGACAATAAAAAAAGAATCAGCTTCAAGCTGGAAAATGGACACATTTTCTCTTTCCTGTTCACCCACACAAGACAGAGACATTTTCTTTAGATATAAAGAAATACATTAATTAAGCTACTACGTAATGGTATCCAGGGGTTCAGATTTCCTCTTTGAAGTCTTGTTAATCAAATGCTCCAAGCAACATAGTGGGAAGTGAGCCACGAATGACCCCATAAAGCGAAATCCAGTTGCAGTCTTTGATGCATAAGGTTACAAAAAGCAAGTGATGACAGATGATGAATGTGCAGAAATATAACCTAACATTTAGATGCAGTTTAGGGCTTTATAGGAGAAGGTCAGTTGGGAGCTATCGATTATGAAATTACTGCAGTAGGATTATTATTCCTGGCTATCACATTTTATTAGTGAAGGGGTTTAGTCAGTTCATCTTGAAATTCACGGAGATAGTTTTAACTATTTTCATTAAAATATGTGTATGTCAGCTGTTTGTTGCTTTTTGCTTTTTAGCCTTCTCATGTTCCTACTTGTAATTCCTTGTCATTTTTTCACGTAGCCCTACACCTCAGTCACCAGATATGGGATTTTGGACCAAACACAAAAATCACAGACTTCCCCCTTCACATTAGGTGTTCATCTGGTGGGGGGAAGGGGCAGGCAGGGACCCACATGGGTGGGTGGGTGTAAGAAGGGGGGTGGCAGGTAGCCTTCCTTTGAAGCATGTGTTGTCATCAGTTACATCTGGTGCCAGGATATGACACTGTTTTCAGAAAATGTGGACACCTAAACCCTCTCTGCCTCCAATCAGTTTGTGTATGACCCTGGATATGACAGAGGGGCAGCACAGGAGCACTGGTGGATGCTTGTATTGGTGATTAAAAATTCAGTATCCACACCAACAACATAAGCTCCACCAGCTATGATTTATGCCTGGCTCCTGACACCTGTTCTGTCCTCCACATGGGTCCGAGAACGTAGTTTTTCCCTGCTCCCAGATACCTCCCCAAGCAATAGGCTGCAAAGTTTCTGAGCAGGACTCTCTCAAGCCCAACGTATACGGGGGTTTGGTGGGGAGTGGGGCTGCCTACTTCCTACTTGTGCTGGCTGAACAGAGAGCGTGTCGAGTGCCACCCATGCCAGGGTGGTGTGTAGTTGGAACCGAAGATATTCCCAGGGAGAGCTTCTGGCAGCCCTGGGAATGGAGACCATCGAGCAAACCCTTTTCTGCCCAACTGAATAAACAGGGATAGCAGCAACAGGTCCACCACCGACCCTGGTTTTGCCTAGGCAGAACAGCTACATTAGGTGCTGGGATCAGTTTTAATGACACAGTCTATGCACACTGGGCTCGCAAGGCTTAGTTATAGGCGGCAGATGTGGCGGAGCCGTGGAGAAGTAGAACTGAAAGTCTGAAATTTCTTTGGACATTCATGTAGGGAAGAATTCCACTTTGGGAACACCCCTAGGGAAATCTGAGGCACACACTTGGAGATGCTGGAGGAGTGAGAGCTTTGCCCTCCAACTGGCACCCACGCAGCCCCTGTCCTCAGGAGTCTTTCTGTAGTTGTGTACACAGAGCCACGCGCAACATCATCTTTAACGGGGAAGGCAGTGGAGAATGCAAACATCACTTACCAGTTATTCAGCTTAGCTCTGTTTGTAATCAGCGTTTAGGAGACACACCTTTGGAGATGTGGCCCACTCAAGGCTGATTAAGGAAGCCTGGAGATACTGGCACCAATATTTAGATAACAATAACGGTGAATTTGCAACAGAGATCATCTGCCACTGCACAGTGCTGTGCAACAAGAGGTCATCATTCAGAATATGAAAACAACTGTAAAACGTCCCCCGAAAAAAACGGCTACTGAAGGAGGGAAGTCCAGAAATTACACATTCATCTTGATGTATGCGAGCGTGGGTTAGAGATGGTGCTGACCAAGTAATCTTGTACTGTGGCTTGAAATGGGGAGCTGGTCATCTCAGTTCTTAGGGAGAGGAAGGCTTGTTTGGTAATCTGGGCACCGGGGCCTCTAACTCTATCCAGCACGATACGTAACCCTGGGCAAAATGCTACATCTCTCTGGGCCTGGCCTAGTTCCATATGTGCAAAACAGGATTAGCAGACTGGCTCAATCTCAGCATGTTTTCTGACATTTTAAATCTCTCCAGTTCTTGGATTCATGCTAGTGAACGGAAGTTTTTTGGATTTTTTTAATTAAAGCTTTCTGACTCTCACAGCTTGAGAGGAAAGCTAGAGGTGAATGAACCATAGATACTGATATTAAAACAACAAAACAAAACAAAATACAAACAAACAAAAACAACTCCACAATAAAAAGAACCTGCTAATTTTTTTATAAACTATATATCTATAAACCATATTTCATATTGGTTTTATCACTTGAGGTTGAAAATTCTTGCAATAATGGCTTACTAAATCTCACTCTGGGCCTTGCCTAGTTAATTTGTAATGCTTTTGGCTAGAGACAATCGCTTAAAATATAACCACGGTTTCCCTTATATTGTCATGCTCTGCTGTTAACTGATGCCTTCAGGTGTGACCATAATGTGAATAATAATAATTATGTAGAACTTTAAAACAAGGGACTCAAATAAAAGGATTTTTTTTTTTTTCAGTAAAAGGTTATAATGTAATGGTGCCTGCCAAGTTCAGAGTACATCTCAGCCTTCGTTTGCTAAGCTCAGTTGCTCAACTTCTATGTAAAAAGAAGCAGTCACTCCATGAAAATAAGTTTTCCTCTGGAAAAATTAAAAGGAAAAACTGAATATGCTCTCACACTGTGTCTAGTCATTCTCATTATAATCCCATCCCTTCCTTCCTTCCTTCCTTCCTTCCTTCCTTCCTTCCTTCCTTCCTTCCTTCCTTCCTTCCTTCCTTCCTTCCTTCCTTCCTTCCTTCCTTCCTTCCTTCCTTCCTTCCTTCCTTCCTTCCTTCCTCCCTCCCTCCCTCCCTTCCTCCCTCCCTCCCTCCCTCCCGTTGAATACCACCGGCAGCAGTGACCATTCCTTTTTTGCAGGATCACAGAACTACAGTGTGGTTGGGATTGGAACAGACCTCTGGAAGTCACCTGGTCCTACCCCTGCTCCAGCAGGCTGCCCAGGACCATTTCTAGAGCTTTGGAATATCTCTCAAGGATAGAGACTCCAGCAGCACTCTGGGCAACCTGTGCCGGTGCCCCATCACCTTCAGAGTTAAAAAGTGTGTCCTGACGTTTGGAAGGAACCTCCCATGATTCAGTTTGTGCACATCACCTCTGGTCCTGTCATTGGGCACCACTGGAAAGAACCTGGCTCCATCATCTTTGTACCCTACCTTCAGGATTTTATATGTCTGGATGAGTTCATCCCACACGTCTTCTCTTCTCCAGGCTGAACAGCCCCAGCTTGCTCAGCGTTTCCCCACGTTTTAGCAAAATGGATAGTCTGGTAAAAACAGCTGAAATTGCCAAGCTTTTTCCAGCAGGGGGAAATGCTGAACACCAGAGCTCAACATGTATGTCGGGCTTCCACCTCATCTTCAACTTTAAACAATTGCATTATCAGCTTCTCTATTTCATGTGATTTACAAACGAGGGAAGTTTTGCTGACTAACTGTATAAATTTGGTAAACCAGAGCACATGTCTGTCCTTGTCAGTACTGGCAGCTGTCAGGGTTGAGAAGGAAGGCTGCTGAAGGCTGTCACGGCTGGGCAGGACCTCCCACGCACACACAAAACCACTGCTCTCACTCTGGGCAGCCAGCCCACTCGGCAGCAAAGCTGAGGATGCCCCTGACCCAAAGCCAGGTTTACCGGGGTTTCATCTGCAAAGGGGTCATGCAGAGGTGGAGGGTGGCTGGCCGGCACAGCCGTGTTTTCTTCATCCTTATGCGCTCACCCTACAAGGCAGTACTAAGGGCCCCCTTTTTTTGTACACACCCTCATTTTCTCCAGTGGTGTTCTGCCCCCCACGCGTGGCAGGTTGGAAAATTAAGAAAAAGGTGGGGGGGGGGGGGGGGGGTGTCCTGCTCCTGCTGTGATTGCTCCTCACACCTTAGTTATAGGCGAGTAACTTGATAGTAATGACTCCAGCAGCACTGCTCACAAGGTGTCACCCACGGATCATGCTCTGGCAGGTTTGCTGAGCACAGCTCCGCGAGGGACTTCTGGAAACCTGTCGAAACCCTGACATTAGCCCTTGGTTTTGTCTTACAACCACGGCTATGCAGGCCATCGTCTGTGTCTCACAGTGAAACAAGACTGAACACGTACTTACTTGTCACTGCTGCGCTGAGCGCACCTAAAAAGTTTCCATTGTCATCACTTTATGAAATTAAATATGAATTACATACCTTCCTCTTTTCTTCCTATTAATTTAGTATCTGCATACAAAGCGGTCAAAATAGGGTAGATTTTGGATACCTGAGCCAAGCACAACGCTTCACAGAACCAGGAGGAAACAGGGAAAGTGATTCCCTGTTTCACATCTAAAGCTCCTGACCTTCGGAGAGCAACGCCCGTGCTTGGGATACCGCTGGCAAAAGCATTCCTTTTATAAGTTGAAAGTAGCCAGGCATTTGGAAGCATGAAGGGAACCATGGCTTGGACTGAAACTGCCCGGACATCACACCAGGCGTCAAACGACATCAGCCTGGTTTATACAGTATCCTACTCTCACAACTCAGAACTGAATATAGGTGATATTCCAGTACCTGAAGCCCTGCATATCCTGTAATGAGGTATGTTAAAGCTATCGTTACTTTTTGGGATGCTGCTTCTTCCGTCATTTCTGTTCATGCATTAGGTTATACGTGAAAGTAACTTGAAAGAACTGTTGCAGCAGGAATGTTTGCAAATGCATCATCTTAAGGGTGGATTAAACTCTCACAGACTTACGACCTAAACCTTAGTTCCGTAGCACAGGTTTGGAGAGTGTTTAGCACCATCCTGACAATTTTCTGACACAACCGTAACAGACAGAAAAAGGTTAATAGCTTCCCATCTGCAGTCAGACAGTCTCAGATCCCTGCAATTAGATGTTATCATTGCATTTGTGCTTGTAAAATGTCTGAAGGGCCTATGATTTCATTCATTTGCAAACCCACAATCTGGTTAAAATTATACTAGAGTAAAAGCTGAATAAATATTTGTAATTTTACACAACAGTTAGATGATGATGATAGTAATAATAGTCATTATTAATAAAGTTGAAGGTTTTACACATTGCTCTTTTTCCCAGCATCAAAACCCAGGAAAAGAACATCTGAAAAACTTGAAGTGAGAGTAGAAAAAAGTAAGTTTCACATTGTATGACCCTCTTGCACCACATATGCTCCCTTGGGTCTCCCTCTCTTCCTTCCGACTTTGCTCGCACCGGTTCCCCAGGCACACAGAGAGACACCAGCCCCTTCCAGGGGTCACTGCGCTGTTACTGGAGTCACTCCGCTCCCTAGAGAAACACCGCGATACCCTTCCCCCTGATTCCCCTGGTAAATTCATCTCCTGCCTGCACAGCTGGCTGACACGCTGTAAATGCTCCACTTGCAAGACACAGACCTTACATCAGCGTTCAGGAAATTAGGCATGAAGTTTATGGTTTGACCAAAAGTTAAAAAAAACCAAAACAAAACAAAACCCAAAGGGAAAAAAGGTATTTGATGTGAATAATGTGAAGACTCTCGTTCTGCTTCCTCATTTAGGTTTCTCAGGCAGCAAAACAGAAAAAACCACCATATTTTAGGCTTTCCTTTTGCAAATTTGAGGCCAGCCTTTGACAGCATAGCCCTGTCTGCACGACGCGGCCTGGCTTCTGGCTCCTGCCATTTATTCAACATAATGGTATATCCCAGGCTCTACACTCCGCCCTGCATACAGGTCCTATGGAACATCTCTAGCAAGTGTCATACGACCAGAAAATGGAGCCACTAATGCACTCAACATACCTCAAAATTTCCCACCATTATTTCATAAAGAGACCTGCAGAAGGTTGTGGGAATTCATCATTTTTCATTCAGGTTAAGTTTGTTGCCACACCAAAAGCTGTAATGCTTTCACACTGCATTTCCAGTGCAAAAGGAACAAAACCTCACAATAATTCGTGTGTTTTTGAGGATGGTTGTGACCTGCAAAAGCCCTTTGCATTGCCAGGCTGCAGGAGGGAGTTGCTTTGCCTCCATCCCTCCTGCCACAGCCCTAGGAGTGCTGGCCATCAGAGAGAGGAGACCAGGGCTGGCTGTGCCCTGCTCCGTGTCCCTGTGTCATCGCAAGGCCCCTGCGGATGGAGTCCCCTGATGAGGAAACAAAGAGCAAGAGCCAGCTCCTCAGTCAGCTGGACACTGGCTTTGACTGCTGAGGGTGTTTGGGGCCATTAGATGGGAATGTATGAGATGTTGAGTTTATTTTAGACAACACGAGGCTGGAAGTCTGGTCTCTTGTGCCACTTAACAAGGAGCAGTGCTCACAGTCTCTGGGATCTAACAGCCTTCACAGAACATTTCGACTCATCTTCTTATAATGAATCTGGATAATTTTGTTAAACTAGAATTGCAGACAGCCCAAGGACATACACTAAACCTGAAAATAATTTGCAGGAGTCTGACTTAACCGTTTCGTAGCTGCCTGGGCCAGACAAGGAAAACATGCACACACAAAAAAGATAGCTTCTGAGGAAGACACGTGTAACCAAACTGCCTGGAACCCAAACTCAACACCATCCCTTGAAATGAGTGTTCATCTTTTTATGATACAGCGAAAGGCAAATTAAAAATAAGCCACCAGCAGCCTCAACCGTACTGCGTCTGAAGCCTAACAGACAGGGTTGTTCAGCTTTGATTTTTAATTTGCTGTTACTCTTGAATCTACAGCAGGAATAGCATCATGGGAATAAACAAATTACTCTCCTAACCCAATTTAAAACCGTTTTAGCTGATTCACACAGTCTAGAGAGTAATATTTAACGCATACTAACAGCTATGTAGTTCTAAAAATGCACGAGATACATGCTTACGTATGGAGCAGTGGCAGGCAGGACCCAATTGCACTAGTTTTCTGCTGAAAGCATGAGACCAGAGAGGCTTGTATGTACAAATGTAATGCCTTGTATCTCTTTGGTATCCTAAGCAGAGCATTGTGCAAGGACTCCTTGTGCAATTAAGCTTATTCACAAAGCTCCCCTGTTCTTTGCAGAACCGCAGCACTCTGCAATGTTCAACCTCCCCAGTGGCCTATATTCTTTGTTTCGAGATCTGCCAGTCAGTTGCTTTAAAATACACATTTCAGTGACAGATAAACAGCCTAGCTCGGCATATTTAACCGGCCTGTTCCCGCCACGGCGGGAACATAGTTACACTGAGTGCTGAAGTCAGCCCCATGTTTGAATTGTGACCATTTCAAGTGTCCTTTTAGGGAAAGAAGGTGCCTTCCTCTTGAAGGGCACCATGCATACAGCAGATGCTACAGGTTCGGCTGAAAAATACTCTCAGTGGGCACCAGTTTCCTATGTATGGTTGCTTTTTGCACTCCATGGTTACCCAGTTCTTAATTCATTCATTAGGAGACTGCGGTCATTCTGTACAATGCCAATTATTATTGGTTTTTAGTCGTCATGTGGTGGAGGCTAAGACCCTTCACTCTGCCAATTGCGTCCTACATCAGCCGCTCCATTCCCTCCCGTGATGGATGGCAGGTTCAGGAGCATTTAGTGCCCCTCTCATCCCATTTAGTCTTTTAAAAGATTGGCTTTTTTCCAACACTTTTCAATTTCTCCACGGCTCCAATTTTTATTTTTCATTGTGTCAACACTAATGGTTCAGAGAGCTCTTTGGCCAGTTCCTGGAAGTTATCCAATCCTGCAGGTTTTTAAATGTTTAAGTTTAATATCTACCATTTAATATCCTTCCTAGTCACTTGCTAATGGAATAGAAGGTAATCATCACCGTATTCTTATACCTTTCACACATCCATCAAAGACTGAAACACCTCTTCCACACAGAAGCTGTTTCAGATCACTTGTCTCCATTGGTGGCCCTCCCCATCACAGTGGGTGCCTGAGGCAGCACAAAGGCAGGGCTGATGCTGTGTCAAACTGCCACCTTTAAGTCCATAAAAGAGGAGCCCTTAAACTCCAAACTGATATATTTCACTTTTTCTTGTACTTTTTCCTGCATCCCCTTATCTTGCCACAGGGCCTCTTTGTTATCCAAGGTGGGATGTATGCATGCTGCCACACAGCTGCAAGGAGAGCCCAGCTTTTGCCGTTTCCACCAAGGAGCAAGTCAATGACCTCACAGGCTCTAGTCTGGGATTTCCCTGATTACCTTGCCATCTCCCCCAGGACTCCGCTCATGGATCCAGGAAGCATTGCACTGAGCACTGGTTTAGGAGTGGAGTGCAGTCCCCTTCCCAAAGGAGCACACCAGATCCCAGCTGGGTCTGACCAATTAGCCTTGTTGACATGGTCCCCTGCAGCTGAAAGGAGCACAGAATCACAGAACCACAGAATGGTCAGGGTTGGAAGGCATCCGTGGAGATGATCTAGTCCAACCCCCCTGCCAAGGCATGTTCGCCTAGACCAGACTGCACAGGAACGCATCCAGGTGGGTTTTGAATATCTCTGGAGAAGGAGACCCCACAACCACTCTGGGCAGCCTGTTCCAGTGCTCTGTCACCCTCAGAGTGAAGAAGCTTTTCCTTAAGCACAGGTGGAACTTTCTGTGCTCCCGTTTCCACCCATTGCCCCTTGTCCTGTCACTGGGCACCACTGAGAAGAGCCTGGCCCCATCCTCCTGGCACCCACCCTTTAGGTGTTTATAAGCATTGATGAGTCCCCCCTCAGCCTTCTCTTCTCCAGGCTAAACAGACCCAGCTCTCTCTGCCTCTTCTCATACGGGAGATGTTCCAGTCCCCTAATCCTCTTCGTAGCCCTCCTCTGGACTCTCTCCATTAGTTCCCTGTCTGTCTTGAACTGGGAGCCCACACCTGGACACAGCACTCCAGAGGTGGCCTCCTTAGGGCAGAGTAGGGGGGGAGGGTGACCTCCCTCGACCTGCTGGCCATGCTGTTTTTAATGAGGCCCAGGATACCACAGGCCTTCTTGGCCACAGGGCACACTGCTGGCTCATGGCCAACTGATGGTCTCTCAGCACTCCCAGCTCCCTCTCTGCAGAGCTGCTTTCCAGCAGGTCAGCCCCCAGCCTGTACTGGTGCCTGGGGTTATTCCTCCCCAGGGGCAGGACTCTACACTTGCCCCTGTTGAACTTCATTAGGTTCCTCTCCGCCCAGCTCTCCAGCCTGCCCAGGTCGCGCTGAACGGCAGCACAGCCTTCTGGCGCATCAGCCACTCCTCCCACTTTGGTATCACCAGCAAACCTGCTGAGGGTACACTCCACTCCTTCGTCCGGGTCACTGATGAAGATGTTAAACAGGACTGAACCCAGTACTGACCTCTGAGAACCCCGCTAGCCACAGGCTTCCAGCTGGACTCTGCAGTGCCGATCACAACCCTCTGAGCTCTGCCATTCAGCCAGTTCTCGATCCACCTCGCTGTCCACGCCTCTAACCCACGCTTCCTATGCTTACCTATGAGGATGGATTGGGAGACAGTGTCACAGCCTTGCTGAAGTCGAGGTAGACAACACCCACTGCTCTCCCCTCCCTCATCCACCCAGGAAGCCATGCCATCGTACGCGGCTACCAGATTGATCAAGCAAGGTTTCCCCTTGGTGAATCCATGCTGACTACTCCTGATAACCTTTTCTTCCTCCAGACGCTTGGAGACGACCTCCGGAATGAGCTGTTCCATAACTTTTCCAGGGATGGAGGTGAGGCTGACTGGTCTGTAGCTTCCTGGGTCCTCCTTCTTGCCCTTTTTGAAAACCGGAGTGACACTGGCTTTTCTCCAGTGGTCAGGCACCTCTCCTGTTCTCCAGGATCTTTCGAAGATGATGGAGAGTGGCTCAGCAATAACATCTGCCAGCTCTCTCAGCACTCGTGGGTGCATCCCATCAGGGCCCATGGAGCAGTCCAGAGGAACACACCAATTCTCACCTCGCTGCAGGTACCTTGGTCAGCCTGGTCCAAAGTGGTCTGAGGACAGCAAGGGACAACACCAGGAGACCGCCAGAAAGCTGCAGGTCAAAATCGCCTGGGGTGCAGGGTAGCTGTCTCCAAAACCCCACAGCCTGAAGTTGTGTCTGATTTTTCTTTCTCCTTTCTTGCGTGCCTGCGGTCTCTACTCCCCCCAAAATGCTGAACCCCCAAACCACCGTTTTTTAAAAAATATGAACTTGGATCAAACATGGCCTGATACTAGCCATGCCCTCAAATGCTCCCTGGCTTCTGTCACCAAAATGTAGACACGCTTCAAAAAACAGTGTTGGAAACAAGGGGATTTCTAGTTGAAGCTGATACCCAAAGCTACAGGGATTCTGATTCTCCAAAGCTGTAAAGAAATACCATTGCTCTGAGACAATAGGAAACAATTATCTCTAAATTTGGATAGTGGTTTTCATCAATGGGTCTAAATGGGCTTAAAGGAGAACAACAAACTATAGTACAGAGAGACAGAGAGGCTTATGGTCACTCATTTGGCCAGTGATGGACATAGTCACCTGATTTCCAGTCAGATGTTCTGGCCACTGTCCTACATACAGATATTAATGCTTATTTACAGAAACTTGTTTCCTGCTAAGAGGTTCATGACCACAGGAATGGATAATCAACAAACAGAGCAGACCACTTTTGTGTTTTTTTTAAAATGCAGTCCGTTTGTGTCTTTCTCTCTGTGCAAAGGTCTGTGAGACCTGTGTTCTTGCACTCAGACGATGTAAGGGAGAGTATTTAAGTAACCGTCAAAGATCCTCATGGAGATCTATGGATTTTCCAATAGTGTCAGACTATCCATTTAATTCAGCTTAGTCCTGAACGAGAGATAAGCTTTTACTGTTAGTTATGCTAACTTCAGGCCTGCTGACACACATTTTCAAAGCTGTTTGTGGCAGAAAAATCCTAAGGCTGGGTCTGGTAACAGAGTCACAGTGCATTGCTAACACGGTATGAGGAGCTGATGGTGGTAAAACGCATTCACTTCCTCAGAGCAGCCTACAGATTACACATTGTCCTTTCGGAACGAGAGCTTGTTAGGAAATGGCACTTGCTGCTGACGTTCCTGAAGGCATGATGCCCGTCAGCATTACTCTCCTTGCCCTCACAACCAGGTGGTACTCCAGCTCTGCATGCTACGTGTCCCTGCAGTCCCTGGGGATGGTAGCAGTGATCACAACCAAACTGTCAGTGACTTCAGCAGAAATCAGTCACCCCAATCCCAAAACACGGATTAAGGAAACCTTACCTTTCTACGCTGAGGCCAGACTTTGCTATAAAACACCCAAAATGAGATAACAGGGGAAACCAAAGTGTCCTCCAAATGCCTGAGACATTTAAGTAGGTCACAGAAGCACAAATACTTAAGGCAAGGAACCCGTAGCTGTGAGGGACAATTCTCCCTTCCATACCTTGATGCAAATTGAAAACGATGTTCTCCATAACAGCGCATGCTTTGGTGGTGTACCAGGGCGAACTTAGTGGGATATTAAGAATTATACATCAAACTTCATAAGCACACATTTTGGTTGAAACTGTCCGAACGGGCCACATTCTTTCCCCCGTGGTACGGCTGCACAGAGGATGCACAGCCCTGGACTCCAGCAGAGCTCTACCGCAGGGAACACACCTCATCTGCATGCGATTACCTGATCCTGTGCAAAACGGAACATTGGCATCTACAGAGAAGCGGAGAGTTTTCCCAAGTGCATTTGATTTCAGGCATGTTTACCAAACAGCTGTAACGGTAGGAATAATTTCATGTTTTATTTAATAATTTACATAACAAATGAAATTGTTTTCTGCAAACCATAAGTAAATTGGCAAACAGGAGGCTGTGAGCTGGATTCAGCAGACACGCACAGAACTTAAGTGCTGCAATGATTTTTAAACACTCAGTCCTTGGAAAAGGATCGATAGGTTTATCTTACCTCCTGCGGCTGCTGATACAGTGTGCTGGAAGTCCTTGGTGCCTCAGGCTGGCAATGCAGAACGCCCGCATCCCGTAGCCACGGAAAGCAGGCCTTGAGCACTGAAAACATGTGAAATGTCAGTGCACTCCAGAGGGTAAATTTGGGTCAGGGCTGCCAGAATCCACCATCCTGAACCCTTTTCTGAAAAATAACATGGTGCCACTTGGTGCAATGTTGAGATTTTTTTACAGTACCGAAAGCAATGCAAGAGCTAAGCCTAGGAGTAATACCTCGGAGACTGAAAACCTGAGCTTGAGACCTTGCTCCAGAGGATGTTTCTGTGAGTGATAAAAGGGATGTTAAGCACAAGACCAGGACACGGAGCTGCCTGGCTCCCTTCCCCGTACGCTACGGTTATGCCCCCTTCTTGAATTCCCTCCCTCTGGTTCTCATTCTAGTTTAGATATTGATGTCAAGGGACTTTTGGTACAGACATCACTTATTCATCCCAGTCTGAGCCAATTCATTGCCAAAACTGGGGGAAAGTAGGATGGGAAACCACTGCCTGTAGAGAAGCTACGGTCCCGTGGCTGACCAGGACACGCTTTGGAGAGGAACTGCAGCCCGCCCATGACTCTGAAGGTGAAAGCTGTTCTTCAGGTGCATGCAATTGCTCCTGTGCAGACAGGACGGATACCCTCAGAGCGACAGGTAGCTATGTCTGCTAACACATCCCGTGAAACGCCTGGGGATGTCAGCTGAATGTAGAACCGCAGTCGGAGGAGCTCATTTCACAGAAGCAGGGCATTCAGTAATTACAAATAACACAGGACTAGGTACATATGTTTGCTTCGGAACATGAGAAAGACATGGTCTGGAGGGAAGAAGGAGAGGAGAAATCAGATTTCACAAATGGGCCCTGCATTTTACAAAGCAGTGAGCAGCCCAGTCATGGGACTCGCTGTATTTAATAGGCAAAATGAGAGAGACCTGCTTAGTGAGACTTTGTACAGCAGCGCTCTCAAATAATTATGCAGTGCTTCTGGCAGCCAGAAAGATGTGTTTTGACTTGTACTTTGGCCTCTCTCACATGGCATGCTGGTGCACTTTTGTCTTGACAAGCTCTCCGGCTTTACTGTCTTGGAGCCAAACCAGTGCAAGCAGGTTCAACTCCAAATCAGCCATTGCAGCGATGGATTTGGCATCCAGCGCTTGAAATTGTACTTTTCTCAGGCCCACTCTTGCACAGCCCTGAGCGCTGACTTCTCAGTGATTGTAATGCAAGCTGAAAATCCTCAACGTTTTTTAGGATTGGACTTGAAATAATTAAGATGATCTTGAAACCACCAACCCGACCTGACGAGTAGGTTGGCTCCTCCTGGTTTCAGGCCTGAATATTAACTTTTTGCTGATGGTCAGATTATTGACTATGTTAGTAAGGCTTTCCACAATCCTGGGTATACAAACAAAATAATTAGGCTTTTGGAAGACGTAATTAAAGGTTGTCACAGCTGTTATAAAACTAAAAATCTTTGCATTTTAGACATAAATTAAATAACTATATAATAATATGTTTTATTTGAGGAAAGGTTATAGAAAAAAATTATTAAAGAAAATATTTCCTGTAATAATGCACTACTGTGTGCAATCAGCTGCTGGCAGTGCTTGCATCCATCCGTTAGACTGAAATGTTTGAAACCTGTGGAGATGCTTATAGAATAAAATGTTCCTGTAAGATAGTAGTCGCGTCCAGCTGCCTTTGCCAATGCGTTTGCTGACTTTATTTCTGCTGACTACATGGAAGTGGCTGTATAATAATGTACCTGTAATGGAAACCTGAATGCGTTTTGAGCTCACGTGGATAACTGCTTGCCTGAGAGGAGATCTGACACCCCACACCAAGCAGTATACCTGCTAAGCACTAAGCTTTGGTGGAAGGGTGTTTTAATGGGTGGTAGTAAAAATATTAAATGTATACTTTTTTGTACTGCGTAATTTTCGTGATTTTCATGCAATTGTTTGGTGGTGAGAACGTAACTGTACAAAGAGTTAGCTGGCCAACACTTTTCTCTCTACTTGTCCAACTGTCTACACGTGAGTGGGGGTAAACAGTACAGTAACACAAGCTGCAATTGATGGCAACGGAACACCATTATAGGTACCAACAGTACCAGGGGTGTGGGAAAAAGTGGCTGAGGTTCTTTTTTTATCTCTACCAGGGATGTAGATAAATTAAAATGAGATTAACTGCAGGTTAATATACCACCAAAACAAAACAAAACCAAACCCCGAACCCCAAACTACAAAATAGACAGGAAGGAGGCTCACGGTGCGTTACTCTCACGGTACTAAATGCTTGGAAGGCTGCCATAAAAGAAGCAGTGGGGAATTTCTGGGGAGTGTACAACTGGCACGGTAACTCTACGCTTCCTGCCTCTCTGGCCTTTCTTCTGCTAGGGGGCATATTAGAATAGGGGAAGAGATGAGAGGAGGTACTTCCAGATTCCCAGAATCATAGCACCGCGGGCAATAGGCTTCAGGGAGAAATGGGTATTTCGAAGCACTGAAAGGAAGCGTCTGCATGGGCATCCCTCTAGGTTGTTCCTAAACCAGAAAGCCCTTTGTGAACCGGAAGTCACCGCGTCGGGGAGAGCTCCGGGTGGTGAGTGCAGACTTCCCCGCAGTTGCGGTTCAGACCTGCACTGCGCAGGAACAGCTCACACCAGCGCAGTGGCTAACGCCCGCTGCTTGCTTGCCTTACTGCTCACATACTTAATGCCAAGAGTGCAAGTGGGCGAAAACGAGCAAGGCATTGCTCTACCCTGCAGATGAGGCTGTCCATCCCAGAGGCATAAGACAGATGTAGATAGGCATGTCCAGACACCCGAGGCCCCAGTGAGGGGAGAGAAAATGCTGGCGAAAGCACTGGGAGCTGAAACGCAACACAGGAACGAAGAGAGCCCATCCGTGCAGTGTCCGCATCCCAGGCTGGTGATGGGCTGCTCTCCCAGGTCCCCCCCAGCCCCACCAGGTGTGAGATGCTGAGACGACCAACAAGCCCCAAACCTTGCAGTGTAGCCCTTTAGCCTCACCACATCATGCCCTGCAAGAACAGGCCCACCATGCCGGCCTGCCAGCCACGGAGAGCCACGCTGCCATGGACCGTAAGTCCGCGCGGTACCAGGGATCAAACCCTTGCCCCACCGCCTGCTTCGCGTGGCTGCAGCAGGGGCCAGGTCCACCCGTGCACTCCCTTCCGCACAGCCACCCCCACCCCTGCAGGACTGCCAGGACAGTGCGAGCTGGAAAAAACACAAGGGAAAATCTGTGTGAAGGTCGTGTGAGCCCTGTGCCCTTGGCACGGTCTCCTTGCAGGGCAAAGAGCAGGCTTTCCGTGGTGTTTAACTCATCTGTAGGCACCGTGTAGCGTAGGTCTTTCAAAGTCACCGTGACGGTCTGTTACGTAAATCTGGATGTTGACCTGTGGGACAAACATTGCAGGTGAACAAAACCACATCCTTTCCCTGGCAGCTAAATAAGTACTGTGCTCATAGACAGCTATCTATGTCACTGTATGGCTAATAAACATATTGAAAACAGGTTGGAACATATGAGATTTTCAAATCTTTTTTCTGCATTATAAGCCTTTAATGAGTGATAATTCAGCACTGAAATCAAGTAAAAGCTCGCTTTTTTACTTTGTACTTTACGAAAAGAGGACACAGAATGGGAACGGCCAGCAGGTATACTCCCAGCCCTGAATCCCACTTCTCGTTCGCAGACCATGTTATTAATCACTGTTATCAACACAGATAACCATAGGAGGGATGGCACAAAGTAGGACTGCTCTCCTCATGCAGCCGTTTCCTCTGGGATGCTCCGGAGGAAGGCATACGTTCCCTTTAGAAAACCAACCCCTCATGACAGAGTGTGGGGGTGTCACAACGATAGATACTCTTATCGCTGTAATTAGCAGGTTCAAGAAAGGTAGATCTGTATCAGGCCTAGCGAAAAGGAAGAGACATATTTTATCCTGACAGACACCCCTTCGGCTGGGCCAGCGCCCTTTGAAGTCACTAGAAAGACTGGGGCTCCTGGCCCGGCCCCTTTGATCTCAGGCACCGGATAAACCCATGCATCATTTGTGTCCCCGGACACCTTCAACACCTTCCTCGGCGGCCGGCGGGAAGGAGCACCATGCAACCACTCCCGCGCCCTTCCTTCAGTGCCTCCTCCGAGCTCGTTTCGACCCCCTCCTTGCCAGCACCAGGAAAAAGGTTGTTCTTCAAGAAGGAAAATTCACCATCGCTCCTGGATGCTTTCTGTGAGGCGATGTGGCTGGTGCCCACTGCCGATGCTTTGCAGACTATGATTATGCTCCCGATCCTCACTCTCCTCTTACCTCCATAGACCGTGCTCTGACACCAGCCGTGTTTCAGCTAGTGTCTCTATTTTCTGTGCCATTTTCCATCCCGGAGGCGTTGGCAACTCAGCTGGGGTTGAGCTAAAGCCCTGTCCTGAAAGGAGGATGGCAGCAGGGAGAGGAAGAGGAGGGAGTGGATGTGGTGTGTGATGGTTTCAGGAAGGCAGGGTCAGGGGAGACCTGCGAGCGAGGGCTGCCTGCACGTCATCCTCCCCATCGATGCTCTGCGTCCCCTTACCCACCCCTTCAGGATGCCTGTGCATGCCTCCTCCCTCCAGTTCTGGTCCCTCATCCATAGCAGGATGGGTCCTACGCCGTAAACTTTGCTACCGAGTGATTTCCCGAGGCTGTGCCTCCTTCCACCGTGGCTCCTTTCACGGCGATTATGCAGCGCTGAAGCAAAGGCCGATGAACTTTTCACCTCTTTGGCCACTCATTTTTACAAATCGCGGCAACACGGCAATTTTGCATGTTGCACAACCCAGGGACTGACCAAGGGGCTTGCTTCCAGCATCAGGGAAAATAAAAGAGAAATCAATATTCTAAAGGTTAAAACAGTCCTCAAAGGCCAGACGCTCAGCAGTTACAAATCAGCGCAGCAGTATTCACTGCAGGAAAGCTTACGTCAGTTTAGGATCTGGCCTGAAAACAATTCAAATGATAGAATCGCAGCAACGAGATGGCAAAGAATGATTAGATCATCTCCTCCGTCCCTCGGGGCAGGGCCGTCAGGCTATACTGAGTGCTTTGTGCTGTGGACAGTAAAGCTGTAGCTGGTTCAGGCTCTGCGAAGGCTTTCCCCGTCTGTTTTCCTATTTCTTCTGTTCTTTGACAAATGTATTTCGAGTGAATAATTTATGCTTGGGATATTTAAAGAACAGAAACCTAAATCCTCTATTTACTGAATTCAAGCAGAACTAGCCTGGAAGGAAACAGCTGCAACGCCTCATTTCCCATTGCCTCCTCTCTGCTGACCTGCTCAGGACCTTCACCCCAACCCAAGGAGAGCATCCTCTCTAGGGGAAGCAGTTATTAGATGAGTAGCCAAAATCATTCCTAAATGACTGTGCTAAAAATGGTTGGCTTAACACGTTAGGGGTCCAGGTGTGCTGCAATATGTTCCAGTTCCTCGCATGTTTTACGACAAAGATGAAAGACGCCATATCCTCAAGAAAAGATCAGAGCTGTTCCTGGTAAGTTCACATTATCAGTTCCCACAGCTCAAGCCTAGCCTCCCTTTTGAGCATGGACTCCCGAATTATGCTGTCTGATGCCATCTGGTGAATCCACAGGGGATGAGTAAACAATACCAAACTGATTTCCCCATGAACCGAAGGAACTTGGCTAGCATTTACATTCCCTTGGAGGTAAATCATTATTATTCTGATTGCTAACTCAGATTCCACTCAGAGCAGGAGGAAAGGAAGGGAAGTGATAAAGGGACCTCCTTTTGCAGTACGGATGCAGTGGAGATGATGGAGACAAGGTGCAATAATAAAAGCGACACGATCAGGGGGTGCTCTTTTGATGTGCCGGTGAATCACAAGCCCTGATTTAAGCAAATAGGCCTGCATCTGCTCTGCAGATAAGCTAAAGGAGAAAAGTGTGGGTGAAAAATGTACTGATTTTAATAAGGGTAGGCAGCCTGAGGTACATTTTGTTCTCAGATACATTGTCACATAGTAAAGAAAAAACCAAAAATAGAAAAACTTGAAAATTAGATGCAGTAAATCTAGAAATTTGTAAAATTATGGGGTGGGAGTGATTTCATTTAATGCATACCATGTATTCAAATTATTTCCTTTTGTAGTTAGGTCTATGTGAACGTATGTTTTCCAATCTACAAAAATTGTGCGATAATTTCAAGGTGAGAGAGAGAGAGAGAGAGGGTTTTGGCCCTGCAGAGACTTGAGAGTGCGTAAAAACAAGCATGTCCATAGGTGTCCTGTCACTTAACTGGGCAGCTGTACAGTTTTTAGAAGGTGACACAGGTCACGGTCATGCAAGAGGTAATGGAGTCGGAAGGATGGACAGAAATGAGTTCTTTATACCATAGACATCTTCAGGCGAGGTGAGGTCTGATTTTCCTTCATTCACCCTCTGTGCACAAGCTATTAGTGCAGTGCACAGGGGTGATGTTCCCTTCCAGAGCCGGTGCAGACCTCCCACGCAGTTTGGCACGTCACTTGCCTCACTTCTTGTCCATATTAATTGCATCTCCCTGACAGATCCAGGGACAGATCTTGATGCTGGCAAGTCCGAAAGCAGTAGCTCCCGTACACCCCACACCTGACTAGCTGCGTCTCCCCAGCAAGGCCAGCACATCCCAGACGGACCAGAAACGGGCACACGCGGGAGGGTTCTGCTCGCACGACGGACCCTACGCTGGGTCTGGCCCCACAGTTGCACACCACCGGTCCTGCTCTCAGCGTGTGCAAGAGCACTTCTTCAGGACTGCTGCCCAAAGCAGCAGATGACAGATTGCTGCTTAGCACAGTGGTCTGTTGTCAGAAGGAGAAGGGTTGTCAGGCATGTCCTACTTAGGGGATGAAAAACGGCACGTCTGTAGGCACAGGGGCTGTATGAGTCATTATGGCAGATGTAGAAGGAAACAAAAAACAATGTTCCTTAATCTTACTGCCATATCATGGGGAAAACGTGAAGAAAACAAACAAACAAAAAGGTCAGAATGCCCTTGTAGGGACCATACAAACATCTACAGCATTATTTTGAGGAGAAGGACCACTGGCATCATCCTGGAGAGCAAACTCCAGGCTGTTGTGGGGACAGCAAGTAAACCTTCAGAAAAGCAGTGTTTCACCAGTTGTATTAAATAAACCACTCCGAACGTGGGACTTCTTCAGCTAACCCACAGATAAGAGTAATGACAAGGATGGGGGGGGGGGAAAGACCATTTGGAGGCAGGAATGAGGAATATCCCTTGGAGGATAGCAGGGCTAACATCCAGGAGGGACCGAAAAAAGGTGGATGTGCTAAACCCCCAGGCAGCAGTTACCAGGGAATAAAAAGCACCTCCGATCTTCCCTCCAGCACCCACCTGCATCTCGGGTGGTGGCAGAGAGGGAAGGGGTGAAGGCCTCTGGGCTCCCACCGCAGAGGGGGATGGAGGAAAGGGGCTGGGATCCCTCCCCTCTGCCACCCCGCCGGGAGCTGCTGCGGGCTGCGGTTTGGCAGCCTGTCCAGACAGGCCCTGCGAAGGCAGAGGAGGGTTTTTCTGTTTCGCTCCCGTTTTCTGTTTGTTTTTAAACACCAGCTGTATTTCCCAGCGATTAAACTCATGTTTGTTCTCATTAGCAGAAGTTAATACAGTATCTTTGCTGTGATACTTGCGGATTCCTAACTCATCAGTACGGCAGAAGCTTCCTTAGCCGTAGGGTGCTCGGTTTGCACAATTTGGTTTAGGGAATCTCCCTGGATTTTCCCAGGTTTTGTGCACATTTAGTTCTACCGGTGGCTGCAGCTCAGCACTTCAACCCCCTCTTTGCTGTTGATAGGTTTGTGTGGCTCTGTTCCACAGCACCAGCTGGGAAACAAGAGCTGCCTCTGAGATCAAAAAGCGGCCAGCTAACACACCAGCGAACACGGACCCAGCCCTGCAACAGCCGTCCTTGGAGAAAAAGTCATTCTGATGGGTTTGGGTTTTGGGTTTTTTTAAGGAGAATTAAGCAGTTAAGGATGCAACGTATATTTGCCTTTTTTCCCCACGTGTTGACAGCTTTGTTTTTATATGGGCTGCTCCAATTAGCAGAACACGCGTGTTAGCTAGGCGTGATTAACTTTAGGCTCTGGACATCACCACGACCCGCCTAACGTCTTTTTTAGCGTAACTATCCTTGTCTATACCCGTGGATTCACATCAGATTACCTGTTAGGTCATATTTTACGTTGTAATTTTAGTTAAAACACTTAGTTGACACCGAGTTGATGCATTTTCTAACACAGTGCTTCCCCACCCCTCCTCCCCGACGTGGCATGTGTATAGTGAGGAAGGCTTTTCAGTCAACTCTTCCACAGAGAGTAAGCAAAGCTCATGCTTCTGACAAATCTGTCTTGGGTGTTGGGGATGGGGGGATACCTGGAGGTTTGGGTAAATTGGTGCCTAGACTCAAGGGAAAGAATTTGGTGCAGAATATGCATAACCATCAACCTAAAGTGCTGGGGCAAACTGCCTTTTCACATGCAAGCAGACAGGTAACACACAGCTCCATGTACATGCCAATGCCCTCTCAAAGGGGGAGGACAGTCACTGTTATCAGCTTCTCCTCTCCTATTTCTTTCTTGTAGCTGAAAGTTAAGCTCTGATGCTTACACAAGCCATGGCCACCAAGACGTTTGGCCATCGGGTCCCTCATAGCGTTGTTGACTAGTCTAAAAGCTTCATTCAAATTCAGACTTTCATTCTTACCTGATTACTGCAGCAGGAACCAGGGGGAAGTCTATGGAGAGCCAGGCAGGTGGCAATCCCTGTCACTACCAGGTGACACATTTCTGTTTCCAGACACCTTTTGGGAAAGGGATCAAGACCAGAGCCAGAAGCACCAAACCCAGAAAATAGCAAACATAACAAAAGATATTTTGGAAAAAAAGCAGAAGCTCAGACATTCAGACAATGCGGAAGCTCACAAAAGCAATTCTGAGAGGCCTTCTGGGCAACTGGAAGTGCCAAAAGTCTCATTTGCCCCTGCAGCTTGATCTCTTGCAGAGATTAAGTTCTTGGTGGGAAAAAAGAAATCTTCCTGCCCTTCTCCACACCCTACATATACCTCTGCGTGGGAGCCAGGCCAACAACAGCACAATGCAGCTATCTTGAAGATGTTTCTCATTTTGGCTAAAAAGAAGACGTGCTTCACAAATGAAAGGGCACTTCACCAGTCTGACGGAACATCTCTGTGGAAATTCAAAGTGTGTGTGTTGAACCACTGTTCCAAAAAGTAACACTTCCCCAAACCAAAACATTATATTTTATAAATAGTAGAAAAAGCTACCTTTTGCCACATCCTTCCTTCATGAAAATGGCAAACCCAAGACCAGTATTTATTACATGCTGTGCCTCCTTCTTTAACAGTCTGAGCTTCACGTGAAACCACTTTCCTCCTCCATAACCAACACTAGATTCATTAAGCATGTAATAAATTTAAAATATAATTATTTATTAATGAGTAATCATATTCATTCATAGGGAACACAGTTATGGACCTCCTCTGCAAGGGTTAAAGTGCTTTTTGGCTGCTTACCACACACTAGCAATTTGCGTAGTTAACCCAGGGGGAACTGAGGACTCAGGCTGGGGGTTGCTCTATGTTTGCTGTGCACACACAGGATGGAAGGCTGACATTGTGTAAAGCAGATGAAGATGGAGTAATGCAGAATGCTTATTTTAAGTAAGAATTTTATAGCTTATGAGCAAAAAGGAACAAGAATGTTTGTAAATAAACTAGGAGAGTCAATATTTTAGACTCCACCGTAACAGGCTAGCAATAAACTGAGATTTCTGTAACGTTAATTCTGGTCCAAGCAGTAATGGTACACATATGCATGCTGAGAACAATTAAATTATACCAAAATACTTTGTGCGGGGACAAGTCATTCTTACCATTCTATGGCACTGCGTAAAGAGTAGGTAACACCATAATATAACTGCTTCCTAAAAAACCCGATCACACATTGATCAGTTTATCATCGTGCTGGTTCGTACCATCAAGTTCCCAAAGAAGCAGCATAGTTTTCAGCAGACATTGATTTCTGGGTCTGCATCTTCCTACAATAACATTTCACTTGAGAAATGAAAATGCTTCTGAAAACTGGCAGCGGGGTGACACACCAGCTTCCCGGGAAGGGCACATGAGAAGGCATCTACTGCTGTCAGCATCCATTCCGTCTACCAGCCTGTAGAGCATGGGAAACTTTTCTGCATTACTAATGAACAACAACAACTTCTGAAAGATGGGAAATCAGTTTGATAAGGAGCCACCCAAGCCCTTGCAGAGCAGGATAGAGGCACCCAGGAATGCATAAACAGGACCGCTGAGTTGGCAGGGTGAAGCAGGAGGGCTGTCAGAGGAACATTGTCTCCCAGTAGCAGACTTTGATTTCCAAAAAGCTGCTCGGGGAGCAACTTTCCTGGGCCCTGAATGCTACAACATCATCAGGACACTGATTTCACACTCGGCTTCTGGCCTTCTCCACACAGCCCTGCTCACATCCCCACAGAGGCAGTAGGTCTGGCAAGAGCCAGGAAGGTACAGAGAGCTTCAGACCTCCCTAATTAACTCCTTAGTCATCACAGCCCTTGATCTTTCTAGTATGGCCTGTCTTCCTTGTACTAATCCACGAAATCAAGGGAAGTGCTGACAAAAGTGTAATTACTTGGGTTGTCGTCTCACGGTAGGGAGCATTTGGTGGCAATACTGCCCGAAGGTGTTCTTGTTCCCCTTGCCTGCCCACCGCATGCTCTGGGGGGAGAACAACTCCTGCCTGAGGAGATGTCCCAGCTTTAAAAAAAAGCCAAAACTGCATAAAACAGACACCACACCTAAGAGAGAACCTGGTGCATGCGAGAGACTGGGAATGAACAGGGATTTCAGGGCAGAGACCCAGGAGCAGTGTTTGGATTGTTACCAGATACTGGGTAGCCTCATACACACGAATGTTCGGGGAGGATCTCGCTGTGTTTTGTGCACCAGGAGATAGCTAGCATGGCTAGCAATAAAACAGCTATTGGTTGTGATAATATTTCCATTAGGCAAGATGTATTTATGTCTGGGTTCAGCGAGTGACCGAGTGCCTGTGATAACTTTATGCCTAAAGAGTTATCTGTACTCCTTCCTTTTTATTCTGCGCTTTCAAGCCTGATTGGTATTTTCGTCTGTGAGGTTAGAGCCAAACTTGCTGTTCTTTCTTTCTAATGCCATTAGAGCACTGACATTTTGGCTTTGTGTGATACTTTATTTAATGAAAATGGAAAATAAGGGGGTTTATTTCTACAAAGACTATCAGGAGCCAAAAGCCGGTATTACCAAGCTTTAGGAACAGTTGCTTTCAGGAAAATTATTCTCCAAATGGAGGCTGAGGGCACTGACCATGGTAAACTGAACTGTAATTTCATTACTTTGACTGGGCTAAGCTGCCTAAGCTTATTGCTACCTTCAGCAACAGAGCACATTGTCTTGCAGTACTTCGGTTCTGCAGAGGGATGTGAAATGCTACAATTTTCTCAAGTGCCATAAAAAAGTGGCCAATAGGTCATTAACTGATCACCCCACAGTTTAAACAGACCACATGCTACTGAGATCCTGAAAACACCCTGGCTAGCACTTAGGGCAGCGCTGCCGTTAGGCCAGCTCTTGCAGAATTACCATGTATGTAGGAAATCTGTTTGGTTCCCACATGCGTTTGGTTTTCAGACTTACAGGCTCCACGGGAGGGTGGGGGGAAAAACCAACAATCAAACCATCATTCCCTTGAGCTCTATGCTGCATTATTCTACTGTATGCAATCCTTTTTTGTTTAAGAGGCTATATATACCGGTGCAGCCTTTCTCGTCCTTGTTGGTGCTTTGAAAGCAAGAGGATAAGATGAATAGCAATCTTGCACGGTGGGTATGTATACCTGTCTGTATACATTTATATGCAACTTTCATGTCTGTGAATTGTGCTGGACAGATAATCCTGAAAACCTGACAGCCTCTCCTTCAAAGCAGTACCGTGAGAAGCAATTACATGCACCTTGAATACCAGCCGGACAAGCTTCCCACACCATAAAACACAGTATTTCATTTTGAACCTGGAGGAGAGAGTCACATCCTGCCATCTTTACTCCGTCTTCAAACCAGATTACCTATACTGTGCTCCAGGAAGAAAAACACACTGCTTATCTATTTCACTAGCTGCAGGAAACCGTGGCTGAAATCGCTGACCTCTGTGATACAAACAGTGAGACTGATTGGAGTCTTTAATCCTTAAAATCTACGAGCAGAAAGAGGGAAGTGAGCAGCGCACCGCGCTGTGAGCTGTTCTGTTATCTGTGGCACAAGCCCTAGTGCATAAGGCTCTGCGATTCTGCCTCATAAAATCCAGCATTTGTAATGGGTGTCGGTATGGGGTGTAACTAAACCAGCATGGAGAGTGGTTTAACAACATGTATAAACAAGACCAGGCAATGCAAATCACAGTTCCTGCAACTCCTTTTGAGCTCTTCTTAGAACAGGGAGGAGCGATATACAATAAAGGGTGAAATATCACGTCGGTTTTCCCCTTCTCTAGCTTTTACATCTCGTTAATTAATTCATACTGTGAATTAGTTCTGGTTGGTGGATACATTTAGGTGTTTTGTAAGTCTGAGAGCATGGCCTACCTCCATTCAGATTACGAAACAAGCACAACAAACATGCCTATTGACTGAGTATCTGTACTGCGTTCTGTCATTTGAGAAATCTGGCCCCATCAAGGTCAAGTGATGTCTGAGGACAGGAGCAAGGTGGATGTACAGAGGCCCATACGTTGCAGAAGTGCTGTCAGGGGACAGGAGGAATGGCTGGGTTATCCTGTCTGTCTGCCACTGCATACCTTGATGACAGCAATGTATTTATTTTTTTGTTTTGTTTTTAAAATCAAAGAATATACCTGAGCTCAAGCAGATTCAAATTATTATTAATCTGCGCTCCAAAACTACCTTTAAGTCTTCATGCACTACTTGCTGTGAGTCAGTTGCCTGCACAGACTGCAGAGCGCAGGAAAAAGCTCTTGTATGACTTCTTAATTTAATTTCCTTGGTCTGAAACATCAAAGGGGGTGTTCATTATGGGGACAAAAATACTGCTCTGGTTTCTCAAGGTTTTAATACATGTTTTTAAATCACTATTTGTCTTTTTCCCAAAGTAGATTTCGAACTAGCCATTAGAAGACCAATCTCTGCTGAAGTCCCTGCTACACCTGTTTGTCACATGGCAGCTGGAAACTGGCTGAGAATGATCAGTAAAGCCCAGAAAATGACAGAGGAGCAATTGGCAAAATTAAGGAAAAAACTGCAAACCTTTTAACTAATTGCACTGTCCTGTGTTGTTTCCTCCAGTGCGAAACCTTGGTGAAGGCGGCTGAGATTTTCACAAATCCTGCTGAGAAGGGATGTGTCACCCGGGAGGGACAGGTTGTCCAACACATCTGTAATTTTTGCCAGAGATTAAGCAATCTGAGACTTTATTCCTTAGTATCAGGTCAGGATTTTGCTCAGTTTGCTCTGGTGCAGAGCTGAGCTAGAAGCACACTGCTGATGCCGTGGGAAAAGCAGAGAGGGACAGTGATGCCCTCAAACCCTGGGACACAGGGAGAGGGATGACAACACCGGGGGGTTTCCCTCACACCCGCAAGGCTCAGCACTGCAGGGCAGGTTGTCTTGCACTGCCCCCTGATCAAATTCGGTTGCTGCTTAGAGAACTGGGAGCAGATGAGACCATCCTACAGAAATTGTTGGCCAGGCTAATACACAAAGACAGTGAAGAAGAAGGTCTTTCCCTTCCAAAGAGATCAGCAAATGCCACTACAAGGCCCAGAAAGGGGCCTTGTACAATGCTGCTACTATTTGCCTTCTCCATTTAGTTGAAAACAGTATCATTGAGCAAGACTCAATAAGGACAAAAGAGAAAAAAACTTACTCCCAACCAATACATGGTATTAATAGGCTTAAAATCCCACAGAACAGCAGATGGTTCTCCCATTTCTTTTGGTGTTAAATAATCAAATCACAAAAAACTTTAATGAAAACATGGGAGAAGTGAGTATTAAGCCACCGGTCCATTGCATTGAGGTTGGAGATAACGAGGCTTCTCCTCTTGGCCCATTGTATCACCAGGACTCTTTCCCTGAACACCTATAACTGGTAATTTACTGCATAAATGATCAATCCAAGCCTGATGCTTGGATCTAAGATTTAGACTTTGGAAGACCTATCACTAAATATTTATGAAGGTACCTGTTATTCTTGAAGAAACAGCAGGCACCTTAACATGTTTGGATCTGGGACTTGGCCTAATTTTTCCTTTGCTTCACACAGAGAATCATGAGTGGCTCTTCAGATGCTGTTTGTTTTTTCATCGTTTCATACTACCTAATAATTTCCTACTACCAGACTTCCTTGGCTGTCATGCATAAAATGATTTCCAAGTGACTAACTCACAGACAAAACAAATGAGATTGGGCTCTGGACCAGGTAAGGGAGCGCCAGCCAGGGAGCCCAGCACTGCGAGTGTCTTGACTCAGAACGATGAGATTTAGTGTGGGTAGAAGTCAGGAAGATCTGTGCAAAGTGTGACAGTGACTGGAAGGGACTGATATGATATGGATCCCTAAAATTGTTTAAGACTGTCTTTGACGGAGCTACTTGTCCAGCTGTCATGTCAAAGGAAAAGTGGGCATGGAATACAGTAAATACCATTTTCTTATCCTTTGTTGTAGCGTCATGTACATTTTTTCAATAAAGGAGTGTATGCAATAGAAATAGACTGAATAAATGATGCAAGCAGACTACCCGTGATTCTACAAAGCATTGCTGTAAAATGCCTGCCCCTAGGCATATCACCCAGCAAATCCCAGAGACGCGTTAACTCCAGGCCTGTCCTAACACTGAAGGCAGATATAGCAACCAGAAACAACAGGCCTCAAAAGCAGCTTCAAAACCCTAGGAAGTCTAGGAGTGATTTTTCTTTATTGCTCCTAATTGCAGAATATTCCTTGCCCTTCTCTTTCTCTCAGTGCAAAAACGCATTTTATATGTGAGAAACATATAAATAACAGGCCCAACTGAGTAATTACATTTTTCTAATGTTTTTCTATGATCTTTTCTATACCTCTTTGTTGGTTGCTTTTTTGGTGGTTTTTTTTTTTTTTTTTTTTCTCCTTGTCTATTACTGTTTCTTGTCTAAGTAAAGATGCTTGCTTTCTGCTAGACTTTTCTTTCTCTACCTGTTTTCATTCCTAAAACCAAAACAAACAACAGCGATTGTCAGCTGATAATGCCCTTCTTGATTCCTTTGTTGACATTTTCCTTAGCCTTTTTCTTCTCTCTGTTTTCCTAAAATAATAAGAAATTTAAAACAAATCAAACAAAAAGAAAGAGTAAATATTATGTCACTCCTCCTTCTGGGTGAGCCCTGAGGTTGCTATAGCTAAGAGCACCTGACTGAGTTTAAAAGAACCAGGGTGCCTCCGCAATGAGGTCGAAGGCAATGGTTCCACTTTTGCCCAGCAACCAAGCCCAAAGGTGCAGGAGAGCTCTCCCACGCCAGCGACAACAACACCGCACACTTCTGCGGTGCGCCAGGTAACCATGCTGGTCCCCCTGGAAACCAACCCAATTTTTCAGCCAAGGAGGTTGGCAGCCGCATCAGTTCCTTGAGCTGAGCTGCTGTCGGGCCTGCGAGAGGTGTCGGAGAAAGCTGCAGCGGGAAGAGAGAGAACCGGGTGTTTGGGCAACAGACCACCTCAATGTCACATGGAAGGGGTGGAGAATGTTAAACCGAAATCAGAGTAATGGATTTTACCCAGCAGGTTTGCCAGCCTCGGCACATTAGTTACCATGGCCCAGAGGGTGGACGGCAACGTGCTGCGTGACCATACCCTGCGTCTTCCGTGTAATTTGCCACGTAGTTGTGTCACACTGTCATGAAATCATGAAAATGTGAGTGACCAACAGACTTTCACTTTTATTATTTGCTGTCTACCACGTTGGATTACCCATCAGACTACCAAGAAGTTCTGACACCTCCTTTCTCACCCTAGAAATGTTTGATTTTGAAGTGTTACCAACTCAGAACCAAAAAGTCGATATAGAAATTGTTCCCAAAAAAATGGTTAATCAAATTGCTTCATTTGTAAGTGAGGATTTTTTTCTTTTTGGTGTTAATTAACACAAAGAAAAGTTTCAAAATAAATGTCCTTCATGATAAAAACTTTTGGCTAAGAGTGTCTTGACAATTTTTAAGCACAAAATAAATATTTAATCCCAATAACTGAAACTGTTTCCTTGTAAATGTTTTTGATGTTGTTCTGATTTCCAGGATTATATAAAAAAATCCCAACTTGTTCTATAATAAAACATTTGCTTCCTCTTCTTCCGTGATTTTTTTTTTTTTTTTGCCATTTCTCTGTATGATCTGGAGGTTCTGCAGAAGCATGAATAAAGAACTTCTAAGTGGAGTGATATTTTAGACAGCTAGAAGATGTCTTTGCAGTTAGTCAGACCGCTCAGCACACACTAAATGCAGTAACTGTAAGTCTTTGCATTTCTTGTCTTTCCAGGGGGACAGACAGTTACAGATGTGAATTTTGATATTGTGCACTTCTACTCACTTAGATTGCTATGCAAGGCATAGAAAAGCTATAAAATGTTCCAAATTTCTGCATGCTTAAAGTGATCCTTTATGTCTTTATAAATCTCTTGTCAACAACTATCCTCGGTCCCTTCCACCCTACCTTTTATTTGCCTTTTTGTTATTCTCTGGAACAGACCTGTGTTCCCAAGGGGGTTTTGTTAGTTGCAAATTGCTCATATCAGCTTAGAAAATCCCATCCTTTCCTGTACTGTGTGTCCTTTTATTTAATTTATAATAGTGAGGCAATTGGATCCTCTGCTTTTGTTCTCCATATGAAATAACAGAAACCTAATCGGAACAACCGGTGGAAAGGAAAGCCTTACTGTAGGGCGGGAAAGAAATGCCCCTGTAACATTGCAGTGGGGAATCATGACCCGGTTTAGCTTCAGCAAAGGGGTTGTTATTAGGGCAACTTAGTTCAAGCAGCAAGTTGCATCAGGTTTTTGCATTCTTTTGGAGTGAGAAGGACAAGGGATGCCAGCATTAAAAAAAAAAAAAAAGAAAGAAATGGAAAAAAAGAAGAGGGCACGCCAGGAGAGGAGTCTCCTTTCACCTTTTATTCACGGTATATTTCCATTCCTGACTTCTCATTTTGCAGGTTCCTGGTTGTCTGAGGGTTGACAGTAATTAATTGGCTTGTGCATTAGTTGAGGCAGATTAGTTGAGGCAGTACGAGAACAGCAGCAACCACGAGATATGTTTTTTAAAGTTAATATTCTTTCCTTATCAAGGACCAAACTTGGAGTATACAGGTTTTAGCTGAAGTTACAGGCATTGGTACAAGTCAAAGAATCTCACCAGTCTTGTGATCCTCTCCGAGTAAACTGACACGTGTGGAAAGAAATTGGATTAAGACACTACACTGAATGATAAAAAGGCAAACTCTTCACTCACTACATAGAGGAGGCAGGTCTGTGGCTATTAACTTTCGCAATTAAGTTTGTCACCAGACAAATCTCTTATAATTCCATTTCTTAATTTGCAGTTGTGTAGCATGGTATGAAGTTATTAGTCTATAAATATGATTGTGGAAAATACTAAAAAGTTGTAAGGTACAGTAGTAGTGCAGGCAGTAAAAACGTCGGGCTCATACAGGAAGGCTGTAAGCTTAATATAAACTTTATAAATGTCTTGACCCATTACTGTCAAACCCTACATTTGCTTTTCCTGCGTTAAGTACAGAACAGCCTTGGTACCTCTCTGGTTTCCCGCACATCACTAATTTGATATTGACTTGTGTGAAAAACATGTAATCAAAAATAATTCCTGTGATTGGTGATGGCTCCATTTAAAATTTTTTGTTAACTTTGATCTTTTTGGAAATGTAATTACCTTTTAAAAAGGGATGAAAAACAATATACTGAGTTTTAGTTTCTTCATTATTCTTCATGTACTACATTATTAATGCTGCCTCATTGACCTTGTCCCTTGAGGCAGGCACTGCTGACACCTTTTTTATTATTTTTCTCATTAATAAACATGTTGTGCCTCCTCCACTAGTGCACACACTTCGTCCACTCTGTAGAGTGGATAAAGTGTCTTTTATCACTCATTTATCATTCACTGACTGTTGATCCTACGTCTTCCCATGCCAGCTTCCTATGAAAAGACCACTTGAGTGGTTAGATTCTTTATTTTGTACTCATGCATGTAACTCAGCTGTTTGATTAAGAATTACAGGCTCCAAGTTTGGACACTGAGAAGTGAAAACTGTTAAGACAAAATATTTGAGTTTTGGTGTTTTGTCTAGGGGCAAAGCATGTCAGTAAGGTAATTTGCCAGTGAGTTCTCATGGTAAAATATGAATGCTTACACAGAACCAAAATGAGAGCAATTCCTGCCACTTTTGCCATCCTTTCCTAAATTCACCCTGTCCCCTAATGCTTTAGCAACAGGCTTTGCAATGAAGTTTAACAGGGACTGGAGAACAGATAACTCTTTTGTACATTAGTTAGACACTAACCTACAGTGTAGTTCCTCTAAATCTGTTATTCCAGATTAGGAAGTAAAAGGAATGGAAAATATTCTCTGTGGCCTTTACGAGGTTCCTGGCCCCTAGATCCATCAAAAGACGAGAAAGAGAACCTCCTCTCCCATGTTATCCAGCCGGGCACTTCCTCTCCACTACATAATCTAAATGAAGATGTCTGTGCAGCGCCTACTTAGCTCCTGCTCCTTCTGTCCTGGACTTAACAAACAGACACATGGTAAATTGTCCCTGCCCATGGCAGCGGGGTTGGAACTAGATGGGCTTTAAGGTCCCTTCCAACCCAAACCATTCTATGGTTCTAAATACAGGGACAGTTTTAAAGTCTTGGAGTGTATCCTCTACATAATTGCCATGTTTATCCATAATGATACAGGAAGTGTTCAGACCACAAAACAAACCCCACGGGGTTAGGAGATAACGCCCCTTGACTATTATAATTTAGTTCCCTTGCCTCTGTAATCGCAAAAGTGAAAGCAGTGCATTTTCTCTGCCTGATGGGGAAGATACAGAAGTAAAAGTTCAAGGTTTCATCTGCCTGTGGTTCTGCCACTGACTTACTGTATGACCTTGCACAAATCACTTTGAGCTGTTGTGTATCATGTTAGGATAAAGAGTTGATGGTATTTTCCTACGCTGCAAACAATTCCAGGTCTGTGTCAGTTTTAGTAGTTTAATAATGTTAATCAACACGAATTTACTGGACAGTACTTATAAAAGCCTTTCATGTGTTTACTTTTCTATATTAAGTTTTCCAAACCTGTTTTTATTGTCATGACCTTGAAGTGCATTTTAAAATCTGTATTTTTGTCATGCTATTTTGCCAAGATCATTAGTTGAAAAGGTTGGTGGTTTTTTTTCTTTTTTTCAGGAATGCATGCTGTTTTCCTGTAGCACTGATTGTTATCAAAGATGATCTAAAAAATCATGCCATCATAGCAATATAGCAATAAAACTGTATAGCTTGAATCTTTGACTTTGTTTAGAATTGTTCACACAGGCTCATTCATTCAACCCGACTATTTATTCTTTTATCCTCTTATCCATTCATTCTCTCACGTACTCTGCTACTGAACTATTCATTGCATTATATGTCGGTCTGCAAACGTCCAGGCACGTTCGCTGCCCTTTTCAATGACGTTCTAAACACCTACCACCTGTTCACTCACTCACTCTTGGACTGATCTGCCCTCAGCCTCAGGCCTGGCTTCTGGGCCAGTTTTGGTCTTCCCCTCGTGCCCTGCTCTCCTCTGGTATCTTCTACCCCACAGCTTATTTCTTCATGGGTTTAATTAAGGATTTCAGGTTTAAGAGCACAGTCAGTTGTTACAGCTTTCTTTAACTTTTTCTTACTTAATTGCTTCTATTTATTTTCCTGGCACAGATTTGATACAGCTTCACTAGGCTTAAAATACCCATGTCTATATTCATCCCTCAACATGATTTCTGAACTAGGTATATTATGACGGAGGCAGTCTTCACATATTATTGCTCTTCAGCATGCATTATGTGTACTTTCGAACATGATGCTTTATTATGCTTATAATGGAGTTTCTTAAAGGTGTGTTTCATGCACATCTATGGCATATCCATCATGGAGTGGCTGTGAACAGGTATTAATACTTGTTCATTATATGATCTCACTGCTGCAGCATGTAGTATTTGAAAGACGATAATCGTTCTTAGCAAAACAAATCCAGTTATAATTACTGCAAGGACTAGTGTCTTTAGCCCAAACCACTAGTTCACGTACAATCCCAAATTTGTGTCCGTCATGCCTCAGAGGCCATTTGTTTTTAAGTCCTGTGACAGATGCTACTTACAATGGAACTGATAGGAATTTTCAGTGGTGCAATTTATGCTACTTACTGTATGTTCCCAACGCTGTTATTATTAGGGCATTTCCTCGTTCTCAACAAATCCCTGTTGGTAACAGATTTTACTGGAAAGAAGATCCTGAATGTGACTGAGAATCTGGTATCTGACAAGGTCCAAACGTTGATTCCTGGTTTTACCTCTGACCTTTCAGTCTGCAGTACTCTGCAGGTTTTACTGAGAATGGAGATTGAAAACTACGCTATACAAATGAACAATATAATTCTTAAAGGTCATGAAACCTAACCTGGATAGAGACAGCAGAAGTAATGGAAGTTTTGTCTTGGCGCTAGCCTTTACTCCGGTTCCTCTGTGCCACCTTGGGTTTTTGGAAGCTTGGCCGGATTGTAGGCTCCATGGGAAACCTGACAAACCTCCTGTGATTTTCCTACTCTCTGCTAAGAACAGCCCTAGCCTAGAATTCGTACAATGCAAAAGAGAGTGAAAAAGCACCTTTGTTTCTTCTCTTGGAATATAATTTCAGCTGTATCCCTCAGGAGACGCTGAAAGTCTTGTCTACGCTAGGAAGGGTTCGCTGGTGCATTAATAGCAGCAGCTAGTCCCAGAGGAGATGCAGATTATTCTTCTCCTGGTATAAATTACAGCAATTCCCCAAATAAAACACAGTAAGGATTTTTATCCTGCTACTGTATTTGCACTAGGGATTTTTCAGCATGGGTTCAGCTTTTGATCCTTTTTCATGCTCCTGGCAGGAGTGGCTGTCCTCCTTCCTGGCAGACCCTGGGTCCTCAGCTCCTTCTGCCCCCCAGCGCTGTTGTCTCCCAGAGGTGGGTGTGACTGCTTTCTTGTCCATGCCTCAGATCCAAAGTTTTGGTGGTGTGTGACCCTGTTTGGTGTTAATGGTGCGATGGACGCTGGTGGCCCAACGTTAAGCCAGCCTAAGTCAAATCATCATTTTGAAACTGCAATGAGAGGAAGTGGATTTCCCAGCATTTTTCACACAACAACAAACTGTTCACTGGCTGTGCTAATATCCTCCTTCAAACTCTACAGTTTCAAATACCCCGAAATATCAGGGTGTTCAGGTCTTGCCTTGCATGTAAACTTTCTTCATCTGAGGTTGTCATCATAAGTATGTTTTAAGAGGGTCTGTTTTTTCAATAATTTCATTTTGACAGTATTTGTCAGCTACAGCTAATGTGAATTACAGATAATAGAAATTGACTGTCATGTTATCGTAACAATACATACGCATTGTGTAACGCTGGAATTACAAGGTCAGCCAGTAAAACGCATGCCAACATCCGTTAAACTAAGTACTTTGTTCAGTCTTGTTCAAACGACGCCTGTTAACCGGGCTATAGCAATCACATGACATTGGATATCACCTGTTCCACAGCAATAAAAAACCCCCAAACACTCAGCCATGTGCTGGCTCATGTCATTCATCAGAGCAGTCACCACAGCCGTGCGTGGACGTGACGGTAATCAATAACTCATCAGTGACTCAGCATCCTGGGTGAGATTTGTGCAGTCACTGACCTATTTTCTTTTTTATGCCAGGCTGCTCCTCCTTTAGCAGTCACCTACACAGGCCTAGGCTTTAAGGTACGGTAATTCCAGCAGCGTTTCCTTTCAGTATAAATGATTCATAATTCCGCGGTGCCCAGAGGCTGCATCCTGGATGCGGTTTGTGCTGTGGTCTGCTCTGAGCATCCTGCCCGAGACAGCCGGAGCAGGGGAAGGAAGGGGGACAAGCAGCACCGGGTGCAATGGGGCGAGGCGACTGTTGCACGGCCTGGTTAAGCAGCGGGGGCACCTCATCTGATTTCGGCAGAGGTGCCTCCGTACCGTTTCAGTCACACAGCCCTGGGTCGCTAGGGAGGAGCCCTAGTGCAGGTACCGTTGCTGCGACCGTGTAGCCATTGTCGAGGCGCCGTCCCCCCTGGTCTCTCCGGCCGGACCCTGCAGGAATGCTGCCGTTAGCGGGCGAGGCGGGGAGGCAAAAAAATAAGAGTTTATTGAAAAGAGGGCGGAGCAGCCCCCCCCCTCCCCCCGGCCGAGCACCGGAGAGCGAGGGCCGGGTCCGCCCCCCGGCTGCATCCCCGCTGCGGGCGGGCACGGCGGCCCTGCACGCCCGCCCCCCGCCGGCCGCCATACTGCGGGGCAACCCAAACTTGTTACACACGGGCAGCAACTCCTCCTCCTCCTCCCGCCGCCGCCGCCCTGCCCCCACCGGCGCAGGGAAGAGGGGCTGCGCCGGCCCGGCCTGCCGCGGGGAAGGCGCCGAGGCGGGCGGGGGCCGGGGCGAGGGCAGCGCCGGCAGCCCCCCCCCAGCAGGTAGGAGCGCCTGGCGGGCAGGGCTGCGCGCCGCCCGGGGTCGGGGGAAGGGGCGGTGGCGAGGGGAGGAGGGGGAGGTCGCGCTGGGGGGAGCGTGTGGCCGTGCCCGCCGCGCCTCCTCCTGCAGACGTGGGTGCGGGGGCTGCCGGGGCGGCGGGGCTCGGGTGTGCGCGGCGGCGTGGGCCGGGGCGGGCGGTGCCGTGGCACCTGCGGAGCGGGGCCTCCCGCCCGGCGGGGCAGAGCCCGGCTCCGGGGAAGGGGGCGCGGGCGGCGGCGAGGTGGGACCCGGCGCGGGCAGTCCCCGCCGGCGGCGCGGCCGGAGCGGGGCGGAGAGGAGGAGCCTACCACAGCGAATGAGCGAGGGCTGCCAGGTTTATAAATGTGCTTTTCCTCCCACCGCCCCCAAGCCCCGCTGGCTCCGGCGGCAGCTCCCTCCTTCCCTGCCTGCCTCCCCGCCCGCCCGAGGCGGCGGCGGCTCCCCCAGGTGCGTCCCCGGGGCGGCGGGTCAGCGCCCGGGACCCCGCTGCCGGTCCTGGCTGCACCTGCCGCGGCGGCGGGGCTGGGCGGGGGCCGGGGGGTGGTTGGACGCGGGTGCTGTAGGCGTTTGCGCCAAGCCGGGAAGCGGCCCCATCGTTCCCAGCCTTCGGGGGAGGCTGCTGTCTGCTGGGAACCGCGGTCCCTCGCTCAGCGGGTGCTGGGCGCTTGCTCTTGGGAAAGCGGCTGCCTCTGTTTTGAAGGGTTAGGATGCGCTGCTTTATTTAGACTGCCAGGAGAGTTTAAATCGGGTTCGCGCAGGGGTGCTGGGTTTGCAAGGGGGTGGGTAAAGCGACTTTAAGAGTTTCCCGGTCTGTTCCTATTTGCCCCCCGGCTAATTGTAAGGGGATGCCTGTACTGCTTGGTGGAGGTGTGGGCTGTTCGGCGGGGTTCTCTGCGGGTGGGAAACCACGCAGCATCGGTGTTCAGGGGAGAAGGAATGAGTGGATGAATACAGTGATTGTAACTTTATTGTTGTAGCTCGTTTCGATTATGTGACTGCCATTAGCAGGCAGGAGAAGAGGAGCTTGTTCCTGCCCTGGTGTGGGAGGGAACGTGATGGATCTGCAGGTTGCAAGGCTTTTTCACGTCTGCTGTTTGGTTTCATGCGGGAACACTTTCCTATCTCCTGCCTTTATTACCGCATACCTCTTGCAAGGGAATGCTTCAAGTGAAAAATGTGGAAAACCGCCTTTAAGTCTATGGCACCCAAGTATTTCTAGTAGGCTCTGACAGTCGATGTAAAGCCGGTTGGGGTGTTTGTTTTTTTTTTTTTTTTTTATAAAGATCCCTACAGTAATTAGCTGCAGGCCGTTGCCTGCTTTACGACCATCGGGCTCAGAAATCGGTACTGATCCCATATTGGATACCTGCGCGGAGGTTCTGTTAGAGGGCTGTTTAATCACTTCTGTCATTAGAAGGGTGCGAGCTGCTGCCGTTACGCAAGTGCACCTCGAGGCAGCCGCGACGGGTGTGCGGAGCCCAGCCGGGGTGGGGGTATCGCTTACAAACCGGGCTGGAGAGGGGCTTTCTCAGGGAGAGAGCACCGAGACGCAAGTCGTGCGGGGCGGGCACGGGGTACCGTGCTCCACGCCGAGCAGGGCAGGAGAAAGGGAAAGCAGACGGAGAGGGAATAGGTTTCCAAGTGTATGTTCGTCAAGGGAAAGAAGGAAAATGTGTAAATGTGGAGCTGGATTGACAGGTGAAGGCTGTGGCTACTGGGATTTCTTGGCCTAGGGAGGAAATAATTCATCCCCCACCCTCCCGAATTACTGGCTGTACGCTTTGTGATGGTCGGGGATTGCTGCAGTCTGCTGACAAAAGCTGCTTGCATTCATACCTACCAAAATAGGTCTGTAGCTGTTTCAGTTTGGGTCCTTTTTTTTTTTTTAAAAAAAAAAAGAAGAAACCAAAGGCCATTGTAGCTGGTGGGGAGGGCGGTAGCTCCTGCCACAGCGCATAGAGTGTTTGATGTGAGTGGATTTATTTCAGAAATGTAAGACTGATTCATGGACACTTCTGGACGCTGTAAGCAGAGGTGTGTCTGGAGACTGTTTAATGCGCTGTCTTGCCTTCTCTTTGCTGGTGTTATGATTCAGCCCTCTCTCCGCCCCCCCCCCCCCCCCCCCCCCTAAACAGCTTTTACATTAGACACTTGATAACCTCTTGCTAACCTGCTGCATGGATGCAGCTGTGCCCCATCGAAAGCGTGTGGCTTTGTACATTTAGAAGCCCTACAGGAAGGGGGGATGATGGGGATGCCGTGGTGCTTCCCTCACTGGCCTGCCTCCGGAGCTTTGGAGTTACCCACTTGGAGCAGGATCTTACTGGGAGGAGCTGGAGACCTCTCCAGAGGACCTGTGGTCTGCCCAGGGCCACTTGGTTGGAGTTGGCGACTGTACTCTGCTCATGTGCTTTCCCAGCCATCTTGGGTGCACGCGTGAATGTACATTTTGGTGTTAAAATACGTTGTCTTAGGTGTTCTGTTGCAGTGGAGTTAAGTGGACGTCACTTTCAGTCATGCCAAAATTAATTCTTGATCAGGGACGACAGCGTTCAATCTAATACTTGCATATGCCACTTGTTTTGCCAAAGGTGTTGGATGAGTTGGTAGGTGGTTGTGTCTCGCTGTGATTTGAAGGATGTCCTTCCCAAGTGGGACTCTTACTTAAATCGATGGAAATAACTATGATAGAAATGCTCTGAGATTTTGTTATCGCTGAACTCCTCAAATGTTTTGTTTTAGTTTTTGTTCTCTCCAGGAAAGATGTAATCTCAAGCCACAGTTGTTACAATAAGGATTTTGTAAATCTTAAGAAAACAAAGTATTTCGCTTGGATATTCAGGGATGAGGTTATTTATCCCCGTTTTTGCTGTGCAAGTGTAACTTGAGTAGTGATAGGGAAGGAAAGATGCAATTGCCAAGGTTGACTAACGTTTCTTGTAAGCCTTCAGTGCTTCCAAGTGTTGGACTTTGTGAATATTCATATCATTCTATGATTTAAATGAGTTGAAAAGTAGTTTCCAAAGGTGCATGACCATGAAAGTGTTATTCATGAATGTACACTGATCTGCTACTTCCCACTAAACTGAGGTTTAATTACTTGCAGATGTGACTGAGAGAATTTTTCTCAATGTTTCACTTTTAGAAAAATGCAAGAAACAGTAATATATTCCACGTAGCATTTGACGAAAAGGGTGGAGACCTAAAGGTGGCAACAAAAAGAAGCAAAGCAGGTCATAAACTTCCCTGAGTTATCCTTCAAAGGTTCCTCTTTTTATACCTGTATATAAATGACCATGTTGCAAGTTTAAAATGAGAATTCAGAATTTCATTATTGTGGTAATATTCAACAGTTTTGAGGTGCTTTTTGTTGTGCCTTACACTCAGCTGCTCTATGCCATGTTCAGTTAGCTGAAGAAAGGTGTGCCCAGCTTGGAGGTTTGTATAATAAACAAGGGGCTGGGAAGTGCTTTTGATTGCTTCATTTGACTTTCCCTGTAGCTTCGCCCTCCTCCTCCCGTCTAACTGGTCGTTTCTCTGACGACAAAGCAGCGTTCTTTAAGGCTGCCTTCATCCAGCTTTGCTTAGTCCTGGGTATCTAGATGGAAGTGTATCGAAAAGAAGGAAGGCCCTGCTTATTTTATTGGGGTCTGGAGTTTCGGGAAGGTGAAATGGCTGGGGAGCTGCCGCTCAGGGTAGCGCACAACTGGTGGTTTTCCAGGAGGAGCCTGTGGAGGCCGAAAGGATGCTGCTGCAGCTGCGGTTGGGAGAGCTAACTCACTGTGCGTTGATGTAGCTGTACAAGCTGTTTGAATTGTTTCCCTTCTGATATGTGGGCTTTGTCTTTTATTTCTTGGATGAGTTAATGAAAAAAAATGTCTTTCTGTTCCCACAAAGGTTCAGTTACAAAGCACCTCGTATTTCAGGCTAACATGGGCCATCATCTTGGATAGGGAAGTTGCAGGTCTTGCTCTCCAGAACTGGATTAACGAGGTCTTGAGTTTAATTGTGCTCTGGCCAGAAAGCTTTTATGTTCTGTCTTTTATCTACCTGTAAAGTTCCAGTAATGCAAAGGGCTGCTCAGCTCTCTGGAGGAACTGCTACAGCCTGCCTTAGCTGTGAGGGAGGTTAGTGCCTGTAGTAAGAAGGGTGTTGTTGCTCCACTTCCACTAACCTGAGGTGTCCAGGAGCTTCTCTGTCCACTCCTGCTCCCTTCCACATCAGGCTGTGCTGCAGCAAGCTTCTGGGTACGTGAACGTGTTTCTGAAAAATGTAACGAGTAAGTAAGAAAAAAGATATTTTTGGTACTGTTACTGCTTTTTTTTTTATGATGGGGTGGAGGAGGGTGGGGAAAAAAAAAAAGGCCTTTTTCAATGAGAGGGCATGCATGTTGTTCGTAGTACTGCAACTGTGAGATTTTTGACAAGTAAGTGTTTTAAAGTACCAACCAGCAGCCTTTACTCTAAGAGTATGTTCTTGCAGTGCCGGAGGGAAAACAAAACAGATGGCAAATTAATAAGAACTTGGGCTGTAGATGTAAGCAGATGAGGAACTTTTTTAAGGACAGTGAAGTCAGTTGAAGCCCATGTGTCAAGTTCAGAACAAATTTGTTGGTAATCTAGAAATACCCCTTTTCCTGTCTTTCCCTCCTCATCTACCTATTTCTTTTCCTCTGTGTCCACATACGGCAGTGAACTCGTAATCCACCAGGCATTTTCTGCTTTGATCCTCTTAAAAAATTAGTATTAGCCTATATATGAGGCAGGCCAAAGAGGATTGAACACTGTGCTGCAAAATTAGTACCTGTTGGCCTCGTTGCGAGGGCAGGCAGGTTCCCTCTCTCCGAAGAAGAGTGCTTCGGGTGCTGCGGTATGACCTGGGCCCGGGGGGAGGACAGGTGATGATGCGCTGCGAGGAGCTCGGTTGGTGTCTTCCTGCGCAGGGTTGCATGTGCGGGGCAGATGTGCAGGTGATGCAGCACTGGTAGGCAAGGGACTAGGTAGTGTATGGAATTGGCAGGCTTGGGAAATCATGACGTCCTTGGTGCATGTGATTACTCAACTGAGCTGGGAGGCAGAAGAGGATATGCAAAGCAGGGGAAAGTTTATGGAGTCAGGCGGTTCTGCTGGGAAAGCAGGCAGGAGAGTAGAAACTTTTGCAGACTTGGTTAGCTCTCTGCTGGTACGTGACAGAGCCCAACTGGAAGCTAAAGCAGGCCTGACGCAACTAGAGCGAGGTGAGGCTGGTGTTCCCCTGTCCATGTATATGGCCTGCCATGTCCAAACAGATCTGCATGCATTGCAAATAGCAGAGCGGGAGGAAAAGGGGGAAAAATGCATGAAATGTGATTATACCTCTGGCTTTGTTAAAGAGTAGCTTTCAAGGGCAGGCTTTCTGTTGCCTGTTTCTGCTGAGTTTTTTCCTCCTTCCCCCGGTATAAAGCAGACATTCTTCTTGCCCCAAATGATTGGGTTTTGTACATATATGCTCAGTTGTGCTTGATTTTTTTTTTTTTAATAAACAAGTGATGCTCTATGAACTTTGTCATTGTGTATACAAAGAGGTGCATAGAAAAGTGGAAGCTTTTTTTTATAAAGAATGTCTTTCTTCTCTTTTCCACTGAAAGAGATAATACATTATGGTTGATTGTTACTGGGAAAACAATGCAGGATGCAGGGAAGAAAGCTAGAGATGTGAAAGTTCTTGGATTTGTATTTGAATTATCTCTCCGTGTAAATTTGTTCCATTCTCCCCTGAATGCATCCACATAGACGTTTCTAAAAAAAGCCTGTGCACTATGAATTTATGTCTTAAATCAGATTGTTGAGGTTGTCCTTGGCTTTGCTTAGGTTTGTTGTAGTTAAACTCCCAAGCCTGAAATACTTAAGAAGGAGCTAGCTGGGTCTAGCATTGCTTAGTCCTGCTTACTGCTTAGCGGTAGTTAATCTCTGTAAAATGTATTATAGTACCTTCCCAGTTTGCAAGTTGTCTCTTCTGACACTGGGAAAGAATAAACCTGCTGTGCCTCGTGGTGTTTGGGACCGTCACATGCGCGTGGTTCGCTGGAGTTAGTGACTTTATTAAACACTTATACACGTTTATTAAATCACATTTAAGGAATACAATCCCAGTTGTGAATGCAAGCAGAACACTTGCCTGTTCAGTGAAACCAGATGAGACCCCTCTTGCTCACCCAAGGATGTCAGGAAGACCGAGTTTGCGGGAAGAGCCTACGGTGTTCATTAGACCAACTGATAAGGTTGGGGAAAGTGATGGGAATATAGACAGGCTTTTGGACAATCAATCTTTTCTCAACCTAATGTAATAAAATGTTTATCACCCTACTCGGTAAGCCCCATCTTGGATATTCTTGGTAGGCTCTGTAATTCCTGCCAGATGTTGCAGTGTGGCCGTGGAGATACTTCTGTGTGTAAATCTGTACTTAATTTGCGTATGGTAGGAATTGTCTGCAAAGCGTTTGGAAGCAGAGGAGTGTTCCATACACAGAAGTTAATAAGCAGGGCCCTGACCTTGCTGGCAGGTTTGTGTGGGTGGAGCGTAGCTGAGGTTGGGGATATGCCTGCAGCGTTTTACCTGTAGCACAGGGGCCCTGCATAACCATACTGTCCTGGCCTCTCAGAAGAACACCCCATACCAACAACGAAAAATAACCAAGCAAAAAAAAAAAAGCAGTAATAACAGGACAGTGATGCTTTAGTTTGCCATTTTAGAAGTCTCCTGGAGCAATGTTGTGCTTAAAGTTGTGGGGGTTCCCCCCCCCCCCCCCCTCCATGTCTGTTGTTTCTTTTAACTAAAAAGTTGGTAAAAGTGCCAGGGGCAAGAAATTACGCATTCCTGTTTCCACTCGGGAGCTGCATAATGACTAGAGATTTGCTAGAGATGCATATGTATGCGCACACAGATCCCTTCCTGCATTTATCTGTAGATGTGCCCTACCTGAAGGGTTCATTTGTCAGAAAATTAGTCGCCCATCAGGACTGTAGGTGTAAAGAAAATAAATAGCTTCAATACAACCAATATCCCCTTTCTCCCCCCAAGAACCCAAACCAAAAAAACCTCAACAAACCACCCCGAAAAGCCACTGAAACTTTCTCTTCTTGAAATCACCGAGATCATTAAAAATCTGCGGTTCCATGTTTAGATGCCTGGCCCTGTGGAAGTAAGTTTACTATTCAGTTAATCTGACTAGGTTTTTACTCCCTGACAGTGAACTTGATAAACTGCCTTGAAAAGTCACCCTGGTTATGCACTAGGTAAGTGAGACATATAATGGCCCTTTCATTTCACTTCTGCACAGGAATTAGTTGTGAGGGATTGTGTGATAAATATGTAAGACAGACCTTTTCAGAGGCTTAAGAGCTTTCCTCTCTGTGCAATTCTATCTCCCCAAAGAATTAAAAAAAAAAAACCAAACCATCCCAACCAACCCATATGTATACATTCACAGCATATTAATTGTTTAAAATATTTGAGTAGCTGTTTTCAGTGAGGGTGGATACTACTGAAATAGTTTTGTCTTCAAATATGTGAATAAATAATTCTGAGTGTATTTTGAATTTTGTATTTTATGTGCCTTAAGGGATTTATTGTTGCAATGTCAGAGGGTGTGTGACATAAATCTATTTCGTGCAAACACATGGCTGTGTAAATTAAATTTGTGTTGGTGTTTGCTCACAGAATTAAGATGGTGATAAGGACACATTCTCAAATGGTTGAATTTGCCTACTTGGAATTTATTGTGTGTATCTGGGTGGGTTTTTTGGTGTGGTGTGGTTTTGTGTTTTTTTTTTTTTTTTTAAACCTGCTTGTGTCTGCCCTGAAAGGGGCCTCCTATGTGCATAAATTGATTGTGCATCAAATGGTACATTCTGATATTCAGGAATTCCACTGAGGTTTTTAAGAACTTATTTTTCCTGCTTCAGTACTGACAGCCACCAGGGGAAAAAGTAACCATTATTCAGAGCCTGTCTTCTGTTCTCTAATTTAATTGTCGGCTTTTATGAGAGTTCAGTTCCTGTCGCTGCATGTCTGCCTCTGTTTTTCTTCATAGCTCTGCCTTCATCTTCTGGAATAGGATGCAGATTTATTACATGTCAATTGCTTTGGAAAAAGAAATTTCTCATATAGCTTATGAAATGATTCTTTTGATCAGGTGAAGCATCTGATGGCCTTTGCACTCTCTGGTTCCTGCTTAGTGTTGCCTGAGAAGGCTGCACACGCTGAGGACCAATTTGCGGCTGCACGGAGGATGGTGCTGAAATGGGTCTGGGAGCGTGTCCAGGGGAAGGGGCGAATGTGGCAGAAAATCCGTGGAGCAGGAGTAGTTAACGTTTGTCTGTGGAAGGTGGAGTCAGCTGTGCTAATTTCTATGCGATAAATGGGCTTTGGGAGTCAAAGGTGCTAATGTGACCCTGTCATACACGGCACTCGGTGGCGAATGGGGCTTTGAGGTTCCCACAGAGAGATCTTGGCCTGCGTATTTCCATGGCAACCGCCATCACTTACACGTTTATAACCTTTGATTAAGGTACAAAAAGGAGGGGAGAACCTTTTAAACGGTACAAATGTAAAGCTTTAACTAGATCTTTCGTTTTAATGATATCCCTTATTTACATTCCTTGGAGCAAGGAGGTTTTATGTGGAATGCAGCTGCCCTCCATTTGGCAGCCTTCGAGATGACATTTCGGGGCAAATGTAACGTTCTGGCGATAGCTCTCTGACTTCAGTCATAGCTGCGCTGACTTCACTTGCCAGTTTAGTTGCTATTTATTTACCTAAGTGTATTTTGTAGCAAAATTGTACTCGAAGTCTAAAATGCAAGGAGATTTATGTCTCTGATAAAAGGGTTTGAGGAGAAAACACCCTAAGTATCTGTTGACAAAAATTACTTTTAAAGAGGAGGAACATGAGTTATACCCTAGATTATAGTCTCCTAAGCAGTATAATGGCTGGTACACAAAAGCCTTGCGCTGGTGGGGTGAGCAGGCTGTTCCTGCAGACACTGAGGCTTGCAAACTGTGTGGAAGGGCATGCTTATGCTGGTGCATCTTCCCATGTCTCCCTCCTCGCCCCCAGCCGAGTGTTCCTGAATGCATTTTACTTCATGCCTTGAGGGCCAAGTAGCAGTGCTGGGAAAGAAATGCTCTCTGTTCAGGTCAAGTGTTCTCACCTCTGACGTTCAGGTGCAGCATGTGCTTTCTGGGAGTTTCTCGCTGCTGGAAAGCGATGGAATTTTGGAAGCAAGTTGACTAATTTTCTTTTATATTATTCCATTTTTTTAAATTTTTTTTTTTTATCTGCCACTATTTTTGAATCATCCTTGGGGAGATGGAGGAAATACTAAATTTGCTAATGGAATCCACGGGTATGCTTCCAAAAGCTGAGCTGTAATGTCAGGGCTAGCACAGTGGGAGCTCCAAAGAGGGATAAAATAAAGCTGTATTTCCTCTGTGCAGCTGAAATGTGGTTTTGTTTTAGACTGATCAGTACGGACTGTAGGTGAGGGCAGAAGTGGCTGGCCATGACTAGCTTGGCGAGAGAACATGACGAATGTAAAGGGCTGTTCTGCTAGGGCTACATGCTGGATTTCTCCAGCATTTCACCATCACTTTATTTCAGGAGGAAGGGATGTATAAATACTGCTAAGCCTAATAGCTGGTGATTGGTAGTTTAAATAGACAGGGCTGGCTACGGTTGCCAAAACAGGGAGTTTTACTGCTACAGATGTATTGTTCTATCTGAATTTCTAAGGCTGAGCACACTGTATGGTTATTAGTAGCCTCATGCGCTGCTTCTCCTAGGACTATAAAGGGCCCTTAGTGCTGCTCTTGTAAAAACCCTTAATGTTCTTCGAGAAAGTCTTTAGTACTGAGAGACCTGGTTAGTTACTGTCCAAAGTTCATAGTGACTATGCAAACGCGACCGGAGGGTTCACGATAATGGGATATTTATAAGAATGCCCTCCTTAAAAAAGATGTTCTGAAAAAAAAAAAAAGGATTATAAAAGAAAGAAAACTTGGAGGAAAAACGAAAAGTCATTGTGAAATACGTTTTTTCTTCATCTGGGAAGTCTGGATACTGATGCTGTTACTAATCCACACGATTTTGGTTTGGGATTGGTTTTTAGTAGCTGTTGTGATACAAGTAAGCACTTCTAGCTACCCTGTGAAAGAAGAGAAGTAACTGTTTCCTGCTTGGTATCTAAACAGGCTTTTGGACAGCAACAGCATAGAGGGGTCATCCTGATGCCAAGACTGTATGTCAAATGGACTTTTTGGCATAGTTACAGCATTTTCCACTGTTTCCATGAATCAGAAAGGTGGGGTTTGGGATTAGTCGGCTTTTTTTTTTTTCTTAATAGTCAGAGGATGAGGCGTTGTTTTGGCAACTTCTGTTTTTAAGCAGTTCAGCCTTAAAATGCAGTTGTTTAAGCAACTACTGGATCAAGCTGCCTTACCACCTGAGGGCAAGCCATGATGCGAGCCTATCTAGCTACACCTGTGTAGAGGGTGGCCATTTGTCTCCTGATGGAAGGATGCCCCCAGTGAAACACCATAGTCACCTTCCCACTTGCTAAGGTGGTTTTGTTCCAGTGGTTCCTGAAGGAAAGCCGTGAGGGTTTCATCAGCTCCCATGATGGGGCGGGAGAGCACTCCCTTACCTGTTGTACAGGGCAGAGAGGGGGTGGGGTCAGTGCTTGCAGAAGGAAAACCTCATTTGTTAGGTCCTTCAGTTTCATTTACAACTAAGATTTTTTTTAACAGCTATTTTAGGGTCCTGAAAACTGGTTGTGGATCTTCCTGAAGGTTTATGTCCTGTTTCATCACTGAGAGGATAACATCAAGCAAAGTCCAGATAAATAATATTATTTTAAACTTCCTAAAAGAAGACAGAGATGCATAAAGATGGGGAACAGAGTTGTCAGACATTAGGGATCTTGAAAGCACAGGTTGAAGTCTAAAGATGGGTACGTAAAGCGCAGGACAGACCCCGATACGAACACGTGTTCCTCGTTGGAAAGGTGCTGCAGTGGCTCCGAACTTGGGCGTTCAGACGTCCGGGGGGTTGTGGTGATCAGTTCATCCAGATACTGAAGTGTGTGTGTGGTTAAAGCTCAGCTGGGGTAGATGTGTACATAGGAGATAATATTGTAGCCTTTGTTCAGAATTTGTGTGGTTTTATGCTGGCTTCTGAAAAACGTTTCAATGTTCTCACCAAAAAGAGCAGTGTGGGTTTTTAATGTAGTGCTTTCATTACAGCCAGTAGCACCGCGAAACTGTTTGTTTAGTTGTCCTTGTAGGGCTGTGATTGCTGCAGTGACTTCAAAAGTTCTTCAGATGTGATCAGATGACTTCAGCAGGCTTTTCTGAGACCCTTCCCGCAGTGCTGAAAATCCTTTGTGATTACATGAGTTCAAGATGTTCAAGCCTTGAGTCTTAGTACTTTATACACTTTAAAAATTGTAGATGTGGTATCGATACTGAGATCCTATATTTAGTTACCTAGGCATGATGCTATATTTAGTTATCCAGGCAATATGCTGGTACTTTTTTCTTCACACATGGCCACCTGTGAGTGTGCCTTCCCTTTGCAGACAGAGGAGCCTTTGGCTAGGGTTAAAATTCATGAAGTACTGACAGTAAAGCCATCAGCATTTTATAGGCCATACTGTCTAATCCTGGGATACATTAAGATTATTGTGGTAATCAAGAGAAAAATAACATTTTATTGCTGAGATACTGACAGTAATGTAACCTATTAATTTCAGTGTTCAAAGAGGGAAAAATACAGATTTTGAGCCACTATCATTTGTTGAAAATGTATTGATGGAACCATTTGTACTGTTGTGAGCCAGAACAATGTCAGGTAGGTACTGCCTGTACTGGAACAAGCAACTTTATTGTTTCCTGAATCTTCCTGAGTATAGGAATGTGAAGGCCAAAACTGCAATAAAACTGGGTGATTACTTCTTTTCACTCCAGTTGAATTTTAGCTGCAGATTTTATCTTCATTTTTAATTCTTGATGTTTCATTTCCTTTACTCCAAAGCAATTGATAAAACCAGTTGATACTTTTCTTCTGAAGACAGGTATATTCCATGGGACTTAGAATTCAGGCTTCATTTAAACTAAAATCACGTTAGTCTAAATTTTAGTATCTTAACTGCTTAGAAATCGTTCTAACCTAAATTTTAATATGAAACTGCTTAGATATTTACATGGGTACAACAAAGTTGGTATTTTCGTTAAGTTTTAGTCACTAGTATATGTAGATTGTGTAAGTCAGGTTGTGTGTGTGTGTAGCATTTCTAACACCTGGGTCAAAAGAATTGTACATAAAGTCTGCTTTTTGGCTGCCTGAAATTCCTGATGCTGTCGTGTACAACAAACGCACACATAGCCGTCTGTTCTGTTTGCAGATGATGGGCTACAGATAGCCACATTGGCACAGATTTTCCAGACTCATCATGCTGGACCAACAGTGGGACACATGCCAGAGGGTTAAGTGTGTAGAATACGAGGCAGAGCAGGGGATATCCAGCACAGCACCCGCACTGTAATGGTTGTCACTTCTGGGGCTCTGTTAGGTCTTGTCAAGTTTGTGCAAGGAACCTTCGAAACCTTGTGTTTATATTGCTACTTCCAGTGCGTGGGTTTGTGGCGGAGGCAGGGAGTGGGAGGATGAAAGCTGTTAGCTTTCATAAAATGCACAGCAAAATGCAGTTCAGGAGAGACTCTGTCTGGTTATCCCAGCTGTCAGCCAGTGGGCTACTCGCAGGAGTAAAGGCCTTGCACTTGTTTCGGGGTCGGGCTTTGTGGCAGATGGAAATCGGAGTTTACGGAAACAGCTGAGTGTTTGCTGCAGCGGTTGTGGAATGCTTCTGGACTTTGGCTGCAACCCCCTGCTCAGCTCTTTGGCAGGAGGACAGCGTGATCTGGTCCAGAGCCTGAGGTCAGCTGCACATCTCTGAGAGGCGTGTGGAACAACCTAGCTCTGTAAAGGGAAGCTGGTAAAGGGGAAGCAACTGTGATAGCAGTAAAGGATCCATGCTGAAGCTTTACGCTTCTTGTCGTGGCCATCTGCGGCGTCGAAAATGTGTTTGTGAGCTTTGGTGCGTGTTGCATGAGGGCTGTCTCCATCACGGGTGTCATGCATCCTACAGGAATACGTGAGTTAATCAAGGAAGTGGTCTAGTGTGAAGAGGAAACTGTTGAACGTGGCCTTTTCAGTAGCACTTCCCCTATCCCATCTTGGCTCCGTCTGCTCAAACAATGCAGTTTATTTGATGCTTGACTTGAATGTTTTTAAGAACTCGGCAGAACGTATTTGTAGTCAAGCTTTGTGTGTCTGCTTACATTGCTGCCACGATTTTTCCACCTCTTGAGTTTCTTAATGTGCCTGTGATCATTTTAAGGTTATAAAGCATTTCTTACTTCATACCTCCTAAAGCAAGGATTGCTTTCCTCATTTTCAAAACTCCTTGCTTTACTTTTAATGCATAATTATAATTGTTTTTCAGAGTTTATGTGAAGAGATTTAAAGGTTTCTGTGTGACTGATGTGGGATGGACCAAAAGCAGTTTAATCTTCTGTAGTTGATGAAAATGTAGGCTTTTAAGAACCTTTGTTTAGCAGAGAAGAAAGCAGGCTGAGATTTAACTGAATCTTTGAAAGGTTCTGGAGGAGACTGTGAAGGCTCCTGAAACTTTCATCCCAACAATCAAACGCTGCCTGGTATAACCAAATTAGGTTGTTCCCTTTGTGTGGAGAGGAGGGACCTGAGGTGGGGAAAGGACAGCGTTTGTCACATTCTCAAGTAATGATTTCCACTTCCTGCAAAAATCTGAAGATGCTACACTGAAGCGTAATTGATGGTTTTACGGTGTTACCAGGGCTGTTGTATTCTGGTGTCATTTGAGGGCCCCAGGCACAGCTTTGGTGTGTTAAGAGTTTATGGTATATAAACACGTGTGAGAAATGTAGATGTGGTCCTTTCCTTGAGCCATTTACAGCGTAGTGTGAAACAAGAAGAAAGTGAGCCTCGTGGAAGGAGGAGAAGCAGGATTTGGAAGAGCATGTTAAAAGGAACTGCTGCATCCAATCCCTGAGCTGTGCCTTTGACTGCTGTACCTGAGTGTGATTTCCTGTAAATCTTGCTGACGATGTGGATCCCAAATGTGCGTGTGTGCGGAGGGGGCAGCAGCTGTTAGTGTACTGAATAAGCTGCAAAAGGGAATGAATGTGGGGCAGGGAATAGGAGCATCAGCTGCATGTCTGAGCTGTGTGGCTCAGTGTCAGACTTCAGGAGCGGTTAACTATCAAGGAGGGGGCAGAGTTGGGAAGGATGGACAACTGGATAAAAAGAAACAGTTACAGGATCTAAGTGTCCTCTCGAGTAGCCATTAAAATCATCACTTCTGTGAATGAGGATGGTGAGGATATGTCAAGATTTTCAAGTAAATGTGTGATGTGGGGAAGAGAAGGTGATTGGCTACAAAGAAACATACTGGTGCAGTTTTTAGATGCTGATGTTTTGTTCAGGAGTGAAACTACAGCGTGTGTTACTGATCTGATGAAAACTGAAATGTGTATTACTCTGATTCACACGTTTCCTTCTCTGTTTTCCCACTGCAAGTGTATTGGCAATGCCAACGACATGATTTTTCTCTCACTCTCTGCAATTTAATGAGAAATAGATACCTGGTTTTATTTTTCTAAGATATTTCTGCAGAGAGGCAAATTCATCCCATTTTGTAAGTGTAGTGTAATTTTACTGATATCCTTCCTCTGCCAGGCCATGAGAACTGGCAGATCAGCTGCTGCTTACCATGTTCACACTGTGATAAAAATTTAAAGTTAACACAGTGGATTACTGCTTGCTTATGTATCTGGGTGTACCAAATGCATTGTGAGTTCGGTTCTACAAATGGATTTTCCCTGAGGTTTGTATGCCGGCAGCACTGATTGATCCTTGGCGATAGCTGTATCGATAAGCTAAGTCCTGATAATAGGCAGCTGGTGTAATAATGTGAAGTGGATTTTTGGAGGGCAGCCTTATTGGAATATGGCTCTCATTAGGGAAAAAGCACTGTGTTTAAATTCACTTTAATTCTTGAAGTTGCAGTAGTGCCTTGTGGAGATGGTGTGATTACTCCAGGGAGAAGGTGGGAATGCTTCACATCACGCTGATTAAGGAGTGACACTGTCCAAGATGCCTTTTGGAGGCAGGCAATTATTTTCAGCTGGAGAGATGTTAACCAAGAACGGAAGCCTTAGGGGAGGAAAGGGTGAGCAGGGCTAGAGAGAGGGGGGGGGGAGCACTCACAAACCATGTAGCATTTATTTTGCTGCTTCTAAGCATTGGCATCTCTTCCGAAAGCTTTTAACATTTGCGTAGCAAAGCATTTAGTGCTTGTGGCAGGCTCTGTCTGGAGCTAAGCATTTTCTATTTCATATTCCTAATTTTTACACTTGCTTAAATCGAAACCACCTTACTGCTAACTTGGATCCTGTTGTATAGTTAGAGACCAGCACAGATGCCTTTTAAATTTGCAACTCTTTGCAGATAGTATTGGCTTGGCTTTTTTGGTCGTTTTGGTTTTAATATTGATCCAAAATCTAGTTTTAAGCAGCAAAGGGATTTGTATCCAGCAGGCTGCTGCCATGTGGTCGTTATTTTTTTGTGGCAATCTCATTACTTGATGACAAAATTCAGGCCATCGCCTACTGCTCAAGGCAACCTTTTGCTAGGGTCTTTGTAAGAGAGCTGTGAGAACAGCCATGCAGCTGGGGTTGCAGGTAAGAAATCAATTTTTTGGGTATTTTGTGAAGCAGAGTAAAAACTCATTTTTAGGTTATTTATCAAGTAAATTAGTTGTTACAGTAGGAATAATTTAGTAGCAGCAGAAAATAATTGTGTTAACTTGCAAAATGCTGTAATTTGGGTTCCAAATGAGAGAGGTTTATATAGCATTGTCACTGTTGAATGACTGATTCTCATTACATTTTAACTAAAATGAAGCTGTTTGAATTGCTCAGCAGATTGAGATGTCTTAGACTGACTGTGAGTCACACTGCCTGTGTGGAGATTAACTGTAAATGATCTTATGTTTATGTGTACATTGGAGTGGGATCTCTTTCTCTGACTAGTCCTCTTAATTTCTGTAAGAGTCTTGGACCAGCTTGAGAGTACTCGGGCGCACATCCGTCGGTGCAGTCTTGGCAAGTGAGTGCCTACTCGATGCTGTGATACAAGCTACTGGGAAGCTGCCTTTTTCTGTCAGTGTGTTGCCTGTAGATACAGTGTGTTTTCTGTTGCCATACAGCTGGAATACGAAGAACTAATGAAAAAAAAAAAACTTTGATGGGTGTATTGTGTAAATTGTAGCTGAACAGGCAGCTGCTTTGTTTACACTGCGAGTGTGCAAAACTGTAGTTTGAATCTTGAGATCTGTTTTGACATCAGACTTTGAAGTGATCTGAGTTAGTGTATACAGAATGATCTGTGTTTATATAAGTAACTGGCCGTTGAATATCAGTATCTATCTCCTAAAGAGCAGCCATGCTGAAGTTAGAAGAATAAGTTGGGGGATGGGGACAGACCTCAGTTGTGGTTGTGCTCTAGAAGGTGTTACTAGTTTTCTGGCTATTGCTACTAAATCATGCTGATGCTTTTGTTTTTTATTAGAACTTAGGGTACGTGTTGCATAACTAGTGTACGATTTTTCTGGTTTTGCTCTTTTTAAGTTTAACTGTACCTTGATTATATTAGCATCAATGAAGATCTCTTGAATAAATGATTGAAATTCACTCCAGTTATATCCAGGATCAGCGGGGTGTTGTTTGCAAGTATGTGCAAAACACAAGGCAAACCAAGAGAAAAATCTGCCTTTTAGGAGACATCAGGATAATCCTTCCTGCTTTTAAAAGTTCTGTCTTCCTTAGTAACACGAATACAGTAAGTATTGAAAGGATGCTGTTACATTGTAATGGCATTGATGCTTTTTCTCATGAGAAACAGAGAAAACAAAAGGGGAGGGGAATTTCTGAGCATTCTGGTGCAGGCCAAGAGTCAGATACCTCTCTTGAGGAAGTCCAGCTTTGCTGAGAAGGGACTTTTGCTGAGAAACATGGTGACTGAACGAATGGTGGCTGCGGGTCAGGGCGCAGGACAGCTGCAGGCAGGGGAGCAGCGTTTGACCTGGAGGTGGTTGGTCCTTCAGAAAGAGTTTGCTGTAGCAGGTTTTCCTGGGTTTGGCTTTTGGGGCTGCTGGGAGATGAGGTTTATTTTTGTGGGTGCAGGTGGGTTTTCTCTGAGCTCAGCCCAAGTGATTCGAGAGGGTGGTCCCATCCATCGGTGGGAGGTCTATGTGATACAGGCCTGCTTTTCTCCCAAATGGCCAGAAACTGACACATGGCGTAATTTGGGGGAATGGTAAGCTGATACTTACAGACTACCTGTCTTCAGTGTCTTCCTCTGCGGTTGCTGCTGCTCTCTGTTTTCTGTCTGGATACGTAGCTGTGTTTACCTTTTTCCTTTTTTTGTTTTTATAAGCTAATCGGATGCCACGTGACTGGTGGCTTGTGTAACTCGCTCTTTCTAGGGCTAGGTTTATTGATGCACTTCAGTACCAACCGTTCTGTCTTCACTTTCGTACCTGTCTCTGATGTTGTAATTAGTTTTTCCCCAGAGCTCTGCTGGTGCAGGCAGCCAGGGGCAAAGTTGACCTGGTGGGAGCCTCGCCAGGGCTCCTGCCTGCCTGCTGCCTCTTCCCCCAGCCTGTCCAGGGGCTGCCTTCCTGCCCGCCCGGTGAATGCAAACACCCAGGCAAAAACCACAGTGAGTGGTAGCGAGGAGGAATGAGTCGTCCTCAGTGTCCCCTTCCTCTGCTTCTCTACGCAAAGCACGTTTTCTGGGGCACTTCTTTTTTAAAACCACAAACCCTTGTATTCACTAAGTGTTTTCCATGATGTAATTTGTATCTGTGTCCTGAGAATTAGTGCCTTTTCATGGCAGAGCTGTGCTATAGGTGTGAACTGAAGAAGCAGATTTGGAGTGGACGGTGTTCAGATTTCCTTCTTCATTATTCTGTCATGAGTTAAGTAGTAAAAGGAATGAAGAGAGCTTTCAGGTTACCACATTTGTATCAGTTGACTGTGCTTTTCTTATGAAATGTGGCTAACCCCAAGTAGTCGACATCTGCTGAGAGAGGGTGAACGGGAGAGGGAAATATCAAAGACCAGTTTTACGGCTTTGCTTTATAGACCAGCGGTTTAACATAGTGCAGTAAACCGTAGCGATTTCAGCCATTCAGAGTGATCCCGGCAGTCTCACGTGTTTTTATTACGTGAACAAAGTAGCTATTGTTCTGCTGGTTGTTGCTGTCTGCCGTCATCAGTGTAAAACAAGGTCCGCGAGAACTGCTGTGAAAAGAAGGATCTCTTTGGAAAGAGTTGCAAACATTTGGGATTTAGTCTGGCATGGCTTCAGCGGTGTGAGCAAGGGCCAGATGGGGCTGTGTCGAGCAGCATGCCAGAGCAGGAACCACTGGTGCACGCTGGCTGTCACCGTGCAAGTTGGCTTGTCCACATAGCACTGACAAAGTCTCCCCAGTGCGTTGGCTTCCAGAGAGACAAACAATCGAGGGGCTGGGGAGGGCTGCAGTGCTACGCTTTGTGCGGCCTCTGGGAAAGCTGTGGCTTAACCAGACACAAAAATGAAAAAGTTTGGGTTTAAAAGTTTTATGGGACTCCGGGTGATAGCCTTGTTACTGTGAAATTCAGCTACATGGACAACATACACCTGCAGTCTGAATCTGACAGCTGGGAGGGGAAATTTTCAAAAAGCTCAATAAAGTAAGGTACTTAAATTTGAAAGACTAAAGTAAAGTGAGTGCATAACCTGACTTTCATGCCTGTTACATTTTCTCCTTTTATATTAAAAGTTGCTTTAAACTTTAGACGCGTTGGTCAATTAAAAAAACTTGTACCTTTCTGAAATATTGGTGGGTTTTCTAATAAATGTAAACATTTATATTGCTTTATTAATATATATTATAGTACCCAGTGTATAGAAATATTTATTATTATAAGCAATTATAGTGATTACATTATTAATCATGTAAATACAATTCTTGTCTGGAAAGCTAGTGGAGGACAGGATCCTGGCGGGCCCTATTTGCTTGAAGTTCAGATGTTATTGTGAGGACGCATGAGGAACTTTGAGAAGAACTAACAAGTTATACCTGTTTCTTTGACTTGAAAAGCTATTTACAAGCTCAGGAATCTTACAGCTCTTATTATAGGATCTGCCTTCTTGCTTTGGATTTGTGGTTGACAGATGAGCCATTTCAGGAAGTAGTCAAGGATGGAGAAGAAAGGCTGCTGGAACTCAGTGCCAACTGATAGGGTTTTGTGCATCTCTTTAGGTGGTGGGGATTAATTATTTCCTGAAGGGACCACCTGTGCCCTCAGGCCTGATGCTTGCCAGGGCTCCCGGGGAAGCATATTTAACTGTATGTTAAACGTAGCGCTTCTACACCAGGTGCTAGATCAGTGGTCTTGCTCTGCTTGAGAATTTGCAGTCTTATGGAGGGAACGACTGGCAGGGGGAAGATCCTTAAATTGTGCCGTCACATGCTGATGGCTTCAGTCTGACAGATGATTCTGCTAGCGTATTTTCAGCAACCCTCAGCCCATGTGTCTTCATCAGGATAGTAACAGTGTGAGCGCAAATGCTTTGGTTGAATAATAAATTTGGCAGAGGTGTGTGGTACCAAGAGGGATGAGAGAGTTTGTCCAAACCACATTGCTACCATAGGCAAAACACCACATAGTGCTCTCCTTTTGCTCCAGACCATTCCAGACAGCTTCAGATCCTGCATCAAGTTTTAAGACAAAGTTTTCTGAGGTCTGGTGTGAATGCAGAACACGCAATGTCTTGAGGCTGAAATTTGCCTTCCCATTAATTTGATTTTAAAGTCTATCACTTTCCTGGCCTACGTTGAGATTTCTCTCCACATGAGATTTCTCATGAAGGCTCCTAATTACATGTGCAGTTTGGGGAGTTCCTTTTGCATTACCTTCAGCTGGTGTTCTGTCAATGTACTTGGTGTTGTAATTTATACTGTGTTATAATTGCTGTTTATGAATTACACCTGCACTATCCTAGAGGTTATCTAGAAATTGTGAAGTAAATGTCATAGCATCATGTAAGCATAACATGAAACAAATGTGTACTGAAACATTTCCTTTGCATTAGTGTGAAATTTCTCTTGGTTAAATATGCAGAAATATGCAGAGAGAGCACTTGTAATAACGCCATGCAAGGTTGAAGGAGTTACTTGTATTGAAATGATTCATGGCAAATCAGAGCAGACTCAGAGGAGTGTGGCTTTGTGAAGGAGACTTTGTAAAATATAGTTGGGATTTTTCAAAGCTGTGCATACAACCAAAGAGAAATTAAAAAAACTTTTTTCAAAATAATTTTCAGATAGGTAACTTGAGTAGAGCTCTGCTCTGTAATGAGCAGACGTTGTATTTCCGAAGTATGTATATACTGATGCTTGGGTTTAGCCTCCAACTTGGTATTGAGTTGGGCAGAGTCATGAGAAAATTTCTGCTGTCAAGATGATTTTTTTTTTTTTAATGAGAGAAATTTATTCAAACATCCAGAAGACTGATGGCTGCCTTGATCTTTGTGTTTCCGAGTTGTATGCATGAAGTCTTTCTGAGCACTGCATGGGAATGTGAGGTTTTTCCCTTTCTGAGGCAGTAGCACTTGGAGCGGCAGGCAATTGGGTGGGTTTCTGCCCTGGAAAGGGATTACGCCTCAGGGGCATGCATGCTACTGCTGCACCTGTGCTGCGGCTTTCATTGCTTCTGCATCTTGTAGGTACAGCTGCATTATAGGAATATTCAGCAAAAAGGTAGTAGTTCAGAAGAATCTTGATGAAGGCAAACATCTTGGGTAAAGAGTTGTCTTGTATCATCACAGGATTAGGGCAGCTGGTATCCTGCCTGCCCCTTCAGGTGCCCCCTCTCTTGCCCGAGACACAGGGTGGTGAGGTGGGCTGGTAAACTTAAGCTTGTCTGAGGTGAAGAGATGGTTTTTTCATCAGGTAAACCCAGTACTTTTCTGAAGAAAGGCAAATTAAAGGTGTTACCTTAGCCCCTGAGTCACATGGACATTGGAATGACTGGGTGAAATTCTGTACCAAGCCCTGGAGTTTGTCCACTACTCTCACTTTGTCCTATCCAGAAAATGGATCTCTCCTCATTTTGTTTCTAATGATTGCAAATCCTCCATGTCATCTTATTTCCAATGGTTAATTATTCTCCTACTTGTTAGTCTGCACACTTAATTGTTGATCTTCGGTTTCTGGTTGCTGGATCCTTTCAGTGGATTATTAAATGAAAGACCGTGCTATTCAGTATCACCTTCTCCTGCAAACATGATAAGCTCGAAGTTGCTTGCATGTTGCTTAGACTTAATGTGTGGATTTTTTTCCTGAAGCATATGGTTTACTGTTGAAATTATTAATCTCTGTGTTCAGAGAGGTGTATTTTGCCCAGAGAAGCTGTGGATGCCCCATCCCTGGAAGTGTTCAAGGCCAGGCTGGATGAGGCTTTGAGCAACCTGGTCTAGTGGAGGGTGTCCCTGCCCATGGCAGGGGGGTTGGAATTAGAGGGTCTTTAAGGTCCCTTCCAACTCAAACCATTCTGTGATTCTATAAATGTCTATGGCTTGTACTGTTAAAATTCCAGAATATAGTGTTTAAAAGATGGAAATCTTCAAATATTGTAAAATGAAATTACAGGAAAGAATAAATGACTGAGCAAAATCAGTAATAATTCTTGGTGCTTTTTTTTTTCCTGTTGGCTTATGAAACATTTTAAATATAATACCAAGTAGCTTACCACCTGAAAGCACAGTCCCAGAACAATCAACCTGATTATTTGCTTTTAAGTAAATAATTAATTTTGCTGCTTTTGCCTGTCTATGAGAGGGCGAGGGGGGAGGATGGATGCTTGTGTTATTGAGACGACTAGTTAAATAACCTAGGCTGTTTACACTGTAACTGCTATTAATGCCAAATAACTCTGGGAATTAATTTGTTTTTACTTAGTGTCTATAGAGAGCCATAGTAGTTGCATGCTATATTAAACATGAAAACAGTGTTTAAATACAGGTGGAGTAGGAATTTCTGAATCAGCAAGTAGTTAAATTAAGCTTCTTGTTCAATGAATTGTATGTTCATAAGTGTATACTGTGGAGCCGCGTGGTCTGCTGCCTCTCCTCCCTGTAAAAATGAAAGCAATGTGTACCTTCAGCATGGTCGGCTTTAAGCCCCAGTTTTGCTGGCAGGGGGGAGTGGAGTGTGTTAAAAGAAGACCAAGCCCCAAGGGGAACAGCAGTTGACCTGTGATGGGCAGCGAGAGGCTGCAGGCAGCAGTTGACAGCGTATGCGGCGGGAGTCGGGATTAGGGGTCCCCAGTGACAGTGGGGCAAAAGATGTTTGGTGTGTTGCCTGTAGGTATGTTTTGGCAGTGAAGTAGACCCAGCAGCCGAAGTCCTAATTCTGGAGCAATAACCTTTTATTCAGATTTTCTGTAACATTTATCTTCATATAGGGAACAGTTCTGCTCCTGATTGCTTTTGTGTTTTTAAATTGCTCCCAAGTGTGCTTCTGAACCTGGGACCAACCTTGGTTAGTTCTTGGAAAGCTTTGCGGAGAAGGATGTATAAAATCAGTTTAGGAGGAGGAAACCATTGCTAGCAGTTGTGTGAAGCTCTGCATGCAGATGATGCTGACTTGCAATGAAAACACGAACTCCTGTATTTATGCCCTTAACTTCACGATGCTGACATGTTTAAGTGGTGATTCTCAAGAGATGTGCATATGCAGTCTCAAGTGTCCTCCTTTACAGTAGCTTTTTGTGACATGCAGTCTGTTTTCTGGCACAATTTACCTTGACGTTTACTTGAGTAGGGTTTTCTGTTGAAAAGGGTATTTTAGCTATCTTATCGTAAGGTTTACAAAAGAATTGAGTTTAATTGCTCACACTGAAGTACTCACCCCTCCCCGCTTGCATACACTCTGCCTATGAAACGTATTAATCCCCTCCTGCCCTCCCCCCATTGAAGAGGCCTGATACATTTCCTTTTGCATTAGTTAGGCCTTCTGGGAAATACATGCAGGAATAAAAGGCTTTTCTATAGCCCTTTCTCCCTCAGGAATGCATAGAAACCAGCTCCTTGGATCTGATCCACAAACTTGAAACTTGATTTTAGGTGGAAAAAAAAAAAAATCTATAATCCTGTGCACATCTTACTGAGAGAGTCCTAATTACAAATTGAAGTAGTGGTATAGGATCTCATAAGATCTCATGGTATCGTAAAAAAAAAAAAAAAAAAAAATTCATGTTCCTTATTTTCAATCTGTTTGTTGTGCTGAGTTTTGTTTCCAAAACAGGTATTTAAATCTCTCTTAGCTTTATGACCTTTGTTTGTCCTTTATTAGCAGTGAGTACCCAGTCAGTCTGCATAGAAGAGGCATGTTTTGTTTACGAAGAGTACTCAAGTATGGTGTTGGTGTCTCAACTACCATTAGTACTCGGACATTTTACCGTAATTATAACAAGAATTGTGCTGTTTGCCTCGGTATAACTATTTGTGTGTTCTAGTTACGCATGCATGAAAACCCGTGAGAAAAGGTACTGCTGGTTTTTTACAGTGATACTGGTATATCAATAATTGATATCGGTACTGTACCACAGACAACAAGGTTAGGCTGAGCCTGGTGTGGTCGCTATCCCTCTGCATTGGGATGCATAGGAATGCTTGCAGCTTGGGGTGGGTTGACCATCTTGTTATGAAGGATCCTGAGCTTTGAGCTACCTGTATGTCTTGATGGCTCTTGGGGCATGTAAGTGCTCTGCCATCCTAAGAAAGACCTCGTGAGGAGCTGGCCTGGGGTTAGCTGTGGTGGCACAGTGGCGTTGACAGGGTAGGGACAATACACAGTGGTGCGATGGCTTGGGCATATGGCCTGTCTGTGTCGCTGGGCACATGCCTGGGTCCATGTTCTCCCCCTCCTGGCTAAACCAGACGTAAGCGTGGCTTGAGGTCTGTGAAACATGAGCACAGGCCTTTATTGGCAGGACAGCGTGGTTGTTCCCAATGTACACTCGCCTGTGGGTTCGTATTTACTATGTGCAAAAATAGAGTTGCCTTTTTCTCCACCATGATTATATGTATTCTTTGAATGTACCTTGAAAACGGCACAATGAAACTCTTTTATTGTGAATACATATGCAAATAGCCAATGTTGCTGCTTGCTTGTTCAACTAACTTGAGAGCAGCAGTGATGTTTTACATGGTGCAGTCGGTCATAGTGTTCATGGGGGCTTGTGCTTCTCAGTGTTGGTGCATCACTGCCGTTGCAATTGCCAGGAAAGCTAGCCTAAAGTTCTTTTTCCGATTCCTGCTCCCGTGCAGCCTTTCCAGAAGTGGTGGTGCAGCTGCTTGGAGGCCCAACGCCACGCCACATCGGTGCTGATGGTACAGCCCCACCAGCAACGAGGCAGCACTGCTGTGGGGGCAGGAGCTGCTTTGGCTGGTCTTGCCAGCGAGGGGAGTGTTGGCGAAACCGCGGTGTGATCCCTGCTGTGGTGAGCTGGAGCATGAAACCGGCTGTGAACAAATTAGGGGTGAATCTGACGTGACAGAAGTGACAGTTTCTTTCAGCTGATAAAAATATTTCATAAATACTAACTTTCTTTCAGTTGTTATCTGGTGTGGGATTGTAGGTCATGTTTGGCAGCCACCAAAGGAGAAAATTAATTTAATGCCACGCCTCTCCCTGAAGCGAGAGATTATGATCTCTGTGATGACAAGTTGTCAGGTTATCTCTTCCCCCCAAGTTTTAGGATGGAGTTGCAGAGGACGAGGTGTAGGAGACCTGTTGCACAATGTCCTCCTCTTCTTCATGGTGATGTCTTCACCTCACGGCACAGTAATCTCCTCTGCTCCTCAGCTTCTGTTATGGCTTGGATTAATAACAGCATCCGGCACTCTGTCTCCTGCTGACAGTTTCTTAGAGTGGGCTGCGTATTTTGTTTTCTCTCTGATTTTAATTTCAGGTTAGCAGCTGATCTTGTTTGTTCAGGAACAGATTTTCACCGTCTTGTTTGCACTCAGTAGGTGGCATTTTGTTCTGCAGGCTTTCTTGGTTTAAAAATGAACACTCATCATAGAGCAGGGCTGTCCACAAGGTGACCAAAGGGGGTGTAATCTGCTCTGTAGGCTTGTGGGTACGTTTTCCAACACTGTCCAGCTTGCTGTGATTAATAGCTTTGCTACCAATGAATTGGGGGGCATTTTCTGTGTTTGTGTTCTTGTCGGTGGGTGGTACTTTTTTCACAGCTCGTATTCTGCTGCTTAAGTACTTCCCCCAAGATTTAATATGCTGCTTCCAACCTGTATTTTTTAATTACGTTGAGCAAGTGGCTGGTTTTAAGAGGGAATAGTCATTCAGTAATAACTTTGAAGGCAGTAGACAGTGGTTTGCTACAAAACTATTTTGCTTTAGCTCACCCTTACGTGACAGTTGCCATGAAGTTTGTTGGTCCAGTTGACTTAACACTTTTGTTTATTTTCATTTTTCATTTTTTATTTCATGTTATTACATATTGGGTAAGAAGGCTTAAAGTGGAAAGTTTGGGTTTAATTTGAAAACTTAACTTTCTCTGGATTGATACTTTTTCATAGAATCACTTAATACAGCATATGGTTAGTCTTACTTGGGAGCTTTGCATACTTTTGAATGGTGGAAAAATTCTAAGAAAAATTAATTGGAAACCACAGCTGTTTAATTATGGGTGTCTTAATTTACTCCCTGATTTGAGGTTTCTATTTTTAGGAATACGGAAACCTTCCTTTATCAAAACTTGCATCATAGGGATTCTGTAATGGTGTGCAGCTTCTTCTCTTTAGTCATCTTCCAGCAGAAAGGGATGCTGTAGGCATGATGAGTCTTGAGTCTCTTGAAGAGTGCCTGGAAAATAAAATGTACTTCATCAAACTGAGTATGTTTATCTAGCACTTTAAACTCCTAATTTGCCACACTTGTATTCCTTAGATTGTTTTTATTTCAAATAATATGTTTCTCTGAATAGGTTTGGGAATGGGGAATCTACCTCCTCCTTTTACAAGGGATACAGTCTTGTTTTGTCTTCATGGGTCAGAAGAGTGTGTAGGTCAGCTGGGTTTCTTCAAAGCTAGAACTGTATAAGAGTTTAGGGATTTTTAGTTTTATCCTTTTTTTTAAATTCTAGTTGAATTCAGCATTTGTCAGTCAGGTTCTAGATGAAAAACTTAGGGAAGGCTTTGGAGGTATAATATGTGAACTGCTACAAGCTGCCTTTGTGTGCCTTTAGGAGAAGAGGGTTGACCCTTATGTGAAACAAACTGGTCAGTTAATGTATCCAACATGGTCAAGGTGCCTTTTAAGGGTGAAATAAATCAGTTGCATGGTTTAACAGTGATCAAAGCCGTTTTTAAAATACTGTGCCTCAAATGCTTAATGGTAGATGATAACTGTAGACCTCCTTCCTTCCCCTGCAAGGTATTTTAACGGCTGTTGTGTAGGGACCCTGGTGGCGGTTGCAGCAGTGTGGGCTGTCAGCTGCTGGCTTGGTGTGGCCAGAGCCCCCTAGGGCAGCTAGAGGCTGATAGGGATGTGAGATGTGGTGATCTGGGGAGGCTTTGGCCCAAACTCTTCACCGAACAGAAACAGCAGGACATGCAGTTCCTGCTGCGATGGCAGGCTCTTCAAGTTTGTATCATCTGAGGGTTTTCTTGAAGAGCATGGATTTAGTTTTCTTTCTAAATTAGGTGTGAAGTTATTTACCCTTCTTGTCTTTGACAGTGACTCTTTAATATCTTAATGCTGATTTTTGGTCCTCCCATGTTAAATATGGAGTCAGATGCAGTAGTGTCAGCCTGGTGGCAGTAGGGCTGCCCTCTGAGGCCTTCACACCCTTCTGTCAGGCACCGAGGGACAGGGAGGAGTAGCCACCGGCCCTTCCCTGCTTGCGGGTGGTGTGACAGCAGGGCTGTGCCGCTGGGTTGATGTCTCCCTGAAACACCAGCCTTTGTGAAGGGCCGCTGGAGCTGAACGGGGCTGGGGCAAACCTGCTCTGACTGCTGGGCTTGAGGCCTGTTTTTCTTCCCCCTTGGTTAATGATTGAGAGGGGTGCAGCACTGCCGCGGCTCCTCTCAGCGCTGCTGTAGGAATGGCTGCCATTTCCAGTAACTTATGCCTCTTACCAAGTGTTTACATGTCACGAGTGTTTTCTGTCATGAGCACTGACTCGACAGGTTTCCTGCCCTGCCGCATCCTTAAGCACCTGCCCCCTCCCTCCTGGGCTGCCACTGCCTGCCAGAGCGAGCAGGCCCTGAGTGTCTGGAATGGGTGAACTCCATCTTTTGCCCTTCCTGTGGTTTTTGGGGGAACGGTGTTGCGTGGCATGGTTTGCCGTGCATGGCAAACAGGTGAAATAGTGGTTTGTGCTCGTATGGGTCCAGGCTGGCCTTGGATCCAGTGCAGGGGAGAGAGAGCACAGCAAACCCTCTGGCACAGGGCCGTACTCCCACCAGTCCATGGAGGTGGGACTGTGTCCTTCATAACAGCTTCAGTGGCCTCTGTCCCCTTCTCATGTCGGTGAAGACCTGTGGATCACCTCTTTGTGTCTGTAGAAATGGGATTAATCAAAAATGGCATCCAAAAGCAGGTTAATGAGTAAGATGCCTTCATGGAGGAGTCATATTTGGTACCAGGTGATGACAAGGCCTGGTTGTGAGAGTTGGGCTCTGTCATTTCTGGGTAATGATGCGGTTAATAGGGTTTTCTTCTGTGTCATCTGGGAGTGTTCTTTGTCCAAACTGATGTGTTTTTTTCTGAATGCTGACTGGTACCGTCTGCACCATCAGGTTTCTGTGACTTGCTGGGCTCGCTTACAACACAGTATTGTACCGGACTTTTTTTCTGCTTTTCCTGTTTTGGTGTTGCTGAGTACTTTTCTGAAATCCTTTGGGTTCTGTAGCCTATTCTTAAACTAGGCATTTTTACCTGTATTATTGAGAAGCTTTCCAGAGCAGGCATCGTAGCTGCTACCTTAAATCCCAATGCCCTGTGCTTTCTGGGTGCACTGGAGTACCAAACCGCGATGACATCAGTTACTTTTAAAATAAGTCACATTCTAAACAAAAATGGCCCCTCAAACCACAAAGCCAACTGGTGGAAAACACAACACCCTCTCTCTTCCCTTCTTGTCTCCACTCTGTTTTCCTCCCTGAGGTGAACAAGAGCGGTCATGTCTGGGAGGACAAGGGCTAGATGCAGTGATGGCTGGGCTGTCTGTGAGGCGGGGGGAAGTGAGGCTGTGTCGGGGTTGGGGGGGCAGGTGCAGTGTTGGTCAGTGTGGTGTAGGGGTACTCCAGCCCTCCTCTCCCCTTCCTGACTGTTCATACTGAAACTTTAATTTACTCTTGTCCATGTATACTTCCAAAGTTCAGCCAAGAGGAAGGCATTGAGATTCTCACTGCCTGAAGAAGGTACGGTGCAGATGGTAGTTAATCAGTGATTTCTACTGAGTGATGAAGGTGACAGGTTTGCAGGCTTGTAATGGATGAAAGAGGAAGAAAGGAGTGAGTCTGTTTTATTTTGTTAATCCCTTTTGCTTTCCTTACTCTTGGAAACTTGTGTACATTTTAAAATATGGGAATAAGAGGATGAAGGGGGTTTTATTTGTCTTTCAGCAATATGAGAATTGGACCCAGGTTGAAGAGAAGTATGTGTATTCATGGCATGGTCAAAGTTGCTTCATGGCAGAAATCCTGTGTCTCTGCTTAGACAGAAAGACTTGTGCTTCTTGACAGCTTCTTTACCCACACGAAGTGGTGTGCCTGGAGTCAAAGAAAGCATACTGAAGTACTCTAAAGCTTACTTTTTGTTTTCCTACCGTAGGACAGCTCTTTCTCTGCTGATCTGGCTGAAGTTGCGTCACCTAATGAAAAGATCTTGGCATACTGCAATTAATAGCTGATTAAAAAAAAAAACAAACAGAAAAACAAACAAACAAAAAACCCAACAAACCAACAGAACCCCACAAAACACCAAAGCTACACCTCCCCTCCCCCAGCCCTCTCCCCTCCCCCCCAAAAAATCCCCACCCTATAAAAACCCCCAAAAGTCCCAAAACCGCAAGTGATGGCCTTACCTATGCCTCTTGCGCTGTAAAACAAGAGTATCTGTGTCTTACAGATTCTAGAGAGTAAATGCTTGCTGGAGGCTTCTTCCTTTCAGTAATTCTAGAGCTACGTAAATTGACTTGACATCAGAGGAGCCCAGTGCTGACAGCCCCCAGAGGCTGCTGGTCTGAGTCACGACTTTTAGCTCTGAAGATAGTTCCTTTGGGAAGATGAGATCTTGGATAGCCATTGTCTGAACATCTCAAAAACATAGATATAAAAGCCACTGCCAAGGACACATTTGAAAGCTTGGGTGTTTGGGTTGGTTTTTTTTTTTTTTCGGTAGTGTCTTAGCCATCGTGAACTGGTTCTATGTATCTTTCTATTCTGTGATGCTCTTAATGCCTATCAGTTCAGTTAATCTCACACAAAAACTTGGTTTAGTCTCTTCCATTATCTGCTTGGCCTGTGGACAAGTACAGGATATTACTTGAGTCCTGCAGGCTTGATAAATGCTACAAAATATGCTGATAGTGGGACCAGTTCAAGAAGCACTGCCAGTGTAACTTACCAAAGAAAAGGTATTGGGCACAAATTGGTAAGTACAAATGATGGGGATGAGAAATTTGGTTAACTACTCAGGTGAGGTATGTAGGATAGATATTTGAAAGCTGAAGGCAGGTCACTTCAGTAATCAAGCACATTTACTTAACAGAAAGTTGGTGGGGGTTTCTTCCTCTGCAAGAGGCTGTACGTTGGGGACTGTCTCCTTTTCTAAGAGCAGATTTTCACTTCAGCTGATTCGTGCTGGGATTTAGTAGCCTCTGTTACCCAGGAGGGCAAACTGATTTTCAGTGACAGCTTTTGGCTTTGTAGCTGCATGTTCTTCCCTCCTGTAAACACCTGAATGTGTATTAATTGTTCTTTGTGGTCTTGTATAATTTCTTACAGGCTTCTCCCCCTCTAATTCATAGCAGTTGTATTACCTACCTCTGTGTTTCAATTTCATGTATCATTTCATCTATACCTTAATTTAGAAGCAGAGATGTTTGAAAGCAAGAGAAATGCTGGTACATGGAGAATTACTCTTCTTACTCTTCTAATTTCTTTTGGTTTATTTTGAAGATAGGGTTATGGCACACCATCATAAAAAGTAATCAATTCTAAGCCATTGTTTAAAGTCTTCATCTCTCATTTTCATCACTTACAGGCACTTGACATCAGCCAGCCCAGATCCATATTGCTAATGGAAAAACATGGTCTCCCCACATTAGGGAGAAAATTATTATTCTCCCCATTCCTAAATCATGCGGGCTCGCTGCATAACCTGACACTAACAGGCTGTGATAGAGTAAATCATACCATTTAGAGGCCCTTTACTTGTCTTACCCTGTTACTCCTTTTTGTTCAGGGTTTTCTTTCTTTACTCATCTCTGAAGCTTTGGACATCCATTCATTTGTTTTGCTATTCTCAGGAAAACGGTGGTGAAAGTACTTGTTTTGCTCTCCTGAGTTGGTCCTCACATGTTGGCAGCTGCAACCACTGTCTGTAGTCAGGGCGGTGGATACAACCGCACAGTTCAGAAACGATGTTGATATGTATATGGGTCAATTTTTGTTTTCAAATGTGTAGCACAAGTTCATGGAACACCACCACAAGTTCCAAATCCCCCATGCATTCCTTTACGCAAGGAACTTTCTTCTCCTTACCTTCTCCTAATTGTTTTTGCAACTTCTTATGTCCAATTTTTATTAATGACTAGCTCTGTCGTATCACAGATGTTTTGGAAGAAGTAGATATCATTTCTTTGAGACGTTTGTCTCGTTCATGTGTCAAAATGTTGTACTTGATGCACATTTGAAAACTTGCAGAAGAGCACTAGATGCGACAGCTCAGGAGGAAGGAAAATAAACTCTTTTGTTTTTAGCAATTTTGTGCTAAGTGGTATGATCCTGAACGTAAACTGACAGTGCAATTGCAATAGATTTTTCTGCCCCCCTCCTCCCCCTCCAAGGTTTTCACCTCTTCTTTCAATGCAGATCTTTTTTTGCTGTTGAGTTTGTTGTTGAGAGGCAGTGCAACCTTCGGAAGTTCAAGTCCTTGTTGACTGTGCAACCATCACCTTTTGTTCTGCAGCTGAATATGTAAAGGAAGGACTAACAATGAGTTCATTATGTGATGTCTCCCGAATGCACTGTTGCCTGATGGGCAAAGAAAACGTCAGCCTTAATTAATGGACAGTCTGTTAGTACAGTTTGTTAGTTTGAAGTGTGCTAGCAGGCCCACTGCTCAGTGATACACCAACCCACAGGAATATTTAGTCCTCTGCTTTGGAAACCTTTTGGACTGGTGGGTGAATTGCAACACCAGAAATCCACCGATGGGCAGAAAAGTTAGACTCATGCCAGTAGCTGTGAATTATGATTTATGTACTCTGAAGCTCCACTTTTGAGTGACAGGCTTAGCATCCAGCTCTTCTGATGAGGGAGTGAATGGGTACCATCCACCCTTAGACAGGGTTTTAATCACAGACCTCCTGGTTCTACTTCTAAAGATGGCAGTACCTACCTAAACCGGTTTAGTGGCTGTAGCGCTTTCTCTCTGGGAACCCCCGATGGTGTACACCTGTAGGGAGGCAGTTCTAACTTTTGAAACAACAGTGTCGCATACCCCTTACTCAGGGGTGCATAGCATGGAAAGCAAAGGTTAATGAAATGTCCACGTGTGAAGGTCTTGGTTGTCAACTTTTTCTTTGGCAGCTCTAGGCGTTCCTGACGATAGCTTTGGTAGAAAGCAGTGCTGTCTGTCTTGGTCAGGCGGACGCTGTTCATTGTTCTGGAGAAGGCAGCCATTAATTACTCATTTCATTACCAGTTTCTCCAGCAGGTTTGCATTTGGGATCTTCCGATGAGAGTACCAGTCTAACTTTGATAGAGTGAGATGGAAGTATTTGATTAAACATTAGTTTATTTCAAATTACTTTATTTAAAATTCTTTCTTCAAGGAACTGTGGCTTTCATACCGAATTTTGTTCGTGCACTCTTGGCTTGCTCCCTGGTTGCACCGAGCTGAGGGCTGTGAGACTTACGCAGCTGTAATGCAGGCCGTTTTCGTGTTTGACGTACCAATTGCACTGGTTTTGTAAATGATGCTTTATGGTATAGTCTCAGTCTTTAGCGTGTGGCAGTTAAAGTTGAAACATGCAAACAGTGCTTGTTCATAATTTTTCGTGATATCCAAGTAGTGAAACCAACTTGTGGTAGAAATTGTAGTAGCTAGACTTGCTGTTCAGGGTTTTATCTGGTCTATCTCACAGCACTCAAGTGGCTTTTGGTATTCTGAAGTCAAGTAAGTTGTAAGACAAAAGTAAGGTGCAGGTGACTCATCCCTCTTACTCCTCAGTGGTCCTTTTAGGGTCCTGCTGCTGCCCATTTTTAAGCACTATTTTGAAGCTAGCTTTCATCATCATGGGAGCTGAAGAGGGCCGTTGGAGAGCTGCTGTTCACAGACTTTGTAATCCTCTGAGCAGCTCATCTCAGGCTCAGGCTGGGGATGGGAATGGAGTAACCAAGGCTGAGCACCCCCTGTGTGCTGCCGTGTAGACAGTATTTGGAGGCAGCCTGAAGCCCATGCTGTCTGAGGGGGCTGAAACAAGGTCTGGGATGGGAAGAGAGCAAAGTCAACATAATCTGTGTTAAATCCTGGTGTTCTGAACTCCAGATCTGCCTTTTTATACATCTGTGTTACAGAGTTTGACGTGTTGTCGATACTGTTGTAGATCAGAAGCCTGCAGCCGTGAGCGGAGAGCACGTTCAGCGATGGTCAGGTTGGTGTTTTTGAAGTGCGCTCCTCCCTGTGTGTCACAAACACCAGTGCAAATGCACAAGCTGTGCTTCTGAGTCCTCTGGCGTCAACACAGGGCTTTTAGAGCCTTTCTGTATGCTTCTCACCTTCACTGGAGCTCAAACACAAGTTTACCCAGAGTTCAAGTAAAATAGGCTGGTGTTTGGCAGCACTTTCTCACTTAGTTAGCAGGAGTGCCCTAGGAGCTGATTAACCCACTGTGTGCAGTGAGAGGAAGAGACGAGCTTCAGAGTTTGTGTCAAATCTCTAGTGTAAGTGCTAGAACAAAAATTATATGCAAGAGACTCAAAAGATACCCTCATGTAAGTACAAATTAAGGAGAGAGGTGGGTCAGTGGAAACACCAGCTTGTGAGGAACACATTAAAGAGGGTTTGTTCTGAGGCAGCAACTGGTCTGGTAGCTTCCAATCTCTTTTCTCTGGTTGGCAGAATTTCAGTGCAGACCTTAACACTTTCCAAAACTGTAGTTCTGCACAGTGAAAGAGATGGAGCATATTTTTCTTTAAAATCTGCAATTAAATGAGCTCTTACTTGTTTCCCTGTGGTAGTATTAAAACTTGTCTGGCTGTACAGTGACCTACATTCAGAAACTGCTCTGGCTGAAAAGTGACATGTCACTACCTCTACTTTCTCCCTATAAAAAAAAATGACTGTGTTGGTTCAAGAAACTTATCCAGCTGAAAAACTGACTTTAACTTTAATATTTTCATTTTTCTGTAAGAACAAGGAAAAAAAAAAACCCTGTGCACACGGAGCTTTCCAAGTCCCTCGTAATAGCACATAAGCTATGTGTTTTCTATTGTGAAGTGTCATTCCAGGAGCTATCAGACTGGTGGTTGTATAAAGTCTCCTGTGAATTTTTGTGCTTGTGTGCCTGGTCCTGTTCTTCTGGTCCTTTGGGTGATGACATCTGTCCCTTGTTGTGAAGGTAGGGAGGAGATAGTGTTTGCTGCTGGCAAGTCTCTGCATCTCCATAATGCTCTACTAATATTTGTTCAAATGCTCTTCCCTCTCCTGCCTGACACACTTCAAACAAGTGAGCTTTGGGGCTTTTCCAACTGAGCAAACTTCAAGCAGTTGGTCGTTACAACCTCTTTTAAAAATTTGCATATGTAGATGTGATTCTAGCACTAGCTGGGAAAATATCTTTTTGTTTAACTTGTTTTTATATATCCCAGAAGGATATTCTCCAGAACATGTCAGGTCTGAGAAGTGCTGAAACAAGTACCAGTACGGGTTCCTGCCGAAATCCTCTTAGCTAGGATCCCTGGTTAAAAAGGAGGTGTGTTTGCGGTGCTGTGTTGGTAGGGAAAGCCAGCTTTCTCCCCACGTAGTCCAGGCTGGTACGCTACGTGGTGAGGGACAATGCTGGGAATTTCCCTTGTGTGTGAGGAGAGAAGAAGGAGTTGGATGAAGGTGCCATTTGAGCAGTGATTTATCAAGTAGCCGCTCCCTACCAAGCAGATTCCCATGCCACCTTTGGTGGGAAGATAGTCTGCTGACTTTTTGCATAGAGATGAGATGTGGGTTTTTTGACAGTCTGCTTTCTGGCCTGGAACCAGGAGAGTGTAGGGACTGTTCCGTGGAAATGGGGGGCTGGGCATGCTGGATGCATTCACAGTGCTGGTGCCCAGATGATTTGCAGGAAGGCCCATACTGCCATTGCTGTGCCAGGTGTGCCTTATCACACAGAGGGTGATGCTGAAGAGGGTCAATTAGTAAAGCTTTTGCTGTCAGGGCACAATTTCTCAGGCCAGTGCAGAGGAGGAGAGATGAGCGTTCATATGCTTTAGTCGATGAGTGTAGCAAACAACCCACTTGGACATTTCCCTCAATTACGGGGTGGTCTTGCTTCTTAAAGCAGGGTATGCTGTGTGTTTTCAACACCTGTGGCACCCTATTGGTGCTCTCTGCTTTGGTTTTCATGAACGTCTTGTTTTCAGTCACATGCAGAACAAAGAAATGGCACCGCTTGCAGTGGGAGAACTGGTTTCTCGTACAAGTTGAGTTTTGGGCTTATAAGTCCCCCGTGGTAGGCCTGTTGTAGTTTGGGAGCAGTACCTCAGCCAGCAGAATGCTTGATTTTGGAGAATCCCAGCACTGGAGAAAAGATGTATTAGACACTGCAGTACCATTTGTACCTCTGTTTCTCCCTGCTATGAAATGCAAAGATTTCATAGCCTTGCTTTCATTGCTCTATGAATGTGAAAAGACCAAATTTGGAAGGTACACTTTTTGAATGAGTGCAAGTCAGGGGACTGGGTTTTTATAACAGAGAAATGTGGCAGAAAAAATGTAAATGAAGATCACTTTTTGATTTTCCTCATGCTACAAGAGGCTTGGGTCTGTGAAGAAGCAGCTATTTGACAAAATGTTCTGAAGTGTGAGTGCAGAACTGGGATCCTGTCACTCAGTGCTGCAAGAGCAGTGCAACTGTTCACACTCACGTTTTGGTGTGGAATTTTTCTGAATCTTTTTATAGCAACCTTACTCTGATTTTTGCCTGTCCTGTTCTACTGCCGTGTCGTGGGCACCAGATGACTACTGAAATTTTGAATATGTGATCTTAGTACATTAAAAGTGACTCCCACTGAGAAAGTGCCTTTTGAAAACTGCTATTTAAAAACATTTGGAAGAGGGATTCTTCTCCCTTTCCTGTCTCTTGCCTCCCAGAAAGTCTTGCCATGGAGACAGTGCAACACAAAACATGCATGTTGTATATTCAGACTCTTGGTTGGTGTCCGTAGGCTCTGCTCTCCTACAAATTAAGTTCTGTGTTTTTTATTATGCCCTCATAGTTTTTTGGGTGGGTTTTTTTGGTGATTGTTTTGTTTGTAACCGAACATAATGATTAATTGTGTTGGAAAGTGATCTAGAGGCATCAGGAAAAATTGAAGGCTCCATTGTGCTTGGCACTGTGATGAATGTATTTTCTGTTCCTAAATGACTTGCAGCCCTATTAATTTCAGAGTCGTCTTGGAAACACGATGGAACAGGTTTTTACCTTTTTGAACTTGCATTGTGAGTAAAGAGTGTATTTTTCAGTTGGAAAAGCCACTTACGCTTATTTGTACTACCAGGTGCAGCAGAAGTTAATCTTTTGCCACAGTATATCTCCTTGAAAAATCATGTTTTAAGTCTGCTGCTAGAGGGGTGCTAACAGATGGGGAAATTGGAGAGGTGTACCTCTGAGTATGGAAGCGTTAACAGTCAGTATATGTTGCATGTTTTAAATGTGTATCTCCTGGGTGGTGTTTTACAGGTGGGTTGGATAGAGATCTGGAAAACTAAATTAATGTAAGCTCTTAATTTCTTGGTTATGCTTATATGAGGCTGTAGCAGTGAGGTGTTTTAAATCTGTGAATCAGTGAGTTTCCTCGATTTGACATTTGTTTACTTTACCAAATAACGTATTCAGATACTTGAAAACAAACATTCACCCCTTGCAAGATTCAATTTTATACGCACATTGCAATTTGCTATTCTGCCGCCTTTTTTGAAAATACAAATATTTCCAAAAATGTTGTCAATAATATGATATCTGCATAAGATACAGGCAGATACTGAAAGATTTTAACGTACATATGACCAGAATGTTTTCAGTGATGTTTCTTTCTGCTTCTTGCTTTTCTTTCTGCAAAGGTTGTAGCCCTGGGACGCTAGCCAGGCTTTGAACTGTAAAAGGGAGAATGAAGAATGCAGGATGTTTTTAGAATAGTCTCAAATGCGAGCAGATGGCTTCATTAAATTCCCTTTAGGAGCAAGGAGAGCAGTTGCTGCCTTTGGAAGAAAATTGGCTAAAGCAATTGCTTTTACATTGCCATCGCGAGTGTGTGGCAGGTAGAAAGAATTTTACAATTTTACGTAAAGGTCCATGTACCTTCAAAAAGTAGGTGCAGGAGACTGGTGCCTCTGTTCTGGAAATCAATAGGCAGAGGTTAGAATAGGAGACTGAATATTCTGTCATTAAACTTCCTGTGCATGTTTTACGTCTTGGGCAAGGGGAAGTGCGGCAGAATTGCTTTGCTTTTTGCTCCTCAACCCTGAACGTTTCAGTTCTTTGCCACAATATCTTTTGGTTTGTTTTGCTTTTTTTGCCTCCTTTGATGGAAAAGACTGAGGAAAACTACATTTATAACTAAATATAACTCTCATGGTTTAATCCCAGCTAACAATTAAGCACCGCATAGCTCGCACCACCCTCTTTCCCCCCCGGTGCTTGTAGGGAGAAAGTTGGGAACACAGGTGCAGTATCAGATGCTGAAAAGTCCTTGAACTGGTACAAACACTTTTCAGCAACAACTAAAACCACCAGTGTTATTGCTACTCAGTGCTAATCCAAAACATAGCCCCATACTGGCTACTGTGAAGAAAATGAACTCTGTCCAGACTAAAACCAGCACATTTTTATAACTAAATGTAGTTATACATGACTTGTGAAGGACAGTGGTATACAAAAGGTAGTTTACTTCCTGTAGAATACAAAGACTTCTGGCAGAAGCATATCAAGAGGCTGGTTATTCAATATTCTTGTGTGGATCAAAGTTAAGCATGGACAGCGTGAGCAAATTTTGTTTTGCTTAGACCTAAGCTGTAATTAGGTACTTTATGCTCTGTTTCTTCCCTACCCTTCCACCCCAGAGTTAAAAACCAAACTTCTGAGGTTTGGGTCAGGGCAAATACTCTCAAGTTACGATATCTTTTTTTTTGAGGGTGAATAGCCTGCTAAAAGCAGAAAACTAACTGTCCCAACTAAAACCAGCACAAGTGTCTGTTGGACATTAAAGATGGTTGATGTTTTTAAGGAGGTGAATTTGAAGCTGGCTTTGGTTCTTGCATATGAGAAGTGAGAGATGTGGAAAAATGTTGTACCTCTTAAGCCCTTTCAGAGTTGTGTGCTTACTTTAACTTGTTTTTAAATTTAAATTTGGAAGCAATAGACCTGGTATTAGACAAGACAGTGTTCTGTTGTGATGGTAAATTTTACTGGTATTGATTATTGCATATTCACTCTTTGGCCTGTGAAATGTCTCTTTGACAAATTAGATATTAGCCTGTCTTCGTAGCTGAGGAGGACTGGTGGGTCTGCTGCTGGTAGGTCTGAACGCTCCTGTGTTGTGGCTTTATATTCTGGGGAAGATGTGCTCGAACCAAGCTGCTTGCCTGGTTTCAGCTCTGTGGTCTTAGATGCCTCCAGCAGGTAATCTGGGACAGTGACATTGAGATGAATTTGTTGTTTGACACCGAGTGAGGCGAATACCTTTATTTATGAAAGTAGTTGTAGATCAGTTTGTTTCGCCATATTGAACCAAATATTTCAGTGTACTTGTTGCGCAGAAACTATGTTTACACATTTGCATAACAGAACAAGTCAATGTGGTTTTTTCCCTATGTTACATTTTAAGGGTAGATTTGTAGCGTTTGCATGTGTTGCAGAAACTGTCTGAGCCAGACATCATATTAAACACTATTGCTGCAGGAAAATTTGTGCTTAATTAGAATCAATACATTCCACAATGAGAGAAGAAAATGACCTTGGATTTGGAAGGATGAATTACTGGTGTGTTGTTGGCCTTGTTCCAAGGTTTTTCCTGTGTTGTTCTCACCCTGACTACTTCAGTTTTGTACATCTGTGATACTTAAAACATCTTCTTTTGTGTGTGTTGTCCAGAACTGCCTGATACTAAGAGGAGCTGGATGGTACTGTTATTTTTGATAGAATTACTGAGCAGACCCATGGTAAATACAATTCTGTCCCTTATTACCTCATACCTGCCACTATCTGTAAGACAAGCTTTTTGGACTTATCCTGGTACACCTTTATCAAACCTGAGGGTCTGTATCAAGGCTGTAAGGGGAACTCTTTCCCTCACCCAGTGGTGTATCAGGTGTTTTCCGCGACGCTCAGGATTGGCAGCATTTTTCGTATCTCATTCCTCTGCTCCATCTCCTTGTTGCTGATAAGCTCAGCAGTGGTGCACGGGGGCAAGGGTACCCTAACGGCCAGGTCTTTTACAGCCTGGATTTTCCTTTCAACAAGAACTGAACATTGTATAACTACAGTTGTGGTACGTCTCTGAGTTTTTAGCAGTACGTGCTACCAAAAATAGTCTTTTTAAACTCCAAGCCTTGCACGTCCGCTGGACAGGAACTCGGTCATGTATTTGTGTCTGTCATTCTTTTTTGATGTTTTGCAAACATCTCACAACAAAGACTGCTAAGCCATTCAGACATCTGGGCTGAATCACATTTAACCAGCTTATGTGAGCAAATGTTTCTACCCATTCACATAGTGAAATGTTAGCTGCAAAGCCTGGGACGTTATGCTGCAGAGCTGAACGGCTTAGTGTGGTTATGATTAACTAAACTCACTCAGCTTATTCTGACTCTAGCTTTTTCCCATGAAGGTGAAAATGATTGACACTTTACAGTCTAGTTTTTTTGATGTTTAGACCCATGGAAATACTCCATTTTTACATTTGCTCTGCTTAGCTCTTGCTAGCCGTAGAACATTTATAAGCAGAAGAAAAGCAAAGACTGTCTGCAGACATATCACAGATCAGGTGCCTCTTGTGTCCAATACGTCTTTGTTTGAACCAAATAATACCCGGCATCTGAAAACATCTTTTGTTGGCGGTGATGATGTTTTTCTGTGCTGGTGGACTAAGTTACCAGCTTCCTTGAAACTGGAGCGGTAATAGTGGCCTGTATGTTAGAAAGATAAAGTATCTGCTAAGACTGGAGTATAAAAAATCCTCTGTCAGTGTTACTCTGCCTTGTTTCTAGAGTTTTCGTCAGGTGCAGCAAAGGAAAATGGACTGGTGTTTTCATGCTCACTCCTGCAGCTTGGAGCCGCTTGTCAGTGCTGGAGCTCTTAGGTGAAAGCAGCTTCACGCTGCTCCAAGCTGCTTTAGGAAGCAGCCAAGGATGCAGCCTTAAGTCGTGGCTTCAGGTTATGTTTAATTCAGTAACTGCAATTGCCTGTTCCTTGTCTTGTTCCTCCCTTCCCCGGCCTCCTCTGCTTCTGCAGCTTCCCTTGAATAAGATCTTAATGAACATGGGACTGTAGGGTGTCATGGTTAAAAACGTATTCTTTGTCTTGTTTCCCTGTAATAGCTTTCCACTGAAATAGCTTTCCACTGAAATAGCTTGCTGATGTTTTTTTTAAATTTTTAATTTTTACTCCTTATGCACACCATACTCTGTGGCCATCGCTGTGTGGTGGGTTACTTGCCCGAATGAGCTGTGCTTATGCTGTTCTTGTAGTGCAGTGTCCTCTTTGGTACTGAATGCAGATCCTACTGATCAGCAAGGAGTTGTTTACTGTCCAGATAAAAAAACTGCTGCAGTTTTACACTAGCTTTCTCAAGTCCTGGTTCATAGGCAGCATTCACTGTGTCAGTGGAGTGAGTCTGAACTGAAGGCCTGTGCTCCCTGCCCTGGATGCTGTCTAAAGCTCAGCCTGACTCAGTCTTGTCTGTAAGAGTTGGCTAATACATGGCTTTCCAGCCTGTAGACTTGTCTTGCCCTCCCTCTGATGATGATCAGACTTGGGCAGTTTCATGGACGTAATTGTCGCAGCCAGGTTTTCCTGAAAGTGACTTGTCACCCTTACTAATCCAATAGACCTTAATCATTTGGACTACAAACCATTGACATAATTGAAACGGAGTTTGACAATAATATATATTTTCTAGTAATTTGTATTTGCTGTCTTCCATTTAAATTTGGTGAAACAGCAGCAGAAACCACCCCCATGCTCTTCTGTGGTACTCTGCAGCTCTGAAGACCTCTTTGTTTGAGAAATGGGTTTCGTGTTTTGGACATGTCTTCTAGCCTGCTGTGGTATCACATTGAAGTGTTTGCTTCATCTGCTTTAATAGATCACTTTAAGATCTTGTAATCTTGTTGTCTCAGTGTCACAGCTATTTGAGGGCAAGGAGCGTAGGACTACAGGATTTTTATTTTACAAGCATTTCACCTGAGAAATGTGGTCCAGGTCTAGATTTTGCAGTGCCTTTGTGCTGGCTGGGCCGTGACATGATCCAAATGGTCATGCATTTATTGCTTGAAATTGTACATGTTTGCCTGTTGATGACAGCAGGTGTCCCAGAATAGGCCGTGTGCTTTGCTCTCAGAGATGGTGCCTCTTGTTTCTTGTCAGTCTGAAGATTTATCACCCATTCAGGAGTCAGAACGGTAAAACAGGACCATGTGTAGCAGGGTGAGAGTGTTGCCCACCTGGCCCTTGGCTCTTCTGGCAGCTTGGGAGGCAGTAGAGGGGCTGGCGTGGGGCCCTTGCTTGCACCTGCGTCTCTCAGTTATCAGAAGTGTGTGGAGATGGGTTTATTTAGGGCACAAGGGAAGTCTGAGGATGCCATTTTAGCCGCAGTTCCATGGGAAGCAGATACCCTGCTGCTTTAGGCGCTTCTCTTCATGTGTGTTACACCGATGAGTTGAGAAGAAGGTAGATGATACCCTCTCTTGTAAGGTGGTGGCAGAATTTGATCGTTGCTGCTGCTGTGATATTTTTGTATGTGGCGCAGTGTTAGTCTGCTTGATTTCCGCATGCAAGCTGTTAAAGACGGATAGGGTGATACTGTGACAACAGGCACTTTTCCAAACCTGCCTGTGTTCTTGTGCCTACGACTGCAGTGTGTCTGCTCATGGTGTTTGCTAGCCTTGCTTCTAAATTCTCTAAGTATGGTGACACAGCCCTACAGTGGTGGGAGATCCTCGCAGCCTGTGCCACTGACTTCTCAGCCAGTTAAAGAGCCAGAAATGTTTATTACACTTGTTTTTTCCCCTTGAAAACTTACGAAGTGGCTTAGATGTAGGAGAAAACTGTCTAGCAGGTGACAAAAGCATTAAGTTGAAAGTGGTGCAGACTTTAACTGAGAGGTGCTAACTAATTATTACAAGTGACACAAATCCTTACTACAGTTCTCTGGATCTCAGTAGGCAGTCTTCTCATCTTCTTCCTAATGGAATTGCTGAAGACTATTGAAGTCTTCCTGGGAAGCTAAGGTTTTTTTGAGTTATTCCAGTGCTCTACCAAGAAAAGCCTTTCCTTGTGTCCATTGTGACACTTCTCTTGGCTTCCTGAGCCTGGCTTTCGCCAGAAGCCTTTGCACACCACAGGAGCTGGTGGGGTTCTCTGCTGAGACGCTCTTTTCCCAGGCATGGTAACCTCCTGGATTTGCAGTTACCATGTCCTTCGGTGGTGAAGGAGGTGATCCCAGGCTTTTGCACTCTTTTTCAGACATGGAACTGACAGCTGCATTGGCATATGTCAGGGAAGGTTAAACCTAACATACGTCTGCGAGAGCTGAGAACATACCAAAGCATTGGACAGGAGATAAATGCCATTGAGAAGTTCTGGGCCTTGGATGGAGAGACCCATCACCCATGGTGTGGTCTGAGAGATTGTTAGTCAGCAGCTCATGTTGGTCAGGATCTGGCCAGGTCGTCTTTTTCTTGGGAAGTGTCCTGTGAAACCTTACTCATGACAGACAAGAAGGACTCCTGCAGGAAATCCTGCAAAAAATCCTGTAAAAAATCCTGTAACAGGGAGACTGAAGCAACCCACTTTAATAAATAAAGAAGCACCAGGACATAGACGTTTAGTTCCCTGTGCATTACGAGTGCTGTGGCGAACCTAGGTGAATGTCAACAAGTTGAAGCATCTCACGTATGATACAGCAGTGATATAAAAAAACCTAATTTTTTTAGCTTTCTACTAGTTTGTCATTGTCTTGCAGAAGGTTAATTTTGAGCAGTACTTTCAAATGTTTGAATTCCTCCTTTCATGCTAACAAAACAGTACGTAAGCAAGGACTTTTTTCCTGCTGAAAAGTAATGTCAGTTCCTATCATCCGAGATGACCCGCAGTGTGACAGTGTTTTGCTAGAAGTCTTGAGGGGAGGGGTCAGCTGTAGTGAAATTGCATAACCGTTGGCTGTCACTTAAACGTTGGATAGGCCACAAGCCTTTCAAAGCATGTTAGAATTTAAAATCTTTTAACTTACTCAGATATTTTTAAAGTGCCATGGCTCAAAAGAGCTAATGGTAAAATGCACAATACCCACCATGTTAGAAAGGTAGAGAAGCTGTTTGAGCATGGATACTTGGTTACCTATATTTGTTTTTAATATATATATTTTGGATTGAGAGCAGCTCTGAGGAGAAGGACTTGGGGTACTGGTGGATGAAAAGCTGAACATGAGCTGGCAGTGTGCGCTGGCAGCCCAGAAAGCAAACTGTATCCTGGGCTGTATCCAGAGAAGCGTGGCCAGCGGGTCGACGGAGTGGATTCTCCCCCTCTGCTCTGCTCTCATGAGACCCCCACCTGCAGTACTGTGTCCAGCTCTGGGCCCATCAACATCAGAAGGATGTTAACGTGTTGGAGCGAGTCCAGAGGAGGCCACGAAGACGCTCAGAGGGCTGGAGCACCTCTGCTATGGGGACAGGCTGAGAGAGTTGGGCTTGTTCAGCCTGGAGAGGAGAAGGCTCTGGGGAGACCTTATAGCACCTTCCAGTACCTGAAGGGGCTGACAAGAAAACTGGGAGGAGTCTTTTTCAAGACTGTAGTAACAGGACAAGGGGTAACGGGTTTAAATTGAAAGTAAGGATTTAGATTGGATATCAGGAAGAAGTTCTTCACGGACAGGGTGGTGAAGCACTGGAACAATTTGCCCAGCGAAGCTGTGGATGCCCCATCCCTGGAAGTGTTCCAGGCCAGGCTGGATGAGGCTTTGAGCAACCTGGTCTAGTGGAGGGTGTCCCTGCCCATGGCAGGGAGGTTGGAACTAGATGGTGTTTAAGGTCCCTTCCAACCCAAACCATTCTGTGATTTTTCTGCAGAATGGCTGAGTTTTGGGCTTTCTCAGAGGGGAGTTGCAAAATTTTTGGGCTCAATAAGGAGCAACTTGCATTGTGCCTTGAGGTGAGCAGTTGGCTGACCTTGCCCTGGAGGTCTCATAGCACTGCACGCGAACTGTAGCACAGTTTCTTGTGTGTCAGTGAACAGCAAATCTGTCATGAAAGAGGGTAAGTGTTTTTGCCAAGCAGAAATACGTCTGCAGTCTTTAAGAACAAGGAAGCTTAAATGAAGCTTGCTATTTAAAATCTGCCATAATAAGTGAGGACCATTATCAAACAGTTTGACAGAAAACCAGTTTCTTAGCAACAAAAAAAATGAAAACTCTCATTCAGTCTTTAATTGTAGAAGAGCAGTAGTAAATCGGCTAATACATGGTTGTTAATCCGGAGTACTGATAATCGGTTTGTAGTCTCTATACTGCTGGGTACCACGGATGACTTCTAAGAGATCCGCAAATGCTTCTTAGAAAAGCAAGCTGATAGTGGACTTACGTTCTCAATTAAGGCTGCACATCCTGTAGGAAACTTGAAGATCAGTGTTCTTCATTTTTTAAGAAAAAATTTTCGAGACTTAAAGAAGTCTACACAGTAGTTTGCTGCAGAGAAGACTGTATGTGGCAAGTTCTTCTGTTTGTAAATAAATATCATTACCTGGGTAGGCTCACCTTTTAATCCTGGGGCATTGTTTTGCTATGCTGTTTTATGGTCTTGCAGTAGTTTAAAGCTAAAATCCCAATTAGAGAAAACTGGGGGAAGTGTCAAGGGAGAGTGAGAAGGAAACTAATACTTAGTGAGAATTACTGTTTTGTTTACTGTTAAATCTGCCCTTATTAAAACAAAACAAAAAAACCACCCAAAGAAAAATAGCAAACTTTTAGCAAATGAGCTGCATAAAAATTGGTATTTAAATTTAGGATATTAATATATCCACAGAAAACCGTGATCTTAAGAATTTAATTGATTTGAAATAATGTGGAATGATGACTTTTTATAGAAATGGCTCATTTATTTTACAGGCTGTATGGGGACTTCGGTTTGTTTCTTGCTCTATTAAGCATGCTTTAGAAGAGAAGGGTGTTTTGCAATCCAGAATGACAGTCAGAATGCAGACAATGACCTTATCTTCTTGAGTGTTGTCTCTGCCTGTTCTGGGTCATGTATCAGGAAACAATATCGCTGTCTAAAGGATATTCTCCTTTTTCTTTGTGTATCTTTTGTTGATAGGGTACCTGTAGCTGCAAACTTCAGAAAGTTATAAAGGGATACAAGGAAGCAGCCTGAGTACCACCTGTACAGATTCTGAGCAATGAGTAACATTAATTGCTGTTGAATGACATATCTCTCTAGGCTGGGATTAATTTTTGCATATGGCTGAGCTTAACCTAATTTTTCCACTGTGACATTTGAAATGTGAAAGCTGCAAGGGGTCTGGGGTGGGATATGGATGTCTGCTGCTGCCTTTGGAGGTCACCTTCGCTCCCTTGTGTTTCACTCTTGAGCCCTAAACCTTGAAGGAAGCACATAAATCTTGTCTGGCTGTTAATGCTTTAATATAATATTACAGTTCTGCTTTTCTGTAATAATAAACCCCTCAAACATAGCATTCAAGGCTGGAAGCTATCAGTAATTATCTGTTTTGTCAAGAAATTTTGAGGCAGAACCTCTCTACTGCGCAGCTCTTACATCTATCCCTTTCATAATGTCTTTAATGATAGGGCAAACAAGTCTTAAAAGTTAATCATCAAGTGTAATAATGACTCTCTGCTACATTTTGTTTGGCGTAAGAAAAAGCTTATTTTAGGCTTGGCAGGAGTTAAAATCCCAGTAATGCTCATGAGAATGTTCTGCAAGCAAAGCTTCTGTTAATCCTGTTCCTGACATGCTTACATATAATTTGATGTGAAATCTGAAGCATTTATACTGAAAGATCTGCACCTGTGTTTTTAAACACACAGAAAGCAGTAATAGGGGCACAGACTGATACCCAGTGACTAGCCAAAGATCAAAATGACCTTTGCGTTGTTAATATCCACACAAGGGTTGTATTGAGGCAGCAGCAGGTATGATTGATGCTCTACAACCTCATAGAGTCAAGGTAGCAACACGTGATAAACCATGCATTTGTGTAAGTTCTCCTGAAGTCAGAGTTGGTTTTTTTCAAACTCCAGCGTTAGTCATCACTGAGTTGTAGTGAACTAAATCCTGCAACGAAACACCTATGTTTAGGTGTTTGTAGAACAGACACGTTCTGTGCAAGAGGCTTTTTGTAGTTGCTGATACGTGGAATTTCTTTGCATATGTGTTAGAAGTGTGCAGACTCCCTGGCTATACAGTTAGTTTAAAAATCAGCAAAGGTTAGTGAGCAATAATCTAATGATGATTAGTAAAATCTGTGCCTGTGCTATGTGAAAAAGCACTAGCAGCTTTTTTCAGAAGTTGTGTTACTTTTCAATATGAAGAAATGCCAGGGTTGCTGTAGGGGCTTTAACATGGAAAAAAAGGGGAACACTTTTTTGAACTAGCAAAACACACCAAACCTTTCAAAATGCTTGCCACTGAAGCTGCTTGCATTAGGTGTTTTTGTTACGGTGAAATGATGATTTCTTAGATTTTAAGGCTATTTTACTGCATTTCCATGGTGCTTGCCAAGAAAGCATGCATTGCAGTCTGCTATTGTAGATTAATCTCCTGTTGAGATCTCGGGTATTTAAAATGGCCCTTGCAGTGTGGTGTGAATTCTGGATTTTGACCCTAAACCTGGTATGTCCTGATTTGCACGGGGTTGGCTGGGACAAGCAGTTGTCCCATGGCATGTGCTCTTTGCCAGCCCTTCAGAGGCAGCTGAGCATCTTGAATATGCAAGTAAATGCAAGGGTAACACCCTTGTGGCCAGGGTTTAGCTGATGAGAAGGAACTGTAGTTTATTGCTTACCGCTGGCAGAACAAACAGGTTTCATAATGGTGCTGCAGCAGGAAAAGAGCAACATTTACTGTTGGGGATGTAGCCCTGCACTTGAAGTTCTGACTTTTGTCTTTTCAAGATCCCTTCCTGCAAGCAGTCCTGCAGAAAACTCAAGTCTCATGGCAGGTGCTGTGTGCATCATGTCCATCACAGGCCTAATCCCAGACAACCCTCAGTCCTTCAGGGTTTTACTTTTATGGCCAGGATTCCTCAACTCTTCCTTGCGTTTTCTTATTTTGGCCCTGAGCTGAGGCTGGGAGGACTCATAATGAGTATAGTACTTACTGGGCTTCACAGTCTTTTTTTTTTTTTTTTTTCCCAAGGAAGGCTCAGACTTAACGTTTCCAGTCGTCTTGCACACACATTTCATCTGATGCAAGCTAGTACTGCTGCTGAGAGAGACATTGTGGATGGATTTAATCTTGACTCTTCCCCTCCCCAAAATAGGTTTTAACCTGTGGAAGTTGATCAGTCTACTTCCCTAACTGCACCGTGGCACAGGTTTGGGCTGGGAGGTGGGGATGGATGGAGACCAGGGAACGCAGAAGTGGCCAGAGGTAGCAGGTAGGCAGGACAACTTAAGTAAGCAGGCTGGACTCCTTGTAACTTTAAGGCAGTTATCTGGCTTGTTTCCTCCAGCCCCATTTTGGGGATTCAAGGGATGACTTTTAAGCCATTCACCCTGGCACATTTGCGAAGGTTCTGATGCGTGTCTTAAAGAAGTTTGCATAACTTACCAGTACACAGGTGCTGTCTATGACCTATAAAGTCTAAATATGCTGTAATTAAATAAGAGTGTGGATAGAAGAGTGGGTTATCACATACTAAAATGAAATAATGCAGGGGAAAGAGGAAAATAACAGCGGTGTGGTAACAGGCCAGGTGTAAGAGCACAGCATGTCGAACTAGGCTCAGGTCAGTGCAGGGAAAACTGCATTGTTGCTTGGTGCTGTTGATGAAAATAAAAGTTGACGTTTGCTGTCTGGGAGTCTGATAACAAAGAATGGGAATGGAAGATAAAAATGTTTCTACATTTTTTTCATTAATAGCTGCATGAGCAGACCTGAGGGAGATTATCAGTTTTAATGGGGTGTTTTTGTTGTTGTTAATCTTTAACCTGTAGCAGGTTCTCAGTGGAAATAAATTTGGAAACCTGGCTGGCTTTAGTTTGAGAACATTCCCTGTGCAACTTCCATCCCATGACTGGTTGACAGGGAAGACGGAATTGATGTTCTGTGTAATTCAAAACACCCTTGTCTCTCTTGCGGGAATGTGTGTGTTGAAACTTGCTGCAGAAAAGCACCTTACAAAAACAGCAGCACCTGCATGGAGGCACTGTCTTCAGCTGGGTGCTTACAAAAGAGAATTGACAGCACTTGATGGTGACTCTTCAAGTAGCTGCCATACAAATAACAATGTATTTTTTCTTAATGGAGAAAAAATGCTGACATTTCGAAAGAGAGCTTTACCACACCACCTTCAACATACGTACATGCCCGATGGGGAAACAGCTTTTAGCGTTCAGCCAGTGTGATTCACGCCAAACACAAAGCTGGTTGTGTGTGGCAGGCAGCAAAAACAGCTCTGTGGAGGGACAGGTGAAGCCTTGGCAGCAGCGGATGCTGCCATCGCCTTGCTGCATCCAGAGCTGGAAACTCAAAATTATTATGGCAGAACTGTTGGGCAGTTGGATGTTGTAGTTGTTTGTCCCAAATGAAACTGGGAATGTGATACAGGAGGATTCAGGAATGTATGAATTTCCTGCGGTCCGTTATGGTTGTTTTGCTTATGAGTGAGCATGTTTTTAACGTGATACGAAGTATCACCCTAACCAGTCCAATGACATTCTCGTTAGGTTAGGCCTTGTGCAATTGGACATGAGAGAGAGTAAGATACTCTTAAAAGGGGGTGTGTGATAAGGGAGTTGTAGTGCATGATAAGTAAGATAAGCAAAACAAAATTTTACCTATGTTCATAAGGCACAGATATCCTTACATAACTCTCAAAGCTTGAGGAAATCCCTTTTTATAGCTTTTGAGGTTTTTTTTGGATGGGAACAGTTTTGTTTTGTTTTTATAAAAAATGGGTAAATTCCACCTGTGAATTTTAATTGCTTTTTAATAGTGAATACCGCTGCAAGGTTCAGCTTCTGAATTTCATATAGCCAAACACAGTGAAGTTTTGTTTTTGTTGTTTCTCCACCGTTTTGAATGAATTGGTTCAAATCCCGTAGTTCAGCAACCTCGCACAGCTCCCTTGGGGAGGCTGTGCTGTGACTTACACAATCGGAGCTGACTCCCTGGCTTCTTGAACTGAAGTTGCCTGTTTTCTCAACACAGAAGCCTTTACGTGGGACGGACAGGTAACCTTTACCAAGGTTTCTCTTTAAGTTGCAAAATGCTTTGCTGTGCAGGTTGGAGAGCTGCTGTTTCTGTTCTGAGATAAAAATTACTCTTCCTTTTCCTCCTCCTCCTCTTAATTGTAATTCATTTTAGGGGGGAAGGGGAAGAAGGTGTCTGGCAGTGATTCTGATGGGCTTTTGAAGTTTGTTAAAAAGCCATATTTGCATTTTGCCTCTTGCTGTAGGTACCTCTCAGCAGTGCACGGGCCTATGTACACCGTAAGTTGGGTGTCTTCAGTGGGCAAACTGGCTGAGATGTTCTGGTACTAAAAGCCTCTGCTGTGTGTGAACAAGGTGACTTTTCCGTTTTCCTGTTTTGAGAGTCAAAATTCATGGTCTGGCACCTGTTAGTAACTGCCATAATTTGTTAAACTGTCTTGAAAGCCTGGAAAGCTTGAATCTGCTACTGAATAACAGGGTTTTTCTGCACAGTCGTGATGGTAAAATCCTTTCTCATGCATTAAAGACTCCCTTCCATGTCTTCTCATTGCCTACATTTTTGGAAGAGGCCATGCATTTCTCAAGGTGAGAGGGAGCAAGAACATCAAGACAGCACTGACAAATGCTAAACGTTAGAACTCTGTGAAGCAATACCTGGATCTTATGTAATCTCAGTGTTCAGGTAACTCGTGAACAGATTTAAACTATCACCTGTAAACAGTGCAGTTTATGTAAAGACCCAGGGAAAATTGAAAAAGAAAATGATGGAGTAATAAATGGTTAAAAATTTGTTATCTGAAAGTGACAAAAGACATGGCCTAAGCTCTGAAGTTAGGTGGTATAAGACAGCATGTTGATTTTAGCTTTTCTGTCTTGCTGTATTGTCACAGTGGACAGATGTGACATTCATTCATATTACATACTATTTCCACTACATAGATGGTGGAAATACATAATATTCATTCACTTCTCTTTTTAACACTGTGAGTTGCTTGCACATAATTGGCAGCTTTGTCTTTAGGGTAAGACAAGTCCTGGTTGTGGTGTGTGTGCTATTTTGTTTTTTTCAAACTCTTGATTTTCTTGTGTGCTTCACTCTGTTAACACTAACCAAAAATACAGGCAGAATTTGAACTTTTTTTTCTCTTATCTTTCATTAAGTATTTAAGAGTCAGATTTGGAGGTTCATGTGCTCTTTCTTCTTGTTCAGGTTTTAGCACCAACAAATCATTTTCTGGATTGCTCCATTTCTGATAGAAGAACGAGGAGACCTTGTAGGGTAATAAGGGATGATGCTTGTATGGTGAGAGGAGATGTAATTGTAATCGTAAAAATGTTTTGAATATGGGGACGCTTCCAATGACCTCTGCTTTTCAAAGACTATGTTGCTTATTGGCAAAAATATTCTAATGCTGCCTTTGAAAGAACATTTGCTTCCCTAAACAAATGCACCATGTTGTGAGTACATATAAATTTTACACGGCCCTGGAGTGATGGTTTGGAAAGTTCCATCTGAAGCCGAAGTGCTGGTATTTGCCATTTCCTTTGTGCAGTTGTTCTTCCTTCTTTCCTTTCACTAGGGCCCTGTGGCCCTTAGTCTTACACAGTTGGAGTGCTGATGTGGTCTGTCTTCACTGGATTTTGATTCAGAAACACTACCATGTTTTTAATGAAAACTTACTAAAATAATCTTACGTTGATCTTTAAAGTTAGAATTCTGAAATACAGTCAAATCCTTTTCTGAAGAAGGGTAGGGGTGCATAGATAATATGAATGCTCCCATCTGATTTTGTGGACATTAGGTTGCTTAATTACGGCTTCTTTTAGCGTCCTTAAGAATGGAGGAACTCTGGTGCCAGCAGTAGTTGGCCCAACCTTGGTATTAGTATTCTCTTACTGGGGACGCAGGAGGGGTTCATAGCAGTCCTCAGCTCTCTGCCTCAGTCTGAGTTCTTTTCTTTTCTGGGAGTGCTTGTGAGATATGAAGAGGATCAGGGTGTTGGGGGAATTGAAAGCTGAAGATCCCAGTCCAATTTGTGCTAAATTAAAATGACTGTTTGAGGCATGAAGGCTTTTCTGCTTTGTTGTTCCAAAACCTGGTTTAGCATGGGGTTCTGCTGCAGGTTAAAGCTCACACACATGAAGTCAGGCCCAAGGCAAACCTAGCTTTCCTTCACCACAGCATTTAGAAAAAGTTAAGGGGTATCGATGGGCCAGTAAATGGTTTTGTGAAATAAAGTTGTTTTTATGAAAATGAAGCTTCACAAGTGAGAAAGGAACAAGTCTTTGAGGCTTCGCTCTGTACATCCTGTAGAGTGTTTGTTACTTGTCTTTCCCCCTGCAATGTCTTGCACAGGTGATTAGCAGGTATCATCACCAGTCCCACTGAGAGCGGGAGAGCTATGGAAATTCCTGCAGTCAGCAGCAATGTTTTATGTCAAATACCCAGTTATTAAAGTGCTGATAATACTTGCAGTTCTGGAATTTTGTAGTCTAGCATAGCTTTTAGTACAATTACTTCTATTTTAAAACTCTAGAACCACATGTACCATTTACAGGAACGTGTTGAGTGCGCTGTCTGCGGGCAGTGTATGCAGCCTTAGTTGTTATTAGCTATACGTTGGCTTTACCTGTGGCTTCCGTGCGAGCATTAAAAAAACTAGCATATCTAGGTTGTGGCTGACTTGAGATATGGGTAGCAAATACACCGCTATTTGCTGTCATCAAGATACTGATCTGGAAATTGTATTTTGGTAAGGTCAGTGAATAATGCTTTAGAACCACAAACATTCCCAAGTTTGAAATTTGCCTCCGTGGTCTCCCAAAGATTTCTCTGAGTAATTAAAATTCGCGTGTAAGCTGTATTTCTTCTCTATTTCCTTTCTCCTTCATCTCATTTAGAATCCCTAGGTCCTGGTTACAGCAGGCATAGGCTTGAACAGAGGATTAAAGAAATGCTTCGAACTGGATGGTAATGGATATGCTGAAGGAAGTAGTACAAGTGATGCGTTGGATTTTTTTTTTTTTGGGTGGTTGTGGAGTTTTTTAATGCAAATAGGCTGTGACACCCAGAAGTACCTTGTAATAGATTAATGTTCTTTGGAATTTGACAGGTTAGAAGAAAGTCCCCAGATAAATAAAATATATGCAAACACACTTATATGAAGGATTGCAGCTCTTCTATGAAAAATTTCCTTAAGGTGGCTGTATTGTTGTTCTATGTAATATATTCCAGGCTGTCTTTCATGTATAATCCAGTGGTGTTTTCTTTAATCTTTGAGGACTTAGTCACAGTTGTCAAAATAATGAGCTTTTCATGGTGTAATTTTCTGTTGTCCCTGTACCTTCCCCCCAAGCTTAAGTAATTGTTGCCAGAAGAAACAGGGTTTGGGGTTTTCCCCTCCCTTAAGTTTACACTGAAATATGGTTTTCACTCTTAAAACCTGACAGTGTTTAAGGTTTGTTAGGGAGCTTCTGCAGTGCCAGCTTTAAAGGATCACCCGTGAGGCTCGGGTCAAACCAGAGAACCCGAAGGGTGCCTGCAAACCTGCAGTGCTTACACGGATCTTAATTTCATACTCAAATCCTGGTTGGATTAAAGGGTTTAATTATGTCATAGCTTTTGGCAAGCTATGAGTATTACTCAAGTGCGTAGCGTGACTACAGGTGTTGTCCAGACAGGCAGCCACTGACAGACAGCATGATCAAAGGAGAACAATCGGTCCCTACGTGCAAACCACCCTTTGCTTGAGCCCGGCTGCCCTCGTGCCCGGCCCTGCCTCCGTGGGCTTCCCTGCCAGAAACACCCATGGTAGTGGCCCCTTCCTGAGGGGCAGACCAAGGAGGGATGCACTGCTCTTGGAAGCCAAGTTCTTGAGCTGAGGTGCCATAACTTCTAAGTCCTTGCGACTTTTCTGCCTCTACCACCTCTGCAGAGATCCAGGGCCTGGCCTGGGCTCCAGCCGCCTGCCCACTTGGCTTTTGGTTCCCTACTGGCCTCAGACCCTAGCTCAGAAGCCTGGAGCCACTTGTGGAGATGGGGAAATATCCATGACAGGCTGGGCTAGTGAAGTCTGCAGGTCAGCTAGCTTGCTGCAAAGATTTTCATGAGCAGTGTGACACGTACTGTAGCTATTTATTGAGCTGCAAGTGCTTCATTACAGTGAAAGTGCTCATACAAGCCACAGACTGCTTAGAAGCCTTTTCTCAGCAGGGGCAAAAGAGAATTTTCCCTTTCCCTTCAGGTACCTACAGCTGAAATAGGTGATGACCTTTGTTTGCTCTGCAAGCAGTAATCTGTAAGGAAGCATGCTGGGATCTGAAAACTCTGGTTAGCGACAGTGACTGTGGCAATCGATGGCCTCTTATGGCAAGCAGCAATTTTTGTGAATTTTAACTCTTCACTTAAATACTGAGTAGCTACAGCTGGAGAGATGATCTGGTGTAAGCTGGTTCATGGAGAGGTTTGTAAGTGGAGAGGTGACTCATAATTTGCCTGCTCCGTTTTCTCCAGGAGAATGAAAGGTAGACGGCTGCTTTTGCAGCTAAAATAAGTTGGTTATATCCTGCTAGTGCTTGTGAAAAACATCCAGTGGGTAATAGCCTAGATGGGCAATGATTTCCATGGAGGAGCTTGTTGAGAAATCATTGTGAGAGGAGTCAGACTAGATTTCCCTCCTATAATGCAAAAGATACAAAAGATCTTGAAAAGGTATTTTGTAAGCCATAGTGGGTTTGATGTACCTGTTTGATACCTGCTACCACTCTGGCAGCTACAAGCTGTGCACTGTTGAAGGACAGGGCAGACACTGTGCCTTTGAAAAGATCCTGTGTAGGTTTTCCCTTCCCTTAGAGACCTGCAGTATTGAGCTGTTTTCTTGTAATTTTGTCTGGCCTGTTTTTTGCAGGGTCTTCTGTCTTGTCAGCCTTTCGTTATGATGTTTTGGATCACAAATGAAAGCCTTCAGATGTTCAATGCAGATTTTTTTTTTTTTAGGGGCACCCTCTTTCCCCTTTGGGTCTGTGGGAACCCTCTTAACTATTGACTTCAGTGAAATACAGGTCAGACCCTCTTGCATTTAAAAAAAACATTATCCTTTCTAAAAAGCAGCTGCATGAGCAGTTGGAAGTATGTGCGCTAAATACAAGCAAATGTAACAGCATTGTAGGTCTACAGATTTGGAAATATGTTACCTAGAATAGTGTTGTGGTAAATGTATTGTGTGCCCTGTTGTGATCACTTCGGAGCTGCCTGCTGTTCTCCTTTGGTTACACCAAAATAAACACGAATGTGCAAGGTTTTGTTGTAAATTTCCAGATATTCTTGGTCTAAGCTTGTGCATAATGCAGTCATTCAGTGGTGCAGGAGAGTGTTGTAACAGCTTTTTATGGATTTAGTAAAGGTAATTGTTTGTTGGGCTGCCTGGTGTGTAACCTTTCTGAGCTTTCTTTGTATGTGCCTGTACCAGCTTAAGAGGGGTCCCACACTCTTATCGGGATCAATAATTGCCACTGCAGTGTAAATGCTGAGTAATTTCTGCTGAGTAGTTACTGTCCAGCTTGGGACAGAGGAAACAAATTGAGTGTGAGAAGGGCTGGAGTGTATGCTTTTTATCAGGGCTGCTTAATAGTTTCCTGTGCTCAGTGCAGCATCAGGGTCTTGGCTCGTTGGATGCACATGTATTGGTTCTGGTTTCTGTCAAACCATCTTCCCTAGTAATCTGGGAAATAAAAGCCAAACTTTTGGGGGAGGATATATTATGATTGCTGTATCAAAAGTTGCCCTTCAGGTTTATGTGGTAATGGTGTCAAGCCCTGTTTCTTATCTCTTTGCAGAAAGGACGTGTTTCTGACAGCTCCCCAGCTCTGGGGGTGCGTGGGTGGCTCCAAGGGGAGGCAGGTACGTACAGCGAAACTAGGGGTACGCTCCCGCAGCAGGGAGGTTGTGGTGGATTTGTGGTGGCTGTATTACAGATGTCTTTGTTAGTAAAACAAATAATTACACTGCAGAACACTATGGACTTAAATTCACATAGGAAAACTTAAATAAGGATTTAATGATACGCTCCATTTATTACTTTGTTTTGCTTTAAGACCAGAATACTTCCCAAGAAACTTAGCAGAAAAGGGACTTTTTTGTCTCGGGGAACATTCTGCATGTTTACCTGTGCTTAGTTACTACTGCAAGGTCCCATTCAGGATTGCAGCTCTTCTGTGTTACGCAGTTTCTGTGTGAGGTGGGTACTGGGCTTGCTTTCAGTGATGTTTGTATCTTTGAAAGTGTTGCTGGACAGCTAGGATAGTTTGGGTTTTTTTTTGCTTTTAAAGCACGTACTTTGTTGGTTTAGACATGCAGGTACATTTGCGAGTGCTGTTAGTTGCCATTAGGCATCTTCAAATAACTTTGCATGGCTGACTCAGTCCCGTGAGCCCAAGAAGAAATGAGGAAGAAACCAAGTAATAATTGTTTTATTGTGAGAGTATGTTTAAGTGGTAGGGGAAGATAAAATTTCAGGGACCTTGTTTCTTGGTCATTTGAACAGGTCTCACTGCAACACTGATGCTGTCACCGCTGAGGCTCATGACCTGGGAGAACCCAGTGAGGCAGGAAAGGATCTTGAAACACATTTCTCTGCTAGGCAGCCCTTGAGTTCTGGATTTGGGGTAGCTCAACGCCCAGCTTAGCTGAAGGTGCTGGCACTGCAGCTGGGATTGAGTCCCACTGATCATCCATGTAGCTTTATAACCACAGTTCAGTTTGCTTCTACGCAGCCAGGCTGAGGACCCGTGACGTGCCTACAGCCTTTGATAGCTCAGAGGTCAACTTGTCCAAGAGCAGGGTTAGCTTCCTTTTTCTTAAAGAAAGACAAAGCAAGCAGAAGCAAACCCAATTGCTCTTTCCTGTTGCTCTTTAGAACTGAAGGCTAACATGATATATGTAACAATCCACCCATAATAATATGGAAAATAAGAATTTTAATATCTTATTTGTCATTGTGTAATCTATGGGGAGTATTTTTGGTATAATTCGTCTTGTAATGTTTACTCAAAAGCGCATAGTAGTAAAGAAAAGAACAAGCATGTAAGTTTAAAAAAAATAAATCTACAAATATTCCACTGAAGATTAGAAATATTTTCTGCTTTAGGCTCAAACATTGGTTTCCTGAGTACTGCCTGATGACATACTTATCATGGAGAATCAGGAAAATAACCTGTCTTCACAGAAGGTTTCTGCCTAAAACCGGGAATTTAAGTTTCTTCAAAATGTTCATCCTCTTTAAGCACTGGTGTATCTCCTCCACCAAGCTTTGTGGTGGAAGTAAAGACCACATCAAATTATGAAAAAAGCTTCATCTAATTCGTAAGCACCTAGCAACTCCAAAATATTCTGGTTACAGTTTGAAATGTAAATCATGTCACTGCTGTACGTATATGTTAGTCATAAAGGGCTACTAGTCTGCTAGTTCGAGGTTTTAAAGTCAGCAAAAAATTAGTTCCTATGTGTTATATAACAAGAAAAAGATTGAAAAAGTCGTGTTTTTCATGGGACAGGCTAAAAATGGCACTGTGCTTGAAGTTTTGAAAGGGTGAGAACTAAAGCAGCCTGTCCATACCAGTCTAAAATAAACTCTGTAAATAAAACTCGGCTGTCAAAGGTAAGTTGTACAGTTCTTACTGTGTAATTTTGATTAGTTAAAATACAAGCATTGTTAACTTTGTATTTTTGGAAACAAAACTTTGGGCAAATTAAAAAAATCTGGTTTAAGCAGAATCTCACAGTGGGAGTTCTATAGTTTGTTTTTTTCATGTATGAAGCCTTAAAATCTTTGTTATTAAATAGGCATCCATAAACAGTGAAGCAGGTCTGTATTCTGTTGAAGCTCTCGGAAGCCTTTGAATAAAGTTATTTTGGGAGAACTTGCAATTTATGCCCTGTGACAGATGAATCCTTTAAACCCTGCCCCCCTGCCCCTTTTCTGCTGGAAGAAGCAACTCGCTTGTAAATTTGCCTGTCTCCGCATATTGAGGTTCATATTTCTCATCACAGTAACTTACAAGTTTTACAAATGCAAAATCTCATGGGGTGTTTTTAATCTAAAAATAGCAGGGTAGGCTGCCTGGGAAACGTGCGGTGGTGTTACGCTCCTGGCAGCGGGAAGGGGGGCTGCCTTGCAGTCTGTTGTTGCTTGCTGTGAGGCTCTCCTTTGCTGTGCCTGGGCAGTGAGTGGGGTGAAAGGGATTTCATGGCAAGGTGTACATTAAAAGGTCTTCCTTCTAGCCCAGAGGAAGGTAGTCTCTTGCCTGGCAGCCTCACTGGGGGTTGCATTACCTGTGGTTGTGTTGGGGAGGAGGAGGCGGCAGCAGCACAGGTGGGAGTATAAGCACAGAGTAGGGGCGGGATTTCAAGAAAAGATAACCCCGGAGAGGAGAACAAAGTGCAGTACAAAACGAGAGGACAACATTGTGGATGCTTGGTGTGCCTGGGGAGTCATTGAGCGACAGGATCAAGCCAGGAGAACCAGTGCCTGTCTGGCTCTGTGCAGGGGTAGGCTGGATACTGTGTGATGCTAACAGTCGTTTCTTGAGAATTGGAAGGATCCCGGCTATAATGCTGACTGCTGCGGGTGTGTCAGTAAATTCTCATACAGTTTTAACCTTCATAAAGGAGATAAAGATAGACCCATTAAGCAGTTTATGTAATACCGAACAGAATTCTGAAGTTGCACAATGCAATTAAGTATGAGAAGAAGAAAAGATTTCAAAGCCAGGGTTGCAAAATTGGGCCTTTCCTAACTTAGAAATTCCAGAATTTAGACCGCTTGTGCAAGTATTGCGCATACAGGATGCACACTGGAATCCAGCTTTACTGTGCTGACCGGGAAAGAAGACACTGTCCTTTGCATTTTTGATGTTGCGTTTTGTTACTTGCCAGAAAACTTGGTACTGATAAGTGTTGCTGAACTGATGCCTGTGAAAGATGAAGTTTTCTGTTCACAAATATGTCTTTGTGCTTATTTTGCCTCTGTGTCCTGGGTGATGGGAAGATATGCCAGTCTTCCCCCCCCCACCACCCCTTGCTGTTTTTTCAGCTTCTCCCATTGCAGGGCTAGCGTTCTGCATTTGGCTAGCACGTGGACTAGACCACTGTTTCTTTGGTGCCCAATGACATGGGCAGTGTGAGAGCCAGATGTTTTTCTGTATTGGTAACAGTCAAGATGCACCATCTAACTCCTTGCTTTTTCATAATTTGTGCTGGTATTCCCTCTTAGCACTTTGGGAGCCTGAAATTTTTCTTTCTACAATTCAAACAGTTTTGAATTTTTGTCCTTTGAGAAAGCGGAAACTTGTCTGTTCCTGCTTCTATGCCTGTGCACTAAAATTATGCATGTCAGTGAGAATGTTCACAGCTCTGAATTTCTAGCTGTGCTCTGCCAACATGACAGGAGCTCTGTTAATCATTTCTTCTTCTGTAATTACCCTGCTTTTAATCACCAAAGTAAAAGCATTATGGAAAACTCATGCAACTATTGTACATACTGTTTTGCCCCACATAGTCATTATAACTTGATTTAAAATCATCAGCAGCAGTGTGCCTAAATTAAAGTTACTGGTTTAAATTTACCTCTGAAAATCTTCAGTAGTTTTACAGAAAACAGAAAAGTACATCTGTGGTCACTTTTAATGAAAATTTAGTTACATAACTAAGCATTTCAAGTTTGTTTCAGATTTACTTCTGAAATGTTCTTGTTTTCAAGCAAATTGTAGCTCATTTTTAGGAGTAAAACTTCAAGCATTAGGAGACCTAACTTTTCAGAAGTGCAAAGCACTCAAATCTCATCAAATTCAGTGAACACTGATGGAACTGGGCTAATTTGGAAATTAGGCTCTTGTCTGGGCCTTCTTTCTTCCCCCTCCTTCAACCCTGTTACATAAAACCAGGTTCACATTAGATTATGGATGACTTCCCAGTGGATGCCAGTGCAGGAGTTATTCCAGATAATTTTCAACACAGGGAAGGGAAGAGGGGGGAGAATGTAATTAAATTGAAGGCTAAATTAAAGGACAAGGTCCTGAGTGCATTTTCATCTCTATTTAACCTAATAGGAGTGAGAACAAAGTGGATCTTGCACGATTGGGCATGTTCACTGTTGTCTGTCTCACACCCTTCTTTAACATGCAAAATTTTACCTTGGATGGACAAATGTCCCACAAGTCACTTACCAATGTGAAAAAGGGCTTGTCTTGCAAACCTGTAGAGTGGGAGTAAAATGACAGATTCCTGCTTTGTGTGGCCGGAGCAATTCTCCAGCCACACAGCAAGGTAGGCGCTGACTAACCCAACCAGACCCTTCGTCGTCCCCAAAAGGTAATGTAATTCGTTTCAGATTTTGTTGTCATTTTCCGTTTTCTGAGGTAGGTGCGCTAGGGTAGGAATGTAGCTGTGGCTGTAGGGAGACTTGGGGTTGGATTTTCCTTTACAAGGGCATAGATTTGCTAATCCTATTTTTAAAGTCCAGAAAATCTACAGGCCTTCAGAAGTCGTCTCTGGAGACATCTCTACAGTATAATATTGTGTGTAAATGATGGCTTATTGTTGGGACTGGTACTGAATTACTATGTTCTGTCTGTTTATTTTTTAAAAAAATCAGGAGTTAACGGGGAATTGATTACTACATGCAGCCTTTCCAGTAACAAAAGGTAGTATGAAAAAGGAGTTTTTTTCAAATAGCAAAAGCTATTTGCCTCAGGATCCATTTTTGTGGACCTGGCCCCACTGCACCGACCCTACAGCCCCCAGTATTTATCCATATGCATTAATCTGATCACTGATGGGCACACTCACTTCTGGTAAATACCTGCACAAGCCTTGACCTAGGAGTGGTTATGGGAAGACAAGAGCAGTGAAGGCTCATGGAAGATGGTGCAGAAAGCTTTGTTGATCACTGAGGGCAGAGCGCTTTCTGGGCCTGAGAGTAATGGCTCAGAGACAGAATGGCTTTCACAGGACTATCTGGCAATTTTAGTGTTTAAGCATTTTCTCCCTTTATTTTTGTATGCAGTGCATTAGCTCTTTGTTTCTGTAGCAGTATTTCTTTCTACCCCTACACACCTTGAGTGCGTTAGTAGCATGAAAAAACATCGCTAAAAATGACACTTTAAAAATTCTCAAGATCCTCAGGATGGCAGGTGCGGCAGGTTTGTGTAACCAGCGCTTAAGATTAATGCTGAACTTCTCATGTCCTTTGGTCTCTGAACTTAGCCATGGTGATTTTTGTTATCTTTTCTCACCATTTATCAGGGGTGGGATTTTCTTCTACTCAGTGTTAAAAGTAAGAAAATATGTAAACTGGAGTCGAATTTTGTGCATTAAAGTGGCAGTTCAAATTATTTATACTTGCAGTTCTAGATTGAAATGATGGCTTTCGGTTATTGCCTGTTTACCGTGTAACATGTGGCTTGGTTTTAAACATCATATTTTCACCAACTAGTGCACTCTTTACCCAAATTAAGCTATGCAGACAGCTGTAGAAGTGTTGCAAGATCAGTGCATGCAACGTGCTGCTACTGACAGTGCTCGGTTTGCTTTCTCTTCTACTTTTTGCTCCCCTCCTCTCTCCACAGCATCATTTATTCCTGCAACGGAACAGAAGAATGTGCTCAGTTGCACTTCTCAGCAGCTCTGCAGCCTGTGGAGAGTGTGGGCAGTTTCTGTATGCAGCATCCTGGAAAATGTGCGTTCCCTTGAAGAAGTGATCTGCTGAAAAGCACGTACTTGTACAGTTGTCCCAGCCTGCCGTGTTGCACTGCTCTCAAGGTCTGAAATGCCTCGTTTCTAATACTCTCTGGGATTTGTATTTCTTCTGCTAAAGAGACACTACCTGCTGCAGTTATCCAAGGAGCCCCAAAGAGCAAGGATGCTGAAGATGGCTCTGTGCACTTTTTGTGCAGTGTGGGGTTTGTTACTGGAAGTGGCAATAGCATTTGGCCCAGTACCGAGGATCACTTGGGAGCACAGAGGTAAGAACAACTTCAGTAGTGTAATATGGGACACTGCCACAACCTCAGGATTTCTGTAGGATCTGAAACTCACTGAGGCTGTGTGCTCGTCCAGCCTGCTTGCCACGAGTTTTGTCAGGTGTTGCTGGCTTTGCTTAGCTTAGGAAGTGCTTAGAACCAGAAAAGTCAAAAGTGACTCAGGTACTGGGTTAACTGATTTCAGCTCCTTAAAGCAGTTCTAAAAACATAGCTTTTTGAAGGAGAAATTTCAAATTTGGCTTTCTCAGCTGAAGGATCTTGCAGCTGAACCTTGCTTCAAGAGAAAAACCCATTAGATGTGTTTTAAAAAGAATACTTTTACTCTGAGTCTGAAGATATTAGCGAAATGCACCTCACCAGCTAATAATCTTTTTCTTAAGCTTTTTCAGACTAAGATGTATTTTGACACTAAGCTATCCTGTGCACTCAATAAATCACCAGGTGAAGGAAAGATAAGTGTTTGGCCCTCTTCCGACAGCATGATAGGGTGTCTGGAGTTGAAACAATCTTTTTTGCAGAACACCACTTACCCTGTATTTGAAGATGCAGCACATATTCATAACTTTGCAGTACGATTAGCCTGAGTCAGCAAATGCAACACAAAGAAAAGTAATAGGGACCAGAGAATGCTTTAGCTTTTGCTTTAATAATTTAGCCTGGGTCTGAAGAGAGCTCTAGAGGAAGGGCTGTAGAGTAGTTATCTGCTGTTGCTTGTGAATATCCTTTTTCTTTTTTACATTCCCCTTTTCCCTCTACCCTCCTGCACCTTCATGTGGCATTGGGTGCTTTAGGTTTGACAAGGTTTTGTGTTTGGGTCCTCCTTTACTACTAGTTAGTTAGTAACAATTACCCAAGTGTGCGCTACCCAAACAAAACCAAACAAGTATATGGGCAGTATGAAGAAGTAACAAATCAGGATGTTAAATGCTGAGCAGTCATAGTGTAGGAAAAGATGGATGAGGATTCAGAATATAGTAACAATGAGGTGATTTGTGAGATCAACGTAGGAAGTGTTTTTCCTCTTTATTGATATAGCAATTAATGAGTTGCTGGTGCAGCTTTTCAGAAAGAATGGTCTACACAAGGCTCGTAGTTCCTGCTTAGGCTACTATGTTTTATAATATTATAGATTTGGCAAGCTGCTGTTTAATGGTATTATGGTAATACACTGCAAACCCACACTGAAATTACTCAAAATAAATGGAATTTATTTTCATTCCTGCTATTTCTCCCTGTCTCTGTCAGCTAAAGATTGTTGCGTTTAAATATGGGAAGCCTACTTTGAGTAGGAGGGGGAAATTAGTTCAGTGGAGGAATGAACATGTGGAGGAGTTGTATGAACCAGCTTATCCATTTGGGCAAAATTTTCCTGCCAAGTAGAAGACGTTAAAATGACACGCTTGAGAATCTGGTTTAAAATGCGTCTTTATAGAGTGCTGTAGTAGAAAATGTGCAATTTCTAATGCTAGAATTGGGAGCAATATAATACATTGCTTTCTGCATGTATCTTAAAAAGCCACGCTTAATTAATCTTGTGGTACTCTTTTGCACAAAACACAGTATGCCAAGCTTCCATTTTTCCATTATGGTTGTACGTGCTGAAAATTATTCTTGTATATTAGTCATTTTGTGTCATCTTTCCCCAAGACTGTTCCAGTCTGCATGCTTCCTCATTCCACAGCCTTTTCTCCTATGCCTCCCTCTTTCTCATGTTATTTCTTTGTCATCTGTGTTCCATCTCTGGTCGCCACTTCAAAGCAGCTGTAAATGGCTGCTTTTTAGCTTCTAGTGGAAGGTGTCCCTGCCCACAGCAAGGGATTGGAACTAGATGATCTATAGGGTCCCTTCCAACCCAAATCAGTCTGTGATTCTGTGTCTGCTTTCTGCTGTGGTAATATGCTGAAGTATTGTCTTTTAAGGTGCAGGATTTTTTGTTACGTTTGTTTGGAGTGGTTGTAAGGGACATAGGCGGTGCCTGACCTGATTTTCCACAGTAGGTAAGTGCGTGGAAGGGGTAAAGGTGAGGAAGGACCTGACTCTGAATGTGTGAAATGGAAGGTTATAAAAAAGGAAATTAACAGGTAGGAAGAAATGAAGGAAGGTATGAATTATAGGGGTCATTCCAAGAAGAAATGCATAGGCATTTGAAATTGAACGGGAAAGCGGAGTCCAGTGATTCAGAGGATGTTGATGTGAGCTGCTGTTTCTGCTGAACCAAGCTTCTGAGGGGGTCTCTCATCTGTTAGATGGGTTGTCTGAATTAACCGTTATTGTTTTCCAGATATCCAACTACTTAGAAAAATGACCCATAAACTTGACCCGAAGTGGTCGTGTTTCTTCATGTGGGGCTGTTTTTGTTTCACTTCAACAGAGGTCCAGCTAATACATTTTCATGAATTGGAAGCGTCAAACTATTCAACCTTGCTGTTAAGTGAAGACAAAGATGTCCTATATGTAGGAGCCAGAGAAGTGATCTTTGCATTAAACGCAGTGAATATTGCTGAAAAGCAGCACGAGGTATGCTTTTTAATACATTATCCTCCATGTAAAAATCATACTCCAAATTTGAATTGATTTCCTGATATCGGTAGCACTGCACTCGGGGTGATGGGTACCTGAAAAGGAAAATGCTCTGTGTGGGTTACGCCTGTGTTATTTCTGGAAGATGCTGTGGAGTAAAACATGCCATCAGATGAGAGGAAGGAATGAGAAGTTAAACAAGTGATTAGAGGTCTCCTTAGGTATTTCCTTCTTGAGGACAGGAAGCTGGGATGGAGGCACTTTGGGTATCATCTGTAATGGTGGTTCTTCCACATGCTTTTTTTTTTTCTATAGAGTGGCCCTTCTCCTGTTAATCTGAATCAGAAGGTAATGTAATCCTAAACACAAGCAAAGTTGGAGCTCGCTCAGGAGCAGCAGGCTGCAGACCTGCTTCAGATGAAATGAGGGTCCTGTCCGATAGCTTTTTAGCTTCTGTTTTGTGTCTCTAGGTGTGTTTGCACAGCAAGCAGTGGTGCAAACAGGTCTGATCCAGCTTGCCCAGAGAAGTACTCTGGATGTGCTGACACAGGCTTCTCAGGGTAGATCAGCCCATGCAGAACTCTGCTAAAGTTGTATTGCTTCCAGTCCTTCCCAGGCTCCTGCTTCTCATCCCATCAGCAACACAGGCTGACACTTAGAGGCACGGCATGGAGTCCCACCCAGGATGCTTTGGAAGATGCCCATATGATTTTTAATCTGAACAAAATGCTCACAGGTGGCAGTGGGCCATTTCACCAGCATATAGAACTTGGTTTATGAGTGCATGTAACTGCCAAAGTTGTACTTCTCTGTAGAGTGTAAATTGGGCCAGTAAGTTTTCTTTGATTTCCATCTACCTCCCCCACCCTCCCCAAGTTTTTTTTGTTTGTGGTTTTTTTTTTTTGTTTGTTTTTCATTCAAGTGTGAATGAAATTGGGAAGTACTTAAAATTGAGAAGTACTTAAAACAGCTACACTTGCATTTCCATAATGAATATGGTAATGGAAACTTCATCAATAATTTGAGGGGAAACATCATGATGAACCCGAAAGATAATAGCGGTAGTTTAACCCCTCCTCTCGCTTCAGGCACATGCATGTGGAAGCATCACCACCCTGGGAATGAATGGCTTTAAACCTTTAAAAACCACTTGCAAACTGGCCTGCATTTGCTGCAGGTAGTCTTAGGATTGCCTTTTTTTTCTATGTTATTACAAGATTTTTAGACCTTGCATTGATTTAAAACGCTTTGAATGTGCCTTTTTGTTGCTTGTTTTTTTCGCTTAGTTACACTGGAAGGTCACTGAAGATAAAAGGACTAAATGTGCAGTGAAGGGCAAATCAGAACAGGTATGTACTTTTATTGAACTTTGAGAAAGATGTTAGATGTTTCTCTTCAAGAAGAGTGATCTTAAAAGAAGAAAGGGTCCAACTGTTTGAAATTAAAATTTTTAAAAAGTCACCTAAATTCCTTAGTTAACTTGAGCTTTAGAAACTGAAGCATGCTTAGCCTTATTTTTTTTAATTCTTAACTCATTATTACTTGCTGGTGAACATTATTTGAATGTTTGAAAATCTGAACACACTCTGGTATGTGCTTAATGATACAAATTTTTCCATTAAAATGATAAACTGGTATTACTTTCACTGAGGTAATTGATAGCAACCGTTGTGTTTTGTGACTCCTCCCTGGCATGTGATTTTACAAAATGACTGACAATTTTGTTTGCTTTGCTTTAGGGCGTAGGGTTTATTTATTAGGCCAGTGCTGTTCCACCAGTGTATTTTTCTCTTAACTCCATGTATCCTTATTGTGGTGGTCCCGCCGTGCGCCTTGCTGCGGCACCTTGCTGCGGCACCTTGCTGACATGAGTGCTCAGGCGGCTCCCTGGCACCTGAGCAGCCTGGTCTTCTGCCAGCTCAGCCCCCAGATCCCTCGGTGTTCTGGGAACCACGGACTCCTCGCGGCTGCCAGCGCACAGGCTGGATTGCTCATTTTGCCTTTCTGTGGAGAGCGATTGGCTGTATGTGGGTGTACCTTTCCCCTTGTGCAGTGCCCCTTTGTTTAGCGACGCTGTGAAATGAGGGCTTGCTGGGCAAGGCTGATGGTCAGGCTTTTAAGCACAGGTTTGAACGTGGAAGTCTGCAAAAAAAGCGCTACAAGTGCAGGGATTTGACATCGGCACACCCGAACCTGCAGCGCCTTTGGTTCACGTTGTTATAAAACCCTAGGTGCTATATCCAGGGCTGACAGACATCCTGCATTCCTGGGGCTTCTCGAAGTGAGAGTGGGCTCTCCCCTTGGCTCAGTTTACCACCTTTCCTGACAACCGTGAATACGCTATTCTAATAAAAGGCGTGGTGGGTATTTAAGGGCCATTTCCTCCTTGTGTGCCTCTTCAGGATGCACTCAGTGTTATTTGTATTCTCCAGATTCACTTGGGGTTAGCAGTAGTAATAATCACATACAGGCATGATGAATACGAGATGTGAATTTCTCACATCTGTGTGCCTACATTCAGCAGGGAGCGTGTGCATCTCCAGCAGTCCTCTTCAGAGCTTATTGCTGTTAGCTAGCAGGGTTGTTAGATCCTATACACAGTTACTGAGCCAGAGCTCCAAACTTATCTTCCTTCTGTTTTCCCACCCTAGCTTAGCAAGTCGTGCTTACCTCCAGCCGTCACCCTGCTCATAACCTTTAACTTGTTATATTTACGTTGTCACCATGATGTTTTCCACAGTGCCATGGTTTCAGAAGTGTCAAGGTATTAAGCCACTACTGCTGTTTCTTACATAAAAATGAGAAGTCCTGTCTCCCACTTATCATGACTATGCGTTTTAGCGCCAGCAGAAAGCATTTATGCAGCTGTTCGAGGACTTCACCTGGCAGAAATCTGGTTTTGCTTCCCCCCTCAATGTTCTGCTGTGCTGAACCCCACCATACAGTCACAGGAATACCTGGTTTGGCTCATAAGCATTGCCCTTACTACCCCTTCTTATAGTTGCTTAAGTAGTTCATAGAACTGCGTACGGTGGTGGTATCTGGCTGTGTACCAGCAAGAATTCAGGGGTGTTATTGAATACTGTTCCTCCCCCTCCACGCCCTCTCGAAGTGGGTGTTAAGAGTTTGGGGGTTTTTTTTGTTATTATGCTGAAACTTTACGGTATGCTTTATTCAAACTCCTTGTTGTGTTTCTGAGCCAAAGGAATTAAGAATTCTCCTTGGATGAATGAAAGAGCAGTTGGTATCAAGGACTCAAAAACAAACAACCAAACAAACCCCCAAACCATACAGATATAAGTGACTAAACAACTTTGATGATCACTTACTGTTTCATCTAGGCTTACAAGGGATGACAAAGTTGAAAACTTGTTCCTTGTTTAAGTAGTCATTCCCATGGATTGGAAGTGTCTTTGGAGCTTGTGCTTTCATGGAACAACTTGGCACCCTGCTGCATGTATGGTACTTAGTCATGCTACCCTGATAGGTATACCAGGGCAGCTGCACACGGCTGGGAGGAAGCCAAATGCTGGAGGACTAGAGCTCACGGAGATGGTGTCCCTGTGGTGATTTTATCACCTAGCCTTGCTGGTGCGATGTGGCATAAGTAGCGGCAACGGAGGAGCTGACACCACAGCTTTCTCTGTTTATGTTGGGATGTCAAAGCTGTGGTGTATCAGACCTGTCCTTCTCTCATCTTCTGTTACAGACGGAGTGTCGTAATTACGTGCGTGTCTTGCAACAGCTGAACGATACTTTTCTCTATGTGTGTGGAACTAACGCGTTTCAGCCAACATGTGATTACCTGGTAAGAATGTGCATACCTTTTGACCCAGTAACAACTGTAACTTAAAAGCTGCTCGTTTAAACAATGAGTTAATCTCCCTTCCCGAAGACTGTTGCAATTTCAGCGCTGGTTATAACATCTGGCGTATATATTATGCTGCCCTATGGTAATGACAGAGTATGGAAATAAACTCTCCTGTTCCTTTTCCAGAGTGCTTACTGAATTATTGATTCATCTTGTTTAACTGCAGGTTTACTTTCTTTTAGCTTTCATAATTCTTCGTGTATTGTCAATCAGTGTTAAAAAAAAATAATATTATGAAGCTGAAATTATATTCTTTGTGACTTCCATCCATTACTGAATCTCCCTGAAATTTCTGGGATTCCTGTCTCTGCTCCTGGCTATGCCACAGCTTCATAGGACTGAATGCTTCAGAGTGAAGTTTTGGCACAAAATCAAAACTCCCTTTTCTCACTGCTGACTCTTGTGTCATTCTCCTTACTGTGGCTCTTAACAATTCTGAAATTGAGAAATCTTGTAATTGTTTATTCTTTTTTGTCTCCCCTGCCTGCAAGTCTGCTTGCCATCCCCTCTGGAACATTGCCAGAAGCCGTTGCCCTTAGCCTCCAATGTCTTCATTACACAGTGTAACTGATCACTTTTCCCAGTACTGTGGCTACAGTTCTCCATCATCATCCTGATCCTCGGTCCCTCGGTTTTTAAGGGATTTATAAAGTAGCACCCAGAGTACTCTGTTGCTTTTTAAAATTTATCTGGATAATGCCCCAGCTCACAAATTTAATATCATCTCAAAAATTGCCAAATCCACTTCAGAAAGATGCCTTGATTTCTAAAACACTCCATTTTTGTGGAGGCTAACTCAATAATTGCCAGCCCTTTCCATGTATCAATTAACTTCTCTGCCTTTACTGCTGTCTGGCATTTTTGGGTGCTTTTTCTTGAGGTCTGTGTGGATTTAACTTTGTCTTCTACTCTTTTCTGCTCCTGCCCTCACAAATCATAGGATCACATTTCCTCTCTGTCTGCTGGACTCTTAAGATTTTATGACAATGCATATGCCTTTCATAATCTTACCTGCCTTTGATGCTGGAAGTTTATGATCTAGTCCATTATCTAGTGCTGATTTTTCAGTTGCCTTTGCACAGGTCAAGAGGCTGAAAAATAAGAAGTGCCAACAATTGTTTTGTGGTTTTCAACTTAAATTTTTTGCAGAATTTAATTTCATTTGAACTTGGAGGTAAAAATGAAGATGGTAAGGGCAGGTGTCCGTTTGATCCTGCTCAAAGCTACACATCTGTTATGGTTGGTAAGTTCAGACTTTGCCTACCTCACTACTATGTATAAAAATGTTTGATCTTTTCCACTGACATTCTCCAGTCTCTTAATATCAAAATGGTAGATTGCGTCTGTATTTTTACATCCTTACTGTGTATTTAGATAGACATTAAAATACTTAAGTAGTCAAACCTAGCGTGCATCTTAAAAGGAGAGCTTTAAGCTCTAAGTTGTTTTGAAAGCAACTTTAAAAATACTAATTTTGTAACTATATTTTCAGCTGTTCAACAGTCCAGGTAGTCTAAATGGAGTTTGATTGCCTCTGTAGTATCAATTACTGTCATTTCAGTAAGTTTAACAAGTCGAATTCTTTAGCTGTCCTGAAGACACATCCATGAGCAGAATCGGGAAGGGAGATATTTATTGCAAGTATGTTACTACATGTCTAGACACCACTGAATCTTGATTTGGTGAAACCAGAGCTCATGACTGGTGCACAAGTTCATAAAAGAGACGCTCAAAGTGGTACGGAACAAGAAACAAGAAAGAACAGAACACACTCCCTGCATTGTTGTCTAAATCCTGAGAGGTTGAGTCTGAGTAATGGTAGCATAGAAAGAGAGTAAAATAATTAATTCCAAAACTTCTATGGCATTTCTTAAGTAAGTTTGCATGCTTGTACATAAACTGTAGGTTTCCATGTTAAATGTTAAAGTACCACAAAACCAGTGCTGACTTTTGACAGTTGCTTGTGTTAGAGCCATAATAAACCCAAGTGTGGAAGTGTTAGCCTTGAGAACAGTCAGCAGAAATGTAAACATAGAAGACATGTCTGGGGCATTTTAGAGGAAATACTTATTTATCTTTTCTTGTGGGAAGTTTAAGCTTTTACATCGTCTCCCGAAATATTTATGTACCCTTTTTGGTATCCAGTGTATAAGAAAATCTAAAATATTTATTTTGTGTTAAAGATGAGGAGCTTTATTCCGGGACTTCTTACAATTTCTTGGGAAGTGAACCGATCATTTCACGGCACTCTCATCAAAGCCCTCTGAGAACAGAGTACGCGATACCTTGGCTTAATGGTAAGTGGGTATGAGAACTGGCCCAAGCCAATTGCTTTTCCTTCTTCAATGCCACACTTAGGCAAAGACTTTAAGTGTCTCACGTGGGATCAAGGGCGATCATATATATCTCAGAGAGAATATATCTTGTTATACTGGCATACACTGATGTGTAATTTTCTCTTGAAATGTCACGATTTTTGTCATCACTGATAATGAAAACAATGTCAAAACAGACAGGCTTCAACATTAATGTTAGAGGACTACAGGTTTTTTTTATATCTAGTTGTTCATCCTTGCAGTAATGCAGCATAGCTGTGATACGGGAAGGAAGAGAAAGGTTTTGGTCTCTAATGGGTTTTCAAATTGAGCTGATCGTGGTTCCTGATGATTTCATTTCCGAATTTCAAAATTCATCCCCTTTTATAAATGCTTAGAAGTTTCTGGCTTTTTGCCAGAAAGGACCAAAATCATGAAGTTAGCATATTCCAAAACATGCACTATGTCCAAAAAGTACAGGATACTGGGTTTTGTAATACATGTTGTAACCATACTGTCATTTTTAGTGTTTTGGCTGAAAGCTGAAATAGAGGAGAAGGGAGGGTACCTCTCCAGGCCCGTTAGTAAAGCACGCTTGAGTGTGGGCTGAAGAATGTTGAAGTAACAAGGTATCAGACCATAGAGATCTCTCAGCTGTCTTAATACTTTCACACAGGGTGTCCAATTTGGACTTCTTCCTCAATTTTTTTTTAGAAATGCTATTTGTATTATGAAAAGCTAACTGCGTTGGGCAGGTCAGCGACTGGAGCGCTGGTAGATGCAGTGTGAGGTTTGGGTGAAAGAGGACTCAGAGGGGCTTTGAGGGAATCGAGTCAGTAGTCTCATATGTAATACAGAATTTTCTTCTTTTTCTGTAGAGCCCAATTTTGTTTTTGCTGATGTGATAAGAGCTGATCAAAACAGCACAGATGGAGAAGATGACAAGATATACTTCTTTTTCACTGAGGTGTCTGTGGAGTATGAATTTGTTGGAAAACTGATGATTCCAAGAATAGCTAGAGTGTGCAAGGTGGGACACAGGTCAATTTACTAATTCAACAAAAATTTGTGTGTGTGTGTTAAACAGCATTCATTATTGCGGACTTACCGCTAGTTAAGTGGAAGTGATCGAACTCAGTGAATCATAGCAAATCAGCAATTTCAATCAATTCTTTAGAACTGAGAAAGCTTAATTGTTGCTTTGGGAATTTAATTTTGCTAAATGGTGTGAAATTTCAGTGCACCTTAGGGTTCTGCCCACCCTGGGAGGGAACACCCAACCACCACAAAACCCAGCAGTAGAAAAAGTGTCTCCCCTGGGGCTTCTTTTTTATCTTTTTAAACAACTGTAGGTTTACGTACAGCTCCCTGGGAAGAACTGACTGTGGTTGGAGCCGAGTGGATAGGATGTTTGTCAGGTTACTTTCAGGTAGCTGTGTACGAACAGAAGTGTGGCTGTGTCCGCAGCAGAATAGCTCTTGACTGTGGTGTAGCAGATGGGACTTCCATGAAGCTGTTAGAGCTGCCAGAGCCTGAAGGAAAACGGTCACCAGCAGCCTGATTCTGTCACGCTTGCTGTGTTTAAACCTCAGCGTGTTACGCTGATTCAAGTACGTGCTGAGGAGTGTTGGTTAAAAATCTTGCTGATGAAAGAGGGTTTTTTTGCAGTAGAAAATGTTGGTTTAACAAAAACCTTTTCAATGGAATGTATCAATTTCCTCAGGATTTTTTTTTCCAACAGGAAATTTATCTAGCCGTTTCGTTTTGATGAGGTTGAAATGTTTTATTTTGACTTTACTGTTTTATATTTAAACATGGAAGTCAAAACATCAATAACAAGTTAGTGCCCTTGAGATTTCCATTAAACAAGCAGCTGGAGGCAGGTTTACATGCGGCTTATTATTATGGCCCTCTGCCCACTGACAGCTTGTGCATACTTTAAAAGGGGAATAGCCTGGCATATGAGAGCTTTATTGCTGCTGTTTGTTTGAAATGGCAATCAATGGCAGGTTGCAAATCTATAAGCATTTATACATCATCTTTTTCATAAATTTTGCAGATTTCCTTTAATGCTTTATGCAGCAGCATTGCATAATGATTGGGAAATATTAGTAAGGCTCAAATATGAGTGGTTTTTGAAGAGAAGTAACAGCTACAGCTTGAGTGGTGAATATTTTGAAACATTTCTAGTCGACACGTGTTTACTAGTTTAAGCCTTGGTACTGAAAATCCTTAATAAAGGTGGTTACTGCTTGCAGGATTAAGCCATTGCTGCATTTCTTCTAAAATTATCAAGGTCAGGCAAGTTCAAGTGCATATTGCAACATTAGCATTTAAATCACTGTGTAGCTGTCAGAACAAATGCAATGTTACTTACTGCTCTTAAAGATGGTATAATACTTTCATGCTTATTTCACTTGTTGTAATAAGCAGATTGTACCTAAGGGTACACTGCTCATCTCAGTTTTTCAGGTGTTGATCAAGTATGATTCTTCCATAGGTCTCATCTTAACTCTGTGTGTTTATGGAAACCATTCTGCATTATCTTTGTTGAATCAACTAATTTTCCTGTGGTTTCCTTACTTTCCAGTTTGTGAATGTGTTAACGTTTATTGATGTTGCTACAGATGAAATGTTAGAAAATGACAGGGCCTGGTAATTTAATGGTGCCTATCTGTGGTTCTTAGATGCAAACATGTGCTAATTCTTCTCACAAACACCTTTTTATTTGTTTTAATATCAAAAGAGGGACCAAGGAGGATTAAGGACCTTGCAGAAAAAGTGGACTTCCTTTCTCAAGGCCAGATTGATTTGTACCATCCCTGATAAGAATTTAATTTTCAATATTATCAATGATGTTTTTATTCTTAAGTCTCCAACTTTGAAGGAACCAGTGATATATGGAGTCTTTACCCCACAACTGTAAGTGTGCTATAGCCTTTACCTGGATAAATACTTTTAATCTCAGTGGGTTACTACAGTGAGCAACAATCACTCCTATGATTATTTTTTCTTCCTCATCTTCTAGGAATAACGTGGGGCTGTCGGCAGTGTGTGCATACAATCTGTCTACTGTAGAAGAAGTTTTCTCAAAGGGAAAATATATGCAGAGTGCTACAGTAGAACAGTCTCATACAAAGTGGGTGCGATACAATGGGGAAATTCCTAATCCTCGACCTGGTGCGGTAAGCTTCTGCAGTCTTGGATCTCATGACTAGTCCTCTTTTAATGTTCCGGAGTTAAAAAAAACAAACAAAATTTTTGATAACCTACTAAAGGTTAGTTTTAGTTTGGCCTGATCAGGATACTTTTTGTTGTAAAGACTTTGCAGAAAAACACTCCAGGTAATTTATTCTGACATTTATATCTGGGTATCAGCGGGTTTATTAAATTTGCAGTGGAGTTATTTGCTGGTTTTGTATTTTCACTATTCTGTTATTGATGTTCTAGTGGTGAAACAGATGCCAGTATACATTAGGCAACATCAAATGCTTCTTAGTTCAGCTGAACTGGGGTATAGCAATTGTTGCATTGTCTCAGTAGGTTGAGCAGGCCACCCAATCCAGTGCATTGCTCTGCAAACTATAGAGTGCATAGTGCTGGGTCTCTTTCACACTTTTGTAACTTTCTCATGTTCCCTGCAGTCATCTTGTTGGTACTGCAGAATGAGGTGACAGTTAGAAGCAGCTGAGAAGCGTGAGAGTCCAGGCAGAATATTTTTGTAAAATGTATTCTGTGCCCAAACAAAGATGTGATCCAAAGCTCAGGGATTAGTACACTGCAGAAGCCAAAGTGCTACAAGACCTGAGGATCTTCCTCAGTAGAATGGGTATAATGTAAAGGTGTGCTTAGTGATCAAAATAATGCAGAGAGGAATGCATGTAGCTGCTGTTAATAACTGCCTTGATTGTTTTACAAATAAATGATATGTTTTTGTTCTCTTTTTGGTTTGTTTCTCTCACCACCACCACTAGTGCATAAACAATGAAGCCAGAGCATCAAGCTACATGAGTTCTCTGAATTTACCAGACAAAACTCTGCAGTTCGTTAAAGATCATCCTCTTATGGATGACTCAGTGACGCCGATGGGGGACAGACCGCGCCTAGTGAAACGGGATGTGAAGTATACCCAGATTGTAGTAGACAGAGTCAGAGCGCTCAATGGCACGACATACGATGTGATGTTCATCAGCACAGGTGAGTTTGGTTTGTTTAACAGTGCACTGATTCTTTAGGCTGAAGTATGTCAGCTGGCGTTTTCCTTAAAAAGTAAGGGGCCGTGGGGAGTAAGTGGAGAGTTTTATGTACTTTGAAAAAGTATTGCAGGAAAAGAACTGGAAAACTGCAATCAGCATAGCAAAAGCACACATAAGAATCTCTAAATACTCATCCTTTTTCCCAAAACATTATTTCTTGCTCAGAGCTCCTTATGGTGGCAGGTTTAATGGTTGCCATTGGCAGAGAGTTGTGTGAAGTCTTCAGCTGAACAGCAAGCAGGTTACTAAGACAAGATACAGCAATTGTGCGATGTTTTTTTTCCCCCTGCCTTTTTATTGTAAATCTCACTTAAATCTCTTTTGTTTCAGATCGAGGAGCCCTGCACAAAGCTATCAGCTATGAAAACGGAATGCATATTATTGAAGAAACACAGCTTTTTCCAAACTTTGAGCCAGTGCAAACCCTCTTGCTTTCATCCAAAAAGGTAAGCACTAAGCATCACAGCATTCATCTCACTTTGCTCTTCCACAAGACTTGTTAGTACCACCCTGTAACTTTGTTGTGACGGAAGAAAGCCGTCACTGCGCACAGAGCCAAAGGCTGCATCTGTAACCCTGCACGCTGCAGCAGTATTCCCTGTTGCCTGCGGCGTTTCAGTGTGTTTGATAGGTGGCAAATTTCTGAAGGTCCATAGATGCGAGGAAGGGGGCGGGCGGGGAGGTGCAGGTATGCAGATCTTCACTTGGATTCCAGTGCAGAAGCTGAAAGCTTTAACAATGTGAGTTAGTTAGCAGTTTTCAGGTTAGGAGCAACGTGAAAATCCTGACACCTTGCGGCCACTGCAAATCCGTGAGGAAAATCCATGGGATTTAGTAGAGGAGTGGGAAGTCTTTCTGAGGACATAGGCCTAAGAAGAGGGGACAGTCTGGTCTAGCAGAGAGACTCACACTTGTGTCACTAATTGGTTTCTGTGGTCCCAAATCTCTCACTACTGTGAGATAAGTACCGTGAGAGCTGCCACCTTGGTGTGGCTGGGGGTGAGGACCACTGGTGAAGTCCTGTCTGCCTGGCAGGGCACCAGGTGCAGCTCCTGCCGGGGGACACAAGACTTGCCGCAGGCTCCAAACCGGGCAGTTGTTCTGTGTTATTCATCAGTCGCTGGGTTTAATCCTGGGGTGGTTTTGTGACAGTGATAATTGCTGCATGCACTTGGTACACTGGTTAGGCTTCTGGCCCTTGTTACTCAGACATGCAGATCCATGAATGTCTGCAAAATTACTACCCTAAGCAATGGCTTGCAGCAGCAGACTCCTCAACTGGTGAAATTTTGGGGTTTCTTAAGTAAAGAATGACTCTCTTGAAGGGTCTGGTAGTAGTACTGGCATTCAGTAGCTAGCTGGTGATCGATTTAGGAATAGGGATTTAGGAATACTGCCAAGATATCTTAGAAACAGCTTTTATTTTTGTAATGTTTAACAAAACTTTGCATGCCAACATGGTAAACTCAGTGGAAAAGAGCTTTATGCCATAATTCTTTCAAGGTCATCCTGCATGCTAATTTGTTCTTTCATGCTTGTAATAGAAGTCTTGAGGGCAGGGTATACGAAGGGGACAGAGATAGACAAATGAAAACCAGCAATTAGAAATGTCTGTGCTCACAGATGTCAGTAAAGATGTTTGTATTATTTTTGCATGATGCATCACACTGGCAACCTAATATATATATATATATATATATATATACACACACACACACTGTGTTTGTATATGTATATATATAAATATAAATGTTTGCTGGTTTATTTTGCTTTATCTGCACTAAAAGCTTCAAAAACCTTGCTTTGGCAGGAGGTTTCAGCATTTGCCCTGTGATACAAGACAATGATAAATAACTCTTCTAATAAACATACTAATACCCATGTGTCTAGTTGTGGGTAAATTATGTGATCATTCATGCACTAGTTTAATTATAATTTCCCCATTTCTGGGGAGTGGAAAGAAAGGGGTAGGCATACAGCCTGATAACGAAGACACATGATGTATCAGTTTCAGCACACACTTGGTAGCTAAGGCTGGTGTAGAAATGATGGTACTGATCATCAGTACTGGGACCCACATTCTCAGTTCCTCAAGAATATCCTGAAAGCAGACAGTGTGAGACATGGGATAAGGCTGTACAGGGAACGTGCTGTCTCGTTACAAAGAAACTTCTCTCAGAGCTTAGGGTTGAAATAAAACACTGCTTCCTGCATGGCACTGTGGAGAGTAACATCTTGTATCTTCTGCAAGGGAAAATTTCCATGTTGCTGGAATAACTTTTGACACCTAAAACTAACAGCCAGAACTGAAGCAGCACTGCCCAGTACATTCCCGTAAAAGCAGTGGTCCTTTTCAATGATGAGGAGTTGGAGGTTGGGTCAGGTGCCAGTCGTGAAAGCTGTATAGTCACAGTACCACCTAAGCAGGGATACTTCTGTTCCCAGCATGAAAACACAAGTTCTACCTCCTTGAAGATCACAGTAGCGCTCAGTCAGTTGCTACTGAAGCCCTTCGTAGGGCTGGTATTGTGGTAATGCGTAGTGGCATGCCATAGCAAAGGCTTCACCACAGGAGTAATGGTGGGCTTCAGACCTTCGGAGTCCTGCACACAGGATTGCAGTAGTCTCCAGGCCCTTCCCATATGCCTTCACCTTGCTTGGAGGGGGATGGGCAGGGTCAGATGAGCCTACAGTAGATCCCCATAACTCCTGCTTGACTGAAAGATGGGTCTGGATTTCTTTATTTTTTAAATGGTCTGCTGAGCTCGCTGCATGTTCTCTGCGCTCATGGCTGTGCCGCCTGGGAACCCTACTGAGACACTGCAACCCGTGTGCAGTGTTGCCACCCAGTTGCTGGGATGTTAGCTAGCAGAGTGCTAGAGATGAGCAGTGTTCAGTGCATTGGGGCTGCTGTCTGGCAGAGTGAGAAGCTTCTCCTAGAAAGTCGTACATCTCTGACACTGCAGACTTCCTTCTGTGTGCACTCCAGCATAGTTCAACCCTAACCTAAGTTAAATTTCAGGATGAAAGACAGCATTTAAATGTGTGTCTCTGAAGTCTGATTCTCTTTCACAGTCCCTCTTCCAGCAGTGCCAACAGATTCTTTTTTCATCCAGTTTTGTCTTTCACCTTCCAGTGTCAAGAGTTTCCTTGAAATTCAGCTGCATACTTCATATGTGAGGTGGATCCAAACCGATCATGCTTGGTCTTGTAGCTTCCTCTAGAGACTGCTGTTAGTCAGAATGCATCGTTCATTAGCTTCACTTTAAGACAGACTTCCTCATGATCATTGCTTTAAAGAGTTCTCATGGCAAAACCTCCTTACATCCCTAATAAAAGAGTGACTGTGAAGCCCCTAAACCTAAATTCAGCCCTAAGATGCCCTGTTTGTTTTCTTGAGACTCTGATCTCAAAACCAAAAGTCTGCACCACAAATAAGAGGTTTTTGAAGGATGTTTCTCTACTAGAAATCTTTCTTGGATGTCTGTCCATCACTTTGACCATATTCATCCTGCCATCGTCAAGCAGTCTCACTGCAGACATGACCCTGAATACATTTCTACATACTAAGATCCGTACGGCTCCAGTACAGAAAAAGCCATGCTGTGCTTGGATCACCCATTTGCCATGATAACTGCGGTAGGGTGCTGATAAATCCACTCGGTATTCTGCTCAGGATGAAGCCAACCCCCTGCCAAGGTGGGGTTTGGCTTTGTATGCACAACCTCCCAAAAGGACCCGTGAGTTGGCCACTGGTCGTTGTGGGTTGCAGTGCAGGCTCCTTTCTTGAGGCTTTGCATAACAATATGTAAATTCACAGCGTACCTTTAGCCATCGGTTTCCCTGAGCTTTGAAGCAGATGAGTGGAATAAAGCAGCTGCCCGCCTTTTGTGAGGATATTCCGGATGAGTGTGCTCTTTTCCTGCCATCCTTAGTGTGAGGCTTGTTTGGGATCCCAAAGAGTGTATCCCCCTTTTCCTAGGTGTCATGCCAGGGCTGTTTCCTTTGACTTCTGTCCGGTGTTCCCCTTGAGTAGCAAGTAGGCAGCTGTGTTTGGCTCTTGCAAGGCTGATACCGATGCGGCTGCAGAGACCTGACAGGTGGAAGAGCTGAAGGCAGCAGGGTTGCTCTGGGTTAGTGGGAGCAGGAGCAGGTCCTGCTTGCAACGAGCCTTGCTGCAGCCTTTTCACCAGCACAGGCTTGCCTTGCCTTGTGTGAGGATTGTTGGTGCATTCGTATCTGTGGAAAAACTGTGACAAAGCCACAGTTGGACAGGGTTACTTTTCCATTCCCACAAATGGTATCTATTTCAGGGTTTTGTTACTGTGGTTTTGCACTTCCAGCACTCTGAATATTTTCAAGATAAGTTTCCTTTCCTTTCTAGAAATAAAAGGTAATCAAAATGCTTATTACCCTCATGCTCCAGCTTTTACAAACGTGGCTGTGCATATGCAACTCTTTAGGAATAGTTTTTAAATTGTTTCATTAACTGGATTGTTTGGCTTTGAGAAAGTGACTGGCTGGGGGCGGGGTTTGTGCTTTTGTTTTTTTAGGGCAGAAGATACCTCTATGCTGGTTCAAATTCTGGTGTGGTTCAGTCTCCGGTCGCATTCTGTGACAAGTACACCACCTGTGTTGACTGTGTTTTAGCAAGGGATCCTTACTGTGCTTGGAAACCCCTTGAAGCTTCCTGCATTGATATTTTGAAAGAAGGTGAAATTGAAAGGTAATGGCAGCCCGTGATTATGCTACAGTTGCAATCCGTATCACATCACTCTTGCCCCTTATCTATAACTGGCATTATTTTAACTGAATGCTTTCAAATGCAGGCTTTTTTCTATCCACCTGCTTGCGCTGTTGAGATGAATCTTATTAGTATGAGAGGATGGGCAAGCTGTAGGAAACAAGGTTGAAGTTGTAATGCTTGGGCTTCCTTTTACAGGAACTGGATTCAGAACATAGGTGGAGATGCGTCGTCTTGTTCTGGTGAGTTAATCTTTGGAAGAGCTGTTTCACATGTCTAGGTGGAGTAGTGAAAGAGTTGTGTTTAGTTCAGCTTGGTTTTTGTGATTATCTGGATGTTCATTTCTGTTTTAATAGGTATGAGATTCTGCTTTTGAATATTTGAGCGTCTCTGCAGCCTGCATGTTGTCTTAAAGTGTCTGTATTTGTATACATTTCAGTGTGCAGTGCACAAACCTCTGAAATGAACGGGGGCACCTCAACAGCGACTTGTGAATGAAAGCAATACTTGCCATAAGTACTTCTAGCGCAGAGGCCTCTGTGTGACACAGAATTTGGCATTCTACTGTGAGCCTTGATAAGTGCTTGGTTATTGCTGCTGGGTCAGATGAAATGATCCTGAAAAAAGCTGGTTTTATGGTGAGAGGGGAGGGGGACTCAGAACACCATACAGAGCAGCCAAAGTACCTTCTGTAGTGCTCTAAGGCAAGTAACCACAGGTCCTTTCCTTATAGTGTGTGCTGCTGCCACCAGATGAAGGAGATCTTGGAGAGTAGTGTTACAGGAGATTTGTACTGCAGCAGACAGAGCTCTTAAGAGTTTGATGTCCACCTTTTTTATTTCTAATCCAAGCAAAGCGTGGACTGCCATGAGAGTTTTGCTTGTTATGTTTTTTTGTTAATTTATGTTGCTGCATTGTGGGTGTGCCCTAAGCACCCGGTATGTTTTTCAGAAGAGAGTTCAGGTCAAGTAACAGCACTTCATTCAATTTCTTCTTGGACGTTTTGTAGCTGCTGATTTACTTAAAACGCACCAAGGGTGCATAAAGTGATACCAAGTTCAGCATCTTGTCTCAAACAATGACTCGTCTCAGATGCGCGCTCGGTTGCGGATCAACAAGGTCTCATCTTTGTCTAGAAGTGGAGGCTGCCTTAGCATTTGAGGTGTCCTGTCCCGTAGTCTGTCTTGATGTCTCGCTCGCAACTGTAGCTTGGTATTTCACTGAGATTCTTGCATGCTGTCGTCTTGGTCTCGTGAGATAATCTGAATGCTGTAATCTTCACGCTTCCGTTAAGGCTATAGCACAGTCTCATGAAACTGTATGGGTTAGAGCAAACGGGAATCGTTGCTGATACTCTGCACGTTTATTTTGATGTTCCAGATAAAGTAAGAGAGAATTCCCTACAGCATACATTCAAGCATGGAAGCACAGCAGAGCTCAAGTGTTCTCAAAAGTCCAATCTGGCGCAGGTAGTTTGGAAGTTCAAAGACGATGTGCTGCGCGTGGAGAGCCCCAAGTACCGTCTGCTGGAAAAGGCGCTGCTCATCTTCAATTTGTCAGAAGGAGACAGCGGTGTTTACCAGTGTTTGTCAGAAGAAAAAGTGAAGAATAAGAAATTTTCTCAAGTGCTGGCTAAGCATGTTCTGGAACTGAGAAAGATCCAGCATACCACGGTGGGCCCCACCGCGGCAGCTGCGCCAACAGAAGGTAATAGCGATGTGCCAAAAGTGTCAGCTCTGTCAACCGAGGGGTCTACCACTCACACCCCGACCACTCAGATGGTACCGGTAACGACAGCAAGGATAGTAACAAAGCCCATTGGCCCTGTCCTAACAAGTGCAGCCTCCAACACGGAGCTCTTCAATTCAATCCCTGACGCGGTCCCGGAAAAGACAATGTTCCTCAAGTCCAACGATAACTTCCTGTTGATGTTCCTCTTCCTCTTCTTTTTCATTCTCTTCTTGTGCCTCCTCTCCTATAACTGTTACAAAGGTTACTTGCCAGGGCAGTGCTTGAAATTTCGCTCTGTCATGCTGCTCGGCAAGAAGAAAACCAAGTCAGATTTCTCTGATTGTGAGCAAAGCGTGAAGGAGACGCTGGTGGAGCAAGGCAGCGTCAGCCACCAGAGCGGGGAGCAGCCGAAGCCGGCGCACGACACCGGCTACGAGACTGAGCCCGACTGTGGGAACGGCCAGCTGCAGCCTGGGGATTCGCAGGCCTCCCGGGAGGCCAAGGACAAACCCTTCGATGTGAAGTGTGAGCTCAAGTACGCCGACTCGGACGCGGAGGGGGACTGAAGGACCCGGTCGCCCGTGTGAGCGGTGGAAGTCAGCTGTGGTGCTGCGGCTGTTTGAGCACAGAGAGCGTGGGTGTGACAGCTGAGCCATAGCGGGGTTTACACGCTTAAGCTGTACAGCAAGCCAATTTGAGTTCAGATCTCGCCAGATTAGAGAAGTGGTGTTCTTGTCTGCAGACCGTAGCATCTTGTGTTGTACTGTCTGGTTTTTTGTGGTTTTTTGTCTTGGTTTTTTTTTTCCTTAAATGGCCAGTTTCAGATCACCATTTGTTTGTTCCCAAATTTTCCCCCACCGAGTGCTTTGCGCTGGTGAACAGTTACTTGCTCATTCTTCGGCCCTGTTCTTCTATAGGATGAAAGTAACTTTCTAATTCAGTTGGCTTTAAGAAGTACTTCAGTCTACACATTTTTAGCTGCCATTAAAAAAAGACCTAGTTTCATTTTAATTCCAAATTGGAAATTAAGTTTAGTTTATCAGATTGGTAAATTATAGACCTTTGTCCAGATTGGGACATTTTTTTTTTTCCTTTGCTTTTAGTGATTACTTTTAGATTTATGCTTTGTGTTTTGGCACACTAGGTCTCTTTAGTTGGTTAAAGTTAATTTTTTTTTAACTGCTTTTAAGTATCTTAGATTTTAAGGAATAATGGGGATAGCATCAGCTTGATTTGTGTAAGACTCTCAGGGATAATCTTCCTTAAAGGCTTCGTTTCTTTGCTGCTTTCTAGAAATATAGGTAAAAACAATATCAGTACAAAACATGGAGTAATTGGTGATGAGGGAGGAAATAATAGGTTTAGGGGAATGCTTTTCCTCCCATCCCTACCCCTCCCCCCCCCCCCCCCGCCCCTGCCCTTTAACCAGCAAGCTGGACATAGTCACATCTATTTTCTATACAAAACTGGATTTTTTTTTTTTTGGTGGGTTTCTTGTTTTTTGGGGGGTTTTTTTGGTTTTTTTTTTTAATGAAACAGTACAGGCAAGCAGCTGTCAGTTAGCAGTGACACGGAGAGAGGTTTTTTGCACTGTGGAAACGAAACAGGAATTGAGAAGAATTAACTACAGTAATTCAGCTAGTGACTCACTGGAACGGACTGTTGGGATACAGCCTGATGAGAAAACGTTGCCGATATTTTTTTCTTTTTTTCAGATTCAGAAATAACTCAGCTTCTTTTTGTGACAAATCTTTGCAGCGTCACCCTTTCTGGATGACACCTTCCAATCTCCTATGCAACTGGAGACTGAAACTGGAGCTGCTCAAACAATCAGTCGTTTGAACTGTTCATGTGAATCATGCCTGCAAACGTGAAAGTGTGCATTTGTTCTCAGCCTGGTTCACAGCGGCGCTGTTTGTCTGTAAAAGCATTTTGTGCGGTACAGTCCTGGAGAATTGTTCCTCTCACTGCATCTTTCTGTAAATATTGCTAGAAGTAGAATACATTTTAACAGTAAATAACAGTATGCCTGGGCTGCTTTTCTATGTTGAACTTTCATGCGAACATAACTTAGACCGTCTTAGTGTAAACAGTTTATATTTTATAAGATTCAGTTTGGTTTTATTTTTCTATTTTTAATTATGTACATATAACAGAATAAATATTAAAATAAATTGTATTATATCTTGACTTTTATGAAATTTGACACAATGACGCTGCTTTCCGTATTGCAAGTACTAATGTTCCTTGTGGTTTCCTTTAAGGGGGAAAAACTGAAAACTTCTAATTAATTAGAAGCAAGTTCTCTTCTTGGCTGTAGTTGAATGGGTTATAACCAGGGGTGGGGTGGGTGGGATTGGAAGGATGGGAAAAGAAACATGGGTGAAGGAGGAAAGCATTCTTCTCTGGCGGGCTGGGGACACTTCCTCTTATTACCCTTCTAAAATTCATGTGTCCTTTTTGCATTATTTCTTCAGTGTGTGATGTATTTCTTGCAACTTTTTTCCTTAGTACCCTCTCTTTTTTTTTCTTTTCTGTCCTCTTCTGTCACACAGCCTCATCTCCTATACCTTTCCCTCCTACTGGTACCTCCTTTTTGTCCTGTGTGGGAAGTGATTCACCTCCTTCACCCACCACTACCCAGCCTGATGTTTGGTCTAGCACAGACCCTGTAAAGATCATGTTGTTGCCACCTTTCCTAAGTGACCAGGCACAGCATGTTAGTGTCCGGGGACCCTTCCGCCTCTTCTGCCAAGCCACAGGTAAGTTGTGAGGACCCCTGTACAAACCAGCATTTTCCGCATTAAAGGTCTGGATATGTCGCTATGTACATGTTTAGCTTTTCTGACAGTTAAATAAAAAGGGAGAGAAAAGGGAAGACCATTTGAGGGTGTGCTGCGTGCATGCCGTTACCAAGAGTCTGGCACTGCAGATACTGCGAAGTGCAGTATTGCTCTGGTTTAGCAGCCTGCTTCAGTACATTAATATTGACTGACTGTAATGGGCTCGCTTGCATGCTGACGGAGCTCACCGAATCGTGACTGGATACGGATGATTAGCAGGTAAATACGTTCCCCGTCAGTATGTATGCCACTTACAAAGTACACTTGTGTTGGATTTGAATGGAGCGTGGTTTTCTGGACCAGGTCAGCTATTCCTTTTTAGTCTTAACTTACTGCAAACGTACTTAAGTAATGTCAACTTCTGTTTTATGAAGAGTGTATCGTCTGAGGTGTACAGGAGAAGGGCAAAGCTGTTCTGTCTGTAGAATTTGATAATCGTGCTACAGATCTGGAATCTATTTTAAAATTACTTCTTTCGTCCCGCGAAGTCTGCTTTAGCATGAGAACTCGTGTGCGGCCTTTTAGAGACTGTTGGTAACTGCAGTGGCCTTGGCGATGAACTTAAAGTGGGAGCAGTGTCCTAAAGCCAGCCTGTGGAATTCGCTCCCGAGGAGGTAGGGACAAATAGTGGAAGAAGCCGTGCTGGAGGTGCCAAGGGGGCCCAGGCAGGGGCGAGATGGGCCGGGTATGGGCTGGACTTTGTTGCAGGTGGGGGCTTTACTCCTTTGGGAAACAAGACATTTGCTCTCTAACCCAGAATTACAACTTTATCCCGTTGATTTTTGAAAAGATCCCAGCAGACGCAAAGCAGCATGCCAAGCTGATTTATGTCTTCGGCATCTTGCTGGGACCTGCCCGTGGGGGTGTATAGATTTATCCTGGGTGGGGGGCGTGGCTAAGCAAATGCTTTTCCTAGGAAGCTCTCTATTTGAATTTGTTCATGTTGCTTCAGTGCCTGCTGATATTTTCATATATAAATACAGCTGTAGAGGACTTTGCTTCCCTCAGCTGTGAATATAAGGTAAAAAGTGTTGGCCAGGAGCAGAAGGGGTATGTGAGGCTGGCAGAGAGTCAGATGCCCTGCTGCGTGAAGGATGCGTGAATACACAGATTGCCGCATCGTCCAGTCAAAAACCTGAAGCTTAAATGTAAGTTTCTAACATTATTGTTATGAGAATTACTGAATCTCTTTCTTTTTTTTTAATTGTAAATGTCTGCTTCAAGTTGTCTGGAAACCGGGCAGGCTTTGGTGAGTTTCCTTATGCATCTCTTGCTCATCCCGCGTGTTTTAACCTGAAAACTAGTCTGAGGGTGATACCCAAAACCTTGTAGCTGGCTCGTTTCAGCGATGTTAAGTTAAAGTGGGTACAGCGTGAACAGCCGCTTGTCCCATTCTTTTCTGGGAAACAAGTGTTTCAAGAACCCAGTACTCCTGCCCTTCCTGAAAAGGAAGGAGTACATCTCCCTTCACGAATTGCCTCCCGGTTTCTCTCTCTGTTGCCCTGAAGGGTCTCACATCTTCACATTTCTCCATACGCACTGGCAAATGTGCGGTTTCCTATTTACTTTCTCTAACAGAACTCTTCTCTCCCATTTCAGATTTCTTTAAAGATGTTTGAGGCAGGCTGCAAATAAACTGAACAAAATAGTGCACCGTCCGGGGGAAGGCAGTGAGTTGATGAACGCACCTGCTTTATAATTTCTGGTGTTCTCTGTTGAATTTCGGTATAGAGAATCAGGCTTTTTCTAGCAGTTTTGGTTCTGCTTAAAGATGTGTTAGTCACCCCTCTTCCCCCAGCTCAGGGTAGTATGTCCTTGGCCATAGCTTCGTAGATGAATGACGTACTAGAACATCCCCGAGTGTGCTGAGCGACAACGTAAGTCCTAATTGGAAACAGTGCCAAACGTGATGCTGGATTTGTACTCCTGGGCTGCAGGCTCGGTTTGTGTCCCTGGTGTCAAGAAGTCGTGCCTCCTCCCTTAGTTTGCCTGAAGCTGGAGTTTTTCCATAACTGTTTCCTGACTTTTCAGTTAAAATAATCCCGGGAGTGTGAACATAAAAGTTCTGCAAACTCAGCAAGATGCTTCAGAATTGTTATTCCAGGGAGGTACCGAGATGGGTATCCGATAAGACGCACATCCAGCGTCTGTTCCCTGCGGTTACGCTAGGTTAGAGGGAGCGCAGGAAAACATCCCACATCCATGCTGGAAAAGATCCATAACCCTCAAAAATCAGAATTCCAAGCGATTCACTCCTTTCTCCCCCTTTGGGGAAGCTGGAAGTTTCACTGCAAGGCATGCAGACGGGAAAAGAGGACGCGCTGTGCTGCACTTTACCAGGCGCTGCTGCAGACCGAGTATCACTCCAGAACAGCGCCAGCAGCGTGACCCTGAGTCGGGCCTGCCCCAGGGCGGTGTCTGCGTCCCCGAGGGCTGTACTGGTGTCTCTGCGTGCCCCTGCAACACCCCAGGGTGCGCCTGGCTTGCCCCTGGGAGGAGGAGCTCACCTTCCAGAGACTGACTTGCCCAGGAAAATGAGTGAGCTTCCTGGAAGTGGCTTCATAGGTCACTCTCAGGCGATGTTCGTTAGATTAATCGCATCCCTGTGATGCCCTGGGGGAGCTGGTTGGTTGTCCTGGTGCTGTGCGTGGAGAGCCCAGTCAGGAGAGGTGTGGAGGTGTGCAGCACCCAGGGCAGGAAAGCGCTTTGTGCCCGACAACCAAATGTTTACCTACAGAGCATAGCATCTAAATCACAGCATGTTGGTGTCGTCCTTACAAGGACACAGACGATGGATAGCGGTTTTCCGTGGACATACACTTGTGTTTTACAACCAGTTGCAATTTTCCAGCTTGGTTGTTTTTGAGAACTGTTGTAATCCCTAGAACATCTCCTCTTCCTGCCTTTGTCGGTGTTTCGTAACAATTATGGCTGTGCACATAGTTATCTTTTGAAACCTGAAAACGGTTTAACTGGTAGCCAAGACAGTTCAGTCCACGGCACAAGTACTTAAATAAAAAAAGAAGTTTAAGAAAGTTTTTAAATTTTTAGGCAGTACATTTTGAGATTTACACGGTGATGCTTCGTTGAAGCAATACCCTTGACTCTAATCTGTATGGTTGCTTAGAAATCCACCGTGGTTGATCTTTTCGTGCATATGGGAATGCTGAATTTGTACCTGGCTAAACAGTTCCGTATCCCGCTTGATGAATTGGCTTACCCGCAGACCTTTGGTGCTTTATTTCATGCCACGTGCCTACGACTCTGTTTCAGCATCTTTGGCTACAGTAATCTGACAGTAGCTGTTAATCTGTAGTTTTGTACCACTTCACTGAGTTCTGCGCTGACTGAACGCTCGCTCGTCAGCGTCTTGGTACGACAAAGCCGTTCCTTCGTGTGGATGGCTGGCGTGGCGCCTGTTTTTATTAACCGGAGATGCATCTAGAAGATGATGTGCAAAATTAAGATTGTTCCTTTAATATAAGTACTCTTGTTACGGCTCGGCTTGAGGTTATAAAATCGAGTAAATATTGCAGACCTGTGCTGCATAAAGAACACAGACCTTAAGAGCATCCTTCTTGTTCCCTTAGACTACAGCATCTTTGGGCTGCAGTTCTCTTACTAGAACATCGGCACCTCTTCTTTTCAGACACCTGGGCCTGCTGTGGGCCTCGCACACCCAACCCTGCGTGCAAAACCAACAGCGTTAAACACCTTTGTAAGCCTTGGCGCTATCCTGGCTCTGGTGGCTTCTTCCGCAGTGACTCCTGTAAGTCAGTTGAAAATCAATTGCTGTAAAAACTATGACCGAAAACTCAAACTGGAAACTCGTTTTTTTGGGTTTTTTTCCCTGCCAGTCCCTGGTTCTAGCTTGCCAGTGCTTCATTTAATTATTCTTCGCGGGCAATTATCTGGGTTCCAGTTGCAAAACTATTCTTTTGGGCCGACTTGGAGAATACCTAACTAACTTCCCAGCACAAACAGCATTTATGTCCTGGACAGCTACGAATCGCATTTTCATCTCACAGGTGAGTCAGCCATCTTCCCAATCTGCTTCTAAATTCCATTCCGAGAAGGCGGATGCGGTGTCCTACTTCCATCTGCACGCGCTGTGCGTCCCCCTCCGCTGGCGGCTGCTGCCGCTTCAAGCTTTTCCAGCTCCGAGGGGTTCGCAGGAAGCACGTCCTGCCCTTAACCTGCCTTGGTGAGGCTGCACCAACGTGGGGCGTCGGTGTTACACCCGTGGACCGGTAATTCCACAAAGGCACCGGGTTTTGGAAGGAGCAGGTCACGCGCTCCCCCGGTGTGAATTCTTTGGTGTTTGAAGTAATACTTTTTGCTGGCATCAAGGAAGAATCAACAAAACTGCAAGAAACACCCAGTTATCTGAGATAAAGGACACCTACCTTGCCCGCTGTTTTCAGAAGACCGTAGAGATGCTTGTCTGAATTTAAAGATTCTTTCTCTCCACACACCTACCCGGTCCGTTACCCTCCCGATTGCTTCATTTACTATTCATTTACTATTCTGCTAGCGTGTCAGCAACAGTGACTCAGGGCTCCACAACTCCAGAAACTGGGACCAGCTTTAAGTCTCTCCTTGTGTTCTGGGTGGCGCTGGTGCCTGTTTTCCATATTAATGGCTGACTGGAACATTTTCCCTGTGCTAACTTTGATCTCTGATTTCAGATAATCTTTCCGCACCCAGATTACAGTGCTGTTTTAAAGCTTAATCCCTGTGTCTACATTATAGGAGTTTGTGAAACAGACTTTTTGTTAAGCATGCTAGAATTTCTCTGTGGGATACCTGTCGGTCATCTTCACTTGATTTCAGTTCGCTGTCAACTTTCCGAGGTTAGTTTAGCTGGGGAAAACTGTAAGAGGCTTAGGCTTACTGACGACTCCTGCTTTGTTTTACCCAACTTGCCTCCCTCTCGTCCTGAAGCATTCCTGTGAATAATTTATAGGGAAGCCTTGTTTTAAAGTTACCCTTTGAGAACCATGTTAAAAACAGGGGAAAACGCTTTGCCAAACCAACAGCGCTGGGGCAGCGCTTCCGACTGCTCACTGTGCAGCTTCCTCGGGTAGCTCCTGAAACGCCTACGCAGCTCTGCACGTTGGGGCACTTGGCCAAAGGAGCTCGCTTGGCCCGTGCCCCCTCCTGCTCCCCCACCGCAGCCGTATGTCAGTGAGCTCTGCTTAATCCATAATCTCCATCAGGATCTGATGTGTACAGGGCAAATGCTTGGCTTGTTAGAGCTTAGCGGCGCACATCAGCATGCTGCTGTGAACCTGTTGCTGTATACCTCAGTTGTTTAAACCCGGGTTTATTTATTGATATATTTTAACACAAGATTGAATTTACACCAATAATTAAGCGTATTCACCGAAACTGTGGGCAGAAGTTCACAAGGAGCTGCAGTGGTGTAAGTTTTTAATGCTATTTTGGGCTGCTGAAATATTTCCTTGTGGAAAATCGTAAGGCAGAGTCATCTGGTGATTAAACAATTAACTTGTGCAAACTTGCCTGTCTTAATGTAGGTCAGAGAACCCACTTTGCCAGCGGAAACTGCCTGGGCAGTACTGTTTCACTCAAATTGCAGAGGTACAGAAAACAGAATCCGTATGGAAAAGCAGAGAACCCTTGGACAGGCACTGGAAATCGAGGGGGTTTCGGCACAGAAAAGGGGCAGTTCAGACAGTGCCGCACGGCACTTTTGCTTTGCTTGATAACTGTTAACCTTTCCCCTTCTCAAATTGTTAACGTGGTGAAGTTGGTTGTTAATAATGTATTCACTGAGGCTGAAGCAACGTTTTCAAACTGTCTGGGATCCCTTCCGCTGTGGCTTAGACATAGCTGCTTCCATACCTAGGCTGACGCGCTGTTTAATTCTCGAATATTATGTTTTAATAAGATGACTTTTTTTAAATCTTTCAAGCATTCTTAAAACGGATGGCAAAGTAAGTAAATCAAACGTCTTAGAAATGTGTATTTTGAAGCGTGCACTAGACCTGTACTTAACCTGTGTGTATGGCAGCAGTAGGAAGCGCAGAGTATGTGTTTGTATTGATTCCCTTTACCTTAGAAATACTTGTCTAGCCATTACACCCGAATCGGAATTCGCCTCGCTCTAGAGTTGTGGGAAATTTGCACGTAACGAACGGGATTCAAGGTTTGTCGCAGATGAAACTGTTTCACGGTGTTATTCTTCCTATCGCTCGATCCCGAAAGGGAAACCGGAGCGAGCAATAGCCCAGTGCCGGAGAACGGGCCGTAACCCACAGTGGGACGCCAGGGTCGGCCACGCCTGACCCGAGCTCTTGCTGTCGGCTGGCTGGTGGGCGAGGGGTGAGCATCTCTCTCTGGGGATCTCCACTGCCTCTGACTGCACGGGGCGCAGCGGTGGAGTACAGCTTCTCAGGGGGCCGACCTGGAACCACACCGCTTGCGGCTCTTCCCGTACGCGGAAGTGGCCGGATTTTAGCCTTCTGGTGAAAGGCGTGTCGAAACTGAGCTCCTGGCAGATACCCGGAGCAGGCGTGATCTTTAGGACCAGAAGGCAGAGCAGGTCCTCCGGCGCGAGTAGTAACGTTTGCAGCAAGTTTAGGGAAGTGTCCTGCAGTGAACGGGCGCTTCCTGGCATGGCATTTTTCAAGGTCTTGGATTTAGGCCAACGCCCTATTCCCCTGCGTCGGGGCTCGAGCGACTGCAGGTAAAACTCAGTCAGCTTGTGGCTTGAGCACCTGGCTCCTAGCGCTGCAGTGCAAGAGCGGGAACTCTTCTGTGCTTGACCGCGGCTTGCTCTTCCGATCTTCACCCTGGTCAAGCTGGTCCAAACCTCTCCACGTCAGCTGGACTCTGCAAGCACTACCACGTAATTTCTTTGCTGTGTTAATGCCATGTCAGGTTTATTGGGGCACCTGTTAAAAATTAGAATCCAGAGTGTGCTACCCTTCAATCCTGGTTTGTGTTGTTTTTTTTTTTTATTTCTTCACTTGGAGATCTCTATCTCTCTGCTGTGCTTGTATTTACTTACTGTTCCTGCCACCTGTCCAGATCCTAACCTCAGCATTAGTTGACTGAAATAATTTGCCCCTGGTTCCAGACTTGCCACAATTCCATCAACACACAACCTATCCGCCGCTAATTGCGGAATGGGTACAAGCATCCACAAACCACCGTGTTTTTGAAAAATGAGCGTGTGCCAGGCTAGCTGTTTCCCGTCCCTCTCCACTTGTCAGAGCTGTTGTCAGCCCTTCTTGAGAGATTGTGCTGCCTCTTTCCCTCCCTCTTTCCCTCGCAGATAAACTCCACCAGGCTTTAATTGGTAGATCGCGTTCTCTTATCACTCACCCTTACTCTTACTACTAGTTTATGTCTCCGTGGATGTAGTATATTAGTTTTATTTCCAAATGAGTTAAGAATTTAACGCAATCTGCCGAGGAAGTGCATGGATGTATAAACCACCTTTCCCCCCACCCCGGCCTGCAAGATAATCTAAAATTTAATTAGTTTTCCAGACAAAGACCTAGAATCAAATCTTTTTCTAGAGAAAAATGCCACATGGACGTGCAATCTGAAGTGCTCACAGTAAAACCTGGCTTCCATAGTGGGTTACCTTTTCTCTCAAGACATACTTGCAAAAATAGTTTGTTTTCACCTCAGATCTCTCTTTAAGTCTTCGCCTGCCAAGGCTACCCTGGATCCGAGGCCGTGTGGGGAGAAATAGGCATGTTTTAAACATCAGGCTCACAGCAGAGCCCTTGGCTGGCCCAGGTGTCGGTCTTTAAATGAAAAGGCTCCAGTACTGCCAAGTACACTTCAGCCAACCTTGCTAATTTTCCGGAACAGCTGTTCTGTCCTCTGGGCTACTGTCAGTCTCTGATTTATTCAAATTCTCTCCTTGCAGGTTAAGGCGAACAGTAGCGACAAGGCCAATAGATTAGATTGCTCTTTGTTGTTGATCCAAGCTTCTTCCAAGTTCTGTCTTGCCTGATTGCCTGCTGTGACTAATGATTCCATCCTTCGTCCAATTCTGCTTTTCACGACGAGTTCCAGCATCTCTGACACGCTGAGTTCTTGAACTTTTTCCCCTCGTGGCCTTTCTCTCGGATCTTGCAGGGCGAGTCTCGGACGGCTTCAGCTTTGTACCCAAAGCTAGCTGCATCAGCAGGAGGTGACACGGGCCTAGCGCTGCAGGGGACCACGCGGGCAGGCAGGGCTGATGTTCATCGTCTGCTCTGCTGTGCTTGGGGGTCAGTTTCCCCCTTTGTGAGAATCCAGAGGGAATTCCTTTATGCTGTGAACGCATTTACAACGTTGGCTTTAACCTGAGTTACCAGCGCTAGCTGCCCTTTATCCCACGTTTTTGGTGCCCAGAATTTCAGCTGCAGAAACCACAGAAACATTACAATAAACCATTTATGCTTTTGAGCCTAATCTTGAGGGTTCAGGCGTTTGTTTTGTTTCCAAGACTCATCTTGTATTTTATTACAAAGTAAGCTGACTGGTGTTTTTGCAGGTCCGGCTGACTCCCATTTTGTCTGGAAGAAGAACGGACAGAAGATGAAGGCATGCATCACGGAGCAATCTCACAAGCTGCTCGACGGCAGGGTGCATGTTCTGAGCTGGGTGACAGATTCGGTGTCAGCAAATACAGAATATAAATGTTCGTTCATCTCAGAAGTTGGGAACATGACGTCAGAAGTGCTCATCACAGCGGAAGATAAAGGTAGGCGGGCTTTGAGCGTGTGTTTGGCCTGACCCTGACAGGAGAAAAGCTCTGTGATTTCACCCCTCAAACGTGCATAGCTGAAGATACTAACTCTAGCTCGCTGTACTTAGTATCTGCTTCTGTTGTTTATGAAAAGGTTTGAGAGCCATAAAAATTCCTTTTTCCACAACCTCCCACAAAGGCCTCACCTGCAAACCAGCGGTTAAATGACACCGCTAAAGTAACCGACACAAACTGGAAGTACCGAAGGGTTAGAAATGGGTGCTCTGCCAGAACGCTGAGGGGTAAGGTGGACCCCCACCACCCAGGAGGTCTAAAAATCAGATGGTTAAACCCTCTGTGGTTGGACAAGGTCAGTTCCTGCCTCCTTTGGACGCGGAGGGCAGGTGGTGCCTTCGGCAGCCGTGCTTCGGGTACCCACCGCTGACCGATTCAACCCGAGCACCGTTTGAAACGTGCTTTTGAGAACTTACCCAGGCCTGGAGAGGGCCAGATGGTCTTTAAAGAGACAGCAGGAGCAATGAAGGTGATGATACAGTATGGATTTTCCTGGCAAGGTGCAGGAGAAGGGAATTGGCTAGTTAATAACAAACATGAATTTGTCAGGAACAGCTCAACCCGCGTTTCTTCAGTGACGGAGAAAGGAGTTACACGGGCTGCCTTGCCATCACTTACTCCGAGGTGTGTCTCGGCAGCAGAACGAAGAGCATCTCCAAGAAACCACACTAAAACAGGGAGGCGGCTTTCGCCGTGCTCCAAAAGCACAGTGTACTGTCGCTAGCGTCCCGAAGGACAGAAAATAGTACGTCTGTGGTTGTCACACGTTCTGTGAGAACCACTGGCAGACAAAATTAGAACTAGAATTTTATTAAGATGCAGTAAAACAGACCTTCTTAAGTTCTCCGTGGAAGGAAGAATAACTCACCACATAACGTTACAGAAAAATAAGGAAGTTAAAGCTGACTGTGTCCAGTTTGTATCGCATCCTCCTCCTCCTCCTCCTCCCCCCCAGGGTTGGTGGGATCTAACTGGCGCCCTCCTGTGCTGCTGGGGTGGGTTTTTGCACTCGAACTGTGATTCGAGGCGTGGAAAATACAGCCTGCAAGTGAAAGGCACGGAGTCCGTTCAGTGTGGAGGCTGTAACGTTCGCTGCGGAGGGAGGAGATGTGACAACTCGAACAGAACATATTTCCAAGTGACACGAGAGAGGGCAGAGCAAAACGAGGGACAGGGTGGTGGCTGTTGTTTCTTCCAGCCCCATCCTCCCCAGGAAGTACTGCAAGCCAGCAGGTTATCGCTCGTTTCACCATTGCGCTGTTACGTGATCGTCCCGTGTACCCTTCTCAGGTACCGCTGGTCAGGACGGGTGGACCAAAGAATTCCGTACCTGGAGAAGTGCCGTCAGTGAACATGACAAGATGATGCAAAACTGGAGGAAAACGTGGGTAAGCACCTCCTACTGTGCTGCACTCCAGTCCCAACTTTGTTGGTAGCCTGTGACGCTCCTGCAGCCGAAGGGATTTATGTAACAGAGTGGTTACTGTTCCTGGACATGTCACTCTGGACCCTCTGGGCACTAAAATCTGCTCCACCTGTGATGTGTGCGATGGTTATGTCCTTCGGTCCACTAACCAGGTGCTGTGCAGTCAGGAGCTCTCACCCTGCCCGAAACTGTTAAGTGGGTGTATGCTGAACAGAGATTAATCACACCTGTAGGCTAATTGGATTGCAGAGCCTCCTGGACTCTGTAAATGGTACTGTTGGTCGAAGCTGGCCTTCTGCTAAGAACCACAGTTGGCACTTTGCAGTTACTGTCTTTCTCCAACAGTCAGAACAAGGATTACTTTTGGTAGCTTTCAGATACGACGTGTGCTTGGAACAGTTAGTACGGGCGGCCTTTACGCCCCGTGTTGATTTTTAAAGCAGTATTAACACACCGTTCTGACCTACTTCTTGTTCAGGAGAGCTGCAGCAAGAAAAACAGCCTCTAACGGACGAAGGAATGACCAGGCTAGAAGGCAAAACGTATGCAAGTTAGAGTGCGCGGTACGCCCGGTGCCACGGCCTTCACGGAGGCATCTGCGAGTGCTGGCGTTAAAACTGATACCTGGAAGCAGCACCTGAAGCTTGTGGTGGAAGGTGATATCCTTACTGCACCAGAGTGTGTGGCTTAATTACCAGAGAGGCCACCACGCTGGAACCGTCTCTGGTTTTCCGACACCGGTTACCGCGGCTTAATGCAGAACGGAATGTCTCGGTAAGACCTGTGCTGCCCAAAGAGCGTAACGCGACGTACGGCTTCTGTTTTGAGCTCATTATGCATTCATACCGTCCTGGGCTTGAGGATCTTGGCATGTAACTTGTGGGTTAATAATAAGGTGTGAATCACGTTTATTTAAAGGCACTTCAGCTCACTCATTTATCTTCTTTTAATGTGTTTTCCCTTGCGCTGTTCCCAGTGTTTTGAAGAGCGTTCCTTTCCGGTGTCAGCAAGTTCGTGTGCTCAAACACGTTCTCTTTGGTAATGAAGTTTCTGTACCAAATAAAGAACGTCTGACTGCTGCTTAAAATGCAGACAGATGACAGAGCACCTAAGTGGAAGGAGACTCATTTTAGTAAATTACTCTTCTGTAGTTGAGGTAACTGTGATAGCTTTTTCTAAACCATGTTGAACAAATTCTACGACTACTCGTAGTGGACAACTGCAGACTGAAAATGCGAGGACCTACTTCATCCCCGGTGTTTTAGTGCAGTGCTGTTCAGAGTTTTGTCCTGCATCTAATAAACAAAAGGCTGAGGCATAACTCAAGTTTTCTGTCTTACCTCCTCGACGGTGTTCAACAACCTGGAAGCAAGTAAGATGCCACCTAAGAATCACAACAGCTTCTGCCAGGGGGACAGCTGCTCCCAGTAACAGCAGAAAGCTTCATACTTACTTATCCCTAAGTTATCCCACAGCTAGTAAGATTTAAATTATCACAGAATCACAGAATGGTTTGGGTTGGAAGGGACCTTAAACACCATCTAGTTCCAACCCCCCTGCCATGGGCAGGGACACCCTCCACTAGACCAGGTGGCTCAATGCCTCATCCAGCCTGGCCTTGGACACTTCCAGGGATGGGGCATCCACAGCTTCTGTGGGCAACCTGTTCCAGTGCCTCACCACCCTCTCTGGGAAGAATTTCTTCCTGATATCTAATCTAAATCTGCCCTTTTTTAATAAATCTGCCCTCTTCTAATTTAAACCTGTTGCCCCTTGTCCTGTCACTACAGGCCCTTGTAAAAAGCCCCTCCCAGCTTCCTTGTAGCCCCTTCAGGTACTGGAAGGTGCTGTAAGGTCTCCCCAGAGCCTTCTCCTCTCCAGGCTGAACAAGCCCAACTCTCTCAGCCTGTCCCCATAGCAGAGGGGCTCCAGCCCTCTGAGCATCTTCATTGCCCTCCTCTGGACTCACTCCAACTGGTCCGTATCCTTCTGATGTTTGGGGCCCCACAGCTGGACACAGTACTCCAGGTGGGGTCTCACCAGAGCAGAGGAGAGGGGGAGAATCCCCTCCCTCAACCTGCTGGCCACACTTCTCCTAATACAGCCCAGGATATGGGGCTGCCTTAGAGGAGGATAGTTTTCCACATGGAAGAAAGCATCTAAGACTTTCCCTCATGAGCCTTCTCTTGTTTTCTTTAATCACCCAACTTGTGGTCACATGTGCAAGGTGAAAATGCTCATACACAAACCACTTTCCCTCTTTTTCACACTGGCAACCAAAAATTAATACTGATGCTGACTTGCAATGATCATGTTCAGAGGGAATGTTTTTTCCCTGTCAATAGATTTGGGGCAGACAAGTTTAGTTGTGTGCTGCTGAGTGCGAAGGTGAGGCTTTGCAAGACTGAGCTCAGAGTTTTAGGTGAGCGTTGCTGGCTTTGCCGTGTCTCTGCAGCAAAGTAGTTGCAAATAGAAAAATAAGGACTGCCAGATTTTTTTTGTTGAGCTCAGCTGTGTGAAAAACATGTCTGTGTAACAGAATCAGTGAACACAGCTGCGACCCTGCACAGTTTTGTTTTGCTACATCCTGAGAAGAGGTAACAACTCCCTATGATTCTGAACAGACTATAATGTTTCCAAAGTAACTTTTCGTGCTCTTTTACAGTAAAACAGAAAGAAAATATGGCCAAGGAAAGCTGTTAACGTGAACTTCACCAACTGGTCCCCATTCTGCACAGTGATTAGGTTTAGCAGTTTTGGATGTGTATCAAAGTGGCACAAGGACCAATAAAACTTCTGGATCAAGGATTATCTGCTGGCCAAAGCCCATCTTTCATCACTGGGATCTTTCACCCTCAATTTCCCTTCAAGGTTAGAAGAAACTGACAGAAAAAGATCACCCCATAACCAGTGACCAACTCTGCATTTCAGCTCAAGGCTGGCTCCCCTTGCTGATGCTGTTCCTCAGTGATGCTTCAGATGTCAGCCCTAAGCGCCCACCGGAAAAGTTTACTTAAACCACAACCACGCCCTACAGAATCAGTATATTGCCAAAATATTTGCCGTATTTTACAAAATTATTTGAATTTCAAAATTACTTCAGGTTTTCATATCGCTTCTAACTCCGTGAGGCAGCTACCTTCCAAAGTACTGAACTCTTGTAGCGCAACGTGGCCAAGCACTTACATGCTTCAGCGATGCTGGCAGCGGCGCACAGCAGGAGTTAGAGTGCATCCTCCGACTCCTTTCTTCAGGCTTATCCTCGCAGGGCTGCAGCTTGTAAACAACAGTGTTTATACAGGACATTCCCAGAAAGATGCTCCACCACCAGGTTTTTTTTAAAGTTTATTTACTGTAAGATAGAAATCTTCCCTACCTTAGATACAAACTGAGATTGATCAAAAACTCTTACATATGTACACCGACACAACCCCGAGCTGAAGGAGCGGGGAGTCTGTCAGCATGGAGAAGGTGCGGATGGGATGGCAGGCTGGCACATTTGCTGTCCTTCACAGTCTTCAAACTTCAGATCAGGACCTATGACAAACTAGTCTCCATGGCAGCAGAAACATCATCACTGTACACTTAATCATCCTCATGAAATTTCTAAACAGACCATTTTCATTTCAGGAATGTCAGACCTTTGTAAACCATGCTCCCCACATTTACACCTGCCCTGTGATCCCAGGAGGACAAAATATCACACAGGAGAGCTGGCTGGGAACTCTCATCACAGCCTTCCTTCATTAGTGGCAATCAAGCTGCCTGCCCAGTACCAATTTCTTGCTGACTGGAAGAAAATGAGATTGATGCCAGCCTACCCACCTGAGCAGGTTCATTTAGAAGGCAAAAAACAAACCCACCATTAAGAAACAGTTGAAGTTACTTAAATAAGAGTTAAAAAGCAGCTTCTACAAGCTCCAGCCTTCTGGCTCACCACATCTCTCCCCAAATAAAATTATCTTTCTAGCAAGTTCTTTTGGTATATTCTATCCTTAAAAATAAAAAAAAAATAAAAAAAAAAATCAATGCTAGCCCATAAAACCATTAAAAGAAGACAGTTCAAGTGGTTCAGGTTGAAGACAATTCAGTGTTGGCATCTGCTGCAGTCATCAGCCAATCACAGAGAACACACAAGCATGAGCCAGTGCTCCACAGTGTATTTTGCTGACAGGGATTCAGAACGGTTTACTTAACTGACTTCAGGTATTTCTTAAAATTATGTTGCTATCCTCTTTCTAGGGGTCTAAAAAGAAAAAAATTAAAACCTTAAAAACCCAGTAGGATTGGATGTGGATTTACTGCCGCTCTTCTGAACTCACTGCTGCCATCTCAGCGGTTGCACTCTTTTCCAGCTCCAGTGCGTATGGGTTATACTCTTCTTCGAGTTTTTTCTTCCAGATTTTAACTAGGGAATATTAGAATAAAGAAAGAAGAAAAGAAAAAAAACAAACTCAAAACAAACAGGTTACTTTTGAGGAAAAAAAACAAAACACCGAAAGAAAAGTCACACTGATTCTCTACTTCCTCCTCAATCAGGTGCCGAGATAAGCCGGCAGTGGGCACGCCAGCGTGCACACCACGCAACATCAGGTCACACGTGGAAGAAAATTTGAGGGTGTCCATGGACCCCGTCACTCCTCGTGCCCAGCCCCCTACTCAAGCAAGGCTAACTCCGAAGGGGGATCCAACCTTAAAAAAACCAGAAGTTTCCAAAGAAGTTTGACATTGCCCACTCTCTGTGACAGTTGTCTTCGGCCGGCGGCTGCCTGAGCACAGCCGGAGGAATGTGTTTCTAGACGCTGGGAGGCCTTTACAAAACACAAATAGGACAGGAGGATGCATCTCAAACAGGCTTCCGTACAAAACCCGAGCCCAGCACCGTGACAGAGTATGCCCCTCGACAAAAACAGAGGGTTTTCTCACCAACAGAAATAGCACAGAGCGCTGTGAAACCTGTCCGGACAGAGCAATGAGTATTGCTGCCGCCGGTGGATTTCAGAGAGGGATTTCCTCTAGGGCTTCCTGGCAACAGCTGACCTCAGGTCCATTACATTAGGGGGCAGGGGGAAAACACAGAAAAGCGGAAATTCCCCCTTTATAACCACTGAAGTGTCAGCTGCCATTCGCTGACTGAAGAGCACTGTGAAGGCAGACCGAACCAAAGCCCAGGCAGTAAATACTCACTGTAATTCGGTACATCCTCGTCAGCGTCCTTGGAAGATGCTTTATCCGTTTCTGGTAGGGGACGTTTTTCACATTCGGTGGCTAAGATGCTGGGCTGTGTTTCACCTAACTGTCGTTCAGCTTTTTTCTCCAAAGCCGCTACCATATCTCTGTAGGCCTTCCTGGCATCTGTTGTCAGTTGTACCATTCTGTGGAAATGGTCCTATAGAAATGCAAGGAATTAGTGGAGCTTAAATCATTAACATCTCCATGAAAACCTGTCATGAATATTCCCTATTCCTAACCCCCATGTTCACATAAAAAAGTTGAGCAGCTAAGTATGTGCCAGGACACGGAAAAACAAACCACTTAAGCATTTTAAAAACTCCAATTGTCTTGAAAATAAGAATTTGGAAAGATGTCTAGATGGGTGTCAGGAAGAGGTGGCCCAACTACTTGCTTGAACAGTGCTGAGTGGGTACTCCCAAAATCAATTTCTCATGTAAGCCACTGACCTCGGATAAAGAGTACAAGGGCACAAAAGCAAAACGAACAAACGAAACTAACTACAAGTCAGAGTAATATTTTTTCCCCTTGCAGGTAAACATTCAAGCTGAACAAAACCCATGAACCTACATATTTCAGCTTACCTGAGCCCCGTCATAGCTAAAAATGCCCACCACACTCACAGGCACGGCTTTGTTCACGCAGCGGCCCAGGGCCTTGCGATTAAGGGCAAAAACAAACGGGATATTCTGTTCACAGGCACAGTCGATAATGTTGTGTAGAGTCTCATCCAACCCACCTGGAGCACACAGCAGAATTAGTGAAGGGTTACCCGCTTGAATAGTGTCACAACTGAAGGACAGTACTGCTAAGAGGTGGCCAAAAAATACCCCAAGAATATGGGTGCATTCTGAAATTACAAGGGATGTTAGGAAAGTATACATGGATCTCAGTAACAGCGTTGGATCTCCACTTTTAAGGGAGAATGGCGGTTTTTTCTTAATTTTTAATTAGCAGTATCCTTAGACAGCTACTATTCGGTGTTTTGTTCTATGTGTAGTAGTCTCATCTAGTATTAAAAAAAAAAAGACCCAGCTGCTAAGAAATTATTTAAATGGTGGTAGAAATTAATAATTGCAACAAACTTTAAGCAGATCATCACTGACAACTGGTCAATCTGTGGCTGAAAAGAGCCTGAAAGAGCAGGACTTCTCGTGGTGACACAGCTGGCATTAGTATCCTTTGTCTCTTCCCAGCTGTGCCAGTGCCATCTTCTGTGCAGCTGCCCTGCAAATCGGGAACTAAACAGATCCCAACTTCAGACAACTGCCCCCACGGCCCCCGGCAGCCCAGACTCGGCTGACACTGCAGCTGCACAGCAGCAAACCAGCTGAAGAAGGAAGGCATCTTTATATGATGGGATTTCAAAGGCTACCCCAAGAAGTTCCTCCAATAATAATATTGCTGACAGTACCCCAAGTCTGCCTTTTCACATTTCTTCTGTTAAACTTGTTTTTTTAAACGTACTTACCCTTTGACTGAATCTTCTCACAGTTAGGAGAGATGATGACACACTTCAGCTTTTTCAGCTTCAGATGTTTCAAGACTTCTCTCAGACCCATAACGAGCCTGCGTTTTATCTTGGCCTTTACTGGGTCCTTCTGATACAAGCGATCTTGGAAACGAACCAGTTCTTTCAAGAGATCCGCCACGCAACTGTCAACTTCTTTACTAAGCACCTGGCTGCAGTAACTGGGAGAGAGAATCTAAAGTTAAGAATCCTAAAGTTACAGATGTGTAACAGATAAACACGTAATACATAAAATACGTAGAATAAACAGTTTACCTTCTCTTCTACATTTTTGCCTTTCTTTCTGTTTCCAGTCCAAACACACTTGTGATATACACGAGGACAAAAGCTTACCGACGGTGTTTTTCAGTGGTTGAGCACTTACAAAAGCTGTTGTTGCTTGTGGCACCTGGCTCCCCCATCAAACTATAACCCCCTCTCCCCCACACACATGTACAATAAACCTATACACCTATAGATTTTATACCAATAAATATATATGTTCATCTTTTTCTACTGAAGCATTTTTTTCTGAGGGCATTTATTTTGGCCTACATAAATCAAAGTACAGCAACCAAAGTATAAAGTTATGACTTATTTTCTATAAATCCAAGGCTACTTTAACAACGATGGAAATCTGGATCAAATTCCTCCTCCTCAGGTTCCTATTCTTTGTCTGTCGTCCTATTTCATTTAGGAGACTACAGCCACATGGTGTTCATAAGGAAAGGATAAAAACACATGTACTTCATCCTTCTAGCATTCCTTGGGAAAGATCAGGGTTCCCTATTATTTTTCCCCTCGTCTTTTATATAAAAGACTTGTTCAGTAAAGAAAGATCTAAGGGAAAAATTGAAGATACCTCAACTGCGCAGCCAACAGAAAGATGCCAAGTGACAAATTCCCGTAAGATTATGAGCAGAGGTCGGAAGGTCTATCCTGGATCTTAGCGATACAATTATCACAGAACCACAGAATCGTTTAGGTTGGAGAAGACCTTTAAGACCAGCCGGTCCAACCACTAACCTGACACTGCCAAGCCCACCACTAATCCGTGTCCCTAAGTGCCTCAATCCAACGTTTTATTGAAGTTACGAGAGTTTTTATTTACTATGTCCAGGTGATTTCACTAGGCCTCCAAGTCTACTAAAACACTGAAAATCTAAAGACACAAAGTATTCTCACCTTTGTTGAATGCTCCACTTCCTAAAATATGCAGGGCTGAGTTGGCCTGTACTTACTCAGCCCAAGCTGCGCGTTCAGTAGAACAGCGTGGCACAGACATAAATTAAGTGATCCTTAATGCAATTACAAGTTAAATTAGAGCTAACACACGGCATCAGGAAGATGAAGAATGGCTGTATCAATATTAATGTTTTCTGTATCATGAACTGCAAATAGGCCAGTGGTGCCTTTATGGGAGGAAAACTAGTAAGTTAAAACACTGCTTACCTACAGTAACTGTTTTAAACTGGAGCTCTGACCTCTTCACATACAGTAATGACTTTTCATCTTTTGTAAGGAAACATGTACACACATCTGTTCAAACAAAACTAAAAGTGTTTGTACACAATAACCCGTAACTCTTCCCTTCATTCTTCTGCCTAGCCACAACGTGAAAATGTCATCTGGCTAGTCACATTCTCGACATTTCTGCCATTTGTTCTGGCAGCAGAAAAGCAAAGTACACACTGAAAACAAGTAGGTGTACTCCTTTTCTTAAATATTAAGCTGGTGGTACTCCATTCATTTAAAATAAAGTACTTCAACAGCAGCTTCTTTTCCTTCCTTAGCCTCTAAAGAATTTCTGATCTTATTTTCCCTTCAGGAACATGCATTTTAAAGTGCGGATTACAACAGTGTACAGACTATTTCTCTGGATATAATTTCTTTCTCTGTATTCCATCTTCAGAAAAACTGAAAAAACCCACCCAAATTAGAACCTTCAGTCTAAACTGCAATTACGGCTGCACAGAATGGAATTAACACGTCTTGTCAGGAAAAAGCTGTATCGGTGGTGCTGTGGAAAACCAGACATCGGTACAATCAATACTTACTCTCTGAAGTTTCTGCTATGGATTTTTTGAAGATTGGAGGTTAGCTGCTTTGAGTTGATAGAACCTTCTGTAGATTTCTTGATCCCTGTGTTCTCCACAAGGCCTTCAGCAACTTGTGTTACAGGAACAGCTATCAGAGAAATAAGAGACATGTCAATGAAAAGACAGACCGGAAACCACTGCAGAGAGACTAATCTGTCAAGTGTCTCTTCAAGAGTCATTATTACAGCAGCCTGTGCTAGTAGGGGAACAGGACATACATTCTCCTCTCTCATAGTTATTATTGTACCTCTTCTTGAATAGATTTCCAGAGAGATGCAGGGACCCTAACTATGACGCACAGTGAATCCAACAGGCACAAAAGCGTGGAACAATAATCAGAATCCCAATTACTCAGCTACACCAGCAATCAGATTCTGCACACTTCATAAGCCGAAGCTGAATCTTAGAACACTGTAAGTCAGGGGTTTCATCTGGCAGTACCTGGTACACGTTTCTGAAAGTACTGAGCGTGCTCACTCTCAAATCTCCACCTACAACCGGTATTAGAGCCCTCTCTTGGAAGATACCTGCTTGACTATCCTTCTGAAGCGTTTCTCTGTCAGTAGTATTTTCTGCAGACTGACAAACACTGCCTTCATCTTTTGGTACTGCCGTCTGTTCTAGGAGGTGCTGCTGTTTGCGCTGTTCTCTTTCTTTCAGAATAATCTAGAAAGATACATGTAAAAAAACAAAGTTGATTCAACATCACATAGATAATGAAGGAATTTCAATTACCAAGTGTTTATGTAGAGGCCATTCATAACAAAGCTTGGTACTATCTTTCAAGGTTTAGGTGCAAATTCAAAACAAGCAGATGTTGTGAAAAGAAGAGGCATTCCATGAATCTACACAGAAAATGACTTCTTCCTTGACTACCAGTGACTGGGTGGAGAAAGTAATTACTAGAGATTGACTGCAAGTGCAGAACTGACATTAAAGCAACAAGTTGCTTCAGTGCAGAGAAGCAGGTAAAAGTCTATTTACTTTTCTTCAGACTGTGATTTTGCAGCAATTCAGCCGAACACTCAGGTACACATATAATATATACGTATGCAGCGTTACTCTTCCCCCTTATGTCCCTGTTAAAAACCTTGAATCAGTCTAACATATCGCTGCCTCTGAATTTGCTGGTTGAAGAAAGAAGACATTACCACGGATAGCTCAGCTGTACAGTACACGGAAGGAAGGAAGAAAAGTAGGACATACACTGGATCCAAACGTGCTACTGTAGGTGACAGCAATAATCAGTTTCCTGAAACACCTTCCTCCTCTGCTTTCACAGCCGCTAAGAAGCAGTTGCTGTACGTATGACCACTAGCTCAGCTCATCTACCCAAAATTAATTACACCACAGAATCTAATTGCAAAAGTAAACTTCTCTGTTTGCATTTGTCAAAAAGATGAACGAGGAACAAAAGGAAACTCCCTACCACACTCAACACAGATACTACACAGACAAAGCAATCTCTGTCTTCTCAAACCTACTTCAGAAAATAGATGGCCTGAAGACAGAACAGCCAGAAGACACAGTAATTAGTATCACCCCCAACAGTTCGTTATATCTTATTTGTTGTCTATAGTGTAGAGTTCTCAGATTCAATTAAGCAGCACAGAACAACCACTACACTACCTCCCCTAGCTCTGTAAGAATTGTTTGAGACCAAGAAGTGACATGTGATGGCATGGTAACTCAAAATCCTCTGTACAGAAGACATGACAGGAACCAAAACCACAGCCCCATACGGGCTGCTGCTAAAAAATTAACTCTGTCCCAGCCAAAACTAGCAGAAACACAAATGGGCAAAGGAGGAAGATACAACAGAAATCGCCAGGTGGATCTGACACGAGTCACTGCAGCAATCAGCTGAAGTTCCGGCTTGGAAGAGCAGAGAAACATTAACTACCACCTTTGTTCGATCCATTCTCCCCAGCCCTGCAAATAAGCGTATCCTGCCCACACCAAGTAAGGTTTCTGTGGAACCGTACCAATGACGTGTGGACACTCTTGTAGTGGCACTTCATCTATCAAGCGATTTCAGTGAGAAAAACGTATTTGGAGGGCATTCGTATGTGCTATTTAGCAAGACTCCCCTCTTCTCCCCTGCCCTCCCCCCTCGCCTTTTTTTAATCCAAGGAAAGCTAAGATTGGAATTAGACAGGGGGACACTGAGATGCAGATCTCCGTACCAGAAGGCTTAACAGACTTGCAGAGCAATACTGAAGTTACATGAGCCTATATTGTACTATTTAAGAAAAAACACGAGCACCTTTTTAAGAGGTGTTGGTCTCTTTGCTTTAGGGACTTCTCTCTGTTTCCCTTTCTTTACCAAAGGAGCGCTGGAATCCAAAGGGTTATGAGGCATCTTTTCTTGGTTTAACCGGTGACTTTTTGTGGCTGTAGCAGGTTCTTTAGAAAGCAATGGTATGGCACCACCAACTGAGATAAAAAAAAAGTCTGCATCAGACTACCATAGCAACTACCTCAACTAGAATCCAATGCAAGTTCAAAGACTGGGTTAGGCCTAGTACACACGTATCAGCCTCGCACTGTGTGGCTATTGAGGGTATTTACAGGCAATCCTATGTCATTAAATGACCTTATTTAATAAAGATACTCCTCCCAGAAGACAGACGTGTCCTCTACTTTTATTATACAACTAGAATCACAGGCTCTGTCCCTGAACCCTCAAAAGCAGAATTCAGGAAAACACCGCAGCCCAAGCTACCTGCAACACCGCGCCACGCCGGCATGGAACCTCCGTGTTTCAACAGTAATGGCATTTCCTCCTACACGGATTCTGTACTGCGTTAAGAGAAATACCCAGTTGCAGTATTTCAGATTTTAGATTTGATTTCTGTAAATAAGCTGGAGCATTTACTCCTACTATTTGTTACACCTTAACGAAGTTGGATGAAGTTAATTTGCAGACGGGTAATGAGTAACGCAAAGCCACAGCTAAGGCTCCTGTGCTTAACCAGCACAGCTCTCAGGAAACGTCTACTTTACTTGCCTTTTTCAGAGGGTTTAGTCAACCACTGAACCTGGACTTTCCAAACCATCTCACACCCCAAATAAAAACTACTCTCCCTTTTCAACTATCAGCAGGCATGGCTGTGTCTTGCCAGAGCACTTTGTCAGTTACCTGCAAGATGAGCCAGGTGACCTTAACAAGCCAAGTGAAGAGGATGACATAAGTACCAGTGGAACAAGCCTGACACCTTTGTGCCTCAGGCAACCTCTCTCCCCTAAAAAACACCCAAAGCTTCTGGCAGCCTGTCTTAAGCCATCTTCATTTACTGCTTCCAAAGCACGTACGTGCTGATCCTCCCACACCACACGCAGTACTATCGGCGTGAGCAGTTCGCTTCGTGAAACCGCCACACCGCAAGTCCTGGTTTTTCGACTCTGCGTAACAAGGGCAGATCGAGAACGCCGCCACCAACGCAGTGCGCTACCTTGGCACAGGCGGCTGCAGGAACTGAAGCAATCCATAAACACAATTATTTCCCTCACTGTGAGCACCATCTCTTCATTTCAAATTCTCAGAACTTTGGTGTTCCTGAACTCGGTGGCTTTAACGGTTTTTGTGATTTTGCACAAATTTCAGATAATTACTGCTTCACTGTGCTGTTCCACCCATACGCTATGTACCAAACCAAGGAGTAATTGGAATAAAATACCTCATATTCCTCACGCTTCCCTTTCACTGAGCTTCCCTCCCGGTTCCAGAGGTCAGCTTCACGAGTTAAAGCTACATTTCGGTACACACCAATTTAACAGCTGCACTGAATGTTGGGAAAAACGTCTAAAGCTGAGGTAACACCTCCCTTACACTTCCAGGATACAAACATGACTCATCAACTTCTCTTCAGCAGCAGATTCAGACACGAGCAATTTAATATCAGAAAACAGGTACTGTGGCCCATACCTTTGTGCTCCACCCTCTACTCACCAATCCATGCACTGTACAATCTTACAGAAACAAAACTAGATACTGGCACCTCTGCAGTATTGAGCTTGACTGACTCAACTGACAAAAAGAGATCAACTGCAGAAAAAGAATTTTAAAAAGCATCTTCCAAGTTCTCTCAGTTAAGGAAAAATCTCATTGGCACTTGACATTTTGAGCTTTTTATTTAAAAGCTCAGCTATCACATTAAACATTGTGAGATGAATTCTCTCACAATTAGTTCTTTTTCCTGAAATACTTATTTTTTAAAATTATTTACTGCAATAAGGAGATAAAAATTTATCATCATTAAGTTCTAGCAAACGTCATGCTTCCTTCTGCAATATTTACCGCACTAACATAGCCAGGACTAAATTTTGACCTACAGCGATAAAACTGAGCTATTTGTTTCTTCGTCCTGGTTACAGCTCTAGGATTTCCATCATCAGAAAAAGCTTAAGAAAGCCTTTGCTACTGTGTGCTGTACCGTCGCAGGTTCAGAGCACAACAATAACACACGTATACAAGACAAAGCAAAAACCTCCACAAACATTACTATTTTTGTCAAAGCTAAATGTCAACCACCCCTCATTTATGTCAGGTATTCCTGTTACACAGCGTTGTCCTGAAGAGCTTTCTTGCCCCAAGTCTTCCTCCACATAATTCAGATTGCCATGCTTTTTAAACCTGTCTTTGAAAGCACCTTCACTTCCTCTTGTATGTTATGAACCGTCCTGCCTGCATATTCAGAGATCACTGCAGATCAGAAATCAGGCTACATTTAACGTTTGAACATTTAAAAAACAACTCAATTGGAAAGAAAGGAAATTTCATTGTAACCAATACCAGAAAACACCACAGGTTTAGAAGACTGTTTTGACTTCTCTGTTTGCTGCTTCTGCTCCAAGACTGCCAGCATGCCACCAAAATCCAATTGCACAGGAATTTGACTCTTCTTACCACTGCTCCTGGCTGTTTCCTGGAAAAGTTCAGTACAATCAGTAACGCCCTCCACTTCAGAACGTACAGACTGTATTTTGTATGGTGTGTAATACACTCTTAACATCTTCATCCACAATACTTTCAATTTTTAACTTGATTCAATCAAAGTATTTTCATCTTTAAATACACATCAACTTTAATGTGAAAAATAACAAAAATCAGAAACAGTTCAATTAACTTCTGAATAGCTACTGGAATAAAGGATAAACGTATGAAGTCTTCAGTACAGGAGGTGCTTTATGTCAGGCTCCCACTTTGGTCAGACTGCCACCTATCTTTGAAAAAGGAAAGAGGCTTACCAGAACTGAAAGTTTTGTTGAAAGTACAGAAAAAACTACTCTGTGAATCTTCCAGGGTATGTGACTGCGACACACATGTATCATTACCTTCAACGCCTTATTAAAAAGGGAAGTCGTCGTCTTTAAGCACCAACTCCTCACAAGCAGTAACCTTTCCGTCTGCTTTGAAGGGAAGGCAAAAGCCGTGTCCCCACACTTGGCATCACATTTAATGATTCAGGACATAAAAAGATTACACCTGAGTAGTCTGACAAATGCTACAAAAGGGCCAACAACTACGGCAGAAAAGGCTAAGGAAATGACTCGCAGATTTGGTACTTTCAGAAGTCTCATCCTGGAGGATCAATCCATTACAGCTCCTGTTACAACAGGGTTAAGGCATGTGACCTCCTCCTCCTGAGCCTAGGGCCTCCTCTTCACCAACGCTTTGCCAGAACCTACTCAACAACATGGAACTACTTACTGACCTCACTGTCGCTCCGTATTTCTCCTCCTTGCCCCAAGCTAAGTGGATCTCCTTGTCTCAATCTGGCAAAACCACTTTTAAAAGGTTCCCAGCGCCTTAAGAGAATCAGTTTGGCCTGGATTTATGCCATGATCCAGTAAGACAGGTGAAAGGAAAGTGGCTGATACCTGAAACTTGCAGACATTAATGAAAAGCTAGTATTTTTCCCTATACACCGTGTCACAAACCGGGAGCTATCAATTACATCACTGTGTGCTTTTAATCAAGAGGATCTTGCCTCATACTTATCTCAAAGTATGAATGACAAAGTATGAACACAACTGCAGGTAACCATGGACTTACAATTCCCTCTGTCATTTTGAGTTGTAAACTTCTTTTCAAACATTAATTTACCTGCATTTTCTTTCTTTCTAGTACAGAAGATGAAGCTTGCTTCCCTGGCGGCCCATGCATCTTGGGAGTTCCATCCAGTGCGGGAGATCGAGTATCCCCAGGCTGTTTGGGGAGATGGATCTTGGAAATTTAGAAACAAAAGGTTACAAGGAGGAAGAAGAAGTATTTAAAGACACATGGAAAAGGGTAAAGTGAAGGTGATATTAAATTCAAATGGAACATAGTGAGTGGGACTGAGTGTACCCTCATTTACTCTGTGAATGAGCACCAAGCCGAGTAGTACAGTTTGATACTCTGGTGGGAAGGGATGCCATCCAGAGGGGCCGTGGCAGACTTCAGGAGTGAGCCTATGTTAACCTCATGAGGCTCAACAAGGCCAAGTGCAAAGTCCTGTACCTGGATCTGGGTATCCCCAATATCACTACAGACTGGGGATGAATGGATTGAGAGCATCCATGCTGAGGAGGACTTTGGGAGTACCGGTGGATGAAAACCAGACATAAGCCAGCAGCAGCGTGTGCTTGTAGCCCAGAAAGCCAACTGTATCCAGGACTGTGTGAAAAAGTGTGGCCATCAGATTGAGGGAGGTGATCGTCCGGCTCTACTCCGCCCTTGTGTGACCTCACCTGGAGTACTGTGTGCAGATCTGGGTTCCCCAGCACAAGACCAACAGGGACCTGCTAGAGCAGATGCAGAGGAGGGCCACAAAAATAATCAGGGGGCTGGAACACCTCTCCTTTGATAACAGGTGGAGAGAGTTGGGGTTGTTCAGCCTGGAGAGAAGGCAGCTCTGAGGAAACCCTATTGTGGCCTTCTAAAAGTGTGATCATTTACTGGCTGTCATAGTACTTAATCAGACTCACAATTTCCTTCTTTTTTTTTTTCAGATTTGGAAGGAAAAAAAGGCACCTTCGAATATTTTTGTTACAGAGCAATATGAGTAGCTTAACGATCGCATCTCTACAACTTAGGTAAGTTTGAGAGGTTATACCCCACTCACACCTTCAAAGCTAAAAGGGTTCTCTCATTCGAGAGAACAAGAGTTCAAGAAAGTGCAAGTCTGGATAGCACTTTGTAACAAATCAGGCTTGAGCAATTACTGCACCTTTTGCTGCTCATTCCTCCGAGTCAGTGCCATTTATTGCCTTTTAAACTGCTAATCTTCACAGCGAAACCACACCAAGAACAAAAATTGTAAGTTTACTTACTTCAGACTGCTTTCTGACAGCAGGAGTAAATGAGGATTTCTGAGTTTCCAGCCTGTTTCTCCTGTTTTCAGAAGCAGCTGCCAGATCAGGAAACTCCTCAGCATCCTAAGCAAATAAAGAAGATGATTTTGTAAGAACTAATGAGTCCATATTCTCAAAACTGATTTTCCTACATTCAATTGATTTTCTCTCTGCTTATCAAACTTTCATTGTAATTTGTTTCACTGTACAAGAATTCAGAAGCCAAGTGCAGTGACACCAACTATAATCAGCACTAGAATGATTAAGTCACATATATGGCAGCTAATCGAGGTCTGAAAGAGCTTACAAGAGAAATGCCTCCAACAGCAGCTTGTTATTGGTGTCAGCTGATGCAAATAATCAGAGGTAAATGGCTCCTAAAGGAGTGGTTTCATCTTATTTAACAGCTTTGCAAACAACTTCCCTCTTCTTCCAGTACAGTCTCCAACTCTGCATTTCTGCCTTAAACATATGACTGGTGAAGAATAAAAAGGGCAAGCAAAGGGGTAATAACTCTTGACTACAGTATGGAAATAAACAGATAAACCACTCAAGTGATTACGTAGGCTCAGAGACAAGAGTAAATTTTATTAGCAAAGGATACTTAATCCTGAGTCTGGATAATGTAAGTGCAGACGGGCTGGAGCTTGCTCTACATGGCTCATCTTATCCGCTATCTCAATCACAACGATCCTGATCCACTAGCTTGGTTTTCATTCAATTGCTTCTCCTTCCACTTTCCAAGAGGCCTTTTTGGCTCTGATACAATACTGCTGAATATACCAACACTCGTCCTGCAGCCTGAAAAGCTTCATTTAAACAGCCCAAGCTAGAAATCTCTAGCATAAGGACAAGCACACGTCACCCAGTCAAAAGAAGTTTGCAAGTATGCCAAAAGATGACTGCAAGAAAGTAATTTCACAAACAAACACTCTTCCAGCTTAGGGACATCTAAAACCAGAGGTAGTTCCTTCACATTTAAATAGCCCTCACTAGAGTACTTTTTATTTCAGTCTGTCCAATCACTTCTGGAATTGCAATATGTTTCTGGCATTTGCAACTTCCTGTGGCAAAATTAATTAAGGTCTAGCACTCAGTGTGACACTACACCTCCTTATATTTGCTCAGTCATTCCTTGTGCCATTCCAGGACAATGAACCACACAATGAGAAGAACACGTAGCCACAGTTCTGCTCCATGTTCCATGTTAAAATGTACAGAACAGAAGCCAATCAGGAAGGCTGCTTTATACTGTGAATATATTTATTCACAGACTATTAGGTGTGCTTGATCAAACATATAAATCAACGTATATAGCGCTGTACAATACTGGGCTTTCAACTAAGCACTGTTAAACCACAGCCCATACAGCAATCAGGAATGTGAGCAGTGACAACTGCGTTACACAGAAATTGCTTCCAGATGTGAGAGGGGTAGAATTGTAACACCAGTACCACAATCTTTAAGATGACAGGACACTACAGTACCCCGTATATTCCCCATCCCTTGTGCGCTTGGCTTTCCGCAACAGTTAGCAGAAGGTACGTAACTAACAAAGTTTGACTTTTGCTGTTACCTGTTAACATCCAGACTCTCAGATGCGTCATTCCAAGTTTGATCCTAAGTCTCTTCTGCATCCCCCTGTGCTCGCTGAACACGTGGTAAGTCAAAAGGCAGAACTGTTCCCTACCCGTACGTTCTGACAAACCTCTCAACTGAAACAGACCTGAACCAATATCCTCTACAAATGGGAAATGAACTTCAAGATTTACAAAGCTCTGTTAACATCTGGTCTTCCAACAGACTCGTAACACAGAACAACAACAAAACCCTCTTCACTGTACCTCAATCCTTGGTGGTTCCTGTATTACAGTAGGTTCATTCTGAGGTTTCTCTATATCAGTGGATGACTTTGGTTTTTTCTTCTTTTTCTTCTTTTTTTTCTTCTTTTCTGACCCTTCTTCAGGCTCAGTTTCACTACCAACATCTTTTGTTTCTGACTGCTGAAAAAAGAACCATGAGGCATGACCATTAAAAATTGATTTATTTTAAAACAACCTACCAAAATAAATGCAAGTGACCACAGTTATGCAACAAAACGGTATCTTAATCAATCCAGGCTAGGACAGTGAGTGGACAAGGAAAATTCAACATCTCTTAGAAATACAGAGCTATACAAAAGACTTCATTTGCAGCACACTTCACAGTTACCAGAACATATTGGCACTACAGAGACTTCAGTGGGAATCAGTCACGCAAACAAGGTGAGAGTTCCATGTTTCATGTCTCATTCTGAGGGTCAGAAATTTGGAAAAAAGTCCAAGCTAAAAGTATTGTATTCAAAGCAGCTATTTTTGCATTGCTGGAGTAGCACTGTCTTTTGACATCTTGTTACTCTTTTCCACTAAAGAGAAGAAAGTTTGTAATATGGACAAGATAACTTTGTATTATTTCTTAAAAGCTACATTAGAAGCGGACACTGTGCAGAACCTAGGGAAAACCCGGCAATGTCTCACACCAAGAGACACACAATGACAGCAATCAGTTTAGAGCAGACACTTCTCAAGTACCTTTGCTTCACCGTCCTGCTTCCCCTTGTCTCTGGAAAGACCTTCAGGTGCTGGTGGTGATGCAATTTTCTTTGGGGGCTGTGAAAGCACTGCGGCCCAAGACACAGGTGGCTGAGCAGAGGCATCTGCAGGTGTTGCAGGAAATGACATTGGGAAAAACAGTGACATGCAAAGATGTCTCAAAAATATTTGTCAAATACTCAAAAGGATCAGTAATAAATTCATCAAGGGCTAGCACATACAAGAGACAGACATATTCCTTCTGAGGAAGGACTGAAACTAGACACTCACACTTTTCATCTCTCCAGAAAGTTTTCTAGAACTGTAGCTACTCCATATACGGTGTCTAGCACTATGCAGGTATATCCATCCCAAATAAATTGTAATTGGAAATCTATACTGTGTCATACTAACCATATACAAATAATTCCATGCTCATTTTCCAAGCTATTTTTCTTTAAAATAATGAACTTCTGTTATATTTATATACCAAAATCCCTTTAATATTTACCCCACTCAGTCACACAGCTTTCACATACAAGGCAACATCTGTATTTTTCTCCTTTCTAAAAACTTCCCGGTTTTACAGACATCTGTACCAGTTGAAAGACTTCCTAATGTGCCTCAGTGTGCAGGAATTTCACCCACTAACACTCTGAAGTATCAGTGTTATGAAAGAACTCACTATTATTTTTTTAAATATTCCTAACAAAGCAAATACAGAACAAACCCTACATGTTTCGAGCAATTAAACAGCATAATGGGTTTACAAGGCAAGGTTTCAGTAGGGGGGGATGCTGCAGGGGTGAGCTCTGGGGCAAGGTGGACACTGCCAGCCCTAGCCAGCTCCAGAACAGACCCACTGCCAGCCGCAGCTGAGCCAATCGGTGGTGCTGGTGGTGCCTGTGTGACAACATATTTAAGAAAGGGTGAAAAACACTGCAGGAGTTGTGAGAGGGAGGGGTAAGAAAAAAAAATATGTGAGAAACAGCCCCGCAGACACGAAGGTCAGTGGAAGAGGGGAGGCGGCGCTCCGGGCACTGGAGCAGAGATTCCCCTGCAGCAGACCATGGTGAGGCTGGCTGTGCCCCTGCAGAGGAAGGAGCAGCAGAGAGGAGCTGTTATGAACTGACCGCAGACCCCATCCCCCTCCGCCGCTCGGGGCAGGGAGGAGGTAGAAGAGTCGGGAACGAAGAAGTGAAGATGAGCCTGGGAACAAGAGAGGGTGGGGGGAAAGTGTTTTCAGTTCAGTTTTTGTTTCTCACCATCCTACCCTACTTTTAGATAGCAACAAATTATTGTCACCAAGACAACTCTGCTTTGCCCACGATGGGCAACTGGTGAGCGATATCCCTGTCCTTGTATCGACACACAGGCTTTTTAATCTTATTTTGTCCTGTCCTGCTGAGGAAGGAGAGTGAGGGAGCAGCTGGGTGACAGCCTGGGCACCAGCCAAGGTCAAACCCCCCCCACCCCCCACTGCTACTTTATGATAGGGGATAGGAACCGAGGGCAGCATTCGATGAAAAAAACATTGTCAGATGACTTTAAAGTTTCTGGAATACTTTCTGTTTAGAGGACACTTCAGCAAATTAACCTGTCCTTCCTGAACCCTTACTGAAATCAGTGGGAAGATAAGGACCAAAGTGTCTGCACGTACACAGAAATCCAGGGAGAGGCACTTAGGCGATTCAATGCATAATGCACGTGATGCCTCCGAGAGAGAGTCCTGCTGGACAGAACTTTCTCCCACATAATTCTGGGTTTAAGTATTTCAATTAAATTTCAGTACTTACTTGAAACTAGCCACCTGATAGTTCGTGGCAATTGGCAAAACAAACCAAACAATAAAGTTCTGCACCCCACCACGTAAACAAAACAGAAAGGGTATACTTCAGCATCAGTTCTCCACAGCTATCCTTTGTTTAACAGGCTCAACAGCAGAAACACACCCCACAGGGCAATGTTTAGGTACATACTAGACTCCAGACTGCCAGCTATTTAAGACAAATCTGCTTATCGAGACTGATCAAATATTTACCTCTCATCTATTCTTGAAAACAAGTCTAAAAATGACTCAACAGACTTCCAATAATCAATACGCATTACTTTCTCTCCTCTCAACACAGGAGGCAACTACAGCAGCATTTGCCCTTGAGCATCAGTGAAACAGAGACAGGAGATAACACCAGTTTTGATCTGCCGATGAAATCTATAAGCAAAAATGAGATGTCAGTGGTCATCTCATTTGAAATGAAACTGATACAAAAGAAAGAAAGAAAGAAACAAAGCTGTAACGAGCTTGCTGTTTAATTCCTTTTTTCCTTTTACATCAACAGATGCTCAGAACACTTTAGTTTTCCAAACTGATGAGATACAAGCAGTTAAAATACAGAGAAAAGATCTGTGTCTGGAGCACTTACCTCTACAATCAAATGAAGAGGGAATTGAGCTGGCTGCAGTTTCATCTAAAGTTTTTGATGAAGCTTTGCTTTCCACAGAAGTATCTTCCTGTAAAATAGACAGTCAGGTATCATAAAAGTAGGATTAAAATCACTCACCTGAACAGAGGTAAACATTAAAAACCCCCATAAATCATAAAAATCCTCAACCTGTGCACAGATAAAAGTGTAAAGAATTCTGGAGTCTGCCTTTCTTTGTTGCTTTTCTTAGTGGAACCCTCATTTTGATTTCGACCCCACAGCATTACAAAATATAAGCAGATGCCTCTCCACTGCTGCAACAGCAGGACAATGACTCCTTACATTTTACAAAAGCAGCCAAACAATGATTCTAAGAACAAATAAGGAAAAGTTTGATGTTTTTATTGTACTCGGAGCAAAGTTCATCATCAAACTACCAATGAAAAAGGAAACTCAAGTGACAGCTCAAAAGCCTTTTTCCCCATCACAGACAGTTTTCCACTCAGAGGCAAGTGAAATTATTACGCTGTTTGGATCCTTCAAAATTATTCATATTTAATCACTGTTGAAAACTCAGATTCAATGTGACATGCTGCTGAAGGCATCAGTATTGTATTTACTAACAAATAGGGAACTGAGGAAATCACGAGGAACAAAGTTAAATGCTTACATCTTAACACTATCTTTTCCTCCTTCTGGAATTCAGTTTCTTACTTTCATCCTTTAGCACAGAGCAATTGAGTACACTGTTCCAGACTTCTTTTTTTAACGTTAAAACTATTGGATAAGTCACTCCTTACCTATTTTTTCCAGGCAAGGGAGAAAACAAGAAACTCTTCTTAAGAAATCTCAGAAACATATGTGCTCTGTATAGGCAAGCTACAAGTCTAGACCATAACAGTACGAATCTAAACGCTATCACTACTTGGCTTTCCCCTATCTACTGGCAGCACAGACAAGGAAAGGATAGTGAGAAAGGCTAAAAGAGGAGACAGAAAGCATTGACGCCACCATCTACAAAAAAGAACCGTAAAACCTCTAGCTCTGAAACTCCGTGCAAGCAAAGTACTTAAACGGGTCTGAAAGTACCATACCGAATGCAAAATACTTGCATTCAGAAATGCTTAAACTTCAAACAATTTTCATTTGTATGATTTCTGCAACATGACAACATCAGCTAACCTTTTTGCTCAACAGAGGAGACATCTGCGGTTGACTAAGGCACGTAACATTGCTTTCCGCTGAACTAACTGGTCCACTTTTATGCTGTACATCCAGTATCTCGCTGCTTCCCAAGTTCTGTGACTTGTGGATATCTGGGACGGTAGCTTCAAACACGGGCACAGGAAGAGACTCCGTTTTCGGAGTCTGAGTTGACTTCTTGTTTGTAGTTATATTGACCCTGTCTGAATAAAACATGTAAAACCTAAATAATTAAACTTGCCTGTAATCATTTCTAGGTATGCTTTATAAAACACTAGCTGACATCACTACAGTAATTGTCACAAGAACTTTTGCTACGCATACCCCATTACAAAAAAACCCACCCAGCACTTCTAACCCATGTGTGTACACAACACTGACTCGACAAGCAACTGTAAATTCAGATGCCTGCTGAAGAAATTATTCATATCAGCTTACATGGAAACGTTCAATTGGCAAAAAACCGTAAGTCACCATCCCCTGCCAAAAAGTCACACAGGAAAGAAATCCTGTTCCATCACTCTTCTGCAGTAGGAAACACGGTCACAAGCTGAGGCTACAACATAGTCAACCATTTAATACCCATTCAGTCTATTTCTAATCAAACAACACATTTGTACCTGGCTTCACGGAATCTCTGCTGCATTTGGAGGTCTGGAACGAAGTCCTGTTTGCAGTTGTGACAGAAGAGCCATCTTCACCAGGCCTTTTCTTGTCTAATTTTTTCTCACCCTCTTTTGGTCTCCTCTGCTGCAAATATTTCTGACATATTTAGTTGGTTTTACTTGAACTTTGTAAATTCAGCAAGTTTGCCATGAGTTACAGTTAACTACCTCTCTACATCTGGAGCTTGACCACCAAGCTGATACAACATAAACAGCATAAACAGTTAGTATACCATAACCACAAATAACCAATAAAAACAGGAATGGACACTTAGATTTTATTTAATTTTATCTACCTCGTTAACTGTGCCATTTTTAGCACATACTAGAGCCAAAGCAAGAGGCATTCTAGACAACTAGAATTTTAAAATCTCATTAATCAGCGCATTTCCAATAGTTTAAAATTATTTTGTCTTAAATCATCCAGTGTGATTTTCTGAACGTGAGTTTCTTCTAGAACAAGGCTAAAATCTTAAAATCTTAAATTCCCATCTTTTGATTAAACTATGTATTATGGGCAAAACTAGGGAAGACTGATGTCACAACATGCAAAACACTTGGAGCAGACAGGAAGTAATTAGAAAAGATACACCTGTATGATCCCAGTAAAGGGAACACATTCACCTTTCACGTTCACCTTCACATTCAAACATTGTGATTCTTGCAAGAAACACAGTTTGGCAGGGCGGGGCTCAGGAAATCAGCATGGCATGCAAGGAACCAGCACTAGGCTTGCACCTATGCAAAGTATGCTGCATCAGACTAGACAAGTGGCTTAACTCTTTCTGACTGCAGGATGCTGGGCTAAACTCATTTGGCAGCAGCATTATTTTCTTGGGTGGGAGGACAAGGCATTTCCTAACTCCAAAGCGGAGTTGCTAAAGCTTTAGGAGACGCGATCAAACTAATGTAAAGCTGCGCAGACCAATCTTTTCAAGCTCGCAAGAATAATAAATGACAGGGAAGAATCACAAAAAGACTGTCGAACAGTACACAGCTCAGCCCAAGCCCCTACAAAGATCACAGAACTAAGTTTCTTCGTATTACATCACCTGTGCTAACACCGAGCTAATCATCTCCACAGGCAGCTTCAGTGTTTAATTTTTCTCTGAGCAAGAAAACTACTCATTGTAGGTCTCTAGCCTTTGTATCTTAGGTCTTGTAATGCATGCTCAAGACGTAAGCTTACAACTTCCTCCACACAGGCTCGACCACAGTGAAGTCAGCAGGTCTCTGCTTAGGGAGTAAAGTCCACCAAAAAGATGTGACTGGAGAACAGATTACTTGAACCTGCTGGAAACAACAGCCTTACAAGTCCAGGAGACATAATGTCTAACCACAGAAGGAAACAGGTTAATAATACATCTGATCCTTTTCCTGACTTTTATATTTTCATGAGTTTTTCTATTTTTTTGTTTGAAAACCCAAGTTTCGGAACATTTATCCCCAAATGGGCACACTCAAGAAGTGAAAGATGTTTAGCAAACATGTATTCTAGTCTTGATTGAATGAGAATATTTCTAAGGTACACCTTTCTTCCCTGTCCACATCAAGTTCCTACTCTCATGTGGACTGTTTGCTACCTGTACCGGGTCTTGGCAACCCTTCAACAACAGATGTGGTCTCATCACTTGGCTGTTTAGAGCCACCAGGTATCTCAACTCAGGCTCATGGAAACTACCACCGGGCTCAAAAAATGAAAGAGCCTTTCCCCTTTACTCCCAAGCCCAAATAATGAGCAAAGGAAAGCAGAGTTCTGAAATGAACAGTCTCTTTTTTCTCCAGATGCTGCTTTCTGAGGAAAAAGAACTAAATTGACCTCATGTTCCAAAAATACTACTTGAAAGCCTATTAATTTGAACTGTAGAATTCCATTAACTTTTTTGAAATCTGAAGTTGGTCACCTTATGACCATCCTTTTTAAATGCCATACATACACTACCAGAACAGAAAGTGATTGTAAACCAAACGTTTAGAAGCAATGATTTAAAGTAATATTTTAATTTTTTAAAAAATATGTATTTGCTCACCTTTGGAAGATTCTTACTTTCACATTTGATTGGATACATTCTCTCAGCAGATTCACTGACTACTCCTGAATCATTACAGGGTGTTGAGTTGTTAGAATCGTATTGTGAGCCAGCTACTGGATATACATTTGAAGGAACATCAGGTGAGTAAGAGGAGCTGGAGTATTCACAGAAGGCAGGATCTCCCAGGGCACTGCGTGACGGACATTGAGAAAGAGGTGAGAAGTCATGCTGAGGCAAATCTTCAGCATACACTTGTGCCTAGCTGAACATATAATTCCTTCTCTGAAATATTCAACACGAAAGCTGTACTTCAGAAGAAAACTATTCCATGTTACTTCAATTAAGTATTTACTCACTGCTACAGACTGCTTCAAAAAAAATTAATTCTGCTTTGAGAAAACATGCAGTTTAGGAAATATTTTAAAAAACAGATGTTGTCTATGTCTAAGTTTCAAAGCTAGTCTGCTTTGCAGTTACAGTCCTAATTTCTGTTTAAGGTTATCAAGATCCTTTGCACCAATTCTGGGTAGACTTTGTCTTGTGAAACAAACCAAAAGCACAGTGTAACTAGAGGGCATGTATTACATACCTGACTGCAAACATACAAACATTAAAGAGTAAAATCTGTCTTAAAACATCATAATAAGAAGTAGCAGTATGACAACCTACGGGATATAAGATGTGTGAGGTATAATTCTGTATTGTAAGATAATTAACTGACCTGCATTTGATCATCACCATTTATGAAAACACAGCATGTCTGGGGCATGCCTTTTGTCCTTCAAATGCATGCCCAAAGTTCCCTTTCAATTTCCTCCTCCATACACTTTGTACGGAAACTATATGCAGAGATCCAAATTTGATTAGGGAGAAAGGAAATCTCTAAGCTTAAGAAAGTTGCGTTTAGTTCTTAAAGCTGTCCACCACAGAACGGCCAAACTCTCAATGCTGGTTAGTTAATGAAAAACAGATAAACTTTCCCATCAGAACAAGAGACTCCAGGTAACACATTTCTTGCTGCCTGTTCCAGTTCTGCTAGACCGTGATCAAAACAACTCTTGCAATCACAGTTTACAGAGACGAAAAGTAACGAACGAGAGTCAAAACAAGAACTGTGGCTCAGTCCCAAGAGGCCCCATCCCACTCATCAGGATATTACTGCTGTTTTGTGTGAGGTTTTTTTAATGCTAACTGATTTAATGCTACCTTTTTTTCTAATGCACAGATTTGGCCATACTCATCTCAATGTTCTGCTTCCGTTACAAATCAATATAGGTTGAAAATAGTGAGATTTCCTGTAGGGTAAAATGAAGGCCTACGATTACTGTTTGCTGTGGCTCTAACTGAACCTGTTAGGATTCACCAGCAGCTTTGCAGTGATTACAAAATTAATCCAATGCTTAGAGTTCCGAGAAGCAACTAGAGCACTACGCAAGATCATTAGATTCTTACAAGGCTCGATCATTTCCTATCCTACCACGCAGGCTTTTTTCTAGCTTGCTCTGGGGTTAGCAATACTTTCAGGAGTCTAACGCCAATGCCCTTCTTACTTTTCAAGCCTTATTAGAAAAAAGAAAACCTATTAGAAACCTGCAGCACTTTTACGCAGACTGCTTTTCTGGGGATGCATGGGTTGTGGAGGGACATCCAGGAGGAGCCCCATACGTTACTTAAATGTTTTGCAGCATGAGAAAACCTTCTTGGAGGATGATCACCTTCATTTTATGAGGCTGTATTTACCCCAGTCTTGTCATACACAACCATTCCTTCACCCAAGGACCGGATTCAGCTCTTTCCAAAGCACAAACGAGCCAGACCAATAATTACAGACCAAGGAATCCTCTTCAATGCTCTGTAACAATACAGGCCCTTGAGAGCAGAAGACAAGGTCCCAGATACATGCCCAAAGAACACAAATGCAAGAATTTAAACCATGAAGACAACACATAAGTAAGCATTTCTACAGTTCTAATATTAATGTCAGAGCTTTGACTCTGTCAGTGTCCAAAACCAGAAGGTTAAAATTCCCCAAGAAATAACACTTAAAAAATACACATACTTATCCAAAGGTGGTTCCTGAACAAATGGGTAGCATGTAGTTAAGTATCTAGGAAAGACACGTCCTTCTGGGGCTTCTGACCATGCCACAGGTACTGCCATGTGTTTTGGAACAAATGGCTTCACCTCTGCCGACAGCTTCGTGCCCTAGGAAACAAAACATTTTTTTGGACTACATGCATTTGGAGATTAATGTTATAAGTGAAAAATACTCGTCCTTGTAAGTTTAACTGTGATAGGAAAGTGTTAGTTTGCTCTCTTCTAACAAAACATGCAGAACAATAAAGCTCACGAGAAGCAGATGGAGGAATAGGGAGAAAGAAAACCACGGAATTCTAAAAGAAACGTTACTTCCCTGGAAAGGTCAGTTACAGAAAGGACTAAGGCTTGCCTAACACAAGATGCAGTGAATGCTAATATACAAGTTCTTACTTTATGATTTGAACAATATAAGCTAAAACTTGTAACATATACTAGCACTACTGTAAAATCAAACTTGAAGCATGTAACAACGTGTACACCTATATTTTAAAGTATTCTGCCTAAAATGACTATTTGATTACACAGCCACCTCATTTCTGCCACAAAAGCAATCTATGAAGATGAATTTTCCATTTGTTCTGGATTACCATCAGACTACATTGGTTATGTACACACGGAAGGTCGCTGAAATAAGACCCAAAGTATTTCTTGCCATTACAGTGGCAATACACAGCTTTGCTCACCCTAACACATGCCACAGGTCATTCCTATAACTGATTGCATATTCGGGGGTAACCGATGCACCACATGAAAACTGGCAGTTTTTCACTTGTCAAAGCTGATTTCAATAACAGAGTAACACAGAAGGCTTTAAAAATGTCTGAATGGTAATTTCAACGCTTGAGCATATAAGGTGGACCTAGTGGCTCAGCAGTCACTTGTACCATAAACATTTACAGAGCTCTGACAGCCTGAAATATATCACAAATAGCAGCAAACTCCTCCGCTTCTGAAACTGCCAGGCAGCTCCGAATTCAGGACGAGCCTTCGTCGTAGCAGTCGAGTATGGGCAGAACCTAAGCTTGGGCAGTAACACAACTATTGGGAATGCCTTATTCACGCTCAAGAGGTAGTAAAGGTTAGTGATTAACCTGCAGCCATGGTTACTTCCTGTGATACACTACTTGTTGAGAGTATTTACTTTGCTTTAGCTACTGCCCAAGCTTAGGTTCTGCCCATACACTGGTCTACTCGACCGCGCAGATTTCACGTTTTATTTGCCACTGCTACGACGAAGGCTCGTCCTGAATTCGGAGCTGCCTGGCAGTTTCAGAAGCGGAGGAATGTCTTGCAGAAGAAGCCGAGAACGCAGGTGGAGCATCAGAAACAGAAGCAGCCCTTGACTTGGTATAAACATCACTGTCGCCGACACTCAGCGCAAACCCAAAACCTCCTACCAGCTCCTGTGGAGAAAACCAACTCTGTCCCAAGCGCAGCCAGCGCCGATGCCCCCCGCCGCAGACTCCCCGCTCCCAGTAAGAGGCGGCCGTCACAGCGCACTGGGAGTCATGTCCGGGGCTCCCCCTCCCCGGCGGCGGTAAGGGACTCGCCGTGCCCCCAACCCCAGGCCCCCTCTCCCCTCCGGTCCGCCCCTCCAGAAGGGCTCCTCTCCCCCCGTCCTGAACCAAAGGCTGACTCAAGGCGCCGCGCGAGCCACCCGCTCCGTGAGCCACCCGCCCCGTCCCGTCGGGGCTGCGGGCCACGGCGGGCCGCCCCCGGCTCCGCTCCCCCGTTACGCAACAGGCCAGGAGGAGTCGAGTAAGGAGCGGGGGACCACGGGGAGCCGCCGCCGCCACCCTTACCTTGTGGTCTCGGCCCGAGCCCCGCCGCCTCTCCGCGGACATGGCGCGGGCGGGCCGCGGCTCCAGCTCCAACACCCCGCGCGTCCCCGCCGGTTCCCCGCCGTCCCGGGCTCCACTCGGCGCCGCGGCGCGCCGCAATGACGTAGCGGCCGAGGGGGAAGGGCGGGCCGGCCCCGCCCGCACAGCAGCCCGCGGCGGCTCCCCGGGAAGGCGGGGGGGCACCGCGACCGCGGGCTGGAGGCGGGAGAGCGGCGCCGCCGCCCGCCCCGGGGTGGAGGGCACAGGTGCGAGGGGGCCTGGCCCTGCCCCGAGCCGTCCTACCGGGCTGTGCGGCCGATCCCCGTCCCCCGGGAGCGGGGGGGGGGGGCGTGTAGAGGCCGGCGACACGTCAGCAGCAAGGCTTTGGAGGGCCACCCGTGGCAGCGGGACAGCACAAGCCGACAGCCAGGGGCCTGGTGCTGGGGCCCAGGGGAAGAGCCGGACTCAGCAAGACTCTTACCGATGGCTCCGGTAATTGAGGTTGCGCAGCACCCGAGAGCGCAGAGCGCAGGCTTCTGCTTCAGCACCACCGAGGTAGATGAGACATCTCCAGCAGCTTCCGAGGAAGGACCATGAGGGTTATTTTCCTCACCCGATTCGGCAAGTTACTCACCTCTGCCTGTCATCCTCACAGCAAGCCCCACTGCGAGCATCTATTACCCAGGGACACCACGCCAGTTAAGCTACATGCCCATGTTCCCGTGTTTGTTGGCCTTCCCACACAGATGTGATGCTTGCATGTGAGCCGGGCACAACCACTAGCAGCATGCGGAGTTGTTCACATAGGCCCGAGCACCTTCTAAGTACATCTGATCATGTGGCTACTAGTACAGGGCCCCAAGATGCCACAGCAACTGTTTTGATGCAGTTGATTACTTGCCAGGTCAAGCACATCCAACAGCTCGCCTTTGCTGGCACACAACTTCCTAGAACAGGGAAACTGACAGCTCCTGTACTGGGTTTACATGCTCAACACTTCTAAACCTGTGCTGCCTACACAGAGGCAGAAAACAAGTTCCCCAGAAAAAAAAAAAAAAGACAGGATGCAAGACAGGAAGTGCAGGCTACAACCCCAAACTAAAAAGTTTGCAGCAGAAAGATAAACTGGTACTTACCAAAGTAAAAAAATCAAACAAGCATAAAACTATCTCCATTAAATACTAAGTACTGCTTCAGACAAGTTTGTGTCAAGTCATCATAGACTATCCTGAGTTGGAAGGGATCCACAAGGATGAAGGCCAACTCCTGACTCCACACAGGGCAACCTCAGGGTTAAACTCTATCTCCGAGAGGGCTGTTGGAACACTTCTGGAATACCCACAGTCTTCCCCAGGGAGTCTGTTCCAGTGCTTGACCACCCTCTCAGTGAAAAAAAATTTCCCTCAGTGTCCAATCTGAGCTCCTCCTGATACAGCATTAAGCCATTCCTTTGCAACCATCACTGGATGCCTCCTGAGAAGCAGGGCAACTAGTAGTCATCACAGAGTAATTAATCCCATTGTAGCCTACATCAACGATAGAGCCCCATGATTTGAGCACATCAGAAGCTAGTCTGACTACAACCTATCACTGCCAGCTTTCTTTTCAGATTGTTTGCAGTTCCCAGTTCAAATCAGGGTTAGGAACTTTGACCTGTAGGGCAAAATAATTCTTAAAGAGAAACAAAATAGGTTCGCTAATTTTTCTGAAGTAGGTACTCTTAACATGTAAGACAATGAATATTTGTTTTGTCTGGTGAATTAGGACCATAGACACTTAGATTGTATACAGCATTAGAAACAGTTTATTTATGCCTAGTACTAAGCAGGTGAACGTCTGGATTTGAGCATGCCACCTTTCAGCAGAAAATCTGAGTGCAAGAGTTTCCAAACACAGGTAAACTGAACACCAACTCACTGAAAAGTCAGACAGGCACTTACCATTGATAAAACAGTAGATAAAACTCACTCTTTGAACAACATAGCAGCCTAGCTGGAACTACATTTGACTGAGCTTTGTTGCTGTGAATAATACAGCTCATGCACAGGTAAAGATGTAGGATTTGAACATTAAAGTATTCACTGAATACTACCAACATATATACATCCATGTACATAGTTCCAGAAGAGTTAGAGGATTCACAGATAACAGTTCATTTACGCTTGTCCTTTGGAAGAGGTCTTCTGAAGAGGAGAATATGAGGTTCTGTGGAAATAAAAGTGAACAGGTCAGCCCGTTCCCTGAGTCTTGATTACAGGGATTCTGTCTGTTTAAGAAGGCTTGAACTATAGTTGGAAGCTTAATGTTAAATAATAAACAGGTAGGAAGTCTACAAGTATGGCCCCCATGTACAGTATTTACAGACCAACTTTGCAGTAACTTTACAACACCCAAACTAGTGGTTTTGAAAGTTCCGTACCAAATGTTGGCAGTACCAGAAAGTTAAGATACTTACATGGAGGTGGTACAGGATGAAATGGAGCACTCCATTAGTATTGGTACTAACTCTATCTCTCTACATTAGACTATTTGATGAGCTTTGTTACTGTGACTTAAACCTAACAAACTGCTGATGCCATCCTTGTTAGGTATATGGTGTCAAGCAACAACAAAAGCCACATTAGTTAATACAGACAGCTTACATTATTATTCATCTGACTTAATTGCAAACTCCTCCAAAAAAGCCCAGTGTATCAAAGGTGCTCAGGTGAGGAAACACTGGAAGGTTACATTAATTTCTCCACTTTCAGCAACTTGAAACTCCATACTGCTGTGTTTCACCTGTCAGCAGTTTTCAGTCAGGCTCACCACTAGTAATTCATCCTGAATGGCTGTTCTCAGTACCTCCTAGTTGGTGGTGTTTTAGGGCTTCACACACCATTAACTGAACTACTGGGTTTAGTTATACAGCCTACTAAAAGTAGCACTTAAAGAGTTCACACTACACTGAAGACTTCTCAGACCACTAATACAGGACCTTGTCTACGTGAGCATCTAGTAAACTTTTGTAAAAAAAAGTAGGTGTGTCAGCTTTACAATTTAAAGATGTGCTTCTAAATAAAGTTTGGTCCAGTCACTGACATGCTAACATTATTGAAGAGCTACAAGCAGCTTATTCCTACAGGCAGAGGTAGGGACAGTGTCCACTCTGTCTACTTACAGACCACACATACCTAGGACACAGTCAGCATTTATGTTGCCGTGTTTGCCAGATGGCTACGACATCCAGGATATAAAGAGGAATCAAAGCATTCAGCAGTGAATTCCAGCTGTCTTCCAAAGCAGGAACAACTATGCACTACACACTGCAGTTGAGCACCAGGCAGCTGATACTTCAGACCCTTTTGTTCATCTAATTCTGTTCAGATGTGCTTACCTGGCTCATGGATCATGTAGTGAACCCAGCCACAACTCTGCTGGACACCAAGTTGTCGCCACTCCTCTTCGGACATCAGATGTGATTTGGGCACTTGTTTTGAAAGTTCTTTTGGCAGCATCACGTGCCTGTAGAGGTTTAATAATTAAACAGACTACATACATTAATGCCAATGTCTACACTGAAAGGCAGTAAGCAAGTTCAGTTATGAATACTAGCATTCCCTGTAAAGAAGCCCAAGGTGCTGACTAATACCACTAGTTTGATTATGAAGCATCTGCCCTGAATCTGTTTTTGTATTCTTTGTCTACTAAACATTACATCTGAACTGCAACTGTGTAGTATGTGTTGCTGGTGATTAGCCATCATATCAGCTACTTGACAAATAAGGACTTTTAGAATGGTTGACAATGTCACCTGTTTGTATTTTGCATTTTGTAATCAACCATGCATTTTCCACAGGGACTACAGTGCTGGTATAGAAAGACAGAAGACTAATGCCACTAAGAGCCTGATCTGTCAGCTGAGGAGACACATGCAGCTTGCTCTCCACATTGCCAAGTTCCTTTATTACTTAATAGCAATCTAAGCATTCAGTCTTGTTTTTGAGCTCAGAGTCAGTTCCAATGAGATCCACTTAGAACTCTGCACACAGGAAAAAAACCAAACTAATTTGTAGTAGTGCTTTCATGTGTGCCTAGAAGACTGAACTTCAACAGTATTAGTTACAATACAGAACTGATGAGTGCCATAGTATAGCTTTGAAAGAGACCGTGCTCTGTCACACAGCTTTATGAACTACCTTTATTAGTACTATGTTTTGACGTGGCCTTATGAACGGCTCCTTCAAAGCCGATGCAATCAAAATGCTCCATCCACGTTTTGAGCTCGCACTGAGACAGTACTATGAAGTTGCTCTTAGGTGCGTAGTGCATTCTGAACACTAGGGTTTGAGCTCCCTGCTTCAGCTCCTCACAGCACCTAAGCGAGCCAGTTGGCAGGGCAGGAGGCAGCCCGGAGGGTACAGTGTCGTGTCCCTTGTCCCATCCCCGTCCCCCCTCCCCCGCCAGCGCCACCACCGTGCCGGATGGCGACTGTCCGACCCCACGGGTCTCGTCAGCGAGGAGCCGAGCGCTCCCCGCCTGCAGCGCCGCCCGAGCCCGCCTCTGCCACAGCCACTTCGTTAGGGGCGGGCAGCGAGCTTCGTGTCCCCCACCCCCTTCCTTTCTCGCTCTCTGGCTGGGCCTGCGTCGCCCGCTCACCCGTGTATGACGGCCGAATCGCCCGCCCACCCTCCCTCCTGCCGTCTGGCCGCATCCTACGCAAAGGCTCACCGCGAAGAGGTAAGGCACGGCCCCTGCACGCAGGCTTTAGGCCCTTCTGGCCCCGCGGGAGCCAGAGCCACGCTCCCTGCCGCCGCCGTCGGAGCCTACGGGCTGAGGCCACCGCGCAAGTCCCGAGATGGGCCCGAGCCGCCCCCCTCCGAAAGGGCCAGCCCCAGCCCCTTCCTGATCCCTTCAGCCGCTCCCCCGCGCTCTCCCACAGGCTCCTACCGGTACTCGTACTCCTCATCAAAGTACTTGTCAGAATAGTAGATCTGCTTGTGTGCCATGGCGAGGGCCGGCGGGACAGCGCTCCGCACGCAGAGCCACACACACACACACACGAACCAGCTACTTCCGCGCCCCCTCAGTTTGAATTTAACAGCTCGATCCTTATTGGCGTTGCCGGGCCAGCCAATAGCGTGCCGCACCGCCGCGCCGGCCGAGCCCGCCCTCCCACCCATCCCGGGAGGCTGCCAGGGGCGGCATTACGTAAGCGGGGTGGGTGGGGCGGGGTGACGGGGGGGGGGGCGTTGCCGCGGGGCGGGCACAAGGCGCAGGGGCGCGGTGATTGGCCAGGAGCTGCCGGGCCGTTCCAGCAGTTTCTAGGCTGTGCGGAGCCGGGGGGGAGGCGGGTGAGGCCATTAGGCCGTTCGTGCCCGGTGACCTGGGGCGGTCGGGATTACCTTGGCGCGGGCCAGGCGGCTCAAGCGGCTGCGGTTCCAGTTGTCTGGGGGATTGGTCGGGACGGGCAGCGCCAGGCAGCCGCTTCTCGCCTCTTACTAAAGCTTCAGGCTTACGTGGGACGGGTGCAGTGCCCTGGTGCCGGCGGTGTGCTGCGCACCCCGGAGCCCGGTGGTATGGTGGACGGCGGCTGTTGCCGCTCTGAGTTTAAAGCGTCTGTAGTTCTGGCGCGCCGCTTGCTCGGAGCGCAGGCTAAATAAATAAACGCGGGTGCGCGGTGCTGGGAGCTGCGTGGGGACCGCGGGCGGCATTCCAGCTCGCAAACGTTCGTACCCGGCAAAACAGCACGGTGAATCCATTGGTGGTACAACACCAGTAGCAACTTGCTGGGATTTGGTAAGAGGCACTGCCGTTCCTAGGATATGAATGGTATGTTTGGCTTTTTCAGCAGGTAGATCCTGAATTCTGTGCTTCCTTGAACTCCAGCGGTGTTTGGTGGTCGGTGTTGCCCCGTGAGATGACCTCAGCTGAGGAGGAATGTTGCCAGAAAGGACCATCTCACCGTTGCTGTCACTTTCCATGTCCCCTGCCTATGGCATGCTGCTGTCTCCGCATTAGGCCTCCGTAGGAGAAGACGACTAGTTTAGTTTTCTGCTTTCATGGTGCTACCAGAAATGCGGGAATTGTGTCTGGCCATGTAATACATCCCTCTGAAAACCCTTCTGATGGGGTGGAGGGGATGGAAGTCATGTGAAACGCAGGTGCTGACCCACGTGCATGGGTAGGGGTCATTTGCAGCAGCATTGTTTTTACTGGTACCGCAGCCTGAACATCTTAAACGTTGAAGTTTAAGCCATGTAACTGCTTAAAGGAGTGTTTATCATAATCCCGCAGTAATATTTTTCTCTTAACTGGACTGAATCTCAGGGTATGTTGACACAGGTCTTTCACAGGCAAAACGAAGTCAATGTTTTTGTACTGGTGTAGTTAAATGTGTGAAATGCCTTTCATTAACAAAGACGCTCAGCAGGAATATCAATTCCGGTATAATTGTACAACTACAAACTACCAGCAAGTTTTCCAAGGTATTGGTTGGATGGTTCAAAAAGTATGTGGGGTTATAAAGCTTATTTTCAGGCAGTACAATGTTGTTTTTCTATACCTAAGGCAGAAAGTACACAGTAATTTCAGTTAGGAATGGCCTTGTGTAATGGAAAAAAAAGGTCAAACCACCACAGCAAAGGGTTTCTGCTGGACAGAAGACGTTTCATCTATGTGCCTTTATAACCTTTCAGCTTATCTCATGCATATTGAACATGAGAGAAAATTGACCTTTATAGAAGCATATATATAAGCCTCCTTTCCATTCACTCAGAAGTGAAAGCCTGCAGTCCCTTCAAACTTTTCCTTTTATTGCAAATACTCTTACCAGATCATACTTTTGAAGAGGATTAAAAGGATTCTTAGGCAGATATGCATCCAGTTCTCTTTGAGATCCCTCAAATAACTTTGGAAATGCCTTGTTTCACAGGACTGAAGAACTGTGTGTGTCAGGCAACTGGCAAAGCTAACAAAACTACCATACTGGTTTTAGTAATCCAGGGTTAGGAGATCTTATTTAGTACTGGAGTGCCATTTCAGCTGCTTCTTTCATAATTGCCCCAAGAAGACTTAAAAACATTGATGAATGATAAATAATGCAACGGAGATGGACATACTGGAGAGAGTCCAATGAAGGACTGGAGCATTTGTCCCATGAGGAAAGACTGAGAGAGCTAGGACTGTTCAGCCTGGAGAAGAGAAGGTTCAGGGGTGACATTATCAATATATATAAAAACCTGAAGGCAGGGTGCAAAGAAGAAAGAGCCAGGCTCTTCACAGCGGTGCCCAGTGACAGGGCCAGAGGCAATCATCGGCACAAAATGAAGCATGGGAGGTTTCTCCTGAGGATCAGGAAACACTTTTTTACTGTGAGGGTGGCTGAGAATGGGCACAAATTGCCCAGAGAACTTCTGAAGTCTCCATCCTTGGAGATGTTCCAAGCCATCTAGACATGGTTGTGGGCAAGGGACTTGAGCAGGGATGTCAGACCACATGACTTCCACGGGTCCCTTCTGGCCTCAGGCTGTGTGATACTCTGTGAAACAGGGCTCTTCCACATTTTCTTCAGAATATTATTACACGCAAAGACTGTGAGGGCCACACTGCGAAGAAGGGAATGAAGTGTTCTGCATCCACTGTGGAGAGAACAAAAATGCTTAAACTATGCCAAGGCAGCTTTGGGGTAGGCTTTGGGAAATGTTTCCTACTAGTACCTAATTTAATTACCTATGGACCAGAATAAGAAACTTTTCAATAACATTTTAGGGAAAAAAAATGCATCCTGCAGGAATATTTTGTCCAACGGGTCCTGTCTCTCATCTGTGATTTCTCTGAAGGCTACTTTCTGTGGTTGTGTTGGTTATGCCTTCCATTTTAACTTTTGCCAGTGAAAGTCCATGGTTATGAAAATGTTTTTCAAATTGAGTAAGGCAATATGTCCAAATTTAAGTATCTAAACTGAGGTAAACTAATTTTGAAGATCAAGTCTGCAAAGACTAATATTGTTAATATTATACAAACGAGTAGCCTCATTAAGTCTGTAGGATCAGTGCTTTAAGGATTACTGGGGTTGTGAAATACTAGGCAAACACGATATAATGCCAGAAAATAAAATAAATCTAATAAAAAATCAGTTTACTGGATACCAGAACCAAGTGAGACTGATTTTCTACTGACTCACGGTTTGTGAACGGTTACTGTCTCCTAAGGTATCCACACCAACTGCTGAAGGGTATTTACCACTGAGGAATTTATATAAAGTCTTTTTTCCCATGAAGATTGTTTGGTGTCTAATAAGGTATGAGTTTAACCATAACGTCATCCCCCGTCAGAATGCTTCTGCTCCATCTGACCACCTGTTATCATGAAACCTGCAATAATTTATTTATCAACATCTCTCAAGTTTGCCCAGAGCAGTCAACAAGTCCAAAAGCTAGCTGAGGATCAAAACCATCCAATTATTTAGGCTTTGTTTCCATAGGAAACATTAAAAATATAAAAGCACAGATAACGGTTCATCAATATATGTTATGTGATTCACACTCAAGTTATTCACAAATTATTAACTGTGTATATGATTATGACTCATGAAGACAGTACAAAAGGTTCCTTGGCGGTGATCTTGCTGTTCTGTTCAGGAAAATACACTCAAGCATCTGACATCAGTGTTTTATAAGGACATGTTTGAAAACAGAACTGCAGTAAATGTACATGTAACTTAATTTTTTTCAAAATATCTCATAAAACTGAACAGAAAAAGCTGTAGAAAATCATAATCAGAAATTGCTATGCACATCACAGATGAGAAAACTTTGCAACTTCCCCTTCTGTCAAAAAGGATGGGAAATATTTTTATCTATAATCTTACATCCTGGATCCTGTGTGTGCAACAGTCAGGTGCATGCACGCGCTTCATTATGGCAGATTTTTATTCATCATAGCACACATAACTCCATGGATGGCCTTGGTCACAAGCAACAAGTTACACAGAGGACTTAGACCTGCTCCTGTCTGGATATACAACATCATCCAAAACAACCTCCACCAGGTTCATAGTCCACCTTTAGTCCTGAAGTCATGCTGTTATACAAAGCACAGATTATTGCTGCTTAAAATGATACGTGTCTGCATAACAGCTACAGAACACAGAGAGAGCAGCTCAGGAATATTCTCTTCTTGCTCTTACTTTTTCAAGTTTTATCTTGTGTTTCAGCAGCAAGAACTAATCAGACAGGGTTTTGAGCAGGAGCATGTTTTCCAGCTGAGCAGCTCACCTGTTTCTCCTAACAGACCTATGCCCCTGAGGCTATGCGGAACCCTTTTCAGTCTGTACTATAACAGACTTCTTTGCTATATGCTTTACTATATGCCATATGAATGTACGGTAAGGACGAGTCAGCAGCTTTTCTCTTTAATAAATGTAGGTATTTGTGGTTTCATTCACTTCTGACCTGGTTCACAAACTTCAGAGTCAGGATCTGGATGCACCACCTAATAATTCTAATTCCAGAAACTAACTTCTTTGAATATGAAAACATACTACAATTAAAATGTCATTCTAGAGCACCGGAGGAAAAAAAAATTCAGGTTCACAGAGTGTTAGGAGTTGGAAGGGACCTCTAGAGATCATCTAGTCCAACCCCCCTGCCAGAGCAGGATCACCTACAGCAGATCACACAGGAACAACTCCAGGTGGCTTTTGAAAGTCTCTAGAGAAGGAGACTCCCCCAACTCCCTGGGCAGCCTGTTCCAGTGCTCTGTCACCCTCACAGTGAAGAAATGTTTCCTCACGTGTAGGTTGAACCTTCTGTTTCCCAGTTTATGGCCATTGCCCCTAGTCCTGTCACTGGACACCACTGAGAAGAGCCTGGTCCCATCCTCCTGATACCCACACTTCAGATATTGATAAGCATTGATAAGATCCCCCCTCAGCCTCCTCTTCTCCAAGGTGAACAGCCCCAGCTCTCCCAGCCTTTCTGCAGATGGAAGGTGCTCCAGGCCCTTCATCATCTTAGTGGAGCTGCACTGGACTCTCTCCAGTAGCTCCTTGTCCTTCTTGAGCTGAGGAGCCCAGAACTGGACACAGCACTCCAGGTGAGGCCTCACCAGCGCACAGTAGAGGGGGAGGATAACTTCCCTCCACCTGCTGGCCACGCTCTTCTTAATGCATCCCAGGATGCCATTGGCCTTCTTGGCCACGAGGGCACACCGTTGGCTTATGGTCATCCTGTTGTCCACTAGGACTCCAAGGTCCTTTTTCCCAGAGCTGCCCCCCAACAAAACAGCCCCCAACCTGTACTGGAACATGGGATTGTTCTTCCCCAGATGCAGCACTTCACACTTGCCCTCACTGAATTTCATTAGATTTCTCCCTGCCCAGCTCTCCAGCCTGTCCAGGTCACGCTGGATGGTGGCACAGCCTTCTGGCATGGCAGCCACTCCTCCCAGTTTGGTATCATCAGCAAACTTGCTGAGAGTACATTCTGTCCCTTCGTCCAGGTCATTGATGAATATATTGAATAGGGCTGGACCCAGCACTGACCCCAGGGGGATGCCACTAGCCACAGGCCTCCAACTAGACTCTGCCCCATTGACCACAACTCTCTGAGCTCTTTCCTCCAGCCAGTTCCCAATCCACCTCACCACCCAGTGGTCCAGTCCTACTTCCTAAGCTTGTCCACGAGGATGCCATGGGAGACCATGTCAAAAGCTTTGCTGAAGTCAAGGTAGACCACACCCACTGCCTTCCCTGCATCCATCCATCTAGTGATGCCATCATAAAAAGCTATCAGGTTGGTCAAGCATGACTTCCCCTTGTTGAATCCATGCTGACTACTCGTGATTAGCTTCCTTTCCTCAACATGCTTTGAGATGGCACTAAGAACAAGTTGTTCTATCATCTTTCCAGGGCTGGAGGTGAGGCTGACCGGTCTATAGTTGCCTGGGTCCTCCTTCTTGCCTTTTTTGAAGATTGGAGTAACACTGGCTTTCCTCCAGTCCTCAGGCACCTCTCCTGTTCTCCAGGACTTTTCAAAGATTATGGAGAGTGGCCTAGCACTGACTTCTGCCAGCTCCCTCAGCACTTGTGGGTGCATCCCATCAGGGCCCATGGATTTGTGGATGTTCAGTTTGCTTAACTGATCTCTAACCCACTCCTCTTCAACTGAAGCAAACCCACCCTTTCTCATGACTTCCTCTATGGTGTTCAAGCTCAGGGACTCCTGAGAGCTGGTCTTAGCAGTAAAGACGGAGGCAAAGGCGGCATGCAGTAACTCTGCCTTCTCCATATCCTCGGTCACCAGGGCACCCGTGTCGTTCAGCAGTGGGCCCACATTTCCTCTGGTCTTCTTTTTCCCTCCAATGTACTTGAAAAAGCCTTTCTTGTTGTCCTGGACCTCTCTTGCCACGTTCAGTTCTAAGGAGGCCTCAGCTTTTCTTATAGTGTCCCTACATCCTCTGACAACATTTTTGTATTCCTCCCAAGTGGTCAGCCCCTTCTTCCATATTCTGTACACTTCCTTTTTCCACTTCAGTGTATTCATTAGCTCCCTGCTCATCCATGCAGGTCTCCTAGCTCTCTTACTTGATTTCTTACCCTTTGGGATACTCCAGTCTTGAGCTTGGAGGAAATGGTGCTTGAATATTAACCAGCTCTCATGGGCTCCCCTACCATCTAGCGCCCTATCCCACAGGACTTCTCCAAGCAGGTCCTTGAAGAGGCCAAAGTTAGCCCTTCTGAAGTCTAAGGTAGTGACCCTGCTTGTGGCTCTGTGCCTACTGTATGTGATTCTGAACTCCACCATCTCATGGTCACTACATCCAAGGTTGCCCCCTACCTTCACATCCTCAACAAGTCCCTCCTTGTCCATCAGTACAAGGTCCAGCACTACCCCTCTCCTTGTCGGCTCCTCCATCATCTGCATCAAGTTATTATCAATGCATTGGAGAAACCTCCTGGACTTCGTATGCATGACTGTGTAGCTTTTCCAGCAAATGTCAGGATAATTGAAGTCCCCCATGACAACCAGAGCCTGTGACTGTGAGGTGACTTCCAGCTGCCTGTAGAAGGCCTCATCAGCTTCTTCATCCTGATCAGGTGGCCTGTAGTAAACACCCACAGCAGTGTCTCCCATATTACTGTACCCCTTGATCCTCACCCACAAGCATTCAACATGTTCTTCATCCACCCCCAGGGAAAGCTTGATACATTCCAGTTGCTCTCTCACATCAAGAGCAACTCCACCACCTCACCTCGCTGACCTATCTTTCCTAAAAAGGGCACAGCCATCCATGACAGCATTCCAGTCATGTGAGCTGTCCCACCATGTCTTAGTAATTGCAATGAGATCGTGGTCCTGAGAGGTCACGCAGATCTCTAGTTCCTCCTGCTTGTTCCCCATACTGCGTGCGTTAGTGTATAGGCATTTCAGAGAGGTGGCCAGGCGTGCAGGTTTTCCTGGAGGAGAGCAGGAGGATATACCCTTGTCATACACAGCCCCAGCATTGTCTGCCTTTTCGTCATTGTCTCTGGTGGTAGGTAAGGAGCCTCGGCGCCAAGCCTGGTTGACCTGAATTATTCCCCAGGTGGATGCATCGCCATCCCCCACCTCCACTGAGACAGCAGATTGAACGCCCTTACCACCACACCGTCCCACCAGCACCGGCGTGCTGTGCACAGGCTCCTCTCTGGCCAGCCCACCCTCACCCCCCTCCCCCTTCAAATCTAGTTGTTTGTGTGCTAATTAGCCTGCCCTCCGTTATTGAAGAAAATGGATTATTTTTGGTTTGCTTTTCAGTTCACACAAAAATGTCAACCAGGTCATGGAGAGAGTAAAGAATGATGCTGTTTTGATGGCTTAGCCGTCTGTAAACATGCTAGTATTAGTGCTGAAAACAATCTGCCTGAATTACTGCGGATTTCCATGTGAGAGAGGATAAATTGACTTGAGAAACAGAGCCAATTATTATGCATGCTCTACCCAGTACCTGTGCTGGTTCAAGAACGGAGTGTGGAAGGCATTCCTGAATAAATTACTCCCAAGCCATAGAATAGCCCAGCTTGCAGGGTGGGGGTGGAGACACAGGACATCCGCAGTCCGTACAGATCCTTGTAGAGCTCAGAGGCTGGCGTTGATCTGTGTCACTACATTGCAATTTAATGCTCCCTACCTCCTTTTCTATGGATTTTCCTGCGAAAGGGGTGATCAGAACCTTGTCTAAAGACAACAGCTCTGATCTGAAAGGGAACCACACAGTATTCCCATGTTAAACAAAATGCAGAATTTAGCAGATTATGATTTCCATAGCAACCAATGCTCATATAACAAATTTGGGATGATACCATATAGTGACTGGAGAATCAAGCACAAGATGATGCTGTCAAATGAGGCACAATCCTGCTCAGGGTTTTCCTGTAGGCTGTACAATGTGGTGGTATCTCAAAGTGGACCGATGTCAAAAAATCTGCAATGGAATCTCGGAGTTCTTCAGTTACTGGATATTTTTGACACAGTGGTTAAATAGTTTGAGTAAAAGTTTTATTTAAACTTAAAAATGTCAGTGCTAGACCTAAGAAAATGACATTTTTGCCAAACATACCTATGCAGCTTTCTATAATGTTGCCTTCCATAATGGAAGAGTGTAAGAGTCAGAGAAGTACGTGATCATACATTGCCAGATTACTCGTAGACTCATGAGGGATTTCTTTGCAAATAACAGAACCAGGCGGATTTTTGTTTCATGAATTTTCCAGTCATCTCTGGGCCAAACATCCTGTCTGAACAGTATCTTGTTGCATGGAGTTCCATGGCTGAACAAGTTTATTCATGAACACAATCATCTTTTGTGTATGTTAAATCTGCCATATCCTGCATTTTGTGTTGGAAGAGCATGTGAATGATTTATTAATTGTCCCAGATGTTCATAGTTTCCAGAAGTAGGATTTATGTACTAGAGGATTATAAACTAGGGTTTGATGCTCAATCCATGGACTTTTTTTTTTTTTTTCCTACCATCCCCTTAAGCCCTCATTGGTCTCTGAAGTTACTCAAATGTTTAAAATTAATCACTTGTAAATTTTGTATGTACACAGGAGGGAAAGCCAATCTATTTGAGCTGAAAATACATCTGTTTGCAAGTATTATAAAGCCTTTTAATAGGTTGCTACAAAATGTGGTTTAATTAAAGTGGTAGAAGATCACTGAAATCAAATGAAATTGAATGGAATCTGAATAAACCACGTAATAGATAAATATATTTTCTTACATTTATTGTAACAATGTAATGTTTAACATAGCCACTGGAGGGCTCACTGATTTCACATGAAATGACAAGCTGGTCTTTGAAAGCCAGTACTTTCAGGTTTTGGCTAAAATAGTATTAATTGGTGTGCTAACCATTTGAAAAAGACTGGATGATAACAGAATTTTTGCAGATCATGGGCACAGAGCACTTACATTTTCGTCTCAAAGAATAACAGTCTTCTGATTAATACTTGTGTCATGGTGTGGGATCATTTACAAGGGTTTGGAAGGTGAGAAAATATAAATGTCTTAGAATAAACGTAAAGGAACAGATTTGCCATCCCCTTTCCATAAAAATCTAAGAAGTCATCCTGTCAGGCAGGTGGGTTTCCCCATTTTGAGGCGCCACCAACACATCTGACATATTTTGCCCTCCCTCCCGTGTTCCACGGGTGACACCAAAGCCTCAGCAATGAGTCAGGCTCAGGGCTGTGGCCTTTTTGGACCACTTGGTAGAGCTGGGATCAAATGCAACACATTTAATTGGTGTAGGTTCCTCCTGGCATTTTGAATAAAGTCTTTCATTCACGGCAGTGAAACAATGTAGTTTTCAAGAACTTTGGGAACAATCACAGAATCATAGAATGGTTTGGGTTGGAAGGGACCTTAAAGATCATCCAGTTCCAACCCCCTGCCATGGGCAGGGACACCCTCCACTAGACCAGGTTGCTCACAGCCTCATCCAGCCTGGCCTTGAACACTGCCAGGGATGGGGCATCCACAGCTTCTCTGGGCAACCTGTTCCAGTGCCTCACCACCCTCTCTGTGAAGGGTGAATTTTCCTGAATTCTGCTTATGTATTTGAATCTTTTTGTATTTTCTTTTTTGTATTTTTTGTATCTTTCTTGGATATGTAGGTTATCATCTGATACAATAAAGCAGCTAAACATTTTATATTCAGTATTGTCATCTTGCTTGAGTTCACAGCACTATTTAGCACTCTTTTGTGGAATAAACGTGCTGAACAAAATACATTGTTCCTGAAGTGGTTTTGCCAGTCATAATGTGGGGTTATATCATTCGTTCTGTGCTCCTGTGAGTAGAGAACTTTACTAAGAGCTTCACTAAGTCTGTTGCCTTATGGCTTCCTTTTATGGAAACTCATCTGATTTGTTGTTCTCCATGTTGTTTGTGGTCATTTTCAGTTCTGCTTATTTCCAAATATTTCTCTTGCACTGAATAACTATTTGAATTCTTCCCTGTGATTTTGAATCCTGCATTTTGCAAGCCAATTTTTTTTCTAATCCTGCTTATATGTCTCCACTTTCAGTGTGGCTGGTGACCCCCTTCTTTCTTTCTTTCAGATATTGGAACTGTCATCTGTTGCAGGGGATACACAGAACAGTGAATTTGTTTTCTCAGGTAAACCTCTTTTTTCCTTCACAGTTAGGAATATATATTTTTTATCTTCTTTAGTGTTTAACCCTCATCCTCCTAACAATCAGTTTTTTAGTCATTCATCTACAGAAAAATATCCACCAGTTTAACTCTCCCATTATACATTACCATGCAGTACATATACAGAGAATAATTTAACAGTTATAACATAGGTGGGAAGAAGATTCTACCTGGAAATAAAATTTGCCAGAGTCTGTCCTTCCTACCACTCAGACAGAAGATAATGCTTAAAACTCACCGTGGCATTGCATTTGCCCCACTCTTGTGGTTCATGGGGCCATGCTGTAAATCTGGTACAAAAAAAGAGCTTCCTCAGATGACTTCACTTCTAAACCCAGTGTATGTTAGAAATATGCTCAGTTTGAATCCTTGCCCTTTTTTACCAGCTGTATCCCTTTATCTGATGAAAGGGGTTGCCTCTGCCCTAAAGTATTGCAGTTACAAGAACACAGGAGAACATGCCTTTTTTCAGTGATCCTAAGAATACCCTTGACTGAAGTCTTGCTTGGCCGTACTTGATCATTACATACACGTATATACAAACTTACCTTTAAAAAAAACCAAAACCAGTTCAGCACATTCATAAAAGAGAATCACAGGCAAACTGATTCAGCTGGCTTTACGGGTATTAAAACTTAATGCTTTTTCTTGTTTTTAGCAGCACATCAGCAGTGTTGTCATGGTTACTGAGCCAGGTCCTGTTTTGCCAGCTTGCAGATGTGCTAAAAATGGGATTTTCCCTTCCCACCTGTTAACCGTTCTTAGGGGCTTGATTAAGGGTCTGCTAAAATCAGTGAAAAGTCTTCAGTCATCTCAGCAGATTTTGGACTAGTGTGTAAGTGAACAGCAACCCAGAAAACGTTCTGTCTTGCAATAGTTGTCGGGTTTATTTACATCTTATTCGTTATACTGTTGAAAATTTGAGACACGTTACAAGCTTTTTCTCACGCTGGAGCATATCAGACTTCAAGCCTCTGGTGGCTTTGTCTGGTAGCGCAGCTCCTGCATCTTGCTATTCCTCCCATGGCAACCTATCATCGCTACAAGAGGGGCGTTTGGTAACATAAGCACAGCAGTGCCAGCGTTGGACAGGGGGAGCAGTAGGGATGTGTAAGCTTGATTCACATTTTTGACTGAATCTGCACTGTGGCACTGTATACATACATATATGCCTGTGGGACGTGCTGCCAGAATGCATCCTGGGCTCTGGGTCTTTGTATTGCACAGACCAAGGCCTGTCCAAAATGCCCCACAACTTATTTCCTGTGGAAACTGTGGTGCGTGGTGGAAATACCTGGGAGACGCGTCTTTACTGAACCGTAATCAGCGAGACACAGTTCCCATACTCATCCAGACCTGGTCAGAGCTGCCCTGAAAGGCGTCCTCAGCTTAGATAACTTCCCTTACAAATATGTATATTAAGACCTTTGCTCAGTCTTTGGTATGTGTAGCTTTCCAATACAGTGTAACTTTAGTAGCAAATCCTACAGCTGTCTTTAGAAAGGACTGGGATAAATACTGTTACTGCTCTTGGTTTGCAACTGCAGTATGGTAAGGTTATAAATCTGGAACAGTAGTGTTTAAAAAAAGCCATAAAATGCATAAAACTTTCAGAACATATTTGGGTTTTAAACTTACAAATCTGTTTTGGGAAGATACCAGAAACAGAACTGGGACTGAGGACGGTGTGTGTCAGGATACCAGGTACACTAATCGCTACCTGAGATTGAGTCACCGTTTTTTTGGTTCAGCGTTACAAAAGCTGCTTATAAAAATTATTATGCTTAGGGTAGATGGTGTTATATGTGGAGTGTGGGTCTTGACAGAGGAAGCATTTCATGTCAGCAGAAATGGATTTCAAAGACCTTGTGTTGTCAGGTCTAGCATTTTGTATGTACACATGATGGGAAAACAAACCTGAAATGAATCCCCATCCTTCAGAAAAATTCACATTCCTCTGGTCCATTATTACTATTATATATTACTATCATATGTAGGGTGGATTTGTAACAGAAAGGAGATTAAAGGGTAAACTCAGACCTGTTGTCCAGCCCGAAAGCAGGAGATGGATGTTCTTTCTCCATGGGCTCCAGTTGGCAGAAATACACAAGCACATTATGGATCTAGACCCGTGTTTTTTCTTATGAGATAAAAGGCTGCACACGGGGTGGATGCTCTGGCTTGATCATGCTCTGTTTTCTCCTGCTTGATATCAGCTACTGATCTGTGCTGCCGTAAGGGAGCTCTCAGTGAAGATAAGGCTAGTTTGATTTTTACAGAAACAAAAGCAGTCTAAACTTAGTATAGCTGGTCATTTAGTTCTCTTTGGTGACAGAGGTGGACTTTTATAAAGACAAAATTAGTCTGTACTCTGAATCTTCCTGTAAAAGAATCTTCTACTGACTGGAAAGGGAGCCTATGCAGATTAACCTGTTGTCCCTCAAAGTTTGTCCTTATGCCTATCACTTGCCTTTTAAAGACACTGATCATTGACATTGGTAGTAGGATGCTGAGCAGTGAAGTTTAGACTTCAAGATTTCCAGTTCACACTTTGAAAGCCCTTGGAGTGTATGATCAAAATGTGTTGCATCTGTGAAATACCAAATTGCTTTTATTAGGGACAGATGCTTTTTCCATTGTCTGTGTATTACAATTTTTTAAATGTAAACTATATATAAATAACAAATCTATGAAATCTCCTAAAATAGTATCTCTGGAATGTTTCTCTGACGTTGTTGTGCATTTTTGTATGTCTCAGTTATGCCTGAGGAGTCTGAAAACTTTCTTCGTTATGCCTTATCAAGCGTTACCATGGTACCTTGTAACATTTTTCCAATCAGCAGATGGAGCCACAAGGGGGAAAAAAAAGGTTCAAGTGAAGAATTTTGGAATGTAATAATGCTAAAATAAATTTGTTATAAAAATGGTCCATATGATTGATGATAAATTAAAGCAAACAGTCCTGTAATGTATCATCTGTTAGTTAAACATGTGCTCACATTTATGTGATCTGTACATAACCAAAGTCAATTACTGTAAATTAGTCACAGCTAATGACAGCCTTTACTTAACTTGAAGCTGTATCCCCTTATTTAAGGTCTCACCCTAATATTTGAAAGAGTGGAAAACATGTTTAGTATTGTACTTTCTCAAAAGGTGAAGTTAGAACAGAGCCATCACACTGAATGTGGGAATCAGGAATGTGGTGATTTAAGATTTTCATAGAGTTGGTCTGCCAACGCAGTCAGCTCTTTTCTGGAGATGGGGCTGGGGTGCAGGAGAGAACAGATCTTCCTGATCTAATATCCTAAAGGATATTAAGTGCTAACAATGCTCCTCATCAATCCACTGAAGACTGATAGAGATGTTTAAACAAATCCTTAGTTTACATAAATTTTCCAAAGCACATATTCCTCATGACTGCCAAAATACATCACTTTGTCCTGTTTCAGAGCGCCTTACCAAGTGTGGGTTTTGTGATGTTTCCAGGAGATATGCTAGCTAGTAAGGCTTTAAATATGTTTAAATGTGTTTCATTTTTTAATATAGTCAATCATATGATTGAGTTTTTATAACTAGAACATGCTTTTTGAAGGAATACTGCTTTATCTGTATCGAATGCTTTGTATGCTCTGGTTTCAACTTGTCACAGGACAGGGATGTGTTTTTCTGCAAGTGGTGTTCAAGATAAAAATTTTTTTAGATGAGAATGTATAAATTGCAATATGGATCGTACAATGCAGTAACCAAGTGCTGAACTTACTCTACTCTGGCACTTGGAAGAACAAGAGGAGAAGTTAGACAGTAAGAGGATCAAATTATTCTTTTCCTTTTGTTTGCTTCACTTTCATGGTGACCAAAATAAACATGTGATGGCAGAGTCTGAAGCTCAGTCTAAAATCAGCAGTTCTTCAACATGTGTTTTCTCTTCATCAGAATTCTTCCTGCTGCATGAAGCAGATTAAAAGGAAGAAGGTGGGTATTTCACAGCACTAGAAATGTAACTGTATAAGTGTACCTCAGATTTCAACTTGGAAAAACAATAGCTTGAACCTTACGTGGTGATTTGTCTTACATAAAGGTGCTGCTGCATTAACTATTAATACTGCACCTTTCCTGTGAATGAACAGAGAATTTCAGTATTCAGGGTGATATCTTTGGAAGCACTGAATGCATATCCAAGCACTTTAAAATGGCAGAATGTAATTAGAGCCGTGAGTTCAACAGCAATTCCTATAAAATTACAATATTTTTCACTGTGCAGAAGGCAAAACTAAATGAAATGGATGTTGTTAGCATCTGGTAAGCATGATCACAGTGTTTTTGATATGGTTTGATGTCATATTTATGGCACTCTGAGTGAAATCTGTAGCCGCGACTGATTGTGCTTTACCATTCAATTGTGACATCTCAATCTGCCTCGTATATAATTGAGCATTATGGAGGACATCCCTTTCTGCAGTTCCAAAATATGAGGGGGGAGGAAATCAGGTTACCTTTAGCCATTCAACCAGGAGTGCTGCTATGCAATCATACATGCAACCACAGGCTTAAGACCTATTATTTGGGAAAGCAACTGTCTAGTATTTTCTCAGTGCGAGTAATTGCCAGGGACACAATAGGTTCCTTGAACTGAATTCTCCTCCTCCATTTAAGGTTACGAATAATGCCACGGTAGTTCTGTTCCTGAAGATACTCCGGTCACCTTCTTGCTCCTGTAACACCCTGTGCTGAGTATTAACTGCTGGCTTTGCTGCGTGCATGACATATTAGCACACGATTCCTGGTTTTGAAGGAGGATTCATGATCTGAGGCAGCGTGGGTGTGGGTTATGTGCATGAATTCCTTGCATTCTTCTAGTTCTACATGGATTTCTATCGGTGGTGCACTAAAGAGCATGTTACACATCATGAAGGTGAATAAGAATAAATTAATTTCTCAGCCTACAGGCCAAAACATGTATTTACTGACTTAGTACTTTCTGTACATCACAGGTATCCTTTCAGGATGGTTTAGCTCTGTGTGAAGCCCCCTGCTCTACGGGATTTTCTCTGAGTGCAAAGTTTCTATTAGTGGTTTTGGTTTTTTTCTTTTCCTGTTTTCATGCAGTGTTTTCTATAATGCTGTTATGGTCCATGACATATGTCACTGAAGTATGAACAGTGAAGATAATGGTAATTAGAAGGAAGAAAATGGTAAAAGGGTCATAGTTGGGTTTTAAATGAATCTAGAGATTCTGATTTGCTGAGTTTAAAACAAGACATCTGAAGCAAATGAGAAAGGTTCCTATAATCTGGCATTATTTGCACATGATTATAAAGTAATGAGCTTCACTGCACTTAACTGGCTCCTCAAAAATATCATAAATGAGAGAAGCATGTATTTGCTTGCTTCTGATCTTTGTCTTAGATATTCTACAAAGAAAATCCTATCCTAGTGAATAGTGAGTAGTAAAAGATTTAATGGAAGAGCTGAAATATCATTCTATTTTATACTTGCATGAAATGTATTTTTATTCATTAATTTATTCATTGTGATATTACCTCACCTCCAAAAGGTTTGTTATCTTCTCCCAGTGCAAGTAAGAAAATATAGGACCTCTTCTGAAATGTTTATAATGTAGTATCTGTATGCATCTGCAATAAAGTCCAATAAATGTTGTAGGGCCCCGCGCAGGTAAAAAAGTCTCCTGCAAGACTTATTGCAGTGGTGTCCCCCAGATTCTCATAGGATGTAGTAAAGAAGGCAAAGTTGCATGACTTTCTTTTTTTTTCCTCCCAAACAAAAGCTAGAATACCTGGTCTCTCTTGTGTAAGATTTTCCTAGAATGCAGAAACTGGTAAGGAGGAAGGCTCTGAAGGTAGATTTTCTGAGCAGCTATGATGGCATATAGACCTGAAGCTGTAGGAATATGGTTTTTATCCAAGAAGATGAACTTCTTTTTTTCTGAAACAATTTAAAAAAAAAAAAAATGTGTATTGTAACTTAGCAATCAGAAGATAATTATATCTAAAGATGTTTAAAATTCAACTAGGTCTGGTTCTGTTGTGGTTTTTTTCCTCACATTTGCTTGGTTCTATTTTTGCAGTTGCACTCCATGTTTTTGCCTTTATTTAGTCAGCTATATTTGGCTCAGAAAATGTATCATTACATTATATGCGCTGACTAGATGGCTTCCTGATTTCATGTATTTAAAGTGTAGATGGTTGGAATGAAAAAGGCAATAAATGCCCTTATTTTTCCTATTACCATTTTCTAAGACTTGCTGTATCATCCTGTAAAAATATTAACTGTAACTGTCAACAAGTTCTTTGTCAGAGGTTTTGCTTTCTGGAGTAAAATTGATAAATGATGGTACCTTCCTAAGCTTCCTCATATTAAACAGCATGGGGAACATAGCAGAGGTTTTGACTGTGAGAACAGAAAATCCTTGAACACCATTCAAAGTATTTGGGAGTTACAGGTGTTTTTAAAGTATTCTAGGGCATTAGGTGGACAAGCTGTTCATCCACCTGTAGTTATCAAAAAACCTAAACTCTGTTGTGCTAGAGACCTGGGGAATGGATTATTACTAATTTGCCACCTGAAGAAACAGGAGGAGAAAGGAGGAAATACCTCCTTAAAAAGATATTAAATATGGAAGGAATGATGATTAAAAGGCCACCGAGTTGCTTTTCACAGAAACAGCTAATGAGAAGATTGAATTAGGAGAGAGGAGTATACAGCTCATTTAATGGTGAAATGGCATTTGTTTGTTCCAAATGCTGTTCAAACATTTGGACTGCTAATATGCAGATAGCTTCAGTCTGAATGACTGAGCAGGCATTCACTAAATGTAATTCAGCTACGGTACAATCTAATCAGCCCTCTACTGCTGACTATCTCCTTCCATCGCCTGTGGAGAGAGTTTAGGATGACTATGTTTCTAAGTTAAACCTCACCACGAAGTGCCTAAAATTAGATGTGTTGAAAACGGACTTAAGGGATGTGCCACTCAATGACAAAACTAGCTCTGAAGCTGGAAACTCCCACCTGCAATCTGTGTATTAACGTGACAGAAACATGTGCTATATACGGGTGGGATAAAAACAGTTATGCTGTTTATGGTCACGTTGCATTTCTGCTGAGATGCAACAGTTATACTTGAGATGGCTGCCTATTTTAAACACACTGAATTCTCATTAACATATCAGAACTTTCCAAGCAAACATCCATAGATCTCATTCATCACCTTTATTGGTTGCTCTGAAAGGACTTGTTTGTGCTGGTCAACCTCTTACTACCTAGGTATGAATTTTTCAGAAATGCCACAAATGGCAATCATGAATTATAAAAGCTACTGGATCTTACTCAGGTTTTTAAAATGGAAAATCTTTATCTTCCCTTTGTCATCTATGCCACTGACATTGAGAGAATATCCTCTTTTCCATAAAATACGTGGTCAGAAATCTGGCTTCCAGCAGTGCCAGCAGTGCTCTTTTCCCAAGCAGTCTCTTTTGGGCTAAGCCCTGAAGTAGACCTGTGGTGGATTTGACCAGCATTTTAGGACCTAGACAGGATAAATGAAGATTTAGACTTGTGTTACTCTTCCATTCTGGTTAATCATTTTGCAATTTTGAAAAAGCAGGGGGGGGGGGGGGGTGTGTGTGTTAATATTATATTCTTTATTAACATTAGGAAAACTATTTTCTCCTGTGTAATGTTACACAGTTTTTAACATAACAGAAATGTGACCTTACCTAGGAGCTTGGTAATCTTGGATCCCAAGATTAATAATGTTTACTTATGAAATTTGATTTATAACTATGTTGATTAATTTCCTTAAAAACATAATGCAAATGTTTTACAGCACTGGTAACCATTAGTACTACGTCACTGGGATATAGGACAATTTTACGTTCTTTTGATTAATTGTACCTCATGTTGTCCTGTTATAGCGGTATGTTTTTGTTTTAGGGTTTCAGTGAAGAGGGTGACCAATGAAGAGCACAAAGGACAAACGTTGCCATTTTCAGTTTGCTGTTTCAATTCTCTGCAGCACTCTCCTTGGCTTTAATGCAGGTGGAGGAGGAGTGACCTGTAATGCAAACCTTCACGCTGATTCCTAATTCTGTGTCTGGTAGCAGTGCTTTCGAAAGACCATTCCCAGCTATGAGAGCTTTGTCACACTTTCTTAGTGTAGCAGTAGGATACTTACCTTGTTTGTGTATGGTTTTTCAATTTTTCTAAGTAATTGTTTAATGCTTTGTTGCAGTTTGAAAACAGGAAATTATTCCTTTTTAAGCAATAAATATTAACTGGAAATATACTGCTTAATTATTTATTTATTTTTTATTTAAATTCTTTGGGAATATTTTCAAGTTTATGTAGGAAACCTGCTTGCCTTGTCCAGAAAAAACCCTGCTTTTCTCTGAGGACTTCAGTATTTTTAAGTTTACGGATTATTTCTAAATTAAACTTGTTGCATTAAAGCTATTAATTTATTACCAAATTTCTGCAGAGTCTCTTGCTAAATTATTCTTCAGATATGTTTCTGGTCTGCTTTCTTTTTTCTTCTTCTTTCTGCTTTCATCTTCTTCTTCTTGACTACCTGTATATGATTATTCTCTTTTCCTACACTTAATCTGTAAGTGAGGACCTTCATTCTTTTTCTCATGTGCATCCGTTTTTTCTGTAGATATAGCATTTCATTACCATTCCAATGAAGGATATTGAAATAACAAGGTTTGTAGTTTTTAAGTCTCCTTTGGTTCTTTTTCAGTTTCTTTTTTTGGTTTGTGATAAGAAACTAACTGTTTTCCCTTATTCCTGTATTCTTTAAATCTGTGGACTGTGTTTCTGGATGACGTCTGTGTTTCATGCCAAAATAAAATGAGATTTTATTCTGATAACATTTCAAACACCCAAATTTGTCACTAGGGAATTCTTCAGCTTTCAAGCCTTTCTACAGGATCATTACTTTTCATGATAAATGAGAGTTAAAATCTTCATCAGTTCTGCCTATGCTTGGATATAAGATATGAAGCTGTAACATCTGCTACTGAGAATGATGTAACTGATCTGGTATTTAAAAATGCTGAAGTGAGTAGGTAGCTGTGGGAGATGATATGAACAATTTTAGCAGGTGCCTTGCTTTCCAGTAACCATGGACCTTAATACAGGATTATAGATAGCAGACTTTTTAACGTTTATTGGTTGATTTTTTCACTAGAGTCTTGCCTGAGTTTCACCTATTGTATGCGGTATACAAATATACAAGCAAGTAAACAATTACACTTAACAGAGTAGTTAACAGGCATATGGGGTATCAAGCCGAAGATAGAATTCACAGTGAGTAAACATAGGACAGAAATAGGAATGTGAAGGCGAAGGAATCTATTTCAGAGGAGTGAGTTGTTCTTGTGCTTTAAAACCCTAAGGAACACACAACAGGTTTTTTTTTTCCCAAGCTTGACAGCTGAGTTTGCTTTGCTGTAGATTTCATACCTTTCAGTATTCACTTCATTGAAATATCTTTTTGAAAGTTTTGTACCACTACAATGCATTGCATTTGTCTTGCTTTACCAGTCAGCGAATACTTTTGTTGGTTGCATGTTACGGGCTTGGGTTTTTTTTTTTTTCACTTGGAAGTGATCACTAACAACACGTGGGAGATCTAAGCTGAAGAGAAAGTGAAAAAGTGATTTCACTCTCTGGCTAATATTTGCTATTTTTATTGAACCCAAAGAAAAAAACTCTGTGAGAAATGGTATTTTTGTGTTGCTCCAGCATTAGTCATAAGAGCTGTAAGCATTAACCAAAGGCTGCGTATATACACCTACAGTGTAGCATTTTGCTCTTTCGTGCAGGTAGCGTTAGGAGTCCTCTCCTCGTTGCCTCGAATGCTGTTGAATTCAGCACTGGATGCTGCAGTCTTCTATTGTGGTGCAGGTCACGTAGCAGTGAATGAACAAGATTGCATGAATAATGTGCTTTTTATTCAGTGATTGGATAAAAATGAATGCCCTCAACACCTACGTACATCCAATCTCCACCACTTCCTGTGTGCTTATTCTTCCTGAAGCTTTAATTATTTATCCTTGGAGAGAATTTGACAGTTACAAGTAGTCACGACTCAGCAGGTTAACCCTACAAACACCAGAACTGATCTCCGTATCAAGTACACTTGAATGTCTCGTGGAATCAAATGTTGATTTTGAAGTGAAATGACTCCCAATGAACAGAAAAAATCTGGCATCCCTACATACTACACATATTTTAAATCTAACACTGGGTTTAATGTAATTTAAATTGGTCTAATATTCTTGCTACTTTCAACAGGTAGTCTTTAAAGACTGAAGAGTGTGATAGGCTCTAAATACTGACGTTGGCATTCTGCACTGAAAATGCATTTTCCGGGGAAAATGGTCACGTAATGGGGAAAGCAGCATTAGTTAACAAGCCAAAATATGTGCATATGTTGCCCATCATACAGTATTGTGTAGTGATGAGAAAAAAAAATTAATTACATAAGATGTCTGCTCATTTTGCTACTTGGTCTTTATAAGATGTGTTCAAATGACAGCAAAACTCTACACATAGTAGGAGTCAGTATATCAGTATACACTAAAAAAGCCTTAGAAATAAATTCCTTCTTTGTATTGGTTACATACGGAGAAAGGGAAAGAGGATGTGTGTGCGTGCTAAGTATATAAATATATGTACATTTTGTCTACTTGATCTGAGTGCAAAAAGACCATCAAAGAGACAGTAAAATGATTTTTCATGTGAACATTTTGCTTATTACAAATATTTGTGATGTGGCTGCAGTTCAGAAGCCATTCCTAGAAAGACCAATATGAGGCTACGTTGCAGTGGCTCACTGTTGCATAGTATATTGTCTCCTCTGCCCTCCACTCTCCCAGGCAATAGTGCTCTGCCCAGGCTCACAGGTCTTTTTCATTTTCCATTTAGGGATGGCTTCCACACTTGCATATGAAAATAAGAAGTAACAGGAGAAGGTTGTTACTCCTGGGGTCCATAATCAGGATCTAGAATAGCACAGAGAAATTCGTGTATGTTTTTACTTGTAGATTGCTGAATAATGATACTGTATTATCTGACTGGACTGCATGAATCACAGGAGGTGGGGGCAAGACTGTCTGTACATTAGGTGGCATAATGTAGGAGTATGCCCAGCAACAGTTGCTACTAATGGATTGATTTAAGCCTTAAGAGGTACCTAGAAAATCTGCACGTGATACAAACCTTATTTATCTCCCCATGCTAAGAACAGACTCGAAAGTGTAATGTGAGGTGGTTCTGTTTTGGGCTTATGCTTACAAACAGTAAACAATTGAGTGAATGATTATGGTAGCAATCTACCCAGAGTTGTGACAGCCTCTCTGATTTTTTAATAAACTCTAGGCATTTTCCTTTAAAGTAATGCAGTGGTCCAGTGAAGAATAAATTCACAGAAGACATGTTCCCTGTGTTATGGCAAAGAGTAGAATAGATATTAACAGTGTCTCCTTTTTACCTTTTGTTCTACAATTTTTTAACTGTAAATATTAGGGTCAAGCTTATTTCAAGCTTGTTGGTAAACTGCAAATTTTTGCATGTGACATAGTGTCATATTTAGTGCTATTGAAATGAATGTGCAACTGAACAGCTGGGCCAGTGGTTGAGATTTGCCAAAATACTGAGGAATATTGAGTCTTGTATTCTAATCAGCGACAGTAATCATGACCACAGTGAGATGGATCTTTGATGGGTGAACTGGAGTGGTTCTAATTGCGTTAGTGTATGGAACTTGGCAAATTCAGATTTTAAACTTTCGAATGTTAGCATGAGAGGTAGTATTAACTGAGATAACCACGGTAAAAGCAAGTGTACAGAAGTACAATGATGTGGCAAGGTACTGTCAAGTGATTCTTCGAAGCATTACGACAGGTTTATCCCAGTCTGCATGGAGATAAGGGTGAAAGGTAGGTTGGCATATTCTGTGACATAGATTAAGGGCATATGGAGAGTCTCAGGATTTCGGAGAAAGGTCTGAAGCTCCAAAGTTACATTAAACCCCCATTCTTACTGCTAAACGTAAACCCTGGTCTACGGCGTAATACAGAGCCTTTTGGCTTCAATACGGTGAGAGCCAAACAGCTCCTGATAACCATGTTGACTGTATTGCCTGTGTCATCGACATTATCTGTGGAGTTTTGCAATACTGGTGATATGTCCCATAATACATAAAACAAGTTTATTAAAAGCATTAGATTTTAAGAACTCTGGGCTAACACTACGGTGCCTTCCCCTCTGGAGGCATGGGTAGAATATCACCTTTTCCCCTGCCTGCTTACTCCATGAATGTGTTCTTACTTAACATCTGTGAAACTTCCCCTTCTTCATAGTTTTTGGCCAAATTTGGACCGCGGTTTCATTAACTGTGTTATACACAGATAGAGTTACAGAGTTCATGAGCAGCTGCAGAGGTAACCAAGGAATGGAAACTAAGCTAAAGTGTCCTGAATTTGATAGTCCCTATAGGTAAGTAAAGGACACTTTGGTGGTGGTTTCCTAGCAACTAATTTTAGTTTACCTTGGCCAAAGTTCTATTCAATGAAAAAAAATTAATGGTTTAGAAAATAAGTAGCTTTCTCAAAAAGGCACTTAGCGGCCCTTAAATAATATTTTCATATCAGTAAAGTTAAGGAAAATCTCTGGTGATGCCAAAATGAATATTCTGCAGGTTCAACCCACTGTTTATTAATAAGTTTCTAGGCATCTGCTGTACTGAGATGTTTCAAATTTTATTATCTTGAAGTAAAAACTAATCGATAAAAGGGAAAAATTGTTGTGGGAAATAAATTAAAAAAGGAGCATCTTTATATTTTTACCATTACTATCTATGTTATGAAGAATTTACTTTTTTTTTTTTTAGTCGTCCTTTTGATCTGTTTGCTGGTTTATAGCTACAAGATGATTTTGTGGACACAATTAACAATTACAGAATGATGAACGATGTGATCCTCCCTACCCATGCTCATGCCTCATGCTTCTCTTCACTGTGCATCACCTCTCCTGGCAGTACATATCCATCCTTTTCTTTAACTGATGGAAACATAATTTCTGCTGCGAAAGACCACGAGGCTGAAGAAGATGGTTGATCTATTGGTGACATTTTATAGACTGCTTGCTTTCGAGACCACGAGCAGCTGAAGCAGCACTTGAAATAGGGTGGCCGGTTGGTGCAGTATGTTTCTGAATAGGTGAGACAGGCAGGCAGGACACTGTTGCCCTCCTAAACAGCATTAACCTGTGGCCTTACTCTCTGATGGCCCACGCTGACTTCTTGCTGCCATTACACGGCCTTGCAGGGACTTAGGTACAAGTTTTTCATTCTCCTTATTCCCTCTTTTAGCTGTGATTTTCAGGCTGGTGATTCAGCCACCCGTTGACGCTACATGGTCTGGAGAGGGTTCATGTACTCTGTAGAAAGAAGTTCCTTCCAACTTGTTCTGTATCTTGGACAGGAGAGGGCAGATGTGAGTGTTGTGTGACTGGAAGTTTATTCTGTGGAATGGCAGTTCCTGTGCACATGGTGAAAGTGCATGGTAGAGAGAGTTGCAGAGATGTAGTATGGAGCAGTTAAATATAATTTATGCCTTTTTTTTTTTTTTTTTGTGCAAATAGGAAGGTTTTTTTTCCCAGCAGAATATTCTTTTTCTTTTTCTTAAAAAAACGTCTGGTTTGGCCAAAACTATTAAACCAAAATCTAAATGGTATTGACCAGGTAAGAAAGAGTGTCAGTCCAAAACCATTACCATCTACCCACACATCACTTATACTGTGAAACCTTCTAATACCTTCCTTTTCTGTCATTTGACTGTCAGTCATGGTGGTCTGTGAACATTCACATTGATATTTGCACAGGAGACAGACATGTATATTTATTCTGATACAAAATTTTCTCCAGTAGACTTATTTTGGCATTAACTGTTGAGTTTTCAGTTTAATTGTACTTACGGATTTCGTAGCCACATGGCAATCCTAATGCTTGTATCTAAACACCAGATTTCTGCCAGGTTAGATATGCTGGTCAGGCATATGTTGGTCAGGTGCTGTGCAAAAGCAGGCTTTTAGTATTTATACAGTGTTCTGTGCAATATCATGTTTTTATTGGTGTAGTTTCTCACACTTGGGTAGACTAGCAGCTTTAGCAGGACAAAGCACAGTCTGGCATTTTTTTGGTAGTCCTAGAGAGATAAAGGGCTGCTAGTCATATTAAAATAAATACTAGTTTAAGGGTAATTGCAGTTCATGGTGGTCAGTAATAGCTATTGAGAAGAGACTTAAGAGGTTGCTTCTGTGGCATGTAATAACTTCATTAACAGTATAGATCCTTACGCTTTCCTATCCCAGGCAAAGTGAATAATCACAGCAGACAATCAACATTTGTACGATGCTAACATGTTGACTGTAATGATAGTGTTCGGTTAGTCTCTCAGATGCGCTGTCACTTAAACTTGTTGAACTACCTGGAAATAATGGTACTACTGTTCCTAGCAGGTAGTAAGGCTGATTGCTTTCGGTGACACTTGGTAGGATTTTTCCTTCTGCTTTACTTATTGCTGTAACAGGCCTTCTCAGGCCACTGATGGTTTCAGCGTCCCTTTTCCCTTTCTCCCCTCTGGAACTGGGGTCAGCGCCTGTGCCAGTGACCTGCCATTTCTCCACCACCTTTTTGTGCTGGCAACAGTGCTTCACTGAAGCCCGGTTCTCAGTGAGCATCGTGCAACTCTGGAGTTGGGCTGCTGACACAGCATTTCTCAACATACCCTCATAGTTCACCATTTTCTCCTATTCTGGGGTAGCTCCTCTGACCTGAATACCTATCACATAGCTGCGCTTGGTCAGTGGGCTTCAGTTTCTGCTCGTCTGTTTAAGCTGTGGCCAAGGTTTTGGCTCCAGCTTCTCCTGCTATATGCCTTTGTAGTTACCAAAATCTGGACCTAGCTCATGTGCCCCAAGTCCTTTGGAGTACTGCTGACCCTCAGAATACCAGTAGCCTCCGTGCTTCTCAACGTGAATTGTACTGAACCTTCTTAGGGGCTTGTCCTGTGTGAGGTAACGAAACATATTTTCTGAGAGTACCTGGAGAAAGTCACTATACACTTTTGCTATAGCATAGTAATACACAAGTTGCTGTGAATGATGGTAGAGCAGTACATATGTCTTTGTCTCCATTCCTCTGCCACTCTAAACATTTTTTAAACTTGGAGTCCTTTTCAGAGTGAAGGCTGCTTGCCTCCCTTCTGGTCTGCTTCGATGCATGGACCTTAGACAGAGTTTCTCAGTCTTCTCATCTGCAGCTCTTTCACTTCTTGCTTTTCTTCACATTACTAGCAGTGGAGTTTCTAAGCTTCAGTCCAGTTAAGTGATCATTTAAACAGCTATTTAAATCCTGCTGCCCGCCCCTGCTTCATTACCGCGCCGTGCGCAGGTTGGCCACGCTGTTTGCCATATCTGTTGTCCTGCCTAGGGAGCCTGACTCAAATGTAAGGAAGGCAGGCAACCTAGAAAAGAATACACCCTTAACACATGCATGCGTGTGTGCACGCCTGCGCACACGCACATCCACACGTGTCTGCGGCTGTCTCTGCCGCATGACTGTACCCAGCGAGAAGTTAACCGTCGCTGCAGGTCAGATAACAAGCAGCATTGGCGTAAACAGGTACAGTGACTCACACAGGCAATTAGTACAGATAGTACAGAAGTACCCCACATTCCGAATTCGCCGGGATGAGTGCTGCTGCGAATAACCCTCCACCAGCGCTGTTATGCACTGCTGCAGAATTGTCAGAAGTTTTTCAGTACAACCACCGATCGGTGATGGTTTCACTGTAAATACAACACAGCATATAAGTCTTTGTTTCCCAAGAAAATCTGCAGGGTTTGGGGGCACGCATCACGCGTTTCAGCATCAAGTGGTTGCAAGCGGGTATCAGGCATTTGTCCTGGCCTATGCAATTAATACATTTCCTCTCCCTCTTTGCAGCTCATCACTGCTTATTCCTACCCTTTCTCTTCAGTTCATTCTGTTTAGTGAATCAGTCTAGAACTGATCCTCTTGAAGAGAACAACTACTTCTTCTGTGTTATTCTTCAGTAAGATGCCACAGCATGCACTTTATGACAACACAGCAAAGGTGATGCAGACAGTGACGGGAGGGCAAGAGCAGGCTCTGCTACTGCCACCAAATCTCTACACATGCTGCCAGAGTTTTCCTCAGATGTGCAATATGAGACAAAGGTGGCCGTTTATACTCTGTTGTTTTTCAGTTCTTATCATTTCTACTACACCCTTTTAATTAGGGGAGGGGGAACGTACAGGTTTGGGAAAGTTTGATATTTTTAATGGACTGCTCTCTGCTCTGACGAAGTACAGTTAGCCCTTCCTGATGCCAGAAATGACAAGAAAGAGCACTGTGCATTTCTCCACATCATCCTTTCCATTGCTGCTCTCCTTGTCGGTATGTAGCTATCCTAATGAAGAGTAGGTACTGGATTATAAATCTTCTTGTGTTGATAAGACACATATTTGTATGTATACTGCATATGTAATAAATATATTTTCATGTATTTCAAAAGGAAAATTCCAATAAAACAAATTACAGTTTTATAAAAATAAACATAATTTTAATGGCAACCAATGAAATTTCTTTTTTTTAATAAACTTTACCTCATAGGTATTTTTCTACATTTTAATTGGTTTACCTAAGAAATCTAGTACGAAAATTCAAAACCAGTTAAGATTCCCAAACTTGCATTTGGATTGGGAAACCTGCAATAAAATTCCACTCCTATTGAAATCAATAGGAAACTAGTGAAGTTAGGACTTCATACAGTTTTTTTAAAGCAACTTTTCAAACCGTTGCTAGGCAAATAACATACCAACCGAATAAAAGGAAAGCACACAAAAACCCAAAACCTCCAAAACCACCAGAATAAAAAAAGACACCTTATTGCAAAGTAGAGAACAGCTGAATTATTAAATGCATCTCATGAATGAGAACCAAAAAGGTGCTGGGTTAACAGTAAGGAATTGACTGGCTCCCCACCAAAGGAGGGCAGAGGAAAGGGTTCTTGTATAATTTGCCAGTGACCTAGATTGCTGTTTACTTTCTCCTCAGAGCCTCCAGTTTTTCTGATTGTCTAAAATAAAAACACTTGGAGACACTTGGGCGTTAATGCATATATGCCCAGTAGAGCTGTCATTTCCATCAGTTTGAGTGCCCCAAAGGACCGGAGAGAAGGTTACGGGCCTCTTATTGCATGGTTCGCGGTACAGTACCCTTTGTTGACCGTGCGATTGTGTCTGGACACAGAAGAAAACATGACTGGGAGGTATTTCTTTGGGAGGCAGAGTCCCTGTCCAGGGCGATGTCCCTGTCCTTCTGCTGGAGTATGGCTCCTGGTGCAGAGGGCTGGCGGTAGCTGGGGACAGGGGGAAAGAGGATGAGCACCTACAAAGGGCTGTGGCAGGTGAACGCAGTCACACAGGCATGGCTGAGCTTGACGTTGTACTTGGAATATACAGCCCTGTTACGCTGCAGCCACTTCTCTTACTCACCTCAGGGTCTGGCTTAGAGAAAGGAAGCATTTACTGTAAAAATTTGGGTTCTCGTAAGAGCAGGTCCCGTGTTACAGAGCTGATTTAGTGCTGGTTTGCAGATTTTAATGTACTCCCCTCTCTGGTCCTGCCTTGAAAAAGCTTACCGTCATGTGCGGTTTTGGGTATTATCTCAGATCCATCTTTAGGCTGAACTTTTATAGTACGTTGACTTTTAAAAATGGGCCCCCAGGAACCACTAATGGAGCAGAAGGAGTTACAAGTTTCATTTTCTTCCAAATATTTCACGTCGTATTTCACAGGGAGAAAGTGTCTTAGGACAAAATTGTTTCAGTATTCTCAAATAACAGAAAGAACATCCTCCTTGCTTAGGGTCAGCTTGTGGCTCCAAAACCTAAGCATCCGCACAGAAAATTGCATGCGTGCTTCAGTCCTTAATTTTACATTCCACTGATGCAAATTAAGGCGGAAGTTGATCTCTGATTTTGAACAGCAATGCTTCCAACAATTTGGCTTTCCAGAGAAATAACTTGCAAAGCTGCAGATAATGCTCCCATTTACTGGTGCAGCCCACCCTTAGCAATAAGGTTGCCACGGAAACAGCAAAACTCTGGTCGATGAGAGAGACGGGGCGAGAATGAAAGGGAGATGGGGACAATTTACCACAGTTTTTTGTTGAAATAAATCAACTACAATTTGCTAAAATAGTTTTTGGGTATTGTTTTTTCTCTTTTGTTGCCGAAGGAGAGCCATAGCCCTTTGCCTACCGACCTTGGGTGGGTGTTTTTGGTGCTGTTGGTGGTGGGTTGTTGGTTTTTTTGCATAAGATGGTAAGCTGAGGTCTGACTCAGACACCCAGTACGGGAAAAAAAATCTAAGTGGTGTGAGCCAAGCCTATGCTTTTTTCCTGCAAAATGTTTTGAAGTAGAGGCATATAGTCATGGATTTTTTTAATGACACTGATGGAAACTTCAGTGCCCTTGAGTATTTCTATCATCTGTGTGATGAGTCTCCTTTGAAATCACAGCAGTATGTAACTGAGCTCTGTGTGCAGGTGTATCAGAGACACAGGTACTGAGTACGTACAAACGAAGTAGATAATACTATTTAGATATTTTTTAATTAAAATAGCTACATACCTTCTTAAGAAGGTCAGATCATGACGCTTTTTAGCTTGTTACCTTGCTTGTCTCTCACTACATCACTGGAGGTCGTCTCACATAAGTAAAGCTGTATTAGGCTGATTAATGGATAGGTAAGAGATTTCTGGTATACGTCTAGCTCGTGCAAAGAAAGTTGGCATTTTCCCCTTCTCAATTAACTAATCAACAGAAGAAATGTCCCCACCGGATATTAGAAACATTTGTACTATCAAAACACTATCTTTTTTTTGTGAGGAATTGGCCATTTGTGATATTAAAGATTCCGCAAGATGGTTTCCGAAAGCAGAGCATTAACCCTTGTGTCCATCAGATTGCACTGTGAGCAATAGCATCCTGTTCGCTGAGGGCTTAATGCTGCATCATAGTAATGCTAACGGTCTAGGGCTCGCTGGAAAGAGGAATGTCAACTACGGTGGCCCTAAGGCGACTTTTTGTGTGCTACTGTTACAACTCATAGCAACATCATGTAAGTTTGTCTGACACATCCACTGTTTCTTATGACTTAGCTCAACCAAAAACCAAACTCAGGTTGGCTTTTCCACCTCCTCCACCCCCCCCCCCCCACCCCCCCTCCAAGTCATTGTCTTTCTCATACCCATAATTTTAAAATTCGGTTTAGTCCACAGGCAGTTTTACTGCCACTGGGCAGAAGCTGTCTTTCAGCAGAATTTTAACAGTTTCTAGCACTTTTTATAGCGTACATATTTAACCACCGTCTGTTACTGGAACTAGATATTTTTGCTGATTTTGATTATATGATTAATATTCCTCTAAATATGGGTCACTGAAAGTCACCTTTTTTGCATTTGAGAGGGTTTCTCACTACAGATTGTGGAAAGTAGCAGTTGTACAGCCCATGCTTCCTCTTTATGGTGATCACACTTAAGCTGTGTATTGCCAGTGCCTCCTACCTTTGCATCTGCAGCAATTTCAATCCTTTTAAACCTTATTCTAACAATGGAAAACATAATATAGTTTCTCCTCCTTCCTCCCTCTAATCTTGCCCCCAATATCTTACACACACACACACACACACACCCCCTTTGCTGTTAATAAAACTTACTTGCTTCTGAAGTAGGGGCTGCAGAGGTAGTTAAGATACAGAAGGAAATAAGTAGCAGCTAGGAATAAGCTCCTGAGAGCCACTTGGAGGGAGAAAAGGAGGAACAGTCACATGAGACATGGATGTGTCAGGATAAGAGAAGGATCCATGAGAAACCAGAACTTAAACAAACAAACAAAAAAAACCAAACACCAAAAAAACACCCCCCCCCAAAACAAAACCCACAGTGGAAAAAAAAAATCAAAAAGGAAATTGTCAGAGATGCCATAATTACCACTAGTTCATGAGAAATGCTGTATTTCATCAGAGGCAGTGTCCACCCCCTCACTGTGTATGTATTGCTAGGATTATGCATTATTTGCATTTATCAAAATTGAACTTCCACCTGCCATTTTATTAGTGAGTCAACAACGAACTCATTGTTCCATGGCCATTTGTTACTCATGGTGGCAGTGTCTGGCTCATATCCCTGCAAAAGGGAAAGCAAAAGGCTCGTTTTCGACTTGGATCCGCTTTAGTAGCTGACCTAGCATAGGTACAGAGAGAGAGATAAGAGAGAAACGGCGTTTTGAATGTCTTGCTCTCGGTAGGGCAGTGATAATAATAGTGCCAAGCTCATGTAAGGCTAGGGTGCTATAGTCAGCGTGCAAGCCACAGGCACGTTGGAAAGCCTACGACATTAAGCTCTGGCAATAGCTAGAATTAACTAGATCCTAACTTTAATTGCAGTTTATGCCTATTAGAAGGTCTCCTAATTTCATTCATTATTTCCTGGAGTTGGATTTGAACCTGCTGCCTGTAGGGCAAAATTATCTTACCTTTTCTAGTCCCAAGAACTGAAAAAGGCAAGGTTTTAAAATGTGCAGATCTGTTTTAGAGCCAGATTTGCAAAGGAGACCCGGTTCCCAGCCAGACACTGAAATGAGCACCGGATTTCAAGCCCTGGGTAGGTCAGTGGCTGACTACTCCCCTGCAACATCTAATGTCAGATTTCCAGGAGAGCCCGGCATCCGACGGATGTCTCGGTGGCACTTCGCGTGTCCAGCGAAGCAGTGTCAGAAATCAGTCCTCTTGCTGGTGCTCTGGGAAGCTCTCTAGCCTTCCCTCTGCCTCGCCTTCGGTGGAGTGATGGTCATCCTGTTTTAAAATACCTACTCTGCTAATGAGGTAAATAAGTATACACATTATTTTTTTTCCCAAGCGGTGTTTTGGTTGGGTTTATTTTGGACGGGAGGGTGGTTGCTTTTGGGGGGTTGGGCGGTGTGGTTTTTTTTTTTCTTTTTTTTTCTTTTTTTCCGCATCAGGCGTCTGTGGAGGCAAACCTGCAAAATCTGTGAATCTGCCGGTGCGCAGAGAGAGCAATCGCACACCAGGCAGGCGAAATGCGCACATTCATGTTCCCATCCTGGATGTAAATGAACCGCCTGCACGAACGCGTCGAGGGGGGGAAACCCAGATCCGTCTCTCCCGGCCATCCTCACCTGCCGCCCCTGCGCGCACCCCGTGCGCTTCCCCGGCAGCACCCCCTCATCCACGCGGGCTCTGCAGCCCACCCTCCTCCCCTCAGGCGGCGGCTTCGCTTCCTGGCGCTGCCGCAGGAACCCGTCTCCCCCCGCGCCCGACATGGGCCGTTCCACGATTGAGCGGGGCCGAGCTGAATGAGTCACCGGAGGCGGCGGGTATTGGCTGGGCCGGTGAGCACCCGCGGGAGCGCCTGGCAGGGGCTGCGCGGCCTCGCTCCATTCACAGAAACGTGGGGATGCCAGCCAGCCCTTTCATTCACACGCGCAGAATCCCATTCACAGTTTTGCGGTTTCGCTGGCCGCTCCTAAGGAAGAGAGCCGTTTGGGAGCAGTAGGGTTTTCTGGGCAGTAGAGACACGTTAAAAACAGGCTGTGGTGTGTGTGTTGGCTGTTGCTGTGCTGGGAGGATGAAGAGAGGAATGAGATGCTGTGAGGATGCTGTAGCAGGTTCGCAGTGTGGTGGTGAAAGGCTATTCCGCAGATCACTAGAAACCTGCTTTTACACTGGCTAGGACACTGCCATTACTCATCACTGCTGGGATAAGAGGTGCTGACTTAATTTCGTGTGTCATGAATATACTAATTAAATACCTGTATGTGAGCTGGCTGTTTCACTGTGTTTGCGCTTTGTATACTGCAGCCTTTAGTCATGGGAGAGGGAAGGAATTCCATAGGATTTTTTTTTTTCCCTTTAAATCGTGCTGCAGTTAGTAATTTCTTTATCAAAAATAACTGCACCGTGCAACTTCTCTGGTCTGAATGTGTTTATAAAGCAGTGTATTGTCCTACATCCGAAAGATGTTTTGCAAAGGAGACCGATTTATAGAAAAGAGCCATATGGCTTGTGATGGGCATTGTGTGTCACAGTGCTGTACACGCTTCGCGTTTCTCAGGAAAAATGTAGGAGAAATAATTTTTATCTGCATGTTGTGCTACTTGCCAGAGCAGGTGTTTGTGGCTGACATTTATGCTTAATAAGACCTGGTGCATTCTTACAATTTTTCACTGCAGATGTCATTTTGCTGCTACCTGGACTTTTGAATAATCTTTTAGCTTTTTTTTGGTCAGTTTTTCAGAATGAAACCAAACATTCCAGTGAACTGAAGATCATGTTTTTCTTTGGAGTGAATATCAGTGGTGAAAGACAAAACATCTGTTAAGCCTGTTGTTGGACATCAGAATAACACATTTCTTCACACATAGGTACTGTATGTAATTCCTGCATCAAAATAGAAGGTTGTGGAGTAACAGGGGAGGATGATTTTTTTTCTCTGTCAAAATTGAGTGTAACAGTTTCTGTGAGAGAGAACATTGACACGAAGGCACTCATAAAGTCTGTTAGGCTGCTTTTGTGGAAGAAAATGTGTATATTGTTCTGTCACCTGTTTTTAAAATACTTGTGTGCTTAAGGGTATTCTGAAAACCTTTAAGGTGTCTGTGTTTTGGGGGGGGGGGGGGGGGGGAGGGGCTGGGGAAGGGGCAGTATGTGTAAATATTATCCAGATATTTGCTATCTAACTGTGACTTCTTTATAGATTCACAAATATGTGAGGTGGAAGAACATTTAAGCAGAAGAATAAAGTGTGGTGTTTCATAAAGGCTGTTAATTCCATTTTAAAGGTAATTGCCTTTGGTACCAAAAGGGTGGGTGTGGAGGGAGGAATTAAAGGTTGGAAGGAAATATCTGTTTGAGAAGATAGGAAAAGGAAATTTGAGAATTGATTGGTGCTAGTGTGCTGTAAGTGGGTGGATGGTGTTTTTTTTTTTTCTTCTCCTTTTTTTTTTTTTTCTACAGGAAGTGATTTGCAGTGTTCACTGAGCCTTTTGTTGAAAAGGGTCCTTCTCATTTGTGTGAGTCATGCTTTTGCTGTGAGCGAGTTGGCAGCTCTAAGCAGGACTGGGATCTCTGTCACAGAAAACTGTTACTTCACCCAACCTTAACGGGGAACCATAAGAAATTTCTTAAAAATATATATGTTTTGTTTTTCCTTCTACTATTTTCTTTTTTACCCCAAAATCTTGTTATCCGTCCGTGTTGTTATGGATCGCCTGCTATGTTAGCACAGGCATCTCCTGCGTTGGCATCAGATTTGCCAGAACATATGCAGGAAACCAGATAGAAGGGCATGCTTCAACGTACCAAGTATAACCGCTTCAGGAATGATTCGGTGACATCAGTTGATGATCTTATTCACAATTTGTCCATGAACAGCAAGGTCTCAGCAGTTGCTACAACTTCAACGGCACCTTCGTACCTGGTCTCGCCAGAGGTTCTCCGCAAGGACCAAGAAGATGGACCCACCACCCTATGTACCCTCATCCATAAAGTGTCCCACTTGAAACTCTCTCACACGGGCAGCCTTTTGGGTATCAAAAACCTCTCCTCTGCAGTAAAGGAGCTTGCTGTCTCCAAGTTGCAGGGAAGCTCGAGTGCTTCCAGCTCAGCAGCAGGGGCTTCAGACAACACATGTAACCTTGTCTCTGCCACTTCGTGTTCTCAGCAGGACGTGAGCAAGATGAGTATGGGGAAAAAGCCACGTTCTGAGGAAATGCACCCGGGAAGTGAAGACTGGAATCAAAGTAGCAGCTTTGTCAATAAACCCTCTCGAGGATGGCTGCACTCGAGTGAGAAGATCCTGGGACCTGGTGTGACGTACATTGTGAAGGTTGGTCTGATTTCTTCCATTCTCTGTTTTTATCAATGAAAAATTCTCTGCTGGTTTTGATGACAGGCTAGACAGGCTGAAAGATCTCTACTTGTATATGCCTTTTTTTTTGTGCATAATGCATGGTATATAAACGCAGGAAGGCAGTGTTGGGGAGCTGTGTTAATTTGTTAAATTAGAGCAAACCTGCAAATAGGTTCTTTGTCAGATAATGCTCCAAAATGTGTAAAAATACTGTTCCTAAGCTGTTTTTCTTTCTTTTTGTTTTGAGGTTTTTTTTTTCCTTCTTCTGAAATTAGGTTTTCAGTGTTATCTAGCATACTGTATATATCTTGGAAATATAGGCTTTCAATATGTCTGGTGCAATATACAGGAAGAAAGAAGGACTCCTTGATGTGTGAAGAACTGTTAATCTTGCATGTTTCAGTTTGAAAATACCTCTAAGGATGTGTGTGCCTTTAAAGGGAAATTATATTTGAAATCTTAGAGCAGTAAGGCACAGAGTGCAATTTTTACCATGTTCCACAAATAGAAATACTGTTGTGGGTAGAGCAGGAAAATGCAGCTTGTTTTACATAATAAGAATTCAGCCACCTTAAATGTTATCGCTCTTTTCACTTCATTGATACAGCATGTCAAGAGCAGAGAATCCTAAGTTTACAGGGTAATACTGCCCTGTGCTTTGGAAATATTTTGAAATGATCTATTAAATTACAGCCTTTGAGAGAAGAGTATGTGCAATGGTTTTGTAGTCAGGTGAGACTCTGGTTACACCTTTCAGCACAGTCTGCAGAAAGTGTAAAAATAACGTTATTGTCCAGAATTTGTTCTTCAGTCACCGTGCTTTATTTGCCGAGTGGCTTTTGTATCTTAAGTGTTAAACTGTTTTGTGGCAGACTGTTAGTACCAGACCAGTTACAGGTCTGGTTTTAATCTCATCTTGTTTTGGGTATAAAAGTCAGTGTGACTTGATATCAGGATGCTTTAAAACTGAGTGACAGCCTTGTTGCTTAACTCTCACCGGTTTTTCTCAAGCCCCATTATCAATACCAGAGTGCATGTTGAGCAGTTGGAGCACTAGGAAGCAGTTTGCATTTCTTTCTGTTAGTGGTGATAGATTTTGCAAGTGATGGTAGATTCAGTAAGTTGGCCAGTTCAGAGCACTATTGAAATTGTGCTGTCTTTTTTACTACTCTGAAATCTACTGCAACCACAGAAGAGCCAGTGCTACCTTTCAGAACACAAACGGCTGCTCCGTTACTGTTCGAGAAGTGTCTCGATAAAAATACCCACTGATGCCAGACACAGTGGTGGTGAGACCCCGTTGTTCTTTTGCACGGAAACGCTGTGTTTAACGGAAGATCATTTTCCATTTTCCCCTTAGCTCAGGGAACTCGGCTATTTTATTTTCCTTTTGCAGAGGATATTGTAAGTAGGCAGAGAGTGACTGTGAGAATTCACTGCTGCTGTTTGTTTTACCTAAAGTGATCTTTATGAAGCAGAACAAACACAGTATTCACTTTCTTAGTTTTTTCAGTGGTTGACCTTCTGTATGCTATAGGAAGCCAATATCCTTGAATTGAGAAAACAATTAAAATTATATACAAGTGAACTTAAATTCAAAGTTGATAATTAACCCATATCTAACACTGAGAGTAGAACAAATATTTTAATTAGCGCAGCTGGTGTCAAATACATGAAAGCGTATTTATACACATTATGTGTATTACAGTTTTCAAAATAAATCATTAGCATCATAGAACTTACATTTTAGGTGTTTGTTAATGTCATTAAAATGTATGGAGTGTAGACATTATTGTTTCTATTTAAAAATAAGGTGATATCTTTAACTGCTCTCTGGCATATAGAGTCACAAAACAGTGCTTTAAATGTTTAAAAAAAAAAAAGGTTAAAAATAAATATAAAAATCAGTGTTGAATGAATGAATGGATGAAAATAAACCAGTCTGGTCAGTTCATAATTTGCCTGTTTGTTAAGTATCTCAGAATTTTCCTCAGCAACTGCAGCATTCATATAGCTAAGAATAGAAGTGCAGTTCCCACATCATTAAACATTGTTAGTTCCCAGGGCTTTTATGCATTCAGACCATCAAATCAATACATAGATAATGTACACTGAAGGGAAACATTCCTTGGATACCTCATGGCTATACTGACTGTCTGGGGGACTCGTACCATGTTTAATTAGTACCATATGCCTTGCAGAAAATTCCATATGCCATTAGTTAAATGAGACAAAAATTAGAGTTGTTGTTAACCAGCAAAGTTTTTATCTCTTTGTGTGTGTAAATGTGCACTGGGTTACTCTTTTCTCATTAATCCACGTTCAAAACATGAAAATTATCTATGGGACAGGGTAAACTGTAACTACTGGGCAGTTTGGTAACTCACATTGGAATCTTCTGAAGTAAGAGACACCAAGTTCCTGTGTGCCATACGTGACAAATCTGTAACTTTACTGCTCTCCCCAGATTTTCACATATTACCCATTTTTTAAAGGGGCAGCGTTAACTCTAATGCTTAAAAATGGGTGTAGGATTATGGAAAACAGGTACTGCGTTCTGATCTTCATGGTCTGCTGCGGTGGAATTATTATCAGCCATAAAAATACTGGCACTTTCTGTTTGTTTTTTTTTTTCCCTCCCTGTGGATTTCACATTGCATTTTTATATATTATTTTAATGAGAAAATTTTCACAAAACCAAAAAATCTGTTAGGAAATTAGACAATGACCATAGCCATATTAGGGGACATAAAGTGATGAGGTACTGATATTTTACTTAACACTGCTGCTGAACAGCTTAACAAATTATGGATTAATGAAAAGAAAAATGAAATAGTTTGCTGTGATGGAAGTCACTGAGGAGCTCAGTGTTTTCCCCATAGGGAGACTGGTTACTATAGGGAGTGATTATAAATGTTCATGTTGACAGAAAAACAAATACATACAATAAAAAGGTGTAGAACTGTGCAATGTAACAGTGGTTAAATGTTTCAATGAAGTCTGTTTCCAGTGATAAATGTCTACTGGTGAGTTTAACTGGGTAACGGCATAGACTTTCTGGGGTTCGTTACATTTAATTAAGAGCAGCATCAAGAGTCAAGAGGCAAATATTTGTCTGGCATTAGGTAACTTGTGGTTGAGTTTTGTAACAACTGTTGATGAGCTTAAAATGCTGTTTCTCAGCAGTTGGAACCTAAATAAACCCAAGATACTATAGCACAACTTTATAACCCTGTACACAGTATATGCAGAAGAGCTAATGAGCACAAAACCAAGACAGGGGTATGGGTCAGACATGGATAAATCTAGTGTCAAAAATCAGATAGAAAGATAGTGTCCGAGAGGTAGGAATGATCATCTAAAGCACTGCAAGACAGGCCAATAATATTTCAGTGAAAAGCATGTTGAGTTATTAATATTATAGCAAAGTATCTAAAGAGTATAATCCTAACTACAGTTACTTCTTTAACACTTTAACACATTCATGTCATTGGGGGGAGGCGTGATAACTGCGATTTACATCTGATGAGGAAAGTAGACGTCTTTTGTGAAGCAGTTCAAACACATCACCAAGTAAAGGCTTCAGTTCCGCAAACGCTTCCGCGTGACACTGTTCACGGGAATACTCATTGCAATAAATGAGGCTACAGCTGTCTGCTGGAAGTGAAGCGGGTGCTTAAGGATGAACTGGATCGCTTTGTTGCGTGCTCTTACTGCATCCCTTTATTCTGTACCATTCCTTCGGTGTACGTGCAGGGCAGCTACGATTATAGCAGAATTTACAAAATTACTTTTCTCCTTATTGGCTAACCCAGACTGCAAAGCACGGCCTTAAGTGCAGCTAACATGGTGGAGACTACATCATATGCAGCATTCCCTCTGAAGACTTCAGGGGTCTTTGGAAGGATGCTTCCCTGTTTTTCTTTCTTCTCTAAACAGAATTGATTTGCTGCTGGTTTGCAGTAGGAGCAAGGCAGCAATGCCCTGTGGATTTGTGGTGGTACTTACTCTTTGCTCACCTGTTTGAACGCTGTCCAGTGTATCCTGTAAGAAAAAAAAAAAAAAAAGGGGTGTTTCTTGCTTACTTCTTACTCCTTTAAATAGACTTAAAGTCAAATTTACAATCTACTAGGTTTTTTTTTTTTTAAAAAAGGAATATTAATATTATAGCAAAACTTTTTAGTTTCTCTCTTTGGTTGATGTTAAATTTATCTTCATTATAAAAAAATCTGTGCAAGGTTTTTTTGTTTGTTTTAGATCAGATTTAAATTCTGCTTCTTTAAATCTGAATTTAAAGAAGTTACAGTCAAGTTACAGTAGTGTTAATGGTTAACCACTGATAATTTGACATGACCTGAGTAAAAAAAAAAAAGACAGTAGGATTTCATGCATGTGATGCTAATAATAATAATAATAAGGTTTACATGTTTAAGAAGTGGATTGTGTGTTTCAGCCATATGATGATAACAGGACTGAATGCTGATCCTTCGGTTCAGTCTGCTGTCCTCAACCCGGGCACCCAAACAGCGTTAGCCAGAGCTCAAAGACTTACGAAACTGGCTTATCACTGTGGATTTTACAGCTGCGTGCATGCAGGTTAGGGGAGAGAGAAGTGACAAGGACAGCACTGGTTTTAGGAATGAATCCCTCCTCATATGCCATACAACTTTGCAATCAGCTAGTGGTACCCTTTGCGTTTCCTTTCACTGTAATTTGGGCTGTGAAAGAGGAATACCGATGCCTGTTGCTTTGTGGAAAACCTTTTTTTTGAGCTCCGTGGATCTGGCTGACTGTACAGCACACTGATATGAGAAGAGTGTTTCTCACTGAAATTAAATCAGATCCTATGAAAAAAATCATATAGTAGAGTCTTTAATTATAATATTATTCTAATTACATAAATCAAGTACTGTTACTGTACATTTGCACACCTTTCATGGAAAGCAAGTACACCGTGATTTTGGTGCTGAAAGATACAGCTCTCCATGTGAATGTCTGGTCTGCAGAACATTTGGAGGGTTTGCAACATGCCTTGGAAGCTTTGGCATGATTTCCACACCTGGGGTTATTTCATGAGTGACGTAATTTGAGCACTGTTAATGTTGATTTGAGTAGTTAAAGTCAGAACTGTATTTGTTTAAAGGAAAAATTATACAGTCCTAGTAGTTATTTGCAGTTTTAAAATCCAAGAATGAATTTAGCTGCTCAGTTTAGGAGGTAAAACTGCATTCAGTCAGAATTCCTTCTTCATTTTCACTTGGAAATTGGACTGCTGGTTTCTTTCGTTGTCTCCAAATAATGGTTCACAGTAAGAATACCATATGCCCAATGTAAACATCTGCCGCTACCAACATGAAGAAAACACACAGATGAACCGAGATCTTTAGGGAAAACCCATGCCTGCATTTGGTGCTGGGGACAAGGCATTCCTTGGTCCCTTAGCCACATAACCCACTGAGGAACCTTGTCTCCATTAACAGACCAGCTGTACTTGTGCTGCAGCCTGGCTTCATTTTAGAGTGGGAAGTTGAAGTGAATGCACAAAGTATCAGTATTAAATTTTCTTGTTGTTTGCAATGGGAAAATGCAGGGATTGTGCCAGAGACAACCAGCCTTCCCAGCTACTGACACTCTTTCTGATTTACTCCCCTAAGCAATGAAGCAGATTCCACAGTTGTAGGGGAAGAGGGGTTCAGTATTGCTTCTCTGCTGTTCTACATAGTCATGCAATATTCATATTTCATTTGGTTCTATATATTTATGATAAAATCCAATGCGTCTCTACCTTTGGCTGCGCCAAGCAGGTCTGAGGCAGGGCCTGTCCACCTGAGCTGTGATGAGAGTAACAATGGAACTTGGTGCAACCACATTTCCAGTCAAGACTTGTTTTCAGGCTGGGATTGGGTGCAACTTGGTAAGGGCAGCCTAGAATGTTTGTTAAATAAGTGATAGATATTCCCCTAGATTTTTCAAATAAGTTTTTTTTTCATGGGGCCAAGGAAGATTTCAGTCTCAAAAGGTTGACTCAGACAATCCAAGTCACAGCTAAAAGTGTAAAGAATAAAAAAGCCCTTTGAAATTAGACAGAAATGGCAAGCAAAAAGATAAAAGGTAAAAATAAACAGGGCGTAGGGAGATGCAAAGCTAATAATGCGAGATAAACAGAAAAAGCTTTCTATGCCTTTTTTCTGCAGCACCCTCACGTTGTACTTGCTGATACAGGGATTTCCCCCTCCCCCTGCCGTTAGCTCAGAACAAATCCTGAAATTAGAGGCAAAGGTTGACTAAATACCTTAAATAATAGGGACAAGACTGAAAGAGAGATATTTTATCTTAAGACAACATCTTTCTCAGCAGCGTTCTCATCCTTCTGGGTATGTTGTTGTACTATCATGCCTTTATTCCCATTTTTTGGCTCTTATTAGCAAAGGAATTATAGAAGGGAGTGCATGTCTCATTGGACACCAGCATCTTGACTGACATTTGACACTTCTTATCTCTGGGGAAGTAAATACCAGCAACAGAATTGTCTCTTTACTTACAGGCAAGCCGCCTTAATTAACCACAGGACATTTTAAAAGTACCCTTAACTTACCGAGAAATTAGAATGTTTCAGAAACCTTGCCTTTGCCACCGACTGTAGGGCCATGGTTTGTCACCACGTGTTGAGTGGAAATGCTACAGTGTCATTCATATTTACTTACTTTTTCCTAAAGTATGAGCAGGAATGAAATTCCAGGTGGATAAACTGTGCAGAGTCCCTTGAAATGAAATAATGTAGTGTACAGCTGGACTGCAAACACCACAATAAACTGCTAAAAACGTATCAGCCAAGTGTTTTGAACCTACCCAAAGCCTTTTCTGGGGTCAGAGACAGAAACTATGAAGGCAGTCCCCAGTATGGTCCTGTTCCTAGATGACAACACCACCCAGGCACAATAGGAACCTTCAAAATTAATGAGTTTTACAAGGGCTTGGTATGAAATCAAGCTGTACTGACAGATGTGTTGAACCTGTTTCTCTTACAGCACTTCAGCATTAAGAAGGCAGTAAGTCTGGCTCAGTCTACTGTAGGTATTATTAGTAATCATTAATAATAATCCTATCTCCTATAGAACAATCCTTCTTAATAGATCCTTGTGCCATACAGAGTGATGTTTGTTCACAAACTGTAATACCAAGTACTATATAATGCAAAGTATCAATCTTTTGATTTTACTGAAGAGGAAATACAGATGTAGGGGATTTAAGACATTTGCTAGAGGGTGCCCAGGAAATTACTGACAGAGGTGAGACATGCACTAGACCAAAGTGCAGTGGTCTTCCACCAGAGTCAACTGCTCTGTTGCTAGAGTGAAGGTCTGTTGCTGTAAAAGGTCTCCAGTTGGGTAGACAGAATAGGCAGATCAGAAAATACCTTTTCAGTTTGCAAACTGAGCACACCTGTGTCAGAAATTAGAGTAGCAATTTTGGAGGGACAGAAGACATCTTTGCCCAGGTCAGCAGACGCTGCCTTTGAATCATGGGTGTCTGTGATGGAGTAGTTGTCAACGAAGGTCTCCCAGCACACAGTGCATGCCATGGCGGACAGGGAGAATAAGAGATTCCCTGTGAAATGCAAGCCTGGAAATGTTTCGTATCAAACAATAAACGATTTACAGGCTCAAAGTTTATATGATGTACAGGTGTTTTGCAGGATCAGAGCTGTGGAGAATACCCCGGACACTGTGACATGTCAGAGATTTTGCTCATGTTAGAGACTTAGTCTGGTGTATGTTGGGAGCGTGAAGTGAGCAATATTTAGGAACGTGTTTTTTAGATCAGCATTATGGATTGCAATTCAGGTTGCTCAGCGGTCGGCAGAAAGAGTAGTAAGTTATGTGAGAGACATCTGAAGAAGTAGAATTGATGTGCAGCCTGTAGAGTTAGGTGCAGCAGACTTTTCGAGTTGAAACAAGATTGAGACTACTTAAAATACTGTTATTTATGTACTGTTGACTACTCCTGGATTTGAGACTGTTCTGTGACCATCCATTTGTTACAGCTATAGTTACATTGAATAAATAGCATACACATGAGGTAGCCCCACTCTGGAAGGCAAAATTTAAAATATTGATTGTTGAAGATGTACCTTTCTGTCATTTTGAACCTTTTGTAAATGAATTTTATGGTCATAAAATAAGCAGAGAGGACCAAGTAAATAGAAACATTGTACGAACCCTCTCTTGCTGTATTTCTGCCACGGAGCTGGAAGAGCCGGGCTGGTTGGTGTGGAGGGGCACAATCGGGGAGTTGCAGCTGCCCATCCTGAGCTGACACTGCCCTTGGGGCTTTTGGTCAGGGGTCCCAAGCGAGGCTGGTCAGGGCCATTAGGGCCTGAGGGTGGCCCTGGCCCACAGAGCTGCTCTGCTGGGATTCTTCATGGTCTTTATGCTGCAAGAAGACCTTTCAGAGATTGTTTTTCGTGCTGCAAGTCCAACCTGGCACATCTCTTGCCTTATTCCTCTGTTCTGCACATTGGAGGTCGTCTTTTAGGCACTCTTACTGGTAACACAAGTAACTATAGCTTAAGCATAAGAAAGTTGAAGATTCTTAGAGATTCAGGAAAAAGATGTGTTTTAATTGCTGGACTCTCGTCTTGAAGACCAGAAGTATATGCCACATTGACATAAAAAGAACTCCCTCTGTGTGTTTTGGATTTTCAGTTTTAACAGTGACAGGTCCTTCCTAAATCACAGCTCCGAATGTACAGTTTCGAAAGCATAGCCGTATAGCATTTCAGATACTTAGAACAGGTTTAAATTTGGCACGGCGGAATAGCACCTGTTAGACCTTCCATCTTCTGGATCTGTGTTTTAATAATGCTCCTCATGAAGCAGTTCTACGTAGTGACTGAGGTAGCATAAATTCATTAATCTAAATATATTTACAGTGTCCGTATTTACAGTATAAAATGTCTAATTTTAATTTCCAACTATTGAAGCAAAATGTTTTGGCTGCAGAAGCTTTTGCACGTTTGTGTAAAAGGAATTCTGATGCAGAACATAAGCTGCTAGAACTAGTCTGCATGATACTCTAAAGGGAAATATATCTTTGTGGATATTCAAGGTAACAAGCAAAACAGTCTGGAAAGTGTTCGCTGAATCAAAGTTTGTGACTGTGAAAATGAAACAGCTCATCTGTGATACTGCAGTGCATACTCTTAAGTGGTTCACACAGATTAATATCATACTGCAGTAATTGCTTTCACCCTGCATTATGTATTTTTAAAATTAAACCTGAAAAGTATAGAACTAAATTGTTTTTCCAAATGTAGCCTTTCTTAAAGAAAACTTTTGGCACATACAGAAAATTGAGACATAATGCAGAATATGTTTAAATTTAATATAATTGAATAAATCGTTGTCCAATGTATGCGCTTCTGGTTCCCGAATTTATGAGGTTTTGCATGCAAAAATGTACATCTGTAAAATAAGAACGCAAGAAATATTATACATGCAACACTACCAATGTGGGATTTTTGTGGAATCTTGTGAGAGCCCAGTACCCTTAGCATCTGTACTGTGTGAATATTTTTGAGTGTGATTTTGGCCATCTTATTTCATCTACATGTGAGAAAGAAATAAGAAAAAGGTATTTTCTTTGAAGATGTGTTGTTTTCAACCCCATTTGAGATGGAAATTAGAAAATTGTCAGAAGCAAAATTTTCTTCGCAGTGGTATCTTCTCCCTTACTAGCAAGAAATGAGACCTTAGAGTTGACTTAAGAAATTGCTTTTCAAGATAAGACAAAATATATTATTCTTCCCCTACCTGAATCCTTGGCCTTTTTTTTTTAAGGGGTTCTGAATCATTACGGTATGATTTGATTGTGAGATGCTGCCAGAATGCTTTCACAGAGGACAAATGTAGAACCTCTATTAATATCTAGTAAAAACTGTAGACGTATCCCATCTAGAATGGATTATTCTTTTCTTACAGAGGTTTATGGAATAGACTTCTATATTGTTTTCGTTCTGATATGATACTCCTTATTGTCACGTTTGGTGGAGATTTCTAGAGCTACTCCTCTCTGCAACTCTGATACCGGAAAAGTAGAAAAAATCTAGTTTATTCAACTGGAATCAAGTGAAAATACATACTATCAGCAGAGGGAAACGATACTATGAAGTATAGTGAAAGTATTGCACATTGTTGCACAGCTTTTCTTCAGATACCTCCTTTCCCCTGCAATGGATCACAGTCACGTAAAATCTTCATCCTACTTCAGAGATGTGTTAACAGACATGGGAAGTATTGCTTAGCCTTATTTTACTTTCTGTCCTTCTGTCCTGGTACCGGAGGCCCATATTTTCTTTTGCAAATGCTGTGCCTCATGGTCAGCAAGATTTGGAGGCATTCAACAGGTGTTCGTATCTTTTCCAAGGCCTCTTTGTTTATGTGAATGCCTAGCTACTGAAGGACTTCATAGGATTTCTGATCTCTGTGGGAGAAAAAGGCATAAACTATTTCCAGCTTTTTCAGTGTGTTGGCAGATCTGAGTATCTTTTTATATACAATCACATTTTTCAGTTTATTAATAGATATATAGAGCTGTCCATTGACAGTTGAAAATAGTTACAAATATTTATATACCACATTTCAGAAATACTAAAAAATTAGTGGGTTTTAGACTTCAGGATTCTTGATAAGTATTCTTAATAACAGTGGTACTGTGCATAACTGAAGTTGATATATAGGATTTCAAGGTCTGTGTATATATAAAATGTGCATACATACACATATATAACATGAATGAAAGTAGGTATATATAAATATGAACTATTTTTTGTCATGTTAAGGTGGATTGATTCTGTTATCATTTAAACAGCTTAGTGCAAGAAAGATGTATGAAATAATAGAACAACACAGTTGCCTTTGTTTAGAAGCTGATTTTTCTACTGACAGAGGGTTAGACTTAGTATGAATTTATTTAAATAAAATAGTTTCACAGCCTTTCCATATTAATTAGTCAATGTTAGGCACTTTGTTTCACAGTTGATCCCAGAATCCCTCTGTAGGTCAGTCTCGCTTTTCCTACGACTGAAATCCTTTATGAAAACCTTCAGGAAATTCACTGTGTAAGGGTTTACATGATTAAAGCTAGACATCTAACAAATATGCAGTGACTCACGGTCAAGCAGTGAAAATTTTAAAACATGACCTTTCTTTTTATTATTTTGTACTCTGGATGCTAAACAAACGCTGTTTCTGTTTGGTGCAGTGAATCAAAATCTATCAAGGCACAGATATACAGAGAAAGTCTTATTTCCCTGCACTCTCTTATGAAAATGTTTTATAACTCTACTATGATAATTAAATCAAGAGCTTATGAAGGTTACCTTTTTACCAAAATATTTTAATAGCGTAATTTTAGCAATTTAGTTCCTGTTACTGAAAATTCAAGCACTCAGTTCAAAGAACAAAACAGAGAAACACTACATAGTAAACATCATGACTTGCCAAAACAGCACGGAATTTGGTGTTGGCCAAAACTGGAGGTGTACTTGGGAGAACTGTGTTCTCACTCATTACCAAATAAGTGCACCACCTATTTCCAAGAGAAAGGCAAAACCTATTGACAGTCATACCCATCATTATTTATACTAATTCAGAAGCTCTGTTGGTTCACTTGGCTCATGGAATAATTTGTGCTGATAAAATTTACAGCCGAAGGGTCAAGGCTTATTTGTAGTTGAACCCCAAAGAAGATGACTTGTTTTTAGATTTTCCATTCCATTTCCATTCAATCAATCCTTACTTAGATTTTTTGTCTGGATTAGAACATGCATTCTTTAATGAGAAAAAACCCTTTGGGGGAACATTGATTCACTGTAAAGCTCTATACATGATTACTTACTGGTATAAAAATTACCAACTGCAGAAGTATGAAAGCACAGAAGAGCGCCTTTCTGTTTTTCACAGCAGCATATGTTTGTGACACATTTTTGGTGTTGAATTCTGACAGTGTCTAAATATAGGGCCCTTTCCTCATTCAGAACAAAGCTGACAATGTTTGTTTCATGCAGGATTGCTGCTCCCCCGAGCAGGTGTGCCATTGTGCAGATACCAGGAAGCACGGGGCAGAGACACCTCAGCATACATGGGTGGAGCTCAGTTGTCAGGTACCTTTGGAGATCTTCAGGTACCCCCGAAGATACATCTTTCCCCAGGGAGAGAGAAGGGCAGGAGACTAGGGCATGGCTGGGAGAGTAACCCTCATGTTACTAAGACCTCAGTATTGTGTTACTTGATAGCTAAGCAGAGCGTTTAAAGGCAAATACTGATATCCCAAACGACCAGAGAAACTGAAATCTTTGCCAGCTGATTTAAAGCACTGTGACTACTGCTCATGTAAACTTATTTCTCCCCAAATATCCAGCCTTGCTTCTGCCCACAGGTTTTTCTAATGTTGTAACTCACCCTACATTAGAAATGTCACAGAACTAAACCTCCTATCCTTCTGCTTAAAATGCTGTGGCATAAATATGAATGGTTGTGTGCACGCGAGACCTTCTTCCCACCATGCTGCTATCTGGTCAGTCGATGGTAGCCAGTATTTGCCAAAGGCTTCCTCTTCTGCTGGATGACTGCTTTGTGTTGACAGCAGCACTTGGAGTAAAAGGGTGTCCCAGTGACTTCAGTGGTGCCAGCGTCTGGGTGAGATGGTTGCCACGGCCATCGCAGGACAACGTACGGTGGTCGTCCACCTACCTGTTTGCCTGAGATTTGGCAAACACCCGCTTAACACCGGGCAGCTGTTAAGGTTAAAAAACCAAAAAACCCAACAGAAAAAAGTTTACTGCACATTAGGGTGCAGGTCTGCAGAAAATACTGACCCTTTGGGATACAGAGAAGTACCTCCCTAAACTGCTACCTTTTGTTCCATGGCAGCTTCAAAAGTAGCTCCTGTGGTCCGGTGGGCTAGCTGACCATTGAGGCCAGAAAGATTTATAGAGATTCCACCAAGATCTGTGTCCCAATGCGGTAGCTGGGCCACATCCTTTGGTCAGTGACTAGCATCATATGCATAAAGTCCCTTTATATATACTCTTTTTCAGTATGAATGCTGAAAGTAATGAGAGAAGTATCAGAAAGAATGCTGATAGTAACTCTATATTTAAAAGGTTTCAAGTGTTAACTCAGCCTTAGGAGCTTCCCACAGTTTTCAGTCCTCATAACTGCTCATGACATCAGCTCGTATCTTACATCTTGACTGCTGCACTGGTGAAATATGCACGGCAGCTTCAGTCTTTGCTATGCAGACATGTCTTCGGAGTACCCTTCCTTGGAAAGCTATCTGCTAGTTCAGTGTGAATTCAAAACATAGGCAGCCTCCATGTTTAGACTGACCAAATGAACCGTGTACCTGTTTTGGAAAGATTTGAAAGTCTTCCTGGTAACTGGTGAGAAGATTTATGTTTTTCAAGCAGCTGTATAAGCATATCCTGGTTTTTATTACTATTGGAAACAAAATTTTATGCACACTTACGTGAGTGCTGTAAGTACTGGTCAGTAGCAGCTGTTGTTAAAGACTATCAGCCAACAGTTGCAGTTGAAGAAGGGGTGCTTAGGAGGATAGCCCCTGAAGAAGCTTGCTGATTTTGTGGGTAACGTGCAATTTATTTAGCGCACCCTCCTTCTTTCCTTTCCTTCTTTCCATTTCATTTTACTTTGCTAACGGGAAAGTCTAGGTGAAGAAGAACTCGGGAAGGTCAGTTTTCTACGCCTGGGCCATTTGTAGGGATCAGGATGAGGAGTCACTGTTTCATATTAAAAAGAGGATTCCCACATGTACCTGGATGCAGAGCCATGCCTCTGGACTTTGCCTCCCACACAAATCAGATGAGTTAGTGTGGTACAGGGCTGTGCACACTATGTCAGATTCAAGGGGTGCAAAATTATTGGTGGGAGGGTTTATGCTCTTCTTGCATAGGCTGCACGAGTAAGGGTAGAAGATTTATCTGCAGAAATGCCAAGCAGCAGCCTTTCCTCCTGAAGATGTGGAAGGAAAGTCTTCCTGCCAGGTGCCAGTATCTTCACAGCCTCCTGTGGAAGTGCTGTACCATAGGGTAAGGCATTTTGCTACGGATAACTGAAAGGATGATTACGTATTTCAAATCCGAGGTAGAACACTGTACCCAGTGTTAAAAATAGCAGTGACTGTATTGTTATTGTATTTCCTCAGACAGATTTTTGTCAATGACTTCTAACTGCCTCTGTTAGTAGATGGATACTGGGAAGTACCTGGCAGAATGGCAGCTGTCAATCAGAGGATTATTTTATGGATTCACAAGGGTTTTAGATTGCCAGATGCGCCTGGGCTATTTCAGAAAAATATATCTTTTCTCACTTTTTCTCTCAACATAAAAGTTCAGTGTTTTCATGAATTTGTAGTACTTTTAAGATTCCCCTGTCTTCACAAAATTAATAAATCTACTGCTACAAGATACTGTGTAGTTTAATCAAATACATATAGCTACACTATGATCTCCTTATGAAGTAAAGAAGCAAATGTATGTTGTGATAAGCGATCTTCTCTTTTTGTGATCTTTTCCTGCTGATTAGCTGAGTTAAGTAGTTTGTGGTGCATGTCTCAGTCAAATTAGTAAGGTATTCAAGGTAATAAATGTTCAGTTAAAGCACAATTTAAAATATTAGGAAGTATTGTGTCACTTATTATTATTTTTCTTTTACTTAGTTTATTTTATTAAAGGGAACACCTTCTGATTACAGTTCCTGGTTGTTTTTTTATCTTTTTTCACTTCAGTGGTTTAGAGAGTGGATATTGTAAATTCATTTAAGTTGGGAAATTCATCTGATACCAAAAGGATTCAGGTTTACCATTTCATATTGATATGCTAAACAGAAAAACTCATTTTGTAAGGTACTTGTATTTATCAATCCCGCAGTCTCTGGTTTTGACTTTGGATTACTTTTGTGATGGTTTTGTGGTGGGTTTTTTTTTGTTTTGTTTTGTTTTTAATTCTCCTTTTCATGCATCGATATAGATATTACAAATCCTGACTGACTCTCCAGTTACATGCGGACAAACTTCGTATCTTGAAATCAAGTCCTGAGCTGTTACTGTTTTGGTGTTATGTCCTGCTTGTTTAGGGTGTATCTAGGCTTGAATCTGCATATGATTTAGGATAGATAGCAAGCTTGAAAGTAAGTTGTAAGTATTGTGGAATGCTGTGGAACGCAGTGCTCATTTCAGAAGTCCCTTTGGCTGTTAATGGTGATATCTGAAATTAGAAAGAACTGTCATTTTGATGCATAAATAAATGCATGTTGTAATAGAAGCAACATAATCTGAATTTGAAATAAAAACTCTTATTTTTAAATAAGGGAGTCCTCAACTGGAGTTAACTAGCACTGGTGAATTCATGCTAACTACACATTTACTTTCATGGCATGCTTTAATTCCCTATCAGCTCTTTGGCTAGCAAGAATAAAACGCAAAACATAAAGGCCCAAAAAACCAAAGAAACAAACACCTCCCTGGCCCGCTCTGTCTCCCCCTAAAAAAGGAATCATGAAAATTTAGGCATATGACTTGAGGTACGCATGAGGAACAGATGTGGCAAGTAAAACGATGCTTGCATTCGCCTACTTGCCAAGTAGAAGCACAGCCTAAGCCCGTGGGCAAAAAACCTGCAGTGAACTGGCCGGCTGATTACAGGGTATCTTACAATATGTTACAGAGCTTTCTGTTTTCAAAAATTAGATCTGCATACACCACCCAGAACCTCAGGAATCTGGATCTGTGTTTTGAGCCCCCAGGCTGTTATCAGCAGCTATGCACAGTCAGTGCAGATTCCAGACACGTCGGTATTTGAAGGCACTGGCTGGTTTGTGGCTAGCAGTGCTAGTGCATGTCTGTTTGCTGATGTAACCGCGTTCCCTCTTACATAACTTGCACAGGGCTCTGCGTGTCGCAGGCACGATCTGCAGTCTTCTGAAACACTCAGATCTGATGGCTGTCAGCTGGTTATACACGTTGAAACCAGTCTCTCTTAATGTACTAAGAATACCCTTGCAGATTTGGTGAGCTAATGATTCTGCAGTAGTTCAGGCTCAGAAATTAGGAGTCCTTGTTTTGCTGGAGAGCAGGTGATGGGCAGATCTCCACGCTACCCATGTTGTGGGCACTCGTTTGCTCTCTGATGTGCATATGCCATTCAGGCGTTATTCAAGCATTTGTCACTCCTAGGCTGGACTACTGCAGGGCTGTGTGGGGCTACATCTTGCTACCTTTTTATAAAAACGGTTGTTGCTGTTGTTACTACTACCTCCTGAGTCAAACAATGGAAGATTTCTTCCAGTAATTCGGTGTTTGGAGCAAGCGTGTTAGGAAACACTGAGCAAGGTTGCTGATGTTCGTGGGGCAAAAAGCATCTCTGACGGCGACTACCCTCATTTGCCTTTTCACTCCAAGCACGTGAATGCACTCAGCGCTCCTGTGTTAACTGACTGTTTCAGACAAACGTTGGGAGAACTCGGCACGCTTTCTTACACGGGGTACAGTAACCAATTGGAGTTGTTAAACAAGAGTTTTCTGACTGCATCATAGAGAAGGCAGAGGGACTTTAGGGAATATAGGAAAAATCTTCACCTATGGGACAAACCGGAAACCTGGGATATATGGTTTTCTTACATTTACTGTGAAAACTGTAACTAGTAAGGATGTTGGAACCTCATGCAACAAGAGAGGCATGATCCCTGGAGCATATGCTACTCTGCTGTTAGATTTACATCAGCTTCTGCAAGGTACTGTTTAGCATGCAAAGTACTAGTTATGAATCTCAAACTCTGAATGGGAAAGTGTTCATTCATATGAAAGATTTTTTCCTCAAGGCATAGTACCATTCAATGAAGGTATACAAGCTGGAAACTCATTCACATGTCGGAAAGTAAACAGAAGGCAGACTGTTATCTGAGAGGACTTGGAACTGGTAGTCCCAAGTCTTCCTACTCCAAGGTGGGCTGCATCTCAGTATATTTGTTTCCTGAGCAATGAGAGGGAGGATGCTAGTGGGAGCTCATAAATATCACAGTGCACAGTAGCTAATTGGTTAGAATGTACATTAAGTGCTGGGTGAACAGGAGCTTTTTCAGAAGTAGACTGTTTTGTAACTATATTTTAAATGTTTCATGGAATGCCTAAAGCAAAAGATAGCATTTCTTTTTAATCAGGATATTTATTTGTTGAAATAAATGAATAATTTATTTACTTGCTATCTTGGTTGTATGTCTCCTTTCTGTGGATCCTTGTCAGGATGTACTTCAAATGGATATTTTTAGAGAGCAATGTTGGTCTTGGGGAATAATTGAAGCATAGCAGTAGGTGAGTTATATGTCCCTGTAGTTGGCCTTTGGACCTTTTGAATGTCAGTTTTTATAGTAGTTTCGTTACTTGAAAACATGCCGTGGTGATTAAGTGTTCACATCTTTTATCCCAGAAAATCAGTCGCCATCTTTGCCTTGATCAGTCAGGAATACCGCAAGCCTTACTATGTTGTGTTCAGCTGTCTCTGTGCTATACATAAAACAAGTATGGGGTAATTTTTCCATCTGGCCTTCCTTCAGTCTGGTTTTGTCTCTACTTTTGTTAATGCGGATCAGGTAGTATGACTCAAAGGAGTCTAAATGCACGCCTTCTAAGTATGTTTATGGGTATTTGTCCAATTATTTGTATGTTTATTTTGACAGTGACTTGTGTGCACATGTGTCTGTGTATTTATTTGCACGCCTGCATGTACTTGTCAAATGCCTTCTAGAGTTTGCTTCTAAAATGTTGGACCTGTTTCTCAAAACTGTACAATTGCTTCACTTTAAAAGACTTGGGGCAAATATAGATAAGTGAAGGAATGAGTAAAATCCAAGAGTGTTTTAGTACCAAGCAGTCTAAATGAACAGGTTGATGAAATAATGAAAACCAAGTATTTCAGTAACAGAAAAATCACCAGTGTACCTTTGAATAGTTATACCATTTACAGCATATTTAACTGTAAAAGTACCTCATATGAAATAAATATTTGGGAAAATTTATGTATGAAAGCATCCCAGAACTAGAGCAAAATGACACAAGAAGAACACAGGAAACGGTCTTTCATTGCTGTATATTGGCATAAGTTAACTGACTTCAGCTGATTATCTCAATTGATGTTTAATGAACTTCATCTCCAAGCAAATCAAATCACCCTCTGAGGTACTTAAAAATAGAGTTAATGGCTTAACTTCCTGCATCAGAGCATGAAAATGTTGTTCTGGATGCTTTAAGTACTCGGGCAGAAGCATATGTAAAAAAGGAATCTATTTGTAACAATATACGAGGGTTACCTAATTTCGCTCTGTCAGAGGAGTGATGATAATCTAGACAGCTTCCAAGTATGAACCTTGGCTTGAAAGATCCCTGTGCCAGGGTCAACACCGACATTGTCTGTGAGGATTTTACAAGCTTTTAAAAAAAAAAAAAAGTAAGATTGCAGGAGATTTTTAGAAAATTTTAGAAAATGGATTTTGAAAAAAAAAAAAAACCAAACAAAAAAACCCTTCCCAGAAACTGTGGGCTATTATAATCCAAGTTTGAGCAATTTCATGAATAGCAGTCACTTGGTATTCTAGTTTATTTTATTCAGTGTTTCAATGACTACATAACATTTGATAGCAATAAATTAAATAATAATAGACATGTGAAAACAAGCTAGGTACTCCCTTAAGGGTTTTTTTGCACTGCTTGCATACCCAAATAGCTTGCATTGAGCTGCAAACAGATACAAAAACTGATATAAAACTGATACACAATACTAGAATAGCGTTATCAGGCTCATTATGTAAAGACTCATCCCTGTTTTACCCCGACTTGCAGAAATCAGGTGTGTGGATGAGTCCTGAACCTAGATGCAAAGATACTGCCACGGGATGTGCCTGTGCCAGTCATGAGCTGGTTTGTACAAAGCCACTATCGAAATATCTGACCTGAGCTGTAGCTCCATCTAGACTTTAGCACATGCAAATGGTGCCCACTTTTGGAAGCAAATCTAGAAAATTCACCTGAGTTTTTCTCACTCCTGTTGTAGATACTGTTACGTCTTAACATATTTTCTAACGGTACTCCCTCTTTTTCATAGAGGTGCAGGGCAACCATCTGGGTCAATAAGTCTGGTCTTTTCCTAATATTAGCTAATGTCATTCCTCTCTTGAATGACCCTGTTGAAGCCATCTGCCAGCATGGGTTTATTAGTATATTTTGTTAGCATTTTCACCTATCTTTATACTAGTGTCACTAATGGAAATACTAAATCCCATCTACCCTTGAGCTGGTTATTAAGGAATCCTCTTTGGATTGCTAGTGCTCTTTTCAGCTTTCCCTGCTGTATTTTTACCATTTTTGTATTAATGAGGCTTAGTTGTCTCCCACTTAACTAAGATTTTCCTACTAAGCAGTGCTAGATGAATTTCCTTTACCACTCTTCCTTTTTCATTAATATTTTTTTTTACATTAATTATACTTAAAATTGAACAAGCAAGATGATAGAAGAAAATTAAAAAGCACATCAACACATTATGAACTAGGTGTATCACAGTGATTAGATTAAACATAAAAACATACGTTGAACCAAACTTGAGGCTTAAATGAAATAAAATGTTTATGGAACATATCTGTGACATACAAGAACAGAATCATTAAAAACTACCTGACAAATAGGATAAATCAAATGTAAAAATAAGAATCATACAATGCCTTTTAATGATTAGCTGCATTTTCTCCCAAAACTCAAGAAAAATTATAATATATTTTCCAACTGTTTTTTTTTTTTCCCTACAGTATTTGGGGTGTATAGAAGTCTTACGCTCAATGAGATCTCTTGACTTCAGTACTAGGACACAGATTGCAAGGTAAGACCTTGTAAAAATATGATTTTTAAAGTACATTCTGACTTGTGTCCCCAAAGTGGAATGGCCAGGAAGGTGGTGAAACAGACAGTAAATAATTTTGTGATACTGTAAGTCCAGTCTTCAATTTTGCTTTTACAGGCAAATCTCTTACCTGATCTTAATCTCTCTCCTATCAGACTTAAAGGATATTTTCTTTGTGCTCTTTTGATGTGCCAGGAATTGCTTGAAATTTTTTTTTCCTGTTTGTTATGCCAAATAAGGCACTTATGTGGGTACCAATTTCGTGACAATAAGTGAGAATTAAAATATGCTTAAAGTCTACAATGCATTTGTCAACATTAGTCTGGAGAGCTGGACCCACATGTTTATAGGTTTTTATAGTAATTTCTTACAAAAAGATGTAAGATCACAACCTGGATGTACAAAGGGTATAAATGATATCACCACAACAATACACCTGAAAAATGAAAAAAAGTTGTCTTTTCCAGGCTGTAAGAAAGAATCAGCTTGTATTAGGTTTTTACTACAATTCTTTTAAGCCTGTCATTGTGTTTTTGTAAGAGCGGAACCTAAGTACAACACTGACTTATAAAATGTCCATGAATCTTTTTTTTTTTTTTCTAGGAGGCTGTGTTTTGAGAGCTGTAGTAAATAGTGTTTTGCAGGCATTTTCACTTGAAAGGCTGAGCTCATTGAGAAGGACTGTAGCACTGACATCTTCTAGCAAATAGAGACCACATTTCAAATTCTGGCATTGAAATAATGAAGTAATCCTTTCCAAAGGAACACATATAAAGGGATATGACTGGGTACAGTGCTTGAACTTCACCTCTTTTAGGTGTCTTGCGGTTGCCAATAGACTGTCATAAACCGTTTGTCATATCGTAGACAGCCAAGTATTTCTTTTATTGATGAGGTGTGTAAAAGCACAAGGACAGGTAAGTGGCAGAATTCTGGTTTTCAGGCAATGTATACGATGGAGGCATTTGGAAGTTTTACTACTGAATTTTCTTAAACTGGTGGTGTACATTTCTGCGGTACTTGCAGCAGTGACCTTTTAAAATGGTTTCATGCCTAAGCAGACTTGTAGTTCCAATGCAGGTGGCACATTCGTGTTTACCACTTGGAAGTCAAATGATACTGGCTTATGAAACAGTTGTGATATAGTTACTGGTTTGGTATGCTGTAACTGTAGGTGAACCAATTTCTGCTTTATTTTTCTGCACAGACTCTTTCACTACATGTCTTCATCGGAATAGTGTTGCACTTTTCATATTACCTAGCTTAAAGGCACAACTCTGCCATTAAGACTTAAGCATATTGCTAATCTAAGGCAATATGGTCTGCACAAATAAAGTATCTTTGTCTTACAGTTCTTTCAATACAAAATTGATTCTTGGCTTTTAGTGTGAAACAGACTTGGAATTATATTTTTTTCTGTTGAAGTTATAGCATATTTGACTACATGGTGGGTGTTTTCTTGGCTCATCTGCCTCTGACCACACCAACAGTTGGACTTGATGATTTTAAAGTTCTTTTCCAACCTAAAAGCACAGAACATTTTTTCAAGTGGGAAGCCATATCTTCCTGTTTTACGTGGACCAGTCTGACAAATGAAGAACTGTGACTTCAATTCCAGGAGGTGGATTGAAGCTGCAGTGTAAACAGGTTGGTCAGTGATTTTCCCTTCCTTGTCATAGTCAGGTGAAAAATCCACCTGTGCCTTCTAATGCTGTTGCACCTGACCTGTGACTTGTTTTTATTTTGCTTTTTCACTTTTTTGTAAATGAAAATGTTAAAACTTGCAGCAACACGTTTATCTTTGTGTAGAACTGAGCAAGCACTTCCGCTTGTTAGACTCTTCATCGGATCTTTACAACCTGGGTGGTGCCTGACAAAAGGTATTATTATCCTACTTATCCTAATTCTGTATCTGATTTGAGGAAAAATGAACAGCAAAGAACAAATACACAATTGAAGTCTCAAGGTCCTTTCACTATAGGAGAACCAGAGTCGGTTTTATCAGTTGTATTGTATTTTTTCTTTCGTGTAACAAGTGTAACGTCACGTGAATTCTTGAGCAAATAAATGGATGTGCAAGCCAAGGGTCAGCAGTTATGCATAACAATAAATAAAAGCCAGCTGAAGCCACAAGTTACATCATTAATTATCCAGTGATCAATCTTGTAACGCATGTGGAGTCAAGATGACTTTCTTGGGCACCAAGATGGACAGAAGCATTTCATTATCAACATAGTGGAGGAGCAGGAGGACTAGCGGGCCAGACTACTGAGTTAATCACAGGTGGCAAGCGGTCCTGAGTTCATCTGACACCTACCATCATCGTCACAGGAAGGGGTCACTCTTAGGCTTGTCCTAAGTGGCCAGGTCCTTTGTGCCCTCAGGCTGTTTATTTAAAATACCCAACCCCAAAAAACAACCAGGTAAAAATCTTTTGCCATATGCACGGTGTTTGCAGCTTATGTAATATGTCAGTATGCTCATTGTTAAATCTGTTAGTGTGTCATGGAGTCTTCATCACCGCGTTGTGTGCGCACGAGTGTAGTTACGCGCTGGGTTGAATCAGAATAATGCCGCATGCACTGTTTGTCATACAGCGGGGTCTGGGCTACAAGGCTGCATGTTCGTTGGTAACTAACTGAATACAATTAGTTTGCTGCATGCAGCTTCAGAAAGTCACACTTCCCCATGCTGAGTAAAACATTATATTGCATGCTGTGTTAATAGAAAGTAGATCAGAGGACTGAAATACTTCATATCATATTGGGACCTGAATCCAAACTCTGATCCCAATCCTCTCCCTGAACTCTGTTGGGCTGAAGAATTTAAAAGAGATTCCTCTCCAGAACTGGGGCCTGAACTTTATTAATCATGAAACCCAAACCCATTTATGCCAATATCCCAAGTTTCTGGAGGGGAAATGATGGAAATCCAGATTTTAGAGCTGGGTTTGAGTCCAGTGCTAAACAATATGAATGAAGTTCAGTTGCTGTAGTGTTTCTTTCAACCCTACCTGTATTCTTTGCAGGAATTCACTGTCAGCAAGCATCACCGAGGAAAGGATGGAAGACATTCCAAAGGATGAACTTTTCCATGTGGTTTTTGAAGGTGGATAGGTAACGTGATCTGCAGTGAATTCTGCCATCAGTCTCCTCCTTAACACGCTCTCCTGCTTGGTAGGTGAGTGTGGTTCACCCCTGTTTCCTGCTGCGTGGACTCTGGATGTGGGGTAGCGCTCAGAGAATGGTGCTTATGGGACGGCAGAACACGCACACCCGCACTGCAGTCTGGATACACAGCTGTGTGCAGGGAGGAGTGGGAAAGCGAATCCTCATCCCTTGTGCACAGTTACTTCAGCGCCAAAGCTCTGGGAAGCACGGGATGCTGACTACTGCTCTGTTCGCCGGCAAGCAGGGTTCCCAAAAATGGATGTAGACATCCTTATAAATTATACAGCACACCTCTATGTGGGGCAATGACGACTATGGCGCCCGATACTGTCAGAGAATAATTTGCATTTGCTGGTTTAGCTGTCATTAGCAAGAAATGGGTTAGAATAAATAGGGTTTTGAATGCTTAACATAGAAATCTCTAATTTTCAGTGTAGTATTAGTAGGGAAAATGTTAGCTAGTATTTGGATTAATTCAATTAATATATGGTAATGCAAAGTCTAAGTAAGAGTCATTAATTGAGGTCCCCCATTCCACTTGCCTTTGTAAGAAAGCAAAGAGCCACTCGTGGGATGGGGAAGGTGGAGAGTTGAAAGCCAAATAGTCAGGGAAGGTTATGGGTGTTGCTGTACTCTGGGTTTTCAGGAAGCTGGTGACTCCACATGGTTCTGCAAAAGCAGGAGGACTGAGGCAAAGTGGTCTTAACATGTTTTAAATGCAAATCACAATGCAAATTTAACAACTGCCTAACACCTTGGAAAGAGACACACTCTCAAGTTCTGCTAATAGCACCTAGAATCTTGATTACACAGAAAAACGAAGGCATAAGGACTTGGAGTGTCTTTCACAGGACGTGTCCAGTCACACCAGACAGTTCATCATCACTGGAAGGTCCTTTTTGGCAAATGAAGCTTGTATATTTATAAAATGTCCTACATCTTATGGGGCTATTCAGAAGGGCAGTGTTAGAACTCTAATCCTTTAATAAAGAGATTTTGGGGGACACATCTCCAAAGTCCAGCTTTGGACATGAAGCCAATTAGGGGATAGACTAAATTGTTTGATTTTACTTTTGTAAGGTTTCCTATGCCTTCCTTTGAAATATCTGCTATGGGCTCCTTTTTGAGAGACTTGATACTGTAGTAAATGACCTGAAGCTGGGCCCAGTTCGGAGGTTACTATGATCCTGATTTAGCAACAGAAGACAGTTTTAAGTTTTCTCTCTCCACCTCTATGACCACTACTAGAATAAACAGCTAGAGACCAGGCTGAGCAGAAAAAAACCTGAATGCCACAAGGGAAGTTAATGTATTGGAGCTATCTAACAGATCTAAACCTCCTCCAAGTACATTTTTCTTAATTTTTTGTTGTATCATTGATCTTGACAGATGGAGGGTTGTGCAGAAAGAATGCTCTTGGTGTGTGTTCAACGTCAAGGTTTTGTATGCCCCCTTTATGTTCATAAAAGCTACAACTGAACAACTAAAAATTTTGGACCAAGATTGTCAGAGTCTGAATAATGGTTAATTGCAGGCATATAAGACTATGTTCTCAGCAGTGGAGGAGCAGCTGTTGATGCTCTTTGACATCAACTCTTGGTGGTATACATTTACCATACCTATAAGGAAAAAGAAGGGAAACGTTTGCTCCAGTTTTACTCACTGTGTGTGAATGGAGAGTGAAGAGATATATCTAAATAAGGTGTGCCACTGAATAAACAGTTTCAATCTACATTTCTAAAAATAAGACCATTGTTCAGAGCTACTATATTAGAAGACGTCATCAAGATCAAGTAGATTTCTCTGTTACTGATGCATAAAGCAGAGTTCGTGAAATTTACTTGCATGTTATAAAAGAAGGTACAGATTGTACTGAAGCTGACTCAAATATTCCTTGAAGTTAGATCGTGTACAGATACTGAGAACAGAGCTGTCACTGAGCATGCCACTGGATAAAAAAGCTTCTTCCGCTCTGCCTGCTCTGGCAGAGGGGTTGGACTAGATGATCTCTAGAGGTCCCTTCCGACCGCTATCACTCTGTGAATCTGTGTAAAACTGAGAATCCTCTCAAGTGCATGGGCTTCAGAGAGCAGATTGATGTCTCAAACTGAAGATGCAGGAGTGTAAGAATAACAACCATTGGATAGATTGCATACTACATACCTAATAGCATGTGGTACTTTATGTCTAACAGTTGCCAAAGCCAACCCTTTTACTGTGTAAAGATTATTCAATAAACCAAAAATGAAGTTGGCCAGCTTCCTTCCATTTTCTGCTTGTAGATTTTCCACATGTGAAAAAAAAAACCCGTTTCAAGAAACAAAATGAGGAGCTGAAGGAGCTGAAAAGGAGGAGTTGTCGTCTCCTTGCTCTACGAGTGACAACAGCTTGCGTGCCACGTCTGCCGATGTCATCGTGTTCCACAAACCTTCCCTTTCCGGCCTTCCGTCACGTCTGCGGTCAGGACAGGCTTCACTTTGGTCAGGCTGGTGTGACAAACGGCATCTTTGGGTCTCTGTGCCACTTTCAGAGGGGGGCTCCCCTGCCGGGGTACTCCCCGCACAGTAGGCGCATCCGTGCCACACAGTTAGCCTTCCCTTCCTATCCATACTCTGTGTTCTGTTTTCCTTAGCTACTTCTCCAGCCTTATGCCTTCCAGGCACGGCCAATTTGCCGGCTGGCACTTAAAGTTCAGTAAACGGCCGTACACTGCTTTCGTTTTCAGGGCTTGTGAGTGTCCCCCGTGCTACTTCAGACAGCACACACTCATTTTGCCTGTTTTGGAAATGAACAAATAATATTTCAACTATTAAATGGATTTCTAAAAATGTATTTTTGGTCTCTGTTTTTTTTTTCTTTTCGTTTCCAGAAGCAGGTTATTTTTATGTTGGGTGTAGAATTTTTTCTCCTCAGCAAATACTGGTACAACACTTGGTAATGATTTATAAATTATTTTTAAAAATGGAAGGAATAAAATATTTTCAAGGAATAATTGGGAGCCTTCTGTACAATTCTTCTTGACATGTCATGCTTTCATTTAGAAAGTCCATCTTTTGATGTCAGTTCTTTTAAGCTGTGGAGCTCTACACTTCAGAGGTGGCAAAGGTAACTTTAGGAAGTATAGGATACTGGAAGATATTAGCAAGAGAATATTGGTAGGTTTTAAGTCTTGTCATACAAAACATTTCAGACTGAAAACTAGTCACAGCCTCTCATCTCAGTATTTGAAATCAGCTAGACTTTTTCCAAATATGTTGAGAAAATCTGCAATTTTTATGTGGCTGTCATTTCCATGAACTATGAATTCCAGAATTCTGATTTTTAATCAATTAAATCATATTAATTAAAACCAGCAACAACAAAACGTAGAATCGCAGCCCAAAAAATATCATAGAAGCCACAAGAAGGGAGGGTATTTTCATGTGACGGTGTTTCATAGAGGAACAGATTTGTACTTCCTGAGTAAAGAATGACTTTACTCAGAGTAAAATATGACTGAAGCTATGAAAAGTATCAGGGCTTAGCCGTTTTAATGGAACAAAATGGCCATGTAAAATGTCTTTTTTTTTTTTTTCCATCTCAGAGAGATGTCAAGTCGCTTTAAAGCAGAATAGGTCAGCCTTGGAAAATGCATGTTGGTAATTTTTCACTGGATACATTTGCATGCTGAAATTATGTTCAAAATACACAACATGGGTTGGTTGTTTTTTTTTTTTTTGTTTGCCAAGAAAATGGCTCCATAGTATGACCATCTGCAAAGCAGAAAATACTCTTGGACAGATTTGGAACTCAGCATGTGGTCCCTACTGCAGACAGCACAGTAGCTAATTTTACAAGAGATCAAGATAACTCTACACTGGTATTTATCCGAGCCTAGCCAACGAAACAGCGTGTGGCTCAGAAAGGTGTTAATGTGTGTCTGTGTCGAACAATGCTGTTATTGGAAAGGAAGCAAATGCACATCCAACTTTTCCAAACTCTGTGCAATTGTTTAGCCATGCAGATGTGTCCAGAACTTCTGCTTTTGCCTGCCTCGGAGGAGCGTGTGCGTGCCCACGTCAGGTAACGGCACTCTCAACCTAGCAGCAGTATCTATTTCTGGGCTTGATTTGTGGCTCACGTGTTCGTGCTGCGGAGGCATTTACAGATTTGATTTGCTGCAAAAACCAAGCTTACGTCTGCCCTGTGCTGCCTGGCAATGCAAGCTACAAAGAAGCCTTTAGGATACCTTTTCCACATCACCAGGCTGTCTGTGTAAAGACACGCATGCACACACACCACCCCTGCAAAATGATCTAGAACATCCTGAACAGAGAGATCCAGGAACCTTCCCCTGGAAAAAAATGCGTATCAGTGTGGTGGAAGATATTCAGCTGCCCTTTTTCTTCCTGTTTTCATCACATGCTTCTTTAAGAGCCCTTAACTCCCAGGTGGGAAAAGTGCTGTGCCTTTTGGCGCAGGTACACCAAGGGCTGCTGCCTGGCCACTCTGGCCTTGCCCAGGCAGAGTTGCTCTATTGATATCTTTTCAGAAGTTTCCAGCATTTTCACCAAAAGCATTGTTAACTTAAACCCTGCAATAGCTTGAGTACATTTAGCATTCACACAGTTTCAAAACCTGAAGTTAAAAGGGTTGTCGAATTAAAGTTTACACTCATCTGACCTGCGTCTCTGCAGACTGTTGCCTTCCTCAGGTCCTTCCCCCGACTTCCAGCCCTTCTGCGGACTTTGGGAACACCAAGTTCGGTAGAATGGAGATATTTTCCTAAAAGGAAGATGGGTAATTGGAAAACCTATAGTGCTTTGTTACCGAGTGAGAGGTGCTTTCAGCTGCTTAGTGCTTTCCCTGCGCTGCTGGGGCTGGGCGTGCAAGCAGTAAACCAAGGCTGCCTTGCCAGCCCTCAGCCCTGGGCTTCAGCCTCTTCAGCTGGTGCATTTCCACTCCTACACTCAAGTGGCAGTTTTGATCAACAAGGCCCTTGAGTCAGATGGGTCTATTGAGTAACACGCTTTACGTCTGATTATCAGGGGCTGGCAGGCAGAAGAGGTAGTAGCAGAACCACTACAAATCCTAGCTCCGCGCCGCAAAGATAACAAGCTGGTAAACATTTTTTTTGTCGGGTGGGGTTGCCTCCACATTCCCTTTTCTTCCTACCTGCTCCATGTTGCTGCCAGAGAGAAGGTGGTGGAAGCAAATAGGAAGAGAGAGGAAGTTACAGCTAATGTATGCCTCAAACACAGTTCATGCCTCTGAAAAAATAATCCCTTTTGTGAGAAGCAAAACCTATGCGGGATCTCCATGCGCTGATCAGACCACTGCAGGAGACAAAGAGGATGAAGAGGTGATGCCTCTGTGCCAGCAACTCACAGCCAAAATGCCCGAGAAGCTCAGGCAGACCTGGGGAAGCAAGACAGCAGTGGGCTGGCGGCTGCCACAGGTCTGCAATTCCCACGCCGTTGCCTCCAAAGGATTTGGTTTGGCGTAAGAAAGGGGTGGGAAACCCCAAGTTTTAGCTCAGCAATAAGGCTGAGGGGATGGGTCTGTATCCACATAGTTTCTGTTTGCTTGTCCAAATTAAAATAAAAGTGGTTTTGGCGGAGAAGAAGAATATTTCTTTTTCCTGTTTACATTCTCAGGAGTAACCTATGTCTCAGTATCATGATAATCAGTGTGTGTGATGCTTGCTGTGCTGTATTTGTAAGATGCATCAAGGCTGCTCTTCTAACCCAACCAAGTTTTACTTGCTCTGTAAGAAAAGTTAGTAGGTACTTTAATGAAAACACTTGTTTGGAGTCAAAGAAGCATTGTGGTAATGCGGGAACCAAATACAAGTGCTGAGCTGTGAAACGAAGTGCAGTTGTAGGTGGGATGGTCTGAGGGCATATGCAAGGCAGGGTTTGTAGTGAGAGGGGAATTTTATTGGATGAACTGGTGTAGTTGGAGGAAAGAAAAAAGATAATCTGTGTAACAAACAAGCTCTCCTGTAGAACTGAAGAAAGGACTGTGTGCCTGAGAGCTTTTTTTAAGCATCTCTTGCCATAAATCTCATATTTCTTCAGGATTTAAAACCTGCTGCAAGTCCTGTTCCACACCCACAACCACCTGCACCCACCCAGAAAAGAAAACTAGAAAACTAATGTGATTCTTTCAGGTGGTTCGGGCTTTGGACTGGGCCCTAGGTCAAAGCATCCAAGGCATAACTATATAGTGATTACTAGTTGCGACTGGATAAATTTGTCACATTTGCTGAGCCATTGTATGTTGAATGCTGATACATGTATGACATTTTTCTCCTGACGCACTTATTGATCCTGTGCATTCACCTAGCCCACAGTTGAAGCATCATCCTGTACATGGCGTAAAATTAAAATCCTCTATGTTTTTATCAAGGTGGTGTTTCAAGGTTTTGATTATTTTGACTGTTCTTTAGCTTGCAGTTCATTGTCTCACATTCTGTTGTGGGTTGTGGGTTTTTTTTTCATTAAATCCATGTTATGTGCATGTTTTTAGGTCTAAATATAATGTGTGGTTAGTCTCAATGTGTATTTAAAACAGGTAAACAAAGTTTGGAGTCGCCTTTACTTGTCCCTGTGCAATCATTCTGTCTTAGAGTATCAACAGGACTGTCTTCTCACAGCATTGTAGCTAATGATCGCAGGAAGGTCTCTGTGTACACAGAAACAAATGCTAAATACTGACCAGATTGATTAATCAGATAAGAAGTTGCAACATACTGAAAGGGTCTATAAGATTTGTTTGCAGCAGTCTGATTTCAAGAATTTTTGTAGTATATAGTTACTCTGCTATGAGAGATTATGAATTCAATTTTCAACGTGCATTTCTTTCATTCAGCTTGAGTGTGATGGGAAAAATGAAACATTAGAAAACTGAAGCAAAATGTTAATAGCATTGGTTTTTCTTACAATGTAAAAATAGAGCCACAGTCAAATTATTCAGGTTGTATCGAACAAATATTAATTAAAATTTGGTGCATCACATGTATACAACATGCACATTACCAAGAATATTTTAGGATTTTGATACTGTCTAAAGCCAGGTGGTTTTGCTTGGATTGAAAAAGTGCATAGTATAGTAGTGAGAAAAATGATAGTTACTACCCCTTACGTTACAAGAAAGGTTTAAAAATAAGGTATAAAGCAATGTTGGTTAAAGACATGTCTTATGATCATACTCCTCATGGCTTTGTAAGATACAGCAATGAAACTTGGAAGAAGGTATTGTGACAAATATTCTAATTTATGGTGAGAAAAAGTTTTTTTAATACTGCGAGAAAATATTTTTATCCTTGTAGTTGTCAGGATGCTCTTCCTTATACCAACATGGACTATTTACTGTCTTCTGTTTCACACTGAAGTAATCTAAATTTGCATGGCACCTGTTTTAGCCTTGAGAAGAGAGCTGGCTGACCCGCTCACTATCCTCACTTGTGAACAGAAATACAGTCTGAAGCTGGTGTCTCCCAGTGCATTTCAAGTATAATGATGAAACCCACACATTCATTTGCCATAAAGCCTTTTTCTGTCTCTTCAGGGAAGCAATCAGCCGTGTTTGTGAAGCCGTGCCTGGTGCCAAAGGAGCCTTCAAGAAACGGAAGGTATTTTTCTTTTCTCGTAGTGCAGCTGACTGTATTTTCTTAGTTCAACACAGAGGAGACGAGACACAGCAGGCAGGTGACCGTAAAGCAGCTTTGAGAATTGCAGATCATTAATCATTTAAAGTATTGGCTGTTTTTACCCACTGTATGTTTCCTCTTGCCCTTTTGGTCAGGATTTGCTTTTATAGGCATCCAGAAGTATGAGTACATCTAGGAAAAAGATTATGGCTTGCCTTTATGCCCCTACTATAGAAACCCCCTCCTTTTCTGCTGGTAGATTGCAGGAGGAAGGCTTAAACCAAACAAAATGGGATGTCTTTTTGTAAAATGCATGAGTAGATTGTGGAAATAGGTGGTGGAAGCTATTGCAGAGGCCAAAAATACAAATAATTTTGAAAGTGATTAGTTCCGTTCTTGATGACAACTAATGAGTTTGGAAATCGCTGACTTCTGGAAGTGGAGAGAATGTCCCAAGTGTTCCTCTGTTCCCTGTGCTCCTGTAGTGGATGCTCTGTGGCCAGCACTGATGGCGGGTCCAGTGGGTGTTGGCCTGACACAGTTATTACCATATTATTATTATTATTTATGTGGTAGAAGTTAGGATCTGCAGGCACGAAGTGGAGGAAGCCTTGGCTTGGCCCCTACACTGATGGCTCTGAACAGTCTTGCACTGCCTGCTCTTCCAGGGACCTGCTAGCAAAGCTAGGAATTAATGCTGACTCTGAGGGAAGGAGCATAGGCAGCAGTTATTTATAGCCCTTGTGTGCTTTGTTGAGTGCAGGAGAACAAGCAGGTGAAGGTAAAGGTCTGCCTGCTCCCTCAGATGTTCCACCAACTAGGCAGGATCCCAGCAGAAAGGGATGGGATGAAATGCCACTTGTTTGAAACGGAGAATCTTCTTTTGGTAAAATAAGGCATATGTGACAACATGTGTCACAGCGCCCTTGGAAATTGTCTCAGAAATTAAGGTTGTGGTTTCCCCACCTCAGATTTTTCTCACTGGCATTTCTAGGTTCTCTGGCTTTTCCTTTTAAACCCAAAAATAAAGAGCAAAATACATTTTTCCTTGGAAAGCAGAATGACATGAAGTATCCTTGGGAAAGTAGGTTGAACAGAGTCCCACGTGCCTAGTGAGGCACCGTGCTGTATTACTAGTTTTAGAAGCAATATTACGTACCAGTTACTGAAAAGAAATAATGATATTAAAGTAAGTCTACTGGCTGAGATGAAAATTTGCCCAGCAACAGAGTTTCAGGTAAATGTTAAAGGCAGGTTATCTTTTGCCAGTCTGTACTTTGATCACGCTTTTGTCACTAGTGTTTTACACATTTGGTTAAGGTGACATGTACTTTTTAAGGCCAAGTTTTCACACTTTACCCACACGGTGGGCAGGTGATCCTTAGGCATGAGCTGGAAATCAAGAGGGTTTAAGGCAAGAAGAGAAACAAGAATATTCCAATGGGCTTGTTTTAAAAAGAAGTTAATGAAGTACTAGCTCTGTAAGACAACAAAGTTAAAATTGTGCAGCACAAATGTTACATATGAGCAGTATGTAGGTAGTGTATTTTTAATCAATTAAACAGAAGGAAAGGAAACTAAAACTGAATATATGTAAGCTTTAAGGAGTAAGGAAGCAGAAGCACGTCCATCCTGCTAGGGAAAAAACTTTCCAAGCTTGCAGGCAGCTTAGGACAAACGCCAGTACAGTGGCAGAGGAACAATGCCTCCAATCACAGCTTTGCTCTTATAGCCTAATGGCCAGCATAAATATTCACCAGTGCAAGTACAGCAGGTGGAAAGCCTTGGTCTGTTATTGCGGGGCAGCCTGATTTTGTACAGGCTGTGGTTACCTGAATGGGGCTGCTCTCCTGCACCCGTGTGATTCCCTACAGCTGTCAGAGGTGAGAAGTTTGTAAATTTTGCTTTGACAGCATAACTTGCATTGCTCCTAAACCTCCAAAGATCTAGTGAAAGGCCTACAGAAGTTATCAGTGTGATTACATCCCATTTGTTACGTTCCCATGCTTTGTACTTGTGCTCTGAATTAGGAGTAAACTTTAGCTCTATGCTGTACCCCGGCATACCGTGGGTTTATCCTATGGCTAGGCTTTTGCCTGCTGCTAAGAAGCCTGCAAGCATCATGACACTGTGTAGTATCCCTTTGTGAGAGTATCCCATCAGTATCACTGCAGTCCCACTTCCCATGTGGGAAGAGGGCAGAGCAGCCCGTAGATGCAGAGCAAACAACAGATTTCTTTTCAGGAGTTGAAGCTGTTTTTACAGAATAAGAACATGTCGTTTTAAGATACTGACTTAAGGCATTCATCTTACTCTGCTCTCTTGGTCCCTTGGTGAAGACGAGACGTTGCTCTCACAAAAGCCCTATTTCGTTAGGTCAGGAGTGGATCAATACCTGCCTTGCTATTGTTATTGTTATTAGTAGTATCATAAAGGAGAAATTAACTCCAAAGGAAAACTGCTGTTGCAATGAAATGATCTTTGAAAAGTCAGTGCCTTTTTGGAAACCTTTAAGATTATAGCTAACCTTGCATACAATGAAGGTCATCCCAAATAAATAGAGACAAAAAATGTGGGTTTTTTTATTCTTCCCCCCTCACAGCCACCAAGTAAAGTTCTTTCTAGCATCTTGGGAAAGAGCAATCTTCAGTTTGCAGGAATGAGCATAATGCTGAATATCTCCACGACCAGCTTAAACCTAATGACTCCCGATACAAAACAGGTGAGTGACTGCCGTATTAATTTGTGAGGCTTTTGATGAACAGCTTGCTGCACAGTTATTTGCTGTCTGCCAAAATACTCGCTCAAAGTTGTTGCCCTCAATAATGTCCATAAAATGATTGAAAAGAGAATGTAAAGTGTAGTAGGAGTCGTAGTTTATTCCACTGTTCAACATAACTTTGATGAATTATTTTCTTCCTTGCCATTTTTCAGGTAGCTCGGTTTTGCTCCTAAAAGACCTGCAACATGAAATGGCATTTTCAAACAATTACAAACTTTCAGAGTGTTAAAAGGGATGTATTTGGAGTAAGTGACTGAAGGACTGAATACGCATTCCCAATTTTGTTGCCATTCTTCCCATTTAGAGACTTAAAGGGCAATCTGTTCCTCAGGCACTGCTAAAAATACAGCCTTAGGGATTTTGCAGTGCACTGAAATGCCAGTCTTTCAGAGAGACAAGGCAGCCTTTTCCAAGCAGTGTTTCTTCTTCATTGTGCTGAAGGTACAGACAGACTTTAGGGAATCGCTGCAGTGGATTGTGAATGATATATGAGATGAGAAAAATCCTTGCTCAGGGTATATATAGACAAAGCAGACAGACATGCGTAGTCACTGCTGTGCTATTTGCTGTGAGCCACATACTGCATTAGAGCATGCAACTTTCTGCCCAGATACAGCTAGAGAGAAAGAAAAAATCCTGCTGTACTTAGAAGCTTCAGGATTAAAGAATAAGAAAGAATATGTACGTTGTCTATTAAAAAGCTTGCTGTTTATAATTATGTTTTCATTGATTTGTCTTCGTTCTTATCCTTATTTAGAAAACATCATAATCCTCTGCAATAAGCACTGAGACTGTGGGAGCTGCATTATGGCTGGTTGCAGTAGTTTGGAGCTTTGTTATGGATTATACACAACAGTGCTTTTCTTAAGGACAATTGCCCCCAGTCAGAAGCACAGGAACTTGATTTTAATTAGATATACTAAAAAAATGCCAAATGCTGAAAGTCGCCTTGTCTTCAGCTGATGTTGGGGTAGAAATGGAGTTAAATTGATTTATCCCAGGGAAGAATCCCCCCAAGATGTTTTGCCTTTTGTCTGAGCTGACAAAATGGTTCATCTCTCTCCTGCATCATTCTTTTTGAGATAGACTTGGTGCTGCAGGCCTGGGAAACATCCGGTTTCTCAGAGGTCCCCAGCCTGGCTGTGGTCTGCCTTGTGTCTGGTTTGTGCCAGGCGTTTGATTTGAAAATAAACATGGCCCAGCAGCTCTGCCCTTTGAGGCCCCAGCCTGCAAGGTGGCTGTGAACTTCCGTAGTATCCTCTTTTCCCAGAAGAGTGGAAGGAAAGAAAAGACAAGACAGTGGTGTTGGCCCTTGGAGTATCAGGAAAGCAATTGCATGTATCCCTGCACAATGGTTTTGTGAACATGTTAAGCAGGGATGAGCGGAAGTTGATTTTGTTTAGTTTATTTGTTTAAAATGCAGATTTGGGTAGACTGAAATGTTTCTGAACTATGTGCCAAGATCAGTGAATCATTTCACTTTACGCAGTGTGAGGCGTTGGTAATGTGCTGTGCCTTGTTTCAGTATTTTGGTACTGGGGTGGAAAAATACCCGCTCCTCAAAGTAAACTAAACTGTTTGACTACGGAATTAAATAAATAAATAAACAAATTTGTCTGTCTTGAACTGGTGGTTTCAAGCACTTTTCAGTTTTCTTAAAAGTGGGAAAAATAATTTTTGAGGCAATCTGAAATAAATTTTGATTTTTTATGATGCTGAACTAAAAGATTAGGTTACTCGCACAATTCAAGACTGGTAATATTAAATGTGTAACAAATCTTAGCTGTTTCATCTCTACTGTTAGGATCACTTCCTTTTGGGAAAAAGAGAAGGAAGTCCTCACTGATAAGTAGGGAATGATGGTTCACCGCTGAACTCTTAAAAGTTAACCACATTTTCAGAGGCTGCTGCGGGGACAAGCAGGAGTAGTGCAAATGAAGCACTCTCTACTTGAAAGAAGCACTACGAGTTGTCAACTCTATTGTGCCTGGTGAAGCAGCAAGATCCATCAAAACCAGGCTTTTCTTTTTCCGAGGAATATAGTTGCTAGTTCAGGTCTTTAAGGTGCAGGATGGGAAAACAGCCAAGAGAATATTTTTCTAGACTCCATTTTTTTTTTTTTTTTCCCCCAGAACGGTTTTCTGAAGTATGTGAAACCCTCTCCAAAATAAGCCATTAAGATCCAAATTGCTATTGTCACATGCTCTGAGGCACTAAAAAAGGGACCTGTCCTATACCAGACGAATTCCTTGACGTGATTTCTGTGACTCAGATGATCAAGTGAAATTTTCTTTCAAATGACCTTTTCTTTCCTGGTTGTTACATGATTTCATTATTAAAAGATTTCATAAGTTAAATCTCAGAACAGTCATGGAGCAGAGCTATTCTCCTTGTGTTAGAGGTTCACAACAATTTGCCTCTTCCCAGAGAAATATCAAATTAGTTCAAATGGTACATAAGCAAATTGAATTTCTAATGGCCTGGAGTATGCCTGAGATTGTGTCCACAGTGCTAGACTGCAGCTCGATTCAACATTCTGTTTGCATACTGCAAACATGTTGGTGTCCGAAGCATAAAACGACACAGTAGGTATTAGAAGCAATGTCAGGATCCCTAGCTGGTGTGCAGATTGGCATGATTTCATTGATTTCACCAGAGTGGCATCAGCAGAAAAGTACTTTGATGAATAGAACCCTTTGCTCCATTCATCACTATCTATAATAAAGAAAGTGAGCTTTAGCAGATTAAAATGTCTCCAAAGATACTCTATGACAGATCTATATGATTTGCTGGAGTTCTGAGCACATTCAGCAATTCTGCCATGTCCTGCCAGGTTTTAAAGAACATCAGAATGGATACATTCATCCTTAAGTTTGTTTATATTATCATGCTACTCTGCACTCCTTGCAGGTGAAATGCAGAGGTCATTTTGATCTTGGTTTTGGATTTTCACCCCCATATAAAGAAATCAAAAGGGTAAACTGTAAGAAAACCTACTGACTCACACTTTTCTTTCTGATCCATACAGATCATAGCAAATCACCATATGCAATCTATTTCCTTTGCATCTGGAGGTGATCCGGTAAGCGTTTCTCTAAAGCTTTCGCCCACGTAGATATTGCTTTATGAGGGCTACGTGACAAAATTTATTGCATAGCTTACTGAAAGAAAAATATAACCACAATGGCTCCTCTTTCTCGTTTCATAAATTTTTCTTGATTGTTGCCATCAAATTCTCTTTGAGGGAAACAACTGACAAGCAGTCATAAATCCTCCTCTTTGAATGACTGAAACGAAAAGTATCAAAGGGCTGTGAGCATTCATATAATACCTGATAAGCTGGGCTCTGTTTTTCAGAGTAATGTAGTATAGTCATGTGGGTATTGTGTGAATTTTTGTCCTGACTGTTCTTCATCTTGTACTTTTTACAGTAATAGACTATGTTGGAGTTATATTTATAGTGATCTATGCTTTTTTTTTCTTGTCTTTAAGTGTACATTGAGAAGACTGTGCTAAACACTGCCTTCAGGTATATTCATTACACTCATGCAGCTTGAAGACAGGCTTCCAGGAAAAGCCCAGATCTTTCTTTCTAGTTTTGCAAAGTTTTCAGATACACCTACACATTTGGTTCCTTTAGCTCTAAAAGCAAACTCCTGCTTGTTGTGCTTTTCCCTGTTTTTATAAACAGTCCATCCAAAGGCATGTTAGATGTGCTTCAAAAATATTTGTCATCCGGGAAACAATGGGAGAGTTATAAAACAGGGACATTGTTCACCTCTTACCTTAGAGGTTTGAAAGCTTTTAAACCTAGATTAATTGAATGACTCTGCCTTTTCCTCCATCACATGATTATCTGTCATTTATCAGTCATGCTCTACAGGTAAGGCAATTTCTAGCCTGCTTTGTGAGTTAATTTTCTCAGTTCAACTCTGCTAAGCTGAAGATCCTTGGCACTTTCTCTGTTCATTTCACTATCCTCAGCAAACATAAGGGCAAACTTCAGTCTTAGTATAGCTCTGCTGCTCTCTGTTCAATTCCAGAAGGGAAAAGGACACAGTAACATAACAATTTGGGGAACAAAAAATGGATCAACAGCAGCTTTGAAATACAACAGATTGCAATGGATGCTGTAAATGAACAATTCCTGAAGTGGGCAGAGGAGTGATTAGTACAGTTCCCTGCCTCCGTAAGAAGATTCTTCACTCCCCATCTGCCATCCCAAATGCTAAGTCCTGGAAACACCATTGCACTCTGCCCACTGATAAAGTGATTTACCAGGAAAGAGGAGAGGAGCAGCAGTAGAGATTGGATTTGGAGTAAACAAGCACTTCAAAATGTTTTAGAGAGATAAAAATCATGCTACTGAGTCAGTGAGCTACCAGAGAAATCAAACTGCATGGGGTAAGGAAGCCTACAAGAGACAGTGAAATTGTAAAGTTGCATTCCCAGTAAGACCACTGCATGGTGATCTCAATCTGGGGGTGGAGAAGGTATCTGTGAGTCTCTAATGATGCTCTACAGGCTTCTCCCCATGGACTAGTATCTGCCACAACCTTAAATCAAAAGCTTGTTCATAAAGCAAGGTAGTTCCTTTGTCCTGTGTGCACACGGAAGAAGACAAGATGCAAGGATTTGATTTAAGTCACAGCTTTATTAAGCCTTCTGAGGGTCATCCAGACATAACTTTCACCAGCCCTTAATGATTTCCACTTGGTGGAGGACTGCCACCACTGAACCATATCCATTAAATACAGTTGGGCTCCAGACAGATGAGCTTAGGCTCATCTCCTCATAGGAGTGGAGGAAAATGAATGGAGAAAGGCCATACTGAACTAGGAACCCAGATCCGTGCCCATGTTTCTTCAGGAAATAGTTCCCTTATTTTGAATTTTGAAGTTTGGTTTATTTAGAAGTGAGACTGCCCCCACTTCTTACCCCATCCACTTTTCTGCTCTGGATGTCTGCCACACATTTACACCAGCAATTAGCTTTGCAACTTTCCTCCCACTCCCTAAACATTAATTACCTCCATCATTCAAAATATATCCACTAGAGAACTGTTCCACAGCCTTGGGGAACAGTTCGAGTACCATATATATTTTTGCAATATTCCCCTTTGCAATGAGTCAGATAGTTTCTGGATGTGTCAGTACATGAGAGCTTAAAAAACTCTCCACCAAATCCTTTTGCACACCATTTCAGAACCATTTTTAGTTCACTCCCAAGACTGTTCTGGATCTGCTCTAGCTCTCTTCAGCCCTGCCTTATGGTACATAATCATTTCAGGTGGCTGTTTCCAGGCTGCTAGACACGATGTCTGTTTCTGGAGGTGCCTGCAGAAGTTTCAGAAGTGTATCTCATACGGTCTAATAAGGCAGGTCTCGCAGAGGTCCCTGAAGGCAGTAGTTTTTCAGTTTCAGCCCTGCCTTCAAATTTTAACACTGCAATGCAATTTCTTTGAGGCTAAAATTATAGCTCATTCATACGTGTACTCAGTCCTTGAATGTCAGGGACCACTTTGCTGCATCAGCCCAGCCCTGAATAACCTTCCTATGGGAGTCTTCTAATTTAGCCACGTTGAAATGTGCCCGCCCTAGGTCCCTAATGGTTTGTCAGAGTTGGCTTGAATCTGAGAACTTCAGATGAAATAGAATAGGTGGTTCCAGTCTCTCACACCCACGCGAGCTATGAGATAGATCTATGATTTACTCAGGCTTAAACATATCCATTATCTAGGTCTGTACTAGTAAATAAAATTATCTGTGGCCTGTTTTCTGGCCCCAAAACTACACAGCACAGTGCAGTTTGCATCCAAGCGTTCACGCTCTTCCCTCACAGTGGTTTCTTGAGATCAATGCCCAGCATGTGCTGGTCTCTCGGAGAGTTTCATAACGTGGCATGGGAAACCAGCACAGGCGGGCAAGGGAGAGTAGCAACAATTAAACAGTTTGGACAACTCGTGGGACAACTCTCAGGCCTTTACCTTGTTTCTGTTTTATTTGCTGCTAGAGACATAGCCCCTTTTCTCAATGCCTCCTTACTTGTTGATGTGCATCGTTACTTCCACTCAAGTAATTGCGCAGACACTGTCACTGGGTGCTTAAGAAGCTACTGATCAAAACACTGGGGCTATCGTCTTCTCTGCTTTTTTTGCAGCCCAACCTCATTACTGCCATGTCAGAGTGCCTTCCAATAGAGCATTAGATGACATGGCTACAGCCATGAATGTGCTTCATCATTTCCCTCGTCCCCTCCTTAGGAGGGAAATTGTATATTCATGCAGCACAGTGTTTTTCTTTTGGGTGGGTGGTGGTGGTATGTGCTTGCACTAGGGAAAGCTAAGCTAATCTTTTAACTGAAGGTGATATTTGTTAGGACATTAGATCTTGACATAATTATCAGTGGTGGTGGATCAGTCACCTGAAAAGGCCTTGAGTAGACTTCTGCAGCCAGTGGTAGTGTACCCTATATATACCTCAGTTAGGTTTAGCTATACCTGACTAGCCAGGCATGTCAGGAAACACTGGATCTAACCAGGACTTCCTGATTCATCAAGGGTATATGGCACTTTCCAGATGTGCCAGCAGATCTCACGCTTCCTGGGAGCATTGGCCTTTCTGTTTCATCTGCACAATGATAGAAGACTGTCCTGCTTGTGCACAGGCCCGTGAGGGTGGCAGGAGAGCAAGCCAAAAATCCCCCAAGAACGTGTCAACCTGCTGTTGTCAGAAAATCCACCTGGCATGTGGTAACAGGGATGACTGGGAGCAGCCCATGGGCTATGGGAGACTGCTTGTCTGTGTCATACGGCATTGTAGCTGGTAAACACACCTGCTTGTCACACATGAATAAATGCCACTGCTTGGTGTTTCTGTGGGTGCAGGGCTGGTACTTTCCCTCTTTCTGCCAGAGAACCAGTTGGTTATTCATGCTCTGAACCAAAATCTCTGGGTAGCTTGAAGATGAGGACTGGTAATTTCTACTCCCTTAAAATGAGGCCTGATCCAAATTGTACTATATTTGTTTAATTGATTTTTCAAAGGGCTTGGAAGAGATTTTTAAGTTCTGCTGGAATAGATCACACTCTGGAGAAAGCAAAGTGGTGAGCTCAGTACCAAAACCCATAAACGTTTTTATGGGGTTTAAGGAGTACATAACTGTAGAACAAAATATGTCATTTGGAGGCCCTACCAACAGAAATATGCACACTCTGGACTGTGATCTTTTACTGTGATCAGTGCAAAGATTTCTGGCATTCATTGTAGATATCTTAATTTTTTGACAGGATACAACTGACTATGTTGCTTATGTAGCTAAGGATCCTGTTAATCGGAGAGGTAAGTTAGAAACTTCTGTATGGTATCTTTTTTCCTTTGAGAAACATGAGTTCTTCAAGGTATAATTCAGTTGATTGTTTCCAACCCCCCAGCCCCCTTCAAGAAAAAAAAATTAATGTATCGCAATAAAAAAGATTTCCTTTGACAGAGTCATGGAAAGATTGTGTAGCAACAAGGAGCAGCTACGTGCAAGTTGGTTCTCAAACTTGGAACAGTTCTTGCCTGAAGTTAATCTCCAAATATCACTTGGATTCTCTTCATCTCTTAAATCAAATACTTGCCTTACTTGGCTGTGTGAGCTTCTAGGCAACAGCTAACTCTTACCTACACCCAATCACTGTGCAAGAACTAAACAGTCCTCTGATTAAGTCATCCGATGAGTAGGCTGAATCATTTAGGTCTTCTCAGTACATGCCTAATTCTTTCTGGCAGAATCAGATTCTTTACCAGATAGTGAGCTTTCCAGCCAGATTGCTGGAGGCTAAAGTCCTCTTTCTCAGTGAAGTTTCATTCAAGGTTATATTGCTTTATCAGCCAGGGACAGGGAACCTCTTGTTGATTGTCTTCAAAGGCTAATACCCAGTTCGGATTCTCAAAAAATAAAAGTAAATTATAAAAACCGTAAGTTACCATCCGAAATAATAGGTACAGAAAACATTCCTGCTTGTAACGCACAAAGCATCGCTAGGTCTTGATTCTAGGTACAAATTATTGTATAATGTACCTGCGAATCTATTTATTATTCATAGATTCATAGAGAAAAAAAGACTAGCTCCAAAAAAAGACTCAAGCACTTCGAAGAGGATTTCTGCAGAATTCAGACACTTGAACTCCAAGATGCCAACCCTCCAAACCCTGAGCTGCCACCTTACCATGGGCACACTGATTCAATGGCTTTGATATTTTGTCACCTTTAATGATCTTAGATACCTCAGCAATCTGTTGTGTCTGTGTGCAGACCTGTCCAGACTTGAGAGCATTAGCTCGTAAATAATACCGGCACTAAACATACTAATGTGCTGAATATTAGTGAAACACCTGTGAAACTTATGGGGAATGGGAGGCAGGGAGGTAGTCCAGTACTTTGCCATGCTTGTTACATTCCAACATCATGTCTCCTCCATTAGGAAGCCTCTGGCATCAGACTGCAGGCTGTATGGTGCAGAGCTGCTCTACACCTCACCTGCTTTAGCAGTGCCCTTCTGCTAAACTGGAGACAGAGAGATCTCAGTGGCAGTGTAGTGGATCAGCATTGCAGACCAGACATTTGTGCTGTAGGGTCTGGGGGACCCTTGTGCTCTGTTTTCTGTTCCTGTGTGAGTGAATTTTCTATAAACAGTGTTTCATGAACAATGTTCTTTATATCTAAGTTGAGTGTGTTTAGCCTTAGCTTCCTGCCACTGTTCCATGTTGAGTTAGTCTATCCTAGGTCGAAGAGTCATCGAAGCACTTGGCATTGTCTTCTTGTGGTGTATTTAGTTCAAGTGGTTTCCCAGTTTCCTTTAGGAAAATTCTTGACAGAGTGAACCTCGACGGTCTCCAGCTGCAGTGCATGCCCTCCATCCTCCAGACAATTTCTGTTCCTCTTTTTTTCATTTTTCTGCATTGTTTTAGAAAGGTAGATGATACTATTATTGTTTGAAGTAATCTAGTATTAGTGTCATCTATCCATAACAGAGGCCACACCTTCCTATTCTTACTTGCTTTTGTCATCGTCATTAGGGGGTTTCTCATAAGCCCTTTTTGCTGCAGAAAGCACTGTTATCTCACATGAAATTCTTTCATGCTGTGATCTTTAGTCCTTCTTGTTACAGCTTTCCATGGGACCTTCCCCCAATTATATGTGTGGTTTGCAGATCAGTGACTTTATATGTGACCAGTATTAAACCACATTTTTTTAAAAGATCTCCTTTACCAAGGGACCTGGATTGCACTCCTTCACCACCGCTGGTCATCCTGTCAGTTTTGTGCGATCTACAAATCACTTTAGAAGTGCGTTTGGATTGACTTCTGTATCTAGCGAAAACGTTGCTGCTGCTCTTACTGGCACTAGCACCAATGCTGTGTTATAGCTATCACATGGATGTTATAGCCTCATTTCTTCCCAAGGATGGAAAAGCTCGCTTCATGCTTTATATTCTGGATCGAGCAAGCTAAAGGGTGTCTGTCTTCCGCTGTAACGTTCACAAGAAATCTCTGTGTGAGCAAAATCTTCTCATCCTTTAACGAGAAGCACATCTCCTACCTGCTGAAAGTCCATTCACGTATCCAAGGAAACAGGTTACTCATTATGTCACCTACCGAAACTACTTAATGACTCATGCTTCATTTCAGCTCCAGACAGGTTTAGCAGTGAGCAGTGTAGCCTCTTTAAATCCCCACTCTAGTTATAAAGTGCAAAAATCACAGCTTTTTTTGGCCTAGCTACTTCTGGTCCATGGAGACAAGTCTGCCTGCACCTTCTCTGGGGGCTGATTCTTCACTGCCACCAGCAGTGGTGCAGGAGGGGTAACAGCAAATACCCTGCTGCTAGCCAGGGGTGTCTACCTCTGCCCTCGAACGCATGGAGATCCTGGGTTTGGCTGCCGAGTCCACTTTCAACACACAGCTGAGGACATTTCCCTGGAATGAGGCTTTGCCTTAGCATGCTGGTCAGCCCAGCAGATGCGGTAAGGAGGGAAGAGCACCACTGGATCTGGTTAACAGGGCAGCACTGTGACTGGTGCCATCTCATGCTGCTAGAGGGGCTGCTGCTGCTGAGGGAGAGCCAGGTTGGTGCTCTGGTCATTCCATAGTTGCACTAGTGCAGGCTTCTTGGCCCTTTATTCTGCCCTCTTCAGGAGTCTGTCCAGCAGATCAGCCACTGAGAAGTCGCTGCCCAACCTCTTTAGTCTCCCTATGTTGTGTTAATTAAAATTACATCACACAACTGTCATGACCAACCCCTCTTTGTAGGATGTTGGCATCCAAAGCACTTGATTCCACTGAGCTGTAAATGGAGGAGACACTAAAATGCATTTTTTCAGCTGAAGAATTTGTATTCTGGTTACTAAAGCAGTTGGGGGTGATAGGAATTAGTAACTTTGAACAAGGTCCCACTCTACTGCGTCAAGGCTTGGAAAAGAACAAGGGTTTCAGATCCAACCCAGGCTCTAGCCAGTAGACCAGGCGCTTGTCCAGCACTGAATATGGAAAATGAACTTGCCTGGGCTTTTCTGAATATCACGGAGATGGCATTCATTCATATCTTTGGCTTCCAGCTCTGAGCACTCATCTGTGTTCTGCAGCGTGAGGTGAATCTTCACAAGTTCACCTGTTTACGTTGTCACATAACACAATACCTCTGAGCCACTCCCTGGTTTAAAACCGTGATGGATTTGACTGCTCAGGCAGCTGATGGAGGTTTCTCCGTCTCCCACAGGAAGAGACCTTGAGTTGCCAGCTCCCTCCTTACTGCCTCTGTCACAGTGGGTTCAGAGAGAGGGCACATGGGGACTGCTGGAGTTCACTGGGGTCCTGGCTCTGTGCTCTCCAGTGATCCTGTGGTTTGCTAGGAGTGCCTCCATACATACAAGCAGGAAAAGGTACCAGCCTCTGTCTGACTGGAATCAGATCATGGCCAGGGATCTAGATAGTATTCAGGAAGTATCCTAGTTACTGCTTCTCCCTCAGCCTGTAATTTGGGAAATTCTGGAAACGCGAAGTGAACAACTTGCAAATTTGGGATGATTAGACATAAAACTGTAGTGGGGATAACATTAAGGAAAGCAAAGAAAGCTTTTTTTGTTGTTACCATCTACTAATATTTCTATAATTTCAACTTAAAGCTCAAAATTCTTATATAATCTACTGCATTCAGGTCAAGTGAAATTTTATGATATTTCCTGTCTTTATGGACTTGTTAAGATTGGGAGACTGATTTGTAGCCTTGCCTATTGCAGCTACACACCAGAACAAATTTATTTAACCTTTAGGAAGACCATATGGCCTGAAATTCACTGTGCCAGATTTGGGGTTTATTGAAATGTTCACATCATGAATAGGGGAACTATTCCTGGTGTGTAGGTGTTTTACCATAGGTCAGTGCATCCCACCATAACAGAAACAATGATTTGCATGAGCCTATGTCAAATCTTATTCATTTAGCTTGTCATATACTGGAATGCTGTGATGGCCTGGCCCAGGATGTCATCAGCACTATAGGACAAGCGTTTGAGCTTCGATTTAAGCAATACTTGCAATGCCCCGCTAAGATGCCTACCTTCCAGGACAGGTGAGTACAATTGCTGAAGACTGCTAAAGGATCTTCTTTACTTAATAAAATGTCCTGTGGACAAAGTTGCTGGAGACAGACTGGATTTAATGACTTCCAAGAGAGATTTCTACTGAATTAGCAAAGCAGAGTTTGCCTAATGAATATGAAAAGAGAACAGTCATTTTAAAAGGATGGGCTAAATATGGATTTCACAGTGAACTTACTGAAATGGTCATGCATTTTCTGTTGCAGTTAGTAGGCAGAGTTGGATGGCCAAGAATGTGTTATTTGTGACATTTCCTCATAGTTGTTACTGTCATAGGCTCTCTGTCAATTTAGATGAAGTAAGCTAGAGTTTCTGGGCTCCCAAAATGGCTAGTGATGTTTCACTATTTCTGATATTAGCCAGGGTGAAGTGTTTAGCAATGTGATGTATTGTACAGAGGCGTTGACTGCATTGTTCTCTGGAGGATACAAAAATCTGTCTGCTTGCATATGCTTAGAAGACTGGGATGTAGCAATCTGTTTTCTTTGGTGAGCTGTGTTTTTGACATGGATTGCTATGTGCTTGCTGACATTAGTATAAATCCCAGTGAGCTGGTACCCTGTGTAATCTCTTGTGTCAGAGTAAAATGGGTGTATGTTGAACATAAAATGCTACTGTCCTAGCCTGGAAGTGTTCTGTACTCACTTTAGACTTGTGTAAATGACTGTTAAATACAGACTGAAACCACAGATCTGATCTCTTGACTTTGTGAAGCTCTTCCAGATGTATATTGGTGATAGAGCAGACATAATTAAAGACAAAGTTTCAGGGCTTAGTCAGTCAATCAAGTAATAATATTGCAAATGCTACTGTAAGGTTAAATAAAATTGTTCGTTGATGCAGTTTATAGTGGTCTTTAAAGCTAAGTAAAAACATCCTTTACTCAGCATAAAGACTTTCATCCATTGCAAAGGAGGTTTAGATCAAGTTTGTCTAAATAGAGAGGGTCTGCTGCATGATCCTTCATTGCTTCCTGACTTACCATGGTAGCTGAATTGTCAAAACAATATGGAATAGCTGATCCCCTGACAGGCAGTCTTAACATGCTGCAAGTATCTGTAAGGGCTTGGCAAGCGAGGACCAAAATAAAGCACTCACTTTCTTACAGGATGCAGAGTTTTGATGAGCCATGGATGGAGGAAGATAACGAGGCTACAGAACATCCCTATTACAACAACATCCCAAATAAAATGCCCCCTCTCGGCGGTTTCGTTGATGCCAGGCTCAAAGCAAGACTTCCCACTGCAGCAGATGCAACTCAGGTCAGTGCAATTGCATCTCTGTCCTCCTGTTGATGGATCCAAATTTTTTTTAAAATGTGTATTTTAAGATAGGTGCATTGGGACCATTTATAGCTCACAGCCATTTATGTGTGGCCGGTTTCCTTTTGAATGGGTGTTGAAGATCTGGAGGGCAACAAATTAGGCAGGTTCAGAACAAACCAAAGGAGGTGAACTCCTCATGGTGTTACAAGATTACACAGGTTCGAGGAAGAGAAATTCAGTGAGGGTTACTAACTTTGTAGAAACCACATCTGCATCAGAGAGTATCAAACAGTGCACACTAACTGGGAAAGATCCGATGCAGAACTGTTAGAAGGACCAAGTGCATTCATTGCTAACAGTCCGTTATGAGGAGTTTTCAGATCCAGCACAACTCTGCTTAACTGTAGAGGGGGACTTGTGTGTAGACAACATCCTCTGCTCAGCACCTGAGTGCCTCCCCTGGTACCCACATGAGTCTTTCAGCTCGTGCTTTGGAGGGTACTGGGGATGTCTTCTGGTCCCAGGTGTGTTTCTGCGGAACGCTTTTCCCAGGCACAGTTTGTCAGGGCTGGCTATGTGAAGACAAATGTACTGGAGGAGATGATGCATCATTTGGGATTTTGGGGGTTAATAAAAGCAGGAAGCAGGGAAGTTTACGTGAAGGTCACCGGTAATATCTTACTCCTACACAAATGCATTTGTGAGATATATATTCTGACACCACGATGAATCGGAAATGAAGAGTGGGAGTACACAGAATACAGCCAAGGAAATTGTCAGAGCCACTCACAATATATCTGAGCACTTTAAAGGTAATTGAAAATTTCTTTGCACATGTGTCCATTCTAGTCTGCAGCAGGAGTGGGAGGAGAGCAAACCTATTACCAGAGTCGTCACTTAGGAGACAAATTCAGTGAGGACTGGCATCATGGACCTGTTAAGCAAGGTGAGTTTTGCTAGTTTTAGCTGTAATACTGTAGGAGGTCTTGGGTGGGCAAAGCATGCGAAAGCCAGATGTCTCAAAGTCTTAAGGCAATGAACTGCATTCTGTTGATGGATTCCCCATGTCTGAATTTTAGCCTTGATATCAGTGAAAAGCATTTGGTGATTACCTCTGGATAAAGTATTAAATGCACACTTCCATACAATCTTATCTTTTGCAGAGCAGTTCATAAATAGAGTTGCTCCAAAACCTTCAGCTATCTAGCTTGCCGTGTCTTAAAACCCCATGGTATTTAAAAACAGGCTGCAGGGTCTGTTCTGAAAATCTGACCCCCTAGTGTATTCAGGGTGGATCTCCAAAAGAAGAGCCTGAAGTCAGAAGTTTATTTAAAATGTGGAGCAACGCGTGTGTTTTCACATGACCTCTGCTCCACAATAACAAATAATCCATAAAGTTCTTTTTTGTTGTTGTCTATGAATTTTAAGCAAATCTCATGTGTGAAGTTTCACCCCATCCACCTTTATGTGACAGCTTTACTGTGTTTCTGAAGACACTTTCTTTTCAAATGCCAGAGCATGTTATCTGTTGCTAATCTGCACAGTTTTGAGGATTTTATTCCTTTTCCTATTCTCATGACTTCCCAACCTAGTATCAGTTTTGGAACTGACCATCTTCATTTACAAAGTTTCCTTTCCTCCTGAATAATAACCTCTCCTCCAAAACCCTCATTGAAACACAGTCCTGAATCCATTCATCAACCTTCTTTTTTTTTTACTAGATCCTGCAGTTATTGACTTTACATCTCCCATTCTAGGGAATTTTGAACCTGTGGTGAGGGTGTGTGATGTTATTTGCTCATTGTAACAACACCGTTCTGTCAAATACAAAAAAAGAAGAAAAAAGGTCTTGAATTTTCTAGGATCTCTGGATATCTGTGGTATGCCGGAAGGGAAATCACAAGTAATCCCGACAGCAGAGATGCCAACATACGTAAACACCCAGCATATAAATACAGAAGCTCTACTGGCACTTCAGGCAGATGGAGAAAGTGCCTTCAGTGGAATAGCAGATGATACCAAAGAGAGCAGCCCAGGAAAGGATCTGTTTGACATGAGTGAGTTCCCTTCCTATTCACTCCCTCTCTAACAAGGGACACAATGTGTTTATGCACTAGTTCTGCGTAAAAATAATTTAAAAAATCTCCAAATTTTAGTATGACTGGTGGAGTCATAGTGAATTTTAGAATTCATGGGGGTTTCATATCAGACTGAGTTAAAGTAAGGGTCACCAAAGATTTGAAGCTGGTATGTGTTGTATCTGCGTTAAGCTGAGTTGCAGTGTATGTAATCCTTAGCATCACAAGCAACTACTTCACAAGGAGAATAAATCAGGAGGCTTGTCATGCACGAAAATGAAGGAGTGGCTGGAGAATTAACTTCAGCCTGTCCTCTGAGTATGTTCCTAGGAAGTCAATGCACACTACAAAAGCTTTGTGCAACAGTGAAGCTGGGAGGGAAATTAAAAGGCTGAGTGATCCCTTGCTCTGGGTAGGCCTACTGTCCTCTCTAGCCATCTGTTCCCACTTTGAAGTTGGCTTTTCCAAAACCAGAGTCATAGCTGTAAAAGTATCGGTTGTAATTGGATCTTGGTGCTACCAATACACATTGTTTTCAGCCTTCAAGAGATACTTAACAGGAAATATAGGAAAGACAGTTTGATGCACAGAAAATATTCTTTATTTTTCTACTCTTCCTACCTCCAGCATGTGTCATGTGCTGACACATGATTTATTTAATTCAGTTCACTGAATAATTAGAGGCAGTGAGACAAAGCAGTTGGTCCTTGTATGTTATTTGTAAAATAACATGTCTACATTTCTGTTATCTCAGCATACATAAAACTGTCTGCCTGGCATGTTTTTGCTGAGATATGACTCTATCTCCACAGCTTAGGAGGATTTTGGATTGAAAGAAAGGGGAAGTGAAGAAAGTTGAGAGAATGTCTATCTGTGTATATAGATCTGAAATGAGAAAATTCCACTGTCTGAAACCAGGGACGTTAGCCTTGATTTCTAACATACCCTTAAAACATGCACATGCTTACCTCCATTTTATACACATTCTTTTCCTAAAAACAGGGAAAACTGATTTCACATCTTCCACATCTTTATTAACTGTCATTGGTGTAAAGTAGTATTAAAAAATGTGTCAATTAGCCCTAAGTCAGTGGTTTGTCAAGCTAAACAAGTGTTGGGCTTACTGCAGACTGCAATGTAGTGAAGACATATATGAGCTGGTTTTAAGAATTAGGTGAAGTATCAATAAGCTGTGGCAGTACGGTATTCACCCTACTTCTCTGAGCTAAATCAACCTCTCTGTGGCCCCATGCAAACATGGCTAGGTACACCTCACACCTGAGCAGTCTGTCTAGAGCCAGTGTATTGCTGCACAGTACTGCTCTGCAGATGTCCTTTAGTAAGTCTAATGCGCAAAGAACAATATCTCTTTTTAATATGCACTGATTGGCCAGATGAAGGTCTTGCGAAGAAAAATGGCTCCTGATAGTACAGCATATAATGAAGCACATACTGACCTATTTACTGTTTCTGTAAGGCTGTTGGGATCTGTAATGACACATCTTCCCATTCCGCTCTACCGAAAGTAACACTGAGTTCAGGATTTAGCTGAGGTTTAGAAGATGCTTCCCCGAGGCTGATTCCAGCTAGGTAAATCACAGCAAAGGTGTTAGCTTGTGTCTGTGTTGCAAAGTCCTCTTGCTAGGGGAAGGCTGAGCGATAAAGGCAACTGATCCCTTCTAGACATAGCCGTGGGCTGGAGACTCAGTAATGGATAATTTTTAAATGAATATGTTGCTTGAAGAGAGACCAGATATGAGTATAATGACATTGGGTACCCATATTATGCAATTTATTTGAAATAAAACTGTCTGACGTATGTGGCAAGACAAAAGGAGATCTCTGCCTGGTACCAGTGCATATAAATGCAACTGTTGACAATAGCCATTACTGAAATAAAATCAGTACCTTTCAAAAGCTCCTGCCAAGGTTCGCTCTGATTCTTATCAGCATCTTTCAGTGCGTAACATACATTTTTAACATACTGCACTCCTCAGTCTTAATCTAATCCATAAATCAGTAGGCCTAGCAGCACATCTTCCCTCAGTTTTTTCGTAAAGATAAAGGGAAGTGGCTGTAACACAAAATAAATCCTGTTAAAAATGACTGGAATATCACCATTTTGTGGCAAGATTTACCTCTGAATGATCTTGCCCTTGTTTCTATTTCCACAACCAGAACCATTTGAAGATGCCCTCAAGAACCAAACGTCTGAGGCTGCCTTGAGGAAATCCACCTCCACTGGATGCACCAGTCCTCTTTTATCCAGAGCAGCTGACTGGACTGTAGCTGAAGAGCTGAGCGCAGAGCCGTGGTATCAAGGAGAGATGAGCAGGAAAGAAGCAGAACAGCTGTTAAAGAGATGTGGAGACTTCCTTGTGAGGAAGAGCACCACGAATCCTGGCTCCTATGTGCTGACAGGCATGCACAACGGGCAAGCCAAGCACCTTCTTTTGGTGGACCCAGAGGGAACTGTAAGTGCTGACTCCTTCCTCAGCAATACAGCTGGTTTCTAACTCTACACATTTTCTCTGAATATGTTTAATTTTGTTTACAGCTTATTCACGACTGATCATGAGTACAGCCTCCTATCTCTAATATGCCATCGCATCCCTGATACTCTCTGGGATGCCCAGGGCAAGACCTACTGCATGATTTCTGACCATTGCAGGCAGACTTATCCCAGAAAGGCCAAGCTTTGGCGGCTGCGGTACAGTCTTAGTCAAAAGTGCAGCTGACCCACTTCCTTAGCCTTCCTGCTGAGAAGCTGCTTGGTGGTGTTTGCAAGTTCGGCGTGCCCGCAATTTCCACGTGGTATCTCTGTCAGCCAAGATAGGGACCGGGCCCTCCATGTTTTCCTTGCCCAGAAGGAAACTAGGGTAGACCTGCTCCATCTCTTTGTGGAACAGAGACAAAGGGACCTTCCCAGCAGCAGGATGGAGAGGGCAAGGGAGCCTCAATTTTCCACAGCTGTCCTGTCCTGCTTCTGGGGAGGCTTAGAGAATGAAAGCACAGCCACGTGCTTTATTCCTGACTCCTAGTAGTTGAGAATGGGAAACTCCTCTTCCTCTGCAAAGGATGACAAGACCCAGAGTGTATGAGAAACTCCTGTAAAGGAGTTGGCATGCTGGTGTCTGGTCCAGTGGAGAATCCTGCAGCAGCCACCGGATGGTGCGGGTCCTGCAGAGCGAACCCGTAAGGCTGCGTGAGGAATGCCCATGGTACTTGTTGTAATTACATTTGCCACATGAGGGCAGCCAGAGGATGGGTTTTGAACTTTTTAGGTGCCAACCTGGGCTTGACTGGGACACCAGCCTGGGCACACACACAGATTACCCACTGCCACAGCTCTTAAGGGTGTGTTTTCAGGGCAGAGTTAACTCTCCAGTTGCTGCTTCTCTCATCCAGATGTAATTTAAAAAAAATCTATAGTTTAAGTAAGGGATGATTAAAACAGAAAACTGCAGGTTTTAGAATTAGGGCTTGACCTTTGGTGATGGCAGAGCATATTGCTTATGCTGAGAAAACTCTCGGCTGAGTTGAATGGAGTGAAAATGTGTTAATCTGAATATAGATAAGGAAACTTATTGATGTTTTAAAGATATCTTTCCATTTCGAAAATACAGCTTTGACTAATTACAGAAACTGATGTTTCAAAGCGCTACATTTTAGAAATCAAGAAACCCCGTTGGTTTTCTTCAGTGACACAGCTACATGAGGACCACGAACAGATAGCATCATCCGCCATCAAAATTCTTTTTCACCCTGTGACATCCTGTGACAAGTTTCTAGCAGTTTTGCCAGAATCTAGTGATGAAGACTGAACTATTTCAAGTGAGGTGCCCATCACAGCATTACCTGGCTTTGGAAAGTTTTAACAAAAGTTGTTCTTTCTTTCTGAGAAAAGTTCAGTGAAAATAGATGACATACTTCACTTCAGAGGAGTGGTCACAGGCTTTAGCTGGAGGCAGTGCAGAGCCACCCCAGAGCAAAGCTTTACCGCAGCATGAGATTTGCATGAGAGGACCTCTGCTCTGCCTTTGGAAGATATATGCCCATATTGCTTTAAACACAGGAAGGAAATGTTTTGTGAAGATGTGGTTAAATAATTAAAGGTTGTTCTATAATATAGTTCAGGTTTTGGCCTACCCTGTTTTTTGACTGTTTTATCTTGCAATATCAGTTTCCTCTTATCATGGGCGTAATAATTTACTTAGCAGGATGCTGATGCAGAGGGCTGGTAAATGGTCTAGAAAAATGACATTCCCTGCCCTGAAGTCTTTCAGTTTCAAAGGCACAGGTGTGTACCATGCAGCATGGGGCAAACCCAAGCCAAGCACACATGGTGGCTGGATGGCTTTTGGGGAAGGGAATCTTCCAGCATCTGAAGAAGGAGGTCTTTGTTGAGGAAAAGACAGAAGTGCTGAGGTCCACAGAGAAGAATTGGGTTCTGACATCTCTGGAAGGATGCCCTTTGTAATGGAAAAGGTGAAAAAAAAAAAAGAAAATTTGATCTAAAAATCTGACTTACAGTGAAACAAAATGTTGCAGAGACAGATTTCAAGCAGACCTGTTCAGAAAGAGTAATAGTAGTATACTGGCCCATAGGTAGCATGCAAAATATGTGTTTGGAGAGAACAGAGATAGAGACAAAACAGAAACAAAACTCCAGAAATGCCAAATTTCCACTGATTTTGATACGAGAGGGATCAGTCTCCAAACCATGAATAATTACGTCATTTTAATCTTAGAGCATTTTAGTACAAAGTTAAGGGAGAAAGTATTTTGCTCTTTAACCTATCTTCTCACATTCTTTTTTTTAAAGGTTCGTACAAAGGATCGTGTCTTTGACAGCATAAGTCATCTCATCAATCATCACCTTGAGAATAATTTGCCGATAGTTTCTTCTGGGAGTGAACTCTGCCTGCAGCAGCCTGCTGAGAGGAAACACTGAATCCAGATATCTATTTTAGTTTTTGTAATTTGCAAGCTATAACTGGTGGATATTTCAGATCTGAGAAACATGTACATTAAAAAAAAAAAAAAAGCATATTCACAAATATTTCACCAGTATGTTTTCTTTAGTTCTAAGAAGCCCCATTTCACATGGTACACTTTAAAATTCTCAGTGCTTTATGTAGACATGAAGTCACAGCAGAAGGCTTTCTTAAGAAGTAATTTCAATAAAATTATTCAGATTCTCTAATGTGAATATTGATAGTGTATATATACACATTATATATATAAATACAGTATATATTATATTTTTCAGGTCAATCTGTTGACAATATAGAACTATCTTCTGTGCCATGTGTTTTTACCAGAAGAAAAATGCCAATTGTCATTGTTCAGATAAAACCAGAATACAACAGTCTCAATTTCTTGAGAAAATTAGTATTAGGAATCGTATTTCTGGTTTATCTAAGAAGCACAACTATGGGGATTACAGGTGAATTATGCTGGCTAACCATGGAAGGAGTCCGAATTCAGGAACTAGTATTCCAACTCGGAAATTTAGATAAAAGGATTTTTAAAAGCATTATTCACTGTCACTGATATCTAAAGCATTCTATCTTTCTGATGACAAGTTTGAATTCTTATATGATGCTACTCAAAACATTTGTATTTTGCTTTAATAATGATTTGGTGTGATCTCTCTGTGTACAAGGTGTGTGTATTTGATTTTTCTAAAGATAATATAACAGTATTCTGTAACTTTAATTTATTAATTTGAGTGCTAAGGTTATTTATAAGTAGCTCTCTGCTTATGGTGAAGATCTAGGTGTCCTTGACTACCAGTCTCCAATGAGAAGTTACATACCGATTAGGCAAGTTCACATAACTTGTGTTTAATAGGTTTAATGCAAAATGTACATGGTTGGTCAAAGGCATATCTGAAAAATCTTTTTTTCTTATAAAGAGTGAAAACTATCATGACTCAGTGGTCAGTTATGCAGATGATGTCATTTGCATTTAACTACCAAAGCATAACTTGACTTTGGCCTTCAGCAAGAGATAGGTATTGCAAATATACTGCTTTTCTCTAAATATCAAGTTGAAAAATGCACATAAACTAGAGATGCATTTCTGGCGGAAATATCCTTGGCTTTTGGTACTGGATAATGTTTTTAAGAACGGTTTGTACTACTCTAAAGCAAACACTATATGAAATTATTTTCCTATTTTATGGAGCTCATGAAAAGTTATATTCAATAGAGACAGTTCCTGTAAAAGCAAAGTTTGTGCCAGAGTCAGGATTTAGCCTTCAGCGTTCCAAGATCTTCTCTAGCACCAGTATCTCAAATCAAATCTTCAGACTTGAGTCATAAAGGCCAAGACTTAGCAGGATAAGTGTAGGTTAAGCACCTGCCTACACTGAAGTAGTCAATACTTGAATGTACTTAAAATTAGATTTGGCTTTAAGAATTTGCTAAGTTTAAAAATTTGTCAAATCACAACCAGACTGACTGAAGGATTCACTTAGAATCCATTCAGATAGGATCATTGCATTGAAATTCTGAAATAATTTTCTTGTACCTTCTGCTTTGAAATATGGTGAAGTTGCAGCTTGGTAAGATTGGTTTTGGTTGATCTAAAGAACGAAAATGATTGAGGCACCTAAGACTAATCATGTGATCTGTGCAATAGGAATGCACTTTACTCTGCAATCAAGACATTCAGAAGGTGAACTAAGGTATTGGTGAAATAAGGTATTAATGAACTAAATGCTTCTGATTAATTTTCATTGCAGATAGTCAGTAGTTGATACTTCTAGGTGTGGGTGGGAGCTGAGAAAAGAAAGAAATTAAATGCTGCATTGCTGTCCAAATTAGCGTAGCACTGAGATTAGTGAAATTTTCACAGTTTGGGTTGTTCTTTTACCCAAGTTGGAAATTGCAAGGGAAGGTGAGGAGATCTTATACCCCAAAGCAGTGTCCAGCAAAATGACTATATTTAAGAGCATCCATGTCTCAGCATATTCCAGCCCAAAGTACCTCAGTTGCCACTTTTATAACATACATAACACTTGTCATTCCGTGCTCCCACCTCCTTATAGCTGTTTCCTGGACAGTTTTTAGTGTGGTATCACTAACTATAAGGGAAGGCCTCTTTTGTACCTCTGACGTTGTGTATCGCTTCAGTAAGAGCCAGGTGCCTAACACCGTTAGGTGCCTTCAAAAATTCTACCTGCTGCCTCTGTCTCTTCTAGATTCCTAAATATCCTGCCAGTGTATGCCTGGAAAAATGTGACCAGATATGGGTGTATGAATGAAGGCACTAAACCTACACTGAAATAAGCATCTAAAATTTTTTTACGGTTGTCCTAGCTGTAGCTTTAGCAACTTAGCAGCCGCTTAGCTGCATGTTCTGTAAATTAAAGCAGGTGGCAAGGAGACACAAAACGAAAGAGCGTGACAGAAATATTAAATTCCCCAGACTACATTTCACAAACTCTGCCTCCAGGAAAACGTGGCTATTTGAGGCTGCTCAGTCAGCACAGCCAATTACCCAGCTCAGCGTTGCCCACTGATGATGCAAGGGTTACACATGGCTTGATCAGATGCCGTTTGGTCTGAGGTGGTGGTAGCGCCTTTGGGCTGCGGCAGTGCCCAGCTACTGCAATGGGCCAGGAGATCCTGTCTGGCCAGGTGTGATGATCCAGGAACATTCCCAAGTCACTGGGAGCCAAGTGATCTGAAAGTTGTCCAGAATGAAGGGTGGGTGGGCCAATCAATTCTCCTTTTGTGGACACTGCCACTGCTTTTTGCCACTGTCACTCTGGTAGATTTGGTTTTCCCTTATATGAAAGTGGTATGTAAACTGTACAGCCATTTGGATAGCAGCTCTAAACCTGTTGTAGTTAAAGACTGTTTTACACTGAGCTCAACAAGAGTGAATTGAACCTGCTAGGGAGGCAGGGCTCATTTCTGTGAGAAGCCAACACTGCCAGCAATTTAAGAGATGTAGAGTTATGAGATGGGATCAACTGCTGTGCAGCTGGCTGAAAACCAGACAGCTGACAGCATAATGATTTCAGCCGCTTAGCGTTTGCCTTTGGTTTAGAGCCCCTTCACCTTTTACTTTTATTCTCTTTTATGCAATCCCAAGGGCTAGACACTCGCTGGTGATAATTCAGTACCATGACTTCAAGAACTGGGGTTTTACTGGAAGAACAAATTTGCTAGACTCTATAGAAGTCACTAAGATTACACAATATTATGGCATCCTTTGATATTTTCCAGTGGTGTTACAACTATGTGAACTATGGGCAATGAAAACTCATTTGCTTTCTTTAAACAAAGAACTTTCAAAAGAGAACCAAATGCTTCTGATTCATTTTATTGAAGATCTAATTATTAGGATAATAAAATTTTCCATTTAGGCTGACAGTGATAGATTGGACATCGAGGTACAGTCACATTCCCAAACTTTCAGTTATTTCAGATGCTCCAGAAGCAATGAAACCTCAGTGATTTGAAAACAGAATTACTTTCTGACTTCAGTGGGAGTTTGCTCACTGTGAGGAGTCCCAGGTTCCCTTCCCTAATGCAAGAAGATGCTCAAATTGTCCATGCCTTGGTAGAGACCATAGGAAGGAAGAGATGCAACTTCCATGGTTTACTGCCTGACTCACGGCCCAGGGCTTTACACACACAGGGAGGATAGAAGGTTTTACAGTAGCTTCCCTCCACTTCACATCCTACAGGTTTCACAGTGGGATGTAACACTGGTTCTGCCAGAAACCTCTCTGCCACACATGTTCAATACAAGCTTGAACAAAGGATGTGGTCCTGGGACGAGGATTTGGATGCAAAATGTCCAGTGTCACGGGAAGAAAGCATTTACTAACAGTCTGGTAAAAGTCACCTACCAGCACCAAATTTTCTGTATCCTTGGTTCATTCTTTTTCTCCTCTGTGTAATAATACACTTACTTACATTTCTTATCATCATGGTCCCCAGGCATCATGCTGTGCAGTAAGATGAGCAGAATTTATAAAATTTATACCACAGTGCGATTGCTGCTGGCACATCAAGTGCCAGATGCCAGCTACAATGCATTCATAATAGAATAGATGCATATTTAGATATTTGCCAGTAGCAAAGGCTCCATTTGAAAACTAGCAGAGTTTTGCAGCCTCCAGGAAATTTACAGCTCTAAAGGGGAAATTTGGAACTTGTGAGGGTTCCGACAACAGGTTACAAATCCTGCTTTCAAGCCTTTGTTCTTAGCATCTGAAGTCTATCTGAAGTTAAGTGCCAGAACTGAGTATTAAGGAAACCGTATTTGCATAAACAAATTCTGAGTTGAAGTAACAGACCCGCTTCCCTTTTTATCTTCCAGACATTTTCAAAATACGTCTGCGTAAAATCCAAATTCAGATTTCCCTTATTGTACTGTCAAAAATATATTGATTTGCATGGTCTTTTTGCCCAAACCTAGGGTTGCACTCTCCACAAATCTGTGCTTGCTCAAAGCTGTCAGGATATGGGCAAATACCCACTAAAAGCTCTGTGCTCAGCTGTACTTGCTCTACTCATTCCCACAAGGTCTTATTGGCCTTGCTCACATCTCCATCGGATGCAGCTGGAATGAGGGCAGGCTGGTGGAAAAGGTAACTTGGACATCCAATTTGCCTTCAGGTATCCAGAGGTTTGGATAAGGGAGTGAATAGGTGTCTTGGGAGAGAAAACGCCAGGAGTAAGAAATGTGAACCCTGGAAACAGCATAGAAGCCACTAATGAGAATAGAGAGCTGTTGCCAAATTATAAACAGGCTTGTTGGTTGACAGGGTTAAAGCAGAACCTGGGAAGGGGAACCACAAAATACTTAGGCAACGCCTACCTGTGCTGGTTCTGCTCAGCAGTAATTAAACATCCCTGTGTTATCAACACTATTTCCAGTGCAAATCTAAATCACAGCCCCATATTAGCTGCTAGGAAGAAAATTAACTCTACTCCAGACACAACCAGCACACTATGGCTCATCTCTTTTTGAGACATTTATGTTCATAAGCCCTGATCTGTTCCTCTGCCTCCTCCAACACAAGCATTTTGTATGGCTTTCACTGAGAAAAAACAGGACCGTTTTTTTTTTTAACTCAGTAAGGGGTCTGAGATTCCAGAGCTAGCATTTCTAGCAAAAGCAGCATACAGGGGAAAATCTAAATAAGGAATGTTTAAACATTGTCTGACAACAGAACAGGCTGTGAAAACCAAAGGAAGAAACCAAAGCCGGGTGACCCATGTTACCCCACTTGATGGGAGACAGCACACGTGACTCAGAAAAGGAAATAGACTCAGATTCTGAGATTAAGATGCAGATTTACATTATATGTAGCTGTTGTGAAGGTCAAATAACATACATGTCAAATGACAGCTTTTTCCAGCAGTCCTCCTTCCACCAAAACCCACCAAACACACACCAGGCAAATATTCATTCAAAATAAGTGAAATTTTTTATTAAATGAAGAATGTAAAGATTATAATTGGTATATATTTGTGTCCTTTGTGGCTGGATTGGTGTGATAACCGCTTCTCAGTAAAGTCCTGCAGAGTTAAACCTCAAAAGAAGCCATGTTTCTTCTTTTGAGGTAAACGTTTTCCTTTGCATTGTGTGAGCAGCAACAACAAAACAAAAAAGTGACTATTTTGCTGTGAAAGGGAGTTTGACTGTACATTTGTTATTTATTAATATTTATTACTTTTGGAAACATTTTTAACTGAGAATTGCAGGAAAAATAATGTAAGTGGAAATATTGTGATAATTTATATTCCCGATGACTTTTGTGAATCTCAAGTTTTTGCCTGTCCGCTGATTGTGGTATTCTGGTTACAGAGGCAAATTTTGTCTCTGAGGAAGTCCTTGAGCAACAGAATTTGGAATATAAGTGTCATGCAACTGTTTTCTGATTATTCAGTTTGTATATGATTAACCAAAGTAATAAAATAATGAGCACTACTGTCAAATCGAAATGCATGTAAAGTGGGCTTGAGTCTGTTCTCCTATGCCCAGGTTCCCTAACAGCCTCATTCTTTGTGTTTTGTTTTGTTTTTATCTACCTGAAAGAATGCTCATTTTGTAGCAGAATAAAGGAAATTCGATCAGATTTACCTGGATATTGAATATTAATGTCAATGAGTTACTCATCTCAGTAGAAACAGGGATGAATAATGTCAGAGGCCCAAATGGCCATGAGGAGTCTGACCTTTGTTACACTGACTTTACACCAGAGGAGGTCCACCTACTTTGACAGAGGCAACATTGCATTTCTTTTCAACAAATACCATTTTCACAAGGCAAGTAGTCACGCAGAAAAGCTCTTTTTCTGGGCCAGGTGATGCCCTCTCTTGAAAAGGCAGCCTTCCTGCTTGACACACTGAAATAGGTTGAGGGTAACCAAGGGTAGTGCACTCCATGGTCTTTCCATGGAGAGTGACTGCAAGGACCAAGTCCATGCAAGAGCAACTATTTAGTCTATTGTGGAGAGGAGAAAGGCTCCATGGCATAAGGATGGTGTTCCCCAAATCCTCTTCCTGCACTGCCCGAGTGTCTCCTTGCAAAGGTCTTTCCTTCTTACCCACGTGGAGAAAAGCTGAGCCTGGGGATGCCCTGGGAAGTTGCTACTGGGGAAAAGAAACACAGCTCTGAAGGCAGCATGGGCACCAGCACACCTCTGCACAGTGCCTCCAGCCCACTGAAGGCGCCAGGCCTCAGGGCTGCGGCAAGACTCACAGCGCAGTGGTTGCCAAGCAGAAACCCCTGATCACTGCTGCCATGCCTGTTCCCCGTGAGTTTTGCCATGAGGAGGGAGTGTTTCCAGGCCTGGCGTGGTCTACAGCTCCCAGCTGCTCATGGTTGCGTCGGTGGGTTAAATGGCAGTACCCGGGGTGGATGCCAGCACAGCTCTGATCCACCAGGGCGGACCAGCTGCTCCCAGTGCCCCAGCTTTTTGGCACCTGGCACTTTAGGCACAGGTGTGTTTTCCATTTCCTGACTAGCGCGGTTGGAAACGACAAACCTGGTAGGCAGCGCGGCACCGTAATTACAGTCACTCTGTGTAAAATGTGCCTTTCCATGGGAGCAGCCGCGCATGGTGATGCCAGAGCAGACGGGCCTCTGAGCAGAGAAGTCGCGGGACAGAGTCTGCTCCCGGGAAATGAGGGACAAAGCTTTACTCCGACTCCGGAGGTGGCGGAGGCAGAGCCTACCACCTCCGGCTGCACAGGGTTCCCACAGGTACTGCTTTCAGGCACAACACCCAGAGTTCAAATGCATGCTTTCCATAGAAGGCCAAAGCCTTTTTTACGGTTCTTTGAAAAATGACTGCCACACAACAACTTCAGTTCAAAGGTTTGAGATTTAATTAAAAGTTTTCAGAAGTTTTATGGTACCTAATAAGTTGAAAATACTCTGTAAGACTGCTCCAATAAAAGACTATTGGAAAGCATCTTGAGAAAGCTTTTTTTTTTTTTCTCCTTAGGGGGTAGGATTTGCATTTCTTTTGTAATCCAGAACCAAAATATATATTCCAATTCATGAAAAAATTTGAATGAAATGGTCTCCTATTAGTGTCTATAATAGTCCACAACAGTCCTTTGTACCTTTTGCTCCCTGTACAACCAATTGAGAAAGGGAGACCTGATTCAGTTTCTTGTATACTCAAATCAGACTAGATGACAAAAAGCTTGGCTTCTGGGATACATTTTAAGGAATTTTCTAACATTTTAGGGTGCAAGAAGCTATTGTCCATCTTTTTCCAGCTTCAAGGATAGGACATCTTCCTGGTTGTTTATGGTCCACTGCTGTTAATCCCTTGACTTGTCCTACTTTAAAATTTTGCTGTGAAATGTTCCAGAATCTGTGCTTTACCTGATAATGTCCCAGAGGGACGTATCCACTGAAGACTGCGTCCACGATATTTTTTTTCTCTTCGGTCGTAAGTACTTTGTAAATTATATTATCAGTATTACATGTGAACCCACGAATCTTAGGAGCCTGCTTCAAGTACAGCAGGGTAGTGAAATAACAAAATATCCCCACAGCTCCGAAATAAGAGAAGGAAATCAAAGTAGAGTGACAGGTTTTTGTACTGACACGCAATCACATGGCCTCCAACAGTGGGGTTGCCTGCATTACTTGTACCTTGCATCAACTCTGACAATAGCTAAGGACAGAATCCAAATGTTAAAACTCACTTTTATGTGCATGTTCTTGAACTTTGGCTATTAAAAATATTCTTTTTTTTCAACTAAATAGCGAGAATCATGTAACATCCTTGACATGACAGTTGGTGTGGGGTTCAGCCACAATGTTTTCTCAAACCTAAGGCCTTTCTGCTCTACAGAAGCAAGGAATGCTGCGACGTGCCACCACCTCATCAACTAACATTTAGAAGTATACAAACATTTTAGCTGGCAGTTTTCTAAGACACAACTTTCCACACTGAAAATACAGCCGAACAGCACTGTAAGATCTAAAAATCTAAGCAAGCCATGGCAATGCAGTGTCACCAGTTCTACTTCCCACAAAGCTACAGAGCTGCTGACCCAGCCTGTATCTGCAGTTCACATAGTTATATCATGCTTAGCTTAGTTTAGCTTTTGCTTCTTCTCTAAGTGCATTGCTTTTCAACATTTTTGGTAGAAATTATTTCGTATTTACTACTCTCTTTCACAGTTATTTTGTTCAAATACAGTTTTCCATTGTTCTTACACTTTTCTAATAGCGAAAAACATTTACAAGCAGACTGTTAACTTGCAAAACATAATCACAATGCTAACTTCTACATTTTAAAGGCTTTTGCTACACACATTACACAACTTATACACTGTACATACTTGGGAATAGTCTAATGCTGCTGCTTTAAATGATTTAAGACCAGAGTAAAGCTAAGGATGAGCTCTTTCAAGCTGCATATTAAAAAAGCCACAACTACTTCTGATTGTGCACAGGGCAAGGTGTGGTTTGAGACATTAAATACAAATCTTTGAAAGAGCCCAATAAAGTTACACGTTTACATTCTTATTGAAACACAACGGGAACTAATCTCAGAATTTCCCGCCAACCTCCACTGAAGCCTCCAGCCATAAAGTACTATTGATGGAAGTACCACAGGCCACTTCCATGGAGACTTGAAGCCAGATGTTTATGAAGTCTTAACTGCTCTAGGTCTCAGGGAATCCCTCTGATGCTGAACACCATCCTGTACTGAGGCTGCTAAGGCAGCGATGAACAATAAAGTTCTGTTCATACAGGTTTCTCTGGAACAGCCTCTCAAAAGAGGTAGTCTGGGGCTCCAGGAAAGTTGGAACGTCTTCCAAACTAAGCAGGCTTTAATTCCAGATCCAAGGCAGGGTCAGGTATAAATGGAAATACACCCTTCAGCATGATCCTGTTGTACCGCATCTTCCCTCTTGTATCTGCAAAAGTGCCTGGAGGCAGTAGGAGTGTAGGGTCCCATCGCCAGAAAATGGGATCTTGTCCCACTGGCTTGACTTCTTCCCAGGGAGAATGTCTAACACAATCCCATACTGTGGTAGCGCCCGGAGAGAAAAGAAGGAACTCCACGGGGAGTGGTTTGTGGTTCACTGCTTTCTGAAATGATATGTCTCTGTTTCAGAACTGAAGAATCTCAGCTTAGGTAGTGCATTCACAACGTACACAGGTTTACATAGGTTTGACTTACTTACACTTTTAAATACACTGGAAATAGTAAGCAAAAATATATGCATTGAAACAGTACATACACTTGATACACGTGTATTGTTGGGTCACATTTTAACTACTTTAAATAGCGAACATATATAGCTTCTCTCGATGGTTATTTACTACTGCTTGTTTAAAATAAGCTGTGAAATGTCACAGTGACAACTGTCAGGCTGTCTTTCATTAAACATGAAAAGTTTGGATAACAGTGGAAAAAAAATACTGCATTGATATGACATGTTTAAGTTTCTGTCAGTTAAAAGCTATTACTTCATATATTTTCAAATATCCCCATTGAAACACATCTATCTATTTGTATAATTTGTCACTTTACACTGTATATGGCAATACAATGTTTAGCATATTGTAAACTTTTACGAAACGACCTCTTAATAAGGAATTGTACAAATATACAGCTATTTATACCACATACATATAAGGCCATTAACATAACAGCAAGATATATGTAGGGAACTATAATCACCAAAATACATAATGAGCTTTTCTCCCACTCGGCAATAATTGATCGAGCTCATTTTTCTGATCACCAGCAGTGTTTAGTGAGCGCTGAAGTTTCTGACAGGTTTTCCTGATGTCTTGCAGGATCAGGCAGTGCCAAACGCAGCCTCATCACGCAATGCCACCATGGTGCACAGTGTCATTAGACGTGCATGGATTCTGTCCTGGCTGTTGGGTGGCATGAAACATTTTTTCTGCATCAGGCGCGTTATAGAACGAACACCCAAAGCAAATGATTGTTGATAAATAAGTCCTCAAGGTTAAATAAGCGGTTAGTGTTTTTCCCTGCGACTTGAGTGCATGAATGCCTGAGCTACACTTGTAGTATAAAAGCCACAGAAAGGTACTTGTCTTGAGCAGTCCTTTACTTACAGAACTTTCCATTGTGAAATGAAGATTCGTTTTTCTCAGCGATGCATGAGGGAACATTCATCGGTGGGAAATCTTCCTTTGGCTTCTGGGTATTGCTGCTGCTGGACTTACTTCGACTGTGATCTGGTGTAGGCTGAATAGGCAAAGATCTGGCCACCTTGGACTTCACCAGGCAGCCACAAACAAGGCGAAAGAAAGCCCGACGCATTTCTTTGCTGGCCAAAGTGTAGATGATGGGGTTCATTGCAGAATTGATGACCGCCAGAGCAATAAACCAGTGGGCTTTGTACAAGATAGAGCACTGCTTGACTCTGCAGGCCACGTCAATGAGGAACAGGATGAACAGCGGGGACCAACAGGCAATGAAGACACTAACAACGATCACGACAGTCCTAAGGAGCGCCATGGACCGCTCTGAGTTATTGTGGTTAGTGACATTACGACTGCTGGATTTTACCAGGATGTAGATACGGGCATAAAGGATGACAATGGCAACCAAAATAGCTATGAAGATACTAATGCAGAAGACGACGTACTTCTTGGAGTACAGCGGCAAAATCGTTGAGCAATCTGGCAAGTTGTTTATACAGTTCCAGCCGAGGATGGGTAAGGCACCCAAGGAAACTGAAATAAGCCAGCATGTACCAATGAGAAGGAACACTCTGTATTTTTTATTTGCATCGTAAGGCCTCATTTTAATCATGGTCAAATGCCGCTCAATAGCTATTGCTAGTAAGCTGAAAGTGGAGGCTCCCAGGGCAACAAACATACTGCCTTCCCTAATGAACCAGATTGTGGAGGACAAGCTCAGAGTTTTCTTCCCAGACATAAGAATGTTTACTTTGTAAACGATCCCAGCTAAAAGATCACAAAGAGCTAGATTGCCAATAAAAAAGTACATGCGGTTGTGAAATTTATTGTTTTTCCATATGGCAATCAACACCATCAAGTTTTCCAGGACGATGAAACTACACAGGATGAGAAATGCAATAGTGGGCAGGTCTATGTTATCAGTTGCCTTTTCCCTTAAAATAAGCTTTCCTGTGTAATTATAATGCAGTACGATCAGAGAGTCCATCTCTTCATTTCCTTGAGGGCCGACCAGAGCATCAGGTGGCATGGTAACTGCTGCCATCATTTGTTCGGTGATGCTGGACATTTCTTCTCTAGTATCACGAGAATTTAGTTCTGATAATTTTCCACAAGAGGGAGATCAAGCCACGCTCCTCCAAGCACTCCTCTGGGCAGGCGGTGGGTATCCCCAGCTCCAGCAAGCCTCGCATATTAAACCAGGAGAGTGGCTCGCAAACCGGGCTCTGAAAAGAAAAACGACAAACCCAACATTAAATCTCACTGCCTTCCCATGTCGCCCACGGCCCGCGTGGGCACTCATGCAACAACATACACCCGGGAGCCGAGAGGGACGCTGACTACGATGGGCACCAAGGTCTACACGGCTGCACGCTTACCAAGGTAGCTGTGGGCAAGCTGTCGGTCATGCTCTGCACAGAAATACAAAAGCAATGTGGAGAACTGCTCATAGGTGTTTCCCCCCTACACAATTTCCATGACGAAAAACATGCAGAGGAGTGGTGAGAAGCGTTAGCGAACGGTCCCAGAAAGCCTCAGTGTGCACAGCAACCAGCTCACTCCTTCTCTGGAAAAGCTCAGCGTACGTGGCACTAACAAACCACCCAGCCATCACTGCCTGAGCAGCAGCAAGCTTGACTCAACGCTTTCTATGCTTGGCCCTGTTCCCCATGTAGACATAAGGTAGCAAGGAGCCTGAGAAAGTTGGTGTCAAGTCTTGAGGCCAGTGTGCATGTTGGCAATGCCTAAAATAACTTCTCACCCTTAACGGTACAAAATTATGCCATTTACAATTAAGGAGAAGCTCTGAAAACCCATCATCATAAAACCAATACTAATTCCCATTCACATTACTTGGATTCACATTACTCTTTTTAAAATAAATGTAAGTAACACCTTTGTAAGTGTTGCTTTTCTTTATGGTTCACTTTTTTTTCCCCTTTGCATGTGTATACAAGACATATGTTTAATATTGTTGGGTTTTTTTAAATAAAAAAATAGTTATACCAACTTTAATTGTCCTTCTCAATTTACTTCTGCTTTTCTTTAAGTTATGGCTTAGATTAACTGCAACATTTTCCCACAGATTTTAGGTAGGTTGCATTTTCACAACAGATCCTCCTAGCTGTCTTTTTTCCACTGTCAGGTTGGAAGAGATCCGCACAGGTTTGTAAAAATATCAGAAGATGTCAGAAACACTTGCTATTTTACCAGAAAGGTTACGGTTTAGTTGCTGCATGCTCCAATAAGAAGTAGTGCTCATGCCCCAGATGTATGTATTGAGGATGAACAGAGAGCAAATTTTCAGCTTGGTAACCAAACCAGGATGAGGACAGAACTAGTTCAATCTAAAGCAACTTTGTAAATTTAATTTAAACAAAAAAAAAGTTGTGGTGGATGGAAGAACACGTTGCATTGGCCCAAAATGAAATAGCTTAGTTTAGGGAACTCTCTAAGAACTGGAGCTCCTGACCTTACCATTTATTTACTCTAAGGGTCATGAGTATTTCCCAAACACAGGAAAGACACTTTCAAAGGATGGGTATCAAGGGAAGAAACTGAGATGTCAACCTCTGCTAGAGACCAGCACATCAACAGTTTCTAACCTGCAGCCTGTAAATCAAAGAGTATTTGATTTACTCTGGGTAACAGAGTAAGCTTACCTTCAACGGGCTTAGGTTTAATATAGAAGTGTCTGCATTTTCATTGGAAAATAGCAGCCTTCCAGTACTTAAAGGCACGAAAGATGGGGAGGGATTCTTTAACAGAGAGTGTAGTGGTAAAACAAAGGGTAACGGTTTTAAACTGAAAGTGGGTATATTTAAATTAGATATCAGGAAAAACACTCTTCCTGGAGATGGTGGTGAGGCACTGGAACAGGTTGCCCAAAGAAGCTGTGGATGCCCCATCCCTGGAACTGTTCAAGGCCAGGCTGGATGAGGCATTGAGCCACCTGGTCTAGTGGAGGGTGTCCCTGCCATGGCAGGGGGGTTGGAACTAGATGGTCTTTAAGGTCCCTTCCTACCCAAACCATTCTATGATTATTAATATTTCCTCCTTCTAGTTCTAGGTCCAAATAGCTTTGGTGAAGAGACCCACTGAGAGAGACACATTATCCAAGAAACACAGTTGTTGCTTGGTGTCCTCAGTCTTTTTCACTCTGAAGATGACAGCAACCATCTCATTCATCTACCATGACCAGAACTGGGCTCTTGAGTTGTTGACATCTTTTCTGAAGCATGCTAATAGTGAAGCTCTTCAACAGAAGTTCACCTCAGCTAAGGTTCAATCTAATTGTGATTCAGTAACAATTTGCACACTGTTATCACAGAAACTATCACAGTCTTTCATTGTATTGGCTTATAACAAGATGACACTGTGTCCACATGAATTGCAAGTGCTTGCTCCTGTAAAATGAACGATTGTATTCGACTGGAAAAGTATTTGTTAATGATAGCTCAACTAGCAATACTCACCAGAATGGCTGATGGCTGCCTGAGAGAATCATATTATTTAAGAGCACCACATGCAACAAAATAAATGTTTCTGTAAGTCTTTTCCAAACAGAGTTATCATACTGGTCTGTCAAAGGACAAATACATTTCTTTCTGTAAAGAAAATTATATGCCAGACGTAGGACTTTATCAGCCACAACTCAGCAGCTGTAAACTGTCATGACTCCACTGAAGGCAATGGTGCTATACCAGTTCACCTGGCTGAAGGCATGGACGATGCACTCAATCAGCAGAAATCACAAAGGGTCTCCTCCACTGTCTGTAATTACTTATTATCTGAAAATTATTACTGCAAACTTAGTATCACAAAAGTAAATCTTTGCCTCTGACGGGCTAGTGGCAAGGCAATGGAGGCTGTAACATTATTATTGTTTGCAAGGACTGTCCGGAAATGAGTATCACTCACAAGCTAGTTGAAAGTTGATATAAATAATAATGTAATAAATTAAAATTTATTCTCTTCTGGCAGCAACATTTCCAGGTAATATCTTTCAGCTATGCTACTTTTTTTGTTTTCCTTCTGCTTGGCAGCCAGTAACTCAGAAAGCACATTCATTTTTTAATAGTTAGAAAAGTTGAAGCCATTTGTATATTACAATAACAAGACAGCAGCAGCAAGGCCCAAGATATCTGTGTCACTGTTTCCTGACGGGTTCACAACTCACTTCCCAAAACACCTTTGTCCCAGTCACACGCAGAGGACTAGCCAGTAGCTGCAAAGAACGGACCTCAGCTCAAATTATTAAAAAAAGGACCTGAAGAGTCTGTCTGTGGCATGCTGTGTGTTGAGCACTGCCTTGGTTACGTACGTCAATACCCTGGAGCACTTGATACCACTGGGAATCAGTTTTATTTCCTCCAAAGCAAACTGGAGCATCCCTATCATTGTGCCACCAGATAACTGCAGAAAGATCAACCTATCAGCAATTGGGCTGTAGCTCCTCAGGGATGTGATGGCCAAAACAGAGTTTGCTAGATTACTTAAATACAGGCAGTGGTACAACGTCAAGAACCACAGTCATGTGGAGGACAACTCAGTCACCTCCTTCAGCTATTTGGCTGATCTTTGTCCTTCCTGCTCCAAGGATCGAGGGTGCAGCTGGGGTCAGCAGCGAGCATTATTGGTTGCCCCTCTTGGGAAATCTCCCTGCCCACCACCACATTTTGGGGTTTCTGCAGTGGCTAGTGTGGCCTCCTGCAGAGATGCAGGATCCTAGGAGGGTTGAGCACCCTTCCAGGTTGGAGCAGGGGCTCTCTACCATGGCTGACGTCCCTAGGGTGTACCAGGGTCTGTATGATCCCCGTGCCACATGTGCTGTGAAAAGGGCGATGCTGTGTGGTAGGCCACGACCCCTCGCACTGCCCTATGGCAAGACACACTTCCACTGCTCTCTCCAGCCCCACCACACAGTGGTACAGGCAGACTCAGGGCTGTACCTCTCACCACCTCTCACCCCACAGATAACGTCCTGGGTAAAGCAGTTGGACTCAACCTGCAATTTTGTGCCAGGAGGAAATGGGAAACCGGTGATAATGGGGATGCCAAAGCCCTTCAGCAACCATCCCCAGTACATCTTCACTCTCTGCTCCCAGCGGGCGCTCTGGTAGGAGTCCCACAGGGAACTGAGGGCTTTTACTATCTCATGAGTCACTGGGTTCTTCACAGCTGGAAGAATAAGAAATTTCTATTTTCAAAAGAGTGAAGCAAACTGCTCTCAATTTTCATGATATCCTGAACTCAAAGGAACAAGTGAGAATAAAGCACTTACTTCCCCTACCTACTTTTGCCTACACAAGAATATATGATACTATGTGTTCAGTACAATCACTGTAATTCAGCTGGAATTGTATCTTCCTGCCTTCCAAAGTATCCATGAACAGACCTGACCAAAGAGTCCGGACCCTCTTCACCACCACCACCACACACACCGCAGCTCTCCCTTCTCGTCTGCACACCGCCATACGCTTCGGCCACCAATGACGATTTTAAAAAAGGCAAAGGTAAAGTCAAGAACGTCTATCTGAAGCCAAACTTTTGTATACTTTATTTCTTTTTAAAGCCTTTCCAGATGAAAAGTAAACACGTGTAATTTATCAGGCACACCCTGGTAGTGTTAAATTTAAGAACAGAAAAGGCTTCTGAGAGCAGCACATTTCAATACGCATTTCCACTCCGAAATTAAGCTGTGCTAGTTGCAAACGAAGTTAAGACAACAAACATCTGCTGCAGAACAATGTCTTGGACAACTCAAACAAACTTTAAAAAGATCTTTTAGGTGAATGTGCTGGCAGCTTACAGCCTCAGAAACGCCTTTAAGGAATGGTTGGTTTTCTTGGCTTCTGGATTTTAGACATAATTTTGTAATCCCGAGTACCGCACATGCCCATCTCACCCAGGAGCTGGTTTAACTCCAGCACGGCAGCGGCAGGCACACTTCTCCCCGCTCACCGTCTCCCAGCGCTCCCGACCCGTGTCGTGTCCCCCCCCAACTCCAAACTCCGGTACTCCATTCGCAAATTCGCATTCCCGCTGCCACCCGAACTTCCTGGGGGTGACACGCACCGCTCCCGAGGCTACCCAAGCACAACCCCGACGTGTCCGCGGCGCGACCGTCCCGCACGGGAAAACCCCCCGGCTCGCGGTCCCGGGCGCTGCGCCACCCGCCGCCGCTCCGCGCCCGCCGCGACCCCTTTCCGTGACACGGCGGAGGGTCCGTGACACGGCGGCGGCGGCTTCCCCGCTCCCGCCACCACCGGCGAGGACCCGCTCTCCCAGCCCAGCGGGACGGGGACTTCTCGCCCAGCGCCCGCCGAAAGGGGGCCCAGCGCGGCCGCGCCGACGGCCCCGACGGACGGGCTGCGGGGCGAGAGGGCGGGCAGCGCTGTCTCGGAGGGGAGGCGAAGTACCTGCTGCGTCCCCGCCGCGTCCCCCCGGCGCTCTGCGGCCGCCGCATCCGACCTCGCCGGCTGCACGGCGCCGCTCGGTCCCCGGGGCTGCGCTGGGCCGGGCCGGGCCGGGCGGGGCTGGGATCGCCCCGGCCCTGCCCCGCCGCCGCTCCCCGCAGCTCCGCGCTCCCCGCCGCGGTTGTCCGGAGCCGCCCCGCCCGGGTGTCCCCGCCCCGGGCTATTCTCTGCCCCCCTCCCCGCCCCGCCTCCGTCCCCCCGGCTCCTGCCTCGGGCACGCCGCTCCCCCGCCGTCGTTGCCGGCCCCGCTTCGCTCTCCATCCGGCGGTCTTCGCCTGCCCCCGGCCCGCTCCGCTTCACCGCCGCCCCTTCGGCCCTCGCCCCCCAACTCGTGTCGCGGGGGCAGCCCTGCGGGGCTGGCTGCTGCCCGCCGGGAAGCGGCAGGCGTTAGCGGGCAGCCGGGGGCGCGATGTGAGACGGCGGAGCCCGCCGCCGAGTATTTGTAACGACCATAAAATGCGAGGGGGAGGGAGGAAATTCTGGGTAGTCCTTACTCCGCTCGGGCTATTAGCATGCTTGAATGAGGTTTACCTCTCCTGCGTCTGCCCCTCTGTTTTACCGTGCCTAATAATGTGGTCTTCAGAGAGCTTGAGAGGGGTGACACAGGGTGAAGCGTTCAGAAACCTTGAGCAAAAATGCGCCTGGTTTGACCCTGAGCTGCCAATTACTGAATGTTCTTCGTAAGGTATCTCTTGACGGAGTTATTGACTGAATAATAGCAACTCAAGGATAGCGATAGGCGTGCAGATTGCCTCGATGATGGGAGCAGCACTTTGGAAAAGAAGTTGAAACCTGCATCCTACAACTGGCTAATTTAAACGTACTTGTACGATGCCTGTGGGTACAGCAAAGCTTTCCGTCAGAAACGGATACAATGCGCTGGGGAACAGGAACACTGCAACAGCCTTGCTAAGCGCAGGCAGGCGTGTAGGGTTGCCTAGTCTTGCTGCAATCAGTGTTTTTCTTGGGAGCCTCCTGTCTGGAGCTCAGCATCGTCACACTGGGACTCATGCCACGGGCTCGGCTGTCGGGTTGCCTGCACTGCTGCTCGGTGGGGAAGGAGCGTGCTGAAAGAAAGCAGAACCAGGCTCTTTTATAGCCCAAAGTTTAAGCTGACGGAGCAGAACAAAGGGCAGCCTTCTGTGATTGCTTTTTTTCTGCTGGAGGTGAGGAATAAAATTCTTCAGTTTTGGCACCTTGATAGGAAACAAGGACTACAGAGCGCAAAATGATGGTGAAATCACTTTGAAGCTCATGGACCTAGGGGATACATCCCCACTTATCTATGGATAGGGCTGTACTGCAACGTGTGGTGGTCCTGGCCCTATCTCCTTGTCCTCCCATCATGTGTGCTGTATGAAAGCTTCTCTCTTCCAGGGCGAGTGGACAACTTCCACACCACAAAAAGGCACTCACTGCTTTTCGGCAAAGGGGAGCCCAGGCCTGTGAATCGGTGCTCTCACGTTGCACAGGAAAGCCTTGCCCAGCAGTTTCCCTGCAAAACAGCCCAGGAAGCTCGGTAATCCTCCTGGCAGCCGCTTGCCACTTGTCAAGGCCTGGTTCTTGCAGCGCAGGCGTTTTAGTAAGCAGCCTCTGGTCTTGCTCTGTGGTCTGCTATTAGTCCTTGTTCTTTTCCGTATATCCTTGTGTGTTTTATTGGATTTTTTTTTACTTTACTACCTTCTGGCTACTTGAAGAAGGAAGCCAGAAGAAATAGTTATTCTGATCAGACTACAGTGGGTGAGGGGACAGGATACTGCCAGCAAAAAGATTTTTTGGCAATGGTGCCAGAAGGTGGCAATCTGTGCCCTGCTGCCAGTGATGGATTTGATCTGCCTTCCTCAGTTGGGATGCCACCACCGCCTGGGTGCTGCAGCCGGCAGCAAGGCCCCAGTACAGCACAAGGACATTACTCCCCCCTGCAGAGGAGTATGCACAGGAAGTGGTGTACTGATGGTGTAGACCTGATGTTATCTCTGACCGGGACCTTTGATGGTGGTGGCTGAAAGCATGTTGTCTGCTGCCAAGCACGTTGAGCGATGCAGTCCCACCAGTGGGCATGGGGATCTCACGCTCCATCCCGTCGCTCCACCCTGGGAAAGAGACTACGGCCACGGCTGTGCCGGAGGGCTCTCCAGCTGTCAGTGGGCAGCTGTTCCTTGCAGCTGCAGCTTGGCCCCTGCGGTGGAAGTGGCTGCTGGTGCCACTGTGGGAGGTGGGTGGCAGGACACTGCAATGCAGGCTTGAGAAGTCACCAGGAGCGAAGCGTGGTGGAGAGGTCCTGCACAGAGGCTGCAGGGGATTTGCCTGGGGGGCATCTCAGGCCAAAGCAGCTGCTGACAGTAAGTTTTGGGGAGATCAGCCTGTTCGACAATAGCTGATACAACCCGCCAGTTCATTTCTGAGCATTGCACAACAGCCCGTGAGACACACATGCCGTACCCAGGTTTCCACGAAGCTCTCGACCTTGGTGTAGTACTCTTAAAACGAATTGCATTTTTGTGGGGTAAGAGATTAATTGTCAAGTAAGAGAAAGAAGGTAAGGCCAGGAACAATGATCCATTTTCATAGCTGCTTAACAGCTGAATTTCCTGGGAGTGAGGAGTCTGTTCTGCCCTGGAAATTATGAGTGAGTGGGCAAACAGGATGAATAGCAGGACAGCACCATTTGCTGGTGTTATTGGGGGTACTTGAGAGTAAAATTAAACCTGAGGGTAAGAAGTTGGTGAGACCTGAAGATCCTGAGTGACCTGCTGATAAAATGTCATGTTCATTTCCACTCTGCCGAGTGAAAAATAGGAAAAGAAACTCAATGATACATGCACAAATGTACATGGAGTGTTATCACACAGCAGAGAACTGTTTGTGGATAGTTCTTCAAAAACATCCTACATCCATTAACTGTCAAAGGGAGACTGAATACTAGGAATGGTTAAGAAAGGAATGAAGAACAAAATGTAAGGCATGGTTAAGCTCTTCTGTGAGCACTGCACCTTGAGTACCGTGGGTGCCTCTGTTGCTTCATCTCCTCATGAATGCAATAAACCACAAAAAGGCACAAAAGCCAATAGGATGGTTATAAAAGTTGTCCCTGCAAGGAAAACACAAGTCATCTAGGTCTGATCGATGGTCTGAGGAGAGTAAAAAACTACAATGAATGGAGACAGAATAGTTTAAAAAAAAAAGGAATCAAATTTCCATCAGTGTAGTGTTGCATGGTGGAACATGTTGCTGCAGGAGAGAAAAAGTGGTTAAACAAGCCCCATGGAGTAAAGACCCATCAACGGCAGTTAAATACAATTTTAAGGCAGGGCACATGGGGAAAGCTGGAGACTCTAGCAGGGGCAGTAGGTGCCCTGCATGCTTCCAGATCCAAGTTAGCAGGGTCTGAATACTGCCCAGGCTCTTTTCTCCTGCATTGCAAGAAGGCATGGTCTTGGCTAAGAGGACAAGCTGGCACAGGTAACAGAACGACTATTGCCCACTTCTGAAGGTAGTGAAAAAAAGGGGATGTCTCTAGGTAGGGGATTTACGCTGGGTATAACAGAGGATGAGTCAGCAGAGTGACTCAGGGAGAGGTGGCTCAGCTAAAGCAATAGGCTTGGAAATGACCTGGTGAAGTTGTCCAAATGGTCCTGGGCCTCACTGCACACTGTGACAGCCCATCACCTGTTTTCTGTCCTGTGTATTACGTAGAGAATAGTAGATTTAAAAAAAAATTTTAATTCCATATGTGACATTTGCTGCCACGAATACAGTGAAAGACCAATGCCATTGGTGTAAATCAGTTCTTAGCGCATGCTTTAAAGTTTAAAAAGTGGTTAAAGTTATTTCTATTTACAGATATATAAATGTGTGATAAAAGCTGGAGTTACCATCAGATAAAAGATACTGCAGTATCTGTACAGACAAAACAGGTCACGTTTCAAGGTTAATATTATCGTCCTCGTGTAGTAGTTACAATTAAGTCCTTGAAGGATCTCCTTTTTCTGTTAGCTGTTAAGGGCGTGATAAAATTCTGGCAATTTTTGTCTATCAAGATTAAAAAATAATTCATTCAATATTTTATTATTGCCTTAGTTATAATTTCCTCATACTGCCATTCATCAATGCTTGACAGGACTGTCACTGATTTACTTTCCCGGAGTTCCTGAAGGAATGCTCCATCATTTGGAAAACTGGTCATTTATTTTTCACTGTTGGTATGTAGAGAAAACAGCAGCAGGACAATTTTAAAATTACCATTCTAAACAGTATTATATTTATCTGATTATGTCATAACATACTTTCTACTTTTTTACTGCTGTTGTCTTTTTTATATTAACAAGATATATTATGCATTGTTATGTCTAGGTGATGAAGTGCTGCAACATATTTTTGTTTGAGACACCATTTCTGTGCTTATTTCTGTGCCTCCAACTCAGGTCTAAGCAAATATTGAATGCAATATTGTTTCATTTATAAATGATTAAAAGAGGGGGGAAATTGTATTTTGATGTAATATAAAATAAAAAACAACAAAACCCAGAACATTTCTTTGGAATACTATTGAACCATAATCTGCAGTGATAAAAATACTTTTGGTTACTACATCAAAGAAGTCATCTGTCAATCACTGTTAAGTAGAAGCAAAGAATATTTTGCAAGCTTCAAAAATTATGACTTTTTTCACATCTTCATGCACTTGTATGTCATGGCTGTGACATACTGAATTCTTTTGACTTTCTTTAATTGTTTTAAAGATTTGTGTTCTCTTTTCTTCAGCAGCAGTAAAGCTGACACGCTAATTCTATAAATCCACCACAGGAATGACCGAGGCCAAGATCTTGTAAATCGTGTTACTTCAACATTGCTAACATTTCATCAGTGTTGTTTGAATCGCAGCACCTCATAATGTATTTTAATTCATATATTTAAATTTGATATATTTGGATAATAATATTCTGATTCAAATCACCTTAAAATACTGACATTGATTTAATAGACCTTTTTGGAATTTGTCTTCCAATTGATCAATAAACACAGTAACCAAACACACACCCCCTTCCATTGCACATCTACTTTCTGCTCCTTCATCATTATTTAGGATGATGAAAATGGAAAGAATTTGACTTTTTACAAGCTAAATACAAGCTCATATGACGGCTGTACCTTTGGCATCCTTTTTTCTTATTTTCTATATCTGTGATGGCATTTTTGAGAGGTAGTCTTGCACATACCATGCATAAATACACTGTATGCCCATTGGGTATATTTCAGCTGCATGTTATATATTAACTACTGGTGGGATCACGTGCTTAGCTAAGCTGAACTCTGTCTGCTTCTGCAAGTGACACCTTCCTCTAGGGATAACAGGGCAGATGCTCAGAGCATGGCCACGTATTTATCATCAGGGTTACGTTGACATGGATTCAGCTCAACCTACAGTGCTGTGGATATTGCACATGTTAAAAGGAAGTTGTTATCACAGCACTTCCAGCCAGACATGATGTAAAAAGTGAAATGCAGAGAAAGGAGAAGGGGAAATGAGTTCAGTGAAACAGGTCCTTGGGTTTCCCCATCTGCATCCTGTGGCTCAGAACTCCCAACATGAAGACCGTACGCCCACATCAGAGTCCGAAGGTTTATCCATCCTATCTTTTCTCCGCATTGCTCCCACCCTTCCACAGTAGCTGTGGTCCCCTCCTGTGCACTGAGCCTCAGGGTGCCAGGAGGAGAGCCCCCCAGAGTGTCCTGGACAGCTTGCATGAATGCCACCACTCCAGTGTCACCCGTCACGTACAGCTCCTGCTCCCCAGGCTGCCTCCATGGGACCCTGGCCCAGCCATGGACATCTCTGTCCCATCAAAAAGGTGGGCCAAGCACAGCTGAGGCATGGGGCCTGCAGCCAAATCCATGGGTGTAGCGCCATGCACGCTGTCCTCGGAAGAGTGTTACAGCTCCCTAACAGAGCGATAGGCGATGGGAGCAGAGCACTGCATTTTGTCTGTCTTGTAGTATGTGTGTATGGTTACAGAGGGACTTATTTTTTTCTGTGGAAACCAATAAAGATGGGAAAAAAAAAAAAAAAGGAAAAACTCAGCTCTCAGCAAAGGTGGTAAAAAGTAGGGATTATTTTGTTTGAACAGTAAAATAACTAAAATATAAGGTGAGCTGATTGAACTCCTAAAGTAGCCAAGGACAATTGTATAATTAAAAATTAAAATAAATGTGAGTTTTTTTAATGGATTGTACAGTAAAAAATCAAACTTTAATTAGTAGGTAACGTAAACAAGCAGAGACTAAGCAGATGTTATCCAATGAAGATGCATACATGGATAGTTTCATTGTCAGACAAAGGTCTTGGTTCAAGTAGCAGTCACATTTGTAAATTAAAAATGGCACATCCACGGAATTCAGAATTAACACATTAAAACTTTTTTAATCACTTCACTATTCAGAATAGCAGAGTAACAAAGTGTTATTTTGAAGCAGCAGGAGATGGGTTTTGCTGATTACTTCTGCAAGAATTTTAGCCAGTAGAAAAGAAGTCCTTTCTGTTTGAGAGCTGGTGAAGAACTGAGCCAAAGCAGCAAACCTGAATGTCTGAATTTCAGATTGAAAGCTTTCCAAAGATGCTATCAAGGTATCTGTCAATACCCTGATGCTGGTGGAAAAAAGTCTTCAGAGTAAATGAGGAAGTTTTGGTTTCAGAGAAAATTGGATCCCCCTGTGATTCAGTGAGTTGGAAGCACAGTTCAAGCTCTATTCACTGAAGCGTCGCAGCTTTGCATCAGGGTAAGGTGCAACTGTTGAGATGAGGAGTCTTCAAGGCCTGGGACAAGCAAAATATAAAACAAAAACCACCAGAAAAAAGATTAATTTGGCAGTGTTTGGGTTCTTGTGATGTCTTGCTGAAAAAGGACCTCTTTTGGGGCAGCCAAGAAGCACAATGCAAGAAGCTAAAGTTTTCCCCTGAGTTCATACTGATATCATGTTAATAGTTCTGGAATGCTGGAAGAATGGACTTTTTTTCCTGTGATGCTTGATGTGCAGTGTTTAACTGTCATAATACTGGGGGCACCAACTTTCTAGCCCTGCTGAATTAGCCTGAAGCTATTGCTGTCCACAGTTGTCTTATCAACTATTTGGCTGGAAGTGGTTATCTCTCCCGTAAAGACAGTCTACAGCTTGGTCTTTTGCTTTCAACCAGCTGTGACCACAGTGTACCTTGGGCTGCAGAGCACTGTGGGTTAAGGTGGGTTTAGCATCAACCCTGCTGCCTCCTTTGCAAGAGGCTGCAAGAGCTTTTCAAGCAGGTATGGTCAAGCTGTGATGATAACATCTTTAATGTCTGGCAGCCTGGAAAAGGACTGCCCTGCCGGGGCTCTCACCCACGCAGCTGAGCAAGTGGCAGAGCAGGGGCTGGTAATGGGGCCACAGCCACCCCAGGCATGGCAAGGGGACAGCAGGGGATGGGGCTGGAGATGTGCATCTGCAACATATTAGTGGCCCCAGGTTCCTGAGGCTGAATCACCTCTGCTGAGCCCATGAGGGTTCGTGAGTCAGAGCTCTGTGGTATGCCATGCTTTAAAACAACGTGGCTGTGTCCCATGTCAAGTTGGTTCAGTTAACAAGTGGTTTTCTTGCTAATTTAGTTCCTGCTAATTGTTGCCAAATTCTCTCAAAGCTTATTCTGGAAAATACAATCCAGGTTGTGTTTAGAGGCTCACCAGCAGTGTGCAGGGACTGTATGGCTAGTTATATCTCAGCTACTACCAACTGGGACAAGTCACTTCTGACAAGGCATGTCAGGAGCTAAGAAGGAAATTCAAATCTGGAACTCAGCTTTGGAAGCCCAACACCTATTCCCTTAGCAGCCCAAAAAAATAGACACCTAGGCTAGACCTAAGCTGTCCAGGTAACAGCGTGTTGGAAAGGGGCTGTTAAGGTTCCCATGCCTGCAGAGCATTGTAGCTTACTTGCAAGTACTGGCAGTCTGGATTAAGGCTGCTTGCACCCCCCCTAAGACCTGCTTGGGAAGATCAGGACCTACTAGGAAACATACATTCCCTCATAAGCCAGTTTGCCTATTCCACAGTGGCCATGGGAAATGGCCACAGGGGGAAAGAGCTTCAAACAGAGGCCACTATTTGCATTAGTCGTATGCTTAGGCTAAAATCTGTACCTAGGCTTACATCTAAACAGGCTGGGCGTAAGGTCAGTCTAGGCACTGAAATGCTAGCTGCCTCTACCATGAGTAATTTATATGCTGAGGATGATTATAAGGAAGGAAAAGCAAAGTAGAAAAGAGGAGGAGAAGAGATAATGGACCTGGTTTTCTAAGCCATTGAGAAATTCGGACCCTTACCAGGGCTAATAGGGGTTGAGAGTCCTCAGAAATGTTAAAAATCAGATATATGTATTGACTTTATAATAATGACTCAACATTATGATTTAGAAAAGTATGAAACAAACACTGTTCAGAAAAGAACCCTTGACCTCTCACAGCAGCCCCTTAATGATCTCATGTCCTGCTCCGTTCGACATCTGTTTCCCTTTATACAGGAGATAAATTCCTCCCATACCACATAGCATTCTTAAGAACTGTTATTACTCGCTGAAACAAGAAGTTCCCCAGAAGTATTACGTGCCCCTTCTGTGATTCAGACTTTAAGAGCTTCTTAGGAGCTAATAGATAGTGTGTTTGTTGCTGTTTCCAGTAACATGAGGGTTGAAGTGTCACAGTAAGGGTCTGTGTAAATAGTGCCCAGCTTAAAATATGGCCTGCAGGCCAGACTGAAGATCACTTGTCCCAGATAACATGGCTGGATGGAGTGGGATTGCTGGCTGAAGAAGACCTGAAGGTGGGTGAGAGTGCCCGACGCCTTCACACATATCCACGTGACGCCATACTTGCACCCAAAGTAACGGTAAGTCGTTTCAAAGTTTTGAATGTGTTTTTTGTTGTTCCTCTCGGTTCTCTCTGTGAGGTGTGAGGCAGTGCTGTGTGGTAACACCCACACTGACTTGGTCAGACACCGACAGCCTTATTGCTGCTCTGGCATGGGACACTGCTAGGTGACTAGCTCTGCTAAGGAATGCCAGTTTTTAGTGTCATCCTGCCACCTTTTCTGTCCTGTCTGTCACACTGTCAGGGTCATAACTGAGTGTCATGCTGTTACTCCATGCTATACGCTTAAGTTTTTGTTTGTTTTGTTGGTTTGTTTTTTTTTTTTATGTGAAGCCATTTTCTGGGGCTGCTGTACCAGCTGACCCACACTAGCAATTGCCACGCCCTAAGTTTTCCATACTTTTTGCCAGGAGGACCTTAGTAAATTCACTGGCTAAGCTATGCTAGCAGAGATATTTGCCACTAACCTGTGGTTATGTCTGTTGGCCATCTCATTTTCCTCATTTTCTTTCATGTAACACCTACCAACTGATGCAAACAGGGTGAAATATTGGGCCTTTTTTTTTTTTTCAACAGAAAGATCCTGGTTGGTATTAATGGTGCTTGTGTTATTCCTATTTCTTAAGGGTCCTTTATCCACAGCTTCGTCTTTCTGTTCTATCTTAGACTTCAGTTTTACATATGCCTTACCTTTGTCCAAAATTCAGGTGCTCCAGCTACTGAATATTCTTTTCCTATTCAATTTCCTATATTAATTATCCCTATATCTCTATATATTCCTTTAGGTCTTCTTTCTTCTCTTGAACCTGAAACCTCTGAAACAACATGGATCTTCTTTTGCCAATATTCAAACTCATCACACCTTCTGCCTACTCCTTTCACTTCTTTTAGCTGTTCGTTGCTACACTTTTGGAAGTTTTGTAAGAAACACCAGGACAGCAATATTGAAAGCATCAGTGTTACAGCTTCTCAGTTTTAGTGCTAGAGCTCATAAACTCCCAGGTGACTGCAGGAACAACTTGCCTAATGGTGGTAGTGTCTATCAAAGCTTGCCTCCCGGGTCTCTGGGATCACTGAATGTAGGTGGATGCAGAACTAGCTGTAGCTCATGGGTCAGCTGGTGTGTGAGGTAGGTGGTGGATACGTATCGCCCAAGGAGAATCATTACTCGTAATAATTTCTCCCACCTCCAGAGGAAAGTAAGAATGTATGTGTCCAGGGCATGTTATTTTCTGGGATGCTTTTGGAACAGGGTTATTTATGCCCCACCCATTGGCAGGCCTGGGAATAAAAGGCATATTCAAAGCCTTATTTAGCTTAAATACAGAGCTCTGTGGTTCTGGAACAGCAAATCCTTCATTTGCATCTATGCTGATGGTCATGTAGAGTGTGTGGACTCAGAAGCCTTACCAGTGGCATGCTTCCAGAGTTTACTGGGTAACTGCATGCACTGGGGAGTGTTGTGAAAAGGTGAGGTCAGGACCCTCATGGCACCAGGACTATCATTGCTATTACACTGTCAGTTGCTGTAATACATTAATGTAAAAGATACAGGTATAAATCTTGGCAATCATGACTTCTGCTCCATGCAATTTGAGATCTCTGCTGAGTTTAGACACCCTCTCCACCCACCCCGCTGGCATAGGAAAGGGAATGAGCACCAAGGCAGAGTACCCTTCACTGAGAGTGTCTCTCACACTTATACCTCAGCCTCAAGCAGCTGAAAGCCTCAGGAACTCAGGTTAGCCATCAGGGAAGTCCAGAAAACAGAATCCATAGCTCAGCATGAGATTCAGTTTAAAATCTGTCATATTTCTCTGTATTTTCTTAGAGGCTTTTTTAACTTTCCCTGCAGTTATGTAAAGGCTGGTGAATCTTGCTGATGCTGGCATATCCTCTAAAGGAAAGTCTCTGAAGGAAAATCACCTAAGTTCTATGTAGAACAGTTCACATGATGTGATAAAGATGTAATAAGCTATTTACATCTCATTCTGAGACCTCTTTGGTGATTGTTGTATTCATTTTTTCCAAAGTCCAGACACACTTTTACAAGAACCTTTCATTGTTCTATTGCACTGATGCAAGTCAGTTACTGCATTAAATTTTTTACTACCGTATCACTTTCTTGTGTATCTTTATATTTTAGTATTCACGTTCAGTGGCTAAGGGATAAGCTGCCATTACAAAAACATAGAGGAGTTTGTATGTTATTGTACTCTGAAGAGCTGTGGGACCTGGACCAACAGAAGGTAGTAGTCAAAGACAAGTGTTTCTAGGAGTGGATGTCAACACAAAGTTGTCATCAAGGTTGTGCACATATCAAAAATGTTGTGCTGTAAATAGTGTATCAGGAGATCTGTATTGTGATATTTTGTTGAACAGTGACACAGACTTTTGAGCTACAAAGCCACAGACTACCCGACCAGACACAAAGAGAAAGGGCAGTAAAGTCAGTTCTCAGTTAAATCATGTCGCCACTATTAATTCTGATGGAGACTGTGTGTGCATGTGTACTCTCACACCGGGTACAGGGGACAGTGGCCATGTGCCTAACCCCTGTACACATATACATAGCTGTGTCTATACCAGTCACCCTTTCTCTGTAAATGCTGGTTTATATCCATCCCATTTCTTATAGGTCATTCTCTGGTGCTGCCTGCAGACAGAGTTGTCCTTGTTCTGGAAGACAAAAGAACAACACATGATAATGGCTGTGGTTGAAAATGGTTCACAGCATTTGTTTTTATTTGCACATTTTGGAGATGTGTTTAAGAAATGAGTCCTGTTGGTTTTGCACTTTTAAATCAAAGTGCAATTTTTAGTTAATTTCCTCACTCACTTTTTAGAAACAGAAAATCAAGTGTTCTTATTCTCAACCACTAATTTGATGATGGGCTAGAAATGACCGTACATTCTGACTCTGAAGTGATTTACAGCTGGTCAAAATTTCAGCCTGAAGACACTGAATCTGATGGACATTTCCCAGTCTATTGGGATCCACACTCTGACTTCAGCACCTAACTCTTTGAAGCCTACTTATGCGTAAAAAAATGGAATCTTGTCAGTGGCATCACCCTGCATATCCTGCGGATCATCAGTTTTGAAGTTCAGGACAAGACATAGGAAAGACTGCAATAAAGGTCTGATGCTCTTGTGACACTTTCCTTCGACACACAGCAGACTTCCAAGGACTTTGGACAAGGAGAAATACTGTTGAAAGAGTATTTCCTCCTAAGAAAACTCATTCATAATGTATGCATGCAACCGTTTATAGATGAGCTTTGGAAAAAAAATCTGTATTATTTTGACTGCTGTTTGGTGATGTCAACATCTGCTTTGTGGCCATGTTTTTACAGGTGTTATATTTTTAGTCTCTGTGAAAATAACCACATTATTGAATTTCTGTGCGTGCATCTCATGTCTTTTGCATTCTGCTCTTAGTTTCCATTCCCTGTGGTTAGTCAATGGATTGTCTTCAGAAGAGTCTGAAGGCACCAACTGTTGTCTCACTAAAAAGTAGTTTGTGCAGTCTCTTAAGATCTCTATAATTTTTATATAGAGATATTTTTGTGTTAACGATTTTTAAATTTTTCTTAAAGTTCCAGACTGAGCTTCAGCTGGATTTCTGCATAAATTTTTTCATTTGAAAATGTTTACATGATTTTTTCCCCAGACATTTAAAGAGGAGAAAGAAAAAAGTATACAGCTTGTTTTGGAGTTGAAACTGATGGACCTTGTGCCTCTTTCTCTCAGAAGTTCAGCATATTCCAGCAGTCCTCAAGAGATGTGCATATGATAAAAGGGTGAACTACAATAACAGGTATCAGAAGTATATGAGGTGGGGCAGCTACCTAAGCTGCACAGTAAGCTCTGAAGAGCCTCGTGATTTTATTTTGGATTATTTTTGTCATCCACATTTGCTGTCTTGCACTAACTAATGGTCATGCTGACAGTGGTTGACGTTTTTACAGGCTCATTTGGTGAGTTTTCTGTTGAACCTTGGTCCTTGTCCTATCAGTTAACATCCTCTAATGTATGGCTAGCTTAAAATAGAGTGGCTTAAAATAGTTTGTTTGATATGAATTCTTCCTGTTGCAAGAGTGGAGAATCAGGCATGATTCCCTAGCACAGAAGGAGAAGAAATGACACAGTGTCTTAAAAGTTGCTGTTGAATGTGTCATGATTCCAGGTAGAACCATGTGGCCGCTGATTAGAGATAACGAAGTCGAGAAGCTTTCCCCATGGATGCTGTGCTGTGGGTCATATGAGGCTGCAAAGACAAAGCATCCGCCTATACTTCTTGTACAAGCCTCTGTTCCTTCTCTCCCAGTTCCCCAGGAGAGCTGGAGAAATGCACCTCACTAATTTCATATCATCAGATACTGTAGTCTTAGCAATATCCTCTGCAGGCATCTTCTCGTAGCTGTGAAGAGGTCCCCGCTCAGAAAACAAGGACCAGAGTATCTGGGTAAACCAGATCTGTTTCAGAGAGGGGGAAGGGATGTGCTGACCCACTCAGCTGTGTATTTATAACTCTCATGAATAATCACAGGATGCTGGGGGAAGCATATCTCAAGAGATCACCCACAAAGAGTGAAATAATAACTGAAGGGCTATAAATATACAGAGGGTGGATGACTCGGGTGAGAGTGGCTGCTTTAATGGATAAGCTGTGGCAGAACTGCAGGAGAAAGGTGTGTATGGGGGTGCGTGTGTGGCAAAGCAACAGGAGTTTTCTTGAGCGTACTGTTTCTTTCTTAGAGACAAAGCCAGAAGGATTTGTTGGCAGGAAAGATCTCTTGAAGAGTGTTTGGGTTTTTTCCCCTTTTCTATAGCACACACTAACTCCTGTGTTCTGCTCTTCCTTGAGTTTTGTGTTGCTCATCTTTTCCCCTATCTGTGGAGTACTTACTTTCTCACAGTCATTCCTTAGCCCTTTCATAGAATCACAGAATGGTTTGGGTTGGAAGGGACCTTAAAGATCATCCAGTTCCACCCCCCTGCCATGGGCAGGGACACCCTCCACTAGACCAGGTTGCTCAAAGCCTCATCCAGCCTGGCCTTGAAGACAGCCAGGGATGGGGCACCCACAGCTTCTCTGGGCAACCTGTGCCAGTGCTTCACCACCCTCCTTTGGAAGAATTTCTTCCTGATATCTGATCTAAATTTCCCCACTTTCAGTTTACCCCTTGTCCTGTCACTACAGGCCCTTGTAAAGTGATGCCCCCCAGCTTTCTTGCAGCCCCCTTCAGCCACTGAAAGGTGCTATAAGGTCTCCCTGGAGCCTTCTCTTCTCCAGGCTGAACAAGCCCAACTCTCTCAGCCTGTCCCCATAGCAGAGGTGCTCCAGCCCTCTGAGCATCTTCGTGGCCTCCTCTGGACTTGCTCCAACTGGTCGATATCCTGATGTTGAGGGCCCCAGAGCTGGACACAGTACTGCAGGTGGGGTCCCACAAGAGCAGAGCAGAGGGGGAGAATCCCCTCCCTCTCCCTGTTGGCCACACATCTCTGGATACAGCCCAGGATACAGTTGGCTTTCTGGGCTGCCAGCGCACACTGCTGGCTCATGTCCAGCTTTTCATCCACCAGCACTCCCAGGTCCTTCTCCTCAGGGCTGCTCTCGATCCATTCTCCACCCAGCCTGTACCTGTGCTTTCAATAAGAAAGCAGTGCAAAGGCAAACAGATATTTTCAGGATCCTTCAGGAACAGTGTGATATGAGTGACACGGAAGAAAAGCTTGAAATCAGAGGAAAATTCTCCCAGGTGTTTCTTGCGTTGGATGCACCTTCTGAAGGCATGCTTCTGTACTTGGCTGAAAAGAAATGGCAGGATGAAGCCGAAGACCTGGCACACTGAGCAGGAGCTGGTTGATTTCTGCATGTCAAAGGCCGCTTTTTTAGTGATGTGCAGAGCTGCACCCAGCACTGCCCCAATGGGCACCTTCACAGGAGTCCTGCTTGGTGTGAAGGGAAGTGCAGTCATAATTTGGAAATTTACCATCTCTGGTTATAATTAATCTGTTGCTAACTGATTTGATGTGAGTTTTTAGTACCGTGGTTCTATGGGACTAGGTGTATGCATTGCTGTTGTCCTGCATAATAGAACTAGCCTTTCACCAGGGCCTTGACAGATTTTCACTGAGTAATATTTTGACTATTGATAAAAAGAAAAGGACTGTTATTTGCTAAGAAATATCTGTGTATGTACAGAAAAGGTTATTACTTCTCCATATTTTAAAGTCTGTTTTGTTGCCATGGAAGATGTCCTAAAGTTTATGTAGGACATCCTAAAAGGTCTGTCTTACCAGGGAAATTAAAAGGTCTGAACTGCTTTTTGTGACTGGAAGTGGAAAGTTTGTGGTCAGAAACACCTATGGCATTGGGATTCTTCCATACATTCTGGGGCAGCGGACTTACATTTCATTTCTGCAACTTATAAATCTTGGGTGGGAGAAAGGATCTGGTAATTCCCACATGAGTAGCTGCAGAAAGAAATTTGCTTTTGAAAGATGGACAGATGTTCCTGCTAGGGTTCTGTGCTGTTCAGAAATATTTGCCCACCATGACTGCTGCTTGCTATAGTTTGCAAAACTTTTTGAAAAGCATGGGAAATTGTGCAGCAGGAAGGGGTGGGCTGGCTGCTGAGCAATTCCATCAATCACATTGAACTGCCCTGGAAAATGCTCTAACAGCTCCTGCAAATCGAGACTTAGACACTCCGTGCCCTTCCTTCTATAAAGAGGACACCTGGGAACATGGTGTATGCTGCTCTGACAGTCTTTGTTGGTGATTACTGCAGATGTCATGTCCTGTTTAAGAACATAACTTTTTTTTCTGGTGGGGTCAGTATATTGCATGTGGGTTATGTAGAGCATGTTCACAGTTTATACTGTTCAAGGTGGGAGACAAATAATTGCTCCAGATGCAGAGCACAGATATGAAGATAGCCTTACAAATTTTAAAATAAACAATGAAGACTACATCAAACTAAATGTTATTAATAATAAATGAGAAAAATGTTTTCTTGGATAATAGTACCGTGAAGAATATGGCCCAGTGACTGGAAAATTTTGTTGAAAAAGTGGCATAGCAGGCAAATGCACCATGGTTTTGTACAGTAGAGAGCTGCAGAAGTGAAAGCAAATCCTGTGTTGCATAGACAGGCTGAGCAGATGAGTCTGCTGTATGGTTTCTGGGACACCTTCGGTGCAAGTTCTCTTTTTTCATGTCTGTGTATGGTATCCAGCGCTGGACCAACGCCAAAGTCTCAGCAACTGTAAGACAGGAATATAATCTTGTCACTTTCTCTTTTCTGGATTTCACTTTCCTTCCAATCCTTTCCCTTTTAGGACTTCCCATCTTGGCTTGTGGTAGGTTATTCAGAGAGGAGAAGGTGAGACGGGCACGGTAGCAGCCTTCCCTGTGAGTCACAACTGGTTGTATTTGGAGATGGAAGAAGAACAACCTCCTATAGTTTCTGACACCCCTGCCATTTTGAGGAATGAAGACGGGAATGGCTTAAAAAAGTAGTTTGAGGAGGAGGGCCAACACAACAGCCTTGCAGAACACCCTTGGAGGCATCTAGTGCTTGAGAACCCCCGGGCCCAGAAAGGCAAATGATGGCCAAACTGGGGCTGCCACCATGGCATCACTTTGGGCTTTGAAGCCTGCAGACATTTTGGCATGCAAAGGGACAGAGCCAGTCTTGGTGCCTGCTGGTTCTCAGGCAGTGACCGGGTGCTCGTAGAGGAGAGTGAGAAGGGTGGTGAGAGGGAGGTGGTGGGATAAAACAGCAAGCCAGGAACAAGATGAAGCAGACAGCACTGTGGTAGGACCAGGCAGGTAGCCACACCATTATACTACGTGCCTCCACATATATCTGGTTCTGAAGGGGTTTAATAACATGCATTGACACCACCTAATCTGAAATGTAAAAAAAAGAGAAAAAGCGCTATGTCAACACATTTTTATGCAGAACACTTCAGACTGACCAGAAAACAAAGTGTAAAAAAGTCTTAACTCCAGAGTTGGTTTAAGTTACTACTCATTACAGTGAATCAGGGGTGGGTCCTGTTTAATCGTCAATCTGCGCTCAAAATTACCAGAGGGTATTTTACAAACTGATGTTTTATTCATGCAAAGTATTTTGTAAATTGTGTTGAACAGTTGAAAGGTGCCAAGGGGGTTCTGTTTGTGGAATATTTTGTCCCTATTTTGTCTAAAATAAACGCACAGGCACTTCCATTGAGCCTTTTTCGTTCTGTTTTAAAAAATGGTCAATGTATTAGCATGCAGGTTGGCTGAAGTCGTATGACAGAAGTTATCATTATGATGTGATGCAAAAAAACCTGATTTACCTTTGTTCTGATAGCACAGCTATTGGACAAACCACCACAATCAAGGGTGAACATCCAATGCGTCTTTGACAATTACAAGAAGTGCTGTAAAAATAAGTAGGATGAAGCGTAGCACAATTGCTGGCCTGGCGCGGTGCCTGTGCAGGGAGCGCTGCACACTGCCATGGGAGAGGGAAGGTTTTCACTCCTTGAGTCCGTTGCATCCTGCTGGGATTATGCAGGGAAGTGCTAAAGGGTAATCCCAAGGTGTTTGGGGTGGAATAACATAGTGGCAGCATAGCCGGGGCACCTTCCCTGGACAGCTTGAGAGGAGATGCCCAGGGCTGGGTCCAAAGGTGCTGTCATCCCAGCCCCCACATCTCCTTACGCAGGAAGAGTCAGAGGCGTCTTCAGACACAGTCCAACAGGTATTAAATCTGACAGCACAACCCTGTGTGAAGGGTGTGATAGGCAAAAAGCAATCAGCCAAGAAAATCTGTGTTAAGGCTTGCTTTCAAAGTCTTTTCTTTGTTCTAATCTCTCTTTAATTCTGCATACAGCTAATACACACCAACGGCAGTGGGGAGGCCTGTAGAGGCATGCAATGACACTGCTTTGCTCATTGCTGTGATCCTTGGCACAGGAAGAAGTCTTGTCTGGAGAAAAATAAATACTCATTTTTTGCCATCAGGAGTTGTTTGATTGTCAATTTTTAACAGCCTAAAGCACAAAAAGAGGTAACAATCAGCAGCCTTTGGGCTGTGAGGGGAAGGTACAATGGATTTGCTAAAGTTTCCCTGACATACAAGTTTTCATGTTGCAAAATTCCTTTATTATTTTTCTGATAACTAAATTTTGCTCTTGCAATGAGTGTGCAGAGTGTGATTTGAATGAGCTCTGGACTCAGGCATCAAAAAGGCAATGTAAGTGTCAACTGATAATAAATTTCAGGCAGAATGCAATTACATCCAAGTCTTGCTTCCTGGGAATGTGCCTGAAATAAATATTTAAGGAATCTGTTTTCAGAATGAACCACAGATGTTGCAGACTCACCCTTTGTGCTAGAGCCAGCCCTGGACACAGGCAGGTTGGAGTAACTCTCAAAATGTCTTCAAGTGACCAGAGGATTGTGGAAGAAGTAAGAAAAAGGCATACAAATCCCTGATGTTACATAAATACTGGCTGGAGGGTGCTTCACAGCTAAGAAGCAAATATTTAACAGGAAACCCCAATGGCTCTTTCCATGGCGTCCTGGCAAGAATAATTTCCTTTTGTATTTTTGTAAGCTGACCTGGCTCACACATAAGTGAAGCCCCCAGGGGACTTCCTTCCTTTTCTTTTGGGATTTCCCCTGGGAAAAATTGCAAATAAAGTGATCTAAAGCAGCTACACATGTGACTGCAGTCTCCCAGCCCTGGGAGCGTGATGGAAATGTGGTGTCTGGGCATGGTTAGCTCTGGGACACGTTTGCAGTAGCACAAGGCCATGCAGTTCCCAAATCACTCCTCTCTCATCCAATGCCACCAGACCCTGTTGCCAGGATGCCTGCATCATGTACTCATGCTACGCTGGCCAAGGGCTACATGAATCTGATAGTGCATCACTGAGCTTCAACAAACTAATGCTGTGCATAAATCACCACTGGCATCTGTAGTTTTGAAAATTTTCATCTTTTTTCCTTTATTTTCTCTTTTCAAGATTAAGATCTATGTTTTGATGAAGTGCCATGTGGACTTTTGAATTCATGGCAGCCTGCAGAGATGCCTGCAAGCACAAGGATGCTGGGGTTGGGGTCAGAGTCAAGGCAGCCCACAGCAGCCATGGCCTCTGAAATGAACCCTGCTGCTGCCACTTCTCCTATTGTCCTTCACACAGCATGGAAACGCTGGGCACTGGAGTCACATTCTGAGCGATAATTACTACAGTGTAAAGCATTCAGTACAATCTATGTCCAACACACTGCTTCTCTCTCCTGTGTATGACTGGTTTTCCCAGCTGTCTTTGGGACTCAGAAACGTGAAAATGTCCGCAGTTGGCATTTTATTTGTTGCCCCTAAAATGAAAATGGTTGAACAAAATGTTTCAAATAGAAGCTGGGTCTTGGGCAGCACCACGGAGCAAATGCGTATGTATGTAATGCACTCACTGGTTGTGCTGTGCTGCCCTTGAATTTCTGTGTCAAAACATGTGGGATACATAGGTGCTCCAAACCTTTCATGTGCTATTTTGTATTAACGTACATAATCATTATAAACTGATAAACAAATAGAGAAAAACATGGCAGATGGAAGAAATCATAACCATCTTTTAATTCTGAGTCTAGATTCAGACTGGAGAAGTTGGAAAGAAAGGACGGTATTTTCAAAGCACTTTAGTAAAATGGGAGCTTGTGTCAGAATTTACCAAATATCCAAATGGTAATGGAAAGTGTCCATCTCTCTTCATCCAGTATACAGTGACGCTAGGGCAAATATGCTCCTACAGATATATCTTGGTTAGATGCCTGAAGCTGGTTGGGATGACCCTGGGCTTTAGGCCATACTTATATGTGAGAGTGATACAAATACTGGCTCTAACATCAGACTAAGTTGGAATACCTACTTTGGATGGATACTACCTTGTTCTGAAAAATAGCAGCTGTTTTGCTAAGCTAATCAGGCTTGTTGAGCCACAGCACTGATGCGGTTACACTGCTGCCAGTTTCAGGTCCATCTGAACTTAAGCATTTCTGTCATGCAATATAAATAAACCACTTGCTCCTACATGATGGTGCTGCTTTTGAGACTTTGAAAGGTTTAAGAGATATGGCTCTTACAAAAAAGAAGAAGAAGAAAACACAAGAATGAAATGAGTAGCATGAGATAACTATTATCCTCCCACTTATTCTGTAGAAAATACAAGAGTGTTGTATTTTATGAAACTATAATGGATAGGTAATAAAATAGCAATTGTCTTGTGGCATAACAACTGCCCACTATCACTTAACATGGGAGCAATATATCCCTTGATGGAGCAGAGTTATCATCTAGATCATGCTAGCAGTATCTGGCAAAAGCAAATGTTTTAAAACCTTCTATCATATCTAGTCTAGCTCCTACTTCTACCTGCAGTATTTTATCTAACCGGTCGGGCACATCCGTCCACTTCCAGTTCTCCTCAAGCAATCTTGTGTGAGTTCCTGTACATGCTTATGGGGAGTAACAGGACGGATGCATCCTAATTATCAGTTTTTGACTGCTGATTTTTGAAAGAATCAAATCCTGTACTTCTGTCCATGATTGCACAGAAATGTCCAGCAGGTTGGCCAGAATGCCTGACTGGAGAAACAAGGCTCATCATTCATCATGAGTCGCCCTGTTGAGAGCAAAACTGAAGTAACGACTTTGCTTACTTAGAATATACCTACAGTCATTTCAGCAAATCCTCCTCTCAGGTCTCACTGACCTCATGTTGTTTGCAAACATACATCAGGCCTGTGATGGTTCATTTGGTGTAAAAAGAGGTCGTAGCTTTTTAGTCTTGTAAAGAAACAAATATAGAGCTATAAACCATGTCTGCATCCTTCTGCAGACTCTTAGTGGCTACTAAGTATATAAATACAAAACAAATACCTCTCTACATGCAATTCTAGCCCTGTTGTGTCAGGAAAGCCAAGAAGGCTAGTGGTATCCTGGGATACATTAAAATGATCATGGCCAGCAGGTAAGGAAGGTTATCCTCCCCCTCTACTCTGCCCTTGTGAGGCCACATCTGGAGTACTGTGTCCAGTTCTGGGCTCCCAGTTCAAGAAAGATAGGGAACTACTGGAACGAGTCCAGAGGAGGGCTACGAAGAGGATCAAGACAATAGAGCACCTCACATATAAGAAGAGGCAGAGAGAGCTGGGTCTGTTTAGCCTGGAGAAGAGAAGGCTGAGGGGGGACTCACCAATGCTTATAAATACCTAAAGGGTGGGTGCCAGGAGGATGGGGCCAGGCTCTTCTCAGTGGTGCCCAGTGACAGGACAAGGGGCAATGGGTGGAAACGGGAGCACAGAAAGTTCCACCTGTGCTTAAGGAAAAGCTTCTTCACTCTGAGGGTGACAGAGCACTGGAACAGGATGCCCAGAGTGGTTGTGGGGTCTCCTTCTCCAGAGATATTCAAAACCTGCCTGGATGTGTTCTTGTCCAACCTGCTCTAGGTTAACCTGCTTTGGCAAGGTGCAGGGTTGGACTAGATGGTCTCCGAAGGTCCCTTCCAGCCCCCACCATTCTGTGATTCTGTGATATCTTACTGCTGAATTTGTTCTCAGACATTGTAGGCATTTAGCTAAGCTGGTTGGTTTGGGAGCGCAGGCAGTTAGAGGAACACATACACACGCGCACACACACACACATCCCAAAAGGTGATCAACAAGACTCGCTGCAGGGCTTTGATCTCTACCAACACTAATAGGGCAATCTCTGGTGATGATGCGTCTATCTTAGGTGCCTCAGTTAGCTGTACAAAAATTATCTGGGTTATAATGCCACTTCTTTGTTCCGTTGCTCTAAAAAAAAAGGCAAAATATGTTTCTCAAAGGTGTTGAAAACCCTAACCTAAATTATACAAAATGCAAAGTATGATTTAGGTGCTGGGCAATGGCTTCCTCTCCTGGCCCTCATTAATGACCATTTTATCTGGCAGCAGAGCAGAAAGTTTTTAAAAAACAGACTAGTTTCAGACCAAATAGGGTTGGAGGGGCACGACTGCACTACTTAGATTTACAAACGTCCACTGGTTTGTACCTCAGTGCTCTTGACATATGGCCTCATTCTGGTTTCAAAGACAAATAATGTTAAAATGGTGTCAAGGTGGAGAATATATACACACATAATTTCAGGTAAAGTATAATGTGGGTATGTTGTGGTTTTCAAACAATAAAGCTTTGTATGGAAAGGAAGTTTTCATCTAATATTAAGCTTGATAGAAATCCAAAAAAGCTTAATCCTTTCTTGTAGGAATGCTTAACAGTGTTCATGCAATGCTTAATTACTGTTTTTAATGGCTTTTCCTTTATTTACATGCAGGGTGACTCACATGGGAAGTGAGAAAAGACGGCTAGGTTACTCCAAAATATTCTGAAATAAATATAGGACATATCTCTCAGTCATTAGCAACTAGTTTGTTCCTTGAGTGTTTCAACATCTCCTGAACAACTGTGGCTACATAAACCACTACTCTGAAACTGGTCCCTCTGGAGTGATCTTGCTTCATTGATGGACTTTTTTCTTTCTAGGGAGGATAACAGAATGGATGGATGCCAGGATTATTTACAAGCAGTCTAATCTCCCTAACAACTCTCCCAAACCATTCATTGGGTTCAAAATATGAAGGGTACTCAATTATTCAATGAAAAGGTTAAGCCTGCGGTAAATATGCATAGCCAGTAATGAAATGTACTTCCCCTGGGTATTTTTTTAAAAGGATGCAGACTGACAGATGTTTACCACATCCTTTCTGGATATGTTTTCTGAGGTTTTAGTTTGTGACACTGCTTATGCTTATTTTAAAAATGCAGTTCTTTCTTTGTCTTCATTGCTTTACTGAAGTTATAGCTGGGTGACAGGGAAGTAAGTCAGCCACGAAAATCCATGCACACCTAAGTCAAGGCAATACTTACTGTAAGATTTCTGTGTAAGTGTGCTTTCTTCACTACCTGAGAAGGGTCAGGGAGCAGCACACCTAACTCTGCTGGCCCCAGGCTTGCATCCATCCTCACATCCATCCATCTCTTTGCTTTCACTGTCACAGTTTTTCTGCACGTAGCCATCAATATATGTGATGAAACATACACAGGAGCTTGTAACTGTATGCTGTTGACGTATTTGGCTCTGGTGCTCAGATGGGAGCTGGTTTTTGTCTTCAATAATGGCTGAAGGTTTGTTCCGTTAATAAAAACTTTTGCTGAAACAGTGGGACTCTAAATTGATGAATGACTTGGCTAAAGACAGCCCCTACCTTTAACCAAACTATTTCCAGTAATGTTGCACTTTGTGTGTCAATAATTTTGATGAATAAATTCAAACACATCATACTATGTCAGTGGAAAGTCCACACATGGGTTTCACTGCAGGACTGAGCTTCCTGCGCAGCAGAAACTAGCTCAGAGTGTCAGAGCACTGCTGTGGGCTCTCAGACGAGGGCTAAGAGTGATTTGCACATCTTGCCCCCTTTGCTGTGCTCGAGGAGCGTATGGGGGCCCGTGGGACCTGTGGTGTTTCAAGCGTTTGCATCCCAAGGCCACATGTCCATGGACTTTTCTCTGGGCTGTGGGGCTGGATCGAGCAGCTCCCGCTTGGTGCCCCCTCCTTGCTGGTCCTTGCCTGCTCCTTCCCTCCCCAACATGGTCCAGCAGCCACACCAGTGCACAGTTTTGGGTGGCTAGGGACTTAACGCCTCTGTGGAAATTGTTTAGGTAAAAAAGAAAGTGGCAAAAAAAGGAGTTATTTTTAAAGCAATAATTTTCCTGGGACAGTGCCCTGAGATCTCAATTTTGCTTTGGCTCAGTTTTTGCATGATTTAGACTATTGTTTGGGCAGGAGATGGCTTTGGCCAGCTGTGCCTGAGGTCTCTGAATAAACCTCATGGATATAGAGAGCTGAGGGGTGTTTAGCAAGAAGAAAAAGATTAAAGTTAACACCTCGACTGAATTATGTTTGTAAGCATCATTCAGGGGTAGAAGGGACAGATTTAAAGAGAAATGCAATGTCAGGGAAGTTTGCGTCACAGTTAAATATTCCCTGTTTCTGAATCATCTTTTTACAGGCACAGAGAACAAGAGTGTGCATAAAAAAAGTACTAAGTTCAGGTAACACACCTTGAGAGGCAGAGGGTTGAAGCCTCCTGGAGCTGATCTGAAGTATGGATAGATATGATTACGTTTTTGTTTCTTTTTACTGACCTTTAAGGCTTTTGTAACTTTTGTCTGTATTTGACTATGTAAGGATGAGGTTTTATCTTTTTCTCCTTTTTTAAAGGCATCTGAGGTTTCTGTTAATGCTGGTTTCTAAGCAATAAATACCATTATGAATCCACCCCCATGTTTTACAACTGGACTCCGGGGACACTTGTCTGCTTCCCAGTGCTCCTGTATGTTTTTTAAGCATAAAAGGAAACACAAGATTCCTCCATGGAGCTGCACAGGAGTTGACAATGCAGAGATCTGTGTGCTACAAGTGCCTGTGAGCGACTACAGTAAGACAAGTATCCTGACCTACAACAGGAAACTAGGAAGAGTGTCCAAAGCCCAAGGTCTCCCATGGCTCTGCAAATCAGACCCTGCTCACCTCGTCTACTCACCTGAGATCTCATGGACTGGGAGCAAATCTGCATTATTGTGTCTGAATGTCAGTGTCCACAGGGGCAAGCAGGGTCTGGAGTTAGTGGGAATGGATGTGAGACCCCTCAGTCTTCCCAGAACTCATCACAAGGAATAAAAGAAAATTAAGGGTGAAGTTTATAATTCAAACTAATCTTCAGCCCTTGGGTTTGGAAAGTTGAGTGGCTTAAGGAGACTTGTTAGATGATAGCCATAATTTAAGTAACACCTCATTTTCTGCCTTAGCATTTGCAAATATTTGCTCTGTGGGCTGGTAACTGAGGTCCTTGATTTCATCTGTTGCACACTAACAAACTGAAATGTTTTTAGTTGTCATTAAATTCCCATAAAAAGAGAAACAGTTCAATTATACAATCATGTCAAAAAGTTGAAGATATTTCTTATTTCCTGTGGAATCTTTCAGTGGGAAAATGTCTTTCTCACAGCATTTCAAGCATATTAACTGCCTTTGTTGTGGAGGGAAGAACTCATTACATGTGGTTGTTTTTCTATTCTCCTACTGTATTCTTATCATTATTTAATGTTTATATTGCAGTGATGCTCAAGACTCCGAGCAAGCTGAGGATGCCATTGCGCTAGGAAAAAAAGGGGTCTGACCTTTGTCCTGCAAGGCTGGTGAATCAATTTTTGTTTGCTTTTTTCCATCTTATAGAAATATAGGTCTCGCAGAGCTGAGCTTCAGTGCTGCTGACAAATGCAAGCAGCCTGGACTGCTTGCAGGCAAAGGCCTGCCAGTTACAATGAACTACATCATTATGCATTACTCCTCAGCTGTGGAATAGTCCAGGAAGACCTAAAATACATGTGCAAATAGAATTTCCTATGGATCTCCAGCTGATATAAATGCCCAGATACTGTGTTGAGCACATACCTAGGAGGAGAGATAAACAGAGAGGTATTTAAATGCACGTTACTGGCTTTTCTTTTTCCAGTGAAGACTATCTCATGAAACTGGACTCCATTTTACAGGAAGGCCAAGGTCAAAGGAATTACACTATGGCAAAAGAGCAGGATGTGGTTCACAGGCAAAAGGAGAAATCTATGGAAATATAGGGAATACTACATAAGAAAGAGAAACAAAGTTAGATGGATTACATGTCTGAAATGTTATGGTGACATGCCATGCCATCTAAATAGTCTCATTTCTGGGGGGAGCATGAAGACGGACATTTACACAAGTGGTACTGTTGCATGAGAGTTTAAAACAGCCTCGCAACTGCAGCAATGGAAAGCACCATCGTAATGCAACAAAAATGGGAAAAAAATTTTCTCTGAGTGGAGCCTGACCAAAACTGGAAGTTGCTAGCTTCCTTTTGCTCCCAGCACATCAGAAAGCAGCAGAACCCCCTAAATAGATTTTATATGCTGGCAGTGGAAGGCTTACTTCAATCAGCAAGAAAAGATATGGTGGGGCCGGCGGGTGGTGGGGAAGCTAATGTGCTATCTGCAGTGGAGGAAGTTTCTTGAAGGACTGCATTGCTGTGTCACTACATATCACAAAGTGTACAAATGGAGGACATGCTAACCAAGCAGTGCTCAGCTGTACACTGTTCACAGTTCAGGGAGAGTAGCTGCAATCTTCTCAGATGTAATAAACCTGTGTCCCAACCTGACTGCCAGTTTTCCAAAGGCCAGGATCAAACCTGAGGGATAAGTAATAAAAGAATAGTTCAAGGTCTCACCCAGACATTTAGCAAAATTTAACTGAACTACTTGCTGCCTTGTTTATTAATTTTCCTCATTTACAAAGAAGAATCAATAGCCTTGCCAAACAATATTTACCAAAAATTCCCGCTACCAAAAGCAGCAGGAAGGTAGAGGAGTGAACACAGCAACACTGGGCTATTCCTCACCCAAAGTGCAAGTGTGGCTGCTCCTGATCCTGCTCTCCTCTCTTGCTGAGGCATCGGCCTGGCTGTGCCCAAAGAAGCAGTCCCTGCACCCCACACAGTACTGGTGGCCAGGACATGAGGCCCTGCCCCACATACTGTCCCACCTGCTGCTGGTCTCCCTGCTCATCTGCCTGGCTCAGGTGCTTTACCAGCCTTGGATTTTGTTCAGCTGTTTCAGCTCTTCCACAAAACGTTCCATAGCACTGGGTCTCTGTTCTCAGCCTCTGAAGACTCCTAAATAGATTTTCTTTTCATTTCTTTGGGTTTTTGGTTGGTTTTTGTTTGTTTGTTTGTTTGTTTCCCTAGAGTTTAGCCTGTGGACTTCAAGGCAAGGAGCGCTTCCCCAGAAAGGGGAACAGTGAGCGTGAGGCACACCTGTGCATCTGCTGGTGTCCCAGATTTCTGACCGTGGCTGCTGCAAACTTTCCATCCATTCTTGCTTTTTCTTTGCTAGAAGTGCCTCCTAACCTCATGGCAGCAGGTTCTGTGAAATAAACAAGTTTTGTGTCTGGCTGTTGGTTCCCTTCAGCCGTGTCTTTCTCTGCCAGATGTGGATGGAGAGGTCCGCTCCTCCTGGATAAGCTGGTGGGAAGAGGAGGAGGGAGAGAACAAGCTCTTTCTGCTTTCAGCCCATGTAAGCTTTTTTTTTCATTCTGAAGATTTACAGGGCTTGAAATGTTTTAAAAGTTTGAAAACAATCAAACATTTCTTTTTCTTTTGAATATTCAACTTGTGAATATCATGTTGATTCAGAACAGAAAGTTAGGTGAGTCGGGATTGGCTGGTGAAGATAAGGAGACCTCAGACAGAGCATCTGTACATGGCCCGCAGTAGCAGAAACTTGCATCCAGTCATTTTGCCTCTGATTAAATCTACACAAAACAAACTTTACAAACATGCATGCAACCACAGCGTTACTACCAGTTTGTCTATGAATGTCTTCTATTCCTGGGAGTATTAGCAGAGGAAGTTTCCCTGGGATCAACAGCTGAGGTAGCTGGGATGGTGAAGTAAGTACAGGGAAAGCATAGGTGGTAGGGGGGGAAATGCAGCAATATGTCCCAGCTTTTAAAAGAAAACAGAAAATGAAGACCACCGGGTTTGCTGCTACTTACAGGGCCTGGGAGAGTTGGATTTTGTTTAAATATAAAAACATGGGAAATTTAGAAAGGGACTGGTTTGGCTGGAGTGGCTAAACCCAAAGCCCCATTACACTGAACCACAAATGGCTGGGATGCCAGTTATTTTATGGCTGCCCCAGGCAAATCAGCTGCTGTATCTCATTTCACTGTAGTGGTGCCACAGTAGTTCAAAGGTTGTCCAAGTTTTCCTTGTATTCAGATTTCACCAGTGGAGCAACAGCTTAGTAAATATATGGATATTTACTTAAGTCTGAGCTTTCTCAGCCATGGCTTAGCTATAGCACTGACAAATACTCAAGCAGTTGGAGCCATGAGTTAAAAGCATGTCGTTTATTTATGTCACTTAAACTATCAGGAGACTTGGGATAGGGAGGTTAAAAAGTCCAGGCTGGTGTTTCCTAAAAAGCCAGGAACACAAGTACAGCCAGCCCTATCTTAAGATAAAGGGGTAAAACCTGTCTGGAGGAGAAAAGTTGTTTTCAAGTTGTTGACGTGTTAGAAGTCGCTGTGCTGCAGGGAGATAGCAGTAACGCAGTGATTTTTTTTTTAAACATCTGTGGATATTTACCCTGACAACATGTCAGAGAGGCTGTTGCTGTCATAGTCTCCATGAAGCGTAAGCTCAGAGGCATTTCAATACTACGAAACTTTTGCAATTGTACTGAAGTTAGCACCATTAGGGAGATTTTTTGGTGAAAGTCTCAGCCCTGTCAGCCAGATTATTATAGGGCTTTTTCAGATCTAGGGTTTTAAAAAATCACCGGTTTAGTCCATATGGTTATTTGGTATCCAGTGAAAGTACATTTGAAATATTAAAAAACAGCAGGAAAATGAAAGCAGCACAACATTCATAATGCTTTTCAAAACCCACACATTTTAAAGCTAATCTCTGGGTTATTCTGGGCATGACTCATGATTTCTCTATGTCTGGGGTTAGCTATAGCACATCCTGATTTACTGCTTTCTCTGAATCTGTGTGTGTACACTAGGCTACATCTAGGCCAGCTGGCTAACATCATGGTGGGAACAGCACCCACGACTGTATCACTTTGTAAGCATGTGTTCTGCTCCTCACTGTACTCCCTCTACTCTGCATTTTTCATGGGTGTCCAGGGTACCTCACAGGGGCCAAATTAAAAATAAGAAAGAAGGATATTTCCCATCTTACTCTGAGTATCGGGGATAGAGTGTATCTGTGCATCCCTGGCTGTATCTGGGCAATTCAGGAGCCATTTGGTCAAAACCTCCATGGTGGCAGGGCTGCCCGCACTTCCTCACCCAACAGTATTCCCCCGGGCCTGTGCCAACCCAAGGACAATAGTTTCCCTGGTTAGAGAGCTGTGCACCTCTGTTTGGTGGCTCCTCCCTCCTCTCCTCACCAGCGCAAGTGGCAGGTAAGCTTGGCTCACCTCTGGGCAGCAGGCTTTTCTGTAAAAACGTAGTCCCTCCTCCCAGGACAGTTGCACCGGGAGTGTGGCTGAAGACGGGAATCAGACACTAAATGCATCCTGCCCATACCTTGTTGTGGTGCTAGCCTGCTCTCCTCTTAGTGTAAAGCACTTCAGTTTTCCCTGGGTAAAAAATCACTACTTAAACACTAGCTACGGGCTCTTGGAAGCTGTTTCTGTCAAAAAAAATTTCTTCCATAAACACTAACATCTGCTGGTCACTGGAGCCAGGTTCACCCTTAGAGCAAGTACTGCCCAGAGTCTTCAGAGGAGAGGGGCGAGCATCCCGCAGTGCCTGGGTGCGAGGAGCATGCCCCACTGTTTCCCGCTGCCATGGGGACAGGGTCTTGCATGGAAATGCCTGATGTTTGATCACCCAAAATAAAGCTTCATGCTGTGTCCCATGCTTAACGCAGCAGCCGGCCTGGCTGCTGCTCGTACGGGCTGCGAACACGTGTTGCAGGCATGGCCTTGGGCTGTATATCAGTATAATAAGCAGGACAGCTCATTGACCTTGTGCCCTTTGGGTGACACCAGAATCATGTTTAGTATCTGAAGCAGTGCAAAATATCTGTTCATACTTGGGACTGTAGGAGAAAATGATGTAGGACTGCAAAATGCATTTTTCCAGCAGGAACCAAGCTATAATATAGATGTGCCAATGAAGTATTGAATGGCTAGATTCAGCTATCACTAATTAATTTGACCAAAAAGTTTCTGTTGATGATTAAGTAGCTTAACAGATAGATAGTCATATTCTTGGAGGGTCGTTGAGGGGGAGGCCTAAAGTAAGAGTGCAGTTTCACAAGACAGGCGGTGAGAGGCAGGGACCTCTGCAGATCTCTACTGTTTGTTGAGACCAAGAGGAGATACAAAGAGTTGATATCACCTGGGGATGTAGTCTGGGTGAGAAGAGACTGACTGGGTCCTCTGCTACTTACATCAGCAGGCCCTGGGTATGTGCAACAAAAAGTCGGTGGCAGAGTCCCAGCATCTTCAGCACCCAGTGTTTTCTGCTTTGAGCAGGTTATTGGCTGAATCAGTCAAATGTAGCCACTAACAAGATATGTTTCAGCTACTTCCTGTGAGGATATTAGCATTCCCTTTGCAGAGAATTAGAAATCAAAGGGTGGCTATAATGGACCTTAACTTCCATGGCATTTGAGAAAAGGTGCTGGGGAATTTATCAGTGAAAGGATCTGAGCTGACCACTCTCAGTGTCACCGCTGGTGCTGCCGGAGCTGCTTGCAAAACTGAACTCCTGACGACATGTCTGTAATACAGATCACCTCTGCCCGGATGCACTTGTGAATTCTGGCAGTAGCTGGGCATAGCGGGGTGCAGGAAGGGGGTGCTGTGGCAGATAGAACCACACGCTGTCCTCTGCCAGTGGCTGCCTTCAGTTATGGTGGCTGCTGCAACCTCAGGTTTGTGGGTCCTACAGCACCGACTGATGACTAGGGACAGTTTCAGCCAAGAAGGTCACAAGAAAATGTCTCTGCAAGCTTGGCTGGAAATTCAGCTTCAGCAAGTCTTGTGGTTGACTCCGAGTTCAAGACAAGTGCTCACTTGCCAGTCCTTAGGTCTTCCCATCAGCACTGCTCTCTGCTCTGTTCTCCTGCAGAGCTGATTTTATTTTGGTGTTAGTATTCCCATATAAAGCCCTTCTGAAAGCTCACTACACCCTCCATTCTACAGCAAGAAAGGGACAATACCTTCAGTCAAAGGAAGTTTTTTCATAGTGCTAACGTAAAGGCAGAAAATAGATATAACTTCTGGTCTACTAGCCTTGCGTAATTTGGGAAGTTTTTCTGCTGTCTTCCAGTATGTTTTATTTTATGCTCTCAAATATGCTGTAACCTCATCTGCCTCCTGTGTCTGGGTTAGCAAACAATCAGGGGTTCTTCAGCCTCCAGGCCTATCAAGATACCTCAAGATTTATAGAGCAATTAATGACCTTGATGAAATCCATGATGAAATATTGAATTTTACTGAAACACGATAAAACCTTTATTCATAAGAAAACTACCAAGTATTATATAACTGACTGATGGTCAGATGCCATTCTTCTGTCCTTCATAAGGAGTTATTCTCCACCCTTTCAGACCCTGAGTACAGCTTGTGATCTGGTTTTTTTTCTCTGATTTGTTGTTCCTTCTGATTCCTGCTGAGGAATGTTTTTGCTTTGGAGGGACATAATTGCGTATTGGAAAGCCCAGTTCTCCCAAAGAGACGTGTAAGAGAAGAGAACAGCCACCTGGCATCAGTGGAAACATTAAGAACGAGAGTAAGTAAGATGTGTCTTGGGACTTGTGAGAGCTGGAGAGAGGCCAGCTGTGGACAGAGGGACTGTGTGAACTTGAACATCAACCCATGGTCTTTTTTATTTTTTCTATTAGTAGGTTTTAAGGGAATGTGGGGTAAGGTTTGGAAAGGCAAGAGAAGCACTTTGGTCTGACATAGAAGGGTCTTGAGAATGACAGAATAGGTTGAAATAATTCGGAAGTACTAGGTGTTTCTTTTTATGTACTGTGTTTCAGTGTTGTAGGAGAGAATAAAATATGTAATTCCAAAAAAAAAGAAAAAAAGGTGAATAGGAAGATGTTCGCAAATTTAGATGGTCTGGGCAGAAGAAAATTGAAAAGGCATTTTGAGCAGGGATAAGGATAGAAGTGCGTAAGGCACAAAGTTTCAAAGATAGAGAAAAAATTTTCAAAACTTATGGAAAAACACCAGTTTGGCACTAAATAAAGGCTTGACAAAGGACATTTGGGTCAGATTTCCCTTAAGGAGGCAGGAAGCTATCAGCTGGAAAGCTGTTTCTTGGACATTGGGTCCCCTGTGTCCCCTGGAAAACATGAATTGGCTTATTCTTGCAAATAGAAGGGGGGTTTTGTTTCCAAAAATCCCATGTCCTTTCACCAATTTTTCTTTCTAACTCAATAAGCTCCAAACCTCCAAATGCTGAGCTAGTCAGGGAAGTCAAAAGAAGTAACATTAATGTTTGACAGTAATTGTACTGCAGCTAAGAGAAGGGGGAAAAAAATATTGAATGTATGACAGTACAGAGGGAAAACTTGTAGAGGGAAGTGACGCCCTGGACACCTCCTCTCACTTTCTCTGCATGGTGTCTCGCACTTTCTCTGCATGATGTATATTTGCATGAGGATGCAGTGTGCCAGTCTGGGGCACAGATCCTGCCTCCAGCCACGTCCGGAGCCAAGGGCTGCCAACTGTGCTGTGGCAAGCCAAGACTAACTAATGTAGACAGGCCATGCAATGAGAATGTTTTGGCTGAGGGGTACTGACCGAGGAGCATGTCACTGGTCATACCGGTTTGTTACTTCTCCTGGTTCTCCTGGGGGATTAGAAAAGAAGTTACCTGTAGCCTCACAGCCCAGCTTGCACTGTTTCCTAAAGCAGGGTTTATCTGTGCTTGCCTTGCTGGTTGCTGGACACAGTTTGCCTCAGCCTATGCTGACTCAGATAATTTCAGCCTTGCGTCAGACAACCCAGTTCATGACTGTGTTCAAACAGTAATATTATGTACCATTCTCCAGACCTTAGCAGCTCCTCGTTAGCCCTTATCTAAGACTTGATGTGAAGTCTACAGAAAGGGGAACATCAACAGACTAACACTTTAGGAGTGATCTTGGTTTCAATAATTCCAGTGTAAATTCAAGCTCACTTTGGCATCTGGTACCATTTCTTGATGGCAGCTTTTCTCCAATATAGGGAAGAAAAATTGTGCTAAAAAGATTTCTACTTCCATGGGAAGAGCAATACATTAACTTGGCCCCTCCTCATAAACTTTTTTACTGTTCCAAAAACTCTCTTCTACTTTTTTTCATTTTCATGTACCACCACATTATTCTGCTTTCATTTGCTATTTCCATTACTCAGTTTAACCCTTCTCTGTTGTGCAGCCTCATTTGAAAGGTTTTCTTGTGCAAGAACAGTGTGATGCAGGTAGGAAATTCCTGTGCAGGTGCCATTGATAGACGTTTTTAGATGTTGCCTGTCTGATGCATGAAATATTGCATTTAGCTTTCATGACAGCTAAAAAGGGAGCAAGCACCATGAGGCAGAACAGTGGTAGATGCACTAACTCACGGTAGAGGTAAGATGGTAGGCACTGTATGAGCCATGTAGAAACCATTTGCTGTTGCTGCCCCTTAATGCTTGCACCCACATATTAGTCTCTGTAGGAAAGATGAGAAGAGACTGAATGCCTACAGTCTGGTGATTTTGAAACTGTTGCAAACTATTTTCAGAAAGGCACGGAAAATATTTTTCAACTTTGTGAAGGTCTATGTTGTATTTTTTTTTATTTCGTGAAAGCAATCAGAAGGAGATTCTTTACAACAGGGTGACAAGAACTATAATTTTCTACTTAAACTGGTATCAGTTTAAAAGAAACCAAACAAAACACTTTTTAAGGAGGTTGAATAAAATGTGTTGTGCCACAAAACCTCTGCGAGGTTTTCAAATGCTGGAAGCCTTCTTTGTGAGCATTTCTCATGTGTAGACACTTCACTGAGAGTTCAATGCAGAAAACTACTTGCGCCTGTGGTGATAAACTAATAAAAAACAATCTTCATTCAAGATTTAATGAAGGAAACTAAATGTTGGTAGCAACAGAGGGCTTGACTCTCCAGTTCACGTTATGTAGTTGTCCAGGTTCCTGCAAAAATGATGCAAACCGTTATTCTTGCTAGCATTGTTGTATCCAAACTCAGCACTGGTGAGTTAGCTCACAATGATCCAGAATAATACCGGAAGACTATGCAGGTATTTGCTCGTTGGTAAACAAGGCTGGTAGTTTACTCTTCACATGGTGTCTAGACAGCAGCAATTAGTACTAATTAGTAGGTGCATCTGCTGTCTGCTGAGTCCATGGCAGCTCACGTGCTGTGTAGGGTATCAAAGGGTTTTACTTTAACATCAATACTCCATAAAATAGAATCCTGCCTTGGATTCCCATGTGCTGAAAGCCTGCTTTGCTCTGATGCTCTGGTTTAGAGTTTTTGAGGTGCTCGCTTTCCTGCTCAGGAGCCAGCCTGGCAAATAAAAGTGAGGGATTAATAGTAAACAATTTAATGCCAAAAGCTGTTTTCCTGGCATGTAAATAAAATGACACTTCTAGTAAAGACCGCATCCAGTAGGTTGGAGCATCACAAAACATACTTCAAGGCACAAATTCATGCATCTGTTAGGTATTTGCAGTCTGCCTTTACTGGGCTTGACCTGGTAGAAGGCAGCCTTCATCATGCCACCACAAAGGTGCTAACTGCACTCCTGCCTTGCCTAGGGGCGGAAGGGGGTGTGGGACTCATTTGCAATATGCTCTGTGTCAGAAACAGTGCAATTAACCGGGACTCTACTTGTTGCTATTACAGCTTCCCTGCTGTGATGGGTTGACCCTGGCTGGAGGCCAGGTGACCACCAAACTGCTCCATCACTGGGCAGGGGAGAGAAAATAGAAAGTCTTGCAGGTCGAGATAAGGATAGGTGAGAGATGATTCAGTAATTGTCTTCATGGGCAAACCAGACTCAACTTGGGGGAAAAAGAAGATTATCATTATTCAAAATCAGAGTAAAAGAGAACGAAACCCCAATCTTAAAACACCTTCCCTGCCCTTCTTCCCAGGCTCAAATTCACTCCTGCTTTTCTCTACTTCCTGCCCCCAAACAGCACAAGGGGACAGGGAATGTGGGTTGTGGTCAGCCCATCACACGCTGACTCTGTTGCTCAGGGGGAGGACTCCTCACACTCTGCCCCTGCCCCACTGTAGGGTCCCTCCCACGGGAGACAATCCTCCACAAACTTCCTCAACGTGAGTCTGTCCCACAGGCTGCAGTTATGATGAACTGCTCTAGCATGGATTGCTCCCACGGGGTGCCATCCTTCAGGAGCAGCCTGCTGCAGCGTGGGCTTCCCACAGGGTCACAAGTCCTGCCAGCAAACCTGCTCCAGCCTGGGCTCCCCTCACCATGGGGCAACAGGGCCTGCCAGGAGCCTAATCCAGCACGGGGTCTCCCTGGGGTCACAGCCTCCTTCGGACACCATCCTGCTCTAGTGTGGATCTCCATGGGCTGCAGGGGCACAGCCAGCCTCACCATGGGCTGCACCACGGCTGCTGGGAATCTCTGCTCCAGCACCTGGAGCAGCTCCTCCCCCTCCTTCTCTGCTGACCTTGGTGTCTGTAGAGTTCTCTCTCTCACACCTTGCTCTCTCTCTGTCTGCAAAATCTCCCCTCTTCTGTTTTTTTCCTTTCTTAAACATGTTATCCCAGACTTGTTACGACTGTGGTTGGCTTGGCCTGGGACAGCAGTGGGTCAGTCTTGGAGCCGGCTGGCATTGACTTTATCAGACATAGGGAAGCTTCTAGCAGCTTTTCACAGAAGCCAGCCCCGTAGCCCCCTCCGTTCCCCAAACCTTGTCACACATACCCAACACACCTGCTGAGAACAGCCCTATGTGTCCTCCTCTGGGTGGAAAGACACTGCTAAATGGTTGTGGAAAATGCTGTTGCCTACCGTTCATGCAAAGAGAGAAAGAATGTAAAAAAAAGCAGCTTGTTATTGCTGGTTGGGTTTTATTTTTTTCCCAGTCGGCTTTCAAAAGCCTATATACGTGTCTATGCACCCCCACAGGTGTTGCTGCTAATGGCCCACATACTTCTAATAGCATCTACTGGCAATACAGTAGCTGCCAACCATACCAGGTAGTTGCAAGAATAAACCAGCCTTAGCCACAAAGCCTGTCAGCTGTGTGACATACAGCTGTGTAGCACCACAGTGGCTGGAGGGGAGTGGCCAAGGGGCTTAGAAACCTGAGTTTTTCCTTGACACTGACACCTATCTGCATTTCCCTCCCCTAAACCAGGAGCAGATACTTCCAGCAGCTCCTGTAACCCCTGAAAATTGTCAGCCCTAGTAATTAATATTTCCATCACATATGAGAAGACCCAAATATGTTTAAAAACAAACAATTTAGGTTCAGTAGTCATGGTCATTCACAACCAACCAGGATTTCTTTACTCAGGGAAAATATCTGAAACACTAGGCTACAGAATTTTTCTTTCCTTCCTCCCTCCTTCTCAGATTTTGTTAATAAATCTTATATAAGGAAGAGTGTGGCTGTCCCAGCATTGCCCTGAGGCTGGTGCCCTAGACATGCTCCATGACAAGGACCTGTGGCTGCCACATCACAGGTTTTGTTTCTTTGTTGTCCTGCCACACTGCAGCTGTTTGATGAGTGTTTGGTGGGATTTTAGCAAAAGCTTCTAGCTATATCTCACCTCTGAGAAATTACTGGTGTCTAAAGATATTTTCCAGGGATTGGGAACCTGATTGTTCTTAAGCCAAGGACTGAGTGTCTCCTTGCAGGAAACTTCATCCCATCAGGAGATTGCTCTGTGGAGAACCCAGAGAACTGTGGTTCTAAATATAAGACTACTTTTTAAAAGCAGACAGAGCAACAAGAAAAAGTGAAAACTGGGTGAGACTTTTACAAACAATAAAGATCTGGTTTATCATTAATGTTTTGGTCAGCCTCTCTAATGGGCCTGAGGGAATATGATTTCTGAAGCAACTTCGGTCTGTAGTGTAAATCCATGTTTTAACTTCACGGTTAAAGGGCCTTGACTGCATTGAATCTGCAACAGATTTCAGATCCAAATTGTGATACACTATGAGGGATTCCCAAAGTGTCCAGAATAGCTCTGTTGCTCTTCAAATAAACATCAAGCCAAATCTGTGCTTTGTTGCTCTTATAGGGTGAAAGAGTGCAGAGAGGCAACCCGCAATAGATCGATGCATTCCATGAAGAAGTCCTCCTGTTGTATACAAACTATGGTTTCCCAGCTGATTTGATGGCTAGGCTAATTCAGGGTGCAGAGCAGTAATCCAGTCTCAAACTGAGGCATGGGTCATGTGAAACGGTCACAGTCCCCAGTCTGACATAGATTAAAAAACACTCATCTTGATCTTTGTTTCTACATGAATATCTAAGAACGTTTTTGCATCCAAAAGTATCACCAGATTGTGAAATCTCCTGAAGGATAAATAAACATCTTTCCTCAATCAAAGGGGCAGAGACAGTCTTCACAAGGAAGTTCTCCGAGCTTCATCCTTTTCCTTTGCTTTGTATACACAGTGATTTAAAGCAGAAAACGTGCTCAGTGGAGAAGTTCTGCTTAGATTTACATTTACTCACTGAATGAGAGAAAAGCCCATGTTTTTAACACTGGCAAGGATATATAAAATGGACTTACAATCAACATGGGACAAGTCGATTTTACCCAGGAATCAGAGGTTCAGACATGAACAACAGTGATGTAATCCTTTGGAAATATCAAACATTTAAAGGAGGAAATTGCAGATAGTCTACTATAATAAATCTTCAATTTCCCATTTAAAGACGTGAACACCATTGAGAAGCACTTGATGTAAACCAATGACTGCAATTTTTCTTACCAGCTACACCTCAGAAAATTTCTATTAAAACAGAAGTAAATTCTGTGTAAAATCTCTGCTCATGCAGTAAACAAATTCGTCAAAATTAAAAATGAAAGGGCATTCTTCAATATTTTGTCAAATAATTGGCTAGCAATGGAGATGCAAACATCCCCAGGCTGGAAAACTTAAAGAGTGGGAATATTATTTTGAAATGTGTGAAATATGCTGTATAGTCAATTTAATATTCATAGCTCTTTTTGTGGGTAATGGGTGATGATGACTCTATCTCGTGAAATTCAGCTTTATTAGAGGATTTTCTTCCAAACGCAGTTTTGGCAGATTCCCTATTTCCCTACTGTCCTATTCCCCTACTACCCTTTTTTTCTGCTTTGTTTCCTCTGTGTTACTCTTTTTATTCTTGGAGCTGTGCACACAATGTCTTTACACACATCTTGAGTAGCAGAATATACCCTGCCTTTCTCAGCTGATAAATACAATGCAACTTTGGCTGTTGGCAAGATTTGCTTTGCACTGGTCTCATCCACAAAGGTATTCTTTGGGGCGCCTTTTTGGGCAGATGTTGGTGATGATAGTCTTCTTCCTGTATACTTCTGTTCTACCATTTCCTTCCAAATAAAATTGACCCCATATTGTTATCACCTGGTGTGCTTCGGTCTGATACCCTCCTTTCCCCAGTACCTCCAGCATGTCTTTATTTTCTGTCCCGCACCAAATGCTAGCAGTCTGCATGCTTTAAAGCCCGAACATGATGCAAAATAAGTAGCTGGTCCAAATGACCGCTTGTTGGCTTCCTGTTTTGCAAAGGCTAGCCATGGGGCTGAGGCTTGCAGCCCATCTGAAGCAGGTGCAGCTGGAGGGGTTATTTCCTGCCCACGGTGGGCATCACGTGGCCAGAGACACCTCACATCCTGAGTGGTTTACCTGGCTGTAATTTGTGGCATCTGCTTTAGCAAGGACTTTTGTGTTCTTGTACATGATAAAAATTCTCTGACCGTTGATGAGAAGGCTTTTGCTTTCTCTGTACCATTTCCATTATTTAGCTTTATGAGGCTATTCTTTCTCAGACTCAGGGGGTCCCAATTCTTATCATTCCATAAAAGAGCAGTAACTGTTTTTACAGCCTATAAAAGTTTGCGTTTCGGTGGGCAGACACATCGCTGTTTGTAGTCTCTGTAAATTATGTTTCCCGTGTGCGTCACTTCGTTGCTGGAAGGCAGAAAACGGAGAAGAGATGTATAGCAGCATTAATTTCTTAATAAGGCCCTACTTAGTGGACTGTAAAATATGCATGTAGCGAAGGTTGATCTTTGATTTATACCAGCCCCCAGCACTGTTCATACTGCTCCAGAAGCAATAAGGAGAATGGTTTTCAATTATTTTTCTTTGGAAAGCTGGGGCAAAACTCCCTGTGTGCATATACGTCCCAAGCACATGTTTTCCCTCAGATTTTATACGCATATCAGAAAACCAACCCTACAAGGTCTGGGGCTAGCTTGAGGGGATTTATCTGATGCCAATTCCTAGTCCGTATTTGGCAGTCTTGGGAAATTTCAGATAAGATTTTGAGGAGTCTAGAACTGCTATAATTCAGATTGCTTAAAGAAAATCCATTCCTTAACAGTCATCAAGGATGATTGTTGAGTGTAAGAAGGCTGTAAACTGTTACAGCTACACAGTCCTCATCCTAGGGCTGCTTTTTTTGCCTGTCTCTGATTGTATGGGTGGCTTGTTACACACAGGTGCTGGAGGACCCAGTTTTAATGGATGCAGGATTTATTGATTAATTTATAAAAGAGAAGAGAATATGACTAAAATTTTAATATCTCTTTGATGAAATGGAGGAAAAACCATGAACTTTCCTATTCTCTCATGCAAGCACTCTATTTTATGTCTTTTTGCTTTCTCAATCAGTTGTCCATTCCAGCACCTCCTCCAGTTCAAGGCGATGTATGAGAAATAGGATAAGGGAATAATATACCTCCATATACACCCAATGTCTCATCAAATTACCTACTCCTGCTTGAGCTGTGAATTAGGAAGGAGCAGAACAGACATCTATTTTGAACTGGGAGGGGGGACATTGCCTGGCTTTAGCCTTATGAAATTAACGTTGAAGTTACCCACATACCAAATGAAGTCATTTCACTCCCTGCTCTGCCTTATCCTGAGGTCCACTGCTATGTGTGTGGGAAACAGTGCATCTCAGCTAACTCCCTGAACACTTTATCTTCTCCATTGCCCAACATAAAGTTGTAGTTGGAAGTCTTATGCATTTCATCCTAGTATTGTTGTTTTTAAAGTTTGCTGCTACTTTATCAGGTCTTTACCTGTCAGTTTGACTTTGACACACTTTCAGGGATTAGCATCTCCCATTTCCATGTAAGGTCTATAGCTTTAACAAAAATAGCCAATTTGTAAATGATGTGGAGAGTTTTATTTAGTGGTTAAAGAAAGGGATGGAGTTTCCCAAATTTTCAGTTCAGTTGTGCTAGGAATAAAAGAAATTCACCTTGGTGCAATAGTAGCATGTTATTCCATTTACTGCAAAATTGCTCTGGTTCTCTTCTGCTGTACACATTTCTACTCCCATTTCTCCTGTTGCAAAAGAGTTACAACAATATTTATCTGATTGTAACTAATGAATCTTAATTCATAAACATTTGTGAAATACCTCCAAAACTCTCTGGATGTCAAAGGTGGTGGAAGCATCACATTTTGAAAGTTTTACTTTTTAATGAAGTTACTTAAGTAATTATTTAGGGCAATTGAACTTAGAATGAAACTATGGGAGAAGAACTCTGATGGAATAATTTTTAATAAGACCTATGCTTTTCCTGTTGCACAGAATTGCTATGAAAATCCTAATAGTGAGTACAGCTTTGTGCAAAACCCCGTATGTGAACATAACATTAATCAGAACATCTGAGAAAGGCCACAGGAATGTGGTTAAAAATCCAAGGTCAACACAAAGGAAAGCAAATGTAAAGTTTAACCCAGAACTTTAACAATGAGTAAGAGTGTATTGTAGTGCAAAGTACTGCTACCGTCTCCATTTGCAACTTTTTCTAGTAGCTGTCATGACTGCATTAGCTGCCACTTTACTGAAGTGTTTGTACTCCACATACAAACATTGCAGTTCTCATCTGGCATTCATTTGTGTGAGTCAGGACCAAAGCTTTATACCTCTATAAAACCCCTTTGTGAGTTCTGACTCAGGCCCAGTATGGTTAATATTTCCATAACTCTGCCTGATGTATACCTTTATGTGCACCGATAACATCTTGTGCTCACTAAAAGTTTCTCTGGAAGCATATGGTCCTTTGTGATTTTGAAATGGCTAAAAGCAGAATGACTTTGCATTTGAGAAATTAAAATATATCCTTAATGCTTCTATGCAGGATCCTGGATAGGTGAAATGTGCTATGTATGATTGATGGATTTCTCATCTACTTTCTCAGTCTACATTGTGGGTGCCTTGTCCAACTGGGAGGCTGTTGAGAAAACTGGCTTTAATCCACCCACCCACTTAAACTCATATTCATACTGGGACACATGAATCTCTCCACTGAGATGTCTGAATAACAAGGGAGCACTGCTCTTTGGAGCCACCAGTCCAGAAACTGTTACGAGGAGAACACATGAGCATTTCTGGAAAAACAATTAAAAGTAATACTACATCTTGTTGTCCAGCTGTTCAGTACTGGAGAATGCAGCTAAGTGTCTCCTGAAGCTGGCAGGGGTGTGGAATGCTGCCCCAGAGCTGCCCAGCACCCTAAACGGTTAGGAATTGAGAGGAATTAAATGTTCATTAAATTAAATGTTCATTACTGGTTGTTGGTGTCAGTGTGCATGGTCAGAAATAGACCCCACACACAAATCCACAGCTTCCAGAAAGGCACACCATCACTCATTAGGCCAGCTGCATCACAAGCCGTCTCTGAGGAGGAGCCCCACCAGCCAGCAGCACCGTCTCTGTTGTACTTCATCCCAACACCCTTGTTCAAGAGAATCTTCTCTGAATCTGGAGACAGCTTTCCCCACAGGGACTGGGAGGCTCAGGAGGCAGCTCCTGGCAGCCTCCAGGTGTAGCAAGTGCATTACCCTAAGGAGAATAAGGACACAGCCTCCATGTTTCTGCTCAGTCCCATATCCTACAGGCTCAGTTCATAAGTGGTGGTTACACAGGATTAACCGTGTTGTTCTGGCTTTGATGGAGCAGCATTAAAAAGCTACCATCTCCAGTCCCCCATGACCACTCACAGCTCTGTCTTGTTCTTAGAGCAGTTGTATTGACAGGGACCATTTCTCAAAATCAGTTTGGGAAGTAACTGCACCTACTCTTAGCCATGTAAGGAGTAATCTCTAGAGAATAGGCAGCAAATAAGGAGGAAGAATGGGAGGAACTGGCTTTTTAGTCTGGGTTTCAGACTTGAAGGTCAAAGCCCGCCTTGACTTGCACAGGTTTAGACTGAAGGGCTTCAAGTGCTTGCCCATATCCTGGAAGGCTGTAGGACAAAACCAATTCATTTTTTACCAGGAACTCTGAACTGTAAAAAAATAAAGGTGTTTCTTGAAACTAGGTTTAGAAAACAGCTTTTAATATATAGAGAACATCAGCTTTAAATGAAAAGCTTGTAGATGGGAGGACTTTACCTGCAGGTGACATAGCCAGACAATGAGAATTTGTCATATTAATTACTGAATAGAAGGTAACACTGTCTTGTGAATAGACAAGGATAGCTACCTCTAGGAATTTTACTCAGCTGAATACTGTTGGATTAAAGAGGATCTTTTTTCTTTTACTGATCTGTGATAGAAATATACTTTGTTTCAATGTAGTCTGAAACTTGTAGATGTTAACCTTAAAAAAGACTTGTTAGATTACTTCTGGTCCAGGCCCTCAAGGTCCTCTTGGGAATACTACTCACAGTTTATGTTCCATGACTCCAGTCTGGTTTAAGGTGATTAATCGATGTTCCTCCCCTATCCCTGAGATAATTTTCTACTCCAGTCTAAGAGATCTTACCATTAGTAAACTTCTCACATTTTCACAACTCAATATTTTGTTGCCTTTTCCCTTAAATTCCTCTTAGTAAGTCCATGACCACAGAAAAATAGGATCTCAGTTGATGAGCTTTGCTGGAGTCCCAGCACAGAAGCAGGATGAATCATATCTAGACCAACCCCAAGTGACACTTCTCTGATCCGCTCTTAAAAATACTTGGTTTTTGTTTTTTGTTTTTTGGTTTTTTTTTTAAGGGTGTAAGGTAGGTGGAAACGCCCCCATCCTGCAGCGGGCTTCATGGTGGGGTCAAGAAGTGGGACGGGAGAGGTCCTGACATCTCCCTTGCTATGGTGCTGGGAATAATTTTGTTCTCAGGGCTGCAGCTTGACAGGAAGAGACAGGGAAAATCTGGTGTCCTGACAAAACTTCAGGAAAAAAATAACATCCTTATATTTTGTCAGACTGCCAAGATGGCCCCTGTGCTCTGGGACTATCAAGTCAAGCTGGACATCTGGGATGGGGATTCATCTGACGGGATGAGGATGACTACATCGAGTTAGTCACTCCAGGCTTTCTTCAGAGCCCATGGAGAGAAAAGGGTACTTCCAGGGCATGATTCGTCTTATTCTAAAGTAGTCGTCCAAACACAGATTACGCAAATTGTGCCCCAGATATCCCCAGGTTTCTCTACTGAACTAGTTAGCTCATTCCCATGTTCTACCATCCTGACAATGGGAAAAAAAAAAAAAAAAATCTGTTATAAATCTCTTCTTTAGCAATTCAAGCTTACTTCTTGCCTTGCCCTGTGGTCACAAGGAAGCAGTAGGTCACCAGACTCTTAACAACAAACCTTTAATCATCAGACAACTGTTGTCATGTCCCTGTGTCTTCTAGATGAAATGAACATTTTTTCCACTCAACCTTTCCTCGCAGGACACGTTTCTTAATTTTTTGTCATTGACACTGTTGTCTCTGGACCTTTTCCAGCTTGACCTCAACATTTAACATATTCTATATTCTTTCAATAACTCAGGGAAAATAATATGTCTTATTGGTCACCCCTTCAGTTATGTCCCTTTAGTCTTATACTATAAATATGGAGTATCAAAATAGAATTTGAGATACAAAAATCTCTGGTCTCTCCTCATGAATCTATATTCATACAGGACTTCAAAAATGAAGCTGAACTGAAAAAACTCAATTATTCCTTCCTGTGCTTGTCACTTGTACAGTTGCAGTGCTGACACTGCCAATCCAGCAAAGAAGAGGCAAAATAAGATTAGCAGAAGTGGCTTTGACTCCAAATGCCTTCCAGGATATTGGCTGCACTTGGGTTTGAATTTACATCTCAGCAGGAGGTAGATTTGCATTGTAACCATTAGATCTCCGTGAGAAACTTCTCTTGTATTCCCTGTGCATCCGTGGTTTTTCTAGCTCATAGTTAATGAATATATGCAGATTTAAAACTGGCGGTAAGTAAGAGACAGGAAGCTGTATGATAACGAGAAGCAGGAAGCAGTTACACACGATTTCCGTGAATGAAAATGTATGTGGGTGTTCATAGTTCTTGGAGCAGAAAACTGCAGAGCTCAGTAAAAATAAATGTTGCTGAATTATCCTGCCTAAAAAAACCCTTTTGAGTATAAACACCAGCTAGAAAAGCCCTCCAAAAAATCCAGGCATGGGTCAAGTTTACATTGCTCTTCCGTTCTGCATAGCCATGGTGTGGATTTCAGTGGGACCAAGTCAATGAAAGAGCTTTAGAGATATGGACAGAATCACAGAATCACTAAGATTGGAAAAGACCTATAAGATCATCTAGTCCAACTATCAGCCCAACACTACCATACCCACTAGGCCGTGTCCTCAAGTACCATGTCTACACATTCCTTGAACACCTCCAGGGATGGTGACTCCACCACTTCCCTGGGCATCCTGTGCCAATGCCTGACCACTCTTTCAGTGAAGAAGTTTTTCCTAATGTCTAATATAAACCTCCCCTGACATGGCTTGAGGTCCTTTCCTCTTGTCCTGTCACCAGTTACCCAGGAGAACAGACCAACACCTGCTTGCCTACAACCTCCTTTCAGGCAGCTGTAGAGAGCGACCAGGTCTCCCTTCAGCCTTCTCTTCTTTAGGCTAAACAACCCCAGCTCCCTCAGCCGCTCCTCCTAAGACTTGTTCTCCAAACTCTTCACCAGCTTTGTTGCCTTCCCTGGACACGTTCCGGCATCTCTATGTCCTACTTGCAGTGAGGGGCCCAGCACTGAACGCAGCACTTGAGGTGCGGCCTCACCAGTGCCCAGTACAGGGGCACAATCACGTCCCTGCTCCTGCTGGCCACACTGTTCCTGATGCAGGCCAGGATGCCGTTGGCCTTCGTGGCCACCTTGGCATGCTGCTGGCTCATATTCAGCCATGTCAACTAACACCCCCAGGTCCTTTTCTGCCTGACAGCTTTCCAGTCACTCCTGCAAGCCTGTAGCGCTGCCTGGAGTTGTTGTGACCTATAGGCAGGACCCAGCACTTGGCCTTGTTGAACCTTATACAACTGACCTCAGCCCATAGATCCAGCCTGTCCAGATCTCCTACCCTCGGGCAGATCAACACTTCCACCTAACTTAGTGTCATCTGCAAACTGACAGAGGGAGCACTCAATCTCCTCATCCAGATCATTGATAAATATGTTAAACAAGACCTGCCCCAGACCAGTCCTGGGGGACACCACTTGTGACCAGCTGCCAACCCAACTTCACTCCATTTACCACAACCCTCTGTGTTCTGCCCTCCAGCGAGTTTTTAACCCTGCAAAAACTACATCTGCCTAAGCCATGAGCTGCCAGCTTCTTTAGGAGGATGCTGTGGGAGACCGTGTCAAAGGCTTTAGTAAAACACAGGTAGACAACATCCACAGCCTTTCCTTCATCCACTAGGCGGGTTACCTGGTCACAGAAGGAGATCAGGTTGGCTAAGCAGGACCTGCCCTTCATGAACCCATGCTGGCTGGTCCCGATCCCCTGGTTGTCTTACACTTGTCATGTGAGCTCACTCAAGATGAGCCGTTCCATAATCTTCCCTGGTACCAAGGTCAGGCTGACAGGCCTGTAGTTTCCTGGATCCACCTTGCGGTCCTTGTTGTAGATGGGCATCACACTGGCAAGTCTCCAGTCTTCCAGGACCTCCCCTGTTAGCCAAGACTGCAGGTAAATGATGGAGAGCATCTTGGCAAGCTCCGTTGCCAAATCCCTCAGTACCCTCGGATGAATCCCAACCGGCTCCATGGACTTGTGAGTGTGCAGGTGGCATAGTAGATCATTAACTGCTTCCTCCTGGATTATGAGGGGTTTATTCTGCTCTCCATCCCTGTCTTCCAGCTTAGGGAAGACAGAGAGATAGGTAACTTAGATAACTGCTCTGACTATTAAAGGCTGAGGCAAAGGCATCATTCAGTACCTCAGCCTTTTCCTCATCCTTCGTCACTGTGTTTCTCTTCACATCCAATAAGGGATGCAGATTCTCTTTGATTCTCCTTTCATTGCTAATGTATCTGTAGAAACATTTTTTTGTTGTTTTTCACAACAGTGGCCAGATTAAGTTCAATTTGGGCTTTAGTCTTTCTAATTTTCTTGCTGCCTGACCTTACGAGATCCCTGTACTCTTCTTGAGTTGCTAGCCTTTTTTCCCTGAGTCCCAGCAAAAGCTCCCTGTTCAGCCAGGCTGGTCATCTTCCCCAACGTGTTGTCTTACGGCACATGGTGAAGGGTGACTCGTGCTGGGCACTACTTGCTCACCTTAATTACCTCCTGTGTGGGGTTACAAAGAGGAGAAAAGCATTTATTAATTTCCGTAAAACTATCCTGGATCACAAGTAGTTCTTTATTTTAAATTGAGGCTATTTTTCTTTGAAGTGAGCATGGGGAGCTTTCAGTGTTTTCTCATAGGTGTTATTCACTAGTCCACAAATAGTCTTGTCTTTAATCGCCACTGCCCTGGAAAAGCTCACCCTGTGGGCCAACGCAGCATATGGCAACAAAATGCAGCACGAGAGAAAAAGTGAACTTCTTTTAATTTTTGTGCCTGTGGCCCATACCACATCACATGCAGTACGAGAAACATCAACCATCAAGAGCTTGTGTAGGCAAGGCTAAAACATCAAAAGAGGCTGCCGGATGGTGCCCAGGCCTTCCTGGGCTTGTCTCAGCTCCCGCTATTCAATGCAAATGAAGTCATTTCATGTATGGAGAGGGTGGGGTGTGATCCTACCTCACATCTTAGTCTTCCTTCAGGGAGTCAAAGCCAGCCAAATATTGTGAGGGACCTGGTACCATGAAGGCAACCACTAACAATCATGCTGTAGCACTTTCAGGGCTCTCACATGGGCTAAATAAATCATATCCTCTGTCTTAGTAAGGAGCAGAGCACAGCCTGCAAAAGTGAATAAGGAGATATTTCATCCCCGAGAAACAAGGACCCTCCTGCCGATGGGGGAGGAGAAGGGGCAACTGGAAGACAAGAGTTCAGAGAACAACCCAAGCTTAAAAAAAAAAAAAAGTAAAATCAAACTAAATTAAACAGAAACAATTGTAGCAACAAAGTCCTCTGCCCTTCTCTCCTCCACAGCAACATCAGCAAAGAAACAAAATTATTTGGAAGCAGAGGCAAACAGAAAAGGTGCATTGCTCTAGATTTCTCCTTGCTCAAGTGTGTTGCTCAGAGGACAGTGCCTGGTCTTTAAACCTCTGTTCTCACCATCGTTTGTTAGATCTCTTTCTCTGCTCAGCCTTTTTCTTGTTCAACTTTCTCAGAAACCAAATCACCTCTTCTCAAGTCTTTATTTTTCTAAGTCCTTGTTTTACTTCTTCCTAGTGTTGACAGCTTGTACTGCGATCTGTTCACATAGTTAACACTTACCTGGGAGGCAGGTTTCCGTATGATGGCCAAGCAGACATTTTCAAGATGTCAGATGGACAAAAAAAATAGCTAAATGAAAACAGAAAAGTTTGAGGATTGCTTATATTTTTACAGCCTTTAGCCATGTCTCCATATGTTTCAACATCTGTTGTTTAGTAGACATTAATTGCTGCTTGAGCAGTGAGATAAGTTCATGGTTTATATTTGTACTTTAACCAAAGGGCCATGTGGTTTTGTGTTAGACTACCTTAGAATTCATAGATGCACTTTGTCAGTAGCAATTCATGTTGGGCCATCTGCTATTTAAAAGCTCCACAACTTCTTATGGTGAGTTTTTTATCAGATTTATCATGTTATTTGGAAAAAAAAATTTCATCTTCTTAGGGACACAGCTTCTTCAATAAAGGTTCCTGAAGATTTCCTTAAATACTGGTTTAAAGCCAAGGGATGTATGGTTACCATCATAGTGACCACTGATAAGTGCTGAGTGATAGGACAATTCTGAGATGGGCTACTAAAACGTGCATGAAAAACCCCAACTTCCCAGGGCTCTTTTTCCACCTAGTAGAGACACACTATTGAATTTATATATGTAACATTCACAAATGAATTAGAACTCAGAACTAGGCATCTGTTGTGAAGTGCACTATGTAAGCATAATTTCTGAGCCAAAATTTGTAAGGATGCATAGATGCACAACAACATGTTGATAAATGTCTGAACAAAACTTGTAGATAAATGTGCACATAAGCACCAAATGTAACCAGTCTAACTGTTGCTGTCAATAGTGGCCAGTCTACTTATCTGCTGTTATGCTTTGAACTATAAAAGTATAATTTGCGCATGACTGTCATGAAGTCTTCTGGAGAATGCTTACTGATTGCCATAAATTTTGTAAGAATTAAGCAACAGAATTGATTCTGACACATTTTTAACCCCAACATCCCTTTTAAAAAGCCTGACCATGTTTCTATCTGTATCTTCTCTCTGCTTTCTCTTAAGAACTCAAAATATTCCGTCTGTAAAAGAGGTGTCATTAACTCTTTTTTGCCATCTTCCTAAAGAAATGTGATTGTTTGAAGAGAGGCTACAGAAAAGGTAGGTAAGGGAAGGGTAATCTCCCAGTTCTCTCTGTATTTTGATATCCTTTTCAGAGCATCATTTTCCATGTCATCTGTGTGCTTGCTATTGCCTCTCTGTAAGTGCATTGCCTTGGTTGTGGGAATAGTATCTGAAAAGAACACTTTACAGCTTTTTCTGCTTGTAGTTTTATGGGTTTTTTTCAACTTTAAACCTTCAGAGAAGGACAACTCTTGTTCCCTATTTGTTCTTGATGCATCTATGCCAGAAGTGGTAAGAAAGCCAATGATTAGGCCTGGTTACTTATGTGCACATAGATCCACACTCCGAGTAGGCCATGCAGCTCTGGGCAGCTAGGATTCTTGCTGTGCTTGTCCATGCATAACTTCTAATCACAGCCTAAATTTAAAAGAAGACATCCGATTGCATTAAACACAATGAAATGTTGTTTTGAGGAGTCCTAGTTGGCTGCCCTTTTTTTTATGCACACAAAATATGTAATTGAAATTCAGACATGGTGTTTCATCTGACTCTGGAAAAGTGACAGCTTTTGTTTGTAGCAAGCATCAACCTATATTTTTTCCTGAGAAAGTAGAGATTTACAAAATTTGAAAACAAGAGAGAAGCTTGGGGGCCTGGAGAGTGCCTGTGAGGTATTTGGTAGATGTAAAAATAGTTCCTGTAGTTTCCCAGGATTATGGAGAGAAAAATCCAGCAAGTCTAAGAGTCAAGCACAAGCAGAGAAACAGCACAGCCCCCAGAGAGAGGGATCCTGGGCTGAAGAACTGGCACAGCGAAATCTGAAGCACTGTGGTTGGTGCAATTACTGTAGTTTATAAGAAAAACACTTGGGAATGGGGGGATGGGGTGTGAGAAGAGCTGCAAGACCATGGCCACTAAGTCCCCTTCAGGGTAAGAGGCACAATTCAGAGCACTTGAGCAACAGAGTCTGATTTTCCCTATAGTAGAGCTTGTCTCCCTCCATTGATTAGGAGGAGCTTCTGAACTTCACTGGTGATGAAAGAAGTTTGCTGCAACATCTCCCTGTGTAAGGAAGTTAGCAGCTTTACAAGGGTGACTGTATTAACCAAGATGGTTTACAATGAAGGATGGGTACAGGAGAGCAGCCTCAGCAACACCAAAGCCACCGTTCACCTGACCTTCTTCACAGAGCCACGGTGACAGAGATGTCCAAGGCAGCCAGGATGTCTCTGCATTGCAAGCCACCACCAACAAATATTGAGGTGCAGCGTCAGAGGAGGTTCCCCCTCACAGCTCATCAGCCAGACTAGTGACTCCACAGTCGCGTAGCATATTTCTGGGTGTAGGAAGGAGTTTAATAATTTTCAATATCTGTCTCTGCCTCATGTTCACAGCACATTTTGTTTTGTTTTGTTTTGTTGGGGTTTTTTTGGTTTTTTTTTTTGTAGAAAAGTGCACTTACATTAGAAGTCCCACACATCACTTGCTAATAAGACTGGCTCAGTGGTCTTCCACGTATTTCTGACATCTAAAGAAAAGAAACAATTTGCAGTATAATTTTTATGTTTCCATATCAGTAGGGGCAGCTGAATGGGGAACTACTGAATAGTTTTTTGGTACTCAACAATAAAGGAGATGGAGATGACAGTCTGCCATATCATAGGACTGACCTGCTCATTTTTCCCAATTCAGTTTTTGTCTAAATAAATCACATTCTTAGATGCAAGATGATATCCCTTCTAGGTAAACTGTCTTTTAACGCAAAGTCAGCTGTCACTTCTGTTGTTCTTGCATTTCTGGGATGTTTGCTACCTTCATCAAGGACTGAATCAGATGCTTTCATAGATTTTTGCAAGACTTACAGCTGAAGGGGGCTTACAAGAAAGCCGAGGGGGGTCTTTTTACAAGGGCCTGTAGTGACAGAACAAGGGGTAATGGGTTTAAATTGAATGAGGGTAGATTTAGGTTGGACATCAGAAAGAAATTCTTCAAAGAGAGGGTGGTGAGGCACTGGAACAGGTTGCCCAGAGAAGATGTGGATGCCCCACCCTTGGAACTGTTCAAGGCCAGGCTGGGTGAGGCTTTGAGCAACCTGGCCTAGTGGAAGGTCTCCTTGCCTTTGGCTAGGGGGTTGGAACTAGATGGTCTTTAAGGTCCCTTCCGACTCAAACCATTCTGTGATTCTATGACTGAAGTGCTGTAGTGTATCCAGAGAAGGGCAATGGAGCTGGGGAATGGTCTGGAGCACAAGTCCTGTAAGGAGCAGCTCTGGGAACTGGAGGTGTTTAGTCTAGAGAGACCTTATTGCTCTCTACAACTACCTGAAAAGATGTTGTAGGCAGGTGTGTCTCTGTCTCTTCTCCTAGGTGACAAGTGATAGGACAAGAGTAAATTACCTGAAGTTGTGCCAGATGAGGTATAGATCGGGTATTAGGAAAAATTTCTTCACCAAAAGGATTATCAGACATTGGAGTGGGCTGCCCAGGGAAGTGGTTGAGTCACCATGCCTGGAGGTATTTATGAAGTGCTTAGGAACATGGTTTAGTGGTGGAATTAGTAGTATTAGGTTAACAGTTGGACTCGATAATCTTAAATGTCTTTTCTAACCTAAAATATTCTATGGTTCTATGTATAACAATTTTTCCCAGCAGGCAACTGACCTGAGTGCTCATTATTATGACAAAGAGAAGAATCTCCTAAGAGACAGGGGACTTTTTGTCCTTTAATAACCACACAGCTTATTTCTAAGCTGGTGGGAACTGGAACATACAGCTTCTTGTGTGGTGTAAGCTTGAAACTTAATTTTTCGAGACTTAGGTACCAGTTGATATACATGACTTGTGATTTAGGAAAGAATGTTTTACTAACACCTTATGAAAGAATGGAAGAAGGGGAAATATTTAGAATATTAATATTAAAGTGTGGGGGACAACTTTCTAAAGCAAACAAATCTAAACAAATGTACTTCACTGTCACAATAATTATGTGAGAAAGGATACTTTCCTGTTTAGAAGAACTTCCCATGAATGCAGGACACGCTAAGAAATAAAACCATGAGCTCTTCAGTAGCAGAGTTCTGCCAATGCTGCAGCCCATTTTTAATTAATTCCCTGGTAAGCAAAGACACACATGCAGCCTTGACTGTTTTGTGTTTACAAACCAGCATAGAGTATTTCAATGTACATTATAAATCACCTGGTTTTCTTGTGAGCTAGCTTGCAAATCTTGAAAATTTACAGGAGTTTCCATATGTTCCCAGCTCCTGCATTTATACCAGTGAAAGCAAGGCCTCAGTTGAAGCCAGCAGAATTTCCACAAGTTTTGAGTGGTTCTCTTCAGACCATGGATCTGTATTAGGAAAGGACAGGGACCCACCAGCCACATAAATTTATCATCTGTTCCTGAAAGCTTCACACCAAGTTCTGTATGGTTCTGATAGTCTAGCTAGGACAGTAGGCTTATACTGCTTTTTATCCTTCATGCTACGTCTATTTGAAAATGCCAGCAATATAATTCGGTTTGACGTTTCTGTGATGATGACATACACATGTATGAGCCTGGACTTGTGACACTCCATGCTGACAGAACTGCTCCCACTCCATCGATAAGGGTTTTCCCACTAATGCCAACAAACCTCAAGCGTTTTCAGCCACCACCGAGTATGTTGAAAAAATCCACTTTTACCAGACACATTAAGGCTGCCAGCAAACAATACTTGCAGCATTCTGGGGAAATGATAGAAGAGAAAGGAGGCAGAAAGATGTGGGGGTTTATAGACTTTGTGATATGATCTGTACAGGTGCATGTGATGGGGAATGCTGGGATCTTACAACACAGTTTTCACTCTAACCATACATGTTGTCTTGTCTCTTCTCATATCGGCTGTAAACTAACTACAGATATATTTACTTCTATGTTCTGGACCATTCTTTAATACTTTTTCCCATTAACAGTCATGCCCTTCCCCTTTCTTCTTTCTTTGCATTGATTAGTCTGCTTATATAATTAACTAGTGAGAGTCAATCACTCACGAGTGTTCCTTTGTCCTCTAATTTATAACCTTTGACATCAATCCTCCATTTTGGTGTCTCTGTCTGACATGTCTTCCTCAATACTGAGCTAACAGATTACATTTAGCATGGATTGGATAAAACTCACAATGCTTTTCTAAGTCTTTTCTTCCTCTCACTAATTCTGGCAGTTGACATTAGCTGCCATAACCATTCCTACCACTGGACCTGTAGTTCATTTTGTCTCCCTGATCACTTATATCTAAACTGCTATTGTCCATAATTAATTTTTAAAGGTTCAGTCTTGCCTTTTAAACAATACACTTGGAAGTCCCAAACACAGCCCTGTCATACCCTGTTCTGTCATCTCTTACTTCCAGTTTGGTTCCTTTATATGTGTGGCAATGTGTTGCAAATGTCAGCGTTTTTTCCCACTCCTTCATTTATTTTGTAGTCTAATATGTGGGCAAAGGTCACTCCAAAAGGCAATGAGGACTTAGGTGCTGAAGTTCAATGTTTTCCCTCCCTCAGAAGAGAAAAAGAGAGAAGGGGCAGGGAAAGCATCAGTGTGAACAGCTCCCAGAATCTCCCTTAGAGCTCATTGTTGATGTCTCACAGGACAAACTATTGCTCTTGGCCATATTCTTGGGCGTAACTGATCCACAGTCTCACCTCCTACCTATTCCTTTCTTGGCAAGTCACTCATGCGTTCAGGTAGCCTCCCATCCTCTCATTTCCACTGGTCTCATGTCCACTCATGACAGTTGCAGAACCTATCAAACTAATTTCTGGAAGTGTAGAAGAGCAGAAACCCCAAGATCACCTATGAGTGAAACATTTCAGAGTGGAGATAGAAGGCTTTAATTAAAACTAGGACTGAATAATCAGGCTGTATTTAAACAGACCCCCAGTTCTTCACACAGACTGGCAGCTTCCTGGAATTACAGACTTTCAGGGGAATGCTCCATGAAACAGTGCTGGAAGATTTTGTGGTTCACTACGTGCACCTCCCTGACCCAAGAGAGTAGGAGAGATTTTACAAGCATAAACTCCATGATAATGTAGGGGGGCATGTGTCATTACACCGTCAGCAGTCCTGGCCAGAAACTAAGCAGAGATAAAAAACAGCAGAGTTGTGTGAACACAGTACAGTGCTGATCGCATATTACATTACTCTGAAACTGAAAAATTACTGCTCCTGAAAGCATAACTTGTGGAAGACTTAATCACCACATATAATTCCTTTATGGAAATGCAATCCATTTGCAGACTGATGGAGAATACAGAATATACAGTTCATTGTTTCCCAGATTTCAACACATTGACATTAATGGGCTAAATGAATTTCTCCAAGAGCTGAGTATGGCCTTTAAGAGCACCTCTAGACATTATCCTAATTGCTTGTGCAAAGCAAGCACTTATGGATAACATACATAAAGGAAACAGTTCAACACTAAAGCATAACTGATGAAAGAGCAATAAAATGCTTCTAGCATTTTGACTTTCATAAAACTTCTTTGGATTTAAACATGTGAAAACCAGACTGTATCAGATCTTATCATTAAGAAACAAGCAAAGTGAATACCATTTATGCCATTGTTGTTTGTATTTTTATTTTCTGTTGTTTTAAATCTGGCCTGGAAACCACTTTAAAAACTACATCTGATTTGAATTTGTGTCTTTCTCATTATCGTGTTTGGATTAGAAAAGTAAGCAAGCTAGTAGACAACAGTTTAATTCATTTTTAATGAACTTCATCAAACTAATTGGTTTAACAAAAATACACATAATTACAGGTATACATAAGCAAAATTAAGTTACATAGGCAGGCTGCATGTATTCCATAGTGCATTTGGAACCATTTGCAGAGTTTAAAAACAAATATGAAAACACTGTTAAAAGCACCAAAATTGACTTTTCAGGTACCATATCTCCATATGTAGATAGCAGGCAAATTCCATCATCTGGGAACCGAAGGGTGTGTTGCCTCTCTGTAATACATTCAAAGCCAAGGTATAATGAGTAGATTCCAGTAGGGTCAACTAAGCGATGACTTTTTGTGAACTGCCACTGTTAAACTATTTATTGCATAGGTGAGAGGCACTGTCATGAAGGAGATCCAGACCATACCTCTTTGTAATACCCCTAGTAAGTTTGTATCAGGCTTACTTCTTGTGAAGGCTTTTGTGAATCCAATAAACCTGCGATGTGTCTAAGGTAACAAAAAATGTTTTCAAAAGCAATGATTTGTTGTCATAAGGGAAAGTTCTTAACAATCGCAGCATTCAGAGTATGTCTATAAATAGAAACATGTATATTTTGTTCACTTCCCCCTGACCCAGCCCGTTGAGAACAGCAGTTGCTCATTTGGTCCCAGAGCTCTGTTGTGTGTTATTCTACTGCCTTTCCTGTCTTACTAATATGTGAGGGTGTGGAAGTGACCAGAGAGATCCCTTTCCCTTTTCACTTTGGATACTGTTAAAAAATAGACCAAGCACAGTCAGATTCTTCAAGAGTAGCCCCTCATTTTGGATACTTCAGTGTCTGGATGATTTTTTATTGGTATTTGTGATACCTTAAGAATCTTTACCACTAAACTACATTCTGGAAAACCTGGCTGCAGTACTTGAAAACCCATCTACTACCCTGAGTACTTGAAAAGCTGTGACTAAGCTCAAATTGCTGGCTGTCCCTTTGCTGTTTTGCTGTGGGGAATGCAACACATTCTTCTGAGTTTTAATTTTGCTTGCTCTATAACATTTGAGGTACTTGCAGAAATGTGAGACAAGAAAGCAAGCCTTTATGTTGAAACAACTCCCACGCTGATCTCGTATCTAAAGCTGAAGCAGAGCATGGTAAAAGTTCTAACTCTGCCGACTTCTTCTAACTCTTGTGTGACACACTCAAGGTAGATGGAGCCAATTAGATACTCTGCATGGCAAGTGCTGTATTCTAGCCAATAGATCTGTGCTGCTCAAAGAATTCTGTATCAATGGCTTTTACATAAGTTGGAACACACTATGGGAATGTTATCCTAGTCAATGAGGGATTCAAGACTTCCTCAAAAAATATTAATGGAAATAGTTGTCCGGAGATTTCCCAAAAGATTTGAGGATTTTTTCCCTCCTCTAATAAAACAGTTGTTGAAAAACTGCAGACCTTGCAGTGTTCAGAATCAAGAAATACTCAGCAGATGCTGTTTCTGTCCCAAAGTGAGAAGTTTGTGGCTTTTTTTGGCAGCCCCCTGCCTGTGTTGGTGGAGTTCACACAGCCTTTCTGAAAGGATGCTCCGAGGTGGAGTGGGCTCCAGAGGAAGCGTGCGTCACGGGGGATGACGCACTCCAGCCCTGCTAGAAAGCTGAACTTGCCCTGCTGCTCGGCACTTCCTGCCGGCGAACACACACAGCACGGCTGTGCTGGCTCTGCGATGAAATGCTCACTTGTTCTGAGGGAAGAAATGTCATTCTTCCTCATTGTCAGTCATAATCAAAGCAGAGCTTCTGGTGCTAGAATGGACACGCACCAGCCCGCTGGTGCACACTGAGTGCCCGTTTTGCCCCTCCCCTCGGATTAGATGGCTCTGCCAGACCTCAGCAACTCAAGCAGAAAGCTTTTGGCAGGTAATGTGCACATAGATAAGGAATGGCTACTAACAGAGATATTCACCAGGAGGAAACCAACGGTCTTGGTGGGAGGTCAGAAGCAGCCAAAAGGGCTTCTATCCCTCATACACCGGTCAGTCCGGCCAGCTCAATTCCACTGCGCTGTCCCCAAGAGATTTTTAGCTGATGCCTCACAGTGGTGACCCCAACCCAAATGATTACAGTGTACCACCAGATACCCAGCATCCTCCTCTATTTTCCTTAATGGTGAGTGAGCATTTCCACAAGACGCTGTACTGTGTCACATGGACTTGAGCTCAAGGTTTCTGCATCAGGTGGGATAAACTCACTCAGCGATGAACAACCCTAACCCTCAGTGGCCTAAGTGCCTGGTTTCTCACACCACGGCATGACTGCCTTTGGCCATTTTGGCACCTCTTTCTATTCTGATGATTGCTTTAAACTCTCTTTATGTATATTCTGAGGTGGGAGTGTGTACCCGGTGAAAAGTGTATTCCCTGTTCTGCAGAGATGGGTGCCTTGTTGTGCACTGCTGGGGGACTGGCAAACCTAAGGGCATCGATTTCTTCATCTACTCTGATCTAAAAAGCCTTACAGTCTAGCAAAGGCTGTCACAGGCATATTTTGTCTTGCATATCCACACAAACACACAACTTTTGGCTCTATCAATGTGCTTCAAAACAAGTCCAATGAAGCTGAACACTGTAAATGGGATCAGGGCTTTCCACTTTTCATTTCCTTTTCTTTCACATCTATATGTCAGCTCTGATGGGCTCTTTGTCTGCTGGCCAAAATAAAGCTCCTAGCACTTGTTCATATGGACATGACATCTGTTTTTTCAACATTTTTTTTAATTGTCTTCAAACAGCTATTATTCTTCTTGCATTCCTGTGTCATCAGTATGAAGGAACAGAAAAGTCATATTGTAGTGGTTTCTCTGCTTGAAATGAACTAGCACTGCTTTGGAGGAGTACCTTGCTCTCATTTAGCCCAATGAAGGTTGCAGATACGGCTACTAGTCAATTTACTCAGCACAGAAGAAATGAAAACCTTGCATTACCACCCCAAAGCCAATGGCTAGCCATATAATGCAGCTCACATCATCCAGGCACAAGAACACACACACTCAGGGTGTAAATGATGGTACTTCTGACCTATATCTGAGCTTAAAAAAATCCATGTCCAAGAGCTGCTTCTGAAAATTTGACCTAAACTTACTATTAAGGTAAAATAGAACAGCAGCAAAACACTGACTGATCTTGTATTAAAGGAAAAAATAACCGAAGTGGCAACAGTCATAGCATTTCCCAGAATTATGATATTCTTGGTGACAGTATTTCTGCGGTGGCAACATCTGTACCTGAGTATATAAAAAAAAATAAATCTTTTATTTCATATCTTGAAATAAGATTGCCTGCTTCATCTGACTTATTTTTTGTCTTTGTTATTTGTCAGTTGTCTTTTTAAAGAGGAATATTTTATGTATGTCCAAACTAAACTCTTTTAAAGAATTTCATGAGGTAAAAAGTCAGAGGAAACTTCTATTGAAGGAAGAAAATTAAATGAGCAACTCAAGTGATCTGGCCTTTTTCCTCCAACGCTGCGCCAGTCACTGTGACAGTACAAGTACACACTATAATTCTCTGTTTAAGTAGAGAGGACGAGTTCAGAACTGTATCATTTAGCAAGAGGAAAACGGCCAGCCATATAGTGCAATCTGATATACGTTGTCGCTAAAGCTGCTTACAAATCATACATTTCCAAATACTTACGGGCTGTCTGCTGGTGGCTCATGTGGTCTGGATTAAAACAAAATTGCCTGCATCTGCATTTTATGAGATCTTTTTGATCTTGTAACATGCAGGGCCAACACACACACACAAAAGATTTTGCTGATCTTTTCAGATCGTTACAGGAGAAATACAGACTGTATGTGTAAATATAGTGTGGTGTAGTTTTGATTTACTGGCATGGTTCTCCAGGCCCAGTTTCCATTAGAGATAAAAACAATAAGAATAAATATTCTTTCAGCTTGATATATAAAGCTCAATTGCAACATAGAACGGTATCCAAAGAATGTGGAAACAGAATGAGTTCTAGCTTTTCCTCCAACATGCTTGTTATGCTTCTCTCTGATTCAAAAACTATACAGCGATTCACCGTAGTATTAGAGATGTTTTACATTCCTTCCTACTTTCCTTCCTAGCAGACAAAGAGTTTGAATTCACTGAAAGCCCTCTGCTGCCTTTCCAACATGAAGCAAGAACCGTGGCCAGTGAAATCTTTTGTTTTGTTTTGTTTGGTCTGTGATGTTATGAACCCAAAGCAGACCTGTAAGCTAACAGTTCTGGGGAACTTTTCTCAAATCTCAGTATTTTTAAGCATTTTTAAGTGCTGTTAATGTGTGATGTCACACTACTTAGGTCTTAACTAGTTTGTGTCTTGCATTTTACTGTTGTTGCGGAAAGCTGCCAATGGTCAAAGGAGGGAAAGATGGGATCTGTGTCATTTTTGATTTGAAAAGAGCTGGAGTGAAATTATGTACCGCCTTTTGGCCTTGATATGAGCAGTTCAGAAAAGCTGTGTGGAGGGAAGCTCGGGGGGCAGGGCCAGGCAGAAGGTGCATCTCCCCAGGAGCTGGGGTCACCTGGGGCAGGTGGGGGGCAGCAGTACAGGAACCACAGCTGTCCCCGCCCAAGGAAGCGATGCTCCACATCCCTCATGAGTGTTGGGAGGGAAAGAAAGTGCCAACAACTACCATGCAGCCTCCCATTGAGAGGAGGCTGTTCTCAATGCTGCTGCTACATTTTTAGGTTACTTTCCCACAAATCACTATTTTCCTAAGCTCCTGACAACAAGCTATGAAAAAAACCACAGTAAGTGGCATATCTCTACACAGCATCATAAAAAGAAATGTGGTTTTGTGTTGCTGCAGTTGTTCGTGTAGGAACAAGTTCACCAAGAACAGAATGAGACTGTGAAACAAGCCCAGCACAGGACCCAGGGTGCCCTGCCGAATGTGATAGCCTGAGCCAATGTCATGTAGGACATGACAGTGTGTTCCTTCCATAAGCCTGATTTTCCTCTCATTTTGCTTGGATTTTTTTGAAGCCACTTTCTTCACTGTGGTCATAAACTGATGGATGGCTTATAATTGAGTACTGAGGCAGAAAGAAGTACTTCTCACTTACCTTGAGCCAAGGTCAGAGAATCTGTACGTATGACACCATACATACAGTACATATTAAGGTTAGATATACAGTATAACATTCCCACATTAATATGTTATCCCCTGGTCCCTTGTTCATGTTCCTATGGATGAGGAGTAGCACAGCACAGCTCTGCGCCGCAGTCAGGAATTCACTTCTCAGGAAATCCCTCGCCTTTTCTTTTACACTTTCTCACATGGAGCAGGAATTTCTCTTATATCCTTGTCCCTTTACTAAGATGCTGTTCAACTAAGACATCTGGCACTCTGCACCATGTACATCCTGGGGAACTTTATAGTGCTAGCTTTTAAGGTGTTTTTTCTTGTAGAAATCCCAGCTGATTACATACAAGTTGATGCCACATCTTAAAAGTACTTGTAAGTGACTATTGTTTCATTAATATTACTAGTGTCATCAAATGTAATATTATGATATTACCCATGCCTCTTCTCACGTGCTGGTTTAATTAAGGCGTTTGTTTGCTTTACTGTTATTACTTCCTGTACCAGGAAGCCAAACACACTCTAAAGATGTTAACAATGGATTCAAAGTCGCCCATATGTAGCTTGAGGGAATAATTTTTAAAAGTCCATTAAAGGGATAGGGGTAGTTTCATACATATTTCTATTATTTCCCTAGAAGGAAGCAACTTGATTGCCTGGCTTCATCTGCAGCATATGCCGATAGCTGTTTACGCTGGCTGTTTGCCTAAACAGCTTAATTTCCTATATTTCTGACACAAGAATAAACCTCATGATACTCTATAGTGTGCCCCACTGCAGCCGACGGAACATCTCAATTACTGTGCTCAGCTGGAGAAATTCCAACAAAAATCAAATTTGCTTTGAACCCTCAGAGCACAGTTGCAGAGCTGCAGTCATGCAGGAAATCCCCTCACAGGCGGATCCCACAGAAAGCACCTGGCAGTCCCGCGGTCGGAGCGGTATCAGAAAGATGCACCACTTTGTGTACCCTTGTGCCATCTCTGTCCCAGCTCTATGGGTTGAGGTGGCAGGCGGTTGTGCCTGTGGCTGAGTGATCGCCAGAGAGTTTAGGGCAGGGTTTAAGATGACGTGTCCTCTGGTTCCCGTACAGCCACTCACAGAGCAACCTAGCAGGCTAGAAAGGCAGCAACCAGGGTCTTTCCCTTGCTCTGCCCTTTGCTGTGAGGTGGCGGCTGTGGGGCACCACTGCGAACCGCACTTCATCTCTCCGTGGCTGCCTACATGGAGGTCACATTTTGCAGGTGTGCACAAGGAGCGGGCCTTGGCCTAAGTCATGGTTTAAAACCAGCACGGCATAGGAAAGATGATAGGACAAAAGGATAGATACTCTACTCTCTCACAAGACAATAACCTTGGGAGATATAGTCCAGTGACCCTGACAGAAGCATCAGAAAAAGCTTATTTTTCAGGGGGTGTCTCTGAGCCTCACACCGCCACAATGACAACAGTTTGTGCACCCATACCAGGACTTTTAGCTGGTGTTGCTGGCTGGTCCAAGAACCCCATGTGTGGTGCCTGAACGTGCCACTGAGGTTTATTTTCACAAGGATGTGCTGATCAGATATGAAGGGGAGAACATTGCTCATAAATGAAATGCAGCCTGCAGCCAAGATCCTAATGAGCCACAGCTGGCTGCTGGTCTGAAGGGTTGGTATGTGTGCTAATTACATCATGATGAAGCATACTTGCTGACATGTCACCACAGTGCTTTCAGTACACAGAGCAAAACTAGCCAAGTCTATAAATAGGAAAAAATTAGTCTCCTAACTCCCTAATTCATCAGAATAAAGTAAATTGCAGAAGCACAAATCACTGTTACAATACACAGAGATGTGCCTGAGCTCCAACCTTATAATCAGGCAGCTAGAACGAAGCAGAACTCAAGAACGCACTGCTGGGTGGCTGGATAGGATACAGGGCAGCAACTGTCTCTTCCATGTGCTAAGGTAGTGACCCACAGAAAAAGGTCCCCAGTGATACTGCCTCTGGCAGCTGTGGCTGTGTGCCAGTCTCCTAGCCAAACCTAATCATCCATCCTACCACAGCTTGTGGCCTCCCAAGGGATGGTGTCACTGGTCCTTTTCCCGCCCCGCCCCCCCCCCCCCCCCCCAATCTCATGCAGGGCCTGAACTGCTACAACTGGTGAGAGCTAAGGAGAGGTAGTGGTCCAGAAAAGCTGCCCCTACAAAACCTAGTAACTGCCAGTTATACTGGAGCACCATCTGCTGTCTGATAAACATCTATTTACACGTGTGTGCTCAAGTCCCTCGCTTACACTCACACCAAAAGCTATCTCTGAACACATTCCTTCAGTCTGAATTTTCTGCCTGCCTCCTTGATCTTGTCTCTGGTATAAAGCACAGCCATCCTCTGAGAACAGGCATGTGTGTGCATATGTCTCTGTGCCAGAGGATTCAGAGAAAGCATAGTAGAGAAGAGCCTGCGTGTGTGTGATCTACAGGATACAAAGATGGACAGGATCGAAGTAAGGCAACCCTGGCAGAGGCAATAGGTGAGGGCCCCCTCACACAAAAGCAGTGGCACTCACCTCTCATCCAGCCAGACTAATGTAAAAGCAAAAGTTCTCCATACACCAATGAGAAAATCAGCATTATTTCTCCTCCCCTTCCTGCAGGGCAATGAGGGTGCAAGACATGGAGCAAAAGGAAATCTTCTGGACTAATATTTCAGACTTTCCACAAGTTCAGGCAAACTTTGCTACATCAATTAGACTAGTTGCATCCATTAAAACTGTTGCACTAATTACAGCAGTACTTTCAAGACTTTTGGCAAAGACAGTGGTAAGAGTTTAAGAATGTAAAGCAAAATTTTGATGTAAAGTCCCAGGAGTTCTGGTCCTGAACGTGAGCCTGTAGTGCTTATCTTTCACCACTTGAATACAGGAAAGTTGGAAGGGGATAAAATGAGGGTATGATGAGAGAAGAAAAAGAAGAACAAAGGAGACTGTGGCTATTGCAGGTAGAAAGCAATAGTTAAAACCAGCATAGAAGGACTAAAAAGAGGAAAAGAGTAATTGCATGAAGCAATGGCTACACAATACAGAGAAAAGGATTGAAAGAAATCTACAGATCCAAGAGAGGGGTGGAAGGCTAATTAGAGAAAAAACTGAGGGAAAAGATAATGTAGGAGAGAGAAAAAATAAACAATGAATGTAGAAAAAGTATTAGAAGAACAGATGCAAAGAGAACAACTTGTATGACATACCAAATGGAGAAAAAGTATTTAACAACAAAGTATTTTGCTACTCCATTAGGTCAGTAATGTATGTGTAAATGCAAAAATCCATCTAGGACCACAAATAAAAGGTTTACTGTCTCAATCATACATTTCACTGTCTACTTTAGCCACTTTCAATTAAAAATCCCCACTCTGTTCTTGGGCTTTCTTGAAGCTTTCTCTTAAACAAAGTTGCACCTGCACATGAGAAGCTGTAAGTGAGTGTGTTTTTCATTGTGTAGGTGTTACAGTGTGGCCTGTTCAGTAGATCTCTCAAAACATTTTCTGTAAAATCTACCATTGGTAGAAATGTTACCATTCGAGTCTGGAAGCAAGAGTCAAGCAACGGACAGATTTATTTTCCAACAGATTTTAAGAAACAAAAGTTCCTGACACATCTACCTGCCCTGAAGAGCAGCTGTGTGTGTACTCTGTGGAACAGTAACTGCTCTGTTTCCCATTTAAAATGCTTAAGCTGTTCTTACAAACAATTTCTCTTTACTTATGTGAAACAGTTGGTTACTGTTGAAATAAATGAGGGTTTTATTAATGAGGGGGTTTTATTTATCTTCTGTGGATTTGACCCTTGGAGTTAATGTGGAGAACACAATGAAAGAAACTTGCTGTAGAAGTGAGCCTAACCAAACAGCCAGTCTTCAAGATCTTCCAAACAAAAAGGAAAAAAAAAAGGGAATTTGCTACTCCTCCCATTTCCTCCCCCTCCCCCCTTCCCAGTATTTCCAAAGGTTTTCCTCTCAAATGGCATCAATAGCACGCTGTAACTTGTGCTTTTTGGATGCCTGTCCAGAGACATAGCAGGAATTTGTCAGGCTGTCTCTGAATGTGCAGACAGAAGACAAGAATTCTTCTTGGAGAAGTAGAGAAAGGGTGACTGGGGGAAGCTGAGGGTTAGGACAGAAAGCCTGAGCTCTCTGTGTCAGACCAAAGCAGAGGAGTGGTGCAACAATTTGGCATTAATTCAGCGTGGCTCAGAGCCCCCACTGCAACCCCTCTGAGCTCAGAACTATGTGATACTTGACACAGTTTTTTTCTGAATGTATTTTGTCATGCTGCAAATGTAATCTGTTTAATTTGGAAATATAACTGAGTAATCTTCCAAGGAAATGCAACTGTCTTCCTATCTTTGGAAACTTGTTTTCTATTCCATTAAAGACAGACATTTTTAAAGCTCTGAGCATGTCTTGGTTCTCTGTTACTCTTTCCTGAAAATACTAGTGCTGCACCTCTTCAGAGTTCTTTTGTGCGTAAAGTGGCAACAGAAAGTCATCCTGCCAGACAAAGGATGTAGGGACGTATACAAGATCTATTTTGGGGGCTTAACTGATTGTCAGTAGCAGCAGCAACACAAACTGTAAAACCTCTTTTGCCAAAGAAAGGTTATCTGGAGGTCACTGGGTTTAGAAAAGAGCATGTCGCTGTCTTCTTTAGCTGCCCTCGCACTCCGTTCTGGCACGTACTGTTGTAGATAAATGTTGGCTTCTTCAGATGAAACACCTATGGTAATGCAAATCAGAGAAATCAGTTATTATTTATTAATAATCCTATTATTCTAGGCAAAACACATGTGGTTTCAGCTGCTCTGTGCCAAGAAGTGGTATCAAAAATAAGCCTTGGATCAAAAAACTGTTTTGGGATGATGGAATGCATGAACCAGATCATCTTTTACCAGTGTATTACACGTCTGAATGTGATCAACTCATACATCTTATGGACTTGATTCCATAGGCTTATTGCTCTAATGAAACAAACAAACACACACACAAAATTGGAAATACTGTAATTTTCCAGTGAATAAACCAGGATATTTAATTTAAAAATGGAGATAACCAAATGCTTGGCTAGCTGTAAATCTTTCTGTTTGCACATCTGAGAACTGATTGTGACTTTTAGTCCAATCATATGGTATGAAGATTACCCTGTGAAACTATGATTAAGGTAAACTGATGCCAGCAGTGTTTTCCTCAGCTTGGCTTCATTGTGCTTAGGACTCTGACATTTCAAAAGTAGTGTTTTATTCTTGCAATCCATGCTCTTGGGAACACTTACAATGATAATTATGGTGTCTGACTGACTAAGTGACAAGGACTGGATTTCTACGTGGCATAAAAATATTTTTTTTCTGCATTATGCAGTAGTTGTATTGTTTTTTGTTGCATGGGTCTGGTGTTCACACTCCCACCTTCCATGTGGATAAACTTAGGTACTTGCAGAGTGATGTACTCAGTGTGAAGATGGGAGGTCAATGTCCTTGTTAAGGAACTGGAGACCAAGATAGCGAAATCCAAAGTACACGCCGTGTATTTAGCCGTGCATACTTGCTCTTGAGCGTGGTGGGCAGACCCAGATTGCCACGAGGTGATCAGATATCCCCTCTGAGGTGGCTGTGGGCAAGCACTTGTGGGGAAGAGCATCACTACAAAAACATGTGGCTATTTTCTCATCTCTCCCCAAGGACATTGTGGGTGGAGGGGTGGGAAGAGCTGGCATGGGTGCTCCTTTCCCTATGCTGTCCCCACGGCAGCGGGTGGGAAATGCAAAGGCAGCTGATAGGCAGATGAACTGTCTGCCTCACAGACTCACGGCGCGGGCAAACTGGGGACAACCAGTTTGCTCCCACGGAGAGACTACGCGTGCTAAACTAGAGATCAGTGCATGCTTCACCTCAAAAATTCTTAGTGAGGCTGGGTTTGTCTTAGCACGTTCATCTTCTTCCTGTTGTTCTCATGGACATCTGACAGCAGGCTGCCCCTGTTTTCATGACATAGGTCACAGCACATGTCGTGTGGAGACAAGTATAGGACACATACAAAAATGGCCTTTCAGTTACTCTTTGGGAAGAAGATGTTTGTTGTGTGAGTTTCTCAGCTCTCATAGGAAATTGCTGAAGGGTTTAGGTTCTTGCATTTTTATTTTTTTTATGAGCACATCTGCTTAGAATCTGAATTTCCTTAAAATTAAATAAGGCACAGGGTTAACCCATGTGAGACCGTAAATCTGTGGGTCCTTAGAAACCGAATTTTGAATTGCTTCATCTGTTCTGCACTACAACAGTGGCTGTTCCCATACAGCTCTTCATATATATGTTTTGAAAACACAGGCAGGCAGAACTGAGATCAGCACGAGCTGCAGCTCCGTGCCTTTCTGTCACCTACCTCAGAACTGTTAGCTTTACAGAGACATCTTCAGCAGCTGAAGGAAACAGAAATTAGTACTAGAAATTAGATTAATAAGCAGGAATGACCACAGGAAGAGTTGCAAGTATTGATTTCTTGGGACACACATGTACTGGTGATGCAGCTACACAAACTCTGGGCGTGAGTTCGCAGATAGCGCTAACACTATTCCTGCCATTTGGAAGGCAATGCATATGTGTGCAGGGTGCAGCTGTCCAAAACCAAGGATGCTCTTGGCTGTACATCCAGGTGCTCTTGTGGGTGGTCCCTGACCCTCCGTGGGGGTGACAGCCACCCAGTCCCAGTCTCACATCCCACAGAGACGCCACAGCATGCCCCAACCCCTTCTTGCCTGTGGCACCTGGAGCTGGGGGACAAACAGCTAGGTGCCTGTGGCCTCCCTGGCACACAGCTGCTACATAGCCAGTATTTTTTAATCAAATGCATGGGCCTAAAATGCATTAAGCAACACAGTAAATGACTTGCTCTTAAATTTGAGGATTGGTTTATTATTTAATGCTTCAGTAATGTCTTTTCCATGTGGGTTTCCTACTTCTGCATTAGCAGAGGTTGTTAATGAGGTTGAGCATATCAAACTTCAGACTCTAGATGATATAAACCAACATGTCTTCATGTATACTGTGAAGCTTCCATGACAATGTACACTACTGGAAAATTTGGGACGAGAAACGTAGGGGAAATAGCTGACAGTGCACTAAAATGCAAGTACCTTGCAAAGGGTCACTGGTTTAACTTATTTTCTACTTGTGGCCAAGAGTCCCTGTTAGCTCCTACGTACCCAATAAAACTGTAAGGGAATTTGTTTCACCACTTTTGCCAGATTTCACAGGGAATAATTACCACTAGTAAGCAGCAATTGTGACCCTTGTTATCTTACTAGGACTCAAGCCAATGACATACTTCACCAACTTCTGATCCCAGACTTTATGTCTTAAAACTTCATGACAATTCTAGCATCAACTGTACAGAATATAATAGCTGATTCCTCAGAGCTGGCTTGGTGAAACCTCTCTCTCCCAAATGCAGTAGTAGATTGAGTAAAATGCTCACCAAGCAGTGTCACGGAAGATGGGAATTCTGCATGCCAATCTACAAAGTTTAGCTTTGGACCAGTTACAGATACCACAAAGTGGCCTCTCCATTGTAAAAAGCAATGAGAAAAATGCATCTTAAAAAAAAAAAAAAGAACAAAGAGCAAAATCTCAGCTTACGTGCAGACTTGGAAACTGCCCACAAGAGGCATATTATTCAACCTTCATGTCCAAGATCTGAATAGACCACAAAATGTTGTGATGGCAACAACTTCCTGTTACTTTCTTCAATTCGGTATGTACACACATAGAATGAAGAAAGATTGATTTTAAAATTTTATAGCAGTCCTTTAAAAATCACATCTATACTACAATAACACTGTGGTGTTGTTATTCATGTGACAGTCTCTTCTCCAGGCAGGAAATTCTGACACAAGAGCTTTTATTTTGATTTCTCTATGTACCACTGCTACTCATGTACACACTGGTTCTGATTTTTATCTCAGAGGTTGTGGTGACATTCAGTAAAAAACCCAAAGGATTAGTGCTTACACATGTGCTTTAGACTTTGATTTGTAAAGTCCCCAAAATTCTGGAGGAGTCCCATAGGACCTAGTAGAATTGAGAAACATTTTGTTTTTCCAGATGGTCTTGTAAAGCCTGTTCCTCACTGATGATTAATGCACTATAGATTCAACCACAAAAAGATGTCTCTAAGTTCATAATTTTTGGTTAAATGTTAATGACCTTTTTCTGTACGGAAAAGGCTAACTATCACATGAGGATGCAAGCCCCTTGGGCTTGCTGTGGGTTTTGGTACTGGTCTTAATGATCATCAGGTTGGAGTTTCTGGGCCAGGAGAAGCCTCTGAAATGGTGTTTGAGTCCATGCACCTACTGGGTCCCCTCTTACCCCGTGACCAGCCCTGTGTGTATTCTGTTTGTCTGCTCTGCTCCCAAGAAACACTCACTCACCTTCTCTATCCATCAGGATCCCCCTTAGAAAAGGGAATGAGGACACATGGTGTTCCCCCTGTCCCCTCTTCAGTTTCCCTTTTTCTTTACCCTTCCCTATCTCCTGGCTCCTTCTTTGACAGAGCAATTCCCTGCAATCATCTGAGATCTTTGCCCTCTGAGTGTTGAGCAAACAGCTATAAATGCCAGCCTGGCCCTCACGCAGGCTCACTTTGCCCTAAAAGAAGAAATATGAGAAAGTGTCTCTGCAGATATTCTTGCTATAGGCAGGAGACACCAGCCCATATTCTTTAAGATCATTGTCTAGCCTGACTGAATCTGTCACATTTGGCTTTTTATATACACACATCTCACACATCTCTTTAAAGACGTTTGTCTTTGGAAAGTTGTCCAGATCCCTGTCCAACAGCTGGCACTTCACAGCAGCCGCCACCAAAGGCCTGAAGCCTGTTAAATCATCTTTAAATATTTTCATGGAAGACTGTTTCTCAGTTGGAAGCGTTCAACTAATTCAGCACTGGAGCCATGGAAAGGCTGATTAATGGTCTGCTTATTTTACAGACTAACAGTCCACAAGCCAGTTGGCCTCTAATATTTCCTTGATGAGGACACACTTATTTCTGTGCTGCAGTAGGTTGCCGAGAAATTAAAATTCTGTATTTCTGGGCCGTTAGTGATTATGATAATCACTCCATGAAACGGAGTGTCCATTATTGTATTTAAACCTAGCATGTAGCTCCCTTTTTTTATTTACCACAAGTTATAAAGTTGACTGAAAAATTCCCTGGAATTTCATTTTAGGATGAAAATAAATTCATAATGAAAATCATTGGAAAAAGATTTTTTTTTCCATTCAATCAAAATAAAAGCAAAACAAGACAAAACACAAGGAAAAAAAAAGGAAGAAAAAATGATACATTAGCAAATTGACATAGCTGTTATTACAGTTTGTACAGCAAAATAGTACTTCCATAAATAAATAATTTTATTCACTTCTTTTAATTCAGTACTATTCAATAGCTCTGTTTCTTTGTTCAGGATTTTTGAAAACTCTGTCTTGAGTTAGATCTTTTGATGTACAACTGCAGACTGCCCTGTACTGCAGAAGAAGTGGGTTTAAAATTCATTCTAAGAAATGAGATAAAGACATTGCAAAAATAGAGAAGTTTGAGTTTTTTCTTTTCTGTCTCTTACATTGCCGAAAATGAGAGGTATTATTTATGACAATAGTAGAATAACATTTCAGACAACTTTGTTAAATCACACTTTGATAAAAGAACATGCTTTAATTTGCTCCAACACTTTTTTCTGAAGACTTTATATTGACTATTACCTCCTATAAATGATGCTTCAGGAGTCACCTTACATAAATACAAAAATGAAGGTAAAAAATATAGTTCACATTTATCCTTTTCTGCTTGCTAAAGTGCATTTGGTAGCTCTCTGTGTTCTCTTTTGACATATTAACTTTATTTCAGCTTGACAATTATACATTAGTTCAAGTGTTTTCAGGGTTTGAAGATAAGTTTGACTTTCTCTTAGTAAATGCAAAGTGAAAAACAATAATGCAATTTTAAACCCAAAGAGGAAGGACAGAAGAAGGGAGGCGGTCTCATTATTAACACCTTTTTTTGTGTTTGCTGGTTGCCTTACATTTAAAGAACTTAGAATTTCTGAGAAGTTAATAGAAATGCTGAAGTTCTTTTTTAAATGCATTTGTAGCTGTAAAGGGCTGGGAGGTTGGTTTTTTCCCACCCCCAGAACATCAACCATTTAGGCTGCGTATACAGCATGTGCCTTCTAAAACTATCATTTCAGAGGACAGGGATGAAAAAGGATACAAATTTCTCTTAAAGCCTAATAGGTTACTTTTTAGCCATATTTAAAACCATCACAAAGCCTTGATTACCCAAAAAACCCCACTGGTGGACTCCTTGGGCTGCTCTCCCCTTCATTACCACCCTCTCTCCCTCCGTCATATTCACAGGAACAGTGGGCTCAAAATCCAAAAACTTCAATCTCTCTCTAGCCTGAAGGACATCCCTCACTGGGGTCAGTTCCTATAGAATCAACAGTATTTCAGTGCACCTGCAATTCCATGCAGGACTGGTTAGGACCTGACGCGGGACCGAAGGTTTGCTCCTGGTGGTTCAGCCGCCTTGTGAATGCCGCATCCTCACAGAAACTTCAGCCCTGATCCAAACTTTCTCTGTGCTCTCAGGGACAGTGCTGCATCTGGAACGGAGTTGCACCGCTGAAGTCTGGAAAAGATGAGAGGACAGACACCAGCATGTTCCTCACAGCAGCCACGGTAGCCCCGTGGATTTCGCTGTCCTCTGTCTCTGAGGAAGGCACGCTGGTTTTGCCTTCAAGCCCTTCTATCCACATCTTAGTACAGTGATACATGGCATACGGGTCTCGTGTGCAGTCTTGAAAGGATGAGAGCCTGATGCTTTAATGTGGTTTGTTTTCATTTAGAAATTTTTTCCCAGATTATTTCCTGAAAAGGGATACTTCTCTGTAATGTATTTTTGTTAAATCTGATGAATTCAGTAATTCCATTAATTCTGGTGCTGAATGCAGGCACAGCTTGACAAGCTATTGACTGCCATCAGCTTCTGCCATAAACTCCAGGGAACTGAAGGTACTCATCACTTTGCAAAAGCAGGCTCATCGCTACAGTAGGGCCAGGATGAGCTCCACACTGAAATCTAAGGAGATCACAATTATCTCAGGCCATTGATCACCCTAGACATAGAAGAATCCCTGAGCCACTGAAATGCCGTTTACCTTTGACAGGAACCCCTCAGTCATGCTCAAGACTTGCACAGAGCAGAGGGCTGAAGATGGAGTTGTTGGCAGGCAGAATACCTGGGTTTTCATAGGATAAATATTACTGTAGGCTCCTCAGTTCTCAGTGGCCTCAGGGAGGAATGGTGATGTCTTTGATTTTACAAAGCTAATCTAAACCAACGCTCATCCTCATTCCTAAATATCCCTTTTACGTACTTATTTATCCAGTTAAATATAAATCCTCTTCCTATGATGCTTCCCCACTGCTTGGGATACACATTTCTACTCATATAAGCACTTTGATGTACAATACATTCAAGTCCATACTTTCCATGAATTAATTCAACAGCTTCCTTCCGTTTAGCAGCCTGATGGTATAGCCATTGCCTTTTGCCCTCCACTTGCGTGAGCGTAGATTTACCTGTGTGTACATGCAGCTCAGGTGAATAACGCATTTGCAATGATGACCTAGCTCTGCTACTGTTTCCTCAGCCCAGGAACTGATATCCTGAAACCTGGATGTGACAGGAGTGTGACATCTGAAGCGTGTTCCAGTGCAGCAACGCTTGGCAGCTGAAGCACACAGAAACGAGGTGTTAGGTGGGTTAATTGCAACTGAAGCACGAACTGTAAAATGACACACACACACATAAACAAAGACGGTCAAGCGGATTGATTTCCAAAAGTTGACCATTTCTAGGAATTTAGCTTCTCTGAAGCGTCAGAAAACCAGGAACTGGGGAAAACAGGGACATTCCAACCGTCAAACCCTTCTGGAATTGTCAGCCAAGAGTTCCCATAGAAATGGATGATTCACTTAGTTGTCATCTGCTATACATCCCCCCCAATTGCCACAGCCCTCAAGAAATGAGCAAGTTAGCAATAAATCCAGTATTTTAAACAGGAAATGATTCTTCAGCTGGAGATGTCTAGAAAAGAAACAAGTCACTGTCTCTCAAACGTCACGTAGTGAAGTGACTGTGCTCCTCACTCACCCCTAAAGAAGTTTTATGGCTGGGCCCTGCTGACTTACTGCCATTACCAGACCTGCGGGGGCAGGGACAGGTTGTGGAGTTAAGGTTATACAAGGGAGATGGAAATGCAACTGTTTGTTTAGGTTTGGGCTCCGCGGTGTGAAGAGAAGCACTGGGGGCACTGACCTTGTTGCTTCAGAGATGTTTTTTGCCTTGCTATGGTTCCTGGCAGCAAACAGCATGCCTCTCTCTGCTTCTGATGCACTGAAGGGACAGCAGACCAGCCATATGGGGCAAAGGTGATGACTACTTTTAGGTCAACAGAAAGCAAAGCAAGCCAGAAAAAGCTCCTTCCTCTGCCTTTCCTTCCTGTCTGAAAACTTCATGCTTTCCTGACATACAGATTACAGGAAAACAGAAGAGACCTATGGATACTGTCAATAGGATAAATGGATTCTAACAATGAAGGGCAAGGTAGGGGATAGATCAAATCACATGTTTGATTATGTGATGAATAATATTTCTGCAAATGATAGGGCTCTGTTGTCAATTAAGAAGGCCAGAGCTGGAGCAGAGCAGAGCAATTACCTTGCTTGTAAATAATGATGGCAAAAATAGTCTTGCACCTAAGCTCCCTCACACACAAACCCTGTGTGAAGCGGTAAGTGTTTTGAGGTGGATTGAGCATCACCCTGTTAAGTCTGCAGGGATGGGGCTTTTCCCTGCTTGCGCTAAGTTTCCTCGAGGGATGAGGGTGTCAGTCTTGCGTTGGCTTTATACAGTGGGACATACATTCTGCTGATCTTGTTTAGGGCTGATCCTCTATCAAGGACCTGTCACTCCTCCTTGCACGTAAATGGCGCTATTATGCCATACCTGTGTGGCACCTGCTGAATCTTTACCTTAGGTGGTGGCTTACAAGTAAAGTCTTAAACATGTGCTGTGTCTTCCCACAGGTTATCATATTAAGTAAATTAAAAGTGCAGACGATAAAATATTAGCAATAGCCAATTAGTTCAAATACTTTCAGGCATAGGTGAAATGTGCCGTTGGAGGTTTTTTTTGTTTGTTTTTAAAAGCATAATTGTCTCATTCAACAAAACAAAAAACCTCACACCACAACCAAAACAGCCAATCTAAGACCTGTTTTCAGAACTGACAAAATACCGGTTTCAAAATGTGACTTTAGGAAGATGTTTGAAAAAAATCACATCACAGTCAACAAAATAAAAGTTCTAACGTAGACACAGAGCCTTTTGACAAAGAAGCTGGTTAATAAATGAGAACAAATCACCACACACTGTGACAGATACTTCATTTCCAGGAGTTCTCTGTCAAAATTGCATTCAACCCAAAAGATATGCTTTAATTGAATACAAGCTGGAGGAAAGAGTTGATGAAACATGACAGGCTGTGTTAAAAAGAATAGCAGTCCAGTGGTTCCCGTGGCCTGGAACACTGTAGTGGGGCACAATATTAAAACATTCTAGTTTTATTACAGTGCCCTGTAACTACCGAGGCTGTTTCAGCTACCTTTCCTGCCAGTGGTATGTGATTGATCTAGCATCTTCTGCAGACTACAACAGTTTATAATGGAGATTCTCCCCAAAAACTAAATTTTTTTTCTTTTAATCCTTTTACTTTCTGTTTTTCTGTTTTATCTTACTTATTTTGACATGCTGTTAGACTTTGTTTACCTCACTGTTTTTTTGACATTTCTCTGCATTTAAGGTTCTGAGGTCCAATGTTTTTTCTCAGCCCATCCCAAAAAGTGAGGCTAAGAGCAAAGTTCCAATACTAGTTTTTTATTTCTTTTTCAAAATTGGTATTACGAGTTTGGGGGTGTTACTGCTGATCTTCCTTTTGTGACAGTGACATTCTGTCAGTAGCAATAAAATTTTTGAGTTGAGTTTAGGAGCCTTTAATCTGAATCCACTTACTCAATCCATTGTATTACTTGCATGAGAAAAAAACCCAGACAATTCCCTAGGTCTAAATCGTGTGTGTAGAGAGCAGAACTGAGTCCTGAATGAGGAAGCATTTCAATGGGGACTCCTTTTCATTCATTTTCTAATATTGCATCTTTGTCTCGATCTGAAAAAAAAAAAAACCACTATACTCTCCTGAGCAAACTCTGACTGGTTGCTCCTCATAATACTTGTATCTCATCTTGTGGGAAAATAGTTTGTGGTTTTGAGTTTGAATAGAAACTATCTATCTGATGTATGTTTTCAAGCTGACATTTGTTGAGATACACAGACACACACACACAGAGTGCTTTCCGCTTCATCACTGTACTCTGACAATCCTGAAACAACCAGAGTGTAGCTGATCAAAGCCTGTGACAAAACACTTCATGGAGGCAGGTGAGACAGATTAGAGACAACTGTTACAGCTGTATGGGACTGCACAGGCAGCTGTATTTCTCTGATATTTCCTCTGCTTTTAATTTTAACATCATTTTTTCCAAGCAAGTTTGGAATTGCTTCAGTTTATGTGGCTTGCAGCTGAGCTATGCAAAACTTTTAATCTGAAATTCAGCTTCATTACCTGCATTTGGATTTCATTACAGGCATGACCTGAAGCGGTTGCTTGTACATTTTCCTAATTGCATAAATCACTTGAATGAGCTTCTACAATATACATTTCCCAACAGCACCATGAGAACCTCACAGTTTCTCATGAAGTCTGTTGAGACAAAACACAATGGTTTTTGAGGAATGCTAAAGAAGGAGAAAAGAGATACAAGTACAGGAAATAATGAATGGCTTAATGAAGACACAGCAAGTTCTCATCACATTTTCATGTAATATCAATGAGGGCAGGGTAGTTACTCCATGAACATAATTGAACAAACTGCAAAATGATAAAAAAAAAGTATAATTTTCACAGTGTAAATTAAATCCATGAACACCACTTTCAAAAGGAGGACTGAAACAAAGAGCACAGCAGGATACAAAGCTCAAATTAGACTTTCATAACACGTTAGAAAAAAGAAAAATAACCACAGTATGGAACAGGACAGAAGCTCTCCTGGTACAAGCCATAAGACAGCCTCGAACATGTGAAACTACAGAGCACCTTTGCATGGTGGCAACTTATGTATTAAATCATGGGTTGGTGATTTTCCTGATTTGTGTTCCAGTTTATAACTTTCATTTCCTGGTTTGAAGTTCTAAAATTAACGAAAATCTCTGTATGCCCTTTGATACATATGATCAGCTGTCAGCTCCTCCTTTGGATCCCTACTGTACAATTTCTTCTTCTGGAGGAACCGGTAATAGCTACCCTACCTCAAGAAACAGGACTTAAGTGACTTGCAGTTAGCATACACCCACTAGCATGACTTCTAGGAAATGTCTATAAAATATTATTATGGATGCAATTTATATAAAAATAGCTGAGAACCTGTGTTTCATTAGCATTCACATAACCATTAACATTCAGAGACCAGTTTTCCTCACCACAACATCTATGTGGTTATCTTTCAAACAGGTATCTTTACCTAGAAGGCAGCAGATGTGTATAAGGAACAGAGGAAGATCCCATTGGTGATGAAATGTAACAATCCTTAAAGAGAAAAACAAATTTCATCAAGAAGAGCTTTTAATTGCCGTAACTATAAACTCCAGCAAGGAGATCTTTGGCATAGGTAGTTTAAACTTGCTGTAAATTGAAGATAGAAACCCCTTAGATACAGGAAGATGGTATTTTACTCTTCGTTCTCCTGTCTAGCTTGCTGAATGAAACTGTGTGAGGTTTGATGGGTTTGGGGTAACTTTTCAGCTCCTGGGTGAGGAGAGGAGAGGAGAGGAGAGGAGAGGAGAGGAGAGGAGAGGAGAGGAGAGGAGAGGAGAGGAGAGGAGAGGAGAGGAGAGGAGAGGAGAGGAGAGGAGAGGAGAAAAACACTATATTGTGTTGAAAGTCACCTTGTAATTGGTATAAATAAATCGAAGGACTGCAAAGTAAGGTTGACTGGTAGTCTTACTTTGGCTGAAGATACGATCCTTTAATTTGAAAAACAAATGAGAAAGCATAAAAGGTTAGCTTTAATCCTGCCTAACAAGGTATAATGCGTTTGGTTTTGTGCAAAGCCATTTGTGATGGCAGAATGTCTGTACAATATACTAAAATGTGTAATTTCAAAGGTAGCCACCACTTAAATAGAAAATATGCTTACAGAGGCAAAGTTTATATGGTGAGGTAGCACCTTTTTTTAAATCATCATGATGGGCAAAACTCTCAATCGGATGGTTCAGCAGCAAAACTCTATCAAGTGTAGTAGCTGATCTTATAAAAACCGACCTCCTCCCAGAGATATAATTCCTCTCCTATGGTCATACCACTGCTATTGCAACAACCCTACCAAGAAAATGTTATTCACAGAGGACTGAATGAAAAGGCATTTTGAGGATAAAGCTGAAAGAGAATCAAAGCCCTTCACTGTCTTATAACCCAGACAGCATCCCAAAGCAATGCCTGCCCACTCAACACAAAACCAGCTCCTCCTTATCCAACACATAATACAAGGGTACTGCATTTTAATATGTAGTATTACGCCAAATTACTCATATTCAAGAGCCCAACGGTTGTCAGGTATTAGCCAAAACTGGCTGATTTTTCACTCAGAATATCACTGGAGGCAAAAAGAGAAATAATGTTTGAAGGTGCTGAGCAAAAAACACCAAGGGAAAGGGTCAAGATTCTTGATTTTCACTGGTTCAGTTTTGGGGGTGAATCTTAGTCCCTGACCCCAAGTGGACATCTGACAAAAGAATTAAAAAATATTCATGTCTGGGGAGGTAATATGGGGGAGCTGGGTAGCTGGGAGGGTAAACTCACCCTTGAGATGTTATTAAAGTGTTCCTGGAAACCCTGAGGTCTCCTGCTGATGCACAGTGACAGTGCTCACACTGCTGTTTGATCTGCTCTGCAGCCCCCTCACAGGTTGCATGCAGGATGGCCGGATTTCAGTCTTCAGATTTAAATATACAAGGGCAGATAAGAAGAGCATAAGATCCATTTACCCTACTTGCCATAGCAGCTCGCCTTTAACAAGATAATGTTTACCAAAACAATGTAATTTGGCATCTGTTTTTTTACTTAGGTTTTTCAAGCTTACAGTGTCCTGAATAAAGTCTGCCCCTCCTTTTTTTGTATTTTTTTAACGGCTATTGCAAAGTTGCCTCATTTCAAGAGACAACATCCTCTGAAATACACCAGTATGGCATGCTTCATCTTTTTATAGGGAAAGGCGATTTTAACATCAACGGTGGTTAAAGTTGTTTCTGAGCTGTACTGTTAGACTACTAAAATACCTTTAGAAGAAAAAGATATTTTTGCTCCCTAAACCATTCCATGACAGCAAATTTAAAAAAATTCCTGTGGTCCTCAACTCTTATGCCTGCAGGAGTTCTCAGACTGGTCATTAAGTACACTCTTCTGTGCATGCTTTTTATCTGAATCTTGTTATTTTGACATGAATTCTACCTTGAGGTAATGGGTTTATAATGTATCAGTATAATGGATCGCAGATATTCAAGACATTTTAGGAAAACTGACCTCTTGCTTAATCCTGTCCACCAGCAATTTTTCTGTTGAGAGAATAATTATCATAAATACATAATACATTCAGTATATCTGTAAGTGCCCTAGAAATACTGAACAACAGAACACTTAATTTGATAAGCCTGGGCTGAAATTTTCTTGACCCGTAGCGGTTAGTTTTGGGGCATCTCACTTGCACACTTTGATGTACTTTGAAGCTTAACTTTCTGTTCCTCTCCCCAATTCTCCATTTCCCTCGGGCTGTAGAAGGTGCAGCACGTCAGTCTCTCCCCATCTCTTCTTCTCCTGTCGCTACTGACCAGCAGAATCTTGAAGGCTTTCACTCTGGCACTGTGTCACAGAAAAAGTGATGGGAGGATATCTGATCGTCCCGTTCCACCTTCCAGAGGCTCAGAGAGTTTGCAGAAAGTGCCAACTGCTTCACATAAACATAAATAAGGCACATTTAGATACAGCGAGGTAGAACCTCAGGGCACGTGGAAGGGACCACGCAGAGGAGGCGAACCAGTGGGGGCAACCTGCAGCTGGAGCCACAGGGAGGACCGGATCCTATGGTGCTGATCACAGTGAGCTCAGTGGGGTCTGCTCCAAACTCCTCACTTACACTTGTCAGGAGGCATCTAAGCCTCACCAAACCAGGAGGGTATGTGCAGCATTTGTTGCTACACAGGAAATACTTAAGTGTTTCAAAGTGCAGTTAAACAAATTAATGGAAATAGTATTCCGAAGTAAAACTTACGCTTCTCTAACATTTCTGTGGCAGATTAGCTCAGTTTGCAGACCAAAGACTGAGGTTTTCAGTTTCAAATTACATGTGGCCTTGACAATAAACCAACGTCCTTTTTTTCCAGCTCATATCATTGTCAGAAACAACAGAAGCTCAGCGATCAGAAGGGATGGCATGTGCCGGTGGCAGCCCATGAGACAGGACAGGAGCCACATCTTGGCTGAATCTGCTGTGGGTAGCAGTTTTTGTCGGAAAATTTCACAGATGGGACAGAGTGATTAGGAGAAGGTAGGAGGAGAAGCAAACAGAAGCCACTTCTGCTTGGCTGCTTCTGAGGATGTTAACAGAGAGACCAGTAGGCCACTGAGACCTGTGACTTTGGGATTAACTAGCACAAAAGTGGAAAGAATTGTGTCCATGGACATAGTATGCTAGGGTGAATACCAACAATGTCACATACACCCCAGTTGTCCAAGATTTTTACTTTTATTTATTCTTATATCACCCTGTCCTCTGAAATTTGCACTTGTGTACTTCTGCATATGGAAAAATATTTTCAGAGTCAAGGGCTTGCAATGGCTCGGGTTAAAATTTGTCTTTAGTATTGCATATTTACAGCTCACTTCATGGGGCTTATGTATTGAAATCCAGCAGAAAGGTGTGGCTTGTCTTTCACTTCCTGACTATAGGATTCCTTTTTGATATTTCATAAGGAAGAAATTTTTTAGAGTGAGAACGATCATTCACTGGAACAACCTACCTTGGGACATGGCGGAGTCCCCAGCGCTGGTAGTTTTCAAGACATGACTTGACAGCATGATGGGTATCAGCCAGGCTGCCTTTCCCGGGAAAGCATTTTTTCCCAGGAAAGAATCTTTTGAGGTCCCTATCAGCCTGGCTATTCTGTGATTCTGCAGTTCCATGATTTCTTTTTACCCAGTGAAAGAGACATATGGTCAGCTTAGGGCCCTGAAAAACTGTGTCTGTTGTATCAGTTACTTTAAAAATTAGAATAATATTAGGAAAATGTACTTTTATAGTACCTTGCGGTCCCCCAGACCACTCTGCTTAATTTTTTATTTTGGTTTTGTGTACTTGGTTCATCACTTTGCACTGTTCTTAGCATTCCCTGTTAGATGCTGAAGATAAAACAACTAATAAGTCTTTCCCTATATTATCAAAATGCATTTGATCTAGGTCCTAGGCCTTTGTGTAACGTGCACTCAAGCTTAAGGTCAATACAGGATTTCTTGCCATAGCATACATGAGAAGCACTGACAATTCCCACTTTGCATCACATACAGCCTTAGTACTCCTTGCAGAGTGCTTGGGAGGGTCCTTGGATGCAGGCTTTGTAAGGTCATGTCTGAAAACCACCATCTGCTCATTATTCTCACTTCAGGCCAGGAAAGGCAATACTGCAAAAAATACTGTTCATTTTTCCGGTGAAGGAAATGGGAACTAGAGAAAGAAAAACCAACCCCAAACCCACCCATAACTGAAAGCAGTCAGGCTTTTTTCTGAAACTGCTGCCTGCAAATTGGGAAAAGCAATGAAGGCCTCTGCAAACCTTGAGAAGAGCTATCGTATGGGAATAGTCTCACACTGCTCTCGGTCTGAAAGAAGAAGAAACAGAAATCAGCCTATCTCCAGTTTAGATCCTGGCGCTCGCAGCAGTCACCTCTTTGGTTGGCAACCTGGTGGCACCTTTTGCAAAAGGGAAAGTTACGTACACCCAGTTGGAGCAGCCCTAGAAAAGAACTCCTGGAATGCCTGTTGCCTTGCTGGGTGCTTCATTATGAAAAGTGTGTCAAGGCTTCACTCTGTGTACTTTTTTCATCTGTACAACGTCCGTTAGCAACCATTGTGCTCTCAGAAGGTCCTTCAAGTATTGGCCCATCTAAAGCTCATTTATTCTGTTCATTAAATGCTGAGAAAGCTTCTGTTGTGATTAAAATCCCTGCCTCTAAAAGAAGCAGTGGCAGGGCTGTTTGCTGACCTCACACCCGTAATGAGGTTTTCGTCCTTTGTTTCTCACATTAAGGAAGTGAAGTCTTCTTACTGGGTCCCTGCTCGAGCAACAAAACTGTTTTGTTTGCTGCCGAGTTGAATTTACTGTGTCTTTCATTAAGCTGATTCAGCTGTTACCTATGCTGTGTAGTATTTGAGAAAAAGAAATACTTTTTGGCCATTAAAAAATAAACGAAGCAAAAAACCCCAAGATCTTAACCTACCCCCACAGTCTTGTCAAATGGCAAAAATTGCAGTACCCATTTTTTTCTGGAGTGGCCGACTGTTCTACTTTGCTGATTTCACCAGCACTGTAGAGAGATCTATTTAATTCATAACACCGTGCTGTATCATTTTGGATGAAACTGTTGTACTTCAGGTCCTGTGTTTCAATTCAGTTTTGCATATAGGCTAAACAAGGAGAGCTTTCGTGTCCTCTCCATTGTGCCTATTTACTCTGAATTTTTTCTTGGCATTTTTAAAGCAAAGGCCTGTCCTAAAGTGACAGCGGCATTTTCATCTAGACACAAACCAAAGTTTTATCTTATTGAGGAAGGCAACTTTAGCAACACCAAGATTTCCTGCATTACTGTTCTATTTCACCAGAAAAAGAAAATTCAGCTCTCAAGGATTTATCACTCAGACACCATCAAGGTTTTAGAATTGCTATTTTAAGGGCCCCATGGGAGCAAATCTCACATCACCTTTCCAGGCTACTTTGGCTGGTGGGGACAGGAAACCCTGGGGACAGGAAACCCTGGAGGCAGGAGGCATTCCAGCTGCCTCAGGCCATGGATGATAAGCGGCAGGGTTTCCAGACCCACCACCACCTGCACAGCACTGCTGCTGAGTCCCACAGTCACCTTTATCTAACGTTTTTATCCTCGCTGGAGTACTCGTTCAGTAGAATTTTCCTTTGCTTCCTCTGAAGCTCTCCAGCCATTGTCTGTGGGTCTCATACTACCACACAGCACAGCTCTGTGTCAGTGCAATGCTCAGAGGTGTGCAGCTCACATCCAGTGTATGTACTGGCCTCTATGCACTTCTAGATGTACACCTACACATACCCCGTGGTGGTTTTAGTTGGGATAGAGCTATTTTTCCTCACAGTAACTAGTATGAGGCTGTGTTTTGGATTTGTGCTGAGAAGAATGTTAACAGTAATATTTTTAATTGTTGCCAAGCAATGTTTATACCAGGTCAAGGACTTTTTCAGTTTCTCATACTGTGTTCTCAGCTTCTTCTCTACAAGAAGCTGGGAGGGCACACAGTCAGGACATCTGACCCCAGCTGACCGAAGGGACATTTCATGCCATCAAAATTCATACCCAGTGTAGGATCTGAGGGGAGTAGGCTGGGGGTCTCTGTCTCTCTAGGACTGGATCTAGCTCTTGGGGATCTTGGGTTTCCCCAGCTGGCTCGTTGACTCTGGGGTGTCTCTCTGGCTCTGGCTCTTGCTGGCTGGGGACTGGCTGGCTGTCAGTCAGCGGGTGGTGAGCTGCTGTATCACTTGTTATCTTTTCCATTATTTTAATTACATATTAGTAATAGCAATATTACTAGTAATATTAGTATTATTAGCATTGCTAGTATTATTGGTATCATTATTTTATTTCATTTGTTTTCAATTATTAAATTGTTCTTATTTCAGCTCATGAATTTTCTTGCTGTTTCCTCTGATTCTGCTCCCCATCCCACTGCAGGAGCCAGGAGGTGAGCGAGTGGCTGTGTGGTACTTGGCTGCTGCCTGGGCTTAAACCATGACATACCTCCACCCTCTTCTCCTGCACCATAACGGATCTTATCCGTCTTTTGTAGATCAGCAGCTTCCCGGTCCCATTACAGAATTCAGAGCTGTGTTAACATGTCTGGGGAAAAACTCCCAACTTCCGCAAGCAAAGGTCACCATTCAGACAGCTCTGGCTGCATCCCTTTCTCCACCGCCACTGCTTCAATTCCCACAAGCCCTGCCTGCACACTGCCAAAAGCTGGTGTTAAACCTGCTTGGGTATTGGCCCAAAGAGGCCCTCATCCTCGTTTTGATATTTTGCTGTTATCATTCTTAAGCTGTAAGGTATTTTACCTTGAACAAAGAATTAGATTTAATACAGTGTGCAGCACATGCATTCCTAGTGAAGCGTGGCTGGATTTTGTTGTGATAACATCCCAAATTAAAACTGACAAGTGCTCAGCTTCAGAACTGCTCAAGTCAGCTGCGCTTGCTGTTAATGGGTTAGACATTTCCCAGAACACATGATGGGAAAAGCTTCCAGGAAAAAGATAAGTGTAGGAAAGATTAAAGACAGTTTCTATGGGCATTGTTGGTGTTCAGGAATGACAGTGAGGGAGATGATAGGTCAGCAGTCAGCAATCGGATTTCACACAAGCATGGCAATTCCCTTCACTTTTAAAGAATCAGATGAGAGAGAGTCAATAGGAACTGAAATACAGGCACGACACATGGCTTTGCTTTCTTTGCTTACGGCTTTCCTGTCGTTTTAATGTTTAGCTGAATTAGTCCTTGCCTGTTTCCCAACTCAGGCTCAGGAATATGTATAACTTTTTAAGAAAAATTTCCTCAGAAGTAGGTTCTTTGTTTGGCAAAGAAAAGTTGGAAACCTGCAGCCATTATATCAGGAACATGCCTTTTTCCCCTTTCAGGTAAAACACATCCAGTGTTTGTCTGTGCTACTGGTTAGTACACAGTTGTTTGCGCATGGAGTGGGGAGTTTGCCAGACTCCCAAAGTGCAGCCCCACGCCACAGGCACTTCTTTGTTTCCTACGACATCCAAATGCTTTCGGGTCCTTCCCATGGATTTTAAAGGTGCAGGAATCAATACAATTTACACTATCCTTGGCTGAACACCAAGATAGAGGAAACTCAGCCACTAGGCATGTTATACAGATATGAAATGAAGAACTATGGAATTAAACTAGGAGAAGAAAAATGCCCCTGCAAGGAATGCCATCATGAAACTGAGCCTTCTTAGGCTCTTAGGAAGAGATACTTGAAATTTCCTAGGGGAACACAGCGTATGTGGTCTTGCAGTGAGGAGGGAATAAAAACGTATTTTCTACTTTCAACATTCATCTTCCAGTCCCAGACAAAAACTATGGGAAAACTGAGTTGGAGAGCATATGTCACCAGTGTGATCTAACATACAGTGTAGGGCAAGCGGTATTATTGCAATGCAAAAGTTACGAGCCCATAAAATTCATATAATAACTCTTACATGTAGTGATACTCTATGGTAATTATCATATGTCTATGATTAAGCCATTTTCGTCTCCACAACCCTAAATTAGATTAAACAGTTTTAAAGGCTGATTCCTCCCTGCCCCTGCAATAGTGCCTAAGGCAGAACCAAAGCTGCTTGAATAACTCAAATGTACATTTTCATAATTTAATGGGAAAAAAAATCCCCAGAGGTTACACTTAAATCTGCCTTTCTCAGGTTTACTACACCATTTGGCAAAAGTAATCTCCACTGCCTCAGAACAGAACTGCAAAACTATTATTTGTTCTTTCACTATCTATCTCTGTGAGGCTCTGAAATTGGCTGGAGTAGTTTGTACACCTCATGATACGCATCCACACAATTTCTGTGATTTATTGCTGTAAGGAGGTGTTATATATATGGTTATTGAATAATAGTGATCATTCAGAACAAAGGAATGTTGTATTTTCCTTTAAAAAAAACAAAAGATTGCTCTCTTTCTTTTACATGTCTTAAAGGTCTTATACACTCCTTAGCATAACTAGCTTTATCAGAAACCTTTCAGGAAAGGAGATGCTGTTTTCACTTTTTGCAGGCAAGAAAGGAGCTGGCTTGTCCAAGATCAGAAATTAGATTTGTGGTAGAAAAAGGAACTGAATCCGGCTCAACAAGTCCCAGACTTCATCACTAGCTTTACAGTAACTTTAACTCCATGTTTTCATGGATTTTTTTGTAACTTAACGGAAAAACGAATGCTCAGAGTGAGTGCTTTGATTCTCAAAGGATGGGCTAACATTTTTCATACATCTAGAATGACACATTCCTGAAGTAAAACAAAATATTAACTGTTCACATAATAATGTACAGCCAGAAACTGCATAGCATAGACAAAAGAAACAAAACAAAAAAAAATGTTTTACATGTACCGCAAAATAGTGCTTTTTTGGTTTTTTTTTTCAATTTTTAAAGGGAGAAAGAAAAAGTCATGAATCCCATTTTTTGGAGTGCTGCTTTCACAGTGTTTTATAATTCAGTGTCTTTAGACACTTTTGAAAGCTCATATGAGATTCATGCGGTAAATATCAAGTCACTTCAGTGGTACACTCATGCTGCTGAAGATATATTGACACCTAGATGCTCTAGATACTGGCACTGTGGAAACATTAAGATTGATAGTAACTAATGACAGATTTTGAAGAGAAGTGAAAAAACCCCACTTACCTTCTCATAAAGTCCAGTCAGGACGTAACTTTAAATTTCAAATCAGCTCAGGAATGTTTTTAAGCTTCTTTATTGCCAATTATTTTACATAAGGGTAAGGGACATGTCCTTCTACACCTCATAAATTTGACGTACTGTAGTTTGAAATCTCATTAGCCTTCCGCGTTGCCAGATGCAGCTTACAAACATCAAGGAACTTATGGACATGTTTTTATTCTGTTACTCTCTACCAGTGCTATTTTTGCAAGCATGTGTTTTGTATTTGTCCTTTCCATGAACTCTCCATTTTGTTTAGAAGCTGTATTAAACTGTTTTGCTATAAATCTAGATTTTTAACTACTTTGGGTTTCTTGGGATGATTGGTGTATGCTCAGAAAAGTTGTATACATAATTTTGTCCTCTGGAAGTACATTAAATAACCGTAAATTACACTGAAGTGTCTTGTGGAAGAATGCCTGCTATTCTACTGCAAAATCTTAATCCACCTCTTTATACACTGGTAACATATGGTATTTTAAAAGCCCTGTAAAGTTAAGGCTCTGGTTTAACTTGTAAATGCAAATTAAATGACATCTTATCCTTAATCCAATAGATGTGTGTGCACTGCCCAAAATGAGATCCTGTAATTCCCTACTAGCACTGCTCCATTAATACAAACTACCAGCCTATCAGGTAAATTCGGTGTTGAACTCTCTCCATTCTGCAGCTTCTACCTCAGATCAGCTTGGCAAAAGTGAAGTCCAGACTCCATAGGTTTAGATGAGGCCTAAAGGAAGAAATTTATTTTTTGAGTATTCAGAATCCAACTTTTACAAATTCATAAACATATCCCATGTTCATTGGTTTGTGTTTCGCTGGCATGCATGTAATTTATTTCTTTTGAGCATATATTTTTAAATAAAATGTAAATTTTAGTTCGCTCTTGGTGGTCAATGAGTTTTTCTCTCTTAAGCATTTAGGAACTGAATAAATTAGAAAGAATATTCTGCTGTGATCTGGCTAACATGGATACAGGACTGAGTTAATATTGAACAGCATGAATGAGGAATGCCTAAATGTTTTATAGTAATAGTCCACATGCTAGATAGTGTAAAACATCCATGGCAAAAAAAAATCCATACCGTCTATCTGTCGCAAGGAAAAATCTGTTTGAACTTTGCTTGACGACAAACCTTAAGAAATACCAATTTGCACATAATCATTACAACCACCTTTGAATTTAGCAGTCCTGCTTGGGAAAGTGCTTTCCTCCTCCACATGCCTGAAACCATTGATGTGAGCCTCTAAAGTATCTGACCTCCTCCTCCACATGCCTGAGTCTCCTCCAGATGCCAGTATGCTGAGTGGTGGCACTCAAGAAATGCCTGTCCTCCCTCCCAAGGTTTCAAGAGGACTGCTCTGCTGATGGCTGCGCTCAGGTCTTGGGACACAAGGCCTGCCCAGGTTCTGCCAAAATCAAAGGCTTATTGTTAAAAAAGAAAAAGAAAGGTGATTCCAATTTGAAAAGGCAGTACCAAAAATTTTCTATCAGCTTTTACTGTAGACGTTTTGGAACAGAGTTTTCTCTCTTCTGCCAAGCAGAGGGAATTTCTCCATATATAAACCTTCTTCAAACTACTCCTGCCTCCTCTAGTATCTATTTGTTTAGTTCACTGAGCTTGCTCCACTATTTCCAGTAAGATAAAACCCTATTCCGCACTGTAGTCAGGGGCTTCACAGATACGTGCGAGGGGGAGGAAATATTAATTTCCTGAAAAAACAGTTGTTTTTCAGAATGTTCTCTGTTCTGAAATTTTACTACAAAACCTTCTTTCTCCTAAAACCAACTTGTGTCATGGGAAGAAACATACATCATGAAAAATGCTGAGCAAAGTCCAATCTGCATACCCCCTGGGGCTATGACTTTACCATATGCTCTTGCCTTATGCTGTCGATCCCTCTGGTTCTCAGGGAGGAAATGCGTTTCCAAAGACATCTGTGAGCCTGTAGCAAACACATTTGTGAAAAGAGAGGAGGAGCTTCCACAGTAAAGTGGGTCCTATGGGAAACACAGATTTCTTCCTTTTTTAGATAACAAGCGAGCTCACAACTGAGCAGTCACTGGTATTTTCACCGTCTTTCAGGTAAAAGGCTATCCCTTTCCTGTAACATCCATTTTGCTTCATTGATTGGCATTATTCTCCTAAGATTTGTGTCAATAGGGACATCAAGACCTCATCTCCATGGATTAATTGGCTTAGCCTCATACCCATATAGAGCAGCAGTCATTCACATGAATCATTGCACAGATTACGAGTTGGATTATTTCCCCCCTCTTCAGTGTTTTGTAGATTAAATATCTCTATTAGACACGATTCCTTGCTACACTGCCATTTATTCCCACTATTCCTAAACATGCCACTGTTGGCAAACCCTGCTGGGTATGAAGACACCAGCTGGATCTGGGTAATGGTTTCTGAAGGTAGTGCCTGGCAGCAGAAGTGCTGCAGCTTTTGGCTCTCTACGGTGAGATAGGGCTGTGGAAATAATTGAGACAGACTGAGCAGCCTCCAAGTGCTGTGCACCCACATCATCCTCAGCTATTGCCCTTTGCCTTGAAACCTCAAAGGCAAAGGGGATAAAATCAACTGAGGTTTACCAGTCAGGGAATCATGCTTTTCCCTGTTCATGCCTCCTTTCCACAAGACACTCTCTGCTTATCCTTTTCACGTCTGCAGCACAAGGCTGGCTTTGCTGTGCACAAGCACACACGGTGTCTCATTAGCCAGCCATCCCCCAGTTCCCTAACGCTTCGTGCTTCCCCTTGGTGCTTTTATTTTCTTGTTCTCCTTTTGAGCTATGCCACTAATACAACCTTGACGCAAGGCTTGACAAGAAAATCGCATTGTCCTACGGCGGGCCCTTTATTTTGGTTGGTCAATCTGTTCGACACAACTTAGCCATAAAAATACTTCGATGCCTATCATCTGACAAAGGCAGGTTGAACTTTAGTCAGGCTAGACAAGTATTAGCAAAAATAAAAATTGTATTTTCTTTCTTTCCACAGATTTTATTTCTGTCTCGGTATTTCCCAGTCAGTGGATGTAGAGCTGTCTGAACAGGAGCACCCAGAACAAGGTGTACGATACCTGAAACATTACAGGCAGCATGAAACCCTGTGTACATGTGTGTGCATCCATCTTGTTGTTCTTTCGAACAAAGCAGACCGCTGTTGTTGCTTAACAACAGTAAGTAATCAATTTATGTTTATGCTGCTGGTTTTTTAAGGAAAATTATTAATTGCTTGTTGCTTAAAAGTTTTTTACTTAAAAATATTTATGTGTCTAGTTTCTCCAGATCGTGGTTGTTACAGTCACAAGACCCATGGGGTGAAGAGGCAGCCCTTGCAGTTTTTATTCTAAGCTGGGTCCAAAGCTGAGTGTGTGGCTACTTCTACTCAGCTAGACATGCTAGTGCTTGTGGCTGGCTGGGGTCTTGTTTTTTAACTAGGCTGATTTAGCACAGTGCCACCTTGTACTTTTGTGTACACAGAGCAAAGGCACCTCAAATTCATGCTAGGTGGTAATTTCACTGCAGGGGATGATATCAAAGAACCAGAACATTACCTGTGCTTACATTTGAGAAATGCGTTTTATGTCATATATGTCTAATAGCATTCTTGACCCTTAGTCTTGGCTCCAAGCTTTCTTATGTGTCCAAAACATATACATAACAGATGTTTCTTTGTTTCACACCAGCCACTGTAGACACAGCTGATACTCTTCAGTGGACATGTTTATTGAAACTTTCAGACAAAATGTCTCAATCACCTGGTAAGCAATTTGAAATCTGCCTTTCTTCTCTGCAGTATAAAGCTTGTCTTTTGCCTCACTCCTTCCCACAGGTTTGTTGGGTTTGGGGTTTTTTTGGTGGGTTTTTTTTTTTATCACTCCAAACTTAAACTCTGCTTTGCCTGGAATTTTCACTTTTCCTCAGACTGTGAAGTCCAGACTTTTAGTCTGCCTTTTTGCACCAAGCAGTTTTATGGATTAGAGTGCAAGCCAAAAGTGGGAAACGGTATCCACTTCTTAACAGATGTTTACCACAGATCTTAAGGGTTCAAAGCTGGTGACTTCAAGGACAAGATCAAAAAGCCTTTGGCCTGCTGAAAAAAGGGGGCATTAGCCCCAGCTTTCTGTACCTCTTTCAGCTTCTTTCCTGGCCCTGCCTCCCCTATGGGTTTATTGAAGCAGAAACCACATGGCCCAAGAGAAGTGTCTGCTACTCTAAGCACTTAGTATGACAGTCAACCAGTTTGCAACTCTTTATTTATGGAGATTACATTGTTATGTTGAGAGAACCTTATTCTGATCTCACTCCTTAAAAAAACAGGAGTAATTTTCATTAAAGCAACAGTGTACTCAGCCAAAAGACAGGCATAGGCAAGATCGGTGTAAAAGACAAGCAGTGTCTGGTATGTTGCTACGTATGCTTCTTTGCTGCACCAACCCATCTGGGGTTTTCAGAGTAGCATGCATGAAAAAGTCTTCCCAAATGTGAAATAAGAAAGATGTTTAATTCCTCTAAATTCTCCAGGGAAATCCTCTCCTCCCTTCAGGGGGTGGAAAACGCCATGTGACTTTCTGAACTGGTTAGACTGGCTGCCAAGTGTGCAAAATATTGCCAGGTTTGATAGAACTCCAGCTATTTCTCCCCTCACTGAGCTCACTATAATTTTAATTCCACCCCAGGTCTCACAAAGATAAGGCATGAATAAACTCATTAGGGAGATACCGGATAGAAAAGCAGCACTCAGGCAAATTTCCCTCTCCTCAGAGTGTGAGTTCGTAAAGCTTAGAGAAGTCATAACTAAACCGGGAACAATAAAAACATACAATTGAAAAGTGCGTTTATTTTTTGTATTTCAGACATCCTATCCCTATTTCATTAGAAAACACTTCTGTATCTCACCAGAATTCACTTCAAAAATCATAATTTTTTTAATCCATGTTTAAAACTCCTCTTGATAACAACAGGTGTCAGATATTGTCCTTTTTCCTGTGTAAAATGTTTTTTCCAGTGGCCAAGAACCACTTTCTACAGAGGAGAAGCAGTTTTCACCTCCCAACAACTGTTGAAAATGCATATTAAAAAGGAGTACTAGAGAGCCTGGGTTTGATTTCCACTTAGCACTTTAATGAATTGGTTTTTTTTTTTCCCCCTTTAGGTTTGTCAGTGGTGCACACCAGTAAGTGCATTTGGGGCACCCTGCTGCAGCCCTGCACAAGACACAAAACAGAAACAGCCTGTGCTTCGAAGCACACGGTTTAAAGCTTCATTGATGTGTTGAGACAAAAATGCAGCAGAACTTGTCCTCATTCAGAGGCTGGATCTTGAAAACTGGAATTCCCTAAAGGAAAGCCAACAGTCAGAGAAATGTTGAGGGTGGTGTTGTCTGGGAGGAAGTTTGTCAGTGCCCTTTATGCAGACATACAGGCCTTCCTATGTTCATTCTTTTAATTTGAGTGAGATTTTTTAAAACAAATTTTTAAAATACGTCTTTTCTTTCAGGCATTCTCTCCTTGCTTTAAATGTGCAGTGCTCAAGTGTACCAAACTTCTTTCAAAATATCTTGCAGGAAAAACACCCCATCCCTGAACGTTACAACTTCAGAGTACAACCTTCAGCTGACTACCCAGGCCCAAGACGTTTTCTTCATGCTATCATCTGTAATATAAATAACAGGTGGCCAATTACCCTTAATCATGTGAGTCATCCCAGGACTTGGCCTCAGTTTCACCTTTTGAGGAATGATTGATCATCAAGGCCATCGCAGAGCTAGTACCCAAGCTACCAACATTTAGGAAAAATCCCTAAATTACACATCAAATGCACCACTGAAAACAAAGTGTGAGCACAGGCTGATTCCCAACATATTCCTTAAGTGTTCCCAAGGATATGGAGGGTGATCTGTGAGGATGTGAACCTGTGACAATGCCATTTGTCTTTCTCATTTTAGTTACTTAAGAGCTCAAGAAACACATTGCCCTTGATAAGAATTCACGCTGAAGTAGATTTTTTTCTGCATATAAATACTTCGTTTTCAGTGCAGGTCACTTTGCAGAATAATGTTTTGGGTTGTTCTTGGTTTAGAATCTCCAGTTTCTGGGCCTCCGTAGGGTAGTGTTATGACTCAACATAAACTTGACATTTTTAAAAGAAGAAAAGCATTTTCAGTTTCTCTCAGTTTTTTGTAATTAAAGGAGCAAAAATCTGAAGGTAGGTAGGAAGCAGAATAACCTGCTGCTTTAATGACATAAAAGGTTCAAGGAAAAAATCGTTAGCCCTGAGGCATTGCATGTCAATGCAATATTTTAGCAGCGTGCAAGCCATTGAATCAGCTCTTTCCATAGCATTTTGAGGACCGTGTGTACTGACTCTGGAAGAAAAAAATGTCCAGCATTCTGTTGATTCAAAAAACTGTCATATGTAAAAAGACAAAATATGTCCTCATAAAATCATAGATTAATTTATGTTGGAAGTCAGCTCCAGAGGTCTAAGTCCAAAACCAGGGTCAAATTCAAAGTTTAATCATGTTGCCCAGGACATCGTTAAGATCAGGTGGGCTCCATCCTTGTCGTGTTCCAAGGAAAAAAGTGCCACAAACTCTCTGGGAAACCTGTTACTGTGTTTTACCACTATTACTGTGAAGCACTTCCAATAGCAATTTCCCTTGCTGAACCTTATGTCTACTTCCTCTTGAGCTTCTGCTGGATACCTCCAAAAAGAGCCTACGTCCATCCTCTCTGTACCCCCTTCAGGCAATGGAAAACAATAAATAGAACCCCCTTCTGTGGCTGAGGAAACTTAGACTCACCTAGAGCCAAAATAATGGTTTCTATAGAACGACTTCAGAAGCAATGTTAAGCTCCATACATATTGTGTCTTAGTGGTTACACATATAACAGATGGACTCGCTGGGAAGAAAGGCAGCATTTAAGGTTTCAGCCTACTATTTGATAGTCATGCACCTTCCAGTTCTGAAAGCCAGGCACGTTGCTGGCAGTCAAGCAAATGACGTTGCAGCCTTGGATGAAATACCAACTCACTGTCTCCAAGTAGTATTGTCTCTAAAACCTCTCTTGTACCCCTCAGGTAAAGAAACATAAGTAAAGGAACACACTCAAAGAAGGGATCAAACCCAAAAGTGAAGCAAGTGCCATTTTCATTATTACTTTTCTAATGATAATTTCATTCCTCTACAGATCATGAATATTGTCAATCATGTCTCATTAAAATGGGAATACATGAATATTTCACTGAATTTTAACAAGCTGAATTACACATATTCAGCTTTTCTTGATGCATAAAAAATATCGGTGAGCTGTCTATAGGAGGTCTCAATCCCAAACAGAAGGGCATTCTAGGTTAGAGCTGAGCTATATGCCCAGAAGGAGACAGATTGGAATAAAACAATGATATGAAGCCACTCTTGATCCTTCTCACTCCCATCTGTCTTGGATTTGAGGCCAAAGGGTTTAGCTCTGAGGTCTTGATCTGTCTGAACAAACAACAGAGCATTTAAACCAAATATTGAACATTGAACAACTACCAGTTAATGTTTACGTTGCAGAGCTTGTTATCCTTATATTTAATACTGTAAATACATGGCACAATTATGCTGTTACATGTGCCACCCATCTCAGAGGGCCTACAAGACAATATCCTAAGGTTGGTCATAAACAGAATTGTCCTGGATCTGTCCTGTCTAGAAACCTGTGTCTTGGTGTCACTGTCTGAGCACTTTACCCCGTTCCTCTGCATGGATGGTTTTTCACTGACCTTCACACAAGCGTTCATGTTCTTTTATCAGGAGGAGTGCCACCAATGCCCCCAGGATGTGCTATGCTTGCTCCCTTTGTGCCACTAAATGGAATGGAAAAAAAAAGAAAGTAATACAAGCAGAAGACAGTCCAGGGTTGCCCGGCCTGTACGAAAACACACCTTCTACACCCACTGAATTTTATTTGCATTCTTGTGAACACAAAACATTGCCTCTGCACCAGAAAACGCAGCACTCTAGTCAAAACAGATGTGGGTTTTCCCCAACTTTCACAGCATCTGTTTAGGAAACATAGTCTGACTGTTTGACTCTGACTCTGAAAGGAAATGTGGGTCATTTTGTAAGCAACAGACCTGAATATGGCCTGGGTTACATGCAGCTTACTCCTCTCTGCATGTACCTAGGAAAAGAAGAGCAGAATCCTGTAAGTCACATCAAGGATCCATTTATTCACAAGCCAACTAGTAAGCCTGTAAATTCCTGGCAGACAAGACATTGCAAATATCCTGCATATTTATTTTAAGATAAACCATAAAAAAAAAAAAAAAGAGATCAGTATCACCAAAATACATGTTTCAGGGAAGACCAAGGCATCAGATAAATTGCAGTGTTCGGCCTGTATTGGAGAGACTTGCCTCAAGGCTCAGTAATTGCTACAGTCTGCTGTGTAAGAAGTATGGCAGTGAAACAGGTAGGTCAGATGGGAGAAACAAGCTCCATTCCCTACAAAGAAATTACACACTTGCATAAAACCAGGGCACTCTTTCTGGAAGATCTGTGTATATTCATGTAGAAAGAATGAACCAAACGTAATGACTTGCAATGCCACCATGCATATAATTACAGTTGTGATAGTATGTGAAATGAGCCAAAACATTTGCTGGGCTGTTTTCTTTAGAATGACCCAGAAAACACCATAATAACAACCCTACCAATCTAGAAAAGGACAACTTCTGCTGTGACACATGGACATAGCTTTGAAGAAATTTTGGCTGTCCTGCCAAATGTGAAGGGACTCAGATTTTTTTGTTCTCTGTTCTAAGTTAGAGCACAGCCTGAGAAGCAAGTTGTGCTTGCATTATTTCTGGAATACATTATTAATATTTGCTTTCTTGCCTTAACTCTCTATTTTAACTTGCAGTTCAGTAGTTTTCAAGAGCTGTCCAATATTATGTGAAACCCAGAAACATTCCCGGTGGGAAGGTGAACCGATTTCCCATTCAGCGATTGTTGTAAAGCGTTTGCAGATTTGCTTCCTTTGTCACTTTTCACTGACCCCTTAATAGCAGACTCCAATCCCCCATGGTGCTGCAATCTAAAGCCTGAAAACTACTGCTCTAGACACTCCCATGCTGGACAATGTGTTTCTCTGTCATCGTGTTTTTAAGCAGCTGCTGTTCAGAAGTGGGTCATCCTATGCCACCAGCTCATGATCTGGAGAGAAGGGGACACTCAGGGTCACGCCTCACCATGGCTGTGGGAGTCCTGGTCTGTGAATCGAGGGTCTGTTGAACTGCTACCTCAGTCCCTCGGATCACACAGGCACACACAAACACAGACCCTGCTATCGTTTTTAATCATGAGCAAGTATCTGCTTCCTATTTGCAGATTTACAGGCTGGGTAAGTCATCAGTGTCGAGTGGATTTTTCCAGAGCAAGGAATAAAGAAAATATGCGTGGAGAGAGCAGGATTCAAGCCCCTCTCCTTTAACGAGGACTCGCAGCCTCATCTGCAGTGACCTTCATGGCAGGCCTCCCACCGACTGCGGTCGGGTCAGGGTTTTGCTTTGAAAATTGCGTGCTGGAACATGTCGCTTTGCTCAAAGACTGTTTACAACTTGAGGGAAATGGAACTTGCCCATTTCATGTAGAGGGCTTTAAGATCCCCGAGTGGTTCATTTTCCAGCATTAACTTGTGCAGCATAACACACCGCATTGTAACCTCAGACCCAGGGGGCTCAGCCATATGTGACCAAGACCCAGGTTTGCAAAGAGTAACAGGGCTCCAAAATTACATCAAGCTACGCACATTACAACACTAAAAAGCTCTGGGTCTAGATGTACATTTTTTCCCCTGGTAGATGGGGAAATGTAGTTCGAGGTTGCCCAATGTTAAGACAAACATGACAGAGTAGCAAGCCCATCCCTACTGTTTTTCAACATGTGGTTACTTTCTGTCCTCACAAGGGTTTCGCTATCCATATCCTTCCGAGACCAGCACTAGCCATTTGGTTATGTCAAATGCTTAGGGGATAAGTGGTTTGATTACTGTAAGCATCTTGCTTAATCTACTAAGTGATGCACTTCCACCTGGTGGTAAAAATATAAAGATTATATCTTTGTAGGTTTGTTAAAAAGGTGCCAGATGGTACAAGTTATCCCCACTTTGCCCATCACAGAAAGAAGACGACAAGTATAGAGAGACAAACTTGTAATTTTGATGGCGAAATAGATTTATTACAACCTAGTTAGCTTTCAGCAATAGTTAAAAAAGTGTTTAAACACCCATTTGAACTCCAGAAAAATTAACTGTTATTGACATCTTTAAAACATGTGCTTGTCATCCTCCGCTAGCATATAAAGACATAGGAGTTTGAATCTATCAGCCACCCAACTTGATTTTGATGAATGGATTCTTAACTAAAAGTGATAATTTCCTTACTTTTTGAAAAATCCTGATACTGCAGGTTTTTTCCATTCCTTTCCACCAGACTCTTTAAAGGCACACAAATGCCATTATCCCATTTCCTAACGAGTTCGCCTGAGACTTTAATACCAGAAATGACTTGCTCCTGCAGAGCAAGTAACTATGACAAGCAATACAATAGTACAAAATACTATAGTTAGTATGCTGTTCCAGATGCTCAAGTTAATCAAATAAGAAGAAAAGGTGGCTTTTACAGCAAAATTTACTTTCTATTTGGTCATAACCTGTGCAGTCCACTAGCAGTAAGCAGAACATCAACAAGTGTCAAACACAGCGCTCTTTTTTGCCACTTTAGTTCTAAAGTTACAGACTTAAAGGCAAGAAAAGATCTCTTGAACAGAAAAAAGGCTTTTTTTATAGAAAGACATTACTGTTACTAGCCATAACTGCAAAGATGAAAAATCTCCTTATGTTTTTAGTTATCCTATTTTTAAAATGTTGATGTTTACTTCTAGGCTGAGCTTGTCCAGCTTCAAATCCAAACTTTAAGCTGGATTTTGCAGTATCCTTGCTTACTAAAAGTTCAGCCAAAGACAGGTCTGTTCCTGAAACTGGGAGCTCCACTCACCCGTGTAGTTACCACATCACTGTGGTCCCATCTCCATGAGATCTGCTACTTTCCTGGGACAGAACAAACAAAAAATGACCGTCTCTTTTGTCGCTTTAACACATTTCCTAAATACAGGTTTTGTACACTTTGTGCTGCCCTTGATCTCCTGCACTCAAAGCCAGTTCTGTTTCCTTGGGAAACCCCAGGGCATGCATAAACTCTTTCCTAGACCAACATTGTAGGGACCCCTGGGGCACACTGACTTCAGAGGTTTTTCCTTCCATAGAAGACTGAACCTGAAGAGAGACACAGGGTCTATTGCCGTTCATATGCATGGTCACTCCTTACTTTTTAATAGCAGTGATGCAGAAACTCAGACAAAGAAAATAATGGCCCTTCCACTTCAGGGTCCTCACCACTCTCAAATTCTCACTATGTTTTCATCGTGGACCTCTGAAGCACCCAGGTATTTTTCCTGTACCTTCAAGATGCTCCTCTGAATTGTTATGAAGTTAAAATTGCTGTATCCTCTACAATGAATTTAGTTTCTCCTTGGTTGATCTCATCATGTAATCAACCCTCTTCAGACTACAAAAACAATTCATCTTCACACCTCCCCAGATTTTTCTTGGTTGTAAATCCATTCTCTAACTTTTTAGGCATGTTGTTTTTGAAAGGATTTACCACAAAGGTATCTTTTTTTGTTCTTGTTGTTCTTCAGATTCTCACTGAAATGCCATTATTTTAAAATACTATCCCCTCTTAGAAGCATTGCAAAAAATTAGTTTCTCTGGGTTTCTACTTTACATTCATTCAAGGTGTTTCCAACCTGACTGGCAGCCGTCTAAGTGCCAGATTGCTCCCAAGACTTAATTCTGGTACCAAATGATGGACTCTGCAAACAGCAAGTACTTATAATTCTGGACCTTTATAGCATCAGAAAGAATCCATAGAGCTTACAAAACCAGACTCCTGAAACTGTCACTTCTCTGGATAAATCAAATCACTTCTTAACCTTCTCTCTCATAAGCGGAATAGATTGTGATCCTTGGCACTAACATTATAAATCATGGTGCTTTTCTCACAAGCCTTAAGCCATTATCAAGGATTTTTGCTGACTGTCGATAAGGTATTATTTCATTAGTGATCATATGAGTGATAATATCATGAAATAATTTCATTAATTTCATTTCAGAGAGTTCCTGGATATAAGGAAGAGTGTCAGGATAGGGACAACCTGGCAACAGGCTTTTGCTTCCTAAAGGATGCCATAAGCACGCTGTTACTCAGACGCATTCCCAATTGCATCAAATTTTTCATCTGAATCTGTTTCAGTGACACTACATTAAAGAGCTTGTGTGGTGGTTTGGGCATTTTCCTGAACAGCAGGGATTTGAATTTCCTGGAAAAGAGGCAAAGTTGGGAATCTATCTAATAACATGCTCTAACCATTGAGCTCATCTCGACAATCTGCTCCATTTGAAGCTATATTTTAGGAGAATGAACCAATGTTCTGTTCAGTTTGCTGGAGCTGACACATCTTACTCAGAAAAGGCAAAAAATATTATTTCATAATGATAGTCTAGTCAAAGATCATGTAATCTGGGACTATTTCTTGTAGAGGTCACCAGGCATTTCTGAATGACAAGGCCATCTTTTTGGAAGCACTGCCTCCCCCTCAGTTGAATTAAAAATCAAATACCCTGTGTACCTCAAAGGACAAATCAAGCTATGACTACCTTATCCTGACAAATCATGAACATTGCTCAGCAGTGAAAACTGTCTTCACTCTTCATCTCTCATGCATTTTCCTCACACATGCTGCAGTGTGCTTCCACTCTCAGAAATCCCCAAAAAGGGTCATCAGGAATAAATATTAGGGAATGTGGGGGCAGGGTATCATTCCAATGAGAAGATTCTGGAGATTGAAACGTAGCGTAATAAAACAAGACTTTTAGAAATATGCACTTGCAGGCATTTAACTATAAGCAGACCATTTCATAGCTTTTATTACACTGGACTCCTGCCAGTAAATGAAAATCACACAAAACATGCCACTTGCACAATGAGATTTTTCCCTGACCGTTCTAACTACCAGAGACAGCAGTCACCTCCACTGGTGCTCTGCCTTTGGCCCCCTTCTGAGATTTAGGTCATTAAATTGCTTCCACATGGCAGGATTTGGAATGCTGAAAATCAATCTAACGTATGATTCTGAAGTTTAGTTTCCTTTCAAGGGTCATATTTCAAAAGTTCGCAGCTGAACCCCTTCCTCTTCTAGCTTCAAGCCAGGATCATTTAAAGGTAATGTAAGCACTATGAGAAGATTGTAACATAAGCTCTTTCTCTGCGTTCATTTATTTTTCCATATGAAAGACTGAAGAGAAGAAAAACCTTTTAGAAGGTATCAAGCACTAATATTAAGGCATTAATTGTGGAGAGTATCAGAAAGAACTAAGATTGTCTGCTTGCTGTTTATTTGCACAAGCCACCCATCAAATAACTCAAGGGTTTGTTATCAAGCTTTCCTCTCCCTGACACAGGGTACCAGACACACTGATCTAGCTTCTGGCAAACTAGTGCTATCCTCACTGATGGATTTGGACACTGTTGGCCAATCTCCACAAATACTTCATGGTAAAGGAAACTATACTTTTTATTTTTGTTTATTCCAGCCCCTCATGCACTGAAATCTCTTTGCCTAGGAAAATGATTATGTACCAGCACTGAACTGCTCTTGATACATTTGTTCCCAGTGGCCATGAAAGAGCTGTGTTCACGTCTTAGCCCATTAATTCTATGTGATCCTTTCACTAAACCGAGCCTTACTGTCCATTTTAAAGGACTTTTCTGTAAGATTAAAAACAACATAATAAGTGAGGTATAAATATTTGGATATTGTGTTGTTTAGTAAACAGAATACAAAGCATCTTCTTTTTTCCTGGGGACCTTCTTTGCACTATCCAGCCTTAATTTATGGCCTGAGGGTTAATATTATACAAACAATCATTTATTTCAGAAGAAATGTGATCATTACTAAGCTATTCCGTTGGTTAAAGGAGAACCTCTGCTTCCTTTATCCCAGCCTGGTTGAGGTAATTGCCTTAGGCTGCAGGCAGGAGAATGGAAAGCAGATGAAGCATGTAGAAGATTAACCACACAAAGAAACTGCCTAAACAAAAAAAGGGCTATGAGAGGAGAGAGAGAGAAGTCTCTCAGCCTAGGCAGGAATACTGGAAAAGAAAATGCACATAGCTGCTCACTACTTTGTATCTTCACCAAAAAAATGAGGAAGAAAATCATCAGCAATTCCTGTGGACTGATCTGTGCGACGCAAGCAAACTGATCCTGCAGGCACTTCCTGGTAAGAGGAAACGTGACAGCCCACGAATGGCACCAGTCATTAACCCAAATGCTGGTATGGGGAATGTTGTTTAAACGTGAAGCATTTCTTCATTCTGTTTACACTCACGTTGGAGACCAGAAGAGTCTACTTGGTGATGTTAGAGACTCAAATTAAATCTGCAAAAATCTCTTCAGCCACATTAGCCCTGTATGTCCCACTACCCCATATGTCCCAAAAGCACTAATGACTTGTGTGCCCTGTACTTTATACAGGATTCATCTTAACCAACTAAAGAAATTAAAGTTTTAAAGAGTTTAAACATTGGCACTACTCACCCTGGCTTCCTTTGTAGTCAAATGGGAAAAATAAGGAGTGATTTACTTGACTTGTCTTAGGCATTTGTCTTAGAAAGAGATGAACTACCCACTGGAGATGCTCACTTCTTTCAACTGACTGTAAAAGACGACTACAGTGAGTAGTACAGGCTTCAAAGCCTAACCCTGAAGCGCCTAACTGATGAGAGAAGACATCCCAGTATACAAGCAAGGAGTTCATTTTCTGCTACAGAACAGTCTCTTCTAGACATTTCCAGGCAGTGTCATAGCAACAGTGTGCTTCTGGATGGCAATCTTAACATTAATAATCATAGGAGGGTTTTTTTATTACTATTTTTCCCATGAACAATGGGAAATGCATTAGCTGGTGCATCATTTTGATGCTTAACTGACACCAAGTCAGATAGAAACCATGGTCAGTACTGACAATACCTCAGAAGAGCATCTAGTACAAAGTGTCTAGCAGACCCAAGGAGACAACTTTGGAAATCCTCTTGGTGGACACAAACCTTTGGAAAGAGTTCAGTGTATTTCCTTGCTCTCTAATAATGAACACTGCACGTCAGAGACATGCAGTCATGTGCTTTAAACCTGATAATTCTTCTGGGTCCAATCCTTTCCCTTCAATCACTAGGCACAACATAGATCTTCATTTTGAAAATCTTTACTTACTTCACATTAAAGGACTTTTGTTAAATTATTTTTAAAGAAAAATTGTGCCTGGTTCTACATAGCTACGAGCTGAAAAGTGTGATAGCTCATAAAGATGAACAGTTCCTAGAAATATAAGGCTGGTTTAGTTGGATTACTTCCTTTGCTATTTTCATGCTTAAATAAATATGATTTAGACTGGAATATGAGTAGGAGTGATATAATAACACTTCATTAGCAACCATACATTTTCTTTCCCAAATGAATTCAATTTTAATTCTCTTCCTCAGCTACAACAACAGAAACTTCCGCAGACAATTGAGGCAGACTTTTTGAGTCTAGAAGTAGTAAAGAGTTTAAGTATCTAGTGTTTTGTTACTTCTAACTGATAATTAAAATAGGAAAGCTTGATCACACCTATGTTAAGAGGGTTCCTACGTAAAGCCCTGTGAAAGCCATATGAGTCTGTCCATGAACTTTAACTGTCTTGGGATCAGGTCATCATTAAGCATTTGCCTGGATGTGCTATTTTAGACCCTTGATTTCTGACTTTATCTCTGTTTCAGTGCCTTCTGTGTTATAACTAGGCTGGACTCACCAACTTTTGGACAAATGGACATAGGATTTAGACTACCTGTCTAACTGGGCTATCATGTGGATGTCACGTTAGCAGGAGTTTTTTAAAGTTATGCCACAGAAAAGGCATACATCAAAGTCACATAATCTGGGGATTTTCAGTGATCCTTATGATACAGTATTCTGCTGAGACAGTGAGTATTCTGAGATGAGCTCTGGTCCATCCAGAATGAAAGACAAATCTGTTCATAATAGTGGGATCAGAAGTGCGTACCTGGATTTCCCTGGGGAGAGGCTGTTGGAGTGCTGTTGCACCACTAAATAGCTGAGGTGTCAGTGAAATGTTTTCTGCACTCAGGCCTTGTATTGGTGTAATGTTCCATGAGCTTGTTTAAAAACATGATTTGGAAGGGTCAGTGATGAATCTTTCAAAACAATGTTTACCTTCTTTGTATAAAAGTTGCATTACCTGAATAATCTCTTTCTATAACACTAGGTAATTCTGCTGAAGAATCTAACAGCCTTCTCCTCTTCTTGCTGAAGACACATTCCTGACTTCTGTTCAGGAAAGGACTAAGGCAAATCTGAGCCATCAGCTGACTTTTCAGCAAATTAGTGCATCAGACTGCTTCATGAGTTTTTCAGAGTGCTAAGACCTCATACGTTTGGGCAAATGAATGAAGTTGTAAGTCTTGACATTGAGTAGCAATACAAATTTTTATGATAAACATTTGTTTTGTTTGTTCAGCAACAGCAAAACTATGCCTAGCACACAGCCACTATTAGTAGTATCAGGAAAAGTCTGTGATTTTTCTGTCAGGGGTGGTTTTGTCAGTGTGGAGTACAAGCACACACCTACTTGATAATATTAAATGTTAATATGAGGTACTTACATTTCACTGTCATATCCAAAGACATCTTCTACCGCATCACATGCCTTTCTAGTCCCATGGCGATCTTCATTTGCTTTGCTTTCTTTCAGATCACACTAAACTGTAAACTTATTTCTTGGCAGGGCCAAAAAATCTTGTGCATCTGTGGAATATCACATAAATCCTAAAGTGAACTGGATTTATAATACCCAAAATGTAAGACCTGTGTGCCTGAAATTCTCCTTTTGTTAAGTCACTCATGCCAAAATGGGCAGTTCTCCAGGGGTCTGTCTGTATCTCACTCACGTACACCAGCTGGAGAACTGTTCCGTGGCCTACTTTTTTCTGCAGTTATGAGGGTTCTCTTTCTCACCTCAGTAATGTTTTAAAAAGTAAAATCCACTTCTGTTATGCATTTCCTTTCCTTGTACCTTTATTACTGTTTGAGATTAATCTCTGAAAATGGCATGTTTTTTATTTTGCTTTGAGGACACACGATAGCTATCGCATCACTATTTTGCCAGGGGCATTCAAAGGGCCCCAGCAGATGAGTGCATGCATGCCTCTGACTCCTGGATATGAACAGGGCTGTTTGAACAGCTACAGTCAGCTCCATTGTGTTTGGAGCAAACTGTGAAGTTCCTTTCAGCTACATGCCACTTCCAGTTTATGTTGTCTGAAATTTTAACAATGATAGATGGTACTAAGCTGTTTTCAAAATTCTTGCTCAATCAGAATTGATACCCAGACTGGCTGCACATAATTTTCCAAGTATGATGGCTTTTTTAATAAGTGTGAAATAGTTTTCATGGGCATATTCAGACATTTTTTAGACATTCAGATGTTTTATTCTACGCCACATATTTGGCACTACTATTCACCTATGTGGAAAAAAAGATAAGGAACTAGACAAATCTGCCATATGAAGAAGACACATATGAGAGGTGCTCAGTACTTGCTTGCATAAAATAATACTGTTCAGTTTCATATCACTACCAACTCTAATTTAAGTTCAATCGTTCTTTCTAAAGTCTAGAGGTACCTGCTTTTACAGAGAAGCTGGCCAACTGTTCTGCAATAACTCCCCCATGTGGGCATTCCATGATACTCTATTATTTAATTTTCAAAACCGGAAAGCTGTCTCAAATATAAGTCCTCCTTTCCAGCGCAATGGCTGCACAAGAAAGGTTTCATCGCACACTTACAATGTAGGGGATTATTTATCTTGCTTACTCTTCCTGTGTCAATAAAATCCAGACCATGACATCTGTGCTAATCTAAGACTCAGCACAGACAGATTGTTTTCATTTCTTACGGGTTAGGAGAGATGGTTCCAGTTCGATGAGAATGATCTGAATTGCCCTTACTGGTAAAAGAAGGCTGAACAGTAGTCTTTTCCTCGGGTTTAACTGCTTGAGTCTGACTCCTCTGGAAGCTCATGTTCACCAGCCCAGCTTCACCTCAGTTTGTTTACTGAAGTTAGGCAAAGCCTGTTTGCTGTCAACGGCTCTGAGCATGTCTGATCAGCCCCGTCTCTGAAGTACCGGTTAGCTGGCAGCTATGCCTTGCTAATGCTGTCAGCGTTGCTCGTACCCACGGAGATGAACTGCTAGTGCAAGCAATTCGGAGAGCACACATGGCTTGGAAGATTTGGAGGATTGTAGACCCTCCAAAACTATGGCCAGTACAGATATAAAACTTCATATCAAATGTTTAATGTAGTCAATACTAGTTTCTAAGCAGATCAATCACACTGGTTTCTTCCCTGCTTCTTATCTAGAGATAAAAATGGTCATCTAATTATCTGATGGGCATTGTGAGAAAAAAGACCGATTTTTGTCTTTACTTTAGCAAAGACTAAAATCCAGATCTCTTAACTGACAGATTACCGATGCATGAAAGACTATCCCATGTCTCTGCTGGCAGTAGGTTTTTATCACACAAACATCCCACACAGGTATGTACGTGGGCACTGAATGTAAGTTGGCATGAAGAGAGAAAGAGATCCTCCAGTTCAATTCCCTCTTTGAGCTGGTTGATTGAACAATAGGCTAGAGCTAGACAGGAGGGAGGTAATTTTCAGGCTGAGTAAACACAGCAGTTTCTCACCCAGAAACCTCCCCAGTGTCAGCTGTCTGACCTATAGGGAATTTGTCCTTTGTCTAGTCAAGAAGAAAATTTGAAACGGCTCTTCTTGGATGTTTTCTTTATCCTTAAACTTACTTCATCTGGGAGCTAAGGTACCAAAATACCACAATAAAGCCAGCTTCCATCCTCTTTTCAGACGGAGCAGTCCCAGGAAGTCCTGGAATCTCTCTAGGAAAGTTTTTTTCCATGTGATTCTAGACTATATTTAAATGTCAATCACTGATGTCTTTTACACAGAGGAAAACAAACAATAAATCCACCACCACCACCACTTCTCTAATCGAACAGCTTTTTGGGTTCTCTCATTGTCCAAACTAATTTCCTAGATTTCCCATTGGGTGTGTCTGTATCAGCTGTTAGATACGCACAGTTTTTGCACCAACACTTGTAGGTATGTATGCATGACTATATCAATACACGCTATCTAACAATATAAAATTTGCCTAACAAAATTTTGTATGTATAGCTTTCCTAAATGTACAGCTTCTCCGAAATAAAATTGACCCTTCGTGTTTACTTGTTGAACTGAACTGTATCGTTTTTTCAGAAATGCTGAAAATAAAATCTTTTCAATCCTTAAAGATTTATTAATTTGGTAAATCCAGGGTAAGCATTTTCAACGCTTTTAAGAGTAATTACTAGAGTGCATTTACACTTATACCAACATTTGAATTTTCTAGTAAGGTCATGAAAATGTTCCAGCTCCCCTTCCAGGAACCGAGTGTCTGAAATAAATACCAAACTGAAGGTTAGGGCCAGCCCCCCTGTTTGGCTGTTCAGTGATGTAAAGAAATCTGACTGATGTAATGCAATCTAAGGATAATAAGGTGAACAAATTCATAGTTGCCTAATTAGCAGATGCATACAGCAGCTTTCCTTTCATCTGAGCTAGTAGTGTACTGTCACTGGCTGAAAGAAAGTGCTGGAGTTCAGGGCTGATACTTTATGTCAACTTCAGCAGTATTACTGTTTATCAAGCAGTACCCAAATACTAAGTAAACCTCAATCATCACTTGTTAATTGCTGTAATTAAACAAATAACATCCATTTCATCTTTGTATCATCTGACTTTTAAGGATATTAAAAGATTTTCTAAAAACTTAGAGAATACTGTAACATTCAATTGAAATACCAGTCTAAGACAGCAGAATTTGTGAGTATGTGGAAGCTGGTGGGGGAATATATATTCACACCAGATGCTTTGGCTGACAAAATGGTTCAGAGAGGAAGCTTCCCAAGTCTCCCATGCAGCCAGTGGAGAGATACATGCCTCCGTGGCCTGATTGAAAGCACTTGGACACCTGTATGTAGACAGCTGTAAATCTCCAACCGCCTTCATTTTGCGTTGCATTAATGGATCTGCTGTTGCACGAGCAGGAAGATGTTCTTAAACGAGTTTTTCTATTTCTCACATTTGACTCATTTTATTGGGTTTTTAACTGCAGTCTGAATTTGGTCCTCTTAAGATTAGAATCATTTAGCCTAGTAAAGCTTTTAATTCTTCGTATGCTTTAATATGATTTCAGAAGAAGAACTTACTTGATGTGTAGCCTTATCTTTTACTGTACTCAGAGTGCTGGACTTAATACTGAGAACTATACTATTTGGCATTTTTCTTTTTATATATAAATTATGGTACAAGTTTTGCTTGTGCTGCTACGAATCCTAAGAAAATCTCCCATGTGGGAACAGACAGATAGGAGAGTCTGTAGGAGCTCTTCTTACAGATCAACAAATTAGCTCTTTCTTTAAACTCCCCAGTTTCTCCAATGCTCTCAAATACTAAGTTTCACTTGTCCCTTTCATATTGAGGAACAGAAAAAGATCCGTAGCTGGAGGCAGAGAAATCAAAGGCAGAGGTCCATGTGCTAATAAGAAAGCAAACATGATCTCTGATTCTAACTATATGTGTGGGTATAGTCAGCATCACACAAGCAGGCCATACAACTGGCATCACTTTCTCGCTGCCTATCTAAAAAGTTCCCTTTTTAGATAACCAAATGCTGCACACATCTGCATGTATTGGTGTAGCCTTCAGCACAAGCACAGACTGAGTCCCAGGTACGCTCCCTTGGATCCACAGAAAGATGCCTTAATTGCTCCATTATCTCACAGCTTTGTGCTAAAAATACATAGCCAAATGGATAATATGATGAACTGTGTTTCCAGGATGACTACCACTTCCCAGTACAGAAGAAAAGTTTGACACTTTTAACTTTCGGACCATTAATGTGCCTAAGACAGACGCCACCTGAAACGTAGTGTTTATTTATGTCGGTTTATGAAATATTCTGAAAGTAATTAAAAAACAATTTTAATTGCTTGCAATTACTTTTAGTTCATAATAACACTCTGACACTTTTTCAAAATACCTGTAGAAAAGAAAATAATATTTTTCACATATTCTTTTATTTTTCCTCTAACTACCAAGTTGCTTTAATGAGACAAACTTTAAGCTATCTGTAACGCAACCTTACATTTTTTACTCTCATGGTTGTGTGGTGAGGACATTTTGTTTTACACTAAGAAGTGTAGCAAGGACCATACATCATACATACCTTTTTTGACCCTCCTCTCTGAACATGCCATTAAGATGCTTGAAACATTTATTTTCATTGCTGGAACTCTTGGATTCCCATAATCTTTGCTCTCAGCTTTCTCTTTTCCTGAAATAGAAGTCTGGATTTTGTTAAAGCACATAAATAGCTGTGAAGAATATGGCATTTTAATGAATTTCAGAGTGTGGGATTTTATGTACTTTCAGAAACAGAGAGCAAGGAATGAAATAACTCACACATATTACAGCTTCTAACAGATAAAATAGGCATGTCCAACATCTGATGTCTCATGGATACATACACATAATTTTGTCCCTCTCTGGCTAAGTGCAATAACATTATTGTAACAAAAAAATCTTGCTTTTTGGTTCCGGGATTTATGCTCTTGACAGCACAATGCTCCAACATCAGCCATGGTGTACAGTCCACTAATTTTAACACTCATTTTCTTAGGAGTTGAAAAAGATTAAGGTAAATTCCTGTGGCTGAGGACAGTTTGCAGTCCAGCTTTCCTGCTCCTGAATTAATGCTTCTGCCACTGTGTGAGTGAATGAGGGGTAAGAGTTGCAAGCGCCATTTAAAGGCCCATTTAAAGACCCCCCAGGGGCCTTTCCATATATTGCATTTCATTTTAATGTACTTCTGACAAATTTGTAATAATTTATTAATAATATTAAATCTTGTGGCTATTTTCCTTTTTTTAAAATACATATTTACATTTATGGTGGAAAACACTCAAGTTTAGTTTAGTCTTAAAAATGCCCACAGGCAAACAGGATTTTAAAATCACTATCTGCTGGTGAATTTCAAGGTTGCTAATCCTTTCTCCCTCTTACTTACCTCCCTCTCTCCACCTACCTATGCTCTTCACAAACTGTAAACCACAGTCATCATTAAGATATGGCACTAAAAATAGGATTTTTTTTTAACACTGATATGATTTAGCTTTTTCTTTGGCATAAATAGTATCACATGGGCTACATAAAGCAAAGTGGGTTTTCATCCTCATTAAACTGTTTAATTTTGTACTTAAGGTGAGATTCTAAAGACAGGACAAGAGCTCAGTGGATAGTTACACATGCAAGAAAAAGATCTAATTGGCCAATTTTTGCAAACAGTTGCTGTCACATGACAAAAACTCTCTCCCCCCTTTCAGATCTGTAAGTTGAAGTGCTAATTGAAAAATTCAGCCTGTTTTTTCCGTTAAAATATTTAGAAAAATTACCCTTTAAGCAACCTAAACCTAAAAAATATAGGAACAAGTATTCTTTGTTGCTTTTACAAGTCAAAATTCTATGGGTCTAATTCTTAAAGCACTCAACACCTGTCAGGCACATTTCTGAATGGCAACGTACAAGAGCTGAATGGTCTGCCCCAAGTGTGATGAAGTTTAGAGCAGTGGGGCCAAACAGTCTGCTATCAGTCCTAGACCATGGGGAATGAGTGAACAGGGTTACAGCCCCTCCTACTATCTACTCCACACTGAGCTATGCTGTTGGTGCCTACTATCATGTTGTGGATAGCACTAACACGCTTGGAGAAAACCATCACCCTTACAGTGTTAAGTTCTGCAGCATGAATGATTCTGAGAAATGCTTCACCTTTGACCAAGATACTTTAGACAAAGGGAACTTGTAGGGAACTCACAAAAGACGAATTGGTCTTTCTGATGGGACTCATCTGACTGAATGGAAATGTCTACATTGATATCCACCTCTGTTGAGATCAGAGTTCCGCCTTGTACAGAGGAATCTAGGGCCTCATTGGTCATGTCACACTAAAGTAGTGCTGATAGTCATGCTCTGGTTCTCCTCTGACTGGACTGACTTCATAGATGCCCATATAGAACACTTTCAGAATTAGGTGCAACAAAATCTAGCATCTGCCTCTCCAGATAAATCACATGGGACTGATCCACAGTCCACTAAAGCCCATGCAAGACTGTTTGTTGACCTGTCTGGGTCAGAGATCATTCTTTTCTTAATGAAAGATGCACTGCAAGAAGGAATAAATGTTGGGTTTCTTTTGCTCAGCTGCCAGAACTTTCTCAGAATTGTGGCACAGCTACATGAATGCATTAGGGATGTAAAAAAAAAGCATTTTCTCACATTAGTCATTGGATATACATTTGGGTATTGGCCATTTCCCTTTCAACCCTTGATTTAGTAACAGTAAACTAACTAAATAAATCTTTTTTTTATTTAGTAATGGAGAACACTGTTGTAATGTATGGAAGCCTTGGAAAAATTCCAGGAAAGAGAAAGTTTGACTGAAGTAAGGCATGTACAGACTGCGTCTCGAAAGTATGGACTGGGCAGGGATGTGCCACTGTGATTTCTCAGAAAACACATACCAACCCATGTAAAAAAGCAGCACTCACTCTTGTTATCGCTAGTATTACAAATGACTTTGTGTAAATATTATCCTTATGGCTCTTGGGTCACACAGAGCGCACAGAGTCAAGGTTTCCATAGAGAACAACAGATGTTCTCTATCCCCAAGGGAGTCCTCAGAACCAGGACTTCATGGAGAGGTCAAGAAAATGCACGCTAGTACCAGAAAAAAAAAAAAGAAAAAGAAAAAAGAAAAAAAATTATTCTGTTCCAAACCAGCCCATATTTTGAATGTAAAATGTTGACACAGAGTGATTTGTTGAGGATTTCCACACACTTCAACTGTAGAGTGTTATACCAACTGCAAGAAATATTGCAAACTTCCAGACTGTTGGGGGAATATGATCCAGGTCAAACTTTGCTATTTCAGCATTTAATTACCAAAGCATCTCAATCTGGATCTGGAGAAGTGCGAGAATGTTGTTTAAGTAGAAATAAAGCCATGTTTCATGTGGACACTGCTACACCCCTCTGGAACCCTGAGATTATATCATGAAAGGGAATCTTCTCTTGTAACCTACAGAATTGTTTTATTCTCCAGTCAGGGAAGACATTGAGCCAGTACTCCACCAATACCAATACTGGGAAAAAACCCCTGATTTATCCTGCTAACTGAAGATATGCGATACAATAACTATTAACCATAAATAAACCCCTTTATGCAATTTTTATTATCCAATGATAGAATCCGTCAATTGTGCATCAAGATTGCTACACCCGATATGTAGCAATGAAGTTCTGTCTCTGTATAAATAATTGTCACTTATTACTGTATGTCAAAAGTCATATTTTCAGCTGCCTGACTAGGAATTTTCAAGCATGTGCTCCAATTTTAGTGAAAAATCATGGAGTCTGTACAGAAGTTCTGTTCATCATGAAACATGTTTTTATTAGCTAATGTTTCTGCAGTGTTGAGAGAATTTTTATGTGGAATGATATGACAAACGTGTCACATATCGGCTACAAACATAGACTACTAAATCATAAGATGTCTTATCTGTGGGATCAGTTAAACCTCATACACCAAAAAAAAGCACTAGAAAATGTACTTACCAGGAATAGCTTTTCAGTGGTTAGTGTACATGTGTAACTTCTGAACAAAAACAAGTCTAGTGTTTCAGAGTAGCATGCTTTGCTTGCTTTCTTGTTTTCTGAGATAAACAGGGCCTCCAAAACATGTGAGATGTGTGCCACTGCTAAATTTCTTTTGGTTTTCACTGGAAAACTTCAGACTTCTGGATACAAAGTCAAGATTTAAAAAAACTCAAAACAACAACAACAAAGACACAGAAAAAATTTGTGAATTTTCAAAAAAAAAAAAAAAAAAGAGCCCTTAACATCATCATAGCCTGAATTAAGCCCTTTTAAGGTTTCTACACATTACAGAGAATTAAGTACTGCAGTCACAATTAAGCGAACAGTTTTTCATTATTTTTTGGGCTAATTTATTTTTCTGTACTATAAAACAACAGATGATTTGAAGCTCCCTTAAATATCCAGTAATAGTATGATCTTACAAACATCAATATGGTTCAACCATAACCAGAATAAACAGCAATGAAGATAATTTACACTGTCAAAGAAACTGCAATTGTTTTCCACAGAACTGACTGTGTCTGAATTTTAAAATCGTTTTTACAAGTTCTTAAGAACAACACGAGCTGAAAAGAATTAAACAGCAAATAATTACCAGTGTTGCCCCTTTTGACCAAGGCAGCTGAGTTAAAACAGTGTCTTGTGGATTGTTCTGGGTAGGAGAAGAAGTAAGTGATGAGTATCTTAGACACTGATCTGTCTGTGTGTGAGAATGCAGAAAATCATATTTACCTGAGCACAGGGCGTATTAACAATCCCAGTTTCTTCACTTGCTTCTCTAGTCCTCTCTCAGCCATCAGAGAGCCCAGGGGGTAAAAATATTAGCATATGGAGATCAGTGGCAAAATCCAGAGCTGACTCCAGTGGGACCAGGATTTCACCTGAAGAGCCGGAGTGGTGCTGATGTATTAACCTCTTGACAATTGGAATGGCTCAGAATAATTCCCTTCCTTATTCAAAAGTAGAAGACAGTGAAGCTACTTTGTAAAAAATCCATTAGAAGAAGGTAACAGATGGCCATTATCTCCCTAATAATGTTTAATTATTCGTGTAAATATGCCAGCGGCATTGTGTTAGTCACGGGAACCAAGGCTGTAGTTTAAACAAGCAAGCGAGGGTCTGGAGTGTCATGCCCTCTGTGTACACAGCCCAGAAAAATTGCAGGACTGCACTGTCGCAGGTAACATGTTCAGTCCTTTCTGAAAAACATGCCTAACCAGAGCTTGGCGGCTGTCAGTCCAGACCCTGTTCCCTCTCTGCGAACAGTCTCGGCTACTTGGGTCAGTAATGTCATTTTCGGGGAGTCTCATGGGGAATTTTAGCTTCTCCACTGGACAGAAATCCGCTGGAGGGGATGTGCTGAGCAGCATTGATTAGCTTATTACCTTTCCCGGTTGGTCGCTTTCTGTGTGGCAAGAAGAGAGAATAAAACGTATGCTTTAATATTGGTTTGCCTTGTGAATTTATATTAGAAACAACGGAGAGCGCTGAGAGCCCTCATATAACACTCCTTGACATCCTGTTTGAATTTCTGTAGGTATTTTTCTTTGTGAAACATGAACCTCCTAGGACAGTTAGGGCCTTTCTGGTCTCATACCAATAATGCCTCCAGCTGAGGCACAGGAAATCCAAATTGCTATTCAAATTAAATCAGGGGAAACCTTGATTCCTTGCTTGTCTCAAGCAAAGTCAATGGGAAACAGATGCGCACTCCTGTCAAAACACTAGGTTGTATATTTTTCTACTGTTGGCTTATCTTGTGGAGTACTGGGTTGAAATTATAATATTAGCTTCCCCCCTCCAATTAGTACTGCATTTGCTTAGTAGGCTTTTGCAATATACTAATGACAATAAGTTACCAATTGATACTGATAACTCTGCTAATTGCTGGCAAAGTGTAACCACACATTTGATAAGAAATGAAATTTGTGTCCTCTGGGAAGAAGAATAGCAAAAGTGCCATTCATGATCCAAATTCATATGAGAGGATGAAATATGTCACCATCTGATGTAACAGAACATTCAATCCAGACTCAAATGAAGTATTTTGTTTATACTTCAGCTAACAGCATTCTACGAAAATAAATCTCCACCTAACCCGAAATGAAGATGTATTTTTGTTTTTAACACACACACACCCCCAATACGAAACTGTGCAATCCATCCATTGGAACTATCACTTGATAGTGATGAAAGAGGCCCCTGGGTACCCTTTATCAAAACTCCCAAGACAATATTTTAGGTTCATCAGTTAGATGATTATATGCTGTACAACATGTGAGCAGCTGCCAGTGACGGTATTAGGAAAAAGCCGTTTTACACCCATGTGTACATTGATTATTTTTCTCCTTTGCATTTCTCAACACTATGAATGAACAATGTTAACATCTTACTGCTCCCTCTGAACAGATGTGTATAAAAAAATACTCTTGCAATGTAAAAAGCATTTTGTAAGGGTTTCATTGATGATTCTGCTTAGTGTATACTAGAGTACGCAGTGATCAGGCACATGCCACAGAGGTAATGCAAAATGGAGAAAAAACCTTTCCTCCTTTGTGAATGAAGTTGGGATTTTTTAATTCATCTTTGTGGGATTCAGAAATACAGACAAACACGACTTGTAGTTACAACCAGAAATACATCTGTGTTTCCAGGTTAATACTACATCTTATAAATACAGTGCATAAGATTCAGGTCTCAGCTTCCAGCTGTAACTGTACATGACATCCTGAATTCAGTGAGATCACCCTCACCTGCAAGCACATAACTGAAGGATGAATCAGGCCTATTCATATCTTCATAAGGGCAAAGTCACGAACTGTTCACAACACTGAATGTCTCAGTGCCATCCTGAAATTTATTTTTACTGTGACACAAAATGTCAGTGTCTAAAATCTGTCATTTTCGTAAACCTGACATACTCACCCATCTGCATCTATTCACAGCGTTTTGGCTTGTGCTTCTCCTCCCATTATTCTTCTCCTTCATTTTCCCATCTCCCCAGCATGTTGGGAGTTGGCGAGTCTTTAATTTACCTGTCATCCACCACTGAAGAAGCCCCTTAGCAAACGATCAGGTCTGCCATCCAGCTTTTTGAATGAGCTTTGACTCATTCTCTTGTCCTCACTGTTTCCTAAAAATACATGACATCCTAGAAGAATGGTGCAGGTCTGGAACACATGTACCAGCCCCAGCAGAGCCCAGCCCATGCTCACACTGGTATTCTCCCACGCTTTAAATGAGGTTACTGTGAGTTTGTGCCCATTTAACTTCATTCCTTTCTTGAAAACTTCAGCTTTATTGTCCTTGGGAACCCATGCTTTGGAAGATGCTGAGGAGGAAATGGACTAGAGCAGCTATAGCTCCCTTGCAAGGACAGAAGTTTCTCCACGTTCTGTTTTCTTTATCAGCATCTCAGTGAGGAAGCAATGAAAGCAAAAGGCAAAGCAAGGAAAGTTTTTGCAGTACTGCCTCCCTCTCTATTGCTGACCTGCGCAGGCTGCTATCTCACTCGCCCCTGGCTCTCGTGACTGCCTCCTTCCTCACCCTGTACCGCTGTCAGGCAGGGACAGATTTAAATACTGGACGTATTCCTGTCTTACTGCTTGTATCATTCTTTCCCAGTCTCCTTCCAGAATGTATTTTTATAATCTTCCACTGTGAAAGCCCAGCTTGCTAAATGAAGGTTTTTTGCTTTCAGCTACAATTTTGCACTGAAAATAATGAAATAAGTAGAAGCTGCTAAGTTTTATGTCTTCATTGCCCTACCAGCAATAGGCCTAATCTAGCAAGCAAAACACACGTCGTTAGGAAATGCCATGATGGAAGTTTTAGACAACCCTTTAAGCATTGAGTCACTAGGGGTAAGACCTGCACAAGAAAGGATTGCGGTAGTCAGCTTGTTAAATGCTTGCCCTCAGAGAGAAGCAGTAGTTACATAGCAGCCTAGATGGTCTGCCACCATTGAAAGCAGAGCGGTTCAAACCGTGCAGGAGAAATAGAGAGATAGAGGGGCAAGCAGTGCGGGCAAAATAATTGTAAGAAATGCCAGGGCTTGTGATTTGAGAAGGAGTGTAAGTGCCAGGGATGCATAGCGTTGGGAAGGGGAGTCAGAAATGGTAGCAAATAACTGGAGGGAGCTTGTTTCAGGGAGGGTAGAAAGAATGCTGCTGGTTTTGATTTTATTTGTATTCTTGTCCTGTGCAGAGCATCTGCAAGTGCTTTAGGCTGACGGTGGCTGAGGGTTTTGGTTTGGATTTTTTTTTTTTAAAAGATGGATACATCTTACCAAAGGAATGTTTCTGGTATAGCAAAACATACCAGGCTTGGGACTTACCACGTGGTATATAATCATTCCTAGGATGACCTAAAATTTTATTTAGAAAGCTGTTTTTCAGATATTTGAACGTTTTCTCAGAGCAAGTCTTTGGTATTTTGGTCATCTCTCTTGCACAGCTACTGGACATTACATATATGTAGTCTCACAGAACTGAGGTGAGATAAGAAAATACCATTATCTTATGAGGCACAGTCAGATGTGGCTTGCCTGGGGATAGCCTGCAATGACTAACGTGCAAGCAACCATGCAAATTACTGGCCTATTTTACCCCTGATTTCATGTCCCTTGCTGTTTCCTGTCACCACATGAAGCTGAGATCTGCTCTGATAGCCGCTGAAAGGGGTAACCTCATGGATAATTGATGTCTGCTCAATTGACAGCTCCCTGGGTTAATTTAGCACCTGCGAATGCCAGCACGTTAAGCTGCGTTGTTTCCCGTGCAGTCTTGTCCCACCCTCGTAAGCGGCATTTTGCAGCTTGTGGCTGAGGGCCAGGCCCTGCTCCCAGATACAGCTGGATAAATCTGCTCTCTCCGATCCGCCTTTTCCCCTTGTGAATCAGCCTTAAGATACTGAGGTGGTTGTCCATCTTGTACCCTGCTGCCCAGTTTAACCTTTTTGTGTTACTTCAGACTTTATGAAATGCTAGGGTGCTTCTTTTAAGAAGAAAATACGACTGTTTTTCTCTCTCTAGTACACACACCGTTGGTCTGGTGTAACTACCAGGACTTCTTGACTATTTCTTGATTACATCGAGATCAAAATAAATCATTTCAAGTAGTGTGTGTGCTGCAGCAGCACACTGAGGCAAGTTTATGTATTTTTCATGCCACAACAATCTATTAACATCTAGTACAAATGACTCACTGCAGTTTCAACAGGTTATTACCTTCTTGAAGTACTAGTAAATTCGGTCTCTTTCCTTCAGTTGCTGCATGGTACCCTGTATTTCTGTCCATTTCCCATCACATTAGAAAAACTAAAGGAACAATGCTTGCAGCAGCAGGAGTGCTCTCTCTCTCACGCTTAATACCACCCGGCTCCCTCACTTCCCTTTTTTGGTAATGTTTGGGTTAGGTTCTGGATATGAAATAAGCCCTCTGACAGAAAAGTGCCTTGATGTTTGCAACGGTGGAAAATTCCAATCTTCTCATTAGTTTACTCACTGTGTTTTACTGGGGACTAACTGCAAGTTTAATTGCTGCGATTATTTTTAATTATATTAATTAGAAACTGTCTTGTTGCATGGAAATGATTGAATTTTTTGCAGAAATAAAGAATACTTTGGAACATCAAAATCAAAGCCTTAACTATAAACCAGCCATAAATTGGTGGTCTGGTTTTCTCAGAAGTGTTTCAAGGAGTAATTTAGTCCTGATGTCACAACATCTCCTGCCATGCTTTCCGGAGAACGACTTTTGCTGACATAGACTCACTAGGTCAGACACAAAAGAATCTGTTATTTCTCTTAATTTAAGTGGGCTTCGGACCAGGTCCAAGGGAGGGAGAAAAAATAATAGAGGGAAGAGGGTTTCCATTCTAGCTATGCAATGGAAAATAATCTGCCCATTCATGGGGAGGGGAGGGACAGAAAAGGAAAAGGAGAACAGCTTTCCTTCTTCCAGGGCACCCCTAGAGGGGAAGGGAGCAGGGCAGGAGTATAAGCTGCTGCTCTGGTTTACACCTCAAATTGGCTTTGTTTTGTTTACGTTGAAATTTTATGGGATTCTTCCTGTTCGCTGCCACTGTGAGAGCTGCTTGGAGTTTTCTACCATCCTGCTTTTAGATTCAAAAGGCCATCCAGGCTGAGGTAGAGATGGGGTTATAAGACCGCTCTGTGAAAGCAACGTAGTCAAGAGGAAGAGGAAACTCAGGGTAGGCCAGCTTACTTGAGGACAGAAAGGGCAGTCAGGTAGGAGAGTTTTAATGTCTCCTGCTGAAACTCTATTGAAGAAAAAAAAAATTGTTTATGCTTTCTGGTGTCAGGGAAAAAATAAAAGATAGCACTATCTTTGCCTTTAGGTCTCTAACTAAGCAAGAGAACCTGGGTTCTTGTCCTCACACCTAACATTTTACAGAAGAACCAGTTTTGTATAAAACAAATATTCAAGCACAGTCTCGTGTGTGCTACACAGAGGAGAGCAGATGGGTCCTCGGGCAGTTCTGCAGGAAGGAGCGGCCACCCAGCTGCCCAGCTCTCTGCAGGCATGGGCAGCTCCAGACTTGCCCGCAGAGATGGCCAAGAATCCCAGGGACGATTCTTCATGATATGTAGCTGCTGTAGGACTGCAGGCAGCTCGGGGAGCGAGTAGGTGGTGAACTGGTGATCCGAGTGCTGGATTTGGCGAATTAACCAAAGTGCCAAAATAAGTGCCCGTGCTGGTTTAACAGCCTTCAACTGTCTAGGCAGCTTTCAGTGTCTGTGATCAAAGGGTTTGAGTTGGCTGTATTTGCACCACTTGCATGAACAGGGATCCCACTCTGAAGCAGACTTGCCTTTTGCCGTAGCTCTGCTCTGAGCTTCCCTAGGGTACTGGTGGATGAGAAGCTGAACATGAGCCGGCAGTGTGCACTGGCAGCCCAGAAAGCCAACTGTATCCTGGGCTGTATCCAGAGAAGCGTGGCCAGCAGGGAGAGGGAGGGGATTCTCCCCCTCTACTCTGCTCTTGTGAGACCCCACCTGGAGTACTGTGTCCAGCTCTGGGGCCCCCAACATAAGAAGGATATAGACCTGTTGGATCAAGTCCAGAGGAGGCCACGAAGATGCTCAGAGGGCTGGAGCACCTCTGCTATGGGGACAGGTGGAGAGAATTGGGCTTATTCAGCCTGGAGAAGAGAAGGCTCCGGGGTGAGCTTATAGCACCTTCCAGTGCCTGAAGGGGCCAACAAGGAAGCTGGGAGGGGACTTTTTACAAGGGCCTGGAACAGGTTACCTAGAGAAGTTGTGGATGCCCCATCCCTGGCTGACTTCAAGGCCAGGCTGGATGAGGCTCTGAGCAACCTCTTTTAGTGGAGGGTGTCCCTGCCCATGGCAGGGGGCTTGGAACTAGATGATCTTTAATGTCCCTTCCAACCCAAACCGTTCTATGGTTCTATGATTCTGTGAACGAGTGAGTAGTTCATGGGGACAGATGGGGCCTTGAAGCGTGAATGTAGTCTTGATCCTTAACTAACGAGACAGCATAGACAATGTTTTTGCCTTCAGCCCTCAGAATTAATAAACAGATTCCATTTTCCACCTGTTTACCTGTCTTGGTTGCTCTTACTGGGAGCTTAATGGCAGAGACTAGTTCTTAATAAGAATTTCCATGCTTTCTAGCTGAAAGAAAGTACGATGCAAATAACAGGGTCAGAAATTGAAGTGTTTAGTTCTTATTTTTTATTACTTAGCTATTTTTTAGTTCTTATAAACTTATCTTGTTGGTTTTTTTTTAGTTTTTACCAACAAGCTTATCTGCAGCTGGATTATGGCTAGGGGAGCTAGTGTGCACTGAAGTCAATGCCACCCTGGCTGTATCGATTCAAAATGCATGCACACAGTGCAACTATTCCTCCCACTCAGAGCAGGGCATGCCCTGTATCCCTTTATTTTCCTTCCAGAGTATTGCTTCATCATCATGCTACATTGCAGAAACATCGTGAGTGTTTCTTCGTCATTCTTAATAGCTGATGAAGTAGTTTGATTCTTACATACCCCAACAAGCTTTTTAGCAGGGCTGTGCGTTAGCTAATTCTGGTGTAGCTGCTTGGGTTTAACTTTTTTAATGAGAATGGAGCACATCTGTTATAGGGAGACAGTAAATCACTTTAGAGGTTCCAGCAGATTAGAAGATCGACCTACAGTGTTGGCCTGTACCTATCATGCAGCCATAGCTTGCTGAGCAATAAGTGCTTGTCAAAGTGAACTATTTGAAGATTCATGGTTAAATACAAACTTGATCATAGATTTTACATTCCACAAGTGGTCCAAGCAATTTAAAATGAACTTGACCTGACTTTTTAACCTTTTCATCAAGTTATGCAGACTGTTTGTACTGGCAGGAGGATCTAATGTTTGGGGTAAAAACCAGAAAGAATGACAGTCAATTGTTTTATCTCAGCTGAATCATTGATTCACTGGGTGACCTGAGCAAAACCCTTAGTCTCTATTGCCTTACTGATCTTTTTTTTAAATAAGAGTAGTCTGAGAGCCAAATATACCACTTGAAATGTGATTTTCTTCTTAAATTTATGTCTGCTTTCAGAAGAAATATCTTAGCTTGGAACACATTGTACAGTGCTAAAAATAACAGAAACAAGATGATTTCTCTATTGTGAGTCTTCCAAAACATGAACTGGGCTATTAGTATACAAACCTTAGGGCTGCCAACAAATCCTTAAAGTTACTACAGCTTGTATGTGTTTGGTCAGGACTTTTATTTTTCTCAGAATTCCCTGAATTCTCAAGGATGCTGAATTTCAGCCAGTTGATCTCAACTTAAGCTCTTTTCCTCAGAGCTGAATCATAAAAGTTTAGAGCCTCAGGACACGTTGAGAGCCCCCTCACACGGCCATTCAACAAGGGCGAGCTCAGTGCAGTGGCTCTCGCCTTTCTGCCTTTCCTGAGAGCTGTCTGTCTCAAGAATCACAGTATGAAGGAGATGATTGTATCATGCTCTGTGTGGTAGAGGCAGTGTCACAAAGGCATCAATTTACCCAGGAATCCCTCAAACTCTTGCAAACAGCAGCTGACATTTTGTATGCTGTAAAAATGCACTGACAAGAAAAGAATAGTTACGGTATCAGCATCACAACTGAAAATTCATTCTTCCTTAATAAAACAGCAAGCAATAACATCTTACCTACTTTTTTCTCCTAAAGCAATACCATGGGGTGGCCAGCCTGGAGAAAGGAAGAACGTTCCCTTTGTCTGCTTTTGTCACGTCAGTAGCACTTGGGCTCCAGTAGAGGTACGGGGACAGCCTGAAGTCACACCTTCCAGCAAGGATGCTGCCTCGTTAGTTCTCTTGGGATTTCCAGGGACAGACCGCCTGTGTGTGCGCAGCTCCACGCCATCTCCCACAGCACAGCACAGGCTGCCCTTGCCAGGGAGGGGCTGGCTGTAGAAAACTGGAGCAGGGATAGGGGAAGGGGAGATGACAACCATGGAGTGGAATAGCTGCTCAGACTTCCCTGCAAGGGAAGAGAGCTCTGTCTGGTCAAATAGAGAGAGTAGGGAAATAAATGTAACTACAGACTCTGCACTTGATTTCACCCACAGATTTCTCTTTCAGAGGGTAATCGTTGCACTTTCTTACATTTGCTGGGATTCAGAAAAGAACAAGCCAATAAAATGGTTTTGAACAAAAGTCAGGTAAAGAACAGTGGAAAGGTTGGTACAGCAAGGGCACAGGGAGTGCTGTTGATCCTGTGAATAGAAACAAGCCACCGGGGTCACAAGCATGGCTGGGTTGTCTGTATAATCCTTCATTACCTAGAGAAATCAAGCTCCTCTCTGTTAGTGTGAATTTAGTCCTTCAGCATGAAGAGGACTGATTACTTGACCCTCTTCTTTTTACAACACCTTAGCAGTCTCTAAAGAGCTAACGATGGGTTCATGTGTGTAATGCCCACTGAAATTACATGCCATGGGTATTTTGGAGAATTTTGTGTTTGTTTTTTCTTCCTTTTTTTTTCCTTGAAAAGGCACTGATGTTAGAACTGTTTGTGAAATACGCAACTGAGTCTTGGGATCATTAAGGGAGTGGTGAGAGAGAGTGGGAAGGGAGTGGGTAGCAGAGGAGGAAAAGGAAAATACTGTGTTCAGATTTAGACATGGCAGGAAACAGACAGACAATAGGAATAATGAAACAGAGAACGGCCATGAGTTCTCTGTTGTGAAATTATTGTGTCCTTGCAGGCTTATTCTTTATGGATTTTACACCTCTTTCTTTGCAGATCAACCATCCACCTCAAAGGTCACATCAACAACAACTAGCTACTGACTGAAGCCTGGGAAATGGCAAATTTATTGTTGTACCGGACTTGAAAAAAAGATGTTGCACTAATAATCTACTGCTGTGCAAAGAGAAATCACTTATTTTCTATGGCTCTTTTACATCTAAAAGTGTGTTTACCTGTGTGCTGTAACACACCGGTGCAGCTACAGGAGATGTCCAGTGATGTCCTCATTAACTGGAGGAATGTTAAGACATGGGCCCATCTTCCTCTGAGACAGGGTAGCACTTCTATAAGACGGGTGGTCCCTCAGCTACCTCTTCTTGGGGGGGTCTTGTCATTCCTGGGATCAGCAGAGCGGCAACCTCCTAAACTAGGTGGACATCAGGTCTGATGGGGCTTAACATGCCCTGTCTCCCTGTTGGAAGTTCTATGATGGCTGGTCAACTGAACTTTTCACCCGCAATATAGGTAGTTTGGATAAGAATGATGGAAGCTTCATTACAGCGACCAATGGATACTTCAGCCTGCTTGCAAACTAGGAGGGAATTCAGTTTACTCATCTTCACTGATTCTGTACACATAAGATCTGACAGATCCTAAGATATCATGATGTCCACTGGAATTTTTTCCATGGGACACAACACAGATCTTCACCAGCAGCTGTTGAAGTGTCAAATCAGCAGTGGGAGAAGGCCAGATCCCTTGCCACCTCTCTGTGGACCAGATAAGTCATTGAGTGGAGGAAGCACAGCTCCTGTCCTTGCTGGATTCACTGCTGCGGAGGGTGGTCAAGGGGGCAGCCATCGGCACCTGGTCAGCTGCACCAGTGAGAGCAGAAGGGAAGGAGCGGTTTGCACCTACCTCCTGCAGGAACCATGGAGCAAGAGGAGAGCACAGAGCCGCCTCTCTACTTTGGAATGAAGAAATCCCATTTTACAAGTGTTGGCAAAGCACAGCGTGGCTATGGCTGACTAGAGAATTCTTCTCTGAGAATAAAGGTTGCAGGATGCCCGAGTGCCCGTGAGGGGAGGGTAATACGGCTGCAGGGCAGTTTCTATCTGCAGGGCAGGGGGAATGCTTCCCCTCATTATCACACAGGATGATGTTACTGCCCCTGGCTACCAGGCTGGCTGCATGCCTCAGAGATGGATTTGGGGTTCAGTTCTGGCCCACACCTCTGACCGGCTCCTCTGCAGTTCTTGCCCACCCATGGAGCATCGTAAGGATCCCAAAAAACAGAGGAAGAGATCACTGCTGCTTCACCAAAAAGCAGGTAATATTCAGCCCTTACTTAGCTCACAGATACAGGCTGGGAAAGTTGCAGTAACATTTCCTGACTCATAAAGCAGCAAAAAGTCAATGCTACCCCTAAAAACTGTCCACCTGCAACACTTGAAAGGATCTGATGTTTACTGGCCAGCCTCATCATCATTTATTTCATGTTGGAGAGAAGGCAATGGGGTACGAGTATTATTTTGTGCATTTGGAAAGTGGTGATGCTGGGTATTTTTTTGTAGCTTTCTTGTTTTGATTTTAAACTGTGACGTGATGCCACTTCTATGCCAGAAGCTTCAAAAGTAAGTCTGGGGGAGTGAGAGGAATAACAGGGGTCAAAATCTGGGAAACAAAAAGAAGTCCTCAGAAGTCTATCATAAAGTGTTACTAATGTTAAACTACGGGAAAAGTGAAGGCCTACTTCTACTGTGCCTTTCCTGGACACAACAGGTCACCTTTGATTTCTAAGATAAATTCCACATTTTTTAATGTCTTCTAATTTCAAAGCATTTTTTCAAGGTGAAAAAAATTCATCTACGTTTAATTCATGGGAAACAGCAGCTGGAAGATCTGTTCAAGGTCACGCAGCAAGTGGACTTCAGAAATGGGAAAGAAAATAAACCAGTCTGATTTTGAGTGTCTTCCCCCGACCGCTGGCTCACGCAGCTTTCCCCTGGGAGACAGTGACTCTCATTGTCTGTTCAGCCTCTGCATCTAATGGGAGGTGGAAACAGTCTCCCGCCTGTGTCCCACTTCAGCCATAACTTTTAAACCTGCACCTATTCTTTCCAAGACAGCTTCCCTGAGAGTGCAGCACAGTCTGCAGAACACACAATAGGATGAGCTCATTGCTTTCTGTAAAAACTCTCTGAGAAAGGAGGACGAGCCTTCATTGCTATAATAAAGGTCATGACACTGCTTTCTTATATTCACACTATATTTTTGGAAAGCTCAAATGGCCCAGATCACAAAAATAACAAATCTCCATGAGAATGTTGAGTCTTCGTGTTGCAGGCGGTTTACATTGTGAAGCTACTCTAAGTCACAATAAAGCTTCACAGTCTTAATCAACTGTTGATTTTAATTGTTAAGTGTAATCAGACTGTTCCAAAATCCACAGGCTAGAAATGAAATTAGGGTGGCTTGTTGTGTTGCATTAGCCACCACAAGCTCTAAGCAGAGATGTCTCTTGACGTCTCTCCAGCATTGTTCTATATCTTGCAGGGTGGGGAGGCCTCGAGTACACTCTTGAGTGCTAACTCTGCTGCATCGGCATCTCATCAAAGAACCCCTGAACCAGAGCTCTTTTACCATGGCTGATGCTGCTGTGTCTTCTTTTCCTCAGGACCATGTCCCAGGAGGATGATGCCTGCTATCACCCTTTACTTGTCCAGTCCCGATCTCTGCGTAGGGGAATTACTCTGCTGCACTTCACCAGAAGGAGCTTTCATCAGATGGAAAGCAGAAGAGGAATAGCCTGTATTCGTGAGTCAAGCAAACCTGCAGACAATGGTGGAAACCCACAGAGGCCAAGCCACAGAGATGAAATATTTGGCAGCAAGTGGCAGAAGAACATTATAGCTGTAGTGATGAAACACCTCCATGTTACTCTCAATAGAACAAGTCATTGGAAATTCCCTTTTTAATTTACTCTTAATTTACTCTTGTAGGCATTGTCTGTTGTGCTCAACCCACTTTTGTCCAGTATTGTGCTGTGGCTGACCGTTTTGAGGAGTACAGCTTCCACCTCTTCCATCTCGGACAGCTAGCAGAAATGGAACATTCTGACTTGCGCAGTCCCAGCTCCCAGCAAAGTAGAACGACACTACCATAGGTCTTCTGCAACACTCCAGAGGTAACCACTTACCAGGTTATCACTGGTGAAGAGCACATGAACACATCTTCTAGTGCAGCAGCACTCAGCTGTAGTAAGGAGGGGAAGTGGGTAGTGGGTAAGAAGAATGGGAAGGAAAATAATGAGTTATGACACTATCAGAAGGCTTTATACCCTTTGGTATGTTGGTTTTGAAGGATGACTCCTGGCAGTGTTTGTAGGGACCATTGCATGGGTAACAACCAGCAGTTTGTCATTGCAGGCTGAATGATCTGTTGTACAAATCTCTTGTTTTTTGTATTGCAAATGTCTTAAAGGCACAAAACTTCTATCATATTCTGTCTTCCTATGCATAGTTTTTCTGTTTCGTACCCTCAGAAAAAAATTCTGATTAATTAAAAGAAACAAATAAAATCCAAAGACTTCAGAAACAGGGAACTAAAACAATAGTACTACATTTGCAGACCTTTTGTCACATGCATTTGCCTTTTTGATGGGACATAACTTGTTCTTTGTGTGTATCTATGTCTATATATCTATATCTATATATATCTTTGCAAATCATTCTTTTCAAACAAACTATTTCCCAGGTCAGTACTGTGCTCTGTTAAAAAACAAACAAACAAACAAACACAACAACAAAAAAACAAAAAGCAGAAAAAAGTGCACATTTGAATTCCTCTGCTGAAATGCATGAAAAACAACATGAAAACATGTCACCATGTCACCTTATATCAGCTGAGTGCAAATAAGAGTGACTGACACATTTATCTAGAATTCTTTCCCAGCCACAGAGAGGTTAAGGATTATAGGATCCGATTAAAAAAAAAATAAAATCACTTTATTTCAAACTGCATCGTTCTCCAAAGTGCGTTTAATTTTTATTTCAAATGCCTCTGTTTCAAAGCATATCCAGGGAGCCTAGAACAATGACAGAGACTTAAAAACCATTCAACAAAACCACAGCATCACTGTTTGGACCAATCAATGGTCTTGTTTAAATATTGTTAGATTCGTGTGACTTGCCAAATCTACCAGGGAGACTCTTATCATCATGTGTCATGCCCTACAGTTTTGTGCCACTGGCAATACAATCTAGCATTTGTGAAAACAGAACCCCCTATGAGCAAAAGGAAATCTGTTCTCGACATCTCACCCATCTCAGATCTCTAAGCCAGAGTACAGGCTCTGGGAGAAAACCTTTTTTTTATTCCCAAATGCACGCTTTACACTTGCAGCTTCAAGACTGCAAGAGGCAGTAAGCTGGTTAGGTCATGTAAGAGACATGGCTTACTGTAGTAGGACAAAGAAAACTTTGAAACAGCCTTATGCTTCCCCATCGAGTTTATTCCATATGCCAACTGAAGGCCAGTGAACGCAGGGAGGCAGCTGTACCACAGGGACCCTGCCGCTGCAGAGCCCTGTGCCAGGCGGCCCAGCTCAGCTCAGCCCAGTTGTCCGATCACCCCGTCTTGATTTGGCTGTCCTCTGTAGATAACAACAAGGTGCTGAGAGAGTATTCCCTCCCACACCCAGCTTGTGTAGTTAGAGAAATGCTTTGCATTTACGGGCTACTTTTTTAAGGCTATGCCTAGCCCAAATACGAAACTGATAAGCAACTTAGAGCTACACTTAAGTGACAAAAAAATTACCTTTGCATTTTTTAATAAGAGTAACACTCAAAAATAAAAACAAACAATCAAAAAAAGCAATTTAAAAAATACAAAAACCAGGACTGTAAATATGTTCAGGTTTTTTTACCATCCTGGAAGATGAAACTAACAATCTCTAGATAAAATGAGAGGGGAGTTCTATGGCAATTTAACACAAACTGTATGGATCTTTATGGCCTACTCCTAGTCCTTTTACACCGTTCAGGTAGCAAAAGAGGCTTTGGATAGATATGGATATTCAGGCAGTGGAAACCACAAAGCAGCCAAAAGAGACCACAGTGTATCGTTCACAGTCAGACAACAGAGTTCCATTTCCGTCACATGTCTGCAGGTGTAACTGGGTGCTTCAGAGGGCATCACCACTGCAGTACGTGAATAATCACACCAGCCAAGACTGCACCGAGAGAACATTACCTACAATGGCAAGACGCATCAAGGAATGCAAAAAGGGCATCTGCTGGGAATGTTTTCTAATGTTGGAAAAGAAAACATCAGCAACTTGAACTTCTCTGATCCCCAAATTACCAAATCCCAAAAATAACTCAGAGAAAAATAAATCATTCCAGTTGTAGTATTTTCTCTGTCTTGGAGAGGCTTGTTGGCTATTAAAAACAGTGTAACTCAATTAGAATAATTAGAATGTTGTAACTCAAACCAGAATGCTTTATTTTCCCCTTGATGTTAGGGTTTTAAAACCTGCAGCATGCATGCTCTGAATAAAGAAAAGTACTGTGTGAGCTTCAGCAGCTGCAATACTGAAGGCTCCCCATCCGGATGAGTCTACAGTTTCCTTTCCAAAGGGTTGTGTCAAAACAGAAGGTCTGGAGCCAGGAAGCCCTGATACATATCCCTGGGCATGACACAGACTCACTTGGGTAATTCGTGTAGGCTCGATCCTGAAAGATATGAAACGCCTCCTGTGAGACGCAGGATGTGGCCCTGGCATGGATTTCTGCTGAGGAGTCTCTTCTGGAACACCATTTATCTTTGCTGCTGCGGTGGCAAGGAGAGAATGATGCGGAGGAGTTGTGTGTTGCAATACTGTGCTTGCACTGCTGACATGCCAGATGGCAAAACAACTGGTAGCAGGGGGATGGATGAGGTTGCTAGCTTGTCCTCTCTGTGTGTAAAGGCAAAGAGAACAAAAACCACCTGAAACACTCCTGAAGACACATCCTTCAGGAAACACACTTTAAGACACACCCTGGGTTGGGGGGGGGGAAGCTAGGCACAACTGACCCACCGTGGGCTCAAATTACCAAACATGATTTGTCACTGTAATGTATGAAGAGCTCTTATAGCAGATTAACGAGACCCAAGGTTGGTTTACAGAGCAATTTACGTTTGTACCAATGCACTGATGATTTACCAGGGCACTGAAGAGCAGTTTCCATCTTCTTCCCCTTAACTTTTTCCTCTCACACCTCTCCACCAGTAACAAATACACACTGGGCTCATGTTCCTTTCCTCTGCTTGAGAATTATGTTACTTAAGGACAGCAGGCTAGCACTAAATTCTGAAGCTGCTTGCCTCTTATAAACATGTTTAGAAAGTAAATTAGGAGATTTCAGCACAGCACACAGGTTTGGGGTCAGGGAGCGACAGATAAGTTTTGGGCTTACATTGCCTTTGCTAGAGAATGGCCTCCCAGTTACTGATGTTTCAGTACCTTTGCCAATACATGGCAGTCCAGTTATTGACGGTAATAGCCATACTGTTCAACAGATCTATTCCTGTAAGACCAGCTCAGCAAACGCAGTATGGAGATGCCAGTGGAGGCGGCAACCCAAGGATATCAAAGGCCCAGGATGTTTTCTGCTACCGAACAACTAATTTTAGGGATGACATTGCCCTCTCGTGGGTGATCGCTGAAATGGAAAATGCCAAACTCCAGCCCTACTGCCCGTCCGGTTTATTAATCCTGCAAATCTCCTTACAGTAGGCGCTTAAACGTCTTGACATCTTCATTCCGTGTGCTCAGGTCATTCTGAGCGGAGAACTGGCGGCACGCTGGCAGAGCGGGACTTAGCTTGCGTTAGAAAACGCAGTGTGTTGGCTGGGAATACACCTACGAGCATCCGACCCAGCAGCATCCCCGTAAATGTCAGGTGTTTGAGCTCAGTTTTCTCCTCACTGGAAGAACACAGGGAAAAGTATTTAATGTTTTAGTCTAAGAGCTAAGACGCAGAGCTGGACCACTCAGCGTCAAACCTGGGTAGGACCGCTCTGCTTCAAAAATGCCCCCCTTCTCTGTGCCTCGCCAAGTGTCGAACCTAAGTCGTTCAGATGACATCTCCTCAAAGAGGAGTTCACACAGTGCAGAGGTGAGGGATGAAGGAGAGACAGGATTCATTTCAGGAGACATGTAAACGATGGACTGTGTTGAAAATCTGTGGTACAGAGCGAGTGACTGGCCTGCCACGATGGTTGCAGACATTAGAAATGGGCTGTCTCGAGGGGTTACATATTATAACGAGAGCAGATTTTGATTTTTGCCTAGATCACTTCAGAGAACCTCACTGTAGGAGATGAACTATTCAACTGGGAAACTGGAGATGGAGAAGTGGGAGCAAAAGCAAACAGGAGAGGGTAGGCTGAGGACAGGAAAGCTGAGGACAACCTGGTGTGGTTTTGCCTTAAGCAAAGCAGCTTGTTCCCTGTGCCCGGAAACGTTTCTGGAGTCCATAGTGTTGAAATGACAAAAATGCCGTAATCACTAATCTCAATATCTTAACAAGCAGAGTACATGGTTTGTACAAGTCAGTCACTGTCAATGGTGTACCTGGAACTGAAGGGTGCTGCTGCTGCTGGGGTACTGTTCATTAATAAATATTCTCAACACCAGAAGAATACCCCCAGCTCCTATTATCCACTGTGAAGAGCAGCTGTTAACAACCACAGCAAAACTACATAAGAATATATTAAAATGGCTTTGTTCTGGTTTTAAAATTACTTATCTCCTATCCCCATATATAAATATATATATATCTATATATATAAATGTGTGTAGGAACTGCAGCGACTAATTAAAACCTTAATCTATCAAAGTCTGTGTTCAAACTGTCTCAATTTCAATTTATTTGGGATGGAGGACGAATAGGGAGAGAACAAGCAGTGTCTTGCTCAGAGAACAAACAGTGCTTTGAAGATTCAGCTGACTGCTGGAAAGGTGAGATGGGAGATAAGGGGATGGTCTAACAGGCCAATGCACACAAAAAGAAACCACATTCAGACATCTTGTCTTTCAGGGTAACACAGCAGAGGAGAATGCAACCACTTTTTAAAAACAGCTACCTTTACTGTGTTGGGTATTGCATGCAGAAGGTGTTTAAAGAGAGAAAAATGGTAGCAATAATGCATCTTCAGATGAAGCCAGTTGCCTTGAAGTTGTGAGCCAAAGGAACTGTTTCAGGTCCGCTTTCGTACAATTGCCAGAGCTTAGCTAAGGGAATGGCGTCACACTGAGGTAGGCAGAGCAGTGCCTGGGTACCACAGGCACAGCACCCACGTCCCCTCCACATCCTGTTGCAGCAGAGCACCATGGGGCAGTGCTGCACCCATGGCAAAACCAGGGCTGGCATGTGAGTCTTCTACTGGCCCTCAGCATCTCTTCTGGGCAGCAGGAACCCCCAGGGTGCATCCACATTACAAGTAGCCAGAAAAAGCCTCTCTGTGAATTAGTGTCTGTTACCTGGTGCTGCAATGGCCTCATGACTCCATCCTGACATGCCTGCTGGTAACAGAACAAGTTTCCAGGATCACAGAATAGGAGAGGGTAGCACCTGGCCTCCTGGTTGTAGTGGGTATTTTACCAAGTTTTGGGTATTTGCTCTGGTCCACAAACCTCAGAATGTCTTCTTGTGTCAGTGGGAAGAGGTTGGAGGAGGCCCAGTGTATCCCCATCCCTGCTGGACCCCCGTGTAACATGCAGCACCCAGCCCCTTCCGCTCCAGTGCCTGCTTCTCCGGACACTGCCAGCCTATCCCAACACAGAATTATGTGGCTGCAAAATGAAAATTCAATTTCTCCCACTCTGGATCATCCTATGGCTTTCAAATGTCTCCCTAAATCTCACCCTCAGCTCCCAATCTTGCCCTGTCTTCTCGCCCCAGCATAAGCTCCCTGTCCAGAAGCCAGATGCTTGCTGCTCAGCTCCTCCTGCTCAGCTGGCCCAGGCACTGGGCCAGTGTTTTTCTTGGAGTAAATATTTTTTCCTATACTGGAACTACATAACTTTTCTTGAGAGTAAATATTCTCTACTTTTTTTGAAGAATATAGATGCATTCAGTGGTGTGGGTATGTCGTTAACATGTTTCTGTCATGGTGGTTTTCATTCATACATCTCTGAAAAGAAAAACACAGAAGTACGAAGGCACAAACTCATTTAGCAATTACAGCTACAGGCCTTTTCGCTTTATTATGTCTCCTACTCACAGCAAAAGGTGGTGCTTTCCAAATATATCAGCCCAAGAGAGCGTCGTTTTTCACACTCCCTTGCAATCAACTTCTCTAAAAGTAAACTTTATAAAGGCACTACGGTTTTGTGAATCACCTGTAAATTATTAACCGCAATTCTGCAGTGAGCCCACAGCCGTAGTTTGGTAACCACTGGCTTAGGAATCAATCACACCACGCGCTGAGTTCAGGTCCTGGCATTGCCACAGATTCCACAGGCAACCTTTCCAGACACTTTCATTATGTCTTATTTTCCCCACCAGTAAAATGAATTCAGATCGTATCAGCTGCTTCCCAGGACTTTTGGGATGACTGGTGTTTTGACAATGGTGAAATCTGGGTGGATGTGACCAGACAGGCACAAAGTGTCATTATTACATTTTACCATCAAATAAACCCTTCCGTTTAGAGTCAGACTTCAGCAGACTTTAAGGAAATTCAGATTAAGAAATTCAAAAAACAGCCAAGGACTAAACAGCAAAGAATGCTCATCGTCTTCTGTTAAATGAGGTGTTTGAGAAAAAAAATGGCTTGGTGTTACAGTCACAGAAAACAGGCAGATTCATCTACAAGAGAAGAAAGTCAAAACAAACAGCCATGCAAAACCAAATAATTCTGCCTTTAGCTACCGCCCTGCCTTCCCTGGAGCTGGGTAATGGCGCAATCTCTCACAATGTTTTAAAAACCGGAATGCTTCAGTCACTAAGTAATGTTCATTTTCCTTTTGTTTGGGACAACTTTTAAGCCATCATTTCCCTGTCTAGTTTACAGCTTTGCAGCTTCCAGTATTTGGGAGGAAAGGCTTTTCTACAAGGCTAAATTTAAAAAAATTGTTGCTGCATTGTTTCTCATAACAGATTTTTCTCCTAGTGGATGAATCATGTTGTTTAACTGAAGGCTAGGAAAGGAACCTTAAAAATATGCCCTGGAATCTGTGGTTTGGCTTGTGCTTACTAGTTTACATTTGTGAATCTATTTTCTGGTTTCATAGTAGGAACAATGCTCTTCTATTCATTTGTGCAGTTATGAGTCCTAAGAGAAAAACCATTATTCTTTTTACCATTTCTACTTCCATCAATTTGCTTTTGCTGTTCTTCGTCTACAGCAGCCCAGCTGAAGATTTCCACCCAGCGCAAAATAATGCAAGAGTAGCGCTGGTCCACATTCGCAGTATTCAGTGACAAGAATCATGATGTCTGGGCGTGCTGATGAAAATGCTCAGACGTGTACACTGTGCATGGAGAATAGTAGTTGCTTTGGTACATAAGGGAGCTGCTTCACGTTGTGTTTTCTTCTAAAATTATGGCTTATGTTTATGTAGATTCTGGAGATGTTCTCAAGCAGTAACCGGGGGTAAACCGAGAAAACAGCGTCCCTAGATATCAATGTCATGGTTGTGGTGAGATCAGTCTCAGGAGAGAAAGATAAATTTCATTGCAGTGCTCAAAATCATCCTTGAATTACTTAAATCCCACTTATCTTTTCAGAATTAAGTTTTATTTAAATGGGCCACAGACCCTGTTCTAGCATAGGGGAAAATTTCCCTTCAAGAATCTGTGTGGTCTGATACAGACATCTGTGCATTCCAGGTGTGGTTTATGAATACAGTTTAGCCTTTTCTCTGGAAACTTTCACCTGCCTGAGTGGTGATGAGCTAACCAACTTCCTGAGCACTGTCAGCAGTTTCAGACATGCCTGTAACTAACAATGGGTTATCTCATCCTCTGACCTAGAAAGAAAAGAGGGGAGGGAATAAAAAAGATTAAGTGTTAAATTCATAGAAGCACTGTTTTATAGCTGCTTTTGTTTTACACACTGCCACAAATTTCCTGCTGTGATAAACTAGAATGCTGAGAAACTGCTCCAAGTATCCACAGTGGGATCAGACAGTTACCTTGTAGGGCATCATGTCAGTGAAATTCCTGAAGTATGTATCATCCAGAGACAGAAATAAAAGACTGACAAGCAATGTGCTTGCAGCAATTTAGCATCAAAATTAGGAGAATCAAAGAAATTTGGATCTTCATGCAGCCTTTCATGGAATAAAGTTAAAACATTTCTTTAAAAAGTAGTATTTCATCCTGGGCAATCACTCCTGGGACAAAATGGTTTTGTGTTTCAAGGCTGTTAAAAATCTAGTGACATAGATTTCATGCCTTTTTAAAATCTCAGAAGGCCACAATAAGGAACAAAATCTGTGAGTCCACATTCTCTTTTCAATAAAATAGATTCTTAAGTGACAGTCGAATTTTTCAAGATAAACCAGAAGAGAGAGGGATTCTTAGCGTGGTCTGTATCAGGAATAAAACCAGAAAGAGTGGTGCTTTGCTGATAAAACCTAATAAATACGGGGTCACGCATACACCACTAAAGCAGCATGAGAGAGATGAATAGTTTTTTTAATTCACTTTTTGTTAGATTGTATATTTGTTACCTGCTGTCCTATCCTGGATGACTGATTCAGGCTAGAAATGCTTTCCTGTCTGCTCGAGAGGGCTCTTTGCTTTCCTAGAGTTCTTACCTGTAGCCAATTGTCAGTTATTTCGGTTTCGTTTTCAAGCTCCTATAATGACAATGTAAGTCTTCAAGGAATTTTCAAAAGTATTACAAACGTAAAATGCGGAATTATGTTCATGCAATTATATACTGTTGGACAGCTTAGTTTTCGTGTGCTTTAGGATGAGCTATTTCTGGGAGATCACTTGATATCAAGTGACATAAATCACAGTTCTGCATATCTAAATCAGATGTACATACACAGAACTTACATTTTAGACTTAATTTTCCTTCTTAACTTCCAGACTGTAACTCACTGGTTTATATGCTCATTTTTAAAAAATAATCCATTTTACATATTACACGTGTTGTAAACTACACCTAATACAAAACCAAAAAGAGAAGTCTGCCAGAAGGTTTTCTCTTATGAATGCATGAAAATTTAGGAGCTAGGGTACATCAGTACAAATGGCAAATGGAAGAAAGGTAAACACAGATGACAAAAAACAGAGAAACACAAGGAAAAATAATGGTTATATGCTGAAAACCAGCAGGTGACCACTGCTCCAGGGCTAACCCCGCATTAACTGACCCTGTGTTTAGGTGTTTAGCGGAGTCTGACACCCGGTGAGACTGAAACAGCCTTTCTCCCAAGTCCTCAGGAATTGTGAATCGCTTCCCTAGATAAAAAAATTAAGGCTTTGTGGAGAGATCTGAACACCTTAAGGCAGTTGAACAGAGAGGATTTCCCAAGGCAGGCATAGCATGGGGCAGGATGTGAAAGATAGGCTTTGCAGTCATCTTCCTCCTTCCCTTTCCTAGCAACAGACCAAGCCTGCCTCTGTTACTCTGGGGTGGGTATTGAGGTTTGGCTTCTGCTGCTGGATCTTGGCTTGGCTGCTCCAAACAGCAGAGGCAATAAATACAGAGGGGTAGGACTGGTCCCTCCTCTTTTACCCCCTAACTCCCCGCCCTTAGTTCGAGCTAGCCTTAGCCTCGGGTCTACAGCAACAGATGCTGGCCTGAAGGCAACTGCCCAGGCTAATGGCAACTCCAGGCTAATACACATTCCCCCTTTCCCCTCTCCCTCCTTGCCAGGAGCAGCTGCAGCTGGCTGTGACTCGACAACAGCTTGCTTAACTCTTGAACACCCCCTCCCTTACTGTTTTGAGTAGAAGAGACCCTCCCACATCCCACTTCAATAATCACCCTGGCTCTACCTGGCATGATCAATTACACCACCCTTCTGAAAGCCACAGGTATGGTTCTGGAAGCCCTGCACTGATGGATTATCTACATGCCAAGTGCAGTTGGGGTGTAGCAGCAAGTTGTCAACAAATACAGTCTGTCACCAAATACAGGTGGCAATATACTGTGGCATATCCAGACTACACCTGAAGGTCCCATCAAGCTCTTTCCTTCAAGCTCTAACAGATCAAATACTTTTAACTTTCAAGTCCAGGCTGGATGAGGCTTTGAGCAACCTGGTCTAGTGGAAGGTGTTCCTTCCCATGGCAGCAGGGTTGGAATTAGATGGTCTTTAAGGTCCCTTCCAGCCCAAACCATTCTGTGATTGTATGGTAAAATAGCTTCTAGTGCACTCAGATTTTATACTGCATATTGTGTTTTGGCATATGACCATTAGCTAAGAATGTTCTAGGGTGAGATTGAAAACAAATACCTCAAATTAATAGTCTTCCTTCAAAGGACAAGTGCGTCAACTCTTTTTAAAACAAACCTGGTAAGCAGATTAAAAACCGTGGCTTGATTTGTGAGCAAGGAGCATTCTGCCTGGATTCACAGAGTCGAGTTCAGCCAGTCAGAAATTCCCAGGCTCAAAGTACAACAGAACACAAACTGCTAAGAAGTGTTCTCAGCTATTATGCTTTTGTGCATTCCTACACAAAATAGCTTGTGGTGCAAACACACAGTCTACTTTGCAGTCAGGTCAGGCAGAAGAAGGCTAATTCTAGAGCTATAGGAGAGAAGGCAGGGACACAGAGGTTCAGCCCTCCATCGTTACAAATTCTGACTTAACACAGCAGTACTGGAGTTTATATAAATTTACAGCAGATATAAACGGCTCTATGAAGGGGCTTGATATGGCAGGGCAACATCTGTAGAGAAGGGAACTGTGTTCCAGCAGATGTACCCATTTATTCCTGGTAACTCAGAAATTGCAGCTATGTGACCTCCACATAGCTCTGTCCAGCTCCCTACCTCTCACTCATGGTGCTGCAGAATCCCTGACCCAATTTTAAGCACGGCAAGGGCTGCTTCCACACACCTGCTGCTGGCAAGGTCCTTGGTTTTGGACATCTGCTAGAAGAATCAGACAACGCTGGTGCTTCCTCCCTCAACTGGAGCAGAGAGCCAAAGGTTTGAAGTTGGATAACTTACCATCATCTAACTGAAAGGATTGGGGTTTGGGGTTTTTTTTTGGCCAGTCTTGTTCATTTCCAAGGGAAGTTCCACTATCTCAGAAGTAGCATGACTCAAACAAACGCTGTAGGATTTCATCATCTCAGTTCCACACCTGTTTCAGGCCAGAGTCCCAACGATTCCCAACAACTTTCTCTACGCACTGGCATTGCATCACCTTACCTGGAGCTCCAGAGCACCCTTCAAACATCTCAGTCTTCAGAGATGGCATTCATTGTGTCAATACGTGTTATATCGGAAGAAACTAGGAGCAGAGACTGAGTCATTTGCACAACGAAAAAGAGATTAGTAGCCCCAAGGTACCATTTCAGGCTCAGATTATTGTTTTTAATCTCGGAGGAAGAAATAAACATAACCAGTAGATGGCTGTATAAATGAAACATGACTAAAAATACCCTCTGCTAAGGAAAGCTTGGGCCTCAGACAGTCCTGCAAGAAACCTGGGTGCATTTCAAAACCAAACTGGAACTACTAGCAAAGCACAGAATCACACTAAACCGCCTTGTTCTGGGACAAAGCTTCACTTGAGTAATATAATTTCCTTTGAAAGCAATTCTGATCCAAGCACAGCAATACTGGTAAATTTTATGTTTGTATGGGAACTGTGCCCTCATGTTATGCTCAGAAAAACACTCATCTCTGAAAAACATTTTCTCTGATGCCCTGTGTGTGCACTTGAGATTATTAGTATGAGAAGGGTTGGGGAGGTTTAGCTAATGACTGTTCAAAACTGTTGTTTATTGTTCCAAGGTTCTGTTAACTTATTAAAATTTTCAAATCTAAGTAGGCAGGTGTTACAGGATCAGCAGGGTACAAACATTTCCAGGACAGTACTTGTATCTATTCATAACATGCCTGCACAGGTTTGTTTATCTATTTGAATTGTCAGGGCTCACATCTGAGTTCCCACTCAGACAGGAGCCTGAGCATATACCTGTGCTAAATTATTTCAACTTATATTTGAAGTATTTCTTGGAGTCTGTACCATTATGCTTAAGTTCAGGTTTTGCTTCCCACAGCAAGTTCTTCAGCTGACACTGACAGCATTTCTTATCCTTAAAGAGTCATGAATTCTATTGAACTCAATCTAGGGAAATTGAAATGAAATCGAGGAGGTAGAAGGCTTAAATGTACCTCTGTTTGAGATGCTCATGTATATATCCATCCTCATAGAAAGTAACAAGAAAATTTAGGGTTGCCCATTTATTAATATTACCTACACAGAGAACACATAACAGCTAGAGCTGGTTCTTATTTATCAGTGCCTGGTCTTAACAAAAAAAAAAAACCAAACAGCTATACAAAAAGCAAAATCAGGTTGTGCACAGGGTGGAAGTAGCATGAAAAGCAAAAGGCTGTCATGTATGTAGCAACTGTTCCTTGTTTTATGAAGAACATCTATTTGCAGTCTACTGCAGAAAGAGCTACTGACATTTCATTGGATATGTACTCTCTGCTGAGATGCACAGTGAAAGATTAGGCTTATATTAAAAACGCATATTTAAGAAATCATTACAGCATTTGAAGACATTTCCAAGTACCCACTTTAGATCTTTATTCTTTTGCCTGATTTTTGCTCTTCCACAAGCCAATCAGCAGCAGTAGTGTGGCAAGAGAGGCGCTGCCAAACAGCATTCAAGTGACAGCCAAAGGCAGGTTTTTTAAAGTTAGCGGTCACTGCAGGGACATGAACTTAAGACAGCCCCAAATCCCTTCATTTTAACTATTTATTTTTATCTGTTTTGAGGATCCCTCTAACTGCATAGGCAACTGTCCACAGGCAACATGATTTCGTATCTATTCAATAGTGTCAGATGTTGATTTTGATACTTTAACCAATACAATTTACAATGTGATACTGCAACAGAAAAATGAGACAGAAATATAAATTATTTTGGCACAGCACAGATGAATTTGCTAATTAGAAGACACATATAGATAAATTATACCTCAGAGAAAGCCAAGAGTTTGGCATCTGCCACAGAAAAAATATTCCTGTGGTAAAAAGTATTCAGTAGGGAGATAGCTTTGGTGACTAAAGCTGAAAGACTTGTTGTGACCCTAACTCAGAAAGAATAAAAAACACAGAAGACTCAAAAATCAAGAACCCATGTCTCCAATGCCAACAAACAGAAGGTGCTTGAGGGTTTGTATTTTAGAGACCAATAATGAATAGAATTTTTCTGGCAAGTAAATTCAAGTTTTTGCATCTTAGGTATACAGCACTATTCTACCTTTTAAAACACATCACATGGGTAACTAATTTTGCATTTATAAATTCTACTAACATAAGAATTTTATTCATTTGACAATACTGGATGGGAATAGAAATACTAAATTTTGACAACAGTGGCTCTCCATCAGGAAGAAGGAATGCCTAGTGGGTAGCAGGGCTGTACATGGTGGAGAATTACAGAAATAAGAGATTAATGAAGAAAAAGATGTTGGTTGCATTTGCAATTATAATGTTTATTTCATGTCTGAATCTGACACAATGCTTTGCCTCTTGTTAACTGGTCACAGGAAAGCCTGCAGCATTCATCTGCAGCTAGCCATCCTCCTCAAACATCACAGTATGGATCAATTCATAAAGCATCAACTTAAAATCAGTGTCATTTCTCCTAGCAAAGTAATTCTCCATAAATACTACTCCCCTCCACCCCCCAAAACAACCCCAAATACTAGGTTGTTAAGCAATTTTAACATTTCCTTCATAAATAATTTACTAATAATGGGTGATATTTTGTCCAATAGAATAAGGACACTCCTCTTTTGGTTTTCAGTCGATTCCCTTATGAGTGTGCAGCATCCCTCAGTATCACTACACTACTGTCTATTGTTATATTAAAAAACTGCATTTTTCCTGCTCCTTCAGAAAAAGTACTAGTATTCACTAATATTCAAAGTAACTGTGACTAAAGGTGGAAGGTAGAAAGTTGACAGAAAATTGAAGATATTTAAGACAGTTAAAGGGACAATTCTGTAAATTCAAATATTAGTACAGTGATAAGTTTAATCCCCTATGGACACACATTCAAACTAATAACAAGCCTTACAGTTGTCCCACTGTGATCTGCTCCTCTAATCCCACCAGGTGCTGCTAAGAAGCAAATACTTTCCACTACCCTGTACTTCTATGTCAAGCATATTTTAGCACTGACAAGGAAAACAAATTTTCTGAGCTTCCGAACACTGATGTGCAAATCCAACAGCTCTTGATTGAACTCGAAACCTTTTGTTTTGTACCCTATATATCTGTCTTTGTTTCATCATTGTGAATTTCCTAGCTGTATTTTAATTTGAATACGTGTTACTGAATCAGTGTCAATTATTCAAAGGACCTAACTCCATCTCAGTCTTAAAATACTAAGTTCTTCCCTATACATACATACAGGCAATGAACCAAGCTATCTTGGCTTAAGCAACGCCTGATACCTGGTAACAGGTCACAGCAGGTGCTTTTGCTATATAATTTGTTTCACATTCAGGCAATATTATTTGTAAAAACTTTTGGAAGCACTTTCATTATTCGTTTCAAACAGAAGATGAGAAAAACATTTGCCATTAGTTGGTCCCTGAAGAGCAGGTAGTGCCTACCCATCACTTGCATGGAAAATTCACTAGGGAGCGTTGGTATTCATTGGCAAAGAACCTAAGCATTATTAATACAGTTAGATAGCAAAAATTAGAAATTGCCTCCAGTAACCCCAGATGTTATTTTAAGAACTGCTGTAAGATGTTCTAACTCACAACTCTTGCTGAATACTTCCTAGGTCTAACATATTTCATTTTAAATTCAGTTTCTCTGAAGTACTTGCTGTTCAACATATTGTGAGTACCTGGCTTTTTACGTATACTCCCTTCCACACACTCTTCAGGGAAAAATTGGGTTTTTCTTCCATTACAAGACAATTACACAGTTGTGTTAAATTATATGATTATCCACACACACTAATTTCAGGCCTTCCTTGCTGAGTGTTCTCATGGTCAGGCAAAGGTTCCTCAACAAGCAAGTGAAAAAGTTGTGGATGGGACCAGTAAGTCAATGACTTCAGAAGGGACACAGCAATCAACAAAACAAGGCTGAGGTGGAATCCCTTTGAGCTCAGGCATGCAAAGGGCCTGCAGAATAGACACATTCTGCTGCTATGGGGAATCCACATGCTTGGGTGCCTGCTGAAATGCCTCTACACTAACACACACAGCACATGGGACGGACAGGGGAGTCAGAAGCGTGTGCATTGCAGTGCTGTGACCTCCCTGGGATAACAAAGATAGGGCTCACATGACTGGAGCCCCCCAGTGGATGGATACAGGCTCTTCAGTCAGCACAGGTTTGAAGGCGAAGGGGGGGGGGCGGGGTATCACAATTCCCACGACAGCAGAGCAGCTGCAGTGCATGAAGGTCTGCCTTGCAGCACTCCCGGCTCAGGACCCAGCCAAGAGCCTCTGGGCCACGATTAGCAGGCAGGCCAACACAAACAAGCGCTCCTGCCACACAGAGTAACATCAACCTTCTGGCGTCCACAACCCCTGAGACTTTCCCTCTAGTCTGGAGCAAGGGACACTTACCCTCAGAAGAGGGCCACTGGAATAGGAAGTGCTCAACCAAGAGGTTCCTCAGGTTTGGAGAGGAAATGCCACATCCAGCTGGCTGAACAACCAGGCCCAGAGGGTTGTGATCAGCAGCACATAATCCAGTTGGAGGCAAGTCATCATCTTCAGAAAAACACCATTAAGACCAAGACAGGTGAACATAGCAAGAGAACTGAAAAGTTAGTGTACCAGGTTTAACTGTACCTTTATTGGGAATTACTTGTAATAACTGAGTAATCTGGACTTGAAGTGTTAGTAACATAAGTGCTAGTAATTGGACTAGTAATTCTGTTAAAGTCTTTAAATTCTAATCAGCAAACTCTGGGTTTTCATAGGAGGTGTTTCTTTAGCTCGCTAATCAGTTGGACACTGGCCTGGGACCCCAGTCACAAAGCCTGGCTATCAAACCTGAACACAACTGGTGGAGAATACAGGCGAACCAGGCTGTATTTTAGATGCAACATGTGCACTCACTGTAGAGAGTTGATATAATTTTTTGATGTTTTGCTTTTATCTACACACTTTGGCAAAGGGAGGAAATGTAAAATACTTTCTTCTTAGACCTGGTATTAACTTGAGAGATAACTCAGCTTACAGTGCCAGGCTTAAAAATTCAGGGGTAAAGGAAAACTCAGCAGAACTAAAATCCCATACAAAGTAAAATAAAAGCAAAAGTATTGACAAACTGGTTAAAAAGCCATGATATTCTGATTAGTTTTCAAGATAGATAAGGAAGACACATTAGACACATACTTCATGAACAGTTATTTATTAAAGCAAACAATTTCCTTTTCTTAGTAAAATATAATGTGCTATTCACCAGAAAAAACTGTCAAGAAAAATAGGTCTGTGCATATATAATATTTACTGTACAGAGTTTGCAAAGTAAGTGTTTGCATAGGTTTCACAGTGCTCCATTATTACTGTCTAAAACAGCCTATCCTCCTGCAGTTCTTCAGTATTATCAAGAATGCTTTAGTTCATACTGAATGCAGGAGATAAAACTAAGACAATAATTGTATTTTATGACTTTCTGGAAGAGCTAATCTTCAAGTTATAAACAAAACTTGTTTGCAAGTAAAGATAAATACGCCTTACCCTTCTTGTTCTGAACAGGGCAACAATCTTTTCAGAGCTCTACAAAGTCTTCCATGCTGCCTTGTCTGGGTTTCTTCTGCTGACTTTTTAGCTAGAAAAATTCTGAAAGATATCTGCGCCTTCGAGCCAGTTCCGAAAACAAGACAGCCCTTTGTCTCTGATCTGTTTTCTTCCCTTGTCAGTAATGACTTCTCCAGTTTGTTTCACAATCACCAGTTTAGGAATTGCTGTTATGTTGTATTTCTTCTTCAGATCACTAAGGGGGAAAAAAGAATTAATAGCACACATCATTAGGGAGCATTTTAAGAAAAATCCTGGTTTCTCATGAAGCGTACTCTGATCAGGATGCATGGGAGAGCAGAAGTGGCAACTGCCTGGGCTTCCTTTGAGCTGGAGGTAGAGCACTGGATAGCACAGGGAGATGAGGCTGCCCTTGGGAGTTCACATGGTGAAACTGAGCTCAGGGAGTGCACGGAGCCGCAGCACTCTTCCCGCAATCCTCCTCAAGGGAGCAGAGACTGACTCTCAGAGACCATGGGAAGGTCCATGGAAGGAAAGTGTGACATACCTTTCCACCTTGTTTTTACTAACCAGGAACAGGTGTCTTCTGGTCCCTTGTTACTGAATAGGAGGAGGTTCTCACTTAAGTTTGCATTAGCCATTTATACACATATAAAGATGTTCAAGTGTGTCAATCTCACAGAGCTACTTCCTGTAATATCCATTAAAGCATGATGTATAATCTGTTAGTGTAAAGAGAAGAGATTGCAGAAAAGCCTTACAATCCCTCAGTGAAACAGGCCTTCTGCAAACAGAAATGTAAGCAGTCAAAAGATTTGGAATAAGGGCAACTCATCTAAGCTGGCCAAGAATAAAATTTCAGCTTCTCTGTCCATCACACAGACAGTGGCCATTTCTCTGTCAGGAGATGAAAAAGTCCAGAGAGGTTACAAGTAACTCTGTCTTACACAGCCTAGTGTCTTACAAGAAAACATAGTTAAAACACAGGTAACAAATTAAGAAGCCGTAAGAACAGTGATTTTTCATGAATGAAATCAGGTTCTATTAAAATAACTGGTAAGTAGGTAACCCAGGAAAATTTAGTAAAAAAAGACTTCTGGAGAATGGAAATTTAATGGGATCAAACTCAAGATACATGGAAGATTAACAAATGGATTGTTAATACATGAAATAAAAAAATAACATTAAGAAGGGAAAAACCTAGAGGACACAAAGCATCCAAAGAGAAACAGAGCTATATGCCAACACTAGCACGTGATCAGTAAGGTGGCTTAACTACTGATTACACACCACAGAGATGGAAGTGCACAAATAGCAGGCTATCAGCCACAGGAAACAGTAAAATAGAATTCACTGTTTACACCGATGAGTAAGATGCAAACAAAAGGAACATGCAAAATTAGCAGAGATAATCAAACAGCAGTGCATAGTAAGCCACTTCTGTTGAACATGACACAGGCAACAGAAATGGCAAGATGAAAATTATTTCCAAGGAAAACTGTTTAATAGCTATGACACTGTTTGTTACAGGAAAAAATAAAAAGGAGGAGAAAGAGCAAGGCACATGGATTGATCTACAACAGCAAGACAGCATCTTCTACACAAGAAATTCACCACACTTGGAAGTGTGATGTTTCAGTGCAAGGAAAAAGGACACAAGTAAGCCAGAAAATCCCATTTTGAGACCAAGACTTAATCACTGGCACTACCAACAACTTTTTAGCATTAATTTCATTAATTCATTAATTCATAAGAGGTAATTAAAAAAAACCAGTCAATGAGCTGAGCTCATTAAACATCTCAACAGACATCACATTTAAAAAAAAAAACACACAAACAAATAAAAAACACAGTTGAGAATGCTGCTTAACAGGAATAGCCTCAGGTGTTTCCAGGAATTCCAGAACCAGTCCACTGCCGGCTCTAACTCAGAAAGAGGAGCAAATAAAGAATGCTTAACACTTTCTGCTGTATTTACCAGCACACTGCAAAACCAAATTATTTCCAAATACATGGCAACAGAGAAATCACTACTTCCATTCACACTGCAAGTCCAAAAAAGAAAACCATTTGTTTTGTTTTCTTACTAAGCAGGCAGAGAAATGGGTTTAGACTGACAGTCGAAGTCATAACACCACACCTTTGTGCTTCCCCACCCTTTTCAAACTGGGCTAAAAGGTAGGAAAACTATCACCTACCTCCAGCCACGTCACACTATTCACAGGACACCCTCAGCTCACCTACACATTGTACTAGAGTTCACATTAGAGAGCCACAAACGAAGCAATACAGTTGCTAATGAATTCATAATGTTCATTTTGGAAGGCAGAAGTTAAAAGTATCTTTAAGCATGCTATCCTCAGGGGTGATACTCCACAAGTTTAACGGTAGGAATGTGAGTTATGGTGACAGACATGCTGGTATCTAAGAGGAAAAGCCAGAACATAAATCTGCACCTATAACGCAAGTTGCACAGTCTGAAAGTAGTTACAGAAAAGGTAATTGTTTTTCTGGGAAGAGGTCACATATTTCAGAAGGGGTGTAAGAAACAGGTCAAGTGAACTGCAATAGATAAGGTAAAAGTAACAACATCCTCAAAACAAACAAAAGAGTAATCTGTTGTATGGAAAATTACCTCCCTGCACTACTTTTTATTAAAGGGTGCAGGAATTGGGCACCTTTAGAAGAGCCAGAAGATGGAGGGAGGCACAGCAGCAATAATGGAATAGCCAACTTCCAAAATATGAATAACATCACCCTCAAACCAAAAAACTAAGTGGAAACGTAGTGATGGCACTCGAGGTTCAAACACCAAAGGATTTTGATGGAGTACAAAAAAGATTTGTAGACATTGTTAAAAAATACGTGATATTAATATGTAGAAATATTCTCTAGGATTTCCTGGAAAAGAGGAGTCATCTTAAAAACACAGAAAATAAAACAAGTGAAATACTGGCCCAGGCAAGGCATTCCTGAAACACATCCTTCCTTCTGTATTTTTCCTTAAGAAAAATCAACAGGTGAAGGATACTGCTCTGCCATTATGCTGGCTGAGCAAAAATGCAGGACATACTGAGAAAGCAAACTTGTTGCTAGACCATATTATTGCTTCTTCCTTAATGAATTCTGAAATAAAACCAAGCAACCAAGAAACCCTTCCAAAGTCTGCTAAAGTGGGAGGAAAAAAGGCATTCCAAAGCAAATTCATGTAGAAACCACGTAAAAGACCTCATACCACCTGTATGACAAACAAGACAGATGGAAGGTCCATTTCACTGGTTTAGTGGACAATGAGCTTGAGAACAGTAAGAAACTGAAGATAATCTGCTATGGAGACTGGAAATCAACACTTTGCTTTCCTAAGGGAATGCATATACGGCTTATCCACTCCAGCATGGCACCTTGTTCACACAGCTTCTGGGCTGAAGGCTGCTTGCATCAGACAGACTGAAACATGCACAGACATTGCGTATACTGTAAACCTTATACTGTGCAACCTGTAAAATTAATGGACCTGAGAAGGCTCAGGAACCATTCTGCAGACAATGCTTCTCAATCACTGTTTACAGGTGTTCACAAAAACAGCTTTAAACCTAAGATCACCCTCTCCTACAGGGATCTCAAATCCTGTGACTCGCCTGCACAAACCATGGGATCAACTCCAGTGACAATTTATGAAATCATTAACCATAAATAGAAACATCACATGTGCTACAAAGGCAAACTCAATTCTCTTACAGTAAAATACAGTGATGTAGCCAACTACATTCTTAAAAATCAGTTGCGTAGCTATTCCCTGGTAAGCGTAAAAGTCTGTACAGTGTCTTACGGACTAGAAACATCTAAGACCCAAAGACGAAGAGGAAGCTATAATAAAACACAGCTATGGAAGACTGAATGAGTAACTCTTGTACAGACACAGGGAATCTTTTAGCCAAATCCTGTGAGATATCAGACCTCGGCCAAGCATGTCAGACCATAAGAGGGCAACCTTCATTTGTACATGAAATACTAAAAACATGAAATTAAGACTGAGGCAAACTGGAATTCATTGCAACTCTCAGGTCTTTTGCTTCTTCTAAGAACACTGGATGAAAACTAAGAGCACAGATTTTATATTACCAGGCAGTACTGCCACGGGCTGAGATAGAGTTAATTTTCCTCACAGCAGCTTGCATGGTTCTGTGTTTTAGATTTGTTACCCAGCAGTAACACAGCAGTGTTTTAGCTATTGCTGAGCACTGCGTACACAGCACCAATTTCTGTTTCTCATGTTGCCCTGCCAGCGAGAAGGCTGGGGGTGCACAAGAAGTCTGAAGGGGGCACAGCTGACCCCAACTGACCAAAGGGATTTTCCATACCATATGACATTATGCTCAGCACATACAGCTGAAGGAGTAGGAAGGGACCAACATTTGGAGTTAAGACATTTGTCCTCCCAAGCAACCGTTACACATGATGAAGCCCTACTATCCTGGAAATTGCTCAACATCGGTCTGCTGATGGAAAGCAGCGAATGAACTCCCTATCTTACTTTGCTATATCTTATAAACTACCTTTATCTTGACCTGCAAGTCCTCGCTTCCACCCTTGAGATTTTCTCCCCATCCCACAGGGGCAAGGAGTGAGCCTGCAGCTGGGTGGGGCCTGGCTGCCTACCAGGGCTACCCCACAACATAGGTGGGTTTTTTATATAAGGGTTTAGGATCTGGACACAAGAGGGGTTTTGAGATGTAGACAACATGGGGTAAAGTTAGTATCATACTGGGAATATAAATAGTACATGTTACACACCTGTGTAATGTGATATCTGAAAAGATTTGAATTTCAACAGCTTTCACCTGGAAGTGCTTTCACACAAGAGCGATGGACACCTTCCTTACTAGTCTGCCTCTGGCAGTATACTCTGTAATCCACAGCCACATGTCTATTTTTTTAGCCATGAACTTTCCTATTGTTAAGTGCACAAGCACATCCTATGTATGGGATTCAATTTTAAAGTGTCTGCTGAGATTCTGGGATGGCATCCTAAAAGGACTAAAAACAGGCAATAGCTCGAAGTGCTCAAACACTTTCACTGTTTTTCTGCCTGCCTTTTTCAGCATCCCCTCCCCTAGTATTCCTGTTGGTGCCAATCCACCCTCACACCTAACATAAAACATAAGCATAACCTTTCTGTTTTATTTTTTCAGGAATTCTTTGGGATTCTACTTTTCACTGAGGTGTACAGGGCATGGACTCAGTAGATACCTGTCTATCTGGCAGCCTGGAGGAGCTACTTGCACTGGGCAACCCGCACAGAGAATGACACCTTCTTTCGCAGCAGAGCTCAGTACAAACGCCTTTGTGTATCATAACCGTAACATCAGTCCCTATTTACCACCATTTGGTGCTGACCAACTCCTGCTCTTCTCTACTACTCCCCTTCTCCTCCTAGTGCTCACTTCCTACCAGACTGTCTTCACAGAGCCCTGCAAGGATCAAAAGCCTGTGCCTCAGGCAGCAAAAAATGAACGTTAAACCTGCAAACGGCCAAGGCATCAGGAGCAGCACTTCCTGTCCCACCTCAGGGAAACAAGGAGTGACAGCATGGAAAAGTCTTGAGATCCTGCTCCAAATCCCATATTTTGCTTTTCTGCAGGTGTGTGCAAGGCATTACACTCCAGCCACTACAAATATGAATGAAGACTGTTCCTTCCTAAGACGAAACTCATCCCCAAGAAACACAGTGATTCCATTTGTGGAATGCGTTTTAGATGGCAAACTTCAACTTGCCTCCGTAGCGCCTAGAAGAGACCTCAGTCCATGCTGCAATAGTGCACCTTAAACACCAAAGTCACCAGATCGAGTACTTCAACTGCACTGAAGATACTGAAATACCTTCTTTACACATCCACAAAACAGCAACCAGTATGAATTATTTACAATGGAACTTTTTAAATCTTAATGAATAATAAATGTTCATAATTATGTGGATGTTAATAAATTAAATTTATTATTAATATTTATGTTATTAAACTTTAAAATTATATTCTTACTTAGAAGTAGTATCTAGCCAGAATTATAGTTTGGTTTAGTGAACACACAGTCACCATTATCACCATTAGTACCCCTGAAGCCAAACTACAGTTAATTCAGCCTAAGCACCTTGAATATCTCCACACAGTCCTGTCTCGTTAGATGCAAGAAACATAACTCCAAAGACACTGCCTTTCCATGTCCTTCTGCACTTGGTTCTTACATAAGCCACTTCAAACGCTATGATCTCGCAGGTACCTCCTACAACAGGACAAGCTGTGTTTCCCTACAGGATTCCAAAGGGCATGTTACAGACTGTCACAGAAAAGCCAATTAAAACGTCTGTACCTCCATTCCACATGACCTGGGCAAGAGCAGAGTCAGAAATAGACCCCTAATCCACACAGGCTGAAGCTGTAAGCACATTCACATGGCCTGTGACGAACAGCTTGCTAGATGCAGTAACTTCATGTACTACATTTCCATCAGGAAATTTGACTGAATTCTATTAGGATTAGTAGTTACCAAATACAATTACTGCCTGGGGAGCCTTTGGAGAACTATGGAAGGCAGCAATGCTACTTCAATCTATTTTTAAGTCAATTGAAACTGTCGTTAAAAATGCCTAATATTAACTGGCTCCTGACATTGAGGAATCAGCCACAGAAGGATGAAAGAGTTCCTGGCTTCAGGTTGTTTGCTCCTGAGGTTGACAGAACAAGATTAGTAAGCCTGCTCTGAGTTGAATGAGTAACCAGGATGATACACAGCCCTACCCTGGGTAGCACACAGGGATGGATCTAGGGTTAAATGAACACTCCAAGTTACTAGAACCACTAGAATAGAATTTTGTTAGGAGAACACATCTCGTTGAGTTTAATTATCCAGTCTATGTTTAAAAGTCTCAAAGTCCTCAGTTTTGATAACATATGTAACTATTTTTCACAATCTACTTGTACATTATTTAAAGTGGGGAGAAAAGAATCCCTTTAACAGTATTTACCCATTAGATTCCAGTTAGAGGCACTTCAATGGCCCTAAACATCTTACCCATGCCCCCATAATCCCTATGTATACTTCTTGATAGGAGCTAAATCCTATTTCTGACAGGGATCCAAATGAGCCTGGGTCATCAGAACAGTGCATTACCCTTCACCCTCTAACTTACACACGGCCACGTCCTTTCCTTTTGTTGTTTTGCTGAGCAAGCTGCCCCTGGACACCTGCCAGCACCAGAGCTTTCACATCCCACGTGCACAACTTCAGCTGCTTTTCCATTTTTCACCTAGCCGACCTGTATCTGCCTGAAATCCTTCACAGTTCACTCTGCTCAGAGCTGTTCAGCGACAAGTTCTGCTGCTCCTCTGCCGTTCTTCCCAGACCATTAGCAAGTCAGACAACCCAGAACCGCCTCAGTACCAGCCCCCGCTGTGCTCGAAACCCTGATCCTTGTTCGCCGTTCGTTTCTGACTCGCTACTCACGCTGTGTAGCTAATACTTGGGGTCTTTATTAACCCTTCTTCCGAGGTCTGTTACACGGCGAAGTACGCAAACCTCGCCTGCCCTGACAGCGTTCCTGACGGATGCAAACGGATAACGCGGGGCTAAAGCCCAGCCCCTTCCCTGGGGAGACCAGGCTGCTCGGGAGCGCGCGGCGAACCGGAGGGCAGCGGGGAGGCAGGACCGGACCCCCGGGGACGCGGGGGTCCCGGGGACCCCGCCGTCACGTCACGCTGCTGTGGAAGCACCACACCGCCTTCCCTGCCCGCGCTTCGGCCGAGGGGCGCCGGCAGAGATGGGGGCGGGCGCAGCGCCCCGCCTGGACGAAGGCCGGGGTGGGCCGGGGGGTCGCGGCGGTACTCACTGCTTGTAGGGGTCGTGGAAGGGCAGGGCCAGCCAGTCCCCGTGCATGGCGTGCATGTAGCCCGCCATCTCCTCGGCGCTGCGGTCGGAGGAGATGAAGACGACCTCGAAGGGGGCCGGGGGCTGGGTCTCCTCCAGCAGCTCCGTGTAGAAGTCGCAGAGGACGGGGGTGAAGTCGCGGCACGGCGAACACCAGCCGGCGGAGAAGTACAAGCCCACGACCTTGTTTTGGAGGGCTTCCTCGGGGTCCACGCTGCGGCCGTCCTTACCGACCAGGAGACGCCCGCTGAACACATCCACCATGCTGCCCGGAACGCAGCGGAGTCGGAGGGCGGCGCCGGGGTCTGCGATCCCGGGCACGGCCCAGCAGCACCTCCAGGCTGCGATTCCCCCCCGAGTCGGTGGCACAACGTCCCACAGCCACCTCACCCTCCCCACCTGCCCCTGCCGCCGCCGCCTTTATAGCCGCCCGCCACCGCCCGGGTCCGCCCAGCGTTGACTGGCAGCGGCGTTCGCCAATGGTCGCGTCAGGAGGGCGTGGCCACGCTCCGCCCCCCGTCGGCGCGTCGGTGTCGGGGGTACGGACCCGACGGCCCCGCGTGCGGGAGCGGTGCCGGTGGCAGCCCCCGAGCCCCCGCTGTTGTGTACGTCACTGAATTTTCTTCTAGCGGGGAAAATCGCCTTAATTCTGGTTATAAGAGGGGCTGTCCAGCAGGGGAGGAGTTCTCGTTTTATTCCAGTTTCCATTTATCATGCGTTTGGGTTGAATAACGCGCTTTTTTTGGTTTCTCTGCAGCTGATCGTGAGTTAGAAATTAATAAAATAGCGTTGCATTACAAATATGAAATCTCTTTTCTACCTAAAACAATCTGCAAAAAGGAAATGAAAGGTGATTTGGCTGCGGGAGACTTACAATACAGTTTAATTAAAGGGTCACACGATAGGGTGATAGCCACACCCACCACATTGTCTTGTTTTCATTAATTGCACAACACCTAATTAAAGGAGGATGAAACAAAAAATTATGAATATCCACAAAAATAAAATCTTAGTATTCATACTGGATACTTCAAGTGTCTAATCATGGAGCCACCGCAGAAAATACCTCACATTAAAACTGTGTATCCACATGCATTCCAGGCTTTTAATATTTGGACGGTCCTCCTTTTTAAGCTGCGGCCCCTCAAAAACCTGTCAGTTTTACTTCTGGAGAGGACTGCTGTGACAAGCACCTGCCACGATTCAAATGCCGAACGCTAGAACTAACGTCGTTAATCACGACGAGCGCTTGGTTCGGTAAATTACCACTAAGTTCATAGTGAAATGAAATCCAATTTTTCTTCCATTGACTTGACCAAAAAGTTTTGGTTATCTGCTGCCACATGCTGTGCTGAGGGAAAGAAAAAAGGTATGGTTTATACCATGTGAGAGAAAGATCAAAGAAGCATCACAGAAATAACACAGCAACGGGGTTTTTTTGGGCAGGCTTCATCAAAAGTCACCACTTGGTTGTTGGCCAGCTTGATGTGGGAGATGCATTCACCTGCTCTTTCTCTTACCACTTTTTCCTTTCATTTTGCAGATATACTGCTAAATCAAAGACTGCTTCTTTTGCAAAAGCTCACATGCCTTTTAAAAAGCATGAGTTCAGCCATTATGATTTTCTAAGAGATTTTTTTTAATATGCAGATTAATTTATCAATCAGGCCTTTTTTATCCTAGTATATCTGACTAATTTGCAATTATTATTCTGATATTTTACTGTGGGGGAAAAAAACCCAAACAAACAAAACCAAAAAAATGGAATTGCTTAGACATTTGGAATTATTTTTTTTTGTTCAAATGCAGTATTTCCTCATATTCATGGACAGTTGAGCTATATTGTTTTCAAATCCAAGTACCAGCTTGCAAACCAGAAGTGACATTTAAAATGACATACTCCTCCCATCTCTCATCAATCCTTTCTCCAAGTTTTGAACGCTGTCTTGTGCTGTTCCCCCCTTCAGACATCCACGTGATGTCAGACATAGAAGACAAAAGGAGCTGTGAAAAGTTGCCTGTTCCCAAAACAGCACAGAAGGGAAGTTCTGCTCATCTGAGCCTCTGATTTGTCACACTGTCTGCCTTCACGAAACCACTGGTGAGACAGGGTGGAATCAGGGACTTTGGAGCCTATGGAGTCACAGGAAAATGGAAATAAGTTTCCATGCAAGTTCAGGCTTCCACAGGTTCATTATTGACATTCCTACCACTTTCAAACAGTGAAAGCATATTTTCTTTGGTCTTTATGAACTGAAGCAGTGATCCAAGGAACCTGCAACCATCCCACCTCTCCAGGTTGGAAAGCGGTTAGCCAGATACGGTACTCTTCCATGAGAAAAGTCCATACCGAGGTTGCCTTCAAGGCCTCCGGGCACACAGGGAGAATTCCCAGCTACCTGCACCTCCACACAGAGAAAGAGCTGAGAGGACAAGTGGCACAAGGTTTGAGCTCACAGTAATCTGCACTAAGCTTGTTGACAAATGTAACAAGCAAAAAGGGGGTCCGAGCAGAGAGGGAGTAAGTACAGCTGTAACTAGGGCAGTGCTTTGCAGCTTCCCATACGTGCAGCGTGCTGAAAGGCCTGAGAGCAGCCAACAGCCTGTCTGGAGACAGAGTCCAGTAAGGTGTTAGAAGAACCCAGACCAAAACACCACCATCGGCCCAAGAAGGCAAATGAGGGTCAGGTGCATGGATTGTAAGGGAAAAATCACCCAGGAATTCCTTTGTTCAGTGTTGCCCCTCGCCCACCCAGGGACGCCCAGCTCGAGGTGGGGTTTTTTCACATGTTCCGTGTGAATAACTTATTTTTTATATAAGATTCCATACCTGGGACTCTGCTACAGGATACCTAGGGCTGAACCTGGGAAAGGAGAAGCACTCAAGAGTGAGAATATGTGTGTGGAAGGAGTGGGACACCCGTCAGCTCACTGGAGTCACCCACTCTGAAGCGGTTTCGGTCCTGGGAGGAAAGATGCCGGTGGTGGGTGTGAGACTCTGAGGGTGGTGTATGAGTGTTTGAGTGGTCTCTCCTTTAACACTGTTTAAGGAATAGCTACTAAGCATGAGAAACCAGATACCTTCCTCAGGAAGCTTAAGGTGCTCAACTCTGCCAGGACAGCACAGATTCACTAAAAATGCTGCATGTCACAGAAAGTCTTATCTTGCACCTGCCTTTGATTTGATTACAAACATAGTTCTGTACGACACTAGCTTGGAACAATATGGAAAGTTTCATTATGATTTATACCAAAGAGTCTAGAGCTGGTTTCAGCTACAGACATTTTCTAGGACTATTCTCATTAGAGGTTTTTGCACTATTCCACTCCCTAATCTCCTCTTGGACTGATGATAATGAAGCTTTTTATACAGAACATGTGGTCCTTTCTCAAGGGTGCGCATTAGGTCTTGAGGTGACACCAGCAGTAAGCTTGTAGACAACGCTTATGCAGTGGAAGCCTCTGCGGAATTCCAGCATAAAATAACTGAGATAAAAATGTCACACCACAAAGTACTGCATTCCTGACTTTGCTAGAAAACAAGCTTTTTTATTATTGATTTTCCTATATTATTTTAATGTAGCGATATTTAGTTCTTTTAAACTAAGTGCAAGACTTTCTGTTTATTTGTGCTCATGCTGGAAATATGATTCTACTTCCCTTGTGTGTTTTGCTTCAATTAACGTTGAAGTTAATTACGTAGCCAAGTTTTGGCAAGCAAATGAGAATTTGAAAATACATATTAAGAGGTTGAATTAATAAAGTTATGTTTTGAATGATATAGGGCAACATGCTGAGAAAGAGACAAAGCAATGAAATGGAAGTTAAAAAATATTAAAACTGGTGTAATGTAGTGTAATGTAATGTAATGTAATGTAATGTAATGTAATGTAATATAATATAATATAATATAATATAATATAATATAATATAATATAATATAATATAATATAATATAATATAATATAATATAATATAATATAATATAATATGATATAATATAATATAATATGATATGATATAATATAATATATTGTATCTATGGGCTATACACAAGGTCCAGACCTTGGTTCACAACTACGAGAAGGTTCTGAAAGCCTGTCCAGGTCTTTAATGAACATACCCTTCACACTCTCTTCTGTGCCCCTCTTCTGTAGCTGACACTAAACAGCAAAGAATTTGATCCAACGGTCATATGTAATAAGCACTTTCTTATAACTTGATGATGGATTTTTAAGTGAAAGGATATTAAACGCAAGGTTTCAATCTGCTTATAATTCTTAAGCAGTCTTTAGGAAATGCATACCTGTATAACACAATTGGCACTGACAAGTCATACATATGTCCAGTGAAGCCGTAAGGTGAAAGCTGACTAAATTTACTCAAAGGAATACCTGGATGAGGGCTTGTTGGATCTGTGTTCAATTCGATTACTAGCATGCCGTGTACTTAACTGTGCTCTAATTTAAAAAAAAAAAAAGTGACAAACCTAATTAAGATGAACTTCGTTTGAGCAAAACTGTATGGAATGCCATCCCTGAAGAGGTCAGATTAGAAACTGACCTTGGAGAATCCCACTGTGTGTGAACACCGGCCAGTCGGAAAATCAGACCCCAAAGGAAGTGTCAAGGGAAGGAACAAACAGAATAAAGGAAACATACCAGTGGATTAAACACTTAAATATATAGCAGCCATTGATACAACTAGATGAAATAGTTGTTTTTTAATTGACTTTCACAGTACGTATCAATATGCTTTTAAGGAGAGAGTTATTATAATCAGAGTTACTGATGAGAAAACAGATAAAATTACTTTCCACAGTGTACACAGTGAAAAAAAGTGAAAGAAAGCTTCTTAGTCTCAACCCAATACATTAATCAATGAGCTGTGAAAACGGACCAGTGCAGGAAGAAGTACTGAACCAAAAAAAATTAAATTTTACCATAGACAATCTGCCAACTAAAATAGCTGTTGGATATTCATAGCACTCCTTGGAGCTGCTGCATTTGGTATACTGTTTCCTCAGCTGGAATCAGAAGACCCAAACACACGGGTCATTATTAGGCAGTCAGCAATAACACAAATACTTTGTGAATGTTCCTTCATGACTGTCCTTGGATCTACTTCCCCTGTATAACATCCAAGCACAAAAGAAATAAGAATTCATTTTTTTTCAAGTAGGAAAATTAACCAATAAGTAGTGCACAGACTCTTTCAATTACAATTTTATTGCTGTTACTCAAACTGCCTAGTGCCTCACGACATACTGCAGACATCAAAGGCTAGCTGTAAGGGCACCTTGCTTTCCCTGGATAAGAGATACTGGGATGTAGCTGATCATCCCCACCACAAAGAGATCCAGCAGCAAGTCCGAATTGCATAAGGGCTGTAACAGCTATCAATTAACCAAAATGTTTCAGTACAGAAGATACTGTTTAGGTAAGGCATATCCCTTTTTTTTTTTCTGAAGCAACAAATTGTTGCAAATAACAGGTGAAACTCATTTTCTGTAACAATTATCATACTAGCACTTGGAACATATCCCTGGCTCCCAGCTCAATACCCATTCTGGGCATAAATAAGCAGTAGCACATCCAGCAACGAGGAAAGAATGCTACCGCGAAGACTTATAAATCAGTTGTATTTGAGAGATTGCAAGGAGTATTTTTCCTTTTAATCTTGAGGAAATAGTCAAACCTAGTTACAGATTCTAACTGACCACTAAATCTGTTATAAAAGTGCAACAACTAGGGGTACATTCTTCGCATTGTTCCCTGGGTTTGAAATTACAGCAGTGCCAAACGTTGGGAAAATAGCAAAAGTATACACATATCTCCCCACAGTATGAAAAGCCTGATTCAACCATCCTTTGCATCTAGCTTGGTCCTGGCTAGCCTGTATCAAATTGCCAGATGGTGTTAGATAGTCTAAAGATCAGTGCCGTAGCACTTCTGACTTCCAAACAGGTACAACAGGGAAGCAATTCTGAGCCATCTAGTGCAGCAGCATGGCAACAAGGAGCATTATTCGTGCCTGCAGCAGTGGAAAAATACTGAAATAAAATTCTGCTCAAGTTAATTTAATTTCAGACACTCTCTCCTCTTCACTCTTTCGCCTTTTGGCAGTTTAGTGTAATATAGTAGACACTTTATTGTGATGAGACCTCTGACTAGGTGCATCCCTTTCAGGGTCAGTCGTCCCACATCAGATCCTGCATTTCTGTGCCTTACAAGAAGTGTAAGGCTGTGTGAGACTTCCTGCAGGATCCAGCTTCGTCCTCTACAGTCACTAGCAACAACAATCTGATGCTGTTCATTCCCAGCGCTTTTGGCGGAAGAAGGAGGCCTGATTGTCACAAGGACTGTCACAAGGAGGGACTCCAGAGTATGTGTAGATTCAGTTGCTTTGATTAAGTAACTTGGTAGGCACATGCAAAAGTAAATGTGCTCTGCTATATAAACACATCCTGTTCTGGCAAAACTCAAGTAGGTGCTTCAGTCACAGAGAGGACAGCCTGTATCTACGCCTCCCAGTCTTGTTAGCGGCCTCTATTCTAGCTAGATTGACTTTGAATGATTTAATTAATCCAAGGATTTCAGGTGCTCATCCACAACATTAGTTCTGACTAGTTGAAAAAATTACATTTTAAAGAATAAAAGGATGACAGTCTTCTTGTTTATAGAACGGGAGATGGCACTACTAAAAAGCTTGTCATGTATACTGGCACCATTTTAGCCCAATATTTTTTTCAGCTCCATCTTTAAAAGAGATACTTGAAATGCCCTATGGTTTCATTAGATGATTACACTCATTACAGATTCATGATGCCTAAGTCCAACACAGGCAGAGCATGGTTTGTGTACTCAGCCTTGGTATCAACTGCTCCCATTCCAGTTTCCCACTCTATAAAATTCTTCATGAGCAAATAAAGGAACAGGTTCTGGGGAAAAAACCCAGCCAAGCTGATGTGTTACAGGGCCGAAAGCTAGAATGCTTTTCTGCAAATAAGCGAGCTGCTCAGGCAGCCGTGTTGTTTCTTCTCACAGCAGCCACCTCTCCAGCCTCTCCACTGCCAACACCTTGCCATGTACACCCAATACAGCCATTTTAAACTCTTGCGTGCCAAAACTTGCTCTATGGCTGAAACAATTTGGAGGAGCGATTATGTTAACTGTCATATTTATGTTCATATTCAAGAAATTGTTAAGACTGTTAACTCTGAAAACCAGCTGCTCCAGGGACAGTTTTGGGGCTAAGCCACAGGAACAGATCACTGCAAACGGGAGAGAGTGAAGAGGCAGAAAGTCAGACCCAGGGTGCAGGACCTGGAAGACCTACAGGTCATTCGCTGGTGGAAGGGTAGATCTGTTGTCTGCATCGGGCGGGAGTTAAGTTTTAAAGAAGCCTCAAAGCATAAATAGTCAATGCTTCCAGTGAAACCACGTTCTGCACCTTTGGGTGGCTGTGGCACAAATTCTTCCTGCGAGATGAACGTGGACAGGACTCCCCTGGTACCACATCATCAAGGCAGAGCCTTCCTTACTGCTGCTAATCACCCTGTAAAGGGAGCACTACAGCGTAGGGCACCACCAACCTTAATCTGGCCCAGTGATTAAGGGATAATTCCTTCAGAACGAGATATTTATATCCCTGTGGCTATGGTAGAGAGCCTAGTAACAAGGAGGGTTCTGTTGCTTCCGCACCTTGCCGGAGCCTGCTGTCTCACTGCCATCCCAAAGGGCATTTCAAAGGGATTTCGTTCACTGGCCGTGAGACTTCTATACCCCACTGCAACATTTTCTCTGGTGGTTATTCTTCTCCTTTACTTTGCCAAGTAGCCGTTTGAGATTAACGACTTATCCCCGTAAGAAAACCAAAACAACGCAAACCCTGAGCCTCACAGGTTTTGTGCGGTAAGATTTAGCACTCTTCAAGCACTTTCTTCCACGCACAACTCTCTTCTATGAAAGCCTGAAGCAATTCAGATCTCCCTTTCCACAATTTCAGATTATGTCTAAAACTATCACTGGTTACTAATAACGCATAGTAATTTCAGGCAGTTGTAACTTTGCAGTCTGCAAGTTATTGAACTAAAAATTCAGAATTTGGAGCATGTATGATGTTAATTTGGGCCATTTGCCTGCATAGTTTGATTATGTTTTAAAGATGAGAATTTCCAGGTGTTAAAATAATTTTGTGGAAGCCAAAACGCTATGAACCTTCTCCCACGTACACTGCTAGCCTTGTAATATCAAGTTACAGACCAGGATAATGATGTTTGGATTTACAGCATTAAAAAGTATTGACCATCCTAGGCAACGATTAATCTTGATTTTCTTTTCTCCTCAAGTAAAACCTAATACACTGTTTGTTACGTTATGAGCATCCTCTTTGTTAGCCTTTCATTTGTTTGGAATGAACACTTATTCTCAGTTCATGATTGGTAGGTACTGGGTTCATTCCCACTCCCATCAGAAATTCTGGATCAGGGGAGTTAGCTCTTCTCCCTCTTTCCTGAAAACTGTTCCTTAACTGCCCTGGTTCGTTTTAGTCTATCTGCCAGCTGCTGAGTAGACAATACACTGAGCCTCCCTAACGAAAGCATTGTGTCAGGCACTAGGAATACCCTTTTAAAGGCAGAACGCTGAGTGAGCAAAGCTGGAGATGAGGATTCCCAGCAAGGCACGGTTTCAACCTTCTGTAACGAAATGTTTGGTAATGCAGCAAAAAGTGACTTTTAAAACTTGCTGTTCCTATCCCTTTTTGCGCTTTTGAGCATAACCTTTGAATCATTGTAGGTTTCTTCTCTAACACTTCCGTTATTAGGGTTGATTTATTTTGTTCTTGCTGCTTTAAAGGTTACTTTTTTTTTAATTCATTAAATTTGTCAGTTTAAGTTAGACACCTGCAAGTTAAAAATGGCTAGGAGTTACTAACAGTGTTGTAAAATCAATTAATTAGAGGTTTTATGGAAAGCATGACAGCCAGTGTTCCCGGTGCGTAACTCCGGTGGTAAAAGACAGAAGTCCGCGTGAAGGTAATTCCCACAGTCCAGCCCAAAGGTAAGTGTACGCCATGTGTAGCGAGTTAGAGCAGCAGGACTAAACAGCAGCACAAAAATCCAGCAGAGTGAAATGTGTAAGGATCTCACCATTCCTTTCTCACCATTAGAGGACTAGCTGCCTTGTCACTGAGCAATCTTCCATGCAAGCAGAAGAAAGAATACCCCAGCCCTCTCCTCTCCCAAAAAGGGGGGCTGCAGGCACTTTGATTAACGCGAGTGTGTGTTTACGGTAATGTTGTGTTGCTCATTTTATTAACAAAAATGTGCCTCTCGAGGACCAGGTGTGGGTGGAACTTAACAAAGGGAGTTTGCTTAAATCTAAGTAAATCTGCAGGTGTCCAGGTTCATTACCAAAGTCAGCTTTGGACCAGCGCAGAGGCCTAAGGAAGAACATGGCACCAAAATGCACGAGAACGTTAAGAACGTTTGAAAGACTGCTCAGACTCCACTGAATACACGTAGATTTAAGGATTAATTGTATGGGGGAGGGTATGCAGAACTCGTGCCAAAGCACACAGGGTTTTTTAACTGTCAGGTTAAAAAAACCATTTACACAAATTGTGTACAAGTTATGCAAATCACAACTGATTTCAGAAAAATAATGTACGGAAATCTGTAATTTAACATCCAAGCACAACAGGGAAGCGCTAGGTAGACACCACCTTACGATGCTGAGACCCCAGCTGCTTTCTCTTGCGTATACACAGCTTTATATTGTGCACAGCCAACTGCATTCTGAACTTGTCTGAGAAATCAAGGAATTCACAGGGCACCAAACTATTAGAATGCGAAGAACAGAGCCTGGGGAAAAAAAAAAAAGCTTAATAGCTCAATAACTTTACCAGGCTGCCAATCCTGAAATGAATTAAAATTTTAAGGTACTGATACTGGCAAAGAGTTCAGTGATGTAACACACCAAGGCAGGAACTTACTGAAAAATAAACCGATTAAAAAAAAAAAAAGCTTCCAAGTGTGCAAAAAAGTGAAAATCTTTTATTATCCAGTCCAGTGCTTGAGGATGAATCCTGTCATTTCCTAGACCTAGTCTTACTTCTCCTTTTAGATCTTAATGAACTGAAATTGCAGCAGCCCATCCTCATCCAAAACAACCTCGCTAAAGCTCATCCTTCCCAAACAACCATGGAGCCCACTGAAGTCATCAGTGGCTCAACTACTTACAGCATGAATACTTTAAAAATTACTAGTTTCAAGATAAGTAACTTGCTGAGCAGACGGAAGCTTTTTTTTTCTTTTTTTTCTTTCCCCCATAAAATATCATCTATTGATATGCACAAGGAGGAACCGGACAGATGTGAGAATAGAGTGCAGCAGTATTAAAGCTGTACCTCTGGGTAGGACTTGAATGCCCACCCTCCTAAATCTGCGGGACATCACGGTCTTCAAACTACTGGGCACTGGAGCTGGTTGTATACCAGCTTGTATGTAACCAGCTTTCAGGAGCAGTTTCATTGCTGCAGCAGTAGAGAACAAAGTATCTGGGTTTTATATGGCTCCTTCCTCTACAAAAAGAGATGCTACAAAACTGAGGTGGTTTTATCAGCTGCAATACAGAACAAGCTCAGGCACTAGCCATAAAATGTTAGTGTATCTATTTCTTACCATAATTTAATGTAGCCAGCTCACACAGATTAACGTTTGCTTTTTGGACGTGACACTCTTGCTAACTAAACCAGAATCTGAGACTTTCCTCAACCAGCAGATGCACACAATGAATCTTCCCTGGGACCCGTCCAGTGTAACAGGATACAGTGAACAGGACACTGAACCAAGGGAACTGGAGCGGCTTGGGTGTTCATCCCGACTGCACTGGCATGCTCCAAGATCTTTAGATACATCTAATGAGCTCGGTGCCAAAAAAGGTATTTTGGGGTATCCGTACAACACTTCCCCTTTATCAAAGGGGTAGGAATAAGAAAATCTGTTCCATACGTACAACACTTGCCCCTTTATCATCAGAAAAGGGGTAGGAAGAGAAAATCTGTTTAACACTGGAAGTCTGCCTTACTAATTTAACAACATAAAATAATTAAGTCTTCATGCGTTAATCGTAACAACTTACATGACAAAAAATTCTGCAGCATCATGATGTCTTCTCTCCTCATCACCTCTAATTTGGATCAACTTTGCTTTTTTATCATCAACAAAGTGTGTCTGATTGAATTTTGAATTTTATCAGTTTGAAGCAGACAAATGTGTCGCCTAAACTCTGCCAAAGGCTTCTGCTGTCCCCCTCTGCTGAAATATTTCATGCCTTCTGGAAATAAGAGACTCCTTCACAGACTAGCATAATCCCCTGGAGAGGAGTTTTTCTGCATTTGGCAAAACACAATTTAAGCAGTACACTTTATCTTAGCCAAGCTCCATCCCACCAGCATTTATACTTACTTGGAAAAAAACAAGATTTGGCTTTGTAAACAAACTTTTTTTTCATAGGGCAAGTATGATACCAGCATATATGGCTCAGCATTAAAATAATAAATCCTTTTTAATTAGAAAACTGAAGCAACCGCTTCTTCACAATCTGAAATCACATCACTACATTTTGCTCGTGAGAACAAAGTTTACAGTCATAAGTTGCACATAAAGGGTTTATTTTAAATGTTTTAAGGATAGAGTTACATCATAATTATAAAAATTACTTACAGAATTAAGTAACAGATTTAAAGTGTTTATACTTCTAAATGCAGAGAACAGGGAACTGTCTACATTGTTCAAAATAAAATAAAAATAATGAAACCAAGCTCTAAAGATGAAGTCATTACCTAATTTTAAAATGTGAACACGAAGACCTTTGAACTATACACATACCAAGAACCATCCAAATTGCACTAATGATGTAAAATACAAAAAGCACAGCATTTTCAAGGAACCAGAAACTGTTTTTTTCCTTAATTCTTTTCCCTGAAGCAACTAGGTCAATTCTATCTGAAGATAAAGCCTCTATTTTTAAATAATTAATTTAAAGAAGCTTCTACCTGCTGCACTAAAAAGGGTTTTCCCCATGTCTACTCCAGAATATTTAGGGTTTGGCACTCAAAAGAAAGAAGAAAAATGTAGTGTTTTGCTATCAACTGTGATTTAGTTTTTTCTTTAACAGAATATATGGTCCCTTCAAATGCTGTATGACACATACAACTGGAAAATTACCTTCTGTTGGCACTATGCTTGTCTCACCGGTGCATTTAATCCTACTAACAACCATTAAAACAGCACAATAAGCAAATTCACAAAAAACTGAACACAAAATAAAAACAGAACAAAACAAAAACCTAAACATTTTAACATGCATTAGTTTGTTACATTGAACGTTCTAACCCTCTAAGCATGCAAAAAAGGATGGTCTGCATTTAAGGTGTGTTTTTTTTTTTTCCTTTTATAAAGTTTTACATGGCAGCCTGACGTCACACACGCACACACACAATATACAACAATACTACAGCAGGTAAATGTGAAAGGCAAATAACTTTTATACAAAGATCCATGGCTTGTGCCATCACAAGCCCTATGTGATTTTGGAAAGTAATGTTGAACCCCTATAACAAGGAACCAACATTTAGTTACCAGGGTAACGCAAGCACTGCATGCAGATCTGAAACATGAGCCTAAAACAAAGCCCAAAGCAGATGGGCAGGGAGTGGAATTAGTCTCAAGCCTCAAAAAGGTGGTTTAAGCTATCAAATTTAAAAAAGAGGAAAGAAAGAAAAAAAGAGGAAAAAAAAAAAAATATGAAAAGAAATACCCACGCAACAGACAACGGGGACATCTAGAAACAACCATAAAATTTACATTTTATAGATTATACTCTAATTGGCAGAATACATGGTGTATTCAAGAGGCTTGCAGAAAACCCACAAATGCAAGCCTAATGCTAAAAATGTTCCAGTAGACCTAAACCTCAGATATTTCAAAACAAACCTTGTATTCCTCAGATATATAGCCCAAAGTTCAGTGTACTTGGTTATTCATGTATCTTGTGTATAATCAATACACTCACTCATTCTTGTGCCACAAATATCAACTTGGGCTCATGGAGCCAGGCTCAGCTTTGAGATTTACATGCAGGACTCTTAAGAGTCAATAGAAAACACATAACAGATCTGCAGGATGAAAACACTGTGTTGCAAATCTGCTCACTTTGTTCAAAACACAAGGAACATTTACGACTCAGGTACTTAGTGCTTAAGGACTGCATCGAGAAGCTGTTCACTGAGAGACAATAGCCTGCCTTTGGTTGACCATGATGAAATACTGGACATAATGCAATATAGTAGCAATGGACAAAGAATTAAGGTATCATATTTATATGGAGAGTATTTATTACCATTCAACAGCATAATGAGGCACAAGCCTTAAGGCTAAAATATGAAATCAGGCAAAAAATGGACAGAAAGGGGCTTAAACCACTGTCTTCAAAATCAAGAACACCCACAATAGAGGTCATCTGGACCTCCGAACTCAGATTAACAGCACCTCTCCTGCATCCTTCCACTACTGGCATTCGGTTGGCTACTGGATATCAGAGCATTTGTTCCTTCCATCAACAGTGTCGACTGTCTTCACGTACTGTATTTCTGTGAAGCAGTTCTTCGGAACTTGCAGAGCTCTGCCTGAACGTAACATGACAATTTTGTTGCTGTGCTGATCGCTGCTGCCACACTTAAAAAAACCCTAATTTTCATTTACAACTATCTCGCAAGATTAAAACTGTGAAAGGATTTTGCTGTTGTGGGCTGCTATTTACATCCACAATCTAATGCAGATGATTGAAACACTGAGACTGCCTATAGCTTCCATTAGATAGTACACCACTGGCATGCAGAACTCTAGTGTTCTTAGAATGAAAGTCACGTTAACAGCGTATCTCAAAGCAAGTACAATGTACACCACAACAGGCAACGACAGGTTTAAGCTGTAGGTTTGTCCAGACACTCCTTAGGTGGAAAAGCTGGAAAATGAATAAATTGGTAAGATGCCTTCTTGAACCAAAACGGTTAACAACAAAACAACGGAATGCAACAGACTGAGCAGAAGGCAACAAATGCTTCTCCTTCCCTAAAGTAAGCCTTCAATGTAAAAGATCATCCCCTCCCACCCCCTCGGCATGAGATTGCATTTACCATGTTAAAGTATTAACTACTTTTAGGCTTCTAAGTCCACACACAAACATTCAGGTCGCTAGGTTGTGACATTAAATGAGAGACTACTGATTGCCAATGCGTAGTCTAAAGTCTTCTGAAGTAGCATATATACTGTTAGAAGTTGTGGCACCAAGCACTTGGGTTTTGCTAAGAAGTGTGTATAACAAACAAAGAAAGAAGTACAACATTTAGGATCAAAGGCAGCCTTGTTGCATGTGTTTTACTGGTTCCTACAACTTGTAAATATGGGCCATTAACCTGCATTTTCTAATTAACTGGTTATACAGATTAAATATGGGTTTATAGTTTAAAGCCTTTTCACTGAAAGGTGTGTAGATCAAACAACACTTGATATCCTACTGCCCTGTGACTAGTAAAAATGCACGAGTATTTCCATGTACTGCAAGTTCTTAAAGGGCTAAATTTGAAATGAAGTGTAGAAACACAGCAGATTGATGTTACTTGGGTTAGGCACTCGTCAAAGCTGCACAAACTCTTTAAGACTTTCAGAAAAGTCACTCTGTCCCAACCCTGAAAACAAGGACTGCCAGTAGCCAAAAAAATTAAATTTAGTATTACAAAAGAAGGCATATCAAAATATCAAACTACACTTGCATGTGGCAGTTGAACAAGTGAGTGCAAGGTTGAAGAAAAAGTTAAATCTATGAAAAAATTTAGATTAATGATTACAATACTAGATCAACTTTACACAGCTTGAATTTGCAGCTGTTCTTCGCTTTTAACTCCCTCCTGCCCAAATATATTGACTTCCTTCATGAAAAGGAGTTCTTTTACACAAAATGTGTCACATTTGTTTATAATATTCATAACGAAACAGTTTTGCTGGCAGAGATTGTGGGTTCGCAGGGACATTTAAGCTTTCATTCAACTGGAAAGCAGTCAAGTCTTTGTGTCTACAAATTTTACATTTAATAGTTCCACAAATTTGGCAAAAGTTCACGATGACGTCTAGGATGTCTTCACCAAATCGTAGACATAAATATGGAAATCATCATCAAACTTGATGAAATAGACAGATGGTTTGGCTTCAACTTGATGAATGACCATGCCAGTCCTTTTTGAGCCATCTTCTTTGGCATATTCCACTTGTTTGCCTACCAGGCTGTCCACAACTTCACCTGGTTCCCGTTCTGCAGGAGGCGAATCATCTGTAACACAAAATCAGTGTCCTCTGTTAGACATTAATGGCATTTTTCAATGCGGAAGACAACTGCAGAGGCTTCTTTAAAACTCATACGAAACAGGTTTTAAATACAGAGTATGTAGAAAATTAGTTTTGTTCAGACAAGCACCTAGTGATTGCCATGCTTCTAGGAAGTACAGTTGCATAAAAAATTTCAAGTAATACTGTCCTCATTAAGATAGGAACAGAACTTTCATTGGGAAGGGAAGTAAATCTTTTGACGTGAAGATCTCTTCCCCGAGAGGGTGGTGAAGCACTGGAACAGGTTGCCCAGAGAAGCTGTGGATGCCCCATCCCTGGAAGTGTTCAAGGCCAGGCTGGATGAGGCTGTGAGCAACCTGGTCTGGTGAAGGGTGCTCCCTGTCCATGGCAGGGGGGTTGGACCTGGATGATCTATCTTTAGATCCTTCCCACCCAAACAATTCTGTGATTCTATGATTTATTCAGAAGTTACAGAAAATGTCTTCTTTTTGATTAAATATAATAGATAAATATAGAGATTACAATCTCTTTATTTTCAGTTCTGTGAGTTGTGAAAGAATTCCCAAAGGAGAAAATACCCAACAAGGAAGGAATAGATTGGCTTATATTTAAGATTCTTCCACAAAATGTAAGAGGTTTCTCTTCCATTTTTTTAGTTCCCCTACAAATGCACTGTCATACACAGTTATTATCCTCTTAGTATCAGTTTTATGTGAAGAGTCATCCTTGGCAGAGATGCAACTTAAACTCTTGGATTTATAAGGAATTATGAAGTGTGGAAAAAGTTTTAGTATCGTATCCAGCAATACATTTTCACTGCACCAAAAAAAAAAAAATCTCAGAAAAAGTTACCTAAATTTTGGTATCCTCACATATGCAGTGAGAAGAGACAGTGCCCTAGAAATGTTAGATATAATACTACAGCAACTTCCACCATGGTAAGTTCTGTACTTGACAGACATACTTCCACGTATTCTAAAATTTGATTTGAAAAATACTACTCTTCACATCCAGCCACTGACTTAAGGACACAATTCAACAATTCAAAGTATCGTCTCCTCCAAACTCAAGACCTGTGCACCCAATGAAGAGAAAGTTGGGCAAAAACACCAGGAGGCGTGCGTGATGAATGAACATCTCCTGGAAAAGCTGAGCTGCAAAAAGGAAGCCGGGACAGGGAGCCTGGGAGGAGTACAGGGAACTTGTCTGACAAGTCAGGGATCAGATTAGGAAAGCTAAAGCCTTGACAGAATTAAACCTGGCCAGGGACATCCAGGACAAAAAGAAGGGCTTCTGTAGGTATATATGGGATAAAAGGAAGATCAAGGAGAATGTGGGCCCTCAGTGGAAGGAAACAGGAGAGTTTGTTTCCAGGGACATCCAGAAGGCTGAGGTGCTCAATTATTTTTTTGCCTGGGTTTTCATCGTCAAGGGCACAAGCCATACTCCCCTCCTGCCCCCCAGTCACGGAAGGCAAGGGCAGGGACTGGGAGAATGGAGAGTCACCCATGCTTGGTGAGGATCAGGTTTGGGAGCAAACAAGGAACCTGAAGGTGCACAAATCCATGGTACTGGTAGATGAGGTTGCAAAACCTCTATCCATCATGTTCAAGAAGCTGTGGCAGTCTGCTGAAGTTCCTGCTGACTGGAAAAGGGGAAGCATAACCACCATCTTTAAAAGGGGAAAAAAGGAGGATCCGGGGAACTACAGGCCAGTCAGTCTCAACACTGTGCCAGGCAAGATCATGGAGCAAATCCTCCTGGAAACCATGCTAAGGCACATGGAGAACTAGCAGTTGACTGGTGACAGCCAACATGGCTTCACCAAGGGCAGATCGTGACTGACGAATTTGGTGGCCTTCTATGATGGGGTCATGACCTTGGTGAATAGAGGATGGCCAACTGACGTCATCTTCCTGGACTTGTGCAAAGTGTTAACACTGTCCCACATGAAATTCTTGTCTCTAAACTGGAGAGGCATGGAGTTGACAGATGGACCGCTCAATGGATAAGGAAATGGCTGGATGTTTGCACTCAGAGGGTTGGGGTCAACAGCTCAAAGTCTCAATGTCTGAGTGGAGACCAGTGGCAAGTGGTGCTCCCCAGGGGTCGGTGCTGGGATCAGTCCTGTTTAACATCTGTGTCGGTGACATGGACAGTGGGATCGAGTGCATCCTCAGCAAGTTTGCTGATGACAGCAAGCAGTGTGGTGCAGTCAACATGCTGGAGGGAAGGGATGCCATCCAGAGGGACCTTGACAGGCTGCAGAGGTGGGCCACTGCCAACCTTATGGAGTTCAACAAGGTCAAATGCAGGGTCCTGCACCCGGGTCAGGGAAATCCCAAATACAAGAACAGGCTGGGTGGAGAGTGGATTGAGAGCAGCCCTGAAGAGAAGGACTTGGGTGTACTGGTGGATGAGAAGCTGAACAAGAGCAGTGTGTGCTGGCAGCCCAGAAAGCCAACCGTATCCTGGGCTGTATCAGGAGAATTGTGGCCAGCAGGTGGAGGGAGGTGATTCTCCCCCCCTACTCTGCTCTCGTGAGACCGCACCTGGAGTACTGGGTCCAGCTCTGTGGCCCTCAGCACAAGAAAGATATCGACCATTTGAGGCTGGTCCAGAGGAGGCCACAAAGATGGTCAGAGGGCTGGAGCACCTCTCCTATGAAGAAAGACTGAGAGAATTGGCGTTGTTCAGCCTGGAAACAAGAAGGCTCCCAAGAAGCCTTCCAGCAGCCTTCCAGCACCTGAAAGGGGCCTACAAGGAAGCTGGGGGGGGGATTTTTTACAAGGGCCTGTAGTGACAGGGCAAGGGGTAATGGGTTTAAACTGAAAGAGGGAAGATTTAGATTGGACACCAGGAAGAAGTTCTTCCCAGAGAGGGTGGTGAGGCACTGGGACAGGTTGCCCAGAGAAGCTGTGGATGCCCCATCCCTGGCTGTCTTCAAGGCCAGGCTGGATGAGACTTAGAGTGACCTGGTCTAGTCGAAGGTGTCCCTACCCATGGCAGGGGGTTGGAACTAGATGATCTTTAAGGTCTCTTCCAACCCAAACCATTCTGTAATTCTACTATCTGGAAAGCATTCAGATTCAGGGAATGTAGAAAACAGAAGTGTTTTTGAATCAGGTAAGCAGAAGATAGTCTCATGGTGAGCATAATAAAAAAAAAAAGTGCACTAAACCAAATTAATTTTTAAATGGAAAGCATTTAACTGGGTTACACAGAAGGTTCTTTTCCTACCCCTATCCCCAAAGTTGGAAGAAAGCAAAGGAGGCTTAAAATACATTCCAAGACCTTTTTAATAGTTAAGATAAAGAAGAAATTCTTAGAAGTTTCAAATCTGAAAGAGTTTGCTTTACTTCTTTAGGAAGAAGGAGGTCACTTTTTCCACTAACATTTGAGGCTCACTCTTTACAAGCAGCAGATACATTGCTTTCGTTAGGAGTGGCGGTGGAGGGGAATCTAAACACAGGTGGTTTCTACAGACATTACGCAAATACATGTCACTTGCTTATTTAGCTGACTGTTATCAGTGCTTGATCTGAAGGAAGACTGCCTCAAACTCAACAATTAATTGTAACTAATGCTTAAGTAAAGCACTACGTAGGCAACCACTATTGTTATGCAATTATTAATTTTCTTTAAAGCCCAGATTGACTGTCAGAGGAGTGTGTTTTAGGTGCATGGGAGAAATAAAAACAAAGTATCCTTTAATAGCTTTTTTGCCTCTTTTTGTACTGGCTACCCAAATTTCTTGAACAATATTGATTGTGTAAAAATCCTTTCAAATTAATAGGAGAAATCCCTATTACCTTCACTTCAAGAAGGGAGGAAGTGTGTTGCTACATGTTGGAGAAAATCAGTTTTCAAAAGATCAGTACTCCTTTCTGCCAAGCGTCTACTCAAAAAGTTTTTGACACTGAAGACACCTACCCTGAAGAAAATAATCTAACTATATTAGTTGGTCCCAAAATATTATTCCCAGGGGGAACTGCTTCAGAAACACAAATCAAGAGCCACCTAAACAAACTGATACTTCAGTAAGAAAACACTTGTCAGTTTCTATTAAAAAATCCAAGTATAAACTCTTCCAGCCCTAAGTATGTATTTTCAGCAGAATTAGCAATAATTACGGAAAATGCTTTCCCTGCATATGTCACTAGTGATAAAAATAAAAAATTTCAGCAGTTAACACGTTCTTTGTTGTGCTATAACTTTTGTTAGTTGTGATACTTAAAAAAAAATTAAACGGAGTAACAAGAAAGACCTTTGTTTGACAACTCTCCTGTCCATAAGTAAAACACAAACAAACATTAATGTACAAAGCTGTCACTTTCCACAAGAAAACAGTAACTGGCCTACTTACTCGAATCAGGCATAATGCGAAGGTCACCTTCTTTATAATCATCTAAGAGTTGGTACATGTACAAGACGGGATCTTTCTCATAGGTAATATAAAACCATGTGTTCATAATAGGAGCTCGAGCCAAAACCATCCCCCTCCATTCATCTTTTGAGCCATCCTCTGTCTCAAACATATGTTCCACAGCTTTACCAATCATTGTGTCTGCCAGGTGGGCATCACTAATTCGAGATGAAGCTGAAATGACATAATTTTGTAAGTTCATTCAAAAGCACTGATATGTCTTTGTGTAAAATGGGATTGGAAGTCAGTCAATTCATACACAAAACACTGTCTATTCCAGAGTGTTCACCACCAAAGAACTGCAGAACTTCAGAATGCTGTTAAATAACAATACATCACCCCACTCCCTACGATTAAGCAATCGTAATGCAAGGTAAAGGGACACCAATCGAGGCCACAGCAGTGAAGACTCCTTGTATTTTAACTAGATACTCAAGGGGAGAAACAGGCAGAGGAGAGAGAAAGGCCAATCACAGAACAGTGCTATGTCGTTGTTAATGAAACTCAGGGGTTTGGTTCCCCCTAACGCTCCTCTAGAGACTGCTACTAATTGCATTGCAGTCAGAAGATTCAACAGCTTACTCTGCTTGCAAACGAGCAATGAACTCTGCAGTTTAACAATTCAGTACTAATTCTGAAAATCAAAAAGCTTTGCTACTAATCAAGTAATTTCACTTAGAAAACATCTTTTTTCTATTACTAAAAGTACTTAGGGGAAGTACACGTCAAGAAATACACTGTTACTGTCAGACATACACAACAGAACACAGCCACAATGGCAGAGTTTAAGTTTTAACAGAAATATGAATGTCATCTTTACATACCGTTCTTATGGATAAGACTCTAAACAAAAGCTACAGAATGTACTGCATACTACCTAAAGACAGAAGACAGCACTGCACTCACTGGCTATTCATCAAATCTTTGTGGAATAAAAAAAAAAATTAAATAGAGTATTTTGATTACCTGCTATGTGACAAAAGTGGAATTTATTAATAACATTTAAGTGGTCAGATGTTACCTCGATGGACGTCTGGAGAGACTAGCAGAGAACATTTAATAGTAAACGTCAGCTTATATGTACGTGAATTTAGGAGAAAAACCAAAATACTTACCAACTCTGTCTGGAAGAACTTCAAGTGCTGAAACTCTTTCATCTTTGTGCAGTTCTAGTCCATACACACAGTCAAATCCATCATACTTTATAAGATAGAGAGAGGGATTTACAGGAACTTGATCAAGAACTGTGCCCTTCCACTGTGTTACAGGTCCACTCCCTTCTTTCCATCCATGCTGTATTCTGCAGCCTACAATATTTCTTCGTGGCTGAGAAATAGGTTTGCTTGGTCCCACATTGTTTCTATGCTTTCTGTACACAGACACAAACATAACATTAAACAAGTACATACATATTCAAAAATTCCACTCCAGACAAGAGCTGTGTGCTTTAAGAGGGCAGTATATATTACAGCTTAGCGCACCTTATTCGAATTAAGGTGTAACGCGTATTACACTGTATTGGGAAAAAAGAAAAAAAACCCACTGAAAATTAGTGAAACATTTTTTATGTGCCTTCTAAGGTCAGTTCCCTGACAGTCATTTACAAAATCAGTTTATTTAAGCCAAAAGAACTATTTTAGCCCTTGCTACTACGCTGAAAGTCACAGTAAAATTCCCCTGATCAGGTCTCAAACCACAAGGTTAGCTGGCAGTACTGTAACTTTACTACCTTGTTGCTCTCTGCAGAACAGTAAAAGCAACTCATGTCCCAGGAGGAAAAAGTTAGTTGAAACATTACCAGTGGCTGACTAAAATTCTTTTTTTCCCCCTAACCTGTGTTTTCACTTGAAGGAAATTTAGCTTCTTCACCATTTACAGGTACTTTTGACTCCATGTAGTTTTAAAAGACACATGGTAGCAACAATATCTCTCTAGCATTCCATTTTGGTACACTAAAAGAAAACCTGTATGTCATGGTAATGGCAACTGAAGGTCTATTCCTTAATGTGGAAGACTAAATATACCTTTTTGTCCTTCCTCTATTTTCACTTGCATGAAAATTCCCTTTGGTGAATAACAGCTGTTCTGATGAACTGTCATGTCAACTATTTGATAGTTTCAAATCTCTTAAAGTGTTACACAAGTTTTGTTCTAGCCAGTTATTAAACCCACAAAGTGATAATTCTGAATACAAATGGCAGAAACTGTGAAACATTATGACATTATATTGATGTTAAGAAATTATTATATCTATTTTAGCATGTTACGGTGCACATATTAATTCCTAAAAAGAAAATTAAGAGGGCTGCCTGATCAAAATTCTCATGTATGTACGTCAACTAGTTGTAAGACAAATTTTTGAGCTATTACTTGTAGCACGCCTCATTCAAATGACAGTAAAATATGCACACCACTAGCATGTTTAAAAGCAACTTCTAAAAGAGAGTATCAGTTGCAGAAAACAATACTCTTCCTTAGATTAGAGATAGTGATCAAAGAGACACATCTCCAAGAACAATCAATGCTCTCAGAGAAGTCCCTATATGACCCAAAAGACAAATAACGATCATACCACTGAAATCCTGGAAGTAGTCTTTCATAATAACGCACTCATTACATGAAATTGGAATGCTTAATGCTTAAGATGTAATCGTAACTACTAAAACCAAGATGCTGATTCCTTCAGCACCCTGCCACACCTTCACTTTCATTCACCATGGAGATTTTAGCAGGATGCTTTGTCAATTTTTCACTTTTGCTATCATTTAAGCTTTTCAGCAATACCAAACTGCAGTTTTTGTACTCCTCAATTTGACACCACATGTGATTATAGGAACTCCAGTCTCTTCCAGTTAAGAGGAACTATCCCACACAGCTGGTTCTAATTTTAGACAGAAACTAGAATGCATTGTCAAATTCTAGTTCTTGCTCAAGTATATATGTTTTTTTTCCCCTTAGGTTGGAATGGTCTCAGTAACAGTTCAGTTACAAAATGAGATCAGATCTGGTTCTCAGCGTAACAGACACAAGCTTGTTTTGCATGCATTTAATTTATTTAATTCTATTCAATCACAGTTCCATTCTAAAGCAGAATAAAACCATCTGAAGATAAATATAGCTAAAAATAGCTAAAACAATGTCAGTTTTAAGCAGTTTGTCTACGCTGCTAGTCATCTCATTGTTTAAAAAGGTGAAAGTAACACTATTCATGTTTAACCTCACAGTCAATTTTACTTTCTGCCTATAAAGCATATTCCACCTTATGTGTTTTTTAGTTGGAACAATTAAGCAAAACACTTCACTTTCATTTTAAAAAATATGATAGAAAAAAGACTACGTAACTAAGTTCAAACTGGTAACTAACTGTGAAACACCCCAGAGAGCAAAAAGGCATTAAAAAGTTAACTACAAGTCAAGTACCCGACAGAGGTACTTGCAGTTCAGATTTTTGTTTGAAGTTTGTACTACTGAACAGCCATTTGCTCTCACATGCATGGTTTATACTGTAAGAAATGAGACTTTCCAACTAGTAAATTACCAAGGAACACCTACTACTTCATGCATCTGAACATGGGGTAAGAAAGCAAGCACCGACTTCTCACTATCAATAAGTAATAGTTATGAATATACACTTCCATGCAAGACAACCAAGTAACCAACTCAATTCTTTCCTCTCCTAACAGCGTGTTATTTCTGTGATACACACCAAGTAATACAAATGTACATAACCTTCTATGATTCTATATCCAGAAGACCCAACTGATTTTTTTTCCTTTCCGTTTCTAAAGAATTATCCTTAAAATTCCACAAACATTTGCTTTTCTAGACTGAGTAACAATTTTCCTAGACACATAAAACATGGAGCCAGGAAAACCAGAAAATAACAAGTCCTGGAAAGAGCTCGACATATCAGACACATCTTTATTGTAAATGGCCCTTCAATCCTGAAAAAGTTTCGGATCCTCTTCCTTATCTTGAAGACAGTAAGCTGGTAAGTGAAACCCAGTTATGTGAAAAGGTTTCATTATCAGAACCAGATACTTTAGAAACTTTCTAACGACTACACAGGCAGATAGACATCTTCCCAGATTTTAAAAGCTGTATTTATGTGGTCCTCACACAAACTGTTTTGGCAACTGCTAACAGGGAAAGCGATGCAGTGCAGAACTGCACAGGACAGGTGGCAGAAAATCAACTGTTATTTCAGGGTTCTGATTAAAAGACAAACTAGCATTTATAAAAAGGAGACTGGCAATTCCCAATAACCTATCAAGTAAAGTTATCCACTTTTTTCTTCCCCTGATAATCTCAGAAAAACACAAAAGGGCACAGCTAAGGAAAAAAACAGAAGGGTGAAAGGAAACCATACCCCTCAGACGTGCAAGAAAGGCACAACTGTGAAAAATGGGAAGGAAAACTATAAATGGTACAAATGCAGTACAGCAATGGTTAGTACATTTTCAAGTCTTTCATGGTGCTAAGCAGAAAAGGTATTAAAACAGGACCTGAAACTTAATACAATTGTGATCTTAAGATGGACTGTCATTAATAGCAGAATGGTGATGAGAGAATTGGTGTTTACTACTTTTTACAATATTCAGAGTGTGAGGCACATTAGTTGAGGCAAAAGTTTTAAAGCGTTTTCTGTACTCCCTCAAAACTATCATTCAGTTGTGAATTTCATCTTCAGATGCTGCTGGATCCAAGACGGCAGTTATCTTAAAGCAGCACCAGAATTTCAAAATGTTTAAGTTCACTTGCAGTTAAACTCCAGGTATAACCTGCACTCAAAGTACTTGAATTGCCAACTACAAAAAATTTGGAGAGCCTATGAAGAAAGGATTGTTTTCGACTTTTTCCTTATGCAGCAAGGGTGGAAAGAATGAGGTCTGGGAGATTACTAACTGATGCCAGTGAGGTCTGCTTCATACTGGCAGAGATCACCTGCTCACTGACAGAGCACTTGGAAGAACTGCCCTACAAGCATGAGAACTGTTTCCAAAAGGTTCAATAACTACCATTTAGTAAAGAAAAGTTCAGAAGACTCATCTACACTACTCATTCTATCACATCCTCAATTACTGAGTTCCTGTTCCACCCTTTCGGCTTCTCTACCACAAGCCTTCTGAAGCTAGTTTAAAATCTCCTCCCATGGCCTTCAAGTGCCAGTAGGCTTGTTCCTCTTTTTCTTTAAATGTGGAGTAACTAAGTAACCAAATCAGTGACAGAGTATGGCTTACTAACTCATGGTCTACCATAACAGGCTCAGAGTACTATCAGCATATATTATTACGTGGTCCTTCATATCCCATCTCATTTACAGTCAACTACAGATATGAACAATTTTCTACTACTCTGCCTCATTCTCAGACAAGTGAGTGAGCAGCACAGAAGAAATCTTGGTTTGGTACAAAAAACCCTTTACTAAATCATTATTAAACAATTGAACTAGGCTACATGAACATAAAACTAAGCTGGATGCTTGAGTTAAATGCCTCAAAATCATGTCACTTAGGATCAAAACTTCTTATGCCCCATAAAAGCCTTTATGCTAATAAATTTACAGCCTATTTAGTTATTTAAATAAGTGTATATCAACACAACAATAAAGACAAATCTAGCCACCCTCAAGTACAAAAGGCAACCCACCTCTGATAGTCTTCCCATCATACACTCCTTTCTCTGAGCGGTTGAAAGAGAACAAGAGAAATTAAGTTTTAACCAACTCTACCTGCCCCTAGACAAATAAATGTTTCTCTTTGCCTTCTATGAAGATAGACAAGAATGGATAATGATGAGCTGGTGGAAGGGATTAGAGTAGTTTTACATCAGGTGTTGTCTCTGGGAAACAATTAACACTGTTAGCAGTGATTAACTATGTTAACCGTGGAAAATACACCTGCCAAACAAATCGCTTTCAGTTGATGCATCACTTCATGACTTCACACTTAAAATACAACTAGTGACATTTTAGTAAGTTTCAAACTTACCCAGCTTAGATTTCTCCCACCAGATAACGTATCTCGCTGTTTGACACTAAGACCAATTATGCCCAGAACATTACCTCTATTTTCACACAGCTACTCACCAACATTCAGCTGCTACTATTTAATGTTGTAGAGGGGAAAAATACATGCCATGATTGTGTAGGACAAGCAGGTATCCTTCACACACAAATAGCAGCCTCCTTACAGACGTATTTCAGTATATTCTTTATTTTAGAGAAGTGAAGAATCCTTTTCAAAACTACAGTTGTAGTGAATACAAGATTAGATATTTCTAAGATTACTTCCAGACTGGGTTATCAGTAAGCATGCTCTGCGGCTTTTATTGGCCTGGTGACAATGCACGAACTCTGTGCCAGAGAACAGAGATCCTACAGTACACATGGCTAATTTCTGGCTTGCAACTCCTTCTCTCTGAATTCCAGAAAGAATTACAAAATTGTATTCAAGGATAATTTCATAGTAACAGTCAAAACAATGTTTTAAACTTTATTTGTGGGGCTTTCTTTCCCACCACCCTCCTGAAAGAACTAAAGCCTGACTCTACACCAAATATCATTCCACATGATTTACAACAAAGTGAGTGGAACAATACAGACACACTTCTAGAACAGTACTTCCAGTTACTGAGAGCTATACTTTAGTAAACATGTTAACAACTTACTTGTGGGAAGTTCTTTTCTTCATCATGCTGGCAGACACTCCTGCATGACCTACAACATAAATGATGTTGGAATTATTAAAAAATAAAGCATGCACAGAATGCCAAAAACCCCATTTTATCCAGACGTCTTCCTTTTGAATGTCAGAATGTAAAGAAACCAAACACTTCATGTTACTATTGATCAGTGAATTGCTACAATGGGAGAAGGCTCTGCAAAGACAGGCTACATGCTCATGAAGCTGTGGTGGGTTGACCCTGGCTGGAGGCCAGGTGTCCCCCAAGCCACTCTATCGCTCCCCTCCTCAGCTGGGCAGGGAAGAGACAATACAACAAAAAGCTCATGGGTTGAAATAAGGACAGGGAGGGGTCACTGAGCAACTACCATCATAGGCGAAACACTAGACTAAAATAAAATTACATTTCCCCATTACCAATCAAATCAGAGTGGGATACTGGGAAAATAAAACCAGATATTAAGACCACCTTCCCCCCATCCCTCCCCTTTTTCCGGGCACAGATTTGATCCTGATTTCTCTACCTCCTCCCCCCGCAGCAGCACAGAGGGACAGGGAATGGGGGTTGTGGTCAGTTCATTGCACGTTGTCTCTGCTGCTCCTTCATCCTCAGGGTGGGACTCCTCATACTCTGCCACTGCTCCAGCGTGGGGTCCCTCCCACAGAAGACAATCCACCACCGACTTCTCCAACTTGAGTCCTTCACCAACTGCTCCAGTGTGGGTCCCCCCGTGGCGTCACAAGTCCTGCCAGCAAACCTGCTCCAGTCTGGGCTCCTTTCTCCATGGGGCCACAGGTCCTGCCAGGAGCCTGCTCCAGCACAGGGTCTCCACAGGGTCACAGGCTCCTTTGGACTTCCATCTGCTCCAGCACAGGGACCTCCCCGGGCTGCAGGCAGGTGTCTGCTCCCCTGTGACTCTCCATGGGCTGCAGGAGCACAGCTGGCCTCACCATGGTCTGAACCGCAGGCTGCCGGGAATCTCAGCTCCGGTGCCTGGAGCAACTCCTCCTTCTCCACTGACCCTGGTGTCTGCAGGGTTGTTCCTCTCACATATTCTCATGCCTCTTCTCCAGATGCAACTTTTTTCCCCTTCTTAAATATGTTATCTCAGAGGTGCTACCCCTGTCAGTGATGGGCTTGGCCTTGGCCCCCGGTGGGTCCGTTTTGGAGCTGGCTGGCATTGACACTACTGAACACAGGAGAAGCTTCTAGCAGCTGCTCATGAAAACCACCCCTGTAGCCTCCTCTCTACTCAAACCCTGCAATACAAACCCAATACAGAAACTCAGGGATAAGCATAAGGAGTGACTGACCACGACTATTAAAAAGAAAGCTGAACTTAACATAACCATGACCTGTGCCGTCTTTGTTCTAGGAAAATAGCTATAGAGTTGGGATGATCGATCAGCTGCCACAGTTAAGGGAACCATTCTTGAGTTGACCAAAAGGGTGCAAATAGACATCTTCCTGAGTTAGCCAGACCAGCACTGTGGAAGCACATACACATCCAGCCCTAAGAGAGCACAGAAGAAATGAACAATGAACACTAAAAGCTTTGGGAAGAGCAACTGGCTTGAGCTGGCTTCAACCCATGTATTCCTTCCTGGCAACTGCCGACACCCAATGCTGTGATAGTGAGCACATTATAGAGACTAGTGAACAATCATACTTGTATTGAGAGGGACTTGTTAAGCACTGGTGACTTTATTGTTGTAGCATTCTGCTAGTGCAATATCAAAAAAACGTAACTTTTTAAAAAGGTATTAAAACCCTCCTTGTGTGCAATATGTATGAGAACATGGTCAGGAGTGATGGACTCTTGACACTAACTGGCATCATGGCCACAGAGTCTGCAGTATGAAACATTAACCCTATCATATTAACAATCCAATAATACCAGGAACTCTGATTTAGCACTTTAGTCATGAATAAGAGCCTGTAAGAGGTGAATTACACTGTGAGTAAAGAAGGGTAGTGAAAAGACTGCCTGCAGACAGGCCTCCTAACGTTTAGAGGGTGTAAAACATTCTGAGCGCTAACGAAGGCTGGAAAAAGCTAGCTGATAAATCTGAAAATGAGGAATGGAGACATCCTGAGTGGGATTTTTCATGGATAGAAAAACATTGCACGGATCCCAGTGATATTTTGGAATTAATGTCAGAACTGGACAGCTTCTAGTAAGTTGGAGACAGGAAAGGGGAAAACCAGGCTTGTGCTAGTTACTAGAAAGCTACTTGTGAGCAGCAGTGAAGAAGTTGTCAGCAGAGGAGATATGCAAGAACACAACAGACCAAGGTTATAAATGTGCGCAACTAGAAAAATCAAAGGACATAACCTTGAAGTGGTTGCTCCCGTGACAAAATCTGAGTAAACACCAGATTCGTCCCCTTGTGACATGCTTTATCTTCTTAGTTAACTGATCTCCAAACTAAATTTTCAGCTAAACCAGGAGATACACTCCGAGAACAGATGACCTACTGATGGGCAAAAAATGTGCAAATCAGGTTACCCTCACCACGGAGGAGGACCAGGGTTTAATATTACAGACTGGGGATTGATCTCTTACAAACCCTGCAACAGGCAGACTTGCTGTGGGGCTGTGCTGTCCACTGGGCCAGGCAGCTCACTGCCAGCTGCAGGGGAGGGACTGGGATGGGGGGGTGGGAGGGGCAAGGGTGGTGGTGGGAAAATACTCAGGAGTCACACAACACCATGTTGAAATCTGCCATCTCAGACATGCTGGACAGATCTGTGTCTGTAGGTCAGAACAGGAGCTGTCGAGTCTCCAGGGCACTGCAGTGCAGAAAAGCTGGCCACCACAGGCCAGCCATGTGAGTTTTTACAGGGCTCAGGACAAAAGGCAGTGAGGCAGCTCAGACCATCAGATGTGAGGTCTCAGAAGGCCACTGTGATAGCCACTATCACAGTCCAATTGCTGTATTACAATTGTGTTGTAATAACCTGGTCAGAGTGCTGGACCAACACATGTGCAACTGATGTCTCACGTGTATGTAGAAACACATCCAGAATTTGAACTATGGATGCTTAAATTAACACCTACACAGAAATACTTGAGTTTCTCTACAGGTCTAAACAAACCAATTATTTTAAATTTAACTCTGTGCATGTTCCAAGGATAGCTTTGAAATAATTATGTTGAAAACATTCATGATACTACTAGCACTACACAAGAGAGTGAAGCACGAGAAGTACCAACAACTTTAGAAGTCTTCATAAATATTTTAACCTGTTCATTTTCTTATAAAAAAAATAAAAGCCAAAGCCAGTAACAAATGAACAAAACCCCACAAAACCCACAAACCAAACATATCAAAAAAAGCTTGATTAGGAATCCAGAAGACTTTGGGACCTTACCAAAACCACTACACAAGCTTCCTGATCATACTGTCACCTACCTGTTCTGAACATAAGGTGTCTGTGTTTCATTAACAGATAATATAATGAAACAAATTTCATTAAAAATATGGTGGTGTTTTATTAAAAACAATTCTTAGAAAAAGCCATCTTTCTTATGAAGCAGCAGAACAGTATCATCAGAACAGAAACACACACCATGTTTTACATTATTGGCTGATGAGATGAAACAAGTTTTTAGCTAAATTAGCTCAAGCAGCTAAAAAATCTACAGAAATAACACCCACACATTCTGCAGCACAACACTTGCTTTCTGTCCTTAGCTCAGACTCTGAACCTGTGCATAAGAAGGGAGGTCGAAAGCATTCGTCTCCCAAAGCGAAGAACAGGAATGCCAGAAGGAAGACTGAATACAGAAGCTGCAATAAACACAAAGGAGGTTTGCAGAGCCCTGGCAACATTTGTTTGCCCTGTTCACTAACTACTTACCTTGGGAACCTGATATTTTTGACAGGATTCAACTTGTTCATTTATTTAGCGAGCTTTAAACCCAAATCAACTAAGATGACTAAGCACTGCTCAGCTTCTTGTGTCAGTCAGCACCTTAAGCCAGCTCTCAGTTTAATGCACCAAGTTACGGCGTTTGGATGGTTAACAGGAATTCAACAAGTTTTCAAGAAGATACAAGTATTTGAAGATCCTAGGACAAACTCACTCCCATACCTACTACAACTCCATTTGCCAGAATTCATGTTTGTATTTTGCACTGTCTGAATTGAGTAATTCAAGGAGATGCAAAGACCTTTTGAAGACATCTCAGGTTACACTACTGAACTGTGTAGCACTTCACTTGGCCAGACACTCTCCGAAGTCGTTGCAGCTGCAAGAGTTCATTCGCTGAGTCATGATCAATTGTCTCCTTTATCACCTCTAAACAGGGGGGTGGAACAGTACAGAATCCTTACCTTTAGAATATTCTAGCAACAAGGTGAAAAAATTATCTGATAAATCTGCCTGCCTAAATCTTTCTTGGTCCGGGAGAATTCCTTCAACAATTGTTTCTTCACTCCTACTGTAAAGCTACAAGAATCTCTGAGCTACTTACTCACAGGGATGAAGTTCAGTAACTTCAAAAGCTTGCATTTACATCTAACCTTCGTGGGCAGAGAATGAGGATGGCACAGAGGAAGGTGTTCCAAGGCATCAACAGTGCCACTTTATCACCTGGGACAGCATCTTCCTTACCGCTAACAAGATGTACTCAAAGAGTACACATATAATCCTTGCAATCTTCAGTGAGGATTTTGAAATCAAGGCAATTAAAGAAGCCAACCGTTGTGGTTTAATCCCAGCCGGCAACTAAGTACCACACAGCTGCTTGCTCACTCCTGTCCCCAGAGTGGGATGGGGAGGAGAACTGGAGGAAAATGCAAGGAAATTTGTGGGTTGAGTTAAGAACAGTTTAGTAACTGAATATAAATGAATAAAATAGTGATACTAATAATGGTAACAATTCAAATAACACTAATATTACTACTTATATAATGAAAATAATACTACCACTACTACTAGTAATATGTAACCAAAACAATGGAAAATTAAAAAAACTATACAAGTGCTCACCACCTGCTAACTGATGCCCAGCCAGGTCACAAGGGAGAGACGGTGCCAGAGAGCCTAAGACAGAGCCCAGAGCCCCTGCTAGAGCAAGCCTCAACAAGACAGCATGTGAACGTGGCCCACCCTCAACTTACACACCGAGCATGTTTTGATGGCATGAAACAACCCTTTGGTCAGTTTGGGTCAGCTATCTGGGCTGTGTCCCCTCCCAGCTTCTTGTAGAGAAGAAAAAGTTTACGCCAACTAAAACCAGCACACCAACTTAAGCAGTTCATGCCCATTTAAAAATAAGACAGCATGATTTAGCAGCTGCATTGTTGAACACACACGCCACCAAATTTCACTGCCTGATCCCCTTTCAGTCAGTAAAAAACAAGGACGATGTCCAAGTAAAATAGAAGGAACACAACAGAACCGTTCCAAACTGCTTTTTCTCCTATTTACTATCTAAAACATCTAAAACAAAGCAGTGTTTTAAAGTAACTGTAAAACAATTACAGACATTATTTATGAAAATCTATTAAAAACCCACAAGTGCATGTTTTGTATCTTAGAAAACTACTTCCACACTTGAAGATCGTATACTACATAATGAAGCCGTTTTGAGGGTTACAGCAATTAGATGTACACAGTTCTATCTGTTTAACAGCAGGCGCAAGACCATTTCCCTAATAGGAGCTTACACTAAAATCCAAAAATGGCACAGTAAGACAGTATGTTCCAACAGACACAAGCACCAGTAGTAAATGTAAAACAAGTATGCTGAACAGGCCCCGTCACACAGGAACAGCTATGGACCCCAAAGCACCTCTGTACTATCTCTTCCTTGCAAGGCATCATCTGACACACGCCAAGATAAAACATTTGTTTCAAGCAACTAATGCAAGGAAGTCTTTGAGGAAGGCCGCAAAAACTATTCCTTTTAAGTAGCGAAGCCCACATATAACTAATTCACAATAGAATAATTTAGAAATGCTGTGCAGTTTTTCTTTTCCCTACAGGAATTGGAAATACTAAAATGTGTGAGGATCTCTTAAGTCCTGTGTAGTTTTCTTTTTTGCAAGATTAAAGGAAGAAGTAAAGCTACCAAAAATGCAACAGAGGGAAAACTTGTCTTTATTTGGCGAACAATTGGCTCTGCAGGAGACTCCTTTCCCAAATTAGAATTGCCAAGAGCTTGTAGAATGACTTTAGAGAGACATTTATTCATTAAAATGCATGATGACTAAATGCCTATGATATTGTGTTGCTATGTCTTAAGGTCTTCAAAGATTTTTTGAATAGATAATAATGATTTTAAATTAACTTTTAACATGTTCATATATATTGCCGATTTCCTCCTTCACCTCATGATTGCAGAACATAAAGCAGTAACCTGGCTCACATAAATTCTCTTGAAACCTCCCCTACTACCCAAACAGCTTGGGATAGAAGCCAATTAGCCTTACCCATTCTCTGCCATGTGCCCAGTTCAAAGCAGAAAGGCATTTAAAAAATCCCAAACATTTTAAGGGCACTATCTTCATGTAAATCTTTTGGAGAAAATCACATCTGCATACCAAGTGTTTCCAGGTCAAGCACTGTGCGGGGTCATCCAAACCCTTATCTCTCCAATTATGTAGGTGACAAGTGTCATACCCCTGTTGTTATTGTCATTACTAATTATTTTAAGTAACTGTCAAGTTCATAATCACTGGGGTAAATCCTTTACATTCCCAAATAAGAGAAAAAAGTGCACAAAACCAAACCCAACCCAAAACATCACCATGACCACTTTAAAAGTCTGTCAGGTCATAAGGATCACTATCACCTAGGTAATCCTGACTCACAGAACATTGTCACAATGCAGGACTAAGAGTTGCTCTTCCCTAGCAAACAAACTTTTAACATAAAACTGAGGAGTCATCTTCACCTGTTTGTAACCAAATTCTTCTTCTAAAACGGAGACTTGCCACGTAAATGACACTGTTGCACTTCTGATAGTTAATTGTTTAGGCTTTTTTCCTTTTTTTTTTTTTTAATGTCTCTAGGAGATAGAATTATAATCTTAATTTATAATCACATTGCAAGGCCTCTCTTCCAGCCATAAAAATAATTTTATAAACTCCCATGAACTCCACTGCCACATTTGCTGGTGTTTTCAAAGGAAGAAAAAGAAGAAGAGGCAGTAAAAGCTATCTAGCCTCAGCACACCAAATGTGATCAGGAGGAAGAGCAACAACAGCAAGGAGGTCATAGCTGAGGTGGATCAAATGTGTATGATTTATGGGTTGTATTTAAATGACAGTGATACCAGATTAATCAAATGAATATAACTTATGGACTTCCCAGTTAAGATTAAAAAAACTGCAGAGAAAAATACAGACAAATTGCAACTGTTGTATAGGGATATTAAAAAGCAAAACCTGCATGTAAGGAAATTGATGTGTCAGTTTTAATGACATTTTGGCATTGTGCCAGTTACAGGAAAAAGTACCATGAACAAACAATAGAAAATCTTACTATTAAAACAAAAAAAGTTAATTCATAGATTTATTTTGAAAAGTCAAAAAGAAAACAAATACCCTAGCTTAACTGTTTTGGGTTTTAGGAAAAAAAAAACCCCAAAAATACAGCCTCATAATCACTCTCTAAATTTCATATTATGACACTTTAAATCTGTGCTGTAGTTCTGTTGTTCATTCCATGTCACACTGAAGCAGTTTGATAAAAACTGTTCTAACACTTGTCATAAAAACCTATTTTCTGAATTCTTTCAACTTGGGCACAGTGCCCATTTAAAGCTTGGAAGTCAACAAAACCGAAGTGCTAGGTGAAAGCCTGCTTTCCTTTCTTCCCTCTTACAAAGGCAATTCTACTCCCACAGGTATTCTGCTAGTGTCAAGAGGAAGACTGACTCATCAGTTGAAGGAATGAAAGCTCACTGAACCAAGTGTTTTAAGACTTTGGGTGTCTTCTCTGAAATTTATTAAAAATATTTGCTGAAGTTACCTTTGAAACCAGTAGATGTTTCAAATGAGTGACAGCAAATTAACATTAATGTAAGCTAATCACAGGTACACGCAGTTTTGAAAGTTTCCAAAGGGTTTCAGAGAAAATTCCCAGTATCAGTTGCTTCAGTTCTCAATTAATTAGATGAATATTTGAAAGCAACATAATGGACTACTGCTTGTTTTAAAAGTTAACCGCGTTTTCCCCAACTATACATGATGGTTGCTTCGCTTCTTGCAATTTTTAGAAAAGCATCAATTCATAATGTCTGGTGATAGAAAATATGCTGTATCATGCGACTACTAAATCTTTTCCTGCACAGGTCACTGACTAGTGAGATTTGCTGCAGCACAGAATAGGAAGGGTGCCACTTCCACTGAAAAACATGAAGTAATTTCATAACAGAGAAAAGATTAAACATACTTAGGCAATGTAAACTGTTTTGTAAGTTCACCTAAAAAGCAAGTAATTGAACAGAAGAAAGAACATCCATCCTTTCATCCTCAAACTTCTGGTCTATAGAATTCCTAGCTTGCAAACGGTAACTTCTAGTGCCTGTCCCACACTAGCTGAGGTAGAATGCACAGTCGAAGCAGAGCCTAGCTTAATTTATACGGGATCAAGTACCAACCTACTTAAAAATTCTTTCTCCTGGAAATCATGCTAAGGTGCGTGGAGAATGAGGAGGTGATTGGTGACAGCCAACCTGGGTCGGGGCAATCCCAACTACAAGTACAGGCTGGGTGGAGAATGGATAGAGAGCAGCCCTGAGGAGAAGGACTTGGGGGTACTGGGGGATGAAAGGCTGAACAAGAGCCGTCAGTGTGCACTGGCAGCCCAGAAAGCCAACCTTATCCTGGGCTGTATCAGGAGAAGTGTGGCCAGCAGGTGGAGGGAGGTGATTCTCCCCCTCTACTCTGCTCTCATGAGACCCCAACTTGGAGTACTGGGTCCAGCTGTGGAGCTCTCAGCATAAGAAAGATATCGACCAGTTGGTATGAGTCCAGAGGAGGCCACGAAGATGACTGGAGGCCTGAAGCACCTCTGCTATGGGGACAGGCTGAGAGAGTTGGGCTTCTTCAGCCTGGAGAAGAGAAGGCTCCAGGGAGACCTTATCGCAGCCTTCCAGTACCTGAAAGGGACCTACAAGGAAGTTGGGGAGGGTTTTTTACAAGGGTCTGTAGTGACACGACAAGGGGTAATGGGTTTAAATTGAAAGCAGGGAGATTTAGATTAGATATCAGGAAGAAATTCTTGATGGAGAGGGTGGTGAAGCACTAGAACAGGTTGCCCGGAGAAGCTGTGGATGCCCCATCCCTGGCTGTCTTCAAGGCCAGGCTGGATGAGGCTCTGAGCAACCTGGTCTAGTGGAGGGTGTCCCTGCCCATGGCAGGGGGGTTGGAACCAGATGATCTTTAAGGTCCCTTCCAACCCAAACCATTCTATGATTACTGGCCACTTGATGCTTGTTTTGTATCACTGCTGGTGATCCCTACTACAGAGCACGCAAGATTGACTGAGATTCATTAGTCTTTCAAGCTGCAAAACTTCAAATAAGACTAACTAGTCATTAGACAGATGAAAGCTTACTCACAATTTTGCACTTCTCTGAATAAGTTCTTTAAAACACTTAATCTATTTCATTTTAAAGAACAATAGCAACAGTATTTGCATTTTTGTAGTGTTTTCAGGAGATTCTCTTTCACAATTACTAATCAGCCTCTATAAAACCATGAAGAGTTTTACTCTGAATTATAAACATAGTATGAAAGACCTTCTCTTGAGTTGACTGTCTCAAAGCTTGTTTGCAAACCTGCAGTAGCGAAACTTCCTGGTGGCTTAACCCAGCAAATATTGTCTGCAGGCTCGAACAGATAAGGGGAAAAAAGCCTCCAGAACAGATAGGGAGCAAAGAGCCTCCAGAAACAGGTTCTGACCAAGGACAAAGAACAACCACATCACTTCACTGGGGTGCCCTGACACAGGTGACCACCCAAGCCTGCGAAGCACGCGCAATCCTCGGCAAGTGACCATGCAGCAGTCATGTGCCCCATGGGATCAGCAGGCCTGACCTGAGAGCATGCGCAGGAATGCAAGCATAATGTGTCCGCAAAAAATACCCTATATAAAAGACTGTGGCACTATATGGACCTAGGGACCTGTACCACTGAAGACTACGGACCAACGGGATGCTGCTGGATCCATGGTGGTGACTATCTCTTGCATTCTATCCCAACGGCTAGCTAAATTTTCTCCCTTTTCTATTTTCTCTCCCTCGCATCACTATTTTCTTACAACAAAAAGAAACTAATTTGTTAGAGGTCTCTGACCTCGTTTGTGTCTTAGTATCACTCTGGGTATGACAATGAATCTCTCGGGCCCAGAATAACTGAACGGGACACACAGGAATAAATTTCTGTTTACGTTTCAGTAGTTCCAAGATGAACAAGAGAAATTCTTCCCTTAATATGTCAATGTAATCCTACACCACTGTGTTTGTTCCCTTTTATAATTTGATGTAATTTACAGTTCTATTAAAACTTTGGTATTACAGACTATATTAAACACTTCTTACACATTTGTCTGTACTGCTACATTAAATTTATGTATGCCTTTTCCATTCATCAGCTTCTATAACAAAAGCAAATGTCCTTTTAATACAGAAATTATAACATCTTCATAAAACCATTAAAATAAATAAATAAATAATACTCTATAAAGTAAGATCATTTTTCACCCACTAAACCCAGACAAAACCACCCAGAAAAACACCTCACCTGCATCAGCTCTGGACCGCTGACCTGGTGATTTTCCAAATGGGGTCTTCATTCATCTGTGTTTAAGTGAGCAGCAAAGCTGCTGGACTAGGGTGAAAATCCAGTTCTTCCCAACTCCAAGGATATCTTTTTACAGATACTTATTAACCCCCCATTCAATCATGAAGTTGTCCTTTCTCAAATGTAGAAGGTGCACTTTCAATTACAGTACTCTGAAAAACAAAACAGGTAAAGTGTAAGTAGTCTGATTTGAGACTTTAAGATAAGCATTAACTGACTTGGTTAAGATGAAAATACTTTTGTTTCACTTTCATGCTTGTTTTCATTCTCAACAGGAAGTTCCGCTTGAAAACATTCGGCAAACAGAGGGTATGTAGGCAAGAATACAGCAAAACAAACACTAGGGCTGCTACCTTTCCCTCATATTCACAGGCATGTTCCATATCAAAGTCAACTACATACAGAAAGGACAGCTTCTTAAAACCACTGAGCTTAATACAGGGAAGAATGACTAGAATGACTTAGAAGAAACTGTACCACTTTCACCAGAGGTAAATCACTAATCAACTATTTCCATTTATTAGAAACAGAACACCCTCACACCCATGCAGCGTAGTAACTTGGCTCCACAGAAGTTACAAAAAAAGGCTGTTGAAAAAACCCAACACAAAAGGTATCAGAACACTGATCCCACTGCAATGAATGCTCAAGACACCGATTTGCTGAGGAAGTCATCGGTTCACAGAACTGCAGTTGTTTTTGGTGATTTTCTACACCTAAACTCATCAGATTCCGAAAACATTTAGTCATCTCATTCCTCTAGATGAGGGGGAAAAGTCAACCTGTTCTTCTTCAAGTTTTCAGGCGATCACAAGGTTCTGTAATTAAATCCTGAAAAGGCCTCTTACAAGTTGTCTTCACATATTTGAGACTAATATTTTTAGACAGGAAACATTTATTCAGATTAATCCATCACTTCAGTGCTGCACCCATCTAAGACAAGTGAGGTCAGATCATCCTTTTAGCCTCATTTCCTTAAGAAACAAGACTGCTGCAACCATGTTCTCTGTAATCTGTTAATCAGTGCTGGGCTTCCCTCTTTCACCTCAGGTTTCAAACCTGCTGTCAATTTTCATACGGGTTAAAAAACCAGAGGAATGCTGCTAACTAGCTCACGACTTACTGAATAAGGAAACATACAGGGACATGCCTCGAGGTATGGTAAAACTGTTATGCAGAAAAATGCATTTGCATCTCACACCACTTGACAATTCCTCCATGAATCACACCTATTAACTTCCAGGAACACTAGAGCAACGCAGAACAGACAAAAGAGTAACTTAAAGCATTAGTATAGTTTTACAAGAACACATGCAAATGGTAACTCTTGAAGACAGCATTCAAAATTCTTACACAAAAAAGGAAAAAACAGCCAGAAGAGAACCCCCCCCCCCCCCCCCCCCCCCGAGAGTATAATTTCCAATGTTTCCTCACCATGCTTCTTTTAGCTCTTGAATTAGCTAAATGTAGCTGTTACTGAGACAACATTATAGTTTGTTACTACCACTGCATTTTCGTCATGACATAAACCATTAGTCTGTCTCACTTAATCCAATTCAGAATTTTAGAACTCTTGTTTTTGCAGAAGATGTAATTTGAAATAGCTGACAGCCACTTTGTAAAGGCAGCAGTAAAAACTTCATGAGAAGTAAAAATATTCACGTATTATAAAATAGTATTTTAAGCAAACTTGCTTATCTTTGTTAATTTCAGGGATTTAGCGATCACCCTCCCAGCATCAGACTATCATCTTGCAAAACTAATTTTCAGAACTCCCACATTATGGTTCTAAATTGTAATAAAAGCACCAGTAGAGAGAGCACAGGATTTTCAGACCCCGTATCAGAATGCACCTATTTCTGATTTAAAAACTGTTGCAGGTTAAATTCTAAAAAGATGTAATTTCCTACAAAACTTACTTATAAAATAATTGTTGGTTTGCACTACCATTAGGCTTGCATTTACTCTGACTGATGCGAGATACAGAAGTTAAGCATGTTCTTGTCTATGTTAGTGCACCCATTCATCAACAGCCTGGAACATGAAAAACCCACAAGGCTGGATTTTTCACTTTCTACAGAAAAACACCAAGCAAAAACCCCAAAATTCAGAATAATCACATTCAACGTTACCATCCTGGCCAACTGCTCTGAATTACAGGAAGAACACGCTATATCCCGTTTGGACATATTTTGCTGGCATCGGCTCCTTAAAAAGCCCTGGACCACAGGGAGAGATCAGTTTCAGGTTAATTCTGAGTGCCCTACAGTGAAGGGTGTTTGTCTTAAACATTCACAGAAGCATGCACTGCATTATTAAAACAAAATCCACACGTGAAAAAACCACTATAAAACGTGAGTTTTCTAAAGTGTTTTCTAGCCCAAGAAAACAAAACAGCCGATGGATCTGACCAGTGCCACATCAGTGAGATGGATTAGTAAAGTTCAGCTGTCTACAAAGGAAGCATGGAGCGAGGCAGTCTCTTCACATAGTAAGAATTACTTTTTTTGAAAGTTTAGGGATCTAGAAATGCACTGCTATGTTTTGGAAATACACTAATGTGGCACCTTCTAAATCCTCCTGCAATTAAAGGATTATTTCAGATTTTCTGGTCAACTACAAATTACGATGATGTCATCTCATTCTCATCTGACTGACTGATATTTTATATTATTGCTCAGTATACAGTACAAACTGCATATCCTACATAAATATAGAATTCTGGCCTCAAAAAGTAGCAGCCTTCTTAAATGGCACTGCCACAGTATGCATTTTCTCCTGCCCTGCTCCTGGACTGCTCTACTGTCTTAGGAATTCCCACCAAGCCTTGGCCTTTGTGGTGGTTAAGTATCCCTTGACTGTACCTAGCACTCTTGCATAGCTAAGGTGGGGAAATGGCAATGACTATACAAGGAATCTAGTTGCCTGGCCACAGTGCGGAATGAGAGCAACCATAACCAAATATCCCCTGACAGCCCTGGAACATACGGTAACTCTGGTAGATTGGTATCAGCGTTACTGGAAAGTTGAGAATTCCCCTAATCACCAACCCAGACTGTGGCCGGGATGGAAATTTACTGATGCCCGAATCCAATCATCTCACACCCCTACATGAAGCCTGTGGAGTTCTCGTGGACTGCAGCAGGCCGTGACCAGCATCCCCCTCTGAGTGGGATGCCTCTTGGAGCTGGCCAGGTTTCAAGTTTGCGAAGTTTGGAGGCCCATCACCAAAGGCTGATGACAGGACCTGGCCCAAAACCCCTGCTCTTTGAGGCTCAACCCTCACCTACTGAGAAACAAAGGCATTTGATGCAGTGAATATTTCACTGAACAACAGGAGTTTTTAACTGGTGTAATTTCATATATATTCCCGTATCTATACTATTTGATTTTTAATGACTTTGTTAAGCCTTTAACTAAATGGTTGTGTTAATTTATTGATAGTTAAGCTTTGCTAGAAAATTATGTAATCTAAACTTCTAATTAATCTTAATAATTTTACTGGTTACACAAAACACAAAATTGTATGTTAAATCACGACACTGAGATCCCTGCACCTAATCCCTTTAGACATGAACTGTTGATTAAGTCAAGGACTAGGAGTGGATTCAGCCACACCTAGACTCCTCTGAGTTTAGAAAGCAAGGGGGTCCACTCTGAACTTCATGACTCAATGGAGAATATCCGTCATCTTCTTTCCCTAATCCCTATACAAATCACACCATCTGACTCAATTTCCCTATCCCCATGTAAATAGTTTCCCCTGATCCATGTGTAAATACTTCTAACCCAATTCTAACTTGGTTTCCCCTTCCACGCTTTTTCCATGCTGAGTAAGTGAAAGAGTGAACCTTGCCACGGAATTTTGTTAGGTCACGATTTTTACAAATTAATATTAAAATTATCTTTTTTCTAATATCTTTGACGGGGATTTTTTTGAAGTGCCCTAAACGATTCATTTGCAACACATACCATAAACATAGTTCCAAGGGATGCCTCATGAAATGCATTACATATACACATATCAAACGCTTCACTCGGCCACAAGCGGAAGCAGAAAACAAACAGCAAACTGTCCAAGATAAAATGTCCATAGATGACTCAACTAGCCAGTCAGGTGTTAGCCTGGCACAGCCTAATAGCTACTTGACAGATACCTATCTGAACATCTGTACAGTGAAAGCACAGAAGTTCCTCAGATGTATTTCCATTTAACTCTCCCCTGTCCCCCCAGTCTAGACCTATTACAATTGGCTAGCAGTAATTTTGACCACAGCAGCTGCCAAAAATTAGGTACATATACCGTAGTGCGGCCAGTATGCACTTATTATTTCTCTCAATTCCATCCCAACAATCTTTATATAATTTTTATCTGTTTGCACAATATCATTGTTTTCATCTACCACTCGGGTAGCCCTTAGAAAGGTCTGGCTTTCTTCCTTTACAGAACCTTTCATGTTGACGATAGTATTTTTGGGTAAAATATTAAGTTATATGTACAAACACATCATGAGTCAACTGGCATTCTTCCTAACCTTCAGGGTTAAGAAGCTCCAGTTTGTAACAGGCTAGTTTTTCTAATTATTCTTCAGTGGCGCAAGTCAAAGCCCTTAAACTGTCCAAAAACTCTTCACAAACAAAAGCAGAAGTTGAAGCCTGACCCACCAGAGACCTGCAAGTACCTTCTATGGTTTCCCACACATAGAAATTACATAGGAATTGTAACACAACCTTTACGAAGTTCCATTATTAAATCTCCAGTATTTGTCCAAGTAGTTCAAGAAATCACTTAATGTGCAGTTACGGTGATGAAACCCTACTCTATAAGTCTACAGAGCTATGAAACCTGTAAAACATCTTCCCGTAAAGAGATTTCTAAGACGAAATTAAGATCATAAGATAAGAATAAAGGACTAAAGATAGAATTGATCAGAAGTTTACCTTAACTGGTAACAAGTGAGCCACATTGATTTCCTTGCTGACTTCAGAATTAGCAGTTACCTTTTAGAGACTGCGACCCTGTAGTTATAGAATTGAACTGTATGTCTCTGTGACCTAACACAGTAAGATCCATAAATGTTCTCAGAGGCTTGACATTGCGCTTCAGTGTCATTAACACTCATGCAGCAGCAAAATTAATTACAAAATAATGAGTGACAATTTTGACACTGATATTATTTTTATATATTCCACTTGGGTTATATTAGAATCACTTCATACATTCAAACTTGCCTAAAAATATGACTTCAGAGTCTTACTTATGAGCTGCTAAATGAAAGAGAAAGTTGTAGAACTCCACATTTGTGAGCAATGAAATCTGATAGGAAGCTTGCTTCACAACATATATATTAAAACTGTGAGACAGTTTTCTCTTGATGATCTTTCAGTGAATTCAGTGCCAAGAACACTGCAAATCACAGCCCACAATCAAGTTACAGAACTGCAGTATGAACTGTTGTAGGCCAAGCTGCCGAAACTTTGACATAAGTGTAACTAACATTTAACTTTTTTAAAAAATTGTGTTGCAGAGCAATTAAAAAAAATCTCCTTAAAGAATATGCAAACTAAAAAAGCAAAGAAGCAGCATACACTACAGTGCATCCTGAAAACAATCTAAAAATATCTGAACCTTACCTAAAAATTGCATTTCAGAAAAGTAAACAGAAAAGTAAAATTCAGAAATCAAACCATGGAAATATCAAAATTAAATTCAACTTTTTTGCATACAAGGCCCTGTTTATTAAGTTAAAAGAGGCTTCAAAAATTTTTTTAAATACTCTTATTCTACAGAACTCTGGGCAATTTTTCTCTTACTCTAAAGCATGTAGATCATTACAAACTTTTTTCCTAGCAGGATCCTTGGAACTTGCCACAATGTTTTGTTATTTAATAAGAGATAGACAAATATTAAAGGCAAAGTTGTGCACCCGTTACATTTGCTTCACTCTGATCACATATGGGTTTCTTCATAAATACACAACTAATTCTTTCCATGTTCTCTAGAGCTCCGCTTTTCTCACATTTCACATTTTTAAGTACATGGATAACAGCTGGTTTAGAATAGAGATAAGCCTTAACAAGCGCACAACAGAGATGACTATTAATACTGTGTACGCACATTCAAACAGTTCTATTGAGGGTATCAGGTTAAGAAGTTGGTGCCACTGTCAGCACCTAGCTTTCCTGGCTCTGCCCACATTTCTTACATGTCAGTTAACCTTCCAGATTGGCTAGGTCTCTTTATCTGTCAAAACCACTCGTCACTCTACCACAGTTTGTAAAGCTGTCACTCCAGAACACTCAAGCAAGAAGTTTTTCTTTCTTTAAAGACCTTAATTCCCAAGTACTGCCTTATCCCTGACTTCAGCCTTCAGTCTTCCTTATGTTTACACAAGTCTTTTACGATTGGTCTACAGAAAAATTCCTCCAGTCATCTGACAATAACCAGCTCAATCAGCTGCTTGAATTTTTTGTACACAGTTCCTCATACCAATACTACCTTTGGATCACTGCAGCATTCTTTTTTTTTTTTTTTTTTCCCAACCTGTTTGCAAAACTAGCTGCAGTACATGCTTCTCTCTGGTTTCTGGTTTTTCACTGAGGCCTACTTGTCACAAATAAAACTTACAGCCACCACCTCTGAAAAACTCTGTATTTCAGCCAGTACAAAACCATAAAAAAACCATAAAGCAGAACACAAAACGTCTCACTGGTCATCTTCAATAACACAACAAATGTTACACCACTGAATTACAATCCTATCCAGCCCACTGAATGCTGTACAGAAAGAAAACATATACGGCAACTTGGGGAGCTCTGTCCCCAAACTCCAACGGGTGTCTGCTAAATATGCATGAACAGTAATTGCTGCTCAGTGCTTATCTGTTCAGAGCTTAAGTTTTTCATTAGCAGTTCACTAGGTTTTTAATAAAAATATGTTATGTCCTTATCAAAGATATATATTCTTGATACTCTTCAGTTTCACCTGTTTGATGTAAAGGCTGAAGTAATGGATTAAGAAGGTTACAGTTTCCTTCTGCAGAAAAAATAAAACTATTTTTCCTAGTTACATCATCATGGACACAACTGAGCAATCTTGACTGAGGTTTTATTAGAAGTTCACTCCAAAGATATTAAAGCATATATCCAGAATGATATATATATCCAGATTAATGTAAAAGCAAGTCTTAATAAGCGATCTTGGCAGCCAAATGCAATTCCAAATGATCCCTTCAAAATCTGAACATGACATAGCTTCCAGCATAAACAGAACCATGGAGAGACTCAAAGCAGCACAGTCCCCCAGTGTCACAAAATTCTTAACACGCCTTTAGAAGCACTTTCCCAAACCACCATCATTCCAACAGTTCAAAATGCAATAACATGAACCCATTTTTACTCCCTAATCTTTCACAAGTGTATTCTGACTGGCTTCTGCACACTGTCCTTTCCAGCATTTTGCTAGAGGATGAATGATTCTCCAAAGTTTTAGAACCAGTGTTCCCTTTCCACCTGTTGCACGACAGTCAAAAAAATATGGGCAAGGCTTTGCTTGTATTCTTGGGAACAGAATCAAGACTCAAAATGGAGTAAAGCGCCAAGGAACTTTATTTGCCCCACAACAGGTTCGCAGGTGCAGAGGAAAAAGAGAGAGAAAGGAAGGAAGGAAGGAAGGAGTTAGTTGCAACAGCTACCACCATGGAGCTGCGGTGTCCCAACAGGCCAATCCATTTCAAGTCTGGTGGGAGAATCTTCCATCTGATGTGGGTTGTTCCTGTTCTTTTATTGGGCTGCCTTACTGCACACACAGTCTTTCCAAGAACCACTTAGCATATTCCATGAGCTGCTTTGCTTAACCACACCCACCACCCAGCAGTGGTGTGCATTCCCAATACCCTCACTAGGGGCTCTCCAGGAGCCCGAGGTGGTCTTCAGGGGTCTCCAGGCCCCTCTGTCTTCCCAGGCCTGAGCGCATACGCAGGGGTTAGATTAAGTTTCTTGCAATTAGCTCCACATTCAGGTTCCTCAGACGACAGGAAACCTCTAGTCTTGCGGTCCAACTGCTGCTCTGTCCACCGCAGCGGTGTCGGTTGGTGGTTTTATGTTCCAGCAGTGCTGAGGCAGCACATCCAACAGTTTCAAAATGTCCGATGCAGTCTCTTACATCATCCTGTGGCTCAACATTTTTGTCCCAAGGACGGTTCTCCGTGGTGGCATGAATGATAGAGGTAGAGAAAGAAAGAAGGAAAAGAGGTAGAGCACAACACGCTAGCTAACAACATCCAATAACTAAACAACATCTAATTAACACTAGCTAACCACTATATTCAACTAGCTTTGCAAAATCAAGACAGGCTATAAACAAATGTTATGGTTCTGAGGGCTCAGAAGGAGGAGAAGAAGAAGATGGCTTACATGGGCCATTACAATATGGGCAATTACAAGGACAAACCCCCCATATTACAAGAATAATGAAGGCAACAGTTAACAAGACCAAGGTTGCATAATAAATCGGCACAAGCACATACATGTGATCCATCATTTCCTGCGGTTTCAGTGATATTGAGTGATTGCACTCCTTGTGGTGCATGTGGTCTGCTTCCCTCGTCCGCTGGAGTCAGAGTCGGCATGTGCAGCAGGAAAATCGGTTTCCATGCCCCCTTAGCCTAAAGCGCATGTGTCGTCTGGGCCTAGAAACTTCTGTCTGAGATGCAGGCAAAGGTAAATAAGCAGCAACACTTCACTTTGCTGTTAGTTTCCTGCACCACCTGATGGGCCCATGGTGGTTTTGAGAACAGATAGTCGTATTAAAAAAAAAAAAAAGCCAGAAAAGAACATTTCATATAATCTCTATCGTCGACGGTGTGGTTCAACGCACAGCACGAGTTTGTTTAACACCGTCAGGTGACGCAATAGTTCAAATTGCATGTTGGTTACAACATGTTGAATGAATTGTGTAAAACATGGAATGATACATGGCAAAAATAACAACATGGCAAACCCACATAACAGATAAAATAGGATTTGCTTAACCCATGGACTACCAGGGAGTCAGGAAAACATATCAATGTCCCAGCCTTTTCATGTCTGGTCAGGAACATGGGCCACCTTTCATATTCCAGCAGTAATTTGTTTAACAATTTTTCCACTGTCATCAATTTTTAAGCAACAGTTAGAATCATTTAGTTTACCACATACACCTCCTTCTTCGGCTAGCAGGTCATAGAGAACCACGCGATGTTGTAATATTGCTGTTTGCATTTGTGTGGCCTGATCTGCCAATAAATCAAGGGCATGGGCTGTCTCATTAGTAATGATCTCTAGCACAGCTTGTAATCAATAATGTGATTTAGATTATAGACAGGTTCTCAGGCACCGCCAACCTACTCACTGGGGTTCCAGGTGGCAGGTCCATAATGTTGTATGGTACACTGAGGGGTCCACTTATCTTGGCCCCAGGTTTGATCACTTCCACCTGCTACAGCGGTGTCAACGGACTGCCAATATCAATTAGGGTTATCATATACCCTAATTCCCAAACAATTTCCACCTCAATTTGGTAACAAAAAGAAGAGGTGGTGTATATTTCCCCAGTTGCTCATGGAAACCCTTCCGCTTGAACTAGGCCAGAAGTCACATCCACGCCTACGAATTCATAGTTTCTCTTCCCATTTTCAGAAAGGCCCAATATGATCGATCTGCCAAGTTTCCCAGAGGGCCTTTTTCTCTCTCAAATGGTGGGGGGGATTCTTCCATGGGGTGTCGCTCCAGTTGAGTCTGCATAGTTCACAAGCTGAAATACTTGCTTCCCAAGTGACAGGCCAACCTCTAGCATATGCCGTTTTGTATAAATCATTAGACCATGTATGGCCACATTTAATGTGCAGCCATTCCAAGAGCTTATCCCAATTTTCCCATTTGGTTTTCTTTCTGCAGAGGGGAAATTCTGGCCAGCTCATCCACCCTATTATTCCATTCACTCTTCCTGGTGGGAGGGCACCCATGCTACTGCAAAATCCTCATGTTTGGCAATATCTAAGATTTCTTGCCACTTCTCCTTTTGCCACACCAGCACCTGGTTTATCTTCCAGTTTTTCTGTTCCCAAAAAGGGAGCCATTCCCTGCATCCTTTGAACACTGCAAATGAGCAGTGTAAATGTACACTGAAGTTTTTGCCTCTTCCTCACTACTGAACACACTCCATACTGCCACTGACTCCCCTACGTGAGCTCTGCCCTTGCCCTCAGTAATGATTTCCCTCTTGGTATCTACATTAACAGCTACAGCTCGATAGTTGCACTGTTTATCCTCCTTCTTAGGAGAGGCATCTGTAAACCACATGTGCTGAAACTCCTCCAAAAAGGGTGGGGTAATTTTAACAACAGAAGGAGGAGGGGTATCCTCTTCCAGGAGGTTTGTTACTTCTTCCTCGATGCTTAACAATTTGGGGGTACCTTCAGTGACTGTAAAAACACTACAATAATGTCCCACCTTAGCACACCATTTTCTCACAGTGTCCCTTTGGGCCACCCCGCCAGGGGGAGGAGTTCCTGCCAACACAGGTTTAATTACCTTAAAGGGTCCCCTCAAAATTATAGGCTGTTGGTATATGGTCCACTCTGCTTCTCCAAGAGTTACACTCACTACAAACAATCCTTTCTCCCAACTGGAATATTGCTCCTCAGCATCCTTAAAGCTCCTGGAGTAAAATCCACATGGCAGATAGGACCTTCTGGTCCCTTTTGCCAAAAAATGAATTGACAATCACAAGCATGCACACCCCCATTCAATCTGGACAGGGTCAGTGGAGTGGACAGGACTCAAAGCTTGGTGGGTGCTTGCTTCAAACATCAAAAGTTGTAAGGCTTCATCGTGGGCTGGAGCCCATTCTCAAGTTGCTCCTTTTCACAGCAGGTTCTCCAAAAGACCAATAATCCCAAAGTCTGCTGCAGCTTCTTTTTATTTTCTGGAATTCTTCCTTGATCTAGCGCCGAGAGGGTGTCGTGAGCAATACAGACTGACCCTCCTTTCCACCATATCTCTAAAAATTTCACCTCATTTGCAGCAGCTTATATCTTTTCCTCGGGTATCTGGACTCCCAGAGACTAAGTGCTGTATCATTTTCTCCTGTGTCACCTGCATTGGAATAATTTGATACCTTCCTATCAAAACATCATCGATCTGTTGATGAACTCTAACTCCCAGTTCTGAGGGAACTCGGGCTAATTCTTGTGCCAAAGCATGATGTGTTATGGTGGGAGAGTGTTTATAGCCCTGAGGGAGGCAAGTGAAGGTGTACTGTTGTATGGGAAAGCAAAACAATCCTCTTCCTGCAGGGAAACCATGAAAACCTGATGTTTTGCATCAACTGCGGCCATCACCTGGTGAGCTTGTTCCTGAATGAGTGATGTTAACTCAGCTACATGAGGCACTGCTGCTGTCAAGGGGCCAGTATTAGCATTGAGTCAACGCTATCTGTGGTCAGCCTCCACTTCCTGTTTGGTTTATGCACCGGCCATACTGGGGTATAGGGACTCGGTGAACATTAAAATTCCCCATTGTTTAAGATCCTCAGTCACGGAGGCGATCCCTTCTCGGGTCCTTAATGGCAACGGATAGGGTTTCACGTTAGTCATTTTGGAAGGGGAAGGGCAGGTGCCGCTTGCAATAGGTGCGCCTCTGTCCAGGATGCTTCATCTAATTTTCTGACCTGAGAAATACCAAAACACCATGAGTTTTCTTGGGTATCATAACACTGTCTGCCCTTCAATACGTCTATACCCAAAAGATTTCTTGGGAAAGGGCCTATTGTGACCTGGGTGTTGACTGTGTCTTTCTCCCCAGGCAACCATGTAACCAAAGTCACAGGTACTGATAGCTTTTCTCCCAAAGCATTCAAGACAATAGTCAAAGTCAAAATTCCACACTGCTATGCCTCAGTCTACATCAGCGCACTGGTGTGTGCCCCCATATCAATTAAACAGGTTACTGGTTTTTTTTCTGTGGCCCTACAGCCACTGTAATTAATAAATCCCCTTTTACATTTAAGCTGAGTTCCCTTACAAACATCCATCCTCCTCCGTTCCCCCACTCACCTTCGAGGAACAGAAGGCCTAGTTTCCCACAGCTCTCTTTTCAGGTTCTTCCTCAGGGTCTGTCCCTGGTGGAACACTAGGGGTTGGCTCAAAGTTTACTTTTTGCCCCGACCATTTTTGCACAAGTTTCTTCAATGTCTGGGATGGAAGCCCATCCATTAGGTCTTGGGTAATACCTCTCTGGAGCCCCAGTGGCCACCATTCCTATTGGCTTAGGGGCCTCCCTCTCCCAGGATCAGTAAATCTGACTGATTCAGAATCCTGACTTCTCTTGACCAGCACTACCACCTCTCGCCTTTTCCTGCCACTTGCACAGCTTTGGTTAAGGATCTTTATTTGCCTGATCACAGGTTCACAGGTGCAGAGGAAAAAGAGAGAAAGGAAGGAAGGAAGGAGAGTTGCAATAGCTGCCACCATGGAGCTGCAGCGTCCCAACAGGCCAATCCATTTCAAGTCTGGTGGGAGAATGTTCCATCTGATGTGGGTTGTTCCTGTTCTTTTATTGGGCTGCCTTACTGCACACACAGTCTATCCAAGAACCACTGAGCATATTCCATGAGCTGCTTTGCTTAACCACACCCACCATCCAGTGGTGGTGTGCGTTCCCAATACCCTCACTAGGGGCTCTCCAGGAGCCTTAGGTGGTCTTCAGGGGTCTCCAGGCCCCTCTGTCTTCCCAGACATAACGCAGGTGTTAGGTTAAGTTCTTGGAATTAGCTCCAGATTCAGGTTCCTCAGAAGACAGGAAACCTCTAGTCTTGCGGTCCAACTGTTACTCCGTCTGATGCAGTGAGAAGACAGGAAACCTCTAGCTTGCGGTGTAACTGTTGCTCCGTCGGATGCAGTGGTGTCAGCTGGTGGTTTTACGTTCCAGCAACGTTGAGACAGAACATCTGACACAGTTTCAAGATATCCAATGCAGTCTCTTACACCACCTTCCACTCAAGAGATCTCATTTACAATTTCATTCATTAGGGAATCCAAATTAATAAAAAGCCTGTAGCAGAAATTCAGTTCATCAGCTGCTACCTTAATGAAAATCTAAAGTTGAAAATGCTGTCATGGTTTCATGGAATCACAGAATTGTTTGGGTTGGAAGGGACCTTGAAGATCATCTAGTTCCAATCCCCTGCCACTCGCATGGGAATCTTCCACTACACCAGGTTGCTCAATGCCTCATCCAGCCTGGCCTTGAACACTTCCAGGGATGGGGCATCCACAGCTTCTCTGGGCAGCCTGTTCCAGTGCCTCACCACCCTCTCTGTGAAGAACGTCTTCCTGATATCTGATCTAAATCTCCCCACTTTCAATTTAAACCCATTACCCCTTGTCCTGTCACTACAGGCCCTTGTAAAAAGTCCCCCTCCAGTTTTCCTGTAGGCCCCTTCAGGTACTGGAAGGTGCTTTAAGGTCTCCCCGGAGCCTTCTCTTCTCCAGGCTGAAGAAGTCCAATTCTTTTAGCCTTATGCCAGGCGCTGTGCGTGCAACAGGCCCACGAACGCTTTACGCAACCAGCTGTGCCAAGCGCTGATAGGCGAAGGCGAGAAAAGTTTACACCAATAGGTGCTGATGTGAGACGATCGAGACTATAAAAGGTCATCACTCTGTAACCCAAATGACACCCCACCACTGATATCATTTGAGAATTCAGGATCAGTGGGATGCCGTGGACTCCAGATCGAGGACCAAAGGGATGCCGCGGGCTTGTAGTGGTGATTATACTCTCTGCTATGCTCTGGAATTCTGCTTCTCCTTTCCTTCCCCTTCTACTTCCACCTCTAACCTATCACTTGCTTAGATACCAATGACTGCTCTGGGACCATTTCTAAATCACTGATGAGAATCTCCATGTTGGAACCTCCACTCTAGGCATCTTATTGATAATTATAATTTGTTTCATAATGTCAGTGTAAATGGAGGAAAACCTCTGGCATTTGGTTTTGTAGCATCACAGACCCCCAACGGTCAGCAGACCTGAGAGCCATATCATCCTCTGGGGGTAAGTAACACCACTTATTTCCAAACCCTGTGAACACCCACAGGTCTGTTTGAAAACGGTACCTGAGCCTTAAAAGGCCACTACTGGGTATATGATCAGCATGCCTACAAACTGTTACCAGCAAATTGGGCAGGAGTATGCTATATTGGGGTAATTTGTCCCTTGTTTTTCCTGATCCCCAAGGATAATGGCAAAGATCTGAGCATCAGGCTATATGATGACCTTACGTGAAGTCAGTGATCTATTAATACTGATATAACAAGTAGCAGAAACATGGGGGAAAGATGACTAGCCCCCTCAGTGATCATCCACACTATGGGCCCACCACCTGGAACCCCAGTGAACAGATTAGTGGAGCTAGAGAACTCATCTACAACTTAAATCATATTATTCGGCTCAAGCCATTTTGGAAGTTATTACCAATGAAACCGCACATGCCCTGGATACATCAGCAGACCAGGCCACTCAAATGCAGACTGCAATTTTGCACCACTGCATGGTTCTCTACTGCCTGGTAGCAGAGGAAGGGGGCGTGTATGGCAAATTAAATAATTCAAACTGTTGTTCAAAAATTCATGATAACGGTCAAGTTAAACAAATAATCCCTGGAATAAGAAAATTAGACCATGTCCCTGTTCAGACCTGGAAAGGTTGGGAATTTGATCCTTTCTTTTGGCTTCCTGGAGCTTCATGGGTTAAATTAATTTTATTCTATGTATTGTGTGGTATTGCAACGCTTTTATTTCTGCTGTGTGTTATTCCTTGCTTAATACAATTAATCCAAAGTGTGATACAGAATATGCAGTTTGTATCTACTGTTTCTCCTGATGGTGTAAAGCATCTATGAGCCATTTGAAACCGTCCGCTCCGATAAAGACTGTGTAGTTATCTGTGTAATCAGCTATCTGCCAAATTCTTACCTTTGACTATCTACTTCTCACTGACCACAAAGCCTGAAGAAGATTCAAGCGATCTTTGAGCAACGGGGTGGTGTAGAAGACTGAGACAAGAACATACAGTCTCAAAGCTTGCTTGTCGCTGCATGTTTGGTGTACATCACAGCAGTGGTATACGTCCTGGGTACTCGGAAAAACCCTATGTCCTGTTTACTCCAAATCTGTCGGTGGCATGCAGCCAACTTGGGGCTGTCTTATGCCAGGCGCTGTGCACGCGATGGGTCTGTGGAGGCTCTAGGCAACTAGCTGTGCCAAGCGTTGATAGGCCAAGCCAAGAAAAGTTTACACCAATAGGTCCCAACACGAGATGATCGAGACTATAAAAGGTCTCCCACAGCGTACACCAAGTGGGACGCCACCACTGATGACATTTGATCAACAGGATGCCGCTGACTCCAGACTGAGGACCAACAGGATGCCACGGGCCTGTGGTGGTGACTATACTGTGCCGTGCTCTGAAATTCTGCTTCTCCTTTCCTTCCCTCTCTACTTCTGCCTCGAACTGATGATATCCACAGATAATAAAATTGCAATTAACGGCATCTGACCTTGTTTGTGTCTTAATTTCACTCTTGGGGTTGAGATAAACCATTCCTACCCTGGAAAACCAGGATGGGACACCATTGCAGCCCAAGTCCAAGTGAGCTCCACGAGTGAGAGCACTAAAAAAGCCAACTAACAACATAGCCCCCTGCCCACCCTCAACTTATATACTGAGCATGGTGTTTATGGAATGAAATACTCCTTTGGCCAGTTTCGATTAGCCACCTGATGTGTATACCCCCCTGCATTGCTTGTAGTGAGAAATCTGGGAACAGAGGTGCCGCATCAGAAGCTGAAAAAGTCCTTGAATTGGTATAAACGTTGCTCTGCAACAACTAAAAAACACCACTGTTACCAGTACTCTTCTCAGGACAACTCCAAAACATAGCCTCATACCATCCACTGTGAAGAAAATTAACTCCTGGGAGTTGGTCCCAACTAAAACCGGCACATATGCCTTTTACATATTGACAGCTCTTATTTCACAAACACTCATTGCAGTGAGGTACCGAATTTTCACTAATGAATCACATTCAACAGAAAAGTTGAAATGTTTATTTGACAAGTCATTAATAATTTTCAGTGAAATATTCAGTTATAACCAGCCAGCACCAAAACATAGGGCACACATAAAAAGTAAGAAATTGCAGTCTACTTGCTTAAGTTTAAAAGAGAATGTCTTTAAAATATTAGTTACTATCCAAGCCACTGACTGTACTTTAACTGAGACCAATATTTTCCATTACAATATGTAAAACTCAACAACTCATAGACTTAATCTTGTAACACTAGCCAAAACTTTAACTATGAAAGAAGCGGCACTGGATTTGAAATTTTTTCAAGTTTCCTTCCAGTGTAAAGTAAGTAGCTTTACCAAATTCACCAATTGACCAATATTAGTTCATACTGTTAAGAAGCTAAGTCCTGCCAAACACTTTACTAGCCCTAACTTCACCAGCCTTTCTCCCTTAATGAGTGAATATGCAACTGAAAATAGTTGCTTTTCCTCACACTTCAGCAAAGAAGTTTGGGAAGACATCTAATGAAAACAAACAGGGCTCAGACTGCATGTATCCATGCATACACAACTACGCACATCAAGAGAAAGAACAATAGTGGTTAATTCAAGTGACCTCTTTACCTTTTGGGTTTAAAAGGTGAAACAGCTCCAAACCCAAAGAACTTTACCTACTATAGCTGAATACAAAATACAATTATCACATATGACAGACACAAGGGTATGAGCATGATAATCGACATTTCTACAGACAAGAGCAAAAAGGTTTCCTATTTTATTGTTAATGCCAACAAAATAATTAGGACTATCACTTGTAGGTCTGCAGGATATCCATTCATGTTCCGTGTATGCAGCGGACAGTTTCCCTTGTACAAGAAGCAATCATGTAATATTGTCCTTTCTGATCTGCTTATTATTCATTGTACTGTTTCAACAAAGCAGATGTTAATTATATGACTACCAATTACATAACAGTTTCTTCCCATTTTCTGCAGCTGAAGAAGTTCTTAGAGCAGGAACAGTTCTCATTTATAATTTTCTTATTCCCAATGGTATCTTTTATCACAGTAAGACATGACCTTTCTTACTCTACACAGCATGCAACCACTGACAACAAAAACGACTGGTATTAGCAGTGCTTCAGGCATTGTTAATATCCTTTTAGAGGCCAAATAATCCAGCTGTGAACAATGCACTGAACACTTGGCCCAATTTTTTAGCAACTTAGCATCTTCCTCTCATGCGTTTTTTTTAAAAGTATCTAAGTATTGCAAAATCCAAGCTGAGCTCCTCTACAAATACAGCTGTTTCTAGAAGGCCTTCAGAAGAACAAGTATTCCTCACGGTAGCTAGTTCCAATAGCAATGCATTGGACTGTTTTGTGTTGTTGTTGTTTTTTTTTTTGTGGGTTTTTTTTTTTTTTTTTTCTTTCTTTTAATGAACCAATTGGTGTAACTCAGCCTTAGGCATGTGAGTTGTACCTCCTTACAAAACAGTCATATATAAGGCTGGGTCTTGCCTAGTCATCTAAACCAAAAGCTAACTTTTCTAGGTTTAAACGGCAACGCCGTAAGGTTCTACAGATCAGTTTTTTTAAGCAAACAATCTTCTAATTTGAAACTCTCAGTTTACACTACATTTAGCATCTGCCCATCTGTAAAGCTTGCTGGAATCTATTCTTCCGACGAGGTATCCTACCAAGCCAGTATACAGCGCCAACAGGAAAAGGCAAGAGTGTGATTTAACATGATCTTGCTTGTGTGAAAAGTACTTACAAAGGGATACTTTCCTATCCCTATAAAATAATTTTATTTCTTCTGTTACAAGCCTTAACACTTAATTCAACTAATATATAGGTGGCTCAGCAGTCTTGGCCCCTGAAGCAAGATGAATTTATCACACCATACGATTCTTTTCATGTGGCTTAAGAAAAACATTATTCTAGCTTTTTTTGAAAAACAGTGGAGGAATAATTTTTCCTTGAACGGTAGACATGATCCACATGGCCCCACACCATTAAAAAAAAGTTATGCAAAAAACACCTTGATCAAACATAATCCACCTACACTAATTAAATTGGACTCTCGGGTTGTATTTGAGTGTTATCAACATTGTCTTTTACTGACTTTTCTTTTAAAGTTACCAACTCATGGAAAAGCTATAGATGAATAAAGTAGATATTTTTAAGAAAACTGTTGCTTTGGTTTTCTACCAACAGACCTGACCTGGTTTTGGCACCCAAAGATCCCATGCAACACTCCTCCTGTTCTGAATGACCACCGTAACAGATGGAAATCAAAGTAATGGACAAAATCAACTCAATGCACATTTTATGGACATTTTGCAGATAGTCCCATAGACTAAGGGAATGATAGCTGCCTAGAATGGGATGGGGAGGGGAAGTGGTTAATGACAATGTATTGAATAGCATGGGACTTGAGCATGACATATGTGGCATGAACTAAGGGGTGGAAAAATTAGTCAGGGCAGAGTTAATTTTCTTCACCGTAGTTAAGTGTAAGGCTGTGCTCTGGATTGGTGCTGGAAGACTACTGACTCGTTTGTAGTGGTTGCTAAGGAATGTTACATCAAGTGAAGTTTCTCAGCTTCTGATGCTGCAACTGGAAGCAGACATAGTCAGGTCAGCTGACCCAAACTGACCAAAGGGACACTTCATGCCATGAAACATGATGCTTGGTATACAAGTTGAGAGAGTTGACTGGGAGGGGAATCCTAGTTGTCTGGGACTGGCTGGGCATCAGTTGGCCAGTGGTGAGCAGTTTTACAATTCTCTCCCACCCCTCAATCTCTTTTTCTCCCACACCCTCCTTATTATTAATAGTATTTTTAATTGCATATTCATCATCATAGCAGTAGTATAATTACTATATTTCATTTACTTTAAATTATTAAACTGTTCTTATCCCAACCCACAAGTTTTCTTTTTCCTCTGATTCCCTCCCCCATCCCACTGGGGGAGTTGGGAGGTGAGCGACTGGCTGTGTGGTGCTTAGTCTCTGACTGGGGCTAAACCATGACAGGGACAATACACTATCAGTTTTTAAAACGGGTTTCCTAAATATTAATAAAAATTGGCAAACCTCAAAAGAAAATAAGAAATCCCTATAAATAACTCTAGACAAATTCCAGCCCATTAGTGACTGGTAAGTGCTGTTTAAACTGTTCAGAGAAGAACTCTGAACTAACAGGAGAAAGAATTGTCCTTCAGCATGGCAGAAAATCGTGGAAATATTCAGAAGTATTATCTTCTTTTTCCTCCTCCTGTTCACTACATTAGAATCACAACCCTAGAAGAGGAAACTGAAGCTTGAGACTCCGCAAGAAATGAAGATGAAGAGATCTAACCTCAGCACCTCCAATCGTCTGAATCACAAGGTGGTGTAGGAAACCATTAGTAAAGGGGTTGTTTGCCTCAAACAACTTTGGAGGCCCTGGGGGAGTGGTGGGTGACAGGCGCAGAACGGGCCCTGCGGAGGCAAGACATTGCTCTACCTCCAACCACTTCCTCCCCATTTCAAAACCCTGCCATACCGCAGCCTTGACTACAGTTAGTGTAACAGTCTCCTCTGTGCCTAAGCTGACAAAGGTGAAATGTGGGTCACTGGATGTGTGAGGGCACGTGACCCCTAGGGACCCCCATAAACCCACATACTCAGTACTGGAACATTTTGGAAAACATCTGAGCTTGTGCATGTATGGAACATTCTAGAGCAATCACTCTATGGCATGCTAATCACACTCCACCTAGGGGGACTGTCCTAGGAAAACCAGAACCTATAAAAGGCTGTCAATCCACTTCCCAGGCAGCGCCACACTGCCCTGGACCCACATTACAGACGATGACCTGAACAACGCTGGATCCCAGGGTGATGATTATCTCTCTTATTTCTCCATCTTTAACTCTTTCTCTTGTTTCTTCTCCTTGCTGATTGTTTCTGTCAAGAGTGAAGTGTCATGGTTTAACTCTGGCTAGCAAAATACCACAAAGCCACTCTCACAGGTCCCCCATCCCCTCCTCCAGTGGAACGGAATTATCAAAGGAAATAGACAAGGAAGCTCACAGAACTGAGATAAGATTTATTAATTGAATACAAATGTGTAATATAAATGAATATATACCAACACTCCTAATACTAAGTAATTAAAATAATAGAAAACAAAACATATGATACAACTGCTCATCACCTACTGACTGATGCACAACCAGGTCTCAAGAAGGGAAAGTCAGAGCCAGAAAGCCTAAAAGCCAGAACCTGAAAGTCGGAGCCCAAGAGCAATCACAGCAGATTCCAGGTGAACCTTATCAGGGACAGTATGACTAGGAAAACTAAACAAACCCACGAACAAGCCATCACAGGAGTTAGCAAAGCAGCTAACACAGGAGTCAGGGAGAGTGTTAGCAAGTGTACAGGAGTAAACGAACAAGGGGGTAAGAAAGGGAGTAATGGCTCTTGGATCCACTCCTCGCCTATGCCTCGAGCATGGTGTACTGTGGAATGAAATACTTCCTTGGTCAGTTTGGGTCAGCTGCCTGGACTGTTTCCCCCCTACACTGCCCTCAGCGAGACAGAATATGGAACACAGCTGCAGTATCAGAAGCTGAGAGACCTTGAATTTGGTGCAGGCATTCGCCAGCACCAGCTAAAAAGCCACCTTATCAGTACTTCTCTTAGCCTAAATCCAGGAGCACAGCTTCATACCATCCACTTTGAAGAGAGTTAACTCTTACCTGACTAAACCCAGCACATTGAAGTTTCGAACCTTGTCCAATAAAGGCTTGAAAACTTCTTAGTTGCCTGGTGCGGATGTACTTTTATTTGCCTCCAGGAACCTCCAATTTGATTGCAGCCAAAGCCTAAACACAGGGCTCACAGTTCTGGTCCCTGAAATTCAGTAAAATCTGTGAACGTTTAGTTGTCCATAAAATATTCTAGCACAGCTCCACAACCACCTTTCAACTTGCAGCCTTATTTATGTATCAGGGATAGAAGTCATTAAAGTGAAAGCAAAACAAAACTCACTTTTATACTCTAGTTTTGTGTTGGGTATAACCAGCAAAATAATACAGTTCTCTGAACTTGTGAAAATTGCATAGCATGCAGCCTCTGTTCCACTTGCATGTACAGGTGACAGTAATCTTCGCAACAGCACTGGAATTGCAGATATACAAAACCGACTCCTCCTCCCCTGCTACCAAATAAGCTAACCAAAGGCCAGTTAGTTTTTCTATTTGTGGAATTCAAAAAGTTGGACAAAGAGGGACAAGGGAGATGACTAGATGACTACAGGACAAGGGGTAATGGGTTTAAATTGAAAGCAGGGAGATTTAGATTAGAGGTGGTAAGTCACTGGAACAGGTTGCCCAGAGAAGCTGTGGGTGCCCCATCGCTGGAAGTGTTCCAGGCCAGGCTGGATGAGGCTTTGAGCCACCTGGCCTAGTGGAGGGTGTCCCTGCCCATGGCAGGGGGGTTGGAACTAGATGATCTTTATGGTCCCTTCCAACCCTAACCATTCTGTGATTGTATGACTAACTTCACTTTCATCAGAAGAAAGCTATGCTTTTATCATGCTTTATCTACTTTTCATCTTCTGTTTTTCATATGAAAGGCATCAAGAAGTTCCAGTAGTGGATACTTCATTCAGCCCCGTCCTGTCATGTAGGAACTGGCTCACTTCTGTCCAGAGGTTTTTAAAGTTCTTGATAAACAGAGAGGTGCATCTGCAAAGATGATCATCTTGGCTGGTCCAGCTCAACAATTCCCAGATCAAGGCTCCTCCCATTGTTTCAGTCTTTCAGCCAACTGTAAATAGTTGGGGAACCTCTGATCAAAGCCTTCTCCATTACGTTTAATTATGTGCTGCTCTGTATGTTCCTCGCGTTCTACAGAGAAACAAAAAGGGCCCGGAAAGGCCTCTAACCCACTGCTAAAGGAAATGTACATCAATGGTTATGGAATTTACATCCAAAGAGCACTAATCTCTAAATGCTGAACCTTGACGTAAGGGCTGATTAGAAGTGAACATGTAGTGTTATCACTGTTACTAAACTCGACAAGCTATCAATACACCAACTAATGGTTACAATTTACTATAGACATAGGATTTTCCCTGAAAGGGAACAGCTAGTCATTCACATGCACACAAAAACCAAACCCAAACAATTTAAAAAAACCCAAACACCACACATTCCTGAGGCAGAAGGGGTTGGAAGTTACATACGCATGCCATATCCAAAATGCAGTTAGGAAAAAAGCAGCTCTTTTCAATTACAGGTTTGAAGTTCAGTCTCACACTGAATACAATTTGCTTTCTGAAATTCCCTCATATTTTAGGGGGATTACAATTATATGCCTGCCTCTTTAAGAATACCTGCATAAATAACTTTCTTTTGTTTTCTGGGTTAAGTTCTCCAAAGATGTATTCCAGAAAGCCTTGCAGGTTTAGGGGTTTTTTTTAGGGCTTGTCAACAGTAAAGCTAGATATTACATATTTGTCTAAGATTAAACTGATTTGAATGTAATAGTTCCTTATTTGATCTGCCTCCCACCCCAGCATAGCAATGTCGCAACCGGATTCAGTAATAGTTGGCTAATGGACTCAATGACATTTTGCCATATGCTTGCCCTTTGAAAAAAAAGAATCCTTGTTTCCCCATATTAGTCCAAAAGTACACACCAAATATTGAACACAAGAATGCAAAAAACTGGATCTGAAGTTTGGTATTAACACACAAGCTAACTGTTCTACTGAATATGAATCAAGATAAAGAAAGAATAGATAACTGATGAGTGCCAAATGAGCTTTCTTAAAAAAAAAACCCACGAGATAAAATTTTAATTTCCACATTAATTCATGTACAGGTTTTTAAATTTTAAAAACCAGTTTCTAGTCTATTTCTTCTCCAACACTTGAAAACAAGTGAAACACGCACAAACCTTTCACCCATTCTTTTGCATAACAAATAATTTCCTCATTACTGCAATATTATACACAAACCTTTCGTACTAGAACTATAAAGACACATGCACAGAGCATCTCTAAAGAGTTTAGAGCTCTCGTCTACTGTTCCCTCAAGCATCATGGATAAGCACAACTTTTGTTTATTCTGGAATGATTTGCCTATGCCAACAGAAGGCACTGTTCAATTTCTGTGTTATTCCACCCTTTTACTACAGAACCAGCATCAACAGATATGAGGGTTTAGCCAAACAGCTTTAAAAACAGTAGTAAAGTTTATCAGTTAGTAATACTGAGATACAATTTCTTTTCACCACACTGCTACAATTCTTCCTGTGACTTTACACAATATGGAAGGAACCTGAAGCACAGTGACTTTTTAAAGCATCTACATCATTTCTTGCAGACAATGCAAAAACACTCATTGACTACACCTTGTGTATGTTCCAGTTCCAACTTACTGATTGACCATTTAATAAATGCACAGCCATTCATGCTTGACCCTTCCCTGCATCCCCTTTAAGCAAAAGGTAAATTTTAGCTCACCCCTAATTGTTCAGTCTGCTGCAAATTACCTTGCATTTAACCACAGGGCTTTGCTTGCACACTACTGCTTCATGGCAAATACGAAGCTGCTTCGCTTCCCCCTGTGCCCCCGAATCCAAAAAAACACATAACTGCTGAGAAAATCACTACAGCACCTTATTACTGTGCAAGCCATATACTTGCTACTGTTCTACAGTAAATGAAAGTCAACTTTTGAAGTGCTATAATGCAAGTATTTTGTCCTTACTCATGCCCTTACAAACAGGGTTGACCTAAGTAATACATAACAATTGTAAGCAATTTTACTTGATTTGGTAACAGAGTGGAAATTAGAGAGGGAAACATGTATTTGAAAAATGACATTTCTCTGTTCTCTGCTTTGTGTCTCCTGGTGAGGGATAGTTAGGTCATCAGTCTTTGTTTGAAGACTAAGTTTAATTGCTATTGTGTTAGCCTGAGAACCATTGTTCCGAAGTCAGAATAATCACCCAAACATTCTGGAAGAGCAAGCCCAAGGCAAGCATACCTAACCCTGCTGTTAGAAGGCAACGGAGGGGTAAGTTACCACACTTGGGGAAGTCTGTTAGGTTAATTAATCACTGCAAATCAAACTCAGGCTCACAACTCTTTAGGAAGCTGGCTGATCTTTCTAAGCGACATTTTAACTGCACAGCAGCCAGTTCTGAAAACTGGCTAATTCTGCTACACGCACCTTCCAACACTGCGGAAAAGTTTCATATCGTACTGTGGATGTGTGAAAAATATGCCATTTGACAGACCACTGTTAAGCTTTTTAGCTCACCTGTAGTCTATGGATCACGAGTAACAAAGTTTTTCTTGCACACGTGTTCCAAGACCTTAAAACTTAGTACACTGAGAAGACACCACTGCAACACCTAGCTGAAAATAAGCGTAATAAAAGTATTTTCCTAAGCCAAGCTTAAGAAGTTGTGACATCAGATAGCTTTGCAAGAGCAACTATTTTGCTGACATCCTTGAAGCACTTTTTCTCTCTAAAGCAGCAGGCTTCTACAATGCTATTCATGAAGGCCTACAGTAAAGAACATTTTGTTTCCTGCATTCAGAGATGACAGCTAATGCTGTAATAATCACTGTTTCTTATAGTTAACATCCAATTTCTGCAGCTGTTTTATAACTTACTTATGATATAACCACTACACGTCTTCAAGATGAAGAGCAGCAGGCCACCAATCTGGGGGAGAGGGCCAGAAGTCAAAAAACATGGCAGGGGACAGGAGGAAGGGATAAGCCAAGTAATTATACATCAATACTTAAGACCTACGCTACAGAAACTACTTAACAGTTTAAAAGCAGACAAAATAAATGCCCAAAAATACTTATTAGGACAAGCTATTATTCACAGCATTGATCAGAAAGTCAAAATGTCATGGTTATGAACCTCAGCCTAAGTAGCCAGTAAGGATATTCACAGAGATTCACCGAGTGTTCGGGGTTGGAATGGACCTCTAGGGATCATCTAGTCCAACTCCCCTGCTAGGGCAGGATCACCTAGAGCAGATCACACAGGAACAACTCCAGGCAGCTTTTGAAAGTCACCAGAGAAGGAGACTCCCCCACCTCTCTGGGCAGCCTGTCCAGTGCTCTGTCACCCTCACAGGGAAGAAGTGTTTCCTCACGTTCAGCTTGAACCTTCTGTTTTCCAGTTGATGGCCACTGCCCCTAGTCCTGTCACTGGACACCACTGAGAAGAGCCTGGCCCCACCCTCCTGACACCCACCCTTTAGATATTGATAAGCACTGATAAGTGCTCCCAGCCCTTCAACATCTGAGTGGCCCTGTGCTGGAGCCTCTCCAGTAGCTCCTTGTCCTTCTTGAGCTGAGGAGCCCAGAACTGGACACAGCACTCCAGGTGAGGCCTCACCAGCGCACAGTAGAGGGGGAGGATAACTTCCCTCCACCTGCTGGCCACACTCTTCTTAATGCATCCCAGGATGCCATTGGCCTTCTTGGCCACGAGGGCACACTGTTGGCTCATGGTCATCCTGTTGTCCACTAGGGCTCCAAGGTCCTTTTCCCCAGAGCTGCCCCCAAAAAACCAGCCCCCAACCTGTACTGGAACATGGGGTTATGCTTCCGCAGATGCAGCACTTCACACTTGCCCTCACTGAATTTCATTAGATTTCTCCCCACCCAGCTCTCCAGCCTGTCCAGGTCACGCTGGATGGCAGCACAGCCTTCTGGCATGGCAGCCACTCCTCCCAGTTTGGTATCATCAGCAAACCTGCTGAGAGTACGTTCTGTGCCTTCATCCAGGTCACTGATGAATATATTGAATAGGGCTGGACCCAGCACTGATCCCTGGGGGACGCCACTAGCCACAGGCCTCCAACTAGACTCTGCCCCATTGACCACAACTCTCTGAGCTCTTTCCTCCAGCCAGTTCCCAATCCACCTCACCACCCAGTGGTTCAGTCCTACTTCCTAAGCTTGTCTACGAGGATGCCATGGGAGACCATGTCAAAAGCTTTGCTGAAGTCAAAGAATATTGGCAAAAAAATAGTAATTCGGCACTTAAAAACTGAACAAAAAAAGAGCAGGGCCACAAATACTTATGAGAGTCCAGGATATAAAACAGTTACCCACATTAGCTCTGTATACAACCAAAACCATGACAAACTGTACTATGAGCCCATTTATTCACAGATTCAACATACACATGCCTGAACTTCTCACATAATCAACATCACAGTAACCGCAATCATAAGAGGATGTTTAACGAATCAGAGATGTTAACTTGGGTCTCTATTGGAAACATACCACCTCTACTCTGACAAAAACGTAGTTGTCTTTAAGTCAGCTACGTACGTAATTTACTCGTTAAATTAAGACCTCTACTCACAAGAAAATGGTCAAATGATTTTGTTAGGAATTGCTGCAGTGAAAGAGTAATCAGTAAAATTTTGCAAACTGAAGCGTGATCACGCCAACAGTATGACTCCAACCCATTCTCAAAGCTTAGAATATTTTCTCCCTACAGACCTGACTTTAAATTTTCTTGAATCTGTAGTAATTTTCCTTCTACATCTGCAACGACTAGAAGGGTAAAAAATCCCACAAACCCAAAAAGAGGACTCAGGGAAATAGATCTCTTGCCTTTACCATGCATCCTGAAGAAGCTGAGCAACCAGCCATGAACTGACTATGTCTTACCTATTTTCTTCACCGTTTGTCATTTTAGCTTCGATTAAAGCAGTTCTTATACAAATGCATTCAAGTAACTATTTACACTGAAGACATAAATCACTTAACAGCAAACAAAAGGTTTCACTTAAGAATGGCAAGCCTCTTGCCATGGCTACTAACTGATAATGTAATCTTCATTTTTCCAGAACAACTGCAGAATGTTCACTCACTTTTTACAATGTTAATACGAATCTCAGTCTAGACAGATTATTAGCCTGAAACGGTGAATAGCTGCAATAGATGGCAAATATGCAGTAACAGGAAGGCAATGAAAACAAAATTCAGCATTGTATTCTGACCTCTAGCCTCAGCTGAATATGCTGTTTTTCAAAAATTTGGAGGGGCAGTGACAGAAGACTACTTTAAAACAAAAATTGTTACTTGTAGAAGACTAGTATAGGCACAGAGAAAAGACAGAAGAGATTTGAAGTATTAATAATTTAAATACTGCAGTCAACACTAGATTCATAAGCAGGGACAATAACCACTTATTAAACTGATAAAACATTCAAACCCACAGTGTAACATTACATGGTATTTTCTTTGCTTAAATACATGACTTCCAGAATCTGGTGGAAAACACAACAGAACATCCTGCAGAAGTAAAAGTCTGGAGGGGTCAGGAAGGTCAAGACTATGGGTGGGGAGGAAAAAAATCTAGCTGTGAAACCAGTGACTCTCCCTAAAAACAGTGGAGACCTCAGAATGGACCAACCCTCGTACTGTTGGTGCTTTTTAAAAGACAGAAGAAAAACGCACAAGGTACTCGTTCTGGGACTGGTATGGTACCTGCATACTCATGAAACTCCTCCGAAGACCCTGAAGTATTTGAAAGTATGAAGAGCTTTACTGGACTGTGAAAAAGTACTTTGAAAACACCTGCATAAGTTTGATTATATGACAATTTTTACTCAGAAACAGCTGCCTTGAATTCCTCTTGTTCTGTAGCAGCAGAAAGGTAACAGAAGGATGGCAAGCAGGAAGTCAGGAATTGGAAAGTGAGGACCACCTTTGAATCACTTGTTCCCTATCATACCTTGTCACCCCACAGCAAACATGCTTTCCTTTCTTAGACTTCGGTAAGAAACTCTGATGAAACATGCTGCTTTGAAATTACTTAACTGTGCATGCAGCGCAAATGGAAATAAAATGAGAAAGTAAATTAATCAAGACAGGACTTCAGTGTGAACTTTCAGCAGCAGCAACAGGTGGAGGTAGACTTTTCCCTTCTTAGCTTTGTAATCTAATATCCTCTGCAGAAAGCTTTATATCCGACATGAACTAGATTCACTAGAAAATATTTAATTGTATTTCCTGAGATTTGGCATCAATCTAAGTATTGGTAATAATAAACCCCCCCCCAAACCAGGTTTTTTTCCTCCTTTTTTCTCCATATTTATTTGCAGAGAGATTAAATTGACTTGTAGTACTTGAAACAAGGTTGAGACGACTCAACTGAGGAGCAGAAATGGGGAGAAAGAGAAATGCAAGAACGGAAGAAGCGAGTTATCTTCCAGTGGAAACAGGATCTCAAAAGGCAGGATACCTTTCCCCATAAAAGCAGGTGAGTCTTTCTAGGAGTCTGTCCTACAGACAAAGCACACAGAAGGACAACCACACCTCTCCCTTTTATGCTGATCCTTGCTTCATACTTAACCTTGTGCCACCACCGCCCAAACACAGTCTCCTAGAAACGTGGTTAGAGGCCTAAATATGATGGAAAACAAGGATGTTTATTCACAGCAAAGTCTCACCCCCTCATTGTTCCTCCTTCAATTAATTTTATACATATGGGGAAAAACAAAGCAAAAAACCCACACCTCAAATAAATCCATATAAATTTAGTTCTTCTAGCACCTAGCCCAAAGCTGTCTGTAATACAGTAATTCCTTCACTGGTTTCTCACCGACACCACCACAAAATATTACCATTTAAAAACGTATTTTTTCATCCATTAGTAATACAGCCACATGTTCCTAGTGATATGAAATTTACCTCATCTCTCTCCATACAAGCCACAGGTACAGACACAGGTATAACTGAGGTAGGAGCAAACTGCTCACCCAATTTGAATGGTTAGGTGAGCACCTGAACCAGAGGACAGTTTGCTTCCCCTCTGACTTATGGCTGGCAACTAACAATAAAATATGCTTTTATTGACAAAATGGAGTGATGCACCTCATCCAAGGTGCACTCCTTCAGTCTAGGGACTAAGAGAGATTTCTATCCTTATGCACTCCTAGAGAAGCCTTTTCCTCCTCCCTTCAGCAGCAGAGAGGCCCCTGAGGGCAGCCACTGGGAATGTTCCCTCCCCTCAAACATGCTGTCAACTGTGTGACTATCCAACAATCTGTGGTTTCCAAGTGTATCAAACATATCCTTCGACCCTAAAAGCACATTAAGGGTCAGATTTCTGTGAAGTCACATGGAAGGCAGAATTTACTGTTAAGCTAGTTTTCTCATACACTCCTGTCAGAGCATGGATTTTGACCAATCATATCTCATAAAACTGTGTTTTCAGTGACAGCAAAACAACGATTAATGAATTTGTGTCATCTTTCATCATTAAGACAGAGATCTTCTGAAGGTAATTAATAAACAAAAACATCATGCCTATTTAATAAAGGTCTCTGCAACTGGAAGGTTTTGAGAAGGAAGTGGTAAATTTATGTCCAACATATTTACCCCCATTTTAATTTAATTTTGGTGTTGAGGTCACTGCCTGTAACACACATGGTTATAGAACAGGACAGGCAAGCAATTGTCCAGAATCATACACAGGTAGCCAAGTGTCTTCCAAGTATAATTATACGAGTTACATGACCTACTTCATGCATTATTTTCATATATTTTTATCATTCCTAGAAAACTGAACGAAGACAGGCTAATCTGCAAACCTTGTTACATTTCATGCTGAAGATCAGATAAGCTACATATAGACAGGCAGAACAGACACAACACTTGCCAGTATAGGATAGGTTTGCCTACTAGAAGCCTAAGAGCACTGTAGTAAATTGCAGCAGACCAACCCAAACCACCCTGTGAGTCTGTGATTGTCAAGGCACTTGGAAAAGGTTACCAAGAAAACTGAACAGAAATGTCACCAGGGGACTGTTCTAGAACATGACTCCTCCTATGCTACTCAGCTCAACATTTACATTAAATCCAGAATGTTGGAAAATTCCATATTTAAAAATCTTAACAGCAAACACAAAAATGGAATTTATCTCCCTCTCTTCAGCATACAGGGAAGAATTCTGTGCAGGGCACTTAAATACTAGATTAGGAAAAGTAGTTTTGCAACAGAAGTAATTATCTGACTTTAATAAACACTAGGCTTCAGGTTTGACACGTAATAAATCATTCCAGTTCTTACACACCTAGGATGAGAGATTATGATCTAGCAAAGTTCATTTTTACATTTAAATTGGATTAATATAAGTACAGAGGGGGGGAAAAGTATTTCTGAAAGATGGTCAAATTAAATCCTATGTAGGTGAAATTTTAGACCTCAGCATGATGGCACAGACCAGCTAGAACAGCTTACTGTGCTTTAGAATAAATCAGAGAACATTACGGGGAACACCCACACCCCACACACTCCCATCATGCTTATTACTTCATTATCTTGTATATGACTGGCCACATCTGGGTAGAGTAGTATCACTGAGAAGCAGCATCAGACATGGACATTAAATTGCCAGATAACGTTATACTTTACAAACTAGTTAGCACAGTAGTCTTAAAACAGTTCAAACTTACACTCTCTGTGTTCATTAATTGTTCTGCTCTAACAGGAATCGAGGAGAGAAAACAATAAAAAAAAGCTTTTGAAGTATACATTCAGAGAGAAGTGTCACCATAACAGGCTACTCCCAAAGTTACAGTTCCTTTGCCAAGACTGCGATCTCAGGATTCAAGACTACCCCTAAGCCATTTAGAAGACTCTCCCGAGAAGAAAAAGTATTCAAGATCCACCAGTGACCTTAGAGAAAGCAACACATTTTATTAAAGCAGTTTAATTCTAGGGCACTTCCAAACCTGAGGTAAAAGTAGTCTTACAATTCACCACGCAGGCTGCCCAACACTCAGACACTAAAACAGATGTAATTTTTGTCACAGTAGCTATGTGAGGCTATGTTCTGGATTTGTACTGAGAAGAGTATTAACAGCATACTAATATTTTTAGTTGTTGCCAAGCAATGTTTATATCAAGTCAAAGGCTTTTTCAGTTTCTCATACTGCATCTGTGTTCCCAGCTTCTCTACAAGAAGCTGTGAGGAGACACAGCCAGGACAGCTGACCCAGACTGAGCAAAGGGTCATTTTATTCCATAATAAATGGAACAAAAATGGCTGAGTATGTAAGTTGCAGGGAGTGGGCCAAGGGTCTGGCTCTCTGGCTCTTACTGCTCAGAGACTGACTGGGTGGTTAGTGATTGTATAACTTGATCCCCATCCCCCACCCCTTGTTTTTATTACATACTGTTACTAATACGTGATGAAAATACTACTACTATTACTAACATTGCTAGTTTTTTTAAGTATCATCACTATTTAATTTGTTTTCATTTATTAAACTGCTGCTATCTCAACCCATGAGTTTTCTTGCTGTTTCCTCTAATTCTGCTGGAGTGGAGAAGTGAGCAAGCAGCTGTGTGGTGCTTAGTAGCTAGCTGGGGTTAAACCACTACAATAACCAGCTCTGGAAACCAGCATTAAGAATAAATAGTTAGGTTACTACACATCACCAATCACTCAGACAAGACAGCTGTAGTCATTGAACCTGGGGCCCTTCAGCTGAAGTAGTTGGCACTGTTAATAGTGGACTGCCAGCTACAACGCAGTCAGAGAACAGGACCTGCACACAGGTGGGCCAGAAATGGTGACATGAAAATGAAGAGATGGCTTCAAAAACAGCAAGTGGACTCAACAATTGGTCACCATGATAAAACACATCCCTATGCAAGGGTGGCATAAGTCAGCAGTGTGAGAAGAGCTGGAAAACTAACAGAAAACACAACAACAAAGGAGTAACTAAAGTGATACAATTCCACTTCGTTCAAACTACATATGGAACAGGAGGTCTAAATAAAGTTAGGCCATCATTCTGTTTAAGTTAAGCATTTAGTAAGTCATCAAAATCCACAGAACTGCTCTTGAAATAACTATATACTCTCACCAGTTCCTGTAGGTGCAGATCTTGAATACCATAGCGGAACTTTCAACTACAACATTTACAAAAAAAACCCAAACAAAAACAAACACCACAACACCAAGCAAACGAAAAAAACAAATTAAGAGATAATCAGCTCTTAGGGGTTTAAAAGCTTTATAATCTTATCAAGACAACTATTAAAAAACCTACTTGGAAGTACTGACAGTATACTGCCATAACTCTTTATTCTGCAAGGAGAATTTAAAAAAAAATCATCCTAAAATACTTCAACATCATCTCAACCATCCTGCAATAACTGCAAAGATTAGAATATGATTAGGTAATAGTTAAGGCTAGTAGTCACCACAGGTAATGACAAAAATTTCTATGTATTTCATCATTTTGTGGAATGCATTTCAACAAAGTCCCCATAGAGCATAGATCTACGGCAGTTTTACAACATATGTTAAAGAAATATAAAAAGGTAACCCGGATTTGCAGAACCACTTCTCCAGAACCTGATAGCCAAATCAATTTACCTTCCGAATTTCACATGCCATCAGTACGAATTTCACATGTTGCACTATAATGGAAGGTTAGCTGCAACCACCACATGGTGAAAGCTGTAAGTTTGAATTAATTACACCATTGTTTGAAATGTAGCATTGATGAGACCCCTTTGTCACTATAATCAACTGTTCATCGGTAAATACGAACCAGTTTACTGCACAGATTCGAGGAACTCAACACTTATCCATGTCACAGAGATGTAGATGGCAGCAGTCTGCACATTTACACAAGAAAGGTCACATTCCCCGTTCCCTCAAGGCATGTGGTATGCGGACATCTAGGTAGTATCTGCATAGCAAGTAGGACACATCTTGGTAACAGAAAGCACTCATTAGGAAAACCAGTGTCAAGAAAGATCAGCTTTTGCCTTTTGATCATAAACCTACCAGTCTCTGAAGAATACTTAGAGAAGGAAACCGAGAAAACCAACAAAGCAAAAAAAATTCTCACACTTGGTATGAGAAACAAGCAATCTAACCATACAACGGAAATAGCTTTCCGTAACAGTGATGCTCTCTCTTCCTCCAGCTTCAGTAAACTGCTTTCAAAAGATGGCTTTTAAACCACCTTGTTGTATCTGTTTTAGTCACCTACAAAAACATCTTCTCATGCCATACCACCAAGAAGTTTGATCTAATAGATGGTGAAAGAAAGAAGAGGAGGCAAGGAAAACCAAAGTGAAAGTATGAAAAGTTTATGGCAACAGGCTTCATTCTGGAAAAAAAAAAAAAGAGTAGCTTTTTTTTTCCAGAAGATAAAATCTTCCTGAAAATCATTTCATTTGTCAAACATTAGGCAAATTATGCATTACCTTAAAAAAAAAAAACCCATCCCAAAACATTTTAAAAAGCTATTGCATCAGCTATATTTTTACAGATCTGAACATGTCGAAGACTGCAGCTTGGCAACAGAAAGCAAGGAAAGATGCAGGCTAAGGAGCCAAAAGGAATACTACTACTCAGACTGAGAAAAAGATACAAAAAGTATTGAAGTTTAAGATCAATCAGAAGTATTTATTACCTTTAGGACTTTACATTTTAATTGGTAATTTTATATATATTTAGAACTGCAGAGTCATTTTTTACTCAAAGACAGATTGAGAAGTCTTTCTTGTAAAAAGAAATTAGTTAATTTCTAACACCTTCCCGCCAGCTAAGCAGTGAGACTACATTTCTTGCAGTCTTCTCTTTCCTCAGTCTCACCTCCCAATACGAAAAAGTAAACAGTTCTGGAAAAGGTTTTACTAGTACCTGTTTTTTTATTTGGTTAAACACTGCCTAGCATAACCCACAATGACAAAAACACCGTGTGTCTTCACCTAGTAGTACCAAAGATACAAAAATTTGGCGAGTTCTTCACCAAGATCAGCTCCTCATGGGATTTTTACCAACTCATCAACACAACCAAGACATAACGAAAAATCTAGGTGCCATAGAAAAGAATACAATTCCAAGTTATAGCAAAGATGCTATAGCAAGACACATCACAAAGCTAATGAAGTAGAGCTGAATTTTATTCTATATTCTAATTCTAGCAACAAAATTAAGAACAGTCACTTTTCTGAACACCTTAAGTGATCCATTCTTTAAACAGATGTGTTGCCAAGGGTCTATTTTGATTTTATTTTGTTCTTCAGCCCAAGAATTGGCTTAAATATCCAAAGGCCTATTCGGAGTGAGGCGTGGCAGACCTCAGTGCATTTCACACTTTCATCAAGAGGTGGAAGTAACACCGTTGGCTCGGGAGCCCTGACGCAGATACACGTTCCAAAACGATCTTGTAACTTGGGTGACCCCACTCGAGTTTTATGTTGCTGTAAACTCGTTATTTTCTCCTCACCTTAGGTTAACCAACACCGGTTAATGAAGATGGAAAACGCAGAAGATTAAAAAATATTAATATATGATATTCAATTCTAGCGCTGAAGTGTAGTATTTATTTTCTCTCTCAGTAAAAGCTGTATGGTTATGCCACGCCAGTGCTTCTCCACTAGAAGCTTCCAAATCAAGGTAGACAAAGACGACAGAGCTAGGACATTTGTTACTTTAGGGCAGCGTTCAGATATTAACAGAAGCCACTGCTATCCACGTGTATATGGCCGGGTAAAGATCATGTCTTTAAATACTTGAAAAAAATAAAACATACTATGAATTACAGTAGCATCTCTAGAAAGCAGTATAAAACATCACGTTGTTGCACCTTCAGTATTCACCCTTAAGTTACAGCCGACACACAAATCTCTTCCAGGGCCGACCACTTTAGATATGCCCAACAAACTACCTTCAAACGTTATTTTGGTCTTACGTCATAACCAAGCCAAAAAAAAAAAAATTTAAAAAAGCAAGCCTTATTCATCAAAGCCAGAAGGGGGTGCTCTGGATGGCCGAGGTGGGGGGTACTGAACCGAGCATTCGTCTTGTGTTAGGAGAGGTCAGAAGCACGCTGCCTGTCGTGTTCCGGTTTGGGAGCTCACTGAAGTTCGCGATGCCATGCCGTTTTTTTTTTTTTTACAAAAAAGGAAATCTGAAAAGCAGGAGCGCTCCTCTTCGCGAAAAGGGAAACGCTTCGGTTTGTGCTATTGTCATCACAAGGGCAAACCGATCCGTGGCAGAAAACTAACAACACAAAGACCTGGCAAGTGATAATTTCAGTTTTGTACCCCACAATCTGACAAGGAGACAGAGGGAACGCAAACAAATCCAGAAAGCCCACGCTCCGGTCTTTACCCACACAACGCCTGTTCTCACATAACTAGTTCAGGTCTTGCTAATGTGACTGTGCCGAGTCGATACCTCGCACCGACCTACCTCCTGAAACGAAAGCAGCGGCGCCAGACCATTCCCCAAGTGTGATCCCATACTCCATCCCTGCCAGCGCTTTGGTGCATCGGCCTCCCCCACCCCGCCCCCCCAAACCAGAAAGATACGCACATTCCAGTCAAGCCTCTCTCAGCAGGGCTCACCCTGCTCCCCCCTCCCGTCCTCCCTCGCCCCAGGCCTTGCCAGCTTCCCAAATTCCCTCTGATTTCAGGTTTCATTTTGTTGTAAACAGCGAAACGAAAGGAGAAAGCTTCCAAAGCGAGGATCCTTACCCTTGAAATCCCGCCATGCGCGCAATAAGGAGGGTGAATTGTTTTTCCTTTTTTTTTTTTTTGTTTTTTAATGGATGGGAGGGGAAAGGGGGAGTGGGGAGGGGAGAAGAAACAAAAGCCTAAACGGCGGAGGCAGCGGGAGAAGGCGGAGACCCTGCTGGAGGAGCAGGGCGAGCGTCAGCCATGTTGTGTGTGTGTGTTGGTCCAGTATTTACAAACCTGGGGCTGCGGCAGCGTCTGGGAGAGAGGGGAACGAAGGGAAGGAGAGAGAACGGCGAGGAGGGAGGCACAGAGCTGGGAGGGAGGGACGGAGGAGGGAGGGGAAAGAGGCAGACAAAGGATCCCGGCGCAGCCCGCGCGCAGCGCGCGCACACACACGCGCGCCCCGCACCCCCGCCGCTGCCCGCACCCCTGCCCGCACCCCTGCCGCTGCCTTCCACTCGCCTCCGCCTCCCCCTTATCTGCCGCAGCCCCTCGGCGGGCCCCAGCCTACACACAATGGCTCCGCAGAGGGCAACTGGGGGGGGGAGGGGGCGCCACCTCCCCCTCCGTCAGGGGACGATGCCGACTGGGGCCCGTGCCAGGGGAGGGCGGCAGCCCCCCGGAGCCCGGAAGGGTGGGGGCTGCCAGGCAGCCGGAGTGCTGCGGGGGATGGGAAGGCAGAACCGGTAACGTGAGCCCAGAGGCCTCCGCTGCCACCCGCCTCCCGCGGTTTCCGGGCGGGCCAGGAGGGGCGCCGGGCCCGGGCAGAGGGGGTGTACACATAATGTCAGCCCCGGGGGAGGGGAAGCGAGGCCGGGCTGGGAGCGGCGGCTCCGGCTCCCCCCACAGCGACTCCCTCCGGCTCTGCCCGGTACTGGGCCGGGCCAGGCCAAGGGCGGCGCGACGGGCTGCGCTCTGCTCTCTCTCTCTCCCCCTCGCCTCCCCTCCCCCGCCTTCCCCGCTCGCTCACCTGCCGACGGGACGGGCGCCCGGGGGTGCCAGCGCTGCAGCCGCTGCCGCAGTCCCCTGCCCTCGCCAGGCCGCTTAGCTCCTCCGCGGCGGCAGCGGGGACGGCCGCTCCCCTTGTCTCGTTTGCCCCCCTCCGCCGCCGCTGCCTCCTGCTCGCCTCTGCCACATTTGGATCCCCCTCTCCTACGCGAGCTCCGCCGCCAGGATAGAGGCCTCCTCACCTTCCTGCCAAATAGTGAGCCACCCGCATCCAGCCGTTCAAAACACAGGGCCGGGCCCCGCCCCCCCGCTCGCCCTGCCCCTCCCCCCCACCGCCGCCGCGCAGGCGCACCGCGGCTCCCAAACTGCGACAGGGACGGCGGCAGCGCTCCCCCCGCCCCGCCCGCCGTCGCCGCTCCCAGCGCGCCTGCGCGGCCGCCGCCGCCGCCGGTCGATTCCTGGCCGCTGCTCCGCCTTGCCCGCTCCCTACCGTCACGACGGTGCGGCGGCCCGCTCACGGAACCCGACGGCGGGCTGCTGGGCCGCCTGGAAAAGCGGCCTACCCAGCCCTGGGGCGGTGCGCGGCCCTCGCCCCGCCCGCTCTCCGCAGCGCGCCCAGCGCCGCCTCGCGGGCGGGCCGCAGCGGGCCGTGGCGGCCGCGCCGCTCACCAGCAGCGGCTCCTCCCCAGGCAAGGCCTGGGGCCCAGGGCCGTGGGAGCCTCCCGAGCTTTCGTGGTGCCCGGCGTTTTTCAGCGGGTGTCCGCGGTGGCCCTAGTCATCTTCCGACCATCAGAGTGCTACGGGGGCATCCTGACCGATTAGGTTAGTATAGTGTGTGGCTTACGTTAGCCTTAATTAGTTGATAATGAGCAGGACACTGTTGTTCTAAGTCCAGACTGATTGTAGGTAGGATAACCTGATGACAGAATACTGTCCAGTTCTAAGTGCGGGACTGATTGTAGGCAGGATAAACTACAGACGCTCTGTGAATCTGTGAACCTGGCAAAATAACTACCCCACTGGCTGCCTTGGCACCAAAACTTAAACTACAGGGTGTTCTGAAGTGAACTGCCTTCATTATAATACTGAAAATCAGGCCCATAAGAAGACCCTAGCCCAGGTGAAGAGCCTTGCCCTGAAAATGCAAGTGTGGAGGAGGAGATTCGGACGAAAAGACAAACTATGGGCTAAGAACAACATAACAGTTGAATATAAATGAATAAAATAGTGAAACTAATAATACTAACAATAATATGTAATGAAAATAAAACAGATTACACAATTACTCACTACCTACTGATCGGGATCCAGACAGGTCTGAGTAGAGAGTCAAAGCCAGAGAGCCTGAGCGGAAGATCGCATCAGTGTCACAGACCAAGAGTGTTCACAGCAGAGTCAGGGCGAGCCCTGTGAGCGGGAGGGCACACATGAGAAAAGCAACCAGCGAAGAACTACATGGCCCCTGGCCCACCCCCAACTTACATGCTGAGCGTGATGTTCTGTGGAATGAAATCCCCCTTTGGTCAGTTTGGTTCAGCTGTCTTAACTGTGTTCTTCCTTCCCTCCCCCCTCACTGCTTGTAGTGAGAAAGTTGGGAGCACAGGTGCAGTATCAGAAACTGAGAAAGTCCTTGGATAGGTTGGTAGAAACACTCCTCAGCAACAACTAAAAAGCATGAATGTTATCCATACTCTTCCCATCAGTACTCTTCTCAAATCCAAAACCAGCTACTGTGAAGTTAACTCTGTCCTGACTAAAACAGCACATCTGGTTATGATTTCTTTACACAGTCTTCATGGATTGTCCTGAGTGCTCCCAGCTTTTGGCTTCCAGTCAGCTGACAGACAATGCCAGAGAGGACAGTTGATGGAAAACCTGCAAGTAGTCAAAACTTACTTGCAATTCAAGTTCAGCAATTTTCAGACCACAGAGAAGTGTCATTTTCTGAACCATTAGTGTTAAATTCCACGACAGCTAGAAGAGATGTTGTGGAGAGCATTTTCTAATTATGGGAATGCACGTGACCACAAGGAGAAAATTCAGTAAACCATACCAGAAATTTTTAAATAAAACTATGTAAGCCCTTAACCGTAGGAAAGAAAAAAGTAAAATCATGTGTAGGTGTTGTGATGAAAATACGATACAGTATCATCAAATTCAAGTCCATCAGTTTGATACATCATTCAAGCGTAGACTTCAAGAGCCATTCATAGCTTCACACTGACAACAAAGTGGGAAACACCAGTAAGATTACAATATCCACTCACAAATTAAGTGATTTGTTTAACAATGAAAACAGGTGAGCAGCTAGGGCCCAGTCTGCCTTGACAAATCAAATAGGTACTTTTTTTGAGTAGAGCTCAAAACGTTATCTTGACATGACAGGACTTCTGTTACACCAGAAAACAACCTTTCATTCATTAAGGGAGCTATTAAGTATTGTTATGGGTTAGAGCTTTTGCACGTGGCTAAGAGCCCCATGTGCACTTGGAGTCCAAGAAATGAAATTGATTCGGGGAAGGGATTATTTGGTACAAAGGATGGATCCACATTTGGGATTTCTTGGTTCGGCAATAGTAAATACACAGGGTAAGATCTAGATTCCTAATTCGCACTCAGTTATCATGTCATTCATAAATTCAGAGTCTTTGACAGGAGATACAATACAGGAACATGAATGTACACACATATTTTTCTTAAAATCTTTATTGGCAAAACAGGAGAACAAAGAATCCTGTATTTAGTATGCCCTTTGTTAATTTCAGAGCTTTCAGTTTCATCAGAGAGGGAGGGTATCCCCACTGATTCCTCTGACAAAAGGGTCTCCCAGAATCTGGGAGATGATCCATTTAAAATTTAAAGGAACTTACAACAAGGGTGACTGAAAGACAGGTGTTTCTGAGGGCATTAGGAAAATAGAGAGAAAGCATGAGAAAACATGAAGAAGAGAGCTTTGCTTTCTCATAGGAGTAAGGAGAATTTTACCTGTTTCAAGTTTTATAGTGAGTGGGTCAAAAGCCCTGCTTTCTGATTTGGCCATTCTCACTTTCCTTCCTTTATTCTACTCTCTTGTTATATGCAGACCCCGTAGTTATTTGAAAAACTTACATTGATTCTTACAGGGGTCTTAAGATTTACATATAATAATAAAAAGGGGCCCTTAAAACCTCTTTTTGAGGCAGTAGCAGCAGAGAATTAAAGATTGCTGTTAATCCTGAGCTGAGTTAGCCAGTCCTAGAGATCATCTTTTCTAGGGAACAAAAGAGAGGTTCCAGAGAGACATTGGCTTGGAAAACACACCCAGAGCAGGAGGATCAAGTGCTAACAACTCTTTCAAGAGATAAGCACTCTTCCTAGTTCTCTGTGGCTACTGGGAATTGTCCACAGAAGAAGACTAGATTTTCATGCCTGGAAGGAGAAATGCTCATGCTTTCTCATCCCATACCCATTCCAGGGGTGATGATCCCTGTACTGGCATGGGAGAGTGTCCCCTTGATTGAGAAGTATCTATCTGAGATGGGCTGCCCATCAAGACCATTTGCTCTTTCTTCTGAATTGCTAACAGCTTCTCTACTGAATTGCTAAGAGGTCCAGCCTGCCTCACCCTTAGGCAAGGTGGGAGAAACCTCACTGTTTAACCCTTGCAGCTTTGTATCTGACCTTCTGTTTCAGCCAAGCTGTGTGTCAGTGGGTTGCCCAAGTGCAAGCTTGGAGCTGTGGGTTACAGTTCTCTGTTGGCTGAGCACCTTTCGTGCAATTTTGCCAGCAGAATAAGTATGAGTGACAGGAAGTTGGTGTCTCAAGCTATACAAGTTTTCATTTTGTCCAGCAAGCCAGACATAATATCACCAGAACTATATTTGAAATACTAGGTTCTTTATTGTGGGATGATGCACAATTGAGTACACCTGGTTAGCTGAGGATGACCAACTGAGCAGTCTCCCAGGACTCGTAATCACCTGCCCTGTCTACTTCAGTAGTGGTGCTAGCAATTCATTGGTTGTTACGGAAAACTTTGGGGAATGTTGCTACTGTCATTTGCTTTAACCGATCTAGCTGTTGGTGTAAGCTGGGGTGAGTGAGTAGGTTTTTAGGAAGGCGAGGCCTATGTCTAATGCAATAGGGGGTAGAGATTGGGAAAGATGAGGATACATCTTAATAACACTCTGCTGTCCAAGCAGGGTTATAAAATCTGTAACCACTGTGTATATCACTGAGATACTACAGTTGAGATAAGCAACTAATCGTTGATTTTTCTTGAAATTAAAAGAATCATAGAATCACATAATGGTTTAGCTTGGAATGGACCTCTAAAAGTCATGTAATCTAACCCCTCTACAATGAGCAGGGACACCTTGCACTAAATCAGGTTGCTCAGAGCCCCATCCAACCTGACCTTGAATGTTTCCAGGGATGGGTCATCTACCACCTCTCGGGGCAACTTGTTCCAGTGCTTCACCACCCTCATTGTAAAAAATGTTTTTCTTACATCTAGTATGAATCTACTGACTTTTAATTTAAAACCATTATGACTTTGTTGTGGTTTAGCCCTGCCTGGCAGTTAAGCACCACCAGTCGCTCTACCACTCCACCACTCCCCTTTGCCAGTGAGGAAGGGTTGGAGGAAAAACAAGGGAAACTCGTAAAAGTTGAGATAAGAACTATTTAATCCTATAAATTAAACTCAGAGTTATTAACAATACTTGCTAATAAGTAATTAAAAGAACAGGAAAATAGAACATATGATACAGGATTTCACCTCCTGTGGACAAACACAGCCATGTTCCAGAACGACAAGGCAAAAACCAAATCGAAAACCCACCCCTGAGCCCAAAAGCAGAGGGAGAAAACCCCCTCCCTGAGCCAGGGAGCAGGGAGAAAGAACTTTCCAATCCCCTTTCCCACAGCAATTTCCCTGACAAAAGACTCTACTTCTCTGCTAATCGAGGGCTGAACCAAGACTGCTACTGAGAGAAAAGAAAACAAACCAGCTGCTGGCTGCTGGCAGGAATCTTCGAGCCAACCCCCTGTCACATGCAGGTCAAAAACATGGGGTGAGGTTTTGCTTGTATTCTCAGGGACACAATCAAGACTCAAAATGGAGTAAAGCGCCAAGGAACTTTATTTGCCCCACAACAGGTTCGCAGGTGCAGAGGAAAAAGAGAGAGAGAAAGGAAGGAAGGAAGGAAGGAGTTAGTTGCAACAGCTACCACCATGGAGCTGCGGTGTCCCAACAGGCCAATCCATTTCAAGTCTGGTGGGAGAATCTTCCATCTGATGTGGGTTGTTCCTGTTCTTTTATTGGGCTGCCTTACCGCACACACAGTCTTTCCAAGAACCACTTAGCATATTCCATGAGCTGCTTTGCTTAACCACACCCACCACCCAGCAGTGGTGCGCGTTCCCAATACCCTCACTAGGGGCTCTCCAGGAGCCCGAGGTGGTCTTCAGGGGTCTCCAGGCCCCTCTGTCTTCCCAGGCCTGAGCGCATACGCAGGGGTTAGATTAAGTTTCTTGGAATTAGCTCCACATTCAGGTTCCTCAGAAGACAGGAAACCTCTAGTCTTGCGGTCCAACTGCTGCTCTGTCCACCGCAGCGGTGTCAGTTGGTGGTTTTATGTTCCAGCAGTGCTGAGGCAGCACATCCAACAGTTTCAAAATGTCCGATGCAGTCTCTTATATCATCCTGTGGCTCAACATTTTTGTCCCAAGGATGGTTCTCCGTGGTGGCATGAATGATAGAGGTAGAGAAAGAAAGAAGGAAAAGAGGTAGAGCACAACACGCTAGCTAACAACATCCAATAACTAAACAACATCTAATTAACACTAGCTAACCACTATATTCAACTAGCTTTGCAAAATCAAGACAGGCTATAAACAAATGTTATGGTTCTGAGGGCTCAGAAGGAGGAGAAGAAGAAGATGGCTTACATGGCCCATTACAATATGGGCAATTACAAGGACAAACCCCCCATATTACAAGAATAATGAAGGCAACAGTTAACAAGATCAAGGTTGCATAATAAATCGGCACAAGCACATACATGTGATTCATCATTTCCTGCGGTTTCAGTGATATTGAGTGATTGCACTCCTTGTGGTGCATGTGGTCTGCTTTCCTCGTCCGCTGGAGTCAGAGTCGGCATGTGCAGCAGGAAAATCGGTTTCCATGCCCCCTTAGCCTAAAGCGCATGTGTCATCTGGGCCTAGAAACTTCTGTCTGAGATTCAGGCAAAGGTAAATAAGCAGCAACACTTCACTTTGCTGTTAGTTTCTTGCACCACCCGATGGGCCCATGGTGGTTTTGAGAACAGATAGTTGTATTAAAAAAAAAAAAAAGCCAGAAAAGAACATTTCATATAATCTCTATCGTCGACGGTGTGGTTCGACGCACAGCACGAGTTTGTTTAACACCGTCAGGTGACGCAATAGTTCAAATTGCATGTTGGTTACAACATGTTGAATGAATTGTGTAAAACATGGAATGATACATGGCAAAAATAACAACATGGCAAACCCACATAACAGATAAAATAGGATTTGCTTAACCCATGGACTACCAGGGAGTCAGGAAAACATATCAATGTCCCAGCCTTTTCATGTCTGGTGAGGAACATGGGCCAGCTTTCATATTCCCGCAGTAATTTGTTTAACAATTAATGGCTTCATGGCTTGGCTCTTTTAAGACTTGAGACCCCATTAGAATAGCAAGACTAAAAGGAGAACTTCGACCTCAGGCAATAGCTGACAGCACCACCTCACACATCTCAGTCTAAACATCCTAGGTGATGCTGGCAGCTGAGATTTTCCCTGTGTAATTCTGCCAGCCACAATAATACCATTTTGATCACCTGCTAAAGGATGTGTGCTATGACAAAAGCATAGCAAATCTCCAGGGGAATGCTGGATGCTTTCAGTCCATCTCTGCATATGGAAAACATGGTAGCATTGGTATGTTTCGTTCTTGTTGAACCGTTATTGAACATGAAACCATTGCATATGACAGTCCAACACAGTACTGCTTCATTTAGCATCTCCAAACTGTTACAGGCACAGGTCTCAGTTACTTATCAGAGGGTTGAACGATCTTGACTGTTGTTGCTCACAGGTATGAACCAGATGCATATATGTGACTGCATTTTTCCTGTGAGGAATATAATTAGAGAAGGATGTAACTGCCAACCACCTCCCCACCCCCACTCACCACTAAAGGATGAAGTTATAATGAAGGTGTTTGGAACTACCTATGTTTAACCACCTGTTAACACACCATGAAAGATGAAATTTGTGCTACTCAGGTCCACTCTGGGAATTTATCTATCGGTGGTGGCTGAAGGTTCAGTTTTCTGTTCCTTCTGTTGACAAACATGGAAGCATTTTGTTCATGGCCTGCTGTGCTTGCTCTGTGAAATTTCAACATGATAAACAGCAGGACTAATCTTATCCATAATATAATCTGGCCCATCCCACTGATGTGTGTGAGAATGTTTGTCCACAGGGAATCTCCTATGCCTTACTGGCTGGTGTACACCCCATGCAATTGGCTTGCTATCACATCCTAACATTTTGTCCACTTGGCTTTTCCCCTATTGTCTTCCTATGTCTTGGTGAGCCTTTGGCATTTCTTCCACTACTGTTTGTATCCACTTATCTGCAACCACCTTTTGTTCCCAAGATCTGGGTAACTGTACCCCAAGTCACGAGGGCTCAAGCATTCTCATTTGCCACTGTGTCATAACTCAGAGGGGAGTATAACCATGAACTGCTTTAGATCCTCACAATGCCATGAAAATAATGCACTTTCACATCCCAACTCGTGTCTTTAGCTTTGCATCATTTTCTTAAAACTTCATTAACTATGCGGTTTACGTGTGCCAGTAAATGTGAGTATGCAGGGTGTCGGGCAGTGTGGAATTCCTGCTTTATTCCTAGGGCTTTGCACAGCTTATGTGTAACTGTTCAGACACAGAGTGTGCTGAGACCAGAATCTACGATATGGGGCATACCCTGTCATGAAAACATTTAAAGTAACAGCTTAAAGTAACAGTGGTGGCTGCAGTGTTGTTTTTTCTGAAAAGATCTAGTACTACCAAGATGTATTTATTGTTTTGAGCTGTCACTGACACATGTCCCACAGAGTAAATCTGCAGTCATACTCATGAGCATTAATACATTGGCGCTGGATTGGGACATTTACGCCAGCATAATCTCTATTGGTTGTGCACAAAGAAAGGTGATTCTCACACCAGTGATCTTCATCCTTCCTGTTAGGCCATCAGCCAGTGTTTGTCACTGTGCTCAGAGTGTTTACCTTAGCTAATAGCTACATTGCCTCGACACTGTATGAACTGGATTAGATATTGTGTATTCTGAGACACACCATAGTGTTTACTGTCTTCTGCATCTGCAGCAGCCTGGTCAAGCTATTACTTTCCCATACTGTGGTGAACTGGCCCAATTCGTCTTTTCCTGCTTCAGCCAGTTCTTTAATCTCTGCATCAATTTTTTGGAAGGTACTTAAACCTGAGTTTTACAGTTCTGCCCCAAGCCTGAGTTACGACAACAGCGACAGGGATGTAATCAGGATTGTGCTTTGTGCTGGTCTCAGGCTTGCATATAGGTGTGCTGGTTTTAGTCAGGACAGTTAATTTCTTCACAGTGGCTGGTATGAGGCTGTGTTTTGGATTTGACCTGAGAAAAGTACTGATAAGGTGTTTTTCAGTTGGTGCAAGGGAGTGCCTGCACCAATACAAGGAGTTTCCAGCTTCTGATACTGCGCGGGGGGGGGGGGGGAGGGGGGGAGAGCGGGGGGAGAGGGATGGCACAGTTCAAACAGCTGACCCAGACCAACCAAAGGAGTATTTCATTCCATCCTCAGTATTTGTCATGGTTTAACCTTGACTAGCAATTAAGTACCACACAGTCGCTTGCTCCCCTTCTCCTCCAGTGGAGGAGGAGAATCAGAGGAAAAGACAAGGAGGCTCGTGAATTGAGGGAACAATTTAATAACTGAATATAAATGAATATTATAGTGATGCTAATAACATTAACAATACTACAGGTAATTAAAATAATAAAAAATAAAACATATGATACAATTGCTCACCACCTGCCAGGTCCAGAGTAGTGAGTCAGAGCCAGAGAGCCTGAGAACAATAGCAGCAGAGTCTGAACAAGACTCACAAGTGAGAGCACAACCAGGAAAGCCAACTGACCCACCAACTCACTAACAAATGAACGAGCTAAAACACAAACAAATGAGCAAACTAGCTATCTAGAAAACAAGCGAGCAAGAGAAGAAGCTATGGCCCCCTGGCCCACTCCCTGTTTATGTACTGAGCATGACATACTATGGAATGAAGTACTTCCTTCGTCAGTTTGGGTTAGCTGCATGAACTGTGCGTGTGTTTCATGTCTCCCCCCCAGCTTGTAATGAGAAAGTTGGGAACACAGCTGCAGTATCAGAAGCTGGAAAAGACCTTAAACTGGTGCAAGAACTCCTTAGCACCAACTAAAAAACACCTTATCAGTACTGTCCTCAGGGCAAATCCACACAGCCTCATACCACTGAAAAAAAAAAAGAACTCTGTCCTGACTAAAACCAGCAGAGTACGTAAACTGAGGGTGGGCCAGGGTGACATAGCTCGTTTGCTAGCTTGTTAACTTGCTCATTTGATGGCTTGTTTATTCATGCATTTGTTAGGGAGCTAGTAGGTTAGTTGGCTTTCTTGGTCTCTCTTTTTGCTCATGGGGTTTGCTCAGACTCTGCTGCGATCGCTCTCGGGCTCTGGCTCTCAGGCTCGGGCTCTGACTCTTCCTACTTGGGACCTGGCTGTGTATCAGTTGGCAGGTGGTCAGCAATTAGATAATTTGTTTTATTTTCTATTATTTTAATTACTTATTATTAATAGTATTGTTAATATTATTTGTATCACTGTAATACTCATTTATATTCAATTATTAAATTGTTCTTAGCCCACAAGCTTCCTTGTCTTTTCTTCCAGTTCTGGTCCTACACTGGAGAAGGGGGGAGGTGAGTGAGTGACTGTGTGGTACTTAATTGCTAGCTGAGGTTAAACCCTGACAGTAGGTTGCTTGGCCATATTATCAGCCATATTGGTCATTACGATATGCTGCCACTGTTTGTGTTCACTAGGGGCAGGTGTGTAATCCAGATTACTCCTTTTGTGGCCCAGGTTATGTTAGGTATTTGTTGCCATTTAGCGTTGTCTGCGAGCTGAAGACTAGATGTCTTGCTAACCGAACAGGAGGCCAGACTGTTGCCAGACGTCACCCAGTCTGAGTCCATATAATCTGTCAGAAGAACATCTGGTGATTTGAATCTCATAACCTCCAACACTGCCTGCAGCTCTGAAGTTTATGTGGATTGAGGACATGCTGGACCAGACAGTACCATCTAGCACATAACTGCTTTGTATCCTGTTTTGGTAATACCTTTGCCATGAAACGGGGACCCATCTGTGTAGCAGATGGTAAAACCCTTTTTCACAGCTTCCTCTTGTGATTCACTGCATTTTGCAGGCCAAGAGGCTTTCTCTACCTTTGGGAAGGAAAAAGTGTGTATTTTTCTCTCCACCAGCAACTCATATGGTGCTACAGATTCTTGGGGTGCAGTTTTGAAGCTGACACTATGATTTTCTGAAGCAGGAATACTGTGCAATTCTGGGGTTTCTAACCTGGTTGTCCTTGATTTTACCTGAAATTATTTTAGAAAAGAGTGTGCAGTTTGCATAATCCATTTGGACTTTCCAATTACATAATCCCAACGTTTCAAACTCCAGACTAGGGCAAGGCAAACCCTTTCACGTGGGCTGAACTTCTGTTCACTTACATCCAAACGTCTGGATGCATGTGCAATAACCCTTGGTTTCCCTTTTTGAATTTGAGAAAGGGTGGCTCCTATGCTTTCAGTGGAACCAGCTAACTGAAAGTAAAAGACAGGAGAAAGGTTTGGGTGGGTTAATGCAGTAGCCCTGTATAAATCTTTCAAGAGTGCTTGACTCTGTTCCTTTTCCCATATCTATTTACATTTTTTCTTGAGTAGCCAATGTAGAGGTTTGTGAGTTTGGTTTTTTGGTTTTGGGTTTTTGTTTTTTTTTTTCAAAGTATTTGATTGGGAAAAATGAATTAAGCCTGAAAATTACTGTAATGAGTGAGCATTGGTTGGAACTGGGATTTTACAGTGTTTCCAATCTGAAGATGCAGGGATTGACCCATTTTCATTCAAGGACATCCCTAAGTATTTGACTTGGTTTTGAACTAACTGATCCTTTTACCTACTGTGTTTAAGTCTGTTTTGCCAGTTGACGGGGTTGACAGAAAGAACACAGACACCAAGTTAAAGTTAAAAAGATAACTTTGTTTTACTAAAGTCTAAACCAGCAGACAGCATACACAAGGTACTGCACCTCTCATTACTACATAGAGTTAGCGATAGTGATTAAGAAATAATACATCACCGATTGTCCTAATACTTTACCATTATCCAGACCCGTACATCAGCTGGGGAGCCCCATAACAGCGAAGGATCGGAGAACCTGTCCTGGCAATTGGGAAGTCCTGCGTAGTGCGTCCACTCACAGGTGAGGCTCCGACTTCAGTGTGAGAAAGTCCTGCTTTTATACAGTTTAACAAACAAATTATGTAAAAAACGTACAGAAACATCTGACATTCCTCTCCCCATTGGATTTCACCCAAGGCCTGGCCAGGGCCCATGGTGGAACTCAAAGGGATGTCTATATCTGTTTGGCTTTGACCACATGCTTTCAGAGAAGGCCGGACATGTTTGCGTGGCCTTGACGGTCTGCCCCTAAACAGATATTTCATCCTACTAATGATTGTATTTTATCTAAGCTACGTCTTTCACTAATGATCATACGTATTTCAGTAATGATCAGTGGATATTCTCATAGTCATATTTCATACTGATATGATGCTGGTCGGGAGATTCACTCAGAAGTCAACTTCTGAGCTGCTTCAAGGCTTATGATTCAGGCCTGTCTGAGGCCTGTAATCCAGGCCTTTTTATATCAAAGCCCTGTTTCAATTAAGAAAGGCAGTACTTCTTCCATAAATTCTTCTTTTTCCTCTCCTTGGTGGGTGAGTGGATTAAAATGTCATCCACTTATGTTCACATGCTTTTTGGACTCTGGTTAAAATTTTTCTGTCATATGTGATACATGTGTGTGATAAATACTGGGGGAAGAATGCAATCTTGGGCATGCAGGTGAAGACCAAGTGAGTTACTGAAAAGGAAAAATGGAAATTTTTACCAGCAAGCTTGATTCAACAGTACAGAAAACAAGGATTGACCACATCTGTCACACTGTATCAACTATTGGTGCAACTATTATCACAACTTCCTCGCATATGAAAATCAGAAGTGCTTCTGGGGTTGTACAGGCACTAAAAACTGTAATTCACTGTAAGCCTCCAAGTCTGATCTGCTTTGCTCACAGGTCACAGGGGAGCATTACAGATAGACAGCATCTCTATAAAAACACCTTCATTTACATGATCATCATATCTGCTTCAGTCCTACTACTCGGTCTCATTCTGTGCCCAAGCTTTCATGACTTCCTGCCCAAGCATCATCAGTCATCGTCTGGTACCTTAAATGCAGCCCAGCTGTGCACAGCAGAAATGGCTGGCGGTCCTCCCTCAAAATACTATATATATATATATATATGTGTATTTTAAATCTGCAGTAGGACAATTTTCCTTTATAAATGGTACACCTAAAATTCCTCCTTCCTGACTCTGGCTAACTGCACTACGTATTACTCCCTTTAATTGCCTTAGTTGTAAGGGAATGATTCCCCAACTACTTAAAGTGACCTGCATTTGAGTTTTTCTGCCTGACTTTACCGTAGTATGTTCAAGTATGTTCATGGATGCTCCTGTGTCTGTTAATAATTGGGGCATTTTATTTCCAAGTTCCCAATGAGCATTTTGACTGAAGGTCATCCCTAAGGATCCACTGGGGAAGGTGCTAAGATCTGTGGTGCCAGCCCACACAAACCTGGGCCTCCCTAGCAGAACCTTCAGACCTTTTCTAGGGCTCACTATCAAGTTGGCCAAACTCACTTTACAGACCATGATACCGATGCACTATGGGGAACAGGGAAGTTGCTGTTGTCCCTGCTTCTGTCTTTTCAGCTCTATTCATAGAGCCTCCATAAAAATATCAGTAGATTTGATTATGGTAGATTGTCGTATCCTCTCCAAGATAACTTAGTTCCTTCCAGAGTTGATGTCTGAATGGATCTTGTGTAAGTTCAGGACATTTTGGGCAGAGATTATGAGTAGGCAATGAGTTGAATTGCCCCTCTGGATGGACTTGGTTTTCCTTATCCCAAGTAGCTTTGATTGAAAATTGGTGACTGCTGGCTAAAGGTTAGACTACTCCATGAAGAACATGAAAACACTGAAATTTGGCATTTAGGAGATTTTCTGCCCTTCTGCCTGAAGCAGAGTGAGGGCTGTTATTAGAATAAACCACACTTTAAATGGACTCACAGGCGTTCTTCCCTTGCAGCTGACCAGGCCTTCTGATGCTCCCTGCATCCTGCAACAGTGCGGTCACTCTCAAATGAATATTAGGACTCTTTTCTTGGAAAAATGAGGCTAAAACCTCTTATCCACTTATTAAAAGTTTGTGTCTGGATTTACTAAAATGCTTTCCTAAACATATGTGCATCTGTACTAGATAGACTTCCATGAGCCGCTTGGGTTACATCTTCTCCGTTTAAGTGTGCGTACATGCTTCACAATCAAATGCACAGGTCAGTTAGAGTATTTCTATGTAAAGAAGCTGGCTGGCTTACTTAGCCCCTGGAGTTTCTATTCAACTGTTTCCCTTACTTCTTCCTAAACACTTGTTTCTCTGTTTCCTGTCCTTTCAAACCCTTCTATGGGGTTAATGGGATGAAGTCTCTCCAGCTCAGGGCTGGAAGGAACTCCTCAAAGTGTGTCTTTAAGAGAAGGTTCTCAAGTTTCAGAATAAATTTTTGGACAAGAAGGTTCAGGGTTGTGAAAATAACAGAAATTTCTTCATCCCTCAACCACAGCTATTAACCCCTCATCCAAAGTGATGTTGTCTGTTAGGTCTTGTGCTGGTTTTGATTGGGATGGAGTTAGTTTTCCTTGCAGTAGCTAGTATGAGGCTATGTTTTGGATTTGTGCTGAGAAGAATACTGACACTCTATTAATGTTTTTGGTTGTTGCCAAGCAATGTTTATATCAAGTCAAGGACTTTTTCAGTTTCTCATACTGCACCTGTGTTCCTAGCTTCTCATAGAGAAGCTGGGAAGAGACACAGCCAGGTCAGCTGACCCAAACTGACCAAAGGCCTATTTCATTCTAAAGAACATCATGCTTGGTATATAAACTGGGGGGAGTAGTCTGGGAGTCATGGTCTCGGGTGTCCTGGTGCTTTGGCTTGTGTTCTGGTTCTCACTGCTCATTGAGTGGCTGGTTGTCAGCCAGTGCGTGGTGAGCGATTGTATCGTTTCGTATTTTTCCACCATTGTTTTCATTGAATATCATTATTAGCATTAGTGATATTTTCATTACGTATTAGTAATATTAGTAGCCTTTTCCTGTGATTCTCTTCCCCATCTCACTGGGGGATGAGGAAGGTGAGCGAGTGTCTTTGTGGTGCTTAGTTGCTGGCTGGAGTTAAAACACGACGTATCTTCAGTGTCTGCATTGCACTGTTGCATAGATGATGTTACATTGGTCTTCTAGAAACTGAGCTGCTATTCTAGAGTTTTCTAGATCATTTTCTAACCCCTCCTGTTTCTAATCTTCCACTTTCCAACATCTAACTCTAGCTGTTCAGTTTTTAAACAAGAACTAAGATCTTGCTATCTTCTAATTAAAGTGATGTTTTGTTCTGTTATTTGGGAAATTCAAGCTCCTTCGGTTCCTGGATTTCTTTTTCTAAGTTCTTTACTGCCTCGATTTTTAGTCTTGGGAGATCCTATTGTCCCAAACCTGTGTGTAATAAGCAGATCCACACACCCAGTCAAGATGTTTGTTCATTGCATGTCTGCACAGAAATGGGTGCTAGGTGGTAAATTCACAAAGCTAGCACATCTTTTGAGAAATAAGCCAGGTCTTATATCTCAGATAATAACAAAGAAGAAACCACCACAGTGAATGATGAGTCAGTATTTGTTACTCCTATCTTTACATATGAAAGCAGAAATTTACCATTCTTTTGTCTACTGTCATTGTTTGAGAGCAGTTTGATGCTATCAAGGTCTGATGGCCCAGACACAGCTCCCGACCTTGGGGCCATTCCCACTAGCCCCCTACTCATGAGATACACAAGTCCACCCAGTTTGGAAACCTAGGGTTTTTGTGACTGTTAACCCTTTTCTTTCTACCACATTCCCATGCATGATACAAGGCATACAACAGGGTCCAAATAGCACAAACTTTGTTTTTACTGCCTTTCAATTTTCCCAATTTGCAATGACTATTGTGTGCTTCACACACAGCAAAGACGGGATCTTCTGCTTTAAAATAACCAATGCTCGGAGGGTATTTCCTTTGTTTAGCCAAGAACTTGAAGAGGTTGACAACAATCTTTTCCTCCTTAACATGTTTTTTAACTCAACCTGCTTGGTCTGTTTTGTCTCGTGCACTTCCCATTCTGCCTTTACCCAACACTATCAAGATTTTTGTTCCCCCAACAGGCTAAATTACAAGCCTATTACATTGTTTTCTCTAAGAACCAATTCCAGATATACTCTTCTTCAGAGTTCAGCTGCTTCTGAGCATCCAGGGAACCCGACCAAAATGTGCACTGGCTGTAGCTGCAGTTACCACCCTCACTCACGAGCCTTCCAACTTTACTGCAGGCTTGTCTCTCAGTTTATGGTCTGCAAAACAAAAATGAGATGTGGCTGCTTCTTGAGTAAAACACTGTTTGAGTACAACCAGGTGTTGTCTTCTGCCTGAAACCATCAAACTGAATGTGAAATCAACAAAGAGTGATTTCTGGAGGGTTACCTGCACTGAGGAGCAAGGACTGCATTCAGTCCTACACACACTACTTAAAGTGCAGTTCCTTTATGTTGTTAGGGGGAGGGCATCTTAAAAGAGGAACTTTAACTACTGTTATTCTTAGGTTGTATCGGAGTAGTACTAGAGGTCATCTTCTCTAGGGAGCAAAAAAGGAGGTTCCAGAGAGACACTGGCTTGGAAAACACACCCAGAGCAGGAGGATCAAGTGCTAACAACTCTTTCAAGAGATAAGCACTCTTCCTAGTTCTCTGTGGCTACTGGGAATTGTCCACAGAAGAAGACTAGATTTTCATGCCTGGAAGGAGAAATGCTCATGCTTTCTCATCCCATACCCGTTCCAGGGGTGATGATCCCTGTACTGGCATGGGAGAGTGTCCCCTTGATTGAGAAGTATCTATCTGAGATGGGCTGCCCATCAAGACCATTTGCTCTTTCTTCTGAATTGCTAACAGCTTCTCTACTGAATTGCTAAGAGGTCCAGCATGCCTCACCCTTAGGCAAGGTGGGAGAAACCTCACTGTTTAACCCTTGCAGCTTTGTATCTGACCTTCTGTTTCAGCCAAGCTGTGTGTCAGTGGGTTGCCCAAGTGCAAGCTTGGAGCTGTGGGTTACACTACGCCCAAATGGTGTTCATTCTGGATATCTGAGGAAGTGTAGGTAGTCATGTTGGTACAGAAAAGTCCAAGAGTGTGCTGACAGCTAACTAACATTTCACATGACTGTGTTTGTAAGTAATAGTCTCTCAGATGTTCACAAAAGCAAAATCAAAGACTGCATTTTGCACTAATTTGTCATCTCTGTAGAAGAGAGACAACATTATTTCTTGGGATGGAGGAGGAGTGGCTCCTTCAAAAAGATTCCTCTAAAATCATGACCTCTTTGTCAACTATGAAACAGGGAAACATAAAAGAGGATGGGAGAACACCTCAAAAATCACTGCTCAAACAAAGCACAGGTTTGAAGTTCTTTACACAGTCTCGGTGGACTGTCTGCAGTGCTCCTAGCTTTTAGCTTCCATTAGGCTCGCAAGCCTTTCATTAGAGCTTGGCAAGTTTAGCATGACATGATATGACTATTTTTGTTACAATTTCATAAATCAAAGTAGTTGGAATGCATGAAGACAGCCATAACACTCTTCACTTGGCCTCCTGTCCTTTAAGAGTTGAGAAGAGTTTGATTTGAGCCCATTATATTCTAAAATCAAAATGCAACTTAACCTGGTTAATAATATCCTGCAAATTGTCTTTTAACTTACCAATGTTTAGGAAAGAAAGGGTACTGTAAATAAACTTCCTAGAATTTTGGAGTACTTTAAGGCCTACCTAGTTTTTCTGGGAATGGAATGGCTGAACTCTTCCACAAGTTTTGAAGGCTATTGGGATGCTTTGGGTGGGAACTAGGTTCCTTCCAGTCCCAAAAAGCTTTTCTTTTCCAACATCCTCGCACCCCAAGAATTGGCCTTAACTGATGAAATATCAGAACCCTCTTGACTGATGGAAGAATCAAGAACTGTCAGAATCCAAGTGGGAAGATTTTTGCGTGATCTGAATTTGATGAGGAACAACATCTTGCCTCTGAGTCTGATTTTCAGCCAGCATTTTAAAATGTTGGGATCAGTCAGCCAGTTGTGCTTTAACTTTGCTTTAAGGGAGTAACCAGGAGGACTTCATTACTTTCTTAAAGGGCAAATTTAATTGACTCCCTGGACAATTTCTCTTTTCCAAGTAAGTTGATGTAAAGCTGATTCAGAAATTATTCAAAATTAAGAGGAACAGAGGCCTCCTTTCAGTGTGTTTGCTGAATGACATGGTTGCAACATTTATGAAATGCCATACCTACTGGAACCAAACATCTGTCTTTTAATGATTTTAGTAAAAGAACAATAAGCTTCACATTTAGGTGGTCTACATTAAAACTTCCTTTTTTTAAGTTGAAATTTTGCATATATCAGGAAGGGTTGAATAAAGCCTAGCTTTTAAGGGAAATGTTTCAACTACTACTGAACTAAAACTCAAGATCTATCAGATACTTCTGCCTTCTGCTCGCAAAGAGAGTGAGTTCTGATCAATGTATTTAACTTCTAGGAGCAGGCTTACAATGGATCTTCTTAGAACTGAAATATATGTAAAAAGTAAATGAAAAATTCCTGTGCTTAACATAAATTAAATCAGTACTTCAATTTGAGCTAAATCAAAAGTCTAAATGAGGTTTTAGAAGTTTGATGGGAAAGTTTTTGTGGTGAAATTAATTATTTTTTTCATAGCTCAACCTAAATTCATGATTAGATTTTTCTTCCTATCAACAAAAGTTTTCATTTTTTCCAGTGTAGTTTCATCCCTTTTGTAAGTAAATGACCTAATACTATCTGTCAAGGAATGATAAACTACTGAAGAAGAGTCTCATGAATGTGCTTGAAGAGGAGAGTCACAGATATTAACCCGACATTCCTTTGAAACAGATAAGACTTTCTGTCATGTAATATGAGACCTTCTTCACAGACTTGCTTTGGTCACAACAAGACAGAATACCAAATAGATCATGCTACTATTGCAGAAATTTAAACCCTTCTCCTCCCACTCTTATGTCTTCCCTGCTCTCTTTCACACACACATGAAAGCAGTAGTCCTTAGCCTTTTGGTATACAAAATACAGCAGTTTTTTTCCCTCGATAATTTCCATGTAGGCAGAGGAAATCTCTATGACAGGCAAGGAAGATACGTACTCCAAAATATACCTTTCTCTTTATCATTTCCTTTATCTGGGCTTTGCAACATAAGAAGCTTGATGAACAGCTTAGTTTGCAAATACATGACATTTCCATCCTGAGAATTTTTCTTTAAAAGAGGTAAAGAAGTGTTTGAGAGACATGTGCTGTCTGTGTAATGTGCTTTAAAGCTTTCCAGGGGAACCAAAGAATGATATAAAGAAGTCCACAGCAGGAGAAAAAAAAAACCAGTGAGAAATCTTGGAAAAAACTTATTAATAGCTTTCAAAGAAGACAGGAAAACTCTGTTCTTTCAGAGATTTAGTAGTGAGAGGAAAGCAAAAAATTATGAAACACTGATATATTTTTTAAGGAAGCCAAGTTTATTTCTATACGAGATGGAAAATACGATGTGGATGATCTTGTGTGATTTTGCTTCCAGTAGTGTTGCATTAATTAACAAATATTACAGGCTATTTTAAAGTTACATAATGACCCTAATGCCTCATTGTTTCGATTTTCCATAGTATTTACATAACTTTTACTTGGTATTTATTATTTTCATTTGCTGTTCATTCATTTTTTATGTATAATATCTTTTACTTTTTCTGTTTTAATTACAGTCTCCTGGTTTTGGCTGGGTGGTATAGTGCTGTAGTGGTATAGTGCTGTGTTTTGGATTTAGAATGAGAATAATGCTGATAACACAGGGATATTTTAGTTCCGCCTGAGCAGTACATACAGAGTCAAGGCCTTGTCCGCCTTTCACAGCACCACACCAGCGAGAAGGCTGGGGGTACACAAGAAGTTGGGAGAGGACACGGCTGGGACAGCTGACCCAACTGACCAAAGGGGTAGTCCAGACCATATGACATCATCTCAGCCTATAAAGCTGGGGGAAGAAGAAGGAAGGGAGAGGGACGTTTGAAGTGGTGTTACCTGGCTTTCCTGGAGATGGCTGAACACCTGCCTGCCCATGGGGAGTAGTAAACTAATTTATTGTTTTGCTTTGCTTTCATGCATGGCTTTTGCTTTACCTATTAAACTGTCTTTATCTGAACCCATGAGTTTTCTCGTTTTAACTCTTTTGATTCTCTCAGCAAGTGGCTGTGTGGTGCTTAGTTGCTGACTGGGGTTAAACCATGACATGCAGTCACATCATTTCTAGTTTAGATGTATTTGCTGGTGTTTGTATATGGGTTGTGTGAAAAGATAATTAAGCTGTACTCTTTTCTGTGTTGATACTGAAGATGGGGTACGTACATAACTTGGTAGAATGTTTTACTGTATTTTAGCAGTCTCAGCTGTGACGGTCTAAGGTTACAAATTAGTCTGCTTTTATAGTGGTATTTATCCAGTAAGCTTCTAGTAGGACGATGAACATAAAATGAAATAGCAAGCTGTAGACTACTACGTGCACTTCAACTCATACATTAAGGTATCCACCTTTATAGAACCACCAACCATCTAAAACATACACTTGCATAAAAACCTTCATTCCTTCATACACAGCTGCATTTGCAACACAACTTTGAAAGGAATTAACAAAATAGGAGCAACACAAGGAAAATACAGTTTGAGAGGCTCAGCACTGCAAGAAAAGTTAAAAAACTCCCCCTGTATAGAATTAATACAACATGAAGTGTTAACTCACGCAGTTATTTCCAACCACTATTTTTGAAATTCTGTGAGAATTAATTAAATATATTTAAAGAAGGTTTGAATGCTGCATAAACCCCATTTCCCCACATCCCAGTAATATTCATCAGGGCCAGGCTTCTGGAAAAGTAGAACAAATAGAACCAGATCACACCATAACAATGGATAAAATACTTACATGCAGACCTTAGCAACCATTTCAGTAGGTGCCTTCCACAGCTGAACGTTCAAAATACAGGAATTGTATATATGCACTTAGCAGAATGTGATATACTCCATTTCATCCATCATATGTCTTTGTGGAAGCACTGTGGGTTAAACTGAACAAATGCTGCTCATCAGCATTGAACCAGTCAGTGAAGGATTTAATAGTAGTGTGTTTTTCACCAAATAACTATCCTTTATGCCTTAGTATTTTTCTTGTGGGGAGATTAAAGAAACACCTTCAAAAACAAACTTGGGAGCAAACGCTCACACAAGGGAACTAAAAATCCCTAAGTAATTTAATAAAAATACTGGATTTTGACATGTTTCTTTCTATATATCATATTGAATAGGATAGTTCGGATAAAACAATCAAATGTAAAACCAGCAATCTGTATTCTTAAAAGCTGATTGAAGTCCTTTGTAAGGCCCCAGCCAAGGCCACGCAGGCCAGTAATAACCATTAACCAGAGTTCTATCCGGAGAATAAGGTCCCTGGCTAGGTGCTATTGTTAAGCTGTTGGGTAAGGACGATTGAGTGCCCTGTCGACCAGGATGTTCTCAAGGGTACATTGTGAAGGGGCCTTGAAGCACGTTAAAATTGTCATGTGTGCCAAAAGACGAGGACATTGAGGGGTCTTTCTTTTGAGCTGGTGCTCTGTGGTGGTCATAAAAGCAGCCCTTTGACTCAATTTAAAGACAAAATGCACATGACTGGAGTAGGGTGGGATTGAGAAAATGAATTACGGGAATTGATATGACTATGTATGAGAATCTGTTTACTATGCATCACTGTACCCTATATAATCAGCATGCCACATGAGTTAGGTGTGTGTTGGTGGTGAGAGGACTTCCCTTCGCACCCAGGCATAATAGAGAATGCCTGCTTCTTAATTCTGCAGGAGTGTTAAGGAGTTTTTATTCCTAGTTTTTGGTGACAATTTCTGGTGACCCAGATGGGACACTGCTTCTGAATCTCGATGAATCAACGTGATTTCAGGACCTTCAGCCATCACCAAGGGATTTTCAGAGGGAATGTCCAATCCTCAGACTGAAGAGCTTTGAGCAAGATCCCTGGGGAAGGTAAAAGGCATTCTTTAATTTTGGGAATTATAAATGCCTGTCCATAAGTTGCTGTGAAATACCCGCAGGATTGGGCTAAGGAAAGACGCCTAATAAGGTGACATTATAGGGTTTGAGTCCCCTTTGGGAGGATTGTGGGTCTGAGTCCCACTCACTGGTCTTGGTAATTTTGAATTATGTGCTTTGTTTATTAGGTTACTATTTTTGGATTACGTTTTTTGTCTTTGTATGTTGACACTGCTTCTTGGTACAAAAGGTATTTTATAAGATACATGGAGTAAGTTATCTACAGGGGAGGGTGTAAGAGAGATGGAATTCCTCTACAATCTCCTTTCAGACATACTTTAAAACATTGGAAAAAGGTGGGAGGTGATATGCTTACTCGTAAGAGACTTAAGGAGTATTGTAATCATTGGTTGCCTATGTACATTCTTGACAATGAGGAAAAATGGCTGAAAAATGGCCAAAAAATAGAACCCTGAAGTATAATACCATACTGCAATTGATGTTGTTTTGTAGAAGGGAAGGAAACTGGGATGAAGTATGGTATGTTGATTTATTTTTTTTACCCGGTGGAACCATCCAGAATGACAGAGACAATTCGGGTTGAAAGCACCCTGCCCTATGGTATTAGCATTAGAAAAGGAAGAAAGGAGAGGGCAGGCCTTTGAAGAGGTGCTGTTCTGCAGGCAGTATTGGAAAAAGATGTTTAAAATATGGAAGAGAGGAAGAAGATGATTTAGAATTAGTAATCAGTAATCGTGCCAAGACAGAGATTTGGGAATGGTCCCAATAATGGTGAACACCTTGAAGAAGGAGCTGAGGGAGGATTGGAAGAACAGAATGAAGGACAGGAAGGAATCAGCCCCATGGCGGATCGAACACAGAAATGCTGGAGTGTGTCCAGAGAACGGCAACAAAGCTGGTGAAGGGTCTGGAGAAGAAGCCTTGGGAGCAGCTAAGGGAGCTGAGGTTGTTTAGCCTGAAGAAGAGGCTGAGGGGAGACCTGATCGCTCTCTACAGCTGCCTGAAAGGAGGTTATAGGGAGGCAGGGGCTGGTCTGTTCTCCTGGGTAACTGGTGACAGGACAAGAGGAAATGGCCTCAAGTTGCATCAGGGGAGGTTTAAATTGTATATTAAGAAAAACTTCTTCACTGAAAGAGTGGTCAGGCGTTGGAATAGGCTGCCCAGGGAAGTGGTGGAATCAACATCCCTGGAGGTGTTCAAGGAATGTGTAGAGACAGTGCTTGAGGACACGGCCTAGTGAGTATGGTAGTGCAGGGCTGATGGTTGGACTAGATGATCTTGTAGGTCTTTTCCAACCTTAGTGATTATGTGATTCTGTGAATGCGAGGTAGACAGGGTGAAGCGTTACAAACTCTCCTCCGACATGGAAGTGAAAACAATGGCCCAGTAATGGTGAACATTCCATTTTCGGTCACAGATTTGAGGTCATGGAAAGAAATGGCAGGAGTTTATAGAGAAGATCCAGTTAAAGTGACAAGTGTGTTTGAAACTATAATTAAAACCCGGAATCCTGATTGAAATGATTTACAGGTGGTGTTGGATATGTTATTAGATAGCACTGAAAAGAAAATGGTATTGAGTACAGCTAGAAAGCAAGTGGAGGGAGCTTGCGCTAATGGGGGCTTGAAGGGAACAGTAGATCAGAATTTCCCTGCTGTAGATCCAAACTGGGACATTAATCAGGAGGGACCTCAAGAACTTTCATGGTGGTACCAAAGATAGATACTATTCAGAATAAGACATGCTATGCCAAAGGCAATAAATTGGTCTAAATTATATGAAGTAAAACCAGAGTCAAATGAGTCCCCAGCTGCGTTTATGTAAAGATTAAAAGTGACAACTAGGAAATATACCAGTTCAGACCCTGAAAATCTGGAGGAGGCAGTTCAGTTAGCTTCCATTTATGGGACAATCTGCCCCAGATGTAAGAAAGAAACTTCAAAATTGGAGGGAGCAGGTTCTAGAATTTTGGAGAAGATAATGGATGTAGCACGGAAAGTTTTTAACAATAGAGAAAAAGAAAGTAGAGAAATTAAAAGGGAAAATATCAGGGTTGTGAGATTAATTGCTGCCCTTACACGTGCCTCAGGGGAGGATTTTGAGGAAGGGGAAGAGGGCATAGAGGAATGAATAGGGGTAGAGGGGTTGGGAGATCACCCCCTTTTGTACAACCTCGACTTGCAGAGGGTCAATGTGCAATCTGTAAGGAAAGGGGACATTGGAAGAAGGACTGCCCTCAGGTAGGAAACTTAGATCTGACCCTACAAGCTGTTAAATTAATTACTTTAGACAAAGAATCATGAAGACCACTGGGGTTCTCATCCTCAACCAAGCCCTTGGTTATATTAAAGCTGGAGAATGATGAGATTGATTTTTTAATAGATACAGGAGCCACATGCTCAGTTCTTAAAACCTGTAAAGGAACTTTTAGTCATGAAACTGTAAGCGTTGTTGGTGCCACGGTAAGGCAGAAAGACAGCCTTTTTTACAGCCCCTGGAATTTAAAACTGGCAAACGATGGGTGACACATCAATTCTTGTACATGCCAGATTGACCAGTTCCCTTAATGGGGTGGGATCTTTTGCATAAATTGGAAGTGCAAATTACTTTCAAAGATGGTGAAATACAATTATTGATCCCTGAGTCAAAAGCGGTGGAAGTGAGAATTTTTATGTTGCAGAATAAAGAAACAGAAGAAGTACCAGAGGAGGTACAGAATGCAGTAATTCCACTGGTATGGGTGAGTGGAACCCCAGGAAGATCTAAATTGGCAGAGCCCGTGAAGGTGATTTTAAAATACAAAGTGAAACTGGTAAGACAAAACCAATATCCTATTAAGTGGGAAGCCAGGAAAGGGTTGGAAGAATTAATAACTAAATTCTTAAATGATGGATTATTAATAGAATGCGAGTCTGAATATAACACTCCAATATTGTCAGTAAAAATACCCGAAAGTACAGGTTAGTTCAAGATTTGAGAGCCGTAAATCAGATTGTTCAGGATATTCACCCAGGAGTGGTGAATCAATATACCTTGCTGTTATCACTGAAGGAAAAACATAAGTGGTTTACTGTACCTGATCTCAAGGATGCTTTCTTCTGCATACCTCTAGATAAAGACAGTCAGGCGATATTCGCTTTCGAATGGGATAGTCCTGCTATTGGATGCAAAACCCAGCTTGCCTGGATGGTGTTACCTCAAGGCTTTAAAAATAGCCCAACAATATTTGGCAATCAGTTGGCAAAGGAATGGGAATTATGGAAAAAGAAAAAGCCCAGAGGGAACAATACTGCAATATGTGGGTGACATTCTGTTGGCTGCAGAGACTCAGAGAGTGTCTACAGATTACTATAAGCCAGTTGAACATTTTAGGACAAGGAGGGTATTGTGTATCGAAGAGCAAAGCTCAGATAGGAAAACAGACTATGATTTATTTAGGTTTTGAGATTTCACAGGGACAATGAAGACTGGGAGCCGACAGAAAGAAAGCTGTCAGACTCCAGAACCAAGAACTGTATGAGAGCTGTGGGCGTTTTTGGTATGGTTGGATGGTGCAGACTGTGGGTTCTTAGCTATGGACTATTGGTAAAACCCCTTTATGAAACTCTGAAAGGGACAGAAAAGAACCATTTACTATGGACTCCTGAATGCCAAGTAGCATTTAAGGACTTTAAAAAGGGCTTTGATGTCAACACCTGCATTAGGAATGCCCAATTTGTCTAAACCTTTTGAACTCTTCGTACACAAATGACAAGATCTTGCATTGGGTGTACTGAGTCAGTGATGAGAACATGAGGAAAGGCTGTGGGATACTTCTCCAAACAATTGGATAGTGTGAGTAAAGGATGGCCAGGATGTCTGTGTGCTGTGGCTGTGACCATCCTTTTTATCCAAGACACCAGGAAATTAACAATTGGACAAAATATCACTGTGTATGTTCTGCATATGGCTATTTCTGTCTTAGAGCATAAAGGAGGGCACTGGCTGCTGCCAAGCTGTATGGTCAAATATAAAATTATTTTTTTGGGACAGAATGATGTGGAACTTAAGACCACCACAGCAATCAACCCAGCAATGTTCTTAAATTCAGAAGTAAGGGACTCTGAACCCCTGCACCATGATTGTCTGCAAACTGTCGAGCACATATACTTGAGCAGGCAGGATCTAAGAGATGAACCGTTAACTAATCCTGATGTAGAGAAGTTTACAGATGGAAGCAGCTTCATCCAAGATGGAAAACAAATGGATGGATATGCAGTGGTTACAGCTACACAGGTAATAGAGGCTGGGGCCCTATCCATTAATACATCAACTCAGAAGGCGGAATTGGTGGTGTTGAGACAAGCCTTTAAGGTGGCTGAAAGGAAGAAGGTAAACATATGGACTGAATCAAAGTATGCATTTGGGGTAGTCCGTGCACATAGGGCTGTTTGAAAAGAAAGAGGTTTGTCATCAGCTCAAGGATCACCTATTAAATATAAGGAAGGAATTCTCCACAGAATATTCAGAAGACTAGGAAAGTGGTGATACTGCATTGCAAAACGCATCAGTTTGGACAAACTGCAGTAAATGTGGGGAATCGATTGGCTGGTAAGACTGCTAAGGAGGTGGCAGAGCAAAGCATCCTTGCATTAGTACCAGTAAAATAAGTAGAACTCCCAAGTTCAAAACTTAGGTATAGTGAGGTAGACTGATAATTACCATCTTTATTAAAAACAGACTTAAATAAAGAAGGCTGGTTAATAATTCCTTCAAAACGAATTATTGTTTCACCCCAGGTAATGACTGAAATCGTGAAAAGGAGAAATGAGGAGACTCACTGGGGAAGTGAAACTATGATTTCTAGCCTCCAAAATTTAGTTATGTGCGTAGGCATGATTGTAATAGTAAAATCCATAACAACAAAGTTTTCTATTTGTTTAAAGAACAATCCACTGAATAGGAAAAAAACTCCCCAGGGAGCTATTAAACAAGGTAATTCTCCAGGAGATTAGTGGGTTTTCAGAACTGCCAAGACAAAATGGTTACAGATACCTTTTGGTATTAGTTGACACTTTTTCAGGGTGGCCAGAGGCCTTTCCTTGTTGCACCAACAAGGCCAGGCAAGTATCTAAATTGTTACTCAAATAGATAATACTGAGATTTGGAGTACCAATAGGTATATCCTCTGATAGAGGCCCACATTTTATAGCGGATGTAGTTCAACAGGTAACCCAAATTCTTGGTATTAAGTGAGATGTACATACTTCATGGAGAAACCCAGTCTAGTGGGAAAGTGAAAAAATTGAATCAAACTTTAAAATGACAAATTAGTAAAATACGTCAAGAAACTTCTCTGAAATGGACTCAGGCCCTCCCATTAGCTTTGTTACGGACCAGGATACAACCAAAGTCTATAGGTAAAGTCAGTCCTTATGAAATAATATATGGCAAACCATACCAAAAGCCAATAATTTCTGGACAAATGAATGTACAAGGGAAAATGGACTTGAAATGGTATTTAATTTCTTTAGGAAAAGTTCTTACAATCCTCTGACATTATACAGTTCTAATTGGACCACTGGTGGTGCATACCCTGGTGCATTCATTCCAACCTAGAGACTTTGTCTACATCAAAACCTGGACTTCAGGACCCTTACATGAGAAGTGGAAAGGACCACACCAAGTGTTATTGACTACATATACTGCTTTTAAAGTGCAAGGACTGGAACCCTGGATCCATTACATTAGAGTAAACAAGGCATCTCCAAAAATCCAGAAGTCAAAGTTGGACATTTAAAACTGAAAATTTATAAAGAAACTGAAGTTGAAGGTACTATATTTGGGATAATAATTGTGTGAAACAAATGATTTTGAAGAATATGTAAAAGAATCTATGTGGGGTAGCTCCTTTTCCAATAAAAGGGGGGAAATGATATTGAATAGGGTATTTCTGATTAAACAATCAAGTGTAAAACCAGAAATTTGTATTTTTAAAAGCTGCTTAAAGTCCTTTGTAAGGCCCCAGGCCAAGGCCACGCAGGCCAGTAATAACCATTAACCAGAGTTCTATCCGGAGAATAAGGTCCCTGGCTAGGTGCTATTGTTAAGCTGTTGGGTAAGGACGATTGATTGCCCTGTCGACCAGGATGTTCTCAAGGGTACATTGTGAAGGGGCCTTGAAGCACGTTAAAATTGTCATGTGTGCCAAAAGACGAGGACATTGAGGGGTCTTTCTTTTGAGCTGGTGCTCTGTGGTGGTCATAAAAGCAGCCCTTTGACTCAATTTAAAGACAAAATGCACATGACTGGAGTAGGGTGGGATTGAGAAAATGAATTACGGGAATTGATATGACTATGTATGAGAATCTGTTTACTATGCATCACTGTACCCTATATAATCAGCATGCCACATGAGTTAGGTGTGTGTTGGTGGTGAGAGGACTTCCCTTCACACCTGGGTGTAACAGAGAATGCCTGCTTCTTAATTCTGCAGGAGTGTTAAGGAGTTTTTATTCCCTGTTTTCGGTGACATATTCATGATCTAAAATTTCACTGCAGATATTCATTACTAGCACATCTTTTGGTAATGTTTGCCAGACCCTTGGTGCAGAGCATTGCTTTTCCTCTAGATTTTTATGTTGATTAATACAATTCAGTTAAATTTAGAGGAAATGTTCTTAACTTGACGTGTACGATTTCTGTTTGATTTCTCAAAAGAACTTGAAGTTCATCTGTTTTGGTTTCTCTTCCAACTCCCTGTTAACATTGGTAGATGCAGTAACAGAAATGACTTTGTATATAAATACCTGTTAATGTTACTCTGACTGAGCATTCTTTTGGGCATAAGTGCATAGATGAAGGCTTTTAAGGCTTTCCCATGCTTCTTGTGCCAGACTTAACTAGACTGCCAAGCATACTGACGACTCTTGCAATGAAATTCTGTAATCTGCAGCCTAAAATTAAGTCTTTTCAGTCTGTTAATATTTCATAATGCTATTGGAGTAGTCAGCTTGAGCACTCTTCCATAGTCTGGAGCCAACACATAGCAGCCAGACAACATATATTTCTAATATACAGTTAATATGCAGTATAGAGATGACATTGTAATTCTTGGTGTGAATTAAGAGAGCTCATTAACTTACAGAGATTCTCAGCACCTGTATGTTAAATCTTTTCGTTCTTTCATAACTTGAAGGAGGAACATACCTAGCATTTAGGTTTCAATTCAAGAAAGCAGATTGTTAATGTTCACACCAACCTCTAAGTGATGGCATTTGGTGGTCATTATAATTGCAGATCAACAGATTCTTCCATTTCTTTCTGTGGGTTACCTTTGCCTTTTAAACGTCTGGAATGTTTCCATGTACTGCATGTTTTTAAAATAAAAAAATCATATGAACATCTCACAGGTAAGTGGATGGCTCTAAAATGCATTTTCTCACAGTCTTGCATGAATATATATTTTTGGCCTGTATTGAGCAATGATCGACAAGACTTCAATGTGCTGTTTCAGATCCAACGCAGGATTGGTAATCTGGGCACAGATCTCAGGGCACAGAGTTGATTAGTTCACTCTTTAACACTATTATTTCCTACACCCTGAAGACCCTATAATACAGATGGTACAAAACAATCATCTATTGTGTTTTAAACAAACCTGAAGGATTTTCTTTCAAGTGTTTCATTGAGGACAACATATTCCTGTCTAAGCAGAACTAGAATGCCACTTGGAGCTTTTTGGTGAGAGTTTTATTTTAACTCTCCTCTACAGTGATTAAAAAATTATATAATCTGAAAGCAGGTGCTCATTGGGAAGACTAAATAATATCCCATGGAAATTAAATCAATATTGCAAAATACAGGAAAGTAGCTGAAAAAAAGTTCTTGCTTGACTTTTTAATGAATCAGATGAATATGAAATAAGCTAACCAGCCTCCCAGCAAAGAACTGCAGAAAGGAAGTAGTTTGAAAAATACTGAGGCAAATTGTCTTTATTAATTTTTGATCCAGAATGGATTTGTTTTCATTAGGAAAACAAATTAAATTATAAATACCTGCTGTTCGAAGATGTTTAGAATAAATCTGCAAAAAAGTTTACCATACAATGAAGTCTTAACTGCTTGCAAGGAGATAGTATGTGAGTATCTTAGCTTTCAAGACATAGTTGTTTTATACTGTAGCAGGACTGAGAAAGGTGATCCTTGAAGTTTTCCTCTCATGGTTCCAGAGAATCCAAAGGTATCTTTTCTATTGGGTAGGGAGAAAAGGTCTCATTTTGAGCTTCACTTCCAGTGTTGCAATATTATTTCCAATATAGAAGTCTGTGTAGCAAAGGGAATGTTGAAAATTGAATAAGCATGAAGAGGAAACTAGGCTATAAGTAAATAAATTGGTGGTCTGTTTCATGAGGATATCTGTTTACTTGGCTTGACTAAAGCTCTCTTAAGGCTCCTCCATTTGCTCTGAAGGTGCTGTTGAAACTCAGATGCATACTGTAGCATGATAATTAATGAAACTTGTCTAACCAACAACAGGGTTAAACAGGGGGTGCTGACTGCACAAAATGGATGTTGTGCTTAAAGTCCCATTTCACCAGAGACAGGGGCAGATGATATAATTTAGCCACAAGACATCTATGGACTTCAGATAAGGCCTGTGGTGAGTCATCAAATTCTTTATACCAGTGTATGTCTATTGCAGTGTAACCATCTTCTCGAAAACTAGCTTTAGTTGATCATAATGGAAATGTAAAATAAGTGGGAACAACTGTATTATGAAGAGTGAATTTTGACAGAGGAGGTAAATTTAATGATGCGATTTACAGGGCATCTATTCTTTTCCTTCACAACTGTGGTCTTTATTTTTGCCATGTCTATATGCATTGTTTTAATTACATTGTATCTAAACTTGTGCTTTATATCCCAATAAACAGCTTTCTTCAAGATGAATGGACGTACTGTAGTTTTAATCAGCCAAACACTTCTCAGAGATGCACGGCAAAAGGACAAGAGTCAGCAGTCAGATTACAGCAGTGAAAATTCTGGCTGGATATGGAGAACAACTTGCTCCCGGTCCAAGGGATCAGGCCTGAATGTATGAGACAGAAACACTATTTCCCTAGAAATCAAGACATACCAGGGAAATGCCGCCCTACAGTTTTCTAGTAAAGTCAAACCAGTGCTAATGTTAAAAAAATTGAAATGAGTAAAAAGACAGGAAAGTTCTTATCTACATTGTAATTAGCTAATGTTTACCAAATACCTTGTCCAGAAATATTTCAGAGAATTAAACTGAAATCTCCCATGGATACAATCCAGATGTAGCATTCATTTGCTTCTGTAGACACCTGTTCCTTTCTTCTGCATCCTTCTAGGAAAGTGTTCACCCCAACCGTCTCTAGGAGCAAGTAGAAGTAAGCAACCACGTTAGTTGAGGAGGAAAAAGGTTTTCCCTTATGTATGACCTCTTTTCAACAAGAGTGTGGGGACCAGTTTCATTCTGCTCTGAGCTCATAAAACTAAGGGCTTGAATTCACCTCAGTTGGTAACATAGCATGAGATGCAGAGGAAAATAAGAACCAGTGCAATTAATTATACAGGCGTTTTTCAAGATACAGTGCTAATGTAGTTAATCTGCATATGTTAACATAACTGCAATTATTTTGTTACTGGTAGCATATAATTTCAAAATTCCAGCACGAGCTTGTTGAAGACACAATATATAAACTAGTAAGAGTTTGCAATTAATTGGGAATGTCATCCACAACCTGTTATTGACACTTACAAAGTAGGAATTATATTCTCCCTAAATCCTTGATTTCAAAATCATCATAATCCTGTGATAAGCAGGGTTTAGTAAATACACCAAGTCAGACAATTCTCACATACGCCTGAATCATTTCAGATTTTCATTACATATATGTTCCCAGCAGTGCAGGAAGTTTATATTCTTGTGGTGCTACTACCTTCTTTAGGATTCAGTGAAAGAAATGTGTATTAACCACGTATCTGTAAAGCGAAAGGAGCGGAAAGCACCTGGTTAATTGGCACTAGTTCTTTTAATTGTTTGAGTAATGTGGCTCTGTAGTAAGCATGGGATGAAAGAAAGGGGCAAAACATGAGGACTGAATGGAGACCACTTGTCTGATTTAAAAACTTCTTTGTTATGCTCAGTATAACATGATACACTTATTACCTTACAGAAAAAAAGGACATAAGCTGGTAGTAAAACTGGATTGTAATGCCTTTTGAATACCAACCTGAAAATATATGCTTTTTACATACAGAAACACGTACACACACACAGGGTTAATGGGTAAAAACTTTCAAGCGTCAGATGAGCAGGTGTGACTGATGCAGGAGAAGGAATCACTCAAATGACTTGAATGAATATATGTGAAGGGCACTGAGTATATCCAAATGGGGAAACCTTGAAAGTGTTTCACTGGGTCCAGACTACATCCCAATGGAATGAGACCTGAGGACATCCTTCTGCGTAACCTCAATTCTTTTGCAGTACAAAATCTGTGTAGTCAGGCAGAAGTAAACCAGATATGTTTTTATATCTTCTGTGGTCTGGACAGCTAGTGAACCAGAACTGTAGAGCCGCCTATGAAGTGCATCTACTGTGTATTTAAACACTGCAAAGAAGATGCACAATGGCCATACAGAGTGCCTTTCCAGTCTTTTCAAGTGGCTTGTCTAGGAAGTACCTCTACTCTTCCAAATGTGGGAGTAGATAGAGTTAATGGTCCAAGGATCTTTAATGAAAAAATAACATATTTGGAAATGTGGTTGTCACTACAGTCTTCCATGCCTTGATGTTCCTTCATACTCATTTTGTCTGTGAAGTGGCTGGGAGCCTAAGAGTAGGGCTAGAAGAGACTACAGACACCTCTTGTCAGCCCTCTTATGTTCCATGCACAGAGAGCCAATTTCACAAATCTGTATTATTTATTAGGAGAGGCAACCTACTGTGTCCTTAACAGGCTCCTCAATGGAGACCTGTGGGTCTCTCTCTTTTCATCTCTTACGAAAAGCAAAACCAGCAAAGGACATAACCTTTACAATTAGGTATTTTTGGTTTTCAAATGACCAGATTAAGAGTATTAGTTTAGATACAGTACAGTTTAGAGGTTTTTACTATACAGCAAACCCGATAAAACTTCTTTGTTTTCTTATTAAAATTGTGGTGTGTTGACCCTGGCTGGACGGCAATGTGAGTCCTTACTACAGGCTGCAGTTCTTCACTAAATGCTCTGGTATGGGTCCATGGGGTCATAAGTCCTGCCAACAGACCTGCTCCAGTGTGGGCTCCTCTCTTCAAGGGGCCACAGGTCCTGCCGGAAGCAAGGGCTTCCTATGGGGTCACAGGCTCCTTCAGGTGCATCGCCCTGTTCCGGTGTGGGGTCTTCCCAGATGTGCAGGCGGGTCTTTCCTCCATGGCTGCATGGGCACAGCCTGCCCTCTCATCCTGGTCTGCACCACGTGCTGCAGGAGAATCTCTGCTCTGGTGCCTGAAGCATCTCCTCCCCCTCCTTCTCCACTGACCTGGGTGTCTGCAGAGCTGGTAGTCTCAAGTATTCTCACTCCCACACCTGCAGTTGCTGTTGCGCAGCAGCTTTCCCTCCTTCTTAAACATGTTATCCCAGAGGTGCTACCACCATCGCTAATGGACTTGGCCGTGGCCAGAGGAGGGTCTGTCTTGGAGCTGGCTGGCATTGGCTGTACTCCCCCGTTACCAAAACCTTGCCACACAAACCCAATACAAATGTCTTTCCTGACTAAATTTTGCGTCCGCATTACCTTAACTTTGATATGAGACATGCCTTTGTTTTGCATCAAGGTGTGACTTTATTAGAGCTTTCTATCAACAATAATCAAGGACCTGATTGAACCTGTAATTGTTTGTATTGCTGATTAAATGGGATGGGTTAAAAAAAAAAGGGTGTGTGTAAACAATGCAGCCAATGACCTGTATGCTTAAGCAAAATGTTGTACATAGATACAAAATTACTGTGGCTCTACTGTTTTAATCCACACAGACTTCACCCCCCCGCTTGCTGTTTCTTATAACTTGGATAGTGTTCTGAGGAAGTTAAGCTAGGTGGTAATAAACAGAAGCTATTCATATTTATGTCTACCTCGAAAAAATCATATACTTTTCTGTATTAAAAAAGGCCAGTTGAAGGGCCCAATTAGAAAAGCACCTTTGGAAGCATAGTAGTTAGCAGATCCATTTCCATGAATAAATGGGTATTCACATGGGTTTGCTATCTTGATAACCAAGACTACTACTTAAAGTGATTCAGAAGGTGAAGTAAAAGAGGAGCTATTCTATGTGCATTATTATTACAATAAGAAGATTAATATCAAACCAAGATCCATCCAATGGAAGTTGTGTTAGGAGGTGCATGACATGTTTAAATAGGGAATTTACTGATCATGGCAAAAATTGGGTTCCACAGTCTTCTGGTGTACCTGGCACTGAATTTGAAAATTCATACAAAGCAAAGAGCCCAAAGTTTGCACCCTTCACCTTTTTGCTTACACAACCAGAGTATGCAGGAATTAAAATATGTGGTATAGCTAACAGTGTTAAACAGATCACACTGTTAAACAGGTGTGTGTTGCAGAAAGCAGGTTCATGATACTGCAAGAAAATTGTCTGGAATCACTTAATAGATACGTATGAAATAGATATGATGGTGTTAGAAGAAGGAGGAGGGTGGGAAACTCATGGTAGAGGCTTAGGATGAACAGTAAAGAAAATGATGGAGGTCTGTGCAGTTAGAAGAAGGAGGAGGGTGGGAAACTCATGGTAGAGGCTTAGGATGAACAGTAAAGAAAATGATGGAGGTCTGTGCACTTCGTTTCAAGAATACCTACAGAAATCTTCAGTCTTCCTTTGAGTCACAAATGGATTGACACTTATGATGAATATATTTAAGTAACACCAGTTAAAAGTGGCACTAAGAATATAAGCTAATATGTATTTCAAAACACATATTGCTGTTTTATATATGGCTATTAAAATAGAACCTAGAAATGTCAAAGGTGAGAGAGAGCCAGCCATAGGAAGGTAAGAACTGCCTAGTATGGCAGGAACGTATAGCATGATCTTCCTAATTTGACAGATAGCTAATATTTCAGATATTCTTTTTCTTCAGTTTAATCTCACGAGCTGAATAATTGAATTTCTTCAGGCAGTATGGTGTGTACAGCATGCTTCATGAATAACAGTGGAGGGATGTATGCCTGCCTTACAAACCTACTCATTACAAAACTCTCCCAAGAAATAGAGAATTTGCCTGAGTGTAGTATGTGTGAGTTGTGAACCACAAAGATACATCTTTCTGTTGCACTTCTACTCTGCCAGTCATTTCAACCCAGCTGGGCAAAATAGCTCACTTCTGAAAACACTCTTTTGAGTAAGTTAATGTGTATATTCTGGTATCAACAGGACTATTCATGGTATAGCATTTGCAGGATTGGGGGGTGCAGTTTTATGTGAACCAATATTATATGCTTTCTCCAAGAACCTCTTGTTGACTTTGGATGCTTTTCCTGAAAGCAAGACCAGGCACTGGTTCCCCCAGCCTGCATTAACTAGTGCCTCTTTCTGCTTTCTCTAATATTAGCTAGGTATCCAACAGGGAGTTGGCAGCAATCATGCTGTAAGGGGTAAATCTTGTCTGCAGTGGAAAGCTTGCTTTCTTGTTTGCAGTGAGAAGTGTTCTTCCATGACTCATGATGCAGGCATTATTTTTTTAAGGATTTGAAATTAACACCTCAAACATTTGTTACTTGCAGCAACAAAGGAAAATAGTAGTTCTGCCAGTCTGGGAAATTTGGGTCAAGAATGAAGGAAATTCTGTCTGATTAGGAACAGCTGAAATTTTATTGCTGTTTCAGATAGATATTTGTTACAAAGTAAACTGGAGAGAATCATATTCCCCTTGTGTGAAACAAAATAGTACTAAGTTGTCAGAGCTGTAATATCAAAACCACAGGTTTTAGGGTTTTTTTTGTTCAGCTCACAAAATTGTAATACTATGGAAATCAACAATCTTATGGATGTATTTGGGTGAGTTCCACGAAATGGCAGAACACAAAATATCCCTGATGCTACTGTCTTGAAAAGATTCTGTGAATAAAAGTCCACCACAGGCAGAGTGTGGAGAGGATCTCCACAGCCCTTATGCAGCCCAGGGAATGAACAGAGGGAAAGAAAACAACGAAGGGAAGCAGTGTATTTCTCCAAACTTAAAGTACTACAAAGGCTTTATGACAAAAGCACTTTCATATGAGAAAGTTTTTGTTATTTCCTTTAATATTCTTTTACAATGATGTTTTACAGCAACAAGGTGTTACCAGAGCCTGAGGGAGAAAGCAGGCAAGTCTAATTTCAGTTTTCCAAGATGAATCAAGCAGCATATGTTAGTAAACCCACCAACAATGAGAGACCTGAATTTCTTCATGAACTGCTGTAATTACCCCTTAGGAGGGCAACATTTAAAGGGAGTTAAGTGTGACTACAAAAGCAAATCGCTTTATATTGACTGCAGGTCTTTACGATATTTAACACATGTTCTCCCTCAGGCTATGACAAAGGAGAATGAAAATGCTCCTTGTGCTTAATCTGCATCTTGCCTTGCATGAAGTCTTTTGGTATAGAGATGAGAGCAACCAAAAGCTCTTTACCTTGCCTCTAAGCGCTATTTCCACATGTAATCTGGATGATAAGACTCAAAACTGCGGGGAAGGTTGTCAAGTTATGGGAGTTGTGAATAAAGACCATCTACAAGAGACCACTTTTATTGTATATGTAACTTTTTATTCTTACGACTGAATCCAAACTTGGTGAGTCGCACATGGTTTGCTCCACATGAAATTTTTGTACAAGTCTGAGGGTCTCGTCTGATGCCACCCCTTAGGGCTCACAGGAAATACATGAATAGACTCGGTGTGGCTGTTCACCGTGTTTCAGTTAAGGAAATTCTACTGAAGCGTGTGTCGGCCTAATTTGCATCTGTAGTGAATAAGCTCCAGGAATATCTGAATGAGTCACCCAATTAATATCATATGTTGCCATTTACAACCAGCAGTGCATTTTGAAAATCTGCGGCAAAAATCATTTTCCTTTGTTTTTCTGCAACGAGATGTGTCAGGTGATTTGTGAATGGATTTCATTCTATGAAAATAGGTATTATTGCTCTTTTGACACCTGAGGTATACAGCGCACTGTCTTTACCCCAGAATTAAGTCTTTACATCAGTATGGGTTAATTCTGACTAATAATGAACAATGATAATACTAGTGACATAAATGTAGGGCAGGTATCACTTTTTCACTGTCTTTAAAATGAAAAAAGAGGAGGATTTGCCATAAATGCTTGTTTCTGATTTATTCTTTGATGAATTAATTGAATCTATAAATGAAATGCTCACTGACAGATGATGTAATGAGCAATTTATTAATGGTTTGTTGAAAGGGTTGTTCCATTAATGAAAATAATAGCAGATTTTGTCTGCTGTGTGTGAGACCGAAAGGGTTAATGTGTAGTGATGTCACAAATATTGTGGCAGAAAACAGAAACAGTTATGGTCTGCCTGGCGATAAGAAACCACAAATGAAAAGTTGATTAGCACAGAAGGCAGAGGGCATGTTGGAGGATGCACAATTCCATATTCTGATCACCATTCTTGACCTCACCAGAGGTCATACAGAGTTCATTTGAGGAAAGGGCTCATGACCACCCACCCCAATGGTGCCTGCAGAGAAGACCAAGAACACGCAGGAACAAGAACCATATAAATCTTCAAGGGGTGTAACTGGTGGGATGGATGGGCAGAAACTGGACTATAAAAACCACAAACCCAAGGTGCCAGACATGTGGTCATCACTGGACGATTGCCATATCCATCATCATCATCACGGGATCCATGGATGGTAATAGCTCTCTCTTTATCTTTCTTTTCCCTCTTTCGTCTCCTTCCTTTGCTTTCTTTAAATGCTTCATTAAGAGGCCACACTGCATACCATTAATGCTTTCCAAATTCAGGTTGCTTCTACCACAAATAAAATGCTTAGTCTGATCATTTGTTGTCATTTCACCTTAACTTAGCCCAAAGGAATTATGAAACTGGTATGGCTCCCTGGGTTATCCAGTTTGGTTTGTAACACTGTGTTATGATAATCTGGCTCGTGAGTGAAAATACTGAAGATAATTTTTAGCAATCCCTATGAAGTATTTGGTGGAAGAAGACAAACAGATGCCCTCAGAACAGAGACTAGTAAACTAGACCCTAGCAGTCTGTATTGCTGCCAAATTAGCACGTACACAGTTTACAGATGGTTCTAGTTGCTTTAAAGACATTGTCCAAAATACTTGGGGTGAAATTTCAGATGGAATTCAGCCTCAACTCTAATGTCCTACTAGACTGTTTCTACCGATAATTCTCCAGACTGCAAAACCAGCTTCCATCCACTAGTTACCCAGACCTTATGTAATGTACCTTTGCCAGGACTTTGAAAATAACCTGTTACTGGTCTTGCTTTAAGCTCTACAAAACTAGGAATCAAGGGAAATGGTATGTACACGTCTACCATATGTAACTCAGAATAGGAACATATTTTCTGTGGGTGTGAATCTTGCTAGGGGGTAGTTGACTAGATTGCTTCCTTAGATATGAAGAGTTCATATTCTGCAGGAGGAGTCCCTCACTCATAAAAAGTTTTGGGGTTTTTTATCCTCTAGAGGCTATTTGACAGTATAAGAATATGCTGATTTTGTTTGGGATAGAGTAGATAGTAGGAGGCTATGCTTCGGATTTATGCTGAGGAGAATGTTGGTAAGACACTGATGTTTTAAGCATGAGGCTGTGTTTTGGATTTGTGCAGAGAAGAATATTGACAATATATTAATGTTTTTAGTTGTTGCCAAGCAATGTTTATATTAACCCAAGGAGTTTTTCAGTTTCTTATACTGCACTTGTGTTCCCAGCTTCTTCTCTACAAGAGGCTGGGAGGGGACATAGCTGAGACTGCTATCCCAAACTGACCAAAGAATTATTTCATTCCATAAAACATCATGATCAGTATGTAACTCAGGGGGAGTGGGCCACGGGGTTCTCTCAGTGTGCTGTCAGGCTCTCATGGGCTCTCTCTCTCTGGCTCTGGCTCTTGCTGCTTGGGCCTGGCTGTGTATCAGTCAGTGGGTGGTGAGCAGTTGTATAAATTTTTTTTTTTTTCTCCATTGCTGTTTTCCTTTTCATTGCATATTGTAATAATAATAACAGTAAAATAATAATTATTATTCAATTGTTATTTTCATTACATATTATTAGTATCGTTAGCGTCATTATTTTATTTAATTTTATTTCATTTATTTTTAATTTGAAACCTGTTCTTATGTCAACCCAGGAGTTCTCTTATCTTTTTAATCTGGTTCTCTCCCCCATCCCTCTGCGGGAGAGGGGGTGTTAGTGAGCAGCTGTGTGGTGCTTGATTGCTGATGGGTGCTAAACCACAACAGGGCATTTACACTGGGAATATTAACATTTGTATGCATGGAGTAGGAACATAGTTTTGTGAAAGCACAAGAAGAAATGGCAGAAGAAAGGTTAGAAAAATTGTATATATCAATAGCACTGAGATGAGCAGGTCATCAAGATTAAAGCACATGGCAGATGCATTTCTCAGGATTAGGTAAACAAAGCCAGACTGAAGCCATTGAGAAAAGATCGAAGGAACATGAAGAGCAGAGTGTTAAGACTCCCAGATCAACAAGACAAAAAATAAATATATTGGCAAGGTTGCCCACTGACTCACGACAAATGAGATGGCATGAAAAGGCACTAAGATCTAATACTTCCATATCCTAGTGGGTAGGTACCAAAGGCATGTCTGAAAAACACTAACTTAGTATCAGTTATGGTAACCAAGGATACATGAGAAGGAGTTAAGAGCAACCACCCCTTTTCTTCTGGATTACACACAAGAAAGTTTGGCCAGAGTAACTGGATATACTTGTCCTGTGTCTTGTGAGTATGAAAACTGAGTATGTAAACTAAGTATGAAAGGATAAAAATTGCTGAGTGAAACCAATTTTGTTTAAATTAAAAATCACCTTCTCTACTGTGTCACATTCAATTTCTTACATTAGTTGCTGTGGAAAAAGTTCAGGACACGGCTAGCATGTGGGTTCCCCTGATAGACATGTGGCTGTCATACAGGCATGCCAAACTCATGAGTGTATGGTCTTAGAAAGGCTGCTTTTCAGCCAGCTGTGTGTGTTATACCTTACATTGCTACAGAGCTAACATTTGAATTGCAGGCCTGATCATAAATTGATTAACAGACTTGTAAGCTACACGTGCTGTCATCAGCTTCAAGGATATGCTGGCATTCTTGACTGTGAAAGTGATGCGAGAGATTATAGATCTGGAAATTATTTAGATTCTCCTCTTTCACCTCTTTTTCCCTGCTAGTGTCAGATTCCTATTAGGACGATAAAAAAGAAATACTTTGTGACATATATTAAGTGGATTTGTCTGTAATGTGAGAAGCTGGAAATATTTGATAAGTATTAATTCAATATTTCTGCTAAGAAAGTTTGAATGTTCAGCTGATTTGAAACAATCATGAAATGTTTTCAGATAAAATAATGAAAAAAAATTGACTCTGTACACTTCAAACGTGTGTCAGAGGTGGACCCACAGATATTAATCTAATGGTGAAATTATATGAAATATGCTGATTGTTCAATACAATTTACCAGTTAAATAGTCACATTACAGTTGGGAATATCATATGTTTGTATATCAAAAATAAACAAAATTTAACTTATTTTTCTTGGTAATAGCACTTTTAAGCTAACTAGCAAAAATTTAGCAATTTCCTACTGATTCTTGGACATAGGGTGAGTCCTACAGCAGTTTATGATGAAAGCTACTCTACATAAACCAGTTTTTGCTGGTTACAGTTTTGTTTTTGGTTTTTTTTTTTTTTTGGCTTTGAATCTGAAGAACAGTGTGTAAATAAAAATCATTAACTGCTAAAAAAATGCATAAAAGTCACATATAACAGCAGTAGAAAGCCTCTTACTATATACAATGTAGATAAATATATCAACTGAACACTTAAGATTGTACCTTTAAGATTGTGAACATCTTTTCCAGTCTTAATTATTCTATGATTCTATGACAGTGAATCAGCCTGTTGAGGAGGAAACTCCACTGGGTATACTTAAAGAGCAAGAATAAGTTCTAAAGAAAACTTGGGGCATTTGCAGATGAAAACCTCTGCAAGAATAGAGTTTAGTGACAGAGAAACATCATCCAAAGAGCTTTTATCTGCTTATTAACATAAAACTATCTAAAATGTATAATGTAAAGTGGACACTATTAATAGCAGGAAAACTCTTTTTTTTTTTTTTTTTAATTCAAGCTGGCTACTGACTACTGTTTTCAGAAAATCTCAGTTCATTTCTCAGCTTTGGATTTTTCTCTTACAGTGTCTTCTGGTCATCTTACTTCCAACTAGACTAAAGACAAACAATAGCTATACAACCTTAAGTTTTAATGGATGTTAAAGGAGAGACCACTCGAGCACTCACACACCATCCTCAGAGTCTGACACTCACCACCCGAGTCTTTCCTGCTAGGACTGAAGTCCCTCCACAGTGGGTGACTCCAGCGAGCTGACAGGTGCCCCTTCCCACTCCTTTCACACAGACATCCTCCCTTCCCAGGTTTGGCCCTGGGTTTTCTGTAGCAGAGTCCCACGTATGGAATCTTATATAAAACACAATAATCTATTCAAATGGTACAGCAGAAAAACACCCAGCTCAAGCTGGGTGCCTCCCGGTGTGGGGGGGGAACCCCGAACAAAGGAATTCCAGGGCAATTACACACTTACAATCCATGCACTGACCCGTCACGCACCTTCTTGGTGATTTCTGATCTGGGGTCTTCTAACACCTTATTAGACTCTGTCTCCAGGCAGGCTGTTGACTGTTCTCATCTTGTTAATGGTTGTAGCCCCTGTATTTTCTATTTTGTGCTTCTTGTGCACCTGCTCGTTCTGCCAGACTAAACTTGGGATGAGGAGTACTTAGCAACAACAAAAACATCAGTGTTATCAACATTAGTCTCACACTCAATCCAAAACACAGCACTGTGTCAGCTACTAAGAAAATCAGCCCTATCCCATCTGAAAACATATCGAAGGGGAAGTCCACAGCTTGAGGTCTAAGGCTTCAGCAAATCCAGCTGCTCCAGCTAATTCCAGCTAAGTTACTAACGGACAAACAGTATACCAAGTTGCTCAACATTATGCTGTCAGCCCTGTGTCCTAATGCTAAATGTTGGGCTCTGAGCGATTCATTCTATTGAAATCTTACTTCTTTGAACTAAACAACTCGTATTCCTTAACACTGAAATGCTCAGCACATTAGAATTAGGTATCTTATATTATCTAGCGAGAACTGATACATCTAATAGTATCTAATACCTGTGCCATAGCTGTGTAGTTTACCTATGTATAAATAGATATATATATATAACAAATACCCTAATACCTGTGAAATAAACTAAGGTGATTTATTATGTAGTTTAACTGTCCTAGAAGTCACAGTGGCAGCAAGAGAGAGCTTTGACATGGGAAGAACAAAGTAAATGACTAACTTCATCTCCTTCTATGACAAGGTGACCCGCTAAGTGGATGAGGGGAAGTCTGTGGATGTTGTCTACCTGGACTTTAGTAAAGCCTTTGACACCATTTCCCACAGCATTCTCCTGGAGAAACTGGCTGCTCATGGCTTGGAATGGTGCACACCTTCCTGTGTAGAAAACTGGCTGGATGGTCGGGCCCAAAGAATTGTGGTGAATGGAGTTAAATCCAGTTGTCAGCTGGTCACAAGTGGTGTTCCCCAGGGATCAGTACAGGGGCCAGTTCTGTTTAATATCTTTAACAATGACCCGGATGAGGTGTCAGGGGCGAACCCTGGGTGAGTGCACTGTGAGGCCAGGCAACGCCCCAAAAGACCCAGAATGGAAGTCACGGGGAGCAGCCTGGTGTCACTTCTTTTGACTGACTGGTGTCCCAACCACTCCTGGAACTGGGGTAAGAGTTGGTTTCAAAAGACCAGAAACTGAGGCCAATAAATAGGGGTACATACAATTCTCTGGGGCTCTCTGCACCAAATACCCCCATTGGCAGTTCTGAGGCTGGATCCAGGACTGGTGATCTCTATCTTTCTCTCTCCCAACACCACCCTCCTCTTCCCCCCCCCCCCCCCGCCTCCCCCAAATTTCTCTTGAAGTTGTTAAGTCACACAAGGCCTACCTTGATTTCCCATCAAGCTTAAGTAGATATAACTGTGAGAAGGCCAACATTTGCAGAATATTTGTTCTACAGAAATCTCCCACTAAAGCTGATGTGTATATACGGATCTTGAGTGTTATCTCACCTTAATCCACACTGAGGAGATTGGCGAATCTTAGTCACTTCTGCCTCCTCACAGGTGGGACGTGACGTGAGGGGACCGGGTGTACCCTCAGCAAGTTTGCAGATGACACCAAGTTGGGCAGGAGCATTGATCCGCCTAAAGGTAGGAAGTCTCAACAGGGGGATCTGCAGAGGCTGGACCCATGGGCTGAGGCCAACTGTATGAGGTTCAACAAGGCCAAGTGCTGGGTCCTGCACCTGGGTCACAACAACCCCCTGCAACGCTACAGGCTTGGGGACAAGTGGCTGGAAAACTGCTGGGCAGAAAAGGACCTGGTGGTGTTGGTCAGCAACCAGCTGAATATGAGCCAGCAGTGTGCCCAGGTGGCCAAGAAGGCCAATGGCATCTGGTCTGCGTCAGGAACAGCGTGGCCAGCAGGAATAGGGAAGAGATTGTGCCCCTGTACATGGCATTGGTGAGGCTGCACCTCAAATACTTTGTTCAGTTTTGGGCCCCTCACTACAAGAAAGACATTGAAGTGCTGGAGTGTGTCCAGAGAAGGGCAATGAAGATGGTGAATGGTGTGGAGAACAAATCCTGTGAGGAGCAGCTGAAGCAACTGCAGTTTGGCCTGGAAAAAAGGAGGATCAGGTGAGACCTTATCACTCTCTACAACTACCTGAAAGGAGGTTGTAGTGAGCTGGTTGTTGGTCTCTTTTCCCAAGTGACAGGTGATAGGATGATAGGAACCATCCCCAAGTTGCGCCAGAGGAGGTTTAGATACGATATTAGAAAATCCTTTTTCACTGAAAGTGTTATGAAACATTGGAAGAGGCTGCCCAGGGAAGTGGTTGAGCCACAATTCCTGGAGGTATTTAAAATACCTGTAGATGTGGCACTTAGGCACATGGTTTAGTGGTGGCCGTGGTAGTGTCAGGTTAACAGTGGGACTCAATGGTCTTAAGGGACTTTTGCAACCTAAGTGATTCTGTGATTCTAAATTGCAGGTGAGAAATCATGTCTTTGGAGACAGCTTTAAACCAAAATCCTCAAACACACTTCACCTGCATTTACATATCATTTGTGATCCATACGACGTAGTTGATAGGATACTTTATGAATTAACAGTAGTATCTGATCCCTTCCTATCAACAGTACATCAAAACTCCATCTTGCAAATATTTTCTAAAAAGTAGGTGTTGGCACAAGACAGCATCATTAATAGTATTGTAAGAGCACTCACTGCAGAAACATCCTCATCACCACATTGTTGCACTCATCAAACTGACACACGAATATCTGACAAGGTTTAGTGTATCTTCATCTGAAGAGCAACAGAATACATTATTTCTATGCCTGGGTATCCTGTGCCTCTACCTCCTTTTTAGACTAATGCAACTTTTTTATCTACAAGTCTTTTAGAAATCTAATAACTTTCCATTTGCAAAACTGGAGGTTTGAATGGAGTAAACAATTTTGTATGTTGCAGAAATGCAATCTGTGTAATCCTGGAATAGAGCACTACTCCTATAAATGGGTTAGTGAGAGGTATTTGGTTCAGTTCACAGTTATTTTTTATGCCTCCTTTTCAAAGTAAAATAATTGTGGAGTCATGCACTGCTATTGAATCTTGGAAAGTTAATTTTGTGAATCAACTATCAAGATTGGAGTAATTCTAAGGAACAATCTATAAAATGGCTAGGTCTGACAAGTTGTGTTTATGTAGAAAACTGAGTTCTCAATATTGCTACTTGAATTCCGTTTTTGGATACAGCAGTTGTCTAATGATAACATGGTAAAGAAACCTAAATAAAGGTAATAAATGCAGTAATTTACCGTGTGAAAATGCAGTGAGGAGGACTGGAGAGGTGTTTGGATTCAGCTCGTACTCCATTTTCTCAGGAAGAGCATAAAGGCTTGGGAAGTGTTTGCACAACATCCAGAGTTGATGACTAGTGACATCACAGGGACTGCTACACTCAGGAAGTCCAGGCACTATCTTTATGTCACTAGACATGACAAGTCTACAGTCTACTGCTTTGGTAGGCAGTCAGAAATTATTCTGACCTTGGAAAGAAGTAAAAGTGGAGTGGGAAGTATCTTATTCACAGTCTCTGGGGATGCTTCATGACTAGTTCAACTAGCTGAAGCTGTGCTGTTGCCAGCTGGTTCTGCCTTCTTTTGCCCTTTTGATATCACTCCTACAGATTACCCTGTGCTGGCTCTAGCGACAACAAAATTGAGTGGTGAGTTGTAGCTGCCTTTCCATTGAAAATGTATCTTTAAAATGTACAAAATGTTTTTTTTTAATTTGTATCAGCATATTGGGAAGGAGGGGTATGAGAAGAAAAACAAATGGTTGGGCTGCTCCTTTTGACATGAGCTCTGCATCTTGTTCGTTTAACTCCTAACTTGCATGAAGAATGAGAAAAGATCTTTTCAGTCAATATTTTGGATAAATATACATTCAACATTCTGTCTTTTATTCCACTAAGCTGATTTTAAAGGAAAGAACGAATGCTTGCATCCCAGAGCAAATATTCATAAGAGCATGTAGCGCTACAAGAAACATTAAGTATTTTGACCTAATCATGATTAATTCACACCAGGTAGGATGCCTAAGAGAGGAATACCTTTTTTTTTTTTTTTTTTTTTTTTCCCACACTGAATTCTGTTTATCTGTAATGAATGGAGAGTGAATTATCTTTTAGACATTTAACATAATTGTGAAGGTTGATGTGCACAATTTGTAAATATTTGCTCCAAGATGTAGTCATCTCTACTTGGGTACAATTACATCTATTTTGGAAATAACGGACAACGTCATTATGGGGGTTCCCACCATTTCTCTTTTTAAAGTTGTAAATAATAAGACCTAAAATTATATCTAAAATATGGCTGCTTCTAGCAAGATTCTAGGAAATTATATATTTCTGAATACAAAAATACCTGGTTTTGTAGTTTTCTACTGTTGCACTTGAGAAAAATATCATGTAAAGGAAAGGTACACAATGTTTAAATATTGATTTGCTTCCATATTTAGCTTACCAAACACATCAATACTGCATGATCCAATCTAATCTAATCTAATCTAATCTAATCTAATCTAATCTAATCTAATCTAATCTAATCTAATCTAAATACTATTACTGTTCTGCAATTATATTTAGGTCAACTCATACATATTTCAACAACAGTAAATTAAGAACCTACACACATAATTACCTGGGAACAGATTTTATAATCATACCAGAAATCCATTAAGGTGATAGGATTTGCATTAACTGCAAAACTCATTTTAGATTTTGTTAGTTCAAAACAATTCAGTGTTCAATGTGAAAGAGTCAGAAACTTTCAAGTAAGTCCTGTATTACTAAATTCTCATCCTCCTACCTACAAAACTTTCAAGGAGTGCTACTAATGTAACGACCCATAAAATAAATAGCACTCCAGGTGATGTGATATTCTGTGTAAGAATCTCTTACTCCTTTACCCTAAGTTTGTTTTCCCAATGGTATTGTGTTGTACTCAGCACGGTACAATATTTTTTAATACAGCTTTATGGTTAAGAGTTCCAAATAGAATCTCTTTTCCAAGAAATGCAGAAAAAGGATAAATGGGATTGTAATTGTAATACATTGTAATGGGTTGACCTTGACTGGCAGCCAGATGTGCAACCAATGGCCCTCTCACTCCCCTTCCCCAAGAGGACAGCAGGAGAAAATAAAATGGAAAAGCTCATGGGCCGAGATGGAGGCAGTTAAACTAGAAAGCAAAACCTGCACATTGAAACAAAGCAAGAAGAGGAATTTATTCACTACTTCCCACTGGCAGACAGGTGTCCATCCGCTCCCTGGGAAGCCAGGCATCAGCATGCCTAGCAGTTGCTTTGGAAGACCAGTGCCATGACCATAAATGTCACCCCATCAATGGATGAATGACATCAAAGGCAGAATGAACAGCTCAGCTTTATCAAATAAAGTATGTTCAGAGGCATAAACAATCAAGAAGTGAGGTCTTAACTTCCCAGTCCCTTTTCCAGCTGAAGGACCAACTTTTATCTAAAAATAGACTACTTACCATGTGACTTTTCCATATTCTGCATAAGATATGTTTATGTGAGCAGGATATTTATATAATGTGTATCTGGTATTGAGAAATTAAGTTGGCAGTGTCTTTTTAATATATTTAAAGAACTGCCAGAAAAAAATGATGAATGATATGCTTTGTAGTGGATGACTGTAAGATGTCCACAAAATTGTAGCTGATTCTGTGAACAAAATATTCTGCTGTTCAAGGCTAAAACTTGTCAATTTTTTTCTCCATAGCTATGGCAGCCTTCCTCCCCTCCATTATTACTAAAACATTCACCTTTCCATGAAAATCAAAACCACCTCTGAAGATGAATTTCCAAAATTCAGCTATGCATATTGCATGCTTTTTGTGCCACCTACGGCTTTTTGTTGCCACAGTCAAGCATGTCAGAAACAAAGTTCTGTTTCATTCCATTTCTACCACTTCAGAAACAAGACATGAAATTCAACGGAAACAATGAGCATAGCTAAATGCAGCGTAGGAAGGTGGACAGGTGGGTTTTGTCCTAATGCTTTAGATACATGAATGTAAATTCCAGCTCAAATGGTCTTGCCACAGGGCCAGAAGGGTCAAGTGCACTTCCTTAGCTTCCTAGGGTATGAGAAGACTGAAGCAGGAGGCTCTGCCTCTGGTTGGAGGTAATGTGGTTGTAGAATAAAGCACTGCCTTTTTTGGTTTTATACTCCTGGAGTAGAGGAGAGTCCTTCCATAGACTCCTGCAGTATCAGGATTGAATCTCTGTGATATAAGGATGAAGGTCAGGGGCTCAAGGGGCTTCCTGTCATATCTGAAGAAGGTAAGAACTTATATAATTTAAAATCAGATTTATTCTGCAAAAACATGCAACATGAAGACCAAACTATCAATCCTCCATTCAAATGTTATGCTAGTCTTAGCATACACTCATTAATGCTGGAAATCCATCAGAGAAGCGAGGAGATGAACATACGTGTTTATGTACATATATTCACATGGAAATACATACACCTTAAAATCAAATTACTTAGAAAAAGAATAGGTGTTAAACAGAATGAATTTATAACAACAGTGAAGTTTAGCAGAAGGTCAAACACACTTTTCTCTAAAGCTATACATAAGAAAATATGATTTTATGTGGAAAACATGACACAGAGCAGCTAGAGGTAGGCTGAAAAAATACTGTATCAAATACTACTTGGAATTTATTTTCTTTTCCCTCTAAGTACAGAAAAAGGAAAAAGCAGTTCATACAGTCAGGAGTGGCAAAGTTTTGTTCATATGTTAAAGTGTCTGGCAGCATGGGACAGAAACAGATTCCTTCACTAAACTTAAATGTCAAAGTATTATGGTTTGTTCTGATTATAAATCTTTTCAGTAACAGAGCATTTTAGAGTGGGATCAAATGATCAGCCACAGATCTAGCAATAATTTTTTTTTTAGGATATACCCATAGCAGATAGATTTCACAAAATGCAGTTCTTGTAGTTACTCACTTTCTTAGAAACCTACAGAATAAAACACATGACTACTGGAAAGGAAAGTTTGAGCTCATTAGAGCAATGAGTCAAGCAGAGCTTTGTTATAGTGAGGGTGGATCTCAAAAGGACAAAACTCTGTAGAGTTATGTAGATGGCAAGATCCATTGCAATTTGCTGAAACAGTTCAAGTCCTTCCTGAAGGGAAGGTCCCATTGAAGAAGGATGGGAAACTCCATGTCTTATTCTCCGTACCCCTTCTATTAGCTGGTTAGTTGGGCAACTCTTCTTGGTAAATGATGAAACAATCTCATATTGGAAACCTCTCTCTCTTTCAACAGCGTGTCAGTATACCTAAACGTGACCAGTGCTTAGGAAACTCCAGCTGGTACGGAGCAGTGTGCAATGCTTCCTCAACAACAGCAATCGTTGAATGTCTGCATGGTTTTCTGGTAGGACTGATTCTCAACCCAGTTCAAAACCCCAGCCTTTTTCTTTCAGTTGCCTTCATTGCCTGTGTGCAGAAGACTCCAAAGACTACGTGAAACACCATGGTGAAAATCATGGCTGAGAGTTTAATTCTTCCGGCTTTGTCAAATACCCTGTCATGCAAGAAAGATGAAGCTCACCTAAACCCACTTGGCAGCTGGCTTATCACTGTGAAGTGAATGTGCAAAGGATCTAGGGATCATGGGAATGTTATCACTTTCCGGGCCATATTGCAAAATACGTTGGTTTGTTTGTCTGTCTAGGATATTTGTAACTGTTGTTTCACACATACATATGTGTGTGTGTGTGAGAGAGAGAGTCCTTGAACAAGTTGATAAAATACAAACTCTCTTCTTTCTTCACCTCTCAAATACAAACAAAAGCCTGACTAAAAGCCCAAATGGACTATGTCTCAGTCCTTGGGAAGATGGTGGCTGTTGGGCTAATGGATGATGCTTTAAGTAGAGCCCTCAGCTCGGCATAGAAACCTGCACTGAACTTCACTAGACATTCCGTTTGTAGCTGGACTAAAACTGTGAAAATACGTTTGCTTCTCCATGTTTTTCTAGTGAGAAGAACGGAAAAATTAGGCTAGATGGAGGCTTATCTCTGTGTTACTAAATAAGAGGCTAATATGAATGACCTGCTCTTTGATCCAATGACCACTTTGTCTTTTAAAACCAGTTTAGAGTTTTTAATTGTTTCTATTTTTTTCACTGATCCTACTGCTACTCCGCCTTTTATATGGTATATACGTGCTCATGGACAGAATTACTCTACCAATGCTTTTGTGCTGACTTTTCTTTAGCTTTAATTGCTGCCATGCATGTTCTTTTACATGAAAAGGGTTCAAATGTATCCTGTCACTAACTCCAAAGCGATCAAAGGAAATCTTGGGATTGTGGAGAATTGAAAAGACCTAACAAAAGAGTCATCCTCATAAATAAAAGTAAGGCACTAAATTTAGCTGGAAAATGCTGAGGACATTTTGTATGAAATACGCAGAAAGCAATAGACATTTCAAATTGTTGTGAGAAATCAAAAGATGTTTCAGATGCTTTTGAATATCCATCAGCTAAGCACAAAGGACTGCAGCTCACATGTACTCTATTTTAAACCTGGCAAAATAAAATACAGAGTTTTTTCCTACAAACATATACTCACAGTTGCATGCTAGCTAATTAAAATACAATCTTTTAGAGGGGTATATGGCAGGAAAACAACACAGAAAAAAAAATAGGTGCTATGATGTAATGCTATAAAAATGCAGAAAGCAGTCAACCAGATTTACTGAGTAAAATCCTGGCTCCATTTCAGACTTGGGAGTTTTGCCAAAAATTTTAATAGGGCCAGGATTTCACTATTTGCATTCTATGACAGAAGAAAAAATAATATTAAGTGTAAAGAAAAAAGGGAAATTTATACTCATATTTGGCATACATACAAATTCACATAGCTATGGATTTCATGTATAATGACAACTATCAATGTTTGTCAACATGATTTAATATTTTTAATGAAACTTTAAATTTATACCTAATTTATAGGTGAGAAAATCAAGGTACACTGAGGTTGTTGACCTTCTGTGGTACCAGTTTGTTTCAAGTGTGGTCTGAGTTTACGGAGGTTGAAGAAAGATTGATATCGAAAGGAAATGGAGCAGAAATTCTGATAACTACCCTTCAAGAATTCCATTCAAGAATTTAATTGATAAGGAATACTTGTGCATACATAAATAAAAGTATCCTACTCAGTAAATTTTGTCTTCATGGCTGGATATTTGTCCTTGAGGACAGTACTATCAAGCCCTGGAAATTTATTTCTTTAAAGAATCTGCCCATTATAAGACTGTTCTTTTCAATGTGTGTCAATTGCATTTGTCCTTCTGCACGACTAATGAGAAGGCTTCTAGCTGCAGGATGATGAGAGTATGAGCAGAACACCCAAATTTTTTTCCTTGATAATCCTTCAGATTTTTATTTCTCCAAGATTTTTTTTTTTTTAATCTCCTATTGTTTTGACAGTGTGCCATTACCCTTCAGCAATAAGACTTCAGAGGAAGAGTGATTTATTTGTATTCACGATGATTCAGTGATCCTTAAAAAATGTTGTTTAGTCTTTGGCAAAGAAGAGAATTTAAGTTTCAGGAACAACTCCAGTTTCCTTCAGCCCTGAGAGTTCCTAATGAGCTGGGAACTATTAAGAAGAAAAAGAGACCACATCCACTGTCCTATCAAGACAGGAGACTAAAGAGGTTGAAGCCTTGGTATCCATATATGAGGTCCATGAAAGAGGAAAATGAGATACCAGTTCCAGCTTGGCCATCTCCCTAAGCGGTAGGATGGGAATACAGGCCCCTGAGTAGAAGTACTAGAATGGGAATGTGTTGGTGCAAGAGACCTATTTGATTTTTCCTTGTTAGAAACTCTTGAGTCAAGTACAGCATGCTTTCACCTCGATAGAGCTAGACAGCATTCTCATATCACACCTTGCCTTTGTTCTTACCCCTTAGCTAGTATTTCACGTGCCAAATCAGTACAGGATGACACTCAATCCTTTTATTTGAAGGTAGTTCTGTCTCTCATTGCATTTTTCTCCCAGCGTTGTATTCCACATGAATGTAAGTCTCATGATTTCCACTCTTGTCTTTCCAAGAACATGCCACAGGCATAGATTCCATCACTGAAATAGGCTTTACAGAGCTTTACAAAGACAAGTGCCTTATACTTACAAGTCTGGGAGCAGTTAAATACAGATTACTTGTAAAACAGCCAGTAAGCTCAGGACTTCCCTGCTCTGACTCAGGTTCCCTCTTGAACGTGATGTGGAGAGACAACTGGGATCTACAGACTGTCCTCGTTGTACCTGGTGTCTATAGCTGTGCAACTCACAGTGCTGGGAGAGTCTTGATCCACATCTCTACTTGCCTGGTGACTTGGTTGCTAGGTGATCTTGTGACATTAAAACAATTCTGGAAGCTGGAGGACAACCTATGGTTACAACATCCTACTTGTGGGAGACGATTGTCAGGCTTAATGATCTCCATTGTTAGACTGGGTCTTTACTTCCTTGAGTACCAGCACAACCTGGAAACAAAAAAAGAAAGGAAGACTAGAAGATGCAGCTGTGTTTCCCAAATGGAGCATACAGCAATCAGAAGCATGAAAACACAGCACTCGCATGATTTCATACAGAATTATTAAGCATTCTTTAAAAAAATTAGCATATTCTAGAAATCATTACACTAAATTTGGCTAATCAGTCATTGTCATGCAAGGAACTGTCCAAGTTCCGAAGTCTGTTTAAATGTTTCTTTTATCTTTGGCTTACATTTATGAGAAGGTCTCGTTAGTAGTAGTCATTTGTTAGATGGAAAATTGTTTCACATTTTTCATCCTTCGGTTATATGGAAAAACCCAAAGAGAAATAAAAATGGCATATTAAGCAAGCCTGGTTCCTAACAGTTGTGGTTTAATTTCAGCCAGCAACAAAGTACCACCCAGCTGCTTGCTCACCCCCTCCCTCTTCCAGGGGAGGAGGAGAATTGGAGGAAAATACAAGAAAACTGGTGGGTTGAGATTCTCGCAGTTGAGATTCTCGAGATTGTCACAGGTTCTCTGGGCAACCTGTTCCAGTGCCTCACCACCCTGTCTGTGAAGAACTTCTTCCTGATATCCAATCTAAATCTCCCTGCTTTCAATTTAAACCTGTTACCCCTTGTCCTGTCCCTACAGGCCCTTGTAAAAAGTGCCCCCCTTCAGGTACTGGAAGGTGCTATAAGGTTTCCCTGGAGCCTTCTCTTCTCCAGGCTGAACAAGCCCAACTTTCTCAGCCTGTCCCCATAGCAGAGGTGCTCCAGCCCTCTGAGCATCTTCATGGTCTCCTCTGGACTTACTGCAAAAAGTCCATGTTCTTATGTTGAGGGCCGCAGAGCTGGACACAGTACTTCAGGTGTTGTCTTACAAGAGCAGAGTAGAGAGGGAGAATCACCTCCCTCCACCTGCTGGCCACGTTTCTGATTCAGTCGAGGATACAGTAAACCTTTCTGGGCTGCCAGTGCACACTGCCAGCTCATGTCCAGCTTTTTACACACCAGTACCCCCAGGTCCTTCTCCTCAGGGCTGGTCTCCATCCATTCTCCACCCAGCCTGTACTTGTGCTTGGGATTGCCCTGACCCAGGTGCAGGACCTTGCACTTGGCCTTGTTGAACCCCATGAGGTTGGCACAGGCCCACCTCTCCAGCCTGTCCAGGTCCCTCTGGATGGCATCCCTTCCCTCCAGCGTGTCGACTGCACCATGCAGCTTGGTGTCATCAGCAAACTTGCTGAGGATGCACTCGATGCCATCATCCATGTCACTGATGAAGATGTTAAACAGCACCGGTCCCAACACCACCCTTGAGGAACGCTGCTCATTACTGGTCTTCACTCAGACATTGAGCTGTTGACCACCACTCTCTGGGTGCGAACATCCAGCAAGTTCCCTATCCATTGAGCGGTCCATCCGTCAAATCCATGCCTCTCCAGCTTAAAGACAAGGATGTTGTGCGAGATGGAGTCAAAGGCTTTGCACAAGTCCAGATAAATGACGTCAGTGGCTTGTCTATCCACCAAGGTCATGACCCCATCATAGAAGACGACCATATTCAACCAGGCTCGAGCATTCATAATCAGCATAGCAAGGAACACACAGGGCAGTAGATCTGACAGTTCTAATAACAACTCTAAGAGCAAAGAAGTCAACATCCTGACCAGCCACCACCAAATCACTATAATGAACACATCTAATAATTCCATTTTAACACATAGTAATCAGATCTGTCCTTATCTCAACCCTTCGAGCCCCCTTGAGACACCAAAAAGTCTGTTGTGGTTTAATCCCAGTGAGCAACTAAGTACCACACAGCTGCTCTCTCTCTCTCAGTCACGCTTTTGCTTACTGGGGCTCACTCTGGCTCTGGTGTGATCTCTCCCATAGTCTTGGCCTGGCTCTGGGACTCTGGTTCTCAAGCTGTCTGGCTTTGGCTCTTGCTACTCGGGACCTGGCTGGCCGTCAGTAGGCAGGTGGTGAACTGTTGTATAATCTATTTTCCATTATTTTCATTACATATTGTTAGTTGCAGTGGTAGTACTATTTTCATTACTTTTTATTAGTAATATTAGTATTGTTAGTAGTATTAGTATAATTATTTTATTTCATTTATTTTCAATTATTAAATTGTTCTTATCTCAACTCACCAGTTTTCTTGTTCTTTCCTCCAATCCTTCACTGGAGGAGGGAGGAGGTGAGTGAGTGGCTGTGTGGTACTTAGTTGCTGGCTGAGATTAAACCACAACACCAACACAGGGAAATTCATAATGGCTTCAATAAATACAAAGATTTGTTATTTTTTCAGTTCCTTTTATATATTTTTATACTCTCTTTCATTTATAAAGGTGACTTTATAAGTTAAGTAGCAGTGGTGCTTGGAAAGCAGCCCAGAGACCACTGTGCAGCATCAGAAAAATATATGCTTTTTGTGAGGCATGAGATTATCACACTAATAAAGCTCAAATTCTGGAAGAGGATGCTGGAGAACTAAAGGAAGAAAAGTTGAAAAAAAATGAGTAAAGGCAGACGAAGTTGTACCAGTAAGACATGGTTCTGAGCTGCTGGGCATAGAAATGATCCAGGTTTATGAAAGAGGAGCAGGAGACTGCTGCAAGGCAAAGTGGGTGTGTAGTGTCAGCAATCAATGTGGAACAGCCTCTCTGTACATAGTGCCAGTAAAGGCTGTCTCTCGTTACAGCAAAAGCAGGAAAATTTGCCATCGTGAAAGGTAAAACTATAAACAGATATAATGGCAACAGGCACCCAACAGACTTAAGGAGCACGTCTGATTGATAGAAAAATGATCTCGTTAGGCAGATGCAGTTACTTCCACACAGCAGTTATTTCTCCCCCTCCTTCCCATCTTCAGTGTGTGAATTTAATTCTTCAAAATCTGTCATGCAAATACAAGGAAATAGAATGTCACTTTTGCAAGAACAGGGCAGCAACATTCAGCAACCAATGCCTTTGCAGGAATGCTGCAGTCCTGTGAGCAAAGAAACCTTTGAGGAGAAGAGGAGGAGTGTGGAGTTACGGAGAGGCCACTGACTCTCAACTGCATCTGCACCAGAAAGCTCTTTTGTCTTGGAGATGAAGGTGCAATGAGACCCAGTGGCTGTCAGATGATATTGGGAAAGTTCATGAAGGAACTGCAGTTTGGACAGGACATATAATTAAACATTGGAACAAATACGATAAATCACACATCACTTGGAGACATGAAAAACGTGGCTCATTACAAGATTAGATGCAGGACTCACTAGGCGAAGCCTGTGGCTTGCTTTATTCAGTGAGTCAGCCTAGTTGGTGATTAATTCTGGTCTTTTGGTGTGTGAGTGAGTGCAGTGTTGCTGCATTACACAAAAAACAACAACCAGGAAGGAAAGCAGAGGCACAGTGGGTTCTGCATAGAAGTGTTTGCTAAAAACACACAAATCAAAGAGCTGAGCTCTTCCTCCATCATGCACTCTGACCCTCTGGTACGCACTTGGGAGCCTCGGAAAGAGAGAGCTATGAACTAAGTGAAGGACACTAGGGGAGCTGAGATTCCAAAGAGGGTACATAATTCATGTACACCTCAGTGTGGGGTTTTTTGTTGGTGTGGGGTTTTTTTTTAGGTTTGGGGGTTTTTGTTGTTTTTTTTTTTTTTTTAGGGAAGTTGGTTGGTTCATTAGTGACAATATTGGTCAACGTGACACCTCACATCTTGACCACAGCAGAGAAGGCTTTCTGTCACTGTGATCCAAGGCAAAAGGTTTCATGGACAAAACACTAGCCACTGCAGTTTGGGAATGGCTCCAGGACAAATGCATTTGGATTAAAGGAAGCCTGGAAATCTTGGATTTAAACAGAAAATTTGAATTAGACAGAGTCTGGAAAACCGGGGTTTAAATAGAAAGAGGACCATGGTGAAGTTATTACCACTGAACCCGTAAATCTCAGTTTGGGGTTTTCAAACTACGTAGCTCCACTTTATACTAAATCCCTGTCTCAAACTGACAGTATGCATTGAGGAAGAGCAATCAAGTAGAGAGGTCTGAAGGATTTTTATTTTAAAAGAGGGTTGTCTGAGAAAAGGGAGGTGAGAAACTTCTAGAGAGGATGTTGTATTTCATGATCATTTTCTGTGGTGGGTGGGGAGAGATGAGAACCCAACATAATTCCACGTAATTCCTGAGATTTCTTCCCTGATTAGTCACAATCCCAGTGAGGAGAGGGTCTGCTGCTCTTCCTGTGAACAATTGGAAATGGAGAGTGTTATCTGAAAATTGATATCAGAGTATGTGTCTGTGCATATGCACGTGCATTCCTTCTATTTTCTAATTCATGGATGAAATGTGACTAAGGGTGAGTGTAAACAGAAGTGAAAAGTAAATGCAGCTGAGGACTACTGATACATGAGTAATATATCAGTATTATAGCAGTTTGTCATAGAGTTCAAGGATTAAAGAGAATTTCAAAATTACACGTGGCTGGCAAAATTTCACACTAACTTTACTAATAAAAAACCAATCTAACATCTTCAGCTGGTGCTGAAAATCCTGCTCCACTATAGCCAATGGAATTTTATCAGTGTCAGCAGTCTGGCACTGCATATCTACAAGGATAAATCTGTAGTAACTATATCAGCATTTGCTCTAAATACATTGCAGTACACTAGATGGCAGAATTTGGAAACTGATACACATCTACATTTTCAGGATGAGTAAACATTTACCTTGTAGTTTTCAGTGACAATACATAAAAGGTAATCCATGTTAAAATATGTCAATTTAAGTGGAAAATGTAGAAAATGGTACTGGCGCAGGAGCTGAAAATGTATGGTGATCCTAACTCCTGTATAACCCCTTATGACCGAAGTGGCTGGCCAGATATTCAGGTCCTCATAAGTTTGAGGAAAAATGTCAGAGACTAAAGACACAGAAAGATATCTTTGATATAAAATTATTTATTTACAAACATTGTCTAAAGTCTCTTACCCTGAATATGAAAACAATGAAATGCTGGGAGCAGCATATTCTTATAAACACATCTTCATTATGCCCAGTTTAGACAATGTTGAACTTTAAAATGAAAATGAGTTTTGACCATATTTTCAAACGCTCTATTTTCGAATGCACGCGTATAGAATATGGCAAGAATTTAAACTCAGAAGCAATGCTAAATAAAAACATGAAAAAAGGAATACTCTTCAACTTTGTGAATACCAACAGTTTGATGTGGGCCCTAAGGAGTTGCCCAAGTAGGAGGAAAATGGATTAATAATTACTGAGTACTAATTGATAGTGGAATACAGTATGCGCTGAGACACGTGTAAGTATGACAAGGTCCAATGCTGTGTTGCAGGTCTAGAGAATTCCCACTATTCAGACACCTCCTAACACAAAGTACATATGAAGAATAAGCCAGGTTGCAGCACAAATGAATGGATAGGAGTCAGCTCTCTTCCGTTCCTGCAAATCTTATGCCAAGTAGAAATATTTGCAACTATTAAGAAAATGCAAAATTAAAAGGAAATTAAAGCTTAGAGACAAAACCAAAATGCCACTGTCTGAGGTATTTGTAACCATACTTTAGTAACATCAACATGCAACTACATAACCAGCATGGTCTTTGGAGAAATTGTTTCATATTCTCTGTGCCATCTCACCCACTAACAGAGCTGGCAGTCGTATTCTAAGCTAGCTGCATCTTCCAAATGGTCTTGAAGTATGTGACTGTGAAGCTGTGAGCATTTTGAAATGAACCCCACTAATGAATGTTTGCAGTAATTGCAAAAGCTCCATGTGTTATAAGGGAGGGTATCTACCAGGGCTACTGAACTTACATGGTTCTAGCCCAACTGGTATGTAAGAGGGGAAAAAAGTTTCCAGTATGAAATCATTTTTATAAATATCCTTCTTGCTCTAGCCCTTGTTCGTAAATTACCTTAATGTACTAAAGGAAAATGCGTGACAATTTCCATAACGAAAGAGATTATCTCTGAGTTTGGAATTCAAGCCCTCCCTGCACTTTTCCACTGTCTTGCTTTTTGACTTACAGGGGATTTAGCCGAGTAGGGGCGGGATTGAAAACTTGTTATTTTGTATCTCTGACTGACCTGTCATGTGGGCAGTGAGATAATTTCTCTTTGTAAATCATCCTAAAGGTGTGCTTAGCTACAGTGATTTGATGTTTCTGGCCCATTCTCTAGTTATTGTTCACATTTCAGAGAGGAACACAGTAGCACGGACAGATAAGCAATTGCCCTTGGTAGCCAGAGACCGTCGTTTAATTACAGGGGGGGAATGGGCTAATATTTAGACCTGAGTACTGACATTCCCGCTCCCTTATATGGAAGCCAACACTCTCTTCTCCTTTCTCTTCTTTTGCATTTTGTTCCTCTCTGTGTTTCCAGGCAGCCCTCGTCTCGGGCTTACTTACTTCACTAAACTACTGCGAAACCAAAATAAGCGTATCTGTCTTACCAGTAGATAGCGTGTATCAGGAAGATGATAGAAGTTTTGTACCAGGCTGACCTTCAGTTGCTCCTTGAAAGTATGTGAAGATCATTTGTTTTCCTTCCTGTCCTTGATTATAGCCAAGGAACAAGGGCAAACATGGAATAGTTATCTCCTCCCTTCTTGAAAATGAGGAAGTTGTAAGGAGTTTTGCAAAAAACTATATGGGCAAAGGAAGCTGCAGGACCCGTTTCCAGTCCATATAGATGACAGAAATCATGGGGTTGGAGCATGAGATGTCTGTACTTCCAAGTGACAGAAGTCCAGGCGGCTTTTGAAAGTCTCTGTGACTTTACAAAGCTGCGAGCATATGCTCGTCTGAAAGCATTTTCTATTAATTTTCCCCAAATATAACAAATAATCCTGTTCGTACCCACAGTTTGGCTTCCATTCACTAAATCAGATTTCCAGATTAAAAGAAGGAAAAGCAGCACGCATTCCCTGCAGGGCTATTTCTCTGTGATTTGTTCAGTTGCAGTCGTGCGTGTGTGTGTGTGTGCAGGTTTACCCCAGTAAAATCCCCACAGTGAAATACAAATTAACAGAAGCACACCCCCCCCCCCCCCCAGCAGGGTGGACACCTGCCTGCGGTACCGTTAGCGTGTCAACTTGCCATCAGCAGAGCCAGGTGCAGACTTTCCTTCCTTTTAGAGCTATAGGTTTATCAGATACCTTGAGGAAACACACATTTACCTGAGAGGAAAGCAGGAAGCGGGGAAGTATGGCATCTATTTAATTCTCTGTGCTGTTAACTCTCGGGTTAATTGCAAGGAAGAAAGACAACTGGCCTGAACCCACTGGGCATGATTTGCACCTTCGTATGCCTCAGAGCAAACGCAGAACGGCTGCTTTATGGGTACACTCCTATTTCTTCGTGCTTTCAGAGCTGGGGGTGTTGTTTGTTTCTAAAGCACACGTTTTATGGAGAGGTCTCTGCCTGAGCGAGAAAAGAACGCAGGAGAACCTCTGCGGCGTCAGAACGCCCCTGCCACTCCGAAAGCGCAGGAGGGAAGGGGCCTCCTCTTCAGTAAAACCCTCAAGGCCGTACGGACACAACAGGTGCGTTGGGAACCAGAGTTACCCCGCCGCAGCGACTGCTCCTTTCCTGCTTCCCGAGCTGCTGGCCACACGGCTGCTCCAGGACTCGCACTAGTACTGGCTGATGCCCGTCTGTGACTGTCCAGGAGCAGCCCCAGGGGTGACTCAGGGATCGTGTGTCTGTGTTTGCTCCCACCGAGAGAGCTGCGCGGCAGGCGTGAGCTTGGCAAAGCCCTGTGTCCAAGGCACCAGTCCTCTCACTCTGCCGTTCCCGGGCTCGGCAAAATGAGCCCCACGGAGTTGTGTCCAAGCGGGCTGACGTCCCGCAAAGCAGCACCTCTGCTGGGCGGGGAAGGGCTGATGTTGCAAAAGGGAACAGCATTCCTTTTGTCCCAGAAAGCACCACATATAAGAGCTTAGAGTTTTAAATACGGAAGGGACCCTGTAAACCTCCCTGGAGAGGCGAATGACTCCAGGAAACCGGAAATAAACCCAGTGCTCCTACTGGGAACATCTCTATGCGTTGTAGCATACCTCTGCATCTGTGTGCTGTATAGATCTGTCAGTGCTTGATTCATCCAGAACCAGAGGAGCAAGGCCCACGATAAGGCACTAAATGTCCTTGGGCTGCCTCCAGGCTTGTGCTCAGACTCTCCTTCAGCCTAAGCTTGTTTACAAAGTGTGCTGTAGGCACATTTTGGTATCTGTCCTAGACTCAGGCTTTCCCAACGGTGTCAGTGGACAGGGATAACAAACAAATAGCCTTTGTTTAGGCTATTTGTACTGGGTAAGTAGAAGCTCTGACTGAAGTTTTTCTCATTCTCAGGACAAGACGAGACTCTGGTTCTTCTGTATTTTTTGTTCTTTAATGTAAGAAGTCTTTTTATCTGGGCCAAAGAGTATTAGTAAATTTTTTATGCTGTTTCCAACTAGACATTTCACTAAATATTTAGCAATTGCAGTTTTAAAAAATTTAAATAATAATTTAACTTGAATGAGCCAGCAAGACCAAAACCTATTTGTGGTACCAAGATACACAGATGGGCATGTAAACAAACATACAGACTAGTTGCAGAAGCATAGTTTCCATAGGTAATCATAAAAAAAATTCACCTCCAGTGTTCTCATTTTTTCTGTGTCTTAACTAAAAAACCCACATCTTTGAGAAATATTCTTCTGCAAAATGAGCCAGCTCTTACTCAGGCTTAATGTAGGACTAAAATTCACAGTGGAGATAGATGATGCATTGTATTAGATTGTCATGAAATAGGAAAAATTACTGGAATGTGTTCCTAGCATGTATTTCCTAGCAATACAGATTGGAGGGTTCTTCTTTGCATAACAACGAAGGAAAAATTACTGGAATGTGTTCCTAGCATGTATTTCCTAGCAATACAGATTGGAGGGTTCTTCTTTGCATAACAACGAAGGTTTGGCTTGAGAAGCAGGAGATTACTCATTTAAGCTAATGCTGCACTCAGGTATCAGTTCAAAAGATTGGCCACTTGCATTTTGGTGTCTGTTATCATCTGGAGCAACTTTCCCAGGCTTTTTGCAAGAAGCTGTTGTGTGCTGGGTTCAGTCAGGAAAGAGTTAACTCCCTTTGCTGTGGCTCCTAGGAAGCTGTGTTCCTGGATGCTGAGGGAAGAACTGATAAATTCTTAGCTGGCGCTGGGCCTGTACTGAATTCAAAGTCTTTCTTTGCTTCTGATAGTGCCGCTGACCCAGGCTGACCAAGGAACTATTTCATTCCATAGTACGTCATGTTCTGGGGTTTGAGGTGAGGAGGGGTCCGGGAGCCATTGCTCTCTCTTACTCTCTTGCTTCTTTACTGCCGAGCACTTGCTGACGCTCTCCCTGACTCCTGCGTGAGCTGCTTTGCTGACTCCTGTGCTGGCTCGTTTGTGAGGGAGTTAGCAGGTTGTTTAGTGTTCCCAGTTGTGCTATTGCTGAAAGGGTTTGTTTGGAATCTGCTGTGAAAGCTCTCGGGCTGTGGTTCTGGGGGTCTCTGGGTCTGACTCTCACTACTCAACATCTGGGTGTGAGTTGGTCAGTGGGTGGTGAGAAATTGTATCATATTGTATTACATTGTAGCATGTTTTATTTTCTATTATTTTAATTAATTATTATTAGTAGTGTTTCTATATATTGATTTAGATTTAATTAGTAAATAGTTCTTATTCCAATTTTACGAGCTTCCCTATTACTTCCCCTCCACTGGAGGAGGGGAGGGGATTTGTGAGAGGGGCTTCGTGGTATTTTGCTAGCCGGAGTTAAACCACGACACGTTGGTATGTAGGTGGAAACATGTTTAAACATACAGTGTTGTCTAGACTGGTTGATGTCGTTGCTGAAACAGTAGTGATCGCAACAGTGATAAACATGAGACCAAATTCAAGGGGGCTGAAATTGGTAAGTTCAAGTTACCTCATCCTCTTTCAAATTTAAGGTTGAGTTTGAAAAGAAGTGTTAGAATTCCAGGTTTAAATCTGAACAACCCATGAGAGGTTTATAGAATCACAGAATCATAGACTATCTTGAAGTGGAAGGGACTCATATGGGTCAGGGAGTCCAAATCCCTGCTCCCCGCAGGACTACCTAACACTAAACTGTATGACTAAGGGTGTTGTCCAAACAAGCCTTGAAGATGTTCTGACAGGTTTGGTGCTGTGGCCACTTACAGGGGGAACCTGCTCTGTGTCTCAGCCAAGAACCTTTTCCTAACACCTTTGCCTAAGGGCAAATCGCGCCTGACAAATCTGGTGGCCTTCTATGATGGGGTTATGGTGTTGCTGGATAAGGGAAGAGCAATCAATATCATCTACATGGACTTGTGCAAAATGTTTGACACTGTCCCACATGACATCTTTGTATCTAAATTGGAGAGGCATGGATTTGATGGATGGACCACTTAGTGGATAAGGAGCTGGCTGGATAAAAAGCTGGATGTGAGCCGGCAGTCTGCACTGGCAGCCCAGAAAGCCAGCCGTATCCTGAGCTGTATCCAGAGAATTGTGGCCAGCAGGTTGAGGGAAGGGATTCTCCCCCTCTACTCTGCTCCTGTAAGACCCCACCTGGACTCCACTCCCTACTGTGTCCAGCTGTGGAGCCCTCAACATCAGAAGGATATCAACTGGTTGGAGCAAGTCTAGAGGAGGCCACAAAGTGGATCAGAGGGCTGGAGCACCTCTCCTGTAGGGACAGGCTGAGAGAGCTGGGCTTATAGCAGCCTTCCAGTACCTGAAGGAGGCATATAAGAATGCTGGAGGGGGACATTTTACAAGGGCCTGTAGGGACAAGACAAGGGGTAACGGGTTTAAGCTGAAAGAGAGTAGATTTAGATCAGATATCAGGAAGAAATTCTTCACCAGGAGGGTAAAACAGGTTGCCCAGAGAAGCTGTGGATGCCCCATCCCTGGAACAGTTCAAGGCCAGGCTGGATGAGGCTTTGAGCAACCTGGTCTAGTGGAAGGTGTCCCTGCCCATGGCAGGGGGGTTGGAACTAGAAGGTCCCTTCCAACTCAAACCATTCTATGATTCCCTGATTCTATGGTTTTAATGTCCAATATGAACTTTCCAAGGGGCTTTATTCCATTTCCTTGTGTCCTACTGCTGGTTACCAGAGAGAATAGATATCACATCCCCCTATGCTGACTCCCTTGAGGAAGTTGTAGCCTGCAAGAAGGCCGCCCCTCAGCCTTCTCTATGCTGAACAAACCAATTGACCTTAGTTGGTATTCAGAAGTTTTGCTCTCAAGACATTTCACCTCTATGGTCACACTGTAATAGTTTGATGACCTTCTTATATTGAGGCACATAAAACTTCACACAGTTCTTGAGGTGGGTCTGCACCAGTGCAGTGTAGAGTGGGACAATCCCTTCCCTCAACTGGCTAGCTGTGCTGATGCACTCCAGGACTGGGTTGACCCTTTTGATTGCATACTGTTGACTCATATTTGTCTTGCCATCAACACAATCTCCAGATCTCTTTCTGCAGGGCTGCTCTCCAGCCTCTTATCCCCCAGTTTGTATGTATAAGTAGGATTATTACCCTGTCCTACGTGGAGAATCCAGCACTTGCTTTTAATACCTTGTTAAATGTCATACTGTAGGTGATTGTCCAGCTCTCCAGTCTGTCCAGATCTCTCTGTAAGGCCTCTCTACCTTTAAGGGAGTCCACAGCTCTTCATAATTTAGTAACATTGCCAACTTACTTAATACACATTTGACTCCTACATCCAGATAATTTATGAAAACGCGGAAGGGCACTGGCCCTAAAATTGAGCCCTGGGAAACCCCACTAGTGACTGGCTGCCAGGCTGATGTAGACTCATCTACTAAAACTCTTTGAGCCTGACCCATCAGCCGATTGTTTACACAATGTATTAGGGACTTGTCTCATTATCTCACAGTTTATGCTGTCGTATGCCAACCATGATGCTTAATGCTGTAGTGGTAGAGGTAGTTGGCTCTCACTAAAAAATGCACCTATTTGTATATCAAGTGCAGTTGATAAACAGACTTACAAAATAAGATGCTCTCTGTACTGTGAAATGTAATCACAATTCCACCCCCAGGATTAGGCCCATTAGGCTAAATTCAGTCCGGGTTATAGTTTCCCTGTTCCAGCAGAACTCATTACATTAGTGAGCAGTGGTTCAGGCATAAGGGGGATTGTTATGACTTCCCTTCTGGTGAAATAAAAAACCCTTGCAAACCTGGGTAATTCAACATTCAGGTCTGCCAACATTTTTCAGTGACAACAAAAATTCTGTGATTTTGACAATTTTGAAAATATTTCTCATGATCAGGTGAAATAACCTGCAAGCTGTTTACCTGTATTTTTTACCTGTGGTCACTAAAGGCTGCCATATTCCTTGCTGGGCAGTGAGCAGCTGCTGCCTAGAACTGTTTCACAATGAAAGCAGAAACATGGGTACAAGCAGTCGATCCCATGCTTGAGGTGTTTTAACCGAACACGGGAAAATTACTTCCCATCTCAAAATCCCTCCTTCAGTATCTTCATCTTCCTTTTGGAAGTAAGACAACTAAAGACACATGAGATTAGCCATTTTCCACCTTGTGCAGCCTCCACAGAATGGCAACCTCTTGACTGAATAGGGAGAACCAGACACCTGCATCTGATCATGAGCATTCCTGTATTTCTTAGTCTACTTCTGCCACGTGGAACTAGGCTTTGGTAGAGATGGCTTGAAATTTGAGTCATGATCCTTATACTCTTGGATCTGGTAATCCATGCTTGATTGCATTTTTGAGTGGAGTTCAGATTTAGTTGCTCAGAATTTACTTGTGACTGCAGAGAGTTAGGACATCTCTCAAGTGAAAGGTGGAAAACATTGGTGGCTATTTTTTAAATAGTGCAATAAAGAATTTTCCAAAAGCTTTCAATTTCAAGACAAGATGCTGGCTATGGAAATAAATAAATAAATAAATATTGAAATAGTGCTTTAATGTTCAGAAGTCAGGTCAGTTAAAACGATGGAAATTCCGAAGGTAATCAGTCCTAATAGTTATATATAAAGTTGAAATCAGAGTGCAGTTTTATTAGATGACGTGGTTCCCATCTGAACAATGAGAAATGGTAATGTTGATGAAATAGTGGTCTCCTGTACACCCTAATAATAAAAAGGAACTATAAAGGAAATGTAAAAGATGAAGGAATATCACATAGCTTGTAGACTGTATAAAACCACTTTCAGTAAAAGACTTTGTTTTTAAATGTCCTGGCAATTGTAGACAGTAGTGAAGGTGCTGTTAAAATAAACATGCATCGTGGGAACTGCTTGTCTGCTGTGTACATGAGTGCATGTAAGTCATATCTTAAAATAGTGAGAACTGAAAAATAGTTACTAGAGATGGCATTGCAGAAAAAAATCACTGCACTGGACTATACCACTTGTGTTTGCTGTTTATAGTCCTTTACTCTGCATGACAACAACGGCCAATAAATAAATGCTACAGTTACAGATGGCCTTGAGGCATGAACAAAGGTTCAGCACAGTAAAATGATGGTATTGCAGTTAATGATACCCTGTTAACAGTTACAGCATAAATGCCTGACGGTATTTCTCTGGTAAAGTCATATGTTCAAGGATTCATTATCTTGGAGACTTAAATACATGTGGAAATCAGGAAACAGGGGTCTTTTGCCCTTGCTCATTTTTAAGTGCAAGGAAGCCAAATGTTTAATATGAAATAAATTGTAGCCCAAGCAGAGAACTGTTGCTCCCCATAAGGTATAATTACACTAAATGGAATGTAATTAGTATTTGCATGCCTTGAACCTAGGTATAAACACAGAAAAATAGTGTGAATGACAACAGTATGTAAGAATTTTGTAACACTGTAATACTGCCAATGGCATCACTGGTAACAGCCTGTAAGCATTTTGTAATGCCGTGAAGCATCAGTGCATAAATAATACTAAACCCAAAAGAGACAAATGAAAACCTGTGATACAGTTGTACAAACAGGGTGCAGTAATACACCTGAACAACAGTTCGGGTAGAAAACCTGGGAAACGAGCATCACAAATGCAGAACAAGCAGAGATAACAGGAAAACAGTAAGCAGGAAAGCTGCCTGGTAGGATCTAGGCCCTGAAATCAGATAAACAATCCAGATGAGATCCCCACCTTTTTATTTTTGCACTGGACGGACTGAGGAGAGTAAGAACACCAAAGGTGTTGAAATAGGAATGAAAAATGTTTCCCCCTTTTGGTTCCAACTTCTTTCCTCTTCAAAGGGCTCTCAGGCTGGATCAGCTGGACCTTAGTAACTAATACAGTGGAGAACTAGAGCCATCAGTGCTACCAGCATGATACCAACTCCTCACTTATAGCTGATTTCAGGCAAGGTTATTAAGAACTAACTTTGAATATGCAGTGGTAATGACGGACAGCAAATAAAAACCAGCCCTTGGCAATGGGTATTGTCAGTCAATGTCACTTTAGTATCATTTTCTTTTGAAGACTAAAACCGGCTTGATGTGTCAATCTCCTATACAGCCTAATGATATAAAGGAAATTTAAAGAAAATGTAAAAACTGAAAAATATCAAGTAGGTGGTAGACTGTATAAAAACACTTTTAGTAAAAGACCAAATATCAAACCAAACCTCTTGTTGTGCAGTTATATTGATGTTAATGATTTTGCCTTAAGAATTCATTAACATCCTTCTGGTGTTTGATATTTCAAGAATGCCCATTATTATCAGAGAAATTAAGAATTAAGAAACATGCTACTAGTTTTTATGTAGTAAGTTAAAATCCTTAGCTATTCTGATCATCCTAGAGTGGCTTTGGTAGCACTTGGTGGTTTCAGTGAGTGAAACAAGGATAATGCAGTTATATACCACCTGTATTGGCTTTACGTGGCAAGGTATCAGCAGCAGGGAGGCTGCAGGGGCAGCTTTTGTGAGAAGAGACCAGGGACAGACCCTGTTTTGGACACAGGGAGCTACAGCGGCCTCCAAAGCTGACCCACGGGTGCCCAAAACTGAGACCATCAAGATTTCTGGTGGCACCTCTGTGATAACATATTTAAGAAAGAGTAAAAAAATGATGCACAGAAGCTGTGAGAGAGAGGAGTGAAAAATATGGGAGAGAAACAACTCTGCAGACACCCAGGTCAGTGGAGAAGGATGGGCAGGAGGTGCTCCAAGTGCCAGAGCAGAGATTCCCCAGCAGTCTGTGGTGCAGACCATGGTGAGGCCGGCTGTGTCCCTGCAGTTTGTGGGGGACCCCACACTGCAGCAAGTAGGTATGCCCTGAAGAAAGGGACAGACCATGATGGAGCAGGCTCCTGGCAGGACCTGTGACCCCATTGGGGCCCAGTCTGGAGCAGTCTGTTCCTGAGGGACAGTCACTCTGTGAAAAGTTCTGAGCAGTTCTTTAAGAACTGTAGCTCATGAGATACCTTGGAGAAGTTTGTGAAAAACTGTATCCCATGGGAGGGACCCCACACTGGAGCAAGGGAAGAGTGTGAGGAGGAAGGAGTGGCAGGGACAAAGTCTTATGAACAGACCACAACTCCTATTCCCCATTCCCTAAACCGCTTGGGCAGGGCGGGTGTGTGTCTGTGTTAGGAGTCAGGAATGAAGGAGTGAAGATGAGTCTGGGCAGGAATGTGACAGGGGAGGAGGGTGGATTTGGCTTTGGTTTTATTTCTTGCTGTCCTACTCTTAATTTTTAATCGGCAATAAATTAAATTAGTTTTCCCCAAGTCGAGTCTGTTTTGCCTATGACAGTAAGAGGTGAGCGATCTCTCTGTTCCTCTCTCAACTGATGGCTTTTTCATATTATTTTCTTCCTCTGTCCTGTTGGGGTTGGGAACTGAGAGAGTGGTTGGGTGTGAGTCTGGCAGCCAGTCAAGGTCAACCCACCACACTGTTTCACGTAGACTTGCTCTGTTGAGAATTCTCACCAACACCAGTGGAGTCACAGTGCTGCCAGCATAAGAAGCCACCTACAGTGAAGGTCCGGCGTACTAGAAATACAAGTTTTCTTCAAAAACCGGAAGTACCTAAGCTACAAATGCACTCATTTGCTGAGAAGAAAACAGTCTGTAGCTACAGGTTCTTTTTAAAAAGCATTCATTACCATAAAGACAGTTATTGTGACACTCAATTTTGGTATTGTGTCAGCCTTGTTGTAACTAACTGAGGTTAAACATAACCTCTGCAAGATACTGCTAATTTACATGGTAGTAAGAACAGCCTTAGTTACAACATTCAAAATACAAAGAGAAACTATTTGTAATTCATTTTTCTGATGCAATAAAAAAAAGTCACTTTTTCATAGTGTGCTGGTTGCAGGCATGAAGAAGCTTCACAGTGCTGTCGGCTGGCCCAGAGCAGCCTAGAGAGTTGTCTCCTTCCATGGTACCTCAGGGCCAGGGCAGATGTGCAGTTCTGAGGAGGGAAGGGGCCTCAGAGGGCCGGCTGAGGGCTCGCCATTAGGACTTTGGGCTAGACTGATAGCTGGGTCGTTAGCTCCTTTGTTAGCACTTGGCTGGTTGTTAGTGGTGGGGCTGGTTTGTTTTGTTAGTGGGTTGGGGATTTGGTGGGTTTTCTCCTCACTCTGGGCTCTCAGGCCGGGACTGTTCACTGCTCTGGGACCTGGCTGTGTGTGCGTCGGCACGTGGTGAGCTACTGTAGCATATGTTCTATCTTCTATTATTTTAATTACTTATAAGTAGTAGTGTTGTTAGTATTAGTATCACTGTAATTTTAATTTGTATTATTAAATAGTTCCTATCTCAACTTCATGAGCTTTCCATGTCTTTTCCTCCGACTTTCTTCCTGCAATGGGGGAGGGAGGTGAGTGAATGACTGTGTGGCACTTAATTGCCAGATAAAGCTACACCACGACACATAGGTACGAACAGATTCTTAAAATCAACTTGTAAGGCTGTTCTGGAACCAGGAATCTTATAAAAAGCCTTTCACAGTGAGAAAGGGGGTGAAGCATGGGGGTGTGTTTCTTAATTTCTGAGTCATCAGGTTGGCCAGTCCCACCACACAAGGAAGAAATGATGATAAATGTGACTGCAGAGACCTAGAGCAAAACTGACCACAGTCACCAGGCCAGGTTTAAATGGAGCCCTACCGTTCAGCTGGCTGCGAGTTGACATCTACCATTATACTTTGTCCAGAGGGAACAATAACAATAACAATAAGAATAACAATAACAATAATAATGAACCCTTCCAAAGACTAGTCGAACTGTAAATGAACTTTGATGTGTGGCATAAACACGTGTCTGAAGCTTCTCCTCAGTTAGAAGCTACAATAACTTTGAAACTCCTGTAGTCTGACTCATACCCAGGAGGGCAGCCTTCTGGCCTGCCCAGTCCAAACAGCAGTATACTTTTAAAACCACAAAGAGAAACATTTTATTCAAAATCCATTTTTGTTGAAATAAAACCCCAACCCTGTAACAACATTTGCTAGTCTTACGTCACCACTTCCACTGTATTTACACAAGGATTTGTTCAAGAAAGTAATCAGTTTTCTGGATAGCTGTTTACTTAATAAACTGTTAGGATTATGTTTCACTGTTTCACAGTCAGTCACTGACGATAAATTGGAACTAATCTTACCTTCTTAAAGTAAGGTATGTTCCTTTTCCTAGAAAGAACAAAATAATTAACTCCTACAGCAAGATAACATCTACAATGTCCATCTTAAAATCTGTTAGTTTTTTTGACTTGTAGTCCTCTCATAGTTTGTATGTTGTTTCAGACATATAGTACAGGCTTAGGATAGATAAGATCTGGATTCCAACGGCAGCCAGCCAGCAGGAAAGACACGGCTGTCTTTTGGAGATTTGATCCCCCTGTTCGCGGTTTACCCTGTTCTGTCATTGCCCAGGAAAGCTCCTCACTACGCTGTGCTGCCATCAGTTGTCGGAAGAGCTCAAGAACCCCATTCTGCAGGCAAAGTGAACTGTGAGTTTTCCCCTGGGTTAAAGGTGTCACTCTGGTTGCAACCAATGTCTGCAAATTGTAAACAACTTGGTAAACATTTTCCTTGGAAACAGTGCCTTGTGTTTTGAGAGCTTGTAAGTGTTGTATTTGTCTTGTCTTAAGGATACTATTTACCATTTTTGTTTACTATTCCTACAGATTGCATGGTGGTAATATCAGAAGCAAGATTTTAATTCTCAAAGAAGAGCTGTTACGTTGCAGGAGGGCATAAGGATATAGTCCCCTTAAGTCCTTGTGATCCCCAGTCTGTCAGGTGTATTTTAAATCGGCAGTTTCCCCAGCACAGAGGACTTTTGTTCTATATTTGCGTATCTACCATGGTCAGGTCCTGGTCTATGTCAAGGGCTTTTACTAACATAAATATACACATGCTATACATAAGTGTAAATAAACACTAGCATAAAATACACAGGGAAAACTTATAAAAACACTCAACATTTTTAATTAATAAACAGGATTTGACACTTTGCAACTGATAAGTAGACATATAAACAGATAATAAACATGTAATAAATATCTTGTTCCTGTGTGATCCACTCTAGGTGATCCTGCTCTGGCAGGGGGGTTGGACTAGATGATCTCTAGAGGTCCCTTCCAAGCCCTAATACTTTGTGAATCTGTGAATCTTTACCTTTACAAATGTTGACAATTGCCTGCTAAAACATATTTTTAAGATATAAAGGTACACCACACACCATTAATTTTCAAGGGAAGATTTAAAACATAGGGAGTTAGCTTGAAAACTGATGGTACAAAGCAGCCTATTTAAATCTGAAAGGGAGACATAGCTTAATCCAGATGACTGAAATGCCTGTCATCCTCAATTCAAGTGTGAAAAAATTAGAGGCCCCATAACAGGACACAACTGCTGTCCACAAAAGAAACAGAATTTTTTCACCTGTTACCAAACTATTTCAACATGGTTCATATCTGGGCCTTTCTATTTGAAGTTAAATTCTGTTCTTAGCCTCTCTAAAGTCTCTTTATCGTGGACAGTGGCTCTGCTCTAAAAGCTTTTAACAGTGAAGAGGGCAACTGTCTGTCAAGACTAATCTTGCTTTGGATTGTGTCCTTCCTTCCTTCCTTCCTTCCTTCCTTCCTTCCTTCCTTCCTTCCTTCCTTCCTTCCTGCCTTCCTGCCTTCCTGCCTTCCTGCCTTCCTGCCTTCCTGCCTTCCTTCCTGCCTTCCTGCCTGCCTTCCTGCCTGCCTTCCTGCCTGCCTGCCTGCCTTCCTGCCTGCCTTCCTGCCTGCCTTCCTGCCTTCCTGCCTTCCTGCCTTCCTTCCTGCCTGCCTGCCTTCCTTCCTGCCTTCCTGCCTTCCTGCCTTCCTGCCTTCCTTCCTGCCTTCCTTCCTTCCTTCCTGCCTGCCTTCCTGCCTGCCTTCCTGCCTTCCTGCCTTCCTTCCTTCCTGCCTTCCTGCCTTCCTGCCTTCCTTCCTTCCTGCCTTCCTTCCTGCCTGCCTTCCTGCCTGCCTTCCTGCCTTCCTGCCTTCCTGCCTGCCTGCCTGCCTGCCTGCTTGTCTTCCTGCCTTTCTTCCCTTCTTTTTCCCACACTGCCCCACCCCACTTAGTATTGCAAGATACTTAATATAATTATTCTCTTTTTTGATAATGGTCCAACTCAGGCACTCATCTGTTTTGTTGTATATGAGACCCATTCTTATCCTAACCCTACAACACAGAAGGAAAATCCAGCAGCCACAAATTTCATAGGACAGACAGGGTGCGTTTTTTCCTCCTGCTTTTTAAAGTTCACAGAGAGCAAGGAGATGAATTTTCAAAGACCTGATGAAAAACATCAAGTCATAATGGAAAATATGCTAAAGATGGTGAAGTGGGAATTTAATTAAAATGTTGTCACACAGCTGAAAAGGAAAGAGCTGAGCAACCTGCTGAGAGGAATCTCCTCTTCACTGTATCTGAAGCCAGACTTCCACCATGCTCTTCTAGCTGGGTCTTTTCCTAGCGCATAGGAGATCAGTTGTTCATTTGGCACCTGGTTGTTGCTGTGATCTTAGTCACATGAGGAGGCTTTAGGCAGTGTTCACATTCCTTTAAACTCTTGCATAATAGAAAGCAGTTGCTGAGCACACTGCTAAACACTTTGCTGTTCTTTTAGCCTTTCCTTACTGCGGAGAATCTCCTCCTGCAGGGAAACTGGAGATGGATTTTTAGATGAAATCTCCAGTAATTAGCAAGGGGATAAGTTATATTATAACTCACTACCCATCCATCCTTCATGCAAGCTTCACAAGTGCTAGAGAGCTACCGCTCTGCTAAACTGACTTTTTTTTAGCTAGCTTCCAAAATTAACCACCCCTCCCAACAAACACAAAGACAAACCACCAAACCACAAAATACCCAGAAACCGAACACCACAAAGTTAATCCTCATGGTCAGTGGCAAAGTTGTAGTTTTTGGCATACCCTCTGCAAAGAAACACAAGAAGATGAATAATTCAATTCTGGATTTGCAGGGAACAGTCTTTTCTTACGTGCTACCTCTTCAAGACAGAGAACCTTAACCTCAGGGTGATTACCAGGACCCACAGTGGATTTATCAGGAATTGAGAAGATTGCAGTCTTTTTCTTTCCCTCCTAGCACTGCCCAGTGTTGCAGGTCAGATGCTATGCAGGGGCAATGGCTGTAGAGCCAGCTGCCTTCCCTCCTAGCCCCACTCAACCCCATAGGGACATCCAGACACACCCACCCACCACTTACCCACCTGCCCCCATAGAAAGGGGTTAAAGGATGGGAACAATCTTGTCTCATGTCTTCAGAAAGCAGAGGTACTAGCATGGTCCAGTGACCCAAACCCAGCCAGATCCTCCCTCCTCTTCATCCTTGCATGTCTCTGAGGGGAGGGACATCACTTTCCTGTGTCCACAGACTGAGGGAAGGGTGCTGGAGTAAATTCGAGAGAGTAGGCATGCGGTTACTTGTCCCATATAGTATTTTGAAAATCTGGGACAGTACAGTTAAAACTAAAGACTCTCTGTGGGTATGCTGCAATATGAGTTGGTAATCTGTGACTCTCCCTGCCATCTAAGGTGTATATTTTGTCTTTGCTTTCTAATCACAGGTCCAATAAGCCACACACCTCTGAAGAGACTCAGGAGCCTCACTCCTTCATGGATCCCCATGACCTCATGGTGGTGAGAACAGCACTGTCTCGCTCCAGCCAAGGAGAGGATGCTCCTTCAGAAAGCAGTTGACACCTAGGAATCTTTATCACCCAATTTCTCTCATTCCAAAACAAAAAGACCAAGCAGGTTTGCAGAAGCCTCCAGGTGGAGTGGCAACAGAGCACCTCTGAGGAGCGTCCGGGACAGCAGCTGTGGTGGAGGCTGGCACCACTGTCTCTGATTGCACCACCAGCCCCCTGCTCCAGCCCAAGTTCTGCTTCTGTCCCAGGAAAGGCCCAAAGCTGTACCTTCATCCACTTATCTGGTGAGAAGGAAAAACACCCAAATTTCAGCTTGTAGTGCCTCCTCTCATTATAGCTGCAGCAGCTATGTCTGCCCTTGCTGTAAAAAAAGAAAGGTGTTATAAATAAGCCTGACTCTGTGTGGACCAATTAGAATGTTTTAAAAGTATGTGTGTAGCAAAGCAGCACAGGAAAAGGGGTTTTGTCATCTTCCTACAAAATAAACATTTATTTCGTTCAGTTCCTAATGTGAGAATTTCATAATAATAAATTAGAGCTCAAATAAAGCTGTGGTAAAAAACATGTGTTTAGTGTTCATGCAACTGTTCCATCCCACGTATGTCCACTAAACATAACTAAGAAGTTGAAGGAAAAAACAAATACAGTATTTGAAAGCAGTTTAAAAATGTTACCCAGAAATAGCAGTCAGTGATTGTTCTAACGGTTCCCTGCAGTATTTAGATAAGAGTGGTTTTGTATCATCTTGGTATGCAGTGTTCAAATAAAAAGAAAAACATTTTGCAGTAGGAACTATGCCCAAAACACATATAAAAGTGATCCAAGTGGAATCTTCAGTTATACCCACAGCTGTACAACCTCATTTGGAAAAAGTTTATCCTTAGTTTAGGATCTCTCTTCTTTCCTTGCCATTACCCTCTGACCTGGCTTTGAGCCAGGCTCAATTTTGGGCTCTTTTGCTTTCTGAGGATACCGTGCAGCTCATGATTTAAAAGTGAAAGATTGCCAGAATGAATATATATTCCTAGTATCTATTAGTTTACTATATCTGCACATGATTTAAGAGATGAGAAGGTAATCCAGTCTTTCAGAGAGGTCATCTTTAAGATAAAATTTCTCAGAAACACATTCCCATTCAACTTGAGGTCTGTGTATGTTTTCCTTTCTCTACATTGTATTTTGCTCACTTTTCTGTTTAGTAAGCAACTAGAAACACTTTGCAAAGTGCAGGCATTCACCACTTCAGTTTCTGGTCCTGTATATCCCAGTCCACATTCAGTTGGCTAAGTTTTGCTTGTATCTTGAGTGATAAACAATGAACCTTTATACCCATATGAATTTAAACTGAAAGTGGGGAGATTCAGATTAGATATGAGGAAGAAATTCTTCCCGGAGAGGGTGGTGAGGCACTGGAACAGGTTGCCCAGAGAAGCTGTGGATGCCCCATCCCTGGAAGTGTTCAAGGCCAGGCTGGATGAGGCTTTGAGCAACCTGGCCTAGTGGAGGGTGTCCCTGCCCATGGCAGGGGGGTTGGAACTAGATGATCTTTGAGTTCCATTCCAGCCTAAACCATTCTGTGATTCTATGAAATATAAAACCTCTTCTATAACTGCACTGAACATCTTTCAATATCACAAAGATGAGATACAAGTACATCTGAGGTCATTGCCAGGGGATTCCTAGGACAGAGCCTGTGCAAGTTTGAAGCTGCACAAGTAAGGATTATCTTTGTAAGCTGGGTCTGCAAAGTGAACTCCAGCATTGACAAGTGTATAGTTAGTGGCCTAACAATGTTGCTTGAGAAAAGTTGTTCTTAAAATAATAATAAAATCGCAAATGAGGATTAAAAATGTCAAATTAACAAGGTAGTCTATAGGAAAAGTTGTTTTAAATGATGCAGCAACATATGAGTGCAAAAACCCCATGAAGAACCTAAAGCCTTGGAAATGAGACTCTGTTGAGGTTAGGTTAATGAACCATACACACAGAACTGATGTTTATTAACTTTAAATAGACCAAGTTTTAAATATATGAGTTTTTGGAATATTGAGGTCTATGCATACAAGCTGTTCACACGCCCTTTTCAAGTCCATCTTTGCCCTGAAAGTTACTGAACTTGGCTGTTCTGAAATAGCTGTTGTTAGGGGGATGTGAATAGGCTGTTGTAAGGATTTGTTTGCATTTCTTATTTTTTTTTCTGACCACTGGACCATAATTTGGGATCTTACATGTCTACTGAGCAATTAATCATCAAGCAGGTGGAAAGTGGGACCTTCTTACAAAAGGTACCTACCATGTTACAAACAGACACACCTACAAGAAGAAAAGGTTAGGAAGAGACAAAAGATTTCTAATCTTCTTCTAGCGGTAAAGTGAGTTTTAGGTTTGTACAAGTAGTCAGGTCCTACACTGCTTATTCTGATTAGTCTTACAGAATTAATATAGCTAAGAGGAGCTAAGCTGACTGTGACTATTGCTCATGTAAACATACAGTTAAATCCACAGATATTTATGGTGAAAGATCATTTTTTATTTGTTCTATTTGACAAACTCTGCATGCATACTTATTTGGCATTTATTAGTGGAGCCGTTCAGGCAAAGATACGAAGGCCATTGCTTTACTTGGCTGTTGCTGGTCTGGCTAAACAAGGAATGGAAAAGAAGCATGTAAGAGCACTGAAAAAACGGGTAAGAAGCTGAACTTACCAAGAAAAGCTAAGAGCAGAAACTCAAAAAGAATGAAGGAAAAACGACTGGCTTTTAAGTTTCCATATTCAGTGAAAGATGTTCTGTACAAAAGCTGTGGTCAGTCCCAATGCTGATGTTTGTTTCCAACTATTGTCACAAAGAGAATAAGTGCTGGAAAATACGGTGTTCTGGGGATATTTCAGTGGAGTGGTGAAACAGATTGCATCTGCCAAAATAGTATTAGGACCAAGACAATTAGGATGGGAATTATTTAGAGTAAGTGAATTTTAAACTTAAGAGCATGAACAGTAGACATCTCTCAGTGGACATTCAGACAATCTACTCTCAAGAGCTGTAACAACCCATTTGAGTGATACTTAAACATCGCTACATCCGTAACAGGAAATCTCTTCACCTTTAGTTCAAGAACCATCTGCATAAGGAATATGTACTGTTATTTATCAACTCATTTTGCAACCACTATTTCTTCAGTATTCATTCTCGATGCACAATATTGTTTTATATCAAGTACTTAACTGTAATTCTGCTGGAGCAACTTCCAAAAAGGGCTGAAACGGTCCATTCACTTAGGCTGCAGTTCAGTTAATACTTTAAGCTGGTGTAAGTTAGTGCTATCAAAAGAATCAGTCCCACTCTCAGTTATCTGTGACTTGTACCCACTCCATTGTTCCAGTACAGTAGTCTGTGTGGCTGGAAGGTTAACTAGATCATGGAACTTGTGAAGATCAAAAATAATTATTTTGCGCATTTGTTCCTGCCAGCTAGTTCCATGAGTCACTTCGCTGCGTGGGTCCACAAATACCTGTGCAGGAGGCATGGGTAGGACTCCTTCTTCTGACATTGCAAGACAACTGGGGCAATTTGGCTTTTCAGGTTGCTCTCATTAGTCTACTGAAGGATTCCCAGTGTACGTATATTCAGAGCAGAGGTTGTAAAATGAGAAAAGGAATGTTTCCACTGCTTCAATACGATGTCCAGGAGCCTAACTAAAACCATCATCATCAGTTAAATTAAGTCCTCCAGACTTTCCACAGAAGCCTATATTCTGCCCTCTATAGAGGGATTAATTTCTCGCAAAGAAGTGGAATGGACATTTGAGGAGTAGGCCTTTTTTTAGACTTCAATATCCTTTTATCTGTGCCTTAGGTGCAGGAAAAGAGAAATAAGCTGTTACATAACAGCTATTCTGAGATGGCTTGGGACATAGATGAGCCATTGCAGCTAGCAGCAATGCCAAAATCCTAAATAAAGGGGGATCTCAAAATAGAAAAGGAGAAGAAATAGCACAATGACTTCTTACACCTTATTTGGAGCCACAAACAGCTTTCGGTGCAACTTACACTTATGGTAAGTCAGTTCAGGAAAGATTCAACTGACTGACACTGGCGAAGAGAGAAGCTATTAAGATCACAAGTCCTGTCAGGCTATTCTTTGAGTTAAAAGTGAAATTTAAAAGGATTTTATGAGAATAGACCCAAGCAAATACTCCAAGTCTGCTTCAAGTGTGTGACAATAAAGTGCTCTGCACCTAAGTCTTGTTTAAAACAACAGATGCATACAGGGAATTAGGTACCAACTTATTTTTTTTTAATTACCATCACAGGCACTCAATAGGAAAGCCATGCAGACCATTAAAGGTTGCAAGATTTTTGAGAGAGAGGCTAGTTTTGTAGACTGGGTCATTAACTCAGTCTCAAAAGCAGCAGCTCACATCTGGGCTCAGAAAGAAAGAGATGAATATGCAGTAATAACCTTGCTTTTCAAGGTAAACTTGACAAAGCTTTCTGCTTCCGCTACTCCCACCCCAAAATTTATGTCAGCTCAATGCTGAACGAAAGAGTGGGATGAAGGAGGCAAAAGATGTCAGGCATAAATATTGTAACATAGTTAAAGGCCACATTTGCCAAAAAAAGCACATTATGTTTAATTGCATATAGTACTGCTTTGGAAAAACGGTGTAAAAGCATTGTTTGAACATCTGTAGTTTAGCAGACAGAGGAGACAGATGAGGAAATTGCTACGATTCACTGAAAATGTGAACAGTGAAACACACAGAAAGCAATGTAGTTGATGACTTTCTGTCATTGCATCAGAAAAAATACATTTTTCAGAATATGAAAATGACAAGTGAGTGATCTTTTATTTTTTTGAGAGATAAGGAAATTCATAAACACTTTTGCTGTTAAGGTACAATAAATATTTGTGGAATTTATTTTAGTGCCGCCTAGTCTTCAGAGACATTGGTTCTACCTGAGGCCCGTAGTGTAGCAGCACTTAAAACCCAGTTATAAAACATTTAGCGGTGAAAGAGAAACATTTTTTAGAAGGCTAAAAAACTAATACTTAATTAAAATAAAAAATACACATAGATTATTTAAGATAAGAAAGTTAAATACAAAATATACAGAGTCAAGTTGCCTACCTCCAAGAGCCTACCACAGAATGAAAGGACTGGATGAAAGAAGTTGCATGTTACAGAAAGAACCTCAGGAGATTAATCTTTCAGAAGAACAGCAGGTTGCCTTGGAATTTGGTAGCCAAGGGAAATAACAGCTGGCTAAGTTATGTAGCAACATATTACAATGTCTGTGTAGAAATAACCCTCAAATAACACAGTGTGGGAAAGCGTTACTATGTTTTCCATTGTGTCCTTTTCAGTGGTAAATTCATATTCACAAGAGGGGATCATTTCACCCCATTCAGCAGAGGGTGCAGCACAGAACAGGTGCTCAGATCCTAAGGACAATTCAAAGAAAACAAGCTCTGACACGGTAGAGCAGAGAAAAAGTTCTGGAAGGAGCTTGCTAATGCAAAATTTTATGTGAAAGTGGGGTTAGTAATGTATGGGAGAAATGTTTCCTGTCTATTTCTTCCTGGGCACTGACTGTATCCATGTGTGATTTATCGGTTCGGTTTTCTTTTTTTTTTTTTTTTTCTTTACAGCTGGGAAAATTGAGAATGGGGGCAGCCCATGTCAGCTCAATACTGTACTGGATTTATTAATTCTCTGCCTATCATATTCCTTTTTCTGTCCCACAGGGATAGTTTCCACATATAAGAGTTGAGGAGAGAAACTACATCCAGCTGGCTGTTGCCCAAGAACCTTCCTTCTTGTAGCCCGTTTAACAGCAGCCTTTTCAATTTCTGAGGTAATGCAGAAAACACACTGGGGGTGCATAAATACACAGGATCACACCAGGAAAGTCATTCTGTCATACAAAGAGAACGGGGAGTGCAGAGAAAGAATGGTGTGGCCACACTAGTCACAACCATTGCATTTTATGCTGGTATCTCCAGGATTCTCATATCCCAAAAGCCTTCTGCAGTCAATGACTAGGAGGAGGAACTCTAGACGTGTGTCTCACATTCCACAAGTTCTTGTTCACCTCTGTATGGCAATGACCTAAAGAGAAACACTGTCTATGAAAATGAAGCCATTAATTGTGGTATCCGTTGTGCCTGGAAAGCTATCCACTGTTGCTTTATCAGTAACTTTTCTGCTTCCTTTTCATATTGAAAAGTAATAATGGGCTGAAAGATTTTATCCCTAAAAATTCTAAGAAACAAAAAAAGAGAATACTGCTTGTATTGATGTTTTGTAAGTCATAATGCAAAGATACTATTTTTTTCAATTTTTTATAACAACAACAACAACAACAAAATACTGTCATTTGAAGTGGAAATCTGTTTTCAGAAATCTGATGTTGGAGATCAGTGTTTCTAGTGGGTGCACATGCAGAATGGACTAACACAAAATAAGGTAAGACACCTGAAACATTATCTGCTTGCAGGCAGTTACAATCTTCTTAGAATGTAATAAACATCACTGACTTCTTTTCTTTCTAAGAAGGAGGTACATATATAAGGTGCACAAAACAAAGAAGACATTTTCCTGGTACTGAGGACACATCTGAAGCAACACTCAAGAACTAGTGCTGAGTTCTAGGAAGGAAGAGACAGCATGATGTTAAACTATACCTGTAAATCAAATAAAATATAAGTATATTCTAACAGGAAAAATAATATCAGAGGAGTTCTCTGGAGTTGCTCTGTCTTCAGGAATAAGGGAGATGGTTGAATTCAGGGCAACCACCTCTGGACAGAATGAAGCATATTCTTTCACTTATAGCTGCCAGTACTACCTACCAAAAGCTGAAACATGATGGAGCACTGTGGCACCTCAGTGCAGTTCCTTGGTCATTTCATGAGAAGCAATTACATCACCTTCAATCATGACATAAAGATCTTGAGACCAGTCAGGCCAACTCCTTTCTTTCAAAAGCTTCTTTCAGTGCTTCTCCTTAAAACCCTGCCACAGTACCTGTGGCCAGATTCTGCCCCAAAAATGTCTTGGGAGATTTCCTATGCTAGGCTTGCCTCTCTGTAGAATGACTGCTGAGGAAGGTTTCTGCTTAGTCTCATGGACCAAAATCCTTTCTTCAAGGTCCGTTTCTTACCCCAACAATTTCTATCAGAAGACGCCTTAAAGCTCATCTCTTCAAGCTCCTCTTCAAGCTCCTGTTAGGACCAAGTTCCTAGTATCTTTTACTCTACAGCGGGTAACACACTGCTCTAGCATCAGGGTTGTAGTCCATCTTGTTTAGCGAACCTTCCTGGAACTACCTATTCATCTACGAGCCGTATCTTGGGATAAAGTTGACTGGCTCCTGGAGAGACTGCATTGGACATTTTAAAACTGACAGATGTTCTGTCTCAACATTGCTGAAACATGGGGCCCCCGGCTGCCACCACTACATCGATGGAGCAACAGTTAGACTGCAAGGCTGCATCGAACGGTTGGACCACAAGGCAAGAGGTTTCCTGTTTTCTTGCTGCATCCAACGGAGCACCAGTTGGACCACAAGGCTAGAGGTTTCCTGTTTTTCTCAGGAAACTTAACCTAACCCTTGAGCATGGACCCAGGCCCAGGGACAGGAAGACAGAGGGGCCTGGAGACAGCTGAAGACAACCTGCGACTCCTGGAGATCCCCTAGTGATGATATTGGACATGCGCACCACCGCTGGGTGGTGGGGGTGGTTGAGCAAAGCCGGCGGTGGCGCGCATGGAAAGAAACTGAATATGCAATAATACAACCTTATAAAAGAACAGAAACAACCCACACTGGACAGAACACTCTCCTACCAGACTTGAAACAGATCAGACCGTCAGGACGCTGCGGCTCCGTGGTGGTAGCTATTGCGAATAACTCTTTCTTTCCTTTCCTTTTTTTTCTCTCTCTCTCTTTTTCCTTTGCATCTGAAAACCTGTTGTCGGGCAAATAAATTTCCTTGGTGTTTGACTCCGTTTTCAGTCTTACTTCTGTTCCCAAGAATACAGGCAAAACCTTACCGTTATTTTGACTGGCGTGTGACAGCTCCACATCCAGGTTACTCAGAAGTGGGATGGATTTCCAAACTCTGTGCCCTTCCTTTTCCAAGTGTATGACTGTGCACTTCTGTACAGTCAATCTTTCCTTATTTTGTTTCAGTGTCTAAATTTTCCAGAACTCTTTTTTTTTTTCCCCTCACGGAGGAAAAATATCTGAAGAGAACCCCTGTTAAAAATAGACCAGTGGGCAGAATCCTTTGTTGAGACTACCACAGCTGGGGCGGCATAGGGTCTCCATGTAGATCATTTTGGTTTTACCCTGATTCCTAGGGTACTACAGAGTATATATGTACACATATGCATGAGTCGTCTCCTCATATAGTCACCTAGATAACACACCAGTATTATTCTGTCAGATCGGCAATCTGGGACCTTGAAAACAAACACTAACTCTAATAGCAGCTCTTCTAAATTTTCATTCCATTTTAAAAACCAGCAACCTTTGTCATTCCAAAGCTAAACTAATTTTGGACACTCCAAGTCCAACAAGACAAAGTCTGTGGTGCACTGCCTAGTTACGCACTGAAATAAAATCTCACAGGTTGAACTACCTGTGTAGAAAGTTAATAGTTAACACAGCTTGAGCCACCACAGAGAACCACAGAAGAGAAATAATTTAATTAGTATTAGAATCGTAGAATCATAGAATGGTTTGGGTTGGAAGGGACCTTAAAGATCATCTAGTTCCGACCCCCCTGCCATGGGCAGGGACACCCTCCTCTAGACCAGGTTGCTCAAAGCCTCATCCAGCCTGGCCTTGGACACTCCCAGGGATGGAGCATCCACAGCTTCTCTGGGCAACCTGTGCCAGTGCCTCACCACCCTCTCTGGGAAGGACTTCTTCCTCATATCTAATCTAAATCTCCCCGCTTTCAGTTTAAACCCATTACCCTTTGTCCTGTCAAGGAGTAATGGGTTAGCCTCCAGTTATGTCCCGGCCCAGTTATCCCAGGAAGGGGGAGATTTGTTGTTGTACCCAGAGTGAGATTAAGACACAAATGAGGTCAGATGCTGCTAACAAGGAGTTTATTTTTGGTGTAAGAAAATAACAATAGGAGAGAGAGAAAATAGAAAAGGGGGAAAATTTAGCAAGCAGTTGGGAGAGAATTGCAAGAGATAGTCACCACCATGGATCCAGCGGCATCCCGTTGGTCCGTAGTCTTCGGTGGGGAGCGACCCTCATCATGGTTTGGTCCCACAGTCTTTTTTAGGGTGTTTTTTGTGACTCCTGCCTCCTGTGCATGCTCTCCAGTTACGCAGCTGATCCCATGGGGTGCACGGAATCTGTACGTGACCACTTGCATGCCTTGGCAGGCTTGGGGGTCCTCTGTGTCTGGACCCCCCATGAGGCGATGTGGTGGTTTTTTGTCCTTGGTCGAAACTGGTCTCCAGAGACTATCTGCTTCTTATCTGTCCTGTAGGCCATTTGGCCCTTATCTATTCAGTTCTGCAGGCAATCCTTCCTCCTCAATCCACCAAAAGCCAAGCCCCCAGGAAGTTTCACAACTTTGTCAGCAAGCTTTGAGACAATCAGCTCAAGATAAGGTCTCTCACAACTTATCTTTACTATGGTATGTTAAAATTAGTCCAAATTTTCACATCAAGACTCACTGTTTTGGTAACCTGTTTTTCCCTTTGTGATGATAAGTGGAGGAAGGTTTGGCTACAGCACTGGCCTATGTTGATCATTATCCCACAGTAGGGAACCATCTCAGAATTTGTAGCTTACTCAAGTCAATTTCATGGTTTTTCACCCTGTCTCACTGGGTAGCCACTTTCTCTGTTCCCAAAGGAGATTTATTCTACCATGGATTTTCGTTGTTTAATCCCTTTGACAGCTAGCTTTATTAAATTCCAGTCTCTCAAGTAAAACAGGCTTCTGCTAGTAGTCCTGGAGGCAGGGCTGCAACTCTTCTCAAGTTCAGACCTGAATCATCTGCCATCTTTCCTAGTGGGAATAACTCTGCATTGAAATTATTAATAGTAATAAAATAATGCACCCATTCTGCAAATAACTCATCATGGATTGCTTAGTAATTTCAAACCATTCAGGATTAATTAATTCCTTTACTGAGCAATGTCTTTACTTGGTAAGTAAATCACTAATTAAATACTTTACTAAGTAAAATAAGTACTGGGTGATTTATCAGTTCACTGATGTTGTTCCTGGGAAATCTGGGAAATCTTCCCAAGCAAGTAATTGAAGGAACATGTTACCCATTTAAATTGTCCTCTCCAGCAAACTATTTATATTGTAATTGTATTGTAGCAATAATTTTGAAATTATCTTCCCAGAAGACCACATATGCAGGTTGTACACTGAACTTGCTGACTCAAACATTCTTGTGATACCACAAAAATATATGAAATTGACCTGAATGTTTTCTACCAAATAAGGGGTTTATTAGCCCATCATTTGAAAGTTGTTTCTAGAATTTCTCTGTGTGTGACAGTGATGATGGAATAATGCTGTCTGCCCCATTTTACTGTCTTTTGCTATACAGTAAAGCCCTTACACAGCTGAGCGAATGCTTTGTGGAACTAGGATCTTAACCAGCAAAAAAAGAAACTTGTCTTACACACAGGAATCTAAATCTTGCTCTTGTTTCATAGAGAATTGTTGTGGTTTACTCCAGCTAGCAAAACACCACATAGCCGTTCTCACAAATCCCCCCTCCCCTCCTCCAGTGGAGGGGAAGAATCGGAGGAAAAAGAAATAAGGAAGCTCGTAAAATTGAGATAAGAACTATTTACTAATTAAATCTAAATCAATATATAGAAATGCTACTACTAATAATTAATTAAAATAATAGAAAATAAAACATATGATACAATATAATAGAATATGGTACAATTTCTCACCACCCACTGACCAATGCACAACCAGGAGTTGAGTAGTGAAAGTCAGACCCAGAGAGCCCAAGAACCACAGCCCAAGAACTGCAGCCCAAGAGTGATTGCAGCCCGAGAGCTGTCGCAGCAGACTCTGAACAAACCCTATCAGTGATAGCACAACTGGGAACACTAAACAACCTACCATCTCCCTCACGAATGAGCCAGCACAGGAGTCAGCAAAGCAGCTCACGCAGGAGTCAGGGAGAGCGTCAGCAAGTGCCTGGGAGTAAAGAAGCGAGAGAGTAAGAGAGAGCAATGGCTCCCGGACCCCTCCTCACCTCAAACCCCAGAACATGATGTACTATGGAATGAAATAGTTCCTTGGTCAGCCTGGGTCAGCGGCACTATCAGAAGCAAAGAAAGACTTTGAATTCAGTACAGGCCCAGCGCCAGCTAAGAACTTATCAGTTCTTCCCTCAGCATCCAGGAACACAGCTTCCTAGGAGCCACAGCAAAGGGAGTTAACTCTTTCCTGACTGAACCCAGCACAAGAATGAAGGCTATTTGTTATCCCTGTCCACTGACACCGTTGGGAAAGCCTGAGTCTAGGACAGATACCAAAATGTGCCTACAGCACACTTTGTAAACAAGCTTAGGCTGAAGGAGAGTCTGAGCACAAGCCTGGAGGCAGCCCAAGGACATTTAGTGCCTTATCGTGGGCCTTGCTCCTCTGGTTCTGGATGAATCAAGCACTGACAGATCTATACAGCACACAGATGCAGAGGTATGCTATAACGCATAGAGATGTTCCCAGTAGGAGCACTGGGTTTATTTCCGGTTTCCTGGAGTCATTCGCCTCTCCAGGGAGGTTTACAGGGTCCCTTCCGTATTTAAAACTCTAAGCTCTTATATGTGGTGCTTTCTGGGACAAAAGGAATGCTCTTCCCTTTTGCAACATCAGCCCTTCCCCGCCCAGCAGAGGTGCTGCTTTGCGGGACGTCAGCCCGCTTGGACACAACTCCGTGGGGCTCATTTTGCCGAGCCCGGGAACGGCAGAGTGAGAGGACTGGTGCCTTGGACACAGGGCTTTGCCAAGCTCACGCCTGCCGCGCAGCTCTCTCGGTGGGAGCAAACACAGACACACGATCCCTGAGTCACCCCTGGGGCTGCTCCTGGACAGTCACAGAGGGGCATCAGCCAGTACTAGTGCGAGTCCTGGAGCAGCCGTGTGGCCAGCGGCTCGGGAAGCAGGAAAGGAGCAGTCGCCGCGGCGGGGTAACTCTGGTTCCCAACACACCTGTTGTGTCCGTACGGCCTTGAGGGTTTTACTGAAGAGGAGGCCCCTTCCCTCCTGCGCTTTCGGAGTGGCAGGTGCGTTCTGACGCCGCAGAGGTTCTCCTGCGTTCTTTTCTCGCTCAGGCAGAGACCTCTCCATAAAACGTGCGCTTTAGAAACAAACAACACCCCCAGCTCTGAAAGCACGAAGAAATAGGAGTGTACCCATAAAGCAGCCATTTTGCGTTTGCTCTGAGGCATACGAAGGTGCAAATCATGCCCAGTGGGTTCAGGCCAGTTGTCTTTCTTCCTTGCAATTAACCCGAGAGTTAACAGCACAGAGAATTAAATAGATGCCATACTTCCCCGCTTCCTGCTTTCCTCTCAGGTAAATGTGTGTTTCCTCAAGGTATCTGATAAACCTATAGCTCTAAAAGGAAGGAAAGTCTGCACCTGGCTCTGCTGATGGCAAGTTGACACGCTAACGGTACCGCAGGCAGGTGTCCATCCTGCTGGGGGGGGGTGTGTGTGTGTGTGTGTGTGCTTCTGTTAATTTGTATTTCACTGTGGGGATTTTACTGGGGTAAACCTGCACACACACACACACGCACGACTGCAACTGAACAAATCACAGAGAAATAGCCCTGCAGGGAATGCGTGCTGCTTTTCCTTCTTTTAATCTGGAAATCTGATTTAGTGAATGGAAGCCAAACTGTTGGTACGAACAGGATTATTTGCTATATTTGGGGAAAATTAATAGAAAATTCTTTCAGACGAGCATATGCTCACAGCTTTGTAAAGTCACAGAGACTTTCCAAAGCTGCCTGGACTTGTTCCTGTGTGATCCACTCTAGGTGATCCTGCTCTGGCAGGGGGGTTGGACTAGGTGATCTCTAGAGGTCCCTGCCAACCCCTAACACTCTGTGAATCTGTGAATCTATTCCTTCATTTTTCATACACTTCTGTCACTTGGAAGTACAGACATCTCATGCTCCAACCCCATGATTTCTGTCATCTATATGGACTGGAAACTGGTCCTGCAGCTTCCTTTGCCTATATAGTTTTTTGCAAAACTCCTTACAACTTCCTCATTTTCAAGAAGGGAGGAGATAACTATTCCATGTTTGCCCTTGTTCCTTGGCTACAATCAAGGACAGGAAGGAAAACAAATGATCTTCACATACTTTCAAGGAGCAACTGAAGGTCAGCCTGGTACAAAACTTCTATCATCTTCCTGATACACGCTATCTACTGGTAAGACAGATACGCTTATTTTGGTTTCGCAGTAGTTTAGTGAAGTAAGTAAGCCCGAGACGAGGGCTGCCTGGAAACACAGAGAGGAACAAAATGCAAAAGAAGAGAAAGGAGAAGAGAGTGTTGGCTTCCATATAAGGGAGCGGGAATGTCAGTACTCAGGTCTAAATATTAGCCCATTCCCCCACTGTAATTAAACGACGGTCTCTGGCTACCAAGGGCAATTGCTTATCTGTCCGTGCTACTGTGTTCCTCTCTGAAATGTGAACAATAACTAGAGAATGGGCCAGAAACATCAAATCACTGTAGCTAAGCACACCTTTAGGATGATTTACAAAGAGAAATTATCTCACTGCCCACATGACAGGTCAGTCAGAGAAACAAAATAACAAGTTTTCAATCCCGCCCCTACTCGGCTAAATCCCCTGTAAGTCAAAAAGCAAGACAGTGGAAAAGCACAGGGAGGGCTTGAATTCCAAACTCAGAGATAATCTCTTTCGTTATGGAAATTGTCACGCATTTTCCTTTAGTACATTAAGGTAATTTACGAACAAGGGCTAGAGCAAGAAAGGATATTTATAAAAAAGATTTCATACTGGAAACTTTTTTCCCCTCTTACATACCAGTTGGGCTAGAACCATGTAAGTTCAGTAGCCCTGGTAGATACCCTCCCTTATAACACATGGAGCTTTTGCAATTACTGCAAACATTCATTAGTGGGGTTCATTTCAAAATGCTCACAGCTTCACAGTCACATACTTCAAGACCATTTGGAAGATGCAGCTAGCTTAGAATACGACTGCCAGCTCTGTTAGTGGGTGAGATGGCACAGAGAATATGAAACAATTCCTCCACAGACCATGCTGGGTATGTAGTTGCATGTTGATGTTACTAAAGTATGGTTACAAATACCTCAGACAGTGGCATTTTGTTTTTTGTCTCTAAGCTTTAATTTCCTTTTAATTTTGCATTTTCTTAATAGTTGCATATATTTCTACTTGGCATAAGATTTGCAGGAACGGAAGAGAGCTGACTCCTATCCATTCATTTGTGCTGCAGCCTGGCTTATTCTTCATATGTACTTTGTGTTAGGAGGTGTCTGAATAGTGGGAATTCTCTAGACCTGCAACACAGCATTGGACCTTGTCATACTTACACGTGTCTCAGCGCATACTGTATTCCACTATCAATTAGTACTCAGTAATTATTAATCCATTTTCCTCCTACTTGGGCAACTCCTTAGGGCCCACATCAAACTGTTGGTATTCACAAAGTTGAAGGGTATTCCTTTTTTCATGTTTTTATTTAGCATTGCTTCTGAGTTTAAATTCTTGCCATATTCTATACGCGTGCATTTGAAAATAGAGCCTTTGAAAATATGGTCAAAACTCATTTTCATTTTAAAGTTTAACATTGTCTAAACTGGGCATAATGAAGATGTGTTTATAACAAATTGTATCATCATTCTGCCAGTAGTTTGTTAATTTCCTGAGTTCACACTGAACGGTGCACAAAATCCTTGTATTCATTTTCATGCTATTCTACATCCAGAAAATACACATAATCCATTTTTGTGCATAGATTGACATCTGTGACAAAGAAAAATAGTTGCTCTCTTGGTATGGATAAGTGCTAGCTTTCAGTTATTTTCCATCTATTCTGAATGCATCATGGTTACTCAACTGGAAAGAAGTAGTCCTACTCTTTAAAGGCTGAGTATATCCTCAGTGATTTTAACCAAGCTTCTTTTTGTATGAAGAACTAACAAAGACTAGCCAAGTTTACATCCTCCACACTTCTTGATGCAAGCTCTTGCTTTGAAAATCTATTTTGAAAACAGACTACCAGGAATAAAATCCCTCCTGATCCAAATATTTTATTGTCAGCCTGGCTGTGCTCCTCCAGCTTGACAGCGGGCCTATAGGCTTACAGTCTTCTCTCCAGCTGCTGAACTAAACCTGCATAACGTTGATGGGATTTACTCCTCCTTGAGTCCCAGAATGCATCAACTATGAGATTGCACTTGATCCCTGACTTGAAAATATATTGTAGGATCAAGTCACATAGGGTTGAAGAAATGTTACCAGGAAATGGATCATGCAGAGCTTAAGTCCCTTCTGTCTGGCTTTTTCCTTTTGCGGGTTGTAGGGATTTATACATCTCTAAAAATAACAAGTCCCTAACAAGAAACACCCATCAGTGCAGACACAGATGGCCAGATACCATACTCCTCAAAAAAAAGACCTCCAACCTAAATAAGAAAGTTGCTCACATCACTGGTAAAACTCGGTTACCTCTTGACAGAAGAGCATTAGTCTAACAGGGACAGAGCTACACTAACCAGGAAAAGCAGAACTGCAGCCTGTTGAGAGGTAAGTAGTGGTATGCTGTCAATGGTCCAGAGCCCTGATTATCAGCTCATACACTGCTGGTGTATTTGCTGATACGTTCTTATTGCTAATTGTACAGCAGGACTGTGGAGTGCACACCAGTAAAATCGTCTGTAAATGAGGAAGGCAAAGAAAGCCGGAGCATGTTTCTGTGCTAATATCTAAGGGGTGGCATAATGTGATGACATTTCATTAGTGTTGAGGAAATTGCTCACTCCTTAATATGCAGTTTCAGGCTAGAAATACAGTAGATACATATTACTGAGATGTTGGTGACTAAGCCCTGTAATTCACAAAATGAACACTATATCGTTTAATGATTCACCCAGCCTTTTGTGGATGAGGCACAGAACATACTCTCTAAGACATTTTCATTTTAGTTTTTAATATTATACTCCTTAAAATATCATGAATTAAAATCATTTCACCATTGCAAGTGAACCAAAGCCATTGCTTATATATGGGTGTGTGTTTACAGCCATAAATTCTAATATTTTGCCAATGCCAGGCATTATTCCGGTGCGGAGAGAGTTTTTTCTAAAGATGTTTACATTTGCATTAAATGTATGCTGTACTGTATAGATCAGTGACAACCAGTGGCTGTTGGCTCTAGCACCAGAACTCAGTGAAACACCCACAAATGTAAAAAAACTTGCCTGTGTTCTTAAGTCTTACATATCTACATAAGGATAAAGCATGTGCTTACAGACTTTACCGCACTGATGACCTTATTATTGAAGGAGGGTTGTCATTAAGCTTTAGCTGCTTGGAACACTGCAAAAAGAAGGTCATTGAAATCAAGAGAAAATAAAAGCTAGAAGAAAAATTCTTCCAGCTCCATAACTTTTTGTATACTCCTCCATGGTCTGCAGTGGGTAGAGGGGTCTTCGTTTGTCCCTGCTTGATTTACATCCTTAACCATAGGCAGGGTTTTTGTGGTGCTACTGCCTTTACACAGGTTTAATGCCCACACAAGTTTGAATCTGAGATGCTTTATATAATTAATAATGATGTTTTACTCTTGCTGGGGACTCAAACTGCCATCTCATTTTTGATTATTATTCTTGAACAGAATGCTGCAAAGACGACAGAATGTTTGAACCCCTGACACATTAGATGTAGTACTTCTTATACTGCTCCGTTGGTTTCTATGTAGTCTACTGTTTCTACACAGTTTACATCCCCAGGCCCTCACCAGAAGGTTGGGGATGAATGTGAACAACAGTTGTTTTTCACCAGATTGAAATATTGTTACACTACCTATTTTAGTGTTCTATAGAGTAACGAGGTCCTCTGGAGGTTCTCTTGACTTAAGGTTGCGTGTTTCAAGGCAAAGCTGCAGTCCCTAGGTTCCCTTCATAAGCTTCATTCAGGGAACCTGCCAACAGTTTACTGAGGGAATCACTGACATTTCTTTCCAGTCTTTCAAATCAAGACCAAATCATGGTGAACAGAACTGTAAGCTTTAACTCTCTTCTACAGTAGATCCTGTGGGAAGACAGGCATTTAAATGGATTTGCAGAGAGAAAAAATGGGCAAAGATGTAAATGCCGATCTTTTAAAGGTAGCTGGTTCTACCTTGATAAGAAATCGAAACCTGCTATTGTTTCTCTTGTTTTTCTTCGAAGGTATTAAAAAAGAAGGCATTAGAAGAACCTTAGAGAAATTTTTTTCAATCAAGAGTTAAGGGCAACTTTATTATCCTCATGGACCTAATTTTCATCAATGAGTAATGCTGACCTGGTCAAGTATTCACCTCAATGTATGAGTATTTTGTCAGGTTGGCTGGAAATCCGGATAAATACCTTGGTTCTATTTACTGATTTAGCTGGGATCTTTTTTTCCCTTTTTTGTTGTCATATTTTTAATAATGAGGTTCAAGAAGACTGTGTTCTTCAGGTGTGCTCTACAATTCTTTAAAAGTCTTTCTCATCACTACTAAGATCTGAGCCTTTATTTTCCTCCTTGCAGTCAGAGGTCCTCCTTGGAGACATATTTCTGGCTGGTGGTTCACTATTCTTTTCGTATTTTCATCTTTTATCTAGGTCTGAACAAATCAGGGTTTCAAAATGGGAAAGCACTCTGTATGTTTGTATTGATATTCTGTCAAGGACACTGGAGTTAGATCTCAACGGCAGCAGAGGCCCAAACAAGTTGCAGCTGCTTTCCAGATAAAACAAAAGAAATGGCTTTTCTATGAAACAGATTCAGACTATTTCTTGCATTTTCCCATACTGATTCTGCCACTTTTGTGAAGGGACCATCATTCCTTGCCACCAAAATGTGTTCATAACTGAACTCTGTCAGCTTCATGCTCATTTACACACTAAAACCTTTGTGGTTCATGTGCCTGATTTGGGATGATACAGACTAATTCATTACCATACTCTGTGTAAGGGCATCCACTTCTGGTTTGAATTAGGATCCTAGGTCGGAGACTGAGTAAACCTTTTACTGCCTAGATACAGTGTTCTCCTTCTGAAGCAGTGACAAATGCTCTCACAGAATTTTGCTTTACATGAGAGCAAGAAGACAAAGATCTCAACTAACTGACTGACAGTAAGTTAGGAATATACTAGCTGTCCATTGGAAGGGTTTCTCTCATCAGCTATATCACTAGACTTTCTTCTTTTGCCCCACCGAAGATTTAAAGGCAGGAATTTTAATAAAAGTGAGAGTTCAGTGCAAATCAGCATATGTGAAGAGCATCTAATTACAAAAAACATGTGAGTTACCATTTGTTGATTACATAACCACAGAATGGTGGGAGTTGAAAGGGACCTTTGGAGATGATCTAGTCCAACCGCCCCTTGCCAAAGCATGTTCATGTAGAGCAGGTTGGATAGGAATGCATCCAGGCGGGTTTTGAATAACTCCAGAGAAGGAGACCTCACAACCTCTCTGGGCAGCCTGTTCCAGTGCTCTGGCACCCTCACAGTGAAGAAGTGTTTCCTCATCGTGAGATGGAATTTCCTGTGTTACAGTTTGTGCCTGTTGCCCCTTGTCTTGTTGCTGGGCACCACTGAAAAGAGTCTGGCCCCATCTTCTTGACACCCATCCTTTAGATATTTATAAGCATTGATGAGATCCCCCCTCAGCCTTCTCTTCTCCAGGCTAAACAGACCCAGCTCTCTCCGCCTTTTCTCACAAGAGAGGTGTTCCGTTCTCTTGATCATCTCTGTAGTCCTCTGCTGGACTCGCTCCAGTAGTTCCATATCTTTCCTGAACTGGGAGCCCAGAACTGGACACAGTACTCCAGATGTGGCCTCACCAGGGCACAGTAGAGGGGGAGGGTAACTTTTGTTGTCCTGCTGGCCGTGCTGTTTTTCATGAGGCCCAGGATACCACAGGCCTTCTTGGCCACAGGGCTCATGGCCAACTGATGGTCTCTCAGCACTCCCAGCTCCCTCTCTGCAGAGCTGCTTTCCAGCAGGTCAGCCCCCAGCCCGTACTGGTGCCTGGGGTTATTCCTCCCCAGGTGCAGGACTGTACACATGCCCATGTTGAACTTCATTAGGTTCCTCTCCGCCCAGCTCTCCAGCCTGCCCAGGTCGCGCTGAATGGCAGCACAGCCTTCTGGCGCATCAGCCACTCCTCCCACTTTGGTATCACCAGCAAACCTGCTGAGGGTACACTCCATCCCTTCGTCCGGGTCAGTGATGAAGATGTTAAACCGGACTGGACCCACTACTGACCTCTGAGAACCCCGCTAGCAACAGGCTTCCAGCTGGACTCTGCAGCGCCGATCACAACCCTCTGAGCTCTGCCATTCAGCCAGTTCTCAATCCACCTCACTGTTCACGCATCTCAATATCCTAATGAAATTCCAGCGAGTCCTTAGGCATATTAGATATTTCCCATGTCCTAGTGAAAGCAAAAGAAACCTCAAGCTGTTGGGAAGTGAGTGGTATTTGGGACTGCAGCTAAAAAATTATACAGTCCCCAGTTCCAGCACATGGCTTCTTGATGACAGTGGCATGGCAGGATTTTCAAAGAAACAGACCTGCCGGTCAGAAAACTCAGAGACACCTCTGCAGCCTGATTGGTGGTTTGACAAAAGAGGAGATCACCAAATGAACAAATGAACCAATCATGGCTTATTTTCTTCTGATGTGAACTTAGTGCTTACAACGTCACTCTCTCGGAAATGAATCTTTCACTTATACACCCATGAAAAGTAGTGAAATTCAAGGAATATCCATGCTGTGCTGCTTGTGACCCTCACTTTAGTGCTGGAGGCTTAAAATCATCTCTGATCTGTCCTGGATGTCCAGTTAGACTTTCATATACAGTGTTATTTGTTCAAGTGGACAAGATCTCACTTTTCTGATTGCTTTCAAAAGTAAAAAATATAACCCACAAAACCCACTAGAAAGTAATGTTAATCAGTCATTATTCTCTTGAAGTTCTTTGAGTGCCAGAGGTTGAAAATCTAGTCCTACAAGTTGTAGCCAAGGCTGCACTATAGTTCAGGGATGTCAGAGGCAGGCTGAAAGTGTGGGAGGTGCTGCCTTTTGGTCCCCTGCCCTGGCTGTTCGAGCACACTGCTGTTCAGCAAGCCACAGAGTGGGAGACTCTATAGGCACTCCCATTGATGCTCGCTGTTAGAACTCTAAAAATGAGTTGTTGATGTATATTTTACACACCACAGGAAAATGATTTTGGACAGAGATATAAAATCAGTCGTCAACTTGTCACAGTGTGCTGTAAATGTAATGACATGTCCTTCCAATGGGTATTTCTCTTTTGACTTTGCATTGCTGCCACATCAGTCTGAGGGAAAATAGCTTAGAATAAGTATGTAATTTCCATTACTTACTTTGCTGTCTGAAAACTGTATTAAAAGTTCTCTCTCCTCCCCAACAAATCTCAAGTCTTTGAAATGCAGCTTGCAAGAGAAAGACAACCATAAATAAGAAAGAGTACTGTCTCCAGTCTAGGGGTTGATGTAAAAAAAGAGAATGATGTCCCTCTACTTCTTTCTTAGACTTCTGCTTTCTGTGAAAGATTGTCAGGTTGTCTGCACATCCCATACACCAGGAACACATTGAGTTCCTGGTGTGACCCTTCAATAGCTACTCAAAAGGGCAACAGACATTTTTATTCTAGAGCAAAACTGTTTCATTGTAAAAATGCCAGCATCTCAGCAAAAATTACTGATTTCCAGGTGAACCAATAGAAATCAAAGCATGGGTTGCAGGAGACGGGAGCAGGAAAAGTGGGGAAGGGAAGAATGTTTCAGTAACAAGCTTCAAAAGATCAGTATTTCATGGGAACATAGCATAACGTAATAAATCAGTGTTGGCTGCAAAACTCTTCTCCATCTTCAGGAAAGCTGATATTAGCAGTCAGCAAGAAACTCTTCTTCTTTAATCTGGTAAGAATGTAAGGACATGTGTTGAGTTGACTTCGGCTGGACGCGAGACACCCTCCAAACGGCTCTGTTATTCCCCTCCTCAGCAGAACAGTGCAGGGGAGGAAATAAGATAGAAAAAACCACTTGTGGGTCAAGATAAAGGCAGTTAATAAGGCAAAAGCAAAAGCTGTGTGTGGAAGCAAAGGAACACAAAGATTTATTCTCTGCTTCTCATCAGCAGGCGATATCCAGCCACTTCCCAGAAAACAGGTCCAGTATGCGTAGCGGCTGCTCCAGCAGACAAAGGTAAATGACGAATGCTTCCCCATCTCTTCCTCCTTTCTCCCAGCTCTTCTTGATGAGCAGACATCATATGGTATGGAATATCCCTTTGGTCAGTTTGGGTCAGCTGTCCTGGCTATCTCCCCTCCCAAGATCTCACCCACATCCAAGAGGGGTAAAAGTTGGAGATACAGTCTTGATGCTCAGCAGTAGCTGAAACACTGGTGTATTATCAACACTTTTCTAGCTACTACCACAAAGCACAGCACTATGGGGGCTCCTATGGGGAAAATTAACTCCATCTCAGCCAGACCCAATGCAAGACATTAAATATCTTATGAAGGGAAAGTTACCAGAAGTCAATACATACACATCAGTAATTTTCACCAGAAAAGCCTCCAAATAATTGTCACACTCTAGTAAAAGCATAACTTCAAAAGAATGAAGTAACTGCTGATTTCAAGAAAGTTTCTAGAATTAAGTTAGCATGATTATTAAATGCAGTGAAATCAGACTAAAATTAGATGAAGACGAGAATAATACTTCAGAAAATATATCCTGTTTAATATTGCTGTCATTAAGGGGTATTTAAGAGACATGTAGATGAGGTATTTAGGGACATGGTTTAGTGGTGGACTGTGTCAGCTTAATGGTTGGACTTGATCTTAATAGTCTTTTCCAACCTAAAACTCTATAATTCTATGATTCTTTCCCTTTTCTAGAAGAGGCTTTAAATCTTAATTCCATATTCCCTGTTCGTTTCAGTATCACTGAAGTAGTAATCCTTCTTACCATTGAGTTTTCTTCATCTTTGTTTCTGCATCTTGGGATAAATCTCCAGATGTACAAAAAGGGTATGCTTTTAGGTAGGAAAGTATGGTGAGTCACAATCTGCTTGAGTTTATAAGACATGAGGTTCCTCCTTCAATCAAACAGATACGAGGAAATATATCCTTTGTATCATCTAAATGAAATAACATCAATTTCCACATGAAATTGTTAAAATGCTGAAGAAAACACAGTTTATAAAATGGGCAGACTACTCACCTATTTGAATATCTATCTAGCATCTGTTAGAGTTCTAAGGAACTTTTAAAATCTCAAGTATGAAAATAATAGAACCCTGCAGGATCTTCAATTGAATAACTTTGGGTTCTGTTTTTCTAACAGAATTTATTAGATTCCCTTAAGGTCTGATCTATAACATCAGATCTATTAGTCAGAAAGGTGGGGGTTTATCTCAATAATTGAATTGAAACAATACATTATGGTACTGTCATGATTATGTCTCATTTGTTTTGTGGGGTATCACTTAGGACCTTTTTTCACCAAAACCACATTATTGTAGGTACTGCATAAACACAGAACAAAAAGCCAATGCTTATTCCTCAGTTCTGCAATCTATAACATGGAAGTTTCACTAATTCCACTTTTTTGTGTATGAGTAACTGTGTACATTCAGCTGTCACACATGCCTTATCAGGTTGCCTCAGCAACAGTCGTGGTGAAACTCTACTGTACACCAGGACCTTCAGAGTGCGAAGCAGTTCACCGCAACCCTGCATAGCCTACATAATCAAGGTGAGAGAATTTAAGTCTACTTACTGGCTATGTCAGCCCCTGTGTTTTATTTGTAGTTAATAACACTTTGCCATGGAAATGTAAATATGGAGCCAAGGTCAGAATACTTTCTGTAGGGAAACCCATTCTTTCTGTACCTCTTTCATAAAGCAGACCTTGTGACTTTTACTGAAAAGCTTTTTATGGTAAAGGTGGAGACATGAGAAATATTTTTCCATGACAATTACGCTCAGAAAACTTCAGCAAACAGGATGGCTAATTAGTGCTTTAGTTATACAGCTGGAATCATAACCATGAAATACTCTAGTCACAATGTTCTTAAATTCTGCATTCCATATGTATTCAAATTACTTCAGTAACTCAAGTGTCAAGTATATAAATTCAGTCCTGGTATAAGCAAGGTGCTGCAATGACTGTTCTGTGTCTGCCAGAGGTAAATGTGGCCTAAAGCTATTTATCTGCTATTTAGAAATAAAGTGCAATTATTCCTGTTTTAACAATCATCTTTGATTCTTCTGTTAACCATAATAGTATCATATTCATGCCCATTCATTAGATACTAAGTTAAACTGAAATGTTAAAGGAAAGTGGGTAAGAAAAATCTTTATGTACCATTAACACATCTGTGTCATTCTAAAATTTGTAGTACCTGTGTTTCTGTAAACCATCACAAACACATTTAGCTAAAAACAGAAACACAAAGGACAGAGGATGACAACTGGTTATGACATTAATTTCACAACTAAGCTACCTTGATTCTGCAGGGAAAAATGCAAAGAAAGAGAAGAATCCACACCACAAATTTTCTTTGTGCACATTACTTAATTTGATTTTACTGATACTAGAAACCCCTTCTTCTAAAAATATGCTTAACAAAAATGTTTTTCTGGAGTACCAAAGCTATTTGCTCTCCACCTTCAAAGAGCTGCAGTGAAATTTAACTTTCAAACAGTCTCAAGCTTCATGTTAAGCAGAAAAGATCCCTCATCATCATATTTCTTAATATGAGTATTTCTCCAGGACAATTCTTGTCATAGATTCTTGCATGAGACAAAGAGAAGAAGCACTTTTGTTTACCTACACACTAATCTGCCATCCTTCATGGCTGGTAAAATAATGTGCAGGATGACCTGCACACTATATTAAACTTTTAAATGCTGGGAAACTTATTCATGAGTAGTAGCAATATGATTGAACTAGTAACGTTTACTGGTAGCTAAGAAAATACTCCACTAGTAGTTGTCTGTAATATTTTCCAAGGCTGTCTAAACATTTAGAGAGCTTTCCTAAGTGGATTAGCTTGATATCCACTTCAGGAGGAATTCCCCCTCCTATGACATATTTTAGGACTTTTAGTGATATAGAAAGTCAGGCTATTTATTAATAACCTTTTGATTTGTTCCTATTGTTTATTTCTAATGGAGGATGGGATTTTGTGATCTACTATGAAATTGCAGATCTTAGCTTTCATGATGTAAGCGGTATCCTACTGAGTCAGTTTTAGGTGCAGAAGCATTTTAGGATTCAGCTTTTAATGAAACACTGAAGTCCCATGAGGTATTTAAAGAACTGTCTTTCCTTGTTGATGCCATATAGGAACAAATCCGGACTTTAGGTCATGATCCATTACAAAGTCACTGTTGAAGCCTCAACTGAGTTCAGTTTTGCTTATAAAACATCGTAATTTTCTAGCTTAAGTATATGGAATTCAGCATATCGTGCCCAAATGTTTAACCCTTATTAATTGACTTCTGAATGAATTTTCTCAGAATTTACATATAAAGTCATAAACTGAATAATGGATTAAGAAGACCTAAAAATGAATCAGAATTTTAACATCTGTGTGAGCTGGTCCCGTGCACCCAATAAGCCAAACAATGGAATAAAGCAGCCCTTTCAGGCTCATGAAAACTAATTGAGATTTTGTATACAGGGGGATTTGAGGACACTGTTAAATAGTTGCTGTACCCATTTAATTGGAAAGACTGGAAGAGGTTATCAACTCAGATGACTTTTAAATGGAATTGCGGGAGTATGTTAAATAATGACTGTTCATCCTCTAGGCCCAACTAGGTGGAAATGTTCTGCTGCTTCTTAGGTTGGCAAAGACCCTTAAGAGCATCAAATCCAACCATAATCCTAACACTGCTAATACCACCATTACACTATGTCTTCTAGCATCCTGTCCACACACCTTGTAAGTACTTGGAGGGATTGTGACTCAACCACTTCCCTGGGCAGCCTGTTCCAATATCTGATAACACTTTCAGTAAAGAATTTTTTCCTAATATCCAGTCTAAACCTTCCCTGGTGCAACTTGAGGCCATTTCCTCTTGTCCTGTCATTTCTCACTTGAGAGAAAAGACCAACACCCACCTCGCTACGCCCTCCTTTCAGGTAGTTGTAGACAGAGACAAGGTCTCCTCTCAGCCTCCTCTTCTCCAGGCTGAACAACCTCAGCTCCCTCAGCTGCTCCTCACAGGACTTGTGCTCCAGACCCTTCCCCAGCTCTGTTTGCCCTTCTCTGGACACGCTCCAGCACCTCCATGTCTTTGCCGTCATGAGAAGCCTAAAACTGAACACAGGATTCAAGGTGCAGCCTCACCAATGCCACGTACAGGGGGACACTCACTTTGCTAGTCCTGCTGGCCACACTGTTCCTGTTACAAGCCAGGATGCCATTGGCCGCCTTGGCCACCTGGGCACACTGCTGGCTCATATTGCCAACACCACCAGGGCCTTTTCTGCTGAGCAGCTTTCCAGTCACTCGTCCCCAAGCCTGTAGCATTGCAGGAGGTTGTTGTGACCCAAGTGCAGTTTTGTGACTCGCACAGAAGCAGGAAGCCAGATACTCATGCTATCACACTACCAGTTTATATGTTCCATGCCTGCCTCTTGTTAAAGTTCCTGTGTCTGCAGCTCAGCTCATGTGCCAGTGCCTGATGGACACCTGGGGGCAGCAGTGGTTTGGTTGTAAGCTAGTGAAGCCTAAGTGTTTTTTTTCTTTTCTTAAACATGTCGTTGTCATTAATGAAAAGCACTGAGTTGATCAGAATTGTTCAATTTGCAAACAGAAATCTTATAAAGTCAATCAACCTACATCCCTGCCAGCTTCGTTGTGCATGTACATGGCTATATCCTACATTATTTTACCAAAAGGCCTTAGCAGAAACTTGGACATGCATTTATAAAATAAGAAAATCTGCCAGTCTGTATTTCTGCGCAGTTCTTGGCTTCTGCAACAAGACTGTTCAGAGAGGTGGTTTTTATCTACTGTGAAAAGAAAGGAAACCACCAAATTGTTCCACATAATTGCATTATAAACTACCATGGTCATTGCCAACATAAGGTGGACATAAATCAGGAAAGGAGAAGGGTAAATCTGTATATCCCATGTCAACACCTGTGACCTTGCTAGTTTCCTATAAGGTAACACGTTGCATAAAAAAGAAAACAAAAATAAACATTTATTTGGGGTTAGAGTAATCCATAGATTGTTCATGTGTGTGAATATTCAGAGAAACTTCATAAAGGGAAGCAACACCACCAAAACTGTTAACACCTCCCCCACCCCAACTCCCCTCCACCCCCCACCCCAGGCCCTCAAATCATTTTAAATCTACTTATTACTGCCTTCAGAAACTGAAGTCCAGGTAAATTAAATAACTTCCCGCACTTGACCGTCACAAAACGTGAAGTCAGAAAATAGATGGGATTAATTTAGCTCTCTTGAGTGCATACTTTGGTGCAGTATGTAACTTCATGGTTGCCTAATATTTTCTTCTAAAGATCCTTGCCTCTTTCAGTGCACAGTATAAAGATTACACACCTCATGGTGAAGACAAAAAATGGAAAAAGAGAAAGGCTGTAACGTCACCCATTCAGGTCATCAGTTGACTTGGAATATGAAAATTATCTGCACAGGCCTCTGTACTTGAACCAACGGAGTGACAGCCTGACATTTTTCCAGCCTAAAGGAAGATGAGGTGCTCCTGTGTTTTTTTAGCACAAAGTAGATACTAACTCTCCAGAACATTGATTTACACTCAGGTGTCTTTCTCCTTCACAATTCAAAACGTTGTGAAAGAGGAGATTAAGAACACGGAACAGGTAAAGAAACCTTAAATCATAGAATCATAAAATCATAGAATCATTGAGGTTGGAAAAGATCCACAGGATCCTTGAGTCCAATGGTTAACCTAACACTACGAAATCCTCCTAAACCACGTCTCTAAGTGCCACATCTACACAATGTGTAAATACCTCCAGGGATGGAGACTCAACCACTTCCTTAGGCAGCCTGTTCCAATGCTTGATAAACCTTGCAGTGAAGAACTTTTTCCTAATATCCAGTCTAAACCTCCCCTGGTGCAACCTGAGGCCATTTCCTCTTGTCCTATCACTTGTTACCTCCTTTCAGGTAGCTGTAGAGAGCAATGTCTCCCCTGAGCCTCCACTTCTCCAGGCTGAATAATCACAGCTCCCTCAGCCAGCCTCACAGGACTTGTGCTCCAGACCCTTCCCCAGCTCCATTGCCCTTCTCTGGACATGCTCCCACATCTCTATGTCCTTCTTGTAGTGAAGTGCCCCAAACTGAACACAGTATTCAGTTTTGTGCCCCGAATACAGGGGCACAATCACTTCCCTGCTCCTGCTGGCCACACTGTTTCTGATAGAAGCCAGGAGTCTATTGGCCTTCTAGGCCACCTGGGCACACTGCTGGCTCATATTCAGCTGGATGTTGACCAACAAGCGCAGGTACTTTTCTGCCATGAAGGTTTCCAGCCACTCTTCCCTGAGCCTGTAGCATTGCATGGGGTTGTTGTTACTTGTGAAAGACTACCCACAAGATCCCTTGTTATATTCCAAGCCTAAGTTTTCATGAGAGAATGTTTTCCAAAACTTTGCCAGCATTTCATATCCTGCACAAAACAAAATAGCCGGAATCAAGGGAGAGATATATGGCTTGTAAAACTGAAGCTGCAATGATTCTGCTTGGCAGAGTTATAATGTATGTTAAAATGAGAAGTGATAATTGACCTAAAATTGCTAGATCTGTCTGAAATATTTACGTATGTGTGTGGGTAGGAATGTGTTAAAATTTGTATAGTTCACTGAAAGAAATAAAAATTTCAGATGGTTATGAGACTGTGATTTTAATCATCACAATGATGTTTAACTCATTTCTATAGAGCTGTAGACAGGTCAAGACCCTTAAGCAAGTCATGAGGTGTTAGGTGGTAGGAGACAGAAAGCAGCAGCAACAGCAGTATAATTTCCTGTGAGCTATCCAGAAGCTCAGTTCCTTTGAGATGGGAAAGTGTGAAAACACCGTAGTGACTGACAACAATCATTTGTTAGCCAAGGATCTGCCTTTGATTATAGGAAATTGCTTAGTTTCTCCAAAGAAGAGAAGTGAACATAAACATAGCTGCCAGTTACTATTCCCCTTTTTTAAGACCCTGTTGTGGAGAAGCCAAGCTGCTACCATTCCTATACCTTTACTAGTCTGTGGAAAGGCTAGAGCTTCCAATGAGTTTGACCACTCATGGAATACATACACATTTACCTATACTAATATCCAAATGCTAGACAAATGAGAAAAACCACATTGTTTTCAAGTTCCGAATTCCCTTAAACAAACCTTAACAGACTTACGTCTTTAAAAAGGAAGACCTGAGAAACTACAGGCCAGTCTCACCTTTATGCCTGTCAAGATCATAGAGAAGATCTCTCTGGAAACTGTGCTAAGGTCATGGAAACTAAGAAGGTGATTGGTGACAGCCAACATGGCTTCACTAAGGGCAAATTGTACCTGTAAAAGTTGGTGGCCTTCTACGATGGGGTTACAGCCTCAGTGGATAAGGGAAGAGCAACTGGCATCATCTACCTGGACTTCTGCAAAGCCTTTGAAACTGTCCTGCATGGCATCCTTGTATCTAATTTGGAGAGGCATGGATTTGATAGATGGACCACTTAGTAGATAATGAATTGGCTGCCCAGTTGCACTCGCAGAGTTGTGGTCAACGGCTCATTGTCTGAGTGGAGACCAGTGATGAGCGCCGTTCCACAGGGGATGGTGTTGGGACCAGCATTGTTTAACATCTTCATCAGTGACATGCATAGTTTGCCGATGACACCAAGTGGTGTGGTGCAGTTGACACACTGGAGGGAAGGGATGCCATCCAGAGGGACCTGGACAGGCTGGAGAGGTGGGCCTGTGCCAACTGCATGAAGTTCAACAAGGCCAAGTGCAAAGCCATGCACATGGGTTGGGGCAATCCCAAGCACAAGAACAGGCTGGGTGGAGAATGGATCGAGAGCAGCCCAGAGGAGAAGGACCTGGGGGTACTGGTGGATGAAAGACTGGGCATAAGCCAGCAGGGTGCGCTGCCAGCCCAGAAAGTCAACTGTATCCTGGGCTGTATCCAGAGAAGCGTGGCCAGCAGGACGAGGGAGCTGATTCTCCCCCTCTACTCTGCTCTCGTGAGACCCCACCTGAAGGACTGTGTCCAGCCCTGGGGCCCCGAGTATAAGAAGGATATCGACGGATAGCAGTGAGTCCAGAGGAGGGCTACAAAGAGGATCAGAGGGCTGGAGCACCTTTCCTATGGGGCAGGCTCAAAGAACTGGGCTTGTTCAGCCTGGAGAAAAGGTGGTTCCGGGGAGACCTTATAGCACCTTCCAGTACCTGAAGGGTCTACAGGAAAGCTGCAGGGGGACTTTTTACAAGAGCCTGTAGTGACAGGACAAGGGGTAACAGGTTTAAATTGAAAGAGAGTAGGTTTAGATTGGACATCAGGAAGAAGTTCTTCACGGAGAGGGTGGTGAAGCACTGGAACAGGTTGCCCAGAGAAGCTGTGGGTGCCCCATCCCTGGCAGTGTTCAAGGCCAGGCTGGATGAGGCTTTGAGCAACCTGGTCTAGAGGAGGGTGTCCCTGTTTATGGCAGGGGGGTTGGAACTAGATGATCTTTAGGGTTCCTTCCAACCTAAACCCTTCTATGATTCTATGATCTATTAACATGCCAAGAGAATGAAATAAACTCAAAACATCTTGATAAGGCTTCCAAAAACACTAACAGAGACTGCAAATTCCATCTTCAGTTCAAATTTCCTTTAGAGACTGAAGAATCTTGCTCAGTTCTTCCAAGCATTTTCTCATGGCAGTAGGTAATGGAAGATACTTTTCCCATCATTTCTGCAGCTGAATTGCAGGCTTAGCAGCATTAAATTGTACTTTTTTTTTTTTTTTTTTTTCCATGCTTAATGGGGTTTAATCTTTAATTTTAAATTGTATGAAAGTCTCACTCTGACATTAAAACAGCAAAGTTGCTGTTTGAAGAACGAATGAAGATTTTCAGTCTTTGAGATACCATATACAGTAACTTTTAATTTGTCATTTTGTGTTTTGTTATACTGTTTTTTAATGGTTTTAACACTGGTGGCACATTTATCACTTACATATTTCTTATGATAAGAAGTACATTGCAGAATGTTAATAACAAAAGTCTTCTTATTGTAGCAGAACAAAAAATCTTGCAGTGTTAAAAAATGGTGTTACATAAGAACTGCATTATGGAGGCAGCAGTAATGACAAAACATTTAAATTGCTTTTCTATTTGCACTTAAAGCAGCACTGAAAATTTCTTCTTTCAGTTTTCTGACTTCAACATGCTTATTTTTTGAAGAGAAATATTTCCTGTTACTTATCTTGCAGATATACTTGCAGAAGAATGTTTTTCTTATCTTAGGTCTTCTGCATCCATGTAATACCTCTGTCAAAGAATTTGTTATTTTGACTTCAATTTGTTTCATCTTATTGTCTAGAGTATTGCCATGGTTTAACTCTAATCAGCAACTAACAACCACACAGCTGCTTGTTCACACCCCCCACCCCAGCAGAATGCGGGAGAGAATCAGAAAAGTGAGAAAACTGGTGGGTTGAGATAAAACCAGTTTAATAGATGAACAGAAGTCATGAGCACAAGCAAAGCAAAACAAGGAATTAACACACCACTTCCCATCTGCAGGCAGGTGTTTAGAGCCATTTCCAGGAAAGCAGGGCTGCATCACACATAATGTTTACTTGGAAAGACAAAAGCCATTACTCCAAATGTCCTCCACTTCCTTATTCTTCCCTGTGCATGATGTCATACAGTCTGGAATATCCTTTTGGCCAGTTGGGGTCAGCTGTCCCAGCTGTTTCCCCTCCCAACTTCTTGTGCACCCCCAGTCTACTTGCTGGTGGGGTGGTGTGAGAAGCAGAAAAGACCTTGACTCTGTGTAAGCACTGCTCAGCAGTGAAGAAAACATCCCTGTATTATCAACACTGTTTCCAGCACCAATCCAAACCGTAGCCTGATACTAGTGGCTATGAAGAAAATAAATTCTATTTCAGCCAAAACCAGCACAAATATAAAGTTCTCAGGTCAGTTAACTGACTTTTAAAATTATTATAATTTTAATAGCACAGCTGTATCCTATTTGTTTCTGAATAAATGCTTCTTAAGTATGCATCTTGAATCACCACGTCACAGTATAAAAATAAGAATTTTTTATACAAAAAAGTGTCCTTTTGCCAGTGACAATTTTGAAAAAAATACAGAATTGTACCACATATGTGGTGCTTGAAGCTTGAGTTTCATCTTGAAGCTGAAATTATGTGGTACATTGTTCATCATTTGTGACCTCATTTTACTTCAAAACTTTGATTCAAATAATTCCTTATCCTTACTATTGTAGTCTTAAAATATTTCATCATTAATCTGTTACCACATTCTGAACTAATGTTTTTAACAGGGATCTAACTAAAAGATTGTGAAACAAAATATGTAATTTTAACCCAAAAATTCATAGTAACAGAAGGGTAATTAATTATAACTTGTATCCTCTGCAGGAGTTGTAAATTTTAATGAAGAATGATGGCTATATATGACAGCACAGAGGAATGTTAACAATCCAGAAGGTATTGTCATTACTTTACCAGCATTAAGAAAGCAATGCTTATATGCAACATAATCCAGTATTTTATCAGAACCAGAAGAGACTAAAGTTATCCAACTGTGTCACTGGTCTTCTTATACTTAATGATATACAAAAAAACTTCCATACAACTAAAGGCAACCAGTGAGTTTCAACCACATTAAGAACTTGGTTATTTTATTATGTGCATAAATATGTGCTTTGGTAAATAATATGAGCAGAAATCTGGGGGCTTACATGTATGTCCTTAAGCCTTATGTTGCATTGATCTCATGGGAAGCAGTAAGAAACTTATTAAGCAATTCATATTTCTATGGCATATGCATACAGGTTTGTAAGACTGATTTTTAATGGTATTCTTCACCTAATGCATTGCTGTGTGTGCAAACACAGCTTTCCACTTCCCAAGTGCAATTTTTCCTGCGGCTGTAAAGACTTACTCTGCAACTCAAATATATTTTTTCGCATTGGGAGACATGTTTCCTAAACACGAAGACAGTTTAGGATGGCTTTATTTACTTGAGTGAAATGTAGAGATCATCAATCACTTTCTCACAGTGGATACCACAGTACACAGACAGTTTCCCCTACCATAGCTGAGCTGTGTGTGTCTTGAGTGTCTGAGGTGTGATACTAATATCTATTTTATCTTATGGTATGTTAAAAAAACCCTAAAATAAGTACAGAAGTAGATATAAAAAGCCCTCTCTACTTTCATCATTTCAGAACAGGAGGGGAACAGGGCTGGTGTATCCAGAGAGAATTAATTGAGTTTGGTTCAAGGATACTAACTTGCTTTCACAGAGGACAAAATTAATCTGCTGTGTAAGCCTTTGCGACAGTGAATGGCATACATGTTTGAGTTGCTCAGAATCTCTTGCCCAAATTAATTTTCTTTCTATTTTGTGTGTGAGAATGCTTTTGTTGTTGTTGATGTTTTTTCTTTTTTAGTGTTGGTTTTATTTTTGTTGTTGGTTGTTTTTGGGTTTTTTGGTTTTGTTTTTTTTTTTTTAATATTAGACACCTCCTGCTGGCTTGCCTTCCTCACACCACATTATTGGCTTGACACAGGTCCCTAACCATTTTCACTGGAAGTTCAGAGAGGCCAAGTTATAGTCTGGTTACCTTCCTTTGGTGGTGTGCGTATGTACAGAGGGGAGTTCAGGTTATTATAACAATTATAATTAAATACTACTGGAATTAGTGTTGTAAACATCCTACAAAGTATAAAAGTATTACAACATTCCATCAGAAAGTAAGAGAAAACTTCTTCCTGTGTGGGTAGTCAAACGCTGGAAATGATTGCCCAGAAAGGCTGAGAAATTTCCATCCATGGAGATGCTTGCATCCTGACTAGATGTGGTCCAGAGCAACCTGGTGTAGCTCACCCTTCTTTGAGTAGTGGCACTGAACTAAGTGATCACTGAAATCCCTTCCAGCCTCAGCAATTCTAAGATTCAATTCTATACTTCTCTGGGGATGAAAAAAACCCCAAAACAATATTATGTATAATTGTAGCTCTGTATGGCTACTCCAAAATCTGAGAAAGAAGAGAATTCTGCTGCAGTGCAGAAGAAGGAAGTGCAAAAATTTGTGTGTTTGGGTGGTCTGAAAAAGTAGCCCTGACACTGAGAGAGACTGTGTATTGGTAGTATTGAGGATCTTTCATATCAATAGAACATCATAAGGATATAACCAGAAGAGGGTATGTGCTTTGGTAAGAAAGAAGCGGAGAGTCCAGATGGGACAGAAGGAAGCATAATGGAAACAGAGGAAGCAGCTGAGCGTATTTGAATGTGTGATACTACATGCATCAATATTTTCCATAATAATATAAATGCATTTTTTATTCCATAACGACTTTTCATGACAACTTCCTTAGAGACACCCTTACCTCCAGAGGTCTAGTGTAATCACTGGAAAAACTAGTATTTTCTAGATCAGGTTAGGAAGGGAAAAAAATGGGAGGAGCAGCAGAGATCATATGACAAGGAGACAAATGAGTTGATGATATTACCAACTGACAATTGACAGAATAAGAAAAAGTGGTACAAGTAACCGTATAGGGTTGCTAAGGGTCTAGGAAAAACAGGAAAGAGGCTTCTGCTTGGCATAGAGATGCAGAGGAAACCAGCTGTATGCCTAAAATAGTGAAGTAAAATTGGAAGAACAACACAGGTGATTCTGTGATGGTGTGTTAGGAGGTAAGTGCTAGGGAGAGAAAAAAAAGGAAGCTAAGAAATTATGGCTGTAAGATTCTGGGACATTTAAGTTGCAGGCAGGAGATTTGGCTGTCTGGAAAGAAATCAAAAGTCATTTTAAGCAATATTAAGCAGAAAGATTTGAACAGACATGGTAATAAATAAAGACATGAAAGCTTAAGATCTCTTATTTTAGTTCCTTATGTAGCTCTACCCTTGAATTAGTTTTGGAGAAAAGCAATTTAACAAAGATATATAGTATTACAGTTACAACTTGTCTTTAGGTCACAAAAAGAGACAAGTTTTAGATAAACATATCCAAACTAACCCACATATTACTTCTTACAGAACATTTGGAAAATCAAGCCCAGAGGTATAGTGTTTGCTTAAAATGGGAAAAGAAAAAATTAAAATAACTCTACATTATCTGTTCTTCAACAGTGCTGGCGATAAGTCTGTACCAAGGAAAGTCAATCACTTCCCATATGCCTATCACCAACTTCTAAATCCTATACTTCATTTTAGACACAAACATTTGCATGCAATGAAAAGCTGAGTCTATATTCTCTCTGATCAGGCAGAAGTGCGTGGCATTTGCACAAGAATGGTGTTTCTCAGATCCCAGCAAATGCCTGTAGAGCACTGACATGTCTATCTTTCCTCAGAAATGCATATTTTTGGACACAAGTCTAATGCAGTCTTAGACCTTAATTTAATCCCATATTTCTCTTCATAAACAACTGTGGTGACAAGTTGATTGAACATCACAATTTTATGTCATCTATTTGGAAATGATGGATTTTATCCATGCTGTCCAGTCTCAGAGCAGTCATTAATAAAAATAAAATAAATAAAAATAATCAAGGAAAGCAAAGATCTAAACAAAAATGTGCAAAATATCACATTACATGAACAACGAGGGGAAGGCAGTGGGTGTGGTCTACCTTGACTTCAGCAAAGCTTTTGACACAGGCTCCCATGGCATCCTCGTGGACAAGCTTAGGAAGTAGGACTGGACCACTGGGTGGTGAGGTGGATTGGGAACTGGCTGGAGGAAAGAGCTCAGAGAGTTGTGGTCAATGGGGCAGAGTCTAGTTGGAGGCCTGTGGCTAGCGGCGTCCCCCAGGGGTCAGTGCTGGGTCCAGCCCTATTCAATATATTCATCAATGACCTGGACGAAGGGACAGAACGTACTCTCAGCAAGTTTGCTGATGATACCAAACCGGGAGGAGTGGCTGCCATGCCAGAAGGCTGTGCTGCCATCCAGTGTGACCTGGACAGGCTGGAGAGCTGGGCGGGGAGAAATCTAATGAAATTCAATAAGGGCAGGTTTAAAATGCTGCATCTGGGGAAGAACAACCCCATGTTCCAGTACAGGTTGGGGGCTGTTTTGTTGGAGGGCAGCTCTGGGGAAAAGGACCTTGGAGTTCTAGTGGACAACAGGATGACCATGAGCCAACAGTGTGCCCTCGCTGCCAAGAAGGCCAATGGCATCCTGGGATGCATTAAGAAGAGCGTGGCCAGCAGGTGGAGGGAAGTTATCCTCCCCCTCTACTGTGCGCTGGTGAGGCCTCACCTGGAGTGCTGTGTCCAGTTCTGGGCTCCTCAGCTCAAGAAGGACAAGGAGCTACTGGAGAGGCTCCAGTGCAGCGCCACTCAGATGATGAAGGGCCTGGAGCACCTTCCATCTGAGGAAAGGCTGAGAGAGCTGAGTCTGTTTAGCTTGGAGAAGAGGAGGCTGAGGGGGGATCTTATCAAGGCTTATCAACATCTAAAGGGTGAGTGTCAGGGGGATGGGGCCAGGCTCTTCTCAGTGGTGTCCAGTGACAGGACTGGGGGCAATGGCCATAAACTGGAAAACAGAAGGTTCAAGCTGAACGTGAGGAAACACTTCTTCACTGTGAGGGTGACAGAGCACTGGAACAGGCTGCCCAGGGAGGTGGTGAAGTCTCCTTCTCTGGAGACTTTCCAAAGCCACCTGGAGTTGTTCCTGTGTGATCTGCTCTAGGTGATCCTGCTCTGGCAGGGGATTGGCCTAGATGATCCCTAGAGGTCCCTTCCAACCCCTAACAATCTGTGAAATCTGTGTAAAAAATGCTAACAAATTTCTTATACTCAAAGACTGATGTAAAAACCTGAAGGCAGATATATCTTAAGTAGTAATAAGAAGGAAATGCAAACCCCCAAAATGTAAAACAAATTACCAGTGCTCCACCTCTCCAACTACCCAAAAGAAAAGTGAGTCAATACATGTTTTCTCGTCAATGTGAAGGACCCATTCAAATCTGGCTCAACATTGGAGAAAATAAAATTCTGATTGAGTCCTAATAGATCTGGTTAAAGTTGCTGGCTGAGCACCCTGAGGGTTGTGACCTCCATTAGAAATGGCAAACATGGTCAACCACAAATTTGCACAGCTTTTTCTGCAGTATCAGAAGCTTGTAAGTTGCATTCACAGTATCCTTATGTACAAGAGGTTTCCTGTCAGCCTCAGCATCCATACTGCTCTATTGCTGAAAAATGCTTGTGTAATATGGAATAATCACCACATGAAGCTGGAAAATTTTAATGTTGCTCATGCTCAGAGTAGTAAACACAACCAACATTTGTAATCAACATGGCAACAGGAAGCCACCTAGACCTGGTAGGTATTATTCTGCTATGTGTAATAAGTCATTCATCCGTTAAGAAACCAGGGAAGTTGAGGAGAAAAAGTTCTTTGTAGGGGTTATGATTAGATCAGTTCTGAAGTTCCCACGCTTCTCCCCCATTCACAAAGGACATCATATAGCAGGTCAGATTTTGCCCTCTGGCCCTCCTCTTGCCTCCTATTCCCTCTTCACAGTTGCCTCAGTGATGAGGATGACAGAGCACTGGGACAGCCTGCCCAGGGAGGTGGTGGAGTCTCCTTCTCTGGAGACTTTCCAGAGCCGCCTGGACTTGTTCCTGTGTGATCTGCTCTAGGTGATCCTGCTCTGGCAGGGGGGTTGGACTAGATGATCTCTAGAGGTCCCTTCCAACCCCTACCACTCTGTGAATCTGTGTGAGTCTGTGAATATTATCCCACTGCCTGTCTTGTGACTGTCTGCTCAGCAACACCAATCTGCAGTGACCTTTCTCTTCCTTCCTCAAGCCAGATCCATGGAAGCCACATGCAACTACATTGCTTGGATCAGGATTTTACCAAACTGTTATATGGATGAAGCAGCCCATAACGTATATGCATCTTTTTAGATAAGAATTTGTCTGAGTCAATGTCACGTTGCCTGCTGGAGCTGTGACCCTTCTGATTCCTATCATTTCAGGAAATATAAAAACGTGTCAGTTTTCTGTATTTGGTTTCTATGTGCCTTTTTATAAGGCACTTTTTATAAGCTCTAGTATAGATCTCCTGATTTTTCCCACCAGAGTTGTTCCATTTTTATTAATTGACCTAAACCAATAGAATTAGTGAAAGAGTGAATAAATGCAGTCTAGTAAGTTCGTTGGGTACCTAAGATATGCACCATTCAGGTTCACATGCTTGTTGTGCCAGAGTATCCCATATCCCATGAAAATGTCCTTTCCCTGGATCACATATTCTTAGTATCTCAGCTTTTTCAGGGAACCTGATGAAGGAAAGGGAAACTTCAAAATACATTGATATTATCTTGATGGCAATACTTTGGAGGTCATTAAGATATTTCTCCCACTGACCTATACACATGATATCTTGGAATACTTTTCAAGGTGTGTTTATTAAAGTTCCTGGTTTTATATGAACACTGAAAAGGATACTGTTGAAAGGACCTGTACTGAGACTGTGTTCTGCACAGTTTCAAGCTATGTTCCTCTGTGGAGTTAGATAGTCTGAAGTGGGACCTGAAATGCTGTATGCTGAGCAGTAACATTTGGCACAGAACTGGTTTATTATACAGAAAGCTCACAGCAAGAAATCTCACCCACTGAGCCAAGGTGCCTTCAGTGAATGGAGTAAGGAGATAAATAAAAGAAGGACTCCTAAGAAGGCTGCATTCCAGCTAGGTCTCTATGCTTCTTGGGAAATAAGCTGTAGAATTACAGCAACAGTTATGCAAATAAAGAAAGTTAATCTATTCCTATATCCATCTTCTTTCTATTAAATCACCAAGAAACACACTATGTCTGTAGAGGTGTCTAAAGTCTGGTAGCTAATATGCCTCTTTATGGAAAGAACTGCTATAATACACTCTATTTTCAGAATCCAAACCGGATTTTGTTCAGTTTTTATATCTGGAAAGCAATGATATTCTAAGGCAACTGGTAGTTTTTTGTTTTTGTTTTTTTTTTTTTTTTTTTTGCCATGTAGTATAACATGCATTTTAAGTATTTAATACTGCATTTTACTATAGGATATTTTAATACATATCAATATAATATTAATAATATAACTTTGATGTTTTGGAGGTCATAAGGATATAGGGAGTTCTACTAGGGCACAAACTGAATAGATGACAATTTTCTTCACCAGTTTGCACTAGCAAAACAGTACTGAAAAAATTGCTATATTTGTGAAGAAGAAGAAAAAAAGCCCAGTCCATTGCATTTGACATTGCCTTAGTTAAGCTGTAAATAACATTCAGTTGGAACTATTGTATTCACTAAGATTATAGCTGTAGATTCCTGAAAGACAGTCTTCAGCATCCCGCATCGAACATCCTGCAAGTAAGTGTAACTTTCCTTCCACTACACTGAAATGTAAAGTGAGGATTGAATGACTCGTTCATAATTTAGTGGCTGAGTTAATAAGCAGAATTTATATAAAATCCAGCATGTTTTCAGATTTATTCTTTATAGCAAATCATTTATGTAAAACATTTATTAGATTCAGGCATAATAAACGTCTACAATCTGATGAAAATCTTTACTGTAACACTGCTTGTATCTGAAGCTTCCATTTTACTCTTTGGTGTATTAAAAAGACCTCAAATAATTTTACAAACTTCAGAAGTATTACAGAAAACCTTGCCTTTGATTTTTTAGAATAAAAATGCATGCTTTCAACTCATTACTGAATAACTGAAAAAAGGTGTAGTTTTGTCCTTATGACACATTTCTAAGCAGTGTGAATCCCCAGTCCTGCTTGTTCATGACAGTGTTTGTAAGGAAACACATGGAGCGCATTTTCTTTCTGAGTTTCTAAAAAAGCGCTACAAAAAATGAGAAGTATTTCTAAATCAAGAAAAGTAGAAGGTAGTGCCTCTTCACTAAAAATTAGAAATCTGTCAGTGTATTTAAAGAAAACTAGTCTAGATTAGAAACCTGGAAAGCAGAAGTACATCGGTGCAAACGCTTTTACCTGTAATTCATCACTGCTTTCGAAACCTGTATTATTCTTCCTTCAATCTGAGTAATATGGAGATCTGGATTTTGCCTGTATTCCCCCAGATTTTGTTCTGATTTGCTTTAATATTTATATTGATTTCAACAGTTTCCATTTTTTGAACAGAATCTGAATGTTTTATACCATCTTCCTGACACCAAGACTTTGTATTTGGTGCTTTTGAGTGAATGATATATTCATGTACATTGAAGGATACTTTTGCTAAGCTTTTCTTGCTGAGGAAGGCTGACGCTACTAAATGTCATCTATTACACATATGTAATTGTTGTATACTTTTTCCTGATGAGACATTGTGAATTTTCAGTTAGCTCTATAGTTTAAAGTTTGCATATGTAATTTTAGAATACTGATCCCTTATACTGCTTTTGAAAATGCTAGATATCTGATGTATATTTCTGTCTAAAGTACGTATGTCTAAAATAATCATACGCTAGTAGAAACATACATGTAGAGAGCACAAAAATCCAGACAATTACTTTGTTTGGCAATAGAATGCTTAACCTGAGAGTCATCTCACATGTCTTTTCTATATCCACTACTGGAGTCTATGCAGGAAGTGGAAATCTTAACAAGAAAGTCTACCAGTACAGGCCAAATGGGACATTGGTACAGTGATTAAATGGATAATAAATGGGTGCTTCAGAAACAGCTGATCTAAAAATACAGTGATGTCAGCTGTCTTCCTGTCAGTCCTTCCACATGTCTCTCATGGTTAAGAACTCCCTGCCATGAAACTGTCTGGCTCTCATGGTTTTAGTTTGTATTTTTGGCTGCACCATATGAAATCAATTCCAAGCAACAAAATAAAATATCTTTGAAAGCAGAAAACAGTGACAAGTTTTATGTACTTACTGCAATTCTCTTATTTATGAGAATACATATTACAATGACAAATATATGCAGAGTCCAGAGGAGAATGCTGAGAAGCAATGTTCAAAGCTTCTGGGTCTTATCTAACTATAGACTTGCAAAACCACAAAACCAGTTCTGTTTCTCACGCTGCCCATCATTTAAAATGGATTAATACTAAGCAACTTCACAGGAATGCTGCAAGTTTTGGTTACCTGATACTCTAAAGAGCTTTACTGTTCTTAGAAGTGCAAAAATGTCTTTATCTCTTCTAAGATTAAAAATTCCATTTTTCTTTAAGAATATATGTTTCTCCAGTAGACTAATTGGCTCCATATGTGAAAAGTCTGTGCAAGAGGCAGCAAAGACAGTGGCATAAATCAAGGGTAATGTTAAGGAACCTTACAAATCATTCCAAAATAGTTAACAAATGTGATCTTTTGCCATGAGATGTTTTCTGTGGTGTGTTTCCACTTGACACGCAGAGAGTTTACTGCATTCAGGCATATGCAATTCAGTTGATGTGCATTTCCTGATATGCCTGACACTGAGAGCAGAGCTTTTTCTAGGTTAGAGACAGTTGCACCAGCAAATATTCTGCTTCACCTCACTGCAGCATATTGCACTAGAAAATTGCTTAGGAATACATCAACATAATTATACAACAGCTGTCTCTTTAACTTATTCACAGCTGGAAACCTCACACCATATAATCTAAATTTTATTTCCTTACACCAGTGTTCTTCAATGTTTTTAATTGATAGATCACATAACATTTTTTCAAATACACACACAATTGCATGCCTCTTCTGTTAAGCAGCAGACAAGAGAGATGAGCACTGCTGTGTGTCACATTTGTGAATAAAAACTTATTACTATATAAAATTGTGCTTTATCTCAAAAATAGAAACAATTAAGTGCAGAATACCGGAAAAAGAATGTGATGCTTGGGCTGGGATGCCAGAAGATATCCACAGTGATCATAAATTAACCCCCAACTTTCCTTCAGGGCACTTGCCCTTTTTCTGATTGCAAAATTTTTATGGATTTTCTTATCCTGCCTTATGACTAACTTGTGAATTATGGACAAAGAGCTAAATAACACTGAAGATGTACTAATGAGCTCCCAAAAAGAGAAGAGAGATACAGCTAGCATCTGGTATTAGGTGGGAGTGAGGAGCGGGATTTAAGCCTCTTGGAGGGAGGAACAAGGAAGACAATTACAAACTGCACACAGATGCTTAGAGGGGTCCATACTGGCCTCCTCATGCACTTCAATGAGATGTTCATCTGACACCATTTAAAGTTATGCTTCCACAGTTTTCAGGACATGTTGGCTCGTGTTGGCTTATGTTTCCACCAAGGGGAAGGATTCATGTCTTCAGAAGTCCAGAGGGTGCAGCCCACAAATCATACTCGTTTGTAGAAAAATACCAGGCTCAGTTCTCTGGATTCTCAGAGACCTTGGGAGGAAAGTCATGTCTACTGGGATGTAAAATGTACATCTACCATGCTAGCAGAGACAACATAAGATTGAAACCTTTACCAGAAAAGGGGACCCTTTGCAAATATGTTTTGTGTGCTAAATGGGCATGACACTCCGCAGTTGTATTCACAAAAGCTGCCGCTTAACTTGGAAAAGGAAATAAAAGACAGGCTTTTTTAATTGTTCCCATTTTGCTCAGGAAGGAAAGGAGCCATAAGTGCCATCACTTTGGGAACACAGTACTTTTTCATTTGTTCGACAAGGGTTCCACATACAATTGTCTGGTTTTGTTTGCTGTCCTCTGTTCCTTGCCATGGGGAGGCTGTGAAGAAGAATACTACTAACTGGCCCCTTGAAACAGGAGTTTCAATTATGGGAAAAAGCATTACCATTATTCAGCTGCTTTTTGAAGAGGAAGTAACACAGAGCAGTATTTATTACATGACTATACGGGAACTGCAAGTAGCAAAGGGGAACATGCTGTGCAAAATATCTGCTTTCACTTTCCCATTATGTCTGTGCAAAAATATAGAGAACTCCAATTCGGTGTAGGAGGAAAAAAAGGTTTCTAAATTGACTCTAAAATATATGCATAGTTTTGCAGTTGTATGACTGCTTTCTTTTTTTAATCTTTTCTGAACATCTGAAGGCAAAGACCAAGGCTTCATATTCAAAATAAAGAAAAAACTGTAAAAGGATCATGAAGGAGAACCAAATAATCACCCAAAGGGGAATTCTGAAATATGGTACAGGTGTAAACACAGCTGCAAGGGAAAGAACTGACTCTGCTAAAGTATAGCATGCTCAGTACTGGAGGCACATGTTCTAAACTTCCAAGTTTCTTGAAAAATATCTATAATAGGCTATACCACCAGAACTCACTATCTGTACTTGTAACTTTTGTGGAATATAGTTCTTAAGTATACTGTGAGTTTGCACATTCATTTTTGTTAATTACGTGGGCTCTTTAAAATGCTACTTTGCTAATCGTGAAAGCTAGTGAAAGCTTTTGTCTATGTGCTGGTTTCAGTCAGGAAAGAGTTAGCTCTCTTTACTGTGGCTGCTGTGAAGCTGTGTTCCTGGATGCTGAGAGAAGTACTGGTAAGTTCTTTGCTATCACTGGGGAACGCCTGCACTGATTTCAGGGTCTTTCTCACTTCTGACACTGCAGCTGCATTCCCAGCTCTTGCTGTCTCGCTACAGGCAGTGCAGGGGACACACAGTTCAGACAGCTGACCCGAACTGACCAAGGAAGTATTTCATTCCACAGTACGTCATGCTCAGGGCACAGGCGAAGAGGGGTCCGGGAGCCATTACTCTCTTTTGCTCTCTTGCTTCTTTACTCCCATACACTTGCAAACACTCTCCCTGACTACTGTGTTAGCTGCTTTGCTGACTCCTGTGCTGGCTCATTTGTGAGGACATTGGTGGGTTGTTTTGTTTTCCCAGACATGCTATCACTGATAGGGTTTGCTGGGAACCTGCTGCGACAGCTCTCTGGCTCTGGCCCTCGGGCTGCGGCTTTCGGTCTGTGATCGCTCTCGGGCTGCGGCTCTTGGGCTCTCTGGGTCTGACTCTCACTTCTCAGCACCTGTTTGTGCATTGGTCAGTGAGTGGTGAGCAATCGTATCATAATTGTATCACATTGTATCATATGTTTTATTTTCTATTATTTTCATTATTTATTATTAGTAGTGTTTGTATGTATTATTTTACATTTAATTAGAAAAGAGTTGTAATCTCAATTTTATGAGTTTCCTTATTTTTTTTCCTCTCATTCTCCCCCTCTTCTGGAGGAGGGGAGGGGGGATTTGTGAGAGCAGCTTCATGGTATTTTGCTAGCTTTCTTTTTTGTTTTTCTGCTACCCTAGTAGTAAGCTTGGGTTCAAGCTATGGCTCAATAAAATTTTGCTTCACACCAGAGTAGTAGAGGAACAGTACCTCCAGCAATAGATAGATTTAAGTGGAGAAGGGTGAGTGTGGCTGAAATTCCAATAGAGGAAATGTTTGGTTTGCAGCTATATACACTGGAATTTGTGATACTCATATTTTCTCTTTCTTGAGCAAATACAGGTTTACATAACTATGTTCTGCCTTCTTGGACTTTTTCTTCAGACTGACTTTCGTATATTTTTTATCTAATCTATTAAACTATACAAACTGCTGCATACTGTTGAACTGCAGCTATACGTGGCTGATGACTGTTGTAATATAAAGTAAGTGGTGCCCGGTACAGTTAAGGCTGAGTTTTGATTTCCATTCCTCACTCGTAGCCAGTAAATTCATCCAGGGCTCAGCTTAAATGAAATAGGATCTGTGTTGATAAAGGTCAAACACCATCTTCCTTTTTTCCTGTTTAAGCTGGTACTCTCGCATTTGAGTTTCTAGCATTGGCACCAGTAACTAACCTGTAATTTCCTGCCAACAAGGATTCTTCAGCATTTTAATTAGTTTTTTTTTAATCACTATTAATTTCTACTACTAAAACCCACAGAGAACACAGGAAATAATATGCATATATGTATATAATAGAGACAATTTTAAAATACAGAACAATAATAATTACATTATTTGTCACAACATGGATCTCCCTTGATGAAGCCATATTTTGCTAATGTGGTAATTTTCACAACAATGTTTCTTTTCCTTTGATTACCAACTGGTCCCAAGTTACAAACACATGTAAAGGCCTAGCACAGTGATAGATGTGTGAGTGCTTTGGAAAATATGGCATCAGTGTCAACTTTGCTGCATTCCTCAAGCATTATTGAACATGTTATTTTGTTACAGAGTAACTGAAGACACAAGAACCTAGTGAAACCTTCCTCTAACTCATTTCCCACTGGAAATCAGCTAAATTTGTTTCTGGGCCTCTAAAGAATAGTCTACTTTTTTTAAACACTGCTGTGATCCAGCAAGATTTTTCATGTTGCCTGTGTATGCATTCTACTTGATGCTAACACCCCTCTTCAGACTGAAAGCTCACAATTTTGACTTATGTGTCCTGCTTCCCTTAATCCTTCTGCTGGATCACTGTGACTATAATCTGTGACTATGAGGCTCTGTGAATAATAATGTCCTTACTCCTTACTTTCAATATCGTCCCAAAGACTTGGCAGGCTGTATATCATGATCTGAATCTATATGTTCCTTAATAATAGGAATATTCAGCTAACCTCTGTGTCTTAGACTTAATGAAATGATATGTGATGGTGCAGAAAATAATTATTTTAATTAAATCAATAAAAGGATGGTTAGGATTGTAGACCTTTAATTTAAAGACAGGTTGTGGATTTTTTTTTTTTTTTTTTAGCTATATATATTCAAAATCAGGCTTTATCTACCACCAATACCCTTGTCTCAATGGGTCTTGAGCATCTGCAGTACCATTGGAGTTGAATGTGATGGAAGGCATTGACTTGACTTTTTCTCTGGTGATATCAAAGGAAACTGCAGTTGCCCAACAGAGCTAATAATCTGGCCATTCACTTTAAGGTGATCACTTCTAGATAAACAGACTTTGCAATTTTGGCTTGCATGCTTGCTAATGTATGTCTTATTACATAGTGCATAAGCAGCCCTTATTACACAAGCCCCCTGTCTCACCAAACATATCAGTATCATAATTTCTGATATTCGTAAGATAAAGATTTATACAGTATGATTTTTGTAAAACTGTTAAGTAGTATAATTGCCTGCAATAAGGTTTCCTTAGGCAAAAAAATACCCCAAATAATTAGAAATAACTTTAAAGGGACATAAGCAAGGAATTGTCAGTTTTGAGTGAGAGAGTTATAGGTCTTGAAACCTCTACAGCGATTGAGAAAAATAACGGCCTTAATTTGTTCTTCTGACAAATCACTGCATAACCACATATTTTACATGCCTTCTAAATAAATAACTTTTAAATAAAATATAAATTAAATATAAATTAAATTAAAAAATTAAAATATAAAATAATGCGGCACAGTTTTAATAGGTCTTATTTTTCTCTTATTATTGATTTCCCAGGACCCCAGTATTCCTAACTGGGGTGTAATTTGTGACTACACCAAAAAGTAGGCAATTTTTATAGTTTGTTTTTTTTGGGGTTTTTTTTAGGTAAAACAAGACTAGGCTAGGTAGGAAACAGAGGTTTTGATTTAAAAGATACTAATGAATAGACCACCCTGATCAGACATATAAATGTTTAACATCATATGGGGTACTGTAATGTATATGTATCTAAAAGTGTATGTCAGTGTTTTTTGTGAAGTCTATTCGCTACTGCTTTTATTTTCTCTATAATATGGGTTTGTTGGAGATATGTTTTTATGGAAAGGGTAAGACAATAAAACATGGAATGGTCAATTTTCCAGAGGAAAGTGCATTTTCACTCAGATATATAAAGCATTCCTGAATTCCACTCTGCTCTTGGATTCCAGCTGAAGAATTCTCTATGTTTTTTGGCACTGGTGGAGTTCGCAGTCCTGAGGGATATGGGTCCGATGAAGAGTAAAGTCAGAACCATGGACTTTCAGAAAGCAAAATTCCAGATGTTCAAGGAGTTAGTCAATAGAACTCCCTGGGAAACTGCTCTCAAGGACAAGGGAGCGGAACAGAACTGGCAGATCTTTAAGGTATGTCAGCCAGAAAGGGAAGGTCAAAGAAAGTGTACCCCTCTGATCAACACAACGGCTAAACTGGTAACAACAGCTGTGGAGAAGGCTGAGGTACTAAACAACTTTGTGACCACCTGAGGAACCTGAACATACATAAGTCTATGGGACCTGATGAGATGAATCCCAGAGTCCTGAGGGAATTGGCTGATGTAGTTGCCCAGCCACTCTCCATGATATTTGAAAAGTCATGGCAGTCAATGAGGTCCCTGGTGGCTGGAAAAAGGGAAATATTTCACCCATTTTAAAAAAGGGTGGTAAGGAGGACCCTGGGAACTACCAATCTGTCAGCCTCACCTCTGTGCCTGGGAAGATCATGGACTGTTCAGTTGATGAGGAATTGCTTGGATGGTCACATCCAGAGGATAGTGGTCAATGGCTCAATGTCCAGATTGAGATGGGTGACAAGAGGTGTCCCTCAGAAGTCTGTACTGGGACCAGTATTGTTTAGTATCTTCATCAGTGACATAGTACAATTGAGTGCACCCTAAGTAAGTTTGCCGCTGACACCGAGTGGTGCCGTTGAGGTGTCTGAGGGGTGGGATGCCATCCAGAGGGATCTGGGTAAGTTTGAGAAGCGGGACCATGTGAACCTCATGAGGCTCAAAATCCTGCACGTGAGTTGTGGCAACCCCCAGTATCAAGACAGGCTAGGGGATGAAGGGATTGAGATTAGCGCTGCAGGGACGGACTTGGGGGTGCTGGTGAGTGAAAAGCTGGACATGAGCTGTCACTGCGCTTGCAACCCAGAAAGCCAACCGTATCCTGGGCTGCATCAAAAGCAGCATGGCCAGCAGGCCAAGGGAGGATTTTCTTGCCCTCTATTATGCTCTCATGAGACCCCACCTAGAGTTCTGTGTCCAGCTCTGGAGCCCCCAACAGAAGAAGGACATGGACCTGTTGGAGCAAGCCCAGACGAGGTCCAGAAAGATGATCAGAGGCCTGGAGCACCTCTCCTGTGAAGACTGAGAGACTGAGAGTGTTGGGCTTGTTCGGCTGGAGAACAGAAGGCTCCAAGGAGAACATATTGCAGCCTTTCAGTACATAAAGGGCGCTCATAAGGAAGATGGGAACAAACTTTTTAGCAGGGCCTATAGCGATAGGACAAGGGGTAATGTTTTTAAACTAAAAGGGTGTAGATTCAAACTAGTTTTAAGGAAGAAATTTTTTAGTATGAGACTGGTGACACACTAGTATAGGTTGCCCATAGAGGCTGTAGATGGCCCCTCCCTGGAAGTGTTCAAGGCCAGGTTGGATGGGGGTCTGAGCAACCTGTTCTAACTGAAGATGTCCCTGTTCATTGCAGCAAGTGTGGACTGGATGACCTTTAAAGGTTCCTTTCAAACCCAACTATTCTATGAATCTTGCATTTTTAATGAATTACAAAGACTACTTTAGTAGCTCTATTAAGTTGATGCCCAGACAGCCATGTGTCTCTAATCAACATTAAGTGGAGCTATTGTGCATTCTACATTTTGCAATATGGTTGCTATATTGAGCAACTCTTTTATAATTGATATGGAAGTTGAAATAGGCAATACCGCAGGGGAAAATGCTAATGCTCAGCTGATTTTTCCCTAGTCCCTTCCTCTGCTATGAGGTAATTTCACCTCGAGCAGAAGAGAAGAACATTCAAGCCAACTAGCTATTACAGTTCATGAGGAATATGATTTTTGAAAACATCTGCATGCTAATATTACATGTTTTCTCTGACTACACTCACAACTTAATAATAACTCTTGCTACTCATTAGCAATGATATTTTTACACTTTTAAAAGGATATTTACCTAAGTTTGCTTAAATTAACTATAATATTTTAATATACTTAACAGTATAGCATCTTGTAAAGAAGTACCCCAAGACTGCTTTGAGCAGAAAACCTAAATTGATGTCTACTCCTGGATGTATTCCTATATAAAAAAAAAAAAAAAGTAAACACCTTCAGTTCACAGTGAATGACACTTTGTTCCTTAATGATAACTATCATATTTGCATATAATCTACGTCAGAACTGTTAATATAAATTACAGAAACTCCATATTCATCATTGCACAGATAAATCTGAAGCAAATCCATTACAAATTTTTTGAATACTCATGTTTATCACTCTTAAGTATGTACACAACCTAAAGACAAATCAAAATGAAATTTGCTTCCACAGCTGATGGTCAAAAGTGAGAAATTACCCATATCCTGCAGCTGTGGATCACAGAATTAGAATTTCTTTTGAATGTGTTAGTCTGAGCAGTTCCAAGTGCCACTCGTAGGCAGTTACACAACACAGTAGGCTGTATATGATCTCATGGATCTCAGTTTTGTCACTAATTTTTTCTCTATGTTTTAATATGTTACACAACTCAGCCATAACAATAGTCTGCTACTTTTGTCTGTAGAACTAAGGAAATGCTCTAGCTAATGTCTATGTCCTTGTCTGACACAAGCAATATACTCTTCCTGTGGTGTCCTTCCCAAAGTTGTGCAAGGGTGAGTGGCTGTTGATGGATAAAAATGATATGTAAGTAATTTACCTGGTATACTTCCATTATTTTTCCATAATAATTCCACTTTAGTATTACTGTAATAATTTATTTTTTATTTGGAAAATAGCACATGCTACATCTTGTGACATGGATGTTTCTAGGAAGGAATGGATTACCTATCAGCTAGGAAGAAAATTTCCTTGAGCTCCCAGCTCACCATCCTTCCTTCCTTCCTTCCTTGCATATACAAATACAGCAGGTTAGCAAATAATGACTGTTAAATATATCTAAAACTCAGAATCATAGAAGGGTTGGAAGGGACCTCTGGACATCATCTTGCCCAAGACTTGTACTCAAACAGGACCACCTAGAGCAAATTGCCTAGGACCCTGGCAAAATCTTTGGTTCATTGCAGGAAAAGAAAGACATGAGTCTTGCAGTTCAGGCTGAAAAATCCTCAGCCCTGACAGTCACTCACAGATGCAGATTTTGGCATTGCACATCTTTAATTCCAAAGGTGTGAAATACTGCTTCAGTAAAAGTTAAAAAGTGTTTTTCTTCCAAAGTGTAGCTTTCAAACACAAAGGGTATCACACAGCAAACACAGCATCCAGTATCACACAAATATTTAAAATTGGCAGTGGGTAGGACCTACTGCTTTTAATTCTCTTTCAAAGTTTCTTGAGCTGCTCTTCTTCAAATTTTTGCTACAGCTACTTAAATTCCATCTCCATCATAACAATTTTTTAAAATATAAATGATTTATTTTTTCTTCTAACCTGAATGGTAGAAGATAATAGCCATGTCATAGTATTGCAGAAGTAAGTCAGTTCATCAGTCCTGGTAATGTCACAGGAAGGAGTCTCTAGGTCCTGGCATCCACCCTGGAGATGTCAAGATGGTGCTGCGGAAGGTAGAACATTGGCAGTGACAGGTGGTGACAATGCCTGCCCAGGACGGGTATTAAAAAGGCTCTGCCAGTCCAGTCTGGCAGATGAGCAGGCAGGTGAGCAAGGGCAGGGAGGTGAGGGCATGGGGCAGAGGCTGCCCAATGTGATGTAGGGTGGCTGCTTTATACTGCGGTTGTATGACCCGACAGGGAAGTCAACAGACCATGGTACACACTTGGCCTTTTGCTCCTCTGCCCTGGAGCTATACAGTTGCAAATAGAGTACTCGACAGATAAGGTGGCACCAAACCCCTTTCCATGTAGATGAGCAGCCTGGTAGGCAAGGGCAGGGAGTGGAGGGTATGGGGGCAGGGGTTGCCCATGGTGATGGAGGGTGGCTGCTTTGTACTGCATTTATATGACAGGACAGATAAGTGACCAGGCTGTGTACACTTTGTCTTCTCCTTCCTCTGGCACTGAGCTGTACAGTTGCCAACAACATACATGACAGAGAAGGCAGCATGAACCCCTACCACCCCATGGTGGCCTTATCACCAGCTGGAAGGTCTCCAAAGCTGAGGGAAGATGAGTTATGTGCCTTTCTTTTCAGACCGGGTATCCTAGGCTGAGCTGTTGGCACTATCCCCTGCTGAATGGACCATGTACAAGTGGGCAGAATGCTAGTGGTGGAGGAGAGGAGCAGCCAGGTGAGATGGGGAAGGGAGAGGAGGACAGGTGGGCAGAGGCTGGCCATGGTGATGGGGAGTGGCTTCTTTGCACTGCAGTTGGACACGCCCACAGGGAAGGGACTGCACCATGTCACACTCCTGTCCTCTCCCACTTCAGCCACTGAGCTGTACAGTTGCCAGTAGTCTCCGGGACAGATAAAGTGGCACCAAATCCTACCTACTTGTGGTCTTAAAGGGACCTGGAAGCTTCCAAAGCCACAGGCAAAGGGACCTCTGTGCCCTCTAACACTGGGTACCGTGGTGCTAATCTACTGTCAGTAGCCCTAGTGATGGACTTCCCATGTCACAGGGCACCTGCTGCTGCTGCTTTCCAGCCCTCAGAGAGACCCTTCAGGAAGTTCTTATCTCCTCTTCCCCACAGCGTTCTGGGCCTTTCTTTGCTTCTTGGCTTCCAGCATCACAGAGGTTCTGGCACTTTGCACAGTTTTGCACAGGCAGGGCTGGACAAGGCAGCAGAAGGCTCCTAGTGCCCTATCTGCCTGGGAGATAGGGAGGATGTAGCCTATGGGGACTTTTGCCGCCACTGATTCTGTTTCGTCTGCATCAAGGACGGGGTCAGGAGAGCTACCTGCCTGCTCTGCAGGCAGCCTTTTGACCTGCTCCTGCACTCAGTGCAGGCAAATGACCACTACAAGGAGTACATGGTCCCCTCAGCCAACTGCTGCTGGAGGGACATGGTCTGCAGCAGATCCCCACAGCGGCATGACAACCCACACAGCTTGGCTACCGACAATGACTCCTCTGCTGGAAGAAGTGGGTCTGTGGAGAGCCACTGAGTGCAGAGTTACGGTGCAGCTCCAGGGCCCTCAAATTCCTTCTCCCAGCAGGCTTCCACACCCAGTGCATTTCGGGAGCCTGTCAAGTGCTGGGGCAGCTGCAGCCAACATGCGCAGGGGCAGAGCAGTGCTGCAGGCATGGGGTTTTGCCTGCTGTTGCATCCAATAAATATTCAGATCCTTTCCAGGCGCTGTTTTCTTCCCCAAAACCAAAGGGAAGGCTTTCAAACACTCTCTCAGCAGTTCAAGATAGCCAGGGTGCGAATTTCTTGGGTTGTGCTGTGAGTTTGTTTAACCTAAATTTAAAATCTTTGTTGGTTTGCTGCAACCAGAGAAGCATTTGTTTGTTTGCTGCAAGAGGACATCATTTCCTCACGCACCCTGTCTTGCTGTATGGCGGGATTCCAAGTAAAAACACAAACTCCACCTTAATACATAAAGGTTAATATGCTTTACTACATATATATCATAGTAACAATCCCAAAAGAGAAGAAAAGCAGAATAACAATGCGCCAATTAGAAAGAAAAGATAAGCAGGAGAGCGATGCACCAGTTCATTACTGTACAGCAAGGCAGTGATTATGAAAAGGATACATCACCAATTACCACCTCAAAACCATCATCCTGGTTCACAGATCAGCTGGGAAGCCCCTCGGCAGCTGGTCCCTGGAGAACTCCAGTAACTGGGAAAGTCCTATGTGGTGCATCCACCCATAGGTTAGGCTTCAGAAGTCAGCCTGAGGGTCTCCCACTTTCATAGCAAGTAATAAACACCTTATGTAAGTCTTTTAGGCACAAATCCTGTGAACGTGCAGACTGTTACACTCCCATTACCAGTCCCACCTGATACACTGGCCAGGTGCCCTGGATGAGACTGAGAATCAAGCCATGTCTGGTCAGCACACAATATGATATTGTCCGGAGGTTTATGTTACCATTCACAAAGGTGCATAAGTATAGAAGCACTAATCATGAGCAGTAATCAACTATTTTCACTACACTCCCCCAGCCTCCCACCTCCCAGCACCAGTGTGGAGCTGTCCAAGCCCTTTGAGCAGCTGACAGGCTTTGGATCCCAAACACCTGTGTGTGGCCCAGTTGCTGTGGACACAGGCCATGCTCACAGCCCCAGCCCTGCTGGGTCCCCCTGCTGGTGCCTCCGCACCCAGATGTTCCTGGTCACTGTCCAGTCACACCAGTCTCAGTCTCAGCCTTATCCTCTCAGTCCCCTACAATCGCAGGCCAACTCCTCCATGGCTGTGCCTGGTGGGCAGGCAGGGCTTGTCCTCCTTTTCTGGGGACATGCTGGCTGGCTAGCAACACCCATCCTAGGGGAATGAGGCCCTCTTGCCGATGCGTGTATCCTGGTTGGATCTCTCTCCAGAGGGCAATGCCTCAGATCCCAAGCTCCCTGCATTACCAGAGGCATTCAGAAGCAGACAGCCATACAAGAACAGCATGGTTTGGCCACAGGTGAAAGCACTGGAGGAATGGATGTTCAGGAGCAATGCCTGAGATCCTGTGTTGTATGGGAAGCCTGGACAGCCTCTTTACAAAAAGGAGCCACTGGCAAAGCCCCAGTAAATCGCTTTGGTCAATCACACCCTCCTCACAAGTTGCATGCACCTGCTGAGGCACTGAGTAGCCCTGAGCAAAAATGTTTCTGTTGCTTTAAGAAAGGATGGATCCACAAACTCTCCAAACTAGTCTCCCTTCTAAACCACTGGCAAGGGACGTAAGCTCCCAGGCACTGGCACAGAGGTGAAGCTGAAAGCAAGGAGGGGGAAGGCACAATTCTCCTCACACTGTGCCCTCCATACTGCCTGATATGTTGGTGCTAATGTGGCCACTCCAAGTGACCAAGTCCACAGCAAGCTGTCCCATGCTTTGGTCTGCTCCAGCAGTAGCCTGTCTCCTCTCAGTCTCAGATCCAGGAACGTGCTGCAGCAGCTCTGCACAAGAGGCCCTGGGGGAGAGCGAGCTGCCCTGGAGTGGGTCCTGAGCACACTGTGAGTGCACGACCACTCCAAGGAAGGAGCAGATGGCTCTTTGCTTAGCCTAGGCTGGAGAAAACCCTGAGTCACCGGGTCTCACCTCCTTCTCCATGATGCCTTCAGCAAGAGATTGTACAGGGGACCTCCTGGCATCCTTTGCAACCCAGCTTTTCCCATGGCATCATCATTTTCCACCTCTTGTCCAACACCACTTCCTTCTGCACCACGCAGTGAGCAGAGGGCACCTGGGCTTTGGCTCTCTGTGGTGGACAGCGTGGCTGCATCATAGCGTCATTGAAAGTCCAGGTGGATTCATCTTCTTCCTCCACTACTCAGCCAAGGAGTGTTGCAACTTTCCACAAAGATATTGACTTAACTATAAGGGAACACTTTATTCTGTACCTTTACACTGTATCTAGTATGCTGTGATAGGTGACGTCTTGGTCCACAGGGAGCTGGAAGGTCCCCACAGGCACAGACAAAAGAAGCTCTGCAGCACCCACATTTTTTTGTGAAATTTATCACAGAATAATAATAATAATAAAATAGATTTTCTGACTCAGTAACACTTGTTTTCCTGAACCTAATTTTCCTGAAGCCTAGTAAAGCTATTCTGCTTTAACCAATGAAGTAAAATAGTATGTGGCTATGGGATTCTTCATTCAGAAGGGACCCAAACCACTGTGCAAATGGTTTATATGTTTAAGAATATTCTAGGTGTGTACATAGACATTATTTCACTAAGGAAGTGCTCCTGAGTAGTACTAAGGTCAGGTAGTTTTGGAAACAAAAGCAAATTTTTTTCAAACAATGCTAAACTCCTTAATTGTACAATAACTCTACTTAATGCTTGACCTAAAAAATAACTGCGAAAGATCAAAATCCCAATGTATTACAGTATATGAGGGCCAAGTGATGTTTTGCTAATACTAAGCTTCAAGCACAGAGATGAAACAAAAATGGTAAGTATAAGCAAATGCTCAATTTCTTATTCATGAGTCAAACAAATGTAACAACACAAACAGAAGTTTTATCAAATCTGAATTATAGTGTAATGCAGACATGCAATTGGAAGACATCTGGCATGCAACAGGTAAATTAATATATTATATCTTGGGATTGGATGATCTCCAATGACCTATTCTGAAATCCAGTTTCCACTTGCTAATGTCATCTTTGACCAATGAGGGGAGAATATCTATTGTTAGAAAGTTCAGCCAGAATGTTCAGAAATGTATTAATAAACTCAATTATTTCACTTAAAGAATTTGGAATAAAACAAATAGCTATTGTATATTTATTTTGGTTGGTTTTGTTTCATATAGTAGAGAGTACTTCTGACAGCTTTCAAGCTATAAATCTCTTTTGTTGAAAAATGAAGAAGTTTAAATATTGAGAATCAGTAAGCTTCAAGTAAACTAAAAAACCCCTCTTTTGTTATTTTTCTCTTTTCCTTCATCCCATATTCTACTTATCACATGTACTTGTTGTTTTTACTTGCAAAGACTTCACTTGTAAAGACTATATGATTCAATGTATTTTCACAAATTCCACTCTCAGAATTTTAATTAAATTATAACTCATACTATGGCTAAGAAAGGAAGATTTTAAATCACTTTTGAAAAGAGAGTTTTGATAAGTTCTAGATATTTTCTTTTAAAGTTGGTTTTCCAGTACATCTTACTGGAACTCACAACATTAGATATTACAACTACATTACTTTTAATTCCCCTGTATTCCTGTCCTTGTCCAGCTCACCTGCTTTTTTATTTTATTTTTCAGTGATTTTAAAAGCTAAACCTCATTTGTTTTCCTTTGTATAAAAACTGTAGATTGAAGTGATCTAGTACTAATCAAATTCAACTAAATTAATGAGAATGGGGATGATCCTTGAGACTTCTATCATCATTCTTGAAGTGTAAAAAGCAAAGCTATTACTAAAATTATTACGTTGATGTAGGAATGAGACTGTTGTATGGGACCAGAATATCAATATAAGTTGGCAAATAATTCACAAACCAGGCAATGTAAAAAGTTTTGCCTATTGATCTCAGTTTGTTTTCACTGGATTCTTGTGTATGTGCTCTTTCTCTTACTTATTACCATGCTTGATTAATTCTCATTTGAGAAACTTCTTTTTAAAACTGAGCTGTTAACAAGGATCTAAGAGCATAATTATTGCTTACTTTCAGTGTAAGTACTTAATATCTGCCCTCAGGAGAATTTGAACTCTTAGAGTTACAGGGCATCCCATCATAACCAGCTCTGGTGAATTGGCCTTGACTGGATGCCAGGCACCCACCAAGCCACTCAGTCATTCCACTCCTCAGGAGAACACTGTGGGGGAGAAAATAATATTTAAAAAAAGCCTCATTGGTGAAGGTAAAGACAGTTAAATAAGTCAAAAACAAAAGCTGTGCATGGAAGCAAAGGAACACAAAGATTTATTCTCTAATTCCTATCAGCAGGTGATGTCCAGACATGTCCCAGAAAGCATGGGTCCAGTATGCCTAGCGGTTGCTCAGGCAGACAAACATAAATGATGAATGCTCCCCCTTTCCTCCTCCCTTCTCCCAGGTTTTATTGCAGAGCAGCCATCATATGGTATGGAATATCCCTTTGGTCTGTTTGGATCAGCTGTCCTGGATATGCCCCCTCCCAAGGTCTTGCCCACCCCCCACTATTGGTGAAAGAGGAGAGGGAAATGTTGGAGAGACAGCCTTGATGCTGTGCGAGCGCTGCTCAGCAGTAGCCAAAACACTGGTGCGTGTTATCAACACCTTTCTAGCTACTAGGACACAGCACAGCACCAGGAGGGCTGCTATGGGGAAAAATAACTCCATTTCAGCCAGATCCAATACACCAGCCTTCCTTCTTAAAAAAAGAAAAAAAAAAAAAAAAACTTCTGTTTCCAACAGTTCATAGATTATGGCACCAACAATGTTACTAATTCTAAATTAAGATGATTTGTGCCAGGTTTTTTTGTTTTCTGTAATTGCTTTATGGTAGCATATAAAATGATACTACAGTAGTGCTAGGGACAAAACAAAAAATCAAATACAAATGTAACAGAATTTCAGCCACTGAAATCTATGAACACTGGCAAGAGTGCCCCACAAACTCCAATGATTTAATAACTTGTGCTGAATGTAAGAACGCTCAAAAAAAGCTACTCGTGAGCTGAAGAAATAAAGACAATATATTCTAATTGCATAGAATTATGTACATAAGTTGAACAAAGTAAGAAGCAAAACAATGTTTGTACTCAAGTAACATTAGAAACTACTTTTCCTTTGAAACTATAACCCCATCTAGTGGGTCTCCTTTTTAATAGCTGATAGGGTTTGGTCTGAGTACTTTGTTCTCAGTAAAGTTCTCTGAGTAATTTTCTTGGTAAAGATGATCCAATAAAAGCAGGAGATTCCCAGATTTTGCCTACACCACATTTCTCCTTAAAGTATACTACTTTTGCTACCTTTAGGATTGCTTTGTCATAGAATCATAGAATCACAGAATCACAGAATCAAAGAATCAAAGAATGGTTTGGGTTGGATCACCTAGTTAAAGATCACCTAGTTCCAAACCCTCTGCCATAGGCAGGGACACCGTCCACTAGACCAGGTTGCTCAAAGGCTCATCCAGCCTGGCCTTGAACACTTCCAGGGATGGGATGACACAGCTTCTCTGGGCAGCCTGTTCCAGTGCTTCAACATCCTCTCCAGGAAGAATTTCTTCCTGGTGTCCAATCTAAACCTCCCCTCTTTTGGTTCAAACTTGTTACACCTTGTCCTGTCACTACTTGTAAAAAGTTCTTCTCTGGCTTTCTTGTGGGCCCCCTTCAGGTATTGGAAGTCTGATATAAGATATCCTCAGAGCCACCTTTACTCCTGGCTGAACAAGCTCAATTCTCTCAGCCTTTCTTCACAGGAGAGGTGCTCCAGCCCTCTGATCATCTTCGTGGCCCTCCTCTGGACTCTCTCCAAAGGTCCATATCCTTCTTCTGTTGGGGGCTCCAGAGCTGAATGCAGTACTCCAGGTGGGGTCTCATGAGAGCAGAGCAGAGGGGGAGAATCTCCTCCCTTGACCTGCTGGCCTTGCTTCTCTGGATACAGTCCAGGATACGATCGGCCTTTTTGGGCTGCCAGTGCACACTGCCGACTCATGTCCAGCTTTTCACCCACCAGTACCCCCAAGTCATTCTCCTCAGGGCTCTTCTCGATCCAGTCTCTGCCCAGCCTGTACCTGTGTTTGGGATTGCCCTGTCCCATGGGCAGGACCTTGCACTTGGCCTGGTTGAACTCCACGAGGTTGGCAGTGGCCCACCACTCCAGCTTGTCCAGGTCACTCTGGATGGCATCCCTTCCCTCCAGTGTGTTGAGCAAACAACACAGCTTGGTGTCATCAGCAAACTTGCTGAGGGTGCACTTGATCCCATCGTCTGTGTCACTGACAGAGAGCTAAACAGCACTGGTCCCAGTACCAACCCCTGAAGAACACTGCTCGTCACTCGTCTCCACTCAGATGTGGAGCCTTTGACCCCAACTCTCTGAGTGAGACCATCAAGCCAGTTCCTTATCCACTGAGTGGTCTGTCTATCAAATCTATGCCTGTCCAATTTAGAGACAAGGATGTTGTGTGGAACAGCATAAGTCTAGGTAAATAACATTAGCTGCTCTTCCCCTATCCACCAACACCATGACCCCATCGCAGAAAGCCACCAGATCTGTCAGGCACGACCTGCACTTGGTGAAGCCATGTCGGCTGCCACCAATCACCTCCTCATTTTCCAAGTATCTTAGTATGATTTCCAGGAGGATCTGTTTCATGATCTTGCCAGGCACAGAGGAGAGACTGACTGGCCCATAGCTCTCCAGATCCTCCTTTTTTCCATTTTTAAAGATGGGCGTTATGTTTCCCCTTTTCCAGTCAGCAGGAACTTTGCCAGAACACAACTTGTTCAATATGATGGATAGTCATCCGCCAGTTCCCTCTGGACCCACGGAGGTATTTCGTCAGGTCCCATGGACTTGTGCACCGTCATGTTCCTTAGGTTCTCCCAAACCTGAACCTCTCTAACCATGGGCAGCTCTCCAGTCCCCCAGTCCCTGCCCTTTCCTTCTGTAACTCCAGGGGTATGGCTTGGAAACTTGCTAGATAAGACTGAGGCAAAAAAATAATTGAGCACCTCGGTCTCTTCCATATCCTGGAAAACCAGCCCTCCTGTTTCCTTCTGCAGAAGTCCCATATTTTCCCTGATATTCCTTTTATCACCTGTGTACCTACAGAAGCCTTTCTTGTTGCCCTGGATGTCCCTGGCTAGGCTTAATTCTGTCAGGGCTTTGGCTTTCCTAACTTGATCCCTGACTTCCCTGTAATCCTCCCAGGCTCCCTGTCCCTGCTTCCACCCACTGTAGGCTTCCTTTTGGCACCTCAGTTTTTCCAGGAGCTGCTTGTTCATCCATGCAGGCCTCCTGGTGTTTTTACCCTACTTCTTCTTCATTGGGATGCACAGCTCCTGAGCTTGGAGGAGAAGATCCTTGAATACTTGCCAGCTTTCTTGGTCCCCTCTTCCCTCCAGGGCTTCATCCCATGGAACTCTGCCAATCAGTTCCCTGAAGAGGCTAAAGTCTGCTCTTCTGAAGTCCTGGATAGTGAGCTGGCTGCACACTTTCCTCACCTTCTTAAGGATCTCAAGCTCCACCATTCCCTGGTCACTGCAGCCAAGGCTGCCCTTGAGCATCATATTCCTCTCCAGCCCCTCCTGGTTGGTGAGAACAAGGTCCAGCATGGCACCCCTCCTTGTCGGCTCCTCTATCACTTGGAGAAGGAAGTTGTCATTAGTACATTCCAGGAACCTCCTGGCTTGTTTGTGCCTTCCCCTGTTGTCCCTCCAACAGATATCGGGGTGGTTGAAGTCCCCCATGAGGACCAGGGTTTGTGACCATGAGGCTGCTGCTATCTGTCTGTAGAGGGCCTCATCCACTTGCTCATCCTGGCCAGGTGGCCTGTGGCAAACTGCCACTGCAGTATCCCCTCTCCCTGCCCTCCCTTTAATCCTGACCCATAAGGTCTTGGTTGGGTCCTCATCCACCCCGAGGCAGAGCTCCACGCACTCCAGCTGGTGTATGAGAGAGAGAGCAACAACCCCTCTGCATCTCCTGTGCCTGTCCTTCCTAAAGAGCCTGTAACGGGGGGTTGATGCAGGCAGGGAACTATCTATCTACTGTATTGTCTGGATGACCCCTTAAAAGCTAGAGTATGGATGTTGAAAAAAATATAAGTATCCAGTTTTATGAGATGTAAATTATTACAGGTAGAAAAGCACAATGCAGAAGTGGTGTTGGTCCCTGGAGTACCCAAGCTGCATGAATTTCCTTCAAAGTTGTCTGCAGTCATAGGCAATTAATTCATTACAAGGAGGGATAAGAGCATATAAGAAAACAATCTTATTGTAGTGAATGTTGTGGACCTGTCTGTAATGTATTTGAGCAATGAGTTTGCTATGAGTTTGCTTCACTGACAAGAGCCTTCAGGTTTTTACTTAGAGGTCACCAAGTAAGTGCACCTTCATCAGCACCCTGCCACCTCTCACAAGCTGCACGGATCCCTTTCTCAAGTTCTGCTTAGCTGGGTCCAACCAGAACATCACCTTCTGCCTTCAAATGTAATATTTGTGGATTTTTTGGTCAGTTATAATGGTTCTCAGCACTGACATACAAATTACCATCGATGTTCTAGAGTACACACCTGGTGACACAAACGGGGCAGTTATACATCTGGCAGAGCAGTTGCTGGATACTTGCGAAGTTGGTCAGACACTGCTATTGGGGTTTCTGTTTCGAAGACTGAGCCTTAAAACAAAAGAGCAGATGTGCAGAGCTGCATCTATCCTGATTCTGAGACAGCATATGCTTACAGGAAGGGTGGAAAATAAGAGCAACAGCAGAGGGATCTTCCAACTACCTCACCCACCTTCATGCAGCCAGCAGCTTAGGGACTTTCTGTTGCTTATTAGTCCTTAATAGGGAGTTCTATTCCAGTGTTTGTGTATTGGCCTTTTAAACCATTTGTACTTTTGAACTAAATATCCCCTGGAAACAAGTTCCATCATTTAATGACAATTTGCCTGGAAAAACACCTCTGTTTGCTTTAAACTTGTTACCTGATCTTTCCAGTTAGGGCCTCCTCTTCCTGCACTGCAAGGGAGTATCACGTAATGGCAACAGAAACTTTCTCCACAGGAGTCAAGAGTTTACAATGTCTGTCATATCGTTCTCTTCCCTCCGTTCTCCCTCACATACTGAAGCCATTCCTTGACTCTGCCCATCTATCCACTTTCTGTTTGTTTTGTTCTGTTTGTTACTTCCCTTCTGAGATGGGGATGAGGACATCATAGAGACTTCACACATCCATGATATGTTGACAGGATATTTTGAACTCTTTTCTCATTTCCTAATATTTTCAAAATTTGTTTTCCTTTTTAACCAATTCTGAGCATTCAGAAAACTATTCATACAGTTTCTGGTAACTTTCCCAAGTAGAAATAACTAATTCAGAGGTCTATAAACCAAATGGTTTATTAGAATTCTTTTCTCCCGGATGATTTATCTTCATCCATCAACACTTTCAGCTGGCACTTTAGCATGCACTCAAGTTCATTACACTTTTACAACTCTTTATTTTTTTGATCATGCTGAATAGCATTCTGTAATAAACTTTGTATCTTCATTATTAACCCCCCTCCCCAGGTAGCTTAAAAATATTGCTTAGGAATATTCTAAAAAGCATAGAGCACAGAACTGAGAAGAACTGTACTAGTAATATCTCTTTATAAATAAAATATTTAGTCCTTCTTTTTGTTTCTGGTGGGGTTTCTTTTTGTTTGTTTTTTTGTTTTTTAACCAGTTCTTAATAAATATCCTATTCCTAGCTCAGCAGGTGAACAAAACCCTTCCAACTTTGAATTCTGTCTGGGACAATGACAGGGCATAATTACATGAAATTACTAGTAGCTGTGTATTGAGCTTAATCAACTGCCATAAAAGTTGATGAACGACTGTCTATCAATTTGTGTGTGAATTGGATTAAATGCTTGTGATATCTGTAAATATTTTAATGCTGACATTTTCAAAATGCAATGACAATTTCAAGCAATACTTTTTACATGAACCTGATGTAGTAGCCAGAAACCTGTCCACCTACAAAAGCTGATATATTGAGCTTACAAATTTATACGATTCTAACTGTGGAAGCTGCTTGAATTCAAAAAAATCTCAGTATTTTGAAGCCTGTTAATTAAAAAAACCCAAACACTGAAACACCCCAAACTGTAATAGATGAAGGCCCCTGATTTTGAAGTCAGTAGAAAAATGGTGAGGTCTTCAAAGGAGCAAAAATATTTCATGGTGGTGACTACTTTTGAGGAAGGAAAGGTTTTGTAAGCACTTCTAGGCTACCAGAAAAAAAAAAAAAGTGGAAAGAAAACATGACATTCTACACACAATTGGCTTGGGATGGCTAGGAAAAGTAATACGAAAGAATAGGTGTTGATTTACTAATCCCTATATAATAAGAAAGATAATTTTCATAGAATCATACAGTCATGGAATGGCTTGGAAGGGAGCTTTAAATGTCACCTAGTCCACCCCACCTGCAGTGAGCAGAGACACCTTCAACTGGACCAGGTTGCTCAGAGCCCCATCCAGCCTGACCTTGATTTTCCCTGTTTATTTTATGGTATCCAACATTCCTCTTAAAATATTGATGTCTACTTTAAACAAAGCAGAGCTTCGGTCTTATGGAGGAATGATTTCAAGTCAACGCATGCTACTTTGCTAAAAGAGAACACTTGTTAAAATGCTTGGTACTCAGTGGAGAACACCTGGGACACCAGGGAAAACAAGGGCTTGACCCCACAAGACAGGGAGAAGCGTTCGCAGGATGAAACCCCCGCCGTGCTGGTCACGCACGGATGTTTTAAGCCCTCTGGAGAGCAACTTCTTCTGGATGGGCAACTGGCCTGTGGGGTTGGTTTTCCATGGTCTGCTCGTGCTATCTCAAAGCACCCTGTTTGTGTACGCTGGGTGAGCTGAGGGGTAGGCAGCTCTCGTGATCACCGTCCGGCCTTGCTGTACCTAGGCGAGAGGAAACCTAGCTCGCCATTACACCTGCCCAGGGATGAGGGGCCATGCGGCCCGACAAGGCCCAACGAAGCCACAGAAGGCACTAGTTTGGAAAAGATTCACTTTCCGGGAAGGAAGCTGGGAGCCGTCACCGAGCGTTAACGTCGCCCCCTGCTCGAACTCGCTGGGAGGCGGGGTGCGGCATCCGGCCGGCCGGGAGGAGTTCCGCCGAGGCGGAGGGGGACCTTGCGGCGCCCCGCCCAGGCGGCGCGGCGGAGGCGGCCGCTGCGGCCACGGGCGGGAGGCCGTCTCCAGTCCGCTGTGCACCCGTTGCTCCTCCGGCCCGGCCTCCCCGGGAGGATGGTGGGAGCGAGATGAGCCCCGAGACGGAGCCGCCGCCAGCCTCGGCCCGGGAGGGAGAGGAGGAGAAGGCGGCGCCGCCGCCGAGGGAGGGCGGCGGCGCCAGGCGGGGCGGCTGCATCATGCTGGTGAAGAGGGTCGGCCTGAAGGCGAGCAGTGCCGGCGCGGTGAGTGCGGGGCAGGGCTGGCCTGCGAGCGCTGGGCTGCGCGTGGGGCGCCACCGCGGTACGGGTCGGGCCGGGCCGGGCCGGGCCGGGCGGGCCAGCGCCCGCCCTGCCTCGTCTTCCTTCCATCACGGGCCAGCTGCCCCTCGGAGCGTGCTCCAGCTGCCGCCGCGGCCCTGGAGTCTTTCTGGCAGTTGGGGTGCGGCGGAGTGCGGGGCTCCCGCCGGCCGCGGCGGGCGGCACCTCGGGCCGGGCCGGCCCCAGGCGTCCCGCCGGCCGCGCCGCCCCCTCTCTGCCAGCCCCGGGGCCGTCGCTATTCGTTTATCCCGGGCAGAGGCGGCACCTGGCAGCAGGTGGTTGTCAATAAGTTTTCTTATTATTCTATATTCTTGAAATATACAAATCCATGGGGCCTGGATGTAAAGCTCAGTTGAATTTCGAATGCTAGGAGGTGCCTCTTGGTGAACCGAAAGTTCATCGTGCAGTTTTAATAACTTACTGCGCTTTCTGTTTCTTTTTTTTTTCCCCACTGCGTTAAGCATTAAGATGTCTTTGTGAAAACGAAAGGAGCTGGAAAGGAGTGGTCTGTGCGCTTGGTTGAAAGCATATCTAGGAAGCTCGCGTTTTTAACCATGGCAGTGGCGTGTAATTACTTCCCAGCAGAAACGTCTTTCCAGTGGCTTAAGCTGTTCCCTTTGTTCGTGCATGCTCACAAGATGCCGTAAAACCAGATCTGAGATACATTTCCTGAGCTTTCTGCAGTAGGTGGGGACAGGTGACTTTTTTCGGCCAGGATGGTCCTGACTGAGATGCTATAACCCATCCTGTTTCGTTAGCAGTGATCCCAGAGCATAAGATGGGCATATAGGAGCCCAGGGGAACACACAAAGTGACAAAATAGATGATCCTGTCATTGATGGGTTTTGAAGGGGGACAGATACAAAACCAAAGTCTTGCCATGATAAATCTTTTCTGACAGGTTGAAATCATGTAAGTTTTATTTGCAACCTGGCTTACTTAATAGCTGTTAATACTTTTCTAGACTATATTGTTTGGGTGTTCCTCAATAAAGTATTTAATATTAGTTTACTTACAAAATTATATATGCTGAAAGCATTGTTTATGCAAAGTTTTAAGATGGCGATAAGTTTGTGTCAGGGAGCCAGCATCTGCGCGTGTCACCCTTCCACTGATAAGCATCGCTGCTGTTGGAGAGAGGATAGTTTACAGGTTTACATTAATGTGAATGAACTTGTAATACCTTTAGCTGAGCATTTATAGTGTAATAGTAATGTGATGTCATATGACTAGAGGTGTAAGAATGTGAAAAAAAAAAAAAAATCTTGAAACCGTCTGTGGTGTTAAGGTACTCACAATATGTGGTTAACCCAGAGGGAAAAAACGTTGTTCTTGGAATTATCTAAAATAAATTAAAAATAAGTTATTTTGTGTAAATTAATTCTAAAGAGACTACTTCACACTTACTGTCACCAGTCATTTCTGTATTCAAGTCTTTCAGTTCTCTTTTAGAAATGGTTATGTCTTCCAAAAAGCAGGTTGGACTCCTTCAGGAAGTGCAACTGATGTCTGCTGTGTGACATATTTGTTGTTCTGCATTTGCCTACAGCAGCTTCAGTTTAGGACTCTAGATAGGTAGTGTGGTAACCCAATATGAAGTCAGAATAGGAAGCTAACTCTAGAAGAACCCTGTTAACTTTTTAGTTAAGAAATATAAGCATTTCGTTTTATCAGCACGGGTGATGTGGTGAAAGGAAAAGAAGGATGATGTCATTATATGGAGGTAAATTGGATTATTTAAATATGAATGGAGGGGAAAATGGAGGCTACAGGTAGAGAAATAAATTAAAAAAAAGGCAAAGAACTTTGATTTCTTTCCCTGACTTTGTAGAAGAGTAGAAATCAAATGGAAAATAAATCCATAAATGACAAAGGTACTAACCTGTTTTTATGAATGGATGGAGTGTTTTTTAAAGTTGAATTAAGGATTAAAATAATGCTTTTGAGTACTTAAAATATGCTGGTTTATCAGTTTGAAAATTTAGCTTCCAAATGGCATAAATTCTTAATTTATAAAATGATCTCAGGTTTTGCTCCCTTGGTGTTTTTTTGCCCCCTCCATCCTCGTTGTGCCCTTAAGGGGCTTCGTGTTCCTGTAATGCATCTCCTGCAAGAGAGAAAGACAGACGTTGGGCTCTAGCCTTGTCTTCTCTAGGTTGGTGTAGCAGTATTGCAATTACACTTACATCAGCTTAGGGTCTGCTTCACAATTCCTGACTGAACAGTCTGTTTCCTACTTTGTTATTGCAGTTCCTGCACCTCCGTGTAATTCTCATGTGGCTGTCATATTGCTAGACCTCTCTCTGCCTAGACTTTATTGAAAGAGCTTATTCAGTCTGAAATATGAGGGGAGGGATCATGGCTTTAGATGCATCTGCAAAGATCTCTGCTGTCTGTGGGAGTGCATCCCTGGCATTTGAAAGTGGATACTTGCCCCTTGGGCTCTGACAAAGGAGTAAATGAAGAAATGAAATTTTGGTGAGCTGCTTCTCTGGTCTGCAAAGCATGTCTTAATTTTAATTCTTATTCTTCTGTCACCTCAGATGGGTAGGACAAAGTGGAAGAGGAAGACCAAGTCTGTCAGGTTGTGCAAGGCTTTCTCTCATCCCTCCAGCTTGGGAGTAGCAAGCTTCTGGTTTTGGATTTATCTGCAACTAACCTCACCCTGTTGAATGTATTGGCTTCTCAGAATTGAAAACTATAAGTAGTGAGCAAGTGACTTTTTATGGATTGAGCTACTGGCTCAAAATTAATAACAACCATAGTATGTTTAAGTAAATTTCACTGGAATTAAATCAGTTTCTGTTGGCTGTATTACCTCTGTTTCAGTGAGCTTCAGAGATGGAAGTAAATGATGCCACGGACATTTTGTTACTGGTTATGCAATCTTGTTCTGTCTGAATTATGGACACTTGTAGTATGAAACTTAGCGTGACACTCAGAATATTCATACCACATACTTCGTTTCTGTGCAGACTGTTGTCAGTAAAATGAGTACACACTAATGAAGCTTTTTAGCAAAATACGATACCGTACTGTCTAAATAAAGTGCTTTTATGGGAGAAGTTCCTAAATGGGATATCTAAGGAGAAAACACACCTATGTACCTCTGTGAGAATTAATAATAATTAGTTTCATGTTCTTGGGTACTGTAAAATGTCTCAGCTATAGTGGAGCCCCAAACCTCTGTGTTTTCTAGCAGCATAATGAAAGCATCTGTAGGTTAAAACAGTACATCTCAGAAGCTTGCCAGACTTTAGTCATTAAAGTGCTTTACACAGTGAACTGGTATATACTCAAAGTACATCCTAGCTGTACCCTTACTGCTAGCATTTTTCTTCTAAATGCTTCATAAAAAGTATAGCATGTTGAAAGTGAGGCTGCATGTTCAAATGTCATGAGACTTTGCTGAAACACCTTTCAGTCCACTAAGCTGGTTTCTTAATTTTCTTGCTTGTATTTAAATTTAATTGCTAGTAGTCAGCACATTGTTCAAATTGGCAGTTTGGGTATTTAGTCCTTTGTGGAGCACCATATTCTCCCATACAATTATTTTTTCTGTTAAATCTGAATAATTGGAGATAAACAGTGGTGTCATCTTAAGATTGCCACCGTGATTCTGAATCTTCTCCTAATGTTAAATTAAAACTGAGTCTAGCTCTGAACCATTACCAAAAGTGATTAGCTGCTTTCTTAAAACACAAGACCCTCTTTCTTATATTGATGCTGAGAAGGCACTTTTGCTGTTCTGAGTTTGCTGTTACTGATCCTCCAGGTTCTAGCACACTGGAAGGTTTTGTGTCCAGAGATAAGTATGCTAGTCTAGAGCAATAGAAAATTATTTATATAAATAAAACTTGATATTTTAGTACTGAAGGTCCAGCCTTAACCACTGGGCAATGAGCTTGAGTATTATATGTCCCTAGGAGAAGCATGTGGATTAAGCAGTCTGTGCTTTATAGAGGAATTTCTCAGTGTTGTATATCTCTACATTTTAGGAAGAAAACTTTGGCAGTGGATAAATCAGCTTGCAGTTCGGTGCAGCATTATATGCAGGTTATGTATTATTTCTGTAAGAAATACTTGAATTACACAATGAAGTACTGTCTGAGGCTGAGCTTTCAGAATGTGGCAGGGTGTATGGCAATTGTTCTCTTGCATACTCTTCCAACCCTCGATGGCCTCAGTCTCAAAAATGAACCAGAAATGGTGTTTTCATAGTTAATGCCCCTCCAAAGATTCCTGCTTTTTAAGCTTGTCTACTCTAAATTTAAACAGGAATGTGTTCCCAGCAGAAGAAATGATGTGGCAAGACATTTTAGACCCTGAGAGTAAATTGTTGTGAAGTTCCATGCAATTTAAACTTGCTGTCTTGGGTCCTGCTTTACTTATTTTCTTGCATTTTAGTATAAGAATGCAATGACAATTGTTTTCTCTTCACACCCCTCATGTCATTCCCAGTTCAATAAATCCCAGTTGTATCTTTCTGCAGATGTTTTGACTGCAGCTTGGAAGAACCTAATTCATCATTCCTCCGTATCTTTGGCAATGTTCCTTGTCCTGTTTCTGTAGGCCTCTCTTGCTTTTGCTTGTGTAAAATAGACTATTCAACAGTGTGTATTGCTTAAAACTTCTGAACAAAACAAGTAGTCGTGGGATAAGAGGGAGGATCTTTACACAGATCTAATAAAAATGGTTAAAACACCAGAAGCAGAGGCTTAGCAAGGCAGGCACATGATATGCCTATGCGGTAGTGTAATCATAATCTTTTTCCTAACAGGCTGCGTCTTTGAATACACTTTTGTGAAAAATTGTTGAATGCTTAACCGGTGTCTTACATGGAGCTGTTTTTTCCAGGATCACATTCCTAATCACTAGTCATCCTATATGTGGAATGATTTTTTTTTTCCAAGTTTCCATTGGTTAAACCATCTACGTTAAGTTTAATCTGCCACTTAACTTGTTTTACTGTTTCCATCAATTTCTGATGTTCTTCACCATTGCCCTCTAGCTTTTCTAACATGAATTGCTGTTTGTCATTGATGAACTTTGTTGCTTTGCTTTCACTCTTCTTACAGCTCAGTTATGAATGTGTTGAACTACATAGGCTCTAGGACAGAGAACTTCCCTCTGCTGTGGAAACAGGTTCTTGTGGGTTTTTCTTTAAATCCCATTTATTTTTCTTCAGTCTTTTTTACTATTTTTTTTTCCCTTTTAATTCTTGTGAAATGTTTGTGCTCTTTTCTGCTTGCTTTATGAGCCTTGGTGAAGTTCTTTGATTGACTGTGTTTATTTGAATTTTCAGAAGACTTATTAATGTGATCTCCCTTATCCATACATGTTCTTCTGAGAATCACAGAAATTTATTAAGGCACAGTTTCTCTTTACAGAATCTCTGCAGGCGTTTTCCATTTTGAATGAGTTGGGGTTCTGATGCTCTAGACTTGTGGAATGTGATTTAACTTGGCTTTTTCTTGAGAGATTGCATCACAATGTTGCTGTCCAGATGCAGATCTGCTTAAGATAGTTATTTTGCAACTCAAATACAGGTTTGGACAAGGTATAAACTCAATTACTTATGGCTTATATTCCGTCTGAGAAGGCACATCTAAAATGCTAAAGGCTGTGCTGGATCAAAAAGTACTTTTACCTGTGTTGAGCGTATTTTTGCACTGCATATAGGTTACATGTCTCAGACTGGGGTCATACACATAATCACTTGGTGATTGTCTCATGACAAAGGCAGCTAAGGTCTTCAGGGTGCTTTTTGCATGAGTGAATTCTTGCCAGTTCCAACCAATGGGACATTTGTGGGGAATAGGTGGAATTAGGGTGGTTCCTAAATAGTTCTGTTTGAAAATTAACGACAGTAGGCGCCAGACAGCAATAAACACGCGGTATATCTAGGGAGCTACCTGGGTAATATGTGCGGAGAGCAGAGCACTCACAGTGAGATGGATTGGTAGCGTAATACTTGCGCTAGAATAAGCTAAAATAGAATCATGGCATAAAATGATTAAATAGTGACGGAGTGAAGCATACCAGGAAAAGTTTGCATTTGAAACGGTTGAATGTTGAGGGTGAACTAAGAAAATAAAAGTGAAGATAAATGTGGAACGGGAATTTGCTTTGTGATTTGGCATGAACTTCAAGGTCTGAATGATTCATTGATGAAAGCATGTTTCTCAGTGTTTTACTGATTCTGTTAGTCCAATGCTGTGTTTTCTTGAAAACTTGAGAGTTGACATAGTAGACTGCCATGTGGGTGTGTGAAAAAATGTAGCAGTTAATTTTTGTAGGAAGATAATGTTTCTGCAGACATTTCTTTAAAAGATGGTAAGAAAACTCTTCATATTGATGCACTTGAATGTTGGCTTACTTACAACAGAAGGACAGTGCTGTTTGCAAAGTTGTCTCTGTACTGGAAGTACATTATCAACTAGCAGGCTCTCCTGGGAGACCCTACTGCCTGGTAGGAAAGAATTTCCTGGAGGAAAGGCAAGTTCCTGTGATTGTCTGTTCAGAAGTTCATCTGGAGTTTGGTTGTTACCTGCCTGAGAGATGATGGGATTATTTGATTGGAAAGGTACCTCAGGGAGCTGGATCTCTTTGTCCTCAGGGCAGGGTCAGTTGTGAGGCTTAAGCAGGTTTTTCCACTTGAGTATTGAAACTGAGAGTGCTGTATCCAGCTCTGTGGGCAATGGGCTCTGCTGCTTCATCGAGAGAAAAAGCATTCTGTATGTATTGAATTGTTTTTTTTTTTTTAATCTGCCTAGCAAGACTACATGACCCTCACCAAAATGTGAAAAGTTGGAAAAGGCGATCTGGAGGATTTCAGGATTTGAACAGTGAGAAGTGGTTTTGTTCTGCAATAAGCACGTTGCTTAAGAGAAACAGTGTTTGACATTGGATGTTAAAGTGCTTTGGGAGCCATTCAGCCAGTGGAAATGGTTAAATTACATATTTGAATTAACAGCTAAATGGTTACATAAAAGATGTGTGAATAAGTGGATACTGTCAGTTCTAGCTTTGCTCTGAATAGGGGAGACTGTAAAATTGTGTCTTGCTGTGGAATATTTTAGGGTGAATTGTACTAGCTTCACTTGAAAATGTCTAAAGTAAGTTATTCTTACTGATACTATATTGCAATCTTTTTTTTTATGAGCAATTCCCCACCAGCTGGGTTTAGGATCTTGGGATTTTCTCATGGGTTTATTAATGTTCAGCAGCTGTGTTCTGCTTTAAAAATAAGTTTGCATTGCATCCCAGTAAGTTCTCACTGTTGTCTTGAAATTAACTTTTGGGTTTATTCTGCCTCCGATAAAGGCAGAAGAAAAAATGTTTTTTAAGAATTGGGTATGGTGTGAAAAGTAGGAGCAGAAGTGTAATATTGGAGAACTAGTAGATACTTTGTCAGAACTTCAAGGGCTTCCGATTTCATAACGATGGCTTTAAACTTTTATTGTTAGGCATTTGAGATCACATAATGTTTTGCTCATTATTGATTTTGCAGGTATGATAGCTTGACCAGCAGCTGCATTTCAGCAATCGTAGTGGTCATACATAGTTTCTCAGCTCACAGACTGGGCTGTCATATGAAGATGATCTGATAGTAAAATAAGCCCATAACAAATTTTAAAACTTTCCTGGGAGCACTTATTTTTTTAACATTAACACTCTAAAATTTGGGGGTGGGAGATCAAGAAAGCAAGGTGTATATTGACTGTCTTTGCTATTTCTGAAATTCTACTTAAATATTTCTAACCATGTAGAATTCAGTAAGTTGTCCCCATATTATCTAGTTCAAGAAACCTGAAGCTCTTTGTGTTTCAAGTTTATAACCATTTTTTCATGTGTGTCTCAAGTTCATTCTTTATGTAAATTGCATGCAGTTGCATTCTGTTGTGAAGTATGTTCTTAGTATAGAAATGAGCCACACCCATTACTTCTCCTTTAGCTTCCTCTTACAAGCGGGTATGAAGTGTTTTTAGAAGGCTCTTTGAATTTGAAATGAATGAGGAGGTTTGCTGTATCAGTGGGTCCTGCCTGCTTATGTGATCAGTCATAAGCTTTTTTTTCTCTTTTCTTGAAAGTAACCTGATGCTTGATTAAAATTTCAAAGGTACTGCAATAGGAGTTTTCAGGACCTACAGAAGAGATGGACCAATGCTGATAGTTCCTTCTGTATGTCTGTTTGACAGTGTGGGTGTATTTTCCGGTTTGCATGATTTTAGTTTCCTGATAGTGCCATTTACACAAGTGTTGAATTAATCTATAGACATTTAGGACTCTGTTGAAGAAAAACCGAAAATCGACCACTACAGTCTTACATGCATCATATATAGGTAGCTGTCAGTATATTTGATGTGGAATGCTTGACTTAATTTTGACAGGTTCATGATCCTTTCAGGATTTAAGTTTGACTTTTCCAGGTTATGTCTTGAATCCAAAAGGCTATAGAGTTTTTTTCTTTTTTTAGTAGTTCAGTGCAACTATCTGTAAGCAGCACGATACTGCCAAAACCAATTTGCAGACTATTTTAGGAAATACTCATTTATGCTCACTAGAGCAAAAATAATGTATTTCACAGAATTTTTTAATGTGGCTTCTAAGGAAAAAAAACCCAAAACCTATGCATGTCTTTCTGACTATATATATAAATCATCTTGCTCGTAAACCACGTAAATCTCCGATAAAATTTGCATGTAATAAAAAACATTATTAAAAAAAAGAGCAAACACTCCAAAACTTCGTTTTTAATGGCATTAGAACTGTTTGCTGAATGCAAACCAGAGGTTTATGGTCTAACATTATGCTTAGTGATAATAGAAGTGGGGACAAAGTAAAGTGGAGGCAGGAGAGAGGCTGGGGAGTCCCTTACCTGCTCTCTACTGTAAAATTGGCCTTTTCCAGAGGAAACACCTGTAAAAGGGATCTTCAGACTTCAGTATAATCTGTGTTAAGTGCTAGTCTGACTGACATACAACTTGGCAAAAAAACCCCAACCTTGTAAAATTGTTATCCTATTACATTATGTAGAAGTATTTGCAGACTTCTTATATGAGGGATGTTTCCTCCCCCGCCCCCCCCCCTCCAATCTCTGGAGTCTTTGCTATGTAGAGATTAAAAACTGCATGGTAACATACAGAAGAATATTAATAATATCATAGATCAAAGATTATCTCTGGGAGGTTGGTAACTTTCAAGTATTATCCTGTTATTTCCCAGGAGAAATGGAACTGTTTTCTTCAAATCCTCAAGATTTGAGGCAAGCTGCAATGTGGAAAATAATTTGAATCTTATTAGCTAGAGAAAACGCTCTCTGAGTTACTTTTAGTTTGCTGCTAGAGGTTTTTATAAACTGACAGATTTTATAAATTATTAGAGATCTGGGCACTGACACCGGTCAGACAGTAGGGATTTCTTTTAAAATCTTTACTATAGGTGGTTAGCTTAAATGAATCTTGCAATACAAGTGTTTTCTAAACCTGTAATTCCTGCCAATATAGATGAAAGGCATTGAGCAGAGGAGAAACACCAGATGTGGCTCTACAACCTTTGTTCTAGGCCGTCTTCAATTTTTTGGGGTTCAGTGAGAGACCCTGAGTTTTATATTCTCTCTACTCCACCTGCTGAAATGACACCATCTCGTTCGTACGTGTCACTAGATGTCTCTTCAGCTGAATCCTGCATTACTAGATTGTGCAACGTGTAAGAGAAGTGTCTTTTTATATTTTGAGTAAACTTCAGGTGTGTTTGGGAGTACCAGATGAGAGCGCTGTACAGCTGCTTTCTAATAATTGCCAATTCTGTGGGAGCATAATGGCTTTGGATTGGCTAGAAACACTGAAAAACAGTCTTCTACAGGCGACATGTTAGGGGAAAGGGAAAGAGTAATTTTAGAACCTGAAAACTCTTTGTAAAACAGTTACCTTGGCAAGGAGCACATAGAAATGAAAGAAAGTGGCAGTTCTGGTTAAAGCTGCTTTACCCAATATTCCTGCCTGCATCGTCTAAACAAAAAGATTCCAGATATCTTGCTTGGGGTCCAGTCCTTGGGTCTTGAATGACAGCAGTTCCACAGCATTGTGAGCACCTGTGCAGTTTGCTAATTCTTCCTGGGATGACTTGTTGATCAGTGGAATAGCTCCTGGGTCTCACTCACGAGCATGAAATCAGTTGGTCAGTAGTCAACAGAAAACAGCTGTATGTACCACACATACAGGTGGCGTAAGCTGCCCTTTCTTTTCTTATACTTATGGCAGTTTCAAAAAAAAAAAAAAGAAAAGCCTGGCGCTTTTCAGGTTATGTACGTTGTCATAGTTTTTAGGTAGTGGTGATGTGCCCTTCATAATGCAAATCTGTCTTGTCACTTTTGGAGGAAGCAGGGAGAGTCACACCATTTGTTATGCTGCTGCGGAAGGGTTGTGAACAGTGCTCAAGGGTGAGGAAGCCTAAAGGTATGCTGAAGGTGAGAACAGTACAGGGCAATGGCAGGAGTGGGGAAAACAGCTCTCCTCAGTCAGCAGAAGTTTGAGGGAACAAATCTCTAGTTCCCTGAAGATTTTTAGTTGTGTTGTAACAACTTTTCTCCACCCATGTTTGGCTTATTGTTGTTCCCAAGGGCTTGGTAATAGGTCATGCCTGAAATATGTTTGTAAGAGATCTTTGCAGATGTAACAAACTGGATGTGTACAACTACTCCATGTGTTTTTCTTTCTTAGCAACAAGGTATTGGTCGGCCAAGTGTATACCATGCGGTGGTGGTCATCTTTCTGGAATTCTTTGCCTGGGGGCTCTTGACAACTCCAATGCTAACTGTAAGTATCACTGTCTTTGGCAGTAATGACGAAAGTTAAATTGCTAATTCCTAGGGATTGGCATTTGAATTTGTTTTGTGCTTCCTCCTTACCTGATTAACTGAATTCCAGGAGTCCTAACATTCAACATGGCAATAGTAGTATACTACAGCTGAGATCTGGACTGCTAAAAGACTGAAAGATAGTGAAAAATAAATTAGCAAAATGGTGCACTACTCTAACTTTTTATTTGCCTTTTAGAATAATGTCAGTTTAGTGAACTGATGAAAATATCTCTGGCTTTTTCTAAGACTTCGTAGTGCAATTAATCTTCCAGTCGTAACAACTGAATGAACTATGCATCCCGTAGTACGCTGTTGTGGGCTGGCTGTTTTGTCAGCATGTAACTTGAAGTAAAATCTAAAAGCTTTTGTGGAAGAAATGTATTTTATAAGTATTTAATCTGTTCTGGAATGCAGTTATTTTCCAGATGAATATATAATTTGAGTGTTTGGTCATAGGATATAGAGCCTTTCATCTGAAGACATGGTTTTTATTCCTTGAAATCAGGCTTGACTGAGAGAAGTCATCAAGAGTCTGTTAGTTGCGTTTTTCACCAGATAATATCTGAGAGCACTTTGAATACATGGTGAGCAAGGTTTGGATTGAAAGACCTCAGAGTGAATTATTTTCCTTCCCCAAACTCCAAATAAAATGTTCTGTGTAACTCCTGAAAGGTGTTTGTCCGACCTTCCTAAAGACAATCACCAGTCTTTTTAATACAGCTTAATAATAAAAAAGTTAACAGATTTTCATAAAGTAGATGTCTCACTAAATTACTGTCTGCTCGTGCTGTCTTGCTAGTGTCAAAAAATGGGGAAGCTTAGTGGGGGTCTTTCTTGTTTCTTTTTTCTTTTCTTTTTTCATCCAAAAATGCTCAGCTTCAAGTTGCCCTAGCTTGACACTTCTCGTTTAAGTGGATAATGTGCAAATCTTAATTTTTATGCAGTGTTTAAAAAAAACCCACTTTAATAAATCTGTTAGGTGTGTTCGTCAATATTTTCTTTTTCCATGGTGTACTCCAGTTGAAATAGTTCCATGTGAATTTGTACTGACTATGAATTTGTACTATTAGTCACATGCAGCTGAAATGTAAATTCTTGTAATTAGTATTTATTATTGCACTGTGTCTAATGGGAGTGTTATGAAATGCTTCTACTGTAAAGCTAAATTGTTACTTGACTGAAGTATGTGGGTTCAGTACAGTCACAGTCCTTAAAATGTTGTATTCCTCTCTTACATGGCCTTGAATACTTGTGAGGCTGTTGCATTGGATTTAAAATGTAAAGCACTGAGTTACACATAATGGTGTAACTTACCTTACACAGGTGTAAATGACTTCTGTGTTCTTGGGGGGGGTGTGTGTGTGTGTTCATCTTTATTTGTAATCAGCTTTGCATACACTGAAAGGCTGCTGTTTGATATAAATAATTTCAAGTCTGGTTTGATATCTTGCTCCCTTCTGGCTTGTAATGTACTTGTGGATGTTCTGCTCAAGATTGCCCAAAGTTTATGCTCATTACTCTTACTTACGGACTTGTAAACCAATATTAGTGAATCATCATAAGCAATATTGATTACTTAGTGGCATATTCTGTCTTCAATATAATAATTTTTGAGTATGTAAATATTTATTGGTAGAAATTGAGTAAGGCAGTGCCCTGTTCCAGTTTGTCAACTTGCATTTCTTTTGTCAGAGTAACAAAAAATCATCTCAGAAACTTGAACTTCTGTTGAGCAGTGGTTGCCTCCCAAGAAAAATACTGGAAAACACTTTACAGAAATATGGTTAGGTTTGACTCAGTGAGCTTCCTGCTTACTTTTTTTTCCCCCACTTGAAATACATCTGCTTTCTAGATCTTGAATTTGAAACCTGATTTTTTTTTTCTCCATTCATATTGCAAGATCAGTGGTCAAACAGCTGCAAAATTAATTGTTTTAAATATCTAAACAGAACCTGAGACCAGAAGGAAAAAGGTGTGTAAGTAAAGGTGTAATCCTTTATTAAACCTATGATTTGAGAATCTGTCTTCCTTGGGAAAATGATGCTGATGTTTTTCATTGACACTAAAGTATGGTGTTTCTTCAGGCTAATGGCTTTCTCAATATGCGTGTGATTTTTGTGTTTGTTGGCACTTACAGATAAAAACAGCGTAATGAATTTGAAGTGTGTATGCATACATGCTTTGATCATTGCAATAATTTTTTAAATCGGCACGGTAGCACCTGTGAAGCCTTTTAACTCTCGCATATTTATGGTAAATCTGTTTAGTATAGATTAGCATGCTTGCCCTTGAATTAAGGCTGTTGGTAAAGCACCTTAAATGAATTCATAGCTGTACTTAAAGGATGCATGAAACACTCAGAACTGTTGCTATTATTCATAAGCATCTGTTCATTCATCAGGGGTCTTTCTAACCCTGTGACTGTTGAATATCTGCGCGTTGTTCAGAAGCAGTTTGCACAGTGCCTTTTTGGGCAATTGTGAATATAACACTTTTAGAGTAAGTTAGCTGAATCTCATTTTCACTTCTCAGTAGTAACAGTGATTGAGTCAATGTTTTGAAGGAATTATCTACCTCAGAAATACAGTGATTTGTACCACAGGGAGATATTTTTTGCTTACGTTGGTCCCCTTTCTGAGCAGAGTATCCCAAACCAAACTCTCTCCGCAATGCCAATAAACCGATATTAAACCTTGTCAATATTTTCCTGTGAAGACAAATAAAAAGTATAATTTTGGGACAAGATACTTTTTAACAAGTTCTGATGCAGCTATCCCATTTTACAAATCAAATTTGAACTTGGCTCGACTTTCTTCTGTCTCTCCTGATTCAAATAATTCTTTTTTTTCCTCATCAGGTCTTACATGAAACATTTTCACATCATACATTTTTAATGAATGGTCTTATTCAAGGTGTTAAGGTAAGAGTTTTAAAAAACCTCTGACCTAGATATTATGTGTGTTCTGTATTGTAATCTGTCTCTCCTGCATTCTCCATAACAACATCAAAAACACCGAGAATGTAGTTAGTTCTTAAACTGTTGTTCTTGGGCTCAGATCAAGATTTACTGCTGTCTTGAAAAAGTGGAATATTTCACAGAAGTTTAAATTCCTCTCATTTGAATAGGTACCAGTTGTAACTATTGTAATCTTGATAAGGACCTTCTGAGAATGAAGCTAGGTTTTTAATGTCTGCTTCCTAATTTTAAATGATTTATATTAAAAGTAGGTTAATGCAGCCATGGTGATGCCATTGAGAAAAAAATGAAGCACTTAAACATTGAATTTGTCCACGATGTGGTATAAAAGCTAATTTTCAGTGGGGTTGTTAATTTTTTTCCCCTGGTCTTTTATCTTTTTAATCAGTATTTGATCATTCTGTGATAGTCCAGATATTCAGGGCAGCTTATAGCTTACTTATGCCGCTGCATTTACACAGTGGTCATGCTGGATTGTTGCCACAAAAAAAGCTTGCAAAATGGCTCTAGCATAACTAAAACTTGAAAGTCTCTTCTTTGCTGACTGTATTACCGAGAGGCTTCAAAGCATGTTATTTATAGCACCCAGAAATTTAGCTTTGTATTCTGTAATAAATCTAAAGCGTTGGTTTTAGCTGTAAGAATATGACATATTTAAGGTTTGCAGTCTTGGTCTGTTGCATGGTACACTGGCAGAACACCATGCACTAGGGATGTCGGGATTTCTCAAACTGAAAGAGGAATTTAACTTCGCATGGTTCTCTTAGAAAAATGAAGTTCATGTTTCTCTTGGTGTTTTCTTTCAACTCTGTCGTTCACAGTGCAGTGTAACTAGGAGTATCACTTACAAGTAGTGGGTGGAGGGTTCCCGGTGTATTTCCTACAGAGCATATCTGTAGAAAAACATGTGGTCTAAACATATGTATACTTTGACAGGTATAATGAACAAGAGCATAGACCAGAGTGAGCTTAGACTTCACTTTCTGAAATCACTGGAATCAGAGTTGTTTATTGGGATTTGGCAGAACGGTGATTTAGCACAGTAGTCTGTCCGCATACATTAAACTTGAAGGTGGCTGTATTGGAATACCAGAGAGTAGCTGATGTTAGCTGGAGTAGATGTCCAGTGTACTGAGGTGCTAACAGAACCATGCATTTACTGATGTTTGGATTTATGACTGAGTTGGATTGATAAGAGAATGATATATTAAAAGGGAGGAAGATGCATCTATTCTGCAGGTTTTGCAGTTAGCAAACCTTTGAAAGGGTTTGCCTATTTTAATTCTTCTGTTGTAATACAGAACAGATTTGAGGCCTAGATTCTAGGACTTTATGAAATGCTGAAACATCTAGTATTTGATCCTGTTTTTTGCCATGAGAACTGTACCTCCGACTTTTGCCACTGGAGTATCATTATGGTGTTCCACTGTCTCAAGGTGTCAGGCTTGCTCAAATGGTCCTCATAGTTCTTGTAATGTCCCTTACCTGATAAATATGTTGTATAAAGCAATAAGTGTTCTGTTTAATTTGCTCAAAGAACACTTAGGCTACCCAAACCTCTCCTTTAGGACAGAAAGAAATTCGGGTTTAGGGGTCTAGCACTACGTCTTGTGATAAAGACTAAGATAATGTGCTTTGTGAAACTAGACTGTAGATGCTGGACATTTTTTAGGAGCTTTTGCCATCTGTGGTACTTCTGTATTAAATCAAATTGATCTTGAAAAAATGCATGCTTTTTTGTTTTTAGATGCACTTAGGTTTAATAGATTAGAAGCTAAAACATGAGAATCACAGAAAAGTAGACTATAGAAGAGACCCTGTACAATTTCAGTTACCTATGATTTGTGTTTAATTTCAAAACAAATTGCAATTTTAGTCCTTTTCATATTGACATTAAAGTGAAAATTTGGAATGTAAACACAGACGTATTAATTGTTTTGCTTTTGTCACAGGGTTTTTTGTCCTTTCTCAGTGCTCCGCTAATAGGTGCTCTATCAGATGCATGGGGAAGAAAATCCTTCCTTCTTCTTACAGTTTTCTTCACCTGTGTCCCAATTCCATTAATGATAATAAGTCCCTGGTAAGTGGTACCGACTGCAGTATCGAATTTATCAGCAGAGCAGAAATTCAATCAGGGGAGTAATTTGGGGAAGTGGGAGAGGGACAATAAGACAAGAGGAAAGCCACTTTCCTTTCATCACATGATTGCATTATTCTGGAACTTTTCTGTTAAGAGGTGTTAAAAACTGCATATCTTAAAAGTAGAAATTATGGAATGTGACTTAGTTACTGTATTCACACAAGCACAACAGTAATATAAATGGTTTCGTAGTCCTGTCTAACTCCGTTTTAAGCTCAGCTCTTCCATTTTTTTCCCCCTGAGGACTGACAGTGCTGTAATAAACATGCTTTTAAAGCTAAATGAAGGTTAGAATTTATTGACCACAGAAAAGTATAATTGCTGCAAACAGGATCTTTTACCTCTTTGATTAGGCAGCTTTGAAGTCTGAACTGAGTGGAATTGACTTGGTTTCAGTTTCATTTACATTCATTGTGAGACTTAGGAGGGTTACAAAAGTACTGTGTGTACACCGAGTGCCTTCAGAGTTCAGCTTCCAAAGCGTTATATAGGATAGCTGATTCCTTAACCTGTTGAGAAGCTGAGTTCTGACATAATTGCTTTTTCTTAAATTTGCTTCAGCTTTGAGTGTGTTAAAATGTGTAGGTAGCATGTCCTGAGGAGACCACTTTTTTAGGCTTATGTAATATAAACAGTAGAATATAAAAAATTAAAATGCTCTTTTCCAATATTTAAATGAGATTGCACAATCATTCTTCTCCAGTAAAACTGTGTTCTTGAGGAACACCTCATAGATTGAAAACACACTTGCTTGATTACTAAGAGAAAAGCAAGAGGTCTTAGCTTAAACTTTCTAATTTGTTGCTTTTAAATTATTAGGTGGTACTTCGCTATGATTTCGGTATCTGGAATCTTTTCTGTTACGTTTTCTGTAATATTTGCCTATGTAGCTGATGTAACACAAGAACATGAAAGAATTACAGCCTATGGACTGGTAAGATATGCTGAACTTGGGGAAAAAAAAGGTCATATTATGACCTTCAATTGAACTTGTGTTTGATGCAGAGATTGTTTCATGATTAATGTAATGAAGTTGATAGAGAAAGGAATGAACCATGCATCAAGGCACAGCGTTAGAGTTTGGGAAATCTAATTTAGGCTTTTTACTGCTGCATAGACTGCTTTGTGCTTGTAAGGAACAGAATAAGAATTTGACAACTTTACCTGCATAGAGTGCATGTGTATCAAACATGTTTCACAGGCAAGAACAAAAAATGACATCAAAGGCAATGCAAATTAATTAATACTTTATCTAGCAATATCTTTCCACCACCTGTAAATTACACTTTTAGTTTGTGCCATCTTCTTGATATAGAATGACTTTTTCTATAGTCAAAACAGGCAGGAAGGGCAAAAATGTATAATGCAGTATTTTTAGTAACTTAATCATGACCTTTCTGAATCAGCAAGAGAAGAGGAAAATAGTTCACATAGTACGAAGTAGCCTTTCCAGTAATACTATAATTCCTGCTTAGTTTGCTTTCCTGAGTATCTATATTGATTTAGGCCTTGGAGGCCCATTGGTGCCCTTAGCCTTTGAACTCATCATTTACTCCTCCATCGTCTGTGCATCTGTTTTCACTATACAGGTGCTGATGACTTGATTCTTGGCTGACTACTGTACTTTAGCTGTTACAGTTTCCATTTTCTTTTAAACCCTGGGGACCTGTGATCCCTCAGATGTTGATTTAAAAGTTAAGAAAATAAAGGACCCCTGAGCCACTTGTGTCTAATGTTGCAGCAGAGTACAAAACAGGTTTAAAAGTTCTGAAATTCCCACTTTATTCTTCCTGCATACAAAGAAGGACAGAAGCATATTTGGAGCATATATTTGCATGCCTTCAAAGAGTTTTTTTTTTTAAGCAAAACAGCTTCATTTGTAAAATGATATACAAATTCTGTAAAATGATATACAAAAGTGCAGTTCTTTTGATGAGGTGATACCTTTTCCTTTGGTTTTCTTCCTGGCTTGTTATAAACCTAAATTTCTAGTGTGTGTTTTTACTTATTCTGTAAAGTAGTTGTGCAGAGTGTTTTTATTTCAGGGACTTTAAAAAGGTATTAATTTAAAAACAACAAAAAACCCAACAAAACCTATTTTTTTTTCCTAACCTTTTCTGATGATTTTTATAATGAAATTTAACTACAGCACTTGATTTTTTTCATCATGTTCTGCTGTATGTGAATATAGTAAGTGATCTGGTAGTAGCTGCATGTCACTACAACATACTATGAAGCAATACAGTTGTTGCTGAAGTTGTTGACCTAGTCGAAGATTTCCTAGTTTGCTGTGCTGTCCAGTGATAGCTATGTATTTAAAATGCAAACTGTTAGCAAAGGCATTATGTATTACCTAGACTGCTGAGGTGCAGGTTCACTGAGGCAGGCATTTAAGTGTGCTGACAACTTTTTCAGTGAAATCTCTTCAAATTCATAATTGGAAAACAAAATAGGTTTTATTCTGCTGGAAAGTAAGAGCCATTTTCGTTTGAGTCAAACTCGCTTTTTGACTGGAAATCCTGTCTCCTATGGTGGGCTGTGGAGAAGGTTGCAGAAATTTTATTCGGACCCATATTTAAAACTGTATTTGGACCCATATTTACTATCTTAAGTGATCTCACACCACCTCCTCCCTCCTTAAACTTTTAGTGGGGTTTTTTTAAAACCACATCTGGGGACGGATGGTGGTGTTAAGTTACTTCATTTTTCTGCAATGGCAGAATAACCACTTCGACAAGTTTCTAAACTGTTCTTGTGCATAGGTGTCTGCCACTTTTGCTGCAAGTTTGGTTACTAGTCCTGCCATTGGAGCGTACCTCTCTGCCAGCTATGGGGATAACCTTGTCGTACTAGTGGCCACGCTGGTGGCTGTTGTGGACATCTGCTTCATCTTGCTAGCTGTACCAGAATCTCTGCCAGAAAAAATGAGACCTGCCTCATGGGGAGCTTCTATATCATGGGAACAAGCAGACCCTTTTGCGGTAAGATGCACTTAGATAAGTAATAAATGATTGATGGCTGATTATTAATAATAATCTTAATAAAATGCATTTTTTTAAGGTTAAGGAATGTTTAAACTTGTTGATAGCTTGACTATTCAATATACCATCATGTCTGTTCTCTGCTGTTGCACAAAAGATATACCTGCATTTAAAAAAAAAAAAAAAACACAACCAAAACAAAACTTTGTGGATTAAATGATTCTTAACTGGAAACAGTGGTGTTCCTAAGGGAAAATGCTTTACTTCTCTAAATTTATTTCATTGTACGAGAAATGCTGAATTCTTACACTGCTACAGACCTCAGAACTGGATATTGTAAGACTTTTGCATATTCAGTTTATGCTTTGTACTTTTGGGTGGCAATACCTTTCTCCGCTCTTGAATTCCACTTTAGGTTTTATATGATTGTTTTCTTTAATATGGAGTGGACATGTAAAGCCTGTTTTTAATACAGGCATATATAGGAAGGGCTAAAACCTATCATGCAATCTTTCCAGTAAGTTGTTCACTTTTTCACACTTACCCATTAATTTCAGTGCTGTTTTCACTGAATACTTGTATAAACTTGGTATTGCCAGTAGGTTCAAAAATCAAATGGAGACTTTGCAGAAGAACAGGATATAGAACGAGGTTGTTTCTAGCTTAATGTTCAGCCTGACTGTTTCAATGTGTGATCTGGGGTTTTTTGACTCATATGCATGGGTAAAAATGGATTTTTAAGAAGTGAATACGCTTTCTTTATGCTTTCATTAGTATAAAGGTTCCAATTCTTGTTTTGTTTCTCTGTTTTAGTCTCTGAAGAAGGTTAGAAAAGATTCTACAGTTCTCCCAATCTGCATTACAGTGTTTCTCTCCTATCTGCCTGAGGCTGGCCAGTATTCTAGCTTTTTTCTGTACTTGCGACAGGTAAATGGTGGTGTTTTCACATCTTATGAGGATGTTTAAATAAGTATTCCCTAAGACATGTTTCTTGTGAAAGACTCTGCTCAGAAAACTGCTTTTGGGCAAAAATACAGCTTTAAAATTAAATGCAGGCTACTTGGCTAAGCCACGAACTGATTAACACTTGACTCCCAATGCACAAAGTTTTATCAGATGTTGCTAAAGTTAAGCAGACCTTTGTTCCCACTCAGTGCAGCAGTTTATATGTCTCTTGCCTGTTGAAGAGCTGTTGTCTGTGGGAGGGGTTAGAGAGCTTCAATTTCCAGATTCATGACTTCCTCTGTCTCCTTTTTTTATTTTTTTTTTTCTTGGCAAGCAGTTGAGTTAAAGATTATTCTCAAATGTGGATGCTTCCTGTACGAATTTAGATTATAAGCAAGGATCAGTGTTTTCTTTGAAGAGGATATCTCTTTGCTAGTGATTGTCCTGTATTGCATTTGGCATTTGTTTTATGCATCTTCTGCTTCTCTTCAGATTATAGGTTTTGGATCTGCTAGCATTGCAGCATTTATAGCTGTGGTAGGCATTCTGTCTATAATAGCTCAGGTAAGCTTTATTCTTTTTATTGTTTTATTAAACAGTACAAACTGAATGCCAAGGCACACTCTTCTGACTATTAAGCTTGTCTATAAACTTCTTACATGCTCTAAAATGCCAGAATATTCACTGAAGGTTATATTTATATATAGTCTGTGTAAATATCTTGCTTTGAATCTGCTTTCCTTGGCAATACTGGACCTGTGCATCAGAAAATGAAACTAAAATTTGCTAAGCTTTGATCAGTAAATTTACTGAAACTCTGGCTTGAAATGATGTAGGAAATTGGTTACTTAATGCAAGGCTTTCTGAAAGGGAAATGTGCAATTTTAAGCAAAAGTCATGCTCCTTGCACCTATGGAGTTGTCTCCTGCTATCAAACTTGTGTACAAACAATGCAGTTATTGACATGGTCTGTCCAGGGTTACTTAGGCAACACTGAGCTGGTTTTTGCTCAGGTCCTTTATGCCTTTTAGAATTTGAACAGTTTTAATTAATTTTAAAATCCCTTCCAACCCAAACTATTCCGTGACTTGCCAGTCATACATTATTCAGATCAGTATTTTTGCTAAAAATCTCTAAAATGGCTGCCCTTCTGTGTAAGACTTTCCAGCGTTAAAATGAGGAGACTGCATTTGTTTTTGCAGTCTTTGAAGAATGCATCTTACTGAAATAAGCTTTGCTTCGTAAATATTGCTTTGTGTTGACGGATTGGATATCTCCAGAAAGAACTGATCACATGTAGACAGTATTACTGTATTTTTGCTATTTACCTTTCAAACTAGCTTTGTCTAAGAATGAGGAATAGGAAAATTAGTGTGAGATGTGCATGAGAGAGGAAGTGTGCTCTGCTCTGCAACCTTTCTAGTTCCTTTTCTTTGGCTTTTTACTGGTGCATTGCTGAGTTTCTTATGTTAAAGAAAAGCATGTGCACTGTTAACTGAATGAAGTTGTTAATATGGACTTTGCCTTACTAGGAATATTCTGCTTGTTGCCACAACTGTATGGCTGTTGTATCTGAACTGGGACCTCCTTCCCCCTCAGCAGTAACACTTCTAACATGAAAAACAGTGGTCTTCCTTCAGGATTAGTTTTGTGTGCAAATAAAAAGGACATATGAGTGGTGTAAAGAGTCAACAGAAAATGTAGTTAAAGGTACCTAGGAATTGGTCTTGGCCAAATTTCACTGCATGTGGTGAAGTTGGAAAAGTATCAGGATTTACTTGATAGCTTTAATTGTATGTTTGGATAGTAATTCACCTGACCTAAAGAGATTACTTTTTATCTAAGACTTTTATTTTCCCTAATATTTGTGGATACTGGTAAATTCAACCCATATCCAGCCTGTACTATCTTAACTTGATGACAGCATTTATTGTGGAACTCTCTAATCTGTAATGAAACAGAATCGTAGAGGTGAAACTAAAGCCTGTTTACAGTAGAAACAGACAGTGAGTTATAATGCCCATAGAGAAGGCAATACATATGCTTCTTGACATCCTGAAGTAGCAACTTTTCAATAGTTAAGAATATGTGTACATCAAATGTTGATATGAATAGTCTGCATTTTGGATTTAACACAGGGGAAGTAAGAACATGAGTAGCGTGAAGTTCCTCTGCAGCTGAAAGGTCTTCTGAATTACTTTGTGTAGAAGGAGAAATCAGCAATCTTTTTAAAATAACTTTTGGATGAACCAATTTCTCTTGCAGACTGTGTTTCTCAGTATCTTGATGAGGTCCATAGGGAACAAAAATACAGTTCTCCTTGGCCTTGGCTTTCAAATCCTTCAGCTGGCTTGGTATGGTTTCGGATCTCAGTCTTGGTAAGCATGCATTTTCATAGGTACATACCTGTTAAGGAACTTAAAATGTTTTTCCAAGAAATTCTACCATTTAGTCCTGTTGTCATGAGTATTTAATTGTTCTGTGAATTAAGCATTCTTACTTGTGTTACACTAACAAAGTTTAGTCTGTATTTTGCACATGCAGGAATGATAGAATTTTCCAGGTATATAGTGTAAGTTGCAGACTAAATGCTCTTTTGAAAAGGAGTCTCTCCTCCGTTTTGGTCCTCTTGCGTTTTAGGCTTACAAATGTGGTTAAAACTTTTTCGTAAAACCACAAGCTAGTAAGTAGTTTATTCTCTCCAGTAATTCCACTAGATCTTTTCTAATCAGTTAGTGCACCTCTACTTTTTACTTCTTTTTCCTAACATGTCATTCTCTTACTATATTTGACCTTGGAAACTATCTAGAGCTTCTTTTGTTGGAGGAAAAACAGTCTTTAAGTGAACTAGAACTGTAAGCTGGAACAGCCTTTTTTTACGGTTTGTCCTACTGACAGCAATGAATGCTGCTTCTTTATCAGAGCACTTGCTAGGGAGTTGGTTATGCAAGTCAGAACACTGCGTCATTGGGCCACCCTGTAAAACTGTTCCTTTGTACAACATTTGAAGTGGGAAAGCCCATGCATCACTTCACTCCCACTCCCTTCTTTTCCTGTGCTCTAACAGGTAGTGCAGAGTCTAACGTGCTTCTGTTCAAACAAGGTGAGGTTAATCTGTGGGAGGGGATCAGGAAGAAGATCCTGTCCAGATAATTTCTAGTCTTAGGGTATTTTAGTAAGACTACTTTGGAAAGGGCATTCTGCCTTTAAATGAGTGTACCCATGTGGGGTGGGGTGTAATTACATGGGCAGTCTCATTTTTAATTCAAATTATGCATTTAACACAGGATGATGTGGGCGGCAGGAGCTGTAGCAGCAATGTCAAGCATTACATTCCCAGCAATCAGTGCTCTGGTTTCACGAAATGCAGATTCGGATCAACAAGGTGAGTACTGAATGAATTTCTGTTTCAGCATCAGACTGTTTCTGGGATGTCTCTTCTGTCTAGAAATATTTATCTAGGTGTACTTTCCAAATATGTTCATGAGTAATGAGTTAGCTGTGGAAGTCTGCCAATCTATTCAGGGAGGAAGGAGGTACACAAATTTATCAGATTTGCGTTGCAAAATACATAGTTTCTGACTGACCAGCTGTCGTGGTTTAGCCCCGGTAAGCAACCAAATGGCATAACTGCAAAACACAGCCTCATACTAGCTACTGTGAAGAAAATTAACTCTGTCCCAGCTAAAACCAGCTCACCAGCTACTTCTCTTCTAGCTTCCTGTGAAAGTACTAGAGAAGCAATAAAAACAGATGTGGTAACTTTCATGTTCTTTCCTTGCTCTTTTTTAATTAAAAGTAATATTCTCTGAGTAGATAGTGAGGCTTAATGTAACAAATGTATCTTTTTAATACCACATTTTACCAGATTAAAATAAGCCTATACAAGAAGCACCTGTTCTGTGTGGAAAAGTTTGCCCTATTTGCTTAAGTAAATAGTTGATCCGACAAGACAGAAATGCATTGGTTTTGATGTGAAGGGGAATGAACAACCAGAAATAACTCTTTGTTTAAAAAGAAGTGAGGAAAGGAGTCATCACAAAGTGTAACACTGGTGTATAATAACTGAATTTAGTGTTCCCTTTAAAAGAATATATCCTGTATGTATAAATTGTAAGTATTGGTCTTGCTTTAACATTGTACAGCTTGAAGTTACAGTAAGTGCAATTAATATGGGAGGTGCAGAAGAGATGTTGTTCTAGGAGATAGACTTCTATTGAATTTGAAAGATGCTGTGTGTTTTACATAGCTTTTTTCTCAATCCCCTGTCCCCCATTTTTGTTTCTCAGAGGCATTTAAAAGAGTTTTAGAAGACGTATTTTCTGTATATGTCATGAAATGAATACTTCTGTTGAATTGACAGAAGTCATTGATTTTTCATTTTACATGTGGGAAACTACTGTTAATAGCTCAGGCATACAATAATTTAGAGAGTGAAGTTTTGCCATCTAGTGGCATGAAGATTTCAAGATCTTAAGCTTTCATGTCAACATATGATGAAAAAAATTGAACAACTTTCCTTGACATGTTTTCTTCCCACCATTTTACAGGTTACTGCCTTAAGAAGGAAAGGGATACTCTAAATACTAATATTGTAAAAATGGTGTTGTACAGTATCTTAATCTGGGAGATAGTAAAAGAATTTATAGCGCTGTTGTCACAATCACCTGATGAAGTTGAAACAGAAATACACCCATAGAACTTTGACTAATGAAGCTTTTAAAGTAATCTAATGTAAAACTGCAAGCAGTCTAGTATTGTGAATTTACCACTACTGCTGAATATACTGCCGCAAATAAGTTACTTGGTACTTTAAAGCTTGGATTTGAACTGGTGAAAGGAAGAAATCTGTTACAATTCGTGCATATTTTGCCAGTAACAGCCCTGAACACAGAGATACTACTCTTAAATTTCAACTGAAAATAAATGGAGCAGGTAACACACTTAACCTCTGCTTTCTTCATGGTAGCCTTTGGGTGAGGGGGGAAGAACTCGTAACACAGAAGTTTAAACTTCCACGTAGATTCAGTCACTCACACTCAAAACTCACATTGCTTCCAGTACCATACAAGTATATTGACAGAACTGTGGTCATGCAGAGGATTATTTTAATCCAGCAAAGTTGTGTATCTCAAGATGTTAGTATGTAGAAATAATTGACTTGTGCTGTTTCAGAACAACCACTAGAATGCACGCAAGGCTCTTGGCACTGAGTGTTTGATTCTTGATTAAAAAAAAATTTCCCTTTTTTTTCTTCATTAGGTGTTGTCCAAGGCATAATAACTGGAATAAGAGGTCTGTGCAATGGCTTGGGACCAGCGCTGTATGGCTTTATTTTCTTTCTCTTTCATGTGGAGCTCAGTGAATTGCCACCTAATCAGACTTCTGGAAAAGAAGCAATGCAAGATCCCAGTGGTGAGGTAAGTTTAAAATTTGGCGTGAAATTTGCAGTGTAGAACTCAAGGGTAGAAATCTGTCATTTTTCATTGATTTAACATCTTGATAACTAATTCTTGAATTACTTAATTCTCACTTGTCAACTTTAATAAGCTATTAAGATAGTTCATAATTTTAATTTGACAGTAAATATTTAGATATACAGCAGTAGCAGCTTTGGTTTCAATAGTCTAACAGAACCAGTTAACTTCTTTGCATGTATATCTACTCAAAGCACAGCTGTAGTCCTGAATTACAGGGAAACATGACATTTTGACAATAGGAAGGTTATTTTTAGTAGTTCAATAAATTGTAACAAGTTTATCTTTGAACCTCACAGCAGTAGATTAATTATTCACGTATGCAGTAATTCAGTATACAATTGAGATACGTATGTGTGTTTTCAATGACACTAACAATGCTGTTCACCACCTTTCTTTACCTGTATGAAACTTGGGGGGAGAAGTCAATCCTATACAACACTTCTTTGGAACTCTCTTCGTCTTTTCTTATATCCCTTTCATCTTTGCTTTCAGGTCTGCGTTTTTGTCTGCTTTGTTCTTTCCTGTTTGGCTTCCAAAATACCAAATATATGTTTACATGTATTTGCAGAATCTTCTGGACCCTTTTTATTCTTTCTAGCTGGATTGCTTTGTCCTCTTCAGCTACAATTTCATTGCTTTTTCAAAATGTTAAGAATGGGCTTTTCATAGAGCTGATGCTTGCTTAGCTTGTCACTAAGCTGATTGAGAAAGACAACAGATTAGCTGAATATGTAAATAACTGGTGGCTGTTACTGTAGAAACAACTGTGTGTTGTTCATCCTCCAATCTGTGCATCTTTCCAGGTATTAACTGTTTAATTGGCGCTTGAACATACTGCTCACTGCTGTACCTATGGTGAGGCATTCCATAATTTGCTCAAGCAAACTGAGTAGTTTTTTAGAGTAAGGGGGCAAAGCCACTTTTTGTTGTACAAAAAGGAAACCTATAAAATATGGGAAAACCATGATTTCAGGTTTTCAACAGCTTTGCCATGCTTCCACGAGTTAATTTTGCTCTTGAACTCTGTTTTTCAAAGCATTGGATCACATAAGCTTTTCTCGGGGGTGGGGAGTATGTTGGCTTTTTGAGCTTGTAGACACATTTCTGTTATGAGCATTATCAGTATATTCTATTACTTTAAGACCATCCATAATTTTGTTTGGTTGAAGTAGCCCAGCTGTATTATAGTGGAGCAACTGAAAGTTCCAGTGAGTTATAAATGAGTCAAAACTTCTGTTGTGGGATTTTCTAAAGTCTGTGATAGAAGAAATACCAAGAGAGGTCCAGGACAACAAGAAAGGCTTTTTCAAGTACATTGGAGGAAAAAAGAAGACCAGAGGAAATGTGGGCCCACTGCTGAACGACACGGGTGCCCTGGTGACCAAGGATATGCAGAAGGCAGAGTTACGGAATGCCGCCTTTGCGCCTTCCGTCTTTACTGCTAAGACCAGCTCTCAGGAGTCCCTGAGCTTGAACACCATAGAGGAAGTAGTGAGAAAGGAAGGGTTTGCTTCAGTTGAAGAGGAGTGGGTTAGAGATCAATTAAGCAAACTGAACATCCACAGATCCATGGGCCCTGATGGGATGCACCCACAAGTGCTGAGAGAGCTGGCAGAAGTCAGTGCTAGGCCACTCTCCATAATCTTTGAAAAGTCCACAGGAGAGGTGCCTGAGGACTGGAGGAAAGCCCATGTTACTCCAATCTTCAAAAAAGGCAAGAAGGAGGACCCAGGCAACTATAGACCGGTCAGCCTCACCTCCAGCCCTGGAAAGTTGATAGAACAACTTGTTCTTAGTGGCATCTCAAAGCATGTTGAGGAAAGGAAGCTAATCACGAGTTGTCAGCATGGATTCAACAAGGGGAAGTCATGCTTGACCAATCTGATAGCTTTTTATGATGGCATCACTAGATGGATGGATGCGGGGAAGGCAGTGGGTGTGGTCTACCTTGACTTCAGCAAAGCTTTTGACACAGGCTCCCATGGCATCCTCATAGACAAGCTTAGGAAGTAGGACTGGACCACTGGGTGGTGAGGTGGATTGGGAACTGGCTGGAGGAAAGAGCTCAGAGAGTTGTGGTCAATGGGGCAGAGTCTAGTTGGAGGCCTGTGGTTAGTGGCGTCCCCCAGGGATCAGTGCTGGGTCCAGCCCTATTCAATATATTCATCAACGATCTGAACGAAGGGACAGAATGTCCTCTCAGCAAGTTTGCTGATGATACTAAACTGGGAGGAGTGGCTGCCATGCCAGAAGGCTGTGCTGCGATCCAGCGTGACCTGGACAGGCTGGAGAGCTGGGCAGGGAGAAATCTAATGAAATTCAGTGAGGGCAAGTGTGAAGTGCTGCATCTGGGGAAGAACAACCCCATGTTCCAGTACAGGCTGGGGGCTGTTTTGCTGGGGGGCAGCTCTGGGGAAAAGGACCTTGGAGCCCTAGTGGACAACAGGATGACCATGAGCCAACAGTGTGCCCTCGTGGCCAAGAAGGCCAATGGCATCCTGGGATGCATTAAGAAGAGCGTGGCCAGCGGGTGGAGGGAAGTTATCCTCCCCCTCTACTGTGCGCTGGTGAGGCCTCACCTGGAGTGCTGTGTCCAGTTCTGGGCTCCTCAGCTCAGGAAGGACAAGGAGCTACTGGAGAGGGTCCAGCGCAGGGACACTGAGGTGATGAAGGGCTGGGACCACCTTCCATCTGAGGAAAGGCTGGGAGAGCTGAGTCTGTTTAGCTTGGAGAAGAGGAGGCTGAGGGGGGATCTCATCAAGGCTTATCAACATCTAAAGGGTGGGTGTCAGGAGAATGGGGCCAGGCTCTTCTCAGTGGTGTCCAGTGACAGGACTAGGGGCAATGGCCATCAACTGGAAAACAGAAGGTTCGAACTAAACATGAGGAAACACTTCTTCTCTGTGAGGGTGACAGAGCACTGGAACAGGCTGCCCAGAGAGGTGAGGGAGTCTCCTTCTCTGGAGACTTTCCAAAGCCCCCTGGACTTGTTCCTGTGTGATGTGCTCTAGGTGATCCTGCTCTGGCAGGTGGATTGGACTAAATGATCTCTAGAGGTCCCTTCCAACCCCTAACACTCTGTGAATGTGTGAAGAAATTCCGGCTCTGAATCCTAATGTATGAGCTTCTGTATTGGGTCTGGCTGAAATGGAGTTATTTTTCCCCATAGCAGCCCTCCTGGTGCTGTGCTGTGTCCTAGTAGCTAGAAAGGTGTTGATAACACACGCCAGTGTTTTGGCTACCGCTGAGCAGCGCTCGCACAGCATCAAGGCTGTCTCTCCAACATTACCCCCACCATGGGAGTGGGTGAGATCTTGGGAGGGGAGATAGCCAGGACACCTGACCCAAACTGACCAAAGCGATGTTCCATACCGTATGACATCAGCTCAGCAATAAAAGCGGGGAGAAAGAAGGAGGGAAGGGGGGTGCATTTGTTATTTACACTTATCCTCTGGAGCAGCCGTTATGCTTTCCAGGAAGTGGCTGGACATCACCTGCTGATGGGAAGTAGAGAATAAATCTTTTGTTTTCCTTTACTTCTGCACCTGGCCTCTGATTTTTGCCTTATTAAACTGTCTTTATCTTGACCCATGTAGTTGGGTTTTTTCCTACCTAATTTTCTGTCCCATGGTGTTCTGGTGAGGAGGGGAGTGACAGAGCAGCTTGGTGGGTGCCTGGCATCCAGCTAAGGCCAACCCACCACAGCTTCTTTATAGAACAATGATTTTTCTAAGGTGTAAGTGTAAATTAAACCGTCGTTTCAGATGTCCTTGTTTTCAAGAAAACTTATGTAATAATAAATAAGTAGACATTCTTCAGTTAGCAGTACAGCAAAATCAGTAAGTATTTGTATAATGAAGATTGCTTTTTATTCTAATTTCAGTGGAATAGCTCTTTTGTTAAATTATGTATGTACTCATAAGCTTTGTTAAATGTCTGTAATTACATCTGTCCCTGTTAATAGTTACCAGGCACCTAACACGTAAAACTGTCATTCAGGAAAATAACAACACAAATTCTTCATACCAATCTTTATCCAAGTGGGAATATGATGTAACAGTGGGAAATAAATCCACAATTCTTATATAGCTTTAAAAATTGATCTAAGTAAAGTGAGTGGACGTGAAAACCAGAGAATGCACCAAGTTTAGATAAGGAAAGTAGCAAATGTGCACAAGCCTCGTTTACAGTGCTAGTACTAGTATCTTGGATTTGCAATGCCCAGATGCAAGCTGCCTGTCTCTAGTTTGTTTTAAATTGATAACTAGGAGTTTCTTTAAAGATATATGTAGTTTGAAAAAAGTTCTCTTGATTTTATTAGATGCTAATAAATGTTAACTAAGAAGCATTTTACTAACAAGTTTAAATGGTCAAGTACCTTGCTGTAAAAAGTTACTGGATGTCTGTGGAACTCCAGATAACTCATACAATTTGTTTTGGTCTGTGACAAGCATTGGTTTTTTTTTTTTTTTTTACCCGTAAGCTTGTATTCTACCTCTGTTTGTTGGAGCCAATGATTCTATAGGAAGTCGACTGAGAATACACTGTTACTGTGCTGAACCTTGATCAAACCCAGTATGCTGTTGAGGTGAATTAAAGTCGGTTCTTCCTCCTTTGTTTCCACTGCTGTAATACTGGGTGTTACTGCAACTACAGGAAACACTTTTTTTAACCCATCTGACCCATGAGCAGCCAGTTTCTCCAGGTGAATGTTGTGGGAAGCAGCATCAAAGTCTTTAGTAAAGTCCAGGTAGAAAACATCCACAACCTTGCCCTCATCCACTAAGCAGGTCGCCTTGTGAGAGGAGGAGGTCACGTTAGTCAAGCAGGATCTGCCTTTCATAAACCCATGCTGACAGGGCCTGATCGCCTGGTTGTCCTGTACATGTCATGTGATGACACTCAAGCTGTTCTGCTCTATAACTTTCCCTGGCACTGAGGTCAGACTGGCTGGCCTGTAGTTCCCCAGATCCTCCTTCTTGTCAATGAGCGTCACATTTGCTGACCTCCCTGGTCAGCCAGGACTGCTGGTAAATGATGGAAAGTGGCTTGGTGACCACTTCTGCTAGATCCCTCAGTACCCTTGAGTGGATCCTGTCCATCCCCATAGACTTGTCTGTATCTCAATCGTGTAGCAGGTCGCTAACAGTGTCTTCTTGGATTATGTGGTATTCATTCTGCTCACCATCCCTTTCTTCCATCTCTGGGGCTGGGTACTCAGAGAACAACTGGTCTTATTAGTAAAGACTGGAGCAAAGAAGGCATTAAGTACCTCGGCCTTTACCTTGTCCTCTGTTACTATGTTTCCCCCGGCTTCCAATAAAGGATGGAGATTCCCCTTAGCCCTCCTTGTGGTGTTAATGCATTTATAGAAACATTGTCTTTTACAATAGTAACCAAATCCAGTTCTAGTTGGGCTTTGACCTTTCTGATCTTCTTCCTGCATAGCCTCACAACATCCTTGTAGTCTTCCTGAGTTGCCTGCTGCTTCTTCCAAAGGCCATAAACTCTGCTTTTCTTCCAGAGTTCCAACCAAATCTCTCTGTTCAGCCAGGCAGGCCTTCTTCCCCGCCCATGGGGACAGCCTGCTCCTGCACTGCAAGGATTTCCTTCTTGAAAAGTGTCTAGCCTTCCTAGGCTCCTTTGCCCCTCAGGACTGCCTCCCAAGGGACACTGTTGACCAGTTCCCTAAACAGGCTGAAGTCTGCTCTCTTAACATCTAAGGTTGTGGTTCCAGTAACCGCTCTCCTAACTTCACCAAGAACTGAAAATTCTATCATTTCATGGTCACTGTGTCCGAGACGGCCTCCAACCTTCACATCACCCACAAGTCCTCACAAGCAACAGATCTAGTGGGGCACCCACCCTAGTTGGCTCACTCACCAGCTGTGTCAGGAAGATGTCTTCCACACACTACAGGAACCACGGAGACTGCTTCCTCACTGCTGTATTGTATTGCCAGCACACACATGGTAATCACAGGTTGGAAAAGACCTATAAGGTCATCTAGTCCAACTATCAGCCCAATACTACCATGCCCGCTAGACCGTCTCCTCAAGCACCGTATCTGCATGTTCCTTGAACACCTCCAGGGGTGGTGACTCCACCACTTCCCTGGGCAGCCTCTTCCAAGGCCTGACCACTCTTTCAGTGAAGAAGTTTTTCCTAATATCCAATCTAAACCTCTCCTGATGCAACTTGAGGCCATTTCCTCTTGTCTTATCACCAGTTACCTGGGAAAACAGACCAGCACCTGTCTCTCTACAACCTCCTTTCAGGTGGCTGCAGAGAGTGATCAGGTCTCCCCTCAGCCCTCTTTTCTTCAGGCAGATTGGAGTCCCCCATGGGAACAAGGGATAGGGATTGTGATACTTCTCCCAGCTCCTTGTGGAGAATTTCATCTACCTCTTGATCTTGGTTAGGTGATTTATAACAGACTCCCACCATGATATCTGCCTTGTTGGTCTTCCCCATGTTTCTAGCCCAAAACAACTCAACCCTGTCATCACCATCATTAAGCTCTAAACAGTCAAAACACTCTCTGACGTACAAGGTCACTCCACCACCTCTCCTTCCTTGTCTGTCCCTTCTGAAGGGTTTAGTGCTGCAACGGATGGCTGTACTGTTGAGAGTCATCCCACCGTGTTTCTGTGACAGCAATTATATAATTGTTTTCCTGCTGCACAACAGCTTTCAGCTCCTCCTGTTTGTTGCTCGTGTTGTGTGCGTTGGCATAGATGCACTTGAGCTGGGCCTTCAATTTCACCCCCAGCATTGGCATATCACTGCCAGGCTTATCTCTGTTGAGTCTGGTTTTGTTCCCTCCCCTTCCAACCTAGTTTAAAGTCCTCTCGATGAGCCCAGCCAATTCACAGGTGAGAATCCCTTTTCCCCTCGAGACAGCCGCACACCATCTGTCGTCAGCACGGACAGTGCCGTATAAACCTCCCCAGGATCAAAAACCCAAAATTCCACCGTTGGCATCAGCCTCTGAGCCGCGTGTCGATCAAGTGTGCCTTCCTGTTCCTTCCAGTGTCCTTCCCTGCCACTGAAGGGATTGAGGAAAACACGGCCTGTGCTCCTGATCCTGCAACCGTTCGACCCAGTGCCCTGAAGTACCTTTTGAGGGCTCTTGGATTCCTCTCCACAACCTCGTCACTGCCCACCTACGTGACCAGTAGTGGGTAACAATCCGAGGGTCGTACCAGACCAGGGAGTTTCCTGGTGATGTCCCTAAGCTGGGCCCCAGGGAGGCAGCAGACTTCCCTGGGCGATGGGTCTGGGTGGCACTTTGGGCCCCCAGTTCCCCTCAGAATGGAATCATGTACGATGATGACCTTCCTTTTTAACAGAGCAGTTGTAACGTGTGGGGCTGGCTGAGCCATACTGGGCAAATCCCTGGATGGGCCTTTCTCTGCCCAACAAGGGCAATTGCCTGGCCCTCGAGTTCCAGAGCCCCATATCTGTTCTGCAGGGGCAACTGGGAAGGGGAGGGAGGGCAGGAGGGGATGCGCCTGTCTCCCTGAGCCAGGACCTGTTTCCATTCCCCTCCATCTCTTAGGTCCCTTCCGTCTACCTGGTGTGAGAGGTTATGGGATCCACAGTGCCAGGCTCAGGCACTCCCTGCAGCTGGAGACCTGGACAGCTGTATGCCTGAGTGGAGGGCCTAAAGAGGGGAGTGAGGTTGCATCATTGTAGTTATCTACGGGGATCCCTTACAGCAAACTGCAGTCATGGGCTGTGTTTGGACAGAGGATTGACACTTGGCGATGCACTGGGCAAGGAGTGCTTTTCAAAACTTTTTACTCCCTTCAGTGAAACTGCAATAGTAAAATATTCAAAAGCTGCTCAGATAAATCAGTTGTACTACAAGTGAGGATATTAATTTATGGATGTTTATTAAATTTTTTTAAGTACTTGTGGGCTTAGCACCGCTTGAAGATTTAAGTAATATTGTTAATATAAATTCTGTTAATATCATTGTACACTTTAAATTTAGAGAACATCAGCTGAAAAATTAGGCTTCTGCTTGTAATAAGAGTTGAAGCAACTTACTGTATAATTAATTTCAGGTACTTTCCCACTTCATATTAGAATAACATCTTACATTTCATTTGGTAGAAAAAAAAATACACTGTATTGACAAGTTTCATCTTCACATTCTTGTTTAGTTTTAGTTGACAGAAATACAGAATAGTTGTTCAAGATTAAAAAGACAAAATTGCTGGACTGCTGACTCTTTTGTACAGTTTTGTCATCAAACTTAGCTGGTTTAAAAATAGTCTTATAAACTTTCTGGTGCTTGTTTTTAATTGTGGTTATAAGTGGTATTTAACTATGGATTACGTGTATTTTAAATTTTACAATAAGCTGGTTAGAAACGAGAGAGTAACTCCAAATACCAACTTAACATACATGCCAACAACCCGTCTGTCCAGTGGGAATGGTATGTACTGTGTAGCCTGCTGTTACTTTCCTCATTTACATGATTGGGTGAGGAATTCTTTGGGATTGTAGATGCAGAAAATGCATGTTGCAGTGCACACATGAACTTGTTGGCATAAACTTTGTAGTCACACTAAATACGTCTCCCGTTATCTCCTGCCTCAGTGGTATAGTTATTAATGCAGATGTCAATGTCTAAAACTTGATGAATTCTTTGATATGCTTGTTTCCCTGCAGAGAGCAATCATTCCTGGTCCACCCTTCCTGGTTGGAGCATGCATTGTTCTTCTGGCTTTTCTAGTTGCCTTGCTTATTCCTGAGCACAGCAAAGCCAGCAGTGCCAGAAAACACAACAGCATCAGCAGTACTCTGAGTAACAACCTAGACAGAGGTAGTGAAGAGGACATTGAACCACTGCTGCAAGATAGCAGTGTATGAAGGCCAGCTTCTGAGGAGACTGTGGAACAAACTCACGCGCTGAATTGCGGCTCTGGAAGCTCAGTGGGATGTACAGCGTATGTGCCCTCTGGAAGGAAGGCAGCTGTGTGCAGGGGAACATCTCATGCTGTTCATTACTAGAGGCTGATACCGTACTTAAAGGAGGGTTTATTTAGCGGGGCGTGTCACATCTGGATGTGATTGTACCTGACATTGGACTGCAAATTCTGTATCAAATCCTGGTACTGGGTTGAAACCTGAATATACTGACAATGGTTGGCTGTGTTTGTGTGTGTTTTTTTATTTTAAGTTTGAAGGTTCAGTTCCCAGAGTCGTATTCAAAATAGTCAGGTTTGAGGCAGAAAGTTTCTGCCACTACTGTTAGAGGTTGTTTTGCGTTTCTTAGGCCTTTTTGTCAGCATGTGTGCCACACGTAGTCCTCACGATGTGAGGAGGACTGATCTATGTAGTTCTGGTATCTCAAATAATGGGTAACAATAAAAGTAATTAGATTTCCTGGACACACATTCTCAAATACTATTTGGTAATGAGAACTCCAGTAGTTACCACAAGGCACTGATGAAACTGAGATGGCTTCTGAGGGTGTGTGATCACACGACAGCCATTACCCATACATAAAGGTCATGTTGAAATCTTAAACCCACATTCCAGAGCTGTCAGTTCTGAGCGGTTAAAGCAAATCCCAGTGGCACCTGAGAGCACTCGTCTCATTATTGTTTTGCTCATAAAAAAAAGAATTTTAATTATGAAATGTGCAACATCAGAAATACGGACACTCCTGACTTCCGAGACAGGAAAAACTGGGTGCCAGAGTAGTTTACATCAAGAAATATGAATATTTATTGCATTTTGTCACTTTATCTGCCCTATGAAATAATCTTTACTATTAATTCTTTTCACCCCTGCCTTAACCGCTACTTTAGTGTTCAGTTAATTAATTATATTAAGTCTTCATATCACTGTCTTACCTGCTGAATCTCATGGATATATTCATATCAAACTTCTTTTGTAAAAGATGCTTTAAAGGCGTTATGAATGGCTACAAATGTGCTAATTTTTAGAGTAATTTTATGAAAAATGCACAGATTTATATGTATTTTGCTGCAGTGTAAACGGACCATTAAACCCAACTTCAATGAAGTACTCCTATGAATGTTTTATATGTATGCAATATATGTAGATATTTGTAAGGAGTTTTAATTTTTCCAGATGGGGTGCTGTGTAAATCATTTATTTATAAACGTAATGAGGGTACAGACAGATATACAGTTTTTTAAAAGGATTGTGTATTGACTGAACAAATTTTAAAAATATATATTTTAAACTTGTTCCACATTGAGCAGAGATAACAAACCTTTTGTACTATGCAGTTTGGTTTTTAAGTTAATAAGCTTCCTAATGCATAATAAATCTATATCTTAAGCTTTCTAGGTTTCACGTGTAAGTGTGTGTTCTTCCAAGTCCACTGTTGTGTCTTCCCTGCTTTGGAACAGAAGCAGTTTAATCCTAGCGCTGTGTTACAGTACCCGAATTCCCGCTGTACTGTTGCGTTGTGTCTGTGTCATCAAGCATGGTGAAAAGCACGCTTTGCTCAGAAGACCATTTGGTGTCTGACGTGGTGTCCTCTGGGGTAGGGGAGTGGAAAGAGTGGAAAGGAGGCTGTTTGGAAAAGAAAACTGAAAAAAACCCCCATGTCTGATCTGAACAGCATTAAAGAATTTAGGTGCTTTTTCTGATGAGGCTTAGGTGTTTCTTTTACCTTGAATTGCTTGGAATTCAAGCCTGGACTTTTACTCTGGGTGTTTTATTTTTGCGGCAGTTCAGACTGCAGTCGAGTAGGTTTTGCGTGATCCCCGTGTAGAATGTCATACTTGATATGGAGCTGAAGAGATCGTACAGTATGTTAGCATTGAGAGCAGCAGATGTCACATTTATTACTGCTAATAGTATTCCAGCAATGGATCAAATTTGAATTTTTAAAAGTACAATAGTAGAGTCACAGAATGGTTGGGGTTGGAAGGGACCTTTCAAGTTCGTGGGACAGGGACATCTTTCACTAGATCAGGTTGCTCAAAGCCCTGTCTGACCTGGCCTTGAATGCTTCCAGGGCTGGGGTATCTACAGGCTCTCTGGGCCAACTGATGCAGTGTTTAACCACCCTCATTGTAGAATATGTCTTCCTTAGGACCAATCTAAACTCAGCCTTTTCAGTTCAAAACTGTTGCCCCTTGTCCTGTCACTACAGGCCGTGGTGAGATGTCACTTTCTTATAAGTGACATAAGGTGACTCCGTAGCCTTCTCTTCTCCAGGCTGAACAAGCCCAGTTCTCTGAACCTGCCCCGTAGGAGAGGTGCTCCAACCCTTGGAGCATATTCATGGCCCCCTCTGCTATAACGGGTGCATGTCGTGTGCTGGCAAATGCAGAGCGAAAAAGGTATTTTGAGCATGCACTCGTACTGTGTACATTTATAAATCGTGTGTGCACTGCTGCACTAATAAAGCACTTCATAAAAAATTTTAAAAAGGAAGAAGGTGAGATACAGGTTAGTTATCTGTTTAAAAACACTTTTATTAGTGGTACAAAATACCTTTTTGCTCTCAGTAGAAGATTAACAACTCAAGTGATGCTGTGGAATATGCTTCATTATTTCTGAAAATCTTTGTTTAACACTGTGGTACAGAGAGAGGTCTGGTTCTATGTTTGATTTATTTTACTACTTGATGGCTGTCAGTGCTGAAGAAGATGCCTCAAGACACGCAGATCCAAATGGAAGATAAGTTGCAGGCTGTGCTTACTAAATCGTGATGCTCATTTTTCAGTCCCATCCACTTAGGCAAACGTGTTTATTAAAATTCAGCTAGTAAATTTCCATCTGCCCGGATGCCAACCAGTTGTTCTTGTAAACTAACTGGAAGGTCTTGAATCTTTGTGTTTTTTTGAAACAAATCTACTGAAAACACACTAAAATCTTCATTTGGAAGATTTTTAAACAGGTTAGAAAATTGCTTCCAAGTGTACGGGTCTGAGGGTTGTTACAGGTGTCACCTTTGCAGCGAAATCAGATGATGACGGAAACATTTCCAAACTTCTGTTTTCAAAATGCTCTCTCCGTACAAGGAGTTTCTTTTAAAGAAACAGGTATTTTCTCACCTTTACCTCAAAGAGACAGATTAAACATTTTTATTTTTCTAAAATACTGGCCTAGGTAGCGTAGTATTGGCAGGCCCTTTTCATCAAAGAAAAGGTCAGCAGATTTGGAACAATTGCTTGTCTTTCTGTGAAAGAAAAATGTGCACTCATCTTCAAGTTTGACAGCTCTTTTAAGCACTTTGCCTCGAACCAGTGAAGGAGGACCCAGGAAGCTACAGACCAGTCAGCCTCACCTCCATCCCTGGAAAAGTGATCGAACAGCTCATTCCTGAGGTCATCTCCAAGCGTCTGGAGGAAGAGAAGGTTATCAGGAGTAGTCAGCATGGATTCACCAAGGGGAAACCTTGCTTGACCAATCTGGTAGCCGCCTACGATGGCATGGCTTGCTGGGTGGATGAGGGAGGGGAGAGCAGTGGGTGTTGTCTACCTCGACTTCAGCAAGGCTGTGACACTGTCTCCCAATCCATCCTCATAGGTAAGCGTAGGAAGCGTGGGTTAGAGGCGTGGACAGCGAGGTGGATCGAGAACTGGCTGAATGGCAGAGCTCAGAGGGTTGTGGTCGGCGCTGCAGAGTCCAGCTGGAAGCCTGTGGCTAGCAGGGTTTCTCAGAGGTCAGTACTGGGTCCAGTCCTGTTTAACATCTTCATCAGTGACCCGGACGAAGGGGTGGAGTGTACCCTCAGCGGGTTTGCTGGTGATACCAAAGTGGGAGGAGTGGCTGATGCGCCAGAAGGCTGTGCTGCCATTCAGCGCGACCTGGGCAGGCTGGAGAGCTGGGCGGAGAGGAACCTAATGAAGTTCAACAGGGGCAAGTGTAGAGTCCTGCCCCTGGGGAGGAATAACCCCAGGCACCAGTACAGGCTGGGGGCTGACCTGCTGGAAAGCAGCTCTGCAGAGAGGGAGCTGGGAGTGCTGAGAGGCCAGCAGTGTGCCCTGTGGCCAAGAAGGCCTGTGGTATCCTGGGCCTCATTAAAAACAGCATGGCCAGCAGGTCGAGGGAGGTCACCCTCCCCCTCTACTCTGCCCTAAGGAGGCCACCTCTGGAGTGCTGTGTCCAGGTGTGGGCTCCCAGTTCAAGACAGACAGGGAACTAATGGAGAGAGTCCAGAGGAGGGCTATGAAGAGGATTAGGGGACTGGAATATCTCCCGTATGAGAAGAGGCGGAGAGAGCTGGTTCTGTTTAGCCTGGAGAAGAGAAGGCTGAGGGGGGATCTCACCAATGCTTATAAACACCTAAAGGGTGAGTGTCAGGAGGATGGGGCCAGGCTCTTTTCAGTGTTGCCCAGTGACAGGACAAGAGATGACCAGCACAAAATAGAGCACAGGATGTTCCACCTGTGCTTGAGGAAAAGCTTCTTCACTCTGAGGGTGACAGAGTGGTGGAACAGGCTGTCCAGAGTGGTTGTGGGGTCTCCTTCTCTGGAGATATTCAAAACCCGCCTGGATGCGTTCCTGTGCAGTCTGGTCTAGGCGAACATGCCTTGGCAGGGGGGTTGGACTAGATGATCTCCAGAGGTGCCTTCCAACCCTGACCATTCTGTGATTCTGACACAGGTATTTCTCATGCATCCTTAGTGAATCAACCCAAAAGCTAATAGGTAGGGTGCAGAAGCTTGGCAAGAAGCCTTGTAGGTTTTCTAAGTCATTTCCAGACTGAAATGATAGTGAATCCTAAGGAATATTACTTTGCAGTAAGTTTTTTATTCCTGCCCTGCTATGAGTTAATTCAAATGTGACCTGAAAAAGAAAAATGGACATATGAATTCTGAAGTGTTTTGAGCAGCTGGAGTCCAACAGTGGGTCCTTAGAGCCCAGAGATCCTACCACGTTTGGGCACGTATGGTCTGGTGGGGGTGCAGGTATGCAGCTGAACGAACATGGGACTCCTGGATAGCACGACCGTGCAGGTGTTAGGTGCGTGAAGGAAATCCAAAGTGAAAAATGTAAAACAGCGTGACTGAAAGAGTGCTAAGAGTTGAAAACATTTACATTTTGTTAGATTTGAAGGTAAAACATAAGAACCTGTCGTGGTTTAACTCCGGCTAGCAGAATACCACGAAGCCGCTCTCACAAATCCCCCTCCCCTCCTCCAGTGGAGGAGAAGAATCGGAGGAAAAAGAAATAAGGAAGCTTGTAAAATTGAGATAAGAACTATTTACTAATTAAATCTAAATCAATATATACAGGTACTACTAATACTAAATAATTAAAATAGTAGAAAATGAAACATAGAGTACAATATATACAATATGATACAATATGATACAATTTCCCACCATCCACTGACCAATGCACACCCAGATGTTGAGGGATGAAAATCAGACCCAGAGAGCCCGAGAACCACAGCCTGAGAGCGATCGCAGCCCGAGAACCGCGGCCTGAAGGCCGGAGCGCGGGAGCCTATGCAGCAGATTCTGAGCAAACCTTATCACTGATAACACGGCCAGAAAACTCAAAACAACCCACCAGCTCCCACACAAATGAGCCAGCACAGGAGCTGGCAAAGCAGCTAACGCAGGAGGGTTAGCAAGTGCCCAGAGAGATGAGCAAGGGAGTAAGGGAGAGAGAGAGAAGGGAAGAGTAATGGCTACCGGACCCTCTTCCCCACCCAAAGAGACCAGAACATGACGTACTATGGGATGAAATACTTCCTTGGTTAGTCTGGGTCAGCTACAGTATCCGAAGCGGACAAAAGACCTTGAGTTCAGTACAGGCCATCCCCAGCACCAGCTGAGGCCTTATCAATGTTTTCACTTACTGTCCAGCAACATAGTTTCTTGGCAACCAGAGTAAAGGGAGTTAGCCCTTTCCTGACTGAACCCAGCACAGAACCAAAAATAGAGGGGCAGATTAAAACAGTTCATTTGCAGGGAATATGAAGGGAAAACAGAAATATAGCTTATTAGATACTGAACTTTGCTGTCTTTACAGTAAATAAGTGGCATACTATTTTCTGAACAATTCTATTCAACTCTGTAAGAAAATTTGCAAGGTTTTACAGCACAACTACAAGCAACACAGAGTATTCTATGAATAATAAAATCTGTTTGTCTTTTGCTTGTAGTACTATGGCACAGGAAAAATTGAGGAGAACTTTTCACTGGGCCATGTATTAAAATCCATACCCCATTGCTAACAAAATGGCACCACACAACCCTAGAAAAATAAGGATTTTTTTTCATGGGGTATTTTCATTTATATTGGTGGAGACACCAGTGAATCCATTCACTAGGTGTAGCACATGCTGATTATTGCTGAGGAACAAGCACATTTGTTGGTGAAGTGGATGGACACTCAGACACAGCATTTGGTCAAACAAGTGATTTACTGACATCTTTGCAGAGTGCAAAGTTCCCAGAGATAACGGACTGTCTCAGAGAGGGAGGGTGGTCGATGCTCAGGTGGGGATGGGAGTCTCTGTTGCAAGGCCCCTTGCAATGGCCCCTTCAGGCGCACCGGGTCCCACTGCGCAGAGTGTGCTTGTGCTGTGGTTGAAAGGTGTGGCGGCAGTTGCCATTGCCGATGGAGCAGCGTGTTTTCCATGTCCAGCGTGCTTAGTTCTGCAGCACCACCTCCCCGGGCAGTCTCTTCGGGCATGGCCCTGTGCCTGAAGAACTGCACCCCTGCCATCACACAGCTCTCTGGCCATGTTCTGCTGCTGGTAGCACTGGCCTCTGCCTACTGGATGCTCAGCTAGGTGTCCAAGTCACCATGCTTCACCCCAAACATCATCTCAAGCAGGAGGGTTCTACCTGAAGAATTCGTCAGCCGGAGCTTGCAGGAGCACCTGGAGGGCTGCACTGTTAATTGGCAGTGTCTCGACTAAGGCAAGAGCATCCAGGCTGCTTTTACCAGTATTTGGAAGCAGCAGGTGGTTTTCTCCATGTCCAGGTAGGGGCCGGTGCAGACGGTGCCTAGGAGGCTGCTACTCTGATTTTTCCTCAGCTCCTCCTCAGGGTGGTGGAGGAACCACAGCATGTCCTCCACCCTTGTACAGGTGCACTCCAGCTCCACATGCAGTCTGGAGTTGCTCACCGGCATCTCCTCTGCAGTGCCTAGCTCCAGGTGGAAGGCGTACCTATGGGGGGCTTCAGGGGCACGAGCAGGCAGTAGACAGAATCATGCTCAGGCGGACTCCATCCTTCCAAGGTGCTGCCAACCATGATGGCTGGCTTCAGTCGCAACATAAAACTATTCCTGGAAAGCTTTTGGCATATGGAGAATTTAATCTACCAGCTCCTCCACCATCATGAACGATTCTAGCAGGCCTGGGAAGCACTTGGCTGAAATTCTGTCCATATCCAGTGCAACACTGTGTTTTTCTTCTTGCTCCTCCTCATCTGCCCTGTTTCTGGAACTGCCCTGCTTGCTGCGGCTGCTGGCTGAAAGCTCCTTTTGCAGAGCCACCAGCAGAGCCTGAAGAAAAGGACCAGGACTCCAGCAAGAGCCCAGAACTTCCACTGCTGCAAGGCAGGAGAGAGCGGGGCTCTCCAGGCCACACCGCTCTGCTCCTGGGTCCTCCGCTCCATCTCCACCAGCAGCCGAGCCATCTACCAGCACAGCTGCTCCTCACGCTGCTGCACGCGTTTTTGCACCGCCTCACCCAGCTCATCTCCAACCATCCGCGCTTTGCTGGTGAGGCTTTGCACCATGCTGCTGATGCTTTCTGCAACAGCCGTGACCTGCATGTTTCAGTGTGTCTGGGGAGCGCGTTTTATTGTAGTGTTAAGATTGTGCAGCAACAGTGAAGACAGTGCCTCACTTCCTCGGGGAGGTAACGGCATGCTTCCTTAGGGCAGCTGCTGCCCAACACAAACTGTGCTTCCCTGATCCAGAGAAACAAAATTCTAGCTGTTCTGGTGTGATGTATCCTTATTCTTTTTTTTTTTTTCAGGAGAAATCAAACATACTCTTGCCCCCAAAAAACTAGGGGAGGGAAGGAGGGAAGGGGGATGAAAGTCCGGGAAAACTATGCTTAGGAAACTTGTTCCCTCCGTGCAGAGATTTTGTGCTGCTGTCTGCGTGCATTTGTCACAAAAATATGATGCTACTGTACTTTGATTATAACATACTGGGAGATTATAATAAAACCTTGATCTATGGTTTAGATTGTTTAAGCAAGTGCATTAAGTAATCTGTTATATATACTGCAGAATGTCTTTTAAGAAGAAGAGAATTTGCTTTAAAATAAAATCTTCTCAGACTTTGCCGTTGATGTGGTCCAAAAGCCTTCAGTTATAGGATCTTCCAAGTTCAATTGCCTAGGCTTGGACGCTTCCTAGTCAATATAAAAATGCTTGAGAACCAGGATGAGCAGACAAGCAGAATAGCCAATTTTTTATATCATTGAGAAAAGCGAGCATGATCTCTGGTTCTGTGTTTGTTTGCATGCTGAGTTGTTGTGTTTCAGGAGCTTGGTGGTAAGGAGATTGAGCTAAGAGTAGAGGTAAAGGCTTGAATTTCGTGTGCTCAAGAACCGTATTAAACTGTTTTTTGAATTTTTTATCTATTTTATTTTCTAGACGATTTCTGTTGGGTAAATGTTGCAGAAAAGAAGGTACTGTTTGTCTCCTCTCATTGCCTCGAAAGGACAACAGTCTTGCTCTGTTCTCTAAAAGAACACTTTGCAATAAGAGGATGGACGCTGTCAGGCAAGGTTCAAGATACACTGCCAGGCCCAGCATTGCTACTCCCTGGCTGTTGCAGCCGTTCTATACTGTGTGGTATAAAGGTGAATTTATCTTACGTATTGCATATACAGTATCAGTGCTTTAAAGCAAGAGTGTTAAATTCCTTCCTTTAATTGAAAGCAATCGCTGGATCAGTTGCTGGATCCCTGGGAAGTGTAGACCTGGGTAAGGAAATGCTATCGTATGAACGAGGTGCTAACAATTCTGCAGTCAGAATATTTTTTATAACCTTGCATTTGTTGGCAGGAAACAATGGTTAAGTCTGATTGCATCTCTGAGAATTTAGAGAGAATTCTGATTTCAGAAATTTGCTGGTATCTGACGTGCCCCATAATTGCTGCCTTATGTACCCTTAGTGCTGAGGTATCTGTAATTGTGTAAGGAACAGACTGTAAAGGAGACTGTGCTGCTAGTTCTGCTCTGTCTGAATGACGGTAAAAAGCTACACGAGAGGGCCTCAGTCATGGTGCAACAACTGACAATGAACAACAGGCAAGCCACATCAAGCCCTGTCAAATGACCTTTCTACACATGTGGAAAGTGTTGATGTTCCTGAAAACTTTGCTGTGGTTGTATTGTTTTCTCCAGAAAATCTGTCTTATAGGCAGATTTTGCCTTACAGGCAACTATTTTTCTTTCCCTTCTCCTCCTTGTTAATTTTTTTTAAACATATTCTTATGCTTTGCAGCAAAATACTGCAGTCTTTTCAGATGAGTGTTGTTCTCTTTTGATAGAGATACTTCATCATATATGGAGGTGTCTGCTCTGTGTATGCAGATACTGCTTTTGACAACTTGGTGCCTTTTCTCAGAGCAGTGATCAAACATCCCTGTGAAAAATAAAGAAAAAATAAAAAGAAACAACCAAGACAAAATCTTCTAGTAACAGACTGAAGTGCTAAGCGCTGAATAAAAAAATGAAACATACAGGCCTAAGCATCCTTCCAAGTTGCTTAAAGATCCATTTTTTCCTAGATGTTTTACTTCTGTGTGCCTGCATGATAACTGAAATGTGTGTTGTAATTTTTGGCTGCATCTGTAACAGGCTTACAAGGAGCTGCGACATCAAACTTGTGTCGGCTTGCCCAGCTGGCCCTGTAGCCCGTACACTTTGTACTCAGGCTTAAATGCATGGGGAGCTTTAATTCAATGCAACTAATGATCCAGGGAAGTTTTAAATATGCATTTGAGTGGTAGTAGAATGCTTTAAATATAGAATTTAGAGAGCTATACAAAAAATGTACACTTTGCAGTTAACACTGGGAGAGAAATAAAACTGAAATGGGAATGAGGAATGTGAATGTTCACTAGACTATGCCACTGAAAGCCAATTGTATCCTGCAGATCCTTGTCAGGCACACATTTTGACCTCTGAAAGAGGTTGCTGCAGGCCTCTATGCTGTCCTCAGGAAAAAGCTGTTTGCAGAGCTGCTAATTTGCGATCTTAACTGAGTGGCTGAGGATTTACTGTGCTTGGCCAATGGGTTTCCATTTTTTCTCAAGAAGCAATCTTTCCTTGCCAAAGATTTAGCTTTCATATTTCAAATGTGAAGGCATGTTGGGGCAAATACCTCGGGAAATATGGAGCCCTGAAAACCTCTAGTGCTGATGGAGCCAGGTAATCCAAAATAAATACAGTTTTGGGGTTTGTTTTTGAGTTTTTTAATGCAAATAACATTAAAACAGAAGATGTGGCAAGATCAAGAAAAGAATTCAATTTTAGTGTTTCAGAATAGTTCTGAAATTATTTTTCTGCATATGAAATACATCAGCAGCACCACAGCTGCCCTTCCTGAAGGTGAAAGAAAAGAAAAATATGATAAAGGTCAGACTGTCAGGCAGAGTATTATGAGCAAAACACTTTCCCAGGGTAGAGACTCACCAAGAGTGGGCTGATGCCACCTTGACATTACAGCATCTGTCAAAAGGAAAAACAACTCATGACTCTAGGCAATAACTGAAGGTAGTAAAAACAACCCATTTGCCCTATTTCTCCCATCTCCAGGGGTGGAAAAACGTCAAGCTACCATGTAGCAGTAATATTAAAAAGTTTTGCACAGGTGCCTCAAGCAGCTGGTTGAGGTCTTGGTCTTTTATTTTATTAGGAAATACACAAAGGTAAAAGCTTATCTCTAAGTTTGTGGAAGGAGCCCAGGGCAAATGTCTTTGAATTTATTTGCTTTTATTCAGTGCTGAATGTACTTTTATTTGGAAAAGGGACTGTAAAAATGAAACAGGAACGAGTCCTTGTATGCGTTTCGAGGTAATTTATTTAGATTTCATTTTTAAATAGGATGTTTATTTTTTCTTAATTGCAAAGATACCAAACTCAGCCTGAGATTTTGAACTTGTGCTGTTCTGTTTCTAACTCAGTTATCAGAAATGCTGACCCGCCTAAGCTGTAGGTGTGTGTAATGAAAGTACATTTGGGATAGCATGGGTTTACTGAAGAGAGAGAAGGAAAGGAAGCAGCTTGACTTTCATAACCAACTGAGTTTTCAAACCTGATAAAGATGTCATGAAGTAAGCAAACTTTATATGGAAGTTGAGATAATAAAGATTAGTACTGGTTGCAAGAAGATTTTTTTTTGTTTGTTTGTTTTTTAATAATTTAGTTTTAAAACTGCTTTACTTGTAGTGAGACCTACCTTTGAAACGGCATATTTTGACATCCCATTAATCAACAACTTTTGCCAAGGTTATATCTGAAATATATCTAGATTTAAAAAAAAATAATGCTATGAATCAAAAGCAGATAGGAAAACCTGCACATCAAACTTGATCTCTGAACAATGAAAAACTTGGCCTTCAAAGAAGACAATTTCATCCCAACTCAGGGAGCCATTTTCCTGGGATACCTTCAGTACCACAAGCTTTTCCAGTATTCATTAATGTCCTTAGAAGACAACTGACAGTTTCAGGTGAGTTGTTCTTTAAAGCTGGGAGAGTCCAGCTGCTGCAGTCTCAGGTGTCCATTTTGCAGCCAGTTTCAGAAGGATACATTTCCTTAACTTCAGTGCTGTCAAAACGTCTTTTGCTTATTTCTTAATGCTCCAATATTTCTTTCCCTGACAGTGGTGGGGCTGACAATTCTTCCCCTATTTCTGACTGTGACTCTTGAGAAGATTTCTAGTAGATAGGTAGATGAGGGTGTTCAGCAGCAAATAGCCATGCTTCAGTTGGAGTGTTTGGATGCTTTTTGTCAGGGGAACGCTAGTTTGATGCTTTCTTGTGTGCTTTTTGTCCTGCATAAAGGAGATCTAAAAGTCTAAGGAAAGGGTCACACAGCTACACTATTTAGAATATTGTATGTGCTGGTCACATAAGTCTTAACTGCACTGTTTCTTTACTAACCAGGGTTCGGATGATTAATCCCCTTGACTGGAAGTGCCTGACACTGCTAGCTGCAGCTTCCTAGAAAGCCCAGTGTTAACAGTAGAAATATCAGGAAATCCTGACTTTTGCTGTCACAGGTGTTAGCCTTCACATCATGGTCTCAGGAATACTTCAGGGTGTAGATGTCTGCGTAAAAAGGTAGTATGACTTTATTCCAAAGTGCAATTAGTCATAGGAGAAAAATCTTAGCTGAGGATCCACAAAAACTCAGCATGTTGTTTGAATTAGAATGCACCTTAAGGCACTGTCTTTCACGTGCTCGGGTGAAACATCACATGTACTATTTGGATGTTAGTCTAAGACCGTCTTGTCAGCTCTTTTAGAAAACACAATGCCTCCATTATAAAAAAAGCTATTGAACTGTCTAAAAAACTTGACATTACCTTTCAACTCAAAGGGCCACAAAGAGCTTCTATCAACTGGATGCAAACACTGTTTTTAATGCTATGCAAGACAACCTCCAGTAAAGAACAGACTGAGGCGGTGAAGAGCCCTTGTTGTGTTGATCTCTTTGAAAGTGCCAGTTGTGAAATCTGAGATCAGTTCCATTAATGCATTCTGTGGATGGACTGAAAATACTCACCTACTCATGCACAACACAGTATAGCCTCTGTTCACATCTCACAAAATATTAGTAAGCTTCAGTAGTTGTCTTCCGTCTGTTTGCGTACAGATTAGTTTGGATTTTACTAAGCTGGAAAAAAAAGAGTAAAATATTTCAAAAATAATCACCCTCTGTATTTGCTGAAGCAGATGAAGTAGAATGCATTCCTGTTTTATAATTAAATGTGGGAAATAGCAGGATACCTTTGGCAAGAGTCAGCTGTTGTGTTAAACGAACTTGTGATTGAAAGGAGACACAGGAGGAGCTGCACCTCTATGGGGTTATATGGCTAAATTACCGAAAAAAAAAATGGAAAAGAAAGGAGACAATTGATCTAAAGGAATGTATAGAGAATTGTACCAAAACCATTAAGACTGATGTAACTGAAGTGTTATGAAGGAAGAAACAGCCCAACACAGGTATGGTATGTGTTATTTGCTACAGAACACTGGACAACATTTCATTTGTATGATTTGATAGCAAGGAGAAAAAACCTGTAATATTGATAATATCAAGGTGAGAGGTCTGGTGTCATAAAATACCGATATAGGAAAACAAAAGAATCATGGGTCTCAGTCGTTTTGCTCAAGGTTTATGAGGGGTGAGGCATCTTGGATGAAAGATCCCAAGCAGTGTCCACACTGAAGGACTGTAAAAGGAAACACTCTTTCAGTGTGTCATAGTCAACCAAAACTAAATCAAGATGTGTGAGAGCTGGGTAAACAGTGTTGCTTGTCCTCCATGTCATGTCCATGCACCCTGGCCAGACTGCTTAGTCGCACACCTTGATGCTTGTTACTATGCGACTGCACGTACAGCGTGTCTGAGATAATTTTGATGAAAAAAATCACCTTCCTCTTCCGTAACGCCTTGCACTGAATTTTGCTACCCTAACTTCCCACAAATACAGGAGTGCCTTAAAAACCCTGCTGTGAATGAGTGTTCTAGTAGAGTAGGTGATGGCTGGAGAGTGCTTTGCTCTATGCACGCAAAAGTGAGTGGTGCCACCCGGCAGGAAGGCTGTCAGATGGTCATTTCTTTGCTGGCAATGCTAGTTCTGAACCGGTTTGGTTCTAGTGTCTTTCCATTATCTCAGGCTGTTGAGCTAACTGCGCAACTGCATTACAGAAAATTCAGGAATGCTGCTCTGTGTGAAAAAGTGTAGCCTACATCAGGAAAAGTTCTAGCTATACAAAAAGAAGGAAAATATGTGCTGGAGCTTATTGTTAGAAGGAGGATAATGAGTCCCTGATCAGCTATTGGATTATGTGGGACAGAAAGCAAAAACTGGAAGTTGAGATCAATGAGCCTTTGGCATTTGAAAGTTTTTTATGCTGCGGAGAGTGAAGGCTGTTGAGGGATTGTACGAAACTGTGTAGAAACTGGCCAGTGTTGGCACAGCACAGTGTGATCCAAGAGGTGACAAATATTCTGGTCTTCGTAGCGCTGTGGGCAGCACTGGATCTGGAATGACTGTCAATCTGAAAGTACTTGTCCGCAAGCTGCTTGTAGCAGCACAAGTTAGTTAACTACCAAGTTAGCTGTTGCCAAAATCTTTTAGCAACAAAACAAAAAGACATAAACTTCCTGTAATTGAAAGAGGGGGAAGAAAATATGATGCGTACAGCTAGATCACAGCAAGACTGAGGCCAGTATGTCTGATCCAAGAGGGAAGCTGGAACAACACAGAATCCTTGGGCTGAAGGAGAAAGTAAGTAAGTGGGGCACTGATGATGATGATGATGCCTGAAAACATAACTTCAAAACTGGTGTTTTCCAGAAGCTGAATACTTTTGCAAATATATAAGGAGAATCTGAGAACTTGAATGAGGTGAGCTCCATGGTGCACTGGGATGGTTAGCAAACAAATAATGCCGGGGGCCTTGCCGGGATGGCAGTGGCCTGTCTGGAATTATTAACTTCACAGCTTGACAGCAAGTCTGCTTGTGCCTTGGAAGGCTTACAGATGCGCTTCACAGTACCTGACACTGCTGAGGCTAATTAAATAATCTGCTAACGAGGAATGTTTGTGTGTGCTTGAAGTTCTACATTCTGTCAGTAGTGACTAACAACGTAACAGGACATTGGCTTTGTGTTGTTTACTCAATACCTTTTGTTATATCTACATGAGGAGATAATTTGGCACAATAGAAAGGGATCAATAGTTAGAGGCTCGGCCTGGACTTCTGTTTCTATTTACAGTGTTGGTTCAGGGGATTTACACTGAATTACATCTAGCTTGATCCCCTGGGCCAAAAGTCTCCATCACGCATGTGGTTTGGCAATAGCTAAAGGCAAAAGGTTTAAGAGCTAGCTGGATGATCCTGTGACAGAGTGACCTGGTACAGGGCCCAGGGAATCTGCTCAGTGTACAGGAATATCACCCTCAGAAAACACACTGTTAAGGAGAGACAATTTGGGGAAGTGCTTCAAAACTGCTCTGAACAGAGTCACTAGGGCAGATACAGCCTGAAGGAAACAAATTTTCCTTTGCCTGCTTTGATCGCTATCGCAGGGTAAAAGGTGAAATCTGTCTTCTCTCCTGTTTTTAAAGACAACTCATAAATTAAGGCTTGCATCACAGGTAGTGGATATTTTTAAAGATTTCTGAGTTTAGGAGAGGTATTCTGTTCTCAGTAGTAGCTCTGTGTCGATATTGACAGATCTGACTCTCTATGGATACTCCTCATGAATTTTGATGGCAGAGCAGTCTTCCAGACAACTGTGGACTTGGCTTGCACATTGTACTTATCCTGGCTATCAGAATCATTTCCAAAGATACCTGCCACGCTTGTATTTATCCATGCTGAGTAGCCCAGCGGAAGTCAGAATAAAATTAAAAGGGTATGTAAATCTTTGCAGAATGACATCCTGAGGCTGGAAGGCCCTTAAGCAGATTGTTTTTTAGGATATGTTTTCCTGGCCCTTTACAGGCAAAGCCAGGTTGATCCTGCTGGTGCCCTCCGCCAATATGGGCTTGGTGTCTTCCCACTGTGAGCCCCTCCAAACACAGCTAACTCAGAAATGAAGCCCACACAATATATCTAGCTGCAAGGCAAGATGGATTAACACAGATGTGTTTCAAGGTGGTAGTATCTCCCAATCACAGTTGATGCGAGTGTGAACAGAGTAAGTTGAAAACTGCTTGCAAATGGTGGTACAGATATTGATAAATAGTATTTATCATCAACAACCGTAACAAAAACGTCATATTATTATCCAGGTGTCAGAAAATATAGCTCAGAGATGTCACAGAGAGTAAAATTAAACAAGATTAATCAAGATCTAATACAGTTTCCTGCACTGTGGGAATCAGTGCTGTTACAGTCTTAAAAATATCCATGTGCTCTTGAAATGGAAAATTAAACATAAATGCAGGACTAACATGTTCATGAACTAAATGTTACCTTCGTGCTGTTTTTTTGATTCTGATAGCTAAGCTACTGAAATATGTTTGCAATTTATTTGTCATCTTCTTAAAGTACAACTATAAAAGGTTTTATTACATTTCAAAAATATTAAAACTGTGCTAGAATTGAGTTATTGTGCTCTGAAGTCAAGTGACCACTAGCTGGCAATGTTATACAGCTCTTCTTGTTGCAGATTCATTGCATAATATATCATGGTTTGACTCAAGACCTTTAATTTTAAAAATAGAAAAAGAAATTGGATTTCAGTGGGGCTGGGCACTTCTGAATATTTCACCACTAAGGCTCCAGTGTAGATTAGCAAGAAAATAGGAAGGACAGTGGACAGAAATAGTTTCTGAAGTAATAACCTTTGCTTATGGGATTTCTTTTGTTTCTCCAGTTCTGTGTGTTTAGTTCTAACTTTGATTTTAAATGCCTTTTACTTACCTCAAGCCATCCATTGTGCTGAAAATGAAGCTTGTGTAATAATTTCATCTGCCAATATCCTGGACTACACTAGCAACTCTTTGAAACTTCAGTGTAGGTGTCCTTCATTGCACTTACTCCGAGTACCTTTCCCTCACCTTCAAATATCCTTAAACTATATCTCTTCCTGCCTATCCACTATTGTTTGTTTCCTATGGCATCATTTCATGTCTTCTTCAACATCTAATCAAGATGACAAAAGTTCCCTCCAAATGAGGATGGGTACCAAGGGCAGCACAAGCTGACTCAATTTCTATCCTCATGCTCCAGATACTCCAGCTGCCAGAGGTCACTGTAAGCTTTTATTGCTACCAGGTCTCTTACTTGCAGGTAAGTGGAGACTCATATGAAACTCAGTGTTCAGAGTCTTATTTATTAACATGAAGAAAAATGGAAGAGAATGAAACACTGAGACAACTAATTTTAAAAGATTGCTTACAGTATTTTGTACTGTGAAGTCATATATTTTTATCCTGGAAAAGACAAGTGTGGGCAACAAAAAAGTGGGATAAAATCCTGCTTTTAATTCTAAAGGAATTCTGGAAAAGAAATCGTGCTCATGACTGAAAATGTTTTATCTACAGTTATTACATGAGGAGTGTTGAGATTTTTATATCTGTAAAATGTTTGGAAGCAGATTGGCTCCTATTTGTTCACTTTTAGCAAATAGTCTTGTATACATTCAACTCTCAGTGTTCGCTTTTCTTTCTCTAGTCAATGCTTTACTTCAGTCCCTTCAGAAATAAGCAGAAGAACAAGGCTCTGGTGGAGAGAAAACTGTTACAAGGAAAAGCAGAAAATATTACTGTAAGTCATTTAAACAGAGGCATTTAGGCAGCAGATGTAGTGCAGGGGGATGTCTTGAAGTCAGCTTCAGCAGGGAATAGGTTCAGCATAGGGAGACAATCATACACTTGGTTGGTCCAAGGTGGGGGCTGAGCACACCGCAAATAGAGTGGGAAATGGCTGCAGTGGCTGAAGTTAGCTACTGAAGGGCTCCTCTACACATGAAGAATCCCTTCCTTTGAGGAAATTGCTATCTTTGGAGTGAATGGATATGTGAACAGCACAACTTTAGCTTAGATGTAGCATGCTTTTATCTAAAAATAAAAAGTGGTTTCCAGCCAGCTCTTTGCCTAGTGGAGTTTGGGTATGATTGGGATGCTAGCAAAAAGGTGGAGTTTTTGGTATGTAATTACCTACTTCTATATCTCTTAGGTTTTCGTACTATTGATATCTGCCAGCTAGTCTTTAATATGAAAGCTCTTTTGATCATGTACCCAGCTTTACTCTTCTTTTATCTTTTATCTGAAACATGCTTTCTCTCTTGGGAGAAACTGTTCACTTTAGAAAGGTTAATGAAATGTTTACTTCAGGAAACTTTAGTCAGTAGATGTCTTTCTGTGCTGGATAAATTTTCAGATGGTGCTCACTCGTAAACAAAGGGAGAAAGCTGGAGCTCAAGTCATGCGAAAACTACCCTTGTTTTCCTTAATAAGCATTCATTAAGGAGGGATACTTTTTATTGCAGTGGTAGAAAAGCTTGCTTACTAATGAAATATAATTCCATGTATAATATTAAAGTGGTCTTAATTTGTAGTAATTACAAAGACTATTCTGACATCAGGACACCTGAGGGAAAAATGCTCTCCATTTGTCAGATGCTGGGATTTGTCTTTCTTTTCTGAGTATGTCTAAGTAGATCTATACTAATGATCTCAAACTGTAGCAACACTTAAAATTGAGGGTTTTGAAGTTAAAAAAAGTCTGTTCCCATGGAACAGGTCACAAACAGGTCAAGCCTAAAAAACATCTTGCTAAATTACACTCTTAAAGTGATACACTAGGCAAAAACTGCTATTACAGGCTAGGGGAGATTATTATATTCATCAGAAAGGGGCAAATCTATTCATCCTTTGATACCTATACTCTAACACATGCTTTCTAGTTGTTTTCTCTTCAGATTACTGCAGCTGAAAAGAAATTAACTGACTGTAGGTTAGTACATTGCATTTCTATTTTGACTCCTCTGCCATCTGAAAGTCAGGAAAAAAAGAAGAGTTTAGGACCTTTGGAAGAAAGGGCAAGCAGCTCAGGAGGACGGCTACAAGGATGTCGTTAGGTTATGCAGTGAGAAAATTAGAAGGGACAAAGACCAACTAGGACTTAATCTGGCCTCTGCCATAAAAGACCATGAAAATGTTTCTATAAATACAGTAGCAGGAAAAGGAGGGCTCAGGAGAATCTCCATCCTTTATTGGATATGAAGAGAAACATAGTGACAAAGGTTGAGGAAAAGGCTAGGGTACTTGATGATTTCTTTGCCTCAGTCTTTAATAGCAAGACCAGTTGTTTTCTGGGTACCCAGCCTTCTGTGATAGTAAACAGGGATGGGGAGGAGAATGAAGCCTCCGTAATCCAAAAGGAGATTTTTTAGGGGCATGCTGCATGACATAGACACAAGTCTACAGGGCCAGATGGGATCCACTCTAAGGGTACTGAGGGATTTAGCAGAAGTGCTCACCAAGCCACTTTCCATCATTTACCAGCAGACCTGGCTGACTGGGGAGGTCCCAATTGGCTGGAGGCTAGCCAATAAGATACCCATCTACAAGAAGGGCTGGAAGGAGGATCCAGGGAACTACAGGTCTGTGAGTCTGACCTTGGTGCCAGGGAAGGTTATGAAACAGATCATAATAACCTGAAAATGTGGGATGCTCAGCCAACAAGGGGGCTACATGACCATATATGACCACAAATCAGATTTGACTAGGGTATAAATTGAGCCCCACTGGGGAGCCGTTTGAGAGATAAAGAGTGTGTTGGTCCTCCTTGGAACAATGGTTCTACAGTCAGGGACCATCCCCTTAGGTTGGGATGCCACCTAAGGAAACTCCTCAAGGTTGAGAGCCTTTCCTTTTATTAAATGAGTTATTGTGCATTCTGTGTGATTGTCCCTAAAGCTTAAGAATTCTTAAGTAAGGTGTGTCTAGACTCTTTTCAGTGTTGCCCAGGGACAGGACAAGAGGCGACCAGCACAAAATAGAGCACAGGATGTTCCACCTGTGCTTGAGGAAAAAATTCTTTACTCTGAGGGTGCCAGAGCACTGGAACAGGCTGCCCAGAGAGGCTGTGGGGCCTCCTTCTCTGGAGATACTCAAAATCTGGCTGGACACATTCCTGTGCAGTCTGGTCTAGGTGAACATGCCTTGGCAGGGGGGTTGGACTAGATGATCTCCAGAGGTCCTTTCCAACCCTGACCATTCTGTGATTCTGTGTGCTATTAATTCCCGACCGGCATTCTGAACCTGTGGATTGTTAATGTTTGTCCTAGTCTCAAAGCAGTTGTGGTTAGAGTCAAACTTATTTGGAGTTTGTGACCATGCTGTAAAAAACCCAAACTTGTTTTCAGTTTGTTAGTCTGTCTGGTTTGGTTTTGTGATGTTCTGTGTCAAAAGCATTGGCACAGGCTGCACAGGGAAGTGATTCAATCAACATTCCTGTAGGTATTTAAAAGATGTGTGGATTAAAGTGCTTACAGGCATGGTTTAGTGGTGGACTCAGCCATGCTGGGTTAACAGTTGGACTCAATGATCTAAATGGTCTTTTCCAAGCTAAATGATTTTATGATTCTGTGATTCCATGATGTCCCTAAGGCAGCGCCTTCTCTGAAATGGTTACACTGGAGCTAGCCAAGACAGGTTATTTAGAAACTTTGTTTTACTGGGCTGCTGACAGTATTAAGTGTTTACCAGAGTTAGTTTAGCAGACAAAACACAGCTTCAGCAAAGAGCTGTGCCAATAGAAATAACTAAATAGGTGGAATTGTGATGATAAAATATTGATTTCTTTACATTTATTCGTAACGACTGCCTATTACTGATTTGACACCAACTGTACTGCTCCGCTTGTCTATGGATGTCAGTGACGATTTCTTACAAAAAACAAAAGAGATGGAACTGTGGCAATGGAGGTCTTTAAAATTTGTGAAAGAATCTGTGGAGAATTCTTTATTGAAAAATTACCAAAATCGCAGAGACAAGATGTCCTCTATATATGCCATTTTCAGAGGAAGCCACACTAGCAATCTGGTTCTATTTCCACAGTATTTTTGAATCAGAAAGCTTTATTTGTTAACTGGGTTTGTTATTATTGTTCAGGTCATTGTAAGAATTGTCTTGGAAGGGCCATAAAATGGTAGAATTAAAACAAAAAAGTGCAAATATATATACCTCTAACCCTTTTTGTCTTGCTTACTGCAACAAGAATTTAAACAGATGCAAAAATTATGTTGAACACTAGCTTGCTGGATTTTAATGTGTTGCGCAGCTGTATGACTTGATGGAAGACTATTTCTAGCAGGAATCCTGCCATTTGCACATTTGCTTTATTGAGATACAGAACTCAAGAGTAGGCAGAGTTTATGTAAGCAAACTGGTTCAAACGTACAAAATGATGTTGTGGTTGTCATTTCTGTGAAATATAATTTGTTCAGATGGACTTGTCATTTCCATACTCTGCATGACTGCACCTGATCACTTTCTGAGTAGATTCTAGTAATATAAAATCTTATTTAGAAGTTTCCCTTTGCATCTCCTTGCAGTTAAACTATTTGCTGTTGCTGGTATAGAGATAAGGTTTTTCTTCTTGTTCTTTCTGTTTTGAAGGTGAAAATGTGAGAATTGCAAAGTGTAATTTTCCTAACTTGAGACAGAAGAGTTACCAGCTAAGAAATTACTGGAATTTTTTAATGATGTCTTCAGATATGGCTACCTACTTTCTATTTTATTTATTTTCAAGCTGCTCACCATCTCAAATTACATATTTCCTTCATGCTTGTGCACTTCTAAGGAATGGCTTTTTTCTTACTTGCAGCTAAGTGCTCTGTGCAGATTACTCTATACAATGCATCAGATTATCTTGTATAAGTCAAGAGTCATATCATGTTAATGACAGAGGTGTTTCAAGAACAACTGATCCACTCTTTTCTTAGTAAGACTGTTTCCACAAAAAACCCCAAATCTCCAAAGTACTGGACATATTCTTAGCACTATTTTTTGCCTATTATATTTTCACCATTATCTGTGAGTCTTGAAAATTAACAAGTTATTAGATCATTACAGTGTGAAACATCATTTTAGTACTATCTGTGAAGTACAGCTTATCTTGATTCTGCATCAAATTAGTACTGACACCTGTGATTGTATCCCCCTAATTATTTGAACTAAAGTATAGAGTATATCAGGGATTTATGAGTAGAAAAGCAGAAGATAGGTTGAAACTAGACAAATTTGGATTTTAAATGAAGACTGTCACCAATAACAATAAAGTACTGGAACAATGTAGCAGGTGGTACAGTAGATTTTCTGTTCAGTTTGTTTGAGATTTAGTTTTTTTTAATGTTCTTTAACACAAGGAAGAACTTAAGTTCATGGCCTGCGCTGTGATGTAGAAGTTTGGAGCATAGCAGTATCTTTTTGCTCATTCCTTCTGCCCTTCCAATCTAAAATTTGTCATGAATAAAACCACTACTCCACTCCTCAGAGATAAGATTTAATATGCCATTATCTTCTGAATTTTTTGCTATAATATTGCCTATTTAGTGCTAAATTTAAAGGGCTGATATTGATTGCACTTTCAAAAATACATTTCCACATGGTGTGATATACAGAATAAAGAAAAGAGCCTATAATCTGGGCTGTGTGGGGACAGGATATATTTTACTGAGCTGTGTAATCTTTTTTTGCTGCTTAATTAGAAATCCTATGTCAGCAGATTGAGAGCATAGAGTGCAAACCATATGAACCCAGGAGAACTTATTTCATTAGTAAGGGTCAGGTTTTTCAGCACCTTTTCTGTCGTCACCTCTGAGTTATGATGAAGGAATGAGCATAGACCTCCAATATGCAGGAACAAGCTTTCTTGAAATGGTGTCCACCCAGTGTGTGTGGAGCAGTGGAAGCACCAGGCAATGTATTTTCTCTTAGCTAACTTTTTGGCGTGACTGATGTGTCCTATGTGAGAAACTGTGGAAGCTTCTAAGTGAAGGAGTTTTACCTCTGTGACCCCCCCTAAGGGTAGAAAATTGCTGAATCCTTAAGATACTTTGCAGTGATTGAAGTCTGGTCCCTGTGTTGGACTCTGTGGCAAAGACCTCCTATTTTGGGGGTGGATAGCCTTGTATAATGCAAAGATGTAGTTAATAAAACATCAGTTTATTCATAGCTTTTCTATTCTCATAAGCAAAATCTGAAGATCTGGGCTTCCTGACAGCCCTGAGGTAAAATTCTGAAAGAACGAGGGGTGAAGGGTGGTGTCAAAAGTTTTTCACATAGGTAGGGTAAAGATGCAATTATGTGTTGTAATGGTAAGGTGGGCAAACCCCCCTTGTTCTCTTTCTGGAAATGTTGCCTTTGTTGACAAAGTCTTTTGAAGGTCTGGAAAGGCTCTGCTTGTTTCAGATTTATTAATTGCTTGCATCTGTATTGCTGTTTAAATTTTATTTGCTGAATTTATTGAAGAGATCAAAAGTAATTTAATTTACGATTGAAAACGGTCTAGTGTTGTTACTTGTAAAATAGGCATTTATTTTTTTTTATTTTGTATTTTTCTTGTGCTATTAGTCTGCCAAGGATTTTCTGTAATTATTTAAGGGTTATTACTTGTGGAAATCGGATTTTTAGAAGCACTCATTTTAAATTAATACTCTTTCTGTGAAAGTCAATGGTGAAGACAGCATTGATTTATTTGGGAGCAACTGGGGAAATATTCTGTACTTATAATAACACCAATTAAGTTTGTAATTGGGAAATGCTGGGACACGTGAAATTGGTGCTTACAAAATACCTGGTGCACTTCATGGCCTGTTTTTGAAAGCTGGTTCTTTATTGTGCCCCAAAAAATGCAAGCATGCATTCACAGTCCAAGTTGAATGTAAGAGGTCATATCTATTTGCCTAATCACTTAAAGTGTAAATTTTGTGAAGACAATGTTTTATTGAACCCCTAAGCTCTCAGAGTCATTAACTCGAGTGAAAGTATGAATATTTTAGGACTCTTGACTGTCAGTGTACATCTTTAACTGTTCCAGATGAAAGTTTTATATTGTTCCTTCTTGCACAAGTAATGTACTAAAAGGAGAGCAAGGTGGAATTCATCTTGAAACGAAATAGTAAATAGTGTTGTATATATTCATGTATTTTGGTTTTTATTATAACAATGAATATTAATTATCTGATTTTGCACTGTAAAAGGAATAATCATGTTGCTTTAAATTGTGTCTTAGGTATTTTTGTTAGTTAGAAGAAAAATTAATTTTTTATCTATTAATGCAATATTTTTTTGACATTGCTCTTGGAAGATAGCTTTAAAAACAGGAACAGCAACTGCATTCATCCTTCATAAGGGATGAATCAGGGATGAATTTGGTCATTGTGATGTAAATCTTTAAGGCAAAATACAGAGTGCAACATGTCCCCTTGTCCCTTGTAATTTTTAATTTTAGAAAGGGAAAAATACCCTTTTCTTCCTTTCAGTGAAGAAAGATTTTCTGTTGAATTTAGAACTGCACTTCTAGAAATTGTGATCAATAACCTAGAGGGTAGATTTTCTGGTAGTATTGCCATGACATTTGTGAGAGATTATTTTCAACCTTCAGGATCACAGAAACAGCAAAATAGCTCTTTTTGACTACATTAAGGTCTGCTTTGTTCAACCTGAGCATCATCAAAGATTAGGAAAAATTAATTATTCTTTGAACTTTTCTGCTAAACCTGAGATCTTTGAAAGAAGATGAGTCAATTTGTCTGAAAAGGCAATAACGGTAATGTTCTTATTTTTCTAATAATACAACCTAAATTTACCATAGTTATTATTTTGGAGGAATATGTTTTCATAAAATCATAAAATAACTAGCCACTGAAAAACATAAAATAGTTGTCTCCACCTGGTTTCCAATTCAGAATTTTTCTATGGTCTGTTCTATGTATAGTATTAGCTCTACAGCAAAATGATACAAAGCAGAGAAAATCATTCTTGCTTCCTGAATTTACTTTAGAAAATGGTAATTTGACTGACAATAAGAATGACATTGGGATTTTTGAGAATTTTCCATGTCCAAACAGAATGTCTTCCAGAGTGACCAATGCACCATACATAGTCATTTGCAAGAACCTCAAATGTACTTCTATACTGCCTGTTTTATTCTTGAACAAGAGGATATACCTGTGAATAAATCTCACAGGAAACCATCAATCTGCAGTCTTTCCCCAGACTGCAGTGTTTTTTGTATTGATTATTTTGTGTCTGATTTCTACAGGAGTAAGCTTTTACTGTAGCTGTGAGAAACATCAAAACTGGTGTATTTTCCTATTCTGTTTTGAAAGAATTTGATGGTATTTTTCTCTTTCTGAAAATACACACAAATCTAGAGGGAGATTTTCTTATTTGTTCAGAAGCTGAGAATCCTGGTTTCATAGCAGTCTAAGCTAAAAGTGAATTTTAATTAGTGTGCTTTTTCTGGAGAGCCATGACTTTGGAAAGCAGTTGGATCTGGTTTGAGAAGTGATTAAGAAAAAAGTTGCATTTCGGTCTTGATGAAGCTACTGCCTCTGAAGCAATTGGAGACTGGGAGACCAAGTGTTTCCTTCACTGACTGTACCTGGCCAGCTGCCGCAGCTGCATGCCAAGTTTGCCCTCCATGGCCACAGTGGCAGGCAGATGCTTTTCTAAAACAGGGAGGCCATGACTGTTTAGCTCTCCGGAGAGACCTGCTCCAAGCAGGTATTGACTTTGGCTGTGGGCAGAGCCTGCACTCTTATCTGTAACGTGGATGAATCTTTTCCATGAATTCCAGTTCTAGCAGGTAAGAAAGAGCTTAAGGAAAGTGGTTGCCATTTTTTTTGTCATCAAAAAGAAAAAGAGGAAATCAGCCTTAATTTTTAATTCCCCTATTCTATTAGTTGCTAGTTAGAAAATCTGAGTTATTTCTAATTAATGTTTTAACTTTAATCATAAGGAAATACACAATTTTAATGTTTTTTCTTTCCTCAGGAATTTCCTTGGCACATTGTTGTAACATACTTCCCTTTATTTGGATATACCGTTGGTTCTCATGGGTCTCACAGCACCTTTGTGGAAGACTTTAAAGCTGATATCCTGAAACTGTGTTTTGATAAGACCACAACAATCATACAGTCAAGAGTGATATTTCTTTTCTTGCCTCAGTCTGTTTTTTTTTTTTTCCCTCAGAATAATCAGGGTATGAAAATTTATATCTCTCAGGTGAAACAGCCTTTCTAGAAATTGCCTTAAAACAGCCTTCTTAAAAGATACTGGAACCTGAAAAGCTAATACAGGAATTTGAATCAGATCCTGGGGAGGAAAAATTAGTAGGACATTTTCCATACACTAACTTTTTCAGTGTACTTTCTGGCAAAATTTGGTCAACTGGACTTCAAGGTATTACTGGAAAGTACTTCATAACAGGGACCCCTGTGATTGAAGAGCCTTTTCCTGGTCTTTAATGACAACATTTTTTCGTAGTCTGTTGAAAGCATTGACTTAATTTTGGGAACATTCTGGTGTTCATAGACTTAGCTTATACTTGTATTGATGGTGTAAATTCCTTTATAATCATGTTTCCTCCTCATGTCTATTTTGGGCTGTTGGCACCTGCTAAAGCTCCCTCTCCTGGCTTAAATTTTTTTTTAAAGCTTCCTGTTTTATTCAAAGGTGGTTTTATACTTGCAAAATATTCTAAATTTAGAGCCTGGAGAACACTTGAGGGAATGAGCATGGACCATTTGTAAGGAAATCATCTTCACTTCAGCAGTATGTGTAAGAGGTTTAGATAATTAACTTGTTTCTAAGGTTTTGCCCCTAATCAGGAAAAGAATTGTAGGAAATCCTTTTTGGTTCTGCTCTTGGGCTGTAGAGGTCTAATATCACATGGATTGTTATTTCTTAGCATGACTGTCCAAAATCAGTGTGAAATACCTTATATAAGTTTCTCTCTAAGTGGAAAGCTTCACATAGTTATCTTTGGTAAGGGAATAGAGACTCATTCTCAAAGGTCTCGTCTGTATTTCTTTAGCTGTCTAAGACGAAGCAATCAGCAATACCTAAGTACGTCTGCAAGGCATCGAAGGGAGAAAAATCTCCACGTTTTTGACCCCATCTTTTAAGTGGAAAATAGAGAAGATGGAGTTGCTTTAAAGGAACCTGGGAACACCATGGTGGGTTTTTCTGTCAGTGTTTGGTTTTTTTTTTTCCTTCAGTATTTTCGCTTCATGTCAAGTCTGCTCCTACCATGGATTTTAGACACCTTTGTGAAGCACATCTTAGTTGGAGTGCTAGTCAGTTACGAATATTTTTGACAAAATGCCTTTTTGTGGGACTGTACAAGGCGTGACTAAACTTTTAGAAAGAAAGTTCAGTCTCCTGGAGGTAGTTTTGTATCAAAATCACAAAAAAGAAAGAGGCAAAAGTACTTGCTTCATATACAGGGTTCAAGTTCAAGCCTCGCCTCAATTAAATAACTACCAGTATAAAGTGAAATGCCTCTAACAAGAAGATATTGAAAGAAACTCACTCCAGCATAGACAACATATGAGAGGATGGGAAGGCCAAACTTGAATGGAAATGTCCTAAAAACCACCTGATTCCTCTAACTCTTGGGATGTGGGCTGTTCTCATTCACTTTTCAAGAAAGCATTTGAAGTCTGTTTATTTCACTGCTGGACAGAGTAGAAAATCTTTTGAAATATCCCATTTTGGGATGGGCAGATGAATGGTTGTCAGGGAAATGATTTCCCAGAAATCTGCTTGGTGTCTTTGGAATTTGGAAAGGAGTGTCTATTCCCAGCGTCAGAAATGAATAACCTGTTATCACACTGTGAAGCACAAATGGCAGTGTACTTGGAGGAACCAAAACATCTGAACACCTCACTAAGAGAAACCTTTAGAAATCCGCAGAACAACTGCAGGTGTAGTCTGTCATTCTTCAGTGATTTCTAAATGGAGCTCTGGCCTTCCAGTCCTCAGGCACAGGGAATTTCAAACCAGTTCTCTGTTTCCACCATTGTAATGCATGAATGTTAGTGATCTGATAATGATCTTCTGCTCATGTCTCCTTTTGGGACTTGACTCCTGGCCATTCAACTACCAAGATATTTGATTACCCAGCCAAGTCTTTGATATGCACTGCATTCCGCTATTTTGCTCGGCTATTGTTTGCTCCCTCTTCATATTACTGTACATGAAACAATCTCATTAAGCAGCTGACAGTTTCATCTCTTCCATCTTTTCTAACTTCTCAGCTATCACCCTGGGTTTTATCTAGCTCAGTTTTTATTTCTTGTGCTTTGCTGAAGCTTAGCAGAAATGTATAATGCAGAATATATTGCTGCAGTCCAGTCCAAAACTAATTCTTTTTGTACCCAGTACCCATGAATTGAGATCACAGCTTATCAGTCTCTCACCTGTGGAGCACAGTCTGTGGCTGCAGCTCACAGTGCTTATTACTGACAGGTGAGATCAGAACTGCTTCTTGAGTGATTCCTATTCTTCTACATCTGGAATCGTGATAGTGCATAGAAAACTTGCACAGAGGTAATACAGCCTTAAAACCCTATAAATTAAATTATTTTTGGTAGCCTGACTATTTGGGGTTTGCATACTATGTGCATACTATCTGTGGGGTTTGTACTTTCAGACAGAGTTATGCACAGACAAATAATATATTTACTTTCTGCATATAAAACCGTGTGTTTCCATGAGTTTGGAAATTTGGAGTTATTGAAGTTGGGAAGGATTATCTTGGAGTATTCAGATAATTTTATTTCGACTGAGTTCACAACTGTATCATTGCTTGGGACACTTACTTTCTCAAAGGAAATACAAAATACTCTATAAGCTCCGGTTTTGGGATGAAACATCAAAAGAGCTAACTCATCAGTGTGAAAGCAATTCAGACCAATAAATGCTGGGTGTTCTCTAGCCAATATAAAACAATAAAGAAAGACAAATGCTGTAAACTGAGTCTAGAAACTATGCCAAACCAATTTTTTTTTTTTCCTCTGAAACACTTTCATACTGTCCCATAGAATGCTTATCTTCTTTTACAAAACCTAGACAGTAAATATTTTTTGTTTCCTACTCCATAAGATCTTGAAATCTGGGATCTTAGCCATTTTACACCGAGATAAAACCTGGGTGTTCTACGATTTTCTTTTTTTTTTTTCTGTGTGTGTGTGTAGAAAACCAGAAGGAAAGATGTCTGTGAGAGAGCACTCACATAGCATATGAGACACCCAGGTGTTATTCTGCTCTTCCTGACTGAGGCTGGAAATTCATTCCCTGTACTGCCAAATCCACGTAGATGCTCTGGCCAGCTCCCTGTTCTGGACACATGTGCTCCTGCTTTGATCCAGTCCATGTTGGGTCTGGGAGGCATTTCCCAATCTGTTCTGATCTGCAACTTCTATTTGTATGTCCACATGAAAAAAGGTGCTTAAAAAACATGCCCAACCAGCTCCATGTTTGTGATACTGTTTCAGCAAAGAACTTAAGTGTGTGCAAAACTTAAAACTGTGCAGGCCTAGAGTTTTATAGTCTTTAAGAAATGTTCTACCCCCATGTTGTGAGAGATCTTATCTTGAACTGTTTATCTCAAAGCTTCCTGACAAAGTTGTGAAACTTCCTGGTGGCTTGGCTTTTGGTGGATTGAGGAGGAAGGGTTGCCTGCAGGACTGAATAGATAAAGGCCAAATGGCCTACTGAACTGGAAAAGAAGCAAATAGCCTCTGGAGATCAGTTCCAAGCAAGGACAAAGACCAATCACATTACCTCATGGGGGTTCCAGACACAGAGGACACCCAAGCTTGCCAAAGCATGCAAGTGGTCATGTAGTGGTCCTGTACACCTTATGGGATCAGCTGCCTAGCCTGAGAGCGTGCGCAGGAGGCAGGAATCAGCAAAAAACACCCTATAAAAGACTGTGTGTCCAAACCATGTCAGGGACCCTCCCCACCGAAGACTATGGACCAACGGGACGCTGCTGGATCCATGGTAGTGACTATCTCTTGCAATTCTATCCTGAATGCTTGCTAAATGCCCCCCCCCCCCCCCCCCCCCTTTTCTATTTTCTCTCTCTCCTATTGCTATTTTCTTACACAAAAAATAAACTCCTTTATTAGCGGCATCTGACCTCATTTGTGTCTTAATCTCACTCTGGGTACAACAACAAATCTCCCCCTTCCTGGGATAACCAGGTCGGAACACATGTATAATACAGGTACTGCAGAATTATTGTGTATATTTCACAAACTATGTAGTTTAACTTATATACTAAAGAATTTAGAAGCTGGGGCACCTGGGTTGGTGGTTCTCTGGCAGGAACCCTTAGAGGGAGGCACGTGGAGTAAAGAAGGGGTGAGCAATGCCAGGGAACTGTTCAGGAGAGGTCAACTTTCCTCATATTGTCACAACACAAGTTCTAACTAAAACCATTGCTGAACATTGGGTTGCTTTTCTTTAGCACACAATCTGTACTCATTGTGTGAAAAATATGATAATTATGCTTTGGGTTTGGGAACGTCAGCTACCAAAGTTTAATTCTGTAATTTGTTAGCTGGCATGTTAAGGGAGTAATGACCAGTTTGTCTTTATGATAGCAACTGGGTTTAGTACTGTCATGGGGGAACTGGCTGCCAGAGGGTGGGCAGAGGAGTTCAGGCATGCCCAGTTAGTGGTCTGCCATCACCATCTGAGAACTGGGCAGGTGCTGGATGCCTGGCATGGGCTTGTTGTTCCTGACGATGCTGCTGCTGGCAGTAATTTTTTTTTTGTTGTTGTTGTTAATTTAGAAGGCTTGGTGTTTAAAGCAGGATAAAAGGTCAGATTGACTCAGTTCTTGGCTTATTTTATTCCTGATACCCCTAATTAAATATTATGAGAAAACAAAGTAAAATGGTGGGTGACCTTATGCTTAAATAAACCTACAGAAGGAAATGTTCTGGGACAGGTTTCTTACACTAGTGAAAGGTGACACAGATTATCTCCATGTGGGAGTATTAGCTTCCTAACTCTTCTCCATATCATGGAAGCCAAGTCTTGGTTTATTAGATACTGCAACAAGCTGCCTTGACAAGATGGCAGTTCTTTTCTTGGGATGGTTTGTCAAAACGGGCCTTGGACACAAGCTTGGCCCATCCAAATTAAGTGCTGGTGTCAACACTGACAGTTGTGCTGATGCAGTGACTGTGTATGCCAGGGATGACATTGACCTTTCAACTCTGTCAAGCCTGCTTGTTGACTTGAAAAGAATTTCGACAGGCGTTGGAAAATTTGCTATGGGGGGAGAATAAATTCTGAATTAACGTGGCTGTGAATAAAACCTAGGTCCAATCTCGTCGTTAGGCAGAACAGAAGAGAAAGATGTATACCAGTCTGAGAAAGACTCCAAACCAAGGGTGATTTGAACATTGCAGACATGAGAAAACATAGTCAGATGCAAAATGAGATCTGCTGAGATCCTTCTTATGCAGATATTTTCTTGTGCATTTAAGACTGGCCAGATATATGAGAGAAGAAGATAGTGATAAATAAAGGCAAAGAACAATTCTCCTGTGAAAAGTGATAGTAACCAGTATTACTTTTTGCTTCATAATTTCCATATCTAATGCTTTCAATTTACAAGTAAAAAGATGTGGATTTGTTTTCCTCCAGGACAGCAGTTTATCCTGGATACCAAGTTGATTTCTATGTACCCCACCCATCCTGACCACTTCTACTCTGCCAGTAATATAGGTAAGAGGAACCTCATCAGACCTTGGTTACTGCATTGTAGCTGGGGTCTTCAGTATTCTCTTTATGGCACATGTTCACCCCTTTACTGAGCATGCAAGCATAATGCATGGGATTTTGTGATGGTCAGAGAGGAATGAGTGCCAGTGCATATAGCTAGGTTGACTCTGTGGGTCCTGGTGGAATGAAATACTTGTTGACAATGTCAGTACATGAGACCAGCACTGGAAATATGTAATGTTGAAACACGTATTTTATATAGCACAATTTGCTGTTTTTTCCAGCCTATTCCCCAGTACCTGAAATGCTGGTTAAATACGCTGTAGGAGATTTGACTTTGTTTTTTAATTTTTTGTTTTTATTTTTTTTAACTTTTAGTTTAGTTTTTCTACCTAGCTTCTGGTGGTTCACACCCTAAATTATCAGATTTCTAGATTTTGTCTGTATGTGCAACTTTGCTGCCAGGTAGCTGTAGAGGCCTGGTGGATGCAATCACTCATTTACTTCCTGCTTTTTATGCCCAGCTGGCGCTGGCAGCGTGTTGGTGAGCTGCTGTCTGAACTCTTTATGTTACGCAAAGGAGTGGTGTTTAGCAGCTGAACTTCTGCTGCACCGTTTCTTGTTTGAGGGCCTTGCGTTCACTGCAGGGAGAGACTGAACAGAGGCATTTAAACTGTTTGCATGTTTCTTCATGTTCTCATTTTCTGCCTCAAATATTTCCTCTTGCCAAATGCCCTTCTCAGTAATTGCTTCCAAACCCCAGAGTGCCGCTTCTCAGACCGGGTTTGTTATCCCCATAGCCAGCTGACAAATTCTCTTGTAATGATACAGTCCCCATTCCTTCTCCCACAGACAATTTGCCTTTTGTGCCCAGGAAAAATGGCTCAGGTCAGAAAATTCACATATCAAATTTTTGTAATGCAATGCGGATCCTTTTTCTTGGAACTATGGGTGGTTTGTTTTTTTTTTTGTGAACATGGTATGTGAAATGGAGCCACTGCTATACAAACTTTAATTTGTTTCTCAAATGGAATACAGTTTGTCACTGAAGGGTTTGCATACACTTCCTCACTCTCTGTTTTTCTAGGCAAGCTGAATCTAAACTATTATCAGGACAAAAGTGAGAAAGGCTTTGAGGGTTTACTGTGGTGAAATTCCTACTCTGATGTGCAAGCAGGTGTATGCCTGCATCCACAATTTGCAGTTTTAACTAAGCAATTTGGACAGTAGCCTCACATGGAATTTGCTCATTTCTACCTTGAACTCATTATGGTATAAACTGAAATGTACTTCTCTGCAGGATGTTGCTTAAAAGCCCGATTCTAAATGTGCACCTCATCACAGAGGATTTGCAATCACAAGTGTTGCACAATATTTTGCGTATGAACAGCTATATAAATTAAATTATTACCTGTATTAAATTTGGATTAAAGGTTAATTACAGCTATTTTAGAAATGCTGAATGCAGCTGCTTGATTTGGGCAGAACTACACCAAAATACTGTCTGTTGTGATATTTACTCTTCCTTGCTTGTATTTTAGATCAAGTTCTTAAATATTGTACTGAAACATATTTGACATACAAATACTTTCCAATGAAATATGCTTAGGAATTAAATGAATTATTTGAAGTGTTATGACGCTGATGTGAAGGTCATTCAAACTTTATACCTTATTTAGACACAGCTCCGATTCCCCAGGCAACAGATCTTCAGCACAGCAACTATCCAGCTGCTTGTGTATGTCTTTGTGGCTGTCAAGCTTAGTTTGAATAGTAACTGGCTTCTCTAGAAAAGCCTGGAGAGTTTGACGCCAAAGCAGGCCATTCACTCTATCCAGAAATCTGAGCAAAGAGCTGTCTTAGCTAAGCAGTAGAGAATGCCAAAGAAGGGAGTAAAACTGTGATTCCTGTTCTGCACAGATAATGAGATAGTTTAGTCTAAAATAGAAGGAAACATCTAACACTGCTCAGCTGTAAACCCTCTCCTAAAACTGAGATCAGTGCCTATGTAATGAGAAAAAACAAAATACAAAGATCCTCTCCATTAAACTAGTGGCTAGAACATTTAATGGGGTACATTTGAAAGTGTCTTTATTGTCTGATTTGGAGAAGAGATCTAATCCAACATAATGTTATTAGGCACTCCGGGCTTGTGTTTTTCCTCCTGAGGAGTTACTTCATTTCATACGAAAAACTGGTGGAGCTGGGGTTTAGACTAGCTAGGTGAGTGCTCCAACAACTGGATTATCTCTTCTCTTTCTTCCTACTACTTGTCCTGGGAATATCTCATTAGCTATATGAAGAGGAATGACCTCCAGTGGAGAAATAGGGAAACAGTTATTCCATGGTACTGTGCAATTCAGGCACTGTCCAAGGGCGTGGAAAATTTATACAAGACCCTGATCTGAATCAGGCTGAGTGGATGATCAGATGCCTGCTCTGGTCTACTGCATATGCCAGAGAGCACTTCCTTCCAAATGACTGCCTTTTGCACAAGGTTTAATTGAGCTTCACACCCTAAAAACACCTTTGTATCTGGATAAACGTGGCGGAGGAACACCTACTAAAGTTACTGATACTAGGCATGGATTAAGACTGCTGTTGTAATCAACGGCATAAGGCTGTAGGTGACATCATGCATAACATTCGAGTGTGCTAGTTTTAGTTGGGACAGAGTTAATTTTCTTCACAGTACCTAGTATGAGGCTGTTCTTTGCATTTGTGCTGAGAAGAATATTGATAACACTTGTCTTTTCAGTTGTTGCTGAAGAGTATTTGTACCAAGTCAAGGACTTTTTCAATTTCTATTTCTTTACCTGCCTTTCCAACTTCTTTACTACAAGAAGCCATGAGTGGGCACAGTCTGGACAGTTAGCCCAAACTCACCAAAGGGGTAATTCATTCCATAAGATGACATGCTCAGTATATAAGGTGGGGGTGAGCTGGGGTCCATGTTGGTTGTTTTTCTCATTCGCTCTCTCTCTCTTGCTCAGTGGCTCGCTCCCTCTCCTTGTGGCTCACTTTGGCTCTAGTCAATCTCTCTCTTGGGTTTAGTCTGGCTCTTGAGCTCTCAGGCTGTCTGGTTTAGACTACTCGGGACATGGTTGGGTGTTGGTCAGTGGGTGGTGAACAATTGTATAATTTGTTTTATTTTCCATTATTTTCATTACATATTACTATTAGTAGTGGTAGTATTATTTTCATTACATATAATTTTATTTTTTTTACATATTATTAGTAGGAATATTAGTTTTGTTAGTATTGTTACTATTATTGGCATGGTTATTATTAGTAATATCACTATTTTTTTTATTATGTTCAATTATTCTTATTAAGAACATTATGTTAAATTGTTCTTATATCAACTGTTGGAGCGAGTCCAGATGAGGACCACAAAGATGATTAGAGGGCTGGAGCCCCTCTTCTACACAGAAAGGCTGAGAGAATTGGGGTTGTTCAGTGTGGAGAAGAGAAGGCTCTGGGGAGATGTTAAAACAACCTTCCAACACCTGAAGGGGCCCACAAGAAAGATGGAGGGGGACAAAATATCAAGGGCATGTAGTCACAGGAAAAGGGGTAAGGAGGGTATATTTAGATTAGATAAATTGTGGTTTAGGCCACTTGGCCACTTGATCACTCCTCCACCCAGTGGGATGTGGAGGATGAAATATAAGGAAAGGTTCATGGATCAAAGCAAGGACAGGGAGGGATCAATCACAAGTTATGGTTATGGGCAAAACAGACTTGGGGAAGAAAAATAAATTTAATTAGTTACCAATCAAATCATAATAGGACAATGAGAGACAAACCAAAACACATCTTAAAAACTCCCCCACCGAGCCCCTCCCCCTCTTCCCAGGCTCAGCTTTGCTCACAGCTTCTCTGCCTTTTCACCCCAGTGGCACAGGGGGAAGCGCAATCATGGTTTTTCAGTCAGTTTACCACACACGTTCCTGCCACTCCTTCCTCTTCAAGGGGGAATGACTCCATACACTCTTTCTTTGCTCCAGCATGGAGTCCCTCCCACAGGAGACGGTCCTCCACCAACTTCTCTGACATGATTCCTTCTTCACTGTTCCAGTCTGTGTCCTTTTCATTGCATGTGGTCTTTCAGGAGCAGATTGCTTCTGTGTGGGCTTACCATGGAGCCATGGCCTCCTTCAGCACAGCCATCTGCTCCTGTGTGGGGTCCTCCCCAGGATGCAGGGGGCTCTCTGCTTCCCTGTGACCCTCCATGGCTGCAGGGTGATAGCCTGCCCTCTCACCATGGGCTGAGGAGAACCTCTGCTCCAGCACACCTCCTCCCTTCTTTTCCTCAGTGACCTCAGTGTCTACCTGATTGTCTCTCTCACATCCCTCTCATCTCTCCTTTTACTCCTCTCTCCACATTGTTTCCTCTTCCACTTCTGGTTCTTCAATGCCCCCTCCCCCCCCCCCCCCCGCCCCCCCCCCCCCTTCTGTGATACGTTAATCACAGACACGCTTGCTGGCGATTAGGGTGTAGTTCACAGTTTTGCTACAAGCATCCTCTGATAGTTCTTAAACCGTGGCTACGGATACTACCTTTTGCATAAAATTATGAACTCACTGGATTGTCAGTTTTCCTTAAATTAAATGTCCTTGCCCAGTATCTAGCATCATGTGCCCTGACCTTGTTTGAAATCTTTAGGTACTGCTGTCATTAACGTAAATAATACATGATCATATCAATAAAGCAAAAATGTATTTACAGTCTACACAATCTTAAGGTTTGTTTCTAAAACAAAATACGCATGCTGGAAAGACAGGCAGAAAGCATCTTCTCTTGCTTGGGCCACAATACTCCGTTTTCTCATCTTCTATTACCTGAACCTAATGCTCAATAACCTCTTCTCTAAAACATCCTGCTGCATTGCTCTGGAAATCGAATGATCCTGACAAGCTAAAATCATTATTTCCTATCAATATTTCCTAGGTTGTTACCATGAATTATGTCAGCAGGTACAACACGTTAGCTTCTTGCTAAGACATAAAATAAGCTGCTTTATTCTCACTAGTCCTCTCAGCACATCTCCTTATGAGCACTTACAGGAAGGAATTACTCTAACTACTTGTGAAGGTTGAAGGATGTTTGGAGCTACGAAGTTTTTCTAGATTCCTTCTCAGTCATTTCATCTTTTGTTGATCTTATCTGCTGCTTCCTGGGTTTGAATGACATCTGAGCAAAATGCTGAAGCAAAAGCTTTCAAAGTTACTGGATGGATCATAACAGGCTGTGATTTCTTGCTACAGAATGATGGCTGGTACATAGTCTTTCCTTTTGATTATCATCACAGATATGTCAAGCCACCCAGAAGTAATTTAGATAGTTGGAAAACTCTTCTTTTCCTCTGTAGTTGAAGTGTGGAGAGAGCAGAGTTTGTTTGTGTCCTGGCCTCTGAAGATGTAACACAAAATGCCCGCTGTCAGTATCTTCTCCACTAGATTTTAGCACTTCTGTGTTCAGTCCTTTATTTCCCACTGTGAAGTTCTGATTCAGAGATGTATCTCTGTGCCTTGATGTAGCACAATGGGATACTGTGGCCCACAGCGTAAAGGCCACCACTCTTTCATTTAGCTCCTTGAGGCTGGGATTGAGCTGGACAACGTGTGCACCCAGACACCTTGATGTGGGTTGGCTGGCTGGCTGTGGGAAGCAGGTAGTTTTCACAATGCAAGCAGTGACTTCAGGGGCTCTGATGTCTGCACATCTCTGTCTATTTCATCAATACTCTTATCTCTGTGTGTTTAAGACTGGTTTCTATAGAAAGCAACAGAAGTTGATGGGTCAAGCATGATGATCATAGTTCTTATGCACTTTTTTAAAGGCTTGGAAGCAGAACAATATGAAAAGAGTTGTCTCATCCTTCCCATAAAGCAGTGGAGAGAGTGAGGTCTGCTTGTTCTGTGGTACAGCTGCCTGGATTGGTGTGACTTTGAAACAGACTCCAAGCTGGGCTTTGTTCTGACTAATCCACATAACAGATAATAAAATTGCACCCAACTTTTAATGTCTTTTTATAATTCCACTTTTTTTTTTTTTTTCAAATTATAGAGGAATAATTAGCTCCCTTAATTAGCCAGAGATCCTGTTAAGAAGATGGGTTGCGCAGAAGTCATTAGGCCAGGCAGGAACGTGTGTATTGTCTGCTATTATAAAGTCAGCCAGCAGAGGGTACTAATGACTTTCATTGTTGACTCTCCTGCTTATGTAAATATTAAAATATTCAGTGCTGAAATGTATATTTGAAAACAATGGTATGCTACCTGTTGTAAACAAAAAGGCAAGTTTGTTATCCAGTCTGCATTTCGCTGCCTATATTTGATTTCCATCTCTTCTGTGGACATTTCACACTGTCCTATATGTGAGGCATGAGTTAGTTAGCCAAAAAGGTCGTATAGAGGAAAGTTACCATGTTGACACATGAGCACTGGAAGACTACAGTCTGAACAAACATTTAAAGAAATGTCCTAATTTACCTTCTACAGGCGATATTTTTATTGTACAGGCAGGTGGGTGCTTAACCCTTTGGAAAATTTGCTAGATGTGTACTGTAATGATGATTACGATTTTACGAATACCAGGCAAAACTTTCTAAATACATGGATGCACCAGAAACTAGGGAGGACTAATAGACTTTATGAGCAGTTTTCTTTGAGCTCAGTTCCTTGTACGTTAGGCTGAGGGTCAGTGGGTGCCAAGCTGAGAGGCCTGCCGGGCACAATCCACTGCAGGCATGCAGGCTCCAGCCTGCAAGAGAGTGCGGGAGACAGGCTGGGCTGTGGCAGGGCCCCCTATAGCATGGATTGGGCTGGGCTGTTGGCCAGGCTGTACTGGGGAGCTTGGCCCTGGCTGTGGTGTACCAAGTAGGCTGGTCTGGCCATTGGACCTGCTGGGCCACATCAGACCACAACTTGGGGCGTTTCTCACTGCTGAAGCCTGAGGTTCAGCCGTGCCAGACCAGCGGCAATAAGCAGCTTCATACTTCTGAGATACTTCTGTGTTGTGCGTTATTTTGATGTGCACTTGAACCACTTTTTTTTTCAGAGCCTCCTCTGGCTTGGCTTCCACTTGATGTTCAAGTGGCTTTTTGCTGTTTAGATGCTATGGGAAGTGCTATATACATCCCTCTCCAGGGTGTAAAGGCAGCAGGAGACAGAAGGAAATAGTACTTAGTAAATAAATGAAATACTATGAGTAAGACACTGAACAGCAAGGAGCTGCTCAGTGAGGTATCCCTGCACTGAAACCTGTCAGTTGGTGTGTTGTCTGCCAGCAGTCCCCATGGTCGTCTCAGCCAGAGGCTGTTCCAGCTTCCTCGTTGCCAGCAATGCACACATCTGTGGAGTCAATGGCTTTGAATTTTTTTATATTCATGAGTTACTTTTTTGGATTTTTTTTTGTTGGTGGTACAGTTACTGTGTAGAAACAAGTGTTTTAAAATCCAGAATCTGGGCCGATGTGCTAAATGATGGCCCAAAATTTAGAGGCAGACGGAGCTCCTTCCTGTCTGTATCTCTGAGACAGCACCACAGCGTTGCTAGGCTGTTTGTGAGATGATGCCTGCCGGGAGAGTCCCAGTGCAGTTTGTCTTCCTGAGTTTTTGCTGGAAATGCATGGAACATGATATGTTGGTGCTCAGGCACAGGTTCTGCCTGACCCAGACATTTTGTGAGCATTCCAGTTATGGTAAGTATTAACAGTGATGGCAGTCACCGTAACTTCATCAGTGTAAATCCTTCAAACTAATGAAGAAATTTTGAAAAAACAGAGGTAACAAAAGGATTTTGCAGATGCTTTCCAAAATTACCTTTTAGTATGAGCTCTAGAGCCTGTATGTGAGCATCTGTAAACTTTTGGGACTATCACTTTGGAGACCTATGTCAAAAAATTTTGCTATACATTTCCTCATTGTAGTTACTGTAATAGCATAGTAACTTGCACAGAGCTCTTTTCTATAGTAAAAGTTTTTTAAAATCCCTGAGTTTTGAAGTTTATAACTTTTCCAAAGCAGAGAAGTTTTCCTTACCTACAAGATATATTTGTGTCACTTCTGGTAGTCAGAAATATAAAAACTTCAAACCAAAGCACAAGCAGAGAACACAGTCCTTTTGAAAAGTACCTGGACATGGGAACCTTATTTTCTTCTTTGCTGCAAACATTCTATCAGTCAGGTATGCCAGGAAGTTCAAGATATTTTTATCTTGAGTATGGTGTGGTTTGGCTGGATAAAGAAATCCTTGGACATACTTATAAATACTTACACGTATCTGCAAATCAGACCCGAGAAATTTCACAGTGCCTGCAAAAGGGCAAAGGTTCTTTTGGTCTGAACTGTCAGCTCATGCTGCAGCAGTATTATATTTTTTGAATATTTTCGCACAGAAAATATTGTGCAACAAAATCATTTTTTCAGCAAATTTACTGTTTTCTACCTTGTAGAACTACCACTCAGATGTACAAAACATTAATAGTTAAGGAAGAAAATGAGCCATACTTCTTTGTCAACTCATAAAAATATGATTTATTTCCACTACTCATCCTGATGAAAGAGAATGTAGGGCTTTTTTTCAAGAAGGACTTCAAATTTAGTGTTCAATTTTCCTTCCAGATGTGTAAGTCTGCTCTCCGTGCATTATAATTCCCTTGGGCCAATGCTTCTACCTTAAATTTTTTTTTTTAAGTTGCAGTGTAAAGAAATATTTACTAGTCTGTGTAATCTAACCCACAGAAAACTAGATTCACTGATGCTGTTGCAAAGTGCAGATTGTACCTTCGTATGTCAGTAGGAGTACATATGTCCCATGGGATTTATAATTCAGAAAGGAAAGGCAGAGTGAATGGCAGCTTTAAACTGTATCAAGTACTCCATAGCTTTCTCAGACGAGGCACTGAATCACCTCATGTGCTGTTTCTGAGCTAATGTTTCTTTCTTAAGATGGTTCTTACAGGAGTGCATTGGTCCCACCTTTGTGCTGCAAACAGTCTCTTCATAGAATCATAAGATCACAGAATGGTTAGGGTTGGAAGGGACCTTAAAGATCATCTAGTTCCAACCCCCCCGCAATGGGCAAGGACACATTCCACTAGACCAGGTTGCTCAAAGCCTCATCCAGCCTGGCCTTGAAAACTTCCAGGGATGGGACATCCACAACTGCTCTGGGCAACCTGTTCCAGTGCCTCATCACCCTCACTGGGAAGGATTTCTTCCTGACGTCCAATCTAAATCTATTCACTTTCAATTTGAACACATCACCCCTTCTCCTATCACTATGCCCTCTTTTAAAAGTCCACCCCTCCAGCTTCCGTGTAGGCCCCTTCAGGTTCTGGAATGCTGCTATAAGGTCTCCCTGGAGACTTCTCCAGGCTGAACAATTCCAACTCTGTCAGCCTTTCTTCATAGCAGAGGAGCTCCAGTCAGATCATCTTCGCGGCCCTCCTCTGGACTCATTCCAACAGGCCCATTTCCTTCTGGTACTGGGGTCCCCAGAGCTGGATGCAGTAATCCAGATGGGGTTTCATGAGCGTGGAGTATTTTGAATTTCCATTGGGAAAATGGAACTGTTGGTTGCAGAGCTTCAGCTTGATTCCTGTAGTAGTGCTAACACATAAATTTTGAAAGAGCATAAAAATATAGGTATATATAAAATTGACTCACACAAATTTGATGAAGGTGTCTATCTCAGACCTGACACAGGTTGGCTTTTTCTGTCTGCATTATGCACCCACCGTAAGTTTTCCGGAAGAACCAAAATATTTGTTGACATGCTGCCCCGTGAGAATATATTAACCAGCAGGTATCTCAAAGGGAACTGGTGACTGGGAATACCACCAACTCAGTGTCTGTGATGGGCACGTGTTATGGAGACACAAGACAAAAGATCATTCCCTATTTTCTTTGCCTGGATTTTGCTTACAGTGTTTTGTAGCACTGAATCCTAGGAAAAGCTGGCTTTCCTCTCAGAGCAGTGGCATTGTAGTGTATAAAAGTATTTAATGAAAGAAAAATAAACGTAATGATGACTCTGGAGTATGCACTTAAGATCATCTTGTCTTCCTTGGTGGCTCCGTGACTGAAGTATTGAACACTGCTTTGGGGTAAATATAAGTACTGGCTTGAACAGAACTAGGATTTTCTGGTTTGTCTCAGGCAGGATATTAAAAGCCCAGGCAGGCTGTTGAATTCTTAGAGAAAGCTGGGGCCATGCTTTCTCTCTTTCTCCGCCCCCCCCCCCCCCCAATAATCTCTTTTAGAACCTTTTCTCCAGTGGTAGCAAACCTCAAGTGGCCTCTGAGACTTTCAGACACCAATGTAGAACTCTGTCTTGAATTTGTCTTGTTTTCAAATAGGCTATGCAACCTCATAAAACCTCTTTTCTTAAGAAATCTTTTCCTGGTTATGGATGTGATTTCATTACTTAATTTAAAATAATTTAATTTTCCAGGGATTTTTCAGTTCTTTCTAGTTTCCTGAAAATTTATTTCACTGAGGTTTTAGAATAATATTTCCAGCTACACAGTGAAGCTAAACAGCCAGATTTGTTGTAATGCATGAGCATTTGTTGTTTGATGCTTCAGATATTCACATAGTGATAGGGAGATATGAAAAGTTCAGCTGGAATAATGATTTCTTTTTGACATCGGGAAAGGTATCATATCTGACAAGCATAATTCAACGTGCAAGATGCAGAGGACAACAGATTTGTGGCCCTCAGCATATGTTCAAGTAAACTCATGATGAAGTGAAAAATAGAAGTGTGGATGTTTTTCACACACATGGGCTATGGCAGAGCTAGCTATGAATATTTTGTAATAATAGAATAAGGGAAATGAAAACAACAGCAGTGATCTTAACTGTGTTGGGTGGTAGCTATTCCACCTCTCTATCTGCATAAAGGCTCTTATAACATCTTGAAATGCCGTGTGGTATGCTCCCGATCACCTCAACTCGCAATTCTCTCTTTCTCTCTAAAGGAAAAAGCAGTTTTTAGATTAAGCATGTGTTTTCTGGGCTTTCCATTCTTCACTGGTGATATTTCTTGATCTCATTCAAAGTTATAACACAAACCATGGCAAGCTGGAAGCAATCATCTCATGAACTAGTTTGTCTGCAGGATTATATCCTTCAATTTAGAATAAATGCATTAAGCAAAACAAGGTGAGGGCTTTTTAGCTGAAACAGTTTTTATTACTGTGGTTGGAAAACTCTCCGTGTTAGAAATGGATATTTTGGGTACTTTATCAGCATTTTTTTTCTTTTCCTGTTGGTTGTGAAAGGCCCAAGCTCCTTCTGTGCTCTGAATAAATCATGTCAGAAAACAGAAATAAGGGCTGGATTATCAGGTGATTGGGTACTTGCGAAAAATAGACTGAGTGGCTTTTTAAAGTAAAATTGTCCAGTGTGGTTGACCACTTGATCAACATCTTTGTTTCCAATTGCCAGATCTTGTTAAAGAAATGAAAATTTGCTGTGTTTCTGCATAAACTTGTCATGGTTGCTCTAGATAAAATACATTAAATAATAGGTGATATGATCCTTGTTTTGGTGGATCTGAAAGTGGTTTTTTGCTCATCATGATAAACTTTAAAGATACCACTTGTATATAATGGCAAGATGTGCTGTTAGTGGATTTCTGAGTGCTAAAGACAATTCGTCTATACCAGTCACCCTGCTCATGAGGTCCCAGGGGTTCCAGCACCAAGAGCTTGGGAGGACATGAAATGGGAAAGATCAACTAACTTTTTATTTACTTCAGGTACTGTGAGGAAGTTAATATAACCCAAAACTGAGTTAATACCTATTTCTTCTTCCTCTGAATGCTGGCATTACTCTTCCTTTTTATGGATTTCTAGTTGTGATGGCTGACAATAGTTAATATAAGTGTACGGTGTGGAGGTGAAAACTGGCCTGGCAAAAATATCTGTTGGTTTATACAGATTGTAGGGGATCCACAATATAAGCAGCAAGATAGGGACAAATAGATTATTACAGTTTATTGCAAATGGGGTACTAAATTCCTAGATAATCCTTTGCTTCTGAAGGCAAATTTTTTATCTTTTATAAAGCCAGATTCCTTCCTCAAGCTCTCAGGCAAGGCTTGTTTGTGCTAACAGGTGACTGTCATTAGTATCTGGGGAAACATTAGAAAGCATTTTTCTTGCACTGTTATATAGGCAGAGTTGCAAGTGCTCCTCTCTCTCCAAATCCAGCTTTAGGATTAAATTAATTAATTGTAAAATGGGCATATTACATGATAATAAACTATGATTACAAGCAGAAGCCTTAAACTAAAGCAGAATGAGTGCATCAGATATTACCTGTTAATACCTATAGTGTTTATCAAAATAAAGACATTTTATTGAGTCATAAGTAGGCTTGCAGATTGCGCTTATTCCCCCAAAATAAAAAGGCAGGTATTGGAAGCGTTTATCTTGTATTGCATTTGTTCAATGAACTTAAGGGAGTAGGAAATATGCCAGGGAGGCTAATGACATAATTAAGACAACAGAACAGGTAACAAGTTAATATGAAAACATGAGTACGTCTGACATCTACAGAAATAACAGACCCTTCACTGTCTTGTTCTCACGTGGTTTAATCTTTTGTATGAAGTTTTATCTTGCATACTCAAAATTAAGGGTGTATTTTAAACACAGAAATTCTTCTGCGTAAAACAATGTTATAAATGGAATTATGATGTCAGTGTTTCCCAATGCCATTTTTACAAAACTCCAGTAGGATTGTGTTTGTACATTTATCAAGACCCATGTGTTACAATGGTGTCAACATATCAAAATGTAAAAGTGTCAGGGGACTAATTCAGTTCAAGACAGCAAAAATTTATTCCCTTGCCACTGAACAGAGCATTTTCCAAGAGAGTGGGTTGCAAGATATCTATTCCTCTCTGCATAGCCTGTGGAAATAGGATGTGGCTCAGGATACAAAGTAAGGCTGCCTTTTCCACCACCTCTTACAGTTTCTTACAAGAGAATCTATCTTCCCTGAATTTGTGGTGTTGCATTATTGGAGCAAGATAAAAAGCCAGGTGCAGTGTGTAGGGATTCATTACTTCTGTTCTTTTGATCCCATATGCACCAGACAAGAAAAATGAGATGATCTAGCTTTGTTTGCTGTATTCTAGGAAATGATAGTTTTCCTTCTCTGTAATATGAGCAAATCTCTCTGTTATTCTATGATGATTTGCTCTCTTAAGCAGATACTTTAAGTCAGTATCAGAATCAGATAAGATCAACAGAATGCTAGGTGTTATTTTAGTAACCTCTTTCAACTATCTGAAGCTTAGAGCCTTGTCTAGAATTTTCCTATATAATTATAGAAGTTATCCACTTTTGTACTTGTTACTGTTTATCTGGTCCATGATGTTCAGTCATGAAACCCATTAGTTAAGGTGAAATGAAATCTCAGATGAGAATTAGTTTACAAGATCATTCACAGATTCAGATTCCAAATATGGCTTAAGTGTCTGGGGGCTCAGTCAGCGTTTTCACATGTTGGTTAAAGCCACAATGATGGCACCTACCGTGCAGTTAAAATCAGCTCAAAACTCAAGCATATATCAAAACGGGTCACTAGACAGCCTCTATTTTCCTCAAGTCCCACTGTAGGTTGTATAAATTTGGCAGTGCAAAAAATGTAGAGACATGGATCATAATTTCAAAGGGATATCAACAGATATTTGTGACCTAGGATCACAAGTCCTGTGAGTAACACCTATAATGAGAGAATATCCATGAGAAATGAGGTGCTTTGACATTTTTGAACTGAACATTTTTTAAACTCTTTTCTTGCATAAACAATCTTGCAACCTATGAATTTATAGAATTTTTAAACTCTAAATTACCTTTGCTCTAGAATTTTTATAATGTAGGTATCTTGCAGAACATGTTGCAAGTGACGTTTGTGAGTAGTTGTAAGTATGAATTCACAACAAATACATGTAGATAACATGACAGCAAAAAAATGTAATACCATGGTTAGCTTGTGGTGACTTTTGGATATGATCTTAGACTAACATGTCTGGAAATGCTGGAATCATTAATCCGTAGCTTCCAATGTCACTTTATTAATTTGTAGGTGAAACACCTAGGAAGAAATTTGTGTTAAGTAGAAATACACTTAGGGTGGATAGCTGCTGAGATAAAGAATGTGAAGGATACAGTACTGTGGTCATCTTTAAAGTTATATGAAAAATTGAGACAAAGGAAGGGAAGAAAAGAGTTAGGTAGCTCACCTGAATTAAAACTTCACAGAGAATACAAAACTTGGTTAGATTTTAAGACAAGATTCACCTGGTCACACTGTTATTGAACACTATGCAGTATATGTTCCTTGATGACAACCTATGGGTCTCGGCCTGACCCTGGAATTCTTTGGACTTGTGAAGGAGAAAAATGCTTGAAAACATAGTGTACATCAAAAAGAAAAAAAAAATCCAACCAGTGAAAAGCTTGTAAGAAAAATGATAGCCTTTGAAGAATAGGTACTATTTGGGAACATTTTGCTACAACTTGAAATATAGTTCATATTGTGGATAGTGAGAGCAGATACTGCAGTATTTTCACAAAGTGTGTGTAGGGTGTGTGATTCTCAATGTGTGTATTCTGTGAACATTATAAGTGTTAAAAAAACTGTATGAAACATTTTTGTACTGAAGGTATGTCATGTATGAGGGCTTGATCAGATGAACCACATTAATGGAGGATTTAACCATAGTCCTTTTGTATAATCATCACTTGAATTCTTTTCTGACGTTGTTAGTGTCCTGATGTCACTCAGTAGATTTCAGTAGAATTAATTTTCAGCTAGGTGACTGTAGTGGCAGAATGACATTTTTCACAGGTGTTGCTACCTAATTTGTGCAGAGGTACAAGTCCAATGCCAACCACCTCGCTGAAAACTCTGTGGTGGGAGAGTGGTGTTGGTGTTGCAGGTGGCCCTGCCAAAGTTTGACAGGCAGACAAATGGCAGTTGACCATTAAAGATGGTGTTAGTCTCAACTGAGTCAGCCTGAAAACAGGGCTTCTCATCAGAGGAAGTTGTCTCAACTCTTTCTCTGGTGCACAGAGTAAATCAGACCTCCTCTGAGGGTAGTTCATCTCATCTCTTTTAGAAACCCGTTTTAAAATTGGATAAATTGTCTGCTCTTTTTCTTCATTGACTAGAGCCTAGATGATGAATGTGGACTAGACACTAACGTTTTAGATGATTAGTAGTGCAACAAATCTTACCCGGGGTAGCCAAGGCACTTATTTAACATTGGAGGCAGGTCTAACTTGAGCGTAGGGAAGATTAAGGGGAGTTTAAGAATCAGAGCTGGTCATTGGTTGTCTCTCTCTTATGCTTTGCTAAATGAATCTCAGTAGAAGACAGAATTTATCTTCGTTTGTGATAAACTTGTGATTCTATATATTCTACTAATTTAGTGGTTAGTCTGAGCAAACAATTCTTCGTCACCAGGCAGAACATTTCTTAAGTTCAATAGATAGGCTAAGGTAGTTAACTAACAGTTAAAATAAGACTCAGGCCTGTGCATATATTGAAACATTTGCGCTACTACTCCTGCTACACTACTCTGCTCTATGCTGTGTAAGAATCATTTACAGTGTGTTTTTTGTCTAAATTATATTAATGGGTCCCAAGTCCAGAATGCATACAGAAGTATTCAGTACTACATGATAGGTCCATTAAATCTCCAGAGGAAAATATAGGTTATGTAAGATTGCAGTAGAAAGAAATGTATTTTATGCTATTTGAGAAATAATGTGTTGTCTTGTAATTATGGTGTGTATCCTATTATGCCTCTAAAGGGCAGAATAATTTCATACCATACACCTAAGCTTTATGAACCCTTACTTTGGAACAGATATCTGTCAGACAGCATTTTTATTATTGGTTTTACGAACAATAATAATTTTACAATAAGCAAGCCAATTATGAATTTTTCTCTCCAGCTGTGTGAGACACATTCTGGTGTAGACTGCAGTGGTCTCTGTCCACTTCCAGGGAAGTCTTCATGCCTTCTAACTTTTCTTTTTCTTATTCCACCTCTGTTTTTCCCTCTTAGCTAATTTCACATCCCACCTTCCTGAAGGAATTGGACTGTCTGGACGAAGGGCACTAAGAAAGGAGTAGGAAGAACATATATGTTGAGGGAATTTTGATGAGACAGGGGAGAGGTTAAGAATTGGAGTAATACATTTTCTTTATAAAGAAAACGAAAGTTTGAAACCAGTAATACCCTTTTTAACCCTTTTTTAATCTTACCATTGTACTGTGAATGTGATTATGAGCTGAAGATCACAACCTCAGGTGCTTTGCCACATGTCATTCTTAAACAAGAAGACTGCTTTAAAACCAGGATTTTCACAAGACAGTTATAGATTTGACCTTAAAGATTGATGTGATGTTTCATTGTCTTAAATATTTCAAATAATTTTATTTATTTGCTTAGAAAATGTTATTTGGGAATTATCAACAAATGTCATGGGGGACCTTTCCATTTACTTTTTCTCAGGAATAGGGCACTTCAGAAGTTCCCTTCTTTCCCACTTCTGAGAGAACATGGAAGAGATGGAGGCTGAGAAAGAGAACCCCATTGCATCCCTTAGATTTAGGTAAGCAGTGGTTCTGTTTTTTCAATAGCATAAGTAAAGCATGGCAGTTAAAGGGGAGTTTTGTAAAGAAGACTGTATGACCAGGTAGCCTGACATGCAAAACACCTTATTTTAGTATTTCTAGTGTACAATGAATATGCAAAAGACAAACTTTGCAACAGGGATAAGAAACATGCTTAGAAGTACAACAGGATTCATGCTTAAATCTTCTCACTTGAAAGCTGATAAATGTGTAGCATTACTTCTTGTCCATTGGATTCAGGCTATACTTCTCTATTGTCATGCAAATTGAGTACCATGAGGTGACTGTTACCATTCTTTCCTGTGTCATGCATTTCTCCCTCTGTCCTTGCATTTCTCTTTTATCCTTAGAGAAGTATGGGCTTTTGACGCTATATATTATTAGAATTATAACTGACACATAGAACAGGCAAATTTCCTGTCAGAGTTCTGAAACAGCAATTGTTCCTATAAAAATAAAAGCCTATTAATTATCAGCCTCTGTCCAACCTCTTCATTTTGCAAAATTGTTTTGAAAAGGTCATGGCTGAACATGTGTAATTTCATCTTTGTAAAACCCACCTGTATGAAAAATTTCAGTCAGTTCTTAGGCTGCATCAGGACATTGAGATTATTTTGGCTGATGCTTGAATTGGACCAAGTGTGTGTATCACATATGACAGGTTTTGAATGAGCATCCAAACAATCACTTCTGTTCCACTTCAGTTGGATAATTTCTAGAATTGCACTTTAAGCTTTTCAGTGCTGAAAAACAAGTTCAACATGTTTCAGGGTAGTATGGGAAAGGTATACAAAAATAAAATAACAGAATTTTTCCTAGATGTCTCTCCAACTGTATCAGGATTTTGGACTTCTATTAAGGACTCCAAATTTGACATTTAGCTTGAATTCCAAAACATCTTCTTTTTCTTTGTTTTTTTTTTTTTTTTTTTCCCTCTCTCTTGCTTGTATCTCATAGAAGTTCCCTTCTTGCTTGTTGCAGTGTGTAAGACTGTGCTACTTCTGTGGGATAATTCTTGAAACTGCTCAGTGAAATCTATGTTTAATTTTTCTTTCTTAGAAAAGGGGAAATTGGTCCTCTACATTTGTGTGAGAGCACTGACAACTCCAAATACCTTTTGGACCAAGGGACTGTAGGCACAGGAGGTAAAGGAAAAAAGGCTGTTACATTAGGCTGAAGAAAAGACGGTTAAATGCTTATTTATGTGTGAAAACTAGAATTTTTCTTTCAAAAAATTTTGGCAAACTTGTTAATGAAAACTCTTACTACATTGTGGGTAACAGTATGATAGTTATTAGAACATTTTTATACCTGACAAGTATACCTACCCTCACTCTTATTGTTAATGTGATTATTTAATTAATTGATGTTATCCTGTTTCCTGTTGGGAAAGTCCTTTCTTAGACTTGCGTGAGAAGGAAAATGGACTACAGGGTGATGGAAGATGTTCTTCAGACAGCTATGGTTGTTGGAATTAACCTTGCAGAATGTAAGTGTCTTGAGGTGTCAGAAACACCTTGAAAGATAAAAGAGAGAACTAAGAAGCTACAAGAACTTTCATGCAAAAAGGAACCTAACCTTCTGATTTAAGAGATAATCTAACCCTACTGACATAAAATGGAATTGAGACTAGCAATGTGAGAGAAATCCTTCTCAGCAGATGCTAACTCTGGAGATGGAACTGTTTGATTTTGCTGATATGGAATTTTGTGGATGAAAACAGTGTAGGAATTAGTGAACTAGTCAAGGATTTATTAATTCTTGAAGTACAGTTCAGCCCAAGTTTTAGTTAATTTAGCATATAAAGCTTGTAGAGCTCCTTCGTTTTTGCATTACACGTTCTCTAAGACCTGAACTGAAGTTTAGAGTGAAGGAGAATCCCCCTTCCCCAGAAAAGCTGACAAGGACAATTTCTCTTCTCCATAGACTGTTTTAATATGTTGTGTTGGGAGGGGGACAGGTTAGAAGGTTAAAGGAGCACTGACCTTGTCTTTGAGAGAAATTACATACTTCCATTACTCTATAATGGCTGTACATGCTAGAAAGAAGGACAGTGCAAATTGTGTACTGTAATTGTAATGAAAATCATACACCACTTATTTGTCCCACTTTCTAAACCACCTTATCTAAAGTGTCAGAATAATAGTACAGCATAACTCATAACAATGCACCCATCAACCAAAAAAATTACCACTCTCTGGCTGGTTTAAAAGGGCCTAAGTGCAGACAGAACAACTCACCTTATTTATCAAATTTTGTCAAGAAGTTTCTGGGCAATAGAGGATACATACTCATCTTTCTTGTGACTCTCTAGCTACAAAATAATGAAGGGATTTTCATTTAATTGTGTTTCAGATCTAAACCCAGAAGGACCTTACATGTGAATAGCAGGGTTCATAAATTCTGATTAATGTTAATTCTGAGACCCCAGATGCCCAGGCTAAAGATAATAATAGAACCATTTTTTTATAATTCTCTTAAGAAGCACAAGGAACATCAACCATCAAGAAACCATTTAGAACAAAGTTTGTATCACAGAAGGCACTAAACTTGATTGCAACTAATTTAATCAAAGGAACAGCTTTTAGAATCTGCAGGTAATCTCTGCAGATCTTGTAAAATAATAAAAAGTTGTAGGAGCTAAAAGTTAAGAGATAACAGTGGGTGATCAGAAAGCTGTGATTACTTCATTAGTCATGAAAGTCAAGCACCTGTGGTTTGTAACAGTCATGCTAATTTCTGTGCAAGTGTCTTCTGGGACTGTGAACTGTTTTCAGAAGTCCTAGCTAAAAGCTGTTACGAATAATTTCTGGAATGGGGATCGGAGGTATAAGGACAGTCTTGTCATAAAAATCTGTGTTACTTGTAGAACTGACAGAATATTGCTCTACAGGAAAATGTATTGCATGGAGATTAAAACATTCCCCTGGAATATACATATTACAAGAATTTCTAACAGGATAAATGATACGGAACAAGTAATTTCAAAGAAGCCCACTGTGAGTTTACCGGAATGTTTTTCAGTTGACTAACTGTAAACATTTATTCATATTAAAATAATCAAAATGATAACACCAATTTGCTACAGCCTTTTAATAATTAAAATAATTACTAAACTTCCAAAATACTTCAAAATTTAAAATGTTTGTAATAAAATTAAATCAGAGTTACTGCAATATTTCTGTAGGGAACACTGTTTCGCCACCCCCACATGGAATTAAAAAAATGAATAAGTAGTCATGGAGCTTGATGAATTTTATTAGATCAACTTAGCAGCAAAAAGTGTGTATTTCCTAAAAATAGGAAGACTTAAAATAGTACTACTTTAATACATGGAAGTAATAATTAAAATATTTTTTGGTAAGTAAGAGATCTGAGCTTAAATGACAGTTAACAATATGTAAACAGTCCTAGAACTTTCAGTTTGCAAATAAATCAATGGACCATCCCTGTTGTAACTCACAGATGGTGAATGAAATTGATGTAGTGCTGTCACAGATGCAGGACACTCCCAGTTAAATAAAAAATGGTTTAAGCAAACCGTTACAGAGATGGTGACAACATTATGCCAATATTTTGTGTGGGCTTGCAGCTGAGTGTCAGTGTGTGATTCTTGGAGCATTAAAGAGGTTTGATGGATTCTGAGACCCAAGAGAGAGTCTGAATACAACTGCAGTGACAAAAGCATGGTGGAACATAATGGCTGTATCCACATTTTCCTTCAAAAATGATGGTGTTAGACATACACTTGAGAAATGGCTTGGAGCTACCAAAGACACAGCAATACTTGAAAAGAAAAAGGTGAAGGGGTGAAGGGATACCTGAAAACAGATTGTGCATAGGACAGGAGAGAAATGGTCCTGAGGAGCATTATGAATATAAAAATATTTAAGACAAATTAGTTTAGTGCTTAAAATGACATTCAAACCTCACTGGATGAGGAAGTCATTGAACAAACTGTTTTCATCTTGTAGAATAAAGCATTAAACAGACTTTTAAATAGCAGGAGTCTTTTATGCCATTAGAGGAATTTTGGACTAAATGATCAATATTTTGAAAAAAGATCCTTAATGACAGGGTAACTTTTAAGCAATAAGCAATCTTAATCCTACAGCCACTGTCATCCCATAATTCTCTTGTAGCTTGAAAGCAGAATTATCCACAAAAGAAAAAAGTAATGAGAATTCGGACTCTATATAAAGAGCTTGTGATCCAAAGCTGAATGTCTAAAAACAGTTGATGCCTGAAAAGACAGTTAATACTCATTTTGTGTAAAAATTCTTACTTCACAATAGAAACATCCTTATTACAGATATTTGCTGATGACTGCTGACAAAAGAAAAGCTGCTGAGAGGAGTCACCTGAGAAGTGGTTAGTCTTGATGGATTGCACTGCAGTAGTATTCTAGAAATACCTTTATGTGTATTTTTTAATATTCATATTGATGACTATTTTTACATCTTAACCACATGCTAGCATGATTTTAAATAGCTTCTTAAAACTTTTTTCTATAAGTTACCACATACAAATATAGCTATTGAGGAGATGACTAAAAATGTATAGAAGTGATTTACTTAATAGGCACCTTTTTGTATAGCTCATTTAGGGCATGGTTTGTAAACTGCATTTGTGGGCAGGTGCAACTCTCTATAGACTGAGCTCACTGTGTACATCGAGTGGTATGCATCTTTCCTTTCAAGGACATTTATTTCAAGAATGCTTTGTAATCTTAATACCTGCACTTTTTTAACATCCTTCCCCCGTGTCTTGCTCAAGTACTATCCCTAGAATATAATTCTGAATTTACCCCATTGCTTCCAGCCACAAAACACTAAACGAGTTACCTTATTGCTTCACCTCCCCACATTTAAAGTGAAAGAAAATAACTGGACTGCAAGCGAGGTATTTGTTTGAAAGAAGTGAAAAAATTCCTTAGGATGAAAAAAATTGATCCAGCTATAACAGACCATTGCCATGAACTCCAGCATCTGCTTATTAACTATAGAGACTGGATGAATATTATTCACTGTCTTTTCTCTTATTCTGTCTATCTTGCTTTGTCTGAAAGCAAAACATTTATAGCTCATCAGAATACTTCTGATTATTTCTTCTATGTGAAGAACAAAGGGAAGTTTTCCTGGTGTTTCTTGACTCATTAGTGATTTTGCAGATTTTGAAGTATCCAACATCCTCACAGATAGTCTGCCTTAGGGCTCCAACCCTGCTGGACCCAGAATGAAAACCACTGATGAAAGAAGAAAGTCCTTCTTTGCTGAAGGCTTAGAGAATATATCAGAAGTGAGCTTCAGAACCACAAACATTTCATATCCACTCCACAAATGGTATTAATTTACCTCACTGTCATACTTCTTTCCAAGTGCAGGCCAAGAATCATGTATGGGTACAATTTGAATGATCTTTTCTTTTACAGAAGGGCTTAATCTCATCCCAAGCTGAGACTATGTTGCTGCTATAATATAGATTAATAAAGAAGTTTAGTAGGGTACTTTTCAAAGCTGGGATATATTCAGTTGTGTCAATGTAATACAGAAACTGCATTTTTTCTGACTCTTCAGATGGGAATATACCATTTCCCTCTTCATGACATTAATGACTCTTTACTCCTTCAATAAAGATTGTAAGAACAAATTGGGTCTTGTATATATGCCTGTATCAGGGACATCATATTTAAAATAAAAATACCACAGGAGGATTTCTGAGGAACAGAAAATGTTAGAAGCAAAGTTTCGTTACTATTTGCTTACTTTTATAGAAGTATGTATGGCTTAAGATTGTTGCTTTTTTTCTAGGCTTGAAATTCCTGATTTTATGTGTGTGTTATAGTCTGATACATGTATTTATATAAAGAAATATTTATTACAATGTGTGTATTTATATACAATGTTCTTTAACAGTTGAATTTTAAATTGGAAATACTTCTATTAAATCTAGTATTTTCATATTAGACTTTATTGTTCTGCCACAACAAATGGATTTTGGATTGTATGCTGAACTCGGTTTAAATCAAGTTTGTCCAATCTGTCTTAATATCAGTGAGAGGCTACTATAAAATTGAAGATGTGTAAGAAGTTTTCTAGGGAATTTGAACTGAACTTAAATTGTCATTTAATTTTACAAGTGACTGTTCAATATTTATTAAATTAAAATTCATACTCTTACACTGTGTAAGGAGAACATTCTGTGTAATGAAAATCCTTGGTTAAACAAACTGCCATAGAAGAGTTAAAATTTGGACTGCTAATCAGCTGTGATTTCACTGTACTGTTCGCACTAACTCCAGCCTGGACATGGCACTTAATATGTTTGAACAACAGTAACTGTAGAATTGCTTTATGTCCTTGTTCATTCCTGCTGTTTTCCTGTGTCAGTAATGCTCCGAGGGAGGAAAATAAATTGTTCCTTTCCTCTCTGGCACTTGCTGCTATTGCCGCATGCTTTATGCTGTGGAGATGAAATACACGATTCCCATGCTAAGGTTTGTAATTAATTTTTTAATGAGTATCCATATTTCTGCACAAGTTTCTTTGAGATACTTGTGTAGGATTTAGGATATAGGCCTGAATATCTGTCCCACAGACATGCAATGTTTCCTTCTGATTGATAGTGATGGAAAGTCGTGATTTTCCTTTTCATAAGTGGTGGAATGTTTTCACCAAGTGTCCATAATTTTTTGAGTGCTTTATTTTCAAAAGCTATCAGTTTTCTCTTTTATTTTCACCAACATTACCTTTTGAGGGTTCTTATTCTACTCTGGTTGTGTATGGCTTTCTCTACTAAAGATTGCTGAGGCCTTGTTGTTGTGAGCCGTTTCTAGTCTTTGCTATTATTGTTGCCCTTATAGACTTAGGAAAGCTCATTAGCATAAGTTTCTGATGAAGTTTGAAAGTTACATTGGTTGTCCTTAGGTTTCAAGGACATGTACTCTGTCATGACAAAATTTGAACCAGGTGAGTCATGCTATTTTTCTAGATTACTTGGAGTTTTATGAAAGTGTTGCTCAGTATTGCAGCACTTTTCTGGACTGTTCATCTAGAATGTCTACATATTGAAAATGTGCAATAGCATTCAACTGTGTTGCTGGTGTGATCTTTCAAAATATGAGGCTAAAAAAGGGTAGGAAGAACATGTTGCAGCATACACATCCACCTAACTTTTTTTTTTTTGTTTAGCCTTACAGACTTCTTTGTAAGGCTGTAATCGCAGCCCTACAGTACCTGAAGGGGGCCTACAAGGAAGCTGAGGGTGACTTGTAGAAACAGGACAAGGGGCAATGGGTTTATACTGAAAGCGAGGAGATTTAGATTAGATATCAGGAAGAAACTCTTCACGGAGATGGTGGTGAGGCACTGGAACAGGTTGCCCAAAGAAGTTGGGGATGCCTCATCCCTGGAAGTGTTCAAGGCCAGGCTGAATGAGGCTTCGAGCAACCTGGTCTAGTGGAGGGTGTCCCTGCTCACGGCAGGGGGGTTGGAACTAGGTGATCTTTAAGGTCCCTTCTAACCCAAACCATTCTGTGATTCTATGATTCTTTGTCTAGCCTTAGGTGGCATTCATGTTATTGGCTGCTAAAAATGCTGAATCACACTGTCTCTTGCACTGCTCTTTTTTTCTGCTTTTGCAGTTTGCCTTCAGATTCTTTTCCCTATGACAGAGACTTAAAATGTGCTTTTTGTTTCAAATCAGAATTGCTTTCTTCTTTTTGTTCTAAATTTTATGTACTGATTTCTATTTCATTGATCTTTGACCTTTTATGTTGTTGTTGTTTTCCTTTTTCTTATACTACCAGCAGAAAGATTGTGTCCTACTGGTATAGGTTTCTTCCTATATGTAACATCTTTTAGAAATTTCCCAAGATTTATTTTTTCACATTTTTACATTTTTTCCCCAGAGATTCAGCAAGATCCGTGTCCCTCTGTGAAAGTTTTGTAGGCAATTTCTGAAAGAACTACTGGAAACACCAAGCATATTTCTATGGCTCTTCCTGAAGACTGATAAGCTTCTGGTACTTTTCTGTTGTTCTTTCCATTTTTTAGCCATCATATTATGGTTTTGGTTTTTGCCTTTAATATCAGATGTTTATCTTTACCTTGTCACTGTATTATTTTGTTTGCTCAAAGCACTATGTTACTGTCGTATGTTGCCAACAGTATGTTTTGGAATCTGGGTATGTGCTACATCTATTAAAACAGTTTTTCAGTCTGTGGAGTTAATTTCCATGGAGCATACCATGGTGAAGGCTCTTCACCCTAGGTGGTTATTATCACCAATGCTTTTGCTTGAAATATTTCTAATTAGCATGTTTCAGAATGCTCTCGTTGATGCTAAGGATCCCAAGTGCATTAACTGTCTCCTTCCATCATGAGTTTTGAGAAGCCATATGATGCTATTTTATTCCAATGACAAAAATTAGACTAGATTATTTCTATCAATCAGCCCTAGATTTTTTGGGGGAACTCAGTTTACAATAAATTTTAATATAGAATGAGGTTCCAAGAGTGTCCTCTTCAAAACAACCATTTTTACTAGAATCTTAGATTAATTTGTTTCTCTAGCTGCTATTTCTATGAGGTTAGGTAGTTCTGCTGTTATATTACTGGACTTGAAAAGGGCAACTGTAGAAAAACAGGTATGTTCTTAAGGAGCTGTAGTTTTGTCAATACAGGAAATGTGCCTTCTGTATTAGAGAGAATAAATATTTGATGGATGATGCAGGACTAAGAGAAAAAAGGTGACTGAGAGACGAGTAAGAGCCTGAACTGCTCTCTCTTAGGACATATTTTTAGTATGGAGGGACAGGAGTTGGCTTAAAATTCATCTGTAGAAGCCAGTAGATGAATTTAACCTTCTGCACTGTAAGCATGAAAGCAATGGAAATGGAAAATTGTTTTCTAATTTAAAATGTTCAAAATAACTTTTTTTGTCCTCTATATAGGAAGTGTAGGGTTATTTTATTTCTGTTTTAGTGGAAAGTATGCTAAAAAATGAGAGAGACTCTTGTTTTCATCATGAAACCTGCCCTCTTTAAATTAAAGTTTCCCAAAGACAACTATTTCCCTTGCTGAAAATAATGAAGAGGAACTGACATACTCTCTAAATTCCAGCACAGTTGGAACAAGGTCATGTTCCTTCCTATTTCTGCAAAAATTATTTTCCAAATTCATTTTAACCTGAATTGAAAGTGGATTGATATTTAAGTGAAGTTCAATCAGTGTTAAGAGTGTAGTGTTAATAACTTTGATGTGCATTATTGGATTACAGAATGTAATAACATTTTCTTTAGTTATTCAAATGATTTTCCCCCATAGTTCAGAATATTTCCAATCAGACTTCCACAGATAGTGAGGTCCTAGGTCAGCTATTTACAGTACTTAGTTGAAAGAGAAGAATTTCTGATGACCTCTCATGATTAAATGCATGAAAAAAAGCCCATTCAAGACTCTAATTTCTTTCTTTAATTACACTGATTTTTTTCTTAGTTATCAGTTCTAATACATGAAGCAAACTGTTCCACTCTCAAATGTTTTTGGGAGATTCAGGGAATGATTTGTCTATCTTTGTAAAAACAGGTTGAAGTACTGGAAGAAAAGCAATACTAAGTTTGTAAGAAAACCCTTTCTACTTTTGCAGCATTATCAATCAGAGGATTTACTTGAAGAGAATAAATTAGATAGAGCAAATTAGATTGTCAAGATTAAAAAAGAAAGAACCACTTGTGTCAATAAGAATAGTATCTGCATTTCTGCTCACTATGGTAAAATAAAAATATTTAATTCTGAACTGATCAGTTTAAGTTGGGTGGAATTTTCTCTGTTTTATCTCAGTATGAGTTTAAAAATCACTTAAATTATTGGAAAAATTTTATTCTGGCATATGTATTGAGTAGTAAGACATCTGTGCAAGCAAGAGCCTAGATCAAATGAAATAATATTATTAGGAAATGATTTAAGCAATATTGATACTTAGCTAATTAAAATACGCAGAGTTTTAAAATGTAGTATGTCTAGAAACTTTCCTATTCCATGTTAGGCACACCATTTGGAAAAAAAACCCCCAGTTTCTAAACCTACCCTTATTTAATAGAAATTAACTAGTAGAAAGGAAGAGAGAGAAGAACTGGGATGAGGGGAAGAGTCTAAACATATACTAAAAAAGTAACTTCATGCAAAAATCAGTTCCAAGTGGAGAAATAAAGCAAAAACAAACAAACAAACCCCGTGGATGACTAGAAAATAATGTTATCATGACAATCATAAAAAGAAGTGTGGGAAAAATGACATTAACATTGACAGAAAACATCTTCCATAGATGATATATAAAATAGACAACTGGGTAATTATTAAATTTTGAAATTATTTTTTGTTTGTTTAGGAAAAGGTAAAAAGATACTTCTGAGAGTGAACAAATAAATAGCAAATCTATGTTTTCTTGCTGGTGGAATGCAGGAGATACTGGGCCTTTAGCCCATAAACAGCAAGACATTTGTTACCAGTAACAGATACTGATATTCAAAGATCAAGTTAAGCCAGATAAACTTGACTTCTTTGTTTGCATTGCAGAAATTAAAGATGAAACAGTAAATGACGTTCAGATTTTCATAAAATATTTTGTTCAATATTTCTTTATTTTTATTTCAATCATTGGATCAAATAATAGTCTGAAAAAGGACTGTTTTAATAATGTGCTTACATTGTATTTCTGTCCTTTGGAAAAAAATCTACTATGTGTGTCTCTGGTTCTATATCACAGAGGCAAATATAAGATTATATTCAGGGTACAATGCCTTTTTGGTACCTGAATTCCTTCAAGGAATGGTAAATACAACTCTTAATTAACACTGTAACTGTAAATTGGCTATGTTACTCAAAGGCATAAATCAAACCACTATAAAACTACAGTAACTGCAAATAAGCAATTCCCCTTGCTCCCACTGCATTATCATGAAGTTTAAGTTTTCCAAATCACTCTCTCAACACTGAGCATCTATGTTGAGAGAAGTTGAAAACTGGAGCTCTTTTACAGTAATGTCACGTACTGTACCTACTGTGTTTTGTATTTGATTTTTCAGACAGAAGCATAATGTGAAGACACTAAATCTCTCTCAGAGAAAAAAAAGTGGGAGACAGTGGGTTCAGAACTCTAGTACTCATTGAAGTAAATGTGTGGTTAGTCAGGTTTCTAAATGAAACCTGAAATTCTGATGTTTTACAGGTAATTCTGCCACAGGCAGTGTTCTTTTCCAGTGGCTAAACAAATACTGTAAGAAATTACTTATGAAAAGATATGATCTATCAGAATATGACTCCAGTGACTTCCAGATCTCCATAAGGAGTTGAAGAGACATTTGACACAATGATAGGAAAATTTTATATAGCTGAGGCTGAGCCTTTGAAAGACCAGATGGTCCACAATAACCTCATGAACCCTGGAGACTGACTGGCTGAATGTCACCTGCAGGATCACAGGCATATGGTGGGATAGTTCATGACTGGAGTGCTGGAATAGATGGACACAGGCTCTTCAGGAAAGAGAGACTGAGTAGGAAGGGAGAGGGAGTTGCCCTTTATGGGAGAGCAGCAGGAATCACCGGCCTTGAGATAGGTGGTGAGTGAACTGAGAGTTTATGGGTCAGGATTAGGAAGTTGACCAACAGGGATAATTTCTGGATGTCTGCTACAGACTGCCTGATCAGGAAGAACAAGTAGATAAGGCCACCTTCAGACGACTAGAATAAGCTTCACATTCATAAGCCCTGCACCTCATGAGGGACTTTAACAATCAAAATAACTACTAGAGGGACAACACAGCAGGACACAGTCATGAGGGTTCTGGAATGCATTAGAAACAGCTTCCTGACATGTGATTAAGAATCTGATGAGGGGTGATGCTCTGCTGGACCTGTTTTTTACAAGCTAGGCAGAACGTGTTTGGGGCTGTGAAGTGCAGAGGCAGTCTTGGCTGCAGTAAACATGAGCTGATGGCATTCGGGATTGGGAGAGCAGTGAATGAAGAAGACCTCATGATCATAACCCTGGACTTCAGAAGAGCAGACTTTGACTTCTTCAGAAATCTGCTTCAAAGAATCCTGTGGGATATGTTTCTGGGGAGAAGGGGGCTCTAGGAAAACTGATTGATTTTCAAGGATTACCTCTTTCAAGTTCAAGAATGGTCCATCCCAGTGAGCAGGAAATGAAGCAAAAGTATCAAGAAATCCACATGGATAAAAAAGGAGATCCTGACAAAGCTCAGTTGTAAAAAGTATGTGTACAAGATGTGGAAAAGGAGTAAAATAACCTGGGAAGAATATATAGATCTAGTCTGAACACACTGGGATATGCTTAGGAAAGCAAAGCCCACCTGAAATCGAATCTGCCAAGGCACATAAAGGAAAGCAAGAAAGGTTTCCACAAGTATATATGTGGTAAAAAGGAACCTAAAGAAAACGTTGCTGCTAAATAGGGCAGGGGATCTCATGACAAAAGACACAGAAAAGGCTGAAGTAATTAATACCTTTTTGACCTCTGTCTTCTGGGAAGAACCACCTTCAGGAATCCCAGGGCACTATAGATCATGGGAGACTTACCCTCAGTACAAGAAGATTAGGTTAGGGAACATTTAAATAAACTGAATATACACAAGTCCATGGGACCTGACAGCATGTGCCCATGAGTGCTGAGAAAGAAGCAAATGTCACTCCTGTCTATAAGGAGGGTGAGAAAGAGGATCCACAGAACTACAGGCCAGTCAGTCTCACCTCAGTCCCTGATAAGATAATAGTTGTAGTTCTCCTGGGAACAATTTCAAAACACGTGAAGGACAAGAAGTTGATCAGCAGTAGTCAGCATGGATTTATGAAGGGGAAATGATGCTTAACTGAACTGACAACCTTCTATGCTAAGATAAATGACTTGGTGAATGAGGAGACAGCAATGGATGATGGTTATCCTCACTTCAGCAAGGTTTTCAACACAGTCTCCCATAATATCATCATAGAAAAACTGATAAATACAGGCCATGTAAGTGGACAGTGGGTTGGATTAAAAACTAGCTGAATTGCTGAGCTGAAAGAGTTGTGATCAGTGGTATGAATTCCAAATGGCAAGCAGTCACTAATGTACTGCAGGGGTCAATATCAGGGCTAATACTGTTTAACATCTTCATCAATGACCTGGATTCTGGGACAGAGGGCACTCTCAGCAAGTTTGCAGGTAATACACAACTGGAAGGAGTGTTTCATGTGCCAGATAGTTGTGCTGCTATTCAGAGGGAATTTGAAAAGCCAGAGAATTTCATAGACAGGAACTTCATGAAGTTCATCAAGGGAAATGCAAAGTCATGGAATGAATAGGACCATGCACCAGAACATGCTGGGGGACAAGAAGCTGGAAAGAAGCTTGGTAGAAAAGGACATAGGAGTCCTGCTGAACAACAATTTGACCATGAGCCAGCAATGTACCCTTGTAGCAAAATAACATCACCAATATCCTGTTCTGAATTAGGAAAAATGTCACCAGCAAGCTGAAGATTGGTGACTCTTCCTCTCTGCTTATCGCTGGTGAGGCCATATGTGGGTGCTGTGTCCAGTTCTGGGCTCTGAAGTGCCAGAGATATATGAACTTACTGGAGTGAGTCCAGTGAAGGTCCAGAAAGTTCATGAAGGGATTGGAGCATCTGCCACACAAGGAGAGGCTGAAAGATGTGGGACTGTTTAACCTGAAGAAGAGAAGACTTAGAAAGGACCTTAACAGTGCGTATAAATACCAGAGAGCAGAGGATAAATAAATACCTGTCTGGCAGACAAAGATTCTTAGTGGTGGCCTGTGACAGGAGAAAAGGAAAAAAATCCACAGTGAGAGTGGTTAAGGTGGAACAGGTTTTCCAGAGATATTAGGGAGTTTGTTCCAAAAAATGTTCAATATTAACTGGAGAAAGTCCTGAATAGCCTGACCTAACTGTAAAGTTATCCCCTGCTAGAGAATGGTGTTTACCCTCCAGATGTTGCTCCCAATCTCCATTATTCTATAATTCTGTGGCTATCCAAATTTGTAGGAACTGCCCTAGGCTTCTAATATTAAAATTGTAATAATTTCTGTGTAAGGAGAACACAAAAGTTGGGAATAATGAGAAAAAATATAGATACCAGAATTCTTTTGTACCTTTAAGACTCTTGGCGTATTCCAGTTGAAAAATTTTGTTTGGCCCTTGTTATTGCCTGTATCAGTTCTCTGCACTATGACTGTGTACAGAAGATGAGGGATAAAAACTACCTGCTATGGAAGTACCCAAGTTATTTAACCTAACATGATGTAATCCAGACTCCACACATTTGATATGAAATGCAGAGAGTAATTGGAAAATAAGAATTCCGAAAGGAATTACAAAGAGATACAGCAAATTGGGGGGGAGAAGTTTGCATTAATGTACTGTGGAAAGTACCCTCCTCCCAGGCACAGTTCCAACCACTCCCAAAGGTGACTTACTGTGTGTGAACAGGAACGGCTGGTCCCCAGTCTGTATGGTACTGCAGGAGGGTAATACGCTGCTTCGATGAGACACTGGAGATTAGGGCCATAATACTGCTTTTCTCCTGGATACATCAAAAATGCAGTGAAGTAGATAAAATGCTTATATTTTGGTGTAAAGTGTATATGTGGGTGGATAAATGGATGTGTGAAATAAAAGTAAACTTAAACTGTGATTCCATCATCACTTTGTCTATACATCATATTCCACTTCTCTTTTGTGCGTATTTCTTTGGACTGAGAAGTCCTTTGGCTATTTCTAAAGAGCATAGGACTGAATCCTGAGTGAAGCTTTTGTAATCCAATTGCAATATTTCTCTTAATAAAAAGTAAGACTATTGTAAGTGCCTTTAGCAGCACAGTTCTTGTGTCAACAAACCTGCAGACCTGAGTCTCTGAGGTACTCTTGGATACACCGTCAAAGCCACACTATCCCTCAGGTGTAGGAGAAACTTATGGTAGCCTTTTAGAAGTTACCACCTTCTAACTCCTTCTTAAATCACAATAACTTCAAACTACACAAAAAAAACTAGGCTGTTGCTGTCCCAAGACTCCTGGCTGCCATATATTTTAGTGTCGCTTCTTTATTGTGTTAGTACAGTACTGATAACAGTGCAGCCAGGTTTTAAAAATTGTAAAGTGTATCCCAAATGAAAAGGTACTTAGCAAGAAAATGCACATATATTTGGGCGATTTCATAGTTAAATTGTAATCCCAGATTTTAATCTGTTTTCCATGTGCTTCTACTGAAAAACATGGCAGCTGAAAGATAGATCTGTGTCTGAACAAGTTGTGTTCTCCTCAGTGTCTCTGGCAGACTTTGAGAGACTTCCATCATACAGTACTTGTAGATTTCCCTGCAGCACAAGGGACAGGTTGTTTTCAGCGGCTTTGTAATTTCTTTTTGTGTGAGTGGCAGTACAAAGACATGAGGATCCTGAGGATCCAGGCCCTTGTGTTGGATCTCTTCTAACTTCTGAGCTGGAGCTAGTGTGAAGTTGCCAGTCATAGGCAAAGCCAAGGCAGAGAAGCCAACAGCGAAGTGTGACATGAAGGAAGAAGTCTCAAAGCTGCACAGAAAAGAAGCTGATTAGGGAAATGAGTCCTGCAATTAAGGCCAGGAAGAAATATAAATGACAGACAGAACACAGGGGACAAAGTGATCTTTAAAGGGATCTGAGGGCAAAGAGAGATCAGGGGAAAAGAAGAAAAGACTAGACAGCAGCCAAAGAACAAAATAAGAGAAAAGAGCACATTTAAGTATGTTTAAAACCTGGGATATAAAAGGCATCCTTAGAAATATCAGAAAAGAGATATTTTAAAAGAATCAATAGAAACAGTTTGAAAATAATCTGAATTCTTAACAGTTATTAATTAGAAAGGGTATTATTTAAAAGAAATTTTTTGGCATATTTACCAGCAGAGCCAGAGCACTTTCAATTACAAAACATAGTTTGGTTGTGCAGCAACTGTTGCACACCAAGTGTACACCCATATTTCCCATGCAGCCAAGGGTCTTTTTCAAACACCAGAGAACGTGAATGATGCCCAAATCCTGCAAAGGAGCCTCACAGCAAAGTGAGAAGGAAGTATTTGTGTAAATTCAGCAGTTTGGGAATGATGCTAAAGTAGGAAACTCTTTGCCTGTGTACATTTCCAGGCCAAACAGAAACATTTAATCTGGCAAAATTCTAAACTTTCTCCTCCCTTTCACAAGCTGCTGAAACATCTCACTTTTGTTGGGAATATAGACCCATATTGACATATTCTAAGGGCAGAACCTGTCTGAGACAGGGAATCAAAGCATCTTTCTCATGAGATCTCAGTCACTGCAACACTTGACTTATACACACCTTTGCTAGTAGGCCTCTGGTTTTTAAATTCTTTGAGACTGACATTCTCCAGAAAGTTAGTACTTTATTCTTGTAAAATAACATGGGGACTCTGACATTTTATATCTGGACAAGTTGTCCACCTTCAAAAGCACCTAATGATTCTGAAAGCTTTATAATCTGATTAGCCTGAACTATGAAAGATAACACTCACCTGGAGAAAATTAGGCAAAACATTAATTAGTCATGGGTTAAAAAGGGGATCTCTAACTCTGAGAGGCGTTTTACTGTGCTTTGTTTTTTTGGGTTTTTTTTTTTTTTTTAATCGGAGGTACTGGGTGCTATACAAGAGAAAAGAGCAGAATGGTTGAGAATTGGTTGCCTAGAAAAGCTGAAGGAGGGTGATATTGAGTCTGATGAAATCCCACAAGTTTAAGAGACTCAGTATTGCCGTATGGTAGCTGATGTTGATCTGTGTGAGCAGCTATATTGAGAGACTGTCATTTATGTTGACATCACTTTTTCTGGTGTTGCTGTGTAAGGATAGTTAGGCTATATTATAATATACTGCCATGTGTAATCTGAATTTGCTAGGTTGTAATTTATGAGCGTTTAACTCTGCAATGTTGCTGATTTACTAGTGTGTGTGTGTATGCATATGAAGAATAGACAATATTACACTTTACTTGTTGTATTGAAATATGCTTTAGTGGAAAAAACCCTAACATTAAACTTAAAGAGCAATGATGTAGACAAACTTAAGGATGAGTTAATCATATATAATAATCAAATAAATTGACTGCATTTACATTTTTTTAAAATTCCAAATGCTTTCTTTTATATTTTGCATGGGCTTTGGACATACACATTTAAAACAACAAGATTAATGGTAGTACTCTATAATACTGATACTGGGCAATTTTCTCTTTTATTCCTGCAATCTTTCAAGAAAAAAAAAAAAATCAAAAAACCAAAAACCCCAAAACCCTCCCCTTGGGGTTCATAGTCAAACAAGTGCTGGTTCCTTGAAAATCAGTAAACTTGAGCTATGGAAACCTATTCCGTGGAAAAGGAAGGACATTACTTCTGAATGGTACTGTTCAGTAAAACCAATAGCAATAAAGTGTCTATGCCATAATTTTGACACATACAGTAGACTCATAAAAGTTTAGCTCGATTACACCAATCAGTCAAAGGAAGCTGCTGCAAGGATAGTTATGAAACTAAGCAGACAACCTAGGGAAAGTAACAAGCCCTAAACTCAAGGGTTTTTTTGGCATCATTCTACTAGTTGAATGAAAGATGACTACATCCAGCTCTGCTAATTTGCTCATCTCTTCTTTCTTCCTCCCAGCCTAATGCTAGATGCTATTTAGATTGCTGGGTGCAAACCTAAGGCATGCAACTGGAGTGCCCAAGGTACTGCTGATGCCAAGAAGGTTGTAGGATAACCTAAATTCAGGCATTTGAGGTTTCTCATGATGAAATGCGTGAATATAGATATTAATTAATACCATCCTTGAAGAAAAATATTGCAGCTGACTGCTCAGGGATATGTGTGACTTTCATTTGAGGTTAGTTTACTGTTAGGTTTCTTCTCCTTAGTTGTTTTCCATTTTTTTGATTCTTAATTAATTGTACTAGGAACAACCCAAAGCTGGGTCTGAGTTTTAAGATAATTTCTAATAGAAATTTACTTTGTTACTTAGAGAAGTCTTTAAAAATGCTTCATGACAGAGTAAAGTTTGTAATCCACCACCACACGTACTACTTTTTGTAACTACATGTTGCCTTTATACAGACTAGAGAACTGTCACACTGTTAGGTGCAATAAATCAGCAACTATTGTAAAAAGCTGCCAAGTTCATGGCAGGAAGTGTAAATTATTCAAGTCTTTCCAATAGTAGCTTAAAATGAGAATATCCAGATAACCCAGAGATCAATCATCAGGCTGAAAAACTGCCTTGGTCTGCCAAAGGAAATTACGTGAAAGTCTCATAGTTCTGTCAAAATGACTTTGTCACAGGCAATACCAGAAGAGAGAGTATTCGTGAAAGAAAACACCCTACATGCAGGGTGTTTTGTTTGTCTGTCTTTTTTATGGAACCTATCACTTTATCACCTTGTCCTTCTATACCCAACATAGAAAAGTACATCAAAATAACACTTAGTGTTTAGATATTGACTGCAATAATCTTTTGCTCAATATCAAATGAATATCAAAAAGGGCTATCATTCTGGTTGGTGTTATCTGGGTCAGTTCATAGCTTAAAAACATCCTGCATCAAATCCATTTCTTACTGTGTTCACTGCATGGAAAATATATTGCTTTCAACTACAGGGAAAATAGTGTGAAACAGTCTGTTGACTTTTCTTCCCCTCAAGAAAAGCATCTTTTAATTGGACGTTTTTTACGCTTTTACAAAGAAAGTAGGACAAACAAGAGAGGGGACATAGGGATGACCAGATCACTGAATTCTTCTTACATTTTCTTACGGAATTCATTCAATAGGCTTCATACTCAGAAATTTTTACCAAAGCTTCAATAACAGACAAAAGAATGCAAATAAGCCTCATTCTTTCAGTAGTCTTTTTTGTCTCAGGCCTTGAAATATATCACAAGGGACAGGATGAGATGGGTTATTTTTAGAGTATGATCAACTGTAGCCTGTCACTGAGTCTTAAATTTCTTGAGGGAGTTTCAAAAGTCACTCAGAAATTAACCTATGTCAACAACTGGCAAACATTTAGACCACTTAGCAATTCCAGACTGGCAATTAAATATTCAATATGGCTTCTCCTCTTTCTTGTAGAAGAATGTTTGACTGACTGTTGAGAATGTACACAGTTCCTCTAGGTAGGGTGTGTATGATAGATTTTGTACAACTGTCAATGACATTATAATACATGTTGAAATTTTTATGAATGTCTTTTATGCAACAAATTCACTTGGTCATACTGGTTTTGTGTAGAATGAAAATGGAAAGGCTATAGTTACTAGCTAGCTTTTGAAATTTATTTTGTGTATGACCGTTCTCCTTCCGTGGCTAGGTTAAGATAAGAAGTTACAGAAAAGAGAAACAATAGTATGGTAACTTGAAGTTTTGCAGGTGCTTAAATCAACCTGCCTATCTTAATATTTAGATAAATCTAAACATTTTTGTAATCCGGTTGCTTAGCAAGTTCCTCATCCTCATCATATTTATGCTTCTGAAATGGGAATATCTGAAGTTTCTGTGCTATATTGAAAAAAAATTCTATGCAGTTTGCATGATGTGGTGCTTTGTTTCTATTGAACAGTGAAAAGACAATGGGACAGGGCAGCAGCATACAAAGGAGAACATACTTTAACAAGTGACCGCTATAGTACACAGGGCAGGGATCATCACAGTACAGGTCAAAGATCTTTGTATATTGACGTATTACTGAATGTATGTGGTATAAACACAGACACCTCAAGAGTAGAAAGTGATCTGCAAAGCAATGATGGGACATGTTACAAACTCTGAGAAAGGACAACAACCTGAGCAGGTGACATAGTCAGAGGTGAGTGCAGGATTGTTGTGAATGATGCTTCTGAAGCCTGCCAAAATACCAGATGTCTTTTCTGAATTTGGATCTGGCATCCAACTGACTATCTGATCAACCATAGAAACAACGGAAGAGAATGAGCCACTGACTGTTCATACAATTCTGCCCTTTGTTCGGTACAAATAGTATGTTACGTTTCCTCAAGGCTTTCCATCTGATCAAAAAACCCACTTTGAATATGTGAAGCCTATGAATTAAGGCTTGATGTGTTTTACAGCGCACGAAGGAGAGAAAATCGAAAAGCTGAGACAAAGTACAGATGCTGACACAGAGGCAACTGAATTCATCCTTCACTGCTCAGCATCTCTAAACCCAGCTTGTTCTTCATGATGTCTGGATAAGTGAGATACATTTCCAAACAGGAAGAATCAAACTTAAAAATTTAGCCAAGTTCATAAACTGGACTGTTTGACATGGATTAAGTTAATCATTGTTATCTATTTTGAAGGTATAAAGTCGTACAGAACTACTGACTATTTATTTTCTTTAACACTGGCCATTTAGCATGAATTTATATTCAGTTTAAACAAATGTACACTGCACTGTTCTCATTAGGAAAGTGGTGTAACTATTATACTTCATGGAAAAGCAAGTGATACGTTCAAGGGAGAAAATAATTATCTTCCAGTTATTACTGAACTTCCAATAATTAGACTTCTAGAAGTTTAATGGCCAAGCTAAGGCTTTATTTTTTTTAATGGCTTTAATTTTGTGGTGAAGATTCAGTCTTAGATCACATCCACTTGAATTTGTCTTCTGGTTGCATTTGTGAACCTCAAAGGCAAGGAAGATATATATCCAAAATTAAGAGTTTAGAGGCAAAATTATAAGTAAGAAGAGTGAAAGTCTGAAAAAACCAACAATACATAATCCCTATTAATACTGAACATGTTTTCTTTTTTTGAGAAGTCACTGACTTGCAGCACAGAATAAGGAAGGCAGAGGAAAATAACAACACTGAAAAATCTGAATTGAATTTTAATAACATCACAAAGAATATGAACAGCTTTAAACAACTTCTTGAAAATTATATAGGCAAAATGAACTTCAGCAAGTGCCTAACACTCTATTAAGTGTGATTTTTCTTTCTTCAGCAATTTACATGCTTGCAGGGCATAATGTAGTATTAATCATATATCACATGACCCAGCGTGAGCCATGAAGCATTTCACCTGCCTGTCATATCATTGCTATTTTCAGAGATGTACATGAGTGTAATTATGAACATACATCAAAAAGTGCTGAAAACAAGAAAGAGATGATGGCAAGGAGAAACAGTTAATTCTTAGAAGGAAAACCATTAAGAGGAACAAGTAGATACAGGCAAATCTTTGAGTACCAGGAACAAAAGTTCTCCTAATGTATCTGAAAGAATTACGATGTTTGCATATTGTGTTTAGTAGAAGTCAGAGCTAAGGCAACAAACACTCATAAGAACTGAAGAACAGTGTAACCAGTGTGAAGTTTTCCATAGCTCTTTCTGAAATGTCCTGGACAATATTTGTGACAGGAGAAAGGAACAGGTTTTGCAGAAGGAAGACCAATGTCAAGAGTGGTATGTCAAAGGAACAGTCTGAAAAACCCATAGGGGAGATTTAATGAGAATATACTTCAGAAAACAGCAGGAGTTACATAAGCCATGTAGATGATTATCAGGAGTAGATAAACTGTTCTGAACATGGATGACTAATGAGAGACTCAGTGAGAGCAGCCCTTCCAGAGTTAGGTGTCTATAGTTTGCATATGTGGAGTATAACTATAAGCTGTAGTTCTAGCTAGAAAATAGGAAAGAAATAGCTGGTAACACAAAGGAGATTAGTGATGCTAAGAAATGAGACAGGATGAGTTAGGATTTTTCAGATTGTTCCTTCCTTTCTCTGCATTACAGAGGGAACTACACAAGTGCATCTCTGAACCAGGTTTGCACCAGGCATGCTGACATTTTAGTTCTTGGGCTTGTTAGAGCTCCTGTCCACTTTTAGTAATTTATTCATAAGAAAGCTGCTTAAACAATATTTTGTTTTTCTATCCCTTGTGCCTATGAGCTTTTGTTTATTGCTCTGTGTGTGAACACACATCCAGTCCTGATTACAGTACAAGTTTTGACAGATGTCTTTATTACCCAGTGGAAGAGGACCTTTCCCGTAGGCATTGCTTTCTGTATGACTTTATTTGACAGAACTGGTGTGTATTGTTAAATTCCTTTTGAAATGTTCTGTTGTGGGATTTTATGTTGTCATGCATCAAGAATTGCATAGTTCTTTTATTTAAAAATCAATAAAATGAAAGTTAAAACAAAGAGAAACTACTGATAACAAGTAGCTTGTGTAATCAAAGGAAATGTAGAGTTCATTTACCTAGCTAGATATCAAAGTATTATGTATAAGGAAGGGCTCTGAAGGGCTCTGAAGTTTTTGTTTAAAATAAAATAAAGTATTTATTTCCAAGTATCAGGTCTTTTGTGCAAGAATTTTGATGGCAAATATTGCTCTGAGCAAACTTTTTAAGAAAGATTGACTTTTTAAAGGAATGGATCTTTTTGTGAAGCTTCTCAGGTTCCTCTTGATACGGTCAAAAGCAATTCAGTTCCTCAAAGATCTTTGCGTTTTCTTTGGTAGATACTGTATTATCCACATTATCAAAAGATTACACTCAAATTTATCTCTTGATCAAAATCAGAGGGGATGTGACATGTTTGAATGGAAACTATTTTAAAACAGATACATTAAAAGCAGACAAAAAAAAAAACTCTAGTGAAAAAACTGTCAAAAAGAAAGTCCTCTGTTGCTACAAGGGCTCTGTAAAAGTATTTATATAGTAATGTGTTCCTGAAGCATTTCTCTATGAACTGAAACAGAATTTAGTGAACGGATTATGATTTATTCATGTATCTTAAAGAATGCAAAGCAAAGCTCCATATTTAGTGATTCTACTTTATAATACTGACTGTGGAAAAAAAAAACTTTATAGTAGAATTGTTCATTTTGAGTTTTCTGATAAACGGAAGCTGGTAAGATGGCTTCCCCTTACTGAATGAAGACCTATGAGCTTGTAGCAACCATTTTCTAAGTTCACATCTGGGGATTCTGTAAAAGGTGATTGTACAAAACTAGATGACTTTCTGTAGCAGCTGGATCCTTCTTTCTGCAAATGACCTAGTGAGTACAAACATGGAGGTGATTGACATGCATGGATGTCTCACTGAATTCATGTTGTGGTGATGACTTTTATGGTCGATGGACATCAATTTGGAAATAATTTGATATTCTATGACATCTGAATCCATGTGGTATTCTTTGATCTGTGAGAGTAATGTTTTAGTACATCAACACTATCATTCATGTAACAATCCTTGAATGTAAGGTACATGCTCAAAACAATCATGGTAAGTAATAGCTGTGTGCAGCTGTTTTCCTACTGCGCTGTTGTTTAACACTGCACAATGATTGCCAAGTGGAAACACACCAGGACCTTACCCTTTCAGTCCCCCAGCATGTTTTGATATGATTAAGTACTGCTGATTTTGATTTCTACAACAAGCCCTGCATGCTTTGGAGGATGAATGCGTGCTGAGGAAGAGTGAATTCGCAAACAAACCGTTGTGTCCCTGAGCCTCAGGATTGTCTCAAAAAAAAAAAAAAAAAGAAAAAAAGAAGAAACCAAAAAACAACGCCAAAACCTTTTTGTTGCCTATTGACGTGGTTGCCCACAGCTTAGTCTTTGTTTGTCTGGTTTTTAGAGCTGATGTAAACCAGGGTTCTGTTGTACTTTATCAAGGTAACTTTGTTCAGTGTAGTCTCCCAGTCAGATTACGTTCTGCCATATATGTTCCCTCTTTGTGTGTTTTTCTCTGTTTTCTAATCGTTAAGAGAGTGTTTTGCCTTTAGTGACTATAATCCTGGCATGAGGAGAGATGAAGAATTAAAAGAAAGGAAATGGTCATGTGTTAGCATAAACAAAGTGCAAGAGGAAAAGAAAGACACTGCGGCATGTATAGAAGGCCAAGGATTTGTTTTAGGAGAAGGCTTTAAGAGTGTTACATACCTTAAACCTTTGCCTATTTTTAATTTTTAATACATGAATGCCCTTTTATTGGGTACAATTTTTTTCCTTTCACTTAATTTTCTTGAACTGCAGGATGATTACATGGACAATAGAGAGGCCTGGGCACTCCAGGCTTAGTTTAGAAGGAGGGATTTCCCTGTTGATATTTAATAGATATCATGCTGTGGCATGAAGTCTTCATCTTTATTTTATACCAGAAATATAGGAAGAAATTCAGAAGCAGGCTAGGCACATAATAGGTGATAGACAAGTCTTACTGTCTTGATCAACCAGTAGAGGACCCTTAGCTGGGTATGTGTGCATTTAATGCTGTGTCTAGGCACCTACATGCCTTTCTTTATGATGAAGATAAGACTAGACTATGTGAATATGATCCTTTTAATGATGCAGTGAATATGTGGAAGCATAGTTTATAGAATGTTCTATAGCTTTTAGTAGCACTCTTTTTCTTTTAATATTCATAATCTTTATGACTTTTCTCCTCTAACTCTTTATTTGATACTTTTACCTCATTCTAACAAAGTTAGCCCAACTTCTTCATGACACCATTTTGAATAAAAAGAGATACTTTTTTTTTTTTTTTTTTTTTTCTGAAAGGCAGGGCTCTGAATGTAGTTGTCTATGTGCTTCAAGCTTTCTTAAAACTCCAAATGACTTTGTCATTACACATTATACATATACCTATGGAAATATGTATGTATATTCCTTTTTCTAAAGGAGTCGTAATAGTATTATCATTTATCAAAGGGTTTTCAGTGGTGGGCTATCTCCTCTTCAGTGATTAAGATCAAGAGAGGTTTTATGTGAAAAAAGACTGACGTAATTTTAGACAAGATATGGAAAAGCCATATAAAGCAATGATTTTCCCCCAAACAATGCAGAAATGAAAGCAACCTAGCTGTGGTTCAAATAATTCGGTACTGTAAAGAAAAGATTACTTTCTTGTCCTTCATGCCTCTGTTACAGATGGTCCATGTATTCCCTGATAAAAAGTTCTGGTGATCTCCAAAGGAAATGACTACATGGCACAGATGCAAAAGTAGAATAATAATATTTTAAATTTCTTTTCGCAAAGCCGGGATAGATATTGAAATGCAGCCTTGCTTTGGAAAACCAAACTAAAATAATTTGTTGAAGAGGATTACAGCTTGTTCGGTAAGAGCATGTAAATGCAACATACTGCAGGAAAGTTCAATGTAACCTACTCAAAAAACTATTCACAGTTTCACAGATTCACAGAATGTTAGGGGTTGGAAGGGATCTCTAGAGACATCATCTGGTCCAACTCCCCTGCCAGAGCAGGACCACCTAGATATCCTTTGTATTAAATCAAAGGATGGGGTGTGGTGAAGTGGTTAATGAGAATGTATTGCATAGTGTGGGACCTCAGCATGATGTATATGGTATGAAATAAGGGGTGGAGAATGTGCTGGTTGTGACTTGGATAGGGTTACTTTTTCACAGTAGCTAGTATGATGCTATGTTTTGAATTTGTGCTGAGAAGAATGTTGATAACATACTAATGTTCATAGTTGTTGTCAAGCAATGTTTTTATTAAACTAAGGACTTCTTTAGTTTCTCATACTGCCCGCATAGATACAGGCTGGAGAGGATGAAACTGACCAAAGTGATGTCTCATGCAATAAAATATGTTGCTTGGTATACAAGTTGGGGGAGTTGGCTGGGAGAAGCAAGTGTTTCTTGGGAACTGGCTGGGCCTCGGTCTGCGGATGGTGGGTGGTTGTATCTTTTTTTTTTTTTCCCTTTCTTCCTTACACATTATTGTTATTAGTAGTAGTATTAGTACTTTCACTACATATTATTAATATTAATATCAATATCAGCATAATTATTTTATTTCATTTATTAAACTGTTTTAATCTCAACCCAAAGGTTCTCCTATCTTTTTCCTAGGATCCCTATGATCCCACTGGGAAAGGGGAGGTGAGTGAGCAGCTGTGTGGTGCTTAGTTGCTGACTGAGGCTAAACCACAACAATGTTGACACATTTAAACTTTAAACTTGTCATGCCTCTCTTCATTATTTTATGATCAATGAAATTTTCTGTATTTCAGATTCTTTTCTTTAAAAAAAATCCAGTTATTACCTAACTTGCTCTAAATGGAAGATTATTTTAATACCAAAAGCTTCAAAAGTTTGGATGAAAGCTCCCAGATGGTCATTGACCCTTAAACATTTTTTGTACCAATTAACCTTTCAAAATGGCATCTATTCTGTCACATTATCAGTTCAGGATATTCTGCTTGAAGCTGGGTTCTGCAGTGCATTAAAAGCATAAAGCTTTGAAGTTTGATCCATCACGGTTTAAAAAAAATCTTTACACTTACTGCCTGAACACACTCCCCCCACATGCTGTAATCACAAGCCTATTAGGTGAAAAGTAGCAAGAAGAATATCTTACCCTCCTTTGCTGGACCATGAGGGAAAGGACTGACCTTTGTGTTTAGAGGGAAAAAAAGTATGGTTATCTATCAGCAGATGCTATTAAGAGACTTGCTAATGATGAACTGCATGAAATACTTCCCTGCAAACCTAAATAAGGTATTTCAGTTTTCAAATACACCTTAAAAAAAAAAAAAAAAAAAAAATTGACTAGTTTATGTGGTTCCTGCTCAATTTACTGACTATTGTGAATAGCCAGTACAGGCTATGCTGTAGGCTGACAAATCTGCTGCTGCTCTGTGTTGTGTAGATGGTATGAATAGTCAATCCTGGTTAGTGATTTCTCTGTGACAACTTTGTGACTAAATTCCTTTATGTATTAATGTGTTTTAGATAAGAAAGATTGCATGGAATACCATTTAAAGGTTTATTACTACAATACAGTTTGCAGGGTGAGGTTCTAACCTGTACCAAAACTGATCCAGGAATACTGGGACTGTTGGGAGTATATTGCCTTAATGCTGAGAAACCAGCTGTGTTTTGTTTCTTTACAGGTGTGAGAAGGGGAAATATATAACCCTATGATCTCTGGACTGGATTTCTAGAATATCCTAACTAATATGAATTTGGAGAGAAAGGAAAAGGAGCTAGTAAACAGCTATCATTTAGAGACACTTAAATTGGCAGAAAATGAGGTGCTGAAATTGAGCAGGATTATCTGAGTCACACAAACCCCTGAAATTACACTCCATTTTGTCTTCCTTCAGATTCCTCCATCAGCTTTGCTCAAGTGCTTACTGTGTACTTTTCTTTTTTTTTTTTTTTATTTTATTTAAGTCCTGATGTTTAATATGGCCTAGTGGGTATAAACAAGTGGCAGATTGTGTTTTAGAGTTAGTGTTTCTCAGCAGGAACCACCCTCAGAGCAAGAAGTTCAGGCAAAGCGTTAATAAGGTTTGATGGCCTTTTGCACCAGCACTTCACTCTTTATTATTCATCTAATTTATCTGAAATTGCATTTCATCTCCTTGGTATACAAAGACAAAGCTCTAATTTCCCTGACAGCCTGCTCTAAGATGCAGAAATGGCAGTAGAGAAGAAAGTACAATCTGCTTTCAACTCCAGCAAATTAGCCACTGTTCTAACAGAAGCAAATAGCAGCACAAGCTGACTGTATTACAGTCGTTTCTTTGTGTAATGCTAGCTCAGATTTTCTGAGTGATAATTATAAAATAAAGTTTAATAAAGAGATACTGTTCTCCCAGAATTTTTCCCCTTGAGCCCTCCATCTGTGGTTTGCTTGCTGGACAATGGCATTACAGTTCTCAGGTGGTTGCCAGCATGTAGAGGCTAAATTGGGAAATTATGTCCCTGTGATCTGTGGGGATGCATGGCTCTTGTTGGTGCCTGGAAAACCTTTTCTCACATGTAAATATCCAGATCTGGTGTGCTGCAGGAGAGATGTCTCTGCCTATCTGCTTTGTGCCTGCAGAACTCAAAGCAAGTGAGCAGGGTCCTTAGGAAGAGGGGGACGTTTGACCAGCAGTGCCAGCCTCCTTGCAGCTTTGCAGCAAAAGCAACCTCTGTGGTCACTGGCACAGCAGGGGATATACTGTGGCTTGAATAGGAAGTCATCATATGCTGTGATGTAACACTGAGTGGGTGTTCAAAGTACACAAGCAAGGGAAGAGCTCTGCATTTGGCTTGGTTGTACACAGTAGTGCTGCTGGTTGCCAAAGAGATCATTCAGGAAAGTCTCTAAATTCTGTGTATTGGCCTTTCGAACTGTCTTTGTGGGTTTCCCAGATAGGCTTATTCTCTCTGTGTGATACACAGAGAATTCAGAATGGTCTTCGTTTGATTGCTTTTCTTTCTGAAGTATGTTTTTTAAGGAGTTTTGAGATGTACTGAACTGTTTGACACAGTAATCCAACAGAAGTGAGTGTGTGATATAAGGGGAAGAGTTTCTTGCAGTGTGTATTACAGGGGTATGAAACCTGACCAGCTCTAAGTCATTCTACTCATATTTCTGTCCCACATCAACCTTAAGCAGCAGCCACACCTTTCCAAATTAATTAGAAATAATGTAATCAAATCATAGTTGAGTTGGAAATCAGTGTGACCTGTCATGCTGTCCTAAATAGAGTGTGTCTGATTAATATATGTATCTTCACTTTTCCTCTTGGTGTTAAGCTTTAACAACATCCATGTGGCCTGCTTCCCTTCTGAGTTACAAACTGGTTTGTATCTCAGACTGTGTGACATTTTGTCCGGAAAGTCCCTTCCCTATGGTCTATTTCAAAGGCAGAATAAGTTGCATCTACTCAGTGCGTCAACAGGAGTTGGATGGGGGTGAATGTCGGGTCTTGACCCAAGCTATTGGGAGAGGTTCAGAACTCTTGCCTGTTCTTAGTGCTCATCTGTTTGAGAACAGTGGTCTGTGGCTGGCTACCAATGGAGAGAAAATTGTGGCTATTGTTCTTATGACTTTAGAGTTGTTATACTCTCTTATTTTCTTACATCCAGTATTTGACAAAGTTGTGTATGTTTATACGTAAACTGCTGGAGGTTGAAAAGCTTGTAATGAACATCACATAAAGCCTTCAGTGTTTGAGACTATGAATGAAATGACATTGCTTGTTTAATTTTTTTAATCAATCAAATGTGCCAAAGCTTGCATGTTCTGGCTAACTTTCATGTCCCAAAACTGTAGGATGTCAAAGCCCGTTACATAAAAATTCCTTTCAATTGAAGGTGTATTTCGGTTCACTGTTTATAATTACCATCATACATGCTTCTTGATGGATCTTTCATATTTTAAAGACATATCCGTACATTATTAATGAATGTTCCTCAGAGATACCATTCACAGGTACAGATATGCAGTGTACTGATACAGTTAGAAATGTAAAGGCCAACGGTTAATCACTGCTAGAACTGTATGGGGTCTGCAGTGTAAGCAAATTCCAGCTGACTTTGCAGGTCCCTGGTTCCATTTCAAACCTGAGGCTAGAAAAAAGAAAAAAGACTCAGCCTGCCAAAAAAAAAAAAAATCTTTCCTTGTTTATCTTTACTTAGGTTTTCTTATCTACTTGCTCTGACATGGTTATATGCAAAAGATGTTGTCACAAGAACTGTTACTGGTTTATGCTGCAATAAAACATTGGCGACTCAAAATATTCAGACATACAGTGAATTATGAATCGTGGTGAGGCCCTACCCATAGTGTCTGCTTGTGAAATGAATGTGGTATTTCATTATTTCAGTCAGCTCTGCAGTGGGAGGATCCTTTAATTTGTAAAAACTTTAATATAATGCATAACTGAAGAAAAGTAGGCCATTGCTTGTTACAAAATCCAGAATATAATTTTTGTCTATATGTTCATTCTGTTTTTTTTTAATTATTATTTTTAAATTTCTAAGTTTGTCAAAAGTCAAATAACATCAAAAGATGATTCTGATAGAAAAACTACCAAAGACAATATATTTGGCAATGATAAAGTCTAGAAATTTAATAAGCATACACCTTAACAGAGGATGTGAGGATGAGAGACCTGGAGGTAGTTTCAAGCTTTGCTATTGCAGTCACTATCCTTGGCATTGTAATTAATTTCTATTTGCCTTACTCATGGAGGGACAAAGTATTGCTGATGTTATTTATGAGCTGCTAGAGATCTTATGGAAAACATTCACTATGCTAAGTGTTGTCCTGAATTTTTTTTCCTTGAAAGCATTTCTAAGAGTATATTCGTTCCCAGAAATCAGTAAAGCAGCTAATATATTCTTAGAGAGGTACAGTGTAGGTCTGCAGGTGACACTGAATTGTTGCTAGTTTGCTTTTTCTGTGTATTCCTATCATAGACCTGTCTGCCAGTCCTCCAGTTATGGGATTCCTTGAAGTTATTGCTGTCAAAGACTACACAACCTGTTGTGATGGGTTTCAGTGAGCACGTTCCCAAGCTGCTGTCATGCTTCTAGCAGAGCAGAGTGTTCAGACCACAGGGTGCCAATCCCCTATATCAGTAATCTCGTCACTGGAGACTGCAGGGCACAGATGCTCTGTCCTTGTTTTTTCTTCCTTTTATATGCTTCAGAAAGGACAGGCAGGTTGAATTCTTTTCAGCTGGTGAACTACATAGATTAGGCCAGTATTCTTTAAATTGCAGTGTGTGTATGCTTTTTCATGGCTGGATGATCCAGGGTATGAAGAGGAATGTTTGCTAAGACAAATGCCACTGTCAGATTCATCAGCTCAATGTGGCAATGTTCTTGTTGAACTGCATGTTAGAGTGGTTCTTGCATGGACCATTGACCGTGCACCTCCCTTTCTTCATCTTTTAAAATTTGTTGCAGTTTATGCTTGTGTGAAGAGATTTCTAGATACTTGTCACGGTTGCAGTAACTTTCTTTGAAAGGTCTGTGGCAATGCTGCAGATGGAAAAAAAATTGTGACACACATCCCCTTCTCCTACCCAACAATTTCCCTATATGTAGTCAAGAGTTCTGCTGCAATTAGCATGGCAGCATTTCATTGTTCTCACGCTCTTCAGCTTGAGGTGATCAAAAACATTTGAAAATGCTGAGTGAGAACCACCCAGATCATGGCTGCAGCTGACTCTTCAATTGGAATTTCTTGCTTGTAAGAAGCTTGGAATTTTGAACACTTGCCTGGATAACATTGGCCCTGGATGTAGGAAGAGCTCTGAATAAATTTTCTTGTAGACCTGATTAGCTGCATTTTTGCAACCTGTCTTTGAGGAGATTGTAGAATGGGAAGAGACTTCTTTCTCTTTTCTCTTTGTGCTACCTCCTATACAAGAGCTGAAATTAGTTACTAGTTACAGAAGAGACAGATAATTCATCAAAAAATTATAATCCATCATTTTCTAATAAACTATTTTACTTAAAAATAAGAAACTGATTGCTCTAGATCTAGCTTGTTAAAATACTTGCTGAAGTCAACTAGGCTGGGTTTTCCTACATGTCCTTAATTTGGCTTTTGCAGTGGAACTCGAGATTTTGGACTTCAGACATTGTAAAAATCATCTGAGAGAGCCAGATGGATCTCTCCCTTTGGCCTGTGGAAAACATAGTACCTAACAGTGACTAAGTGATTCTATCCAATGAAGTTTGAATTTGCTGAGAGCATTTTATTGGAATGGTAGAGCCAAGGTCAACTCCAGGTGAATCTCCTGCATCAGAAAGGAGATGCATAGCAGCAGTCACTACAATCACCCTGAATAAGATTTAGGGGTGAAAAAGGTAAAAGAAGATGGCATATTGTCTGATAAAGCCTTGAAATAAAAATGTCTGTTGGTAAAAGATTTTATAATGAAAGACAAATCAATTCACTTGTTAAATAAGGAGGTGAAACTGTGGGTGGAACTAGCACTGTTATGGAAAATTGTTATTAAGGCAGCAGGCTATCTTCTGATTCATTCTAACCTTTGGTAGAATAGCCTGTTTTGTGTCCCATCTGGGAGCGCAGATAGAGGTATCTCTTGCCATTCTTTGACTTAATCTCCTCCCTTCAGCTGGTCCATTTTACGCTGAGGTGTTTCACAGCTGAGTCTAAATCTGGTCTTTTTACCTGTACTGTGAAACTGCATGTTACTAATGGACTCATTTGTTTGGAAAAATAAATGAACACCAGAGCCTTTACAGATCTGCTTGATTAAGGCATAGTTTTGATTCACAGTGTCATCAACATTTACATTCTGTAAATGTATAATTCTTAATGTATAACACATTTGCAAAGAGATGAAAGGGAGAACAAGGAAGGCTCCATCCGTGACCCATTTCATATTTTGATCAGAATACAATCCCTAAGCAATAGTTATGCATAGATCAGCCTAAGAACAATACACGTACTAAAGGTGAGAAGGAAAGATCTCTTAAAAAAATGTAGGTACATAATGATTTCAGTTGGAGACCCACCCTGGCATCTAATGCTCAAAAAATAATTTATTGGAGCTGGACACCAGGATTTCTGAGGTGATGATTAAGGAATCTAGATTATTATTTCGATGTTCAGATGATTTTTAAGAATGAATGGAGCTACATACGTAAACCAGTCAATTTTTGGCTGGTATAAGACTTTGTCAAAGTCTAGGCTGCCTAAGCATGGAATCAGGCGAATGACTATCCTTGCATTTGTGAGGGTGCCATTTCTAATCCCTTGTCTGACATGTACAGGGTCTGTGGTTAACACTAGTGTTGTGATTGTCCTCCATTTTCCAGTGAAACATGGTCAAAAAAACATGCACGAATGGGGAGAGGTGACTGCAACCTCCAGACTAAACACCCTGCCAATTCTGCTGAAGCGTCAGTTCTGTCTTTTTATGCCAGTAACAGCTCAGTTACATTTCACAGAGACTGTAAGTTCTCCCAGATTCACTGTGCCAGTTACACAAAATTAGTCCTACTGGCTTCCATAACATGATTTATCTGAGATAAGCAAGGTTGGGTTCAAAATAACAGAATAACTCCATGTTTTTTCAGTATTTTTCTAGCAGTGCAGTCAATCTTGTTTAAAATGTGTGATTAATTGTAATAAATTACTGACTACATAAACATGTAGATGAAGAAATTTATACATCCCAACAGACACAATATCAGAAAGATATTGAAACTTCAATACCATGTACAGTCTTTTTGAAGAACTTACAGGAATCTGTATGACAGTACTGTAACTGTAATTGAAATAAAATTGTACATTGAATGAAAGGAAAATCAGTTTTGAGGATTCTTTAGTGAATTAAATATTCACTGAAAGGGAGACAGAAAAAGCAACAGACATTGTACATGTGTACATGCATATGCTATACACGTGCCTTTGTAGCTGTATCTCAATCAGAATGAAGATTAGAGATGCTGTGTAAATGAGAGACAGAGAAAAGATGATGAAGACAGAGGAGGAATGGGGGAAGGCTAGATAAGACTGAGGTGAGAACAAAGGTATTCTTTTGCATATCTTCTTTGATTTTTTTCCTTCTTGTAACAATATACTTTCTGGTCTTTTAATTTTCATTCTTTGTTCACATTCTGTTCCATTTTGCTGACACTCTTCTTTCTCACAGAGCTCAGGAACTATGTAGAAATGTTAATTTCTGTAGTACCTATTTGTCTGTTTCTCTGACTTCCTGACCATGGCAAAATACAGGCAGTATAGGTCTATGTGCAAGGTGAGAGATGGTGCATTTTGTGTGGTTGCCTACCAGCATTTTCCAATGTTTTGTCTGTATTTCAGTCTTGGCTGAGGATGAAAGTTCACTTAGGTTTCTGTGTGTGTACAGTATATATTTTCTTTATTGGTAAACTTACATAATTCAGTGAGGTTATTACTTAGCTCAGAATTTTGTATTTGAAAGAAAGCTTAATACATATGGTGAAAGTAATTTACATCTGCTGTTGACCAGCCCTATAGTTACCAAGAAAACAGGCATAAAATTACTGTTAGTTTCAAATTACTATTAGTTTCAAATAAAAATGCTGAAATTTTCAAGAGGAATTCCTTTCATGTTTTTCCTTCCCCCTCCCCAGCCCTGCCCCAATGAAATATGCCATAAATATAAATCATATGATTTTTAGTTTAGCCTTCTTCAGCAATCTCATAAATGACTAAGCAGGAAGCTTTTGTCTAAGTACATTATGCATAAAAGCAATGTTTATGGACTCAATATAGTAGTCCTGGAGAACTGTAGTATCTCTTACTATTTTGTGTACGTACTGTATGACAGCTTCTCAGGTTGAGTGAAAACTATATATATTTTTTTAAATTCTTGACTCATCAGTCTAGTATTTAGAAACTACTGTAATGGACATGCAAGAAGTAACGGAATTACTAAACTTGAACATTAGGTCTTTCCTTGGAGATTTCCAGAATTCTCAGTCTGCACTCAGTGCTTTCCTGTGCTTTTGCAGCATTAAAGTGTTAGGCAAATGACAGTATAATAGTCAGTATCTGTATTGGCAAACGGTGGTTAATTTTATATGTTATGGTAGTTGTATTATTTGGCTCAAACCTTCACACAAAAAACATGTACAATTAATAAGGGATTATTTTTTTTTTAATCAAGAAATATTTGATCCATGGAGTAGCAGGCTTTTTATGTCTTGTAAGAGCTGATTACCTAGTTTAACCATGCATCTTGTGAAATATGAGTTATGCCCTTTCCATTATTTAAAATCACCTTGAGACCAATTGTGACTAAAATGTTGTTGACCATTTTTAAAATTCTATTTAAATTCAGAAGCTAACATATAGCTCCTCCCAAAGATTATCGGTGGAGCAGGAAGGGAAATGAGACATTTCATTTTCAAATAAAAAGCTAATTTCTGAGCCAAATCTATTACACTGTGTCATGCAAAGGGAAATGGATAGTGTGACTGGTATGCTTGGGCAGTTTTCCATCATTAACATCATGTGATAAACTTAAAAGCTCATTTAAATGGAGTTTTGCTTTTCTTATTTTTCAGTGGGTTCCAAGTGTGGCCAGGTAAAAAGGCAGGAAGAGGACTGAAGGAACCAATTCAAAGTGAACAGAATAACAGAAAGGACCGGATGATCTCTGTGGGACTTGGAGCAGACTACTGAAAAGCAAACTGTAGAGAATTTATATACCTATTATTCTGCTAAGACCTGTGTGACCAGCTAGCCCTTCCCAAGGAATTTGCTTATACCTAGTATCTATATTCTTTTCCCAGAATTTATTAATCAATGAAACTGAGTAACTTCTCTTCATGGTCAAGCTTATTGAGCTATTGATGACAGATTTATTTGCTAGGCTTGTTTCTCAAATACATTTTTAATGGCTCTCTTTTATGTGTTTATTGACTTGCTCTACATTTAAGTTACATTTCTTTTTAACTCACAAAGGATACAAACTGGCATTTATCCACATTATGAAAACATTTTGGCACATATATTTCTACAACTTAATTGCTTTTGAAAGAATTTCAGGGCAATCTATACCTTCCTCACATTTTTTGCTTGCATGTTTAGTTTGCACCTTTTCTTATTTGCAAGGTCCTGAATTGTTTGTACAAGTAACCGCTACAGGAAATACCAAAAAATGAAGGCTGCCTTTCAATACCCTTGCTGCTAATTGCACAGCCTCTTATTAGCACAATCATCTTTCAAATGTTAAAATGTTATTGAGGTTTAGATGCATTTACCCTCACAAATGCATTAACTTTAGCTTTTAATACCGTGTTTATTTACTGCAGAGTCTTTTTGTTCCTCATCCCATTCTGAGTAGATGACATAAAGGCTAAGTATTAACAGAAACATTATTTGTTTTGTATTTGACTTTGACTTCATCTATAAAGCAGGGTATGGAAGTAATGCTTTTGAGTGTGTTGATGTGTTTATTAAACCTTTAACTTTGCAGTGCAGAGGCAAAGAGAGTAGCCGAGCATTGCCTGTCCATTAAACCAGATGCCTGAGCTTCTGCACCGCAGTTGTTCCAGGCTACAATTTTTTTTTAATTGCACCGGAGTGACTATGAATATAATATAGTTTTATTACAGAAACAAAACAAGAGGAAGGAATAACTATATGAGGACACACCATCACTTATACAGTGTTCAGACAGCACCTTATTCTTCTGGATTTTAGAATGTCTTACCTTATTTTTTCAACTGAGTTAATTTTACTTGTCCCTAACTCTAACCCTAACCCTAAAATTTAACATAAAATGCAAGACAGGAATTCATAGGTCAAGTTTTAATCTACTGAGGAATTCATCCCATTTAAGGGCAAAATATTAGGCCAAATTTTGACTCTTGCTGGTGCTGCAGTTTTTTTGCACTGGGTCCTTCTCTCAGGGATATGAAGTCTTAAACACATGTCGTGCCATGCATATGGAGGTTTCTGTAAGGTGAGAAGTATGAGATGAAGTCTCAGTGATGGTTTTCTTCCAAGCATATTCTCCAGTGCTCTGTTGAGTAAAAAATGAAGTTGATGTTGCCCTGAATGAGCTTCTGCCCTCACCCCACATTGATAATTTTAATCAGATTTAACATATTGTACCCAATTTCCATTTACTGGTTTGTGTATTATTTATTCTACAATATCTAGGATTTGCTCCCTTTTTTTGTAACGCAGTCACATTATCTTGCAAAATCTTGATTTTCTTCTGCTTAAAATCTTGGTCCCGATGCTTTCAGATTTGACCCCACTTTTGCCAATCCTCTGCTTTAATTTGCAGAGGTATTTATAATAGTTAAAATAAAAAAAAATTAAAAAATTCTTCAACTATGAAAGCCAGTGCTAGCTGTGCTGCCATGGAAACTGATTCTTCTTTCTTGGAAATTAATGAGATTTTTCATCATTTGGCCCTGCAGAAACACTGATTTCACTCAAAAGTTTTGTTACTATATACCATTATCTGTCTTCAAATATCCATAGCCTGGTTCTCATCCTAGTATATGGTCAGTGACTTAAGCTAGCCTGACTTCAGTTGACTTACCTCTGGTTTAATCTAGTGAGAGGAAAGCAAAAAATGTTTAATTATGCACAGTCTGGTTTTATTTCAGTGGTTGTTGTTGATGCAGGATTTGGCGATGGCGGCGAAGTCACACACAAAGGTCTTGCATCTTTAAAAGAGACATATCTCATTTAGTTTAAATTTCATCTTGTAACTCTTGAGCAGGTTACTTCCTCTAAAGCCTGAGGGTATTCCTTGCCTTTTTTTTTTTTTTTTAAGATGATTTACATCATGAACTGGAGAGACTGACAGTAAGGAAAAAAAAAAAAAAAAAGTACAGTGCTTGCATTTTTATCTCAAATCTAATTAAGCAAAAGAGTGGTACTTTTTCAAAGTGTGTCCTCAACATGTGAGAGATACTGAGAAAAAAATAAAGATCAGAATCCCTTTGAACTTTGAGAATATTTTGTTCAGGATCTGAACTTCACAACAGGCAACTGCTGAATTTACGTATTGGGAAAAGCCAGCCTTGCACACTCAAAGGATCTCAAACTTTAGTAAACCCAACCCTTAATCTTTATAGAAACTCATGCTTCATAATTTGAATCCATTACTACATAATACAATTTGAATACCTAGAAAAGGGCTCTTAATTAATCCCTGTAGATTGGAGAGGGATGATCAGGTAAAGTAGTTTTTTCCTCTGGCAAAGATGCATTCTTCACGCAAATGTCAAGGTTCTTTTCTATCCTGAGCAAACAATTTTCCCTTCATGACTGAATTTGCTTTTCAAGAAAGATGTCTGAAAGACTATAATGGTCACATTCATATTTCTTAGAGTTTATTTCTTAAAAAATGTAACATTTTGCAAACTCCAGTCTTTCAGTTATTTGTTGTTGATTATGTTTTGTTCACAAGAAAGTTTGAGGCTTCTTGTGACCTTCATATTTAAGGAGTATATTGCATCCTGTGTCAGTTTTGACTGGGCTAGAGTTAATTTTCTTCATAGGAGCTAGTATGGAGTTGTGTTTTTGGGTTTGTGTTGGAAACTGTGTTGATAATATAGAGCTGTTTTAGTTGTAGCTGAGGAGTTCTTACACAGAGTCAAGGCCTTGTCTGCTTCTCACAGCAAACCACCAGTGAAGAGGCTGGGGGTGCACAAGAAGTTGAGAGGGGATACAGCTGGGACAGCTGACCCCAGGTGACCAAAGGGATACTCAAGACCATAAGGTCAGCATATAAAGGTGATCCAAGACAGAGAAGAAAGGGGATATGTTCAGAGTGATGACATTTGTCTTCCCAAATGACTGTTGTGTGTGACAGAGCCCTGCTTTCGTGGAGATGGCTGAACTCCTGTCTGCCAGTGGGAAGTAGTGAATGAATTCCATATTTTGCTTTGCTTCTGTGAGCAGCTTTTACTTTATGTGTGTGGGACACCTTATCTTGAGTTGATTATCTCAAAGCTTGATTGCAAACCTGCAGAACTCAAAACTTCCTGGTGGGTTGGCAGAGCAGGGATTGCCTGCAGGCCTGAATAGATAAGGGCCAAATGGCCTACCCAACAGATGAGAAACGAATAGCCTCTGGAGACCAGTTCAGACCAAGGGAAAAGGACAATCACATCTCTTCATGGGGGGTCCAGACACAGAGGACCACCAAGCCTGCCAAAGAATGCAAGTCATCACGTAGTGGTCCTGGGCATCCCACAGGATAAGCGTGCCTAGCCTGAAAGTGTGCGCAGGAGGCAGGAGTCAGCAAAAAATACCTTATAAAAGTCTGTAGGACCAAACTGGGATGTGGACTCTCCTGCCTGAAGACTCCAAGACTATAGACCAACAGGACACTACTGGATCCATGGTGGTGACTATCTCTTGCAATTCTATCCTGAATGCTTGCTAAATGCCCCCCCCCTTTCTATTTTCTCTCTCTCTTATTGCTGTTTTCCTCCAACAAAAATAAACTCCTTTGTTAGCGGCATTTGACCTCATTTGTGTCTTAATATCACTCTGGGTATAACGACAAGTCTCCTCCCTTCCTGGAATAACCGGGATGGGACAACATATTAAATGTCTTTATCTCAACCTATGAGTTTTCTTACTTTTACCCTTATGATTCTCTCCCCCATCCCACTGCAGGGGGACTAAACGAGTGACTATATGGTGCTTAATTGTTGGCTGGAGTTAAACCATGACGCTATCCTATTCTTCATTCCCTACTTCCATTGCTTGGCGTATTTGACAAAGGTACTAAGAATCCTTTTTTTAATAGCCTTTAACAGCACAACATATTGTTTTTATGCTTGCCACATCTATAAGAATAGAGACCTCAAATCCATCCTGAGTTCTTAGACAATTTAAAGTACTACTATTAACTAGTCTTACCAATACTATGTTTCAAAATTAAACTGGTTTTGATAAAATGACAGTGATGTCTTGAGTGATTTATTTTCCCTTTCTCATACTGAACAAGCGTCGATAAACAAATCTGTTGTGTTTCTTCCCAAAATACTGGAGTGTTGAGGAGTGTTGCCCCCCTTTCTTTTTAGGGAAAAGGAAGCCAATGGTAGGCATGGTCTGTTTGATAATTATACTGTCTTTTAAAGAGAATCATTATGCTGCATGGACCACAGAAGCATTGTCTTACAGAAACACAAAACATTTGGCCAGGATAAGGTTCACTGCTTAAAAAAAATCATCAATATAATACCAATATTGTTCATAGCCTCATGATGAGTTACAGAGGATTTATCAAGAAAGAGTGTTTTAATTAGAATGAAAACCCTTGGCAAGAAAATAGCTAAAGGTGGGATTCATCCTTCAGCATCGTGCACCCATCTGTCATGAAGCAAAAACCAAATTCTATGTTTTTATACCCTGTGGTGAAGTTTGCTGCTGATATTGGGGCTGCAGCCAATTATCTACGGTAACTGGAGTAGCATTTGTTGAGTGGTGAATGTACACTTCCAGTTTGCTCTCAGTAGACTAAATAAGTTATAATTGAAGGAGAAAATCTGTTGCCACTGAACTTTCTGATCCTGCTGCCTATGCTGTGAACAAATCTTGCTATTGCAGCACACAGGGACATAGTCCCCATGTCTTGATTTTTTTCCCCTTTTTTTTTTTCTTTTTGTGTGTTTTCTTACAGAAGTGCCAACACTTCCCATCTTGTGATAATCTTTAATTGGTTTCTCTGTGTCTTTATCAGCCCACAGTGAAAACAGTTTACAGATCTCACTGAATATCAAAATCCTTTAGAAAAAAAAGTCTCTTTACTGCAGTAAATTGGACTAGTTGTACAGAAGAATATGTATGTACATGAATGCAGTGTAGTATGCTGTAAAAGTAACAGCAAAAATCTTACAGTCTGGAGTGCTATGAGACTCTGTCATGACTGTAAGTGTTCATAAGGAGGGACAGTCAAGGACACTTATTTTCAACTGCATTTCAGCTGGGTCATTATTCTGCTCCAAGGACACCTGTACTTACTAATTTTGATCTGGCATGAGAATTCCCATTCTCTCTCAATTCTTATAACCTGTAAAATATAAAGATCAGTGCAAGAAGGTTTGGTCTTAAAAGGTACCTGTCCTCAGCCCACTTGCTTGCACTAAGTCTGGAGAGAAGTAAGAGAGATAAATGGAACTGACTTGGTGGTAGCTGAAGCTTCAAGTGAGAAGAAACTATTCCCAGTCCTGAGAAACTCCCACCATGAACATCTTTCTGCCATACACCTTTGTTTGTGGTAAAGCCAGGTGCTCTTCTCGGGCAGAAGACTTGGTTATTTCAGACAGGTCAGTGTGAAGGGGGAAGAAAGTGAATCTTTTATTGGTCTTATTCTAAAACATTTAGACCGATGTTGCTCCTGCAGGAGATGATAATTCTTGTATTAAATCTTGAACCCAATGGCTAATGCAAGCTTTAATATAGTAGCTTATGTGCAGCCAGCATGTAATTGTGCTCAATAAACAACTGTAGTGGCTTTCCCAGCTAAGTCTGAGTGATTTCATAGCTCAGGCCCATATGAGGCAGATATAGGACAAATTGTTTCATAATAGTAAAGTAACAGTTATCTTTAGCAGGCTCTGCATCAGAAAGGAAAGATCAGAATTTCCTCATGAGGATGTGAAATTAATTCTATTACACAGCAGTCTTTCCATTTATGTAATGGATTTTCATAAAGAGTGTATCCTCTTTGACTATGTATGTATCCATGCTACCCAGACACAGCCCATGGTCCTGTCAATGCACACCATCTGTTTACAAATTACAACTGTTAAGAATACTGATCTGAATACATCCATTTATCAGACTGGATTGATCAACCCACCAGCACTATCTTCCTTTTTTCCTGCTATAATTAATTCCATGTCCAAATTCATACCCACATTGATTGAAGATTCATCTGCATTGGGGTTATAACTGATACCCTCTCACTCTGTGTCTGCCTCATTCTAGTTTTAAGCAGAAACCAATTCTGAAGTGCATAATATTAGAGTTTCATGAACTTCAAAAGCTATTTGCAAGTTTCCGGATTAAATATAAGGTACTGGCTTGACATTTACATTGTGCCTACCATGTAGAATGTACTTTCTTAAAAATACTTATCCAAGTTTCTGCATGTGGAATGGTTTAAACTGGAGAAAGGGAAAAGCTTATGAAGTATTCTTTACCATCGTCCCTAAATTATGAAATGTCACCCTTTTTGTTTGACATTTAGACTACTGATCTGTTAATGTCCTAGGTAATCTGCAAAGTATGTTTTTTGGTGTGTTTTCTGTTGTGTGGGTTTTTTTTTTTTGTATATGTAGATATAAATTTTTGTCTGAATTTTAAATGAATAGTATTTGAATCTCGGTCTGTTCTGAGGAACAATGGAGAATAATTACTATTAGGAATTTCTTGACAGTGCTGAAAAGCCCCCTTTCAACACATCTCTCTTGTTCTTCTGTGTTAATTAGGTATACCATCTGCTAATGATCTTCTGCTTGTATCATCATAACACTGAATTTTGAATTTTTGTGCATTGGTACGTGCATTCACACCCTGTCTGGTACTCAGCGATGTTTGTTCTGATCCCTGTTGTGTGCCACTGAGAGATTCTTTGGAGATTCTGCTTTAGTTTCCTTCTTCCTTATTCATGACAGAGCAAAAGAATTGAGTATTTTATTTTTATATAAATCTTGTCAATAAGCAAGGAAATGTCAAAGTACTCCTGGTTAATTCAGTTAGCTAACATGTTGCTCTTTTCAAGCCAGACGTTCATTTATTGTGCATAATGGCAAGGAGTTTTGGGGACTGCATAGAAGACCTTGATATTGAACTTTGTTGCAATGTGCATGGGATGGTGTGTAGGGGAAATGTTATTAGGTGATAGTCCTCTCTGCAATATGAAACACAGCAAACTAGTGTGAACAGAAAGGACATTAGGCCTCATAGTCACAAGCTGTAGTACATATGACACAAAGAAGACTTCATGCCTGTGACATGTTCAGTGTTCTGCATGTAAATTTGGAGCATTTAATTGTTTCATCACAGGATGAAACTTAATTGTATACTTGGTTTTGTGAAAGAATAATTTTTGTGGAGGGTTTGACAGAGAAACAAAAGGACAAAGAATGTCTTTATCCAGAAGGTTTATTAAAACCAATAATAAATGTGGCCTGGGGATGTTGGTTTGAGGTCCTAAACCATGTAAATGACTAAATGAGCAGCAAACTCCCCCAAACATTCCCCTAGGAAACGAAGTAATGGTCTGTTTGTTCTTCTGCTCTTTTGTTTCTCCTACACCTATATTATAAAGCTGAGAAATAGTAAGAAATCTTCTTAAATTCCCCAAACCACTTTTTTAGATTTCCTTTTTTTTGTAGCATATGTTTTTCATACGGTCCCTGAGCTCTTTAAGAAGACAAATAAGAAGCCTCTTGTGCAGAGGGCATACTAAAGCAAAGATCAGTATTTCTGATCAGACACCAGTTTTACCAAAATGCCTTGTGTTTGGACTAAGAGGAAGTCAACAGCAGGTTGATATTGAACTTATTGAGTGTAATTACCTGAATCAAAGTAGTGTCAATATACTGCAGTTATTTTTGTTGGATGTTTTTTAATAGCGTGAGCTAGACTTGTTTAGCCTGGAGAAGAAATGGCTCAGGGGAGACCTGATCGTTTTCCACAACTACCTGAAAGGAGGTTGCAGAGGGGTAGGTCTTGGTCTCTTCTCCCAAGTGCCAAGTGATAGGACAAGTGGAAACGGTCTCAAGTTGTGTCAGAGACTGTTTAGGCTGGATGTTAGGAAAAATCTATTCACTGAAAGTTTTGTCAAACATTGGAACAGAGGGCTCAAGGAGGTGGTTGAGTCACCATCTCTGGAGGTATTTAGAGATGTGTGGACGAGGTGCTTAGGAACACGGTTTAGTGGTGGACTCATCAGTTTTAGGTTAATGGGTGGACTTAATGATCTGAAATGTCTTTTCCAACCTAAAAGATTCTGTGATGATTCTATGAATGTCTTTGGGTACATTTAACCCTGCCAACTCCACCATGGATTTTACTGAATTTTCACTTAATTCTTGTTCATTTACAGCACATTTTTTTTTAAATGTATCTCATATTTTGGTGTTCAGCTGTTGTATACAGCTTGCTCTTTAGCTTGTTGCAGAAGCCTTCCATGAGAAGACTGTAATTCTTCTGTGATGACTTCATGTTATTCATTAAGTAACCTGGGAATCACATATTCACAGGAACATCATGTCCTGATGGAAAGGATGACATTACAGACCATTGTAACTTCTTTGTTTTCCATTTTAATAATAAATTCGATGTCATTAATGCTCATTCTTTGTTATGAATATCATAATCTTAAAGAAAGGCTCTCAATTTCCAAACAGAATCAGCATCAATATCATAGTTTTAATTTAAAAACAATTACATGTAATTATAATTAAACCTCTCAGTTACCTAACGTGCCTCAATTTTTGTTTAAACCTCTTACTTAAATAAGACATATGGCATGGCTGCTTCAGCTACCTCGTTGAAGAAAAATGAAGACATTGTAACATTATCACCCAGAAAAGCTTGCTTTGTTGGGTTTTGCTTCACTTATAAAAAGCGAGGAAAAAAACCCATACAAACCATTAATATTTTATATAAAGAAGTTTCATCTGAAAACAGGATGCAAGTATAAACAAGATTAACATCTTTCTTGAAGCTAAGGACCTCAAGCAAAGTATTTCTTCGTAAGCCTTTTCATTTTGGGTCAATATAGTTACGAAGTATATGTATGAAAAGGATGTATTCTGGGACTGACCTACCATCCCATATCCTTGGACTATTAATTTGTGACTTTCCTAGTTTTGTTCTTGTAGAATGGAAATAGGTTTAAAGGTAAGTCTGAAGAAATGCTTCTCATTTGCTCGTTATTTACTGACTAGTTGATACATGGGAGGGCCTTTACATTTTTTAAATCCATTACAAAGACAAAATTGATTAGCTTATGAATCTTAGGAACTCTGAAGGAGTAAAAATTGTCATTTGCTGCACAGATGGATTGTATTGTTGGACTTCACCTCCAATGACATAATAAGCTGAAAATGTCCATCTCCAAGCTGTTCTTGTAACTAACAAGGCAAGCCAGTATTTTCCTTTTCTTCTATCATCTCCTGGATTGCACCAATTATGTTTTGATTCTAAGGGAAAATATCTGTCACAGAAATGAAACCTGCAAAATATGTGCATAATTACTCACTTGAGAAATCATTTATATGTATGCTGTCAAAGCAGAACTGTTATCTGGCTTTGGTTATTGAGGTCTGCAGTATATAGTGAAAGCTCCTAGTAGTCTATCAAGATAAATTCACCAGACCACATGGATGGTCTATCATAAGGATAGGCTCATGAGAAAATAAACTGTTTCAGATATCTTGAATGCTACAAGAATGTTATTCTAGAATTTTAACAATTATGGGGGTTTTGTATTTTTTAACAATAAAATCGGTATTCCAGTGTATGTGTTCGGTTGCATGGAAGATGAAAATCAGTTTGGATTTTATAGAAAATTAAGTTAATAAAATAATTATTTTTTACTGTATTTATTAGATTTTTCCTTCCATACAACTTCTACCAGTCAACAGAATTTGTTTTCCATGCATATAAAAGCATAAGAGAATTACTATAGATGAGTATACCAACCTGGTACTTTTAGGTATAAATGTGAATAGGCAGATGACAAATGATTGACAATGTTTTGAAAAGTATGGCTTGAGAGAGCTAATTAGGACAGGTCTAACTATATGCAAACTAATTGCCAGCAGCCATCTCTTGAATCATATTGTGTGAACTAATTTTTACAAATGCAGTTGCCAGACTAAGTTGGCTATTCAGATCACTAGTTAAGATGGCAAACTTCTTCCTTCTAGGCTAATTTGAACTGCTGAAAATAGTTGTATATAAGAGAATGTAACTGTACAGAATCCTTACACTTAATGTATTTTTGAAGGAATTTGTAAAGGAATAGATTTGCTTACCTCTCTACAGGCTAAGTTAGCAAGCAACACAACAGAAGCCTTCCTGCAGCATCGAGTGCTAATGTCTTTATTTAAAAGAAAACTAGTGTTGTGCAAGACACCACATTAGAAAAATGTAAGAGTCCTTTGCCTGTTTAGATAACTACAGCAATACTTCCTTCAAATTTAGAGTGTATCATCTCATGACACTTCTGAAAATACCTGGCTCTACTTTCCTATTGATGGTGTTGAATGTAAGTAAAAATCCTGAATGTCTGTAGGGACAAATTATATTTCCAGTGTGCTGAAAACGGACTCTTGACTAGTTTTAGGTTTCCTCTTTTTCCTTCAGCATTTTGTGATACATTTGAAATATTGTGAAGGATCTGAAATAGGGATAATTTATAATCTATAAGTAAATCTAAGCTTACCTAATTATGCTACATTTAGACTTTCTAGCATTTTGTAGGGAGTATGTGGGCTCAGAATGAAAGTTTGCTGAGTATGTATATTTTTTTGAACGTGGAAATCCAAAGGTGTCATAATATTAAAATGAATGGACTGATCACTAGGAAAATAATGGGCCAGTGCAAAAGACTTGCAAAGCCATATAATAAAGCAAATGTTACCAACTGACAGGAAAATACTGTTAAAACGTTTTCTGTGCTATTAAGAGATAAAATTCTGTTCCCCAGTCCCTCACAGAAAAAAAGAGACATTCAGTGAACAGAAGTCTATTTCCAGTGCTTTTATGCAAGAGAGAAAATAAGAAGAAGCAAAGTTCACTTCTTATAATTGCAAGAAATTAATCACATCAGCTGTTTAGTCCTGATGGATTTCTTTCTGTTGTTTCAAAGAAACATAATATAAAGGAATAGAACAATTTAGAAATGTAGTGCGATGTACAGGAAAACCTTTTCTAGTTCATGGGCTTGATTGAGTCATTTAGGTACAACCCATAACAAAAAAATGACAGTAAAAATTCTAAAGAGCATGCTGATATGGCAGCTCTTTTAGGAATGTGCATGGAACTGGTTGACACTAGTAGAGTGCTGCAATGGGAGAATGAAAACCATGATACTATCTCCTGCCAAGACTGGTTGACATCTGATACATCACTGTAAAAATCTTTGGTAGTTTCTTTGTGGATTTTTTTTTGGCAAGCAACAGTCTCACAAACATCCTTTTCCCACCTCATGGACCTGGGTGGATATTACAGGAGGAGGAGACAGAGTTTTTCTTGCTGTCAGCAAACAGGAGCAACAGCTGGATATGTCCAATGTATTTGTCACTGTGCAGCTCTCCAAGCCAGATGTGGTCTCTGTGGAAAAGACTAGAGTCACAGATGAAGAAATGGAAGTGAAATCTCAGCAGTGTAATGGGTGAGGTGGTTTAACAGAAGGAAAGAAGTGTGTAAGTCTAAATTATTGCTGGCAGAAATTGAAGGCTGGTATCTTAGTTTTACTGTACTACAGTAGAAAGTTAAATTGTCTGAACCCACCACACTTGGAAAGGTTGAAAAATGCAGATACTTGTTAGCTAGAATATTTTACAACTGCATGCTGCATATCAGATTCATCATACTGTCTCATCTGAATGCTTAAGCTCTTTACCCAAATTCAGACATGTCAGGAAATTTAATTTACAAAATTTTCAGGTTAGAAATGTGCACTTTTACTATTAAATATGCTATCATTCTCAAATTTACCTCACCTTTATTTTAAAATATGAAATATCCTCTTAACCTCTTAAATGAAATTGAACATTTTGATTTGGCCTGATCATGTTTCATTCATTTTTAAGACATTGATTTCATCTGCCATTAGTGCGTACCTAATTTGCAATTGCATATCAATATATATTTTAATTATAAAAACCCCAAAAATATTTTATGGGTTTTTTTGGATGTGCTTTTTAAAAAACTGTATGTAATCTCAGACTTTGTAATAAGCCCATTCTATTCTTTTCAGTTGAAATACATACAAAATGCATTGGTACTGGAGAAACATAAAAAGAGCAGTGTAGATGGTCAAATCTGGACATCACTGGGCATATTGATTAATTACTGTATTCTCATTCATTACCATTGTGCAAGCAGAAATCTTTAAGTGCATGGGATAATACTTGAACTCAAATTTATGGTATGTCTTGCTAAGCAGAGAGGTAAATAAACATAATTTAATTGATAGTATTTTAAAGATTTGATTTCTCTGTGTCTCTTGAGATGGTGCTTTGTAGGAATGCTGATCCTTTTCAAGGTGACTGCTTTAAACCAGGTATTTCCCTTGTGAAGAGTACTGCATTTCAGAATGGTCTGTTGTATGTTCGCAATGACTCAAGGCATCTGATTTCATTTTAATGCTCATACCTCACTGAGCTTTCCTTTCCCATCTGAAACATAAGACATAAGAATTGGGAAATAACTTTAGATTTCATGTGCAAAGATTTTTAAAAGATATGATGTAAGTTTAGTTAAAGTTCTCATTTTATTTATTTTATATATTTTTATTGTTTTTTTATCTATTTTATATACAACTGCCTTTCTTATCCTATTTAATTGCACTAAGTTCCCCACATATAGTTTATGAAGATTTTTTTTTTTTAAGTATTCCATCTACATTTCTATGTGTTAAAGACTGTCATGGGCAATATTTTTTTATTTATTTATTTATTTTTTTTTTTTTTGCGCACGGGTGTGTGAAACTATCTCCTTCTCGTGCCTTTTTCTGAATAAATCCAGTAAATTGAAAACCCTCTGGGGGCTGTATAGAAGTCTGAAATGCTAAAAACAATAGGGCATGTTACTTACTTGGAACTTTTATTCACCTTTTGAAAACGCAGTTTTGAGCTGCTGTAAAGCTCCCTTGAACTATTTGTTCTAGAACCTGGGCATTTGTCATAGTCCTAAGGTACCTAAAGCAGTCTTGCAAAGGCTTATTAATCAGCATTTCTCTATAACCTAGTGCTGAATGCTGACCCTGAGCTGTCAGTAGGAGTTAGGACATATTACAGTATGTGATGCCCTTCTTTTAAAGCCACTTATTCCTGTTTCTGCCTGGATAAAGACACATTAAAATGGGGTAAAATATGGATCTTGTGATAGAAAGGTTGCAAAAGAATGAGAGACTTATATATGCTTGCATACATTAAAAATACTGTAGGTTTTTACTTGATAATGCTGAAAGTAACCGCTCTAAGAACAGGGTCTCACAAACACTACGCAGCAATGAAGTGTGTTCAAGCATTCAGAGTGACACAATGTTTAGTATCCAAAGCAGGACACTGGACCAATTAGAAAGAAGCCAAAATAAAAAAAAAAAAAAAAAAGAGAATGAAGAAACAGAGACATCGGAAAAAAAAAAAGAAGGAAAAAAGGCGTGCACAAACCTTCCCTACATGTGCAGAAAGTGAATTGGATGGGTGAGAAGTTCTAACTGTCCTTTGTTTAATCCTTGAGCTCAATTTGCAGTTTATGGGAGACCTGTCTTAGCCATTGAAGTCAAAGCCAAAGCTCATAGTCTAATTGCTGACCTCCTGTGTGTTTGTGATCACAGGGACTCCATAAAAATGTAGTTAGGCAATTCCAATCTACTAAGCAGCCGGTTCTTCCCTTGATGTTTTCTTTGAAAGGATCTGGCTTACTGGCTGTTGATTTTTCCCCCTCATCTTAAAATACATCCTTGAGCCATGCCAGTTATGCAAGTGATAGAACTGTTCAAATGAAATGGATTTTGCAGTTACATTAGGGATATGGTGCAAAATGTTAAACTCTGAGACTACATTTGCAATGTTTCTTGAAAGAGTTAATATGGATACTAATGAACAGACTGCAGTGAAGTATGCTATAGTCTTCCACCGGTTTCAGATCTAATTATCTTCATACTTTAAATATGTTTAAAAGATAACATTATGTTTGAAACTTAAAATTTTATTCAATCTGGTCTTGTTGCTGATGTTGCCAGACTAAAAGAAGTAATCTCAGCCTCAGAAAGTGTACTGTGTATTTTTAAATTTACTTAGTTTCTTTCTTAGTAGGATGCTTTTCCAATTGCCTTTTCTGATAGCTTTTCACATTAGTCTTTCTGGTTTGGTAGGTAGAGATACAGTGACATGTGACATTTTTCTTCCACCAGTTTCCTGTGTGCAGTTACTGCAACTTCATCTGTACTGCAATATTTAATCATTCAAGTTGTTTGTAATAATTATGGGAAATATTGTCTTCTTGTCTGGGTCAGGCTTGTCTTGTGAGAGAGACCAAAACCAATAATCTTCTTTAGTAAGAATACTGATGACTGTAGGCAAAAATATATAGTAAATTATGACGTTATGAAACTGTACTGCACTTTACAAACCTATGGCCATAAAAGCTTATAGTCTAACACAGAGTGAAACAGAGCAAAGAGCAATGTAATAGATTCATAAAGTCAGACAGATAAGGATTTGTGAAGTTTGGAGTAGATGGAGAATAGAAATTACTCATAAAATGTTGCAGGGCATACCAAGAAGACACATTTTTTTGTGATCATGACATATCTGATTGCACCACAGAATGTGATAATCATTAAGAAGTATTGAAAAATAAAGATGTTAAGATGTGTTTATTATTGTATATACATTACTTATGGATACTGATCACAATCAAATGTACAGGGGATTAGATGCAGAATTTTCCACTTTGTATATGCCATCAAAAAACCAAATTGTGACTTACTTACTCTTTAACTGTCCTTGAACTTTTTTTTTCCCTTAAGCTGTGCCTGCTGCCTGCCCTAACATTATGTGCTTGTTATCTAGTGAACTTGTCCCATTGCCTGAGTCATTTATTTATTGATTTTAAATCCTCCCTGTTGAAAACTCCTTACAAACCCCATAGCTTTGGGTATTGACACTAAAAACATTGAGGAACAAACTCAGTTTATGCTGTCTTAACCTTGATCCTAGAAGAAAGCATGAAGAGAGCTAGAAACCAGGATTTTCATCTGCATAAATGAAGATTTTTAATCTGGGGTTAGACTATGTAGGAGAGGTAGACAAAGGAGATATCAATAAGATTTTTGGAGAGAGAATTACCTGAGTAGCCTGAAAACAACTTCAATTTAATAAAAAGCACAAGGTAACCTTGCAACAGTCCTAGGATATACCAGTTTGATGTCAACATTGTTGGTCTATGTGCTTTATGATGAGGCTAAGGTACATGTATGTTGCAGTGACTTCAGGTCCCCCCAGACAACTTTGAACTACTTTGAGTACTGCTGAATGCAGTGTTTACCTGTAGCTCCTGGCATCCTCATAGCCAGGATTTTTATCCATGGTTTCGGGCACGTTTGCTCTCTGTGCAGAACACTGTGCATCACTACTACAGCTAGACAAGGTACATCTGCATGAACTGGACACACTGCACTGCAGACATGATGCAGAAGAGCCTTGGCCAAGTGAAAGCTAAAGCTCCAGGCTGCATCAGATCTTGGATACATGAACAGAATATTTCATCTTCCCAATTCAGAAAATAATTGCTAAGCAAATACTCGTACACACTCTTTGAACTGAAATATCTTCATTTGAAAATTTATGCATTTCTAATTTAGAATAATTTTATCCTGGAAGCCACTATCAGTTCACCTGGTCTTGAGCTCCCAACGTAGTAATTGTTTGTTCAGTATCAGTGCCTTCCAGCGTAGTCTGCGTTATCTTCTGTTCCTAGTAATTTATCTTAGGGCAGAGACTGTTAGTAAAGAAACAGAAGACCCACAGTCCTGCCTTCTCCTTATCTCCTGTTCAACTTCTTTACCTCTCAGAAATGTGAACATTTCCTGTGGTTCTTTGGCGAGAGGTTGATAGAGTGTTTTTCTGTTTAGCAAGAGATATGCTGTGGGAAGGTACCTTCTGCCTTCCTTTTTCTTCAGCTCTACCATATATGTGTTTTCAAACTGCAAGCATAATCCAATCAAAAATAGTTTAAGCGCTCTTCTTGGCTGTGCATATCAATGTAGTTCCCAAGAACTTAAATGCAGAAATAAACGGACTTGCTGTTTTCATTTCCAATAATAACTTGCTAGCTCATTTGCTCTCACATGAATATCCCTTTCCAGTTTTAAAAGTATTTTTTGTTTGAAAGCCATTCTAACTAATTTCCCACTGAGACCAAGTCACAAACATAATTACATTCCAAACATTCTTCATTGTTCAGGCACTTTATGGAAACAGCTAAAAAATTTATGTTCTCAAAGGACATAGGGAATAAAGGAAAACTGTACATTATACAGATTTGGCATCACAGGGCTGAAAATGTTTCTTAAATGTTACTTGGACAAGCATACCACAAAGAATATGTTGCCAGACTGTTGCTGAATTTTTTATGATGTCTAAGTAACAAAAAATGTTTAACCTGTTACAAGACTAGAAGGTTCAGATTTTGCCATGGAGAACTTGCTGCAGTTTCTTCTGTAACATGCTGAAACTCAGTATTTCCTACTTTTTGATTGCACCCTCAATCTTATCTTGAGCCTGCTGATGGATAGAAAGAGACATCTTGAGTAGTGAAGTTTATCAGCTGTAACAGATTGTCATTTTAACTCTACAACTTTTCAGTGAAATTCTCAGTGTGATATCCAAGATGGTGATAACTGTGCTTCTAGCCCAAATGACAGATGTGCAAAAATTTGATTCCCTGGAAATGTGAAACTGACTTTGGGATAGCTTCAATTCTCTGCATATTTACATGTCCTGACCTTGAAAATCATACTCACTTGATTATTTCAGTTTATGTAAGCATCCTGAGAAACTGGGCAAGGAGGACAGTATGACCTGAAGTAAAGGCAGGGAGGAAAATCTAGTAATGAGATTGTGAAAAGCAAAAGAATTAGGTAGCATAAGGTATATAGGAATAATTTTCTATTCCAGAAGACTCATTAACCATTTCACTCTGGAGTGTGCAGTGAGGAGAAATAGGACATAGTGGGTTTCACTATCTGATCAGACAAATAAAACAGTACATGATTTTGACTTGGAGAAAGAGAGAAAGGAATAAGTGAGGTTGATGCTGAATAATGGCAATGGTAATAACTTTAAATGTCAATGAACTGTGACAGAAGATTTATCTTTAATAAATTGGAAATGAATGAATGTGTTGCCCCTTCTACATAACACAGCAAATGATCCTGATATCATGGTGTTGATCACCTATGATTTTTAGGTTAGTACAGTGGAAAATTGTTGAAGAGCAGCAAGATATGAAATTAGGATCTAAATGATACAGTGTCTTGATAACTAGCTATGAAGCCAAACAAGAGAGCTTATTCCTAACTCCAGCACAAGTTGGAGCTGGTCTAAAGCTGGCATGGGCTAGTATGACGTTATATGTTCTTAGCTGTACTTTTACATCAGCATATGGATGATTGCCTAGTAATACTCTCACAGGAGAATATGACAAGCAGAAGGAGCCATATTTCTCCTAGATATTACATGTATATATTACAAATCAGCATGAATGTAACACATTCTTTTTAATGTAAACACTATCTTGGTGTTTGGTATTTATAAAATTTAATTTTGATCTAATTTAAATACTTTTCACACTTATTAACTTTATTTAGTTTTCACTCAATATTTCTGAGTGGAATATGTATACTAATCCTTTAACTGACAGGTATGCAGATCTTTCTGTTCCTGAGATACAAGAGTTAACATTTGGTGAGCAGTAGATCAGCAAATATTTGGGTATTAACAGGATGATCCAGAGGTTCTATACAAGTTCATTTTTCCACCTAGATAACTGGGATATGCCTGCAAAACTAGTTAATCCTATCTAGGAGTAATTTGACCACAAACACACCACGTCCGTTTTTTGATATAGCTGAGAAGTTTTTCTGCCATTTGACAACTCTTTAGAGTTGAGCCCAGCTTCCATTTGGGCTCAGTCCGCATATCAGACCTGGGACACGGCACGTTTTCTCTGTTCTTTTTATAGCAGCAAGTAGACATTAAACAAAAAATCATAGAACTGCTTCAAATATCAGTTATAAATATCTGAGGAAAAAAAGAAATCTGAAATCATATAATTCCCCACCAACAAGTAGGAAATAATATCATCATAAGTATCACCAAGAAATATAAAGGTATGAAAGTTTGGAAGATTATAGGTAAATTCAAAATTATTTGAACTATAATTATGGGAAACTTTAGCTTTCTCCATAAATATTGTAAAAGTATATTTTGTATGGGGGAAAATGCATGCAAAATGTTTAGAGGGAAAAATTGGAACCAAGAAAAAACCAAAAACCTCTCTTTTTGTTTCTGGTGGTTGGAAATTGCCGTTCTTCACATTGAGGGGAAAAATAAACACAAAATTTATTTTTTCAAAAGGCCTCTCAAATTTGCATTTCTTAAGTATCTGAAATTACATTAACTCTGATATGTGGCAGTTTTAAGGAGTTCTGGAGGGGAAAAAACCCTAGTTACTGAACAATAATCCCTACAGTTTACACAGCAGCTGTCACTTCATATGATACACAGCCCACACTTTCACAACACAATAACATGCAATAATAACCATGAAAACTAGTAAATCCTAGAAGCATTTTGACATAAACTTCTCAAACTGTGGCTTGCTGAAGTGGAAGATAAAGTTCAACTTGACCTTTCAATGACTTATACAATATTATATCTGAACTTTTTCAGACAATGGAATCTTTCATTATAGAATATGATTTAAAAAACCATGAAATAAAAAATTAAACATATATGTATATATTGACAAACAGAGCTTTTTCAAACATGTATCTTTAGGTTTTACCATTTTTGGAGGAGTATGTTTTTTTATCACTTCTGAATACAAACTGGAAAAGCAACAGATTGAAAACTATTATGAGGCTAAATAATTAGCTATAGAAAAACATGAACAAGACTAATTACTTACAATAGAGAGAACATTAAAAACAAGCTTTTAATTTTTAATAAAACAATTAAAGGAACCGCTGTTCCTCACATACATATTTATAACAATCAGTACATGTCCTGTATGCAGTAATGAAAAGATTGCATGTTACAAAGGTGGAACAAGTAACGTTTGGACAAGTACTAGGGTAGAAGTGCATGGATTCTTCATTGCCTAATGTGCTGAGTTTAATTTGGATGGAATTAATTTTCCTCACAGTAGCTAGTGTGAAGCTGTGTTTTGTATTTGCGCTGAGATGAATACTGGTAACACACTATTGGGTTTACTTGTTGCTAAGGAATGCTTACATTAAGCCAAGGACTTTTCAGTTTCTGATACTGCACCTGTGTTTCCAGATTCTTCTCTACAAGAAGCTGGGAGGGGACACAGTCTGGATAGCTGACCCAAACTGATCAAAGGTACATTTCATGCCATCAAATGGCATGCTTACTATGTAACCTGGGTGAGTTTATCAGGAGGGGAATTACTGCTTGGGGACTGGTTGAGTATTGGTTGACTGCTGGTGAGCAGCTTTAGCATTTTCTTTTCGTGCCTTTTTTTTTTTTTTTTTAATTTTAATAATAATATCCTTATCCTTATTTTTATTTTTATTACTTATTATTGGTATTACTAATAGTGTTGTTAGCATGATTTTTTTTATTTCACTGACTTTCAATTGAACTGTTCTTATCTCAAGCCACAATTTCTCTTCATCTTTTTCCTCCAATTCTCTCCCCTGTTCTACTGGGGGAGGGAGGAAAGTAAGTGAGCAGCTGTGTTGTAATTGGTTGCTGGCTGGGGCTAAACCACAACACTTAATTACTTCTGAGAAATACAAGTTGCATACCTATAAATGGCTATATTGTACAGCCCTTATATACCAATAATAGATATAAAATATGTTGGCCTCCAGTCCAGATAAACAGATTGCTTTCTTGTTGTACTCAGCTTGAAACAGTAATAGATTTCCTCACCAAAGAAACAAACAAATAAAAATCATGTCTGAAAGAGTTTAATTTGGAGACTAAATATCTTCCACTGTAGTTAAGCTTGACCACAAAGAGGGATAAAAATGCTTTGCAAGAAATAACCACATCCCATAAAAGGAAAAGGAATAGATCTTAAAAAAATCAGCAAAATAAAGACCATAGGAAAGCATAGAGAGAGGTAACTCATACAGATTCTGATACTGGGATGCAACCTAAAAGCAGAGCCAAGTGACTGTTTAAAATTTGCCAATTAAAAAAAAAAAAAAAAGCAAGCTATAAAATTGAACCTAAATGACATATTGTGAAAAATAGCTCAAACTTAAGAGCAAAAATAGAAGACTTATGCAAGCAGAGAATATAAAGATAAATTTGGAAAAAGGAAGAACCAACAAAACAAATCAAGCTACCTTTCTATTTACGAGGCTTCTGTTTCTCTGTCTCCCTTAACTTTTATTTTTGTACCATTTCTTTTTTCCTTTTTATGAGCTTGAATAACTGACTCCACCAAGTTTCTATGCACCATTAATGTTTCAAACCATTGGCAATTAGATTTCATTCAAATATTAACTAGGACAGAATCCTTCCTTCTCTCTCGAAGGAGAGCTTAGGCAAGTACAAAATGGGGATATTTCATCAATCTCCACAGGCCTTGCTTAGAGTCCTCCACCAACATAAGGGTGACCTTGCCTTAACTGTTAAAAACCCCTGATGCTTGTACCTTGTAGGAAAAATGTTCAAGAATCACACAGTTAGAATTAGCTTCAAAAAGAAACATGAGCCTTGTTGCATTTTGATATTTAAACTGTACCTTAAGTCCAAAAGAAAGAACTTGGAAATCTTCATTCAGCTGTTGAATTGTAGAGTAATTAAATCCATATTTGACCTTAAACTGGAGACACCCACATTTCTGTTTCTTGACATGCCTGTAATAGCTGTATTCTTGTCTGTAGAGAGAAACAGCATCCAACATAAATAACCTCATGAGACACCAGCCTGTTATTGTGCCCCAGCCAGCACCCACACACCCACCCAGCCCCTTCCTCACTCCTTTCTCCCAGAGGGTGGTGAGAAAGAGAGCACAAAGGTGAAAAGTCTCATGGATCAAAAGAATGACAGTTTAAGAAGGAAAGCAAAAGCTGCACGTGCAACCAAAGCAAAAAGAGAAATTGACCCATGACTTCGCACCAGCAGACAGATGTCCAGCTTTCTTTCTTGGAAAGCTAGGCCTCAGCATGTGTAACTATTGCTTGGGAAGACAGACACTGTAACCCTGAATGTTCTCCCTTCCTACTCCTTTGACTCAGGTTTTATTGGTGTGTGCAATGTCATATGGTATGGAATATCTCTTTGGTCAGTTAGGCTCAGATGTGTCCCCTCCAAGCCTCTTGCGCACCCCCACCTACTGACTTTTCTGGGGAAGGATGGACAGAAAGACTTGATGCTATGCGAGCTCTTTTCAGTAACAGGAACAACACTGATGTGTTATTAAAACTGTTTCAACCATAAATGCAAAGCGCAGCACTATATGGGTTGCTATGAATAAAGTTAATTTCTTAACTTCGTTCCAGCCAGACCTAGTGCAGAGGCTTGAAACCATGACCCTCAGTAATTTGCTCCTAGCAAAATTCCACTTTGTCTTACACTATTTTAAGCACGGCTAATAATGTTGATGAAGACTAGCATTTAACACATCCAGCTTAGTCATGAGGAAGAATCTAATGTTTTAAAAGCATGGAATAAAATATGGCATCTTCAAATGAATGCTCTAATTACCCCATGCAATTAGAACGGTGCAAGGCAATTTCTTGCATATGCTCTCTGTTTTGGTCCAATTCTTTAAACTCCCAAGATCCTTCTCCATCCTGTGTACAATACCCTACAGACTGACACTTTTATTAGCCAGTATGCCCTTCATTAAGTAGCAGAGAAGGGAATTGAATCTGCGTCTCCTGCTTTGTGTGAAGCAAAGTGAAAGATACTGTCCTGGCTTGCATCTGAAGCATGGATTGAATTGCTGATGGAGGGTAAAACCCCAAAATCCAGGACAACCAATTTTCACCAGGGGGCCAAGTACCTAAAATTTATGTGTAGAAATATGTAATATTTGGAAACTTTTTTTTGCATCCTGTTTTTTTTCTCTTTAGTTTTGCACTGAGCATATTTTGTTGAGGTTCAGATAAAAGGAGATTTTTTAAAAAAGATTATTTTTAATATGTATTTTCATGCTTTTCTTTGACTTCAGTTGAAGACTCGCACCCCCACTACCCCAGCCCCCCAAATTCCTTTATATGATTAAATATTTAAAGTCAACATCTTTCAGGTGCTTTCTATTCAGGTGTTTTGGCTATTTTGTAAGCCAAATGAACAGCTTCATTAAGATCTGAAAAAAGAATGATGGGAATGAAACCATTTAATATAATGGTTAAAGATTAGAAGCTAAAGGAACATTAGTCACATAATGCTGCATGAAAGTGGGAGTGAAAGCTCTTTATATTGGGTCATTTCCTATTCTTAGCATCTGTGGCTATCCTAGGCTAGTCATTAAGATGGAACTGTTTAGTAAGACACTGGATAAATTCTGTTTATAATGAAACAATTTAAGATTTTGAGGGAGGACAGGAATGTAAAAGATGGAAACTGGAAATCTGATGTGCTTTTTAAAGGTATCTCATAACTACTTCTTTTTTTTAATCAGTAATTCAAGCAGGTACAATGCATGTAAACCTTTTTAATGGTGCAGTTAAGTTTGTTTTAATTGCTGTGTCATTATAGAAAATTCAGAATTCATTAATAAGACAATAAATTTCTGAAAAGAAAAAAATGGACAAAATATTCTTTTAAATGATTTGTCATCCTAAAAATTGACAGTTTAAAATAACATGTATATGAACCTTACTAGAGGTAAAACATTTTGATTCAGATAAAGCAGTATTTTTCCTGAATAATTAGAGGGTTTTTTGAAATCTGTAAGTATTACCATGGACTATGCAAATTATTTCCTGACCAGATTCAGAATTCATAACCCACATTTCTGAAACAGAAACTTTTAAATTATATATGCACACAGCATATATAAAAGACTGAACATTGCATAGAAAATCTCAAACGAGGTAATTTGTTTTGAGCAAATAGGAGGTTTTCATTCTGAAAGATGAGAGTATCAAAAAAGCAATTTGATCATTCAAAAACAAACAAAAAAAGAAAGCCAATTTCTTATTTATTTCATGCTATGTTGTGCCTCCTGCAACAATAGTGGCTTATACAAAAATCTGTATCTAATTATGACACTCTGCTTGTCAGACTTCCATAAATGTGTATTTATACTAAAATTTGTCTGCACATTTACTAAATTTGCACCCAGTGCCATGAAAACTTTGCATGTAAATTAGACATTCAGTAGTGTATTTACCATTCTGAAAATCTATTCTTAGTTGTCATTTATAAAATTAGATGGTTAGGATGCAAAAATACTTGTAGATATACACTCTGCAAAGACAAAATCAGATACATATCTGGTTTTGGCAGCTGCTAGTCTCTATACTTAAATGCTGAGGTTCATCCCTTTTTGCTTTAGGCATTGTGCATTGCATGCTGCTTGAGAAAGATTTCAGTATCATCTTTATGTGCCTTTTGCAAATATAGCAACATTTTGACTATACATTCTTTTTAATGTGCACTTCAATAGCTTCTGAGTGGTATATACGACTAGCTCGTGATGAAGTATGGTAGTGCTGTCAGCAATTGGCTTTCTCTGCACTGACATTCCTTTTGGTAAATTATAGCACTGACCGACTCTGGTCTACTTAGTTGTGCCTGCAAGGCAGCAGATGATTTTAGTGGGGTCACAGGACACTGTCTCTGAGTCAGTTTTCTTAGGACCTTATTCTGACCTCTTGCATGTGGTAGGCTTTCATCTCTGGCTCAGCAGCCCTAGCTTGGTTGTACAGATGGCCTGAGTGCAGTGCAGCTGGGGCAAGCCCACCCAGCCCTCTGCTTTTACCATGAAGAAACTGCTGCTGTAACATCCATCAAGGAGAAGATAAATAGTGCTATCTGCTGCTCATGGATACACATGGAGAACCCAAACTATGGATTCTGTGATTAACCTCTGGCTGCCCTTAGCTATTTGGTATGAATGTGTTCCCACCTCCATGTCCCCACAAGCACATAGCCACTTTCTGCCACTCCCAGACTTCCAGAGCACTCATGTTAGGAAAACCATGGCTCCCTTTGACTCCTTCCTCAGGCCACACTCTGGGAACCCATCATAAACACTGGTAACTTCCGTGTTTACTAGATCAATTTAAATATGAGCTCTTTGTTATTCTTTTAATTTCTATGAATCAAGAGTTTTAGTCCAGGTGCTGACTTTGGGTGGGTACAAATCTTGCCAGTAGGGGTTCATCAGTGGAGGTTGAGAATGGAAACTTTTTGCCATAGCAATATTTCAGGTGAAATGGGGTCTGGATAAAATCAACCCTGCTATCTTCTGTAAAGAAGATATTTTGGCATATGAATGTATAAGATCAAGAGAAATATAAGGGAAAATAAAATAAAAATGCTATATTTTTCTTTGGAATTCCATGTGTGGTAACTTATCATAATATTATGAATGGAATAATGACATGGCTAAATGTAATGGCATAATACCAAAGGCTAGCACAATTAATCTTAACAGTCTGAAGAAATTGCTGTAATGTCTCATGTCAAAAAAGCACTGAAGTGTATCAGTGAACAGCTAATCCTAGCTCAGCCTGACAACCTTCAGAGTATTATGGCAGGAAATATAAAGGAGATGCCTAGTGGTGGCCAACGTTTAACAAGTGGTACACTTTGTTTCTATTTTTAACACTAACTAAGAAAGAAAAAAAAAAAGCTGTAATGGTGGGAAGAGCAAAACAAATAAGGAAAAGATAGTAGCTGTTGGTTCTACAACACTTGGGAACTGAGAGTCTATATAATTATTTGTAGGAGATGTTTAAGGATTTACTTTAAATAAAAGTGTGATATAATTCTTAAACCTCTTGTTCTATCTTTATATGAAGTTTCCATTGGTTTTCCTCTCATTTGCCTTTAAGTTACTTTATGTCATAAGAAAGGCAAAAACCATAAAGGAATGAATAACATTTACCATTTTTATGGAAAACATCTGAATGTAACTTATTCCAGCTCCTTATTCTCTGAAGTCTGTGTACTTTTTGCAGACCCTTGATTCTGTATAAAGACTGTTCTTTTGACAGAGCCATGTCATCATCTGGGATCCTGCTGCATACATCTATGCCAACTCAATGTACTTTTGGGCCTGGAAATATGACCTGTGTCATAAGTGGGTTTGTGTGCTTTTCCAGTTTCATTCATTGTAGGGGAGCAGGCAATTATACCAATATTTGTATTTATCATTTAAGAAGGATTGTAACTTGCTCTTAATTTCCTCTGTATCTCTTTGTACATATCTGACTTCATAAAATTACAGTATGATAAGTGGCCAAACAAAGTAAGACTGTCCAGCACTGAAAGTGGCATGACCTTTCCCATTTAGACATGTGGAAGCACCTGGTCAATAGATGGGCCAATGGAGCTGCTGTATGTCCACATCATTTCTGGGAGGGTAACTTGAGACTTTGGTGTTTTGCCGAAGATAGAACTAGACTCTTTTAGCAGAATACTGAATAGCCCTAGAAGGGAAAAACAGTCATTTTGCATCATCTCATAGGATCCCACAGTTTGGTTTGTAAGCAAAACTATGCAACATTTCAAACAAAAGGCTACTAATTGGTAGCAAATTTTACTTATCCCGAAGCAAATTCTAATGTTCGCTGGTCTTCCTTTTCAGATGAACCTCTCATCATATAATAACCTTAGGCGTTGGAAACAGCCATGTTTCATGCAGCTTTAGCTTTCTGTGTTTGAACTATTTTGATTTTTAGAGAATAAAGGATAATGCACTGGACCATCAATAGTGGAAAGTCTCTGAAAGGGAAAAAATACAAGGAACAGACTGCACAAACATTGGAAAAAGGACTTATATGGCTAGATTTTTCTAATCAAAATGCTTTGCAGATATTTCCCTCTTTTTGAAAGTAAACATGTGTCCCTATTTCTAGGCTTCTTGACCTTCATTTTATGCAAAAGTGAGTTTATAAATCCCACTAAATATCTTTCATATACAGATTCACTAAGAAAAGTGTATTGTGAATGATATTTTCACCATATAAATAGAGGTCATGTCTCCTCTTCAGTATTCTGCAGCTATAATTTCATTTAGTTACTCTCCTTGGTCTTTGTCTTGCATTATGTCCACCATACAGGTTTTGGTAGGTTGAAGAATTTGTTTATAGATGATGTTGTTGCATTTCTCAGGGATAAAGTTCTCCATTTCTGTTTAAATTATTCTTAGACTAATAACATCTTTGCAGATATAGAAGGGGTGGGTCTATTTACTCATCAGTGCTGATGGGACACCACATGAAAAGTCCTATATTGTAGATGGGAGTTGTTTTGAATTTGGCAAGAATCCAGCCTCTGAAATTTTTGGACCTGATACATAACAAAGCTGTAAATAGCGCAAATGCATAGCATGCTTAAATTCTAATAAAGAATAAGTAAGAATCTTGGTACAACAAAAAAAGTTTGTCCTAGTATTTTCTTTTAATTGACACCATGTAATCATAGTAAACAGTACTTTAGAATGGTAATATATATACACTGTAATAAAATTTTCTTTTGAGTTTAGACACATAAACACGCTACTTGCCTAAAATAAACACAAACTATAAGAAACATAAGAAATACAGGTAATCAAAAAGGAAGACTGTTGTGATTTTGAAGACGTGTTCTTAAAAAGAACCCAACCCTCTTTGGTTCCTTCACAAGTTATATGTCAGGGCAGGCTTCCACAGCACCTCACCTACCCTGAACAAGTTGCTCTCCACAAATCCAAGGTATTATTTTTCCTACAGGTCCTTCTCATACCTCTTGGTCAATGCAGCCAAAGTTTCTGTCAACATTCACAACCCCCAGCTGACTCTTCCTTGTTTATGAATCCATGTTCAGTGTTGTTCTAATTTTCCCAGAACCAGGACCTGCAAATGTAGAAGCTGTTTCAGAATGTTTAAAATAGGTTTTGTCCAATTCCTCTTACTACAAGAAAACAGTAAAATAGAAAACACCCAAAGAAATTCTAAATCTGTTGTATCGTTCAGTGATAACATATCAGTAAGGAAATCATTGTCACTGCTGAGAATATAGTCTGAAAAAACATTAAAAACATTAGTGTGCATATATACACATATGTATAGTCACTTGAGTATCAGGTACTTTGTGGAAAGACTGAACCATGCGCAGCATTGATGTGAACAATGCTGAATGACCCAATGACTTAGGTGGAACTGCAAATTGGCTCTGGAAAAAACTTCTAGGATGTTAAAGGAATGCTTTTAGCAAGCAATTCCCAATTCAGAAAGATGTTGCAGGTAAAGAAAAACATAACTAACTTCAAGTTACTATGCCACGACTCAGAACCTTTTCTGTGGGCATTTCAAATATTTTCTACTGCTGCATCTTTGCACGTGAAGTAACCTCTAGGAAAGATTTTACTTGGGGGGTGTGTGTGTGTGTGTGCGGGGAGGGGATATTGTAAAATACATATAACTAATGAGGAAGGTGTCTTTTCCTGTTTAAAACAATGAAGTGAAATATCACTATTGCAGACTTCTTTCCAGCAGAGAAACTCATCGCTGTATACATTTTTGTTCTTGTTACGGTGGTGAACTGCTCCCAGTACCTGCAGAGAATGTTTTCTTTAACCTCAGAGTGCTTGTAAAACCTGGAGAGTGAGGACATTGATGGATGAAGGTCTTTTGGAGGCTTGACATTCAGTTTGCGAGAAGCAGTGGAGAATGCAAGCAGACTGCTGCAAGGGAAGGCATGGGAGGAATTACTTGTTAGCCACAGCACTGAGAGCTGTTTCAGAATCAGAAAGTTCATTTCAGAGACCTAGTCAGGGATGAGAACAGAAAACCTTAGAAATGAGACCTTGATGATTTTAGCTATCATCCTGTGAATGTATTTTTTGATAATTTAGTTTCTGCTGCTTTCTCTGACTAATGTTATACATGTGTGCAGTTTTAGAGCAAAATGTTGACCATCATCACTTAGAGTTAGGATCATATAATTGCTTTTATTCTAATGCTACGACCTTGTTAAACTTTCATCTTTGGGAGCAAAATGTTTCTGGGCATCCTCTCAGCTTTCAAGCACATTTCTGAGAAAAGTTGTTCAGCCATATTTATCTACCAGGAGATTAAGGAAAAGGCTTATTTCTGTGGGGGAAAGATAAATTCCTCTAAGTCTTATTTGGAGAGTATGATAGGGTAAAAGTGAAATTTATAAGGGGAGTATCTGTCAAGACCTTGCTTGCCCTTACAACAAAAGAATCTTAACATATTATGTCAGCTAACATAACATTTACCATAATTTTATGTATAGGAATTAACCACTTCAAGTGAAATGGTGTGGTGTGAGTAACACTGAATAAGCTCTGCCTGACTTGCATGTTTAAATATATATTTGCCCAGAAAATGTTGTGTATGTCTGGGTGCCAAAAATTACAGGAGACTAGTGTTAGTATTAGAAACTCTTTCATTCAGGCACTGTCATAGAATCATAGAATCATACAGTAGTCTGGGTTGGAGGTGACCTTTAAAGGTCATCTAGACCAACTCCCCTGCAACGATCAGGGACATCTTCAACTAGATAAGGTTACTCAGAGCCCTGTCCAGCCTGACCTTGAACATTTCCAGGGATGGGGGATCTACAGCCTCTCTGGGCAACCTGTTCCAGTGTTTCACCACCCCCCTTGTAAAGTGTTTAAATCTATCCTGAATCCTTATATCTAGCCCAAATCTATCTTCTTTTAGTTTAAAAACATTACCCCTTGTCCTATTGCTACAGGCCCTACTAAAAAGTCTGTCCCAGTCTTTCTTATAAGCTCCCTTCAGGTAGTGGAAGGTGCTATAAGGTCTATCTGGAGCCTTCTCCAGGCTGAACAACCCCACCTCTCTCAGCCTGTCCCCATAGCAGAGGTGCTCCAGCCCTCTGACCAGCTTCGTGGGCTCCTCTGGACTCGCTCCAACCAGTCAATATCCTTCTTATGTTGAGGGCCCCAGAGCTGGACACAGTACTGCAGGTGGGGGTCTCACAAGACTTGAGTAAAGGGGGAGAATCACCTCCCTCGATCTACTGGCCAAGATTCTCTGGATACAGCATAGGATACAGTTGGCTTTCTGGGCTGCCAGCACACACTGCTGGCTCATGTTCAGCTTTTCATCCACCAGCACCCCCATGTCCTTCTCTACACAACTGCTTTGAATCCCTTCATCCCCCTACTGTATTGATTCTGGGGGTTGCCCCAACACAGGTGCAGGTCCTTGTACTTTTCCTTATTGAACCTCATGAGATTGGCACAGGCCCACATCTCCAGCCTGTCTAGGTCCCTCTGGATGGCATCCTGTACTTCAGGTATGTCACTCACACCATTCAGTTTGGTGTCATCTGCAAACGTGCCCAGAGTGCACTTGATCCTGTTGTCTATGTCATTGATAATGACATATGTCTATGTCATTAGACAGTTCTGGTCCCAACGCAGACCTCTAAGGGACACCACTCTTCACTGGTATCTATCCAGACACTGAGCCTTTGACCACTACTGTCTGGATGTAACCATCCAACCAATTCCTTATTCACCAAACAGTCCACCCATCAAATCAATATCTCTTCAGTTTAGAGAGAAGGATGTTGTACGGGATCATGACAAATGTGTTACCCAGGTAGAGGAGAACTGTATATCTTCCCTTGCCCACTGATGTAGTTAGTCACTCAGTCATAGAAGGCCACTAGGTCAGGCAAGACTTGCCCTTGGTGAAGCCATGTTGGCTGTGTCAATCACCTCCCTACCCTCCATATGTCTTAGCCTATCTTCTAAGGTGCAAAGTTTCCCTCTTTCCAGTCACCAGGGACTTCACCTGACTGCCATGACTTTTGAAATATCACAGAGAGTGGCTGGGCACCTACATCAGCCAATTCCCTCAGGACTCTTTCATGCATCTCATCAGGGCCCATAGACTTACGTTTATTCTGGTTCCTCAGATGTTTACGAACCGGATCTCTTACAGTGGGAGAGACTTTGTTTCCCCAGTCCCTGCCTTGTTTTACATGGTCTCGAGAGGTGTGAGAAGAGAGGTTTCCAGTGAAGACTGAAGAAAAGAAGTTATTGAGTATATCAGTTTTGTCTTTGTCCATTGCTACCACTTTGCCCATCTTCACCTTAGATGTGTTTATATGTATATGTGTTTGAACAGAAGTTGTCATTAGCCTAAATAACAGTAATCAAAAATCTTGAGAGAATAAAAAAGCAAAACCAAAACCCCAGAAACTTCCCTTCAAGTCTAGAACAACTTAGGGCTGAAACTTGAAATTCAGGAAATGACTTTCAGGAAACCAGCTGACAACATTCTGCACATGATTTATGCCTACTTACACTGTTGCAAACTCACGCTCAGCACTGAATTAGGAACAGCAGAGCATTTCAATAGTAAGTGCTAATTTAGCATCATTTTCCCCTGCAGGAAGGCTAACCAAGGTTGAGTCCTTTTTCTGAGCTGGAAGAATTGTAAGAACTAAAAATCCTACATGAAACTAATTAGTTGTATTTAAGGGACAAACTATACATCCAATCAGGTGTTGCTTGGCATTCTAGATTGATTAACTGGTTTTCTGCCTATGCATATGTTCTTTTGTCATTTTAAGATCCATTTCAGACAGGGATTTTTTGTCATTTGCTAAAATATATAAAGCAGAAATGAGAACTTACAGCAAGCCAGGTATCTTAAGCATACACTTCATGAGAAAGGGAGGCAGGGTGCTAAACTTTGTTTAACTCAGAGTTTTCTTCACAGGCATGATGCTTATTAAATGTCTCAACTGACAAAAACCTGTTCAACTTCACTGCCATTTGCAACCATAAAAAAGTGGGGCCAAATGTAGCAGTCAGATGTTGGATGTCATTTGCTCCATTTCCATATTTTTCTGTTCAAACATGATATGTCAACAAAAGAGGATGAGTTTGTATTTGTCTTGGTGGAAACAGAAAAAAGGGATTGTTTACATAATGCTCTCAAAGGAAGATTGCGTTGGGAATAAAACATCAGAAGCTAATAAGAAGGGTGGTTGCCTTATAAAAAAGGAAAACATAAACCTTTTTTTTGATCTTGGCAGGAGCATAATTCTTAATGGAAATCAACGAATCCCAGATGATTTGCTGCTGACATGCTAAGTTATTCCATTTCAGATCAGGGGCTGACAAACCTCTCTTGCTTTTTTGACTTTGATAAGTTAAGCAGCTTCAGAATTTTTGACAGTGTGTTTACAAGACATAAGCTGAAAACACTGTTTTGTTTTGTTTTGTTTTGTTTTGTTTTGTTTTGTTTTTTTTTTTAATGTCTCATTTGAAAACATGGCCAGCTATTGTAACATAAGACATAATTGTTATTCTTTAGAGAATGGGACTCTTAACTAATGGGATAGAGATCTTGTAACCACCTCAACAAGTCATCCTTAACCGTGTAAATTAATAGGAAGTGTATTGTGCCCATACAAATGAGAGACTCGGCAATCCTAGTGCTAAGAATACATCATCAGCTTAAGAAGTGAATTTCCTATATCCATATATGTCAGTGGAGTCCTAAGTGATCTAAGAACAGGATCCTGAAAGTTATTAAAATTAATGTTTGATCCTGATAGAACCAAAACATTAAACTGTGAATTTAGAAACAGATTTAACCAAACAAAGAACTACATGTGGACAAAAAATAATATAAAACTTTAAAGTATTTTTTCTTAAAAGCACAGCTTTTATGCCTCTTTTCTCTGAAAGCTGGCAATGACAGTCTCTCTACTTTCTTCCTCTATAATTTTCAAACAGCAGCAATGAAACTCCAAACCAAACAGTGGTCCATTGCTTTGGTCATTTATCTAGTGAAGAGTACTGCAGCACAGGTAAATGTATTAAAAACTGTTTAAATTTTAAATAATGTGGTCTAGTAGACTGAGCTTTTCAAAGAACACTCTTTTAGAGGCCCTATCTGCAGGACAGATCCTTAAGAGTGACCAAGAAACCTGTGAAGGCTGGGCTATCATGTTCTTTTATCAACCAAGAAGATAACCAGTAAAACCCAAAGATCAGAGATAGTGGTAATAGGAGAATTAGTGAAAATTTTACTGTATGGCAAGGGGAAAAATGGATGAAAGAATGAACAGAAGTCAAAAAACTTTAAAATCTGGCTGGATTTGGGATTAAAATAGACATTTCTGCCATTAATAAGTGATAACTCTGTGATAATATGCTTCTTAAAGGGTTTTGTAAAATTCAGCCCTACTACATAAAGACTTGGCTAGGTTTAACTAGAAGTACTGGAGCTGCTCTCATGCAGTAGGTTTGATCCATTTATTTCAGACAGGAATTGAGGAACTGACGTGGGTAGTTAGCTGTCCAAAGATTGGTGATGTGCTCCGGAGAAATAGTCAGGTACGGATCCTTTTGCAGCCCATCTTTAGTTTCCAGAGCTTGGTGTCAAACATGGGCCTTTCACACAAACATGAGTGCATACACACAGATGTCCCTGCCCCATGCACATCCCGTCAGTCTTTCACACATTTTGTACACACACACACACCCCCCCACACCCCCACACCCACACACCCACACACAAACACCTGTGTTTACCATTTGTTTTACAGGGAAAATAAAACACCTAACTAAATGAGCCCATAAGAAAACTTTAAATATCAGTTTCAAAATTCAGAACTCATTTTAAGGTGAAGTGGGGTCTTGAATTAATTTATTGGTAATATTTCAAATATTAAATGAACTCCTGTTAAAGAAACGAAGGATATGATGCCATCTTCTAGCTGTTATTTAAGTTTTATGGGAAAAACTTTCATTTTTAATGATGGACCTGAGCACAACTAATAATAACTGAGCTGCAGATTTAAACACTGGAAAATTCCTGCTGTACTGAGTTCTGAGGTCTTGTTGTATATTATATGGAGAATAACAGTAAATCTGCTTATGCGTCCAATTGCTTTCAGGTTGTCAGCTCACTCAGCAGCTTGGTCTTCATTTCCGTGTGACTGCAATGGTGACCTGCAGCAGCTGGATGCTTTATGAACCCTTGATCATAGGTTGAATCAAAAAAAGTGAGTGACGATGTATTTCATTTACTGCCATAGTCAGAGAAGGAGCCATTCTTCTGTGCCAGAAAAGGGCAGTGATGAGGTAGGGAGCTTCAAAATACACTGGTGTGTCTGTGTGGGTGTTGAGCTGGGACATACCAGTGAATCAGAAGATTTGTGGGAGGACTTAGGGCAGGTAAACGGTTCCTCATGTGGCTTTCCTGCTTCCCTGGAACCTTTATGCCAGTCCTTTTACCCAATGTTAGAGGCTGCAATCCTGGGTAGCATGAAGCTTCCCTGCAGCATCCCAGGCTTGGAGAAGAAGGTCTTGCTTTGTGTATTGCCTGCTTCCTGGCTCACTGCCTGCACAAGACTGAGGAACCCTGCTGACATGATACCATGTTTGGCTCTACCACTTCATCCAGCCTGGCCTTAAAGGCAGCCAGGGATGGGGCATCCACAACTTCTCTGGGCAACCTGGTCCAGTGCCTCACCACCCTCTCTGTGAAGAACTTCCTGATATCCAATCTAAATCTCCCCACTTTCAATTTAAACCCATTACCTCTTGGCTATGGAGAGGAAGGAGCACTGCCTTATGCCTCTTGTGCCCCAGCCAGTCTGTGTTATGGGCTGGAGTTGCAGGTTGTGCTCTTCCAGCTTGTCGGATGGTAAATGTTGGGCCATTGAAGGGCCGGTTGTCTCCTGAACTCCATCTATGACTCTCATTTTAGCTGAACCCTGCATCTGGCAGAACAAGCGGTGAAGCAAACCCAAGGGTAAGGAGGCAGCCATGAAGGTTTCAGTGCAGTGATTGTGACTATCTGGTGTTGTTTAGCTAATTAAAAGAATCCTCTAGGTTGAATGAAAGAACTGTGGGTGAGCTACAGCTGCAGTCTGTATCTCTGCTTGGAGATTGACAGGTGCCTCCCTGGTATGATAGAACTGGATTTACAGACCGCTGATGGTACTCCCTGGACCGCAGTGCAAGAAGCACTGTTCTAGCTCACCAGTCAGTAGTCTCTGCTGTAATTCTGCTTTTTGCTCATGCCTGTATAACTAACTCCATCTGGCATCTGGGAGTTCTACATAATAACTCCTGGTCTCTAGTATCAATCTGTGACACTACTGAAATTTTTATTTACTTTTAATTAAAAGAATTATTTCAATGCTTTAAGATTTTTCTTCTGCATGTGTTATTTTTAAATATGTGAATGGTAGCTAGATTACATAAATCTTTGATTTTACTTGTGCTTAAAGCAAAAAATTACAGACATTAATCCAATACCATATCTAACAGTTAAAAAATTTTAATGTCTTCTCCCATCTGTGTACCTCTGGACAAAAGTTCCATCTTTGGATTTTTAACTCTGTATCTTTACATGGGAAGAACTGGTTTATACTTAAAGGACTGGATTGAGAATCACAATTTAGAGTTCATATTCAGCTTCATATTCCCCTTTTAATCTTGAGCAAGTTGCACAGTAAGTTGCAGAAACTGCAGATGTAGAAGTGCAGAACTTCGAAGTATCTTGTTCCCTTTGTGAAGGTGTAGAGTGAAGTGCTAAAGCTCTCTGTAAAGTGATGCCAAGTATATTAGACACTCGCTAACACATTTCAAAATAATGTGCTGAGCAAAACCAGTGCTGTTGGCATATTTCTGCCTGGAGACAGCCAACAGGAAAAGTGAAGAGCAAGGCAGTGATATGGACCTTTGTCTGCTCAATATCAAGAACCTGAAATCCTTTCCATGTACAAACTTTCTTTCAAAAACATACGGGTGCTGAAAAGAGGGAACATGTTTTTTTCTCTTTTATGATAGTCTGTATTACAGAGCTGAAGAAATAAGTTATTCCCCTGATAAGGTATTTAAAGCCTTTTTAGACAGTGTGCCATAGCCACAGATGATGTCCACATCACATGCTGAAGATGTGCAATGGTATTTATGTATTTGTATCCTGTTACTGTTTCATAATGAATTTTCTATTGCCTTTAAAAGCTGTGCTCGTCACCATTAGAGGATTAGAATATTAGGAATTAGAAATATAAATTACAAAATAAGCAACATCAATATTTTCTGTTCTGCCCCTCTCACCAACCTATTTCTAAAGAAAGGCAAAGCTGGCTGGTAAAGGGGTTTGTTCTTGACATGCAAGGGGTGCAATTAATGCACAGATTAGAGCAGTGTATCTCGTTTATGAATAAGGAACATTTGTGACTGTGAAATAAACCACCCACACTTGTGAGATGTGCTTCTAGGAAGATTTACGGATATGGTGCATACACTGTGAAGATTTCGAAGTTGAAAAGTAAGACAATGTTGGTGTTAGGTAGGAAAAAACTGTGGCTGAGCAAACATTTAGTATTATCTTGGTTCTAGGCGTCTAACTGCTGCTAAAACTGCGCTTTCTAATTCTCAGCTACCTGATGGATACTGTCCTTTAGATCGTGAAAAAAATAACCAAAACCACAGAACATGAATATGTATGCATCTATGACTAAAAAATGTACTTTAAAAACTTGTAGTTCACATGTATATGTGCTTAGTAAGAGTTAAGAATTGGCAGATAAATCTGTGATCCACATCAATTCTTGTCTTTGAACCATAATTAATTTATTGTAGTAACAGTAACCACAACAACAAAACCCCACTGGGTAAAGAGGTCATCGTGGTAACATAATAATAATAGTAATAATAATAATATAAAGAACAACAGTAAAGTGTTACTGCATTAGTTGAACCTTAAATACTCTCTACGTTGTATTTGCATTAAAATAGCTAATGAAATTCAAGACTCCTGATTTTACTGCAGTCTGCATTGCTAATGCTTCTACACTATGTATATGATGTAGGCATTTTACTATTTGTTACTTATTAGGTCCTATGAGGAATTTGCATTTTCAAGAGCCAACCTCAAAACACTGTCTGATAATTAGCTCACTGTAATTGATTTTGAAATATATTGAAAGCATAAAACCTTCACCTTGTGTTCAGTTGATGGTCTTTTACCTTGTTCCATTGAATGATGCCTGCTGGTACTGGCAGCTGCCCAAGTGCATTTGCATCTACTGGCATCAGTTAGCATGACATCCTGTAAAATATTAATTTCTTTTGCACTATATACAACAAAATAAAAGGAATAACAAGAAATATAGACTCAGAATGTTGTTATACATAACCTTGTCACTAACCTGTTTGAGGAATATTATAAGGAAAGCATAATTTCAGGTGCTATGGGTATTTTATTTGTTTGGTTTGGACTGGATTCAGAGGGGATCAAGTGCACCCTCAGTAACTCTGCAGATGACACCAGGTTGGGCAGGACTCTTGATCTACTTGAGGGTAGAAAAGAAGGCCCTACAGAGGGATCTGGACAGGCTGGATCGATGGGCTGAGGCCAACCATATGAGGTTCAACAAGGCCAAGTACTGGTTCCTGCACTTGGGACACCACAACTCTCTGCAATGCTGCATGCTTAGGGACAAGTGGCTGCAAAGCTGCCCAGCTGGAAAGGACCTGGGGGTGTTAGTTGACATTCAGCTGAATATGAGCCAGCAGTGTGCCCAGGTGGCCAAGAAAGCCAATAGCATCCAGCCTGCATCAGGAACAGTGTGGCCAGCAGGACTGGGGAAGGACTAGGATTGTCACCTGTACTTGGCACTGGTGAGGCGACATCTTGAATCATGTGTTCGGTTTTGGGCCCCTCATTACAAGGAAGACATGGAGGTGCTGGAATATGTCCAGAGAAGGGCAACGTAGCTGGGGAAGGGTCTGGAGCACAAGTCTTATGAAGATCAGCTGAAGGATCTGGGTTTGTTTAGCCTGGGAAAGAGTAGGGTCCAGGGAGACATTATTGCTCCCTACAGCTACCTGAAAGGAGGTTGTAGCAAGGTGGGTGTCAGTCTCTTTTCCCAAGTAACAAGCAACAGGACAAGAGGAAATGTCCTGAAGTTGTGCCAGCAGAGGTTTATATTGGATATTAGGAAACATTTGTTCACTGAAAGGGTTGTCAAGCATTGGAACATATTGCCCAGGGAGGTGGTTGAGTCACCATCCCTGGAGATATTTAAAAGATGTGTCAATGTGGTGCTTAGGGACATGGTTTAGTTGTGGACTTGTCAGTGTTAGGACTTGGTGATCTTAAGAGTCCTTTCCACTGTAAATGATTCTATGACTGGTTTGGGAACTGATTGACACTTATCCAATCCTTTTGTGTGACAAGCTGGAAAATCCATTCTATCTCATTTTAAGAGATTATTAATAATTTCTGATTTTGAATAGACAGTATCTCTTACTATTCCAAACACACTCCTTCCAGGTCAAAATTGAGAATTTTGTATTTAAATATTTTATATGTTTTCCTACAGAGACTTCTATTACTGTTCATTTTAGAGATAAGAGCTACTACAAAGGAGAACTGACAGTACAAATTATAGGTCATGTACAAGATAGGACTCTGTACTTTAAATGGGAGACCTCTAGAATACAGCCGGTAAAGGTACTTGTTTGTATTTCCTGAGGTCTGTAATAGATCTCCTGTGTTTCTCAACTTGCTATCTTCTGTTGCTCTGTGGTCCCATGAAAGTTTGCAAAATAATCATCAGAGAAGTACAATATCTCTGACAACTGGCTCAACGGTAGTAAACTTCAAATTAAATTCCTTTCAGGTCATTTAGATCTTCACTATTATTTCTTCATTCCCTTGTGCTTAAGTGCCATCTGCAGCTGAAATCAAAGGGGACAAAGTTCGGTGCTGTATCAGTCATAGCTTTTAGTATCTTTCACTTTATTTCAATGATGGCAACACAAAGGCATCGTACGAACACCTGACTGGTAGAGATTGTTTTCCAGAAATCTTCTCTTTCATTCAGAGATCAGTAAATTACTGATGTCAACAGCAATTGTTGTCTCCTAAAGAAAGAAACTTTTAAACTTATTACGTTTCTTTATTTCTTTTGCTTGTAGTATGCACTTAAAACTCAATATGTTGCTTGTAACAAGGTCTGAAGAATCTCAAAGGTATCTCAAAACAGCACTGGAAATCTAAAAGTTTTAAGTAGTAGAAACAAAACAAATTTTCAAACTTTTCTCAGGTATGCTAAGTCAAATAAACTCCAGCTTAATCCGTCTATGGAGAAGATAACAATATTCTGATGTTCAAGAAATCAACACAAGTAAAGAAAACACTATAACAGATGAAATCATCAAACCGTACACAACCAAGGAGTCTGAGCTTCCTGTTTTTCGGTGTATGGACTGACACATGTATAAAACAATCTGTGAAATATATAGATGCATAACAGCACAATTTTTTTTCCTGTCCTGAAGCTGTACAAAATCAGCCAGAACCTACCTTGCCAACACTCACGGGTGGAAATTAGGATGTTCATAGTTCGTTAGAAATTAATGGTCTGATATATCTGTGCAAAAGTTACTATCTCTTCTTTTTTTTCATGATGTTTTGAAGTAATTTTTTTTTAAAGCAATGGTAAATTTTTTTCCAAAGAAAAGATAAATGTGAAATGGCAAAGGGAAGGGGGAAGGCTAGGACTATTTCAATTTTCATGGAAGTGTGTGAAACAAGCTATACGACAGAACAAACTAAGCTTTCAATAACTTTTGTTCTTCAGTTGTGTGAATAAATCCAAGTGCTATCTCAAAAACATTTTATTCTTACAAAGTGAAAAAGTCATAAACTGATTTAGAGTGAACACTTTCTCCTCAGATTACAACACTATGGTCTAAAGCATGTTTATCCCACTTGTCACAGGCTGACTTTTTAAGAGTGAAAAGTTACCCACCTCATTCATCGATCAGATTTACCTTGGACATGATCAGCTGATACTTAGGAAACTACTAGTTACTATTGGGCAAGAGCTGTCTAGTGGGTTTTTAGAGTTTGTTTGGAGACTTTATAGCACTGTCATCTTTTTTCAACTGTGTCTTAAAGGAAGGGCCTTTGGAAGCCTTATAAGGGCCTATTAAGGGAGCACTCCCTCAATATCAGACAGTGACAGATATTCCCTCATAGGCAGCAGAGTCAACATTTTTTATGCAGTATTTCAAAATCTATATTCTTAATAGAAACAAAGATTTCTGAGGTATTTGAGAAAGGGAAATAAGATGTTTAATCTGGTGTTTTCTGAAGACCAGTAGTTCAGCTGGATCTACGGGTTGGCAGGCATGAAGTAACATCTCCATACCGGATCTCTAAGCTACCTAATTATAGCCTGTTAATTCTCAGTGGTGTTGCAACTGTGTCATTTTCTTCCAAACACTGACATGCCTGTTACAACTGAAGAGCCTAAGCTGCCAATTTTTCCAAAGGTCAAGTCAGTCCATATGCAATATTTAGGTTCCTGCAAAACTTGGTTTTGCAGAAGTAGAGAAAACACATAGCAAAATGTTATGGGTTTATCTCTGCATTTAAAAAAAAAAATTATACTTTTTTCCTCCATTTCCTGGAAGATTCCCCCTATTGTCTTATTAGTTTACCAGAATCTGTGAGCAATTATTAATCAAGTGACACAATTACTGTACCAGTGTGAAGATAAAATACATTTAAGCAAACAATTTCCTACTTCCTAGACCTCCCCATTATATTGATCTCTATTTTGGGTCAAACAACCCCAGATTTCAATTAGTGTCTCTATGAAGCTCCACAGTGAGTAGATTAATTCCTCCTAATTTTAAAAAAGTTTTGTTAAAATTCTTTTGCTGGTGAAAAGGGAAATGTTGAAAGATTAAAGTAAAGTTACATTTTGGAGTTTTTTCCAGACACATTGGAAGTGTGCAGGGGTATAATTTACACAAATTTGGTGGGGTTTTTGTATTGATTCTGACTGATTTTGGCATTAAGTAAAAGTCTGTGTGATACTCATATGTCATTTAGACTTCTGTTGTGAAGGAGAAAAATGGCTTAGGCCGCTTAAAAGATCAGCATCACAAACGTTAGGGGGAAAAAGCTACTTTAATATGCATTTGTGAAAAGCACACTTTTTTTTTTTTTTTTTTAAACAAGTCAGATTTTGTTTACTGTGATATGGATTAGGGGAAAAGGGCAAGGAGGTTCCTCCTCTTGAGTCACACAGCGGAGAGTGGACCCCCTTGCTTTCTGTACTCCTTAAAGTGAAGTCTAGGGGCTGCTGAATCCACTCATAGTCCCAGACTTGGTCAGTGCTTTATGTCTAAGGATTACGTGTAGGGATCAGAGTATGGTGATCTTGTGTTTTGTGTAATTTTGGGACAGCAATAATTTAAAATACCAGCAATTTAAGGTTCATTAACACTGTTAAGATGCATCACACCATTCAGATGCATCACCCCAGCAAAAACTATAAAAGAATCAGAACAGTAACTTAATCAAAAACTTAATAAAATTGTCAACATAAAGTTGCGTGCGCACACACAGAGACAGATATAGATGTGGAGACAGATACATATACAAAGGTATACCTGTTAAAATCTCCCCTTCAGTTCAGTGAAAATATTCACTTATATGCTGATTTTATTTGGGACAGGGTTAATTTTCTTCACAGCAACTAGTATGAGGCTGTGTTTTGGATTTGTGCTAAACAGTGTTTTTAGTTTGTGCTAATAAGAGTATTGATAATCTTTGTGTTTTAAGTTGTTGCTAAGTAGTGTTTGTACCAAGTTAAGGACTTTTTCAGTTTCTGAACACTGCACCTGTGTTCCCAAATGTTTTCACTACCAAAAGCTGGGAAGGGATACAGACCAGACAGCCAACCCAAACTGACATGAGGGACATTTAATTCCATAAAATGTCATGCTCAGTATATAACTTTAAGGTGGGCTTGCGGGGGTATGTTGGCTGGTTGGTTGGTTGGTTGGTTGGTTGGTTGGTTGGTTGGTTTTCTCGTTCATGCTGTTGGTCACGGGGCTCTCTCTGACTCTGGTGCAATCTATCTCGGACTCTCAGGCTCTGTCTCTCATGGCTTTGGACCTGGCTGAGCATCAGTCAGTGGGTGGTAAGCATTTCTATAATTAGTTTTATTTTCCATTATTTTCATTACACATTACTATTACTAGTGGTAGCAGGGTTTTTCTTAATTACATATTACTAGTAGTAATATTAGTATTATTAGTATCACTGTTTTATTAATTTATATTCAGTTGTTAAATTCTTCTTCTTTCAAGCCACTAGCTTCCTTGTCTTTCCTCCAATTCTCCTCCACTGGAGAAAGGGGTAGGTGAATGGGTGGCTGTGTGGTACTTAGTTGCTGGCTGGGCTTAAACTGTGACAACGTAGGACACCAGTGAATCTCTCATTGGGCAAAGAGTTGGTCCTCAAGGAGGTTTTCAGACAAAGTTGTGAAGTCCTTTGGTTTTATAAACAAGAAAGTTTGTGAACTCTGAGAGATGTCCCCCTCAGAGGGAGATATTGGGTGCAGCCCACTGCGGTCCAGAATAGCTGAGAGAGTTTTAGCTGGAACTGATGTTTATATGGTTCTAAGATAGCTGACTTTAGACATCAGTAACTTTCCACTTTGAACAGAACTTGGGTTGGTAAATACTAGAACGTCAGTAATTGATGTTGGCAACTTGCCTGAGTCTCAGAGTTGTCAAGGAATGACTAGTTATTCAATTCTTATTCATTCTGTGGCCAGGTAGTTGAATTCCTGGTATGCACCCTGGTCAGCAACTGAAATCCTTGTATGGTCTGTGTCATTCCCCCCCACCCTGGCAATGCAGTAGCACTTGATACAGTCAAGGGATGCTTAACTACCAAACTCACTGCACCATGGCCAAGTCTGAACGGGAATCTTTAGACCATTGACCAGTCCAAGAACTGCAAGGGCTAAATGCACCACCACACCTCCTTAGTAACTGCTAGACACTGGACGTCCATGGTGTACATGTTACTTATCACTTCTGAATATTAGCCTCTCTGACAGACAAATGATTACCTTTGCTGTCTAAAATAAGTCATATCTTTTTTCTCCACAATAATAATTGTCTCTTTCCTTCAGCATTATCTATTATAGTAGGTGTATGCCTCTTTAGTTGTTAAAAGACATATTGAATATGTTGTTTTAACCCTCTGAGCATTTTCTTGAAATATGTTGAGCCATGAAATTTGTTAGAACTGAGTTTCAACATGAAAAAGATCTTATTTATGTGTGTTTTCTTATGTTATCTCTTGTACAAGTATGAGTAGGTTTTCAAAACTCAGAAAAAAATTCTTTGGTGTGTATTACTGTAGGACTTAGAAAAACCTCTGTGAGTCTGTGCAAAATCTAAGATTATGCATCCATTTCTATGTGGTTAGAGCTTGAATTTTGATCTTTTAGAAGACAAATGCTTACTGTGTCTTTAGTCAAAGAGACATTTATCCAGGGGATGGGGTGGGGAATGGAGAGGTAGTTTATGTATTTATTATTTGACATCTTCAGTAAGATAAGTCAGGAGTGCTTGTCCATTAACACTGCTACGAATGATCTTTACAGCAGTATTTAGATACCTACAAAAGGGAACATGCTAAGATACCTTGAAAAAGGAAATGCCTCTAATCTCATTTTTCTTTCATCCTAAGTTGAATAATGCTTATGGTGTTAAATAGGTTTAAGTAGAAACAAAAAAAAAATCACTCAGTCTAAAATAGTTTCCTTCTCTTTAAAAGGAGATTTTCACCCTGAAAGATTGAAAATATTAGTGTATAGTTTATATGACAAATTATAATTTATTTTAGAGAGATCAAAGTTATGTGGAATAACTGACTGATTAACTGAGAACTTTGGATTTTTGCTGTGTTGCTGGCCATGAGGGTGAGGTAACAGAATATGTGCAATGGGTCAATGCAGCAAATGATTAAGAGAATAAGTGTGTATTTAGGCCAACAGAAAGTAAGTGAAGTGTCTTTAATTTGCAGACAATGTTATCCTCAAATAAAAAAATTAAAAAATAAAATTGTAAGTTTTGCAAGTTCTTGAGAAGGCTGGTGACTGCATAATTGCTTAAAATTTTTTTCAGCTTTAAAGTTTTTTCCACCAATTGGTTTGACAAAACCTGATTTAACTGGGTGCTTTTATACTGTTACAGAGAGAAAAGTCAGCTTTATAGCATTATTTAGATGGCTAAAAATGCACATACCTGTATCATTAATATTCTCAGAATTCATAATCCCCCATACTTACTGAGGTATTACACAAAATACTGTGTACTTCTAAAAGTGTTCTTTAACTGTGCTCATTTCTTAGGAGAATTTAAATGATCAAGTGCCCACTTGGGATTTTAGTGAGGCAGAAACAACAGGCAAGGGAAAAATTCTCTAACTTATTTCATTAGCTAATTATTACAGAGTTGGTTGACTTTCTGAAGACATTTTCAGAAAAAAGAAAAGTTCATTGGAATGTGTAAGAAGGTACAGAATTACTTTATTTCAAAATAGCACATTTTAAGGAGTTTCCATAATATGCATATATTGATTAATCCTCTAAAAATTATACATACTAAAAATATGATAACTTGGGTCTTGAAAAGGGCATAATACCAAAAATATCTTTGATTATAGTGTAGTGAATAACGTTGTGTTTCATTTTACTCTTCCTGTGTGATACTACTCCAGAAATCTCCTTCCCAAACAGTAGATGTTTCTTTGTTTTCTCTGTGCCTAATAGTTGAATCACATTAACATAAAAATGCAAAGAGAAACTTGGGTGCATCTTCAATTTTTAAAAGGCTGAGTAAGTAAAGGAAAAGGCCTCAAAGCTGAAGCAAAGAAAGGAGGCTAAACTCTGTTGGTTGGTTGAGATTGATTAAGAGCTGTATTTGCAAATCATTGGTACGATGCTAATTGTGAAAAATGGTCTTGAAAATATTTTCCATAATACCCCTATGACTCTAGATATTGCCTTTTTTATAACGTAAAGTGTACAATTTATCCTGCTGAAGGCCCAGCCTGTAAAGCTAAAAGTCAAGTTCCACTTGGTTGAACTTCTTGGGCATTATATAACATTATAACAGTGTTTAAAACAAGTTATGATCAATATGTACTTTAGATCTCAAAAATCTCTCAAAGTAACATGTTTCAGTAACAACAGTAATTCTGCAGACTTTGAAAATGGCTTATTTTAGGATGACTGAATAACAAAATTGTTCAGCTGGAGGAAAGTTATTTGGAATGCCAGAATTCCACACCAGGTTTCTGAGTGCCAGCCTTTCAGAGGTGTTTGACTTGTGCCAGTTCTGAAAGTAGGTGTTCTCACAGTCTGGGAAGCAAAGGGATTTATCATTTACGTGAAAACATCTCAGAACGAAGTTTCAAAACATTTTCTAACAGAGGTTACTGATATACGTGTAAGCATTTTAATGGTAGCCACAAGATAAAAGTATCCTTCTCCATCAGAATGAGTGCTGTTTAACCAATAACATTATTTTAAACACCTCAGTAATATTCCAGGTTCTGACATTATCAGGTGAATGGGACATATGGAATAGTATTTCTGGTATCAGTGATGCAGCAGGAAAGAAGGTAAAAATCATTTAACATTTGAGATATAACAGTACTCTAAGCTTTCTTTAGCTAAGTGTATAAAGAAATAAATACATAAGTGAATATGCTTTTTTCTGCATATTTAGACCTTGAAATACTAACAAAGACTTCATTTTCTAAAACCACAGTATGATGTAACAGTAGTGGTTAGTGCATTGTATAGCATAATTACATGAATACAATCTAAAATAAGGGTGGATTAAAGTTTTATCTTTGTAAGAAATTTGGAATCCCTACATAATTTGTTAAATATCATAATGTCATGTTGTTTGTTTTTTGTTTGTTTGGTTGGTTTTTTGTTTTTGGTTTGTTTTAATTATTTTTTGTTGGGTTTTTTGTTGGTTGATTGGTTTTTAGTTTGTCTTATTTTTTTGGATGCTCATTTTTTTTCTCCACTATAAATTTTTCATTCAGACTATCATAGAAGAGTTACATTGGCACAGAGCTAAAATGGGATTTTTAGGCAAACTCAGGTTATTTCAATATGCTTCGAACATCAGGGTCAATTGCTATACACACCGTTCTAGTCAATCATCAGGTCAGATTTAACTGAATACTTCAGATTCCTCATGCTTAATATTGGCATGAGATTTATAGGGAAATCTGATTTAATCTCTGGTTTATCAGTCGTAGCTGCAGGCTGAATTTTTGACTCCATTGCAAGTCGTTGGTGTAGGTTGTTGAAGCTTGTCTGTTATGAGGCTATTCCATACTTCTGGATTTGGTTTAGGTGCAGGGAAACTGTATTCTCATTATTCCATTAATTCTACAGTATTAGTGTAGAATGGAATGTTTCTTGCATTGTTGGAAGACCTCTATATTTGTTTAAGTTTATTTCACGTGAAGTTTACGTTAGACTTAACATCCAATCTGTAAGGATTGCTCTCACTTTGCCCCCATAGGGCTTGGAACTAACAACCAATCTTCCGTTTTTTTTTAATCCAGAAAGAATTTAAAACATAAAAATAATAAAATTAACAAATAAATAAACAAAGAACAAAATGATCTATCAGGCTCTAACTTTAATATTTATTTATTTTTCTATTTGCTTCATTTAAGTCAAGGTCTAAGTCTCCATGTGCAGGGAGAGGCAAGCTTATGTTGAATCTGACATACCAAGAGATCATATCGAACACTGGTACCAGCTAAATGTGACAAAGGATGTACCAGCTGGATTTTATGGGGAAGGCATGTAGTGATGTTAACTAAAGTCAGCACGCATTTATCTGGAATAACGTGACCACGAGGCTTTTGGAGCTGGATGTCACGCTGTGGGGTTGTACCTGTACCTGTGTGATCCAGCATAAAGTGCAAACATACAAAGAAACTTTTCAGTCCTGTTCTTATGAGGCATTTAATGAATACAGCATCTTAGACCTACCTGAGCCCTAAGGTAAGGGACATATGTCTCCTGAGGGGGACGTTTCAGTCCGTCTCAAGCCAATTAATTTATCTTTCAGTCTCCTTTTATGATGTCCGCGTTTTCCATGCTTCAGGAACTATACAGACTCACATTATTTAGAATATCAACTGCATTCCTACATGAATAAGCAAATCTAGGACAGAAACAAGTTATTTGTAAGTTGTTGTTTTTTTGTTTTTTGTTTTTTTTTTTAAAAAGGTCTTAAATATTTGGAACCAGTCCCACTTCCTTTCCCAGGAGCAATTATTTCATAATAGACCCCTAGGCTTGACTCCATGAATGATTCAAATGTTTTAATATGAAAAGCATTAGAAGATTTTTGTATGGCAGAACAGGGCCACCTGGGGATGTCTCCTAAATGAGATTTTATTAAATAGTTTGTTATGTGACAAGTGAGGCAGTAATTTTGCTATAGAAATCTTGAGAAGACTTGAGAAGTAGAGTTTACTTCATAAAACTTTTGAGCCTTCACTAAAATAATTTTCCTACTGCATTTGTGAACTAACCCACTCCTTGTATGTGTGTGGGTTTTCTTATGACAGTATTTTTAATAAGACCTTGTATGTAGTATTGCTTTAATTGTATAAAATATACATGCCAACAGAACATATTTATCTGTGTGCAGTTTCTAAAATATGTCCCTACAATTAGCTGGTTTTCTCACCTGCTGTTCAAGTGACTGGAAAAGATCAAGAGGCTATATAATCTGGAGAGTTCATGGAAATGAAGGAAAAATTTTCTGAAAAGGGCAAACACAATCTGCTTAAAAGTCTACTTCCCTTTCTGTTTCTAAAATTAGACAGAGAAAAAAAAAAAAAAGAAAAGAAAAGAAAAGAAAAGAAAAGAAAAGAAAAGAAAAGAAAAGAAAAGAAAAGAAAAGAAAAGAAAAGAAAAGAAAAGAAAAGAAAAGAAAAGAAAAGAAAAGAAAAAGAGGAAAGATTTGGCAGAAGCACATGAAAAAAGCAGCAAGAGAAACCTTTATACTATCATATCTGTCGATTTAACTCTTACTCTCATTATATGAGTTATATAAAGTGAATCCCTTTGCAAAATGCTGAAAATAACATTAATTAAAAGCTTAAAAGCCACAGGCATTCAGCATCGGATTCTTAATTATAGTGGTATAAACTGAGCATAACTTTGTTGACTATAATGTCTTTGTACCTGTGGAACAAAGATCCACAATACACCTTAAAATGTAACATGTCCTAAATATTAGGCAATCCTTTTCATGTTCCTGAATGATAAGGAGTGGCAAGCTTTTACAGGGGAAAGATGTTAATTTCATGTTAAACCAAACTGGGATCGAAGTGGTTTATTTCTTTATTAATGACATGTAATTAACTGGCAATCAGTGAACTACACATTTGAGATCAGTGTCAGTGTCACAACATATGAACCACATCAGGACTCCTTTAGCAAATGCTGACAAACACCCCCAGATCTCTGACACCCCTCTGTAACTTATCGAAAGAAGTGCAGCCCCGTCCAGGGAAGCCCCCTGGTGACAGGGACTCACCCTTCCTGGGATCACCGGCTTCACCCTCCTGGAGCGAAGCCGCTACATGAGCAATGAGTAATTTTCTGCACCTCATGTTTGTAACTGGTGAAGAATGACAGATGTAGTATAAAATAAAATTTAAAACATGAAAACCAGATGAAATTAAAAAACAACTTGCCTATGCTATACTATCAACTGCTCATTTTGTTTCCTAAAGTAGATTAATACCTACCTTTTGGTGTGAAATAACTTCATTGTGCCATTCTGTGCAATGGGATGCACAGGAAAGACCTCTTTTCCTGAAAGCATAATTCTTGACATTAGCACAATACAGACATAAAGAAATTTTGCGAGTCAGCCATATTATGAAATCTTATAGTTTTGATTCCTCTTAAAATATACAGGAATTTCATCATGTCTCATTTCAAATCATGCTAATCTCTTGAGTGAGCTTGTTACTCAACAACGTGTTCTTGAATTTCCAGTCAGGGAAAAAATATTTACAGTATTGTTTTGTCTTTTATTTGGTTTTTAAAATCATACGTTTTTCTTTTCTTGGAATATATGAAGGAGACTTGTTTCCCTACTTTTAAAGGTATGAGTAATTTGGTCATCCACATTCTTCTTTGTTTTGGTGAGCAGAAAGGAGCAAAGCAATTAACCTCTTTTACTGCATTAACAGTGTATTTGCATTATCCTTCCCTGGGTAATAGTCTATACAAATTAATACTGATATATATTATTGTAATTAAAGGTTATAGAGTTTTTCTGCTTAGAAAATTATAATGCTGAATTCTTTCTTTCACTGTTTTGCTGACATGTGGATCTATCACTGAACAAAGTGACTTAATCTGAGTTCTATAATGTAATGAAAATTTACGTGTTGTTTATTATGAGAGTCAGGTTTGCCCAAGAAATTTAGCTAAAGAATCACAGATAGTGTAAGAAGGCAAAAGCCTTTAGGTAACAAGTGTTTCTACATGGCTGATATGACAAGATTTGCCTGCCTGTATTCCAACAGGATACTATCGAGGTAGAAACGAAAATCACTGAACACTAAGTCACTGACTTTCCCTCAGTGTGTCACCATTACAAAACCAGCTTCTGCTGTATGAGTCTGATCTACTGTGAAAATGTACAAATTATTCAGTTGCTCTAGAAATGCCTCATTTATTACCTATAGTGAGAAACTGTAAAGGATGAATCATGAGTTTGATTTCACCACTTTCACCCTGAGTCTGATTACTAGTCCCTTTGTGTCATGTTTTCCTGCAGTTTAAAAAGGTATAAGATACATTTCATTTTGAAGTAATTCTAATTCTGCCTGGATACTCTCAGATATGCTAGAAGGCATTCAGGGGGCTGAAATATTTTTGGCATACACAGGATGTAATCTGGTCAGCTGAGAGGGAACCTGCTCTGGATCAATAGCTCACCACACTGGAGGATGCAGACAGGTCCACAGTGTTTACCCAGTCAGCTATGCTGAGGAACACAGAATGGGATCATAAACTTGGCATTAGTGGCTTTAAATGTAAAGGTGTTAGCTGGGAGCAAGGAACTATGCTGTTGGGGGAATTTTTCATCTCCTTATCTATACCTACAACAGCTAGTCAGAATATTTGCTGTGAACTGATGGGAAAGTCATGGTGCTTTTGTTAAAGAGAAAAATGATTTGAGAGAAAGCGTGTTTTTCTGGAGAACAGATGAAAAGGAACCAGAGGTCTAGGCCAGATCAGTTGAAGAATTTGAGAATTTGAGAAACAGCCAATATTTCATTTTTTTTTGTTTTCATTACAGATCAGAGCACAAGTTCAGTTATCAAGATTTTCTGTAGAGTACGAGATCAGGGAAAAATATTTGTTTCCTTCAGTTGAAAATTGAACTGTAACTGTCTTTAATGGCTAAACTCCTTCAAGAGGCTTTTATGCTATAAACTCTTCCTTAGCAAAGAGAAGAATAAGCTGAGTCTGAGAACTTGCTCACTGTCTGTTACACCTGAGGAATGAATCCTGTGCATGAGCTTGAGGACAGAAAGTGAAGATTATGGGAAGATTTAGGCAGAACTGAGTGGGAACAGGGGTATCAGAAAATGTCTGAAATATATATATGTGTATTTTCAAATAAGGACAGCATTCAATGCTTTATGTATTGGCATTTTGTGGAAGAGTGGAAGGAATTTAAATAAAGTGAAAAATAATAAGCCCTGGACTGCTTCAAAATATGTGTTTCATATTTTAATCAAATTTGAGTTCACTACCCCTGCTTTTCTCTCTTTTGAAAGTTCTATCTGCCACTAGAGAAGTAAGGATTATAGGAGAAGGAAGATAATGCAATGGTAACCCTTATTTGCTGAGAGATGATTTATTTACTGCTTTTCATTCTCTTAGGTTTCTTGATTAAGCACAACATGAAAAAATCAAATTCCTTCTGTATCGAATCATTGTTGTGCTATGTCTTTAGGAAATTATTTGGACTGGGGATACTACAGCAGCCTTCTCAGAGAGATAAATTGCTCATACTCTTATACCCCTTGTGTCCCCAGACCACTGGCTAGATCTTTATCTCCTGTAATGCACTACACGTGCTTGGCGAGACAAGATACTGTTATGAGTGATGATTAATGTCATTTAGGAAGAGAAGCTGTTAATAAATTAGGGTGGAGGCATGCTGTGCATCGTTTTGGTAAGTCCTATAAGGCAATATGGCATTTCAGGAGAAGCCATATAAACATAAAACTGGTCTGGGACAAGCAGTCACAACTGCCAGGCACTGTTAGTGGATCAGCCTTCTCCTGAATGGAAGGAAAACCTTAGCCTACAGACTTGTGTGATGCAACATTAACATTTATGGTGCTGGTCCAAAGTTCTTTAAAGCTGAAGGGGATTTTTCCTATGTTGACGTCAGTGAAATGTAGATTGGGCTTTATGTATGTGTTTAAGCAGTGCTTTTTGACTTGTGAAAGCCAAATCCCTAATTAAGCCATACCTTTCTTACTCCAATCATTTTATTGGCCTCTCACGTTCTTGTCCTTTCTTCTCTCTTTTACCTTTCTATTAGGGTAATTACAGTTCTACTTTGGCATTAACGTGAAATTTAGAATGATAAATCTCACTATAATCAAGACACAGGTTGACAGGTAGGCCAAGACCCTACTATATCTTCTAACATTTGAAATTTTTCTTTCATGGTGATTTAGGAAAGACTGTGTCCTAATTTGCACTCAGATTTAGTGATAAATTAAAGAATATTTTAAAGTGTCCATGAGCAAAATGTCCATACATATTTCTCTCAGTGTCATGATCCTGTTGACTGTTAAAAAATGGTATGTCACAATATAAAGCATAGTTAGCTATTGTATTTTCTTATTCCAACTTACGGAAATGTTGTTATTTCTGAAATCTTTTGTAACTGCTTCTGCAGAGCCAGGCTCTTCTCTAGGTTACCAACTCAAGATCTTGAAGTAGAAAAGCTGTCTTAGTAAGTAAAGGCTTTATATTATGTTGTCTATGAATAGGTCACGACAAATAGAGTATGAGACACTTTGATGCTAAGTGATATTTGTAATTCCTCAGGTAGGGGAAAAGACATTGAAAATGAATAGGAGAGAAACACTGAGTATTGAATAGGGAGCAGCTGGATGATATATCTTTAATGTTACCTTCTGGTAAAAGGTACGGAGTGTCACCTGAAATTTTCTAAGGTTACTGCGAGTTGTAGATATGTTGGAGCATGAACAATTTAACTTCAATGAATAGACTCAATTTTTTTTAACCTCTCCTAGGAGTATTGTCTCCACTCTATGAAGTACAAGAGTCTTCTGGCTAGGAAAAACCCATATCAAGTCATTATCAGACAGTCAGTTTGGAGGAAGGTTACAAGAAAGTTGTGTTTGCAAACAGCAGGAATAAAGAATGTTGCCACATGACATATTAGGAGGCAAAGACAAAGCATACAGCAAAGCAGGATTAGGAAGACCTAATAATGAAGGTAATAGAGTCAAAATATTTCATCATTCCTTTCTTTGATAACTTTTTCTTTTCTCAGTGCTTCACCTGGGTTCTTCAGAAAAAAAACCACCCAAACCAAACCAAACCCAACCCAAGTGCACAGTTATTTTTCCTTTGTTTTCTGAAAAACCCACAAAGGAACAGCATGAGTTTTTTCTATATTTATTATTTTCTTTGCAATCAACTGTTGGACAGTCAGTGTGCATCTTCTTTCCAATATACACAACAATAGATCTGTCTCAATATCATCAGATATTTGCTCATTAAAAGTTGTCCTTTGACCTTAAAATTTCTGGATTACATTTTGCTGTACTGCCCCGAAGACAATAAATTCTTGAAGAAGCATAACATAGTTTCACTAGCAGAGATTCAACAACCTCTCTAGTGCCTGGCTGTGCTTATACTACCAGCAGCACTGAAAGATGGGTGTTGTTGTCATTCTACAAGAGCACAAATTAAACTTACTAACCATGCTATGTGCTTTTCTTCCTATTTATTTTGTTTGGGCTTAACTTACAGTGTTTAACATGTGATTCTTCTACTGAATTCATTAGGGTACTTTCTCTTGAAATAAGAAGCTTGTATTTTCTGCTATGAGCTACACTGACAGAAAAAGTATTTGTGAAATGTCATTTAAGCAGGGGTTATGCTACGAGTTTCCCCTTCCCCTGAAGGAAAAGCAGTACATCACTGTACTTCCTCAGGAACAACCTGGGGAATTGCTAAATCACAGAGGAGATGCATCAAGCTTGTTGGTTTCCCATTTTTTTCTGACATGTGTAAGAGGGAGAAAGAGAAAATGCATGTGCCTGTCCTTTACTAGCTGAAAAATAGCTCCCTTGTTCTTCTGCCTTAGTGCCTTTGTCTAACAAGCTGGAGATTGGGTCAAGGTTTGCTAGTACTTGCTTCAACACGCCCATTCCCCACTTGCAAAATCCGGAGGGGAAAGAGCAGCTGAACCACAGAAAGATGGGGAGGATTGTTTCTGGTAGTAGAAAACATTGATTGTATGGCTCACTGTCATTACAGAAACAGTGTTTAATGCTACCGTGATAGCTTGGTGGAGTGGATTGAGGGCCTGAGTACTGTCTCTTGGGACTCAGAAATAGTCTGCAGCTATCAATATTTCCTTGAGCCTAAACACATTGTTATCACTCTGCAGATGCCCCTTGAACTTATTTATAGCTCCACAGGAATTGCCAAGAGTGTTTTGACTTCTAATACAAGCACCTTTCAGGGCTATAAATGATTGCCCTGCAGCTTGCACTCACACTCTGGCTCAAGCAGTATTGGCAGAGGAAGGATCAGGGACAGCGGTCTCACCTGTACAGTCCAGATTTTCCACTCCATGTTTTACTGGGTAATGGTATTAAACAGTGAAAAACTGAGGGATTTTTTATTTCGCTTTTTATTTCTGTTGATACCAGCATGCACCTCCCTTCTAAGGTCCATATGCTGTAAGGAAAAGTAACTTTGCCTCCTCCTTTGGGCATGACATTGATGTTAGCAGAAGTTCTTTGAAATTTCTCATGCCTTGGTGTCTCTAGTTCTTGTCTGAGGGGAAAAAAGGCTGCTGTGCTAGGTAAACCTGGTTGCTTCATGCAGCACAATAAGATTAAGGAAAAACGTCCCACCATATGTGTGGCAAATATTGCTAGTATCGTTTAGACACAGCAGAAAGCAGTGCTAGCGAAGTATAGATAGAAAACATATCACAGTAATTCACAATTTGAAAAGCATAGTAAAATAGAATTACTGATACAGCTAAGAGTTGTGAAGGGAAGAGTTCTTTTCGTGAGGTGGCAGTTTTTTGATATTGGTTTCTGCTCTATTTGTAATCCTGGGACAAAATTAAAATCTTACCAAGTGGATGAAGAAAAAAAAAAAAAGGCATTAATTTAAATAAAAACCCAAAACCCTCATACCCTAAACAACTAGGACACGCACAACTAACGGAATTCCTTCCACATAGTTACAGCAGCAAGTTACCTATCTACCTATCATTTTACTTTAACTGCTCAGTTTGTCAGAGATTTTTTTGGCACATGCCCCGTCCATATGTGCACTTGTTTACTATACCATTTGCAAACCCTGTAGCATACAGATGGTACAAAATAAAGTGCATAAAAATTAATAGTTTCTTATTAGTTTATTTTCTTTAATTGTACTTTTATTATAAAATCCATTTTGTTTCTGTCTAGAAATAGTTTAGACATCAGAAGAATGCTTAGCAACCATTAAATGTAGATTGCAGCCTGAGTGTTAAAGCAAAGTAATTCTATGTCATTTAATAGCCACTCAGTTTGAGGAAAATTGGTTGCCAGATTGTTTAATCAAAAATTTGTCATTGTTTGTGTAATTCATTTCATATTAAAATATCAATAGTTTCTCCTGTTTGTTTGTGTGTGTGGTTTTTTTGTTTGTTTGTTTTTTAAGAAATCCTAAATAAAAGCTTCAATATTGTACAGTCATTGCAATATCAGAAATTCATTGCAGAAAAGTGTCAGCCCATTCCACTTAATTTTAAATGGTATGGATCATTACATTTCAGGTGAAGTTAATGGCACATGTGGCAGAAGCATTCTGCAGGTATTAAGTATATCTGACAAAATACAAATGTAGTTTCAGAAAATACAAGTGTAGTTTGAAGCTTATTGTGAGAGTGTTTGCAGCTCTGAGCTCTTTATAAAGGGTGATCTTTATGTTCCTCAATAATCTTAGTCATACCATTAATATGTCCATCAAACTTCTGAAGCAGAAAGCCAGCAAATGCCTAAATTACAGGCCTTTGGTAATTTACATTGACCTACTATGCATCATGTAAATTATAAAGAAAAAACCCACAAATTGCTACACCCACAAAACCTTTGATGACCAGACTAGATAATGATGAGTTCTCAGAGAGTCATTGTTTGGTTGCATACAAAATATGATACACAAGACATCTAAAAATACCCACGGTTAAAAAAAAAAATAATCAACATAGATCAAAAAGCTATGCAGTATTATATACTGGCCTGTTCATCTTGATAACTTAGATTCTGTGTGGTGCAAAGCAGATTGCAGGATATCTATAAAAACTAAGAAGCACAAAATGAAGTTGAAATAGATACCACATCCAAAGTTGAGATAGAAGAAACAGAGAAGGAGATGTCAAAATTATAATATAAAGCCCCAGTTGGTTAGAAGCTTGAAATGTTTTCTTCTGTTCTTTTGCTTCACTTTGAGACTTTAGAAGTTCTCACTGCTGTACAAAAGGTAAAGTATGTTCCCTATTTTGTATTAGTAGCTATAAAAACACTACCAACATGGTTCAAAGAGGATAATACACCATCTGTTTAAGAGCTCCTAGACATTGCCCAATATTGGTCTCAAAATCTAAACCCTAGAGTTTGATAGTTTGCTTCCTAGTAAAGGAAACCTTTGTAACTATTCTAATCTGGTAGAAAACAGTCACTTTGTCTTTAATTGGACTTGGAAATTGCAAGCATTGGAAAAGATTCCCATTTTGAAGAAAGTTCTCAGAGGGACAATGGGTGTCCTTATTTCTCAGTTTATTGACTAAAAGACCTTTTCTTGAATCCTTCACAAAAGATTCTTAATAAAAAGGGGGTGTCCTTTTTCTAAACCTGCCTGAAAATACACGCATGAATCATGTATGGAAACTCTGTGAAGAGTAAATTTTTTAAAGAAATATAAAGCATACTGTCATTACATACATTTCCAAAAGAGCAGTTTCCAAATACTAAATTTAGATTTAGTACACCTGTTTATTGAGTTCTTGAGGGTACATATATTGCACAGTGTGAACCAATCCAGTATGTATACCATAAACCGTATCCACAGAAGACTCCCAGGTTCTTGTCTGTATTGTGTGTATTTGTAACTGGCACTGCCATTGAGTTTTTAGAGTGATAGTTTGGAAAAAGGATCAGCATGAAAACTCCAGGTAGTAGCTGAAATTTAAGCCCCTGTTGCTCATAGTTAAATAAAAGGCATTTGAAGTTAAATACGAAGATTAAGAGTGGCTGGTTCCTGCTGTAGGTTCATCAAATTTTCAAAACATCATGCAGTGCAAAGTTATCATTTGTTAGTTTTAATTTCACTAACAGTATGAGTGTGTGTACATACATGCATATACACATATCTGCCAAAAGTGTTTGAAAAAGACTGTTTTGCTTCCTTAATGTTTCATATGAGGAATGTGACACTCCTTTTTTTCTGTTTGGGGGCTGACTTCTACATGTGTTTTCCATTTCAATTCAAACTCTGTGAGCACATTAAAACAATACGTACATAATGCTGAAGGCCTGCGTTTCATATATGTATGCTTTCCTGCACGTTGTGTTTTCCTGCAGGTCTTATAATTATAGCTGCAGTATTTTATTCTGCTTTCAACGCATATTGAATGATAGCTTTTAGATGAAGTTTGAAAAACTGAAATGAACTGTCATCTATTTCTGTCCGTGCTAGTATTTACCCTCAGGCTTTATCACACTTGGCATAGTCCTTTAAAGCAAGGTTTTCCGAGGGAAGGAGAAGACTCTCCTACTTGCCTTTTCTGCTGTCAGGTTCAACGCAATTCAAGTATGGTTCTGTCAAATGGACTTGAACCAGTTATGTTGTTTGTTATCTTTCTTTCTCTTGAAACAAGCTGGTTCACGCTGGTTTGTTTGTTTGTTTTTTTGTTTGTTTGTTTTGTGGGTTTTATTTGTTGTTGTTGTTGTTGTTGGGGTTTTTTTTTAATATCTTTGCCCTTGCAACTGATTTTTTGAATTACCTTTCCTGTGACAGTCTGAACTGCGGTCTTGTATGGAAACTGTTGGTTTGGGAGAGGAAAATGGTTATTGATAACTTGTGCTCCAAACCAGCTAGTGCCGATTGAAGTGGTAGTCTCCCAGGAATAGCTTGTATTTTAGTTTTGCTTTTTACTGAGGTACTCTGCTCAGGTGTCCCTGCCAAAGCTGTAGGATAGACATGAAATAATAGCTCATACGTCGACAACAAACTTAGCAGTCTATGCTGTGCTGTCTAGGAGGTCTGTGATGTGTTTTATGACCTGGATAAAGAAAAAGCCTGGGCAGCCAGAGGCAGCAACAGAAAAACCCCGGCTAACATTTCCTCACCCATTGTCTTGCCTGCTTTCAGATTATACAGAATTAATGATTTGTCTTTTTAGTATTTTAGGACTCTTATGAGCTGTATGAATCTGATGTTTTTGCCTTTTTAAAATGAGGGTGTACAGAACTCCCTCCAGACTCAACATGTTACTATGGAATGATGTTACGTAGTTGCACAATTTCTTTTGTCTTTATCCCAGGGTCTTCACAAGGCACCTGTTGCCAACATATTATGTGTTATAACTGAAAAATTTGGAAAGGATATGAAGGAATAAAAGCTATCCTCACCTTTTTGTGGAGGGTTAGGAAGTCCAGAGATACTTTTTTTCCTTTTTTTTTTTTTCTCCCCAAATAATTTGCCATTTTTCAAGTGATACAGTTAAAAGGCTTATTTTCAAAATGTTTATGTATAGGTAGATAAGACTTGGATTATATGGTGACTTCTGGGGCTCAAATGCTTAGATGGAAAAGATCAAGGTTAAAAACCGCTGAACAGAATGCTATACTTCTGCTCTAGAAGCCTACTGCACAGGTTGTTAAAGAATGTTGAAAGAGATGTACAGAGCATTAAAGTGGGGCATTATAGCTCCCCTGGTTATGGTAGCCTTTAAAGGGACAAGATTTAGTCAGCTGGTCCATGTCTTTCTAGTAGCAATTTCTGCTCTTTGGTGCTTCTGGGGTATTATGTGTATTTGGCTTTTCTGCATGTATGTGGAACTGGGTCTTGTTTTCCACCATATGTGCTGCTCGACTTCTACACTGCAGTTTCTCTGTGTGTTATTTTCTTGTGTGTGAAGAAATAAATGATATAGCCTCATGTTTCTGTGCAGATAAACTTTAAACTGAAGGAAATTACATGTAAGAGACAGAATGGCAAATATGTTTTTGGATTTCAGAATGCACTACAAAACACTTTCAATAGTATCTGTTTGTTGCTCATGCCCTGTATAACGCATTTGGTGCACAAAATATATATCTATTTTTCCGAAACATCTAGAAAAATGTGAGGCCATGACGCTATAACTAAATACTATTCTTCCTGAAGAATTTCAGGCATCTCTTTGCGCTGAATTAAAATTAAAAATTCTATTCCTTAGTGAAATGAAACTTTTTTCTGAGAACAAAACTTTCAGCAGTATTTTAATTAAGAACTTTGTTTCTAATCTAAAATTTAGTTTGAACTGATTAACGTAACTGATTTCTCATTGTTTGCATGTGAATTGCATTTTTACAAGATGTTGATTTGTTTGACTGAAATCAGAGGATCTGCAGCCAGTTTTGACTCCTGGGTCATACGCTTCATGAAGGAAATACCAATCCTGTAGTGTATGTGTTCTAGCATACATCCTTTGAGGTCACACAAGAACTTGCAATCTGAGAAGAGGACGGTGATTTCATGGGGAATGTGAATATAAGTATATTGAACTGACATGTAATAGTTGGACAAGGGGAAATGTTACAGGCTAGTGTAATTTAAATGTCCTTTCTATCTTGGCAAAGAATTACATCTTTAGTCAAAACTAAATGGACTTTGCTGCAGACCATTCTCAATTTGCAAAATTGCTGTTATCTAGGAAAAAAGTTGCTTTGCAGTAACTTATTTTTTAGTATTACTCAATAACTTAACACTAGGGGAATGTGTTGTTAAAATTTTTCAAAGAAAAGTTTCTGAAATGTGGCTCCTAGGACTTTACCTTCAAACTAACAGTCAGTAAGTCTTCAAAAAGATTTTGTATTTGATGCATATCTATCTCAAAGAAATTTCACACACACGTGTGTGTGTATGCATATATATTTGTAACATAAAGCATTAATTTCTAAATTAAGTATTAAGCAATATATGGGGGAAAGTAGGCAAAAATTTAAACCTTGTATTCAGATCTTCAGTAAAGTATGAAGTATGAATTGCTCTAGACAATAAAATAATATGTTTAATGATTTAATGAGCTATTTAATCACCTGTGTAATGATTACCGATATCAATAATTGTTGGGAAAGTAAATACAGAAATATTTTTTATTGTCTGTTTTGTAGGTTGCATGCATTATGCAGAAATGAACCCTAATTTAAAGAAGGTATTTATATTTATAAAATAACAATATTTCTTCCTGGTTGTTTAAAATTTACACTAGAATAATTGTATAAACCTTTTAACCCCCACAGTATCTTTGCTATTATTAGCTTTAAGTGTCAGTGTAAAGGTCAGCATTTTTGGAAAACAGGGTATACTAAGTAACACTGAAGCTTCCATTCTCTAATTTTACAACCAGATGGTCACATACTGAAGAATATTAGACGATACCCAGAATGTTTACTTCATAAATATGCTTGAAAATGTTGTACTACTGGTAAGCTTAAAAACTACTTGGTTACCATAGGAAGTTATTCAATTATAATGACATAGGTGTAACGTGTTTCTTGATACTAACAGGTCAGGAACCTTAAGTTCGTGTTCAACAGGTCAGGAAAAAGTCAATAAACTTTAACTAGATAAAAGGCAACAAATTTCAGATAAAAATGAGGAAGATATTCAGTATTTTTCAGAAGATTAAATGAATTTTCAGTTAAATGAACCACAGCATTTCTATTGAATATATGGAAATTAGACCAAATAACTGGATATGGATTCATAACTTGACTAAGCACACACATAAATTCAAATATATGAATAATCCCACTAAATTACTAAAATTAGTAATAATTTTGGGAAAACACTGAAATTGGAGAAATTCTTATGAATTAACATGTTACTGTCTTAGAGGTAGATTACAAGCTGCATCACAGTATGTTTATAGGAACCAAGGAAAAAGCCATGCCCAAGTAGTAGAATAGATGTCTGTCTAAATATTGAAAACCCTTAGCGCAAACCCTTGTTAGAAACAGTGAAATAAAGATGCATACAGATATAAAGGTCACCATTATACGGGAAAAGCTTTTGAGGTTTGAAATATGTTTTCCAAAATTTAAACTTTTCCAAAACATACATACTTTTAATTTAAATATACAGTCATAAAGGTACAACAAATTACTCCTAGTACTGGTATCACTTTATATATGTGCTGGGTTTAGTCAGGAAAGAGTTAACTCTGTCTACAGGGGTTGCTGTGAAGCTGTGTTCCTGGATGCTGAAAGAAGCACTATTAAGGTCTTAGCTGATACTGGGGAATGCTTGCACTGAATTCAAGGTCTTTCTCTGCTTCTGACACTGCAGCTGCGATCCCAGCTCTCGCTGTCTCACTACAGGCAGTGCAGGGGACACACAGGTCAGACAGCTGACCCGAACTGACCAAGGAAGTAGTTCATTCCATGGGACGTCATGCTCAGGGCACAGGAGAGGAGGGGGTCCAGGAGACATTACTCTCTCTTACTCTCTCGCTTTTTTACTCCCGTACACTTGCTCACGCTCTCCCTGAATCCTGTGTGAGCTGCTTTGCTGACTCCCGTCCTGACTCGTTCGTGAGGGAGTTGATGGGTTTGTTTATTTTTCCTGGTCATGCTATCGCTGACAGGGTTCACTCAGAATCTGCTGCAACAGCTCTCAGGCTCCAGCACTCAGGCCGTGGTTCTCAGGCTGTGATCGCTCTCAGGCTCTGGCTCTCGGACTCTCTGGGTCTGACTCTCACTTCTCAGCACCTCATTGTGCATTTTTTAGTGGGTGGTGAGCAACTGTATCATAATTGTGTCATACGGTATCATATTTTCATTATTTATTATTAGTAATATTTGTATATATTCATTTAGATTCAGTTAGTAAGTAGTCCTTATCTCAATTTTACGAGCTTCCTTGTCCTTTTTGCTACGATTCTCCCCCTTCACTGAAGGCGGGTAGGGGTAATTTGTGAGAGCAGCTTCAAGGTATTTTGCTAGCCAGAGTTAAACCATAACAATATGTCAGCAAAATTCTTAAAAATCCCATTCACTTGGCAGTATAAATTTATGTTGCTATCTTGGCCTAGAGTGTCATTGCATGTTACCACAACATTAAGTTAAAAAAAAAAAAAGCGGAATGAAATGGGCTTTAGTCCCATTCAAAAGGAAGAACTTGGTACAAGAATTCTCATGGGGTATATTGTGCTGACAGTCATAGAAATGTGTCTGGCCCATAACCTGCAGCATAAGAATGTCTTAATAATTTATTAGTGCACTACGTTACTTATCTGAATTTAAGCAGAAACCTACTATATATTCAGTGCAAGAGAGATTAACACTGTTAAGAGCAGTCTGGCTGTTCACCATCCAGTTTGTGTGTTTGGTTTGGTGTCTCATTTTCATGTGCCATGGATAGTTTACCTCTGCCAGGTCTCTGTCTATAATCCAGCTGTCATTGATGTTACTGTGACTCTTCCCATCCACTCTGAGGAGCATTGGACTGAGTTGCTAAACTACGTTTTCTTGCATGAATATCAATGGAAGTGGCATGTAAATGCCAGATTTCATTTTATTCTTAATGTATGCTGCTGGATAGAGTGCATGTTTTGTTCATTCAATGGGTATGAAATACCAAGACCTGTCAGAGAGATATCACATGCAATTATAGTACATTTAGAGTACTATGCTATGAGAAAATGGTTTCAGAATAACTAGTAATTTATTCTATGCAAATTGTTTCAACTACACAGTGTAGAATGGGTAATTGACAGCAATGGATATCATAACAATGTTAGCCAAATTATGTTAAATGAAAGTTAAATTTGGGTCTGCTTTATTTCTTTGGAATAGAATGCGATTATTATTTTTTGATAGAAAAGAGCCCCTTGCACATAAGATTGAAGGAGCTGTATATTTTGCATAAAGACATAAGTACAATTTGTGGTCATGTTTGGAAATTTTTATGTTTAGGAGTTTCTCTGAGCAACAATTTGCAGGTGGTTGTTCTTATTAATGGTGGTCTATAGGGAAACAGTGGTGATGGTCCATTTTGGGGTCTTTTTCCATTAAAAAGTTGCAAACAAGTCATTGTGTGAAATTAAGCAGACATAAACTCTTCAGTTGTTGTAGTAAAGAAATAATACATTTTAAGTATTTTCAGGAGATCACAGAAGTTGCATAACTGATTTTAAGTCTCTCTTTGGCTCTGTTTTGTGTCTTCATCATCTCCTTGTATAAATAGAGAAGGAGCAGGTTAGAAAAGAGAAGTGACCTTTTCTGCTGAGTGCAAATAAGACATTGTCAGAATCAGAACGCCTTGTACAAATCATATGCTCATATTTCAAGATTCAACATATGGAATTGGACAATGTGCAAAATAGAGTCACAGAATGATTCAAAGAGCAGGAAAAATGTTTATCAGGGAGATACACTGGCACTCACACTTTACATTTAAGATAAAAGCCTGAGGAGTTAATTGATTGCAGTTTATAAGTGCCTTCACAGGGAGAAAAAGCCAGTTGCATAAGTACTTTGTAATTTTCCTAGCAGAGAAAGATATAAGAAAACCCAAAGACAGAAACTGGAACCAAATCAGTGAAACAGATTCATTTTGAACAGTGGAAATGATAAAGCCCTGAAAAGAAGCAGTAGTGGATCCTTCATCTCTCCAAAACAGCAATGTCTGCATTCTGGAAGACATTAAAAAGTAAAAGTAAGCTATCAAATTTCATATGGCTGTATTTTAATCACATAATCCAAGGTGATCTAGAGCAGGTTTGATTAGATGAAATTATGGCCACAATAGCAACTATGTATGGGGAAGGAAAAGGAAGAGTTGTATGATACTGTCCTACCATCCAGTAGGGAATAAATTTAGTCAATCTAGACAGCATTTTTCACCCTCCTCTCTAACTGTCTTTACAGGTAACAGAAAAAGAGCAAGATACTCCAAGGGGTAATTTAGGTGAAGAGTCAGTGAGGGATGCTGTGAATTAGCCTTTGCCAATTGAATCCCTTTTTATTGCCCAAAGTCAATAAAACACCAGATTGGTGTGTACTTCTCCGTATACTTTCCTGTTAAATGAAATTTTGAGACACAAAGCTCTGTTTCCTAAGGAGAAGACAACTTATCTGCTTCTATGACCATATTTCTTACCTAGTTAAAAGGAGTGACCTCTGAATTCACACACGCGAAGGTAGCTCTTGGATTTGAAGACACACATGATTGGCTGATTCCTTTTAAGATGTACTCTGTAGATATCTGCCATAAATTAGGATCCAGTATAGACCAAATAGTTTCTGGGTTTTGAAGCAGCAATTGTTAAAAAAAAATTTTGGAGTGTCCTTCCTCCAAAATTGTATAATCTGCAAAGATAGTCTGATAGATCATCTTATTACTCTTCAGCCCCATAAGCTGCAGTCATTGTGGGAAAAGAACAGATTTTCAAGAAAAGCAAGCCATCTTGACATTAGTGAGCTGTTAAAAAATGATACTGAATGAGAAAAGAGTATGAAACTCTTCAGTGGGTATGTGCTGCGGATATGTTTGCTAGGTACAAGCTTCAGTGATTAGTTCAGGTGCGTCACCCAAAAAGGATTTACAGATTGAATGTTCCTACCTATAGAAAAGTAAGGGCAGGGTAATTTTCTTGAGCACTGTGCCAAAAAATTTAATGTTTCCATGTTGTCAATATAAATCTGGCTCAAAAAATAAGAACTGAGACATGAACCTCTGAATTTGGAATGAAATAAACTTTGTGTGGAAATAACTGAACATTTACATTAATTCTGTAAACCTTTAAAGCTTTTAGCAACATTCCTTAATGAGTGGGTACAGAGAAAGTAAGCATCCTGCTTACTGGCTGGCTTCAGTCTACAAAACCTCATATTATTCTTGTGACTTTATGCAGCTTGAATGCCAGTCTGTGGGGTGTGAAAGGTATGACAGCATCTACAGAAGTACTAAAAGACTGCATTTAACTAAGTCAGTGAAATGATGTCAAATACCAATATAGACACTCTTCTGATGAAGCAGGAGTGGGTGCATTTAACTGCAAGTGTAATTGTCTCAAAAATAATTTTGGACAACATCTACAAAAGGTGCTACACTGTTACTGTTACTCTGGCTAACTTGTGTAGGCAACCTCATAGTAGTATATGAAGTCCCTCAGTAGACCAACTAAATTATTTTTCATGGACAATTAACCTCATAATTTTAATCTGCTTCTATTGGATATAGTCCTCTCTACTTCTTATAAGCTCTAGTGTTGTGGGTGGGTTTTTTTGTTTTTGTTTTTGGTTTTTTTTTTTTTTTAAATGTGTTTATTTTATGTTTATTTAAATCCAATCTTGGGTAAAGAAACAACTCCAGATTCTCAGGAACATATGATAGTCTCCAAATATATGGATGAGAGATTTCTGCATGTAGCTTAGAGATACTTTTACTGGTGCTATAAACATCCATGCTTATTAACTATATTTTTAATTATAAATGAACACAATATTAAAATTTAAGAGTATCTTACAGTTAACCTTTCACTTATGTTCTTTCTGCCTTTATTATATATATGTGTGATACAAGTAACCAAAGAATCTAAGACCAGAAAGATAGGACCAAACAAAAAATAGCATATATATAGTACTGGTGAACCATGACTATTTCCAGGTTGCTAATTAAAAAACCAAATTAACTTGCTTTGCCTCAGCCATGATCTCGTTATTGTCATTGTCCACCCCAATTCATATTATATTTAATAAGACATAATCTTAAAGTGATGAAATTCTCTAATGCTTCCTGATATGAAAAGATACTTGAAATAAAGCTGAGTATTAAATATGAAAATTAACCCCACAAGTTTTTATCAGTTAAAAAATTGAGTAGGAGACTAATTCTCTTGACTCTATTTCCTTTTTTCACTGAGACTATTCAGGCTTTAAAAATGTTTGAAAAATTACTAGCATGTGCTCAAGATTTAATATTTTATGTTAAACAACATATTATATGGTTGAATACAGGACAGAATTAGAACTTTTTGTGGACATGAAAATTCGTCCCTTGTGTTAACTGTCAAGACAAGATAAGCAAACAATGAAAAAATAATGGCCATTTAGAAACAGAATTAGTTTGCTATTCAAAATACTGTAGCAGATTTTAGTTATTTACGTTTTCTTGTCTTTACCACAGAAGTGTGTCTGTAGCGGAAACTGGAAAAATAATGACAAAACACTCAGGGTAGCTATTGACTTCTGATGCTGAAATTTACTTCAAGATAATCTCCACACTAATGAAATCCTCTCAACGTAATTATTCCTCTTGAAGAATTTTTTAAGTATTTCTACTTTTATTGACTTGTTCAAATGGACAACTATTTTGTCTTTCTTCTTCAATAACAATATTGATTTTTCTAAAATAAGACAGTCAATCAGTGTTCACTGAATTTGTAAGTGAAAAAACAGTTGCCTCCATAGAAAAACTTCAGTTTCACTTCCAGTGATCCTGTTTTCAACTGGAAGTGATCATAAATTCAGTCTGGCTCTGTTCATTGTTGCCCTACAAGACAAAACTGGTTATTAATTTGAACTGTATTTTCTAAAAGGTTTTAATAAATCAATCAATGTTGTTTGCATTAAAGCATCTTGAATTGTAAAATGCAGTAATATCCTTGAATTGAAGATTATCAAGTAGCTGACATCAAAAGTGAAAGGCAGCAAGCAGGTTTTAAAACAGACTGAAGAATTATGGCCAGATATAGGGATACCTTTTTAAAATCTAAGATTAGCATCAGAAGGCTAGTTTAAGACATTAAATGTTACTCTTTCATTAAATAATCACATTTTATTATTTTATCAGAAGACTTAATGATGTAATGAGGTATATTCTGTATGCAGGCCTGAATGTTTTATGTTGTTTAATCATATAAAGATGAATTTATAAATCTTATAGAAAACCAGTTTGGTTTATTATTATTTGCCTGCAAAGCTTCCATGTGTGCAGCTTATGCTGCTCAACACAACATATGTCTCTTTCTATGTGGAAAATGATGCGTGGTTGAGAGTTGCCTGATGGGTCAAATGTACCTACATGTCTCTTAAAGAGTAACTGTTAAGCAATAAAAACAACCCAACAGGGAATATAAAACCATAATATATGGAGTCATTTTGACAAAGCTAAAAAGTGGAAACATTTTAATTCAGTGTTGATAGACATTATCCACAATTAGTTTTCACTTTTATCTAGTCTTTAGGTTTTTTTTCATTGATTTTTATTTTAATTAAAAATTTATAAAAATCTGGGGGATTGTTAATTTTCTACAATCTTTCCTTGAATGGAATGTGGGTTTTTTCCTGTGTCACACCTGTCTTTATTTCTACAAAGTAATTTCTGAAGTAGAAATAGACTTGTGCGGTTACACTTTAGTTAGTTTCTACCATTTTACTAGCCAGGTCAAGACTCATTGAATTTGCACAAAGATTCCTGTTGTCTTCAAGTGGATTTTGACTGGAACTCTACTAAGAGTTCTCTTTGTAAGCTTTTCCATTGTTGGATTTTTTCTTTTTTTTTGAGTTACATACACACACAGAGTCTGGAAGCACCAGTTTGTCTGCTTGGCTGCCCAGCAAAATGGATAAAAATTAACAGAAGTCTCAAAAAGCTCTACAATTTCAACAGAGGGAACTCCACTGATGGTATTTGGCTACTTTCATGCAGTAATGTGTAGTAACCATCTGTTCCCAGTACAGCTGTAGTCCTCTAGGGATGACATTAAGTTTCTGGGAGACCCAATCCATTTGAAACTGATCAGCATCAGGCAGGGAATCTCCCAGGCTATCTCAGAGGCCACATACATAATAAGGTAACTCATATCTACCCTGTCTAGGTCAAAAGGAATATGGGTTATTAATAATGGAACAATGGTTAATTCCAAGTAAGTCTTTGAATTTTCCAGTGTGTAGTAAAATGCCTGTTTCTCTGCCTAACTCCTTCCTATTGGGCACATGGTGAGTTCATGAGTGTTGCGAATTTTCAGCTCAGAGTAGTCAACAAGTAACCCCTTAATATTTGCCACTTGTGAGTCATACTATATTTGGAAGTTCATATACAAGGCACTTTTATTTTCCTTCTTCTATTTCCCCTGCTCCAAATGTTATGCAGGGATTTAGTGGACACTTTAGCAAAAAGTAAATGGCACTGGTTTGGGCAAGTTAGAATGCAAGCAGGTGCTTTATACATAACTCCCACACAGCTCTGCCAGTGCACTTCAATCCTGTTCTGTACTATCAACTGTGTAGTTTATTCCTAGGCTGCTCCTGAGCCAAGATGCTTGCTAGACACGCTAAATGTACAAAACTGTGGTTTTGTGCTGCAGACAAATGGCGACTCTGCTGGGATTGCCAAACACATTTTAAATTTTCTTAATTTGGCTTACTCTGCACAAATAGAGCATTGCTAGCTGCTACAGACTTATATGGAAGAAACTGCTACTGCTTTACCTTTAATAGTTTTTTATTTTAATTTAGCTTTGCTGTTTCTCCTGTCTTTGGGTGCAACTGTTTCTGTCTCTGTAAAGTTGCATTTGTTTTTTTTTTTTTATTTCTTTCTCTATTTAGTAATTTGAGACACCAAGCATTGCTAGTGCTGTGCAACATGCCTGTTAGCAGTTTAAGATGGTTCTAAATTTTGTGAGAAGATCCTGAAAGAGAAATCTCTGCCTGCAGCCTTAACCTTCTTTAAACATTCCCTGCTGTGTTACAGTGGTCTTTTCAGAATAAGACTAATGCTATGTTTTAGTGAGTTCCTGTGGCAGCCCTCAAGCAGGCATTATGAGGGGCTATGACCTCATTGACATTGTGGAGACGTGGTGGGATGGCTCCTATGACTGGGGTGTCAGAATGGAAGAATACAGGTTCTTCAGGAATGACAGGCAGGGGAGATGCAGAGGGGTTGTTGCTCTCTCTGTCAGACACCAGCTGGAGTGCGTGGAAATCCACCTGGAGATTGATGAGGAGCTGACGGAGAGCTTATGGGTCAGGATTAAAGAGAGGGGAGGGAGGGGGGACAGTAGTAAGAGTTTGCTACAGGCCACCTGGCCAGGATGAGCGAGTGGATGAGGCCCTCTACAGACAGATGGCAGCAGCCTCACAGTCAAAAACCCTGGTCCTCATGGGCCCTTCAACCACCCCAATATCTGTTGGAGGGACAACAGGGGAGGGCACAAACAAGCCAGGAGGTTCCTGGAATTTGTCAATGACAACTTCCTTCTCCATGTGATAGAGAAGCCAACAAGGAGGGGTGCCATGCTGGACCTTGTTCTCACCAACAGGGAGGGGCTGGAGAGGAATGTGATGCTCAAGGGCCGCCTTGGCGGCAGCAACCACGAAATAGTGGAGCTTGAGATCCTTAAGGCAAGGAGAGTGTGCACCCAGCTCGCTACCCAGGACTTCAGAAGAGCAGACTTTAGCCTCTTCAGGGAACTGATTGGCAGAGTTCCATGGGATGAAGCCCTGGAGGGAGGAGGGGCCCAAGAAAACTGGCAAGTATTCAAGGATCTTCTCCTCCAAGCTCAGTATCTGTGCTTCCCAATGAAGAAGAAGTAGGGTAAAAACACCAGGAGGCCTGCATGGATGAACAAGCAGCTCCTGGAAAAACTGAGGTGCAAAAAGGAAGCCTACAGTGGAAGCAGGGACAGGGAGCCTGGGAGGAGTAGAGGGAATTCAGGGGTCAGGTTAGGAAAGCCAAAGCCCTGACAGAATTAGGCCTGGCCAGGGACATCAAGGCCAACAAGAAGGGCGTCCATAGGTACATAGAGGATAAAAGGAAGATCAGGAAAAATATGGGCCCTCTGCAGAAAGAAATGAGAGAGCTGGTTTCCCAGGATATGGAGAAGGGTGAGGTAGTCAATGCTTTTTTTGCATCTGTCTTCACTTTCGAGAGTGCAAGCCGTACCCCCAGAGTCACAGAAGACAAGGGCAGGGACTGGGAGAATGGAGAGCCACCCATGGTCAGTGGGGATAAGGTTCAGGAATACCTGAGGGTCTTGAAGGTGCACAAGTCCATGGGACCTGATGAAATACATCTGTGGGTCCTGAAAGAACTGGTGGATGGGATTGCAAAACCTCTATCCATCATATTTGAGAAGTCGTGACAGACTGGTGAAGTTCCTGCTTACTGGAAAAGGGGACATAACCCCTGTCTTTAAAAAGAGAAAAAAGAGGACCTGGGAAACTACAGACCAGTCAGTCTCACCTCTGTGCCTGGCAAGCTCATGGAGCAGATCCTCTTGGAAATCATGATGCTATGGAGAATGAAGAGGTGATGGGTGACAGCCAACATGGCTTCAGCAAGGGCAGATCATGCCTGACTAATATGGTGGCCTTCTACAATGGGGTCACAACCTTGGTGGATAGAGGAGGGGCAACTGGTGTCATCTACCTGGACTTGTGCAAAGCCTTTGCTACCGTCCCACATGACATCCTTGTCTCTAAACTGGAGGGGCGTGGATTTGATGGATGGACTGCTTGATGGATAAAGAACTGTCTGGCTGTTTACAGTCAGAGAGTGATGGTCAATGGCTCAATGTCTGAGTGGAGACCAGTGACGAGCAGCATTCCTCAGGTATCAGTGTTGGGACTGGTACTGTTTAACCTCTTCATCAGTGACATGGACGATGGCATTGAGTACACCCTCAGCAAGTTTGCTGATGACACCAAGCTGTGTGGCACGGTCGACGCGCTGGAGGGAAAGAATGCCATACAGAGGGACCTTGACAGGCTGGTATGGTGGCCTACTGCCAACCTCATAGAGTTCAACAAGGCCAAGTACAAGGTCCTGAACCTGGGTTGGGGCATTTCCAAACACAAGTACAGGCTGGGTAGATAGTGGATAGAAAGCAGCCCTGAGGAGAAGGACTTGGGGGTACTGGTACTGTCAGCTGGATATGAGCTGGCAGTGTGTGCTGGCAGCCCAGAAAGGCAACTGTACCCTGGAGAAGAGATGGCTCTGTGGAGACCTTGTTGCAGCCTTCCAGTACCTGAAGGGGGCCTACAAGGAAGCTAGATGGGGACCTTTTATAAGGGCCTGTAGTGACAGGACAAGGGGTATTGGGTTCAAATTGAAAGTGGGGAGATTCAGATTAGATATCAGGAGAAAATCTTCACAGAGAGGGTGGTGAAGCACTGGAACAGGTTACCCAGAGAAGTTGTGGGTGTCCCATCCCTGGCTGTCTTCAAAGCCAGTCTGGATATGACTTTGAGAAACCTGGTCTAGTGGAGGGTGTCCCTGCCCCTGGCAGGGGGTTGGAACTAGATGATCTTTAAGGTCCCTTCCATCCCCAAACCATTCTGTGATTATATTTAACAGAGAAATTCCTTATGAGAGTAGTATTGAACTAATAATGATCAGAACTAAGAGATCTCTCAGAAATAAGTTAATGTGGAGGAAAAGCTATTTATATCTTCTGTAGTATCTGTAGGGATTATATCCCAAACTGACCATTAAGGATGGTCAATAAATGTAAGAGCATTGTGATCCTCAAATATTAGTGCGAGCAATGTCTTACAAGTGATTCTCTCTAATATTGAGCAAGTAAGAGAAATTGAATAAAGTAAACATAAGAGAATGCCTGCAATGTGGTACTTGCTTACTATTTCCACTCAGCAAAAAATGGGAACAGCATCTTGGAGCATGTGAATGCTTGTTGTTGTGATTATCTTCTTTCCAGAGGATGCTGTTTAAAGTTAATGCAGAAAACAAGGTCCACAGCAATCTTAAAACCTCTGTCAAGTCAGTCTGCAATTACTGTATTTTGAAACTGACTAATAAAATGGAAGTTCATTCTTAAAAGACAACATAGTAGTGACAACTCTTCATTGTTTTGAATTCTTCAACTTGTAAATAAAATTTGTTTCTCCTCGAGAGGATCTGTAGGGAAATCTATAGAATTAAACTGAACAAAGGAGTTTAAAGAGTCCACATCCTCAGTATAATTCTAGTGGAATGAATTTCAAAAATTAAGTGACTGAAGAGCTGTTTTATTACTGTACTCTGGCAATTTCAGAAGTATCAATCCACTAACCCTTTTCATCTCCTATTTTGCAAGATGGTATCTTCATGTCTTGCAAAGCATTCTTTCTTTACTTCAAAGACTGCCAATTCTGAAAAGAAATAAATAAAATTACTGGTTGGGTCTGACAGACTGTGTTGGTTAAATAAGCAAATTGTAGTGCTGAAAACCATGGTTGTAATCACAGAGCACAGGAAACAGGGCTAGAACCAGAGGCGAGCCAGCAGCTAAACCAGGATAAATGTATAGCTTTCTTGTAACCTTGGCAAACAGGACAGTGCAGAATTAACGAATTAGTGAAGCAGTCTGAAAACTGCTTTTCCTATAGACTAAATAGCATGCTAAGAATCAGAACACTATAGGTAAATCTATCTTCTACTGTGTCCAGACAATGAAAAAGACTTTATTTACTTCAGAATGGCAAATTTTATTTTGAAACTGGTAGTTCAGATCCTGGATGCTGGAAATACAGTACAGGACTTTATTTGAACTGGAAAGATGGCTGGCAACGGGGGGAAATTTAAACGTGACATAATAACTCTAGCAAAAATATTGCTGTACTTGTAATAACACAGTTCTCATTAAATATCGATTTCATATTATAAACCAATTTGTATCATGCTGCCTCATGATAATATAAAAATAGATGTAATTAATTTCAGCAGCAATTAAAATAATTGGAGACAGAAATAAGATGACATTTATAAGCTAAATAGAGGAGACTCTTCTCATTAATGCTCATTACTGGTGACTCTTCAGATGTGAAACTGCTCAGTCCTTCCTTAAACAACATTAAGACCATTATTAGTATTGTTAAAATCCTTCTTTTTGAAAACTTGTATATCCTTTGAGCTTCACAGGGTTGCATGTGACCACCTGACTGGTGGTCAAAGCTATGCATAATGCAGTTATCTAGAAGCGTGTGATATCAATGGCCTTTAGAAACAACCAACCAAACCGAACGAATTGAGCAAGGGAAGCTCTGGTAGGTGCAGCCCCATAGTCTGTAATTTCTAACAATCATTAAATGCAATTTATGCCAGATTCTTCATTTGGACAATGAAGAACCCAGTTCATTAAAAAGTCAACTTTTTAATATCAGAGGCCTCAGGGCTTATCTCTAAAATCTCCAAGGAGTGTGGATAAAAAATTCCTAATCGTTACTTTTTATATAGATTTTACTATATATTTACTAGAACCCTGCTGGACTCTTTTGACTTGCATCTGTTTCCATATCTATTAGATGTGGGTTTTGTAGAAAAAGCTGGTATTACTTGCTATACTACTTTCATCCTTTTGTTGGTACTTATATTTAAGTCTATAAGTAACATTTTACATCTTGTTATTCTATTCCACAGGGCAGAAAGAAAGTAAAGATAACTCAGGCTTGTTAAAAACATGTTGTCTCATAGTGCATAAATTGTGGGCTTTTTAACAGAATCACTGAAAAATCAGAGCCCTTTTTGTGGAGAGGAGTTGAAAAATAATATGAATCAGTTCTGAAAAAGGAAAATTGTTCTCCACTACCAATGCTTCTTAAGCAGGTCACATTCATGCATCTACTTCCTTTTGCCAGTAGCTGCCTAATTGTGGTAGGTGAGGATTAAAGGAAAAGAAGAAAGTGTTTCACAATGCACTGTGTCAGAAGCCAAGATAGAACTGATTTTCCTGGGTAGTTCCTGTGTGATGCTTGAAGTTCTGCTTAAGCTAATATTTTTTTCCCCCTTTTTAAAATAAGTACATCACCAAAACCAACAAACCTCGAGCTTCTTCGTGTGTTCCTCGTTTCCTGGGTGCCAGCCTGATGGTGCTTTCAGGACTAATATTCGGTTGGAACTGAATTTGATAAAAATTCTGGTTGATGTTCTAGTAATAAGTGGCGTATAAAGTCCCATAAGGAAATTAATAGGTTTGTCATCAGAACAGCATTTGAATAATATGTGATAGCTAAGGCCTAGGGCTATCCAATTAATGATGAAGAAAGAACAGCATATCAAATAACTGTTTGCTAAATGAGAACCATCCATTTTGTATACTAAATGAGGAAAGGTTCTATGAAGAAGGAAAAATATGACTCTGTTAATTTAATAGTTTACCATAACATATACTTAACATCGTTTTGAATCAAGTTTATATGTCCAACAGATACTAATATGATAAAGTATTCCTATTAAGATTTCTTTGAATTTTCATGAAGAACAAGTATGTTTTTATTTGTATTAAATATCTGCTGTGAGAATCATGGTGGTTGAAATGTCAATCCCTCTGTATTTTGGGTAATTGTTTTTACTTGGTAAGCTTTGAGTTCCTCATTTACATAGGAAACACAGAGAGGTAAATGGGCAGGGAGACCATGGGAGCTTTCATTGTTTTCCATCTCACACTCTCTTGCAGTGTGTTAGCCATACTCTGTCAGATCCTGTTAGAGCACCTCACATTATGTCTGGTCCAATTTGACAAGACAGTAAGAAACAATGCAAAGAATGGTAAACCAGTGATTTCAAACATTCCTGTCCCCCCCCTTTCTCATAATTTCAAATCCCTAATAGGTGTAATCCTAGCAGGTTGGTTGATCTCTTCATGGGAGTAGTTCATCCTGCTTCTTAGATCTAGCTGTTGTAGAAGTCCATGGAAGTGAACTGTATTTTGTGATATTTTTCTGGGAATTTCATTTCAGAATACAGAAACATGTATCTGGAACATGCACATAGTAGAATTAACACCAAATTTTAGACCTTACCAAGTGGTACACTACCTCCCTGGTTGCTACCTCATATCTGATGTTTTTGAATAAATTTTGTACTATATATTTAGTAATTTTTTTTCATGTATCTCAATTTAACATAATGGTTGCTCCCATTTGGCCAACAAAGCAAGCTTCAAAGTTAGAAGAGTGGGAAAAAAGAACTTCTGATACAGTTCCTATTTGGGATAGGTCATGTACTTAGAATCAGTTTATCCACAACTATGGGCTCTATATTGACTTAGCATATTTTGAATAAAGATAATAAAAGGTAAAAAGCACATTTTATTTATTTATTTATTTATTAAAATAAAAAACTGTTTTCAGGAGTTTAGTTGTGGCTTTAAGGACTTTAAGTTCCCATGTTTAATGATTGTTGAAATCAGAGGGAGCTGCGGATGCTAGTTTGCCCTTTAAGAACCCAGTATGATGCATTTTGTAAAACCGTACCAGCTCTCCTGTTGAAATAAATAGCTAAGGTGACCTGAAGTTCTTATAGGAACTGTATCTCATAGTTTAAAAACTAGAAACTACTGAATTGGTTAAAGCTAACTGCTGTAAATTGTCAAAGTTTTTTAAATCAGGCCACAGTCCTCAAATTTGATTGACTTTTTCACCTGTTTTCATAACAGATACTGAACTTCACTTTTGTCATCTATTTATGAATTCAGTAATATGAAAAATAATTATAGAAATATCACAACCATAGGTTGTATGTAGCTCTAGGGGAAAAATCAGCTTTTAGTCCTCCATTTGCAAGCCTGTGCTTGCAAGTCTGAGCACTAGCTTGTTCTTAACGATTTTCCTTTGTACTGTTCTCAATTTTGTCTTATTTGTTTTCTGCTATTCCTCATCTACTGGTTTCAAAAATCACTCTGAATACAACACCAGATCTGTAAGCACATTAGCCTCAAACTCCTGGAGTTCTCTCAAGCTCTGAGGGATAAGCTACCTACATTATTCTTCGGTTAATTTTTTTAATGGCTGTTTATATTTTTGCCCTTGCTTTTTGATAGTTAGATACCGTCTAAAGCATCTTCAATAGTTTCCTTCCCTTCATAGTTGTTGCTGGTGAGGAAAGAATTCCTTTCTCCAGATCAAAACATCTGTCTGGACCCTGTTGCCCTCCATGCCATCAAACATCTGTTGTATCTTTTTGTAACTGCCCTGTGGTGTGAAGTGTTAAATGTCACTGAAATGGCAGCCTGTGGAAAGAGTGCACAACAAATAAATGTATGATCTCTTTTTCTAAGATTCTGGCAAGTACCTCTGTCAATGCACACAAATACAAAAAAAAAGTGTCTTTCTTAAAATATGTCTCCCTTAACCTTTCACATGGATTCCTTGCTTAAGTAGTGACAAGTCCAATAACTACAATTAAATAAATATTCTTCTACACATTTTTTTGTAGCTAATGGGCTTCTATACATTAGAGAAAATTTCTGCAGATTTTTTTTTTTTAATTTCTTGTTTTTCCTTTAATGTATTTCCGTGACATTTTGTGGTTGCTGTTCTGGAACATAAACACAATTAGAATGAAGGTAGGGTAAATATCTACATGCATCATTTTTTGCTGATTAAAAAAGAAAAATCTTTGATAGTCTATCTGAATTATGGATTCCATGGTGAAATATAAGTGCTGTGCATGGTCATATACTCTTGATACCTTGAATTATGAACATACCTTTAATTATGGTGTGTTTGATGTCCTATTCCTGAAGACATGACAAATTACTGTGTAGGTATTGGACCTGTTAAAATATTTTGTCTAGAAATACAACAGAGGGTGTTATGACTTCACGTAAGGGACAGAATATGAAGGGCTGTAGTTTTATTAAAACAGAGAGGTATCATCATTTTAAGCTCTCCAGAGAACCAGTCAACATCTTTTCCATATTATTATATTAATTCATAGGTATTTGAACTCCTTGACTTTCTTTCTATCTTTGTAAATATCAAATTCAAATTTATCCCCCCAAAATATAAAAAAACCAAGATACTAAACATGTTTCTTGTCAATGGACCTTAAAGTTATACTGTCTATATATATCAATAGCTATGTTATTTTATTTATTTTCAATGGTTGTGTTTCACCTGAGATTATTCATAACAGTATATTAGAAACAGTGTTTTGTAGGTATGTCCTTTTATTTCACCATTGTAATCTTGATGTGAAAGTCGATGAAACCTTTGAATTGTAAAAAGTATGGATTTTCCTCTATATGACCACTATTACTCTGTACTGATTTTTGGGCTCATAGTTTTGTTTCATTGTGAAGAAATCTGAGTAGTTTTTTAAGTAGAGTCTTTATTTCAGTGAAGAAAAAGCTTGTATTTCTCTGATTGTGCGCTTAAACATTACTCTTTGCAGGACAAACAATAGAGTGCCTGGCCAAAGATAGGAGCTGAGAGGTAGAAATATATGCAAGTCAGTGAAAGTCTAGACTAACAAACAACCAAATAAGAAATGCAGGATTTGACCTTAGATGCAGAATAATCAATGTGTGAAGTATGGCTTGTGTTATTGTTTTCCTGATTCACACTGAAATTTTGATTACTGAAGGATGGTTGGGACAGACAACTGGTTTTTTTCATTTTAATTTAGGAATTTTTCAGGCATCTATTGATTATGTTCGTAACAGTCTACTTTGCTTTTATTTAGAATAATGAGAACAACTCTGGGTAAAACACACAAGATATATAAGGCATGTTTTTCTTGCATTGTCAATTTTGTTTTGCCCATTGTCAGTTGTATTTGAAGTTAAATTACGTGTTTGATCATATTATTCATTGAAGCATGTTTGTTTTTTAATGTTTGTGGGTTAGCAATCTGTTATGATGAAAACTGTTATTTGGATTTTTATATTACACATTGAATTATGAGCTTTGTTCAGATGAAATAAAATTGTATAAATGCATATAAACCCCATATAAAACACAGTTGTTTATTTATGAAGTCTTCTGAAGGTTAATCCAGAACTAAAGACAATTTAAGGTATATTATGTAATGGCAAAGGAATATATAAAGAAACAAAGGACTCGATAGGTAAACACGATAGTCAAAAACATAGGCACAAGTTGTGTTTTGGCACTACATGTCATTACTCTGTCATCCTTGTTTTGCATGAAGAATTATCACTGAATGACAAGCTTTTCTTGCTTGCACCTACTGAAGTTCTTAGTCTCGGTCAGACCTGTAGCCCTCTGGTCTTATGACTTGTTTCATATCCTAGGTAAAAAGGAGTTTTGAAGGAATTCTAGTTGATCATCTTCAAAATCATATTGTCCACACTTTGAAGCACTTTGGGATTTGCCAATATATGAGCTGGGAAACCAAAGCATTTGGACTCATACTCTACAATGGTATAGACAGTCTTCTTAGATCCCTCAATAGTAGGTCTTTTCAGAGGTTTAGGGCCCAAATGGTGCCGAAATTTTATGTCAGAAAATTATATTCAACCAGGCTGACCTTGGAAAACAGGATTTTCTAAGTCCTCTTGTGGAAGCAAATACATATTTGGCTCTAAGGACCTCACACTGATCCACTTTCTGAGAACAGAAATTCTGATAATACGTTATATTCTGAGGAATGGTTTAATCTTCCTAAATTTGTTGAGTATAATATGGGTGGAGTGGGGTGAAAGGTGATGTCTTGTGATACACAGGAGATTAAATAAGAAATTTTACAGCCCTTTCTGAATTTGACATTTATGAAACATTATACCTCTGGAATATGCCTTTTTGAACCTTCCATTAGTAGCACTTGTGGGGAAGGTTTCAGTGAATAAATTTTTTCATGCACATATTCAAGAGCTAAAAATAAAAGCTTAAGTAAGCAGCTTTTGTTGAGTGAAATTACGTAGGATGTTAATTCTTGAAGACTGTTGAGACTCTAATGGAGTCTCATTTTCAAAGTATTAGAGCATTAAGTTATCATTTCAGCACTCACTGAAACACACACAAAAGGCATGTGTGTAAACTTACTTTTAACTACATAGAGCTAAACTTTGTCCTCATTTTACAGTAGCTCTGTGAATTTGGTATTTTTCTACAATAAGTGACATTGTTCCAGAGCTTCCAATGTGACTGAAATGTACGGAGACAAGAGGCTCTTGGTTGATGATTCACATATAGCAGCACTCATGGATCTTGGCTGAAGTCAGCGAAGCTCTCCCAGGAATAAATTGGCCTTTACTGGGTGACTGAGATGCATACTTAGATGAATATTTTGAAATTTTCTGTTTTGATGGCTATGCAGAGCTCTGGTAAATTTCTGAACCTGAGAAACAATTCTCTTAACTCATCTGCCAGGTTACCATAACAACCTGCGTGTTGGTAAAAGTAAGATCTTAATTCGCTCTGTTGTGTTTCAGTTACTAATTATTGAAATGTCATCTCCTATTTGATTATCAGAAATAATCTGTTATCATAAAATTAATATTCATGATCTGAAATCGTTGATTTCTGCCTTTGCTATTTATGGAAAGTGAGTTTTTCCATTTTAAGCACTGTCTGCCTGTTATACAATGGGATTACTTAACGTGAGCAAACTAAAGGTATATAGATACTGTTTCAAAGTACGTTCTTAGTAAATTATTTTCCAAATTAATGATTTGCATGGGAAGCAATACAACACTTAGCTAGTACTTCTGTCAGTAGTTACAAACAATTGAAGAAGACAATGAAGGTTTAATATGTCATGTATCTGTAGATAGCTTCTGTTGTGCCTGTAGCCTTTCAGTGTGAAAACACATTGGCAGTTTGTCGTGGTTTACTCCGGCTAGCAAAATACCTTGAAGCCGCTCTCACAAATCCCCCCTCCCCATGTCCAGCGGAGGGGAAGAATTGGAGGAAAAAGAAACAAGGAAGCTCGTAAAATTGAGATAAGGACTATTTACTAATTAAATCTAAATCAATATATACAGATACTATTAATAATAAATAATTAAAATAGTAGAAAATAAAACATATGATACAATATGATACAATTTCTCACCATCCACTGACCAGTGCACACCCAGATGCTGAGTGGTGAGGGTCAGACCCAGAGAGCCCAAGAGTGATCGCAGCCTGAGAGCTGCAGCCCGAGGGCCGGAGCCCGAGGGCCGGAGCCCAGGAGCTAATGCAGCAGATTCCAAACAAATCCTATCAGTGATAGCACAACCAGGCACTCTAAACAACCCATCCATTCCCTCACAAACGAGCCACCACAGGAGTTGGCAAAGCAGCTAACACAGGGAGGGTTAGCAAGTGACCACGAGTAAGCAAGCAAGGGAGTAAGGGAGAAAGTAAAAGGGAAGACTAATGGCTACCAGACCCCCTCCCCACCCAAGACCCAGAACATGACGTACTATGGAATGAAATACTTCCTTGGTCAATTTGGGTTAGATGCAGTATCAAAAGTGGAGAAAGACCTTTAATCCAGTACAGGGCCTCCCCAGCACCAGCTGAGACCTTATCAGTAATTTCTCTTAGTGTCCAGGAACACAGCTTCCTAACAACCACAGTTAGGGGGGCTAACTCTTTCCTGACTGAACCCAGCACACAGTTTCAGTCCTCATATTACTTAGAGCTCTTTGTCCACCAAAATAAATAACCAAATATGATAATTAGAAACATTAAAAAGAGCTTTGAAATTTTTTCTACTCTTGATACTTCATACAGTATTCAGTAAATCTTAGCTTATCTCTTTGTGGTGGCAACTAACAAGTACAAAGACATCTACTTCATTCTCCCAAAAGACTGACGACTTTAGTCCTCAGACTCTATGAGCACTTGAAGATGAATGTTTGGTAGTCTTGCCATATACTCATATACACATACAATAATCAAATGTTTAAATCATGACTTCTGCTGAGTAGTCTCTGAAATAACCAAACTGAAATTTTACTTGAATATTTTTCAGTGCATCTGTAAGCCAAAATTTACATATTTTCCTGTTTTCTTTAATATTTTCTACGTTTTTTAATGAGTCTTTGCAGTGCTGCTTCATACAAAAGAGGTTGCAACCTGAGCAGAAAAAAAATATTAAGTGCTTGTATAGTTTATATAGAAGAATTTGTTGGATTTTTACTGAGTTTCAAGGATTTTATACACAGAAAGAACAAGTTCAGGGGTATGTTAAATAGAAACTTCCGGTATGACAAAAAGCTATATTATATTTAGTTCAGTATTTCAAATATAATGGCTTTTCTACAGACAGACACCCTCTGCAACCTTCCAGTATTAGGCCTATGGAAATAAAAGGAACAGTCACATCCTATAAAGCTCTTCCTGATGTCACAGAGGTTGTATAGATTGCTTGCCTCCCAGAGGGCTTTGTTCTTGGAATGAAATTTTCTCTATATTTCTATGTGACATGCAGCTGTTGATTTAGTCTTATCAGCCTAAGAGAAAATTCTCTCCTGTACTGGAGATTTTCACTGCATATTCTTTCTTTATTTTGTTTTGAACTCCCATTGTTGTCAATGGGAGTTTCTTGCATAATAGAACAAATAAAGCATGTCCAAATAGAAAGATGTCTGAGATGAGAGATCTCCTGTATGTTGCGCTGAATTTATTTGTCATTCTGAAATACCTGAAATGCACGTCTGAGCAATGCCTTATGCAAAGCAGGTTTGATAACTTGTTAAACCTCAGTGACATTACAGAAGACACAAAATTTATCTTTTTATAAAGAAAGCAGGAAGTGTTTCTTCTGGTGTGACTCAGGCAAAGTTAACTGTCTAATAAAAATACAAAGTTAACCAAGGCAGTTTTTCAGTTTATAAAGGTCGACTTTTTCACATTTTAAAATACAATAACCTTTTTAACTGAATCCTTGAAAAAAGTACTGGGGGAAAATACTTAGTAAATAGTAGAAAACACTATCTTTTTGTTTTAAAAAAAGGAAGTTTCAAACTTTTTTTTTTTTTTTAAAGAGGGATTTCCTCTGTTCCAACAGACTGTTTATTCTGCTTCAACAGAATGTTAATTGCTGTCAATTCTGCTAAAGTGCTCAGACTTTCCTTTGAAATCAGTGTGTGAATGAACCAAAAGTATTTTAGGAAGGGTTTCTGAAAGAGGAAAACTGCTTCAAAGAACATCAAGACTAAATGAACAGATGGTGGAAGTTAATAAAACACAGAACAAAACCCTCAAAAAACCAAAAAAGCAAGTAGAATGAAGATTTGTAAGCAGATAATTGGAGAACACAAAAATGGTTAGTTATGGAAGAAATCCTAATTTGATTTAAGGAATGTATATTTTGGGAAGAAAGAAGTACTGAAGTTAAATTTTCAGTGCTGAAACACTTATAATGAAATTACTATTGACCACTGTATTGAAATTGCCTAATATTTTGATCAGAATTATATAGAACAAAGAGGATGCATGTCACATAAAAACCAGTTCAATTACCGATCTCAAAAAGGAGCTGTTTGTAGTAAGGCTAGTAACAAATGATGTTTCTACTGGAGTTCCTTAAATATTCGCTTTTGATGCAATTGTATTTAGTAAATGTTGGTGCAGTTCTTGCTTTTAAACTCACAGATGACACAAAGATGCTGTAGTAACAAATAATGAGGAAGACTGAGTGTTACACTTTGGTGAGTTGTTACAGTGTAACAGTGTGCCTTTTAATTTTGTTAAATACAAGACTCATTGTGCTGGGTTCAGGCAGTGGTAGGCTGCTCTCCTACAGTGTGGTGGCAGGCCTGGATCTTGTTCCATTCCATGATACATCAAGGTCAGTGGTCAGTTTACAAGGCGCGGTGGGATGGGTGGTGGGGGATGGTTTGCAAGGCTCGGAAGTGCCGAAGGGGTGGTATTGTTTAGAACGGTTTTGGGAGCGAGCAGATAGCTTTGCTGATAGTTCCCTTTGTTCCCTTTGTGACGGGTTTTTAACAGAGAAGGAGCTTATTTTGTTAAGGTGATTTGGGGTTTGGAATTTTCTTTCTCCCTGCTCTCCACTCTCAGGCTCAGGGTTGAGGGTTTTCTCTCTGGTTTTGGGCTGGCGGTTGTTTTTTTCTCTCCACTTGGATTTTGCTTGCCATTTTGGAATCAGACTGTGTTGGTCCATGGGTGGGGAGATCATATGTTCTATTTTCTGTTGTATTAATTACTTAGTAGTATCGTTAGTATCACCATAATTTTCATTTATATAATTAAATAGTTCTTATATCAACTTTTTACAAGCTTCCCTTGCTTTTTTCCTCCAACCCTTCCTCACTCATGGGGTGGGGGTTTGGTAGGTGAGAGAGAGACTGGTGGTACTTAATTGCCAGATAAGCCTAAAACACTAAACTAATCTAGAACAGTAGAAGAAAGATGTACAGAAGAATGGTAAACCATAGTTGTGAACAGTGGTTTGTGTTCTCAAAGTGAAGATAATTCAAAATATCTTCTGATGTGAAACGAAGCTTTAACGAGCTCAGCAAATCTAGTGTCTTGTGTCAAAAGCTGGAATGTGACAAGTGCAGTGGTTATGCTTTCTGGGCCAGTGAGGAAAGATGAGACAATCTAAGGTCGACCTCACTAGCAATGTTGTAGCACAAGAACCTGAGACCAAGAACGTAGACATGAGGTAGAGAAATCTCTTTGTAAAATACTAATCACTGGGTGTTTCAGAAATCACATACAGAATTTGTTTGTCAAAACCAGTAATGAATTTAACATTACTTAGGGCCTTCAATGCTCTAATTTGGTAAAAAAATATATAGAACCAATCGCAGATCCTTTATGTGTCAAGGGCACCTATTGGGAGATGTGTGCATGCAGGTTTTCTTTGGTAATCTTTTCATAACCTACCCTTGAAATTATTATTTCTTAAATTCTTCATGTGGAAGTACTTCTTGCTTTTGTTTCTGACTTTCAAACATCAGTCCACTTCCTAACTGTGATTAACTGAATGTTTGAGGTATCATAAAGAAGACTATTTATTTTTGAGATACATCTTTAGTCATTACTGTAATTTATATCCTGTAGAGCATAGAGTAAACATAAGTAGTTAAATAACCTTTAAACAGCAGTCCACACAATGATAACATGAATGAGAGTCAAGATGGTGCTGAAGCTCTTAACTGTGCCTCTTTTTATTCATAACCAACAGCTACACCAAATGTAGATGACCAACATAACTTTGTGTTTCAGAGGTTTCTGCTTTGTTCTGGATTTTTGTAAAGGTTTTCTTTCCTTATTCTTAGTGAGGCATTTTTATGAACTCTTGAATGAACTGGCTTTTGTTCACATGTGATTCTGGATCAGCTGAATGTTATTTTCAGCCTGTTGACTTATATTGATGATGCTTTTTACTTCTGGTTCTCTAGTCAGATTTGTGTAGGCTCATTACAGAGAACACTTGCAAGACCATTTTAATGGGGTATCCCCAGGACAAAACCAAGTGTCGAAACTTTCCTTCTCTTTCAGTTCCCCACCCACATCAGAGGATCCATTCCTCAGACCTCCTGCTTTTTCATCAGTAATCACAAGTGCTGTGCTTGAATCTTCAAAAGGAAATGGATACTTTTTAGTATTGAATCCCAAGGAAAGGTGTAAAGAAAAACCTTGCTGAACAGGTACAATATTTTTAGATTGTGTTGATGTATTTTTTTTTGGTATAAATAATGAGAATTCAAACAGATTTGGAGGTGTTAACATGACACACCTGATTTTATTTTGTTCCTGTTTAATTTATTACCACTTATTCTTATTTATTCTTTAATAAGGTAAAAGGTCCTTTCACTTGTACAAGGGAACGGATCTGTAGCTTTAGGCTGTGTACAGCATTAGCACAATCCTATTCTTTGGCCAGCATGCAAAATATAAAATCATAGAATCATTCAAGTTGAGAGGGATCTCTGCTAGTTATCTAGTCGAATATGCTTCAAGCAGGTTCAGCACTGAATCTAGACCAGGTTGCTCAGGGCTTTGTCCAGGCAGGTCTTGAAAACCTCCAAAGACAGAAATTCAGTTTTCTCTCTGAACAACATTTTCTTAATTGCGCTCATCATAAAAGTTTATTATCCTTTTCTTTACATACAGCCATACTTTTCCATCCTTCACTTAATGATGGTAGTTGTAAGACAAGGTTACCTGGTTACAGGAGGTTCCTTATGGATGTGGGTGCTTTTGGTTGCCATAGGACTGATGCGTTTTTTTTGGGTGTAGCACCTCTGCCTACAGCTGGGCACAATGAAGAAGATGGGTTGTTGTGTGTTTAGCACACCACACAGCAAGGCAGGATTGAGAGATGTAGATGGCTCTAAGCCTGTTACCTTTATTGTTAAGAAGTAATGCACAAATGCCTTGAAAAAGCCAACAGATACCAAACAAAGTGTGCTTCATTTGTTTATCTGAGAAATTTTTGATTTTGAGATTTTTTCTGCAAATTATTTCATTGTTTTAATGGCAGTGGGAAATCAGTTGTAAGAAAATTAAGCAGCTGACACTCACACATCAAATGGCTTTGACAGCTTCATTTGGTTTAAGTATGTCAGGAGCCATTTTATTACCATCATGCTGTGCAGGAACTGTTTGTTTTAATGCCTTAATTTTGCAACAGCCTAAACAGCAGGAGTAACCTGTGCCTAGGTTTGTACATAGTACATAAGATAATTACTTGCTTGTAAGTAATTTCTTGTAACCAACTCAGTACTTTTCAGATGTAACTGTGTACAGAACTGGCTTAGGATAAAGCAATCATATTTCTCTGTGTCATTATATTGAATGAAAGTGGCGCCTGCTTCAGATTAGAAAGCAAAGAGAAGGAAGGAATGGAAAACGTGAAGGCTGCTCAGGTGGAAGTGGGGATGAGTATAACAGCAATGCATTTCTGCTGCTCTTAAGGTAATTAATGAATGAATTTTGGGATTTTCACAAATTTCTTTTTTGTGGTTACTGAAGAAGATGGGCAGAATGGCAGCTTTCCCAGTTGGAGAAGCCTCCTTAAGGAGGGACTGGGGAGAAAAGAGACTTAGTGGGCAGTCTGCATTAGTTACACACCATAAAACTAAAAGAAAAATGCATAAAGAAAAAAGAAGGAATACTGTAACTTGCAACAAGAGAAATGGAGGTGTCTGAGCCATCTTACTTACTTACTTACCAGGGTAAGTAAGGCCTGATCTGAAGGAAAATAATTTGGTAGCAGGCACTTCCTTACCCTTAGGAGAACTTGGCTCAAGCTCTTCAATCCCTTGCTCAAGAACTGAAAAACAGCTTTGATTTGAAAGTGTTGATGTGTCAGTATATAAATTATTAAAACTGCTTTAAACAATACAGCTATTTGAACAATACCTCCAACGGTAAAGAAACTCTGTCTATCTGATTTTTTTGCTAATATTTTACTCAGTGGCTGCAGTGATAATGACTGCAACTAGGCTCCTCTTCATCTTACTAGAAATATATGAAAATGTTTAGTCTTCTAAGAATTAGCTGGGTTTGTGCATTGTTCACCAACATTTAGAAAATTTATTTCTCACTGCTTGCAATTTATATTTAAATGTGTTCTGTAGTCATGTTATTACTGTTACAAGACAACCAAATCAAAAGCAGATGATCCAGTATTGCACCAAAAAGAAAATAGATTAAACTTTTGCATCAATTGCCTTTCTCACTATTGCCTGATGATGAACAAATCCACTCATCTGTGAGGGAGTCCTGTTAGATATAGAAAACACACCTAAATGAATCCCAGCCAAGCAATCTGAGCTAACTTTAATAAAAAAATACTGTCATATTTGTGATATTTTATTTTTACATAGAAAAGTGAATTAAGTAATCATGAAAAGCTCATATACTGAGAAACAAGAATTTGTTTAGGCCTTAGAGGAAAAATTCAATATTTCATATAGAGATCCAAAGTGGTAAAATTCCGTTAGTACTTAGAAGCAACTTCTGCTTCAAGGTAAAAAATTAGAGGAGGCTTTCCTGGCCTTGTAAAATGAAGACAAGACAGTGGATGTGTTTATCAAGGTTGAGACTGAGTTATCAATGTCTAATAACTTTTACCTCTAAGAACTGATGTCTTATGCAGACGTTAAAAACCCCGTGAGTTTCTCCCACACTGACATGTCTCCTTACTGTATAGCTTTTCAGCAGGAGCTAACCTAGAGTACAATGGTCAGCTCAGAACAGAAATGTAGCATCTGAAATGTAACAAACTATTTTCAAACTATTGAAGAAGCATATTTAATATTTCTCTAGTTTTTCCCATCTTCTTTTGGATAAAATGATTTTAATATCTAGAAAAAAATCTCCAAATTTTGCTTGATATTTAACCTTGTATTTATGAATCATAGAATCATAGAACGGTTTGGGTTGGAATATGAATATCAGTGTATTCTAAATAAGGAGGAATTTTAATTTATAGAATCATAGAATGGTTTAGCTTGTGAGAGACCTCCGTCAACCTACTGACCACACTTCTCTTGATACATGTTGAACTATGAACACTTAATTGCTCTTCCTTGTGCACTTTTAGTATATGGTGTTAAGAATCTGATTCCACACTAGTAGAAAGTCAGACAGCATCCTATTTAAAGTACTTTATTTTAGAATTGGGGTAAAGGAAAGCAAAATGTTTTCAAAATATTTTTTAATTTTCTTTTTCTTTTTTAAATTATGTCACACCAGTAAAATCACTTGTGTGGTCACACTAAGTGATACCACAGTACAAAAGGTAAATAGATGAAAGGTAGACATCATTAGGTAGATTTTTATATAGATAAGGATTTCACACAATGGGCTAGTCAGCTTACTCTTCTGGGGAGATTATAGCTGTTAAAACTGGTAAAATATTAAAGATAAGATAGTATTTTACTGTATGAACTGTATTGTCTTGAGGCTGAAATATTTATTCACTTCTGTTGAGAATTTTCCCTGCAGTAACATCATTGTTCCTGGTGTGCATGTCCTATTTCCATGTTCCTAAGGTCAATTCTACTTTCAAAATAGGTCCACCCCTAAGAGTTTTGACCCAATATTAAATAATGTCATGCAAGTATCTCAACATGAGGCTTGCAGTTACTGCTTTAATTACCTTGGAAAGCAATAACATTCTGTAAACAAAACAAGTTATTTTAGAAGATAGTAAGGTGGAATTATTTTACTTATTTATGAACCTAAAACTACAGTAAGACTTGACCCATGCAGAATACAGCATGACACATAAAAAACATGTTTACTTTTAATTACACTGGTGGGTTTTTTACAATATGGTGGTATTATATAAATAGAGAATCCTTACAGGAATTAAGGAAACAGAGTGCTTTTGAATATTAGCTTGTAATCTAATAGTAATATGGAGTGAGGATGTACAGTATTAAAAGTACGAAAATAAAGGAGGTTGACTGAAGAAACATAACACCTTGGTAAATAACCATCAAAACAGGAACTCTCAGTTTGCTGATAAGCACATATATGTAACAAAACATCGCACAGTGGGACGTCAGAACACCTCATCAGTTTGAAAGAGCCAACTGAAGGATGGTCAGTGAATGTGAAAATTTTAAAATGCCTTTTCAATTACTATGAAAATAATTTGGTAATCGAAATCTTTGAGATTTGTGTCCACACAGGCTACTGTATCCCACTTCGCTCCTTCTGATTTTGTATCTTTACACTGAAAGATGTAGGAAACTTTGTCTGCTACTTAAAATAGTCACAAAATAGGGTTAACTTTATTTAAAGTCCTATAGCAGACAAAAAAAATGAAACTTCAGCAGAAGTCATTCTTACCTTGAAAATATTTGGCCTGACAAATTACAAGAACTACAAATACTGGCCAAAGCAGGTGAATATGCCTTTAAAAAATGGTTTCTAATTTGTTTATTCATTAACACATATATATGTATTAGGTTTATAACACTTGTTATTTTTAGTAGTAGCAATACATGATAGATCTCTGGGAAGCTGAGAACTGCTGGTAAATGCTACTGGGAACTGACTGTTCATGTAGTCTGAAAATAGGCTAAGAAGGGGTTTTTTTTGACTGGATAATAATTTTGAGATGCATTCTAAACACTGTTTGGAAAAAATATGGCATATTCTCTATTATCTCCTCTTTTTTATTAAAAGGTTCAGATGATAATTAAAAATTTCCACTAATGCCTGAGGAAATAATCTGATCGAAGAGTAATCTAGACTGGTTTTTTTCATATATTTCCTCAAGGTCATTTAATTATCATGGCTTTATCACCCTACAGGCCCCCTAAAGTGCATTAGCTGTTGTTTTAAAGTCAGTATCAGAAAGTTTTTAAAACTGATTTGAACAGCCATTAGTAAGTCACATGTGGATGAAGTTTCTCCCTATCAAATAGTACCAAATGCTGATTTATTCTCTCACCTTCTCAGAGTTTGGCTTTTGAGAAATAACATTACCTTTCATTAAATTCTTGCTGTTCTCTCTTCTGAAATACACAGTTTAAACTTTTATGAATACTACTGAATTTGCATTCACTTATTCACTGGAAATTAGCCTTGGATTTAGGGACTGAAGGAGGATTACAATATCCTACTTAACCTGAGACACTGGACTGTATTCCCACAAAACAAGATGCTATTTTCTACAATTTTTCTTTTCTAAAATTTGCAATTTTCCTTTGTATTAAAATATCAAAACTTGTGCCCAAAGTAAATATAGATGATGAAATCTGTATTTAAATTTCAGTCCTACAGCTGTCACCTTATTGCCCAACAGTCTCAATTACCCCACTTTTTATGACAATTTATCATGACTTTTTCCATGAATCTTCTCTCAATAAACTTTTCTCATTTCATTTTCAGGGTTTCTATACCCACTTAAACCTTCTGCACTCTTACAAAACCATTCTGCAGTTTTCATGTCATGAAGTGATTTAAGAGGCAGGTAGTCCTTGTCCTGTTACCTCCTGCCCACATTTACAAGCTTTCTTCATTACTTTCTGTTCCTGTTCTTCAGAGAAGTTTTGCTGGGGGTTTTCTGGCTTAATTCCTGCTGAATCAGCAACAGAATGTGTCCAAGATGGTACTTCTGTTGAAGGAATTAAAGAACCTTCACATCTTATGGGACTCTAAGTCTGTGATTCTCACATGGTGGGAAGAATGGGAGTCAATACTTTCTAAATGTGAAAAGCTATTATTTTTTTCTGTTTGGAATATGGCTGGTGGAACAGAGCCTCTAGAATAAAGACTTTGCATACTCTAGGTTGGTTTTGGTATGGAATGGCACAGTTATAAGAAATTTGTCAAACCAGAGGTAGGGGAGAGGGGTCTGTAAACCTCTTCTCCTTTTAGATATTCTGTTTATCCATAACATTTATTGGTTTTGCTGTGCATCTTTGGTGCAATATCAGAGGTCTAATAGCAAGAAAATTCAGTGCTTGGCCCTTTGTTCCCATGTGACTGGTATAATAACAGGGAGATGGAATGAATTATAATTTCTGGCTAAATAAATGCCCTGTTTCATACAGATGGTTTTTTGGGCTGTGTCTGACAGTGCAGTGGAAATTACATGGAATTATATACTTTTTTTTTGTTTTGATTTTTTTTTTTTAAGGCAGTAATTTGGGTGGGTTATTTTGTGTTTTATTTTTTTTTTGTTTTCTCTTCTCTTCCTGTAGTGCTTGCCTTTATTTGACAAAATTGTTTGCAATTCAAAATTTGGAGAACATGCATGTAGTTTTCATAAATGTAAAGTTCACACTATACAATTTGGTTTTGTTCATGTGCAGCTAGCAACATTATCTAATTGATATTTGGACATAGATTTATAATTTATTTAATTTGTTGTCTTCTGCAAGATATATTTTCAAGTCTGCCTGCTTATTCATGCGCTGGTATGTCTGACTTGATCTAAGTGATAAACAGTCCTGGAAAGAAGCACTTCTGTATAATTGCTATAAAAGCAGAACTTACAAAAGATCTATGAAAAAATTTAATAGGAAAATGTAACACTTTTTCCCTCCAGCTATTACAGTGTGTTTACAAAGCTTTTTCAAAGGCTGCATTATCACTGAACTAGTTAATCAACAATGTTTTTTTTATAATGCAGCCAACAAGTTAACATTTTTTCCTCTCATTGTTTTGACTTTCCACTTTTCACAAAGATCCAGAGTTTTTAAGAACTCAGGTAGCATATATGAAAATATAGCTAAGTATGAAAACTGCTCTGGGATAAAAATCTCTGTTGTAGTAATCTTTGCCTTCTGTGGTAGTATCTCTCTCTCTTCCTCTTATACCGTTGAAGCCCATGTTGATAGAACTAATTGAAAAATCAACAAATAATCAGAACTCAGCTGAATAACGTCGTAAAAATATTTTAAAGCACTTTAATTAACCCCTTGCACACCAGGGAAATATGTAAATTAATTTGCTTATTTCCCTGAGCTCTTATTGGAGCTACTTAATTAACATATATTTGTAAATTCTCTGCTTTAATTGTAGTCCTAAAGTTAGGGAACACAGGGAACTAACAACGAATACAGCACTAAAATTGGCCTGTTTTTTCCTCTTTAATGATTAAATTTAATCTTCAGATTTGGCACCATAAATCTCCAGATGATAATTAAGGATTTTATATCACTTTTTTTGGCACAATACTTAATAACACTTATGAAGGGAACGTTCTGAAGTATTTCATTGTTTTAGAACTATGATGTCCTTTAAAAAAAAGGTGACCTCTGCCATACTGTCATAGATATTCTTATGCTTGGTTTAAATTTAGGTTCATGGAAACTGTAGTACCCAGAAAATCTCGATGAAACATGGTGTAAAACAAGGCAGCATTTTGTTTCCCAGATATTGAACACTTTCCAGTTTAGACATTACAAACAAGCAGGCTTGGAGAGTTGGCCGAATACCAAAGAAGTACTTCCATAAATAAATCACTTGACAAATTTTGCTGGTATCCACTGAATAATTTATGTGACAAATAGGAGATGGTCAGCTATAGAGGTCCTTAGATATAAAGACTATGCCTATTACCTGAATTTTTTAAAATGAAAAATTAGTAATATTCACTGACTTTTATATTCAACCAAGATTTACTCAAGTTTACAAAATGGTGTCATAGAGCTTCACACTGCACAAGGAAATGCATATTGACATTTAGAGAAAGTGGGAAATTAAAACTTTTCTTTTGCACTCTTTCCCTAATGCCCTGTACCACTTTTATTCCTGTTCTGCTCCAGTGTTGGAGTTCTGCAAAGTGCACCTCTGGTGTACTAGAATCATCATGCAGCTTGTCATTGGCACAGAAATTCTTGTACTTTCATGTTGTTGGCAAAGTTTCAGCTTTATATTACTATGAATTAATACACACTTACAACTTTATAGAGAACAATCAGCTTGCATATGAATATTGTATTATGTCTACTTGTACCCATGGAATTAAAAAAAAAGTCATCATCAAAATTTCTGATATCTAATTCTACACTTATGGACTATACTTGGTTATTACCTCATGATTAAAAAAGTGATTTCAATACATTTGAAGAATACCCTAACATTCTGGGTTTGTTGTTGCAAATGATTTGGCCGTGTAGGATGTATTTTCCCTATTTAAAACTTACATGACAAAACCTTAAGGTTAAGCAAATGAGTTAAATTTGCAAAGATTTTAAGGAGGATAAATTTAGGGCTTGTCAGTGTGTCTTGTGACTGCTAAAATGTACTGGGATATCTTTAATTAGAACTATGTCACACATGTATTGTTTCAGTTTAGCTCAGTGTTTTAGATCAAAGTGTAACATTGTCCCCACAGTCTGTGAAAATGAAGAGATAAATGGATTACAAGAGACCTGGTCACATAAAAATTGTGTCTTCTGCTTTTATTTACTAAATAGTCAATAAAATATCTGGATGATTTCCAAAATGTTTCAGTAGAAGGGAGCTGTATAGGAGGTTATGGAATAGCTATATGTGCTAGCACTCTTCTCAAACTGAACACTACGCAGTTTCTATTCAGAGATTTTTAATCTAATTTCATTTTTACATGGAGATAACACATAAAAAATAATCCAGCCCTACAAAATCTGACCATGACCACATGAAGATTTGCACAAAGGCATATTTTCAGCTGTTGTTAACAGTCTGGCTGCTCAATAAAGTGCAACAAGAACATATGCAGATATGTAATGGATACAGATTAGGATCTCCTTTTTGTCATATGAGTGCATGGGGACAGTTCCAGATGAAGCAGATGATCCTGGAATGTATGGCTGAGGAGGTATAAATTAGTGAATTTCATGTGTCTTGACATAAACACATTTATTTAAATTAGGGTTGTTTAACATATCATTCAATAGTAGATATTTTCACTATAGCAGTTGCATTTTGACTATTCGTGGAAGGTGGCATCATTGTTAAAAGGAAGCGTGTGCTGTGTTTAGTATAGAAGATAGATTTAAAAACTGACGTGAATGGTCCATTCATCCAGTGTGACCTTCAAAAGAACAAATTATTTCTGGGTTTATGGCCACTAGCACTGATTGAACTGCAATGTTTCTACCATAAAAATCTCCTGTCTTGATTTAAGACCTGTAAGGGAAAAGAAACTACGATGATATTTGGTAAATTGTTCTAAGGATGGTGAATCAGAATCTTTTGTGTATTTTTTAGATATGTAAGGCAGAAGACAAACTGTTACCTCAATCTAGAGCTTCTTTCTTTTTAGTATTTTATTTTCAGATGTAATACTGCCAAAGAAACATGAACCAAAGATTAATAGGTATAATCAACAATTCAGGAAAGGTTGCTACATGAACTCAGGAATTGCCTGATGGGTTTGCTTAGATATTTGTCTTTAAGGAATTCTCAGAAATTGTAATAAATTCCTTGTATATTTGTTGTACATTTTCTAATGTTAGGATTTGTTTAGCAGAGGTCCTGTGTAGTATACCTAAATATATCTAACTTTTTCTCTCTCAAAACTGAATGTCATCCAGAGGCCATCTCCAAATCTTGTAAATTCTACTAGTCTTATTGAATCTGAACTGCCTGTACAGGTGGGGCTGGGATGGTCCGGGATGGACTGGTGGCACTGGGATGGACTGGGGGTACTGGGGGCACTGGTGCAAGCTGGCCTTCTACCTGCTGTCCTTCCTCTACTACCCATACAGGTAGGGCTGGGATGGACTGGGATGAATGCAGATTTCAAGAGGCTTTTGAAATACTGTGCTTCCTCTATTGGCCCTGGACTTCCTATCAAACATTCCACTCACTAATGATTCTTTTCAGAGAAACAGTCTCATTAACATTCCCAAGACTTAATCAAGACTTTAATGCTAAAAAATGTGCATCTCTGATAGTTGCATATTTGTCCAGCTTTAACTTGAAAAACTTCTATTCTGAAAACTTCTGTTGAATCAATCAATAAATACATTAATCAGAATTGAAAATTCTATTGAACTAAAATTCTGTTGAATTATTCCTAGAGATGAAGTTTTGTTTTTGCTTGTACAATTTCTGTACTTTCTTGTTAAACTAGACAGAGTGAGCTAGGTGGCTCTTTTGGCGAGGTTTATTTCCCAGACTGTGAATCATTCTTCAGACCCTTCTTTGGATTCTCTACCATTTTTCAACTTTCTTATAGAACTGTATCAGTTTCTAAAATATTTTTCCAATTCTAGAGAGTGCACTGGTCAATATGTTGGTAGCATATATTTGCCATACAGGTCATGTGATATAATCACTTATTTTCCATTGTTTTTTACTTGTGCAGAAAAGATCATGCAAACCCTTTTGAGTACAGATTTCCACTGTTGACCTGATCATGTTCAACAGCATGGTTTAATGGGACCCTTATCTTATGTAAGGTAGCTTATGTTATGTTAGACAAGTTTATTTTAAAAATGTTATTAACATGTTTGCTAAATGATGCAGATTGTTCTTTGTTATCAATCAAACCTTCTACCATCTGCTAAATTCTTTATAATTTTTCTATGGGATCACCAGTCACTGTAGCATTCCCTTGTAATACACCTATTCTATGACAATTCCCAATTTTCAAGACATCTTTAAACTCTATGAATTACCTCAATTTCAGCCAACTTAATTTGGTGAGTTTGTATCACTCTCATTCCTCAATCTTAATCTTGTACAGTAAAGTCAGAAATTCTTGGCTGAAGTTTACATATATTACATCTACTACCTTTACGTGCCAAGTCAAGTTAAGCTAAACATGAATTATTGAGCCAAGAATTAATAATTTTAATTAGGGGGGAAGACTCTTATATAGCCCCCTCAGAACTATAAAACAAATCTAAAAATGTTAAATGACTAGAATTTGCTGGTAGACTTCCAAAAGCAAAAGCATATGGAGAGTTATTATTTAAAGGAGATGTTTCTAGTGACATCCCAAAAGGAATGGCCTAATGCTATTGAAATATCTTTTCTTTTTTTTAACCGATTATGTGGATCAAAAGAGAAATGTGCTTTTAATCAAATGTGCAAAGTATTCCAAATCTGATGAAGTGTTTAAAGTGCAAGTAGATTGTACACAGCTTTTTGTGTTGAACAGCTGTGTATAGGTAGGAATAAAAAGTGAAGATAACACTAACAATGCAGGAGATATAATATTTTGAAAAGCAAATACTCAAAAGAGATCTAGTGTCTGGGTTTGTAAATAAATTTAGTATAACCTGGGACAGTAAACCAGTGATGGACTACCATGGGCTACAATTGCGCTTAAACTGAAAAATATAAAGTACAAATAAGGAAGAATAATCACCACTGAGAAAAAGTTTACTGCAGATCATTTTGGAAATTGAAAATTGGCTACTGAACTGTATTCTGTACAATGTCATATCAAGTGCTGTCCCTACCACCACAAGTCTCTTCACTGTTTCCCTGCTTTAGGCTGATTTACCTGCACTTGAATATACATGGTTTAGCGAGATTAAAACAATACAGCCACCATAACATGCTTCTAATTTAAAGAATGCTGGTTGTGTAGAAAGGATTGAGAGAAGAGGACCAAGTAAACCCCTTCTAACACAGCAGGAAAGCACAGGCTTATAGTGAGCAATTCAGTACATTTAATCTGTTCTGTTATCTGAAGAAGATTCCATGGCCTGATCATGGTCTTGGAGTACCTAACCAGGGAGAAGATTTTTGACAGTGGACTGCTTTTAACCTTGCAGTCGGATACATGATAATATACAACGACTAATATCTAAAGCTGGAAAAATTTATGTTGTAAGTAAGAAACTCTTTTGGTAGTGGTAACTAACCACAAAACCCAGTTATTTAGGGATGTTTGGTAGTATTTTTCCCTCTCCCCAATTCAAAGGTTTATTAAACACTAGTAATCTCATAGAAGTATTAGTATTATTAAATATACAAATACAGTATCAGCTCTCTAAATCTTAATGAAATTACAGGGCTCTGATGGATTTTTAATTTAAGCTTGATTTTTTTCACTTCATTTCACAATATTCTTCTCATTATCGGTCAAACAGTGAATTTGCGAAACTCTTCAGAATATCTTTTAGCTTTTATATATTACTAGCAATTATTGATATTCAAATCTTCCTTTAGGATTTAAATTTTAGGCCCCACTCTCTGTCCTTCAGTGATTTATCTCATGCTTTTATTACAGTTTTCATCCTTCTCCTTGGCCAAACAAGTCTATTGGGGTACTGCTTTTCAGCTAGCAGGACACTAGAGGAAACTGGAGGGAAATGGAGGCGTGCTGATCCTTCACTGTTAAGCTCTGTGCTGCTTTGGCTGACCTCAGGAGAATTATGCCTATACACTCTGCCGATGAAGGTTGCACCAAGATATAACTTAATACTTTTATTTTCCAAATTTTTATATTTCCTAACCACTTAGAACCTGATACTGTTTCATTAATCTGCATTCTGTATAGTATCAAAGTTTCTCTTCATAAGTTCTCAATAATCTTTCTTTCTGTGGGGATGTAATAGAATCATATAATAATTTGGGTTAAAAGGGACTTTAAAAGGTCATCTTGTCAACACTCCTTGCGGTGAGCAGGGACATCTTCAGTTCCATCCAAACTACCTTGAATGTTTCCAGGGATGGGGCATCTACCACCTCTCTGGGCAACCTGTTCCAGTGTTTCAACACCCTCATAATTTTTTTTTGCTTATATCTACTCTGAATCTACTCTCTTTCAGTTTAAAACCATTACCCCTTGTCCTGTTGCAACAGGTCCTACTAAAATGTTTGTCCCTATCTTTCTTATAGACCCCTTTACATACTGAAAGTCTTATTGCAATAAGGTCTCCCTGGAACCTTCTCTTCTACAGGCTGCACAACCTCTCTCAGTCTTTCTTAATAGGAGAAGTGTTCCATACTTCTGATCATTTTTGTGGCCTTCCTCTGGACCAGGTCCAATGGGTCCATGACTTACTTTCACTTGGGACCACAGAACTGGAAGCAGTACTCCAGGTGGGGTCTCACCAGAGTGGAATAGAGGGGAAGAATCACCTCCATTGACCTGCTGGCCACACTTCTCCAGATACAGCCCAGGATATGGTTGGCTTTCTGGGCTGTCAGCGTACACTGCCGGCTCATGTCCAGCTTTTCATCCACCAATACCCCCAAATCTTCCTCCTCAGGGCTGTTCTCAATCCATTCTCCACCCAGTCTGTATTGATTCTGGGGCTTGCCTCAACACAGGTGCAAGACCTTGCACTTGATGTTGAACTTGATGTTGTTGAACTTCATGAGGTTCACATGGGGCCACTTCTTGAACTTTTCCAGGTCCCTCTGTGGCATCCCATCCCCCAGGCATGTCAAACACACCACTCAGCTTGGTGTTGTCTGTGAGATAGGACAAGTAACTCTTTTGAAACAAACTGAACAATTAAGTCAGCAGTAAAATCTGCAAGAATTACGTTTCAGTTAACCAGAGCATTCCATAGCTTTGCATGTTAGTTTTTCAATGTGGCTTAGATTTTATGCTCTTCAAAATAAGATCTCAATTAATAATGGGTAACAACATTCAAGTCACCATAAAAGAAAACAACAAAATGACTTCATAAAAATGCCAACAAATGCAAGCTAAGAGCATTTTCAATTTATCTGCCAAGGTTCTAAGCAATCATCCAAAATAGCTTTGTGATTTTACTTTTAAAGCTATTATCCTGAACCTAAATAAGTATCTGTCAATAACTATCAGCTAGTATGCTGACCTTTTTCTGTGTGAGGCAAAATCAGAACAGGTCTGCTGAAAGCTGTATCTTGCTTCCAGTGTAGCAGATCCCATTAGCTGCTACTTCTTTCAGTGTTCTTTTTATTGCCTTTATGGCAGTCCTGCAACACTTTGGTGGCAGTATGCTCAGTCCCTAATTGCTGCCTAGTTCTAGTTATGCTTAGAAAAAAATTATCCAAGAAAATGTGCATGACGACAAAGGTAAACATAATTATTTTCAAAAATAAATTCCTTATTTTAACTTGAAAAAAAATTATCCTAGGTATGTTTTAGAAGTCCATCACTAAGAATATTATAGCTCTGAAAGTGGTTATTAGTGGTAATATTCCAACAGGTATATAATGAGTCATATTAGTTTATGTCACTCATACCAAATTGTCATGTTTTATTATGTAATGCAACAAGGCTCACAAAATGTGTTCAACTTTCATGAACTGGGAAATAAGATTGACTCTGAGCAGGCTGGATTTCTCAGGAGAGGAAAAAAAGGTTCATTTCAAAGCAGGAATCACTACTTTGATTACATAATAAGCACCAATTAATTATAACAAAATTTCATTAAGTTTCACTCAGGTTTGCACTCTATCTCTTGCCTTTATGTATTGAATTTTAGGAAGAACTTAAAACCACATTTCTGAAGTAAGCTGCTTCTCATTTAATTGTCTACAGTGTAGTCCAAATGCAAAAAGGGCCCTGAAAGCAAAACAATTGCCTAATTTAATCTTAAAACCTAAACCTGCTTGATTTTCAATTAAGATATAAATTATAATCCTGGAGTTGCAGCTCCTTATATATCCCCATGATTTAATTATGTTTTCTAGTTAATGTATTGTCAGGCTGTTGGCAGAAGCGCAAGGGAAGACGGGTCACAAAACAATGACATAGAATCATAGCATCATAGAATCATTGATACATTGAATCGTAGAATGGTTAGAGTTGGAAGAGACCTTAAAGATCATCCAGTTCCAACCCCCCTGACATGGGCAGGAACACCCTCCACTAGACCAGGTTGCTCAAAGCCTCATCCAGCCTGGCCTTGAAGACAGCCAGGGATGGGGCATCCACAGCTTCTCTGTGCATCAGTTTCCAATGCCTCAACACCCTCTGCATGAAGAACTTCATCCTGATCTCCAACCAAAATCTCCCTGCTTTCAATTTAAACCCATTACCCCTTTTCCTGTCACTACAGAGCCTATATTTTCATGCTGCAGGGGCTATGACATCCTAAAATCAAGTTTCAGGTTTTCTTCATTTCCATATGTTCAGTTCTTACTTTCTCATGTATTTACATCTGTGTTCATTATGCAATATTCAAACACAGGACAGATCCCTGAAGTTTTTGGACAAATTGAACTACTACCAGGAACAAGTGCATAGGCACATCAGTTTTCCCATCATTTCTGCAAAAGTTTCTTCAGCATTCCCATGAAAGTTTCTCAGCTCTATGTTGCCCATAATTGAGGAAGTATCTAGGCAGGAGTAAAAACATTCTCCAAAATTTTCTCTCACAGTTCTCTGACCTTTATGCCTTACCAAATATATTTACCATAATATGGCTTGCTCAGGGTTATACAGACAAAGCCCAAGAAAATATTTGTGAAAAGGACAGGAAGAGACAAATCTTTATGGTTTGAGGACTGGAACGAAGGTCATAATTTATACTAAATATTCTTGATCTGTAGTCACATCGATATGTTGCAATAGCACCTGGGCCCTTCTCTTCCATAATACTTGAAAGGTTTTGTGAAACAGATTGTGAAGTCTACTTGAAAAAAAGCGACTGATTGCCCAGTGGCATTAAAAAAACACACCAAAAGTGCATGAAAAATTGTAACACTGTTATAGCACAAGTGACCTGTTGGCACTGTTCAATTTTTCAGATTTGATTTATCTGGAAATACCACGTCAGCTACATGTTAGTTTTGCTTTGCCAGGAATAACTGTTAAGTAGCATGTTTTTGCTTTGCCTTCCCTTGCCTTCCCCTTGCCCTTCCCCTTCCTTTTCACCTTTCCTTTTCCCTTTCCCTGCCTCTAGTAAGAATAAATTATTGGAGGAAGGTTGCACAGAGGTGTTCAAGCACTTCTTTTTAGCTGAAGTTTATAGAAGAAAAGATTTTCATGTAGCTTGTGATACCTATCTATGCACATGTGTGTGTGGGCATAAATTTTAAATAAATCTATACTTAAGAGTGAATAAAATCTGTACCATGTTGCTTTCCCAAGGCTGGAAGAGAAAACATGATTCTTAAAATTTTTTTGGTGAAGGTGTGAAAATAGTGAAAGATAATGTATAACCTTTATTTAAATTTAATACCATGTTCTTGGGACTTCTACAAGTGTCTGCCTTTGTTTAGGGGAGCTATAATAAACTAATGTTCCAAATTTCTGGTAACAGCTGTCATTTTAACATCTATTTTGATTGTCAGAAAAATGAAATTGTCTTAATACAATTAAAAATACAGGAATTTAAGATTCTGATTTAATGCAGGAGGGTCAAGAGGCTTGCAAAGGGACATGGTAAATTTTAATGCACTACTTATAATTTGGCATTGATGATAGACGACAATATCAGTGCATCAGTGTTCTCGTGAACTTGTCTGATGTTATGAAAGATTCAGATTTGTATAGAAAAAAGCTCTGTTTTACACGTAGTCCTCATATTTCTTGTGATATTTTTCTTCTCCTGAATGCTATCCATGAGAGCTCTTAAAGCCAAAATCTAATTATGTGAATTATTAATCTGAAACACTTAAAATATTCTTATAAAACACATAAATTTTCTTAAATGTTAAGAGATAAATTTCTTGGACATGGGTAAAAAAGCAAAGCATGTAAGAAAAAAACCTCCAAATAATTTGTGCTGCCATGTTTTGTTTGATTTCAGGGTAGCCATAGTCAATCCAACAGTCATTTTGACTAGCTTGAAAAATATGATTGGTGCATGCACCCAAAGCTACTACCATATTTTCTGCAAATATTTCCCTGCTACCAAGAGAAGTTTATGGTAGAAATTTGTTAAAAAAATAATGTGAATTCTAATCATACTCACAGCAGAGAAAATGATGTAACATAGTCAAGAGGCTAAAGGCTTTTATACTGCGGTATGAGAAAAGTTTGTTGGTGGTCTGTGGTGAGATAGTTGATAATGTCTTTTATATTGCTTTACTTTTACCAGAGAGACTGCATTTTGAAAAGGTAGAAAACATCCATTAAATACTTTCCTTGTTATTTTCTCTTTGTAAGCAATTTCTGTAATGAGCACAGGGACCATTAGTACAATACATTATTGTCATGAATGGCAGAGGAAGTGGTCTAGGAAGCTATCTTGTCTCAGACTGTGGTCTACAGTATAAAAAAGGTTTGCAAATCCCTATGCTAGGTAGTTAATTACAATATATTTGTGAAATATGAGCTCTGAAACATGTAGCATACATTTGGGAGCTGTAAAAATAAATAATAATGGTGATCATTAGGAACACAGAAGTGAATTAATAAGGTGATTTGAAGCATTTTATCAACCATCTCTCCTGTCTGATAGCAACTTAGGACCAAGATACTAATTCACAGAAGATTCTACTTGCAACGGAACATCTGTTTTCTTAGCAAATTTCCCTAAGTAGTCATGTTCAAGGCATATGTTGCTGGGAAGACTGTACTATCTGATGGATAAGCTCTAAGCTGACTTCTCTTTTTCTTGTTTTACAAAATATTTTTATCACAGTTTCTGCCAGTAGGCAATATATGCATTATAAATACAGACATATTACATTACAAATACAGATGTGTCATTGGTTATTATGGTGACGGGGTTCAGCTATATGCCTAGCTGGATAAGGACTGAAAGAACACTAAATTTCAGATAATTCTTAATGTGTGATAAAGCTTCAGAAAATATTCCAGAATGGAAGAATATAACAGTAGCCACAGTGATAATTATCATGCAGTGGAAAAATGGTAATACATATGTACACATTCATGGGTAGTGAGACTATTATTACCAAGCTTTGTCAATAAAATCCCTACCTGTGCATTCCATTCCAAAGACTGAAAAAAAGAGTTAAGATTTATATATGTATATATAGGCTTGATAAAGATCTTCAAGATGATGAAACCTAACCAGACACTCCGAAAATTCATCTGCCATTTAATATCACTCTTTCCAATGTATATTAAGGTTTTCTTCTATGTATTGTTATATAAACCACCAGATGACGGTGCCAAATCCCAGACATTAATTTGTATATTTATGTATTTAAACTTGATAATTGAACAAACTGTAGAAAAAAAAGTCCACATTTGTCTCTTCCACATGGGAGTAGAATTGTTCATCATGGAGGTGCATACAGCCCTTTTTCTTTGAATACTTTTGTATGGCTTATGTTTATGCACCCAGAAGAATGTTTTGAAGAGGCAATAGTCCTCATACAGACACTGCTGTCCAGTGATGTTGAAGGAAATTGGGCCAGCTGTGAAATAGCTTTAGCCGTTGTTATGGTAGGAGTGGGCATTTCTTTTGTAACTTCAGTCAGAATAACATACGTTGCTTTATGAGGTTAGACCTGAATCTTATTCACTAATTACACTTCTGATTCTAAAATTTTTCTCATTTATTCATTATCATTCCTCACTAGACTTCTGTACATATGTAGGTCTGTAGCTGGTGCCTATAAAGGTAGGGCATGAGTCACCACATTCCATTAAATATGTAGAGTAGCTCACTTTTTATTACTTATGTATTCAAGAGATGGCCTAATGTTTCTGGTATATTCTGTGTTGCAGAGTAAGGTTCTTAGTGGAAAGATCTTGACTGATGTGATCATTTTATTTCCATGCTATCAGAGCTGATTTTAGTTTGGATGTTTGAACTTGTGATGTGAGATTACAGATTCTTTTGTGAAAAGAGGCGGATACAGGAATAATAGAACATTCTGGTACTCAAGGATGAGAGATGTGCGGCTGACACAGAGAAGTGGAATTTTTATGTTAGTTTTCTGTCTTTCCAATCTATGTTTCGTGATTCTAATGTGGTATATTAAGATGTTGCAGAAGCATTTTCAATATCTACATAAAATGGAAAAGAAGTACTAAGTGGTCCTTAAAATTTCATTTCACAAAAAGGGCCACATAGAATAGGTTTAGAGGAAGTTTCTGTTCAGTCATTCTAAGAAGAGGCTTTCTACTTCACAAACATTTGCTGATGTCTGAAAATTCAAAACAAGTAAGTAAAAAGAATTTCTGCCTTTTTACTTTTGACTTGAAGTGATTTGATGCAAGATGGATGGATTAGCTAGATAGACTTCACCTTTTCCTGCTTTGGGATGTTGAACATTCTGTTTTTTCAATATTTAAAAATAAGTAATAATAATAGTTTATGGGTGGCAATTAGAGATAAAATTATAGTGCTACAGAAGGGAACAATAGAGCTTTCATTGACTGCATATTGGCTGAATTTCTCCCAAGGGACTTAAAATTATTTAGGACAGCATTTACATTAAAAAATAATCCCTAGGCTTTTGCAAACACAACAGATCTTTGATAGATAAATCAAACTAAAAGTAGTTTGTCTTCCTTATTACAGCATATCAGTTAATAAAACAAAAAGTCTGCACCACATACTATATTCAAGTAGTAACAATCTTCAGATGTTTTACTAATGGTTTTGATACTGGCTTTCCATTAGATTCTTTCATGGTTATTAAGCCGTGCTATATATCTTCTTGCATTCTGTTCTCTTTCTCAGCTAAATGGTACAAGAAACTGATCTTTGGAAGGGCACAAATAATCAATAAACATTATCAAGAGACTCATGCCTGTCCTTCTTCCATAAATCAGGGAAATTGACAGCAAAACATAGAATGCAGGTGAAAAGCTGTCATGTTGATCAGTGGCATCCAACATCTTTGCTGTGTTTACTACACTGCTATACAATGCAATGCTTGCCATTTTAACACCAAAAGTGCTGTCATATGCTGTAATTCTTGGCATCCTTTTTGACCTCTAGGTTTTGTCACATAGTGAACAGTCTGATCTGAAACCTAGTAAGGGGCAGACTGCTTTCTCCTATCTGAAATGCAATGGTTGAGTTAAGCATGTAATTTAGAGGGAAGCTGCCTGGCTTTATATTGAAGGAGGAAATTATTTTTCATTAGGGTTTGAACTGGTCCACCTTGCACCTTCAGTATTAAATAATCTTCCCTCAGAAAAAACATAGACCATAGTCGGTGTCATTTTACTGTTAATCTAATAAAAGTCTGCTTTCTTTTATTCCTACAGCAAACCAAGATGAATATGATGAAATGATCTGATTTTCCACCATAAAAGACAGATGATCAAGGCAATTGTATAACCTTCAGCAGCAAATCTTTAGGCTCAAATTGGTAACAGTTAGGTCAACAGATAATCTTACAGGCTTCTGTAAAGAGAGGCAGATTTGTCCCTAGTCAAGGAAGCATAAATTCAGATTATTTTAATTATTGTTATTGAACAAAACATAGTGATTGGGCACTGCTTCTGTCCAAAATTCATTTGCAAGAAATTATAATTTTAGGGAGAAGAAACTGCTTATGTGAAAAGGACTTTAATTTGAAACATTAAAATACAACAAAAAAACCCCCCAAATAATTCTGTGAAAACTAGAACGAATTAACTCTTTTTCTTGCAGTCCTGTGTTTCACACTTGCTTTCATTTGTAGCTATCATTATTTAGTTGCTGAACTAAAAAATTTCTTAAGACTGTGGTAATTAAAGAATGTGCTGTGTCCCACAAGAATATCCTGATACCCAATACCCTTGCTTATGTTACAGCTTTTCCCTTAGCTGCAGTCCCCCCTCTCTGTCCAATTGCCTGCTTTCACAATCATTTTATGAATGTTATGGACCAACTCCCCTTCTTCTCCCCAGTGAAGTTTGTTGATATTGGCCAACAAGCTCAAAAGTTATTAAAGCTGCATAAACTTATGTGCTCACATGAGACTTGCTTACTGGGAAACTAGGCTATAAATATTAAAGGAAATCTACGTCGGTTACTACTTATGTTACGCTTATTATATGTTTTCATAAGTGGAAAAAAATACTATTTTGAGCATAAGTGATCTTTTTATTATTTTGAGCATAAATAAAATATTCATTTGGTAGGCCTCATGGAATTTCTAAAGTCTGTTTCTTAATTTTAACAATGTCACAGATAACAAATTACTTTGACATTTGTTCTCATGAGCATACATATGTGAGAATGTATATGCTTGTATAATTTTCTCAGTGGCACTTTTCTCTGAAAAGTATAAAATAAGCAATTTGCCTGGTCAGCAATTCTCACTATTTAAAAAATATATATAGTTCTGGAAAATGCCTTACATATCTGCATTTTTGTCTCAGATGTCCCTGTTATGAAATAGTTTAACTGAGGGTAGGAGGGGTTGGGGAGGTGGGAAGAGAGCAGGGGAGAGAAATATTTCTTTTTGCATTTAATTTTATGGGATTGTATTTAGGACTTTTCTAAGATTCCTATTTATGACCATGTTTTTTTCTTTAAAGCAAAAAAATAAACTACTGCCTTCTTTTATGGTTAGTGCAAATTGCAAACATAAATCAGTGTGCACTCGTTCATGGTGCATACATGCATAAAACAATATGCACTGGGGAAATGGTGGATATATGTAATGTCTTGCTCATGTTTTTAAACTATTTCTAGCCAATGTCCTTTACACTAACTAAAAAAAAAACCCAAACCCAAGTTTGGTGGAAATATTAAATATAACTAAATAGTAAGCATATGCTGTTAGGCCATATGAGTGTTCACAAGCCCAGGTGCTACAGTCATTGATGTATATACAGGGAATTGATACAGTGACAGCTATCACTACTCTGCCCTTACTGAACTGGAAGAAGTGAAAGCTCTAATTACTGGAAAGCAGTATGTGAAGTGGTAGGCTTGTTCCAGTCTCATATGTTTCTTGACCAGGTCCATCAGTTTAGACCTCCGTCATTTCATTTGAAGGGTTGTTGATTGCAAGTGCTCAAGAAGAAAAAGATAAAAAAGAGATGAGACCTTGGATTTACTATACCTTTCTTAATGGTTAAAGTAGGAGTATCTCTGCACCAACAGATGAAATTTGCTTGTTTTAGGATAGATCTCCTTCTCACATTTTCTGTCAGAATGAAACAGTACGTGTGCTTTTAAGGCAAATATGCCTGTAAAGCAGCATGACCAAATGCGTGACCTACAGACCAGTTCTGGCTTGTATGTCATTTCCATCCCATCTCTTTAGGTGAGCAAGAGTGCATGTCCACAACAAGTCAAGAAGGTTCAAGCAACTTAATGTCCCTGTCATCTGCCCACAGTGCAAGACAGAGCTATGGGCATGGGAAAGGTAGTTGCTGTTAGTTCCTCTGCAAGGGTGAATGGTTGGCTGCCTGCCTGACATCAGTCATTTCCAGTTTCCCAAATTGTGCCAACAGTCCCAGACTTTTCCCAGACCATGGCAGCACAGCAGCCTGCTCTCTGGGGGCAGCAGCAGCCAAGGCCATCAGGGGCTGAAAACGGAGCATACCTTCAGCAGCTGATTGGACCCCTAAATAACAGATAGGGAATTCAGAATGGCTTACAAGCATCTGCAATATGTGCCTATTGCAACACACTCTGGAGGTTCCTCTCTTCCTCCACTGAATTTAGGCAGTTTCTATTTTGTGTAGTCTCCTGGTGCAGCATCAAAATGAAATGTGAAATCACCTTTCTCTTCTACTCATTCTATTGAAAGTTTTCCTACATGTTGACTTGAAATGTTCTGTGGTTGCAAAGTCTTCTGCTAATCAGTTTGTTTACAGGCTGTAAGTAGCAGTTCTGGTGCTCTTCAGGAGGATTTTCTGTAAGGAATTCTTGGGCTATTAACTGAAGTGATTACTTTAGGTAACCCATATACACCACATATATTCTGTGATACCTCAATAACTGTAACAGAAAAGCATTTGGCATATATGTTGTTATGAGTACCAGCAATAAATATCAGCTCTGTAGAAGTACTTCTGCTTTCTTCATTCTGCTAAATCTATATATAGAACCTGAGAGTACTTAATTACTTCCATAAATGACACGGGGGACTTTTTAGCAAATTTAGGAGACATATTTACTTCCAATTGGCTATATTCCCCTGCTATATTTGTAAGAACAGTAACTTCCCCGTTGCTTTCCACTTTTACTGAAGTTCAGAAATGTTTGTGTAATGCAGCTGCCTGCTGTGGAAGAGGCACATGCTGTTCTGACATGTTGACCTGATGCTACACCTAGTTATGTTCTCTTTGTTTGAGAAATGCTAAGTGCTGGCTTTTGATGCTCTTCCTCCCTCATTTTTGTCTGTGCTTGTTTACTAATTAACTGAAATCTACTGCAAAAAAATAATCTCCAGAGAAAGGGCAGCATGTGTTTTCCTCGTAAATGAGCCAATTGCTCTCAGGTCTTCATGATGGAGTGTGTGATAAAAAGAATTTTACTGCTAAAAGACTCCATGCTCCCTGTCTCCTATAATTCCCCACTCTTTTCCTGGGATGCTCTCTGGCATTCTGTAATCTTGCAGTAGTCAACATTTATTCATTTTAATGATGGCCAACCTCTTGACATTGCCTTTGGATAGGCATATTTTCTTATCAGTGACAACAGTAGTTGTGTGCTGAAGACTTCTGCACATTTAAAGGGAGATGTAATGTGGATGTTAGCCACCAAACGTACTTTGAACTATAAATGCAATAAAGAAACCCAACAGTTCATTTCACTATTTTAATTTCTTTTTTTTTTCCCCTCCAGTATAATCTGCATAATGATATAACAACTTGAGACCTAAATGGAGAGAAAAGCTAAGACCAAACAAACTTTAAGTGAGACAATAATCTCTTTTGTGATCTTATAATTATGAAACTATCTTACATTTCCAGGCAATATATTATCTCTGGCCCACTGACAGGTGCTGCTTACTGTATAACTATAAAGCATACCAGGCAAGGTTCTAGAGCTGTTCATCTTGAGTGAGCTCACATAGCAGGTGCAGGAGAACCAGGGGATTGGGACCAGCCAGCATGGTTTCATGAAGGGCAGGTCCTGCCTGACCAACCTGATTTCCTTCTATGACCAGGTAACCCACCTAGTGGATGAAGGAAAGGCTGTGGATGTTGTCTACCTGTGTTTTACTAAAGCCTTTGACACGGTCTCCCACAGCATCCTCCTAAAGAAGCTGGCAGCTCATGGTTTAGGCAGATGTACTTTTTGCAGGGTTAAAAACTCGCTGGAGGGCAGAACACAGAGGGTTGTGGTAAATGAAGTCGGGTTGGCAGCTGGTCACAAGTGATGTCTGCCAGAGCTCAGTCTTGGGGCTGGTCTTGTTTAACATATATATCAATGATCTGGATGAGAGGATTGAGTGTTCCTTCAGTCAGTTTGCAGATGACACTAAGGTGGGTGGAAGTGTTGATCTGCTGGAGGGACCTGGACAGACTGGATCAATGGACCAAGGCCAACTTTATGAGGTTCAACAAGGCCAAGTGCTGGGTCCTGCATTTATGTCAGAACAACCCCAGGTAGCACTTGGGGAAGCACTTGGCTTGGGGAAGAGTGGCTGAAAATCTGTCAGGCAGAAAAGGAACTGGGGGTTTTGATTGACAGCTGGCTGAATATGAGTCAGCAGTGTGCCCCAGTGGCCAAGAAAGCATCTTGGCCTGTATCAGGAACAGTGTGGTAAGCAGGAGTAGGGAAGTGATTGTACCCCTGTACTCAGTACTGCTGAGGCCGCACCTCAAGTACTGTGTAGAGTTTTAGGCCCCTCACTACAAGAAGGACATAGAGATGCCGGAGCCTGTCCAGAGAAGGGCGACAAAGCTGGTGAAGGGTCTAGAGAACAAGTCTTATGAGGAGTGGCTGAGGGAGCTGGGGTTGTTTAGCCTAAAAAAAGGAGGCTGAGGGGAGACCTGACTGCTCTCTACAGCTACTTGAAAGGAGGTTGTAGTGAGGGGGGTGCTGGTCTGTTCTCCCAGGTAACTGGTGATAGTACAAGAGGAAATGGCCTATGCCATGTCAGAGGAGGTTTAGATTAGATATTAGGAAAAACCTCTTCACGGAAAGAGTGGTCAGACATTGGAACAGACTGCCCAGGGAGGTGGTGGAGTCACCATACCTGGAGGTATTCAAGGAACTTGTAGACACGGTGCTTGAGGACATGGTCTAGTGGCTATGGTAGTGTTGGGTTGATGGTTTGACTAGATGATCTAATATGTCTTTTCCAACCTTAGTGATTCTGTGAATGAAGGCTTGCTCCCTTGTAACTCCTCATGTAGACCTACGGTTGCTTATTTTCTGACTCAGTACTAATTAGCAGAGGGATTTGCCTACTATGAAAGTGATGGCAGTTCCTTCTGACATGTCCATTCATGCTCACAGAATTGCATTAGTATCACATGCGTAATCAGTTCACTCAGTAGCTCTTGAAGTGCTATCAAATGAATCTATGTAAAGTACTACCTTTCCAGCTTTCCAGCTGTCTCTATCACATTCCTTTCTTCAAGGTTTCCAGCCCTTTCGTTCCCCTAATTCCTCTGCTTATACACAGTAATAAAATAATATTGTATGTGTCACCTTGGGATTAGCTGAGTTTGCTTTTAATGAGTCTTCTATAAATTTAGCTCACTGTAACTCCCCTTGATACCATATGTAAGCCGTATATGTTAGTTGTAACATGTCGTTGCAAGGATACTTTGTTCTTCAGTTGTATGTCCTGGTTATATAACCTGTGGATGGTATTAACCCATCTTTTCATAACACAAGCAAAGTCAGCAGCTTGCCCTTGGATATGTAGTTTACCCGGCATTTCCTGTACCTGTTGCCATTCATTTAGCAGTATCACACTATCATGAAGAGACTGAGCTGCATGAGAAAAGGCCTGGCAACACTTGCCAGACGACAAATTATTCAGCATTTTCTTTTTCATTTTTTTAAAGTAATGTAATACCAGTATGAAGAGTCTACAGTCATAAATATTACAGACTATTTATAAAAAAAATTGTCGCATTGACATGTTGCATTCAAATACCAAAGTTAGGTTAAAGACTTATTTGGAATACCAGAATTTCAGAACTCAGTATTAACAATATGTCCTGCAACATTTCAGAAGAAGAAAATGCTTTAAATACCCACACTGATTTTTTTTTTTTTTGTCTGAGATCTAAGATACAGTGAGATTAGAAGTGATAAAACCCATAATTTAAGGGGCATGATATTTCAGATTAAACTGTATGATGGTTTTAGTCTTCTCCCCTCCCCTCTCTTAGTCTTTTCAAAGAGAAAGCAATTGTGTGAACTTTAAAAATGTATGTGTTGAAGGAGATTAATTGGTTTTTGGATTGCATATCTGATGTTGTCATTAATCTGGTTCCTGGATTTGCAGATTAATTATTTATTTCCATATAATTCATTACTTCTCCATTTTACTTTGCAGAATAACACTTAGATACTATCAGAAGACAGAACAACTAATTATTTCTCTCAGCAAAAGTTATGTATATTCCAAAAGGAGTGTATCTCTCAAAACAAAAACTTTAAGGATTTGTTTTTCCAAGAGCATTAAGTATATCATCTACCTCACACTAATGAAAACATTGTTTCTCTCTCTGTAGGGAGATATGTATACAAATATGGATCTGAAGTTTGCTGAATAATTAATTTAAATAACTTCTGAGTTCACATCTTGTCACTACTTCTGAAAAAAATTGCTCATAGTTCACTTTGGGTATGTAGATATTCTGGTGCTTTATCAAACTGAAATGCCCAACAGTCATTTTAAATATCAAGTAAGATAAATAGAAATGAGACTTAAAATAGGTGATCGCATAAACTTCTCATACATTTTCTAAGGATGATTAAAATTATTACAAGCAGAAGATAATAATTCTACTCCACAGTGACTGAGAGCATGTCATATTACAGACATGTAAAGATAGATGTTTAGGATGTAAAGAATTAAGTAGTAATGTCAATTTTTTCCTGTGAAGTGATGACTCCCTTGTTCATATTTATGCTACTGCACACTGTAAGTCGAATGTCAAAAATTAGTATCCCTTAAAAAAATGTAAATCAACAGAAATATTTTGTTTTGCAGATGCAAAGTTGCATTTCTTTGAGCAAATGCTTGGCTTAATGAAGTTCCAAGTTCATGTATTTTAGACACACAGATAGGATTAGTTTTATTGAATAGTTTTAGAAGTTAAAGATAATTAATTACTGCATACGTTTTAACTTTCTATGAAAATATATGTTGCAAATACATTTATTGAACAATTATAGGTTAAGGTTCAGCACAAAATCTGAGTTTACATTATCTATTTTGCTGATAATGTAGTAGATGACATTGTTTAGCTGTGGAATACCCCAGTCAAATTGATGGAGTTATGTGTCAACATAGTAAAATAAGTAAATTTTAAAACAATACAGCTATATTTAAAATAATAAAATACATCTATATCTATTTATAATCATTATTTTTTATTTGGACTGGCAGACACCCTCCATTTTTATCTTTCTTAGCTCTGATGTTAATGGACATAGAATCTGCAAGAACTTTTTTCCGTATATCCCTTTAGTGTTGAAAATTGCAGTGTGGTGCACTTACATGAATGACAGCACAGAAATGAAATCTGGATGTCTAACTGTTTGGATTTATATATAGTGCCCCCCCAAAACTAGAAAGTGTAGCCAAATCAGTTGCAGTTGTGGAATATGACAAGGTGTTAAAAAGGAAGCATTCTTTCAAAATTATTAGGCAAAGAAGTGCTGCCATTTAGAAAAAGTCAATTACTTAACCTAAGATAATTTATGCATATAAAGATCTGGACTAACTGCAAAGGAACAATGAGGCCTGAGGGTATATGTTTTTCTACCCACACCCTATCTTTCTTCAAACATATTCAGGTCACAATGTACAGTTAATTAACTGATGTATTTTCTTTGCTGGAAGCACTACTGAATATTCTATTCATTTTAATTGTTTCTATGTCCAAAGTTTGAAGGAAAAAATAATAATTACATAGTGGATAGTAATCAAAATGCATTGCAATTATCTACCTTATTATTCCATTGGTCCGTCTTGCATATGAGCAGGGGAGAGCAAATCTGACAGCATACAACATTACTTGGCAAGTATTATTTTATGTTGATTATGTCCTACTTTCTTGTGCATCACATTCTGTTTATATTGCATTAACAATATCTCTCTCATATATAACAAATGAAACATTTTATTTTCATAGAACAAGATGGAACATGGTATCCCACTGTGATCTGCAACAAAGCAAAAACCAAACATTAGAAATATTATTTAGTTAAGGAAAATAATGAACTTAAAGTTAGTGGTGATTATGAAAACAGCCTGGTCCTGTTCATTCAGTAGTTATCACACATAATTAACAGTCTTGCACATAGGCCATAGATTGATCAGTCAAAGAACTTCAATTATTCTTGATGCAAAAATAATTTTGGCTGTCCAGGTTGATGTTTAAGATTATTGGCACAACAGGAGTGTTGAACGTTTTCCTGTATACTATAAATTGTCAGTCTTTCTTTTCCCTGCCCCCCTCTCCCCCTTGACATTTCTCAAGAAATCTGCCTAATGTAGCATAGCATAAAATAGACTTTAGCGATGTGAACTTGGTTGGAAAGAGTATTTCAATTACAGTCTTCTTGCTGATGTTTATGATTAAAAGCAATGAGTATCTTCTGGGAATAATCAGTTTGACGGATTGGGATTTCAAGAAAGTATTAACACAGTTGAAAATGAATAGGTAAAATATAAATCTCAGAAATGATAACTTTTACTTCCAGAGCTCTGATTGTTATGATGTAAATATACATAAAGTCCTGTATTAACAAGGAAGGATTTGTTTTGAAAAGCATCTTTTATGCACACAGCTGTGGATTTCATTGTGTGTTGTTTATCTTGGTTTATTGTAAATCCCCAGGAAAGTGACAGTGTTTCAGGATAAGGTAATCAATTGTACTTAATAGTCCAGAGACTGTTGTGTTGAACTGGAGTAGCTGAGAGGCTCTGGAAGCCTAAATGGGCAGAGTATAGAAGAAGGGTGAGAAAAAAAGTGTGTGGCTCCTTCTCTGGGATGCCTGAAGGGACTCCTGCTTGGTGTCTCACAGAGGCAACAAAGTACAGGGTCAGTGTTCACTAATCTTTCATGCAAATAAAACAATATCCCAGTTTTTCCACAAGTACAACAAAACCTTTATGTGGGGAAAGACTAACACCCTGCCTGACTCAAGAATTCATTTTGACCACAATCAGTAATGGATGTTTAAAGAGGGGTATTTGGAACTGAACTCTTCTTAGTTCCCACCAAATTTAGGTATATTCTCTTGTAAAACAACATTTTTTTTTATCTTGAAAATATAGTTCTCATTACTGTACTCACAGATTCACAGAGTGTTAAGGATTGGAAGGGACCTCTAGAGATCATCTAGTTCAACTCCCCTGCCAGAGCAGGATCACCTAGAGCAGATCACACAGGAACAACTCCAGGCAGCTTTTGAAAGTCACCAGAGAAGGAGACTCCACTACTTCTCTGGGCAGCCTGTCCCAGTGCTCTGTCACCCTCACAGTGAAGAAGTGTTTCCTCACGTTCAGCTTGAACCTTCTGTTTTCCAGTTTATGGCCATTGCCCCTAGTCCTGTCACTGGACACCACTGAGAAGAGCCTGGCCCCATCCTCCTGACACCCACCCTTGAGATATTGATAAGCATTGATAAGATCCCCCTCAGCCTCCTCTTCTCCAAGCTAAACAGACCCAGCTCTCTCAGCCTTTCCTCATATGGAAGGTGCTCCAGGCCCTTCATCATCTTAGTGGCCCTGTGCTGGACCCTCTGCAGTAGTTCCTTGTCCTTCTGGACCTGAGGATCCCAAAAATGGACACAGCACTCCAGGTGAGGCCTCACCAGCGCACAGTAGAGGGGGAGGAAAACATCCCTTGATCTGCTGGCCACGCTCTTCTTAATGCATCCCAGGATGCCATTGGCCTTCTTGGCCATGAGGGCACCCTGTTGGCTCATGGTCATCCTGTTGTCCACTAGGACTCCAAGGTCCTTTTCCCTAGAGCTGCCCCCCAGCAAAACAGCCCCCAACCTGTACTGGAACATGGGGTTGTTCTTCCCCAGATGCAGCACTTCACACTTGCCCTCACTGAATTTCATTAGATTTCTCCCCACCCAGCTCTCCAGCTTGTCCAGGTCACGCTGGATCGCAGCACAGTCTTCTGGCATGGCAGCCACTCCTTCCACTCTGGTATCATCAGCAAACTTGCTGAGAGGACATTCTAGCCCTTTGTCCAGGTCACTGATGAATATATTGAATAGGGCTGGACCCAGCACTGACCCCTGGGGGTTGCCACTAGCCACAGGCCTCCAACTAGACTCTGCCCCATTGACCACAACTCTCTGAGCTCTTTCCTCCAGCCAGTTCCCAATCCACCTCACCACCCAGTGGTCCAGTCCCCACTTCCTAAGCTTGTCTATGAGGGTGCCATGGGAGACTGTGTCAAAAGCTTTGCTGAAATCAACATAGTGTTTCACAATCTCCCATGATAGAGGCAAACCAGGCAGAATCTGGCAACAAGCCTGCACTCTGGGAGGCTTCTGAAAGAAAAATAGATGCTGGGATCCAAGTCTAAGGGAAAGATGCTGCTCCTGAGAAGCAGAAGAAGCCTTCATACAGTTTGTTTATACAGGGAAACCTTAAAAGTGCTAGAGCAGAATGCAAAACTTGAGGAAAGGGGCCATTTCATGAAGACACCATGGACAGAAGAAGATATTTTTAAGAAGTTATCTTGATGCCAATTCATATAGTTTTGTGTTTTAATGTAATACATTTATAGAATGGAAGCATGCTGGGGCTCTTCAGAGAAATCTCTTCAAAGAAGAGAGGCAGGTTCACCAAAATGCTTTGCCTCCTCTGTGCTCCCTTGACACAATCTTTTCCCACGTTGCATTCCATTAATGAAAGTGCAATTTTTAATTTAGCTACTAAGTGAAAGCAGCATCTGTTACAAAATGGCCAGTTACAAAACTCAATTTCCCAAAAGACACAAAGCCCCAGGTTCCAGCTGTATCTCAAAGACAGAACAGCAGAACGAAAAATAAGATCCCAAGGTAGGACAGTTTCCTGTGTCTCAGAGGCACACACTCTATACATGTTTACGAACAACAACAACAAAAAAGTACTTTTCAAGCTATATATCAAATCTAAGTTCCATAAATTGATTGTAGTTGTTACTGACATTTAGATACTTAACGCAACATTATACATAACTTGAAATACTTCAAGTAAATGAATTTACCTGATGGTTAGGATCCTGAGCTTGTACAAACATGTATCACTTGAAGCTCTGGTTCAATGTATCATTCACTATCCATCTAGCACATTTTCTTCTCAAGACAAGTGGAAATGCTTTGGCCAGGTGAATGATGATTCTTGTCAAGCTTTTGCCTTAGTCAGTACAATCACTGGATAAAGTATAGAAATAATTTATTGTGCAGGAGCTGAAGCCCTCATTCCTTTTTTCAAGCCTGTGCTAACCAGGAAGATCAGAGCTGTGCTTTGCACACCCTCCCTGTAAATCTTATGTTGTTTCCTGTACAGTGGTGAAGTTTCAACAGAGACAGTGAATACTTAAGAGGAGAAGGGTCCCATTTTGCCTGCCCTACAGCCTGGCATTTCACCTGGTGGTGAAAGATATGGCCTTGATTCTCCTCAGGCAAGGAAGGGTATTGGATCCAAGACTTCCGTCTCTGACTCAGTCCTCTAACTGCTGTGTGTGTACTACCCTTTTCTTCATCTCTGCTTTAAAATAAAGCAGATGTCACAGAATTTAATAAATAATTAATAACAAATGCCAGATCCAGAGTACGGCTATTCAGGGTACCTGGAGAGCACTGGCAAAGAAGGTTTTGGTTTTGGCTGGGAGCTGTGCAGGAGCTATGAGCTGATCTAATCTGTAATGGGTGACCTGAGAAACATAAAAATAGAAGCAGTGGATTTTTAAGTGAAAGATGGTGATGTATTACATATATATAGAGAGAATGTTATATTGAATGTTTGCATATGCACTAAATTTTTGCGACTCAAATGTTATGTAAGTGCATGGACCATTTTGGGGGTGATTTGTATTTGGATGTAAGTACTTCAATTTTGCCTAAGGCCAGTTTTAAGAACCTCAGTCACTTAATGCGTTGTACTCTAGAGCTCAAAATCTTCATTTGCTCTTAATTCAGAATGCTCTACTGATATCAACCTTTCATTTTAAGGCAACAGCAAATCTTGAAATTCTGTTCTTCTTTTGATACGTGGATTTGTAGAGCACAAATCTGTCTTTCTAGGTACAAATGTTTCATATAATTAGAACAAACACTTCGTATAATCTCTGTAGCTCTCTGTCATAAAGTTTTGCTCTGATCATGCCATCATTTTTCCTTCTTTTCTTCTGAAAAGTCCTCATAGAAAATGCAGTTTAACTTGATACCTGAACTATTTTTCAGTCAGAAGAATGCTAATAGAGAATTAATAAGGCAGAAACATACGGTAATATTTAAAACAGTGTTTTCTGAACTGCTTTTATCATACTGAATTTCAAACTGGGCTATAGCTGATTTCTCGGAAAACGAGAAATATTTGCAGGTTTTTAAGAGTGCATTTCCTTTTTCTGGAATAAAATTGGAATATTTCTATTTTGATGTTACTTCTGCACCTCCCTCAACTTAGCAAGGCCTGCATACCATCCATATGATCGGTTGTGTTCCTAAAATCCACCGGTAATCCTTCAAGTTGTGGCTACTGACATAATTTCTGTTTTTCTTACCTTTTGCAAGCCACTACATGATAGGATTTTGTAGAGATTCAAGATTAAACTCTAACATTCCCTTCCATCAGATATTTGAATATGATATTTAAAAAGAAGATTGGAGGAGTAAGAATTTGATGAACTGCTACACCTTATTAAATGGCCTTAAAGTTAGATCATATGAAGGCTTTCTAGAGATTTTCAAATTGCTTCATTGAATTATTGTCGATACACCTGTGCAATGAGCTCACTAAACAGAATTCTCACAATACTAACAACGTTGTTAGAAAGGAGACATTTGACTAAAAGGTAATGTAATTGCCAATTTCTTTAATGTGCGTTCTTAATGAATTTTGTCAGAAGACTGATTCACATAGTACATGCACTATTAGCTGTGCCCACATTTAATATACCACAATTGCCACATTAGCCTTGGTTTCATTACTTCTTCTAAGTGTTTTTCTTTTAAAGTATATTGTACAATAAGGTAATACCCTAAGCATTATATACAGCTAAAAAGTCACAATTTAATTGCTCATGTTCACAAATCACAAATTATGATGAATATACAAAAGAGGATGTGTATACAGTATAGAAATTCACTTCATCAGTTGATAAAGAGAGGACAATAAAGATTTTTTTTGTATCTTGGGTTGGAGTAAAACTCACAGAGGTGCAATTTTTGCTCCTTAGTCCATGATCTATTACTACAATGCAGAAAACTTTATAGTTTGAAAACTGTTGTATTAAAATACCAAAATACAAATTTATACCAGGTTAAGGTTGTGACAACACATCATACAATTTTATTGCTTCTTTTTCAATGTATTAACCCTTTCATTCATAGGACTACTTTTAAATACTCAGCAGGAATTTCTGTTAAAGAAACTATTAATGTAGGTTTTTAGAAAGTCTTTATACAAGTTCATTTTATTTTTCTCTGCACCTTTTTCTTTGTTTCTGTCTTGCACCTTCTGTTTTGATCTTACACATCAATTTCATTCTGAAATCAGGTTGAACATTTCAGCTTTCCCTATCAGGGCAAACAGACAATATGTCATACTAGCACTGAACAGGAACTTCTAAGCTCAAATGGATACTACATGTTGGCTTTGATGTTCCTTTGTCTCTGACTCCTGGTGATCTTGTGGGGGAGGGTAGACATAAGGGACAGGACAAAGGCTGGGGTCTATTAGCTAACATGAAATGCCAGAATTTGATTGACGCAATTATGACAGTTCTATATGATGGGTATGGTGCTTTGGTATAGAAACAAAATTATTAGTTTTTCATTGGACCCACAACCTTGTTGAAACTGCTACTTGTGTACATCACCAGTTGCTTGGGCATTGGGTGCTCTAATGTGTGAGGTAGGATCACTTAAAATATGTTGCATTCTCCCTAATCCTGAGCAGGCTGCAGTACTGCAAGCAGCAAGCAATGCCACTGTGGTTGTATGTGAGTGCCCCTTTGCTGAGCTGTGCAGGGGACTGCGCCTTGGTACCTCTGCATGTGTCACACAGGCTGCAGCACATGTCTGCTGTGTACAGGTAACTGGAATATGTAGGGTTTTTCTCTAGATACATTGAATATGAAGCCTATTTGAAAGTCTAAGGCTATTTTTTACGTTATTTCAATCAGATTAGACTTATCTGTTAATTTACTTTTGTAGACTGGGATAGTAATTTGTCTATTTCAAGTAGTAGGTGAAATGATCTTATGTTGAAATAAAATCCTGCAGAGAATTAAAGAAGAAGTTACTGAAAAATACGGGTTCATAAAAATCAAAACTTCCTTTTCTTGAAAATGATGAATAAATATTTTGACTACATTTTTTCCAAAGACTCAGAATTATCACAACATTTTTTCATATTTTCAGAAAATTCCTTGACCAGGAGTAGAATTTAAAATGAAATAAAACTACCTTTCAGAAATGCCTGATAGTGGATCTAGGGTTAATATTGTTAAAATTAATCTAGATGTAACAATTTTTAGTTACTATGAAGTATTTCAAACTGAATGAGGAGATTTTTTTCTTCTTTAGTATTTTGACCATGTGGCAGGCTATTTTAAATTGTAATGTATGTTTGTTTATTTATATAGGGTTTTACAGATTTTGTGTATAGACAATACTCCATAGGTATAATATATTTCCATTAGCATCAATAAAATGACACAGGCTGTATCATAGAACCACAGAGTGGCTGATGTTGGAACTCTGGAGGTCAACTGGTCCAACCTCTGTGCTCAAGCAGTGACAGCTAAGGGACATTGCACAGGACCTCATCCAGATGGCTTTTTAAGATCTTAAAGATTGGAGACTCCATCTCTGGGCAGCCTGTGCCAGGGCTAGGTCCCAGCTAAAAAGTGCTTCCTGATGTTTGGGAGGAACTCCTGTGTTTTAGCATATGCCACTGCCTCTTGTCCTGTCACTGGGCACCACTGAAAAGAGCCTGTCTCTGTCTTCTTTTCAGCTTGCTTTCAGGTATCTATATACATTGATGAGATCCAGCCCTGAGGTGTCTCCTTACTAGGCTGAACAGTCCCAGCTTTCTCAGTCTTTCATCTTGGCACTGATAAGGCTACATCTATAAAACCCCAGAAATTCTGAGGAAGTAGGAAAGAGTCCCCACAAGCTTGAACTCTAAATGAAAGACCAGAATCAGACCCTGAGTACATATACAATCAGAGACACAAAGTAACAACACTGAATTTTATGTAGGCATAAATAACTGAACTGAAATAGAATAAAGAAGCTGGCTTGCAGGAAAAGAAGAAGAAACCACCTGAAATTTTTCAAGTATGATGAGCAGGTTGTCATTGCAGGCTGAGTGAAGTATGGAAAAAAAAAAAAAATACACCTGAGTGTATGCTTTTTAAGCAAAAGATTCGGAAAGGGCATGGATCTGTCAAAGGACATGTGGCAGATTGTGCTGAAAGCCAGTCATGAAGCTGAGAATGTCCCTCTGAACTCTGATTAAAGACAGACTGCTTGAGATCATGGAAGAGAAAAAATATAACAAAGCAAACTCCTCCCACAATCCTCCCAAAAACACCTGAAAAGACACAAGGACTTAATTATGACTGTCTAATTTAATGCCTTTCAGTCAACTTTTATAAGATCCGTCAGAATTTTCAAGTAAAAAATGAATATAGTTAAAAAATATTTTTTTATTAATTATCAGCATTTTGACATAGTGTACAGTAGTTCATGAACTGCAGAAGATAAAAATGTTCATGTGAAATGAAATATATTTACATATCATTAATCAGAAGTTATTTATATTTACTGCCAATAATTTTAATTTCCTTAAGGAATGACACCAAACCCCGAAACAGCCTGCAAAAGTTTGACCATACTAACAGAGATAACTTTTTTCTCCCCTACTAATCTGGAATTTATAAAACTTGAGAGCTTCAGTTGTATTTTCTAGAATATTCTTCAGCAAACAAGATCAAGATTTAAATAAATCTCATATTATATAAGAACAAACATACAAGAACCTAAAGAAAGTAACTAAGAATGATAGTAGAACAAGTTATTAAAGAAAGCAATTGTGGCTGAAGGGACTGGAAAACCTGAATGATCTTCAGACAGTTTTATCGTGGACAGATAGAGAACAACAGTAAAGAAGCTGTTATGAATAGTGTATATAAAATAATGCAAGTCAAAAGCAAAACCTATGATGACAGCACAAGAAAAGACCTCCTAGGAAGTGTTATTATATCTGCTTCCTGAGATGACCTTATTAAAATACACTAGAGTGTAGCAGACAATTGTGGATTCTCATCTAGGATCAGCTGATGCTGACCTGTAATTTGGTGGTATTAATATTAATGTTTTACAGTGAAGTATAAGTTCAATACATGAAGGATGTAGTTTGTTTCCATTTATCCTCAACTTAATAAGCCTCAAAATAATGGAACATCAATGAAAAGGGCAGCAAAGTCAGACTTTAACCTATATTTTGTGCAGGCAAATTACAGAATGACACTCGTAAAGCATGTGCTCCAATTTACTGACTCTTCAAGAGAGATGTAAGAGGAGTGTTTTAAGTGTTAGAAAATAGTGTCCATGGAGATTTACTGTGAAGCTGCAGATATACAGAGACACCAGTGAGGCTGAGTAAAAAACTCACTGTATTAGAGACTTCAAGCTACAACTTGATGAAAATGATAACATATGTAACTGAGGCTGGAAGCAATGTCTCTCAGATACACTGTACGTACATGAGTTGTGTCCAGTGTTGTGTCTGTAGACAGTCGTGTTCTATGAGGAAACAGCTGTTTTATGTCTTCAAAACTCAAATAAAAAAGAGGAAAGGACAGGAACAATTTTTATCTGTTTGCCTAAGATCTTAGACAGATGGTAAATTGAACGATTATAAGTGTATTAAGCATTTGAAAATACTCTTTGATACCTTAGTGTATGAAAAAGATCAGCATGATGCACAAGCATTTTTTAAGGATATGTTTATTCAATCTACTAGTATCTTTAGCATATGCATTTATCATTTTCTTGGTCTTGCTAGTGAGTCAATATATATTTATTTTCCCTTTGCTGAACAAGCCCTGTATCCTAAAGAATCCAGCATGATGATGGCACTCCATGTACAAATGAGCTGAGATTCTTTCCACTTTGGTTGTGGGTTGTCCCCAGCCAGAAACTAAGCACCACACAGCCTTTTGCTCACCTCCTTTCTGCCCCAAGTGGGATGGGGGAGAGAATCAGAAAAAAAGCCTTATGGGTTGAGATAAAGACTGTTAAATAGGACAGAAAAGGGAGAGGAAATAATAATAATTATAAAATTATTGATAAAGGAATACACAAAAATAAGTGATGCACAACACAACAATTGCTCACCACCCGGTGATTGATAGTCTGTTCCTAAGCAGCATTTACCCCTGTCCAACTCCCCTTAGCTTATATACTGAGGATGATGTCTTATGGCATGAAATATCCCTTTGGTCAGTCTGGGTCAGCTGTCCTGGCTGTGTCTCCTTCCAGCTTCTTGTAGAGAAGAATCTGGGAGAACAGAGACAGTATGAGAAATTGAAAACTTTCTGGGTTTAATATAAAAATATATCTGGCAAAAATTAAAACACCAGTGTGTAATCAATATTCTTTTCAGCCCAAATCCAAAACAAAGCCCCATACTAGCTACTATGCAGAAAATTAACTCTATATCAGCCAAATCCAGCACAACATTTTAGTTCATAAACCCTGCAAACTAGTGCCTACAATTATAGTTGTGTTTCCTGGGGCACTTATGCCATCGTCTTCACAGTCCTTGAACATCTTCCAGTCCAAGGTCTGTTTTTGCTAAGAAGTTTTTACAGTTGCACACATAATAGTTTTCTCTTTATAGTCTCACTGGACAAATAAAGAATTTCTTTCACCAAGTTCAGATTTATATATGCAGAATTATTATCAACTTTGTGGTCAAATTCTTGAAATGTCTGGAACTTGTGTGAAGACCATCGGAGGTCAACTATGTGGTGCTTTCAGGAATCACATAAAAAACCAAGAAAGAGTTACCAAAATTTAAAAATTCTTTGTCTTTGAGTTTGTCCAGTAAAAGCCATAATTCAAAGAGAAGATTAGAGGAGAAAACAAGAGGCTGAAGGAGGTTTTGGGTTTGGGTTTTTCTTTTTTTGAGGGGGGTGGGGGAGGTGTTCTCAGTTTTCAGCTAGCTTTGTTGGTGAATGACAGCCTTTGCTAGAATATGTGATAGTGAAGAGACTAATTTTTTTTCTCATTGTGTGAGATGACAAACCCACAAAAGATGAATGTGGTCTTAACTGCAAAAGTTTCAAAGAAAACCTTGTCTGCTCACTAAACCATCTATGTACTGTGGTATATTTACAGTTTTCAAAACCTTGTCCTTAAAACCACTTGTCAAGCAGTATACATGCTCAACATGTAGAATGTCTGAGTAGTATCTGTATCTGATTACTACGATTTATTGTTTGCAATCAAGTGAGAAACCTGAACCATGTACATGACTGTGGAAGGGAAATCCAGGCAAAATACCACTGCAGCCAAAAGAGGTTTATTTTTAAATCCCAGAGAATACTCTTAGAAAATGTAAAGTGATATTCATTATTCCTCAACAGTCTGCAGTATGCAGAAAAGAAGAATGCATGTCTGCTGCATGAAATAGTATTTTGAAACCCATCCTATTTACAATATACAACGAAGAATCATTATTTAATCGAATTTACAGATTCTCTTTTCACTGAGTGTTACCCAACATGTTATGCAGAATGGCTGTTTAAATACATGCCAAACAAAATCTTTCCACTACAGTAATTTAGAGCTAGAACGTCATTCAGCAAATCTTAAAAAAACGTAAATGCACAGCTTGCTATCTCTCTCCATAAATATATATATATATATATATATATATATATATATATATATATATATATATATAACCATAGCTGAATAAAGTGAATGGAAGTCTTTGGTTCAATCACTGTTGATTTTTCCATGTTTCCTACTTTGAACTGTAAATCTTCTTTAAAAAAAAGAAATATTGGGGGAAAGGATTGTTATCTGTGTGCTGCAGTTAGTTCTGTTAATGGAAATTTGCCAGTCATCTATGAAACTCTTCTCTGATGATACATTATACAGTTTTCTTAAAGGTACACTTTCAATTTGTTTTGTCATTTGGTTTTCTGTGTCTTATCAGCTAGCAGAATACTACTTCTTTTGTACTACACTTCAAAATTTTCAGTGTCTTACAGAAACTCAGAAACCCTCAAAGTTGAGAGGTTCTTTGATACTTACAATAAGCAATGCTGAAATGAAGTCCTTTTGATATACTGAAATTCTTTTCCCCCGTTGATAATGAAAAATGAGAGTCTATTAACACTGATTATTTTCATGTCGCCAATTCATTACTTTTCTTGGATAATCAAATCAAAATTCATCATATAAAATGATTTTTCTTTTTCATGTGGCAATGATCCATTTTTCTTTCTAATTACTGTCTTAATTTTCTTCAAGTGGTGCACAAAACTATTTAAAAATCCTTGATAAAAATTCTTAGAACAGAAAAATTATGTCATGAAGAGAGGATTTGTATGCAACCTTGGTAAAGAAACTATTACGTTTAAGGTGAACAGGAATTTTATCAGGTCCTAATAGGTAAAAAACAATCTATACACATTTTATTACCACTCAAAGGTAAATTACATAGATATTAAATCAAGACACAAGAAGTGATTTTTTAATAAATAACTAATACCAGAAGAATTAGAAAATTCATATTTCATGAGACTCAAGTGACAAGTAAAAGAGGTAGGTTTGTGTATTTATTTTATACAAGATGATGACTTCCATTCCCTTTATAGCCAATTGCCACAAAGGAAAACCTTATCATAGTTAAGCATAAACATCACAGTAAAGAAAACACAAGACCTCTGCTTACTCTAGAAATTTAAGTTCTCATGTTAGAACGTAAATTCCTAATTCTTTGAAGGGAAAGACATGTAATCCATGCAGTGATTGTGTTAAATTGGGCATCTTATATTAAAAAAAAGAAAAAAAATCCCCTTATTGAGAATGATCTTCCTTTCCATTTGCTGAAACAATGCCAAAAGCTAGATTACTATTAGCTAAATGGTAAAACAGTCTTCTCTTTCTGTCTGTCACCAGGCTGTGTTTCATTATAACTTCTGGAGTTGTGCCTGACCGACCCTCACAGCTTACCTTTATCCTGACAGTCTAGTAGCTGACTTCTATACTGATGGACATTGCTCAGACAGAAAGAGTGGAGACACAGCATTCAAAGAGATGTTCCCTTTTCTGTCAAAATCAGTGAAAAGAAAGCCTCTGCCTCCTTCATGAGTTTACTTATTTTTTTCTATGCAAGATTAATTTGATAGTCTTCAAGTTCTCTTGATTTTAAGCTTCCTTGTGCATATATATAGAAAACTGGGAGAAAATTTGAAAAATGTTTTCTTATGGAACAACAATATAAATACACTGTACTTTGGTGATTTTTAAAAGAAGTCAATGGGTAGGACATGGTGGGCAGTGATGGCTGTCATGTCACTCTTTGATATGAAAACCCATTACACACCAAATGGTTTCTTTTTGTACAGTTTATGCAGCTAGAGTCTGCAACTCCACATGCCTTTGCAAACAGCAAGATGCAAAACTAATTTGACAGCTTTGAAGCATCACAATTTTTACATTTTCCTGATGGGAAGTTGTTTCCTAATTGTGTTCTGGGATGGAGTCAATTCGTCTCAAATAATTCTATTAGAGGGCAGTTAAAGGCAATAGTACTAAATTTAGGGGATGAAAATTAGAATTAATCCAATACTGGACAATTTTTTTGTGTGTATTTATGTTCAGTGGAACAAACACACATATGTGCTTTGATATGTAACCATATGCTTTTTCTTTTCTTTCTTGTGCATTTGTGATTATTAATAACTTAAATCTTAATGACAGCTCTGTCAATGTGTGTCATGGTTTAACTCTGGCTAGCAAAATACCATGAAGCCGCTCTCACAAATCCCCCTCCCCTCCTCCAACAGAGAGGAAGAATTGGAGGAAAAAGAAATAAGGAAGCTCATAAAATCGAGATAAGAACTATTTACTAATTAAATCCAAATCAATATATACAGATACTACTAATAATGAAAAATTAAAATAATAGAAAATAAACAATATAATACAATATATACAATATGATACAATTTCCCACCACCCACTGACCAATGCACACCCAGATGTTGAGTCATGAAAATCAGACCCAGAGAGTCCGAGAACTACAGCTCAAGAGCGATCGCAGCCTGAGAGCCATGGCCTGAAGGCTGGAGCCCAGGAGCTAATACAGCAGATTCTGAGTGAACCCTCTCAGAGATAGCGCAGCCATGAACTCTAAACAACCCACTAATTCTCACATGAACGACCCAGCACAGGAGTTAGCAAAGCAGCTAACACAGGAGGGTTAGCAAGTTCCCTGGAGAGACGAGCAAGGGAGTAAGGGAGACAGTAATGGGAAGAGTAAAAAGAGAAGGGTAGTGGCTACCAGACCCCTTTCTCTGCTCAAGACCCAGAACATGACATACTATCGAATGAAATACTTCCTTGGTCAGTTTGGGTCAGCTACCGTATCAGAAACAGAGAAAGACCTTGAATTCAGTGCAGACCCTCCCCAGCATCAGCTAAGGCCTTCCTTATCAGCATTTTCTTAGCAAATTCTTGGTAACTTCAGTAAAGGGAGTTAACCCTTTCCTGACTGAACCCAGCACAATGTGTCAGTCTATAGAGACACTGTTGCATTTTGTAACAAAAGACACATACAGAAAAAAACTTTCAGAGCAGTTCTAATGAATGGGATGTCCACTGGAGAAAGAGCAATTAAAATAATATTTAGTTGATATAAAAAAAAAAACAAAACATTGAGAAAGATCAAAAATTGGGATGGGGGCAGAAAAAATCTGCAGAAGAGATGAAAACAATGATGGAAGAGAAGAAAGAAGAAAGTAGGTTTAATTTATGAAAAGATACAGTTGCTGTGAATAAAGGGCAAGAGTGTACGAGGCAAAAATTACACAGAGATGACGAAGCAGAAGTTTCTGATCTTCAGTTTGGCAACAAATGAGTAGAGTTACCTAACTAAATGTCAGTTCTGCATACTTTCTAATTTTAACTTTTATTTCTCCTATATAAATCCCTTTAAAAAAAATTCCTGTACTGACATGCAAAATAGCTGGAGGGAGGTTTTTTCTTGTTTTTACTAAAGCAAGTAAAAAAATACAAAGTGAGAGTGTACTGCTGCAGGGAGTTTTATTAGATGGCCTTTGTTTCATCTGTACTGTGCAGCACAGCTTCTTAGGATTAAAAAAAAAAAAAAAAAGAATGTATTGTATAATCTATTTGTTGCAGGATTGAATGACTGGCAAACATATGGAAATTGCATTGTTTCTATTGATAAAAAGTGCCTAAGAAACAATAAAAATAATACACTGTTGTAATTGATATTCTAGATTGCAGACACAGCATTGCCAAAGAGCAGCTAAGGGTTATTAGGGAGAAGAAGAATGATGACGTTTAACTTTGTTAGCCTGCTGTTAAACTTGGAAATCTTGCCTTTTTTCTTTAAAATTGCTAGTCTTTTCTAAGGAAATCATAGATTCATAGAATCACAGGATTATTTTCGTTGGAAGGGATCTTCAAGATCATCTAGTTCCAGCCCCCCTGCCATGGGCAGGGACACCCTCCACTAGACCAGGTTGCTCAAAGCCTCATCCAGCCTGGCCTTGAAGACAGCCAGGGATGGGGCATCCAGCCTTCTCTGGTAAACCTGTCTCAGTGCCTCAAGACCTTCTCCATGATGAACTCTTTCCTGATATCCAATCTAAATCTACCCATGTTCTTTTTAAAGAAATTACCCCTTGTCCTATCACTACAGGCCCTTGTAAAAAGCCCTCATCCAGCTTTCTTGTAGGCCCCTTTAGGTACTGGAAGGCTACGATAAGGTCTCCCCGGAGCCTTCTCTTGTCCAGTCTGAACAAACTCAATTCTCTCTGCCTTTCTTCTTAGGAGAGGTGCTCCAGCCCTCTGATCATCTCCATGGCCTCCTCGGGACTCACCCCAACTGGACAATATCCTTCTTATGTGGAGGTCAAGGTGGGGTACTACAGGTGGGTACTCACAAGAGCAGAGTAGAGGGGGAGAATCACATACCTCAACCTGCTGGCCACACTTCTCTGGATACAGGCTGGGATACGGTTAGCTTTCTGGACTGCCAGTGCACACTTCCAGCTCATGTTCAGCTTTTCATCCACCCATCCCCCCCAAGTCCTTTTCCTCAGAGTTGCTTTCAATCCATTCTCCATCCAGCCTGTACTTGTGCTTGGGATTGCCCCGACCTAAGTGCAGGACCTTGCATTTGGCCTTGTTGAACTTCATGAAATTGGCACAGACCCCCTACTCCAGCCTATCCAAGTCCTCTGGATGGCATCCCTTCTGTCCAACGTATTGACTGCACCACACAGATTGGTGTCATTGGCAAACTTGCTGAGGGCACACTCAATCCCAGTGTCCATGTCACTGACAAAGATGTTACAGCTCGAACAACAACACCTGAGCAACACCACTTGTCACTGGCCTCCACTCAGACATCGAACCATTCACCACAACTCTCTGAGTGTGACCATCACGCCAGTTCTTTATCCACTGAGTGGTCCATCCTTTATATCCATGCCTCTCCAATTTAGAGACAAAGATGTTGTGTGGGCTGGTCTCGAATGCTTTGCACAAGTCCATGTATAAGACATCGGTTCTCCTTCCTTTATCCACCAAGGTCATCACCCCATTGTAAAAGGCCACTATATTTATCAGGCATGATCTACCCTTGGTGAAACCATGTTGGCCCTCGCCATTCACCTCCTGGTTTTCCATGTGTCTTTGCAGGAAGGATCTGCTCCATGATCTTTCCAGGCACAGATGTAAGACTGACTGGCCTGTAGTTCCTCCTTTTTAGCTTTTTTAAAGATGGAGGTTATGTTTCCCCTTTTCCAGTCAGTGGGAACTTCACCAGACTGCCATGACTTCTCGAGTATGACGGATAGAGGTTTCGCAGCCTCATCTGCTAGTTTTCAGGACACACAGACGTATTTCTTCTGGTCCCATAAACTTGTGTACCTTCAGGTTCCTCAGGTATTCCCAAACCTGATCCTGTCTAACCATGGGCAGCTCTACATTCTCCGAGTCCCTGCCCTTGCCTTCCATTACTTGGGGGTTATGGTTTGCATCCTTGCCAGTGAAGATTGAGGCAAAAAAATCATTGAACACCTCAGCTTTCTCCATATCCTGGGAAACCAGCTCCCTGTTTCCTTCTTCAGGGGGTCCACATTTTCCCTGATCTTCCTTTTATTACCAGTGTACCTATAGAACCCCTACTTGCCCTTGATGTTCCTGGCCAGGTTTAATTCTGTCAGGGCTTTGGCTTTCCTTACATGTCTGACCTCTCAGACAACTTGCCTCTACTCCTCCCAGGCTCCCTGTCCCTGCTTCCACTGTAGGCTTCCTTTTTGCACCTCAGTTTTTCCAGGAGCTGCTTGTTCATCCATGCAGGCCTCCTGGCATTTTTACCCTACTTCCTCTTGACTGGGATGCACAGCTACTGAGCTTGGAGGAGAAGATCCTTGAATACTCGCCAGCTTTCTTGGGCCTCTCTTCCCTCCAGAGCTTCATCCCATGGAACTCTGCCAATCAGTTCCCTGAAGAGGCCAAAGTTTACTCTCCTAAAATCCAGGATAGTGAGCTGGCTGCATGCCCTCCTTGCCTCCTTAAGGATCTCAAACTCCACCATTCCCTGGTCACTGCAGCCAAGGCTGCCCTTGAGCATCACATTCCTCACCAGCCCTTCCCTGTTGGTGAGAACAAGGTCCAACATGGCACCCCTCTTTGTCAGCTCCTCCATGACTTGGAGAAGGAAGTTAAAATGTAGGTGGCCTGTGAATCTTCAATATTGAGCAGAGGATTTATGGCAATAAAACATGTTTGAGGGCAATTAAATTTCTCATTTGTTCTGCAAAGGAGAGGAATGAACTGGATCCTCAAAGCAAGAGTGAGTACAACTTCATAATGCCTTTAGTTTTAGCTGGTGGTACTGAGGACTCATTTAATAAGAAAAAAGACACCATTTTTCATGTATATGTAATTCACTTCGAGCAGTATCATGTAGTACATTTTGCTACAGGGGAGGAGGCTTTTGTGTCTATAGCAAGAAAATTAATATTCTTAGGGTTTCTTTTAAGACTTTATCTTTCTCTAGGAAGAAATGGAATATAAATGTGCAAGATAGGCAGTATAAAACTTTACTATATCTTGTCATTGTTATTATGGAGGAGGAAGATCTAGCTATTGGCTTTTCAGTAAATATGGAGCACCAGTGCAACAAGTAAGTGAGAAGCACTAATACGAAAAGAGAGGCAAGGGAAAACTTATGCTATAGATTCTGCATACACCACTACATGCATGCTTGAAATAAATATATGGAAAGGATGATAAGCCAGTTAGGAAAATGGAAAAGCTTTTCAAAAAATCTTGAAAAAGTTTTTTAGGGTTTTTTTGTCTTGAAGTCATGTTAGCAAATCATAAGTCTAGAGGCAACACTAATTCTGTCTTTAAATAAATGGGAATAAATGCTGAAATGAAGAAACTTCATCTACAGACAGAATTTTTAATGCAGGAAAGATGTAATGTGTAAGGAATGAATGTTAATAATGGAAATTAAAAGTTCCTGTAGTCACTAGACCCATCATATTCTAGAACAAACCTCATTGCATTAGAAACAAAACACAGTTCCACTTTTAAGTTGGACTTTTTTCATTTTATGAAAAACAAGATGTAATGTTCAATAAAGATTTTCAATTTGATGTTCTGGGAAAGTCCTTTAGTCCTACATTTGTTTCTATTTAGCAGTAGCAGCATGCTATTTCAGTATGGGCTGATAGCTTTTTTTCAAACTAGTGACCTTGAAAATAATCACTTTTTGATTTGGAATCATTTAGAACTGGAGTGACATCTGATCATGAATATATCAGTAGTGTTATTTCTTTTGATAAGCAACTCTGATAAAAAAGATTAATCCAAAAGTAAGTTATAGTGATTATACAACTTGCACAAAAATAATATAATGCCATGACAATTTGCCACTATCATCTGGATCACCGTTCCAAAGGCCACTTGGGGAAAAGAGAATATCCCATCTGAAGATACAGATGGGAAAAGTGCTTGCAATAAATATATCTGCATCTGCAGTTTAAATTTTTAATATAAAAAGCCACGCAAGTAAAAATTTAAAAAATTAATTGTAAGATACGTCTGTGTGGAGAGAAGATGCGTTAAAACACCTTAAAAGCTAAGGGCTGGCTACATGCATTTGCCTTGTCCTCAAGGGAGAGGAAGGTTTTCAGCTTGTCATATAGTATTATCTCTTGTACTTTTGAGCCACTAAAAACATCCACAGGCACATACATCTACAGACACTGTAGCTTATTTTAATTTTCTCAGGAAAAGAGAGAAATAAATGAGAAAATCAGCACAAACCTATAATACCACTGGCTTCTGTTGTCCCCCTTCCTTCCTCAATCAAATGAGTAGTATACATCTAAAATTATTAATCATTCAAGTAAGTTTGAGCATAATTTCATCAAAGCACTCCTTGGAAATATGTGATTTTGTGTGTATACATCTCATCTGGGGCATCTAACTAACAAATCAAAGCATAAATAACTAGCCCAACCACTTCAGACAATACCTTGAGGAAAATGCTGTTTCTGGCTGAAATTTTCAGGGGAGTTGCTTCAAGGCTGACAAATCTGAAGTCTTCCATTGTAAGACACATCTAGTTCACAGAAAACATGCAGTAAAGGTCTGTTAAGTACTGTCTGAAGCATTAATATCAAGGTTGTGCAGATGTTTCAAGAACACATCTCTCCTCCCACTGGTGTCTCTTTACATAAAACTGTAACTAGAGTAAGGCAGTGTACCCTTTCTGTGCAAAAGGCATTAAATATTCTGTTCCAGTGGTATCCCTGATATGTTTGTAACTTTCAGAAAGCAATATGCATGTATAGACCTATACAGGACATGTATGAAAATCAAGTTAAAATGGCAAATCTAGTAGCAAGGCAAACAAATATAAACAGACATGTGCAGACAGCATGCATTTTGGAGAGAAGTTTTGTTATTAGTGAGGGGGCTTATAATATGCTCAGAAAAAAACTGCACGGTATCCTAGAACAGCTGTGTGTCAGCTCTGTGTATGCCAACCCATGTCTTATGTTTACATGAATACTTCCTGTCATGTAGTTTCATATTTATTCACTACTATTATTTGACAAGAAAAACACAAGCAACCTAGCTGAAGAAATACGTGAGATCCATGCAGACTGCCTCCCTTATGTGTGTCCTATTGCACTGGGAAAAAGTCTTCAGTAGAAAATAGTTTCAATGTGCTTTATAATATTCTGTATCTGAGGACCTGGTGCTCTGCTTTGGCAAACAGAGGACAGATAAAAGACTGCCTCGCAGTGAAAGGGCTCAAAATCCCTATCGGAAAAATTGTGAAACTCCAATAGAAAGTGTTGTAATGCAGGGGATGTTTTTTTCCCTATTTGTGTATAGGAGAGGAGGAGGAGCGGGTGTGATATAGTACATTCCCCAGATGGTGTAAATCAGCTTAGCTTAACTAGTGTTCTTGGAGCTACACAAGTTTACACCAGCTGTACGGCTGTTGTAATGAACATACGTGAAATATTTAGACTTGTGGTATGGGTTTGATTCTTTTCTGTCTCAGGTGTAAATCTACCTTCTTGGTATGCTGCCTGCTCAAGTCTTTCCACCAGGCAATTCTTCCTTTGTGAGTTTTGTGGCTCTCTAGCATTTCAGCATATTCAAACTACAGATCAAAAATTTAAAAATATAACATTTGAGAGAAGCCTCAAATGAGCCTAATAGAGTTCTTAGGATTGGATTTCCAAGACAACTAAGTGACATTTGACTGTAAGTGACCCAGACCTGGCTACAGTATCAGGTGCTTTTGGAAAGCTTATCCTCATATAAAAAGCTACAAGAAAGTAGCTGAATGAAGTGGGCTGTAAAATTGTGCAAGAGGTCAACACATGGTTACAGTGTGCATGACACTTCCACAGGCTTTCCTTCAAGTGTGTGAATACTGTGTGTGGAAAGCCCAGGGTCTACCTTGCCCAGGTTTCTTCTGTGAGGGGTGGCATCAGGATGCTGCAGTTGTTTGTTCAAGCAGTGGTGATTACATGGGTATGGGTCCTCCATTCAGATATGTTTGGGACTGATTATGGCTAATTCTGTGTTGCTCACTGATTTTATGAGAACTCACTGTTGACTCTTGGAGAAATAAGGCAATATTTTGTTTGTGAGCTATACACTACACAGGTTTCCAGGTAAATCTCAAGACAGCACCCCTGGCCAGGCTGCCTACCCTACACCACCCACCCCCCCCCCCTCATATCTGGGTGTCCCTGCTGGTGCTGCATGACGTGCATCAAGGTGGAATAGACCTCTGCTTTTGACTTCAAAACTAGCACCAAAGACAAAAAGTGAATTATTGTAGGGACACGTTTGGCTAAAATAGGAAAATCAGAGATACTATTTCTCCCAGAATTTATTTTGCTACTGAAGTCCTCTGTGCATGTGTGTGAAAACACTATCATGGCAAGTAAAGGGCAGACAGGGTCCAGGTAAGAGCAAACCAGTGATGATTGAATACCAATGAGTACCTACCGTCATCTTCAGAAACAAAGAAAGAGTCTGAAATGTTTTCTTAAGGGAAGTAGAAATTGTAAATAGTTGAAATAAAACTTTCCAAGATGTCTGCAAATGTTTTTAGCTTATTATGGTTCAAGATAAAAACAAGAAGTTAAAATGATCTAGAAGAAACAATAAAAATGAGAACAATTTGAAGAATGAACACACTAGCAGGAAGGTGAATATTAAAAGGCTACAGCTGTAGATGAAATATTGAGTAGACAGCGTAAGATCAAGCACATGCTGCAACAATAATGTGGATGAAAGAGGAAGTGGAGTAACCACAGGTAAATTGGTGGCAAGGAAGACATAAATGAAACAAAGAATCAGAAAAGCTATTCAAAAAGGTAATGCTTGCTAACTGCTATCACAGCCAGGTCTATAAGAAGAACCCGTGGCATTCTATGGACCGATGTTCAGTACTGGGCCGACAGTGCTCCAAATCTGATAATCTCTAAAACTGACAGGAGCATTCAAACTGTGATGGCAATTCCAGAGGGAAAACAAGCCACATTATCCCAGTAGGAGTGGCAAAAACCTGAATCAAAGATTAAATTTGAAGAAAGTTTTAGATATTATTTACAAAGCATATAAGGAATGAAAGATTAGAAGTAGAAACTGTTGGCTTTTACAGCTAACAGACTGGATTATTGGCTGATAAATCTAAAAAAGAAGAAAGTGCTTTCTTTGGACTACATACACAAAGACTGGAATGTCAAAAAATGGAGATATTTATGCTGAAAAACAAATAGTACTGGAAGAAACTAGGACACAAGATTTGATAAAATACAAGTCACAAGACAGATACACAGAAGGTTTGTGCATTGTGTCAGAGTGGAAGGGGGGGTTAAATGGTTATTTGTGTTTGATGCTGTCAGAAGTTTTATCCATCTGGTTCCATCCTTCTGAACTACAATAATTTTTCCTTTCCAAAATTAGGTAGGGTGACTACGAGTATTCTAGATATTTAGAACTCTAACTAGGTTTAATGAAATGAAATGTGTAGTGTGTATGTTTTTGAAACTTAAGTTATTTTTACTTGTTGTCCTATACCTAATTTAACACCACATGAAATCCTGTTCACATTAACGAAGTCTGTCCCTGAAACTCCATACTGATTTCCCAGAAGACTTTAGAATTCCAGGTCTCACCTACCAAATTCAGCAATGTTTATTGCCAGGATGCCAGCGAGTCAGGTCAATAGCTAGAACTGAGTACTGGGAACAAATCTTGGCTTACATTGGTTTCCACTTTTTTTGCAAGTCCCCACCAATGTGTCATTCATAACTGTTGAAAATGGGGTATACTTAGGGTGAGCTTAGGAGTTGTTTGATATCGGAACTGTGCAGCCTGGCTGTGTTTCCTTTTCTATGCCTACCTGAGGGGAAAAAGAAGTAAAAAGAGTCTTTGGGACTGGGTTTGTATCATGAAAGGAGAAGCATTACCCCAAGCATAAACTCGTAAGGAGCAGAGGTGCTTTATGCTGCTTGAACAATGTGAAGAGCTCAGAGTATTGACACATTGGAATGACATTGCCTGAGCATAAAGTGCAAGGAGAAGAAAGGACATTGAGCATGTTTAAATAACTATCACACAGAAATAGCCATCAGAAAAGTAGCAACTTCAACATTCCTTTTACTTCATTTTATTCTAGTTTCAATTAAAGAGGAAAACTACAGCTGAACAAATCTGATACAGTTGTCCAGGAGTTCCATTAAGAAAAAGTCCTGCTGTGATAGAGCATAGTTTTGAGAGAGGATAATTCTAATTAACCAATTTGTTTTATAGAAAAGTGAAGTAATGTTAGAAAGTGAGACCTTCCTTTGCACAGAGCTTGACCTATGTTTTTTGTAAGCGTTCCTCATTTTTTTTCCCAGCTTCCTCCCAGGAACCACAGTTTCTTATAATCTGCCTGTGGTGCTCTCTTTCTTGTGTGTGAAATAATGCAGAAAGAAAAGTGTCAGTTTGTTGAGGACAATGGAAGAAATGGAGACAGGTCTGGGATCACTGAAAGACAAAAAGATTGAATGTATGACAGCCTGAAAAGGAACTAACAACAGGGCTACAAACAACTGATTGAAAATCGAAATAAAGGAACACACTTTGAAGTTGCAAGAAGGATTTTAGTGGCTGTAGTGAAAATTCAAGAAGATAATTTCTCATTTGTATTATAGAGCAGTGGGTGTACAAAAACTGGCTTTGGATAAGTAAAGTATGAGGTGTTCCATTTAAAAAAAAACTTTTTATCTTTCAGTGATGAAAAGGAAAAATAAAAACACTACCCAGAGAAAGGAAGATGAGGAAGAAAAAAATTAAGTAGGAGAAAATGCTAAGAGAATTTCTGACCTGTCTCACCCCTTTATTACTGATTAACAAACTAGTAAAAGGATTCCCTTGTATTTTCACTTGAAAGTAGATATCATGCTAACCAGGAACAGAAAAAATTAGAAGATTAAAGGAACAAACATTATAGTGCAAGATGGTAAAAGTATCATTAACTGGAAGTTTCGAAGACAGTTTTGGTCCAGAATCCTGTGTTTTAATATATTCCCCTGAAAAAGTCAGAAGCCACAGTCAGGCTTGGTCTTGCATAGCTACATGTTTTTACTTTATGGAATGAGTTAGATCTCTTGATGAAGACTGAATATCTTGTATTAAAATATGTCTTAGTTAAGATACTGGTAACACACAGCTTCTTTTTCTTCAGTGTATTTGAGTATGATGTATATTTAGGCTAAATGAGGCACTGGTATGAAGAGATCTGCAATCAAAATAATCTAGACTGCCAGAAGGACTAAGATGCAGGGTGAGCCTAGAGTATTGATGTGGCTATTTTGATCTTCTTATTGCAAATTTTATGATTAAAAATGTATGAGAAATAACCTTGTGTATATACATATTGCTTTATGTGTTTAGTACTAACTCTGAAATGGGATTATTTGTTGGTAGTGGGGAAATTCTGTAGATAATAAGGAACAGAACAAATTGCCAGTGAGTGTGTCAAATTAATCATGAGTGTCAAGGAGATCATATCATATTATTGTCATCATCACTAAATCTGTAAGGAAACTATACCTTTTACAAAAGTTTCTTAAATATAGAGCAGAAACAGCTGTAAAAAAATGAAGAATTTTTAAGAAAGAACTTCAGTTGCTACATTTTCTGTCTCTATTTTTTTGTGTTTCAAGTAATGGTTTCCACTGCAGGTATATGGAGGAAACAAAATTAACTCTCCGTTGCTACAGAAAACTCTGGTTAAAGATGCTGCTGCTCCATCCCCTATCCATTCTCTTGGGTGACTGGGACAGAATTTGGTTCAGGTCTCTCTTGCCACTGGTTACCATCACTTAAGCAGTATGAAGTCATATAGCTGTTACCTGTTTCCACATGTGACTTTGCTCCTAGAGGCAGTGGATTTTGAAACCTGAAAGAGAAAATTTCTTTCCTTAGGCTTTATGTCCCAGAACTGAAGGTAAATGCATTGCTTAAAGCATGACTGGAAAGCAGAAACATGGAAAATGAAGTAACCAGCAAAAAAGAAGAAACATCAGAAATCCTGACTGAGGAGTGTGAGAAAGCCCTTTGCCTTAACAAGTGAAAAAGAAGAAAATTACTTGTGTGGAAAAAAATTCAATCAAATTAATAAGAATATATAAAAAACATTGAGATCTGTGATACTAAACTAAAGTCAACATACAAGACAAGTATGATCAGAGCAAGAATTGCATCTTCTATATAGTCTGAAGACCAGCAGAAGCCACAGTTTTCTGTTTGTTCCTACAGGAACAATATCGGTGATAAGATCTGGTCTGCTTGACTTTGTTAGAAAAGTATTTTTCAGCTGCATCTATCTACTTGATTTTGAATTTGAGAAAATAATAGTGTGTACCATGGTACTTGAAAGATCACTGCTCCCTGAGTTACCAAGAAAGAGGGGAAATAAGGGAGCGGATGGTCTACTTGTAGAATTGGTACCCAAAGAGAAGTGTAGCTTTATTGGCAGGTTTGGAATAATAGTTAACTAGTCAAGGATAGTTGTTCTTAACTGGTAAAAATATTGATTTTATACAATATTAAATCTATCAAGCATTTTTTTCTCGTTTTAAGACAGAAATTGAAAATGTTGTTTTCTGAGTCTGATAAAGGATTGCATTTGACATATTACTAAAAAAATATTGTGACAAGATATAATCGACCTTTCCACGGCTTGACTGGATAGATAGGTGTGACTGCAGTGCCAATTTAGATTCTAATGAAAGACGATCACTGGTTAATGTTTACTTAATTTGTTATCAGGTCAGCCAAATTTATCTGAATGAAACTACACATTACCTAAAATACCATACCTGAGCCTTTAATTTTTGCTTTGTTAGCTATGTTCAAGATTATTAAATGTAATAAAAAAAAATAAGACAACAGGGCTTATAATAGTGTATGAACAGTAAATGAAGTTTGGTATATAAATGCCAAAATGAAATGGGAAATCCCTCAGCTAGGAAACCTCACTGTGTTGTTGAGAGTTTCGAGACCTCTGCTGTTAGCTGAATGTCCAAAACCAGAACCCATGTCCCATCTTTTGGGTTTAGGGTTTTTTTTCAGTTTTATTTCTAGAACATGCCATATTTTTAGATGAGAACATATTTTATAATTGAACAGCTAAATGTCAAGCATTTATATTAAAATTTATATGGCCTATCAATTCCAATGAATAAATAGAAGAACCAGATTCAAAGAATCGGTGGAGAGAAAGCATATTTTAAAATAAAATTATTTTAGCAGACTCCTCCCCTTTATCCCCTCAAAACAAGCATAGATTAAGCTTCATGTTAAGATCACTGTAGTATCTAAAAATAGACAATATAATATATCACGTTAAGTGAAAAGAAAACATTATCTGCTTCTGAATGGTTTACGTTGGAAGGGACCTTAAAGACCATCTAGTTCCAGCCCCCCTGCCATGGCCAAGGACACCCTCCACTAGACCAGGTTGCTCAAAGCCTCATCCAGCCTGGCCTTGAAGACAGCCAGGGATGGGGCACCCACAGCTTCTGTGGGCAGCATTTTCCAATGCCTCAACACCCTCTCCATGAAGAATTTCTTCCTTACATCCAATCTAAATCTACCCACTTTTAGTTTAAACCCGTTACCCCTTGTCTGGTCACTACAGGCCCTTGTAAAAAGTCCTCCTCCAGCTTACTTGTTGGCCCCCCTTCAGGTACTGGAAGGTGCTATAAGGCATGGCCAGAACATTGTCTTCTCCAGGCTGAACAAACACAACTCTCTCAGCCTACAGAATTATTTAAATTATTATTTAAAAAAAAAAAACAGCATTCCAGATAAACTGTTAAAATATTTTACAGAAACATATTTTTAATAAAGACTGGTCAGATTACCGCATGTCAGTGAGTTTCCAATGGGCTGCTGTAAGTGTATATCAAGGGAATTTTCTTTTTCTCCATTTCCTAGTATATTACTGGCAGTTTAGTTTCTATTTCAAAATGTTGATAAGTGTCTTTATAGAAAAGTCTTTTCAGTAGTATACCTCAAGGATTTCATTCCTTCTTTATTGATGATAATGAGACGTGTTGTGGAAAAAGGCTCATTATTTTTAACAACAAAGTTTCTTCTGAATTACAATGTTTTTTGTATATCCCTTTGCCATCAAGCAGATTTTGATCTACCAGAGTTACTCTATATTTTTCTCCCACAGTTTGGAATTTTTTTAAACTTATGAAAAATTCAGTTATATGCAAAAGCATCCTGAAATTTCCCATAGGGCAAATATAAATGATCTGTTCCCAGTATGGATACTTTGTGGGCAAGTCCATACATTAATAAAAAAAGCATGTAATATCTTTTTTAAAGATTGATTGAGAGCAATGGATACATAATTAAATCTTGTTGTCTACACTGAAATAGAAAAAAATAAAATCTTTTCTTGTTTAAAGGGAGTTAGTAGAATGAAAAAGCTATCACTCTCGAGCAACATAATCTTTATGAGCAGTAATATTGAGCAAGCAGTTCTGAGACAAGTTATAAGACCTCTCTTATTGATAAAGCATAGTAAATCTGAAAGGCATTTGGCAATATAAAGCAACAAGGAACAGAAAAATAGGAGCATAAATTTGTAGAATGTAAAACTGAAAGTACATTTTGAATTAACTATTACTACAAAGTGCTGTACATGTATAAGTCATCTAAAACATAACTGTAATCATGTAAGAAGGCAAATCTCCATGATAAATTAGGAGCTTTTATACAGTAATATGTGTTTGTTTAGAGATGAGTGTGAGGCTGATGACCCACAAAGAAGTATAAATAATGACTCTTTCTTGATGATATTGACCAAGAGATATGTAAGAACTGAAATTATGCACAGCATATTTATCATATGTGAAACTTAAAAATATACAAAGTTAAAAACATAAGGGAAACTGTAAACTGAGATTCACCTAAAGAAAATTCAAAGCTAAGTTTTCAAAGCATGCTTACTTTAAATTGCCATGCAGCCTTGCAAAACCACTGTGACATCATGACTGTGCTTGTACTTTTGAACATTTAGAAATGCTATGCTTTTAGGGAAAAGTGTTTTTCCATTTCTTTTTCAATTTGCCATGTAACTTTATCCCAAAGACTAGCTTTGAAATTAGACGAAGGATTTTTAAAATTTTCTTTCAGGGCCCATATTCTTCACTTCAGATTGCCTGAGGGCCCTGTGTTTGTTACTGGGAGTCTTTGATCATAGAGGACAAACCAGTTTGCACAAAAGCCTTGCAGCTGAAAACTTAGGCCACCCTAGATTTAAGCTGAGTGCAAAACTCCTCATACTTAATCCATTTAAAATCTGTTTGTTCTGTAGTAGGAACTAAGCAGCAACAGGGCCATGCTCAGTCAAATATAACAGAAACAACCAGCAAGGATCCTCTTCAGTCTTGCTGGGCCTACTTTTTGCCTAAAACCTGTATTCCAAGTTATGTTGCCATATCCAAAATGAGGTCAGAATGGATGAATGCTCCTTGCAAATGCATGTCCAGCTGTGTCAGAAATGTGATAGAGGAGGCTAAGATAATAGGCTAAGACAAGTGCTACAGCTGATCAGGAGATGGGTTTGCCATGGACACCATGACTCCATTCACTTTAGTATTTCTTCTTAATGTTTTCCTTCATTCTTCACCTCAATACACCTCCTTCATCTTCCTTTATGTTCCTTATTCTATGACTTAGATCAAAGGGTATTTATTTTCTAAAGGATAGGTGTGCAATCACTTCCCTTGCAAATATAAAATCTATAGAATATGTATATTCTTACCATTTAAGACCTGAATAAATGTAGTGGTACTCTCACAAGACCTTCTGCTTAACAAGGCACTGCTGAAATTGATTCCTCATGCTGCCTGAGATACAAAATGCCTTTTAGAAAGAGAATCAATTAGATGTAAATAACTAATGGAATAGAGGATTCACTACACCTGAGAATAATTCTCACCCGATTATCGCCAATCAAAACCAGCATCATGTTTTCATTTTGAATTTGTCTTCTCTCAGAAGCTGAATTGGTTATACTTCTATCTGTTAAATTACAAAATTCTTCATCAATTAATCTTCCATTGTTTAATACCTGCTTCTTGTGAACACTCTCATGAGGGACATTTCAGGTGTAGAAAACCAATGAAGAGAGGATCACATGTTAGATGTATCTATTAGATGTATAAACCAGACCCAGCTCCTGTATTCTCTGCTTGGAATGCAAATTTCAGGAATTTCTCTGCCATTTTTTGATAACATCTAGAACAATTCCATTCTAATTCTGCCTGATATTTGTAATAACAACTGCATGACAGAGAGTAATTTCAATAAAATTCAAATAAAAGAAAGCTTTTTAAAAGAAAAAGCAAAAAAATACTTGTTTTGTATTTGTCCTTGTTAATGACAACTCCTAGCTTGTGTACCAGCTTACCTAAATATTTTTGCTTGCACTCTTTGAACCTTATCTTTCCAATTCAGAGGTTTTTGGGGTTAAAAAAAATAAATAAATTTTTTAAAAATCACCAAAGCCTGAAATGTTACTTCAAATAAAAAATGTTATAAGAAATCACCCTGACTTGCTGCTTATCATACATGATTTCTGTTGGGGAGCCATAGCATAAACAGACTTGTTTGCCCTGAAATTTGATGTTGAAGAAAAAATGTAATTTTTTCACTTTCTTTACAATATTTGGTAAGTGAAGCTATAATCATAAGGGAATGCTCAAAAAAACTGCAACTGACAACAATTTGTGTTACTAAATAAATGGAAAAATTTCTAAAGGTAAATTCTTCAGAATATGGAAAATGAAGGCTGTTTTAGATGCTATTACATTAACGCTACCTTGGGAGACATTTATAAGAACATTAAAAGCATGTATCCATTCAGAATAAAAGTATCTTCTTATTTGATCAAATTTATAAACAACTTATATTATACATATAGAGGTAATGATGATATGTCAGTCATACCTGAGAAAGCTGTTCCACTAATGAAGAATTAACTTAATTGTGGATTAGAATTTAATGTCAATGTTTTCAAGCTTTCCTAAGACCATCTGAACAAAATGAAGTTGACACAAGTTGATCAAGTCTGCAGTGGAGGCAAGTTCCTCCCTGCAGCAGCTATTTTGGTGTCTTGCAAGAATGCTTTCTGTGGTTATGTTCCATTCTCAAGTAAAAAAATACTTATATTACAAAAAGCCAAACCTATATAAAAAGGGTGCCCTTTTTTTGGGCTTGTTCTTTTCTAAGGGAAACAGAAAGGTTCTTCCTACTGAGCTGTGAAGAGTCCTGGGGCTTCTTTTACCTTGCCACAGATCAGCCAAGTGGGAGTGCAAAGGCCAGTGTGTTCTGACACCATCTTCCGTGTCACTGGATAGGCAGTCCTGAGCTGTATGTGTATAAACAAAATTAGTCCCACAGGATAAAGCCCTTCACAGACTTCTCTAACGTGTCTTTCCAATCTGCTGCACTTCTTCAAGAACTGTTCTATCATGGATCATTTTGCACTGGCTGCATTCCTTCAGGAAAGGACTGTTCCAGAATGGATCCCTTGCTGATGACAGATCCTGCCAGAAAACCTGCTCCTCTGTGGGTTCCTTTTCATGGGTGGTAGCTCCTGCCAGGAGTCTGATACAGTGTGGTCTCTCCATGACTGCAACTTCCTCCAGGGCATGTCCACCTGCTCTAATGTGGTGTCCTCCATGGGCTGCAGGGGGACAACCTTCTCCATCATGGTCTTCTCCAATGGCTGCAAGGAATACCCTGCTCTTGCACCTGGACCACCTCCTCCCCATCCTTCTCCACTAGTCTTGGTGTCTGCAGGGCTGTTTTTCTCTCATTTATCTCACTCCTCTCTCTAACAGCTGCCACACGGTGTTTTTTACTCTTTCTTATATATCTTATCACAGAAGTGGCATGGGAGTTGCTGATGGGCTGAGCTTTGGCCAGCAGTAAGTCTGTTTTGGAGTCAACTGGAACAGACTGTGTCCAATACAAGGACTGCTCCTGTTGCCTTCTCACAGAGGCCACCCCTGCATCCTGCTTGCTACAAAAACCTTGCCAGGTAGCCCAATATATGCAGATACAGCTGTGCTTAAGAGCGTGCAAAAGAGTGGTTCAGAACCAGTACTTTCCCTCCTTCTTCTGTATTCTGATTGTAAAGCTGAGAATGCTGGAGTTGGCTTAAAACTGGCACTGGAGTGTCAATTCACACGCAAGTAATATGAATACTGGAGAATTCTGTGCTGCTTAGGAAATACTATATAGACACATCCAGCCACTAAGTGTCTAATTCATAGTGGAGTTTGCATACCTTTACATCTGAGGAATACAGCCCCAAGTTGAGAACAGGGATTTCAAGCATAGAAAGTTTCTGTGTTCCAGTCTGGTTTTTTCCTTCTGCTATTCAGTTACATGGAAATACAGTTTTAAAGTTATTTTTAAATAAAACCTGTCTAATGGTGTTTTTATCAGAGAAACAATGACCTGAAGTTGGAAGGCACCTCTTTAGGTCATCTAGTCAAACACCTGCTCAAACAGGTTCACTTAGAACAGTGTGTCAATGACTGTGTCCTGTTAGGCTTGGAGTATGTCCAAGGACCTGGAGTCCACAGTCTCTCTGGGAAGCTGTGCTAGTGTTTGACCACCCTGACTGTGAAAGCATTTTCTCTTTTCAGGTGGGATTTCATGGGTTTTTAATTTGTGATCATTACCTTTTGTCCTTATAATTTATCATACTCTACATTTAACACCTGAAAACTTCAAATAATAAAGCAGATATCTTAAGTAATTTAGGACTTGCTGTCAAATATTTAAAGAGGTTTTAATTCACAAAAGGGCGCTGTCTCTCAAACTGATAAAAGTTCCTTAATGTCAAATTTCATACAAGGCCACAGAAAAATACAAGGACATTTGCAAAATAAATCAATCCAGATTCTCACTGTCATGACTTTGTTCCTCTAACTTTGAGGGACAAATTTTTTCTTTCAAAGTTCTGAGTCAGCTATAAACAGAGGAAAGAGGCATATTAAAAATGCTTACCTTGGCCCATGCCCAAAGAGGCTGTTATGGCTAGATTATAGCCCTATTAACCAAACTGCCTGTAAAATCATTTGACTTGGTTAATGTCTCAGTTTTCAAGGTCTGAGAATGTCTAAACTGATTTCTAAATATTGTAAAAGTTAATTAACTTTATAGGCTGAGTTGAATACCTATTAAAATGGATAGAGTTGGCCTACTGTTTGGATATATAATAATATAAACAATATTGTTGAAAGATAGATTGTAAATTACCTTGATGAAATTCTGAGAAAATGTGATAACAAAATAGTTCCTTTAATACACATTTATTTAATAGTAATTACAGAAAAGAATACTTGGGTTTCTCACACTGAGGCAAAAAGGTACTCATTCTAATAATTTTTTTCTTTTCACTCACCATTAATTTGCTATAGATGGGTCATAAAAATGTGAGGAATCCTCATACAGCCTAAACTGACTCTGAAATGAGTAATAATTATTGTATGTTACACTGCTAACAAAATTTTTCACTTTGAGTTTTTAAAACATTCTGGATTCATTAATGAAAGAAAACCCTACAACAACTCTTGTCATTATCTCTGCTTTGTACAGGAAACTCCAGCAGAAAGAGGTTAAATGACCTGCCAACTCATCTTGTTTAGTCAAGAATTCCTAAGAGGCAGTTATTCAGCAAACCAATTTCCACCACATCTGATTATTATTCATCTCTACATATGCATTGATTTTTTAGAAACTTGCACAGTCTGCAATAAGCGAAGCAAAGCCATTCAAAGACAGCTAAGCTAGTGAAAAATGAACTAGCTTTGGTACCAGGAACAGTATAACGATGTTGGCTGGCTGCTTCTGGGAAGCCCTGCAATTGTCTGTGTCATGTTGCACTGTGCTGAGTGAGATTATTCTCTTGCTGTTAGCTGGCTGCCACTGTTTCTGCATGTGCCACAGGGGATTCAAGAGTAAAATGTACAGTGTAGGTTGGAGTTACCCATAGAAGAAATTTCTCAGTCATAGAGATTATTCCTAGGAGTTAAAGGATTTTAACAGTGAATGAAAGATATTTATTTGTTTGTTTGCTTTATTTTAGGCTTAGAACATTGAACAAGAAGGGCTGCATAACACTCACCATGGTTTCATATAGGTAAAAAGGGTAATAATCACAAAGATCGTATTTACTACTATCACATCAGATAGGCAGGATGTAGCTTTGGTCAACATGTGCTAACAACCCAACTTTCTTCAAGGAGAAAAGAATCTACATCTCAATATTCAGAAAATCCGGTATTATTAATCATATGAAATGAATAAAAGTAAGCTGCAAGAAGTAGATGCAGAACATATTAATTGGCTGTATTACTTTTTTTTTACTATTGAAAACTCAGATTTCAAGTGGTTTTCAGCACATTAATACATTTCCTCAAACTGCTGTAAATTTTTATGACTGAAATTGCTTTGTCTGAAGACTGCACAACGAGTTACTATTTCTACGAGGTTGTCTTCTCTGACAATGTGTTTTACTCTGTTGAACCACACTTGATAAAGCTTCTCTAGAGGTTCTAGGCATTGTTAAGGACAAAAATAGGCTCTTTCTTTGTTTCACTGGAATACTATATTTATTGCCTTAATGTAGTAATTTGAGTGGCCTGTTTTCTATTTCTTTTTCATCTTCTCCATCATGACTCCTGTTACGAAACTGGAGTTGATGACTTTAGGCATATATCCAAATGAAAAATAATTAACATTTTATTCTGTGCTGATATTCCTCTGAAAATTTCAAGTATATGAAGCTACAATATCAGCCAGTATAGAAAACTAACTGGAAAATATATACTTTATCAAAAGCATTATTTCAAAATCTGTGCACTTAGTGTGATTTGCAGTTGTATATGTAGAGTTTAGTCAATCTTCAGGAAGAAGTATCCTTTGAGAGCTGCACTTTTTAAAACTGTTCTCACAGTTCTTCTGTATCCAGTTTAAGAAAAAGGAAGACAGAAATTGTGAACTTACTCACAGTGGGAGAAAACCTCACAAACTGTACAGACAGCAACCAGACATTTTAATCTGAATGCAGACTAAAAGTTCATTAAAACTAAGCTGCAAAGAAGTACTACTTTTGTCCTTTTCTGTCTGTCCAGAGGAACAGTCTGTCCAGTCTGTCCTCTGTCTTCAAGGATTTTATGTTGTCATGGTCCAGGGGCCATATTGGAATTTAAAATAGCTCACGAACTTCAACATATGAGGATACTCTGATTATGAGGATACTCTGATCTGTACAGATCAGATAACAGCACCAGAATAATATTCCAAGGGTGTTTTCCTTTTTAGCTTCCTTAAAAAAAAAAAAAAAGAAAAAAAAAATAGTTATGTCTTTTCTCCCTTCTATGCTTTCAGATGAAAAGTTAATACCAGTTTTTCTAGGCACTGTAGACCTTCCCAGGTCCTGGGGTGTTCACTTGATGCTGTTTACTCTTGCAAATTCCAAATTATTCACCAGTTATTTTACCTCTATAATGAATATCTAAAGACCAAATACCCCAAGGGGAACAACAAACTGGAGGACATTTTGGGGCAATCCCCTATTCTACATAAATCCAGAGTTTCCTGCTATCTTTTTTTGTGAAACAGATGTCCCCAAAATCTGAAACAATATATCAGTTTTAATGTACAGTGAACTCACTGAACTTTGGTGGAAGTGTTAGTTTTGTTGGGACCTTGAGTACGGATGTACTGCATCAGAGAATGACACCATGTATGAACACAGACTTTGCAATATATAGGGCATAAGGGCTGCACAGAATCAACAGGAGAATAGTATCTTCTCAGTCTTAAAGGATCTGCTTGTTAAACATGCGAGAAGAGAAAATCATCTGTTTGTTTCCTTTCAGAGAAATAAAAATGGAAGGTAACACTTGACAGAGGCTGTGGCCTAGATAGGATTTTAGATACATATATTTTTTGTTGATGAGACTGGTATCCTATATGTACTTAGACTTCTGTAATGGTTTTGTTTGTTTGCTTTGAGTCTTTTTTGGCAGCTTAATGCTAATTCCTTTTCTCAAGTCTGATTCATATTAATGTAATGAGTTGAAGAGACAAATCTTCAGAGGCAGATGGGTTAGTAAATCCAGAAATAATATTGGCACATCCTCTGCATATGTGTCTCGTCACTCATTTTATACTTTGGTCTTACTTGTGAATTTACTACTAAAGATCTGTTTCTATTACTTGTGGTTAGAGGTTTTAATTTCCTAGCATAACATTTTTTGACAGAAACTTGTGTTTTTTAGATATCTTAAAAAAGAACATTCTAGCATGGTTATTGCTTTATCTGTTTTCTGGATATTTTATCCATATTCCTCTGATTTAACCAAATAACCCATCTGCATAGTGTTATAATGATTCCTGGTGTAACAAAGTGTATGTAAACTCTGTCTTCCAATTTCTTTCATGACATTTACTTTTAATGTTCTAATTGGTATCCCTAATTTTTCAATATGTTTCTTTCCATTAATAAATCATTTTATCATACTTTCTTGCTAAATAGCAATTAATACTATGAGATAAAACATGCAATGGATTTTTAAAATCAAGCTCCCCTTCCTCTCCCCATGAAATAGAAAATTCATTAGAAGTAATTATAGTATTACAGTATGCCAACACTGATACTGCAGAGGGTGGATAATTTGATTAAACAAAGATTTTCTAGTTAAACAAATCTTACATATTGGTGATAGAGATGGAATTCACAAGCTTATGAGACTTTCCAAGAGGAAAACACTTGGGTTTGATTAATGACCCATATTCTTTGTTAACAGAACAAAGCCTTCTTGTAGTGTAGTAAAGACACAGTACAGTCAGGTTTTCAGAGGATATTGTGGGGTTTATTCCTCTTAAGTGACCCCATATACAAGATGAAGCTGACTAGCATCTGAAGGAATCACATTAGACTTTCCTTAGCTACAAAATAAGTCATATTAATGCAGAAGATTTGAAAATTTGAAACATAAAACCTATGAAGTGTACAAATACTCTCCCCTTGCCACATCCACTATTGGGTGTACAAATACTATACCCTTGCCTCAATATTTTTTTTAAGCATTCTGTACTGCAAATGAAAATGCAGTAAATCTGTATGAAAATAACATGTTGGAATCTCTTTTGTACTTTTGGTTGTCCACACAGGCTGAAAGATTGATTCCAGAAGGGAGTATCATAGATTATAATTTTTTTCTCCTGTGAAAATAAGGAGGTCAGGGAAACATTCCCCAAAGGAAATCTGTGTTAAAGCTCTATATCCATTCCAGCTAAGTGCTTGTTGTAAACTTCAGCTAAGGCTGTAAGATATTTTAATTTAGAACAGTTTACTTAATTTTTAATTATACACATTATCAAATTTAAAATGTTTTCTGTTCTTTTAAGTCTCATTCATGCGTAGCTTCTTTTATACAGAAACAGAACTACCTAACATCATAAAAAAGATTTATTTTAAGTTTGGATCTCAGATATGATGTGATGAAACAGATTAGAGACTATAAACCTTTTTCCCCAGTCTGAAGTGCTACATTATTGTAGCTAACACTGTGGTACTGCTATTGATAGCAGTTCAAGATGAAATGTTCTTTTCATTGTCAGTGATGGACAGTGAGGACCTCAGTTTCAATAATCTTCTGTCAACAGCTGAGAGTAATGAACTCTGGTGCCAGTCCAATGGCAGCAGAATAAACACTGATTTTGTACCTAGCATAATGTGTGCAGATCTTCATTTGCTGGTATATTTTTGCAATTAAATATACAAAGCTTATGTGGTCAAATATACAAATTAGTCAACTAAAATTGAAATTAGATATACAAAACTCAACTTTAACAGTTTCTTTACAATTTTTGCTGACCAGGAATTTTGTGGGTTTAGATCATGAATACTGTCTTTTAGCATAGAACTAATGTTCTCTCTCTTGTCACCGGAACAGCTTATTAAAAAGAGTGATCAGATGACTTGATGTCTGCGGCACTCAGAATTCTGAGAATCCTGAACTTTTTGCAGCCATAAAAATCAACATCATCATTATTTAGTTGTTTCAGACCCTAAATTGCATCTGTGAAAGAGGATGGTATGAGAAAAAGATTAAGTATAATATCTACCCTGAGTACTCTGAATTTAATATTTCATTAATCAGAGCAGTTACAGGAGCTTAGAGCTGAGGTGCTCAGTCCTAACTGTCAAACTGCTGTCCTTCAGTGTACAGGAAAGTAATTAAATTTCTTGAGCTCAAAAGCCATTAGGGTAGTACATGTGTTATTTCAAGTATGTTTGTAATTTTTTTTTTTTTTTTGGCATTTGATTTATTTATGCAAGGGAAATATGTGGAAAGGGTGTTATTATGGGACATCACAAGATGAAAGGTTTATGTATAATTGGTGGTCACGCATTTCTTTACATTTTCATTCCTTCAATTTCATTTTTTTCCTTTTCGTGCACTTTACGTTTTGAATATGTGTCTCAGGTTGGTGGTAGTTATGCCTGTGTACCTTTGCTAAATAAATGAAAACATTGCTGTGCAATATTTATCTATCCTATGTTATCTTGTTTTGCAGCAGCAGCCCAGTACAGTGAGTATACAGTAAGACAGACTGTAGAGGATTATGCAACCATTTACACCAAAGACTCTGGGAGAACCTGGCCAATGGCATCACCCCTTCCAGTAACCCAGCCTGTTGCTGTTACCCTTCCTCACTTCCTGAAGTAGCTGCCAAACGCAGTGCTCTACAGCAGATGAACATCTGGCTTGTTTCTTCTTTTATGGTACTTCTGAGGAATAGAATTTAATCCCTCTCACTTTTCACATGCAAAGAAACTGTTTATTTCTGCAACTGAAAACAGGACATTGTTTATGCAGTTGGACAGCCTTGAGCGTTGCAATAAAATCAGTACTGTAATTTGCAATAACCTTAGGGGAATATATGCCACCAAAGATTGCTGAAGTGCAATATACTTTAATTGGAACCCTTCAGCTTTCAGGACACTGTCTTAATCATAGGTGTTAAGAACAAGTGACATAGAACAGATTATGGCCCAAAATATCATAAAGTGATCTCGCTGTCTTCCTAACTACCATCTACATTGAATCATTATGCTTGCAATTAATAATTCACAACATTCCTACTCTGGTCTGATAATCTTATGATCACAATATGTTGTGGAGGTAGCTCTTGGGAATCTTCTGGAACAAAACTTAGTAGCACCAAAAGCTGTACTTCATAGCTGACCTTTGTTCAGTGTACAAAGACTCACGTTTTGTCTACAAAGTATATATATTGACATTTGCTGAAGCTGTGGTAGCTAATCATACACAGCCCATGTCCAAAATATTTACGATGCTGTGAGGTGGTGCACATTTGCCATTACTAAGACTTAAAAAAGCATTGGTCAGGATAAAGAAAATACTGAAAATATTTTCTTTTGAAAAAAAAATAAAAATTCTTATTTGTATAAGAATAATCATCACTAGGATGATTATTTCAGATTCATAACAGTGTATTAATGATCGTTAATTTGTTGTTTAGGAAAAAAGAAAATCATAGAAGCAAACAAACAAAACCCAAAAAGGAAAAGAAAAAATGTGTTCTTTCAGTGCTCTCTTTAGCATTCTGTATTTTCAGCCTCAAGTCATATTTTCAGACTTTCACTTAATACCTAAGGATATAATACAGTATTTTAGATATATTCTTACTAACTTCTGGAATTGGGGTACTATACAAAACTAGACATTCCAAGACCTGTGGAGGAGATTAACATAGAATCATCATATAATGGTTTAGGTTGAAAGGGACCTTAAAGACCATCTAGTTCCAATCCAGCTGGCATGGGCAGGGACACCTTCCACTAGACCAGGTTGCTCAAAGCCTCATCCAGCCTGGCCTTGAACACTTCCAGGGATGGGGCACCCACAGCTTCTCTGGGCAACCTGTTTCAGACCCTCACCACCCTCTCTGCAAAGAATTTTTTCCCACTTCCCCAGCTTTCTTGTAGGCCCCCCTTAAGTACTGGAAGGTGCTGTAAGGTCTTCCTGGAGCCTTCCCCAGGATGAACAAGACCATCTCTCTCAGCCTGTCCCCATAGCAGAAGTGGTTCAGCCCTCTGGTCATCTTCATGGCCCTTCTCTGGACTCATTCACACTGGCGCAACAGGTTATGTGAATTTGACAGGGCCAATCATATTTTCTGTCCAATCAAGATAGGAATGTGCCCCCAATATATGAAAAAGACATCTAATTCAGTAAAACAAATTATAAAAAAACCCCGAATTTTGACAGATTAACACATTTCTAGAAACTGTATGTCAGTATGATAGATTATGAGTAAAATGTCCCGTTAAATTGAGGGCCAACATAAAGTCTTAGCCTAAAAATACTTGCGTTTAGGACTAAGGTAGAAGCATGCCAAGCCTTGCACTGATGCTCTGTGCTGTCATAGGACACATCTTGTGTTGCCACCATGGTTTGGGTCTATGAACTTAGAGTGAAATGAGGTCCCGGTTTTGAATGTAATATTTTTCTCAAGGTGTATGTTCCTCAAATTTTCCTGCTTACTATGTCTGACATTATAGATGCTGATATGAGCGTATAGTATATCGCAGAGGTCTACAGGAAACACAAGGCATGAGTGAGAACATGTTCTATTTGTTTTTAATGTGTACATAGCAACCTATAGAAACACAAGCTGAATTTTCTGAGAGATATCCCATAATTATGCCCTCATTTTTTCTCTCTAAGTATTATTACTAGGAAAGGGCACATGGGAAAACAAACTGTTTGAGAAACAGGTTGTCTTGATGTATGTCATAACAAAATCCATGGAGCAGAAATTAGGTCAATGTGAAGAATATCTAGTTCTGGTAGGATGTTATCATGTCACAAGTCATGCTGTATCAGTGACTGCAGATGGGACTAGAGCTGGGACAAGGTAGAGTGCTTCTGAAGATCTCAGGTTATGTCCTGAACTACCATTGACTAAAATGCTATTTTTTTGAAGGATAAGCTTGAAGGATGTAACCCTCTGTGCATTGTGGCTGCTATTTATATAGATTTTGGCTGAGGACATGGTGCAATCTTTGGATCAAAATAGATAAATCCACTTCAAGGATAAATATTGATGGTGAAAGACAAATGTGCCTCATGATATTTGTCTTTCTCAAAGAGACAATGTTTTGCTTAAATATTAAGCAGAAGTTCAAACCGCAGGTTGTATTGTCCTTGCTGTGAATGACAGTCTCCTAATATTAATTAGCATTTTTGCATTTAGAATTCAATATTTCTCAACAATCAAAGTGGATTTGATCCCAGATCTCAAAACATTGGGAGACACCATTGTCTGGGTGATAGGAGGAAGGCCAATAAGCCTAATGATAATATTAACATAAATGTTGGTGTAATATAGCCCTGAACAAGTGTGGGATACAATTTAGGAGACAGTTTCTGCTGTCAATCAGCATGGACCTAGAGCTGTCTTTCAAGAAGAACAGAAGAGCAAGAAACAGATTTTTAGATAGAATATGGCAAACTTATGAAAAATATGTATTGGATATAGGCAGGAACACTATGGGCTTTACCCACTGGAAACAACAGTAAGGAACATTTTTTTTTCATGGAACCTTTTAATTTCCACATACATTTTACATGGGGGAGCCTCAACATAAGGAGGATATTGACCAGTTGGAGTGAGTGCTGAGGAGGCCACAAAGATGCTCAGAGGGTTGGAGCATCTCTCCTATGAAGAAAGACTGAGAGAATTTGGCTTGTCCGGCCTGGAGAAGAGAAAGCTCAGTGGAGACCTTATAGTAGCATTCCAATGACTGAAGGGGGCCCACAAAGAAGCGGGGTGTGTGTGTGGGTGTGTGTGTGTGTGTGGAGGTGAGGTGTGTTTTTTACAAGAACCTGTAGTGATAGGACAAGGGGTAATGGCTTAAAATTGAAAGCAGGGAGATTTAGATTGGATATCAGGAAGAATTTCTTCCTAGAGATGGTGGTGAAGCACTGGAACAGGTTGCCCAGAGAAGCTGTGGGTGCCCCATCCCTGGAAATGTTCAAGGCCAGGCTCGATGAGGCTTTGACCAACCTGGTCTAGTGGAGGGTGTCGCTGCCCATGGCAGGGGGGTTGGACCTAGATGGTCTTTAACGCCCCTTCCAACACAAACCTTTCTATGACTCTATGCATCCTTCCTCTTTTCTCCCTTTCCCTTCTCTCACACATCTGTATTAAAAGTGTTTTCTCGTGGTGATGACATCTTCCAGGTTTATTCCCCATGTGTCTGTGAGTTTCTTCTAAGCAATTTCTTTGTAAAATATTAAGAAACATTGTATTAAGCTGCAAGTCATATCATATGCAAAAGAGTTAAGAAGTATTTCATAGTTTAAAGGAGTGTAGCAGAAAGAACCGTTAATTGTAAATGTTGAGGCTGAAATATTGTCTGCCTTGACAACACACTCTTTTGTCCATGACTTGGCACTGTTACCAAAATATTCAATTGTTTTCTATACGCTTCCCAAAATGTTTCCTCTGCTGATTCACTTTAGCAACCATTACCACTAGGTTCTGCGACAAAGCACATTTTGAAAGGACATAAAATGTCCACTACTATTTTAAATTTCATCTCATTACTTTCATATGCTACAAAAATATACAACTTTTTGTTTGGATTTCTTCCAAGAAATCGTATGGGGTTTTTTTTATTGTGTCACATCCTTATTATTCTTTCTATGACCAAACAAACAAAAAAAAAACCAAACCCCTGATACTTTCTACAAAAGATAGTGTATAAAATTAAATATGGTACATCTATATATATTTTAATAAATATCTATACTTTATGACTGGTCTATAATTCCAGAAGATATGAATTTGGGCTTCTGAAAGATAATGCAGATAACAGCAAGAAACGAATTGTAGTTTATAGTACATCATGAACTGATTTATATTGGCTTTATGTTTTTCTAATAGTATATCAGCTAGGCTCTGGACACCATATGATTTGTAAATGAATTTCTTCAATTGCATCCTTCTTCTCAACCAGGACATTTCATTTACTTAATTTAAATTATTAGCTTAGATGACAAGAGTGGGTGTCACATGATAAATTGGCCCAGCATTTAATAACAAAATATTCACAATAACGCAAATAAATGCACTTTTATTGTTAGTCAAAGAACCTGATTTTGCCATGTATTTAATGCTTGAGTCATCCTGTGAATAGATGTCAGAGTCTCAGTTTTCACTAGGAAAAAGGTTTAGATGATGCCTAAGAAGTGGGTGTTCTGTTCTTATGTAGGCAGCATGAGAAACTCATTTGAATGATGTAGTCCTGCTGAAGGCAATGGATTATAATAGGTTTATATCCAAATATTATGAGTTTAGCTGTGGAATGAATATTAATAGTTATCTCTCACCTGGTGTACAGAACTGAAAATATGAAATGTTGGTGCCTTAAAGTCACTTATTTTGCTGGTCTCAGTGTCTGCTGAGCAGGTTCTCTAGTGTAATATTATATGCACAAAAAACCCTGTGTGTGAATAGTACCTTATGACGAGACATTACTCTTTTCCAGGGCAATGCTTATAGCCCTATAAATCCTGACTATAAAGTTGAAAGGCTTGACAGCCCTGCCTAACTGAGCATCCAGGCCCCACAGTTCTTGAAATCCAACTTAAATTTCTCATCCAAATCCAATAAAGTGTTAGCATGTTTAATAATGGGGAGCTGGTGAGTAAGGTAAGCTAGATAAATTTTGCTCTGAATTTTACTTTGAAAGATGTATCAGGGCTGCATGTGCCACTCATGAGTCGCAGTTTATCTCTTTCTGCAATAAGGTGCTGTGACTGGTTTGCACTCAAATGGAAGACAGTCTGGTAAATCTGAGTAAAAGCAATGCAACTCTTAAAAACTGAGCCAGTAAGAGCAATTATATATATGGTATGTATGTTTAATAATCTTAAATCTAAATCCTTAATTTTATTAAATTTAAAATATATTAAAAAATCTTTTGATCAACAATTACCATGCAGGATCTATGTTTGAATAAATGTAATAACTTATAAAAAACAGTTGTAATGGGCCAAACTAAGGGAAGTATGTATTATCACAGTGCACAACCTTGCATTAGAAGATTTCATGGGACTATTAATACCAAGCACTACTGGTTCTTTAACAGAGGTTCTTGAACAGAGAGAGTATTTATTTCTGCATATAAATGACTTTGAATAACCAAAGGCAAAGAGTGAATTTTTTCTGAAATTACTCCTGAAATCTATACTGAGAATGCCAAATGTTAATTCATTTTCTTTTGTAATACTACACCAAAAAGAAGAATTTTAGCCCATTTTCTAAGTCACCCTGTGTCCTAGTCCTTTCTTATATTCTATATTCACACAGATTCTTGAAATATCTTTGTTGTGGCATTCTCTTCTGTTTTCAGCACTGGTGTTTTGTAAAGAGAGGATATAGATGAGATTTAGAAATTCTAGAAGTTACAGAGTTAGGTTGCCAGAGACTAAGAAGTATTAAAATATTTTGATGTCTAGAACTGTTTTTTGCAACTTCCAAGTAATAAATAAGACAGCATCTCTTTTGAAATATTTTTATTTTTTTCTTTTAAAAGGATGAAATTTACTGCAAGTGCACATTTTTTGTCTCAAAAGTTTCTGATGGCTGTAAGCTAGTATTTTTTTCTGCAGCCCGATGTAGAATTCTGGAATGTTTTTCTTTAGATTATATTACTTCTAAGTAGAACTAACAATTTTACTCAGAGCTGCCACGTCGTATCAGCTTAATTCCTGTAATACCTAAAGGTACCTCTGCTTTTTCCAATGTTCCACTGTATTTTCCTCCTAACTTCCGGAGTGAAATCTGTGATCTGGAAATAGATTCTGTTTCCTCAAAGGTTACTGTAAAAACTATCACTGTTCCTCCTGTGTGGTATTCAACAACTTTTAATAAACCAGGTCTGCTCTTCTGTCTATTCAGTCATGCTAATGTGCCAAAACACAAAAAGATATACTCATATGGATTCAATCTGTGAGGATCCGTTATGTGACAATAGGCATATTCTCACTCTCCTTAATAACTCAGTTCTCAAACTGATACTGGGCCAACTAAGGTTAAGATATATGTATTTGAATTTCTAAACAGAAATGCAATAGAGATCAGATGCAGAAAGAAATGAAAAAAATATATTTTAAAAGAAAGACTGAAATAAACCCAGAAGCTTGTTTGTGTTACAGGAAATCTGATGATTTGTGCCATGTCCTGCTTCACTGGATGAGACTCTCCAGCTTTGGGGGCTGCATATATCTTTAATACATTTTTCTGTTTTACAATATGTTGTGTTAACAGACAATAGCTCTCCAGTTTGTCAATTTGTGCGTGTGTGCCTATGTAGGGGGTGAGTGGAGAATGTAAACAATAGATTTTTTGTGTCATACAATATCTCTTTTTTACATAAAATGTAAGTATGTAGTACATAATATATATCTATATATAACATGCTTTTCTTTGTAGAAATATTTTTCTGTCTGGAGTCTTCAAGTCTGTGCTAGAACTTTTTAATAAATTCTCAATTAACAATAGACTGTCACTGAAAAAAACACATTCATATGATGATGGATCAACATACTTCACAGATTTCCCTAATGATCTAAGAAAAGTAAGAATTACATGGAAATGTATAATGAGAGCACGACCTCAGCTGAGAGAGCACAACCTCACTTGTAAGTACTGAGAAGATCAGATGTTTAAGGCATCAGGGAATGCTTTCCACAAAATTCTGTAAAGTGATAAAATAATAATAATTTTAGGCTGGTTGAATAATTTTTTTCTAAATTAATTTGATTATGTTTTCATTCTGGGTATTGTGGGTACAGCTGTGAATTTCCTGTATTATCTGATGTGGCAAGCAATGAGACATGTAAATGAATGTTGAATTTGTATTCTGCTATTCTCCCAAATCAAGATTTCCTAAAGTTTCTACAAAGCAAAGGTAGATAGCAGAAATACCTTTATTTTCAATAAAAAGGTTATGAACAGATTTTAATTTAACTGAATTTTTTTAGTTGATGTACTTTTGGTTTTAAAAATATGCATTTTTAGTGACATTTTATTTATTGGTCTCCTTTCCACATGTGCCTTGTAACCTTTTAATGTTTGTTCATATAAAGATGAACTAAAATAGAACCGCATTTTGGGTTTTTTTTTCAGCTCTGGTAACAGGTGAAGCAACAGTTCCTCCCACACTGCCTGCAATGTCCTTGTCATTTCTAGCCTTCTACCTCTGCTGTGGTGATTTCTTAATCTTCTATGAACTCCGTAATGCCTTCCCTATATTTTACAGTTACTCTTCTAATGTATTTTAATTCTTTCATAATATCAAGTATTCTTGTGAGGAAGATTACTCTAACCTATTAGGCAGTTAAATCTTAATAATGGTCTATTTGAAGAAGATTTGTTTCTATTCATTTACAGGGATTGCACTGCCTTTTTTGCCTTAAAATATTAACATGTGTGTCCAAACTCAATTGAAATCAATGGCTATTCCTGCTTATTTGAACAGCTCCAGAATTTTTCCATAAAATGTCTAGCAAAAATAGTTAGCATTTGCCATTCTGAGCACTTTGGGAGAACTCAGTGAAAAGAAAATTGTAATTTTATTTAAACAATTAGAGTGTTCTTTATCACTTTCTACAGTGGATTGTAAATCCTGTGGTCCACTCACAGATGTACTCTTCATGTTAACAAAAGTCACTGAATAGCTTATGAAATGTTTCCCTGTTTCTTCACCTCATTTTACCTTGTTCCATAAGGTGCAATGATTAGAGGACAAAACTGCTGCTGTGTCTCAGTCCTTTCCTCTTACAGTGTAACACTGACTATACAGTCCTTTTGTCTTTTTTCAAGATCTTTTGGGGAACAAAGTGTTTTTGTGTTATTATAGCTATTGTCTGTCCTCTTGGTATATAGAATATAAACATTATTCTCAGAGTATGTAAAATACTTGAGCTATGTCTCAGCACAAGGAGAAATATGAACTTCAGTTCTGTCTAAAAATACCTAATTGGAGTATTTATTGAATGCCAGTTCTTGAACATTACAAACATTAACTCTAAAAATCTAGAAGCAGTTTTGAATTCTTATGTATTTTTGTATGCTGTAAAATAGCAAAATACTTAAAAAAATGCAAGTTAGAACTTCAAATTTTATTTCACTTTGTTTTATATTTTCCTGTTATTAGTTATGATTTTATCAGAGTATTACCTATTATATATTGCATACAGCTGTACATATTTATAAGATTTTATTATTATTTTATCTTTTTCACTAATTAGAAAGTCATAAAAATATATACAACAGTTAAAATAGGAGCCACACAGTACATTCTTCTTTAGTTTACATTTATATAGCTGCATGCGGGTGTGTGTGTATTTATCTACATAAATATCTCAGTCATGTTTTAAAGAACTTCCATGAAAATGTGTAAATTACACTGGGATTTCATGATAGTTGAAGTTGGACACATGCTGTGAGATAGCCAAGGTTTGTGAAGGACTGATGATTTCCCCACTGAAATGCTATTAACTACAAATATAATCTAAAGCGTAAAAACTTGCACAGGTATATCTGGATCTTCACTTGGTGAATCATATTTTCACACCTCTCAGTGAGGATGTCTGTGTCCTTTTTTGAAACACAAACGAATACTTTTACGGGTTCTCTGTCTCAGCAGGCTCTAGATTTTTGCCTTTTAATTAGTTGGAAAAACTGAATATCTATGTGGAAAATCTGAAAATTATTCTGAAGTGAGACTACGTTGATTAGTTTTACACAGTCTTGGGTAGTTAATGTTTACATCCTATGCTTTATTTTGTCTATCAGCAGTTGAAAGCTTTTGTATACCTGGGCTCCTTCTAAGCAAAAGCTCAGGTCATACAGAGGATTTTCAGCCATAACTGTAAATGAAAAGTAATTTGATTCCTAAGAACTAAACCGGCAAACAACTAAACTTTAAAACCTATCTTAAATATCCTCCTATGATCTAGAGCAAGAGACCATGTCTTATATTCCTTGGCAAAAGTCATATAGGGATTTAAAAGAATAAACAAACCAGACACTCTCGTGTGCTTCCTGTTGTAGTTTTCTCAGTCTTGTCATCCATGTGCTACTGCTGACACTCAGACGGACAAATCTCTCTTATTTTTATTGAGTCCCCAAAGGCAGAACGTAAGAACAGAGAAACATCAGGCAAGAAAGAACAAATGAGACCCTTTGTGCTCAAGGTCTTGGGTCAAATCAAGTTTTTAATCTTTTTGACATTCTTGATATCAAGCAAAAATCCCAGTTTAGTTCTCTTTGCACAAAAGCAGCTAAATGGTTCTTGCCAGGGTATGGATAGGTGCTCTAGTAGCGCATTTGTTTTGCTCACTTTTGCCGTATTTTACTAATGATGTAACATTCATTTTTCCACAATGACACAGAAAATCAGAAAGTAGCTTTGAAAGATAGTGGCCTTTTCCTACTAAAATTTTTTGTTATCAATGCAGTGCTGTTATGATGGGTGTCTCACACTTTGGGAAGACTAAAGGCAGGTGAAAAGGATGTTATATACATTTTTCATGTGTCTTTTAAGGGAAGATAGAAATGCTTAAGTGAGAAAAGGATAATGTTTTCACTTCAGTCAGATTGTGTTTTAAAAAGTGTCAAGACAAATAAGACTTGATATCCTCTACTTGTTTTCCTCCTTTTATATTTATTACAATTTTCTTAACTAGAAAGTGATAAAAATGTACCCTCCCAATAAAAAAAAATCTAAACTCAAACCAAAATATTAAACAAAGAAAACCAAAAAAGCAAAATAGGAAACAAGTTTTGTTAGGTGGGGTAAAGGTGGTGTTTGTGTCAGAGAATAACCAGCTTCTGCACTCTTCAGAACCCTGGCTGACTTCTGCACTGTTACCAGATGCAACTGTGACAAAATGTAGACAAAATAATATTGAGTAGGAGTAAAGATGTAGTAAATATGGGATTAATGAGATCTTTGCCACAAAATTGCACAATCTTCAGAAAGGATAATAACAAATTAAAGGATTCAGGAAAGACCTACAATAATGATTTGAGGTCAGGAAAAAATATCTTCTAATGAGAGACTCAAGAAACTTCAATCCACTTTGTTTACTAAAAAGAAAGTTAAAGTCTTACTTGATCTTGGTCATTACGTACCTACATGCAGAAGAAATTTTTGGTATTAGAGTGCACTTTGATTTCATAGCAAAAAGTATCAAGATTTACTTTTGAAAGAAAAAACTAGATGATTTTTTGTAGAAATAAACCACAGTTTTAATAATAAGGTTCCTTAACTGATCAATAACTTTCATTGGGAATGCAGTGGGATTCAATCACTTAAATCCTTTAGATCAAGACTGGGTAAATTCCTTAAAAGATATTCTAAGGTCCAAGTAGATGCCATGGGATGAATACGGAGAGGGGGAAGGGCAGGAAGAAGGAAGAAAATAAAAAAAAAAACCCAAACCCAAACAAACTGTAAAACAAAGGGTTGCATGAAATGTGTAAAGCAGGGGATCAAGCTCCAAAATATATCATATAAATCTAAGTTTAAAACTGCACTGTCATTCAGAAATTATATTTCCATATGTATTTCCATACAATGTGTCAAACACTAAGGAGAGTGATGTCTAGAAAATTAGGAATTTTATTACTTCAAACTCATGGCAGATGAGAAAAAAATGTTCTGGATGTAGTAACGTAGCTACAATTTGCAAGAGCAATGTTTTTTTTACATTCTTTTAAACTGTTTTCTGGAAAGATGGGAGAGGAGGTAAAATGATACTTTGGCTATACTGCTGCATACAGCACATGTACTGTCCATCAAAACCAGATCATCTTTACTCACCAGCAGTGTGACCATTGTGCAATATCATACTCACAGGCACCGGTGCTTGCTTTCTCATCCACACCTCTAACCATCACAGGATCTGGGAAACCTGTGGGCAACATGATGCGTACCTGAGGGTGAAGAGTGGGATCAGTTACCTAGGACCAGTTTCCATCAACAATGTCAAAGAAGGTGTATGAGCCTTTTCCTAGGACAGATGCCACAAGTACATAGGAGACTTCTGGGAGATATGTGCTCCTACCTGGTGGTCTTTACAAGTCTCCTATCAGCTTCTGAATCCTGAAAGTTACCCTAAGGCCCTACAGGGCATTGGATAAGCTTCATGGACACTGTGACAGCCTATGCCCACCACTCTCACGATACCAAAGATTTTGAATTCTCCGTTGTCCAGGATTGAGGTCACAAAATCATCCCTGATTCTCAGATTACATGGGTCTGAGTGTCTCTGCCTCATGACAGATGCTGATTACCCATTTCAGGCATGGGTCAACCAGATGTTTTACAACATTCATGCACCACCTACTCCTTTCAGGGAGATTGTGAAGGTTATTATGGGTCATGCATCCAGTTGACCTGCTGCCAGGCAGCAAACATCACAAGAGGGGCGGTGCCAAAAGTGTTGGTCATAACTGGCTGGTGTGCCTTCTACAGGCTTTGTGAAGGCATGGACAGGCTGTTCTAGGCAGAATGGGCAAAAGAGGGCCAGTGTTTCCAGCTCCTGCCCTCACTGTCATGCCAGGATGTGGTGACGGTGAAAGTGGAGAAGTGCATGAAGCCATCTGTGCCCATTTGGCTCAGCACTAGTTCCATCGCAGTGCTCACAAGCATTGCAGCAGTAATCCACCATGGCTTCATGCTCCAGTAGTGAAAAAATAGATTTGGCTTCTGTTCCTCCATCTAATCTCATACAATTGTTAGTCATCTCCACTCACTCCTCATGTTGTCTTCTTCAGAGATGCACAGAGTCTGACTGCAAGCATCCTCCAACACTTCCTGTGTCTGCAGCTTCAGCTTGAGCTCTTTACACAGATTATGGTGACATTCTTTATTTGCATTTATTGTCCACGTTCCAGCTTTGTTCACAGGATTTCCTGTCTTTAGGAGCTGGAGACCCTCATCCCAGAGAGAAGTATGGTTTTCTAATGTTACTGTTTCTTTGTGCACTCTTTCTTTTCTGTTTCAGTACTTTGCAGATGCAAGGTCACAAAATGTTTTCTCTTCCTTCTGCTGTCATAGTGTTCTTGTCTAAGAACACAGTTATCCCAGAGGTTTTTTCCTCCTCCCCACTATAGACCTTTAGCTTTTTTAGCCAAAGGCCAAATATATCCCTCCAATCAAAACTTTGGGGCTGGTTGTTGCTTTTTGCAGAGAGACACTAAGCCAAAGATGGTCTACTCTTGTCAAATTAAGTGCTTGAGAGAGAAGCAAAGGTCTCCCTAAATAGCTCCTTGTCCTTCTTCCTCTTTGAACCATTCCATTTCCTACATTTAATTGCTATCCCTTTAAATGGACCCCAGCTCTCAACTGTGCTTTCAAATTATTTTGGGAGCAAACCTTAGAGATTTACTGGGTTACTTACATATTACTTTACTGTCACTGTCACCAATACTTGAAAGACAGATCAAATTGCTCACATCTAGCATGACTTTGACACTAAAAATTTACTAAACCTTAGATTTCAGATTTTGTCTTGCAAAGTTGCATGAACTGTACAATTATATTCTATAATTATGACATTATACCCATCTAAAGGTGATAAAGTATCTGAGTTTTTTTGGAGAGAGAAAAAATGTCATTTGTCCTCAGAAGAGTAATATGTAGCAAAAAATGTGCAGAATGCTTGCACAGCTCTGCAGACACTCTCTTTCTCTCTCTGGATAGAAGTAATTTCTTTTCCAATTAATGCAAGGTTCAGGCCTAAGGGGATAATGGACCATATAATAGTCAAGATCCAGGCTATCAGATTAGAGAAGGAAGAATGTAGCTAGGGAGGAATGTTGCTCTGAGACGGCTTTTTTAAAAAAATCCTATTAGGGAACCATTAACATCTTAGACTACATATGAACTGTGCGACTCTCAACAATTTCGGTCTTCTTGTTCTGGTTGCTGACTGCACCTGTGTCTCTGCTTCCTGCTAGGAAAAGAGCTTGATGTGCTGTCTTCCCCATTGTTTGCCTCAGTATGTGTGGGAAGAAACATGGGACAGAATATATGGGCCATTTTACACAGTCAAGGTATCTTCTGCCACAGAGCTGCTGTCTTAGATGCTTTTTGTAAGCTGATCAAACCCTGTCTTCAATATTGTATGATTTTTTTTCCACTCTTGTTATATTGAAAGTGCTGCTCCAGAGTTCCATTGTTCTTTGAAAATCTGAAATTCCCATGAAATTAGGTAGGAATCCACATTAATAAGCTGCTTTCTGAAATGTATTTCTGACTTCATTTTGCCAGGGATTTCATGTTAAAGACTGAGAAAAAATTGTCACATATCAAATTCTGTGATATAAGTATTCAATAATATGTATGTGCAGAAAAATCGTTTAATTTTGTCAAGAACTGTTTCTTATTCGTTTGTCTTCTTGCTTTCTCATTAAGACTTAAGTGTTTTGCAATAGTTAATCCCTTTTTGTACTTTGCTTTCAACATGTGTCTGAGCAACCTATGAAATTGTTCCTGTAAAGAGTACTCCCTCTTTTTTCATGACCACAGGAGTGTGCTGTTATATCCCTCTGTCACTGGTGATTGATAATAATGTTGAGATGTCCATTGCCTCCGCTTGGTTGTGCACCTACATGATATGAAAGTGATGCATATTTTTTGTTTAGACATATTTTCCTCAGTGAAAAAAAAACCAAACAAAAAACCAAAAAAACCCATCAAAACAACTAAAAACCCAATAAAAAAGAAGTTTGAACTGAACATGATGCTGTGAGGCAAGAAAATGATTGATTGGGTGGATATAAAACAATTGGAGAGATGTGTGTCCTCATGTGTGTAATAGGTTGTGCCAGGAGCTGGAGTTGGGTGGGGAGACGCAAGAGAGGATGAAAATGTGTTCTATTATCTGGAGGTTTTTGCAACATCAGTGTGAATGGAAAGGTCTCTTAGGAAGCTGTACTACCAATTCAGAAAGTATGTGGGATTGAAAAACACTGTGCTTTACCTCATACCTACTATTCAAATGAATCAAAGGATGTTTCAGCACCGAAAGTTCTATTATGAAACAAGTAATGATGAGCATAAGCTGTTAAGTGATAATGTTTGTGAAGCCTGTCTACTGAACATTTTTCAGATCTCATGAATATTTTGGGTGAGATGATAGCCGCCTTCTCTTTGAGACTCTTTCTATACATTACAATAGCTCAGGTGATCACAATTTTTATCAGTCTTCTGCCTCAGTTATTTTGTTACATTTTTTGTTTTTTGTTTTTTTTTTTTCTTGTCCCAGACAAATATGTAATATTGCCATTCTATGTATAAATTTATTAAAATATTTAGAAATCTTTATGGATGGAAATGTCAATGTATATCACTGTCATTTTATTTGCATACATATATAAGTTTGGGTTTATATAGAAAGAAACAGATATTCTACCCTTAATCAAAGAGAGTCTGCTTTTCAGTTTTATAATTTCAACAAAAGCACAATGATTAGCAGCCATAAAACCAGTCTACTCAATTTCTGTGATAATGGACAGTGAGTAAGAATTAAATTAATTAACCAATTGTGTGACTTCTCAACTTGTGAGAAGTAGGATGAGGAAGATCATCCTGGGTTGCATAAAAAGTAGTGTGGCCAGCAGTTGAGGGAGGTGATTCTCCCCCTCTACTCTGCTCCTGAGACCCCACATGGGGTGCTGTGTCCAGCTCTGGTGTCTCTGGCACAATAAAGACATGGACCTGTTAGAGTGGCTCCAGACAAGGGCCTTGAAAATAATGAGTGCTGGAGCATCTCTCCTATGAAGAAAGGCTGAGAGAGTTGAGGTTCTTCAGCCTAGAAAAGAGAAGCTCTGGGAAGGCCTTATTGCAGCCTTTCAATATACAAAGGAACTTACAAGAAAGACAGAGAGAGCGTTTCTATCAAGGCCAAGGTAGTGACAGGACAAGGGGTTAACATTTTAAATGGAAAGAGGGTAGATTTAGATTAGATATAAGAAATAACTTCTTCACAGTGATGGTGGTGAGACACTGGAACAAATTTCCCAGAGAAGTTGTGGATGCACCACCCCTGGGATTTTTCAAATTCAGGTTAGGCGGGGCTTTGAGAAACCTAGTCTAGTGAAAGTGTCCCTGACTGTGGAAAAGGTTTTGAACTAGAGGATCTTTAAAGGTCCCTTCCAACCCCAATCATGCTGTGATTCTATGATAAGATAGAACAAAAACTATGGAATCCAAGCCATATATTTTAACTTACTGTAGGAAATCAAGCATGCTATGACATGACTAAAAATGTTCAATATTTAATAAAATATAAAAGTTTGTGTGATGGCTAACAGTTTGGGGCATTTAAATTACATCAATGTTTCTATTTAATTTACATGACAAGGTTTTGGTAGAAGGGAGGTAGTTTTGCTTCTGTGTCTCACTATCCTACTCTATTTTTAATTCAATACAAAATAAATATATCTTCCCCAAGTCTGTTTCACCCATCATGGTTTGGTGAGTGATCGCCTTGTGATTATCTTGACCCATGAGCTTTTTCATCCTTCTCCCCTTCTCCTACTGAAAATGGGGAGTAAGAGTGTGTGGTCATCTGGCAGCCAGCTAAAGTCAAGTCAGCCCCTCTTTTTTTGAGGATGAAAGGGCCCATTACTTGGGTATATGTTGAGCTTTTAGATAGCATAGAGTTTGACAGAAAGAGCCCAAAGCACAGTAATTCCAGTTCTGAATGCAAATGTTAGTTTTGTTAAACTATATCTTTATTGCTGAAGACATGCAAGAAAATTCTCGCATCTCATTATTTTATTAATCCAAAACCATGGAATTAGGTATAATTCCACATCATTCCTAATACCATTTTCAGTAATTCTGTACTCAGTCTCATTATATGTATGTGTATATATATCTCTACATAGATATGGATATAGGTGTAAGACTTCTTAATACAACCTAGTCAAAATTTGAAAAAAAAAAGAGTGTGATAATGAGTGAACTACTGGAAAGAGGCACTGACATGCCAGTATCAGAGAAATGCCCATCTCAAATTTAGTGCAACAGGATATCTTTCACAGACACTTCAGGAAACACCACACTGGGCAACAGGATCATGGTGCGAAGCCTTAGAGAGGAGTTTCCTGAGAAAGCGTTGGAGGTTTTTTAGCATGTTCTGTTTTCAGAGTCAGGGGGAACTGAGATCTCCTGATTTTCATGCTTCCTTGCTTTTGTATGAGATGAGGGTAGACAGAAACTCCTTCCTTGGGTTAGGCAGGAGTTTGTGCCCAGATCACTCTGTCACAGCCAAGGAAGGATCTTCCAGGAGGTATAAATCTGCACAATAATTAGTCTTGGTGTTTTCTCCGTGTTTTCTTGTTCATGTCTGTACTTGCTTGGGCATCTTTGGCTGCTGTTTCACCTGACCTTCTTCTTTCAGCATTAAAACAGAGAAGAGGTAATTTGAATTTCTCCTAGTCTATTGTCCTCTTTATTTAATTTGAATCTGATATCAGAGGTCATCCATGTACTCTGGTGAAAACTCTTTTTACTTTCCCCCCTCCACTGCCTCAAACCTCTGAAGGCCTTCAGTGACCACATAATTCCCAAATCTTGCTCATGGAACCAATCTCTGAACAATCTGTTGTTCTTAATTATCTTGTCATGCTTTCACCCTTTTCCTTTAGGGTTGGAAGGATTCTTTTGAATTCCATCTGGTCTCCTTGTCTCTGGGCATCATCCTCAGCCCAGCAGTGCTGTCTCTTCTGCATTGCAGCACGAATCTGTCTGTGTCGCTTGTACTGACAAAAGGGGCATGTATCCCTTAATCCTGCTAAAACTCATGTTTGTCTCATATCCACAGTCATACCCATAAATTTGACATCCTTATGTTCATTTCAATGAAAATATTTCCCTTAGGTTTTCATATCTATAATTCTTTTATGATAGAATATTATAATATATTTTGTAGAAAAAGATATATTTCTATATATTTATACATTTTTTATATAGCATATAAAAATATAAAAAAGGTATATTTTTAAGAGAAAACTACCTCCAGTCTGGAAGGTGTTTAGAAAATTCAGAAACTTAGAAAACACTTATATTAGATTTTTTCTAGGGAATGGATTTTCTCTCATAGCAAACAATTTGAAACTCATACAGCTTCATAAAACATGTTTGTGGTGTTATATCTTTTTTTACAAAGAAAACAGGAAGAAACACTGTCTAAGCTCTGCTTAACACAGAGATGTAATTTTTATATACAGTTCTGATATATGTGTTCCTGACATTTGTAATGCTATTTCTGTTTTTACCAAGGAATATTGTATAAAATCTTGATGATATGTTTAAAATGAGACCTTTTGTATTTTGACTACATTTCATCTGTGTGACAGGAAAGTTTTATCCACGAACTGTCCATGTAATAGTCTTTTTCATTTTGATCATCTTCATTATAATTGCTTGTTAAAATTTACCTTTTTGGTGAGAACATACAGTTATTTATTTCCCTTGGTTGTATTGTTCAAAGCTAAAAAAACCCACCAAACTCAAACCCCAGTACTATGAAATACTTTAATTCTATGATTTGTTTTCTGTTCACTAGATTCTCAATATTACACCATTTTTTCTGTGAGCTAGGGTAGTTGTTTCAGATAATTTTCCATGCATCCTCTTAATACCTTCATTATTATCACACTTCTTTAATTCTTTGGGCACTGAAAACTTGTTCTGAGTTTTACGTGCAAGGGAATGAAGGATAAAACTATATGCAAACTCTTGTTGACTTAAGTTATGAAGTTGATTTTGGCTCTGATTAGTTGTTCTGTTACTAAACTTACACTGACTGCTTAGGGAAAGATGATGTTTTTCTGTCCAGTTGCCAAGCTGTTGAAATGCCAGCTTCAGTCTATGTCTTCTGAAATTTCTACCATTGTTACATTTTGACCCACTTTTAAATTTTCACCTTCTTTATTTCAAATACATACCTTGCAGGTGTACTAATGACTTCCTAGTTTTTCTGTGTATTTTTAATTTATTTCAAGATCTGCTAAACTTTCTTTGTGGCATCTGTAAAATTTTGTTTGCGCAGATCATTATTCAGCAATTTAACTATCTTGCTCAATTAACTGCATAATTAAAATTCCAGATATCCTGAAGTAATCATTAAAAGTAAGATTTACTCATTTATTTTATATAAACTAACTATACAAGTCACTTACTTACACAACAGCTGCTAGCACAAGCTCTGTCATTAAGGTGCTACTTCCCTTCCAGTTCTGGCTACATAAAAAAGGGCCAGGCCAAATGAAAATGAACATCCCCAAAACAGCATGTCATGTTATATCATTGCAAACTCAATCAGCTTTTGAAATCGATCATTAAGTAAAAAATATTGTGAGAGTGATTAATAAGAGATGCAGAGAGCAACCCGCATTAGGATATGTAGGAAAAAGTTGTTCTACATGTGTGATTTTAGACAGAGAAGTTTATCACTAAAGCTAAAATTGAAACCTGTTACTTTGTACTAAAAGGCTCATTACAGTTTCTTTACAGTGCCCAACTGCAATTCTCTGCATACTTTCCAAGGTATAACAGTAATATTCTTTCCAGTTACCTGGTACCTAATGCAATGGAACTCAAATAGAAACCTCAAGAATAAATACAAGTTTTGAAACTGCTGTTATAGTAACTTGTTTATTCCCTGGGTTCTTGCTTATGTGACAGTGAGTAATATTGCTTTCAGTAGTATGACATGATGTCTCAGATATCATCATGGAAAAATATGATAACTTATTTCTATCTTGGAATGAGACACATTAAGTACAGCTTTTTTCTTTCTCCTCTGCTACCTTCAGCTGCTTGTCCTTTCGTCTCCAAATATTCTTGCAATCCAGTCTGCCTTTTGGAAGATACTGATAGTCATGTGAGGAAGTATTTTCATATTACTCCACTGGTTGGTAGTAGTGGAAGGATACTGAACCAATGATGTACAGAAAAGATGTTCCTTTCTTTTACACCTTTTTTCCTGTGAGTTGTTTTTAAATATAAAACATTTAGAAACCAGCTTAAATGACATCATCCCTAAAGGCTTGGTCACTCAGTGGGTTCCAGTGAAATTAATGAAAGTTCAAGATATATAACAGGTTTTAAAACTGAACTGCTACAAATAAAATAAAATAAAATAAAATAAAATAAAATAAAATAAAATAAAATAAAATAAAATAAAATAAAATAAAATAAAATAAAATAAAATAAAATAAAATAAAATAAAATGAAATAAAATAAAATAAAATAAAATAAAATAAAATAAAATAAAATAAAATAATTAAATAAGATAAAATGCCAACTTAGGAAGCTGAATTAAGACTACATCTTTGAGCATCTTGTCAAATGTTGTCATTTGATTGGCTAATCATTTGATTAGTGACTTGTTTGTTTACAAGGGAATGTATACGGAGTATTATAATGTAGGTTACCCTGAGAACAGAAAAATGTAAGTAAGTTCTCCAGGTTGTGTTCAGTTATATGTAATGAGAAACAGTTACAAGTGGACAGATGCTGTTTATCTGCCTGCTGCTGGTTTTCCATCACTGCTTGTTCTAGGGAAAGATGGCACAGTCAGAAGCAGAATCAAGAGCTGTAAGAGTTAATCTCACTACATTTTCTTTTGCAGAGGATCAAAACCATGATTACATTGCAAACATTTGAAATACATAAATGTTGTCCTGACATATACTCCCTGATGCCCATTATTGCATGAATGTGTGGATGAAAACAGCAGCAGGTCTATGAAGCTTTGAAAAGGAACTGCCTGAAAGACCACTATATTGAAATATCACAAACGTCAAAAAAAGTGAACCTCCCTCTGTTATAGTTCAAAAGTATTATGATACTCAGATTACATCACAGTTTTTCCATACTTAAAATTTCCTCCAAGTTCAGGCTTAATATAAATGCTTATGAAATATATGTTGTATGAAAGGCTAAAGTCAGCCTGTTAAAATAGAGAGTCTCAAGGTAAAGAAAGCAAAGCTGTATTGAATAATCAGGATAGAGAAAAAAAGGAAATTCAATTTCTTTCAAAGTGTTAAATCTTCTGCAATTAGACTTTAATTGCTAAAGTAGGAACAGATATTTTGCAGATTGTAAACTAGACAAGTTGTTAGAAAAATTTGAGGTTAAATTAAATTTTTACATTAGATTTTCAGTGGTGTCTAGCCAATTTTTTGTAATTTACTGCATATTACTAGAACTAAACTGGTACACCGCTTCTGACAATTCATGTCTGAAAGCCTTTCTAACCTCTTCACCCAGACCCTGCTAATTACACTGTTACTCATTCATTCAAATTACTGATGCATGTTTTGAAAGACTATGTTTTCCTTTAACACAAGGGCATAAAGTTTGAGAAGGTTGGTGACATAGAGCAATAAGTGTTTGAAAACCATTTAATGAGATAGTCCAAATGCAAATGAGCTTTTTCTTCTGAAACAGGCAACATATAAAATTTGGAAGATATGTGTCAAATTGACCTTAGCTTTTAATAATGCACTTCCTTCGTTTAATTTATTAAAAATACTAAATTTTTTGTCTTATGAAACAGATGGACATCCTTAAGAGTGAAAATCATTCTCAGACACCTTTAGGAAAAAGATGGAGATCTCATTCAAGGCTAGTCTCAAAATTTAGAAGCAAGTTAATTGTTTCTCACATATTGTTTTCCAACTTTCTTATCAGAATAATATGGTATTGGGAAACGTATGCCTTATACATCCGACTTTTTCAATATATAGGAATTTGGGCCATATTTAACTTTGTCCTTTAGGCAGTGAAATTATGAACAATAAGGGATGAGACACAGGTAGTAGTTTAGACTCTGTGTGTTTGTAAACTTCATCTAAGACAGGTGGCTGTTAACAGCCTTGGGAATATCTGTAATACAAATTTTTTATCACTCTTCAATAACGAAATTCATTAAAAAAATCAAAGTATGTGGCCATCCTAATTTATCAAAGGAAAAAAGAGTACTTATTCATCCATGAATTGTGTCTCTCAGATGGTAACTTTAGGATCTTATTTTGCACAAACTGGTGTAGATCTTATATAATCGGTAAACAAATCTAAGTCTTTCTGGAAAAGTGCATCTGACCATTGTCATTGGCACAGAACCTAAGATTTTTTTTGACATGATGAGTTTACAGTTATAACAATTAATAATTAGCAGCAATAGCTGTTGTTTTGAGAACCCATAATAATGAGTTTATGATACATACATACAGTGGCAAAATAAAGCTATGATAACAATTGTTCCATAACTAATAATGTTGATGACAATGCTGTTAAGAATCAACTGTGAAATTTATCAGTAGACATACATGTTATTTTATTAGCGAAAAGTGAATTTCTTGATTCTACTGAAGTATGTTTCATATTCTTTTAAACCATTATGTTTTCAAAAAAAAGCAAAATACGTTTTAAATTAAACTCTTAAAGATTTACTTGAAGAGGAATCTGTTTGGATAGGTACCTTACAAGGAAAAAAAATAATCAAACAATACACTTTATATGATTGATGGGGACTGCAAACAGGGTAACTTTAATTGAAAGCTACTTATTCATACAAAAAAGAAAGTCTTACATGTTGAATTTGTGAATTTTCTTTTTGTAGTTTTGTAAAAATTCTTCAATTAGTTCATACCTTTTTATTTTAAAGCATATAATCTTTTAGAATTTATGCTGAAAGTAGCTTTTATCTTTATGATATTATGTATCTGTTCATAGACCAGTATCTTTCCTTTCTGAAACAGCAGGTTTTTGCATGTTTCTTGCTTTGAGTATTATAGCTGAAATACACTGAACATAACCTGTTAATAAGTTATTGAGATCCTATGAGATTACAAGTGAGACAACACCAGATGGAAGATAAACATATGCCATTGGCTACAATTGGAAGTGTCAAAAATAAGCTGTGAAGCTGAACGACTAGTTTCACTGAAAAAAGATGCTTCATCTCTGAGGAAAATAACAGCTGAATAAGAAATTATTTTTTATAGCTATTTTCTGTAAAGGCAAAATCATCTTTGTATAGGAGGTGTACTTAAGTGGGTTGCTGAGCTTGTATTGGCTTTCTGTATAGAAGTGATTTTTATCTTGTAGTCATGAAAGGCTTACCCAATTACTTTTGTTTTAATGTCATGGTTTTTAACTATTTTTCTGTTCTAATTCTCTCTATTCCAGCTGATCCTGGCTGAGTACCTTCTAAGAGTATATAAAGAGTAATACCTAACAGCTGTCACATATGATTTATTTTTTCTTTACCTGATCTCCAGAGTGAGAATTCTCTATGACAAATGGTGGTAGACAACTTCTGGATGCTTTCATTGTATTTTCTCCAACCATGTGATTCTACTGCATCCCAGATTCAGGCATGGTTAAAGGTAAGTAGGCCTATGAGTTAGAAGTTTAAAACTTCCTTTTTATGTGTGTCACCTGGGGAGTTGGCATGTAAATATCAAGTAGAACAAGAAAGAGCCTGTTCTCCAGTGACTGAATATCTGGTACTATTCACCTACCATTTGCTCTTTTGTCAGGAAGAACAGAGCCTGGATTCACAAGGTCTTGGGCAGAAATTATGTCTAGTGCATCTTGAGAAGAAAGTTTACTGAATTTCAGCCACGAAGGCAAATGTCTGTGTAGTGGTACAGAAGGATAAGTGAGAAGTTTGTGAGAAATTTGGAAATAAATGCAAGCTTTTCAGTAACTAATAAATATGGACGTCCATCCTCTATAATTTAAAAACTGAGAGCCATTTAAAATTTCTTAGGCCAGCAGAGAAGTAAAATAAGGAAAGAGGCAAGATATATGTCTAGCAGAAAGCAATTTTCATTATGCCACTTAAAACTAGGTGAAAGTGTGAATCATAGAAAATGACCTTAGTTTTTCCATTAGTATCGCAGTTTTTATGTACCTCTTTTCCAGTGATAATACTTAGAAGACAGTGAAGCTCCATTCTTTACAACTACGCCGAAATAAACATTTTGTGTACCAGAGAGCTTTGCCATAGAAAATGCTTTCTTGTCACATCGTAGGATCATAAACTGGTTTGGGTTAGAAAGAATTTTAAAGATCGTATATTTACAGCCTCACTGCCATGAACAGGAACACCTTTCACTTGGTGAAGTGGCTCAAACTCTCATCCAACCTGGCCTTAAACCCTTCCAGAGATTTGCCATCCACAACTTATTTATATCATTAATCTTTACCCCTCCTTATCTTCTTCCTCTGCATTCATTGAGCTTCCTCACTACTATTATAAAGACATACTCACCAGATGGTAATTCGCTTTCTATCCCTCTTCACAACTCCTACTGCTAGTGTCTTGAAAATGGATATGAGTACTAATCTATATCCATTTCCTCATTCCTTGCCTTCATGTCAATTCCACATTTCTGTTCTATTCTAACTGTCCTTACAAAAGGACATGATAACCTCTTTTATTGATCCTTCAGACAGACATCAAATCATCACTTCCATGATTCTCTGCTGTCCTTGTACAACAATATACCTTTTTAATTTTTTTCCTCTCTCCTTCCTCTCTTCCTCTTCAGGAAAATCTTTCTTATTCTTTTTACCAGCTGACGTTTCTTAAATGGAAATTACCATTTCCTCCCTTATCTTCATACATATTTCTTCTGTTGAGAACTTATTCTCTTCCTAGTGCCTTACATTGTCATGAAATAACTGGCAGAGAGCTGACTGCAGCTGTACTTTCTGATCACTCACACCTGTGAACCTATCATGCTCCTTCCTTGAGCTCAGCATGGCCAAATCTGAGAAAGTATTTTCTAGTTAAATGCCTAACTCAGAGTTAGGCAGAGCTTTTTCAAATTCGCAGTGAAACAACTGGCATTTCCTAAACATATCCCCCTGCACATCAATATTACTTTGAACTGCTAGATTTTCTTTGTAAAGGATATGTTAAAAATAAACAAACAAACAAAAAGAGGTGCTGTGTGACATTACCATTATGGGAAGAATAAAACTTGGAGTGACGTAAATAATAGCACCTGCAGCACCTTCCACAGTATTCAGGGGACGTTGTGTGTGCGTGTATATGTAAATATATAAGTAACTATGCAGGTCTAGGTGAACTAAAGTTTGAATTAAACATAGAAGTTGAAACTGAAAAGACCAATATTAACAGGTGATTATTTGACAGAAATGCAGATAGAATCATAGAATGGTTTGGGTTGGAAGCGGCCTTAAAGATCATTTAGTTCCAATCCCCCTGCCATGGGCAGGGACACCTTCCACTAGACCAGGTTGCTCAAAGCCTCATCCAGCCTGGCCTTGGACAGTTCCATCCACAACTTCTCTGAGCAACCTCTGCCGGTTCCTCGCTATCCTCATCATAAAAAAATGTCTTCCTTATCTTTGATGTAAATCTGCCCTCTTTCAGTTTAAGCCATTACCCCTTGTCCTGTCATTACAGGCCCTGGTAAAAAGTCCCCCTTCAGCTTCCTTGTAGGCCCCCTTCAGCTACTGGAAGGCTTCTATAAATTCCCCCAGGAGCCTTCTTTTCTCCAAGCTGAACAAACCCAATGCGCTCAGGCTGTCATAACCAGTATTCTACTGTGACAAGTGGAGGTCAGACAGGAGAGAACAGACATTTTACTAGGTGAGATTTTGGCATGGTTGAAAAATAATGGCTTAAATTCCTTTGGAATAAAAAAGAATAATGTCTAGAAGGGTAGGTTTTAAACTATAGGTGATATGTTCCGTGCTTGATGAATAGACATAAATTAATTTGAATTCATTATTTCATAAAACCAGTCATTAAAGTTGTATATAAATTGCATCTTTCAGTCAGATAAGACAACTGCAGTATGACAAGCTAGTTGGGTTTATAAAAATATTTATCTGTGCATCAACATGTTGAGTAGTTCCGTGCTTGTTTTTAAGAATCTGACATTTATGAGACAAACGTTAAATTGATAAAAAACCATGTAAACCAACTCAAATTGTTGTCATTCTAGGTATATAAGTGAAAATTTTTCACCTATTTTTTGCAATAAAGGGCTTGGGGTTCGATTTTTTTTTTTTTTTTTTTTTTTTTTTATCACTGTAGTATGTTGACTCTAGTCAGACAGGAATTTATTTGATACATAAAGCCACTGTGACTTCTAGAGAACAGGAACATTTATCTAAGTATACATCCAAGGATTATTTAAATAATAAAGAGACGTAACAGTAAAGAAAAATACCTTTCCCAGGACACCTCTGGGGGAAATCAGAGTTAAAATAAGTACAATTAAGTGCCCAGGAACTGAGTTTAGTATTTTGGTAAATGTATTAGGCAAAAATTTATTCTCATAACTGTTTTTGTTAAGGGTTTGGAAGTAAAAGTCATTTCTAACATGGAACAAAACAGTATTAACTTATTCCACAGGGTTCTTCTTTGATTTTGCTGAAACTTTAAAAATGCTTTGAAGTCCTCAGAGGAAAAACATGGATGTGTGAAGTTTATTACTGGATCAGTACCTAGCAGTCACTTATGGGGAATAATGAGGATACTAGTACCGAAATTCTTGCAAGACTTTTTTATCTGCTTTTATCCATGTTTCCCAGTTAAGATTCTCCTTTCCTCAAATAGTGAAAGTTTATGCAGGAGTGAATTTTATGGCAACTGCTATATATGGGAATGATGCTGATATATTTTTGTCAATTTTGAGATTTTTTTTAGAAAACAGCTTTATTTTTGTAGTATACATGCTTTTGTATGCCTCTGGCATCCTGACAGAATTCAGACCTGACTGAATTCCTTCCTTGGAGAAGAGAAAATGAAGAAAAAGGAAAAAAGTCAACAAAACTCTTCTTCATCTGTCAAAGGTATAAGAAGGACTGTGAGCAGAGGGAAGCTGGAAAACACACAAAAAAGCAGAGGACAGAGAAAACTATCTCCTCCAACCTTGAGTATTTCTGTAAAACTGAGCAATGGAACAGGAATAAAGCAGTGGATCAAGAAATCCAGCTCCCTCATAACACCAACAAATCAGATACAATTTATACAAAAGGGTGATAACTAAAGAAAAAGTTCAAAATGAAAATCAAACTAGGTTTGGAAATAAAAGAAGTTCTTCAAAGGAAGAACAGGCAATTCACAAATGAAGAAAATATAAGAAAAAGGAAAGGGATTTTTGTTGATTTTTGTATGTTTTTTGTTTTTTCTAAATGTAGCAAGATAGGGAATCAATAATCTTTTAATCACATTGAGGATTGTTTATCATAATTACGAAGGCCCATTAAGTGTGAGAATGTACATAACAGAAAAGGAAGGAGCTGATGCAATGACAAAACAAGACATATTGTGAATCACAGGAATGTTTACACAACAAGGAAAAACTTTTGATAATATTTTCATTTGAACCTTGAACACAACATCAACATAGACTTTGAAAATGCAAATTTCAAGACAATAAAAAAAGGTCAAAAAGAAACACTGAACTGCAAATCTGAGCATATGACAGAAATCTATGCAAGCAGGTAACAAAGCACAGTTCAATGGTTGTCAGGTAAGCTGAAGATCCTGGCAGAGAGTCTTGGCTAGTCTGAATTTAAAGCATTGAAACTCATTGGAAAGCTTACAGGCTACTGTCAGGAGAAATGAGGTCTCTCTGCAAGGACAGAAGATGGCCCCATAAAGTCAATGACACAACTGTCACTTAATGACACAACTGTCACATTCTCCACACAAAACAACTTTGAACAGCAACCAGTTCACAATAATAAAATAGGAAGAGAGGTGTCTGTATTATTAGAATATTCCCTTCCTTACCTTTTACTACTAGAATAAAGACTACTTATCTAATCACTATAGCAAGCACAATGTATCCATGTAGTCCTTGGTCCCATCTGCACCTCAATGCACCAGGGGAGGTTGTGTCCTCTGCTCTTTCAAGACCATTCAAGATCTGGCAAAGTTTGACTGATAAGTGACCCTATCTCTTTCCCTTTTGCATCCAGTATTGTACTCTAAAAAATCTCAGACACAGTCCTCCTTTTGATTTCTGTTTTACTATGTAAGAGGAAATGTTGAAAGAAATTTCTTCTCTGTTTTAGCAAACCCTTTATTTGAGTCTTCTGTTGAATAATGCGGCAATCTCCGGAGAAAATACAACAACTCAGTCACTGGTAACATCCAATTGTCACTTTCTGGATAGCTAAAATGTAAGCTTCACAGTCTTACTGAGCACCAGACAAGATACAGAATATATATTTCCTCTGATATGAGTTTCAGAAGGAAGAAAAATATTTGTCCTGCATATTCAAGGCTGCTTATCAGTCTGCCAATGTCACTGCTTCTTCACCACATAGCTTTGAATAGAATTAGAGGGTGTAACATGCAACTGTTTAACACTACAACAATTGAAGCATTCTTTAAAATGTATTGATAAGCTAAATTGAAAATTTGTAAATATGAGAATCACCTGTGGGCAAGTGTTCTGCTTCTTCTTGAACTAATCTGCAAGATGCTTCACAATGGAAACAAATACCTTTTACATCTTTAAAAGTTGCACACATAAAATCCTATCAGTCAGTGTGATGAATTTAAATTGCTGGAAAAAGAAAAGGGGACTAAAGCATGTAAATATCAGCTGCTCAAAACAGGACAAAAATCAACCTTGCCAATCTATCATGAAACTTTACAAGCTTAAGAATCAAATCTATTTTCCAATCCTCTGCTCTAATCATAATGATTATGGAATACCTGAATGATACCTTAGTCATCCATCAAGATAATTATTTTCTCTGGGGCAGAGCATGAATACAACTTCTGATACTAATTTAGGCAGTAATTCAGAAGGGTAAAGATTTTCAGTGGTGGTAGTTAGACTAAAATTACTATATCCACAATTAGCTAACTGAAGATGTATCCCAATTTTTTTTCTTTCTGTGTTTTTAGCCATTAAGTCCTAAGCATTTTCCAATCGGTTCAATAGAATCTCTCAAGAACTCTTGAAAAAGCTCCATTAGCTAACTACTTTGTAAAGTGTTTATTTGTGATAGTCATTCTCTGTGGTGTAGATGAAAAACAATGTGTTAACAATATTCTATTGGATGTCACTCACAGTCAGTCTTCTTATATTTATTTAAGCAACAAGTCCTGTGCTTCCTGCCTAGGCTTCTGCTGAAAAATATGAGATTATAAAAGGACCAATAGTTTCTACATGTTAATTTCCCATGCTGTTTTCTACTTCCAAGTAAATAGTATTTTTACATAACATTTCAATATTACTTGAATAGCATTATGAATAAAATCTATATTTGAACACTCTACCTGTTATCTATAAAATTCACTGATTAATGCTGAAACTGTAAGAACATTCTTTCAGTCATTTCGTTCACTTCCTAGTGTGCTCATCATTAGAATTTATTACATATCAGACTCTATCACCATTAGAACCAGTGTATCTTCATTTCTTTGTTGTGTCCAGAAGGCAATTCTTCTGTCAAGTTCCCTTCAAAATGCTGTTTCAGTTGTTTTGACATGTTTTCTCACTACTGTTTCCTTCACTACACTCCAGTAGTATTGCATGGGTTCAGTAGACTAACACCTAACTGTTTTTTGTTCATTAGGATGGGTTTCAATAGTACTTAAAGTCCCTTTTGTGTTTCTCACCTGTTTCAGTGTGATCATAATTCTAGCCTTTCCTACTATGTAAATCTTTGATTTTAATGTTGCTGTATTATTCTAAGATTTGTGATGTTTAAAACATACACCAGTCTGAATGTACTTCTGTGTGATGTCAGGTATGTAATATTCATGCTGCCTTAATTTTAGACATTTACCTGATTCATCCAGCATAGTATTTTACTTAAGATTCTCTCCCATCATTTGGATAGCACTAGAGTGGGTAGCCACTGCTTTGAGGACAGAGGTATTGGTATAAGTTCAGAATAGACTGGGAATCAAACAGCTTTTGATAAGAGTAGAGTTCTAAGAATGTACATTCTTAAGAATAGAACCAATTGCCTGGAATACTAGAGACTATGGAAATCTATAAAACATAATATTTATGTACTAGCAGCTAAGTAAATGATTTCTAGAATTAGGGTCTTACTGAAGTTGTTTTCGTATTTTCTTAAACCTTTTATACTTATGGCATTAGGAGTCAGTAGTTCCTCTTTAATTGTGATAACCACAATGTAAAATTCTCTTCCACTTATCCTTTTAAATATTTTACCGGCTGAAATCTGTGTTATTACCTATACTACTCTATAGATTTCATACTATATATGAGTTGACTAGACTGCCATTAATTTCATTAAAATAATTAATTTCTTTACTGAGTATTAACATGCGACTTCTCAATCTCTGTAAATAACCTGACTTGGAAGCCAAAGATGTTGTGTATGCATGAATAGATAATTTCTCAATCCGTGGGGCTACTTAAGGTTTACACTGATGTAGCAGGTGCAAAATCACAATTGACGCCATGACACCTTCAAACAACAGTATAGATGTTATTAATTTAGCCTGATAACTTTAAGTTTTAATGACAACAACATATACCGAATATTATTCTCTATATCCTTACCCTGAAGTAAAACAAGTAAATAATCTAAACCTTCTGTGAAGAAATAGGATTAATAGTGTGCAATTATAGTTTAAATGATACAAAATCAAACTAGTTGCTGTGAGTGGAAAAATAATAATAAGATGAAGGATTTTTGTTAATCTCTTAAAAAACACTTTAACCAGCACTTAAATGTCAGTTTTTCCCACAAAGACCATGTTAACAAGGTAGATGGGAATAGATCAACTTTTTCAACAGAGAAACAGGTTCAAGGAGGCCAGATGTTAACAGTTCACAGCTTAAATACTTCATTTAAAAAGAGTATTTCAGTATTTTGAAACCAATGGCTTTATCTTTACATGACTATATGCCTTTGAGGTTCATTTATATGTTCTCATTGATTTGAACACAAGTAAGATTGAAAATGAAAGCTGTCAGCCACAGATGCTGTGCGATGACTATGAGTGCCAGTGAAGCTAAGCAGCCAGGTCTCCAGCAATGTAGCTTTGGTGGAAGGAGGGTGGAACAGCTAAGGGCAACAGGACTGAGGGTAACATATTGAGGAATAACACAGAATAATATGCTTTTTGGAGTTTCCTTATATCTCTCAGATATACTTGATTGAATTTTTAGTGAGAGTGTGAGATTTGCCTCATCATGCAGAAAATTTTTGGGTTTCTAATCATGAGCCTTTGAGACAGAAAGCATCACTGGTCCCAGTGGGGGAAACAATTCTTTGTTCATAAGCTGGAAGAACTGCTTGAGAGGGCTTTAAACTAGAATCCATTGGGGAAGGGTATACCATCAGGAATGCGAAAGGTAAGCCAAGGGATGGCATGACACTCTCTGAGGGTGGTGGCATTAATAGGAGCATTTATGCTGCTCCAGGGAACACTGAAGGTTTAGGAGTAATGAAGGTTTAGGAACACTTCTGAAAATGACATACACCAATGCATGCAGAATGAGAAACAAACAGGAAGAACTGGAAGTGTTGATCATTTCCCAGAGCTTCAATGTCATTGGTATTAGTGAGGCTTGGTGGAATGAGTTCCATGAGTGGAGTGCTAGGACGGAAGGCTAATAGTCTGTTCAGGAGGGATAGAGATAGCAGGTGAGGTGGAGGGGTGGCACCGATGTTAAGGGTGAGGTTTAACTGTACAGCCATTACTGTTAGTTAAGACATGTTTGAGAGCCTCTGTGTGAAGATTTGAAAACAAAGGAGGTGTCACTGTGGGTGTCTACTGCCAATTGCCCAGCCAGGATGTTAGCACTGATGAGACATCCTAATAGGCAATTAGGAGAAATCTCTGGATTGGTAGACCTTGTCCTTATGGGAGTTATCAACTTCTCAGACATAAACTGGGAGTACCATACTGCTGTAATAACAAAGTCTGGGAAATTCCCAAAGTATGTTGGACTTAATTTCCTGTCACAAATACTTAGTGAGCTGACTAGGAAAAGTACCCTCATAGACCTGCTATGTGTGTGTGGAGATGTGGTGGTAGGTGACTGTCTTGGCCACAGTGATCACGAAATGGTTGGTTTTAAAATCTTGGTTTAAAAATAAATAGGTCAGCAGAGTTGCTACATCGGATTTCAAAAAAGCAAACTTTAAGCTACTGGTGTACTTAGCAGTGTCCCCTGGGAATCTGCTTTTGAGGATTTAGGTGTCAGTGGTTACTGATCACCGTTTTAAAACACAGGAGCAGGCAATACCATTGTGTCACAAGTCAAGCAAGTAAGACATAAGACCATCCTCACTGAACAGGGAATTCCTTCTGGAACTCGGGAGGAAAAAGAGATTGGATTATCTCTGGAATCAAGGTAAGGCTTTGCAGGAAGATCACAGAACCCTTGTTCACATATTCAGGGAGAAGACACAAAAGACCAGAGCTCAACTAGAGTTGAAACTGGCCAGTGTTGAGCCAGACAGCAAGAAAGGTTTTTTAAAGTATGTTAATAGCAAAAGGAGGTTCAAGAAAAATGTTGTACTTATACTTGATGAAGATGGTCACTTGGCAAATAGGGATGCAGAAAAAGCAGAGACATGCAATGCTTTTTTTCCTTAGTCTTCAAAAATACTGGTAGATCTTGGGCTACCTGCGTCCGTGAGATGGAGGACCACAACTGTGGGAGCAGTGACTTTCCATTTGTGGACACTGAAATTGTAAAGGACTAGCTGTATCAATTAAACGTTCATAGATCCATGGACCTTAGTGGGATTCATTCCAGAGTATGAAAGGAGTTAATGGATGTTACAGCAGGACCCCTCTCAATCATATTTCAAAGATCTTGGGAATCTGGGGAGGATCCCAGTGACTGGAAGCTAGTGTTATTGCAATGCACAAGAAGGACATGAGGGAAGATGCAGAAAACTGCAGACCTGTTAGTCTAACCTCAGTAACTGGAAAAATTGTGGAGATTGTACTTGGTCTGTTGAAAAGCATTTCAGGGACAATACAATTATCAGGCACAGCCACCATGGGTTTACAAAGGGAAAACCCTGCCTAGCTAACCTGAGATTCTTCTATGATAAGGTCACCTGCCTTGTGGGTGAAGGGAAGGGGTGGATCTGGCTTTTCTGGATTTTAGTAAGGCTTTTGATACTGTCCCTCACAGCATCCTTCCAGATAAGTTTTTCAAGAATAAACAGCAATACTGTAAGACTGTCATGGGTTCATGGAACCTAAATCAGCAGACCATTGTGATCTCAGAATTTCTGTGTGTAACTTTTCAGTGCACCCAATTCTCATGAGCCAAGATCAGGTGACAAAGGACTGAAAGTAAGTCCCAATGATTCACAGACACGGGACAAGATGAAGCAGATAAACTGGTTTTATCTCAACCCATGAGCTTTGTTACTTTTAGCCTTCATATTCTCTTTCCCATCCCAGGATGGGGGAGCAAGTGAGCAGCTGTGTGGTGCTTGATTACCATCTGAAGCTAAACCACAACACTAAGTTTGCTGCATATATTAGTCTGAGTTTAAATGTTCCCCCACGTTATTATTGGTTGGTGACATTATTGAGCAGACTGCTTTTCTTCATTTTTATTTAACTCACTTAAAAATACATTCCCCATAAATTTTATTGCTCTAACTCTGTCCATTACATGCTGAAAAACAACAGTTTGCCAGGAAAGCCTGTGTTCTTTTTATTTTCAACATAGCATTTTTCTGCTCTATGGGTTCTGATGCCATTTTATTTAGCTAGAGATAGCTCACAGAACATGAACAAAGGAGTACTTTTCTCCTAGCTGAACATGGGCCTCATTATTTTTTAAAAACAGTAGTCTGTAGGTTTGTATTTTGAATCCCCAATGTTTGAATGGATTCAAAATTAGCAAGACAAGCTCAACCAACCCCTAAAATAAGACAGATTTTGATTCTGTCAGTTGACCACTGAGGAAGATTGAAGTAGAGAATCTGTCAAACTGGATGCTGACATGGATGTTTAAGAGATTTTGATTTGTATGTTTGTTTTCATATACTTTTTCTACAGTGTACAGTTATTAGCCTGATATAAACACTTAGATTTGTGTGCTAAATGAGGTGTACCTGCAGCTGATTTGCCCTTGCTTTGCCTTCCTTAAATTTTTTTTTCACACCCATCCCACCTCCTATTTATTAAGCTACTCTTTTAAACAAACAACCTTTGGAGACAGAAGGCGACGACATTGTCTGGTTGATATGACCTTACTAGAACCATTCTAATTTTCCAAGCAAATAAAGGTTTTTGCTTTGAAATACAGTGTTTAATTTACACAGCAAATGCATGTGAATGCATATTGCATATATCCATACTGAAAACTTTTCTGCTTTTTTTGGAGACTGTGTGAATACAGTCGTCTATTAAATTGTTATACAACAGACAATAAAAGCAGTATGAAGGAATGGACAAATGGATTACTCATCAAAAAAATTTAATTTGTAATTATGTATATGTAGAATTACCAGCTATTTTTTAAATTTCTCTTTGTTGGTAGAATATCAGTTTTGTACAATTAGTAGACATGAAATTGCAGCAGACACTGTGTGAAGAAAGAAGTTCTTAGCATACAAATCCATAGTGTAAAGGATACAGACACTGAGAACAGATGGTCTACCAACCAAAGAGAACTAAAGCAAATGGAGAAAACAACATTAAAACAAAATTTTATTTTGCAGCCTCAGAGGGAAATTTAACAGTCTATTCAGAACTTAAAATAAACCTCCTCGCATAGCTCTGTTCTCTTCTCTGGTGTCAAACAATTCCTTCTTTAAGATTTTTTTCCTTTCAAAGTCAGCAAAAAGGATTTTCCAAACCTCCTTCTCTCAAGGTTAACACAAAATAAATCTTTGTATTTTTACTTTCCTTAGGGTCAGACAGAATCAAGGCCAAGCTTTCTTTCCTGAAGGTTAAAATAAAAATAACTTGACACAGCTGTCTCCAGGCAGTTTTCTTTCCCCAAGAAACTTCTTTACTGTTTCCCAGCAGAAAACTACCTTATTTCCTTATTTTTTCATCTTTTTGTAGACTCAGCCACTCAGAAGCCAATAATCTCTAGAGTCTTGTTTCTAAATAATAATTCCTATTTAATAGCATATAGGTGTTCCTCTGCTTCCTAATCTAGTATGCTGGCCCTATAAAGATAACAGCCTGCCTAAGCTGCTTTTTATTTTGTTTTGTTTCAAAATCAGAGAATTTTAAGACTGCATACGAAATGATTTTATCAATCCTAAGCTAGAATCAGTTAAAGCTGAGTCAAATGTTTATATGCTTGCTGTGTTATCAAAGCCAAGACGGCCTACCCTGTATTTTTCAGGAAGAGTATTTTTCTCCTTCCTTTGATACTCTGATATTTCTTAAAGTGTATTTGAATCTGTGTAATACAGATTTTCAGAAATAACAATTAATCAGTGTTTGAACAAATTTAAATGTAATTTTGATTAAGAACCACATTATATTTCCCAATACTGGCTGAAATGTACAGTAGACAAAAATATAACTACTTGATTAGGCTCTTCTTCCAGATGTAGATGATTCTAAGTTCATTAACCTGAGCGTGTAAATTCTGAGCTACTCCTCTAGCTAACAATTCTAGAAGACATTTACACCACTTAATGCACTGGCTCCTAGGCAAAACAAAATCTTAAATTCTCTTATATGGATATGGACCTGACCCAAAATCCTGGGTCTGGTCTTATCAGGTGTCTGAAACTTGCACATAGGTTTTGCAGCTCAACATTGTCTTCAGAAAAGCTTTTAACCACGTAAGGTGCAGAATGCTATGATGACTTAGGATGCTGCCATCTTCCTGTAGCAACAAAATGAAAAATGAGAGTATTCCTTAATCTTTTTCAGACAAAATAAGGTGGTTTTGTTTTACTGTCTGGTGAAGACAGTTGAACTGAACTGAAATTACTTGGTTTCACCTGAAACCTGGTTTCACCTGGTTTAGTCCATTCTTAACAAATAAAATTCATGTTTAGTTTGGATAACTACCTAAAATGCAGGTAATTTTAATAACAAACATGAGCTGTTGAGTTATATTGGTCAAATTAATCTTCATTGCTAATTTGTGCAATACAATCTCTGTATTGTCTCAAGCAGTTGCAAATACGAGTTAATTAGAAAATACATAAATGAAAGTCACCTTTGTAACATTTTCTTTGATACTAGGAAAGAAAATACTTTTTTAGTTATGTAGTTTTTATTTTTTCTTTTTCAGACTATTGTCTCATATAGTTATGGGTAAAAAAAAAAAAAAGTTTTAAAATTCTAAAGGAGTAATTAAAAATTTTCTTTCTCCAAATCAAATGTCCTGATTCTTCAGCTCTGTAGGTAATTGTTAGGCTTGTTAACATTGTCTAGATAAAGAATTATAGCCATGTGATTCTCAGCTATTTTCAAGAAATATCCTCCATCTTTGACCTGCTACGGCTTTCTTGGTTTCAATGAGAAGAGACAGCTCTGACCTCCATTTGGCAGTGGATGAAGGTATTCCTGGCATTCTGCTTAGAGACAATCTACACTCTGTCACAAAAATCAAACTAAGATTTATAAGATAATGCTGAGCTGACCTAAACATTGTATCTTCATTAATGGAAAGTAACACAGAGAAACTGGTATAGCTGCATTCTTCTGAAGAAAAAGCAGGGATGACAGAAAGTGGAAAAGTGAGCAAAATGGGTAGATGAACAAAGGAGCAAATGATACACAAACACTTTGATTTTTCTTTAGTATAACTAGGGTGTGGAATAAAGAATAAACTTTTTTTTTTTTTTTTTTTAACCCAGATTGCTGAGGATAGATCAAAGGAATTTCCACTACCTTGATGTAAGCTTAGAATTCCTAAATTTATCCATATGCTATTTTCATGGCTATATTTCAAATCCTTGTTGGTCAGAGCAGGAGTAAAAAAAGCACAATAAAAGGATTTTAAACTAGGTTTTAAGCAGATCATTGAATTCTCCTCTGGTGTGTATTTCTCTGCTGACAGCATTTTTGTAATTTCAGATTTACTTTAAATCCTCTTAGGATGCTACAGTAAATAAAGAGCATTTGCCAAATTTCCCACTCAAAACTATTAATAGAAATTGCCCAGTTAACCAGTGATAGCTGGAGGATTGTGCTATAATGCTTGAATATTACTCTAAAATGTACATTATTTTCTGTGCAAAATGTTCTCTGAAACAGATCCAACTGCACCGTTTGTATACTGATGAGTGTTATCCTGCTGAGATTCACTTTTAAGCTAGAGCAGCAGAAATCTACTGGACATACACAAAATTCCAAATCTTGGCCCTATATAGGATTCATAGTAGGATATCAGCTTCAGATTAATTTATTTAATTTAAATTTCTTACCCCAGCCCCTTTAGTCAAGAAAAAGTACCTTTACTGCATTCACAGAAATGTCTAATAGAATTATTACAGAAGAATTTCTGGATTTTTTCAATTTGGGAAGCACTATATGCTGAAAGAAGGCTATTTTAAGAGTCTAAGTGACTATCTTAAAGACTCAGCACTTGAGTCCCAGTCTAGCAGTTTATAATACCTGCAGCGTAATGGTCAGCCTGGCCAAGTTTTATAGATGCTGGGCACCGAAGCACAATGGAGTCTTTTATGCATGATGAGTCCCTCTGCAGCTTTTATATCAAGGGACAAAGGAAAACAGGTACATGGATAGCTTTTATTGATACTCTTGCAGTCTGTGGTTTTGCAGTCAATAAAGTAGGATGTCTCCATATTACCAGTTTCAGGATTAGAAATTTACTGAGACTGATATTCACAGAATTACAATCTATTCTTTAATGCACAGTGTCTCACATCTCACCTCAGAAACACAGACTTCACTTCTATACAATGCATTTCTAAATTTTAAAGCTCTTATTTTCTAATCTCATTAGCTTTTTCACATGTGATTTAGGAGATGGCAAGACTGGTGTAAGTTGCATCCTTCATAATTCAGAGTGGTGGTATCACCTTGACTCCTGTCATATCTGCTAATCTATTTATTTACAGTGTGACCATCATTACAATATCTATTGCCTGATAAATTCTGAAAGACCAAACATTTGCATTTGTCACATGCCTGTATGAGAGAATCTTGGGTTTTTTTGTTGAAAGGGACCTCTGGAGATCATCTGATCATACAAACTGCTCATAGATAGGCCAAAGTTGATCAGGTTGCTTAGGGACCATGAACATACAAATCTTTATGTATAAAGGGCCATATGTTCCAAGGGTTAAGTGCATTCAAAATATCCATTCAACCCATCATTTCATGAATAAACTGTCTTACAAAATATTAAGCAAGGTACCTGCTCTTCACCATAAGACAGTACTGTGAGCTCTTTCCAGAGGGCATAGGACTTAGAGAACTAACTATGTTTGGTCAGTAAGTCGCACTTTCCTGTCCTCCAAGAGCAAGAAGAGAAATTGCAGCCATGTAGAGAGGGACATTCTGTCATCACTGAATAAATCTCCACCTGATCTTCAGTAAAATGTAGCCTGGAGACCTGGTATACTTGCAGTTCATCAGGTGTATCATGGCTTGCAAGAATCTACTTTAGTGCTTGTAGATGTTAATGCTGGATTTTAATGTGGGGCTAAATATGGGGGAAAAAAAGAACAATTGTAAACATTTTAAAATATGGAAATTTCAATATTCTATTTAAAATAATAAACAATAATATTTTCTGAAAGTTCTTCCTTATACAGTCTTTCACAGAGGTAAATAGTTCTTGATAGCTCTGTTCCAGAAGTGGGTCCCATATAACACGTGACCAATGGCTACAGCTGAGTCAAGAAATGTCTCTGTGATTGATATATTTAAGAAGGGATAACAAAAAAGGGACCAGCAGTGGAGAGAGTAGTAGAAGGAGAGAGGAGTGGGATGTGAGAGACAACAGTGCAGACACCCATACCAGTGAAAAAGGGCAGGGTGGAGGTGTGCTGGAACAGAGGTCCCCTTGCAGCCCATTGTGAGAGGGCAGGGTGTGCCTTGCAGCCATGGAGGGTCATGGGTAGCAGAGACCCCCCTGCAGCCTGGGGAGGGCCCCACGCCAGAGCAGACAGCTGCACCCCAAGAAAACCGTGAATCCATGGGAAGCCCATGCTGGAGTGGGCTGCTCTTGAAGGACTGCACCCTGTGGAGTGGACCCATGCTGAGGCAGTTTGTGAGGAAAACTGCAGGCCATGGGAAGGACTCAGGTCAGAGAGGTTCCCAGAGGACTGTCTCCCATGGGAGGGATCCCACACAGAAGCAGGAAAGAGTGTGATGACTCCTTCCCTACCGAGGAAGAAGGAAAAGCAGAAACAATGTGTGGTGAACTGACCTTAACCTCCGTTCCCCCTACCCCTGTGCCACATGGGAGAAGAAAGCAGAGAAACTGGGAGCAAAGCTGAGCCAGGCAAGAAATTGGAGCTGGAGGGAGGGTTTTAAGTTCTGGGTTTTTGTACCATTGTCCTATTCTGATTTGATTGGTAAGAAATTAGGTTGATTTTTCTTTCCCAAGTCAAGTCTGTTTTGCCAGTGACCATATTTGGTGCGTGATCCCTCCCTGTCCTTGTCTTGACCCACAGGACTTTTCTTATATTTTTGCCTCCCCATTGCATCCAAGGAAGTACGGAGCGAGTGGCTGTGTATGTATTTTTTGTTGCTGGCTGGGCCTAAACCACGAAAACAGTGGGGAGAAAAGTATGAAAAACAGCTTAATGCTAGACAAAAGCAATGGTATTTTACCAAAACTGCTTTTCAACATTCTAGTTTGGGTCAGTCTCCACTTCTGTAAAATTGTGTTTGTGTCAGGAAGGGAACACGAGTATGAAACAGAACAAATCAATATGAAACTGGTAAGGTAACTGACTTTAATTCTGAATTTCTAAATCAATGGTAGCTGCTTCATCAGCGTTCTTTTTTTTTTCCCCTTCAGTAGTTGCCAATTACCAAAAAGCTTGATAAGCTCTTTCAGTTTATGTAAAAGGAGCATTTGTATAATGCCTCAAGTGTTTTCCTGCTTAATATAGCCTCATGATTAGACTTCACTGTTTAAAGCAGAAGTACTGGCTTTTACACAATTGTCAGAGCTTGCTCAAAATGAACTGTTTTATATTATCTTTTCTAATTGCTTGTCCAGAATTTCTTTCATAAGAAATGATTTCTGAAAACTATCAGCACTCAACTGAAAAGTGTTCATTCCTTTGTTTTATCACAAACTGCCTATGTGGTACTAACAAATCTCTGCTTCTGTAGAAGGAGTATCATAAGACTCTGCTCCTTTTCCTCTAGACTGTGCACTTGACAAGGATTTGCATACTTTTCTTTCTGTATGCAGATAAGGCTTATAATATAATAAAAATCTGATTCTACCATTATTCTGTTACTCAAGCATGGCAAACTTTCCACAATATTGACCAGCTAAGAAAAGCAGTAATGTTTTTCTATTATTTATTTATTTTAAAACTTCAGGCTTAGCTGACATGTATTGACTTCTCTCACTTACGAATATGATTATCTTTTTTCCTAGAAGCGAAAAAAACCCGACCTTCTAATAATGACAGTAATGACAAATCACATACTTTGTGTAATTTTCCTTTGCTTATTTTATCATAGAGAAGTTATCACCAAGTATCTGGTGAGTGCCTGTTACAACTGGGAAGGAAAGACGTATTTCTAGACATAGAAATCAGATTACAACAGAGTTCAGTGTTGGCAGCTGAACTTAGGCCAAGTGTACATACCTGGAGGTGTTTTAGAAAACATTTTTACACGTAAATGAGGTAGGTCTCAACTAGGCAAATAGGAGCTACAAAGTTCAGCAGCATGGTACTTCCATCTCCACACTGATAAACTGCCAGGGCACAGAGGACACTGACAGGCATCCCTCTTCCTGACTACTACCTTTCGCTCCAGACCTCTCCCACCCACTCACCCATGGCCCAAGATGGCCTTTCAGCCCCTGCTCCTGCCTGGGGCAGTGAGACTGACCTGACTGCCAGGCCCTGACCTTCAGGCCCTGAGTAGGACTCAGCGCCTGTCACTGGGATAACAGTAGGTACATTTTTATTCTTTGCAGCTATGCAGCGTGTCTGTAATTTAAGTTCTATTCATTAACTCAGTATGATGCCTTCACAAACTACAATCCAAAGGGCTGTTCTCAGAGAAAGAGACAGTAAGGTAAAATACAACGACAATAATCTCTGCTGGGTTGCTGATCGTGCCAGCATGTGATATGCATGTTATGAGTACACCTGTACAGGGAAAAATACAATTTAACAGGAAAGGATATTTGTTAAATAGTGAAGAAATTGCACTTGCAATGTAAAATCCACTGATGATCAGTGAGTGAGAGTAACTTCAGTAGGCTAAAAGTTCATAATTTCTAATTGAGTGTGATGGTACCTGATATCCAATTTCTTCGTTTTTTTTAAATTTTAAAAAGTGGACTTAAGTTCCTGAACACTTCCACATTTGGCCTGTGACATACCAAGCCCCCTGTCTCTGTAGATGAAGTATTTCTATCGGTATGAGTGGCCAGTCTCAGGGCTACACACTGTAACATTCCCTGCTTCAGCACTTCAGAAAAGTGAGTTTTGTGATGTGGGACCTCCTGTGTCTGAAACTAGTAGGTTTCTTGCTGCATCTGCCGTGACAATTCCTTGGTGGCTCTTGTTTGCAGCTGTGTCAACAACAACCTACAAACCATGTAAACTCCAAACTATGTAACTGTTTAAGAAAAAAAAAAAGAAAAAGAAAGAAATTAATTTTAAGAACTATTAGCATCTTATAAGACAACTAGAAAGATCCAAAACTGTAACTGAATAATTGTGAAATATTCTCAGGGCAGAATTAGAGTTGATTTATTTGCATTGCTTCCATATGTCCATTCCTCAAAATGTAGTTAGACTTTGCTTCAGAATAATCTTAACTTTGAAACTTAGTATAATAACCATACATTTCCACTGCTATTTCATATGATGTTTTTAATGTCAGACTCACTGACGGAGTGGACCTTACTCAGAATTAGGTGTTCATATATATATATATATATATATATATGTATATATATATATATATATGTAATTTATTTTATTAATTACTAGTTCTAAATTGACTTGAATGTTGTTTCTGATGAGCCTTATAACATATATCAGTATAATGAATTAACAAACATTGAGGCTGGATAGAAGAAAGAATACTCACTCAGGATATAGTAACTATAATTTTGTAGGGATTGCATTCTATAAAAGAAATAAACAGGGATAATTCTTTCTTGTCAGGTAAGACTGGATGCCAGAAAGCAATTTGGTCTCTTGGTAACTATCAACCCTATTTTTCTTTGTCTTCAGCTTTTCTTTGACTTAACAGTTTTGCCCAGATGTAAACTGAGATGTTGAGAAGCAGTGAGTAGTTAATTTATCAACTAGAAAGTCTTCATCATCAGTAACATTGTTGCTTTGTGTCAACTTAATTTGTGGTTGCTAATGTCAGATGAGTTTATGCTCAGTAGCACAACACTTGAAGAACTAAGATTTTCAATTTCTGAAGTATATTTATTAATATAGATTCCTAGTCTATAACTCAGAAATCTTTTAAGATACTATTTCAATATTTTGTTAATCATTGTTAATGATTGTATTCATTTTTCTGCATTTAGCAAATGCCATTTCCTTGTTGATATAATGAAATAATTCAGGCCACGAAGAAAATTTAATAATTTCAGAATCTCAACAAATGGGATATATACTGAGAAGGCAAGATATATGACTTGTATGATGTATAAATAACCTACCATTTAAGTAGTAATATCTGTTAATGTTTTATGCAGATTTCTAATAGTCTCAGTGGAACCTCACTTAATGCTTTAGGTTCCAACTATAGACAGTGTGTTTCTTTATTACCACAGAGGAGTATGTTTAGGGAATATGGTGCTATGAGGGCATTTAGTTTTAAAAACAGACTTTCCAGGAGTCAAGTATGTAGACATTTTAGTGGAAAGAAATCTTGTGTGTAAGGAGTCAGTAAAAAAGCTAAATTCAGTATAATATCTTTCAGGATAAGGTCCAGGAATCTTTACTAGTAATGCAGTGAATTTTAAGCACTAAAAAAATTCCAGTCTAGCTCTGGAGGTGATACTAGAAGAGTAAAATCTTGACTGAGTTCAGCAAACAGGGAGGTACCTAAAGAAGAGCATAGGTAAAGTGGTCTGGGTAAAAACATTCAAGGGTATCCAGAAAGCTGACTTGAAGGTTTACCAAAAAAATACATAAGGCAGCCCGAGAGTCAGTATAGCCTGGAAACCTACAGTTTTCAGAGTCCATAGAAGTCAGATTTTGGAGGATGGAAGTTTAACCAGAATGGATATTTTTAGGACATTATTTTGTCTCTGAGAACAGCAAGGGTGTTGTCAGTCATAGTTTACTGATGTTAAAAACTGTCAAAACAAACTTGAAAAATTTTGTTTGGATTTTTGAAGTATTTTTATGTTTTATTGTTTACTTCCAAATGCCAAAAATTTTGACTTGAAGCTAGTAAAATTTGTTACTCGCATCATCATATTGTCCTGCATTCTCAGTCTGATTGTTTTACAGTTATCTTCTAAGAGAATCTGTCTAATGCTAGGTATTTTCATTACCTGAAACTTTGGCTGGGAAAGACAGTTTACATTCCTGTAAAGCTGCACAGTGCCTCAGACTGCAGCCCTTCTCCAAGCAGGTTGCTTTTATCCCGTGTTAGATTTTGCCGCTGATGGGGTTTTACAATGTGAAAGTTGCCATGACTCATAGATGGAGAGTTTCCTTTCAAGATTTCTTTCAGTAAGAGTCTCTTCCATGATGCAATTAGGAAGCTGTCTGGGTAGAAAAAGATTAAAAGTAGAAAATGAAGCCTGGGAATTAAAAAGCAACCAAACCAGAAAATAAAACGAGGAATAAAGCTTGCTCTCACCTGCCTCTTATAATAATGATCCCTTCTCTGTGTTTGGTATTATAACTGACAAAGTCCTGGAAGACAAATCTTTCCTGACTGCTAATTAATCCATGATATCTCTACCCTTCTACTAATGCTCCACTTCTTTGTTTTATTTATTTATTTCTGACACCCTTCTTCAGCCTCAGATATCCTATACTGTTTACCATTAATTAACTCTAGACTTGTGCTAGTTGGATAAATACAGATCTTGCCTGCTCTTGCTGTTCAGGTCTTTGGTGTTCCATATGTTCTGTCTAGAGGCTGCAATGCTCAAGAGAATGCAAATTTTTCATCTTTTACCCTACTGCCCTGTTCCTATTTTTTTTCTCTGGCAGGAGGACTAGCATAAGTAGGACTGTATTTAGAAAATTGTTTACACTCCATTATTGAGTCTATAAAACATCTGACTTACTTGAGCTTTAACAATATTCATGTCAGCTTGGTGCACTCAGATTCAGATGCCCTTAACATAAAAATAACATTAAGTAAAAACTTGGAAGATTATTGTTAAAATATGTAAGTAAAAATCCTCCACATTTTAAAATGAAATTGGGTCACACACAGGCTACTTCAATTTCTCCAACTGTGCCCTGAAAATGGTATTTCAGGCTTACCACTTATGTTAAAGCATCCCAAGGTTTAAACATTATGAAGAAAACATGGCTGATGATACTTTCTAATAGCAATACTTTGAATTCTGAAATACTCTACCAGCAGTAGAGTCTATCCTGATGGACAAAACCAGCAGGTAAGGTATAAGTGATATTTTTAAGATGTCTTGTAACTGCCTTGAAAGTATGCTTAAGGGTTACTTACGACTTGATTGAAAGATGCTTTTCAGAATGTTTCCACAGTTTATCAGAGGTGTAAGAAGCTAGTAAGTTTACAGTAACAGAAAATACTTCTAGGTGGGATTCCTCCTGTTGTATTTAGTTTGCACAGTGTGTGTAATCTTCAGAATCACAAATCATTGTGAGTTTTAGGGTGATAGTCAGGATTAACTGTATCACATTGATTTTACTGATGCTTAAAGTAGCATCTGCTGTGGTTATGAGCAAGGCTTTAAATCACTGCATATGTGAACAGAGATGGTAAAAATTTTTGTCTCTGTTATCCAAATCCTGTTGCAGAGTAGGGAGCTGACCACAGTCAGCTTCACACCTCTTCTGTTTAACTGGAAAAAAACCTACTGAACATCCTGCAGGAAGTGTGAGAACATATTCAAATAGCAGACATGAAAGAGATCTTGAAAAATAAAACGAAAAACATACTATGACTCTTAACCTCAGTTGGCTCCCTAACCTTTTGTTCAGGCTACTCTCAAGTGGCAGGGAAGGCACGGGGTAGTGGTAACTGGTACTACATATCATGGTAACTTTAATGTCCTGTGTAAGAGGAGATAGAAAGACAGCAGTTTGTGTTTTTTAATAACTTGAGAGTTGGCAGGGATAATTTTAATTTCCTGCAGGCATGATACCATTCTTTGCAACAGCTCTTGTACTTCCACCAATAATTTGAAGCCTTTCTCAAGAGTTTATTCTTCCTTTAATATGTATGTGTTATACTAAACTAACACCTATTGACTTAGTATAACACAAGGGACTCAGAAGTACTTTTTAATGAGTATATTGGCTCACATAGGTTTTTGATACTTTGATAGGTAGCAGTAAGAGTAGCAAATCCTTAGTCTGTATTCACCATTTTCTAAAAATAGCTAAATAGTTTATTTCAAATAGCTAAATTGAATACTAACATATTTCTCTCCACTAAAATATTTGTACAATGACTAAGTCTATTAGAATGATTTACATGCATACATTGATATAAGCTCAGGGGTCTGATTCAACATTTGCACCACATGAATTCTTTACTGACAAGGTAGTTGATAACTCTCTGTGGGACACCCAACATGAGGGAATGTCTAAGAACTATTTTTGTATACTAAAAGGAATTGTTTCAGGCAGATTTTGGTTAGCAAGAGGCTTACGATATTATAATTACATTAATTACCAAGACTCTGGATTACAGCAAATTCCTAGAAGCTCACTTTTTTTTTTTTTTCTATTTTTGATGAAATTTCTACTGAGTGGAGATATTCATATGGAAGGGCTCTGCCCTGAGTAAATAATTTGTGTTTAGAATGACAAAGCCAGGATCATATAGCTAACCTGAGGAATGGGACACAGCACTAAAAAGTTAGAAATTCATCTTGTCAGCTCTGACCTGAATGAAGTGGATATGACATATGGAAATCAAAGAAGCTAATAAGATGTGTTTTAGCCTAGGGTTTTCTTTTTTCATATCTGTTTTCATACTAACTAGGGTCCCACTGAAACTCATTTTGTTCTTATTTTACCTGCCTTTTCTCTGGTGTAAAGAGAGATTTCAGGTTTATTTGCCAAATGCTTCATATTCTAGGAAATAAAAAGTATAAAAAAAAGTGGATTGGTCTTGAAGTGCCTTATGTCCCCTCTAATACAAGAAGCTTGCTGGATTTCAAAAGGTTTCCTTTGTAACTGCAGACTGCATTAATAGCAACATTCTAGTTTGAAACTATCAAGTCACAGAGAGAACATATTCATGTAAAAGTATTAGATATGTTGCAGACAACAAGTCAGGGGTTTATGAATCTAAGCCTTAGGGTTCATCTTAATGACAAGAGTTTAATAAAGGTTTCTCTGCATTAGGTCTGGAAATTTTTACACTTAACAAGTCTGTAGCCTTGTAAATATAACAAGAATGGTTTCTCCAGGATCCACTTAGTCTCCTTGTGCCTCAAACAAGATGATATGGACCCAAGGCAAGTTTGCTGATGACATCAAGCTGTGAGGTGGAGTCAATATGCTGGCAGGAGGGGATAACGTCCAGAGGAACCTTGTGAGGACTGAGAGGTGGGCCTTTGGGAATCTCATAAGTTCAACAAGGCCAAGTACAAAGTCCTGCACATGGGTTGGGGAAATCCCAAGCATAAGTAGAAGCTGGGCAGAGAATGGATTGGGAGCAGCCCTGAGAAGAAGGACTTGGGGAACCTGGTAATGAGAAGCTCAACACGACCTAGTGTTCTGCATTCACAGCCCAGAAGGTCAACTGTATGCTGGGCTGTATCAAAAGGATTGTGACCAGTAGGCTGAGGGAGGTGATTTTCCCCCTTTGTGCCATCTTCATGAGACCCCACCTGCAGTACTGCATTCAGCTCTGGGGCCCTCAGTATAAGAAGGACATGTACCTGCTGGGGTGAGTGAAGAGGAGGCTTACAGAGATGATCAGAGGGCTGGAGTACCTCTTCTGTGAAGGCATGCTGACACAGTGGAGGTTGTTCAACCTGGATAAGAGACATCTTCAGGGAGACGTGATAGCAACCTTTCAGTAGCTGAAGGGGGATGACAGGAGTGCTGGAGGGGGACTTTTTACGTGGGCCTGTAATGACAGGACAAGGGGTAATGGCTTAAACTGAAAGAGGGCAGATTTACATCAAAGGTAAGGAAGACATTTTTTATGATGAGGGCGAGGAACCGGCAGAGGTTGCTCAGAGAAGTTGCGGATGGAACTGTCCAAGGCCAGGCTGGATGAGGCTTTGAGCAACCTGGTCTAGTGGAAGGTGTCCCTGCCCATGGCAGGGGGATTGGAACTAGATGATCTTTAAGGTCCCTTCCAACCCAAACCATTCTATGATTCTATCTGCATTTCTGTCAAATAATCACCTGTTAATATTGGTCTTTTCAGTTTCAACTTCTATGTTTAATTCAAACTTTAGTTCACCTAGACCTGCATAGTTACTTATATATTTACATATACACGCACACACAACGTCCCCTGAATACTGTGGAAGGTGCTGCAGGTGCTATTATTTACGTCACTCCAAGTTTTATTCTTCCCATAATGGTAATGTCACACAGCACCTCTTTTTGTTTGTTTGTTTATTTTTAACATATCCTTTACAAAGAAAATCTAGCAGTTCAAAGTAATATTGATGTGCAGGGGGATATGTTTAGGAAATGCCAGTTGTTTCACTGCGAATTTGAAAAAGCTCTGCCTAACTCTGAGTTAGGCATTTAACTAGAAAATACTTTCTCAGATTTGGCCATGCTGAGCTCAAGGAAGGAGCATGATAGGTTCACAGGTGTGAGTGATCAGAAAGTACAGCTGCAGTCAGCTCTCTGCCAGTTATTTCATGACAATGTAAGGCACTAGGAAGAGAATAAGTTCTCAACAGAAGAAATATGTATGAAGATAAGGGAGGAAATGGTAATTTCCATTTAAGAAACGTCAGCTGGTAAAAAGAATAAGAAAGATTTTCCTGAAGAGGAAGAGAGGAAGGAGAGAGGAAAAAAAATTAAAAAGGTATATTGTTGTACAAGGACAGCAGAGAATCATAGAAGTGATGATTTGATGTCTGTCTGAAGGATCAATAAAAGAGGTTATCATGTCCTTTTGTAAGGACAGTTAGAATAGAACAGAAATGTGGAATTGACATGAAGGCAAGGAATGAGGAAATGGATATAGATTAGTACTCATATCCATTTTCAAGACACTAGCAGTAGGAGTTGTGAAGAGGGATAGAAAGCGAATTACCATCTGGTGAGTATGTCTTTATAATAGTAGTGAGGAAGCTCAATGAATGCAGAGGAAGAAGATAAGGAGGAGTAAAGATTAATGATATAAATAAAGTTAGGAAGGCAGCACTGCAGGTCAGGAAGCATGAGTGGATGAGGTCAAGTTGAATTAGATCTGAAGTAAGTCAGTGAATTAAACTTCATTTACATATACTTGTTTTGATCACCTTTAGAGGAACCTATAATTCAGTATGACAAAGCAGGACTGCACAGCAAAAACACCTATCTCTGTTCCTTCAGAACAAATCTTTCAAGTATGATATAGGAGGCCAAAGGTTACCACACTACAATATTCACTATTGTGAATAGTATCTGTCTAGATAATTAAAGCAAATGCTTGTAGGAAAACAGAGAATATATTAAAACTAATTTTGCAACTGAGAAAAATGTATTTCATAAAATTTTTCCCAGAATCTCTTAGCCTTTTGTTGTATTGCAGTCTTTAAAAGGGCCCCATTATTTCTCATCTAACTTTCAGAGTTATCATTGCCTTAAAGTGTTCCTGGAAAGGGGTAGACACAACATCTTAAAGAATCTGTCAATTTCACTTAAGGATCTCCAAGACACCTTTTGGCAGAATCATTTAGGTTCTTCATTCTAGATGCTGACCTGGGCTACAAAAATTTTTTTCATGATTAATTATCTCAAATAATAAATGGAGGTACTTGGTGGCAGAATCTTAGTTTAGTTAGCCCACAGATCATATCTAGGAAACTCTATAAATTTCTAAATATCTATATTTAGACAGATAAGTATAAAATGAACTAAAATTTATATGGTTTTAATTTAAACTGATTACATTTTTATTTGCTTGGTTTGTAAAAAGATTATGTTATTAGGCCCGTTGTTGACTGAAAGAGCAGATAGACTAAGTCTGTCTAAATGAAGAAAAACTATTTTACCAGTGCAAAAGCTGAACATGAGATTGTAAAAGGAAACAAAACTTGCTTTTTATAAATGTGATTTTGAGTCAGTGTGTATCATTGACTGTATGGAAGGACGTAAAGCATGAGAAAGACATGCATAGATTTTTACCTCTGATTTTACCACACATAAGGTCTGTTACTGAGAAAGGATGTAACACCTCACTGAAGAAAGACTGAAGAATGCCTTGCTAAAATTCTTATGGATGGCTTCTTCTTGAAGGGATACAAAAACATCATGGTCAGGATGAGGTGACAGATTTGTCTTCCTATCTTTTTAGAGAAAACAAAGGTGTTTCCTGAGTGAATTTCTAAGCTATATAGACAAGATTGCAAAACTGTATGAGAGAGAAGCTGAAAATTCCATCATTTTAATTTCAGTTTGTTGTGGAACCAAACAAAATCATGTCAGCCTGAGTAACAAAGAAGCAACAGGATTTCCTTTTTACAAAATGGTAACAAACTCAAACTAAGTTTTAACTCTAACCAAAACTGCTTTGAGATTTCAACAAAAATCCACATATTCAGGATGTCAGTCAAGAATTACTACTACACACCCAACTTAAGTTTTATGGCTGATGACCCAAAAACATGGAATCTTACTTTTAAGATAAAAAACATGTGTTAAGTGTCATGGAATCATAGAATGATAGAATGTTTTGGGTTGTAAGGGACCATAAAGAGCATCTAATTACAACTGCCCTGTTGTGGGGACATCCACAAGTTTTCTGGGCAACCTGTTCCAGTGCCTCACCAACCTCTCTGTGAAGAACTTCTTCCTGATATCTAATCTGAATCTCTCCATGTTCAATTTAAACCCATTACCCCTTGTCTTGTCTCTACAGGCCTTTGTAAAAAGTCCTCCTCCCAATTTCTTGTAGACTATCTTCAGGTATCAGAAAGCTGCTATAAGGTCTCCCAGGAGCCTTCTCTTCTCCAGGATGAACAAGACCAATTCTCTCAGCCTTTCTTCATAGGAGAGGTGCTCCAGTCCTCTGATCATCTTTGTGGCCCTCCTCTGGACTCCAATGGATTGATATCCTTCTTAGGTTTGGGGCCTTTAGCTGGATGCAATACTGCAGGTGGGGTCTCTCACAAGGCTACAGTAGAGGGGCAGAATCACATACCTCGAACTGCTGGACATGTTTTTAGTATGGAAGTCTTCTTCACTATTTGCTTGCATAAGCAATTACTGCTTTATAACAAATTGCAGAAAAGTGAAAATTTCTGTGTGAATGCTCAGGACCTTACACTTTTCCACAGTTTTTCCAGTACCAGTTTCTTCCCGTGAATAGACTATCATCTGGCATGTTTTCCCCTGTAGTTAGTAAGGCATTCTGAGGGATGATGCAGTGTTGATTGTGGTATAAACAGTTTCAGAGAAAGGTCTTCTCTCTTCCTGTGACCTTCTTAATTTAAAATTGAAGTAGATGCTGAATATGATTTGCTTCCAGTTCCTTCCTCCCCTCTCCTTTCTGATGTTTTGGAAAAGGCCAGGTTTTGTGATTAGTGTGCTCTGTCTCAAGGCCAAATTGTGGCAATCAGACAGGCAGTGTAATCTGACGAATACTTACAGGATACAGGGCACAACAGTTTCCCAAGCCTAAATGCACACAAAACAGAGTTATGAATTACACTGTGATGCCACATGTGAAATGAAACCTGTCAAAAATGATGTGGAAGTAATCAAACACCTGAGAAGTTACAGTACTAGATGTATTAAAAAAAAAAAAAAAAAAAAAAAAAAAAAGAAGAAAAAAACCCTGTCTTTCTATGACCAAAGTAAGTGAAAAATTTCCTTCATTAGTTTTGAAAATCCTTTATCACCGTATCATTTATCACATTAAGATCAAGATGTCCTCACAATGAATTTAAAAACTATTTGTGTAAAAACATATATGTATGAAAATTCAGGACCATGCATTAAGCCAAAGCATTTGAATTTTATTTGTTTTCAACATTACAATAAATCCTTCTTAACACCATATTAAGAAAACTGACAAAGTTACAGGAGCATCTTGAGATTTTTTTTCTTTTTCACATACTGCCTGACTTTACTTTCTGAACTTTTTCATGTCCCAGCTATTGGTTCAATCATTGCTCTTCAGTGAAAGCTCAATTTTGTTTAGTAAAACCATCTTCTCTATCTTACCCTGGAACATGATGTGTTTATCAACAAAGAAATAGTCAAGATTTCACATGAATAAAACTCAGGTAGCCTTAGCACTCTATCCCAGTCTACAGATTCCGAAAGATTCTTGATACCCTCAGTCTTCTCAGCTCATCCTGAACAGGTGCAATTCAGTTGTATGTACTTAAATTTAAAATATACACATATATAAAATTGAATGGATCAGAGACTAGTGGTGGGCTCTTCTTCCATATTGCTGATACAAAGAAAACTCCATGATACCACCAGCTGTCACAAATTATTAACCTTTTAGGTAAGGGTTCAGTGGACTTCTGAGGGGCTTTGAATAGGGGCAGAAAATGCCACTTCACACAAATTCCTGTCTCCATTATTTTCCCAGTGTAGCTAGAGGGAATTCCTCTGACAATAGGCTCAGGTTAAGGCCAAGATAAAAAGGGCAATTTAGATGAGCACAAACCTAGAATTACTGATGCTGCAGAAGTAAAACTCTACAATAACTTCAGTATGGTTAACGTTTAGCATCAAATTATATTGTGTTGTACCTGTAAATCACTGATTTAATTTAATTTAATTTAATGTAATTTGTTAATCACAAGACCAGTTCTCTCAGCCTTTCGTCATAGGAGAGGTGCTCCAGTCCTCTGATCATCTTTGTGGCCCTCCTCTGGACTCACTCCAATGGATTGATATCCTTCTTAGGTTTGGGGCCTTTAGCTGGATGCAATACTGCAGGTGGGGTCTCTCAAGGCTACAGTAGAGGGGCAGAATCTCCTCCCTCAACCTGCCGGCCACGTTTCTCTGGATACAGCCAAGGAAACGCTTGTCCTTCGGGGCTGCCAGCACACACTGCTGCTCATGTCCAGCTTTTCATTCACCAATACCCCCAGGTCCTTCTCCTCAGGGTTGCTCTTGATCCATTCTCCACCCAGCCTGTACTTGTGCTTGGGATTGCCCAACCCAGGTGCAGGACCTTGCACTTGGCCTTGTTGAACTTCATGAGGTTGTCACAGGCCCACCTCTCCAACCTGTCAAGGTCCCTCTGGATGACATCCCTTCCCTACAGAGTGTTGACTGCACCACACCGCTTGGTGTCATCAGTGGACTTGCTGAGGGTGCAGTCAATACCACCATCCATCTCACTGACAAAGATGGTTAACAGCACTGGTTTTGCAACTTCATGCACGAATTTTTTCAGGACCTGTGGATGTATTTCATCAGGTCCCATGTACTTGGGCAACTTCAGGTTCCTGAGTTGTTATTGAACCTGTTCCTCTCTAACCGGGGATGCTTCTCCATTCTTCCAGTCCTTGCCCTTGCCTTCTGTGACTCAGGGGGTATGGCTTGAGCCCTTGCCAGTGAAGACTGAGGCAAAAAAGTTATTGAGCACCTTGGACTTCTGCATATCCTGGGAAACCAAGTCTCTGTTTCCTTCTGGAGAGTGCCCACACAGGCTTCTTGGCAGTTTTACCCTACTTTCTCTTCACTGGGCTGTACAGCTCATGAGCTTGGAAGAGAAGATTCTTGAATACTTGCCAGCTTTCTTAGGCCCCCTCTTCCCTCCAGGTTATCGTCCCATGAAGCTGTGCCAATCAGTTCCCTGAAGAGGCCAAAGTGTGCTCTCCCAAAACCTAGGCCAGTGAGCTTGCTGCTCTCCTTTGTCACCTCCTTAAGGATCTCAAACTTGATCATTCCATGGTTGCTGCAGCCAAGGCTGCCCTTGAGCTTCACATTCCCCACCAGCCCCTCCCTGTTTGTGAGAACAAGATCCAGCACGGCACCTCTCCTCATCAGCTCCTCTATCACTTGGAGAAGGAAGTTGTCATCGACACATTCCAGGACCCTCCTGGCTTGCTCGTGCCCTGCCATGTTGTCCCTCCAACAGATACTGGGGTGGTTGAAGTCCCCCATGAGGACCAAGGTCCTGTCCCTTAAGTTATAAAGCAATCATTATCTGATCTGGTTTATCTCTTACTGATTCATTTTTCTTTTACTTATACCTTGATATGTAATCCCTTATGGACAACATCTTAGCCCTATGATAATTTGCATCATTAAGGTGAAGTATAAGTGTACTTGCTGTTAGTATATTTGTCTCCTAAAATAATAGAAAAATGATTTTACAGGGAGGACTTATTCTCCCATTAACCTTGTGTCTGGTTTCTACTTGCTTCAGACATTCTAGTGCTGTGATCTACACCTTTAGAATTTTATAAAATATTTTAATGTAGAAGAACATAGGAGTGAGTGACTGAAAGAACCTTTTAGCCTGTTAATTAGTATGAATTTGGAGATATATTTATCATTTTAAAAACTGAATTACGTTCTTGTGTGTGTTAAGGTTACATAGTGGTAATGCATTAGCTTGTCACCTCTGGAAATGGCCTGTTTTCTAATCTGAGTTATTATAAATCATCTGTGGTATGAATTTGGTCTCCAGTTAGTTGGTGGCTGGCCCACTATGTTACAAAACACAACACAACACATTTTTCAGATAATCTTAAAGATGCTCAGGAAAAGAATGGATGGGATTGATGCAAATTAAGATTAACATGCATTGAAACAGTGAGTAAACAGACTTGTATCAAACAAGATGTGCTCTGTTATAGTGGTATAAATCCAAATTAAATCCGTTTTGCGGAAAGTTTTCCTAATTTGGTCTGGTGTTAAAGAGCACATAGCCCAACCTGAGAGAGTTAGTTTATTCTTCTCCCAGTGTAAATGTGTGGTTTTTTGTCTGACTCCATGCTCAAATCAAATGTACACAAGCTCTTAAATGTGCTGTACAAACAACTCTCTCCTATCTCCAATTTTAGGATTGGTTGAAGAGTAGGACTAATGCAGAGGGTTTAAAATTCATCAAAAAAATGGAAATGAGTGCTTCAAGATTTCCCATCAGTTTTATTAGTGTCTCTAAAGAAGAGACTATTACAGCTCTTTTATTTTAATTAGGTTTTTGGGGTCATTTTTTTGTTTGTTTGGGGTTTTTTTTTGTGGTTTTTAATTTTTTTTTTAAGAATAGATTTATGAGTCACTTTTTCAATATCTTTTGTAGTTCAATAACATTGTAGTTAAATTATCTATCACATTTTTTAGGACTGCTGCAATTGCAATATAATTTATATTACTGTAGCATATTCATTTAGGCATCTTTATCCTGCTGTTCATGACTTCCAAACTTTTACTTCAATCCTTTCTTCTTTTTGCCATCCAATTGTATAAATTGTCACTGTTTGTAAAGCCAGTTTCTTTCTTCATCACTCCCTTTTCCTGTCCACTGATAAGTTTTGAAGAGTATCCTTATATTCTTTTTCTGAATGAAGGTTTGCTTGACAGAGTAGAGACACAGAAGAGAGGTGGGAAAAGGTTGTTATCAGAAAGAGCTTGTACAGCTGCAGCATAGAATTAAGGACTATGTTTAAATTCATACTAAATTCATTCCTAGTTTCAGCAGAAAAAAATTTAACTTTTTTCCTTCAAAAATAAAGATGCTTCCCTGAAATATTTTCAGAATGGAGCACTTTGCTTTTATAATGAGGAATGAGATTATTTGTGGTGTACTGGATTGTTTCCATTGATGCCAGTAGAAATTTGTTTTGGGTTTATTTTTGATTTGCTTGCCTCCAAGAAAATGATTTGGGTAAATGTATTTGTATAAAAATGTCATGGGCAGGGAGTGTTTCAACATTTTTCTCTCAAATGTTGGTCACTCCTTAACAAGAATTCTCTTTCAAATTGTGGAATGGCATGCTGAACCTGAAATATTCCTGCTTTTGAAATCAGGAGTTTTTCTTCTAAAACTACCAAGATAACTTTCTGTTACTTTTATAGAAAGTTTCTTCCACTTTTTTGAGGGTGGGTTCTGAGTTTCCGCAAAACATACGGTGTGTCAAAACGATAGGTGTGCCATCTATAAAAGCATTACATGCAGCTTTAAAATGTAATTTTATTACATTGAAGTCAGACCAGTCCTATTAAGGATTACTCTCTAGATAAATATAATTCAAACAAACAAAAACCCAAGTAAGGGTTAACCTCCTGCAGTTGAACAGAACTTGGTCCATCTGTGCTGTGCTACTGTACCTTTCATCCATCTGTGCTATTGCATCTTGTTTTAGCTGAATGTTTGCCATGTTTTGCTTTGTGGTCTTTGTGTTCATTTGCATTTTTTTTTCATCAGTGGATTCCATTCAGAGCTTTCAGTCTGAGCACACTTGAAACTTGATGGGAAAAGCTCAGCTCCAAATTTTTTGTCTCAGGTTCTTAATCTAAATTCACCAATATTGTTGTTTACTTGGACTTCATTATCTTTTACTCTTGAAATGACTTAAACTACCCCCAAAACTAAAAACAATAGAATAATCTGCTTGCATCTCTTGAGTCCCCTTGGTCTCTGTTGGCTGGTTCTAGCTGCTGTGGTTTTGCTTTTATAGGACAAAGTGCTTACAAGAATAGCAGCATTATAAAACTCAATGAGGCAGAAATGTCGGAGAGGTCTGATCACCACATAAAATCTCACCTTTTGGGATTATGTTGATTAGTGAAAAAATTACCTTGGGTTTTCACTGTAACTAGGCTTCAGCTGAAATAAAGGGCACTTTTCCCCGTTAATATAGGCTTTCGTAAAGTAGGTCAATGAAATGCTTTAAATAATTCACAAATGTTTAGAGACTTTTGCCATAGAAAACTCAATTGAAAACAAGATAGATCTAAAGTAATCAGCGTATCCTTTAATGTCAGTGATACATAGAATCATAGAACGGTTTATGTTAGAAGGGACCTTAAAGATCATTTAGTTCCAACCCCCTGCCATGGGTAGACACAATCTTAACTAAGAAGGAAGAAATAATGTAGGAAGTGGTATTTTCAGTACCCCAACTGCTGTGAATGTTAGAGATCCTTAAAAACATAAGGTATATCTTTTAGAGGACCCTCATTTTCCTGGTGTTTTCTTTTTGGGTTGTTTTTTGCTTTTGCTTTTTTTTAATTTTTTTTTTGGTAGTGCCTATAAAAACTTACAGTATTATCTTAATAAAATAAGAGATAATAGAGAAGACTTGTAATCCATAAGTACCTACCCCTGCAACTTTTGTCCTTTGCACAATACCCGCCATAGATGATGGAACAATCTTTGAGAAATGAGTATTCAAGACAGCTGTCTTTGAATCTGAGGACCTAGGCAATCCAAGTAGTATCTATCTGTGTGGTTCTGTTAGTAATAAGCAGCTTGTTAAGCTGTATTGCTGACATTTAATGAGGGAAAAAAGCTCAGAGTAACAAAACAAACAAGCAACCCAGGAAAGGTTCACCTCTGACTGCTTCAGTCCTAAGTGATCAATAGAGAATAGATAATTTGTCAAGAGCAGATTGTGAGGCTCAGCTCAGCACAAAGTTCAGGTTGTAGAAAGTACAAATGATTTTTCTCTCAGAGAAAGGCCTGATCCCTTAAGGTTGTGAATGAGGTTGTTCAGAGCCTAGTATCTGAGCTTGCAGTATAACAGTCTATACTCATTCTGTCTGACAGAATGACATACCTAGAAAACATTTTTTCAAGGAAAGTTTGCCTTGGTTAATGTGATTACTTTTGGAAGTTCGCAGATTCAATATGAAACTGGTCATAAACAAGATGTAGTTAAATAAGTTAAAGGGAGATCATATTCTAAGGATTGAAAAGCTAGAAAAAATAGTGTTGTCTTGTCTGAATTTACAATTTCTTTCATATTTCATTGTTTCATATCCAAGACTCTGTCTGAAAGAGGCTGCTAAGTATTAGGCAGTATTGTAAAAGAAAAAATGTGGTTAAACAATTTTCATGAATAAATGCCTTTTAGTATTCCAGTGAAAATGTCTTGTAATTCAACGGGATTAGAAGTCTTTGAAAAATAAATTTTAACCACTCATAGTTTATTCAATGAGAGAGTTTGATAGCATTGCCTGTGACAGAGGATCATTGCAATTATTTCTTATAAGAACTCATTTTTTGTTGCATCATTTATGTAGAAAATTTTGATGCTAGGCATGTTTTGTTTTAATAAAATGTCAGTTAAAAAAACGCACAAAAGCAAGGCTAAGGAAATACACAGATAATGTGTGATTAAAAATATTAAGCTGTTATAATTTTTTGCTAAAAGCCAGTACTTCTGTAGTCTAGATCGGGATGAAATAATTTTTTGTCAGGACATATCCCATTTTTCCTCCTGTCCTTGTGAAAATGTACCCATCTGGGATAAATTATGTGTTCAGAACCATGGAAATTCATATGCATTAAATAAGGACCTCTTAGAATTGTACATTTTGAATTCCCTCTATACCTGTTTCTGTTAAACATGTTTGGTCTTGGGCAAAATAAAATTTTAGCAAAACTACAACACTTCATGGTCCTAACAAAGATGGAAAAGATAGCCAGTCTCTTCTGGAAACTAGTTTATTCCCCTTCCTGGTGTTAGTTATGTGGGAGAGAAGGCCTAGAATGCAGAAGGAATAAGACACTGAGCTACACAATAAAGGGGAAAAGGAATAGTAAATTGGGGAAAACAGACTCTTACTTAGATAGTTTCCATACTCAGAAAGGTCAGAGTGGGTCCTGTTCTCCTGTGAAGTGCAGAGGCAAATCTCAGGCATCTGAGGAGGAAGATGGGAGTGAGCTGGAGTGCTTGGGGAAGGAGCAGGTGCAGAGCTCCAGGTTAGATGTGTCTGTGATTGGAAACTGGGCATTGGAGCCAGGGGAATAGAGACTATGAGAAAGTTATGGTTCTGACAATAAATACGTTTTCATTTTGATTACCTCTTTCTCAGATAGAGGGTAAGTTACCATAGCTCAAAGCTTGCTGGATGTCATCAGCAGAACTAGTCAGCATTTATCAAAGGACAAAAAAATACACTGAGGAGTAATGCATTCTTTTTTAATTATTTGGAGCTTTGGGAAATATTTCTGTAATTCCCATGTCCTAGGAGAAGGATATCTTCCATTTTTTTCACCTTCCAATAATTCTAGCTCAGTCTGTTTTCTTGTTCTTATTCCCCCAAATTCTTAGCCTAAGTCTTCTGTTTGCCTTTTTTTTTTTTTTCTGTCTCCACTCCCCATCCCCACCCTATCCCCCTCCCCCTAGACTCAGCGACTGCTCACTGTGAAGAAAGAATAAAGTCTAAGAAATATCTATTCTAGGGGAAAATATATTTTTTTTAACCCAATAACTATGCAGTGAGCTTTATCTATTTTGAAACCAAAATCTGTTCGTTTTCTTCTTTGTCTTGTCATTAAGACTGATAAGTAACTATTTTGTTACATTGGAGGGAACTCCACTTTCTGTAAAAATTACTGGATGTTTGAAATTTTGAAAACACCTTTTGCAAACATGAAGATATTCAAGCACAGTATTATTGTAGCAACTAAAACTACACAATAAAAAAGGGGAAAACTGAGGTGTATGATTTGTTCCTACTTGGTTGGTTAGTAGGTGCTACATCATGGTATAAAGAGCTGGAATCTCACATGATGGGCAGCTCTTGCAAACTGTTATCCTGGAAGCTGTGAACTGGCTACACTGATGTTCAGTATTGACTCATAACCGGATAGTTGTGACTTCATGGGAAACACAACATGTAGGATACAGCCTCAAAAATTCCTCATTAGCTTTTCACTTCCTTTTAGCTTTGAGAGGAGTGAATAGTCTTTGACATTATACCTCTCTCTCATCCTATCAAATGAAATGAGAACGAGAGACATGATATGTATATAAAATTGTTTCCTGGATGACAGTGGTGATTTAGAAAATATCCATAACACTGAATACTTGGAGGCCAGATTTGTAGGTCATTATCAGAAGCTAACTTCCAGCTTGCTGACATCTAATTCATCGGAAGCCTATGCACACTGCTAGGTGGAGAGTGAAATATTTTCTCTCATGAGATTAACCAAGTAGTATCAGGACTCCTGGTACTGTAGAACACATTAGACTTAAATTATGTGGCATGACTTCTTAATTTATGCATCAGACTTGCTATGGAATTATATGGCAATGTAAATTTCTTCCAAAGTAAATCAGTAGCCTTTAGTTTATTGAAATAATTCTGAAAATTAAACAGTAAAATTAGACTATAAAATTTCATAAAATTATTTGCATAATAGCAGACTTAGGAAGCGTAAGGACTGTGGAAAGGACGATCTTGAAACAACTTGCTAGCTGACAATTTAAGACATATGATGTGGCAAGACAAAATGAGATGAAACAAGCAGTGATTGAGATTAGTTGGATGACACCAAGTGCTTGAAAGGCAATTCTAGCACAGAAGATCATCTAGACGGAGCAGGAGCCCCCTACACCTGATCTCTTGAGCTACAGCAAGCACCCTAAAATACACAGGAGTTGTTCTGTGTGAATCGTTCCACCAAGTTCACAGTTGTTTTTCTACAAGTGAGCAAGAGACGTATGAAAATGCAAAAATAGAGGGAATACAGTAGGGAAATTGTCACTGTGGCTGAAAGAAAAAAGTTACTAATTTTATGATGTTATTAGGCTTTTGTATCTTACTAGAAAAATATTAATTAGGTCACTGTGCAAATAGCCTCATAGTTACATTATATATATATATAACACTGAGCTAAAATTAACACCCTAGTTTACACATTCATTCAGTCCTGCATTAACAGAAACTTGAATTTGATCCATGTTTAATGCTTCATTGCTGAATTCTAGGATAAAAATATTTTTTATTTTATTTACCCATGACCTTTGAAGCTCATGCTGCATTTAGAAATCTCTCACATCGTCTGTTTATTTAAAGAATGTAGTTATAGCTTTCTTGCAATTATAGAAAGACAAAAATAGAATTGTGGGAGTATTCTTTTCCAAAAACTGATGAGTAAATTTGATGCTATTTGTTAGTTGAAACAATGTTGTCAGTAAACATTCATAATATAAATATATAAATATATGCATATTGTTCAAAAGTTTTTTCGAAATATAAAATCAGAGCTGGAAATTGGATACTTTTAGTCTGTGTAAATTTTTTGTCAGAATTTTTTTTTTCTTATTTCTAAACACATCCTAGGATACATACTTACGCGGGATATTTGTAGATATTGGATTTCACTGACAAAATTACCAAATTTAATTAGAAATTTAAAATAATGAAATAAAATTGACTCAAAAGACAGTATAATTTGTACTTATTATTAATAGTGATAGATAAAGGAAAAAGACTGGAAAAAGCAAATAAACTTTTAAAATGGATGCTGCAATTAAGTAGATTAGTAAGTGGAATCTTTATGCTGATAATGGATAGTGTGAGAAAATTTACAGTTCTTAAAACACTCTAGGGACAAAACTGCCTCCTCAGCCAAACACATAAATAAAATATTGGAAAGGTGTTTGTTAGCACTGTTTTCTTTCACCATTTCCAAAGATCTCGGTTAAACCCACACTGCTTCACTTTAACTTCCATTTAGACTAGTCTTCCTTTTATAAAAGGAAGCCCCAGGCCTTCTATAAATAAAACAAGCATCTGAAAAACTGCTAATGCAGCACTGTCCCAGTAGATACTTTTACATACAGCTTTATTAAGTGCAAAGAAAATGCTATTGAGGTTATGAAATATTGGCTTGCTTCATATAACAAACTGGCACAACAGTTAACTCTGGCAGATCTTCAGTTTGCATTGGCAGAGTCTTGATACACTAGCAGAAGTCTGACCAAAGGTTGCTGACACCATGCCTAGCACAGTGGGGATGTACCACTCCATGTTCCTATATAAAACCTGTTTAAGCAACACATCATATATATTAGCTTTAGATGAGTTGCTAAACTGTAAGAAAGCTGAGGAGCCATCCAAATTCTGCACAAGCATTGCTATTCTGATGCTGAGCTGAATACAAGTGAGTGAGAGTCAGGAATCCTGGCAAATAATGGTAGTGGTAAGAATACTGAAATATCGAAAATGTGTATGAAACACAGAAGTTTTAAATAAAATCTGCAATTATTTCCAAATCTGGCCCTTGTTTTCCCCTTCTCACTTCAGCAAAGTCCTAGTAAATTAAATAGCAGTATTTTTCCTTCACTCCCATTGTGTCAGACTGACCCTAAGCTTAAGAAAGAAGAGCCTAGTATTGATTGGAATAGTTTATTGTAGTTATCATCTGGTGCCAACCTCAGCAAAACAGAATAGCGACATTTATAACAATGACAACATTCATTGGAGCACACTGTATGAAGTGGGAAACTGATTCAAATAATCTTTTTCCGAAAGGAGAGCAACTTAAATTATGAATCTACAAATTAGATTTGCCTAGTTAGTAACTTTATTTGTTCTTATAGCACTTATAAATACCAATATTTGTTCATATTATGTAAATTTATAGTATGTTCAACACTTAGAGTGGCAGGCTAGACAAATAAACAAGAATTCCAACTGACCATATTTTAAAATGATAGATGACTAGAGTAACTTCTAATAAGGCAAAATGCAATGGTCACCCAGTTTCCAAGATTTGGCTGTTTGCATTTGGCAGGCGTAATGTGCTTTCACATATAAGAAAGCAATGTCTTCTTTTTTTGTTTTGTGTAAAAGACACTATCATGAGGATTCGTTATTTCATTTAGGCCACTATAAATGGTGGTATCTATAAATATTTTATCAGTACTTGATGGAAGAATAGAAAATGTCAAGAAAATATATCTGCTGGGAAAATATATCTAATAGCTGATTGAAAGGCAGTTTCAGCTTCCATGTGATATGACGGAGTAACTGTCCTTTTTCCTTTAGGAAAAGAACGTTAACCTACAAATCTGTGGTTTGCAGCAAATTCCTAATCGTGGGGGACGGGTTTGGTGGATGGTGGGGAAAGACTTTTCAAGTTTCAGTGGCCAATGACATCTTCTTCCAAAGAAAATGATGTCAGGAGTATCCTCCATGTGCTGGAGTAAATCAGTGGAAATGTCAGTTCTGTTTTGCTTATGGACCTTGCAATTTCCAGTTGACCCTGTTTGCAAATCTATTCCAGCTGGGTGCATATCTGCTTGGAGTCAAGGAATTACAATATTAAAAATACCTTTCAACAGTATATGACTGTATAGCTGTTCACTAACGTCTGCTAACAAAGCCTCTTCTCTTGTCCATTACTTAACACTAGTGGTGACAGCTCTTTACAGCCATTGTCTCTGGTGATTAATTTCAGCTCACCTTGATTCTGAGACATATTCAGACTTCTTGTTCACATATGCTTGGTGAAGAGTTCCTGCTGATTTTTAATAAGCTTCTTAAAATTTGGAAAGATCAAAATGTGATTACCTTCCTTCCTTCCTTGGAAAGTATGATACTTAAAGTCTCATCCAGCTGGAGCTTCTAGGAACAGCCTTGCAGGGAAGGTGATACACCTATTGATTACACATTAGTGATGGGCATTAAAAGTTCTGAGCCACACTGTCCTGGAAATGTCGAAATATCACAAATATCATGAGTGTAGCAATAATCTCCAAGGCAGCATAAAAATCTTCTATATCTCATAGCTGAATGAGAGTCAGAGACACATGTTAATTTCTCTGCACTCCAAGAGACAGCAGTACAAATAATGGCACTGGAGACTCTGGGGTAGCATTGTAGATATTATACTTGGTGGAGTAAAAGTTATATTTTATTTTTATGACCTGTATGGAGCTGTCACGCATTTCATGTCTGGCACAGCAAGCCAAAAATGCTTGTAGTCAATCATGGCCTTATGGTGTGTGTACTCATGCGGTTTTAACCCCTTGCTGATGTATCAGATAAAATTATTGCTACCTAAAAAAGTCATAGTTTTTAAAGAGCATAACGAAGTTTCTAAAAAGATGAGAGAGGCTTATCCTCTCTGTAAGACCAAATTTCACTGTGTATTTTTTGGCTTGAGTATTAAACACATCATAATTTATACAGTTTCTGTCTACATAATGAGTGATTTAATCCAGGAAGCTTTAGTTTTTAGTTTATATTGAAAGAAATAATTCGGATAACTAAAAATCAATCTCCTCTTCCTCTCAACAAAGAAATATTTGCTAAGGTAACACCATACCAACAAAGTGAGAAGGTTGGTAATATGGGATATACCCGTCGCTGTCAAAGTTGACACAAAAGTGGAGAGGCAGACTAAATCTAAGAAAACAATTCTATTTCATCAAAGTAAATAAATTTTTCACCTAAATACAGAGTTAATTAACAGAAGTATTAGAGGTCATTATGTTATAGGTAATTAGAACTGAATTAGAAGGTGGTATAATTGGACATCTGCAAATGTAAGTACTCTCTGGCTTTAAAAGAATGTTAATATTTACCCTCTCTACATTCAACTGAATTGCCAGATAGGTCAAAACCTGAAGGATAGGGCATAAAGCTCTCTGTGATCCATGTCAGTGAATACCATTCCCTGATATTGCAAATGGACTTAGTGTATGCACCTCTCTGCAAAGGCCACCTCTAAAACTGGGATGAGAACTGCTCCACATAATCCAAGTTTGAAGAATATAATTTAAATGCTTTTCTGTCGAGTCACAGCTAAGTTTCAGTCACACAGTTATGACCCATGGTAAAGCCTGATAAAACCTGGGCCATTGGTTTTGTAGATGAAAAAAATACAAACCTTGAGCCTCTTCAAGGGGATGTCAAAACAAATGGGAATTTAATACAAACCTAGAGTCAACTTTTTTATGTTTATTTGGAATTTCTCCTGTTTTCTTAGAGCAGCTGAGTATCCCAGAGCTCCTTGGGGACTGACTTACTTTGGTTTTGAGCTTTTTTGGCTCAATATATTTTCACATTCCTCAGAGGAGGTAATACAGCTCTTTAATACTGTTCTTCATGATTCCACCACCTGTGTCTTTCTTTTTGGTGTGCTGTGACCTAAGGGCACATAAGGAAAAAAAATTGAAATGGAAATGTAAAGATATTATTTTATAGATTTACTTTATTCTGTAAGGAAAAGAACATTGCCTTAGGAATTAAAATATGAAATACTTCAATATTAAAAACTTTAATAAGGACACATTTCATTTTCTGATTTTCACTGTGAATCTGTAGGAATTAAAATATTAGATATTTCAATATTAAAACCTCTAATAATGGCCCATTTTTATGATATGCCTTATGAATCTCATATATAGAAGAGGCAAGATTGATCTGAAGCAGAATCAATAAAAGATTGTTTAATATTTCATTAGGGAACGTCCCATCCTTTTGAGTTTTTCTGGCATTCCAGTTGGAGGAATTTGTTCATAGTACTAATTAAGAAGAACCATTTGTCAGAAACTCTTTGATTTGGACAAATACTGAAGACACACCCTGCTGAATTTAGTGGAGAGAAGAACAGGTAGCTATTGGATTGTTTTTTCATAATAGGTTCAATTTGAAAGGCATTTTTTGATGAAATAAGTGTTTTGACCTATTAAGAAAGGCACTTTCCTACTATTCTAATCCAGATATCTGCTGCTTGTTTTTTTGTTTTGTTGATTCATCATCGGTTCTGAGAGTTTAGTTTTTCTTATCATGGAAGGTAATATTTTTAAATTTCTAATTTTTTTTTAGTTTTTCTGCAATCACACTTGATTAAGGCTTATCCATTTAGGGTGATCATGTTAGAATGACCCATCTTATATATATTAGACATATTCTACAGGTAGTGCACAAAACTGTCTCATTTGCCTTGTTTGGGTGTTTAATGGTAGCTGAATGTAGTCAGGTTCCAAAATGCAATTTGAAAACTGGAAAACTAATTGAGCAGCTAAATGGCTCTATAATAAATGGAAGATCTTGAAAGCTACCTTCATTACTTTCAGTAGGGAAATGGTCATCAATCTGAAAGGAAGTACTTGAAGAAGTGCCTGCCTGGAGGCAGATTCTGTCACAAAGACAATCTGCAGACAGAAATATTCTTATGAACACCCTCAAAGTGTCCCCAGACATTCCTTTTTATTTTTCACTGGATACCAAGGCTAGGTGTTATTTAGATTGTATAGAAATTACTTGTACATTTTTAAAATCTTATGTCTCTTGTAAGCCTATGATATTTTAGCTAGTGTCAAGGAGAAGCAACAGAAGCATGTCTAAATTTCTCATATTTTCTCACTGTAGGGAAGGATTAATTGTACACATCAACAGTTTATTTCTTTGGACATGAATCCCCAATCCAAATAGCCTGCATGCAATCAACAGGACTATAGTTCAATTGTACTCTGAGTAATCAGAAAATATCCTGTGTTGAAAAATGTAGCTGAATAAATGAAGCTAAGTTCCTTTCTATTTTTGTGATTGTTAGCTGTCTATAAAAATGTAATTGCTTAATTTACATATTAATATAAAGGTATAGATGGATGCTGTCCTCTACTTCATTGTGATTGCCAGGCCTTGGGATATGCACACCAGCATATTGTGGAAATGAATGAATTAATGCCTTGAAGTCTCTTTCTAAATCTGCATATAAAAATAGGAGCAATTAATTCCCACTGTTTCTTGTGTTTGTCTATAATGCATATGGAGACTCCATTAAGAACTAAATCATCTTTAAAAAAACCCACGTAAATTATTGTTCTAAGGACCAGCAATACAAAGTTATCAAAGTGACCTCTTAACAGTTAACAGATTTGGGACATATTTTAAAACTTCTTTGTATCAACATTCTACAATAAATTTAGTCATTATGTTAATCCCATCAATTTAGTAAGATCAATTGATCTATCAACTATAATTGGTATGCCTAGAAATTTTTCTACTGGCAATAAAACACAGTTTGATAAGTAGCTTCCGTAATTTTCACTCAGCTGACAGATGAATCAGGTGGAATATACTGCAAATTGTCCTTTCTTAAGTCATTGACATTTTTGCTTTAGTAAAGCTACTTTAATCTGATCTGACTGGGCAGATGTTTCCACCCCTGCAGATTCTGTAGGAGTCAATGGAGCTTCACACAATTTTATAGTCATTTGATACAGCACTGGTATTGCTGCATAAAGTGTATGCCACAGAGACTTCTATCTTATCTGGAATGTTAAAACAAGTGAATAAAAAATGTCACAGAGGTAGAAATTTTCATTCTCCTTTCTTTCATCAATAGTAATTTGTTGCTAACTTAAAATTATATATATATATATATATTTATTTCTTAAAGAAAATAATTCTCATTTTGGGATGACTTTCTAACTTCTGGACCGAAAGTGAGCACAGTGTAGGTGTAACATAAGAGTGTATTTCATGTTTCCTCTTCATTTATCCAGCTGCCAAAATTATCGACTGCATTAATAATTAAGGTGTTAAACCTTCAGAAAATCTGTCTAGATAAAGTAAAACCACTCAAGTGTTCTCCATTTCTCAGGCAAAGATGGTGGGGAGAAGTAAAGAGGAGAGGAGGAGAAAGTATCTCAGACAAGTTTATAATTTGTAAGTGTAAGTCTTTAGTTTTGAAATCAAACAAATAAATGCACCAGTGATTAGAGATTTTCTTGGTCACATTTTGCAAAGATGTAGAATAAAAAAAAGGATGAAAATATATCATCAATATTATTAATTAATAAATAAATTTTAAAAGGGTTTATCTGGAGAAAGTTAATGCATTCATTTACATGTTAATGTAGCTAATGCCTCCTGCTATTAAGGATTTGGAACCCAATATAAATTCTATCAGAGTGCAAAAATTTTCTGCAGACCATGGTACAAACTCACAAGTTAACTTCTGTATTGTGTGTAAGCTATATGATGCTATGTCTGGTAAGCTTGTGTTTTGCTGTCAATCTCCTTACTGGAATTAAGTTTTGACTGCTAATTAATATCCTAAGTACCACTGATGAATGTCTCTCACACATTAGGTTCATTGCCATATTTCTTTCAACATTGTATTACCTCAATTTAGAGGGACTTAAAAGTTCCAGAAACTTGGAAAGATGCCATCAGATAATGTCAATGTCTTGCCTTTTCAGGAGAAAACTATCACTTGGGTATCCTGTCTTGCCATGTTAGCTTTCAGATCTGAAAATGTATTGACATTGGCTGCTTCAGAGATTCCTTGTTAATTTTCTCAAGATTTTATAAATCTGCTTTTAATCACCTAGGACAACGTTGAGGGCTCCCTTACAGAATTCTTAGTTTGAGTCCCGTGTTTAATCTGCATTGAGGCTTCAGTAGAAGCAGTGTATTCTCAGTAATTCATAACAGTAACAGTGGGAGGAGATTAAAAGATAGAAAATCAATAAATTCTTGGTAAAGTAATATATGTCATCAGTGCCTCCCTCTAGTAATTTTAATGAATGACATAACAATACAGACTTAAAACTTAGAAATTTCTTATATTTTCCACTGATGGAGAAAGGGGGCAGGCAGACCCTGTTAACACTGAAGTAGGGAGAGGAAGGAAATAAAACCAGCAGGTGTCTCTTCACTTAAGGAGGACTATGGTTAATCAGATATCTAGTTCCACTAGATGTTATTCCTAGCCTGACTTCTCCTTCTCATTCCTAAAATGAAGACATTAAAAAATATTTGGACTCAGAATTATCCCTCTTGCAATAATTTCCATCACCTACAATTATTATTTTAACAAACAAATCCATCTGTCCCTCCAAGTTGTTAAGCACACACATGCTTTGTTAAAGTAGGTGCAGAGTCCAATTCTTGATGTGCTCTGTCCTTAACTAAAAATTCTGTGTAGTGATTCCTGCAGTCTAGACCTTGATAATCCCTTTAGCAATATGTTCATCCTTTCTAATATTATCATCCTTGCTTTCTTAATTTCTCAATGATAATGTGTAATGCCAACAGTAATGCAGTTTGAACCTTAATGTGGATGTCCTTGGTCCACCAGAATTTAACTTTTGAATACTGACATCACTACTGTGTATGAGTGAATATATATGTGCATATTATTTAAGAAGTTTGTATATGTAGATACCTCTATATATAAATACACTATATATATATGTGCAGACTATATGGTGAAGACAAGACTACGTGATTCTCCATTAGTCAGTACTTGTGGGAGGGCATCTTAATTATTCTGTGGCTTCCCACTAGAAGAAAGACTTCGACAAATCAGGGCAAATGCAGCATAGGGCCACCAAAATGATCTGAGGTCTGGAGCACATTATGTTTAAGGGAAGGCTGAGTGTGCTGCGCATTATTAGAGTGGAGAAGAGTAGTCTGAGACCAAAATATTTTTGCCTGTCTTTAGTTTTCTAATACATGGTAATGAAGAAGAGGGGCCTGCCTCTCACTGGAGGTGCCCTGAATAAGGCCATAGACAAGAGGAACAACACAGAATGTTCTGCTTAAGTAAGGAATAAAAATTTCACCGTAAGGGCGCTCAATCATTATGCTGGATTGCACAGATAAATGCATCCAAATTTAATGGCAGCAACTCATCTAACTTTGAAGATGGTCCTGTTTCAAGCAGAATGGTTGGTCTGCGTGACTTGCAAAGCCTTTTCCAATATAAATTTTTCTGTGATTCTATAATTTGAACTGTTGAACAAAAAACAATACTGAAGAATAGTCTTGATGTCAATTAACGAAGTGGAACTGCTGTAAATAAGAGTGTTATCTCACAAGGTATGAAAGCAACTTGTTTGAAATAAGATGAAGACAATCATTCAACCAATGTGTTTTTATCCCTTTACCCAGTGAAATATATTTTTCTATTCAGTTGCCTATGAACATGCTCAGTTAATTTCTGGCTCTACAAAGATAATTTTTAATCTTATCAGAGTCTTATAAACAGTGTAAATTGGTGTATAGTTTCTTTGTCAAAATGATTGAATGGGTTTTAGAGAGGTCTTTAGCTATCATGTTTAAAATAGTATTGGATCACTTGGAATTTTAGTCATATTTCACACTTCAGTTTTTTGCTGAATTTCTGGAACGCACATAAATAATTTTACAGTTGAATCTTGAAAACTGGGATATACATTACAAACCCCAATTTCTGGTTTTGGGATCACAGAAACAATAAATCTAGATCCCCAAACTGAAATTGAGCCCAATTGATTAGTTTGGCTTACCTGGAAGGGAGATGTTATTTTCTGGAGACGTATACCTCATCTGATGCATTAGACTGATTTAGACTTATTAAGAAACTCTTGTCTGGCAGGTCAATATCATAGTAACCCAGATATTCTTATGAAGTAAAACCTGTAACTATAGAAATGGCTAAAGTAAATGCAAGTAGCCAAAAAAAGCAACCTTGGTGCTGACAGTTTAAACAATTCAGATCATCAGGTCTCTAGGAAAATTATATTAGAGAAACTAGTATAATCAGGAGATGATTACTGATAATCGTAGAGAATTTAATATAATAACTCTGTAGTATGGTAAATAGGGTAATATAGAAAGCTTTATGATAAATTCAAAGGAGTTACACAAAGCTGGTTGAATGGGATCACTGCACTCAATAGTATTATGTACTCAGAGGAAAAGGGGCTAGATCTACATGGAACTGGTCTTAGGCCGCTGAGCTTGACCTGTGGGAGCATGCTAGATCTATATCCAAATCTTATATCTTCATATGTAATTAAATCTGTCCGTATGGCAAGTGATATGCTATTCCCTTCCTTCTTTTGTCTTCACAAAACACTGCTGACAAGTCTTTCTTATGATCTTTTCAAAGCTGAAGTGATCCAATATATGTAAAGTAATTTAAATAATAAACCTGAATTGGGAGGAAAAAAAAATTAGTCTGCAAATTTGGACTTGACAAGGACCTGACTTTCGAGACTGCTACACAAATCTGCTTAAGGCACTTTGTAAAGTACATTTCTTGAAGCGTGTGGGCTCCAACAGAGCCCTTACGGTTAAATGTATTTTACAGTGTTTTACAACACCTACAAAGGTGTGCTTTGTAGCATATGGGATTACATACCATCTCCTGGAAAGTCTAGTAGCCACTTGTTAGGTTCCTTTCAACTTTGCTTGAAACAGACATGTGGAGAGTATTGCAGGAACCTAGTCATTAATCCCTAGCCAGAATGCAACATCCTACACCTCAAGATGGCAGAGTATGAGCATTGAGTTTGCTCACATTTATGATGTTCCACGGTGTTAGTTGGCCTCTGCAGCCTTCAGGCTACTCTTTCTTATATATTCCCCTTCTATGAAGGCAGCCTTGGATCTCAGGCAGTGGGGTTATGCTGGCAGTGACCTCAGTCACTGTTCCAGAGCAGTGATAGCATTCCAGGAGTCTTGTTTACACTGACCTAATCACATGCTGTGGTTCCTCTGTACAGAGAGGATTTTTCTCCTGGCTGTGTCTAATCTGCCTTTAGAGCAACATTTTAACACTTTAAAGTTTTCAAGTATTTTGCTTTAATAGGATATTTTTATAGAGCATTTTTGTTCTCTTACACTCTTTTATTGGAGAAAGGCTATCTTAAAGTTTGCCACTTGAATAAAAACAGTTATTTAAAGAGAATGTAGTTTTTGTCAAATAAGTTTTAGAAGTATTGCCAAAGGGAATTATTGTAATGTGTTGTGTGTTAGGTTCCCATATCACCTTTTAAATTTTGATTTTTTTGGTCCACTTTTGTAAAGAGTGGTTATTTTTTGGAAAGGTTTCTAGGATTCCTGTTTTCCTAGAACTTTCACTTTTGTTGCCATTTATGCACTTAAATTTATGATGGCTCAAAGAATGTCAGTAAAACTCCAGTATCTAAGGATTTTGTCTAGCATTACTAAGGTTTTGCTGATGCCAATGTTGTCCCTATTTACTATTGGGTTTTGTGTGCTTGATTCATCTTGAGAAATCTTGCATATATACCAGTTTTTCCCATAACTTGCAGTGTGTTTTTACTTTAGATTTATTCAGGTAGACAAAAAGCATGAAAAAAGATATATTTCAGTAACAGTTAGAATTATTTAAAATTAAGTATATCCTTAAACACTACCAGAAAGTGGAGTAAAATGTGACTAGTTATGCCTTAAATTGAGATGAAAGAAAAAAAAAAAATCTAATTTCTCTAAGAATTTCAAGTAACATCCTCTTGAACAGGCCTCCTGATCCCCCCACAGACTTACCATATTAAGGTAACATGGCAAAAAGTTATGTTCCAGCTTTGCTAATGGACAGATTACTTTTTTTTTTTTTTTTTTTTTTTTTTAAATATTGTGGAGAGAGTATGCTTGGAGGCAATTTTCTAGAAAACACTTATTTTAAAGTTACATTTCATTAAACATTTCTGCTAGAAAATTATTTTTAATTGCATTAAAGTTGCCTGGTAGTTAGTCTGGCTGCAACCCAAGTCTGTTTCAACCTCTTCCTCTTTACATTATATGTGGCTTAAAACCAGAGTGAATTGTGTCTAGTTTCTCCACAGTTTCCTCCAGAGTCAAATTCTAAGACGGTTTTACTTTTGCTCCATTTTCTCTGTGAAATTGTGGAACATTTTGAATGAAAGCGCAACTAATCTTTGAGCTTGCTTCAATCTCTTTGCAGCATAGCTCATGTTTTTCTAAACCTATAGGTCTAACAGGCTAAGAAGGTACGTTATAAGTCACGTTTTCTTCTTGTGGAATTAACAACTTAGTAAAAGCAGCATTTTGCTCAGAATAAAATTAGTACAATAGCTTGATGGTAAGAAAATTTAATCCTGTCATATTGAGCTTCATGAATAATTCAGAAGGTCCAATTTAATGTTTATCCCATTATTAAAGATAGAAAGTGTCCATAACCATCTATTCTTTTTAATAACAATTTTCTAGTAGTTGTAGAAGAAATATTGTGCTGTTACCTCTGCAATATATTATTGCTTTGCTCTTATTTGAATTTTGATACTGAATCTCAAAGTATTGCAGACATCAATCTCACAAATTACTTTCCTCTAGAATATCTAAAATTTGGGTGTTTATTAAAATATATGAAGAATATTATGAAACCAAGAGAAATAATAATATTTTTATAACCTTATCATATGTGAATCCTTTAAAAGTAGCACAATATTAAATCAGGTGACTTACAAGAGGTTTGAAGAATTCCACGCTCGCAGGTTTGTTTCTAAACTGGTGCAAATTACATTATAATTGTCAAGACAAGATGTTGCAGATATTAGAATCATAGAATGGTTTGGGTTGGAAGGGACCTTAAAGATCATCTAGTTCCAACCCCCAAGAAATGTTGTGTCTTAAACAAATTCAAAGAAGAACAAGAACAACCCAGTCCTACTGGGTGCTGGTTTTCCTATGATCAAATGTAAAGATACGTCCTAATCATCGAGTTTACAAAATCTGGAATATTGTCTAGATAATATCAAAATTATGTTAACTTAAGCCTTGAAGGACACACTTATAGTTGTTGACAAGTGTCTTATATTAGTAGTATTAGTGCATTGTGTAAAAATTTTGGAAAACAATTTCAATTAAATGACAAGAAAGGTGAAGCAGCCAAAGCCAATACTATAGACAACAGTCACCACTGAAAAGAAAGTAAAAAAAAGTTATTAAAGCATGGCAAAAAACTTCTGTGAAGGAATCAATATGATAGGAACTTTTGATCTTAAATCAAACAGGTTAGTAAGGTAATGGTGGGGAAAAAAAAAGGAAATCATAGTTCTTACTTATTATCAAATGTGTCAATTGATTATGACACATTTAAATGATACCCCACAAGAATCTTTGCTTATTCCTTATTTTCTAGTAGTGTGTCATTTTTCTGCATCCAAATCTCATAACTGATTCTCTTCAGACTCCCATGTTACAGTGTACAGATGCTGTATTGTCCTTGTGTTTCTAATTACACAATTCTAGCTCAGTTGCAGTATGGCTAGTTTGTTAAATGAAGTAAAAAGAGAAGCTTTAGTTGTGTAGATACATTTGCCCGATAGTTTCACAGTATTATAAACAGATAAACATCTTTTGTCTTAAGCATCTCTCATTTATGTTGTGCTCATCACTGAGTTTTGCAAACTCCGAATAATGAATCACACAACCCATGCTAAAATGTATTAGAATTAAGGACAAAAGAATAATTTGTGAGATTTCACCTATTGAGATAACTTAATAACCTGACCATATTTAGCAAAATGCTGAAAATATTCCTATATGTCAAAGTTTTTAAATAATTAACAACTAAAGCTTGTCTTTTGATAAGTTGTTCCAAATCCAAACCTAAAATTGAGTGTGACCATTTTCAGCCTTGCAGAAAAATCCATCTGAATGCAACTTTTCCTTCTGGAAGCAATACAAAAAGCTGGACTCTTCTGAGTTATGAGTTACAGCAGCTGAATCCAAGCTTAGTACCAGTCCCACTCTGTTTATAAGGCCCATGGATCCTCATAAAGTGATGGATCTGGAGACCTTTACACCATGTTTCTACAGAGCACATATGCTTTTAAAAAGGTAGGTGGATTGCATATTGCCATACCTATCTCTTCAAAGCACTTTCTTTCTTCTGGTCAGAACAATGTGTTGTTAGGTATTTTTTGAGGGTGGTAGAGGTTTGTTCCTTTTGAGGGGATTGGAGGAGGACTGGGGAGGTTCTGAGTCTCAACTGAATCAACTGCGAACTAGAATTAGATGATTCATCTAGCCTGGAACTGTTGCTGAGATTAAGACAGCCTATGTAATGCATGAAAACTGATTCCTTAAAGAATAAAAGATGGGTCATTGTCATAGTAGACTCCCTTCTGAAAGGAACAGAAGACCCAATATGCAGACCAATCCCACTTCTTAGGGAAATTTGCTGCCTCCCCGGGGCCCTAATTAAAGATTTGAAGAGAAAGCTTTCTACCCTCCTAAAGCCCTCAGATTACTACACATTATTAATTTTTCAGGTAGGCAATGATGAAGTTGCAACAAGAATTCTAAGGGCAATCAAGAGAGACTTTGGGTACTTGGGACGATTGGTTAAGGAACCAAGAGCACAAGCAGTGTTCTCCCTCTATCCTTCCAGTTGCAGGGAATGATGAGAGAAGAAACTGAAAGAGCCAGCACATCAATATCTGGCTCTGAGCCAGGTGTCTCCAAGAAGAATTTTGGGTTTTTTGGGGGTTTGGTTGGTTGGGGTATTTTTGTGTGTGTTTTGGTGGTGGTTTATTTTTTTTTTTTTTTAGTGGTCACTTTACATGACACAGGCCTGCTTACAACAGACAGGATACACCTGTCTCAAAGGGGGAAAATGATCCTTGCACAGGAGTTAGCAGGGCTCATTGAAAAAGCTTTAAACTAGATTTCAAGTGGGGAAGGGATAAAAACAGGCTCACTGGAGTTAAGCCTAGGGGAGGCATGCCAATGTCTGGGGGACAGTGTGATAGCAAACTCCTTTGGTCTGTGGTCTCAGTGGAGGTAGGGGATGGAGATCCATTGGGTAGCAAACGTGCAAGATAAGAAGCTGGCAGGGAAGAACTGCCTGGCTGAACAAAGAGCTTTGGTTAGAAATCAGGAAAAAAGGTGGAGTTTATCACCTTTGGAAAGAGTGTCAGGCAACTCAGGAGGACTACAAGAATGTCATAAGGTTTTGCAGGGAGAAAATTAGAAGGCCCAAAGCCCAACTAGAACTTAATCAGTTCTATAAGCACATTAGATTTGCAACTTTAGTAAGTGCATAGGATTCTTAGAAATTCTAAGTTTCTGTTTGACTTTAGTAACTCAAGTTTTGCAGCAAGTAGAAATTAACAGAAAATGTAAATTCTGATGTATAAAAAAGTTAAAATTTGCTATGTCAAGATATGCTTGCAGTTACTTTCAAGATAGTTTTTTCCCCTACTTTTTAATGTAAGTATTCTATGAATACTTGATCTTATTCAAAAAGCAGTAAACGTTCTCCAGTATGTCAACAGATATTTTCCTAACAGCAAGTATTCACATAGAGACACTTGTTTTGTATCAACTAACTAACATGTTCTTTTTTATGGAGATACAAGTTACATGAAGAATCAACTTAGCTAGTTCTTCACTGGTATTGTTTCTTCCTTCCTGCTTCCTGGTGGTTCTAACTGCCTGAGTTAACACATATAATTTATGTTATTTCCTGACTTGACTTCTGTCAATGTCTTCTACATTAATTATTTTAATCTGTTTAGTATTTCCAAAAATAAAAGCCATATCAATCCCTGAAACATGTTGTATCATTTCTGATTGATTTTTCTAGATCAGATGTACCATCCAACCGCCCAGCTTGGAATTTAAACTTACCAGCGTCTTGTTACCCCAGTAACTTTTCTTCATTAGGAATGTATTTGTTTCTTTAGTGACATTCTGCATAATATAAATGCAAGTCTACTAACATTTTGAACTACATTATAATAAAATAATGTAACAATTTAGGAAGTGTGTTGTGGAGATGCAGTAATAACCACAAAATTATTTGAGTGGGTTTTTAATCTTTATTTTTTTTGACAACGTATCCTCCTCTGCACACTCCTCTACCTCCTGTACATCTAGATTGTGATTTGTTCTCTTTGTTGTATATTGTTTCTGTATAACCCAGTGTGTATGTACAATGCAGTCCAATCTCTAGGTGTATCACCCTACAACTCATACTAAACCAGAAGTATATAAATGAATCATTTTCGACCAGAAATTTTGGCCACATGATTCCCATTCACTTTTTCAACTGTTAAAACTGACAATATGACGCTGTGTGCTTTAAATCGAAAATTGTCGGTTGTGCCTTAGATATATTTGTAGACTATCTTTGTGTAACGGATATTTTCTTTGATAAGCATTTGGAAGAGGTCAGGGTGGAAATGTTTGCAAGTCGTAATGCAGGAAAACTAGTTATAAAGACTTAGAACGTGTTTTGCATAGGAAATCGTGCTTTGTGTACCCTCTAACTCCCATCAGTTTGATACTGTATAGAAAAAGAAATAGCTTCCATATTTTTGCTGATTCAGCATGCATTCTGTAATGCTGACACAGCTCTAGAATGAGCTCCAAAATGACTGATAATTTTATCTCTTAATAAAGAGAATTAATAAAGTGAAAAGGAATTTCTTCCCATAATTCTTGTTCAAAGAAGTTTAAGTTACTATATAAGTATACATGCAATACTCTCTGACAAGATTCTCCTCGCAGTTCCAGCTCGGGAAAGATGCACTGCGTACTACATCAATAATTCCTTCTTTAACCATAGTCTATCATCTGAGATAAAAGTCTTGGCATTTGAGAAAGATATATAAGTGGATCAAAACCCTCACCTGCATCACCGGTCACAGGAATGTCAATTTGACAGTTGTTATTCATGCATTGGTTGCAGTCAGTTTCTGAATAAAAGGTCCTTCTATGCTCGACCTGCATGTCCCTTTCCCCTTAAATAACACAAAGGCACAATTTCTTTTACACTGCACTTTCTAATTTCCTATTTGGAAGCTTAGGTTATACGAAAAAGGAAGCCTTTGATAAATTGTTCAGTTCTGTGTTCTCCTCTCAGATGACCTTTAATCAGTTCTTGACTTTATTTCTGTGAATTAGATTCCCCTTAGAAAGAGGGTGTTTTAAACTTTTTTTATGGGACAATGTTTTCAGGGGCCTAAACATAGATTTTGAGCCATTACCTGTTTCTCTTCTTTGAAAAAAGGGTATTAAACACTCTTCAAGTCTTTTAACACCCTTAAATATGTTTTAGAGGGGAGAGTTTATACAACTAAAATCGATAATGAAAACTTATTAAAACGAAATAAGAAGTCCGATGCATGAAACAATATTTTTTTCAGAAATAAAATTATGAATACATGCTTTTATTGTTAAAAGTCCAGAGTGTCAGTATATGATATGACTCTGTAACATTTGAAGTAAGCATAAATTTACATAGACCTATTGAACAATTGGGAAATGTGTATTAGCTGTGGAGAGCATCTTTAAAGCTAAATATGCTGCCAATACTTGTGAAACCAAATAAAGTCTTGTTTCATATAAGTCTGTTCTTTTTTGCCTTAAATGAAACACCAGAAACTAGAGAACTTCAGTTATGTGTCCTTATTTATTGACTTTGTGATCTCGTTACCATGCTTAAGACCATGCTTCAGGGTTTTGGTTTTGGCAAGATCACCAAACATTTTGCCCTCACTAGTTTCTCATCTCGGATTGAACAATTGATGGTGACCAATAAAGTTGCAGAAGGTTCCTTAAAACATGGTAATAAAACAGCTCAGCACTTTCTCCCAAATTGCTTTAAAAACACTAAAGCCTGGAATTTGTCTGTTGCTGAACACTCACATTTCATTGGCACAAAGGCTGAAAAAGTAACTGACTCATCATAGCATTATTTTAGTTTAATACCTGTACAGTTTTGCTCAGCTATAATTGTTTTGGCATGGAGATCAAGAAAAGATCGAGATCTGTAAATTATTTTGCCTAACGTACCTATCAAACTTTCCCTGTCCTCAGGGTGGAGCGTTAATTTATGAAGTCCTATATTGTTTTTAGGTATTGTCCATCTGTAAATATTCAATAATGTTTTCTCCTTTTCATATTACTCAGCCAGGAGAAAAGAGAAGAAACTGGTTTTAAAATCAGGTTACCCTCCCTTAGTGGAGTTTTTCTGGTGCAAAAATGTTGTAAAATATTCACAAACCAGATTGAAGCTTTTTAGTATCTTGTAGGTCATCAGCAACATTAGGGAGCATTATGGCTCCAATTAGAGAACTTTGTTGGAAGGAAACTTTTTGTAATATGGTGACACAATGTCTTAGTCTATATTTTGCATTAGTTAGGCTATAGTTTGCTTCACTCCATAATACATCAAGCTGAACAGGTGGTGCCAACCCAGTGCCCGTGGCACTGCAAGACTGGCAGGGAAGGGGTGGGCATAGGGACGGAAAGGTTTACAGTTGGGCACAACCTGGAAGGGGGAAGGGTCCAGGGGCCTTCCGGCCAGGGGACAGGAGGTTTCTTTGTTGTTGGGACCTCATGGGGAGTCCTGGGTGCTCAGTGCAAAGATAGAGTCTTTTGTCAGGCAGATTGATCTAGGAGCCGGGGTTTGAAAGTTTTTTCTTTTGCTCTCCTTGCTCTTGGCTCCTGGGCTGAATGAGGGGGTTTTGCTCCCTTTCTTTTGGTTTCCTTTTTCTTTCTTGGGGTTTTTGGATTTATTTTCCTGCCTTGCCCAGAATCTGGCTGTGTCCATCCATGTGTAGTGAGATCCTATATCATTTGTTCTACCTTTTTTTTTCTGTTCCTTACATTACTCATTAACACTAGTATTGTGAGTAACTCCTTGTTTCATTTATATAATTAAATAGTTCTTATCTCAACTCCTACGGGCTTTTCCTCATTTTTCCTCTGACCCTTTCTCACTGTGAATGGGGTGTGGGAGGGTGGAGTGGTAGAGTTACTTGTTGTGTTAAAACCGCGACACACAAGTATAGAAATGCTGTACATACATCCAAGTCTCACTAGAGACACAGTAGATGTGGAAAAGTTGAGGAAAAGCAATTGCAGCTACCAGTAATAGAAAATGATCACATTATCATGTTATTTCATGCTATCATACTGGCATCTATAAATGAATGCTGGCACAGGGAAAACAGCAAATTGAAAACATATGTCTAATGAAATAACAGATTCATAGAATCATAGAATGGTTTGGGTTGGAATGAACTTTTAAAGGTCACCTAGTCCAATCCCGCTGCAATGTCCAGGGGCTTCTTCAACCAGATCACATTGCTCAGAGCCCTGTCCAACCTGACCTCGACTGTTTCCAGGGATGGGTTATTTACAACATCTCTGGGTAACCTATATCAGTGTTTTACCACCCTGACAGTAAAAAATTTCTTTCTTATATCTAGTCTCCATATACCCTTTTTAGTTTAAAACCATTACCTTGTCCTATTACTACAGGTCCTGCTAAAAAGTCTGTCCCCATCTTTCTAATAAGCCCTCTGTAAGTATTGAAAGTCTGCAATAAGATTTCCCTGGAAGCTTCTCTTTTCCAGGCTGAACAGCCCCAACTCTATCAGCCTTTCTCACAGGAGAGGTGATCCAGTCCCCTGATCATTTTTGTGGCCCTCCTCTGGACCTGCTTCAACAGGTCCATTTCTTCCTTATACTGAGGACTCCGGACCTGGATGTAGTACCCCAGGTGGGGTCTCACCAGAGAGAAGATGGATATAATTACTTCCCTTGACCTGCTGACCATGCTTCTTTTTGTGCAGCCCCCTATACGGTTCACTTTCTCAGCCATGTGTGCACCCTGCTGGCTTGTGTCCAGTTCTTTGTCCATCAGTACTTGTCCACAAGGCTGCTCTCCATCCCTTCGTCTCCCTCTCTGTATTGATAATGGGGCTTGCCCTGATCCAGGTCCAGGACCACTTCTCAAGCTAGTCCAGGTCTGTCTGAATGGCATCCCATCCCCCAGGTGTGCAAAGATAGATATGAGTGTCTTCCAAAATACAACACATAAACACCCCCATGATTACTCTAATTAAGAATCTTACAACACTTCTTAAATGTAGAACAGTACATGATAGAAGATAAATGAGACAAAGATAACGAGGAATTAAATGACTGAATTCTAACATTCTTATTAGAGCTCATGTTTAGCATTATCAGATAAGCATTAAATGAAATTAATTACTTTTATTACAGTTATGTTTGGGGTTAACAGCTTCTCAAGCCCTCATAGCTGTCCAGAGATGGTCCTGAAATCAGTCAGATTGAGCTTAGGTTTAATTCAATCTGCTTGAATAACATGGAGAAAATGAACTCAAAAGGATGTCAGCTGTAAACACAGACCTCTCTTGCATACATAGGGGAGAATGATTCGCCACAGAAAAAGGGAATGAATGTAAGAGGTGAACTGCAGATCACACGTTGCATCTTTGAGGATTACAAATTAAATGTAGGAGATATAGAAGAGGTAGGTGCCTTTAAGCATGAAGAATAACAAGTGAGTTGATGACAATCACAGACAGAAACTGAAGATCACTTTATTTTTAAGGTCATTTGCATTTTGAATTATCATTTGGTTTAGGCATGAAGCCTTAAGAGTTAGAGAATCAAAACAATTCAAACACCTATTATTGTAAAGCTTGCTGAAAATCTGGACTACAACAGAAGGCCTCATAAGGTAGAAGTATTCTACAAAGAAAGATAACAATCACAAGTTTGTGTGATAAAGCACAAAAAAGTCTTCTTCAAGTTAACAGTAATGACATTATTGTTAGATGAAGGGAGTAATTTAATGGATAACCTAATGATGGTATGAAAATAGCCACATTCTGGACAGATGTTGAAGTCATGAAATGTGTTGCAGCTTAGAAGGAACCAGTATGAATCAAATGTTTCCAGTGTTCCCCAAATTCTGAAATTTCAATCATCTCAGCCTTTTATAAAGTAACCTTAATGACTGAACACTTTAAAAAACCCAAATAATTAATATAGTCAAAACCACTTTTACGGGGGAACAAAAAATAAAATTCTATTCTAATGCAGAAACTGTGATCATAGTATGTCCCCTGGAATTCTGGTTTTGACTTTCAGGTTAACATCCAAATAGTCTAAGTCTTGATCAAGTATTAGGTTTTCTTTTGTCATCTGTGTCTCTTCCTCACCCTTTTCTTCAGACTTTTGAAACTCTCTGTGTTCAGAGGTTTTCCAAAATACAAGTATTAGGTTTTCTTTTGTCATCTGTGTCTCTTCCTCACCCTTTTCTTCAGACTTTTGAAACTGTCTGTGTTCAGAGGTTTTCCAAAATACTTCAGTAATTCAAGATTTCTCTCTGTGACTACACTAAAAAAAGAAAATGATAGGTAAATTTTCTGGGTTTTGCTGAACTGTGTAGCAGTGAGAGTTCAACTTCTGGCAAATTGCTAATCCTCTCCAACTCTCTGTTCATCTACATGCAAAACAGGTCTAATAAAAAATCCACAAGTAGCAAGTATGAAATTTAAGCTAGACAAATAGCTTATAGCAGTAGCAGACTAAAATTGGCATAATTAATTAAACTGCAGTGAAACTAATCCTACTGGCAGCAGTAAAATTATTCAGTCACATAAGTTTTATTCTGTTGCCAGTCATGTAAATGCTCTAACTGAAGTAAATATAATGCTCCTGTCCTTCTCCCCAATGTAGGGCAAGTAGCACCAGCAGTATGTTTCTGCTGTTGTTCAAAGTTACAGATTACATACGTAAAAGGAGAGTAAAATTTACAAATTTTAGTGAACCTGAAAAAGGTTTTTTTAAAAGACTTGTGAATTACCTTTACAACAGATATTATAATCTTAGTTTCAGCCTGCTGAAAAGGCACACAGGTGTAATAAGTGAACACAGTTTTATGAAAGTGGTTAGAAAATATAAATATGATAGCCCATAGATTGGAGTTTAGAGAAAATACATAACATGTTCCTCAGAAAAACAAATGCATGGCTTAGCATTTTATTTATCCGATAAATTCTGTTTGTATATCTCTGGCCTTATAAACTGAAAGTTCCTTGGAATGTTAAGCTTCTTACTGGAAAAAAGGAAATCTGTAATTATTATGGCATTTATAAGTTTTTTTTACTAAACTTAGTAAAGCTAATAATGTGTATTGAGGTTGCATGGCAAGGTTAGGGTAGCAGGGGGGCTACTGAGGTGGTTTCTCTGAAAAGCTGCTAGAAGCTTCCCTATGTCTGATACAGCCAATGTCACCTGTCTCCAAGACTGACTTGCTGCTGGCCAAGGCCAAGACAATCAGTCATAACCCTGTGATGTTTAAGAAGGGAGAAAAAAATTCCAAGAGAGTAGATCTTTGCAGACAGACTGAGAGTGAACAAGATGTGAGACAGAGAACTCTGCAGACACCAGGGTCAGTGGAAAAGGAGGGAGGGGAGGTGCTCCAGGCATCAGAGCAGACATTCCCTGGCAGCCCATGGTGAGAGGGCAGGCTGTGCCCCTGTCGCCATGGTGGTCACAGGGGAGCAAAGACTCACCTGTAACCTGGGGAGGACCCCACACTGGAGCAGGGAAATGCCCGAAGGAGGCTGTGACCTCATGGAGACCCTGTGCTGGATCAGGCTCCTAGCAGGACCTGTGGCCTCATGAAGAAAGGATCCCAGGTTGGAGCAGGTTTGCTGGCAGGACTTGTGACCCCATGGGGGAACCCATGCTGGAGCAGGCTGCTCCTGAAGGACTGCACCCCGTGGAAAGGACCCACACTGGAGCCTCATGAAGAACTGTAGCCCATGGGAAGGACTCAAGTTAGAGAAATTCATGTTTCCCATGAGAGGGACCTCACACTGAGGCAGGGGAAATGTGTGAGAAGTCCTTGCTCTGAGCGGCAGAGGAAATGTATGATGAACTGACAATAACACATATTCCCATTTCCCCTGTGGCTCTTGGGGGAAGGAGGTAGAGAAAAGTGGGAGTGAATTTGAGTCTGGAAATAAGGGAAGGGTGGGGGAAGGTGTTTTAAGGTTTGGGTTGAGTTCTCTTTTCACTCTGATTTTGATTGATGACAAATTAGAATTTTTTTTCCCCAAATTGAGTCTGTTTTGCCTGCGATGGTAATGAGTGAGTGGTACCTCCATGTCCTTGTCTCAACACATGAAACTTGCATTATATTTTCTTTCCACTGTTCAGTTGAAGAGGGCAGTGATAGAGCAGTTTGGTGGGCACCTGGCCTTCAGCCAGGGGCAACCCACCATATGAAGTGAGCAAGGAAACAAGTCAAAACCTTCTTATCAGTCAATACTTATACAGCTTACTTATTATAAAGTAACAATTCAACAGTTATATATAAGCTTATTTTTGATAATGGAGAGCTCACTAAGACCAACTTCTAAACGAATTTATAAAAGTTTTGAAATATTTCAGATAAATTATAAAGCAGTTAAATATATTACAATAACTTAATCAGATAACTTAAAGGTGAAAAAAGGTACTAAACAACTGACTGTGATAGACTCACATCCATGTGGAAATTACTGGATCTGGATTTTAGGATCCTTGCACATTTCTAATTTGCCTGCTTTCTGGAAATTCTAAACTGTTGCTACAGACTTCTATAGATGTATTCATCTTCTTCTGTTGCCAAGATACAGCTATCTAGTTATGAAACATATGTGCTGCTGTTGACACGCCTATGCAGACAAACAACTCTGTACTTAAGATTTTAAGATTGCCCCAAGCACTGATACCAAAATGAAAATGATAAATATATAGACAATTATCACAACTGTGAAAGTCTCTGACAGCAATACAGTCATTGAGCCATACAGTTAGAGACATACAGTCTGATTAAAAGGACCTTAACAAAGTTCTCATGCACCAAAACTTGCAATCTCATATAGATGGAATAGCTAGGTGCAGTACTGGATAAAGCTTTGGACAATTGGAGAAAAACCATAATATTATCAGGTTAGAGAATTTTTTCTGTCTATGTCATACAACAGATAAGTTCCCACTGATCATCCAAACTATTTTAATTCTGGTGCTAACTGCCAAGATTCAGAAGTTTTAATTCTGGTCCGTAATTTTCCCCAGGTGACAATACCTAGTTGTCAACAACTCTGATGCTGTAATTTAGCTGTGTTTCTGAGGTGACACTTAAATTGAACTGAAATAGAACACAGTGTTTAGAAATACTAGAATCACAGAATGAAGGAACTGTTTGGGTTGGAAGGGACCTTCCTAGATCATCTAGTCTAACCACCTGCCATAGGCAGGGACATATTTCACTAGGTCAGGTTGCTCAAAGCTCTGTCAAAGATGACCTTGAAAATTTCCAACAGTTACAAATACTCTTTAGTATATTCTTGTTTCCATTCTGAATTTTCCATGTTTTCCATCTAAAATCCAAAATCTATTTTCTCCAATTACACTGGAGTGAGGGAAAGAAAAGTATTCCCATAGTAGAATGTAGGATATTTGTAGAATTTTAAGAATTGTCGTGCTAGAAAGAGTAGAAAATTCCTAGAAAAAGAAATTGGAAGGGGGCTGAAGTTTGGAAGATATTAGATACTTCAGGGCTTTTCTAATTATATCCAATTATTTCTAATTATATCCAGTTTTAATTATATCTAATTAAGCTTATTAATTCTTTTTTTTATGATTGTGATAGCTGTTTCTATTGAACATGCAGCTTTGTAAAAGATACTTAAACAAAAATCCCTCTCTTGAGGCAAAGAACTGTATTTCACAGTGAAACATACCACTGAAATATGCTGACAAAGAGAGGGGGGAGGTGGATTTCAGAAGCTTGTTTAACATTGTTCAACTTTATATGACCTAATATTTCTAACTTCAAATATTATAGAGTTTCAAATAATTCTAAAAATTTATACATAATTCTAAACCCCTAACTGTTTATTTAGCCCAGTGCTCAAATTGATATAGAAAATTCCCCTTTCGTATCCCTTACCCTAACTGAGCACTGTAGGCACATGATTATGGTCTTCTCCAACTGTTACTGACCATGCCTAGCTACAGACTTGTAACTAGGCCAAGTCAGATGTGCCTGAAATAATTACATTCTTTTTGCCCTGGGTAAAAGGACCTGTTACCTTGGCTGTGGTAACAAGCATTTACTTTGACTAAAAATATCACTAGTGCTTGAAAGAGTAGTAATAGTTTTGCTGAGACTACCTTTGAAAATCTTTTATATTCAAGCAGGTTATGTTTTGTCCTCCTGGTTGCTTCCTACCATGTCCATGCCCATGCCCAAGGACAAATTTCTGAAAGCTCTGTTATCCATCTCCTTGCAAAATGGTCTTATCTTGTATTTTTATGATTTTCTTTATTGGTTAAATGAGATATATGCTGAGCTTTATTCAGCTGAGCCCAGGAAAGTGAACACGTTATCATCATGCTGTTCAGTGTCCTCCTGTACAAACATAAGACACAAGACTTTGGATATGGTGGTCAAAGGAAGTAGAATGCCCTTGAATTTACCAAGAAACTAGCACATAGTTTCCAGGCAGAAACTTGGGTCCCCTTAATAAAACTGTGTGAAGGTATTATGAAGTTGCTTTGTTCATTTTGGTATCAGAAAAGTATCACTAAAGCCTTTTTAGATGGCATTGTCATGGGTATTTGACGGAAAGCAATTAATTTATACACACTCGATCTACTATGGTCAGACCATCAGGTAAGGTAATAAAGTTTCTTTGACCTCTCATTTCTGAGGACCAGCTGATGGAGGTAATAAAAGTCTGAGAGTGACTCCATATAAGTTTAATGATCGTATACAGAGAAAATATTTTTCCTTCTTTAGGTAAGGACAGAAATTCAGAAAAATAGAATAGTGAAGAAAGGAAAACAGATTTAAAGAAATAAGACAGTCATAAAATGTAATAAGGTTTTCTTATTGTATATTTAGTGAGGTTAAATTGACATAAATCTATTGATATGCAGAAAAAAGGTATAACTTATAAACATAAGGGTGATCATGTGACATTGCAGGTCATCATGGAGTTGCAGCCAGGGTTGAGGGCCTGGTAGATGTTTAAATCAGCTTTATACGCTATGATGTTTTTTACCTGTGTCCTACAGGCTTGTTTGGACAGTATTAGTACATTCCCCTCTTGAATATTCCAACCCAATAAAGCATAAAAATGGCTTTGACTTGGACTGAAACATCCTTCTTTTGTTCCCAACATTTCAGTTTTATTAGGATACTATAAGAAGCATGCTAGATTGCCAATAGAGATACCTAAAATTTGTGTTTGCAGCATCGTAGGGATTCATCTTGGGTTTTTGATTTAAAAATTACTGGGTTTTATATTTTTATATCCTACTCAATTTTTTTTAACTTGTAATTCCATTTTTGTGTAAATACGTAATTGCTGATTAGTTTCTTTGAAATTCTGGGGAGATTCTGAATAAATTTGTGTTGAAAGCTATGCTTGCTCTCCTTGAATTAATACTTCCTGTTTTGTTTGTGTAGCTTCTTTTCTATATTCCCTGGATTACATGAAATGTACCTTTGGATTTGTTGTAAGTGCATCATCTGATCTTTTAAATTTCAGCCAGCTATTCAGAAGCACTTTGTCAGTAAGAGGGGAAGAAGTAATAGTTTTTCCCTGATGACATGCTTTCATTTTACTTTGTTAAAAGTTGTCCTTACCACATTCTGAAGAAAACTACTAATATCTGAAAATGTATGTTAAATGTAGCAAAAAGTTTATGCAGTTCCCATATTTTGCAGGATTTAACTTATTTTTGGGTTATGAGTCTGTTTTCCTTTCCAATATTTATCAAGGGAATTTGTAGAATGATTAAACATGATTTGTACAACTTTTAACAAATTAAAGCACAAAGTGTAGATCACTGCATCATGTCTACATGAATTAAGTATTCTGGAGATGTATATTTGACAGGTGGATATCATTTGTGTTGAAGAATGTCATTTGAATGCAAAATTAATATCTCTATGCAAGAAAATTCCATCTTTTCTAAGAGACATGTTTAAGTTTGTTTTCTAGATGCGGCTGTTGATAGCATATATTTATTATCTTATATCTAATAACATGTTGTTGTGGTTTAACTCCGGCTAGCAAAATATCTCGAAACCGCTCTCACAAATCCCCCTCCCCTCCTCCAGTGGAGGAGAAGAATTGGAGGAAAAAGAAATAAGGAAGCTCATAGAACTGAGATAAGAACTATTTACTAATTAAATCTAAATCAATATATACAGGTACTACTAATAATAAATAACTAAAATAGTAGAAAATGAAACATATAGTACAATATATACAATATGATACAATATGATACAATTTCCCACCATCCACTGACCAATGCACACCCAGATGTTGAGGGATGAAAATCAGACCCCGAAAGCCTGAGAACCACAGTCCGAGAGCAATTGCAGCCCGAGAGCCGCGGCCTGAATTCCGGAGCCCGGGACTTAACACAGCAGATTCTGAGCGAACCCTATCAGTGATAACACGGCCAGAAAACTCAAAACAATCCACCAGCTCCACATGAATGAGCCAGCACAGGAGTTGGCAAAGCAGCTAACGCAGGAGGGTTAGAAAGTTGCCCGGAGAGACGAGCAAGGGAGTAAGGGAGAGAGAGAAGGGAAGAGTAATGGTTACCGGACCCTCTTCCCCACCCAAAGAGACCGGAACATGACGTACTATGGAATGAAATACTTCCTTGGTCAGTCTGGGTCAGCTACAGTATCCGAAACGGACAAAAGACTTTGAATTCAGTACAGGCCATCCCCAGCACCAGCTGAGGCCTTATCAATGTTTTCACTTAGTGTCCAGCAACACAATTCCCTGGCAACCAGAGTAAAGGAAGTTAACCCTTTCCTGACTGAACCCAGCATACATGTACTTTCAGCAATTAAACTTTCATTTGTACAGTTCTAATTGCCGTCATAATATCACCTGAATTCCGATGCCTGCATAGAGGATGCAGAATTTATTCACTGACTTAATTGCTGGAATTATCAGAAAAGTGATAATAATGATGGGTGAAAAAATGCAACACAATATAATTTATTGGTACTGTGGCAGTGGCTGAAGAATTTTCCTTGGCCCTTAACATAGCAAAAAGATGCTGACACATAATATTTTCCCATATAATTTACACTAACCAAATATGCAACAGGTAAACAGACCGATTCCTAGACATTCATAATTGAGTAGACAGTCTGGATTTCAGAGGACTTGTTAGTGGTCAGATTGTTAGCTGTCAAATGTTGTTGAGGTAACTTAAGCATCTGTGAAAGAATTACTTTCTGCTACATTGGGAATATTATGCAGATTCCCTGGGTGGTTGAACCTGACCTAGTGAGAGGGTTCTTTGGAATGTGATTTGGACACATCTTTGCTCTGTTTTTTTTCAGTAGCTGGTTTTGCTTTTTTGAAACTGTGCTGTGAGGGAGATAGGAGGTTAGGGCTTTCTGGGTGTGTCTAAATAGACCTGGGTGGTTCTGATGTTAAAAAACAGAAGAGGATGAGCAAAAGAATAGTGAGAATAAGATTCCTGACATTGTTTTTGGTTGAATACAAAGTCAAAAAATCAGGGTCTGTATTTATATACTTAACTGTATGGACAAGAGTGGTACAAGTCACATATGAGGTGTCAAAATGGTAATTATTTCTTGAAGATGTCCTTTCCAGAAAAGTTACAGTTTTTGTAGCACAACTAGTGATTTGTAGCAACTACAGCTGTAAAGAAGCATGTGTATGCCTTACATGTACAAAAAAATCTGTTCTATCATCCATTGGATACACTGAACAGGTGATGTATTAAGCACCTTAATTATCGTATGTCATGCCATTAACATAGGAAGCAGGTTGTCTTCTCAGTAAATCCATTGTATTGACATTCTGGTTTTCATGAAGATATTAGCACAAAAATCATTCTATTTTGAAGAGAAAACAAAAGGAATAATCTTTTATGGAAAGGTTAATCCTATACAAAATAGCATTGTTTTCAATAACACAGTTCTTTAAGTTAAAACATTTGTAAAATTCTGCAAGATTTTAGTGAAAAAATATTAGCTTAGAAAATAATTATCATCTGTTTCTTGCAAGGTACTAAATTTAAGTGTATCATGAAAATCAGCATTTCACTTAATGGAGATACATTGATAAAAACTTTCTATGTTTTTAAGATTCAAATAATATAGTTAATAAAAGAGACTTCCTAAAGACTACTGTCATTTCCCCTCATGATAATCCTACTGATATCAGTTGGAAAAACTGATAAATATGGTATTTTACAATTTTGACCATAATTGGATGCTTTAATTTTGCCAATACCAAAGACTAAGTATCTCTATCCATGAAAGATGTAAGACTTCTAAGCAACTGCTGACTGATGTCAGCCTGTCCCCGAAGGAGAGAACACCTCCTGGCCAACTGTCTCTGGTTTATATACTGATCATGACATTTTATAGAATGAAATACCCCACTGGTCACTCTGGGACAGCTAGCCAGACTGTGTCTCTGCTGAGCTTCTCGTAGAGAAGAAGCTGGGAACGCAGGTGCAGTATGAGAAACTTGAAGAGTCTTGGCTTAATGTAAACATTGTTTGGCAACAACTAAAACCATTAGCATGTTGTCAATATTCTTCTCAGCACAAATCCAAAACATAACTTCATACTGCTTACTGTGAAGAAAATTAGCTCTATCCAAATCAAAATCATCACAGTAACATATATATTAACGGAATAAAGGTTTACCAAAATAACATCCTTCAAGGTTGTTACCTCTGGCATTTCTGTATTTGTTCATCTTTCTGAATTAAAGACTCCCACTGTGTTATAGTAAATTTGTACTGTTGTCAATGTTTTTAATACAGGTATTAACACTGAACAGTTTTAACATTCTATCCAACATACAATGTCCCAAATTTGATGTACTTCGAGATATATTGGAACAGAGGGTTGTAATACATACAGCACTAGATTAACTCTTTTACAACTAACATGTATCAGGTGATACTGCTAGGTGATAAAAGGGGATCTCTTGGACAAAAAAAAAAAAGAGAAGTATTGAAGATATTGATGAAATGTAAAGTCACACAAGCTTATTATGAATGAGAACCACTCTGCCATCAGGCCTTGCTTTTCATTTGGCTGAAACCTTAGGGGGTAGCAAGCAGAAACACTGTCAAGATCTGGTACGGTTATATAAATTACAATCCTTCGGACCATACTCAGGAGAATCTTTGTGTAATCAATTAACATTTCTGAAGGCCACCAGTTTAGCCATGCTGACACACGTTCTCATTCTGATGATATTATTATACACAGTGGGTCTTTACTTTTCTTGCTTGATTTCTTTTCCTTCATCTCAGCCTGCCTTTTCCCAATGCTTCATAAACCTATGCCAGTCTGATTTCTAATTAATAAATCTGTTAGTCTATATCCTGCTAATGACTAAGTGCCCAAGGAGTATAAAATTCTCCAACTTTTTAGAGCTATTTTCAAACACACACATGCTCAACAACTTTTGAACTTCTGGTGTTGAACTTCAGTGTTGAAACATCCTTGTATCATCAAACCGTAAAATGTGATGAAAGGAAACCATTCACAATCTATCATAATTAGCTATCTGTTTACTGGGCTTTCTAATGACCACTAACTAGAGACTCTTCAATGATTTTTGAAAGAATGTAAAGCAATTTGAATTCCCTTCTGAATAATATTTTCTCCTTGTACAGAGATGGTGAATTCTTTTACTCCTTATGTTCATATTCTTTGTGAAGAATACCAAAGTAATACCTGTTTGAATATCTTAGTTTTTCTCTTTTGTTTATTTAAATAATACAGAGAGCTCATTACAATTTTTTTTCTATCTACAGATTTAATGGGTTAGTCTTGAATGATTGCATGGCTACACAAAAAACCTCAACACTACACTAGTTAGTGCCTTTATTGCAAAAAGATGTAATAAAGATGTGACAAAAGATGCAAAAAAATGTAACAAAGAAACCTGGGAGAAGAAAAATACATACAGAGTACTATATGGCCCTTAATGTCAAGAAGCTATCAAGAATTTCTTTTTTTCTGTTGTTAATGCAATCTATTTTTAACTTCAGCTCACAAGCCTTAAACTGGTAATTTAGTATTTATGTTAAATTTAAAGAGAAAACCATAATTATTTGTTCTTCTTTCTAGGAGAATAGCTAAGTTTCTCTATCTCACTGGCATAGTTAATGCTGTTACAGATGTGTATGTATGACAAAAACGAAGTCTTCAGCTCCATCTACTTCAAACAAAGTAATAAAAGCAAGGAAGAAAGAAGACAAGATTTCAAATGTTTGTTGAACCTGTGAATTTTACTGGAAGTTCTGATATTGTCTGAACTTGTTCCCTGTAACAAACTGCTCATTATAGGCAGAAGATTGGAATGGAAACAGATATATTTGGGGATTTGATGCAGTACATGATTTATAGCATTATTTCACATATTTACATATGTGTGCACACACATACATATATGCAAGCAAAAGTAAAACTATGGAAAATAATTACTGACTGTAGAACAGAAGAATAACATTTAAGCAATATCCTTGATGACTGCTGGACACTCTATTTTCCTAGACACCATTGCATTATGTAGTGGTTTAACTCTGGCTAGCAAAATACCAAAAAGTTGTTCTCACAGATCCCTCCTCCCCTTCTCCAGTGGAGAAGAATTGGAGCAAAAAGACAAGGAAGCTCATAAAATTGAGATAAGAACTATTTACTAATTGAATATAAATGAATATATAAAAATACTACTACTAATAAGGAATTAAAATAATAGGAAATAAAACATATGATACAATTATTATACAGATACTCACCACCCAATCCCCAATGCACAACCAGGTGCTGAGAAGTGACAGTCAGAGCCACAGAGCCCAAGAGCTGAAGCCCAAGAGCCACAGCCCGTGAGTTGCAGCCCAAAAGCGATTGCAGCCCAAGAGCCAGAGCCTGAGACCCAGAGCCCTAGAGCAATCGCAGCAGATTCTGAGTGAACCCTATAGCCCCAGCATGACCAGGAAAACTAATAAACCCACCACCTCACTCACTCACGAATGAGCCAGCACAGAAGTTAGCAAAGCAGCTAACAAAGAAGTCAGAGAGAGTGTTAACAAGTGTATGGAAGTAAAAGAGAGAGTGAGAGAGTAATGGCTCCTGGATCTACTCGGCAGCTATGCACTGGCCATGACTATGGAAGGATTTACTCAGCTGGTCAGTTCGGGTCAGCTGTCTGAACTGTGTGTCCCCTGCACTGCCTGTAGTGAGACAGCGAGAGCTGGGAACGCAGCTGCAGTGTCAGAAGCAGAGAAAGACCTTGAATTCAGTGCAGGCATTCCCCAGTGTCAGCTAAGACCTTATCAGTACTTCTCTTAGCCTAAATCCAGGAACACAGCTTCATACCAACCCCTGTAGAGAGAATTAACTCTTTCCTGACTAAACCCAGAACACATTACTAAAACCAACCAGAATTATCCAGCTGGAAACAACCTCTTTTTACTAAATTGAATAGTGAAAAATTTCCATTTAATTCTAACTACGGCAATGCTTAGCTGTTGAGTTGAAGGATTTCCTGAAACTTTTCTCACAGTGGCAGGCTGATGATTACTCAGGATTTCCTTAAGCCCTTCCAGATGCAAATGTGAATGAAGTAGATCACATATTTGTGTTAAGCTTGTGATTGTTCTGATCTCCACTTACAGTCCTCTTCTGTCTGAAGAAGAATCTGTGTTTTCCCTAGCAGCAATTGTGTCTTGAACTGATTGAAGGTTTCAGGACAAGTACAGTCCTAAAGAGCCTGACTTGTCTGTCTCTTGAATTAAAAAAATAAAACAAACAAACACAAAAAACCCAAAACAAAATGAAACAAACACACTAAGACAGAGTTTTTGATACATAGTCAGAAAAAAATTGTATTTATGTGAAATGTTCCACTAATGCTTTACTTAAAAGATGATTGTATGTGGTAGAAAGTTCGCTATAGAATTCAGTAAGTCTTTTATCAGACCCTAAAAATCAGGCAAAAGAATTTGCTCCAGGATTCCATTGCCTCTTGCAAAAAATAACTTCATGAAGTTTTGATTCTTTAAGAGCACTCTAGAGTCCAAAGAATGAAACAAAGGTTTTGCTGTGGAGAGACAAGAATTTTCAGAAAGCTTACATATACACTATAATGTCTAGTTTCCTGAAGTATTTGTTTACTTGCTGTAAAAATAAGCTGAGAAACTATTTTTACAATATGTCTTTCAATGATGGATCATATGGAAAGGTGACAATTTACTGTTTAAATGTGAAAACTGAAGTCATAAACAAACCTAATCCAACGACCTGGAGCTTTGGAACAGCAAATGCAAACTAACAGTAGTATCTATGGTGATGTGAAAATGATGAACTGAAATTAAGGACTTCTTTTCTCCCTCCTCCTCCTCCACAATCTTTTTACAAGTATAAGTATTACAAGAACAAGTGGAGATTTATCAGCTTATGTTGCTTGATTATACTTTAGGTAGCTGGACAGTCATGCAGATAGTTGTTAGTGTTACTTAGACTGGAATTTTTACAGAGTTTGGTGCCAATTAATGATTATCCAATAATATCTGGTTTCAAATTTTGGTTGCTGCATAGGTAAGAGAGTAAACAGAACACATAAAAAAAAAACCCCAAACCTTAAAATTTTGTAGATACAATAGATTTAGCCATTTCTGCCACTTTTTGATTCAAATGGAAATTTTTTTTGATAACGTAAAACAGCAAATTATATTGTAATTGTATTGTAGAGAGTGAAATGATGACTCCTTTTCAGTTCTTTTCAAATATCTTTCATTGCTTCAATAGACATAGGCTTTAAGAGGAGAAAAGAAAAAAATTAAAAAAGAAATTTATCAAAGTGCTTTGTTTAGGAAACAAATTAAACATTCCATGTTTTGACTCATCCAAGTCTAATGTCTTTTAGAGTATCATTTGTCAATTCTCAGCTGGTCTGTAACGTCCCTTCTGCTTTTCATTCTTCATTGAATGAGCTGCAAAACTGTGTTGTAATTCTTTCAATTTCATCCTAAGCCATTTTAAGTCCTTGTGGACTCAGTTGAAACTGTTCACGTCAGCTTCTGTACTAATCACTTTGTAGTCGAACTCTGCTCCAGAATTCACATTCTGCTTGACCTGTCAGCAACCATTCAACCTATAGATCTATAGAGCAGATTATATGTTCACCTCACTCACTTTTCTTGACTTCACCTACTCCTGGTCTGCTTCCCAGACAATCTCATTTCTAGCCCTGTGGGTTTTTGTTAGGCTGCTTATTTTCCACTTTTTGTTCAAATATTTTATTGTCCTCTTTCCTTCAGGTCCTCTTTTATTTCCTGCTATTTATTTTATCTACATAATCTCATCTGTAGCTATGAAAATATTGCCCACTACTGTGCAAGCTACCCCATTCAATACTAACATACTATAAAAATTTCTTGTTTAAGAGACAAGCTATCTTGCGGTTCTGGGGATGCTTTGCTGTTAAGCTGATGATAAAGATGGCTGAAACAGTGTTCTCAAATATGTATTCTGCATTGCAAAGTATTTAGGAGTATTTAGGGACAGTTTTTTCAGATCTTTCCACTTGGTCTACAAAAATATTCCTTTTCTTGATGTTGCCTAAAGCAGAACAAGGCTGAAATATATAAGATATAGTGTAGTAGGAAATGCCACGTAAAAGTAAGAAACAAGAACAACCACCACACTAAAAATATACATTCAAAGCTATTTTATTAAAAAAAGCAGGTCAATAGCCCCTTTTGTTAGGTCTTGGCATGGCTGTTAGCAGAGAAGCAGGTTCTTTTGTTAACGGGTTGGGCGGATGGTGAGTTTTCTCCCTGCTTTTGGGCTCTTAGGCTTGGGGAGGGGTCCTCCCCCTTTTTTGGGCTAGGGAATTTCTCTCCACTCAGATTTTCTCACTCTTCTGGGATCTGTTTTCTTTGGTCCATGGATGGTCAGTTACTGTATTATATGTTCTATTTTCTATAGGTTAAATTTTTTATGAGTAGTAGTATTGTTAGCATCGTTATAAGTTTCATTCATATTATTAAATATTTCTTGTCTTAACTTTTACGAAATTCCCTTTGTTGTTTCTTTTTAATTCCAACCCTTCCCTACCGCAGGACAGGGCAAGGTGAGTGAGTAACTGGGTGGTACTTAATTACCAGATAAGGTTAAACCACAACAAGCAGATATTCTAGAAGAGGAAACATATACTGAAGAGGACAAGATAGTATCAAAAGGTTGTTTAATGGCATTAAACTTTACTCAGATGCGTATCAGCATTATGATGCAGAAAGGATTTACCATGGTATCCTCACCATTGGCAGTCAGGATCATAGCAACATTTTTTTTTATATGCACACACAGTGGAATAGACAAGCATGCATAACATGAAATTCACAATATTGACAAATAAAAAAATGATGCATAGCAAACCCTATTTATATTCATTAAAAATAACCTCTGCAGATCTGGAAGTTATTAAATGTGCTATCAATGAAAGACTTCTTTTATGTCAGAAAGACTAGAAATCAAAATTTTACCAGGAAAAAATATAAACAAAAATAGGATTTTATAAAAAACCAAATTTTTTAATGTTCAATAGGGAAATCTATACACCTATACAATTTCTGAAGGTTTATTTTACCACAGGTAATCAAGTGCTGAAGTCAAGGTTGAAAGCTGGCAACAAAAGTTCAGGTAGTTCTGAGTGTACCAGTTTCACATGCAAGACATGATATCAAAGTATGAAGCATGATGAAAGAGTGGCCAGCAGGTCAAGAGAGGTGATTCTCCCCCTCTGCTCTGCTCTCATGAGACCTCACCTGGAGTACTGCGTCCAACTCTGGGACCCCCAACATAAGAAGGATATCAACTGGTTCGAGCGAGTCGACAGGGGGACATGAAGGTGATCAGAGGGCTGGAACACGCCTCTTATGAAGAAAGGCTGAGAGAATTGGGCTTGTTCAGCCTGGAGAAGAGACAGCTCCACAAATACCTTATTGCAGCCTCCTAGTACCTGAAGGGGGCCGACAAGAAAGCTGGAGGGGTACTTTTTACAAAGCTCTGTAGTGATAGGACAAAAGGTAATGGGTTTAAATTGAAAGCAGGGAGATTTAAATTAGATATCAGGAAGAAACTCTTCATGGAGAGAGTGGTGAAGCACAGGAGCAGGTTGCCCAGAGAAGCTATGGATGCCCCATCCCTGGCTGTCTTCAAGGCCAGGCTGGATGAGGCTTTGAGCAACCTGGTCTAGTGGAAGGTGTCCCTGCCCATGACAGGGGATTGGAACTGGATGATCTTTAAGGTCCCTTCCAACCCAAACCATTCTGTGATTCTGTGATTTTATGAGGCCACAACTCACTCAGCCTGGAAAATGGAATGAAGGTTCAAAAGGAGAATCACTTTAGTTAAGAGCTTTTTTCACTCAGTGTTAACAGACCAGGAAAAAAGGTCATTTTTCTGCCAGATAGAGAAATTGATAATGTCTTTTTGGAGAACTTAGTTTATGGAGGTACATGCAGCAAAAATTGCCATCATAGCACATTTTGCTACCATATATTGTGAAGTCATTAAGACATATTTTGGAGTTTATTCATAGATTACAGAAAGTGGAGCTCTACTTATTTTACTGAAAATCATCTGACTGATATGTCAGATTTGAGAAATTAGCATTAGCTTCAGGGCAAGGCCCACAGTCCTCATATGCATCCTACCTGAGATAAACTACTGGAATAGGAGAGGAGCAATATTTGGAGAGCAATAACACCACGGAAATTACATTTCTATTCAGTCTCCATTTTTTACCTCACATTCTGATAAGCCATTAACTACCAGAGAGAGCATTAAGCAGAGAATAAACCATATTGCTATAAAGCTGATAGATAATAGTGTCAGAAAATGTGATAGACCTCTTGCTTTAATGGATCTAGAAAGATAAGAAGTTGTACTTGGATCAAAGGAATACTTGGGTTGTTACATGCAATAATCTGATTCACACATATCAGAAAGCCAAAATGCCATGGAGACCTGCAGATAATAGTATGTTAACTCTCCTGAAATGCAGAAGTACTGATACTGTTAACCAGTCTTAAATCATGTACTACAAGTTCTTAACAGACCTTTGGGTTTTTAACCAGCAGAAGAGGAATGTGATGGAGAAGCAAGAGGTAGCGCGTGGCCTGATCAGCATAAACTGAACAAGAAAAAGGGATAGTGTGTGACCTGATGTGTGAAATGCACAGGTGGATAAAAGTGAAACTCTGATACTAAGAAAAAGAAATAGAAAATATACCCATCATAAAAAAGGGGTAAGACCCTTGTCTGAGGTCTTACCGAACTGGGAGAAAATTTATGGTACAGAGGAATTATCTGAAAAACATGCAGTCAAATTATGCCAAGATAAAAGGCTGTTTATTACAAGAATGGCAGGAGGGAAACCTCTACACTTATGACCCAACTAGGGAAGCTTGGACCCACATAAATTAATGTATTTGGGACGTTAACTGGAAGTTGCACCCATATCAAATAGATTACTGGTATGTTTGGCATGCATGGGTTGGGGAAAGACCTATTTGCTTATTTACCTTCTTCTGATTCTCATCCTGTTTACTGTCCAGCTGCCAAACTCTTTCCTATGACCACAACTCATGTTCCTAATCCTGTCACTGTGTAACCTGGGCCGCCTAGGGGGACTCTACCACTATCAATGTTCTATAGGGGCCAGCCTTGGAAACCTAGTGACTTGACATTGCTGGAGAAGTAAGATGCCCCGCCTAAGGGAAGATCTCAATAGGTCCCCAACTATTCTCAAACATGTAGGGTGGCCAGCAGGTCGAGTGGGGTGAATCTGCCCCTCCACTCTGCACTCATGAGACCCCACCTACAGTACAGTGTCCAGCTCTGTGGCCTCCAACAGCAGAAGGATATTGACTGGTTGGAGCAAGTCCATAGAAGCCTAAGATGAATACAGGGTTGGAACACCTCTCCTAGAAAGAAAAGCTGAGAGAATTAGGCTTGTCCAGTCTGGAGAAGAGAAAGCTCCACCGAGACCTTATAGCAGCCTTCCAGTACTGGAGGGGAGCCTGCAAGGAAGATGGAGGGGGACTTTTTACAAGGGGGAGTAATGAAAGCAGGTATATTTAGACTGGATATCAGGAAGAAGTTCTTCATAGAGATGGTGGTGAGGTAATGGAACAAGTTGCCCAGAGAAGTTGTGGATGCCCCATCCCTGGAAGTGTTCAAGGCCAGGCTGGATGAGGCTTTGAGCAACCTGGTCTAGTGGAGGGTGTCCCTGCCCATGGCAGGGGGGTTGGAATTAGATGATCTTTAAGGTCCCTTCTAACCCAAACCATTCTGTGATTCTATGTGTGCAGGGTATAATCTGACTTGGAGTGATGTTGAAACACTACTAAGGGAATTTCTTTCATCCCGATGAAAGAGAGAAAATCATCACTAAGGATGTTGAAATAACACAACAAACAGGGGGAAGTCAAACACCATGATGTGCAAACAAGCCAAATTAAAATTACAACATTGACAAAAACTGGGTGGCTTGTCAGACAGGACTGAAATATCTGGTAGAAGCTATAAAGGCATGTGCAAAGATGGGTCTAAACTGGATAAAGGTGCAGGAATGTAGGCAGAGGCTGGGTTAGCATCCCTGTGATTTTTGGGAAGTAAGGCAGGTGTTGAAGTATGGAAGAATGGCTCCACAGCACTTAGGTTACATGCTTGCAATTGGTGTCGTGGTGAACCAGGCGACCTCAGATATATGGAAATATATATCTCCTTCGGAGCAAGGAGAGAGTCTGTGGAGGAATTTTAGTGTTGCTGTATTCATATATGATGGTCATGAGGAGAGACAGAAAGCCGAGCAGGTGAAAGAGAAGGAAAAAAGTGAAAGAACAAGAGGCAAAGGTCTTGGCTGCAGTGTTAGCTAAAAATGCGCAAGTGAGAGATAGAGGACAATGGCAGAAGAGACCGGGGATGGGAAATGGGTAGAAAACAGGGAAAAAGAGAGAGGTTGGGAAGGAATGATGGGAGAGAGATTTTATTGTGGGAGGTTAGGAAACATACCATGGGAATGCTCTCTCCAGCTGCCAGAAAGGGTAAGAGAAGGGAACCATCACTGAGAAGAACTAACTCAGGAGGTTATACAATCACAATAACTAGAGGAAGAGATCTCTATGAATCTCTGGGGAGTGGAAAATGTTAATATGCGGGTAATGCAATTAGAACAAAAGGAACTACTGGAAAGATGAGAGGTCATGAAGTAGAATTTGCTGTAGATAAAAGAGCTACATTATCACTTTTAAACTTTATTTTAAAAGTCTGCAGACAAAGTGGTAATACATGGAGAGGGAAAGAAATGAAAGTAAAACTTTTGTAATAGCAATAGAAACATAGAAATGTTTTGGTTGGAAAAGACCTTTAATACCCTTCCAACCCCTAGCATTCCATGAATCTGTGAATATCATTGAGTCCAGTTGTCAACCTAGACTGCCAAGTATACTCTAAACCATGTCCCTAAGCACTACATCAACTCATCTCTTACATACCTCTGGGGGCGGTGACTACACCACGTTCCTGGGCAGCCTGTTCCAATGCCTGACCACACTTTTGTTGAATAACTTTTTCCTAATATTCAATCTGAACCTCCCCTGGTGCAACTTGAGCCATTTCCTCTCATCCTATAGCTTGTAACTTGAGAGAAGACACCAACACTCAACTTGTCTACGACCCTCTTTGATTTCTCCCGTAAGCCTCCTCTTCCCCTGGCTAGACAACCCTAGTTCCCTCAGATGGTCCTCACAGAACCTGTGCTCTAGACCCTTCACCAGCTCTGTTGCCCTTGTATAGACACGCTCCAGCACCTCCATGTCTTTCTTGTAGTGAGGGGCCCAAAACTTATCACAGGATTCAAGGTGTGGCCTCACCAGTGCCCAGTACAAGGGGACAATCACTTCCCTAGTCCTGCTGGCCACACTGTTCCTGATGCAGGCCAGGATGCTGTTAGCCTCTTGGCCACCTGGGCACAATGCTGGCTCATGTTGAGCCAGCTGTCAACCAGCACCCTTATTCCTTCTCTTTGGAAGACATTTCACCATACAAGGAACTTAAATCTCACATAAGACCAAGGTGTTGGATGGAGATGAATGACTGTCTCAGTATAAGTATGCAGAAAGAGTTTGCAAACCATAGAAAATATGATACTTTTCTGCAGACAGATAACTATTCATATATTGTGTTTGTAACTTTACTATGACCATGGGATATAATTTTAATTATTCTGCTCTTGTTACATCCCATTAATTATTACATTCAGATTATTCCTTATATCAAGACTTGTCATGTACTTCCATTGGAATGAATCTGGTTGTAGTAACAAAATTGGGAATTGAAGCAGATAATAGAAGAAATAAAAGAAAATTAGGAAAAAAAGCCAAACAACATTGGTCACCATCCACCACAATGCAGAAGATATCCACCACAACCTTGGAAGGGTAAAAGAGGACAACGACCACCGTTGGTGGGAATTGCTCTTTGGATGGTCACCCACAGCCAGTGAAATATGTAACTGCACATTGCATCCTATTGTAATAGTATTATTCTTAGTTTTATTATGTCTGTTACTCATAATTTTCTTACATATATAAGAACATGAAGGTTAATTGTTTGTCTTGAAAAAATTTGCAACTTTGCCTGACCTGTGTCTGACATAGAAAGCAGGAATGCTTGACAAAAACAAAGGGAGGACTGTTATAGGAGTCCCTTCCTGGCTCAAATGGAGTCCATTGTATAACATTAATAAAAAGTCATAGGCCACAAGCTGTGAACTTTCACCTAGATACTGAGCAGTATACTAAACTCTTAGCTACAGGAGGGAAAGCTTTGACAGCTGTGTTAACTAGAAAGTTAAGATAGCCACATCCATCAGCAGGAGCTGTCTACTCCAGATAGGAAAAGGATCCAATGAGGAACAAGGAGACCCTACACACAGATACTACTATTGGATTGAACCATCAATTGAAGGGGAAGTGAACTTCAGTTGTAAGGGTATAATTGCCCAGAGATTCTTTTTTTTGGGGTCCCTCTTTGGAGGCATTCAGCTTGAGCTGTTCTTCACTGCTCTACCACTTGATAAATTCATCTGGTGCATGTCATCTCGGAGGTCCTGTTTTGGGAAACCTAGGGTTGACCCTGAGGGAAGAGGAATGCCCGAGAGTGTGTGTGTGTATGTGTGTGAGCAGTCAAAAGGGGCAGCCATCAGCTCCCTGGATTTGTCTGCTGTGAAGGGACTCAGGTCCTAGCAGGAAAGATTCAGGTGGGGTGTCTGACACTCCTTAATTGATGTGTGAGTGCTTGGGCAGTGCCTTCTCCCTTAGCAATCAAAATAGATAACAATAGAATTTATTTTGAAATTCTTATGATGTGGTAGAAGTTATAAAGGGATTAGTATGAATCTTGGAAGCATGGATAAGCTTGGAGATTTCAACAGATTTTTTAAAAATTGCAAAAATTCATGAGCCACATATATACTAAAAAAAAAGTCCAACATTGGAAAGTGTAAAATTGACATAATCTTCTGCTGATATGACCATCTGTATATGATTAAGTCTATACTCTACAGTTCACCTTCAGTGTCAACCTACTGTCATGAATCAAAGACAAATAAAATGGATAGATAACGGATGTCATAGTGACAAGTGGATCATCAGTGCTCAGAATAAGCCTGGAATTTTAAAAGTTCAATTGTTTTACAATTGCCAAAATCAAAAATAAGAAATGGATATAGACTACTAAAAGAGTTCCTATAAGTGTGTCATATGGGTTTCTCTAACTCTGAATGCTTACAATGCAGGCATCAAACCTGATCTAGTCACCTGAGATTTGCAATCAATGGAGAAAAGTATGCATTGTTAGAGTGCAGTTTATCTCATCCTAAAGCAGATGTCTGAAATAATTTAGCCTAATTCTAGATGTACAGATCAGGATAATATTGATCACACCCATTAAGAGTTTATTGATTGAAAGGGAAGTCTTAAGTGACCAGGCCAGATAAGAAGGTAGGCTATTGAAGAAAGTTGAATCTCATCCATAGTATTATACAAATGCCTCGGAGTATATTCAGTGCTTCATGGTTACCATTGATACACTGGTAGTCACTAAAGATTGCGCTATCTAACAAAAAGATCATTGCTATATACAGATCTCCAAAAATCTCCAGAAAAAATTATAACAATTTATTACCTCAGATGGTACCAACAGAATTTTTTTATGTTTGATCATTGATAATGAAAGAAGGGATTTCAGTCTTTATCTATTTCATCCTACTCATTGCATTGCTGATATTTGTCAGTATATTCTTAGTTCCATGTATGGTATGTATATCTGACATAGAGAAAGTAGTCTACACTTGTAAATACTTTCATTATACAAAAGCGGAAATCAGATGAACAAAGCAAAATATTGTTTCTTACTCTGGAAAGAATCTCTGAAAAGCTGGAGATCTTGAGGGATTTTCATATGAAGCATGTTTAATCAAGTGCTACCTAAAGCTGTCAAACACCAGGATACAAACAATTACTGATTTGGCTTACAAGAATAATATTGTCATTTCATACTGTTAGCTTATTTCTGTGTGCTGTTTCCATAGACTATCTTTGATCTCCAATATCATGTTTGCAAATGTACAAGAGTTCTCACTTACCAAAGTTTATTAACTTAGCTTTTTAACTGATATAAAGTTTTTTCCGCTGACCTAAGTATATTTCCCATTAGAACATTCACAATGACTGTAGTAAATGTCATGTTATTAAAATATTTAATTGAAGTGAACTCACAGAGACTGAAATAATTTTATTTCCAGAGAAAAAAAATTGATTGTATCTCCTGTTTCTCCCTGTCCATATTTAGTTTTAGAAATTAGTCAACTACTGAGCATTTTAATTAGTATGTGAAAGTTTTATGAGTCAGAATATTTTTCTCTGCATCTCTAATGCCTTAAATCAAAATATCTATCGATTCACTAAATAATTAAAATCTGGAAGTCAAGAGATGTACCAAAATATCTACCATATTGAACATAATTTCATAAAGGAAAACTAACTCCACTTTGGGGACATCTCAGCTGAAACTATATAATTTGCATCAGCAGTGGATGAGAGTGCAATACTCTCTTAATTCCCTTATATATGTATCAGATTTCTTACTCATTGTGAACACCTTTACTAATACACTTGAAGGTAGAAAAGGCTGTTGAATAATATGAATTCAATGATCATCAGATTGGGATCCTCCTTTTTTTTTTTTTTATAATGAAGTCTTAAAATATTTTCTACTTCTTGCTTAATGAAAAGCTTGATACAGGGGAAAATGGATCTGCTGAAAATTAGCCATTGGTCCAGCAGCATTTTGAACCTCTTTAGAATTAAATTTATGATTAATAATACTGATTGCTGAACTAGTCATTGTTGCTTCATGGATTTTTGGATGAAAACAGCATACAAATGCAATGTACATGACAGCTTTGAAAGATATTTACATTTCTTTGGAAACGGAATTTTAGAAATATGGTGAAGGAAAGGGGGAACCAACAGACATTTTAACTCCAAATTTGGTCCAAACAGTAAGGGTAAAAAATAATGGAAGATAAAGAGTCAGTATGTCCTGGGATCGTCACATATCTCATTGTTACTTAAACAGACATTAATAACTGTCAGTTTAAATTTAATTGTTTTATGTAGTAAGAATGACTTTACATTAAGAAGTCCTCAGATCACTCACTCTGTGAGGCATGTTGAAGCTCTATCTTTCTTGGTTCACAGTCTAGAAAATGTAATAAAACCACCTTCTAATAAAGGCACAATTTATTCATGAACTGCATTATGCCAGTGCCAACATAATAGCTGTCTTTGTAATACTGTGTTTCTTTCATTCAGGAGGGTATTTCACACAGAAGGAATTCGATTTAACAGTAATAATTGAGTTGCATATTTGCAGATCCTGTTATCTATAGATTTCAGAACATACTATGGCTAACATTCTTATTAAGAGACTGTCACCTGAGCCATAAAAATCTCTATTTGAAAATACCTCAAAGAGATACGTATTATTTATGCTGGGGAAAAAATAAAAAGAAAAAAAGACTGCATTTAAAAATCCTGCCCAATCGTAAAGTTAGTCTCAAACTGACCTACACCAAATTCCATTTGTAATGATGGCACTGGCCACATAATAATTTTCCTTAGTTAAGGATTTGGACCTTAGGAATTTAAACTATGGTTAGACTGTGCTTATGGATCTGAGTGTAAAATCATACCAAAGCAAATGTTTAATTACATAGCTGTTGTTCTCCTTTGGAGAATATCAGATGAGGCATTATCAAATCTCTGATTAAGTTACAAGTTTATTCCCCTGCTGTAATTTCACTTGCCAGATGTCTTATGTTAAATCTGTTGAAATACTGTAATTTGATCTTCCACAAAGTTAATGTATGACTTCTTGCAGGGACTTGTCACTTTCAGTTTTACTCACTAAATTAGCCTCTTCTGTATAAGTTTATAGAGAGATGGAGTTTGCATTCCTCTGATTTTGCAGCTGCCATTTAAGCTAAATGTACACATTTAAATCCTTCCTTTTTCAAGGTGAGTTTTGTATCCTCTAGAGATAATGGCTTTATAAAAGTCCATAGATGGACTTGGCAGGGGATGGGTGTGGGGGCTGAGGCATGCATGGAGAGAGGAGACACCCAAATAATATCGTTTTACAGCTTTTCAAAGGACTTTGCTTCTGTTATTCTCTGTGCTCTGCTTTAGTTTCTACATCTGCTATCTTGTGCTCACATGCAGGGAACATCATTTTTAGATGATTCCTATGAACCTGATGGCATCTGCTGTTTCAAAACAACAGGGAGGTGAGAAACAAACACTATTCCAAAACTAAACTTAAGATTTCTTAATTAATGTAAAATATTAATAATAATGGTCCATTTTGACTATGTATATGCATCTAAAATAAAATCACTATTTTTTCCTAATCCAGTGTATAATATTAATATGCACAGCATAAATTTGGGGTTGTTTTGGAGTTTTCTTTTTGCTGTTTTTTTTTCCAGCTGGACTTCATATGGTTTAAGATCTCGTATAGTTTTCATCTATCAAACAAAATAAGACTGATAAGCACAGTATTTTTCTAAGGGATTGCTTTTTTAATCAGGGCTTGGTTATTAAAAATCTACAAGTTCAAGCTTTATATTGTTATCAGGATTTAAAATGAATTTTAAAAATGCAAAATACGGATACATTTGAGCATGACATTCAATTTGCCTTATATTTAAACACTGGTTTGCCACAAAGCTTGCATTATGCCATCCCCAAGACAGCATTAGGATATTAGATATAGGCAAATTTTTGTACAAAGTTCTTATATGATTTTGGTATGATTCAGAGTACCCTTAGGAACTTAACAGCTAGTTAAAAGAGCCAAGAAGTGTATTAAAAGTGGTATTCAGAGCACTTAAATGTCTGAAGTGGAATGATATAAACATGTTGACTTATGGTTTTGTTACAGACTGGGATTCAGTTCTAATGAAGTCTGTCTAGTAAGCGGAGGGCAGCTGCAGTCTCTCTGTCAGCTGGAGACAGAAATACATTTCCTTTCTTTGGACTGGGCTGGAAACAGGGTTTGGGTTGCCATTTGGCTCAGCTGTAGGATTCAAAGGCTTGTTCCATTTCCATGTCATAAAAAAATAATAAAAGTTACCACCTATTTATTTTCGGGATCTGAAAATTCTTTGCTAAATAAACATTTTGCCATAGAGATTGGGGCTCTATTCTGCAGAGGTGGCCAACTTCCAATTCTTAAGTGAAATCAATAGAAGTCAACAACTTTCATGATAAGGTTAACAATTGCTTAATGCCAGGCACTGACAGAAACCCTTTCATCTCTCACTCTCTGTGATCTGTGTCCTGAATAGTGCCTATTCTAAGACAGCATTAAAAATCTCTAAATACTTCCTCTTAAAAAAAAAAAAAAAAAAAAAAATCTTTTAATCATTTTATTGATTTGGTTTTCTTTTAATGTTTTTGGGCTTTTTAATCTTCTTGATACAAAACACTGTGAGACATTTTTGTAATTCATAAATAATGAAGTTGTTAGAGAGCTGCTGTAGACAACTAAAATATAAAAGTTCTATAAAAGTCAGATGAATTTAACACTCTTTTGTAGTCATCACATCATAGTCTTGAAGGTCTCCTTAAATTTCTCTATTAGAATATTGTCTCTCACCTCACTAAATTATGTAATTTTCTCTCTGGATGTCAGAAAAAGTGTGCTTTTTGGACCCTTTAAAAAGCAGTGTTCTTGATCATTTCAGAAACTAACCAGTGTTACTGTCAAGGCTGGCTATTTGCTGGTAAAATCAAAGAAAAAATCAGAAAATTCTGGCTGAAAGAATTGGTCTTGTTCAGCCTGGAGAACAGAAGGCTCCATGGAGACCTTATTGCAGCCTTCCAGTACCTGAAGGGGGCTGACAAGGAAGCTGGAGGAGAGACTTATTACAAGGGTCTATAATGATAAGAAAAGGGGTAGTGGGTTTAAATTGAAAGTGAGGAGATTTATATTAGATATCAGGAAGACGTTCTTCACGGAGAGGGTGGTGAGGCACTCGAGCAGGCTGCCCAGAGAAGTTGTGGATGTCCCATCCCTGGCTGTCTTCAAGGCCAGGCTGGATGAGGCTTTAAGCAACCTGGTCTAGTGGAGGGTGTCCCTGCCCATGACAGGGGGATTGGAACTGGATGATCTTTAAGGTCCCTTCCAACCCAAACCATTCTATGATACAATGATTCTTTGATTCTATGACTCTATGATCATCAGGTCAAGCCCACCACAAAATCATGTCCCTAAGCACCATATCTACATGTCTTTTAAATATGTCCAGTGATGGTGAGTCAATCACTGCCCTGGGCAGTGTGTTCCAATGCTTGACAAACTTTTAGGTGAAGAATTTTTTCCTAATATCCAACATAAACCTTCCCTGGTGCACCTTGAAGTTGTTTCCTCTTGTTCTAACACTTGCTAATTGAGAAAACAGACTGACACCCTCATCACTACTTTCATGTAGCTGTGGGGAGCAATAAGGTTTCTCCTGATCCTCCTTGTCTCAAAGCTGAACTCCAGATTTCTCAGCTGATCCTTGAAGTTTTACTTTCTAGACCCTTCACCAGCTTTGTTGCTCTTTTTTACCCAGCAAAGTGTATGCTCCTCCAAGTCATGACCAGTCAGTTTCTTTAGGAGAATGCTACGGGAAATGGTGTCAAAGGCTTTACTAAAGCCAGGCAAACAACATCTACAGCCTTTCCTTCATCCATTAAGCAGGTCGTCTGATCATAAAAGTTAATTTAGTCAAGCAGGACCTGCCTTTCATAAAACCATGCTGACTGGGCCTGATTGTGTGGTTATCATGTAAGTATCATGATGTCACTGAATCTTATCTGCTCCATAACCTTCTAGGTCAGACTAACAAGTCTGTAATTCCTCCTGACCCTTCTTGTAGCTGGGCATCACACTGGCTAACCTCCAGTCAATTGGGACCTCCCCAGATAGCCAGGTCTGCTGGTAAATGATGGAAAGTGGCTTGGTGAGCACTTCTGCTAAATCTCCTAGTACCCTTAGGTGGATCCCATCTGGCCCCATAGACTTGTATATGTCTATGTGGTGTAGCAGGTCCCTAACCATTTTCCCTTGTATTATTGGGGCTTGATTCTCTTTCCCATCCATGTTTTCCAGTTCAGGGGGCTGGGTACACAAAGAAAAACTGGTTTTACTATTGAAGACTGAAGAAAAGGAGGCATTAAGTATTTCAGCCTTTTTCTCATCCTTTGTCACCATGTTTCCTCCACATTCAATAACCACAGGACTTGTCCTGTCTTGTCATAAGGCTCTCATTTTGAATTACAACATGAGGGAAAGACGACCTGGATTAATTACACAGGAAGGTTTCTGATAATTCAAAGCTGAAAAAAATCCTTATTCTAGGGACATGTAAATGTATATGTATTACTAGATACATATTATTTCCTGCCTAATTGACCGTATTTCTGTAATTCAAGTTGTGTGAGCGCCACACAGAACCTAGGTGATAAAAATTGGGATGTCTTCTAATTCATCTTCTTCATAGCCATTAAAGATTCTGTTTATTGAAACCGCAATATTATAAATTATTTTACAGGTTGTAGGACAGTTTCTAGCATCTTGTACTTCAAGGCAGATGAAAGACTTAAAGTAACAGAAATTTCTCTGTTATAGCTGATTTATTTTCCCACTGTTTCTAGCTTGTGCTGAAATTCAGTATTCAGAACTTTTATGCCTGCAGTAGTTATGAAGTTTTCATTATAAAAAGCAGAAGTGGAAAAAAAATCCAAAACCCAAACATCCAAGTTAGCAAAGTCTATATTCTCTTGAAAGGGAAATAGTTTTCCTATGCTGACTGAGATTTCAGAAATGAAAGTGTTTTTCAAGAAGGTTATCCTTTTGTAATTGGGTGAGTTTTTTCATTTTAAAAAGGTATCATGAAAGAAAACTCCTCAGATTAGTCATTCTCTAGAATTTTTCCCTGCCTGGCAATAAACTGTGTTGTCTTCTTTTGCCTTGAAAAGATTTTTACAGTTTTAGATTAGGCAAGAATTTATTTCTGAAGACATACCTCACAATGATGACAATAACCTTAATGAATGTTCCTTTTCCATACCATTTACCCACAACATGAATGTTACTGGAATAATTTCAAGTGTTTGATTTTTGTGGAAAACCAATGGAGTGGGTAAGTAAAGCTGTACTTTCGAATCATTCATTTTGCCACCGAGGTAATAATTACTGGTAGAATGATAGGATATCACACCAGTAATTAGTACTATGAGTTGTTTTCCAAGTATGCTTTTTACTTGTAAGGAGTTAGATTTTGTTAAACCTCCAGACTACTACTAGGACTACTGAGATAAAATTCTACTCAGTTGAAACTGCAACTAGAACTGAGAGCAGTTCCACACCCTCTGCTTTAATCATAGAATGATAGAATGGTTTGGGCTGGAAGGGACCTTAAAGACCATCCAGTTCCAACCCCCCTGCCATGGGCAGGGATACCCTCCACTAGACCAGGTTGCTCAAAGCCTCACACAGCCTGGCCTTGAAGACAGCCAGGGATGGGGCATCCACAGCTTCTCTGGGCAACCTGTTCCATTACCTCACCACCCTCTCCATGAAGAATTTTTTCCTGATATCTAATCTAAATCTCCCTGCTTATAGTTTAAACCCATTGCCCCTTGTCCTGTCACTACAGGCCATTGTAAAGTGTTCCCCCTCAGCTTCCTTGTTTGTCCCCACCAGGTACTGGAAGGCTGCGATAAGATCTCCCCAAAGCCTTCTCTTCTACAGGCTGAACAAGCCCAACTCTCTCAGCCTTTCTTCTTAGTATTTTGGGGAAATTTATTAGAAGCTCTACAGAATACTTTTTACTTGCTTTGACTGGATCTGCTTATTGTTACTAATTCTCACAGTTCATCACAAATTAATGAGACAAGTCCTCCCTTTGTAAACCAGTAGTCTTGTGTCAACATTGATATAAAATTGAATTTCTATTAGTGTTTTAGAAGACACGTATATTTTTTGAATCTATAAAGAAATAGAAACCTTCCTACTCTGTATACCATCTTAGTTCTTAGCCATCTCACCCTGCCTTCTCATCTCATCTTCTGTTAAGTTGGTTCTGAAGTCCTGTTAGTTACTAACAGTATTAAAATAGAATCCCAAAAATGATGTTTTTTTCATGAAAATTGAAGCAACCGCGTAGTAAGTTGTAAGTTTGAGATGATACTTTGACAACTACTCCTTGGTATTCCCATTTATCAGTTTCTTGTCATCTTAAAGATCATTATGTATTACAGGTTATGTTGTTTTTCCCATCATGATATGAGGTGCCTGTAGACTACGGGAAATGCTTTATTATGATGAAATGAGACAAGTGCACCATTACTAAGATACACAACTGTATGACAGTGGTTTTGTTCTCTATTATAAACTCACAATTTAAAACTACAGTAGACTTTTAGAGTACCTCATGAAATTTTTCTCAAAAGGTTGAGCAGCATAAACGTGCTTACATTGTAATAAAAAAGAAAACCTAAATACATCGTACAAACCTGTAGTTGTATGATTGGGTAAGAAAAGATGAAATTAAGTCTGTGTTTAAATTTTGGTATATATCAAATAGCATAAATCAAATAATTCCTTTTATACTCTTCAGTCTTTCAAATCATCAGGCTAAGAAATTCAGGTACCTTATTCAGAATGATCATTCACCTCATAGAAAGGACTATGTAGATGATTGTTGTTCAAGGAAATAAGACTACTAAATAGACTGTGCAAATCCATACTCCCCTCAATGGGGAACATTCTTTCCAATCATATGCTGATTATTAATCTTACATGATGACAGGAATACAGAGGAATAGGGATGGATAGTAAAATAGGAATATCTGAACAAAAGAGTTGGGATGGGTCCATGCCTGTGACCACCAGCAATACAGGATATAACATCCCACAATAAGGATTAGAAACATGCTATGGCCTGGTCCCAATACACCTATGAAGATTTTTGTTTTTCTGTTGCCATTATAAATTAGGTAATAGTGAGCACCAGGATAACGAACAAGAATTTGGACCAAGACATCAGACTGGCAGACAGTCCTAGTGATGTGTTTTTATAAATTATTTGGACACAGGAGTTGCGTGTATAGTATATAGGTTTGCTGGCTTACATGAAATTCCTTACAATGATACCAAGGAAGAAAATTCTTGTTTCCTCTGTATGTTCATTTAGATTCAGTAATACCCATGACACACTTGAGATCTCAGTGGGACATTCAGAAATGTCCTAGTGTTATACTGCCACCATCTCAATTATGTAGCAGAGGAGACTTTCATCTTTGAAAAGTTGATTCCATTACAAAATATAGTAATAAAAACCCAGATGTTCATTCTCTCCTAAACTAATCGTAAGCAACAGCAGAATATGTAGTAGGAGCTCAGTATTTATTACTAAAGAAATTCATGACGCTTATGTAGTAAAGTGTGGTTACGTGTCTTAGGTAATATTTCTTGCTTGTTATTTTAAGCCTTTTGTTTAGGTTAATTTTTTTTAATCAACAGTCTGTGGTAATTAGAATCCCTGTCTGTGCTAAAGGACATTTTCCCTATATGTCAGGCTTCAGACACGATGTAAGACACATGATCTCATCTTTTCTGTTTTGAAAATATCATTCTCTTTGTTAAATTAAATCGTGTAATATATAAAAGTCATGTGATTGCCCTCTGAAACTATATTCAAAAAACTTGTGAGCCTGTGGAATCTATTTAGGAATTTAGGGGAAAAAGTAAAATATTGGATGACACTGAAGCTAACATGATTTACTTCTTTCTCAAAGTAGATTAAATACATGGTCATAATAATCATAATCATAATTGATTCAGATACACCACCACCACCACTATGACCCCTCACTCTGCCCCCTGCCCCCAAGCTCTAAGAATGTCTTTCATGGTCCTCCACACCTAGTTTATATTTAAACATAATCCATAGCTAAACAGTAGCAGATGCTGCTCCAAACTTGATACAGAAGAGTAGAAAAGACATGAGAACCTCAGCCATACTGTGTGATGGGAAGGAAGAGCGCCATTGCACCCAGCTTTGTGAAAAATAAGCACATTCATTTGGTGTAATTTGCTGCTGTCTTGGCAAATGCACAGCTGGTTAGCAGTCCTCAACTAATTTTTTAAGCCTGTCATTGTAGTTAAAATATCAGCTATGTCTGCAATAGCAGAGTTATCTGTAGATAGAGGTGGAAATTATATTCCATTTTGCAGAGCAACTGATCATAGTAAGTGAGAGCTTTTCTGCAGTCCTTGGCAGAACCTGTGTAATGGCAAAGAATCACTGTTTCAGAAACAAAGCCACCATTACTGGGAATAATTATTGCTTGCTCTTTCTTTTCCTTTTGTTCACACTATTTCCTTAACCTGACTTGACGGAGAACATCCTTAAAAAATAGGGCCTTTTTTCCGGTGCTCTAAGTTAAAATCAACACCTTCAATTTTGTAGTTTGAATGGGTGGAATCATGGTGTCCAGTGAGTAACACTACCAGGTGCTTTCATTCATTAATTAGAGTGAGCTAGAAAACCAAAATTTCATATTTCTTCAAAAAGATAACATTTGATATGGAAATTAACAATTCTAACTTTGAATGGAAAGATCTGGCAATCAGTGAAGCACTTTAGTCACACTGGAAGTATTTTAGACTTTTTCCATGTGTGCTGGGTTTAGTCAGGAAAGAGTTAACTCTCTTTACAGTGACTCCTAGGAAGCTGTGTTCCTGGACGCTGAGAGAAGGACTGATAAGGTCTTAGCTGACACTGGGGAACGCCTGCACTGATTTCAGGGTCTTTCTCCACTTCTGACACTGCAGCTGCATTCCCAGCTCTTGCTGTCTCACTACAGGCAGCCTAGGGGACACACAGTTCAGACAGCTGACCCAAACTGACCAAGGAAGTATTTCATTCCATGGTACATCATGTTCTGGGGCATAGGTGAGGAGGGGATCTGGGAGCCATTACTCTCTCGCTTACTCTCTTGCTCGCTTACACCCGGGCACTGGCTAACACTCCCCTTGACTCCTGCCTTAGCTGCTTTGCTGACTCCTGTGCTGGCTCATTCGTGAGGGAGTTGGTGAGTTGTTTAGTGTTCCTGGTTGTGCTATCACTGACAGGGTTTGTTCGGAGTCTGCTGCGACAGCTCTCAGGCTCCAGCCCTTGGGCTGTGGCTCTCAGGCTGCCATCACTCTTGGGCTGCAGATCTTGGGCTTTCTGGGTCTGACTTTCACTACTCAACTCCTGTTTGTGCATTGGTGAATGGGTGGTGAGGAATTGTATCATTGTATCATATGTTTTATTTTCTATTATTTTAATTATTTATTATTAGTAGTATTTGTATATATTAACTTAGATTTAATTAGTAAATAATTCTTATCTCAATTTTACGAGCTTTCTTATTTCTTTTTCCTCCGATTCTTCCCCTCCACCGGAGGGGGAGAGAGGGATTTGTGAGAGCAGCTTCGTGGTATTTTGCTAGCTGGAGTTAAACCACGACACCATGATAATGTTAAGGGCCCAAATGAATTTTCTGTCCCAGCTTGGTTCTTGCAGGATTCGCTTATATTTCCCTATTGACATGCACTGTCCTTGACATGTCTTACTCCTTTTAGCAGCAATGACAGGCTTCCTGATCCAGACTGGTCTATTGAACTTTATTGTTCTCCTAATTCTTTTCCTTCACTTTAAAATTCTATCAAGTACTTCAAATAACTTTTATGTTCTGCAAAGTGAATTTAATATTAGTAAAAGGTGCTGAACCTATAGAACAGTTACATGAGCAGCAATAGTTGCATATCAGATCTTCACCATTGTCTTTCTTGTCTATTTAAATTGTAGCTTACATGTAAAGGCCATTGTGAAAAGAATGATTAAGACCAACCGATTCTTTGGTTCAAGGGAGTTCTTTTTGAACCATGACTAATATAACATCAATCTATGTGTGTATTTATATGCATAAAATATGTGTGTGTGTGTGTGTATGTGTGTGAATGTGTGCGTATGAACTTTAGATGGATACTTTTAAATATAACCTGTTTGTGAGACTAAGACGCAGAAGATCATTTCTTAGATATAGTCTCCTGTCTTGAAAGCAGTGAAAATGAACTAGTTCTTTCAGTCCACATAAATCACTCAATAGCCACAGCCTTATGAACTTTCTTTGTATAAACTTATGTTTTAAGAAGATTGTCCATCTGGCTTTGTATATGGATTTATTTAAGATACATGAGAAACTATATTCATTTAATGTGCAATGGTATCTGGAAACAAAACCAATTATTTTAGGTAGATAATTAAAATTCTGCTCTGCATATTTTTATCTATGTATATGCTGCATACGCTTATTTTAATTTTCAGGTTCTCCCATTCATCAATTTTGCAGCAGACAGTGCAAAGGCCTTGTGTGTTCTCCTAAGCTAGACTTACTGATTGAAGCAGTCTCAGTGGTATATGCATTACATTTATAATGACAATACATAACTAGAAATAGAAAATGAAACATTGTGCTTGTTTTAACTGGGATAGTTTTCTCCACAGTAGCTAGTATGGGGCTGTGTTTTGGATTTGTGCTAAGAATGTTGGTAACACTGATGCTTTTGGTTGTTGCTGAGGAATGTTTAGACCAAGTAAAGGACTTTTTCAGTTTCTGATGCTGCATCTGTGTTCCCAGCTTCTTCTTCTACAAGAAGCTGGGAGGAGCACACCCCAGACAGCTGATCCAAACTGATCAAAAGGACATTTCATGCGATCAAATGTCAGGTTTGGTATGTAAATTGGGGAGTTGGTCAGGAAGGGAAATTGCTGTTTGGGAACTGGCTGAGTATTGGCCAGGCAATTTTGAGCAGTTGTATAATTTTGGCTTCCTTCACTTTTTTTTACCTTTTTTTAATTACATATTTTTATCATTATAAGTAGTAGTATTTTCACTATGCATTGTTATTATTAGTAATAGTATAGCTATTTTACTTCACATACTTTCAATTATTAAACTGTTCTTATCTCAGCCAACAAGTTCTCGTCTTTTTCCTTCAATTGTCTCTCCTATCCTAGTGCGGGCAGGTGAGGGGTGATGTGTGGGCACACAGGGAGATGAGTGGATGACTGTGTGGTACTCGGTTACTTACTGGGACTAAACCATGACAGTCCTTTCTGGTGCCCAACATGGTGCACAAAGGGTTGAGATAATGACAGATCTGACCAGACCATAAAATAGAATTAGTACAAATGTTCATTATATTGGTTTAATAGTCACTGATTACAATGTTGTTCTGTCTGTTCACATGGTTGTGTGTAAAACAAACAAGTAAGGGATGTCACTCAGAGAAATTCTTTTTTTATGCTGACTTCATGTGGCATCTTTCAGCCTTGTCTAATTTATGCAACCATAAATGAATGCTAGATTTTTTTGTTTTTCATGTGTGCAAAAATGCATATGTTTTTCTTTGCAAATCAGTGTAGTATGTTTTTCTAGCTAAGAAAAAAGTATTTTTCATGTTTAATAGGAGTATATTTTACAAGTCTATAGCTGTAAAATGTGATATATCTATTTTTGAGTACGTATTTCAGTATTTTTTAACTTAATGTGAATAATTGTATTCATATACACATATTTTATGTATATAAGATTTTATAACATACCATTGTAAAACTGTAAACATGAATAGAAAAGAAAAAATCAAGAAATGGAACATAGTAAGGTACTAAATTCTAAATGTGATGACTCTAAATGCTGTTGACAGCCAAAGAGCTTAGCATGTTTTTAAGTGACCCCCAGTTTTTGTTCACTTCTACTTGTAACCATCTAGCTGGCGACACTAAAAACTAACTCCTCACCACATTTGCTTCATATTGACTGTTAAGCTGTATTAAGAATTTTATCCTTATTCTAGGTGCCTTATGCAGAAAGACATTCTGACCATTTTATTTAGATCTTCCCAGTAATGACTATTTTCTCTGGCTACATGGGCTACCTCCTTGCAGATAGACATAGGTTTATCCTAATGTAATAGAAAGGGAGAAACACTAGCATTGAAGGGATTAATGGTGCTCAGGCAGTTTTTACTGGCTGCATGTGGTAATAGGCAGATAACACATTGAGAACACCTGTACCAGAGGGGAAAGGGAAACCATCAGAATGGTATAATAGTCAAACGAAAAGAAGCACTGAGCTTAAGTTAACAAGCAGATGATCTCAGGAAAAGAATATGGTGGACTGGTGTCCTGTAAGAAGAGATAATCAAAAAAGTTTAGTCACTAAAACTCAAGTTCAGGTATATTGGAGCTAAGTTTGATTTGAACATTTTATTCTGATATGCTGGAGGAGTTTAGGGAAGTACTGCAGTACACTTATTAAAAAAAAAAAATAAAAGCAGCAGAACGGAAAAGGTTGTTAAGGGAGATGTATGTTCTAGATTATAGGTGTAGCTACAGAAAAGATTGTCCAGTGTATTGCCTAGGATAATAGGTGACTGAGGGAGCTGAAGGTACAGTGGTGGTGTGAATCTCTGTCTAGGGTCAGCTGCAGACCAAATAATAGCTGTCCTCCTTTGTCAATCCATGCTGTAGAGCAAGGGTGTTTTCATTTAAACCTGTGTGTCTTGAAAATGCTGAGAGTTGTATTGCTAAACTTCAGTACAAGATAAGCTATGGGATTTACAGACCAAGTTACACTGCAGAGTTAGTGCTGTGCATGCGCCTCTGTAAATTCCCCATAGCTCTACTGGGGTTTTGAGGTAGGAAAGTACTCAAGGAATGCTGCCCCTGAATATCTTATTGGAGAAGAGAACACGAGCCTCTCTGTTTGTTTTGTGTTTGTGCTCTTCTTATGGACATGTTATAGATATTGAATGGTTGCAGTGTTAATAAAATATTCGTCTCTGATATAGAAATTCTTATAGCAGCACTGCACAAAGAATGATGATGGCTTGGAGGTAAAACTTTAAGAAAAGAATGCAACTGGTTCAGCCTGGGTATACATCTCCTGAAAGTGCAAGGAATGCATTCAGGTCTAGGAAAGATTACTTTTGCTTGTTTCAGTAAGATCCGTAGCCTTTTGCAAAGTACTTCAGTTTGATCTAATGCTTATTTTTCTGGTACAGGAGACTAAAATGTGACTGCTTTAAACCCAAACCTATTTGTTGATGATATTCCACTGCTGTTGTGTTGTGACAGTTAAAGTCTGAATCCCATTTACAATTCAGCAGCTTCTTTAAGAAATACTTCAGTTCATCTATAATATTTCCAAGTTGTTCTGATGGGTGAACACGGTGCAGCTCTCAGATTTGCTATACCGTAATGGTGACTGCAAATGATTACTTATGCAGTAAATGATTACACAGTAATGCAGTCTATGCTGTTGCAATGAGGAAGGAGCCAGATAGGCGGAATATTTGTCATCTGTCATTTCTTTATTCCTTAAGAAATACAGACTCGGATTTCACATAACCTCATTACTATTAAACTTAATGTTTTCTGTCCAATATTTTGGTATCATTGTTCTGCTAGCATAAACCAGCTGACAGCCTTACAATACTAATATTAGGAATGAGCTTTACAGAAAATAGCTTAGTACTGATACAAAACTGGTAAGAGGTACTTTCAGAAATGAATGCTCAATAATCACGTGATATTGTTTATAATCCAAGTTTTCAAAAGTGATTATCCTTACTTGTTCAAATGAATGTTTGCTTCGTAGCACTATGTAGAGATCCAAACGCTAGCAGAGTAGAAAAATACATGCTTTTTTTCAGCTACGTGCAGATTTCAGAACTTTCCAGTAAACACCACTAGTAGAATGCAATATATCCCTGCTTAAATTTTATGGAGTAGAGTACAATAGAAACTTTATTCCAATGCTGTTATAAGAACAGATGGTAGCCAAGGCTGACTGCCAGAAATCTGTCTCATCCACGAATATTTTTCACATGTTCAGTGTCGTATGCTTGCTTCATTAAAAAGAATATCAAATGTAATTCACATTTGGTGTGAACAGTTCTTGGAAGGCATTTGTAGCAGAGGATGAACTTTGGAATAACTGTTCTGTTCACAGAACTGCTCCCATAGTGTTAGCTTATAATACTACTGGAAAAGATGCTGCACTCAGAGCATTAGAAATGGAAAAATCTGTCTTGATACGTTAATAATTGAAATAATGAAAAATATAAGAATTATCTAAATAGAACATATTTTTGTTTTACTCTCTCTCAGGAATCTGTAGCTTTCTCTTAGGATTTGTGAACTCTTACTGCTCTGCAAGCAAGTTGGAGTCAGTAACTTCACAAGGCCAGTTCAAAACCTGTCTCTTGACACTGCTGTATCACACCCTGAAGACTGTAGGTTGGGCTATAAATATGGGTTTGTGTTGTCATCCTCAGACAGTGAAACTTAGTGGTGTAGGCTTTCTGCAATTCTGCAGTGTGGCTCAGGCATGGGTAAGAACCTGTCTTAGAGACTGTAAACTGGACAATTTTTCCACAAATTTGGTCTCAATCGTTGTTACGTTCCATCTTCACAATTATGCTTGGGAAGGGATGTTTCTTCTGTTGAATTTAATGAATGAACTTAGGAATACCTTTAGACAGAAGTGTCAGTAGCCAGCTATCTGCACAAAAACCTTGTACCTAAAACAAATTTATTTTATGTCCTGAACATCCAGTGCATTTTGGGAGAAAAATATTTACTTTTTAAAGTTGGAAGAGGTGATTATGAAACCAGCCTAGTTCTTACTATAAACAAGCCCAATATTTTGCGGTGAAATGGAATCATGTAGCAAGTTTGGATCAAAGGATTCTGGGGCAAGATCACCTCTTGTGTAGTTCTGTCCCTAAAAGCTCCCAACACTCTTTCTGAAATCCCCTTAAAATCTTTGCAATCCACCCACTCTTCATGGCATTCTCTGTAAGCCTTATCAGCTTCCCATCCTCATTTTTTACATTCTGTAATTTCTCATGTAATGTCCAGTAGTATTGTGTGTGCTGTGCAGTTAGCTAAATCTCAGGAATAGCTATCTATCTGCATAGTGCAACACTTGCTTTCATTACTGAGTCCGAAATTTAACTGACAGGATGGCAATGCTACCATACAGAATGGATTGTAGCTGAAGCAGTTTCTACCTACACACAGTATCTACTTCATGACTTTTTGGGCATTCAGCATTTTTGTGAAGTGGTGCTATTAGATCAGACATGTAGAAATACCTGGTGCTTGAAAATCTTTATCTGTTACAGGCATAACAAGAGAACTTTATAAAGGTCTTGCAGCTACAGTTTGTTGAAATGGCAAAGTGTTAAACCATGACACAGGTGTTAAGCTGTAGCCAGAAGAAAGACTCTTTTCTAATGACTACCCTGAGACTGGAGGAGTAAAGGAAACTCTAACTACAATTCTAGTTTTCCTCCTATTCTGTCTCCCTGCTGTTCTAGGTGCTGGTGTTTTGTAGTGTCCTAATTGTCAGCTTGTCATGTTCCTCTGTGACAGCGAAGCAAATACCTCTCTCAAGTCGGTATTTTTCTCACTTTCCTGATTACCTGCTTGTTAACTCACTCTGCACTATTTACTCTTTTTTCTTTTTTTTTTTTTTTTTTTTGTTATTGGCTACTGGAGGAAGACACCTGATACAGTGCCTGTTTTCTCTACTCTCGGCTCACTGAAGTCCTATGAAGATGTGTGATTTATGCAATTCCCTAGGTGCTGGCTGGGATTAAACCACAACACCCACTCAAACTTTTTATGGTTCAAAGTTATCATCTTCCATGTAATTAAAGAATAGGTACCTGGGGATCAATTTAGTTCCTTTTGTGTGTGCTCTCATAGCAACAGTCATTTTGCCATTACATAAACCATTTGTATTCCTGTAATAATAATTGCTTGAAATTAATGACATGGTTTCCATGACTTACTCTGTTTCCTTGTTTCATTCTGTGTTATACTTTCTGCAGAAGATGACAGCATGAAAATCCTGTCAGATAACTATTATTCATATTAGTATTTTATTTATTTTGCACAATTTCTTTACATTTCAGCAACTGCTTACAAAGCAATATAGCCTTGCCACCTTGTCAAGTTATAGAAAAACACATTATGCTGTGCTCATCATGGAATTTGTCTTCAGTAACATGTAAGGAATATTCAGAAATAAAATGAAAATATTTATTTAGCTTTTATGAACTGTATGACTTGGTTTATGACTGAAGGAAACTCCGTCATTTCTCAAATTGGTACCCATTGTGTGAATTAGAGCTTTTGAAAGCAATGATTGACACCTATTGTCTCATTTGCTAAAGTTTTTCTAAAGCCAATTATAGCATGAATATGAAATCTCAAACCTCAGAAACACAGAAGGTTCTATTGAATGTTTCAACCCAACTACACCTTTTTTACAAATATATTTTCAGACTATTTTTTTTTTTTTTTAAGACTAAAGTTCCCTAGACTTTGCATGAAAACTGTGAAGGATTATATGTTACACTTTTTGGCTGACTCTTCTCTCTCTGTAGTCTCCTGTGCTTAAGAAACACTTAGGCACCATCATTTCCTTCTGTGAAGGGCAATGTAATCTAGCTCTCAGTGGAAAAAGACCAGTTAGTTAGCATGATGTAATTAGACCCAGATACATTAATGTGAAACTGTAATTAATATAAATAGTAATGGTTGCATGTATCTAGACCATTCTCCAACACTTGACAGTGTCTGATAGTGCCTTGTTAAGGAAAGACTGTAAAAACAGTGGAAAACTTGCAGGTAACGGTGCTCTCCTAGTGTCCAGTGAGTTGCAGTGTAGGAACTCCTGAGGCAAGGGTCATGTCTGTTGTGTCTAGCAGCTGTTTCCTCCTTGAATCCATTAAGCTGCTTTTTGAATCAGTCTGCTAGTCCTTGTGGCAAGTGCCTGAAGATCCAACCCCAGTTTACCTTGCACCTTGTGTGGAAGGTGGCCACTCTTTACAGAAATCACTAGAAAGTTTTAGGAGTCTGTCATAAATTTCAATTAAAAGAAGTTTGGCTAGACTAAAGAAACTAGGCAGATTGACAATAAAATGTTGATGAGCTGTTGAACTCACCCTTCTACCTACGTGTGTAAGCTGCAAATCACTTCAAGGTAAGAGTCCTGAAAAATATTACACTTATTTTCTACTTAATTTTCTGAAGACAACTGGCTGTTGTGTGGGATGCCAGGCTAGGTGGACCTCTGATCTGATTTAGAATACCCACAGGAGTTATAACCCTACCAAAAGAGACAATGAAGGAATTTGTTCTCTGTCTTGATTGTTCAGGGCCCTGTCACTCAGTCTGACCTTTTTCCATCACCTTCTTTCCCAGGTTGGTTATTTGAATTAAATAGAATCCTACATCTACTCAAGGCATTCCATATTTACAATCTTGTGTTGCCCTCTGTCTTTTTTTTTTTTTTTTTTTTTTTTTAGTAATTATTTTATTTTTGAGAGAGGCATTGAAAAATAAAAACTGCATGAGATATTAGACATGCATTCAGTGGAGGAGTAAAGCCTGAAGTGGAAAATAGGGAAGAAATAGCCCTGAATAAACTCTCTACAGATTGCTTTCTGTCAATATTAGATAAGCAGACATCAGCAACTGTTAGAGGTATCGGGAGAAGCATACATTAAAAATCTAATATTAGATGTGCCAATGCCACATTTATTCATTAAACCAGCAGGAATTCACAGTAAAGTGATATGAAATTTAGCCTTTTTACCTCTGCTAACTTAATATGTGAGCTGGAAACTACCCTCAAACATCCAGACATATTATGTATTGAGAAATGCTTTCAGAGGAAGACTTACTTTTGTCTCATGCAACTTTTGCTGTTAGAACTACTAAAAAAAAAGGAGTTTCTATTTTAAATGGTTTTCAATCTATCTTCACCATTTTATTTGACTTCCACTTGGCAAAAGTGAAACTGAAGACCATACGACAGTCTGTCTGCTGATTTATAATTATTAGGTACCGAATGAAGACTTCAATTATTACTCATTTAAAATACAGATAAAATAACATGTTGAAAATAAAATTCTGTTAATAACATGTTATCTATATTTAATACAGTTCTCCCATAGTAGTTTCCTTTGTGAAGCATATTATTTGTGTTTATACAAGTTAATAAGTCTAATACAATAGGTAAATTAGGTGGCAATATTCCTTTTTGATCACATTTTGAAAAAACACCGAATATACAGAACTCAATTAAAACACTGCACTGACCTTTCCTTAAGAATGTTGATTAAAAGGATATATTCTGTTGTTGTCTCATGCTTTCAAAATGATAATGTATGCTGCCTCTCAAGGGGTGAAACAGAGGGACTGGTAGTCTAATTTCCTTCCTAGTACAGAAACTGAAGTAGAATCTCTCAAACTTTCGACAACTCTGGTGTGGCAGGGTAAGTTTAACATAGGCTTGCTTAAGCAAATATTTCCTTAAGTATAAAGAATAACCATCCCTAAAATGTCCCAATACAAGGATAACTTTGCTGGGCAGGTGCTTATGTGCCTTCTGTCTTTACACTATATTTTACCTAAAGTATTCACTATTACTGCTCAAAAAACTTCTTTTGAGAGAAGGGATGGGTAATGTTGAGACACTGTAAAGGGAGTTTACAAGTCAGGGAGGTCTGATAAATTGTCCCTTATTTCTCTACTAGGTAGATAGTCACTTTGGTTTTGATGTAGAGAAAGTAAAGGAAGTGTAGGTTGGTATATTATTTGAGGAAATTTGGCCTTTCAGGTGTCAATAAAAGTTTTGGAGATTGAACATGTTCATAACCTCCCCACAGATGTCATAATCCATACCGCAGGGATGCTGCTGTCTGGTTTTTACTGGTACTTGTTCAGAAGGGATTAGACATTATTGCTTTGTTCCACAGTGTAAAACTCAGCTTTTAATGTTAAATTTGCAGTCAATCTTTAGTACTAGTTGAAGTCTAAGTTTTCTGGCCTACATATGCCATGACATGAAAACTGAAACTCAGCCTTTTAGGTAGTTACATTATGAAACGGATGTCTAGAAGAAGTCTTGGATAAGTTTAGTGTTACCTGTGAAATACAGGTGTCAGTGGGCAGAGCGACAGAGTAAACTTCTTAAATTTGGCATTGCTCACTGTCCCAGCTAAGTGAGGCTAGTCTTCTTTTCTGCTTCCATGACACCTCCTAGTCATGGAGCTGCTGTCACTACAAAGAATAGTAATCCAGCTTCTATATTTCATTATGCTAAATTGCCTTGTTATTTCCTACTTTCTGCACAACTGGTTATCTAGCTTATGGTTATCCAGGTGTCAGTAATGAACAGAGATAACTGCCCTAAAACATACTGAAATAACGGTCTGATTCACAGAAAACTGTCACTCAGAGGAAATACCTGGGAAATACCCCTTCCACTTTCAGACTGTGAATACTGCAGCTTGGAATTTGAACCTTACTAGGGCATGAAGTGGTAAGAAGCTTGGATATGGGAAAATATTTAGCAAGGATCATGACAATTCCTGTCTTATTTCTTCACGCTGATAATGTTTTCTTGTGTTCTGTATGCATAGTACTCTGCACTGGTGAGGCCTCACCTGAGTACTGTGTCCAGTTCTGGGCTCCTCAGTTCCAGAAGGACAGGGAGCTACTGGAGAGGGTCCAGCGCAGGGCCACTAAGATGATGAAGGGCTTGGAGCACCTTCCATCTGAGGAAAGGCTGAGAGAGCTGGGGCTGTTTAGCTTGGAGAAAAGGAGGCTGAGGGGGGATCCTATCAGTGTTTATAAATACCTAAAGGGTGGGTGTTAGGAGGGTGGGGCCAGGCTCTTCTCAGTGGTGTCCAGTGACAGGACTAGGGGCAATGACCATAAACTGGAAAACAGAAGGTTCAACCTGAACATGAGGAATCACTTCTTTAGTGTGAGGGTGACAGAGCACGGGAATAGGCTGCCCAGAGGAGTGGTGGAATCTCCTTCCCTGGAGACTTTCCAAAGCCCCCTGGACTTGTTCCTGTGCGATCTGCTGTAGGTGATCCTGCTCTGGCAAGGGATTGGACTAGATGATCTCTAGAGGTCCCTTCTAACCCCTACCACTCTGTGAATCTGTGAATAGTAAAGAACATATTGTGAAAATATATAGCATTTCCCTGGATTCTCCTTCCAAATAAATCTCTCTATATGGCCTCCAAGACATTGTATTTGAGTACAAGAGGTTTGTGTTTGTAAAATTTACATTTTCATTTTCAAATTTGGTAGCTTTGAACTCTAATCTAGGGTACACTCTAGCATCCTGTAGTCTAAGGAAAACCAGGAAAATAAGAAATATTTAATTTTTCTTAAAAAAATGTAATACAAGTCATATTATTAACAAATAATCTAAACAACCCTTCCAGTGTAGGAAATTGTTTACTTCAGTCTTAACAGCTAACTCTACCAAAGTGCCTCTAGAATATCTTGTTTTCCACAGCTGCCCCTTTCCTTGAAGGCATTCTTTTCTCTTATCCTCTGTTCAGTAGGTATGATGTCCATACTCACTTGGATGTCCTGTGCATAAAGGAAATGAACAATCTCTCTTTACTACTTCTCTGGAGTTACATCCTTAAAGGTATGGCAACTGTCTGGTCCCCACCAGGGGAGGCTGGACAGATCATTGCTTGTTAATGAACAGTCGCAGAGTGCAGAGGCTTGCTCTTTTGCTGTATCTCTGAAGGTGGGCTGAAATACCTGTTTACTAAATGCATTTTTTCTCATCTTTATGAGTACATGCAATGTGTCATCTGTAGAGACTTTGTATCTCACACAATATGGTCAGTCAAGATGAATCAAAATACCTGGATAGGTAGATGATGCATGTATTTGAATAGTTCAGTTGTAGCTATGGGACAGATTTTGCAGTACATGAATTATCCCTTGATTATACTGTTACATTATCTTGGCCCTGTCATGCTTTCTGAACAACATTCCTTGCCTTAGTCTGTCTACAGAAGCTAAGTCCAGCATATGGCAGTCTCAGGGAGAAGTTTCTTCCTTCTACCAATCAGGAAGTGTTTGGGGAAGCTTCTTATTATCTTTTTTCATGTGCTCCACAGAGAAAAACAAAGCTGCTTTTGACTTCCTGTTTATCCTGTAGGTCAACAGACAGATATAAGAACATGCCGTCTATCTATCTTACTCTGCTCTTCCAAACTAGTTCTTCCTTTATTGACATGCATTTGAATATAGTTTAAGCTTTCATTTTTTACTTTTCAGAGGCTTCTCTGCATTGTTGGTTTACAGTATTGATTTGTACTTAGGTTTGCTTTGGATTTAAAGGATGTACTAACTCTGAACATGAAGAATCTGCCTTAATGGTTCTTAAATTGTTCAGCAAATTTCTTGTTTCCATCACCTGGGTATAAGCCAACAGAGGACAGGAAGCGGTGCATTAGAAACAGAATTTAAGATGTCAATATAGTTACTCTACATAAATGAAGAATGTAGGGTTTCTGTAGGTAAGCATTTCATGTAAGATATTTTGACTTATTGTCCAGGTGTCCTACGCTAACAATGCTGACTGGTTAAAAACTAACACTTCTGCTTTGATTTCACTTTGAAACCACAACTTGCTAAAAGGTTTACTGCTTTTGAGGGTCTGGGAAAAGAATTCTATTTTTTTCCCTTTTAATATAGTCTCGGGTTTGGGTTTTTTGGTTGGTTGGCTGGTTTTTGTTAGGTAGGTTTGTTTGTTTGTTTTTAATAATGGTAATTTTGACAATATGTTTAATAAAATCATGTCAGCTGAGTTCCAGAATCCAATTTTGCTTCTATGTAAAAAGTCTTTGTAATACCTTTAAAGCCAAGAAAATATAGATTCTGCATCATGCCTATGAAATATGGATGCATATTGGGAAATTAGATACTTCCACATAGTAAAAAAACATTACACTTAAATTTTTCAGATCCACAACTGCTGCTTCTTAATAAAAAATTAACAACTTGCCTTTTTTACAGTGAAAAGGTTTGAAGTCTTCTTTAGCTTTTGTGACTTTTGAGATGAAATAAAATGCCAGGTTTTTGCAAAAAGGGTGTTCCAGTAAGTTAGAAAATTCAATGATGCAAAATCAAAGCAGACCAATGAATGCTCAGTTTCCTTCTTAACACCCTTTTGCACTATCAATAGAAGGAAGGAAGACACTGGTCTACAACTTAATGTATTTGTTAGCTTTTAAGAATATGTTTCAATTTGTATATGCAATTCTCTGGAAGCTGTTAGCTTAAAAAATATAATCTTTCTGCTTCATTAAACACAGTGTACATAATGTTTTGGGTTTTTTTGGTGTTTTTGTTTTGGGTGGGGGAAGGGTGTTGTTAGAGGTTCAAGGTGCTTATGCTATTAATATTAATGCAGTATCTAAATGTAGTATGATTGAATGTGTGTTGCTTTAAAGGCATCCCTTTCCTCTCACCACACACAGAGGGATAAAACCTTTCCTTTAACAGTTTCATTTTAGCAAGTGGAAATGTTTCAGGCGGGGGATAGATTGTAAATCGAAGGTTGTTCAACTGATACCATAGACCTTATTCAGCAAAAATCCCTCTTGCTGAACTGCTGAACTCTGTCTGCAGCAATCACTTACTGCAGTTTGGTTCAGGGCTGTTGACATAGAATGGTAGAGATGATATATAGGAGCCTGTGAACACCTCTCTCTGGAAAGGTTAAGTCATACCTGATATATGTTTTGCTGTTATTCAACAGACAAGTTAACAAAGATTTTAACAAAAAACAGCTTGAGGTTCTTCTGACAGTTATTCAGTACAGAGATGACTTCAGGGACTTAAAGAAGACACAGTTTGACATGTGGGAAATGTCTTCACCCTTCCAGTGGAATTAAAAGAGTCTGAGAAAACACTGCAGAATGCGAAATGCGATTTAGTGGAAGAAATTACTTTTTTTTTTTTTTTCACTATTTCTCCACCCCTGCCCTGCCCCTGGGAATTCCATGCCATAAATAAAAACATATAAATAAATTAAATATACATTTAATATATTTAATATAGTTGAATCCTTCAGTGGGGTTGTTGTCCTTTGGAACAGATCAATTCTGTTTACATAGATATAGACATATGTGTCCTTGATTTCATATCACATATTTGTTACCCTATTTCTCATTGTAAAGAGAATCTATCAAGTAAAGTTACTTGGATAACAGTAAGTTGCAGAAAAAACTTCACTTGACAGGAGTATGAGCATGTATTTCTTTCTTCTGTATACTTTATACTGCTTTACTTTTTTGACTATTAGAATGTGTAGGATGATTACAGTATTAACTAAAATTATTTTGTTAAAAAATTTAAAAATATGTTTACATAAAATTTTACATGCTTTTAAAGAATTTTACAAAAATGTCACTGTTACAAATCTCAGCTATACATAATCCTTTTATTTACTCTGAAGTGTTACTTTGGGAATTTCTTCTTTCAGCTTCTAAAGCCTTTTTCAGTTCTGTGTCCCATGAATGACAGTGGACTTTCATTCTAGACATTCAATGTTTTACACAGTTTCTAGAAAATACTTATAGAAATATTTTTTTATTGCTTTCAAATTAATACACATATAACACAATGATTAATTTCTTTAGTATTTATATATTAATTTTCTGACTATCTCTTCTAAGTGTTGCCAAAATTTGAAGTCTTTACTATTCTGTTTGAATAGCTAAGATATCTGTGTAGTTTTGTTGTAATTTTTTTAGGATATCTGTAGAACACTTATTAAACTTTGGTAACATGATTGGTTTTAGAGTCCTTTGACAGTAATTTCTGAAATAATGATCCAGGTATCTTTGCATCTATATTGGTTTTCATACAGATTCGTAGCCTAGAATCATTGTGATTAAAGTTTGACTGTGCAGAATTATCTTTACAACTTCTTTATATTTTATTATTTCACTTAAAGTACTTTTAACCATAATATCACTGTTTTATTAAATAGTTACTAGTGCGGCAATGGATGTATTTAAGGAGTTAATTGTCTATATTTTTTTGATCCTTGCTTTTAGAATTTGTTTTCCTAGCTTTTATTTCTTGCTCTTTGATCTTAGGTACATCTAGACAACATAACACTTTACACAGGTATTTCAGATACTCCTTGAATGAACAAGTTAGAACAACACAAATAGCATTTCTCTTTTAATGTGGGACTAATGGGCAGCTACACTTGAAAACCAAAACAGGTATGGTTCTCTATTCTGTTTTCACATTGGAGCCGAAGTAGACAGGGTCTGGTTTTGGCATAGGTAATGGATGCTTATTAAATTTAAAGATAACACTAAGGCACAGGAGTGTCAACAAGGTAGGACCCAAAATGGTGTTGACAAACTGAAATGTGGGGGAAAGCAGGGTGCTGTCTCAGAAAGGAGCATTCCAAAACAGAGATAATCAGACATCCAAATACAGGATACAGAACAACTACTCAGGTTTGTATAGAAGGTCTGTAAACTTTCTTGAGTCATGTACTGAATATGAGGAACCCAAAACTGCAGCAAAATGCAAGAATACAAAAGTATATTAAAGGTACTTATAAAAGGGAATTTGGGCTACAAAATCCACAAAATAATCTTTTCCTCTCCTCTGGTGAACACTGGTTGGTGTATTGCTCATCTTAAAGTCTGTCTATACATTGAGAAGTGTCCAGACAATTAGCAGGGACAGTCAGTGTGCTAAAATTCATGATTTATGTGGAAATTCAGCAAAGATTGAGATATTGTCTTCATACACAAAAAAGGATGATCCTAAGAAAAACAGAACAGTGTATTCTGTGGTTGAGCTAAGCAGTGGTGTCTTAACTTAAACAACCTTATGTTAATTTGAGATATCTTAATATCTTAACTTTAGGCAAAAATAATGCTTGTAATATGCCTGGGTCACCTGTGGACCCTGTCTTGGTGGAAAGGACTTTCTACAAAAAGTTTTGTATAGTATAGTTCCAAGTAATGTTACCTGGAGAATCTTTTTTTTTTTTTTTTTTTTTTTTTTTTTTTAATGTGCAGTTATATTTTTAAGATTCATGAGCTAGCTGGTTTAGTCCTTATACTATAACGTGATAACTGTATTTCACTCAGAGCACTAAACTGACATCTCATGCAGTATCAAGTCAAAATGTTTTACAGAAACCTATGCATTAGCACTGTTATATTATCAGCTAAGCTTATATTCCCATTGTAACTAATAAAAAAATCTACTGAATTTGACAAGGTCTGCTTTACCCCAGACCTGTGTTGGTTGACATTATTTATATTACAGCCATCTGAGTCTGAATCAAACTCTCACTAGCTAGCCTGCTATTTTGATATTTATGTCACACTGTAATTACCTTGCTCATCCTATTTGTCTTTTTAAATATTGACACTTCAGTAAGGATTTCCATCTTCTATTAATTTTTGTCTTTTATGAACATCTAAATGCTTGCTGAGAGTAATATTAAGAAATCAGATACTTGATGAAAAAAAAATTGGATATCTTATCTGAAAAGCTTTTTAGATAGTAGGATTTTTAAAAATATCTACCTTACAATTTTAAATTATTTCTACTATGTTCCTCAATTTCTGCAAGGTGGAAAAGAATTCATTATAGTATATGTACATCATTGAAAATGCAAAATATTTGCATTTAGTTGTCATTTGTTGTACATGAAGTTTCCAATATTATTCACGGGTTGGAGGAAGAATAAAAAAATACGTTCCAAATCTATGCCTATTAATTCTACTTCACCTCTAAACAGGGATGAGACTTTAAACACTATAGATTTTTTTTCTTCTGCCTACAGTCTTATGGGTATCATATAAAATATTTCAAAATTTTCAGTGATTAATCACTATGTGTTTCATCCTATTTCAGGGCTCCTATTTGCACTTATGATATTTAAAATGGTGTTTTGTTTTGTTTTGTTTTTTTTCAAGTGAGAAGCAATGTATGTCAAGGGTTATAGTAGTTAAGATTGGATGCAGTTTGAACATGACAGGCAGAACGTGCCAGTGTCTGGCTTTCTAATGTAGATATTACCCTATTTTCTTCTGTGTGTGAAGACTCCACATAGGCAGGGTGGTGCTTCTCTTACAGCAAGGTTCCGTACAAAACCTCCCAGCAGAAAAGAGGCTTCAGTTCAACTTTTTCCTCTTTTGCAGAAACAGAGGGATGTTTACACAGGCCCTGTGCGACAACATATAAAGAAAGAAGTGGGACCATCAGAATTATGAGAAAATATGCTTAGGTGTCTTCAGATCTACTATCCCAAAATCCCTCCAGGCTGGAAAGCACTTAGTTAGACAATAAATCTTGTGTGTCTTTAGATAACTTATTTTGCCTTGCCCATACTGCATTAATGACCTTGAGTATCTTACTAACGACTCCCCTGGTTGCCACTCCAGTGCTGCTTACTGGATCTGTCTGTGGTGTTGTAGATGAAGACTGGCATGGACGCTGGAGCTTGAGCAGGACAGGAGGAGGAGGAAGGCAGATGTTACCACACTTCCAACACCTACCTCTCATGTGCTCTGACAAGTGAACTCAGCAAAGAAGCTAGGTTCAGTACCTGCCCTGGAAGAGATACTAGATGAAGATGGATACAAAAAACCTTTGTTAGGCTAGAGGGAAAACAACCTTTCTAAACCGTTGGAGATTATAAGAACAAAATATTCGTCTATTTAAACTTCAAAAATCATCATAAAGCTTGTAGTCTAGGGGGTGTGTGATACTTTTGAGAAAGTCATAAGGACATTTTTAAGAAACTCCAGTTCTGAGTATAAATCAAAGACAGATTAAAGCACTAAAACCTTTGGTATATTTTTAGGGAATTTTGGTGAATTTTTCTTGAGGGAAAGGTAAGCATTTTTTGTGGGAAGGAAAAACAGTTTAAGTTTGGTAAATTTTAATTTATGTGGTTTATTATCAATTAAAGAACTTTGATAACTGCTTCTGGTATTGGAAAATAAAAAGAAGCAAACAAATCACACTTACAGAAAACACCTCAACTTGCCTCCAGACACCTACCTTGCACCCTCCTGGTCCCCACTTCCCCTAACTGCACATTATTCTTGGTTGCTTTAGTGTGGCAGTGGCTGATGCAGGAGGTTTTGCTCAGCCACTGGGATTCCTGCTCAGTGCTGCCAGTGTGGTCTCTTCCATTGGCCACAGTCATAGGTCCTTCTTGGTTGCCTCTTGGTCCCTGCCTGGACAACTAATTTCTTCTGCCTTGTTTGGGGCTCTTGCCATGCTCTGGGTGTCTAGTTTTTCTCCAGCATTTCTCCAGCTCTACTGTCCCTTCTTCCCTCAAGTATTTCTTGTTTCTCACATGCTTCTTCTCTGGCATCTGTCTCGCTCTGGCACTGTGGCTCGTGACTCCTTTGTTCCTCAGTGTCCCTCCTGCTCTTCTGTCTCCCTTGTCTCCTCCTGTATGTCCCTCTGTTCTCATGCTGTTTTATCTCTGTCTTCCACCTTTGGTGCTGGTTTTCTCCACATTTGTCACCTTTCTTAAATACATTCCAGCAGAGGCCCCAGAAGCTCCTCTTCCTGGGTCAGCTTTGGTGAACAGTGGGTCTGTTTTGCCCATTGAGGAGTCATCTGGAACTACTCTGTCCAGCACAGGACAGTCCCTGACTTACTCCTGCAGAGGCCACCCCTACAGCATCCCGTTATCAACACCTTGGCAGCTATGCCTGTTGCAATATTTTCTCAGTATTGGATGCTTATAATACGGTGTCAATTCCTTCATAAAATGATTTATTATGATGTCTTGCAAGGTTGTAGGTAGAAACAAGAATTCTCCTCTATATATGCTGCTTCACTGCCTCTCCACTAGTGTCTGTTGTGGGAGAGCATGATTTTCTTGTTGCTGAGTTTCATGGATTGTTTGGGCTTTTTTCAGGTGGCTTGCACCAGGAATTTCTACCAGGAAGATTTCTGAGGTGGGAGCAGTAGAGCAACAGGAAATTGAGACCCACTTACCTCCCTGCTGCTTCGTAGCCTCTGATCCTTCACTTGGCCCCAGCTACTGCCTCTGCAATTCCCCTCTGGAATCTTCACAGTGTGGGCAATGTACTACTGCAGCTGTGGTGAGGGAAAGGAAGGGAAGTGTGGGAGCTGGAAGATGCTACAGGAACAGTAAGCAAAATTGAGTGGTGTAAAGCAAGGAAGAATTAAAAAATGCAGATTAAATGCCATAGGCATACGTATGCATAGTAAAAATGTTTAGTCTATTGTGTTTTCTATGATAATATTATTTGGGCTTGGTGTCTAGTTATTTTGGTATTTTGTGTCTTCAGAGTGTTTCATACTCTGACTGGATAATTATAAGTGTATATGTATGTATGCGTATGTACCCTATACAGATCTTTGGCTGAAAAACTGCAACATAAAATATCAAGTATTTATGGTTTGATAATGGTTGTGACTTATATTCAAATTTCTCTGTTCTTCTTTAAGCAAATCTCGCTAATTATTTAAAAATTAAAACAGCCCCTTCCTGCCCCAACCTCTTAATGGTGGTCTGTTTAAATGTTTTGCAGAGTAGGTAGTTTAAAAATATAGGTAAGAAAGAAACAACTCAAACCACAACATACAAGTTCAGGTTTTGGGTTTTATTAATGTATTACAGAGGAATAGTTGTAACAGAAATTTTAAATCTGAAGTGAGCTCTATTGAAACTCTTTGCACACTAAATGTTGCATTTCTGTCATCAACCAGGTTTTTATTTATGAAGTTCTGATCTTTTCTGTTTATCTTCTAAGGTTGTTGGTGCAACTTAATCTGTTTATAGGCTGGTGTGCTAGAGTCAAAAGCTGAATAGTGTCCTCCTTTATTAATTTGTAATTATTTTTTCTTACCTCAAGAGAACTAACCATATAAACACAGGAACAAATAAATATTCTAAGTAATTAAATGCGCTTGAATGTTTTTGTTTCTGAAGTGATGTAACAGACAGTCATACTTGTAAAAGCAGTGGAAAGTAAAACAGGACAAAATCTTCCTTTCTAGTTGTGCTGGTTTCAGGCAGGAATTAGATCCTTTATTTCACAGTGCTGCCAGCTGGCCCAGAGCAGCCAGGTGTTTCACTCCAAGGTACATCGGGTTCAGTGGTCAGGTTCAGGTCACATGAAGTTCTGGGGTGGGAAGTGGTCAGGATTGGGGTTGCTAAGGCTTTGGGCTAGATGGATAGCTGGGTCACTAGCTCCTTTGTCAGTTCTTGCTGCAGTTGTTAGCACTAGGGCAGGATTTTTTGTTAGTGGGTTGGTGATTCAGTGTGTATTCTCCCTGCTCTCAGACTCTTTGCTGCTCAGGACCCAATTGTTGGTCAGTAGGTGGTGAGCAATTGTATCATATGTTCTATTTTCTATTATTTAATTACTTATTATTAGTAGTATTGTTAGTATTAGTATCAGTATACTTTTCATTTATATTATTAAGTAGTTCTTATCTCAACTTTACAAGTTTTGTCTTTTCCTCCGACTTTACTCCTGCATTAAGGAAGGTAGGGGAGGGTAGGTGAGCAAGCAATTGTGTGTTACTTAATTGCTAGATAAGGTTAAACCATGACACTAATATATATCTTGATGTTAATTTTAAATTAATTTCTGGAAAAAAAAAAAAGGAAAACTGATGGCATATTTCATGCTTTACAGGTAAAGACCTGAACTTAGTTAAATTCACTCAGAATGTTGTAAGCACTTATATATGAACAAATAGCATATGCAGAAATGGAAAATCTATTTATTTTATAAGGAGGGAATAGCAAAATCATCACGTGACTATGAATATCTGATAGGTCAGATATAACTGATCACTGAAAATTATTAATAAAGAAAAAGAAATCAGACTTGTATTTGAGCACTAGAAACTAATTCCAAGATTACATTAATTCAAACTACAGAAGGAAATAAACCATCACCTGAATGTAAATTATCTGTCATAGCTCAAATTCTGAATAACATAAGAGTTATTGAGAACTAAATGCTCAGCTGTTTGATGAAAAATAAAAAGGTCAAGGATGAGCAAGGCAATTGGAGATTTGCAAAGTGATTTGGGGTACCTCAAAAATAAGATGATTTCTTAAAAAATAAAATCCTGTAGAAAAAATAAACCAAATAATTATTATTTACATACATACAACTGCAACTCTGATAAGGGAAATAACTATTGTCATGGACAGCTCATAAGACTTAAATATGTGCTTTAAATCAAGCATATTCATATTAAACTGAAGAGATACAGGCTCATGCTAATGTAATAAGGATCATAGAATAAAAGATGTTGTTTTGGAATATAGTATTAAGACATAGGAAAACAGAGTATGATACTAAAAGAACTACTCAAACACACTGTTGAGGTAGGTAGTCTTGAGGAGCCTGACTGAATTGTCACATAATCCATTTTTTCTCAATAACAAGGTTGTCTGTTTTCTGCTTGCTGATAAGAACTATTTATTAAAGACTTGTAATTTGATACCAGTCCTACTAAGTACTTTCTAAAATATAAGTAATGCTGGGGTTTTTTATTGTTATCATACTTATGTATTGTTGGTTTGGGCCAAAGTATGATGCTGCTGATTTCTAGTTCTGCTAGTGTTTGGGAGACCGTGTTCCTTTCCAATAATGGCATGAAGCTAGTATAATGTCATAAAAATAGTTTTATTCTTTATCTGTTTGACGGAGGAACTTAAGGATTTTCAGATGTAATATCCTGCATCCCTTCATTATTGAAACCTAAGTTGAATTGTAATCATTTGGGATAGTTGTTGCAAATACAAGTGTCTATGTCCTCATTCAAAACACATATGTTTAACTTGTTGAAATAAAAGGTGTTTGAAATGGCAGCATCCTCTACAGGAAGAGAACGTGTCTTTTGGAGAACATTTTCAAAAAGGACCAACAATTGTTTATGTGAACAGTCATCCAACCATTTTTTCCCTAGAAACTGTAGTCCTTACTGTAATGTGATATGCACGATAACAGGTGAAAATTTGTCAGTATATCAATCACATGATATATTCATCTGTCAATAAAAGATGTATAACCTTTGTAGCTTCATGCTGATTTGAGCCCAGTACAAGCTTTGAGAAGGATAGTATTCCCTCTTGGCTCAGAGCTTCCAGGAAGGTTGCAGTATAATGCATGACAGCGGCTTTGGTAATGCATTTGAAGTAGTAATCAATTACTTGAGCTGGGATCTTTTACTATTCTTGTTTTGTCACATCTATTGCATGTAAGGCTGCCCAGGATGAAATTGGTGAAAAACTAATTTTAGGCTGAAGAAGATAATCAGGAACTGAAAAATTACATTAAGGAAATATGAAAAATCTAGTTAAGGAAAAAAGAGTAAAAATCCCATTATGATCCACACTAAGAGGCCTACAATTGGATCATTTTTGCACACTAGTGGATGACAGAGCAAGTACCTTGGCAAAAATGTGCAATAAGCAGAAACTACAATGTTTTTTTAATCGCATCCTGGCAATGGACAAGCTTTGACTTTATTCTCAGACTACATATCAGGGGTGTGTTTGATGGTAGCAGAGAGCAGTCATATCAGATAGCAGTAACAATTCTATTGAAGGGAAAATTTAGAAAGAATAACATAACATAATAATTTTACAGTGCTCTGGCATGAGCGGTTTATATACAAGCTATTGAGTGTCTCTTGACAGGAGAACATGTTGCCCTTTTTCTGTCTTTTATAAACAGATATCTGAGTTATCTGAGATGCAGGCCACTTCAGGATAAGGTGAAAAAAAAAAAAAATACCAATAACTGTGTTATTTAATGTTCCATGGATGTCTCACTTGTTTACACCTACATGGATAGCTGCTTTCTCATTATTGTAACAGTTTTCAACTGATGATGGTTTCTGTTTTATTATGTTTCATATGATCTGTAATAAAAGAACAAACTGAAGTTTTAAATACATGTGGTTGTTCAGAGACTATGAAGGAAGTAGTTGTTTGAAAGTTCTGCCTCATTGACAGATTAGCTAAGGTTGACTACCTTTTCTACTACAGTTGTCCAGTGAAATGCAGGGATTTCCCACTCAGCAATGGTAAAATCACAGTCAAACCCTCACCCCCCCCACCCCCCCCTTCTTTTTTTTAAATCTAAAACTATTAGGGAGTCTTGGTATGTATACAATGCTGTTTTTCTAACCTACCACTCTTTGAAACCATTTTGCACATTTGATAGTACCATGCATGTTTAGTAGAAAAAAACTTGGTGGCTGTGCTGGGTTCAGTCAGGAAAGGGTTAATTCCCTTTACTCTGGTTGCCAGGGAACTCTGTTGCTGGACACTAAGAGAAAACATTGATAAGGCCTCAGATGGTGCTGGGGATGGCCTGTACTGAATTCAAGGTCTTTTGTCCGCTTCGGATACTGTAGCTGACCCAAACTGACCAAGGAAGTATTTAATTCCATAGTACATCATGTTCCGGTCTCTTGGGTGGGTAAGAGGGTCTGGTAGCCATTATTCTTCCCTTCTCTCTCTCTTCCTTACTCCCTTGCTCATCTCTCCGGGCAACTTGCTAACCCTCTTGCGTTAGCTGCTTTGCCAACTCCTGTGCTGGCTCATTTGTGTGGGAGCTGGTGGATTGTTTTGAGTTTTCTGGCTGTGTTATCAGTGATAAGGTTTGCTCGGAATCTGCTGCATTAGCTCCCGGGCTCCGACCTTCAGGCCACGACTCTCGGGCTGCGATCGCTCTCAGGCTGTGGTTCTCGGGCTCTCTGGCTCTGATTTTCATCACTCAGCATCTGGGTGTGCATTGGTCAGTGGATGGTGGGAAATTGTATCATAGTGTTTCATACTGTATATATTGTAACATATGTTTCATTTTCTGCTATTTTAATTATTTATTATTGGTAGTTTCTGTATATATTGATTTAGATTTAATTAGTAAATAGTTCTTATCTTAATTCTATGAGCCTTCTTATTTCTTTTTCCTCTGATTCTTCCCCTCCACTGGAGGAGGGGAGGGAGATTTGTGAGAGCGGCTTTGTGGTATTTTGCTAGCTGGAGTTAAACCACAACGGTGGCTTAAAATTAGAACAAAAACATGTGTTTGATAAACTAACCAGTTTACATTACATGGAATGTCTTCCTACTGTTGTAGGATAAACCATGGTTGCTAGTGTATCAGTGTCCAGGTGTTCCACATTTAAAAGTTTCTGTACAAATTTGAACCTGCAGAGTGGATCTGTATGGAATCATTTTTTTAGCATCTTTTAAAAATTGTTATGGTTAAGGATAAGTGAATTCAGTGCACCTCAGTGGAGTTTTCCTTCCCAGTCAGCTAGGTACCAAGTTGGTGTACTCCAGGGCCACGAAATCCCAGTCCAGTAGATGTTGCACACACTTAGCAGTACCAGGTTAATGGTTGGACTCAATGGTCTTAAGGGTGTTTCCGAACCTAAATGTTTCTGTAAAATAGTCAAGTAAGAGGACAGAACCGGCTGCACTGGTCAGGCACAGGTATCAGTTGGACTAGTAATACTGACCAGCATCTTGATTATGGGTGACTGCCACCTTTTCAGCCCTTTTATCTCAGGTTTCCTGTACATTTTTCAATGTTCCTTGCTATTCCCCCATCTATTTTGACTGTTTTATGTTCCCAAAAAACACCCTACCACTTTTTCCCCATTGGTTCCAGTTTTACTGCATCTGTATCTAAGATTTGTATAACTGATGCGACTACTGGGATGTTATTGGCCTAACAATACTCTGCTGCCACAAGGTCCATGGCATCCTCAACATTTATCTGTGAAGCATGGCCACTTCCCCTTGCTTAATGCTATGTCAAATATGGGTGTTACTCCTAGCACTCTCACAGCTTTTGTCAGTTTCTTGCAATACTACTTTTAAACATTCACATTTCTCATGTTGTCTCCAGTAGTTTCCCATGTTGTGTTCAGCTAGCTAAACCTCAGTCCAGAGCATAGTCATTTGCTGTGTGCTTCAATCAAGGCAGATTTGCTGCCTTGTTACATATGGCCATGAATAGTATAGTTTACTTATCTGCATAATGTACAAGTTTTGGAATGATTATTTATATAGTGAATTGGCTCAGTCATTATTTTCATGAGAAAATCCCTTCCAGAAGAAAAACTGAGTATTGCTGTTTTTACTATTGTTTTCTCCTCTTCTCTCTCCTTTCTCATGTATACTTATATGTTATCTCGACAGTGTAATCAGTATTGTGATGGTTCATACTAGTAACAAGTAAACCATGCTCTATCACGTTTAGAACACTTGGGAAACCCAAAGAGGGAAAATGACAATTTTACATTTATTCACTGGTTTAGAATTCTCCTGTCTCAATGCTGAGAAATATTAAGATGTTTTAGGAGGCTTATTTGGGGAATAAATAGACTTAAACCATATTTGCAACCCTTCCAAAGACTCCTAGCTGTAACCCTTTATTTAACTTTTTTTTTTTTTTTTTTTTTTCTTCTTTTTCTGAGTGCAGACTTGCAATGAGGATCATGCAATTTGGATCTTTGGAAAGTTCTTTTAGGCTCATTATAATTATGCACACCAGTGAGTCTTTGCTGGCTGTGCGCTTGGTAGTGAGACAGGTAAGTGCTGACCTCTTTTGTTCCTTTGGATGAGATCATCCTTTACCTGGCAGTAGAAGTCTTCCAGATCTTACTTCCCCAACCCATGGTATTCTTCTCTTGAGTTATACTGCTGATTTAACAATTTTATTTATGTCTCTTGCTTTGACTTTCTTAACTAACACAGTTTTAATTTGCATTGTTGGAGCGACACTGTGTCACTTGCAAACTAATGGCATTACCTATAGTTCAACAATTATTTTTTCATTAATCAAACACCAAATTCATATGGTTGAACCTCATAAAGCTGGGTCACGTAATGGGTGCAAAATACAGCACTGTGTGGGCTTTATTCATTCCTCTGTTTTATTAAAGAATGTAGAGACTGATCCTTAGTAAAAATAAACCTGCTTCAGATTTCCTGAAAAAAAAAAAAAAAGAAATATAGTAGTATTTATGTATTTGATTAATTATTTCTAAATAGTTGACATTTCTCTTCTTTAGAAATAAGAAAAGTGTGACTGTGTACTGCATGCAAAAGGTTTACTCACCTCTTTCTTGTAATCATTTTATTTAAATTAAAATGTCAGTTCTTGGTGATTAAACAGCTGCCTCCAGGGAGTGTCTGAAATAAAATACTTCCTCTGTCTTCCTCATTTTGATGTTTAGCTTTTGCTATAAGGTTTGGGGTAAAACAATTAACCTCTAAACAAAAAATATTGCTGAAAAGACAGTGGTGCACATCACCTGGTTTCTGATTTCTCTGTTCAATTAGGTTTATACTCTACCATTAGTGTAGCCCTTTTGTATCTTCATAGGAGACAAGGAGGGATCATCAACATTCTTGCATAGTTTATATCATCATGTAGTATATTAGTATACTATAACTTCTTTTGAAAGGAAAGCTAATCCAAGTAGGCAAGTATGAAATTAATACTTGATAATGGTTACTAAGATGCATCCATTCAAAGGACACTTAAAAAGCACTTTGATTTACTTTTTGACAAAAAGGATAAAATCGTCTTTGCACTTGATGAGTGTCACTTTACCTGATTAGGACACTGAATTATGTGGAAAATAGTTCTTACCTTTTTGTCGTGCTAGAGACTAATAGAAAAAACTATTCATTTATACACATTTCTTTTAATATATACTTGAAGCTTTCCAGACTTATGTATCCTGGCTACTCAGAAGTGCATTATCATGTTCAGATAAAAGCTAATGGTATCTCAAATCCTTTTTGTTCCAAAGACAAGTCTAAAGAACAATCTTTGGAAATTTAGTCCTTCACCTGTACAATGTCATCAAAGCTATCACTAATTCGTTGGAGTCATAAACCTTAAGTGTAGGAGGAAGTCAGCAGTGTTAATCTATAATAATTTTTTGTGCAGTGTGCTTGCTACATCACATTTGTCATTCTTGAAAAAGGGAAAGGATAATTGGAACATGATGGTTATTTTTATAGGCAATTAGTTTACACAGGGTAATGCTAGGAAGAGGTCACAGAGGTAAAAATTATTAAAATATGCAGTGAAATAAATAACGTGTCTAATCTTTCAGCCAGACATCTCTTCTGCAGCACCATACTGGCCCTCCTTTACATCACTGCTTGTTTGTAGGTTTGCAAGAGCTTTGAGTTCCATTGCTCACTAAATTTGGTTACCTACATGATGATTTCTTTGAGGGGGGGAAATGGAGGTGACTTAGGGAGCTGGTTCTAGTAATACACTTCAGTTCCCATTGGACGTTTTAATTTTCAGTCCCTGCAGTTCTTCCTGATCCATGTTGTTGGCTTTTATCTCTCCATGCAGTGTGGAGGTCAAAGTAAACTTTTCCTTCTGTGTGAGGGTATTCAGATCATTAACAAAGGTGACATACATCACCTCAGAAGCTGCAAGGTCCATCCAAACCCTCCAAGCCTTTATGAAAATCTGTCTCAATTATAGGTCTCCATCTCTCTTTCTGCTTGCCCTGTAGCTCAGCTGATCAAAATGAGGGCAAGATTTTCAAGCTGTGCTGTAGAAAGTTTATTCTGAATTCTGTAGCTGAAGAAGTTGAACTCAGCAGGCTTGAGCAGAAAGAAGCAGAGATGAATTGTGTTACAGGATGGCAGACTACCCTCCTTTCCATCTATCTTAATACAAATGCACCTTCAACTATGTGTTTGAAAAATTCTGTTGCTTCTGCCTTCAAGAAAGTGACATCCTAAATGCAGACAATAGAAAACACTGTTTTTCAGTAATAGTGAATAATTTCATAAAGCTTTAGATAAATAGATTAGGTAATAGAAGACACAAAATTACTTTAAAAAACTTATTAGATACCTATTATAGTATCAGTTTCATACCCACTTTGTGATATAAGTAGGACAATTCTGGAGAAAATTCAAGTATTAGAGACTTATGTTTCCCATAGAAACAGGTAATAAATTTACCAACATCCTTATTGCTTGTAAACATCTGCTATTTAGCTGTAGTCAAAACAAAGTTCTTTGTGGCTGCAAAGGAAATACCTGACACATCAAATACAGTGTTGATGTTGCAATGAATTTTATTGACTCCCTTCCCCCATGCTAGGTATAACTTTTCAAAAACCTGCAATATACATTTTACTTTTCAATAATTTACATGCTTATCTATGTGAAACATACTGTAAATGCAAAGAAATCAATACATTGACTGGCAGGAATTTAAAAGTACATGCTTCTACAATGTCTTCAATGGAAAACCTTTGCAAGAAGAAGTTGAAAACTTGAACTGATTTAAGAAAGTAGAAATGTTTCTTATATCAGTCACCAGGGCAAATACTCTTTAATACTGATATTGCTCTATTCTTGAAAATTTCCTGAATTGAGATTTTTGGTCTATAGGAAAAAAAAAAAGAAAAAGGCAAAACTATGTGAAATAGTTCCTTCCATAAAGACTTTTTTCCTGGAAGATGAGATGTTCTATTTATATATGAAAGTGACAGGGAAACACAGATGTTGAAATAAATGCTGTTCTACATGATTGGTCCTTTTCAGTATCTGTAACATCTATAACCTGTAACAGATATACATGTTCTCCATGAAGAGAGAGCTGTGTGCAAAGTCAAAATGACAGGGTCATTCAAGCTGCCAAGCACAGCATTATGCTGAATTCAGACACCACTACTTAAGGTTTTGTCCAGTCAGGTATCTGATCATACATTCTCAAATAACTGATTTTTTTTTCCCTTTTGTGGGTCAAGGGATTGCTAGATGAATAAAAACCTGCCATTTATAACAACTGTTTATTTATTTATCATTGTATTTTGAGGAAAATCACTACCTGAGTACATATTCTTTTGTAAGAGTGTGAAGAACACTATTCTTACTCCATTTTTTTCTTTTTATGTCTGCTCAGAGTGAAAATCATTCATTAGTCTCATTAAGAAGAAGATGGTTCCTACCTGATCCCTTCAAGCCTAAAAAAAGCAGGAAAATTTAATTTCAGGTCAAAGATGAGGAGGATTGGTGCTCTATTGTACGGTAGCTTTTTCTAGATATTTTCTAAGAAGCTATGGGACAAAACCAAATTTTAATGATCCTAGTAAATTGTGGTATTAAATGCTCAGGGATTAAGCACAAAGAAGGAAAAACTTGAGCTGGTCATGAACTTTCAGTCTGAGAAGGATGTTCTCTGTCTGGAAGACAGAAATTCTCTTTTTCAAATTATTCACTCTCCAGAGTACAGAATCATAGAACAAGAGCTGAAGGGAAACTATTTAATCATCTCGCCTCTCTTCCCTCCAGAGGAAAATTTTTCTGAATGCTTCTCAACCCTGTCCCTTTCCCCCCAACTTCTTTATGTGAAATTTAATTTTAATTGTCTAAGGCTTGGAAGGTGGAAATCAAGTGAAGTAATGGAACTTCTGTGACATCTTAATATCATTTCATGAGTCTTAGTTAAAATAATCCCTACACTCACAGTTTTGCAGCCCACTACAGAGGGGGAGAGAACTGCAGACCTATTTTGCTTGCGTTTCTGAGTTCAGTTGCTTGCTATCATAGTGCTGAACCATGAATCACTGCTAGCCAAGGACCGATGTGTTTGCTGTAATAATTTGTACCTGGTTAAGGTCAATTTCACTTGATCCCAGTTGGCTTCTGGGTGAACTGGCTGCTATTCATCCTTAAGAACTGCAAAGCTCCAGATATACATAAAAGCTCTACTTCACTTATTTGAGAAAGTTCAGTGCAAGAAAATAAGAAGGCTTTACAGTTTTGATCCTGAGTATCAAGTGTGCAGAGCTCTTTTGGATTTCAGGCTCGGATTTCAGCATCTCGTGGTATATTGTATATTGTACAATGAGATACAACAGATTCCCCTTTGTCCAAGTATGGGGTTATCTGGTGATGTGAAAATAAGGTAGAGGAGGGAAGAAAAGGACAGTGAAGACATCACTTGCTCCTGCCTAACTTCAATTAGGGGGGTACTTGGGGAATGTGGTATGGGTGGCTACTTACTTGTTATATCAGGGTAAGCTCCAGTAATAAGGTACACATTGTCCTTCTTGTGAACAGCACAAAAGTCTTGATGTTTCCAATGCCTGCAAAAGAAAAAGACAGGTCTTTTTTGATGTGATGGGATTTAGAGTTTCTTGTATCTCATAGGACAAAAACTTCTTCAAAATCTGAAGGAGAAGGATAAATTTGTCTCTATGCCCTGATCCTGTTGAATGTCTGGATAGTCATTGACCTCATGAGTTTTCTCTCTCAGTCATAAGGAAATTTGGAAGGAGTTGGGGATGTCAGGGTAACATGTATAAACTATGTCTATATCCAGAAAGTCTAAGTTTCTCAAGTAATTTTTATTTAGATTAAAATCATTTAGCTGCTATTAAAAATGAAATAACCCCAACTAAAGTTAATCGTGAAGAGGAAAATACACCAATAAAATTATCTTCATCTCATCTAGATGAAAAGAAGTATCTGGAACGATTATGGGAGATAAAAGACAGCAATTTCAAATACTTTCACTGAGTTTCCTGCAATGTAACATTCCAGCCTGGCATTCTAATTTATCTCTCATTTACTCTTTCCCTCTGAATTATCTTTGATACTGCTAGTGAATGCAGTTATCAACAATTAACAAGTCCAGTGCCAATCTAATTTTATTATATGCAGCCAATTTAACAAGAAAATAGCTTATCTTTCATTGAGGATTTGAGGTGACATGGCAAATTCTTCAGACATCACTGCTGTTTATATATGTCTTCATTCTTAAATAAAGTAAAGATCAGAACAAAACTGCAAAAAATATTTAGTCCCTTAAGTCTAAAAATACTTTTTGTTTGGGCATACATCACTCAGGACTGTTCCAGACTAACAAAGTAAAATCACTTTTGCTCTCCATCTTACTTTCTTCCTCTTGAAGCAGTAACAGAACTTTTTAAAAAAAACTGGCAGTTTTCTAGTCACAGTGAATGAGAGTTCAGGGTTCAAGCCACTGATTGGAAAGGGCAAAGAAGAAGGATCTTTTTACTGTCTTTTACAACCTCAAACAGTTTTCCAGGCTGCTTAATTTCTCTTATTAAAAGTCATAATTACTTTGTCTTGTGCTAAACCCAATAGTACCCACCTTAATTTTCATAGATGTAGTCAGATATGACACATATGGTTTAGGCATGGTCCAGTATGATATTTTTAGGAGTTTGAAACACATGATAGTCATTCCCCAAAAGCACAGTTCCTTAGCCCTACACTGGAGTTTTAAAGAAACTGCAGTGGGGGGAAGTGTTTTAAAGATACTATTTCTTAATTTAGATCAGCAACAGCATGTTTCAGTTATTAAAAATTCCTCTGAATAGTGCAGAATTTAGCTTGACTGTAGTCTGTTTCCTAATTTTTATCTGGAAGTTTCCAGAATTATAGTCCTAAGTATGCTGTATAAAATATGTATATATACAATGTATAATCCCATACCTGTCACCTTGGGCTACATTGTTTTTATTCAAGTGATTTTGTACAATTTGTGAATGCTTCTAGGGCTTTTCTGAGTTCTTCAGTTAAATACTTATGATGCAGAACTCTTTGAATATACTGAAAAATACTATCCTAGCATACATAACAGTGCTGATATTACATTCTTGTAAGGGCAAAATCACAAAGTAGCTGTGAAGATAAAGTAGCCAAGATAATCTATTGTGATTTCTTATTTATCAAATTGTAAATTTGGTCATTTGTCTTCCATGGTCCTGAGGCTTATCCTCCTAATGCTGGTCTGCATCAACAGTCTCATTTTTTTTTTCCTAAAGACTTAAATTCAGCAACCTGCTTCTCAACACATTTTCTTATGTCATTTCTTTACATAAACTGTCAACAGTGGATCACCATGATATTGGACCAATCTGCTCATTTTAAGCTTTTATCATCTATCTCTCTCATCATGATGCAGAATGATTTCTCTTAGAGAACAATCTACTGGTAGTCTGGAGTCTTCATCAGATTCTGTTATTAGCAAAATGTTCCAGTCTGTGTACTGAACTGTGATGCTTTTGCTTATCAGGGTTAAAACTTCACTGAGAAATGTCGCCAGTTTTGCCTCATCTTTTGTTCTGTATTTACAATTGAAATAAGGAAATAAAATATCAGAGTAATCTGAAAAGGCCAAATAATTCAAAAACATTGTGAACAGACATAACAAGATAAAACTCTGACAGAACAGAGATTCCAAATCAGAGACAAAGCGAATCTCAGAATACTTGAACACTTTGTACATTTGTAATTGTACAGGCTTTGGTAACCCTTCAGATGATCTTGACTAAAATAAAAGATTCATAATAGTTTTAAATCAATCTGTTTAATAGTGCTCTTTGCAAGGGTTTAGGATGGGTGGTTATGTGACATATAAATATAACGAATTTGGAACCTCTCCAGAGTTCCCACCCAACCAATCTTAACTTGATTATGAGAAGCATAAAGATCTAGCTGTGCATCAGGAATATTTGTGGCAGTCTACAGTGTCTGAACACAGCCAGGTAATAAAAAACCCCAAATATTTGGTTTAGTTTGCTGAATTTCAAGAAAAAAACTCTTCTGGGGACTATGGGGATGGAGTGGTTAAGTCTAACAAGGTTGCTCATGCACTGAATATGCTCTATTTTGCATTATGAAGGATGTGAAGAAACTTTTTTCTACATTCATATCTATGGTATAAGACTTGAAAAAGCACATTATACATCTGAACTCCACATAAGCCATCTCTTATTACAGGGTGGGAAGTTCAAATGCCAAATTTGCTGAGTTCTTGAGCTTATTGATGCTGAGGTTGTCAACAGAAATAATCGTACCTTGGGTGACTAAGAATTAATTCAATGCAATTGTAAGTAACCTAGTTTTAAAGCCCTGAAATAGCAATGCTGACAATGTGAAGTGTAGCAGGGTTAGTGGACGTTGGATTGGTTTGTTAATTTACCACTTCATACTGCAGAATAATTTCTATTTCTGTTTTTTTTCTATGGTTTCTAATGGCCTGTTTGCATCTTTGCCTGCATCTCCTTTGCATTCCAATGCTTATTGAACAAAATCTCCTGTGAAAAGGAAACGAAAAGTAAAGCTGTGTTTAAATATTCATTTGAAAATGACATTTCTTCAGGGAAATCGATTATAATGAGCAATGTTTACTAAAAGCTCTTAATATAAGTGCTTACACATAATCAAGAAGACAGAAAAATTCCTATCTGCACTTAGCTTGCAGCTCAATTTCTAGCCAATAACTCTTTAACTGTAAGGGTTTTAATAAAAGATCAGTCAAATAACTACCACTGGCTTGTGTCTTTCAGTAGATACAATATCTATTTTGAGGCAGGTAATATCTTTCTTTTCATGAGTGAAAACTGCATTCTTCTTCTATTGAAAATTTTTGCTAAAGCAGTATGCATCACATCACAACAGCATGCCCAGTTACATACATAAAGTTAGTACGTCACTTTTTCAGAGTCAAAGCCTACTCAGTGCTCAGCTATTTGGAAGTTGGCAACATAGACCTTTGATAATCAGTAAAAGCAGTATCCCCATGTGTCAGTGGAAGACTAGTGTTCATTGTCAACTATATTGTTTTGAGTCAAAACTATATACTTAGAGACAACATGAAAGTGAGATGTATTTCACTGCTGTGATACAGTAGTGTGTTTGTAAGGAGGCATGTGTATGTAATATTATACATAAGTATTTATATATGTATTTGTGTATAGGTATATATGTGTGCTTGTGTACAAAAAATGCCTTAGGATCATGTATTTGGACAGCACGTACCCACATGGTCTGTTGTTTAAATTGTTCTTTCAGCTAAGTGCGTATAAAAAAGCTGACACAGAGAAAAGCGATCTCTAGCTGAAGTTATTAAATCACAAAATCCTGTAATTATAACAGGTAAGTCAGCAAAATAGGAACTATAGTTAACAGCTAATAACAAGTACTTATAACATTTATTTTTGTTTTGTTATATCCACTCTCTAGAGTTTGCTTCCTCTTGCTTTCCCTATTCTTTGAACAGGTATAATGCTCTATTGAGCAAAACTTTCTTTGAGGTCAATGGAAGGTATCACCATGAGGATGACCACAGAACTATTTTACTATGCCAGAAATTTGCATTTGAGGGGTTGTGGTTAGGCAGTGATGTTCTGTGCCTACTTAAGAATGAGGCTACTTGTAGTCTTAGAAGACTTTGCATGGTCTTTTACGATTGATGGTACTGTGCGTATTGAATTCCTTATCTAAGATAAAAAAAAATTGTAATTTAGAACTGTATTGTCAAGACAAATTCAAAATAGCACAAATAGCATGGACATCTTGTGTTCTAATAATCCAATTTCTCTAGAATCTTTCTATCCTTTCAAGCCATGTACATGAGCCATTTGTCCCTTTACCATATATTGTTGATCCAGTATGTTGAAACTAAGTGCATATGTCAATCAATATTCAGTTGGTAAATTAACATTGAATTTAATAAAATAAGTAAGGAACTGGCTGAGCTCTTTTGGCATACACAGAACTTCAGCTCTACTATTATGAGTCAGGGCTGTAATGGTTGGATTTCAACACAGCTCACTGACATTCTTGCTGATATCCTCAACTAGCTGGGAAGTGGGAGAAATCATGTGGAGGAACATCAAATGATAAGTGATCACTGAATAAACAAGGTGAAGACTCTTTTGCACTTTTATTTACTATTTGACAATAAAATTTTTGTTCATGTATCTACTTGTTTTAGGCTGGTGAAATACAGCATAATTTTCTTGGTTTTATCTGCCTTGCAATCTCTGAAGCGATGAGTTACCATGGATACTAATGTATCCCCCATGTTCTTAATCAAAAGTGTCATATGATCTATCCCCATTTGCAAGTGTTTGTATTTCATACATGACTATTTGTAAAGTCCCCTTTTAGACACTATGTATTCTACATAAATACAGAAATATGTTTTCCATCCTAGAAGCAAAATAAAACTACTTCCTCAAGTGGCAGAGAAAAACTGATATTATTGTAAATGAGACCAACAAGACCTTTAGTATAAATGAGATCAAAATTTGGATCTAGTCTTCATTTACCAGAATAAGCTTGGAGAGTGTTCCTCCAGTACATTCTGAACACTGTGGGCTGAAAATTGCTTGATTTTGTTTTGAGATCCTGACTGGCTGGCTCCAAGTTCAGAATAATTACACATTCTGGATTATAGCACCAGACAGCACCATATTTGTAACAATGAATTGTCAGTTAAAAAACCTCATAACAACTTACACCTCTAAGAAACAATTCTTACTATCAGTTTGTATTTTTCTTTTGAATAGTGAAAAGTATTTTTAAAGAATGAAAACAAAAAAATCCCATTTTTTGTTATAGCTGATTAATTAATTTCGACAGTTCATGTAAGATCAGAAATATTTGATATCATTACATAGTTTCACCTTATTAATGAAAGCTGCCATATCAAATTCTTTCTGGCAAGAATAGACAAAATTATTGGCAACATGGTCATTGTTGCTTCTTAGCGACATTGGTTTCTTAGGCTCAAACACCTCCATGTGTGTGCCAGCATAGTTTTTTGTACGACTGAGTGAAAAAACAGATTGGATAAATTCATCTGAGTTAGAAATAAGTGTGTGGGGGAAATAGAGGTTGCATGGTGGTTTTTAGGCCTATTGCATTGTGCTCTGCTTCATCACATTGCTGTGAAAGTACCTGTGCTAGCTAACAGAGAATAATGTCAGATGGGAGTAAGAGTAGTATGTGAGATTCAGGTGGAAAGAGTCTGATATACAGCTAAATTTTAATGAGGTGATTACTGAAGCCTACATGGCAGCCTTCAGAAATAAAAATCACACTGTACTTGAAAAAATGCTGTTCTATTTGCAAGTTGAAAAGAAAAAGTGTTGCTATACTTGCAGGTTCTAAATTTAAGAACAGTAATCAAAGGCACATAATTTCTATCTGCATAGGTAATATTACATGATGAGAAGACACCATCTACAGTGATACAGACACGAATTGTTTGATTATAAGTATTCTCACATTTTAAGGTTTATTTTGTTTGTCAGTTTTTCCCTCATAAACAATCTGTCACTGTGTTTTGTTTATTTTCTTTTTTTTTTATTTTTTATTTTTATTTTCCCCTCAGTGTTCTTTGTAATTATTCTTTAGCAAGCTTGTCACTACAGGCAGAAATATAGCAAGCATGCATATCCACAGAGTCCTTTCATGTACCATTCTTTTGTGTGGCTTGCCAACATAAGCATTATTATATTGATACAGGTTTTGGGATGCAAACTCTCTCAAGGAATGATCTTTAAGAACACATGATTCTTTTTTCTTTTGTAAACATCTACATTTCCTTCACGTTGCCTATTCATCAGTCAGTGCAGAAGAGTAGTCCTCTTAGCTTCAATGGACTATTTCCAAGATTTGATAAGAAAATAAAAACTTTTTGCTGAAATATGAAGCCTGCCAGGGTTTCGTGTAGTAAGAAGACAGTGCTGTTCAAAACTTTGCTGGTTGTTCATGCAAGTGAAAGAGCATATTGATCAGCATACACAAGGGGATGAAACTCCAGCATAAGAAAAGAATGTAATGGGTAAGCTTCAATTATTAATCTTAAGGGTGAACAGGGACGAGTACATTATTATAAAAAATCCCATTTGTTCATATGAATCCAGAGTGAATTTACTCCATCGCAAGGCAATTAAGAGTATTTGGTGGTTCTCTCCATTAAAAGAGAGCTGGTAAACGACATTATCTTGCTTTTTTTCCAAAAAGCAAGAAGGTGCAGCTAAATGCTTACCTTGCTCATTTATATTTGGAAAATGGGAACAGCTGAAATTCTTGGATAAAATGGACAGAAGCAACTAGCAATGGAAAAAAAACTTTCTTAAATAGTACCCAGTATGGTAGTACTGGGCTTAATATCTGGCCTACATTTTTCATACTAATCATAAGCTTCAAAGACTGTGTGAAAAATGTGAAAAACTCAACAGAACAGCATATTGAAATTCTTTCACATAGTAATTTTCCCTCTGATCTCCAAATTGGAATGCCTCTTGCTTTTTGTCTGTGTGACATGCCTGGAAAAATTTAAAAACTGAGGTTTATTTCAAATGCTACACTTACAACAAATACATTTTCAGAAATTCCAAGAGAACTGTATAACTTGCAAAAAAATATTCAGTGGAAAATCATGGGTACACCAAATAGGTTACTGTAGTCCATGAAGTCTTGGGCATGAGTAGTTTGTTGTTTGTTTGTTTTTTTTTTTTTTCTGAATAGGAAGACCAATAAGTTTCAAGATTTGCATCTGATTTCATCTTTGAAATCAAAAGCTAAATGATATCTTCATAACAGGAGAAACAAAAATGATACCACGTTGATAACGTGTTATCAACACATTATAAATGATAACATGTATAAATGATAACTCATATAAATGATAATGCTCAAACACTGGGGGACAATGGATGAAAGGGCAAGATTCTGAATTTTTCAATTTTATTTATCTTAGGCGTAAACTTTTACTTTACAATTCTCATATTGTATCTTATGCATACTTCTGCTGGCTGAAAATGCCGAAGGAATATTTTTTATTTAAATCAGTGGTGGCTGTTAAATCCTGGCTGTCTATCAGTATACTGCTGTTTTTGACAGATCACATCAGATTACCTTATCTTCATTGTTTCTCTATTAAGTTTAACTCTTATGTTAAGTATAGACTGAATGGCACTGACTTCATGTAATTTCCCTTTCTGCCCAACATATGGGTGTTGCAACCTTCCAGGAAAGAGTCAGAAATATTTACAGGTGATTATATTTTGCTCTTATCAGGTTTAAATTGCTGAAGTTGTAGTCAGAGCTCTGAAGAAGACTGATCATTCACACCAGTTCTTAATTTTCCTGCTGGACTTCTAGAGTTGAGTGAAAAGATCTAAACTGTGCCTAATGTCAAAGAAAACTGACAAAGTGGGTTGTCATAACAACAGCCTGAAAACAGCTGTAGCAAAGTATAAAAGATATGTAAGATTTAAATTGTATGTAAGTTACATTTTTTTTTTCAGTGAAATATAAAACTCAGTGTTATTGTACTTGCTTATGGGAATTCTTGGGATTTGGAAAAAAGTGCTCATCCCTAACAGTGTGAGAGGGTGTTCAGTTCAGGTGATGGAAAGCTGATGTTTGGCAGTGTCTGTAACAAGGGGTCATTGCCCTACAATATTTCATCTCTCTATGCTTTCCACTGAGGAGGGAAGGGAAGGAACTTCTCTCACTGGTGCAGAGAAAGGAAAGGATCTAGGTGACTATTAGAATCCCTTTTAATTCCATAGTTCTACAGGTAATCAGGTGTTTTCTACCCTCTTTCTCTGTAGTGAGCTTTATTTTCAAGTAAATTTTTTGTCATTGATAAAGGATGGAAAATGAGAGGGTTTTGCTAAAACTATTTTTTACTCCTTTTGGACTTGTTAAGTAACTGGGAAGATTTAGTTTCTTGTAATTCCTTCAAGGGAAATGTAGGCAAAGAATAAAAACTTATGGAAATAAGAAAATGGAGATCTCACTGTTCGACCTCTTATATATGTATGGAACATGGTCCTTGCTAGGGAAAGGAACAGGCAAAAGGGCTATAGAAAAAGACTAGAGGGATTTTCTGAAAGCTGTTGGCTGCATAGTGGGTATTTGGTAAATCTATGATGAACTCAGTCAACCCCCTGCTATGACAGGTAATACTAGAGACAGAAACTAGCAAAGTTGTATCTAGAAGCTTTAATCTCTCCTTCTGCCCCTCTTGCACGTTCAGGTCAGGACTGACTAGTGACAGTAGAATTGCAAGTATTTTTTTGTTAATGCTGAGGGGTTTAAGAATATCAGATGTCTCTAAGCAGAGTCCCTGTAGCATTCCCCACAGAGCAGGCCAGGCCTTTGTTTCTCACAGGGATCTCACATGGGGATTTCCTCTGTTTAAGAGCTGCTGAGCCTGGTGAGAAAAGAGTTTTCAAGTAGAGTGATCATTCTGTGGGTGTATTTCTTGAACAGTGTGAATATAAACTGGCAAATTGCATTAATTCTTTTGATGAATATTCTTGCAGATCACCCATGAAGGTGGGGGGAGGGGAAGAAGTGTTACATATTGTTGCTGATATTGTGTCTGAATCATTTTCTCTTTAAAACAAGATAGTTGATATTGTCACCTTGCCTGGAAGGCTCAGGTAAGGTTACCTGCTCTCTTATGGACTTCCTGATTTATGTCAAGTCAGGTGTTGTTGTATTTAAGGATCTGACTTCCAGTGAGATCAAATTAAACCAAACACCTTTGAAAAAAATATTTTTCCTAAACCTGATATTATTCCATATGCTTAACACTAAGGGATGAGCATTACGGAGTACACGATTTATGAGAAGAGGAAAATACTTAGAATGCTTCTTAGATGGAAAGAAATCAATTGCTCTTCATAGCTTACAAAAGGCAGAAGATAATTAAACAAAACTTTGGACATATGCTGTGCCATAAACAAGAATGTGAACATTTCTATTACATAAAATATATGTGTAATATGGCCGTAATATTACTCTCTGTATCTCAATATATTATTCTGCCAGAAGGTACAAACCCAAATTAAGAGATTGCTAAGGAATAGCCATACCTTACTATATACTGATTACATTCATTTAATGGCCTACATACAAAAGATCTTTCAAAAAATCCATTCATGGCCATTCAACCTCACTGCTAGTAAGAGGGAAATTTTGTGGTGTACCTTTCCTAAGAGGAAACTGACAATAGCTTGTTTTAGAAGATACCCGGCCAGAGAGGCAGGAGTATCCTTCTCATGGGATGCAGTTTAGCAGCTGATTACATGAGTCCTAAAATGTAGTTGTGGTATAGTTTCTGTAACAAGTATTTTACCTGCAAATCTGAGATTATGCCAGTAAAGGGGCTGGTGGCTGAGTTCTCAGGAAATATCTATACCTCAGGTTATGCCCTTCAACTCTCCTTTCTCCTCTGTTGTGCTTACTTAGCTATCAAAAAGAGTTTCATATCAGTGGCTCCCACTTAACACCTTTATATATTCACATTTGGTTCATTCTCAGTTTTTACTAGGGGCAACACCTAGTATCTGTGCATCTCCTGTGGAATAAGACACAGATCTACAAGTAAAACACTTGTGCATATAGCACCTCAATTTCTAGATAGCTGTACTAATTAAAGCAGGCTAAATTCAACAGGGCAGATTGAGGAAGTGCAGTTTCAGAGTTACCTTTCTCTTTTTACGTATTACATTGTTCTAGCATGGGGGATTTATCTTTATGATTATTTTCAGAGTTTGAACTCTGTGCTTTCTCTTGTCTAATGACTTCTAGGAACATTCTCAGGTAGCTACTAGGTCACTGAATAAAGAGCAACAACTTTTCATGTGACTGCTCATCACTGTTGTGCACCCGTCCCTCTCTTCCTTTCCCCCTCTAGAAAATCTTATTTGATTTGAGCACAAATGGGTTACTATTGCATTTTTTACAAAGAAACTATTGCTATAAAATCACCTAGTATTAATTGCAAATTGCCTAATTTGAACTTTGGTTGTACTTCACATTTTTGACCATAGTGCATATATTTTTTTAAAACTGACATACACTCTTGTGGTATTAAAATCCACAGGATAATTTATACAACACCATAATGGTTGACAACACATAGAAATTAGGGAAATTACATTGTTTATGAATTAATTAAAGAAAGTAATACCACTGGAAGATGAAAAGTCTCTCTGCAGTGTTTGTTAGTTAAATTAAAGCTTTTTCCTGGCATGTGCGTTCCTGATTATCCTAGAGGGAATAAAAGTCCATATGTTTTTTGAAAACTATTGGCTCGATGATTTTAACCAGTGATCACTTTAAGCCGATATCATGCTTGTCTTTACACTAAATTCATAAACAATTCTGGTAATGCCACAGTCTGTCCCTCTCCATCTTCTCCTCACCTCCCTCCTGGACATAAGTCTATGCTGCTTGTTGTTGTTTAAATCGTAATACAGGAGACGATAAGGTATGTGTATGTGCCTGTGTTTGTTTATATATCATATTCTAAAAATACCATGTAGGATAGTAATAATAATTTCTGTCTTGTGCCTCTTACTGTGAAGTTGGCAAAATCATCTCTCACCAAGTATTTTGCCAGATGTCTAAATGAATTAAATCTTTTAGTTATCAAGATAACCTCAGTTTTTAATGTTGGCATCAACATATGCATAAAATAATTGATAGTTAGCAACAGATCATATGGAACTGTCTTGTGTTTTTTAAAAAAATATTTTTAATATACTGATAATAAAGAAATCTATGCAAATAAAACCTAGAGGCCTTTAGAATAGTGAAAAATACTGGTTTAGTTGCTTTGCTGCAGCCTAGTGAAAGAACAGCTTCTGAAACTTAGACTTGTGATATGATGAATGAAAGAAGTGGAGACAACTGGGAAATTAATGCATACACATATATATTTAAATGAGCAAATGTATTCAGACAACATTTTTCCTTAAGCTGTGACCATAAAAACATCTCCTCCCACCAGTTCTCCTAGGCTGACTAATTTACTGTCAGTGCAAAGCTACATATAATTTAGTTAGGAATTCTGACCAAATTAGAGTCTGTTCAGACCCTAATATGAACTTGATAGCTGCCTGGCATCCTGACATGGCATTATGCTGCAGATCACTTGGCACATTGCTTGAGCCGGATTTTTGCAATGATTTTCAGAAGGAAGTCTAATAGCTGAAATTAATCTGTATATTCAGTGTGTAACATTTTCTAGAGGAACAGAGCTCTTGAGAAATATTTACACCTTTGTTGTTTGTTTGGTTGTTTTTTCCTTTTTACCATTAAATGAAGGGGTAAAACAGTGGGAGAATTTCACTGACAAGTGTTTTTTTGCAGATAACAGAACCGTTTCATAGCTTGCTTTATCTCCTAGATCATGTCTGTGTCACTGGAATTTCTTTACCAACTAAAAGAAATGAAAGAAACATACTGATTAGTATGTATTGTACAGGTAAAAACCCACTAGAATAATGCTGTGAGAACACTGAAGTTGTGTACAGAAAGTGTTCCCAAGCAATTAATTCTGATGTTAGAGTGTTCACTTCAAAGATGCTGCATACTTGCAGAACTGCTAATACTGCCTGAAGCGTAATGGAGTTTTTAAGTGGTTGTTAAATCAATATATTGAACTGCTCGATTAGATGATCTACTCATCAGCACAGTAAGGACAAAATTAAAGTGTCAGTGCAGTTGACTAGCTCTTCTTCAATGATAGGAGTTGGATGTTTGTGTTGTTGAGAGTCTCTGCAAATATTTATCCCACATAATCCTGTATTACCTGAGTCAGGACTTGTAGCAACTGTGGTTAAAAGAATTAAGATGTATAGTCTCAGATGCTGATGTTCAAGTTGCACTTTAGCAGTTTTGAAAGGACTCGCTTCAGCATGTTCAAGCAATCTCTGCCTTTCTCAGCTCTGCCCATCTGCTTTTATTTGGAAGCTAAGATGAGGGAATTTTCTTAGTCTATCTTACCGTTGGCTGAAAATTCATCTTTTCTCCACAGCCAACACTTCACCAAAAATGTTTCTTTATTATTATACTTTTTCCTTCTTTTTTGTGTTGAAACTCAGGTCTGATTAGTAATTGCCCAGGGTTGTGGGTACAGTCACATTTTTGACAGGACTACTCTGAAGGGTATAGGTTGCTCAGAATATTTCAAATGGATTAAACATTAAATGTAAAAATTTTAATGATGTCAAATATGAGATAGTTTTGCAGCTGTGTTACATCATGTGTTAAGATGTGCCAGTCAACAGTTATTCTACTCAGTGTAGTCTAAAATAAAATCAATAAATTGGAGATTCAGGAAACATGGGATTTTAATATTGTTTTGCAGATAGCACTGTACAAGAGAAAAATTGAAAAGCTTAAAAGTTTGTCTGTTAGGGTGATGAAAGACAGAATGAGGACCCTGAGATACCCTTCTCTGTAAAGGAAAAATTATACAGAAAAATTATATACTGTAATGTTTTTTATATATACTATATGTCTTGCTATATTATATATTTTGAAATCTACTGTATGTTTTGATGTACACCAATAAAATATTATATATTTTATGTATAGTAAAACATAAACGTATTGTATATGCTTGAATAATTTTTGTATTTTTGATATGATATGTTAAAATATTTTTCTCGGTTTTTAAAGTCAGAAGTACTAGAAAGTATTATTTGTTGCATGAATCTGAAAGAAATTTTGGAAAGCAAAATAGTAAATGTTTTGGAAATAAATGTATCATGTGAAATTCAGGGGTCTTATGATTGATTTTAATTTCTCACACAATATTGTGAACAAAAATAACGAGTGCTAATAAAGCTACCAATATTGGGGGTTGCAGAAGGTGTCTGCATGCAGCCATGTATAAACAAGACATTTAGACTTTATTCTGTACTTTATTCTGGGAAGAATGTTGTTGAAGAGATACCTTTTCACTTATTTTGGTAATACTTAGAGGTTAAAATTGATCTAAACAATGTCTTTAAGAAGAGCGAGGCGGAATAATGAAAGTCATAAGTGAATCAAAACTAAAAGAGAACTGTACACTGACTTCTCAAAAGACTTTTAAGAAGCTGATACTTCATAAAACACATCAGGTTTAGCCTGGATTTCAGATTGGAGTGCTTGGGAGCAGCTACAGAAGTGCGAATAGGAAAACAGAAGTGTCATTATGATATAGTTTTAAGACTTCCAGGATAAGAATCAAACTGTAGATAGACTGAGGAGACAGATTTATCCCAGCTCTGCCTCAAACTTCTTATGTAAACTAAAATGTTCTGTGGGGGACAGGTTGTTGTCAGTAGACTTTATTGCATATAAACACTCACCACTGGAGACGCCCAGAACCAAGATTCATCTAAAACGTTGGCCTCTGCTTGTCAACTTCCTCATGTGTTAAAAGGAGCCAATGGATAACACAGAAATGCAAAGCCTCCATTTATTCTATTTGATTGAATCTCATAATTAATGAAAATATAGGTTTTTGAACTTTGAAAATAAGGATAACCAAGGTTTATTTTTCTTTCAATATTTACTTTTTGTCCTCTTCATCAATCACTGCGTTACCACACCTCTGTTTCCTTCAGGCTTAATTTAATTGATAGCAGTGCATTTTGTCCAAGATTTCAAATTGTCAGGGCCAAACAGCAGCAGGGCCTCTGAGCAGACTGAAAAACTTGGGACTGTCCACTCTGCATGCACAAACATCCTTGAAGAACTTGTGCAGAGGCCCAAAAAACTTTTGAAAAGCACAAAATATGTTGTATCACTTGTACAAATGTTTTGTCTTTGAGCTGTAAACTACACGTTTTTCTGCAGGGATCAGACTTACTGCACAGTTATGGGTGAATATGTAACATACAAAACTAGGTCTGGCACTTGCCACTAATGTGCTATGCAAACCTGACATAGTTTATGAACACGTTGTAGGAGGTATTGTAATTGTGGGCATCTCATCTTCAGTCCTGAGTCTTTGTACAGACTATCTGAAGTAAATACCCACATGCCATCATAGTCAAGACTGGCCTGGCAGAATAAGAAGGTGACCTGGCATAAGGTAAACACAGCAAAGTGTAATCCACCCGGGTTTTGCCTCACCCATTTACATAACTAGTTTTTACATTTTCATATAGAAAAATGAAAGATAAAAATGAGATAAAAATGTCTGGGCTTTGTGAAGAATGTGACTTTATATAATATGATAGCTTCTGCCTTCTGCACTGTACCAGAAACTTGTTAGTTAGCCAATGGTACAGGTCAAAGTTAAGGCAAAAGATTTAGCTAATTCCCCCAAAAACACTTCAGATCAGAATTTTTGTCACTGTTTTAACTATGTGTTAAAGTACTAAACAGGCCTGTGACAGCCAATAAGATATAGATACAGAAGAAAAAGGAAGAACAAAAAAGGTCTGATTTTTTCCCTTTTCTGCTCTAATATTTATTGGATAAACAGGTCACTGCTGTGCCTTCTTGTCTGTGGCAAAAGCAAGTAATTAGTTGTCATCAAAAATTCAACAACATGTCCATAAATAGCAGGCATGATAATGTCTTTGTCACAGATACCTGCCTCTCAAGAACCCATCACATGGAACAAAACAAGACTTGTTCTCAGCCCTAGCTGGGAAATTTAGGCTCCAAAGTGGCAGAGCACAATTTTGAAGGTGGGAAGTCCATCTGTGTAGGCATCTTGATTTTATTTGGCAGCCTGCTGCTCTGAAGACAATACCTGCATCAATCCTTGTTACTTCTTACTAGTGGAACACCTTAATGACAAGTCTCAAAGACTTGAAGATTTGTTCTGTTACTTTGATAGGTGTATTTTTGTAAATTGAAGCAGGTACCAATACTATCTTTGAAACTGAAACATAGATGTTTTGTGTTGTGTCTGTCCCCCACCCTGAGTGTCCCAAACTTATTAGCCAAGCTGGTAGAGGTAGATACAATTCTTCCAGGTTCCAGTGAGGATGTCTCTTGAGAGGGATACTGAGATGTTTACCATGATGGAGGAGGACCTGGTGAAATCTAACTTCTTGGTAAATCATAGATTAACCTTCTAAATTGTTAAAAATAGCAGTTTACACAGCTAGTATTTGTCTGAGAAGTATATGTTCTTATTTATAAGGATGCTTATTTCATATAAGCAAAATGTGGAACAGAACGTTAAACATGAAGATGTTATATGTTTCTTATATCTGCAGTTTGTTACTATTTTTGCAGTCTTTATTTAAATACAGAACATAATACTCTCCAAAGAACCCCAAAAAAACAAGACAGCAAATGAAATTATTTCTGCACATGTCAAGAAATTCACTGGTTTTTTTTTTCCTGAACACAACTTCTGATTTCTGTGATTAACTTTCTGTGCTTTTCTGAAGGAGGTGAAATAAAAGTGTGGGAATGAAGTTTGCCAAATTGCAGTTTCCAAATTTTGTGTTTGGCATATTAGTTGGAATTTATTTCCCACTTACATTGTAAAAGTACTTGTCTTCTATTGTAATGACTAACAAAAAAAAAAAAAAAAGAAAAGAGAAAAAAAAGAAACTGATTCTTAATGTCATGATATATACTGTGTTATTTTTGTAGGATTTTATTTCGCAAGTAATTTACAATGGGCATGTGTAACTTAGATTTTTTTTTCTAAATTTAATTTAAATAAGCAATTATTAGGTTGTCTGAAATATTCATGGCCCTTGTTTCCAGATAATTAATTGTCACACATAGTTCAGATTCCTTTTATGCAAAATATGTATGCTTAACCAGGAGTGCTTTAGGACATTTTCAAGATGAATATAATCTTTTCACACTTAACATTTATCACTAATAAGTAAGTTACAGAGGCTCATGCTGTGAATGGGAAAATTAGGCATGTCTGTGTAGGATCAGTTAGTATTGATATTTGTAACTAACGATAAAATAGCCTGGCAACAATTACTCATGCAGTACAAATATCTATAATGCTAGAGACCTTCAACAATGTTTAACTAGAAATTCTTGGCAGGAATTGTCATTAAGGGAAAAAGAAGCAAAACAACACCAACAATTTCAAATAATTCCATCTTAGTAACATACAGGGTTTTAGTGGTGCTTGAGGGAAACAGAGAAAATAATGAAGCTATAAATTTCATTATTAGAAGACTGTTTGTCAATTTAATAAATAAATAAGGAAATGTGTGAGCTGAGTCCTCTTGCCTTAGGTCCTGAACCTCCTACTGACAAATGTGAAAACTGAGGTTATTCAAAAATATCAGTCATTTAAGTGTAGGTGAAAGCAGAGATAAGAAAATAGCCCCACATAGCATAGGAACTGACACATTTTTCAGTTTGTTCTGTAGTTTCCAGAGGGTGTAATTTGCCACTTCAGTTCTAAGCTGAGATAATTGAAATGGATAGAATCATATTGGTAAAAATAGTAATGACTGTATTGTCAATTATAGGTAGTCTTCTTAAAACTTCAGCTTTGAAAGTGATCTTTAAGAAAACTGTGCCTATGTTGTCTATTTCATTTGAAAAAATGCTTGACAAAAAAGAAAACACTTATTGAAATTAAAAAAAGATTTTGGTTTTCAGGGCCCATTTAAAAATGATGAAGGCTTTTTGTTGTTGTATGTCTTATGCAAAAATATGCCAAGTAAGTTAGGTAAGGCTGGCAATTTGACAGTTGTGTGCTGTTTGATATCCACTGTACCTGAATGTCAGGACTGATGTTTGAAATTCAAATTCAAATTTGAATTTGAATGGAAGTTAATGCATGTCAGGAATATTGATTTTATAAATCCTGAGTGTGTCTTTAAAAACTATTCAAGATGCAAAGTAGTGGAAAAATTGCACATTTTTAGACTGCAAAAGAGATCACATGCGTTTTCATCCTGAAATAGAATAAAAAACATACAATTTTTTCACATTCAGGTATAAGATACACAAAATGGGTTACGTTGTTTTCCTAATGTTTTACATTCTTTTGCTGTTTCAATTAATATTATGTAACCTTTCATGCTCAGCATTAAAAATAAACTGCTAAACGGAAAAATTAAATGGACTGTGGTGGCAAAAGTGGGTGAACAAAACACTCAAATTCCTTTGTAGCTGTGGTATTAAATTCTTTGCACCCAGGTTACAAAGTTACCTCAAAGGGAGGACATTAAATGATGACAGTGTGGCCCCTGTTGTGATAATGAAATGATAGATATGTAGCCATAGAGATCTGCACTAAATCCCACATGCCAAATTCTGAAGTAAGGGGGATTGTGATTTTCATTGATGACTTCCATATGCAACCAATTGTCTGCTCCACTTGTATTGCCAGTCGTGACAGCAATGCAGTTATATGTCTGCAGTACACCTGGTTGCTTTTCCAAGATGAGATTCTTGTTTTCCTTTAACAGTAATTTAGAGACTATGCTTTTCTGATAGATTACAATTTCATGATGTTTCTTTTTGAAAACCTCAGGATATTATAGTTTATTTCTGTTCTAGGATCATTGAGTAGTGGTCGTTGAACATGCTGCCTAATTTTAGTTATGAAAATGCAACTCTACATAGCAGCAGTTCATCATGAGAATATGTATGTATGCAATGTTTTTCACCTATGTATAGTTAATATATGTTTAATTGTAGCGATCTTACTGATATATTGCAAGATCTTCTTTCTTAAATTTGTTTGATTCTCTTCAGATTACAGATAAGTCTTCCATTTCACCTTCAGCTCAAAGCCAGCAACATGATGGGAAATTGACAAAGACTGCATTCCTTATGGTACATACTATTTAAGAAGTTTTGAAGCCCTGATGTTCTAATCATAGATGTTTTACCTGCTAAGATATATTTCTAATTAACCACAGGCTTGCCATAAATATGAACTGCAACACTAAGCTATATATTATCTAAAAGAAGTATGACTCATTATCCATAGGTTTAAATTCCCTTCATGATACTTGTAGTAGATAAGAAAGAAATACTGAGAGGCAGGTGTTTCGGTTCAGGGATAGGATATTTGTTTCCAGTACTGATAATTTCTGTTACTAGAAGTGTGGAATTTGAAAGTTGGACAAACAATATAAAAATTTATGTGTGAAACTAATAGTGATTGTCTGTGTATTAATAACTGCATAGTATAATTTAAAATTACAGATTGCATAAGCAGTTTGAACTTCAGACAGCAGATTATACACTTACCTTCAAAACTGTACTCCTCAGGCTGACAACCTATGTTACATATAAGTGTATGTATTTTGCCATTAAAAAACACAGCTAATTTCCATGCTTTTTGTACTCTCTCTGTTAGATTCTCTATGGAATAACATACTGCTCTCTGGAAGAAGATTTATGAGCGTCCTGAAAATGTATTTATGTATATATTTTTAAAGTATGGCTGATATTATGCAATATAAAGAACAAGGAAAATTAGCGTATCCATGTATGTAAAGAGCAGTTTTTTCATAAGATTTCTTGTCTTTTCTGATCTAATTTGCCTCCACTAGCAAAAGAAGCTACAGCTGACTTGTTAAACTGGTGTCAAAACCACAGCCTTCAAACTCTATGTCTTTTCCTTCTGATAAAAGACTAGTGAGCTACTTTGAGTTATTTCTCTTCTCCTAGCCCTTCACAGTGCTCTGAATATCTGGAATAAAAGGAAAATTTTACTTCTGCCTCTTTACAATAAATCAAGAATAATATTATCTCTCATTACTGCAGGGACAAGTCAGTACAATCTCTGATTTGTGAAAAAAAGAGGAAAAGCAAAGTTAATGTTCTAACAGACTCATAATAAAGATAAAGATGTGGAAAGATTTTTTCCCAATGTACCTACTGGGAGAGACTTTATATTGCTAGCTATGTGCACTGGAAATTGTTACAGGAAGAGGTGAATTGGTCTAGTGGCATAAAACTGAGCTATGCATATTTCTGGTATTTATTTCCAACGGGGTACTTGACAAATGAATGGACAATAAGGACATGCAGGCTTTATTGTCTGTATTCTAAGTTTTTGAAATCAGGTCTCTATTTTTCACATAAAAATTAAGTTACAAATGAAATCAATGGAAATGTGCTAATAGTCACTTTTTTGTTTTAGCTGATCCTGTGCCTGGAGTTTAAAAGTACTGCTGGATACACAGAATAGTGGCCTGAAGCTATGCTTACAGTGGAAAACATATGACAATTGGGATCTACTGTATTGGAGGTGAATAAGAAGCAGCTGTGCTGCAGATTTCTGTAAATTTAAGTGACTTTAAGATAACAAGTTGCAGGAAAATTTTAGTTTTTATAATAGTTTAAGAATGATGTGATACTTAAATAATAATTTTAAAGATGTAAAAAAGCATGCAAATGCTACACATTACTATTGAAGCTTGCCAAGAGTTCATTGAAAATAAATTCAGTCTCTTGCTAAAATATCTGTATATAACCTGCTGTATCTTTTCTTTACCTTGAATGTGTCACATACATTTTTTTGAACTATAATCTTAGTCCTGATAAGTTGCTTTTTTTTTTTTTTGATCCATCCAAGATGCAATAGCTGTATTTACTAGGTGAGTACATGAAAATTCTCAGCCTTGCTCTTTTAGTCATATTTTGGGACATGTGAGGGAAATTGCTCTGGAAAAAAAAAAAAAATGGAATAAAATGGTTTTGATTTCATGAGGATATTTTCCACTCTAAAAAGAATAGAGACAAACATATTTTCCTAGAGTGGAAATACTAGTCTATGAGTTAATTGCATACTTAAGGTCAGGTTTCTGTCAGGAGCTCTATGGGAATAGGATGTGGCTTTCCATGGTCATGACCCATCCCTGGAAACATTGAAGGTCAGGTTTGATGGGGCTCTGAGCAATCTGATGTAGTTGAAGATGTCCCTGTTCATTGCAGGAGGGTTGGATTAGATGATGTTTAAAGGTCTCTTCTAACCCAATCTTTTATATAATTCTATTATATATATACTTATATATTTTCAATTGCCTTGGAAAATATGGAGGGGGGAGAGAAAACAAGACCATTAGACTGTAAAATTCTAGTCCATGCCTTTGCAGCAGAACCTGGGTAAGCTGGAACGTACAAGTTGTTACTTTCATTTTGAGTGGTAGTGAAGAGGTACTTGTCCCTTCATTATTTTGATAAGAAAAGCTTGAGTAAGAAATTACTTCCTTTCTTGCAGAGGCTTCTGCATGACAGAAATACTTTTAAAATAAGGAGCTCTTACACAACCACAGTAAAAATAGTATTAAAGTTTCAGTGAAGCCAGGAATCCGCTCAGATGCACTGGTGAAGAACCAGAGGAATTTATTTGAGGATGACACAGGTCACTGGACAGTCACCTTTTTTTGAGAGTTATATTCACTCTGTGGGATTAAATCTGTAGCCTACATACTGAACTCTGCATACTGTGTCTAAGACTTCTTGCAAGTAAGCCAGCTATAGTTTTCCTCAGAGATTTCTTGTAACCTGGGTTAAACTTTCTCGTCCACAGTATGTGAAAAGTTTTTTAATAATTCTGTATTTAGAGCCAATGTAAAAAAAAAAAAAAAAAACAAAAAAAACCCAAAAAACCAACAAAAAACACACAACAAACCCACCCAAACAACAACAACAAAAACAACAACAACAAAAAAAACCCACTACCCCAAACAATCAAAGACAAGAAACAGTATGCTACATATGAATGAACTAACTTATTGATCACTGTAGGCAGTGGTTCATTTTTATTAATATTTTCCCTTTTATGTAAAAAAGTGGATTTGGGTTAACTTACATAGTAGTCCCTTGTGTCAACAAAATTTTACAGACACCTATATTATAATAAAGGTCAGTATGATTCCACATTAATTAGTTCTGGAAATAATGATATTCTTTTGAAACCAGATAAAAAGATACGCAATCATCGCCTCTGTCTTCTACCAGAAATATATAATACAACTTATTTAGTGATTTCAGCATTCATTTCTTCAATTTGGAGGCAACAGAGTTTAGAATAAACATGCTATGAGCTCATTTGGAAAAACCCTAAAATCCTAATCTTTTATCTAGTTGTTGGAAATTCTGAAGACTGTCAGGAGAAAACACAGTTACATGGTGGATAAATTAGTATTTTTATCCTCTTATAAAATGATGTTTCTGTCATTATAAAGGGAAATTACATTGCCCTTGTTGGTTGTAAAATAATGTCCACAGCAAACTCCTTAGTTTCTGGTTTTGTTTGAAAACTTACAAGATTTTTACTGTGTTCCATATCTAAAGACTTTACATGAGAACCGTTATTGAGCTTAGATTGTTAAAATCCTGCAGGAACAGATATGAAAAAGAAAAGTTTGTTTCTTTCAGGAGATGAAGAAATTAAACTGTTCTTTTGCTTACCTAGTGGCCAAAAATTTTCCTGCTGCTTCTAGAGTCTGTTTAACTAATCTTTTATTCTATCTTGAAGCAAAGCAAAAATTTGTAAGATGTACATGTCTCTAATTGCTTGGCTGAATAATAGATAAGGTTATACAGTGTATGAACTGAGGTTTTTTTATGTAATAAAAAAGAAAAAGGAGATAGAGAGTGTTGTCTTTGTCTTATGCATTATTAAAACAAAGCACAATAACACAATCTTACCTATTCTGATTCACGCCTCCCTTCTTAATGGTAGGTGTCAGGAATTTCATGGCAGTCTGCTCATAGAAAAAGTGTCAAAGAACTGGATAGAAGATTAAAATGTGTGACATGATATAGCATTTTGTTTCTCTTTTCAAGTAAAATAGTCTACTTTTAACTAAAATCAGAAATATTCTTTGCAGGTGGTATTGAAGCATTTCATCAGAATAAAATACATTCTTATTAAATGTGTACTGAATAAGCACAATTGGACTTCAATTATAAATGACTTAAGGAAAAGTTTGAGAATCTCCAGAAAGTACTACACAACATCCTCTGGGATTTGAAATATTTGTTCCATTTTTCAGGAAGCAAGAGTTTTTCTTGAGCAGATGAATGACTCATTTATGAGTCCCAAGTGAAGCTGCATAGTCCTGGTTGACATGGTCTTTGCATGTTTTATATCTACATGTCCGGTTTTAGGGCAACAAATTTGCCTTCTCTATTTCAGCTGTGAGTAATTTCTACTTGATTGGATAGCATAGCCAGCTAATATTCCATGTTATATCTTTTAAGCCTGGAAAAGCAATAAAAATATCTCTTCATGTTGAGCAAGATATAAATATTAGTACTGCAAATCAGGGAATCCAGGTTGTGCAATTGACTGGATATAAACTGGTTAGCCTGTGCTAGAAAACGGAAATTAATTTGGAACATTTCCATGAAGATTAGTCACCTGAGATGAAAGTATTTTTGTGTATACACAACAGTAGGATAGCTTGCTCTTGCATAGGTCCTAGATGCTAACTGCAGGTTACAACCAGGAGTAATATTTACAAACACAAAATGAAATGTTATTCCGGACTGTAATTTCCTCCTTTTCCTATCCATTCTTGGGGAAAGCACCCAGTCAACTATTAGTGTAAGTTATACTTCCTTGTTTTGTTCCAGTTGCATTGGTTTGGCAAGGAAAGAGTAAATGAATTCATTTCAGACAGGACCTATTGCTGTTTCTCTCTCATACACTGGAGGAGCCAGATAATTGGCACAGTCTTCCCACAGTCCATGGAAGGGTGGTGGGTCTTGGTGTTCACCTTTGTTACCTCATGGTTTAGACACCCTGAAGAGTGGAGATGCTTTTGGTAAGCAAACGTCTGATGATGACTGGCCAAAATAGTTAAGTTACATGATGGGATGTGCTCTAGTGTCTTCTGTGACCAATGTGTCTGTATCACCTGTCTGTCCATCAGGATCAGTTTTCTCTTAACAAATGGCTTTCTAAACAAACAGCTTAAATCTATGCAAATATTAATTAATAGCTTTGGCACACAACTGTGTCATTGATTTGATATTCTGAGATTATTTTTAATCTGTTCCTTCTATGACAAACTTGAATATCCTCTTGGCTTTGGGGCACGATGAAATAATCTTGAATATCTCAGACTCTGAAAAACTGGTCTAGTACGGACCCACTTTCTCCAAATACTTTTGGACAGGATTAAAAGCAACGTTCTGCCTTTGAAGCTCTCTCAGACTCTTGGAACAAAAATATTTTTTCTCTTTATAGTGTAAATTCTGGATCGTCATTAAGAGTGTGAGTTTGCTATGGTTGTGATTCCAATGACATAAACTGAAGCTTAGTTTGGGAGGTTTTCTTTTCTACGGGAAGCTGGAAGGAGACAGAGCTGACCAAACTGACCAAAGAGGCATGTCATGCCATCAAAAGTCATGCTCCCAACGGGGAGGAGTTGACTGTGAGATGTGATTGCTGTTCAGGGACTGGCTGGGTGTCAGTTGGTATATGCTGAGTGGTTGTATTACATTTTTCTCTTAAAGCTGTGGTTTCCAGTTTTTTGTTTTGGTATTTTTCTCCTTTTCATTACATATTGAAATTATTATTAGTAGTATTTTAATTATTTATTATTATTATTACTACTAGTAGTATAATTATTTAATTAATTTATTTTCATTATTAAAATTTTCTTCTCTCAAAACAGGAGTTCTCTTATCTTCTTCCTCTGATTCTTTCCCTCATTCCACTGGGGAAGGTGGGAGGTGAGCAAGCAACTGATGATGTTATTTTTGTTTATTTGTGCCGTTAAATAGTTGTTATTTAGAACATTAAGCTGAAGGAAAAATCTGGCCCATAACACAAGCAGCTCTACCTTTTCCCTTTTGTCTTTTTCCTTTTCCCTTTTCCTCTTTCCCTTTTCCCTTTTCTTTTTGTTCCCTTTTGTAATGACAATGAATTTATGTTCAGTGTATCTGAACATTTTGACCAGGACTTCTTTCTCCCCTCAAACACAGTGTTTTGTTTCATATCGCTGTATTGTCAGCACTGTTACTTCATTCTTGAATACTTGCATATCAGTGTTCAAGGAAGATGTGTGTTTTTTAATTTTGAAGAAATTAAACAAAATAGATTACCTTTTTGAGATGTTTACTTGTATTTTCACAACTAATCTTAAACAGGACTTCTGCATTTCTTTTCCATTGACCCTTTTCATCAATTTTGTTGTTGCTATCTTCTCTCAGTCTCTTCCCTCTGTGTTTAGACTGATGTGAACTTGCTACTTTCATGTAAACATATAGGTCTCACATCGTAACAACCGTTGTTGACAGGGCCACATGTTAAAACAATGAGGAAATTAGTTCTTTGACAAAAGATTATTCCTAGCATTACGCGATGAATTTTCAAGGAATGCATCTCTCATCCCTACTCTCAGGAGAAGCTAAAATAGCATCCTGATATTCCTACATAGGGATTGTTTACAAAAACAAACAAAAAAACAAAACCCCCAAAAAGCTGTGAATGCACCATTTGTGGTAAATAAAATATATTATGAGTAATTTATGCATTACTATACTGTGCTAAACTAACAAGCATGATTGCATCTCACTGACTAACTTCAGACTCAGTTGTATTGTTTTTCCTATGTTACTCCTTTGATTTCCCTTAACTGAATCAGCATTTTGACCCAGGCAGCCACACAAAGCTAAATTACACTCTCTAGCTGTCATTCATAATCTCTGTGTAACACCATCTTGGACAAGATGGCTGCAAATGTAACCCAGTGAGAAAGACCATCCCTCTTAAATAGTACAACCATTAATTACTAAAATGAAACTGTGAAATGATGGAGATTGATGGAGATTATTGGAGAGTCATTGCACTGCATCTGGTCTTGCCTGCAGATGTGACATTCTCTTGCATCATTAATCTAACCAAACCCAGTGGGGAAACATTAGGACCCAACTTTAAGCTGCAGAAGTGGAAGATAGAGGGTTAGAGCATGTCTATGACACTGTTCTTGGCATTTACAAGGGCCTGTAGTGACAGGACAACCAGTAACAAGTTTAAACTGGAAGCAGGAAGATTTAGATTAGATATCAGGAAGAAATTCTTCATGGAGAGAGTGGTAAGGCCCAGGAACAGGTTGTCCAGAAAAGCTGTGGATGCCCCATCCCTGGCAGTGTTCAAGGCCAGGCTGGATGAGGCTTTGAGCAACCTGGCCTGGTGGAAGGTGTCCCTGCCCATGGCAGGGGGGTTGGAACTAGATGGTCTTTAAGGTCCCTTCCAACCCAAACCATTCTATCTTTCTATGATTCAAGCAAATTCTCACAATCTGTTATACTGATATAACCCAGTAGGCTCAACCATGCATTGTGAGAGAAGGATAAGATATTCCATGTCAGTTGCAAAGTTTGGAGAATCCTCCTTGCCCATTATTCAGCCATGGCATGATTTTCAGATTTTTCTACTCTGAAAAAATTTCACCAAACCCCACAATGACAATTAAAACAACAATATAATACTAATAAAAGCATGTAATCTTGTCTTACAGAAGCAAAAAAAAGAAAAAAAAGAAAAAAAATTGACTTCCTGCTGTTGTAGAGCTGAGTAGTTGATCACAATGTTAATACCACCATCTTGGCAAATGTTAGGATATTGTCTTATAAACATAATTGTTTCACCCTACTGATGCTTTTTGAAGAAAGAATAAAAAGGAGGTGAGGCAACTGTTTTCACCTTCAGCATCTTCAGCACTAATCACTTCAGTCTCTAGGTGATTCTCTGTAATATGCAACATATGGTTGAATAGTTTATCCTTGGATCTATTTTATATGGTAGATATTTAATTGCTGCTGCCTAGGCTGTGGGACTGGAAAGTTTACCTTGAAGTCCACTTTGTCCATTAAATCTTCATTAATGAAACATTAGAAATTTTGAATGCATAAAACCTAATTATTGGTGTTGACAAAGGCTCATTGAACGTCAGCTTCAGCTCCATATGTAATTTTAATTTCTGTTTCATTTTAATTATGTATGAAATTACAATAAAATAAAAAATATGAAACAAATATATAGTGGCAATACAGGCATGTTGTTTTGGTCTTCATTTTTTATATTTTCAGTGGATGATTAGATCATAATAACTTCAAATATATTTTATACTTTCTTGGTTGTTACATAGTCTGTTTTATCATACAGCTGCTCTGAGATACTAGATAATAAGGCAGATAATCTCTAACTTCTCCAAATTATTTCCTCTTTTTAGGTATAGAGTTGAAATGCTGTGGAACTCCTCAACCTCAACTGGGATGAAGTTCAGGAAGGCAGTCGGTGCTCTAAGTAGTAGACTTCTGGAAGCAGCCTAAAATATAATTTTTATGGGATTAATTTCTTAGTGTAATCATTCCATGTCATGCGTAGTCTCAGAAAATCATTTTATTCACATCTGTTCATGTATGTGTATAGATCCTCAAATGACCACATAAATACAAAAGGATGAGGTCACCAGTGACAATCTCTCACAGTACTTTTTCTTTGGAACATCTGCTAGCAAGACTGTGAAGGAATGCAGATGACAAGAGACTTTTCGGTTAATGTAGTTATCCTTATAGATCTATGCCTTCAGATATTGGGAGGACAAATGTAGATATTTTTGTCTTCATTTTCTATAGACTTCACCTTGAAATGTATCAGGTATAATGTCCTAGAAGGCAAACCAGTGTTAAGTTCCCTTATTTCAAAGTGAATTTTTCTTCCAAATAAAATATTTAATTCTGTGGATCTATTTTTTATTTTTTAATTATTGTTGTTTTGAAGGGCCATTACAGAAATGTGGCTTTAAGCCCTTATTAAAAAACCCCAACATTAATGTCTATATATTGACCACTTATAACCTTTACACAGGCTGAAATCCTGAAATATTTTTCTGACTAAAATTATTTATGAAGTTCTTTCAAACTCAAATTAAACATGATATATAGGGACAAGTAATCAATCTGTGTTTAATTAGCGTATTAATTCAATGGCTACTTATATCCCATCTAAGTCATTAGAAAAACTTTGATATGAAACACTTAAATGCAAACATGATGGTTTGTTCGGTTAAACAGAAACATGTTTAGACATGGTTTAAGCTGTCTGTACCGATATTTCATTGTTGAGATTTTACTTTGAAAATGAAAAATGTCTACCTTCTCAGAAAAATGTCTATCTTCTCATTGATTTAACAAGCTATTAAAGCTGAGTGGTGAGTATGTGGTGAGCTACCAGTGTGTGCTGATTTGCCCGCTTACCACAATTGCTATAAAACTGAAGAGGGTCCTTCTGAGATGAGAAAGGCTTATTCTTCCTGTTATTTGGAACTAACATTGTAACATGTTGTCGGTGTGAGCATACAGAAGCACAGATTTTTTTTCATTGTTTTGATTAAAGTTTTTTACAATTGGGCAGACAAAGTGGATATTATTTACCAGTTGTATACCAAATTACTGAAGAGGGACCTTGGCAGTTTTTCAAGCTGTCTACAAGGCTGATAGATGGAGTAGGAGTCCGTTTACTATCATGGTATGTGAAGAAATTTTAAGGTACAAAAGACAGTCATCAATGCAATTGTGTTACTAACTCACACCTGAGTAAATCAGAATAAGAAAGTAAAAAAAAAAATGGCTTCTTTGAAGCTAAGATAAAACTTAGACATTTCACTCTTCCATCTCTGGTACAAAAATTCCAGATAACTGAGCTTTAGAATCCCTGCTGAGCTACTTACTGCTGTTACAGGTTCCCACATCTCTGCATACACCATTAGAATTTCTGTTAACAAGTTCTCTACTGGACATGGTTAGCGGTTTCTTGGCCATAGCATCCTTCTGGGGGACTTTATGTGGGAGCTGTTTCTGAATCACACTAACTTGACCAGTCTGTATGTGAAATTATCACAGCATCTAAATAGCATGTCCATTATTAAATTGGTAGAAACAAAATCTTTTCTCAAAGACATTGTTTCCTTCACTGCTAACTTTACTACACCACTGCTATGTAAGGCTTTAAGAAAATGTGGAAAACCTGCCTCCTCTCTGTTGGTTCAGCAGACAGAGCTGTCTTGTTCATGAAAAAAGTGTATTTATCTTAAAACTATGCCTATTTTCCTATGCTTGTTCTGACAGAAGAAGTCTTCCCTTGCTTTTGTCCTTGTATTCATATCCTTGTATTCTGCGGTTATTCAGGAGACTATTCATGCTAACATAAATTACAACAGCTCTGCCCAGAAAATGGGAACAATTAGTTTTCCTTAATGATTTATAAATGAGACCATGGCCTGTACGCAGTGAAATCCAACTCTGTAAGCCCAGCACCTTACGTTATGTTTATGGCAGTATATCCACATTAAGGATGTAGTGTCTCATGTCACTTTTCAGTAATGGTTCTATGTCTTCTCAGTAGATCTGCTTTCTCCTCATGTATCTTAAGAACACTTTTTGGACATGTCCAGACAATTTCAGTTGTAGCTGAGCCTTAACCTTCCTGACTGGATCTCTGACTTCACTAGCCAGGTTCTGGTATTCTCAGTGGCTATTTGGCCACGTTCCCATAGCTAGTATGCTTCCTTTTTGTTTTTAAGGACAGTCTAAAGCTTACTGTTAAGACAGGGTGTAACAGTTTTGTCCTCCATGGATGCTTCCCATGGGAATCTCTCACAGCTGGACTCTGAGTGTAATGAAGCTAGCTCTTTTAAAATCCAAGGTCTTTGACCTACTACTGGTCTTCAGTGTGCTTAGGAGGATTTTAAATTCCACAGTGTTATGTTCACTGTATCTAAACCTACCATTGGTAGTTATGGTCTAAGTCGTCTTGATCTGTGAACAGTAAATCTAGCAATTTGCTGCTCCTAGTCAGCAGGTCCAGATTCTGTAGCAGGAAGCAGTTCTCAATGCATTCCAGGAACCTGATGGATGACTTGTGCACTACTGTGTTGTTTTACCAACAGATATCCAGGTAATTGAGACCACCTGTGAGGACCAGGTTCTGTAGGCCTGAAAAATCTTTGAGTGACCAAAAAAGAATTTCGTCAGCCTCATCATCCAGATTAAGGGGTCAGCAACAGATACTTCATGATAACCTCTTTAGCGAATACTCCTCTAACCTTGATTCAAAAGCATTCAGTAGAACTTTGTAGTCTCCATAACTCACTTCTGTACGCTGAGATTCTTTTACATAAAGTGCAAATTCACCTCCTCTTCTTTCCTTCCAATCTTACTGAAAGAATTTGTAGCCATTCCATTCATATTAGTTTTCTCACTAAGTTTCTGTGATTTCTGTGATAGTCATAACTCCCAGGCTGGGTATTAAAATCCAGTTCTTCCTGTTTGTTTCCCAGACTATTTGTGTTGGTATACAATCGTGTGAGGTGTCTGGACTTTAGGTTCTTGCCGTTGGAAAAAATTGAGAAGGATTCTTCACCACTTTGGTAGGTGTGCTCAGTGACCCTGTTGCTTATAATATGCAGGTGTTACAGATTTGGACCCTTTCAACCAATTACATGAATTAGTGGAAAAATCTATTCCAAAGCTTTTGCATACAGCATACACCACCTTTTCAGACAACAGTGATGTCTTTCAAAATACAAAACTCATTCTTTTCTCATGTACAAAGCAGTGTAAATCATTGCTTTGTACCCTATGATATAATGGGTTGAACTTGTCCCATACTCTAGATTCGACAGAGCTGAGGTTGCTTAGGGACTTGCAATGCTGAATCTTCACTAAGTGAATAATGTGAATTAAATAGAATCATTGTCCTGTTTCTATCATCTTGAGTATTAACAAGCCAAATGAAGTATCAAATTGTTATGTAAACTGTATATACTCATTTAGACTCCAGGTTTGCAGACATTTATGTAGGGTTTACTGATCAACAAATTAGACACAACTACTATATAAATAAATGGAAATCACTAATTTCCATATTGAATATAAACTAGATAAACTTCATTTTGTCATGTAGGGTAATAACCCTCTAAAATAATTTATTGCCTCATATATTGCAATGCTTAAGCAATTAATATCAGGTGTAGATTATTTAAGGGATAATCTTTGCAGTATTGAAGTACTTGCCTTTTTCATAATTATATCTGAAGTGTTTGTCAGGGTTTTAATTAACATTTAAGAAAATGCTGGTGGACTATAAATCAGTTGTTTCTTCTTTCCTCATCTTATCTTTCCCCACTGATATGTATTTTTTATTTGTCGCATTCATTTCAAAAAGGTGTTGTGGAGATATTTTGTCTCTGCTGCCTGATTCAAACAGTTAATATGTAAATGGCTTTTCTGACAAGGCCACATTTTTCAGCATAAGGTGTTTTCTAGGTCATAATGATGATAATAAAAAGAGTACAGTGCAGGCATATTACGAACTTTTAAGACTCAAATTTGGGTGAACACTTGAGAAACCTGTAAAATACAGTAGGCTTGACTTTATCATCACTATTTCTTATGCTTTGTCAGCTCTGTTTGTTTACATGTTTAAGAACAATTTAAAATAATTCAAAGCAAGTGATTCTTGTCACGAGTTGGTAATACTTGTGTGTATTTTATTTCAAAGACTGAGTTCCCAACAGGGACCTAAAACCAAATCAATACTCTGAAGAGTTTTGTGGCAGGATTCATGTAAGTAATGCAGGCAC